>CM026082.1:3285843-6000843 GCA_014839685.1 Anableps anableps | reverse complement strand
TTTTAAATAGGTCTATGAAACAAAGACTAACGTTAAAGAGACGAAAAAATGTTGGACATACTTGTATGATAACATTTGGGTAAAAACAAAAAAAAAGAAATTGCAAAAGGAACACAATTGATGGTACTACTGATGTTGAACTGCAGGGTTCTTCAGGTAAACACTTGGCATTGGCATGTGCCTCCTTGACAGTAAGGTGGACATATCCAGGATTCATAGGATCCAATTGCTCAGACCCCTTCAGTGGTGGTAGGAGTTATTGGAACCATCGATGCATTCAGATTTAATTTTTTTTTAAAAACAAGATCTGGATGCATACATTTGAATTTGAGTGTTTTCTCTAATCCATACAAGGACAAAATTATAAATATAGGTCTAGATAAATATAAAGTAATCTAAATGTTTATAGCTGGTGATGAAGTTTCTAGAATCGTCTAAAGTTGACAAGCCCTTGGTCTATTAACTTTGCATTTGGAGTCATGATTGATGGAGCTAGTAATTTCCCTTTGCCATCATAAAAGACGTTTTATTTCACTGCACTCATTAAATTCAGAACTCAGAAGCCAGAAGCCCAGGGAACCCAGTCAAGATCCAAGGAGAAAGACAATGAGATTTACACAGGTTGTAAAAGTGTTTTGAAACAATTTCTTACAAGCTGCAGATTCCAAGGTGATCAGTTTAAACACCCGAACCACCAAACCAAGGTTTGGAAAAAACACAATGCTTTGATCTCAAGTCAATTTTATAAGCTTAATATCTTCATTATTTATTCCATAAATCAGGTTTCCTTGCGAGATCATTGACCTGTTCTCCAAGTTTTAACTGCCTGATCCAAACCATCACCCTCAGACAAAAAAGGAGCTAAAGATCTCCAGGAAAAACCCAGGAATCGTCAAGGCTCAATCCTTCCATAGACTGGAAATTGCTGGAACAAGTGTCACTGTCCAGCTCATCTGGTAGCACCTTGGGCAGTAGGTGCAGACCAGACGGGAAGACCCTACTCCAATTCAAAACAAGCTCAAATGAAAGCTGAAGCAGCCCAAAAGGAGAAGCCAAATACCCTCTGGAGAAAATTTGATGGTCAGAAGAGACAATCTTGTAGTGTCCCAAATAAACATCCCAAATGGATCTAGAGTAGACAAAGCAGGCAGACAATAAACTTTAGAAATAGCCTTCAAAAAATCTCAACCTCTACTGTAAAAATTGTGACGTATGCTTAAAACTCAGGTAGATGACTTCATGAAAACAAATTTCTGTTAACTAAGGAGGTAAACTATCCAGCAAGGGTTACACCAGAAGCTTGTTGATGGCTACAAGAAGCCTGTGGTTGAGGTGCAACTTGGTAACGGACATTTATTCAAATATTAGTGGGGTCCTGACAATATGTTTGATCTTCCACATTTGCAGATTAGACAAGTCTGTAATAAATTCAAGTTCTTTGGTTTTAAAATCAGGTGAAGTTATGAGTTTTAAATCAGTGAAGCCTCGAGGAGGGGGGGGGGGGATTTTAAAAAAAAAAAAAAAAAAAAAAAAAAAAAAAAAAAAAAAAAAAAAAAAAAAAAAAAAAAAAAAAATCGATGGGCATTGCGCCATCTTGCTTTTGGTTGCAGATTTCTTTCATTCGCCGTAGTGAACTACTGTTCAGGTGGACATTGTAAACGGTCACTGAGAGTGCCATTAACCAAGTCCGATTTTTATGAATTAACCATCAGTACACATCTGTTTTATCTGCACTAACAGCTCAAATACAGGGAACGTTGTGAATCATGTGTCCCTGGACAACAGTGACTTTTACTAATGCCTTCCAATCAACAAGCCAATTACACCACAAAGGCCACTTGTAAAAACATAGTTTGCTATTGAGTGATGAGGGGAATTAATCCTTGCAGAAAAAACTGCTTTTCAGAAACAACACCTCTTTGTTTCTTTGCATTGATTTCCTCGGAACAATTGGGCAGTCAGTAAACAAATTTAGGCTTTACCAGTTCTCATTTAAGTGGGACGTGAAGTGAAGAAGCTCTTGATTCCACAGGGAAAAACAAAAAAAAAAAAAAAAAAAAAAAAAAAAAAAAAAAAAAAAAAAAATAAAAAAAAACACTTGAATCACACAAGGGTTGAGTTTTGTTACAGCATTGATTCAGGAGAAGATCTGCACAGAGAGAACCAAGGCTGCCAGCTGAAAGGCAGACTTAAACAACAGATTTTGGTAGCTTGCCTTGCAGATAAGTAGACGGATCAAATAGATCAAACGATGCTGACAGTTTTAGCTTCTTATATTTTTTAAATCTAAAATTTAAAAAAAAAAAAAAAAAAAAAGTATGATTTTTGTTCAAGATATGAGACCAAATACTGTGAAATATGAAGTATTTTGTTCTTTGTCTTGCCTTCTACTTTTTGATGTAAATGTTTTGTGGCTGATGTTATGTGCAGCTGTGTGTTATGTTTCTATTAATTTTTGCAGTTTTGTAACCAGGTCACATTTGTAAATGGTTCTTGAACAGTTTACCTGGATTTAAAAAAAAAAAAAAAAAAAAAAAAAAAAAAAAAAAACCCACAACACCCCTGTAATATATTTTTATATAAGACAGCTTTATTATTTCAAGATAATAGGATGCAGAAAAGTAGTCAAGTTATATTTCTAAATGCTAATAAGACAATAATGGAGAAAAAAAAAATATTGTTTAACTAGTGGACTGCCACCTAGTCATAGTTTGCAGATTTACCTACTCATGGATTTTTCTGTTCAGTTATTCTTGGAAAATTCCCCATTTGTGGATTTTCTCATGGAGCACATTTAAAATATTCAAAAGAAAATGCAGCTTGAGAAGCATTTGTACAGCAGCATTCATACATGTACAGTACCATTTTTTTTTGTGTGATGATGGCTGTACCCCCAAGAGAGGAGATAAGGAAGACTGTGGGCGTTAGCTTTTCCGGTAGTGCCAAGACGGTTTCTACTCCACATATTAAGTTATTTTTGTTGTTTGAATGATTAAAATAGGTAGTTCTAAGCATTTTTTGGAGGGGTTGTGATCCCCACCCCTGTGAATACTAGAGTTCCGCTGTACTCCATCATTCAGAATATGACAATCCCACATGTTCAGATAGAAAACAACCAGACTTTCCTTGTTCCTTGATGTTACATCTCTCTTTCAAAAATGTTCTTCAATTCGTCAGGTTTATAAACTGTAGACAGAACAATCACCAGTAGGGCAGTGAAGGTCAGTCATGAGCTTCAAACCTAAAAGACAGAGATTCAAACCTTGAGACAAGAGACCAAAACAATCCACAAGTTAGAATCATTAGGTGGCGTTGTTGAATTGTCATGTGGGATTGACCAAAGCACTCCAAATAACAATCCTAACAGCCCCATCAGTGAGACTGTTCTGACTACAACTTAAGAAAACCCTTTAAAATGTTTCATTATAATTTGTGCATGCAAAGAGTTAAACTACTATCTGTTAGTTCCCAGATGAATTGTATTGTGTCTGAACTTTAATTTATTTCCAGTTATTTTGCCATTTCTAGAGAGGAAAAGTGCATTTTTAGTGAACAGTATTTCACTTTTCCTGGTGGGAATCTACCTATTTGCATCATCAAAGACTCTCTTTGTGATGTAACACACTTGGATGTGCTTTCGCATGCATACATGCACAGACACCCAAACAACTGCGCCCCCCTTCTTTGAATACCCCCATGCTGTGGCTTTGAGAGGCTTTCTGTTGCAGGGATATGAAGAGGAGGGAGGCAGTGAGGCAGGTGCTGCTGTCGGGGAACAGTGAACCACTTGTGATCTCTGCTGAGTGTCTCTCCACACTCATTTGTATTGCACTCCCCCACCCACCTCAAAAGTCATCACAGATAAGCATGTGTGATTCCCTGTCTCTTGTCAATTCTTCCTGTTGGGATAAATGAAAAGAGATTGCCCATCTAATTTTGAATTTAGATGCGCTGAAATGTCAGATACCCAGGTACCAAACATGCAGCTCAACTCAATCTTTGTATAGACCAATATAATTTAGCCACCCAAAGCCATTTTTGTATCCATATAATTGTGGAACGAATTGTGGAATGATTATATGTTTTAGCCCTTGACATGAAAGCACTTATTATAGCAGGACGGAGAAAAACCCTGTCAAACAAGATGCTCTCATTGCAGTTTTCTTTATTTTTCTCCATCTAACAAGAGCCCCCCCCCCACTGCTGGTTAACATGGACATCAGCTGTGTTTCCTATAACTCTGTCAAATCCATTGTCATGCTTCTGACAGAGTCCAGTAATGGGGTCTAGAAAAGGTAGTTACCTAATGGTTAACATCCTCCCTCTCAGTCCTAGTCCCACTAGGCTCTGCATAAACAAGATCATCACTTTTATAAAGTCTACAACTCTTCTTTCTTTAAATTAATATGAAAACTAAATTCACATTACATCCATTTTTTAGTCTTTTTTCAGGTTCCACCGTAAATGTTTAATGTAAAGATTGGTCTGTAATGGACAGATAATAAAGTCATGAAATGGATATGCTGTGTAAATGGTCTTCACCCACTTCAAGATAAGAGTGTGACTATAAATCCCAAGCTACTTAAAGAATTCTTAAACAGTCGATAACCAAAATGTCAACACAGATGTCAAACTTTAAACTGAAAGTTTACAAAACAGCCAAGTAAATTAGCGCTTTAGTATTTATCCAGAAAAATTAATTTAGGAGAAGCTAAGTGCGCCAAACTTTTCCAAAGTGTTGGACATCCAACCATGAAGAACTGAATACAGGAGACTGGTATGATAACTATTGATTCAACAATACACTGTGATAACCCTGGTTCCAGCAGTAGGAAGAGGAGAAGTTTCAAGATGGGAACTGATGTCATGGGGACCCTTAAATCCCCACTAGTGTGCTAGTGAGGCAGTTTCACTATTTAATACAAGTGTGTAGGACAAGGGACACATCTAAAAGTTGCAGGACTCTGGCCCTTGAGGACTGCAGTTTGAGACCACTGGTCTAAACTAAACTCCTATTGCTGCACAACAAAAGTTAGCGAAAGCACTAAATGAAAATTAGCTCCACTATTAGCAGATTAGTAGAGGTGTGCCCACCACTGGATAGATGGCTAGACAAATGGATTGATGAAAATGAACGACAGGTGCATAAATGGTCGGACAGAAGAGAGTGAATGGAGAGACTGACAGATGCATGGGCAAACAGATGAATGGCTAGACAGAAGAGAAGAATTGGATGGAGGGAGTTGAATGATTGATGGACCTACAGGCAGACAAACAGGGACTCACAGGTAATGGATGGCTGGATGAATGGATTGTTGAACACAAACAGAAGGATGCAACAATGGAAAGACAGAGAGGGGTGGAGAGGTTATCCGATAAGGACCTAATTTCTCCTGGAAGACAAATTAAGAACAAAAATTCATCAAAACTGACACCAAATTTTTAAAACTCAAGTCACGGCACAGATCTAACTAAATGTTTCCTCAGGCATCTAAGTAGAGAACATTAGGCCCGCCTATTCTCATTAACCAAACACAAACTGGCTTGGATTGAATTTTTCACTGAGCCGAACTCTTGAAATGACTCATACATATAATATGAAGTCGCATTATGAGAAAGTAAAATGACGTGATGCTAAGGCGAATGTAAAGTGGCATATTGATGAATAGTTTTCCTGACTAGCCTCGCCTTGAGCACACACACGCACAAGCCGTAAATCGAAGGCCACCCCACCACTATCCCCCTCCTCTTCCTCTTCTAAACCGACCAGGCGCATCTCTTTCTCATTCTCATCTCATTGTTTGACAACACTGTCATTGGCAGGGTCCTTGCTGCCTAGCAACAAAACTGCGAGCAAGCGAGTCCCCCCCAATCTTCTGTCAGGGAGAAAGCTCCGCCACCTGCGTCCCTGAAGAGATGATTGAAAGGTCACTTCACTCCTCGTCTGGTTTGACGAGAAAAGATTGTGTTTTCTGAACACTATTGAAACTCTGTGTGTCTGAGGTGGATATTTTTGCACATTAGTCTCTGCAGGGCTTTGTTTGGAGGTACTGCCGCTCAAAAACAATACCACACTCACCTTAATTCGCAGCTGAAAGTGGTGCTGATTGTATTGCTTCATTTGTGTTTTTTCATTGGTCAGTAAGGGTCCTATGAAGTGCTATTCTACAATTCAGCGCTTCCTGTTTGTTTCAAACTGGGTCATGGACTTGTATTTTGCCCATCTTCTATATATGAAAACATATTACTCACCCACTTCAGGCGGACTACTCCTGAAAACACTCCACAATGGAGCCCACATGGGAATCCACTTGAGGCCATATGAGCAAATATAGCACAAACAGCAGCAAGCAAGGCTTCTGCTCTGATCTGAAATTGCTGCATTTCAGCTCTGCTCTTCTTCAATGAGTAAAACGTTTCCTGCATTTATTTTCAATTTGTTGAAGGATTTTTTGGCCAGGTCTTGTTCTCCACTTCCCCTTCAATGCCAAGTTCTTTGACCAAGGATGATATTCTGATCGTGTTCAAATCTTGCATAAACAGCTAAGAGCAAGTGTAGCAACTAAAAAGCTATATAATATTTTACAGCCAATAATTAAAGGTTTTGAAGACAATGAAATAATTAGCCAATATACAATAAGTTATTACAGTGGACCATCGTCGTATTTACAAGGGTTAGGACCAAAGCTGCCCGCAAATACTTGAGACCACCACTAAAGATGCTTATACAGCCTATTTTAATCATTCAAACACCAATATACCTTAATATGCATCAGTACACACAGTAGAAACTGTCTAAGCACTACCACAGAAGCTAACATCCACAATCTTCCTTATCGCTACTCTTGGGGGTACAGCCAATCAGCGCCAAGGAAAACTAACTCCTGGACTGGCTGTTTTGGCAAACGGCAGTCAATAATCTGGCAAGTAGCACTGAGTCTATGCATTTCAGCTTCCCAAGCTGCATTTTCTTATGTATGCTTTACAAAACAATTTGAACATGCAAATTTTCTGCAAAAAATTTATGTTCCACAGCAAAATCCACAAATAGGGTGAACAGGTGGGGATCCGCTGTGTTAAACTAATGCCTCGTTTCACTGAGCTGTGCGGCTTGGGTTGGGGACTTTATTTTGACTGTTTCCATTGTAAAAGTGGCCCATACAACCGTCCAGTACTGCACCATTCCTAGCCCCCTTCAGTTGAAAGGTCTGTGGGACAATGGTATGATACAGTTAGGGGTGGAGCTGATGGAGTCACAACATGGTCCACTGATTGGGGGACAGAAAAACACTGCTTACGACAAAGCACGAGATACATGTCATGTTTGCCGTCTCAGTATTATGGCACCATGCTCAGTGTTGTGGGGCTAACCCAGTGCCCTCAGTGGAAATGAGGTATTAGAGCAATCTTAATGTGACAATGCTTCCAGTTTAGTATAATACATATTTTGTCACCAGTTTTAAGGCAAACCATCATTAGAAATGTCAGGAAATGACATTTACAACATTACATCAACATGTAACATTTAAACAGTAGTGTTCAGGATTTAATAATAAATCCTCTAATGCTAGCTAGCCAACACATGCACAGTTTCCCAGAAGAGTGAGTGCAAACTGAGACAAGATTTCACAAATACCACAAAAAAAAAAAAAATTAAAAAAAAAAAAAAAAAAAAAAAAAAAAAAAAAAAAAAAAAAAAAAAAGAAATTGGCAGCATTTCAAGGAAGTTTGACTATCAGCAAACCATTTTAATATGTTCATGTTGGTCTGAGGGGAAATCCTATGTGAGTGGCATGAAAATTGGTCAGAAAACCCTAAAGAAAAACGACTGCTCCATCAACCAATTAAACCAACTTGCAGATTAATATAGATGCAGAATAAAAAACAAGCAATAACCAATAAAACTCTCCATACTTAACCCAGTCAAATGCAAATCACACATCATACCCTCTTTAACCCAACAAGAAGCCCCTAAATCAAAATAGTTAATTTAATTGGGCCACGTAACTGAAATTTGTTTTAATAAACTACAGCATAAGAAAAACTGTTTTTTTTGTTTTTTGTTTTTTTCCATTTGAGCCTACTTGTATCTTGAATGTTGGCCTGATGCAGCCACCCCACATGCCCAGGTCTTAATTTAGTATTTAGTTGCTTCAGGTGCATCAGTGCAAGGTAGAAAAATCCCACTAACTTTTCTCCCCACCTTTCAGAGCAGGGGTGCCTCTGCAGAGGAGCCTGATAACAAGTCATTCATTTGATTCAGGTGTGTAGGACCAGTGACGTGTCCTAAAAGTTGAGGACTAGACTTTGGCACCCTGCTTTGAAGACTAATTTCCAACTGGTTCTGTACCTCCAACAATAAAATCAAGAGCGCTAATCGATATTTTACTCTGTATTTAAAACGTGGTGAAAGATAAAATACTGGTAAGGTACATAATTTTATCACAATCCAGACTTAAGTGCAAAGATAAATTAAAATACCCCCATCTTTAATTTGTTTCCAACCTGTCTGATTAAATTACAGCAGAAATTAACAGGGAATTTTCAAAACATTAAATATATTTTTTCAGGACGAGAGTGACGAGTATTTTTAACATTCGTTTTTTAACAGAAAAGTATATAAAAAAAAAAATAATATAATGTGATGGAAATTGAAATAAAATGAGATGCAATGTTGACTTTGGCGTGCTGGTTCAGACTGAGAGATGCTGTCAGCTGCACCGTGATGTCCATAATAAAATGAGAATGAGGATAAACGGGTGGAGCATCACATGTTTTATTTAGCTGATGGAGCTGAATACTTTACCCATGTCACAGCCCTTGAGGGAAGATGTTGACGTGACTAAATTTCCAAAGATTGGAGGCTGGGTTTCTGCTGTCGGAGAAGCTAATTGTCTCGTCAGAAACAATGAACATCTGCTGTTTAATTCCAGAAATTAATGTTGCTGATGTTTATTTTCGATTGAAGGTCTTTATATCCATCATAAAGACATGCCTGATGTCCGTTGGTCCCAGATCAGAGATAGACTCAAAAAATCGAAGGAAAGAAATAAGTGTGCATGACTCCACCTAATGGGGAAACACCAAATACATCCTTGCTGCCTCCACAGGAGCCAGGTTCTGCTAATCATATACACTGGATAAACTGATCATAACTAGTGTGAACAGTGCTATAAAAGCAGCGGTTTTGGTAGTTGGCTACTATGATGTTAACAAAATGCAAAGAACGAACGATAGCAAATGATTTAGAGAAGCGAAAGCTGAAAGGGCCTTTTCCAAATAATCTGAAGTTCAGTTATTCATGGAAACTGCACAAAGCAACTTCCTCAACTCCAAGATCAAAAAGAAAAGCATGGGTAACTGATTCTTGGCTTGATATGTTCATTTTCCTGACCACTTCTGCTTTTAGTACTTGAAACAGTTTCCAATCTGCACTTTCAAAGATCTGCATTTAAAGTAAGACTTTCTTTGCATGACTTTGACTCATTTTGGGATATTTTTAGAGGAGCTACATTCAAGACTTTATTCTATGGACTCATTCAGTTGAGATATGAAGAACCCCTCAAACTCTTGATGATGGTCTAACTTCAAACCAGCTCACCCTCTGTGCTGTTACTTACTGCCTCACCACAAGGGCATGGTGGGGGACATTCAAATGTGAACATCAGCATGAAGATAAACTTTGAACACAAAGTTTGTCTTTTTATTGGTAAAAATGTTATCTGATGTTACTTTAATCACCATTATCCACCACCCCCCATCCTAAGATCCTCTCTCTGTGAGGAAGGAACAAAGCAACCGCTAAAAGCCAAACACCTCCTGATGTATAATAGAGGAGAACTAACAAGCTTGCAACTCATTAGCATTCCCCAACATGGCTGCAAGTGGCAAGCAGTCAGTGGGGAGATGGACTTCCTCTGTTCTCATGTCAGAATCTTTTTTTTTTTTTTTTTTGGAATGTGTAATCAAAGTGGCAGCTCATTTCTGGTTCAGAGAGACATTAAAACCAAGCAAACACAGGAAGCAGAAGTCTATCTGAGGGATATTAGCATATACTACCCCTGTGGTTTCAATCCAGAAACCCATTCAGGTTTTATTGACTGTGTTGATCAGTGGCACATTTATGGTGAAGTGACTGGGCAGTAAACAGAAACAACAGCACGGTGTTTGTGTTGAGGGTTAGCTTCCTTTCTTTAATTCAAGCAGAGCAAATAGCTTGGTTAGCTTACTTCATGATAGGGATATCTGGTTTTGTGTTCCTGAAAAAAAAACAATGAGATTTCAGTACAATCAGTAAAAGCACCTCAGAACTCACAAAACAGGTGTTTAGGAGTAGCCTAGTAAAAGTCCAGATTTAAATTCAACTGACATGCTGTGGCATGACCTTAAAACAGCCCGTTCATGCTTCAAGACCCTCTGACGGAACTGAAACATTCTGCAAAGAAGTGTGGGTTAAAAATGATCCATAGTGAGGTGAAAGACTTATTGGCAGCTATGATTGTTTTGTTAGTAGCCATCAAGGTGGAACAACCAGTTATTTAGGGGAAATTACTATTGGCATATGGCCAATGACCACACTTCTGACATTGTTTCAGTAAATAATCCCACAATCCTTTGCTGGCAAGAATCACTATCACAATGACTGAACAAATCCACATGGTCAACCCCCCCCTACAAATCCCTAACAAAATGGAAATATTTAATATCAGCCTTCTGATCAGACCACTAGAAGGGGAAAAAAAAAACAAAACAAAAAAAAAAAAAAAAAACCCATCGGCCAATACCGATGTCAAAGCCAATATTGTCATGGTATCTGACCACATGCACAAAGGCAAAAGGTCAAAGGACAGAGATGGTATTTAGGACCAATTAGGTGGGTGGAACATTGGAGGGTTGCACATAGAAGGTTCATCTCAGGAGGTTGAAGACTGCCAGCTGTGGTTCTGAAAGGTTATCGATTCTCTGATGGAGGTTTTCTACATGAGAAGGCTACTCAAAAACTCAGGGGAATCCACCGCAGAGTTCCTGGAGGAGACAAAGAGGTTAAACAGGATTTGACAGGAGTCAGGGGGGGGGACTTGGGAGGGCTTAGGTTTTTCCACAAAGTTCAACACTCTAGTAACTAGGAACTGGCAGCCAGCTCCTGATATACTGCTTCAGGTAATCACTGATGATTCCCAGGTGTGGCAAAAAAACACAGGTGTGAGGACCCACCCTCCAGCTAAACGGTCCCATGGCATCTCCTGGTGGAAATCTGGAAGATAACACTAACCACACAGAGAACACCCCAGATCCCTGACAAATATACTGTCTTCTTAGAAAACTAAAATAAGGGCTGCGTTTTTATTGTTTCGTGAACTTCTGGTTCCTAGGAACCACCCTTTCGCAGGACCTGAGATGGTCCTCACACACAGACCTGTTTGGGAAGAAGACCTGGCAGAAGGCTGTACTTCCTACAGAAAATCAAGAGGTACAACCTTCCACAGGAGCTGCTGGTCATGTTCATACATGTCCGTTATTCAGGCTGGTCTTGTGTTCCTCCATCACTGTGTGGTTTAGCTTAACCATAAAACAGGACAGGTTCAGACTACAATGAATGCAGAGAGGATCATCCAGTGTTGACCTTCCCTCCATACAGGACATGTACAGGACAAGGGTCAGAAAAAGGGCATCTCACATCTCTCCGGACCCCACATATTCTAGACACAGAAACCATTCAGACTGGGTGCTTGTTATTATATCTTGAACAAAGGAAATGTTTGCCTGAGTAAGTTTTTGTTAAAAGAAGTATTTCTCTTCATGCATTTTTTCCCAAAGTTCTTTTTTAATCTTTGTATGAAAAAAAAAAAAACTTTCAAAAAGTTTTTTTCTTCATCTACAATGTTCCTGTTGTATCCACACTTATATTTCTCAACTGAACCTGAAGCAAATAAGTAGAATATGGTCTATGTCCTAAAACATAAGACAAACTGGAACCCAAAACAGCATGTATTCTCAGTAACAAATGAAGAAGAGACTATCTATGTCAAAAGCCACATCTGTACTCTGCTGAGCTCAGAAGTAAAGGACCCCAGCTTTGATTAAAAGCCTCAACATGCAAACTACTTCAGAGCTGCTGTAAGAATGACAGGACTTCATTGTCCAGACGGGTGACTCATTTCCTCTGTGAAGGTCTGAGGCCTTCAGATGCAGAGCAAAGAGAGGCCACAACGTCAAAGCTCTGGCTGCAGTAATTTTTACCACAACTAAACACAGGAAATGCATTCTCTGAGCTCAACTAGTGTGTCTGACAGTCCAATTTCTTGGGCCCATAGAGTACTAACAAATAGAGGAGTTTCTTTAAGTTAATGTTAGAGTTTGCTTCTGCTTTAGCTTTTTTTATTTGAAACCTTTATTAACTTATGAATCAAACAGTGATTAACCACAATTCTTTGTTCAAATTTCACCACCGGCGCTGAAAAACTGCCAGACATGTAGAATCAAGAAATCCCTCAACTAGGACCTGTTGACAGAATACTGCATCCTAGGTGCACTAAGGAGCATTATAAGAGATCCTTCCTCCCAGAAGCTGTTGACTCTATAACCATCATTGCTCCCAACAAACTCAATAAGTGTTTATATCCATGCTAGTATCTGTACAACTTACCATTTTTCTATCGTCAGTTACTACAAATAACTTGTATTTTAACGCTCAAAGAGACATGCACATCTTGTACCTTTTTAATGAACCAACTCAATTGCACATTCCTCTGCACTGGAGTATTTTTATATATACAGTATTATGTTAAAATTTTACCTTACTGTACAGTGTTTTTTTACTCTTTATTCAGTTTTTTTTATTTACATATTTTATATTCTTTGTGTGGGTCTGTTTTCTGTTATTGCCTGTCACTGCTGCTGTTGCACAGAAATTTCCCCATTGTGGGACAATAAAGGATATTCCTTTTCTATTCTAAAAGCCCCTTCCAAACCATCTTTCTGTGATCTAGATCTTAACTAAGTTTCCGACACGCACTGGTGGGGTCGAAGTAACTCCATTGATACTACAATCTACATCCAACTCTGTAGCTGGTCACAAACCCACAACCACTGAGGGTTACACGTGTGAAAGAAGCAGAAGGTCCTCCACATTGTTCGCTGATGGGTTTTGATGAGTTACTCAGATTTTGAGTGGAAGGAAAGGGTGTCTTTGAGGACAAAGTGAACTGGATGGCCTGTTTGCAGCATTAGTACTCAGACTGAATTTTAAAGCAGAAGACATTAAAATTAATGTGAGGGATGTTTAAAAAAAAAAAAAAAAATTCAGACAGGACCCTCAGTGTTTTATTTCCTCCATAGAGTTTTTGTTACCACCCTGAAGAGCTGATGAGGAAAAACGAGCTCCTTTCAGATCTGCTGTGAAAATCGCCCGGGTTAACACCCACTCTGCAGACCGTGAGGTGGGCCAGCTGCCTCACTGACGAGTTATTGCTCTTCTGCAGCATGAATAATGTGAGACTGAAACAAGCTGGGAGCACCAGGAGAACAAAAAGGAAAAAGTTGAAGCAATTACTGTTGAGAAAACGATAGCGCTGAGAATCAGCGAGGAGCTTGATCTGTTTCCTGCATCCTTGAACACTCCTACATTGGGATGTATGGAAGTTAAGGTTTAAAAGGGGAGTTTATTGAACACAAACAGCCAAGGGCTAAATACAGAAATGTGTTCAGGTAAATTAATAATCTCACAGCTACCTTTGTTTTCCCTCAAGGCAAATTATTTCAAACTTTTGATTTCAGCTGCTGCTAGCCAAACCCTGATTCGGTTTAAGGGGGAATGACTTTTTGAGCCTTGTTAGTTTATAGGTTTTTTTTCCCCCTTAAATAAAATCTTAAAATAGCTTTTTTGTGTTTACTTGGGTTATCTTTGATATTGCCCTTTTTTTTATCTGAAATGAGCTGTTTTGAAGCATCTGGAGATTATTCTGCAATGAAACATCATAAAATGCTTAGACAAACCTGAGTGTCATTTTCAGACTGGTATACAAAAACAAGGCATCTTCAGTCAGAGGCTTCTTCAAAACCGCTGTAATACTGACTACTACAGGTGTTCTTGTGTGAAATATAGGAGACCAATTGAAATAAATGTGACCAGAAAAGCAACAGAACAAATCTGAAAGACAAATGCTTTTTCACGACACTATAATTTCTCAGCACAAACAGATAAACAGGCATAAAACAGGAGTCCAAGCAGTTCACATTTAATGCCCTGGGCTTTATTTTTTATTTTAGTGAGAGTTCTGTCACATTTTTTAAGTCTTTTCAGCCTCCAGGTGGGACAAGTAAACCTCAAAGATATATTTTGCCATTGGACTGGGCATTCAGGTTCTAACAAAGACAAGAGAGCACTACTAAGTAATGCTGCCTTTGTGCCTCTAACTCTTCATGGAAGAGATGACATACATTTTCCCCAAAAGGAAGGCACCAAATACTTGTGGTTTTTGGCCTCGCAGCCATCTGGAGATTATTTTTACCAAGAAAAAAAAAAAAAAAAAAACAACAAAAAAAAAAAAACAAAAAAAAAAAAAAAAAACAAAAAAAAAAAAAAAAAAAAAAAAAAAAAAAAAAAAAAAAAAAAAAAAAAAAAAAAAAAAAAAAAAAAAAGAGGACGTGAGAAAAGAAATTCTCACAAACAACCCTCATTGGATTTTTTTTCTTTCTGATATTAAAAACTGGAATGATGAAACAGCTATTACTGCCCGTTCACCTCCCTTATCACCCTATGCATGAACAAGTAAATGAACAAAAGAATGAAGTCTTCAAAAAAAAAAAAAAAAAAAAAAAAAAAAAAAAAAAAAAAAAAAAAAAAAAAAAAAAATTTACAATCAATTTAACCACAAGGAGAAAAACAAAATACAAAAATAGCTTTTTTTGTTTGTTTTGTAAAACACAAAACAAAAAAAAAACAAAACAATAAAGTCAGATAAAACAAGTAAAGAGACTCCACTTGCATGAAAATGACGTTTGACTCTTAAAAATCAAAAAGAAAATACAAAAGCAGCATTGATATTTATATAAAGACAAGAAAAAAGTAAAGTCACAAAACAATAGTGCTTAAATTTGAAGCAGAAGCTTCTGGGAAGAGACTTCATCCCTGTTTTGTTACTTGTGTTTGGGACATTATCTGAAAAGGAAGAGGCGATCCTCCTCATCTGTATCACAGCTCACTTTAATGTGATCCATGGGAAAAAAAAGCATAAAAAATAATAATAAATAAAAAAAAAAAGTGATGTAAGGGTGGTGGTGGTGGGGGACCTGCTTTGTGTTCACAAAATACAAAAATACCCAGGAGTCCGTAGCTATCAAACATACACAACAGCACAGGAACCAACAAAGGTACAGTGTACAAATAAAGAATTTAAAAAAAAAAAACTGAAAGCAACAAACAAAAACAAAACAAATTGTAAACACAGCACAATAAATAGATAAAACCAGCAGGCTCCGCACCATGCACATGATAAACTCTTCTCTGTACATCTCTCACACTCGCCACAAGTTAACTTGGCTTATCCTTTTTTTTTTTTTTTTTCTTTTTTTTTTTTTTCCTTTAAAGTTCGACTCCCAAGTGCAAAACATCACAAATGGACAGTTCTGTATTCAAGTAATATATATACACATGGGGAGGGGAGGAGATATTACAAATATGTAGTTGCTGTACAGATACTAATTTATGTCATATTTATAGTTTACATGAGTCAATATTTTCTTAACAGTAAAAAAAAAAAAAAGTGTAAAAAGAGATGAGAGTCGCCGCCCTGCCCGTTTCGAGTCCTGCCGTCCCTTTAGCGTCCCCCGATGCTACGATGCACAGCACCTACAGAGTGGAGCCGCCGCCGCCGTGCTGCGTCACGCCGCTACTACGTCACTTCCATGGCAACTGTGTTGTCTGCTATACTGTTCAGCGCCGGCTTGTCCTCATCGTGGTTGTCCCTGTGAGAGACGAGGACGGACAGACAGATGGACATTATTCCAGATGCTCCTCTGTTCAGTTCTGTTGCATCATCAGCTAAATTCACTGAAAAACACACAATTCAAACTCCATTTTCACACTCCTTGAACTTTGTCACATTTTGTTACATTACGACCACATACTTAAACTTGATTAACTGGGATGTTATGTGACAGACTGAAACAAAGCAGTGCATAGTGGAAACATGACTGATTGAGTGTCTTCAGAGGGGTTCCTTCAAGTTTCCCCACATTTTCTCACTACAAATGTCAACAGATCTTATTGGGATTTGTTGTGATCATGATAAATTATTGTCAAGTGGAAGGCAAAAAAAAAAATTCAGGATTTTTCACATATTTCCATATAAAACCTACGAGGTGTGGCCTGCGTTTGTATTCAGCTTCCTGTGAGCTGGGCTTTGGCCGATATTTACATGTGAAATCAATCTTGGCCACCCTCGCAAAGCCCTGAAAATAGGCTGTGAGAGAGTGACTGACAGACCTGCCCGACTGCATGTGTCCTGTTAACCGTCACTCCACTGTTGTCAACCCAGCTATATAAATAATAATAAATAAAAAAGGGCATCTGCCAAAAATCAGAATCAGCAGGTCAGGCTTTTCAAAGATCGGTGATCAGCCAGACAGCTGCGATCAGTGCATCAGTGCACCTCTAGTCAAACTGTTAGCTTTTAATGTATTTTAATGTTTATTTAGCTATGGTTGTCCTTTTTTTTTTTTTTTTTTTAAACTGAGCTACAGCCCCCTGGCTCCATAGCGGGATGTCTACTTCTGCTGCGTTCGCAGTACGTCTGACGATGTGGCTTCCTCACACTGATTTGTGCTGATCAGAGGGATTTCACTTGTTCATGAGATACGACTTCTGCAAAACCTGAGCAGAAAATAATCTACTTTCTCTTTTGTTTTCAAAGCACTTTGAAAAATTTCACAAAGAAAAACTTGCAAGTTATTTCTAATGACATGTATGATGCAAGAGCAGCTCAGCCGGTGGGCAGCCTCACCTGGAGCTCATGTCCATGGACGATGCTCCGGAGACTTTGGGCATCTGCAGATTGGTGGAGGTGGACAGCTTTAAGGCAGAGGCTTGCACGTTGCCGAGGCGACCCGCGAGGCTGGCGGCCGACTGCACGCTCAGACAGATGTTGTTCCCGATGAGGACCTGAGTGGTTGTGGGGGCGGCCCCGGCGCCGCCACCGCATCCCAGCAGCCCCAGAGCCGCAGCAGCAGTGGCGGGTTGGGTGCCGGGGGTGGCGTTGATGGAGGCGGGGACGACGTTGGCGGGTGTGGGGACGGCGGCGTTGACAGAGGGCTGCAGGAAGGTCGGGGCTGCGACTGTGTGTGTGTGTGTCGACTGGTTGGTGTGGTGGAGGGTGGAGGTGGCGCTGCTCAGGTGCAGGTTTTTGTAAACGCCTGGTGAGAAAAACAGAAGACTGAAGATAAACGAGAGAAATGGATCCTTCCTGTTTCCTGTTCATCTTCAAACTACTGGACTGAGTCACTGACAGAATAAGAGACACACCTAAATAACCTAATGCAATCCACCTCCACCAGTGCTGCAACACATTCAGCGTTCAGCCTTATTATTCTGTCTGATTGACACCATAAGCGCTGATGCAACGACTGCAACTGATGCGCTGCTAGAAGCGCTGCAGGTGAAGGAGGACGGTTAAAGTTCGCAGGTATGAACTCACATCTATGCTGTAACACACTGAAATCCACCTCCTCGAACATTTATGGCGCCTGGTTGATACACTTATGTCAAAAACCCATCCTTATATTCCCAGAGTCCTCCATTCTTTTTGCCAACTTTTAAAAGTATAAAGCTGATTATAAATATACTGCAAATGGATCTACAGGGGTTTAGTTAATATTATGTTATGACAGTGTTATTATATATAAAAAAAACAAAAAAAACAAAAAAACAAGCTCCTCTGCCTTCTCCAAGTACTACCTGCTGTAATACAACCAATCAGAGCCAGGAGGAGGGTCTTAGCACTGTCAATCACCCTTATGTAAGCACCACTCACACACTCCCCTTTGCTCTCTGCTACTTACAGCTGGTTCATCACAACATAGCCTGCTGCTAATGCTAGTTAGCATGGCCACTGATCACGGTGGATAAACAGTTTTCCTGGAACGGTGAGTTGTTTCTCCACCATTAGCATATTTAGCAGTGCGTACACGAGGGTGATTGACAGCGCTAAGCCCCTCCTCCTGGCTCTGATTGGTTGTTTCGGGTCGGCAGTGGTGCATTTCTTTAGACGGCAATAGTAGCTCAGGGAAGAGGTGGAGGAGCTCGATCTTTTCACAGATTATCTGCCTCATACTAAACTGTCACGACATGGTGACAGTTTTAACAAATATGCAAAAAATATTTTTGTAAAAGTTGATAGACATATGGACGTATGAATGGATCAACAATAGACAGCTGGTTGGGTGGTTGAACTGATGGCTAAACTGTTGCTTGGATAGGTTTGTAAACGGACTGATGGATGGTTGGTTGTGCCAATAAACCAATGGTTTTATACAAGGATGGATTTGATGGAGATTAATTTCCAAAATATAACAGAGAGTAAAGGATCCCCCCCTCCCTCAAAATCTGTTTTCATTTATTAGAGTTAAGGAATCTTGAGAACCATATTTAAGAGGCTGAAAACTCACCAGAACCCGTCAGGACCCCGTTGACTCCAGTCGCCAGGACCAACTCCTCTTTGGATTTGAAGCCGAGCAGCTGATCTGTGGTGATGAGAGCCGAGGCAGCAAACTGGGCGCTGGCCTGGTCCAACGTTTTGGACACGAGGGTCTGAGTGGAAACCAGCGACATGCAGACAGGAAACGTGGATGATCAGTTAAACCGGAACACAGTAATGAAACAGCTGAGCTCAGAACCTCTGAGCCTGGAAATGGCTGAAAGCGACTCCTGAACCAGTCCCGGTTTGGTGAAAGGCTTCATACGGACCTGTGTGTTTGCTGTGGTGGTTGTTGCCGGATTGTTGAATTGCTGCTGCTGCTTCTGCTGCTGCTGGCTCTGCTCCAGCTGCTGTTTCTGCATCAGAACCAGCTGCTCCTGGTGCTTCTGGTACTGCTCGGCGGTGAACGCTGCAGACAGATCGGACATGGCGGTCAGGACCAGAGGTCGACAAAACAATGGCTTTATGGTCCCACTACGGGTTCCTTGCTGTTCTTTTCTCCAGGACCTGTTTATTTAGATTACGCCCCCTGATGCTGAGGGGTCACTATGGAGACAGATCTCCGCCCACAGTAGAGTCCAGAATGTGATTAAAAATACAGCATTAATCTTTGATTCACATGGTTGTGGTTTAACAGTCACTCTGAAAACATGTCAGTAGAATGGATTCTAAAATAAACTCTGCTGATTCTGACTCTGTGAGTCAGGATGGAGCAGACGCACTACGGAAGCTCTTTCTTTCCCAATCGGTTTGTGATCAACGATCCTGAGCAGCTCTGATCACTTTCATCTGTATCTTAGAACATAAATGCTGAAAAATATTCAAACTTTACAGGTTAAAATCGCATCAAGAGGCTCAGAAGTGATGCTCTCGCCTTATAATGCTGAAAATGAAAATTTGTGCTTCCTTTGATTAAAAATGGCCGCTGAAAGCTGGCAAATTTTATCAGTGTGTTCGAATGCAAACTCTGGAAAAACAACCACATTTACCACGCAAGGCTACCCGAGTCTAAATGGTGTGTTTGCAAACAAAGATACAAAACCAGTGAGAAATGTTGAGTGACTTCCCGCCAGAAAACTCCAGCTTGAGTTCTAAAACTGCAGAATTAAGAAAATCTTGCCTGTGATGGAAATAAACCTTTAGAGGATCTGTGTGGAACAGGAGGTGGATTCGACTGTTTAAGAGTGTTGTTCTACAGACAAAAAACCAACAACTTGTGTTTCCTTCAGTCGGGAGAAAGTTCAGTTTATCCAACTATTCAACAAGGAAAGGCAACTTTCAAACTGGAGAAGCTGATCCAATGAGTCCAGAAAAACAGTCCCAGCTTTCTTTGAGACCGCATATAAAAGCAAAACCTCAGATCTGAAGCCACAACAAACAGCAATGGGAACTTAGTTTGTTTTCTGTCAAGTAGTTTAGATATTTGAATCACAATTATCTGAAATTAAAACGGGAGAGAAATGTTGAAACCAACCTCCAGGTAGGAATCAATGAAATTTACAAAGACTTCTGAAAACGAAAAACTTTCAACACAGACATTAAACTCTATGTTCAAAGTTAATTCCATGGGTCAAAGTTCAACTGAAAAATTTACTAAGAAACTTTTAGACAATCAAGACAGATCCAATTCAACAATATCAAGATTCTTATTTAAAAGAATCCCTTTAAAAAAAGGTTCATGTTTTCTGTTGTGTTTCAGTACACTTTAAAGGTTTGGTGATGTATATAAATACACTGAAAATCAACTGACTACATACTTCAAGCTTCTATCAAATCATATCCGGAGTGTTAAACTATAATATTTACTTTGAAGAATAATGTAAGCAGAACATCTGATACAACATTGATCTGTTTCTGCTGTTTTTAATGTTAATAAAGCAAAGCTTCAGCAACAAATGTGGCCTTTTAACTAGAGGTGCACTGATTGCAGTTTTCTGGCCGATCATTGCTCTTTAAAAAGCCTGACGTGACAATTCCGATTTTGGTCGATACTGATTTTTCACCCCTGAAAAGCCGCTAAATATAGCGACGAGTCACTAACCTGACAGAGGGGTGACCATTGTTAACTGCACACATGCAGACGTGACCTGTGGGCGGGTCTGTCAGTCAGCCCTCTCCCAAAGCAAAAGGGGACAGAGGCTGATTTTAAGTCCTCAGCAGAGGTAGATAAGATCGGTGGATGAGATCGGCTTCACACGCAAGTATCGACCTATCGCAGATCTCCCAAAATTAGGGAAATCCGGGCCAATTTACCAGCCAGCCCCTACTTTTGGCTGAATAAAAGGATTGCTACAAATCAATTAACAGACATTTTAAACGCTGAAAACAAAAACTGTTGTCATGGGGGAAAGCAGATATTTGTTGTCTGTATTAAAAATCCGAACCGGAAACGCAAATAATTTTTGCACTCTCCAATTTCTTAAATGTACTTTCTCAGATCTGGAAACCAGGGTGGTTTATAAAAACAGCCGGCAGAGTATTTTACAAGATGCACCTCTCTGATGTGAAGCACTCTGAACTGCCTTCCTGCTGAAATGAGCTACACAAATAAACTTGAACTCTCTCTGCTCCAAAAACAAGTCGTAAACAAAACACCTAATTCATCGGCTTGAAAGAAAGACACGCAGCACACATATTTGACAGCTTTTGAAGGGCTTGGACATGCAGAGGTAAGGTCAGTCGTCACTGGCAACATCAATACGTCCTCAGCTCTTGAAACAGCTAAAACATAACAGCTGCTCGGCCCTTGTGTTTGTCAGATAACTCGCACCACTAATGTTCCTTGCAACTCCATCTGTGGCATGTCAATAAGTCGTTCCAGTCAACGTTTTCTCTCATACCAGACTGCATTACAGCACATATTTGTATTAGGCTGGAAAGAGCAGAGCTGCTTTGCAATTCTGGAACAAGCGAAGCCATTTTCATATATGATCCAGTTATACTCGCGTCGCATCACAACAGAAATTAGGAAAACAAACTGTAGGAAAAGGTCTGAAGCTCTATTATTCAATGGCATCATCAGGTATATTTGTGAACACCTGTGATAAAACAACCCCACCTGCTGCTGCACTTTCTGCTCCTCTGTGTTGAAGGGCTGAATGCTTTCATCCAGAAATCCCAATAAGAAAAGCTTGAATAAAATCTGGAATTCAGCTCATGTTTCTGTGATTCATGTTTGTGATGCAGGAAGAAGATGTGGAAAAATAGGAGAAAAATACCATGAATGCTAATGTTCTGGACAAAGGACACTGCTACCTAATCCAGACTGCAATGACTTTTTTTTTTTTTTTTTTTTTTTTAAATCCAAGGTTTCTGATAGACAGGAAATGGATAAAATCTTTGAACACTTGCAGCACCTTAAATCATCAAAACCGATCAGTCAACTGACTCCAAGCAGATATCTTTTGGCATGAATTTGGACATTTTAATGATGCTGTTAGGTTCTAAGAAAGAAACTACACGTTTCTGGACTACATTTCCAGCAAATCGAGAGCATCTCAGCTCAGAGGAGAAACTGGTCGGCCTTCAAAACGACTTAGAAAAACTTTCAGCTCATCAGAGGAAAATGCTGAAGTTTGTCAAAAGGAGACAGCACGGCTCTAAGGCAGGTCAAAGGTCTTCAGGTTAGTCTGACATTCAGCTCTGCTGTAGCTACCTGCCGCTGATGTCCGTACAACACATCACAAGATCTCAATCCTTTATGAGGGTATCCAAGATAAATACTGTGGTCAACTCTTGTGAAGGGAGAAAAATGACTTTACAATGCAACAAGAAGCACGTGAGGATGATTCTGACTACGAACAAACCTCAGTTATCTCAACGGTTCATTTGTGACCCGACTCAGAACATTTAAGCGTGGAAAGAGTGGCACTCAGACAGTTAAAGGTGAATATCAGATGCAAAGAGAAAAAACAAAAACAAAACAAAAAAACAAACAAAACAAAAAACAACGCCTGGACAAGATACATGCCACATGCAGGACGAGACACTGAAGGGAAACGAGAAACTATAAAACAGTTCGACCAAGACAAGGAAGTAAAACAACCTGGTAAAGTGGAAGCTCATCAAGCTAGTGATAATAAAGACGCCCCCATCAGTAAGTGGAGGATAACCTGATCACGTAGCTCTTTCCAACTATTAGTTAAGAGCACAATTTCTGATCTGCTAGCCATTGATTCCATACATTAAAATACAAAAAAGGTTGATTACTGTTCTTCTTAAGGCCTGTGTGCACCGCTGTATGTGATTTTACAGCTACTTCTGGCTTTAGCATCACTAGGCCTGTCGCATCACTAGGCCTGTCGCAATAAGCAATTAATTAATCGCATGCTAAATTTAAATGAGCTTGATAATTTCCATTCTGATGATTAATATTTTTTGCAGGGGCAATTTTGTTTACAGAGAGACATCACAATCCATTTTATTTATGGTTTTGGTTATGTGTAGTTTTTATTTCCGTTTATTTATTGTTTTGGTTGTCATGTTTTATTTTGGATATTTAAAATATCTTTAAAAATAACTAAAATACAGAATATGAAAAAGATAAAATGCATCATGAAAAAAAGTGAAAGAAAATTTACTGAATATAGCATATGGAAAAAATAGAAAATACATAGCGAAAAAAGTGCTAAAAATTACAAAATAAATACAAACATGAGAAAAATAATGAAATAAAGGCAACTAATAAAACTACATATTGGAAATAAAACGAAAAATTAAATAATAGTGATAACGTTGTGTTCTTTACAAAATTAAGTTCATTGGTCTTTGAGAGGTGAACTTGGATTATTATGACATTATCAAGATATCATTTGAAAATGGTCTCAAAACAACAATATCGTTTATCTCAATTTCTGGGACAATTTATAGTCCAGCAAAATTTGATATCGTGACAGACCTGAGCAACACCTGACACAGAATCGGGCTGAGAACCTGCAGCAGAAAACTTCAACCTGGACTACTTTATTCTACACCGATACCAGATAAACACAGGCTGATCTGGTAGCTTTGGTTTTAATTATGGGTGCAACGAGTTCCCCCAGGGGGTCGTGACAAGAAGGGGTGGACGACATGAGGCTGAGAACAACATGAAGTGATGTTTGTCATGCAACTGCGGTGAGAACCGATTTTGGTACATCAGACTGACCATGTAGGGCCCTTTACTCTGCTGCAGCAACAAGACACTGATCAATTTGGGCAAACTATCCATACCTTATTACATATCCTTCACTTTTAGCTGGGTGTGTTGGGTACAGTTTAATTTTTTTCCATTTTCTTAGTTTCTACAAAATGTAAAAATATCCACAAACTTTGTACTTTTTCTTCCACCTCCAGGCATCAAAAAATAACCCAGTTAGGATATTTTACACAAGTTGGGTTTTAAACAGTCAGACACCAGTATTTGTAGCTTTTGAGTTCCAGATTATGTATCAGCAATGCAGTTTAATACATAGGGGTCCTCAGTTTAGATCAACCAATCTCTAAAAGAAGCAGAAGTCTGAGGAAATCTCAAGCAAAATTTGCACAGAATTCATCAGTTTTGTCACTGTTATCTTTAGGTCGAAGTGTTCAGCATCAGAATTAAGCTTTAAGATGGTGGTGTTATGATAACCTTTAAGTTTCTTTCCTGCTTAAATAAGAAAACAGCAACACATTTTTAATTCCATGGAAATCCATCAGTGTGGAAAGGGTTACAAAGCCCTTTTAAAGACTTTGAGACTCCATAGAACTACAGTGAGATATAATCCAAGTGGAGAAAACATGGAACAGTGGTGAACCTTCCTGAGAGAGGCCGGCCGACCACAATTAATCCAAGAGAGCATCACAACTCATCCAGGTTGTCACAAAACCCAGAACAACATCTAAAACACCTGACTTGCCTCAGTTAAGTCAAACGTGAAGGAGTTCAAGTCCAAAAGTGCCACTGAGCAAAAACAGCACAAAGTCCCGTCACACATTAACCAGAAAACCTCATTGATCCAAGACTTTTGGGGAAATATTTTGTGGACTGATGAGACAAAAGTTGAATCCAGTTACATCTGGAATTTAAACTAACAGCACTTCAGAAAACACCATCATTCATGGTCCGAGGCTGTTTTGCTGTCTCTTGACAACTTGCAGTAATTGGTGGAACCACTGATTCTAAACTCAAGCCCACCTCTGATTAGCTAAAAAGAACAAAGCAACAACAAAAAAAAACAAACATACATAAGGATTTCTGAGTGGCCTCTTCAAAATCTGGAATCAAGTCCGATTCAGATACTGCAGCATGACTAGAAATACTAGAAAACCCTCCAATGAGGCTCATTGAAAGATGTATGCATGTGTATCCAGGTTCTTTTTCTGATATTAAGATTTGTTCGATGCTCCGAAGAAACAACAATGCCACCATTTTTCCACATGCTTCCAGAACATCTACAGAAACAATCAGGTGCAATTTACCTCAACCCTGCACAAACTGTCCAGTTTCTAACTGAATTTATACACCCTTTAAAAATAAAAAATAAAAAATCTCCAATCCTCTCTGGTCCAGAGAATATCTACACATAAGGTGGAAACAGAACAGCAGCACCAGCCTCAAATGAATCCACAACAGAACTCAGGAAACATCCAGAAAACAAAAATCACACCTTAAATAGTAGAAACAGGCTGCAGAAACAATAGACGTCCAAGTAAAACAGCTTCGAAATTAACAGTCAATTATTTCTTAATGAGCCTCAAACTAAGAATCGCTCTTTAATTATCCCAGAAGGAACGAAATTAACACCTTTCAGGAATGAGATGCTTTCTAAATGAGATTAAATGAGCTTCTTGTGAGGACAAGAAAACTTTCTTCACAATATCAACGTGATATGGCAACAAAATGAGCCGCTGCAGACTGACACAAAAACACCCTCCAAGCAGCACAGAGAGACAGAAAACAACTCACCGTTAACAGGAGTGGTGGCTGGTCCGGTGCGGTTCTGGGAGGCTGAACCTCCAGACAGGGTCCGAGTTAATCCCGACACAGTTCGGCCAAAATCCCTAAATCCACTGCGAGAAATATCTCCTACTCCCACAGGGTGCTGGGATAGCGTCCGTGGTCTGAAATGCCTCCAGCGGCACGCTTTAATGTTCAATAGAATCCGGCTGAGGTCCACAGGTGTCGATGACGAAGGCTGGGGGAAGCCAGAGGTGCCGGCGGGGTCCGAGGTATTGGTTTCTGAGGTACTGGTGTTGAAGCTGCGAAGCGGTGAGGCGAGCGGTTCGGGCTCTGGGTCGGAGTCCACACTCTGGAAGATGGCCAGGTCGGTGTGAGCTCGGTCCATCAGAACCCTGAAACGAGACAGGGGGGGAAAATTCACTGGAAGAACAACATGGGTTGAGTCAAAAACACTGGAAATCTTAATGAGCTCGATCTTCAGTTCGCTTATTTACGAGACCAACACAAAAACCATCAACTGTCACATGTCTTATTCATGATTCTCAACCACTTCTTTCTTCACATGACATACAACAGTGTATTTGAAAAGTATTTATACCCCTGAAATATGGTGCAAAGTTGTCATTAGGCATTTAGGGCACACAGCCATCATTAAAGAAGCTCATCTTGTCAAAGGAGACCAAAACTAAACTATGGCTGAAATGCAACCAGCTGTATGTGGTAGAAAAGTAACACCAACACCATCCTCAACACAACATTCCCATGGTTAAACAAGGTGGTGGCAGCATCATGCTGTGGGTAGCTTTTTACTAAAAAAATAACTAGTAAAGTGTTCTGCGTATACCAGCATGAATGAAAATACAGGAGCTCACCATAACTTGTTAACATCACAGCAGTTTTCTTGCCTCAACGGCCGAGTCAAAGCGCAGAAATGACGTCGACAATCAGTTCACAGCAATCTATCCAGAATGTCTGAACTCGAGGGGAGAACTTTGCTTCAACTTTCCAGATATTAATTTGGATTAGTTCTGCACAATTATGCTTTGCTTTTTATTAGTATGACATAAAATTCAAATTAGATACGGAGAAGTTCAAGATTGGAAGTGAAAATGTGGGAAATCCAAGGCACCTGGCGAGATAACAGTATGAAAATGTGCAGCATAAATGTCAGGATTAAATATTCGATAAACACTGACTGAGATTTGGCGGTGAAACAATTTAACAGCTTCGGACGTTAATGTCAAACACAGCAAGCTCATTATTTCTCTAATAAATCAAGTGCAAATATCTCATTTTACCAACAAGATCATTTTAATTCAGAGACTGCAGGATCATTCAGCCCCCCAGGGGGCCTGATAAGATCGCTGTAAACACAACCCCGCCTGAGAACAAGATAATAAATAACCCAGATGCTCTCATTCCCAACACCTGGCACCGAGACAGAGCTCGCTAAAGCTCCACTAGATGGGAGAGCGATCAGACAAAGCTGCGGCTTCGCTACCGGCTACACTGACGGCTTATTCCCACATTAGGATCGTCCCTTCGTCACATCAACAGCCAGCTGGGTATTTATAGTCAGATGCTGCTGCCAAATGGCTGCTGGGAGGCTGCCAGAGCTCTAAACGACCTGAGCGAATCCAGCCAAGTCCAGGCTGAATTTTTCCTGCCCAGAACAGAAACTCTGACAGGGCTCCGCCCTAAACTCCACCCTCTGGACTGTTTCACAATATGCTATGTTTAAGAAACAATCTTCAGTCTATTTCATTAGGTTTTTACGTGATACACCAACACAAAGGCAGCACATTAATTACGGAAACCAGCCTTTTTTCCCCCTTGTAATTACAGCAACAAGGCAGAATTTTTTTTGATCATTTTTCTTCGCAGAGCAGCTCAAACTCACTCAGATCATCTGTAAACATACATTGTTTTAAGCGTTAACACAGATTCTAACATATGAACTTGCTCAGGTTTGAGGACCAGCTTCCTTGTCCTTGCTAAAGAGCATTCCCACAGGATGACTTTGCCAGCATCGCGTTCACCGTGAGTCATGTTGATGTGCAGCGCTTGTTTTCCACCATATGTAGCGTTTCACATGTTTTGATTTGGTCTCATCTGACCAGGGCGACTTATTTCATGTCATGTTACCCTTAATCTTATTCTATATGCAACACACACGTGAGAATGCTAAAATTTGCTAATTTCATTGGACAAAAGACAAGGCGGATTAAGATTAAGCAAGGAAGCTCAGGATGGAGTAGTGAACTCACCTGCCCCCTCTGCCCATGCGGCGTCGTGCCAAACCGATGCAGCGCCATGGCGTGTTGAGCGAGGTCAGACAGTAGCGGTAGCGCGGGTCACCGAGCCCACCCTCTGATGGGCTCACCCAGGGCCAGTTGCCAGTCTTGTCTGGACGACACTGGAAGAGGAAGAGCAGAAGATTAAAAATGGGGGAAAGGCACGTCGACAGGCGAGCAGAATCCACTGATTTGACACTTTTCCGCTACTTTCTAAATAAGAGATAAACGGGCCTTAAATTAGGATGATTTAAATGAAAATTTTCAATCATTTTACCATTAAATCAAGACATTTAAAATCGGGGTCCTTGCAGAAACCCTGATTTTCAACATGAACCACCGTTTAAAATCACTAACACATTTGTCCAATAACCTGGAGCATTTTACTGAGTAGATTTCCAGTGATTCAGGCTGCATTCACACCAGCCTTGTTCAGTCCACTTTAATCAAACTCCAGTTCGTTTGCCGAGAGAGTCCAGTTCGTTTGGGGAGGTGTGAATGCGTAATCAAACACTGATGCAGACCAAAAAAGCAAACTCTGGTCAGCCTACAAACCGAGGTCCTTGGTTCACAATTGAACTGAGTCTACTGGACTATCAGCTGTAAAAACACCCTTGAAGAGACTATCCTGTTCTTGTTTTTGGAAAAAAAAAATTATTTAACAACAAAAAGTTTGTGAAGATGGTAAAAATTTCACTTCAGTATCAGAAGGTTAAAATGTTACAAAAATCAGCAACTGCCTTAAAAATCTCAGGCTGTGCATCTCTCTCTGTCTCATTCTTGTTTTGCGAGGGAGACTTGCAAGCAGGCAGACAGACTGGGCAGCCTGTTGTTAACGCTATAAATAGAAACAACCCAGGAGTCACGGGAGGGCACTTACAGCGTAATACTGACAGCCAGCCTTTCTCCTGAATGCGTAGCAGCCATCTGGGTCATTCTCCTCCTCTGCCTCCGAGGAACCTGAATGGATCTATTAAAGAAACAACAACAACGAAGTCAGTTACGAGCAAAAAACGTCAGTCTGTGACGTTTCATACTGAAAACATGAAAAAGAATCTGATTAAGAACAATATTAAGAAAGCAATCACAGGACTGGAGCCTAAATACCTGGGAGAATGGCTCTTCATCTGAGCTGGGGAAATCATACTGGTTGAGGTCCTTAGGATTGAACACAGAGGGCCCTGAATGTTGAGGCGCCGACACTGGAGTTATTTTGGGTTTCTTCTCATATTTCCTTTTGGTTCGTACGGCCTCCGGCTTCTCAGGCTAGAAAAAAAACAAACACAAGAAAGGACACGTTTATATTCTACTTTATGTAACTTAATGACATTTTCAAATCAGAATCAATACTAGCTGGTAACTCAGAGGGGAGAGTCTCTGCACAGCCTATTATTAGTCAGTAGGGACAACAGTGAGCCAAACAGGCATTGATATGCAGATGGAGGCACGTGGCAGATGCCGCCGCCGAGCCAGATGGCAGCCACTCGCCCCGCGCCACCTTTCACCCAGACTCCCCCGGCGGGACCACACTTCTCCGTCTGAACAGACTCTACCAGGATTAGTCGGATTCCTATCAGCCTTCGGAGTTTGGAGACAAAGCAAACAGAGCGGGAAGTGCTTCTGTGATGGAGAACACAAGCGCCAAATCAACGGAGGGGTAGGGAAAAAAAAAAAAAACGATTTAAGAAGAAATGAGACATCAGGCGGCGAGGAAGTGCTGATGAAGCTATAATGAGCTCACAGCAGTACATCAGCATTGTTTTATGTTGAAACATCTAGAGCAGGGGTGTTCAAAGTGTTGCCCGGGGGCCATTTATGGCCCTTGAAATGATTTTGAGCGGCCACTCAACCACAAGTCAAGAACGGTAAAAATTTGGCCAACAAAATGGAAAACAACTGATGACCCCAAAAAACTGGAAATTGTCTGTTTTTCTTTGAATAAAGCAACAACCTGAAGCCGTTCTTATGTTTTGGATGTTTAAGGACAGAGATTTTGTAAAAATGTTGTTTATAACAGGTAAAAAAAAAAAAAAAAAAAAAAAAAAAAAAAAAAAAAAAAAAAAAAAATCAAAACCATATTTGTATTTTTAAAATCAGTGAATTTTGTGGCCCACAAGTAGTGTACACTTGCCAGTTTTGGCCCCAGGGGCAAAACGTTTGTGGACACCATTGATCTCGAGAGATGGCAGATTTAAATTTAGAAAAAAGCCCTGAAGTCTGCACATAAACTATTTCACCTGTTCATTTTGGCACTGAAAAGTAGATTTGCTCTTTGTTTCGTTGTATCCATGGAAACGACAATAATTTACACCTACTCGCTTAAAAACATCTGTGGAAAAGCAAAATGATTCCGTGAGATTTTTACTAAAAGCCTGAAGAACTTGCAAGTGAACAATCAACTTCAACAATGAAACGTACAGAAATGAGGTGACCAATATTTATTCCATTAAATATTATAATCCTACATTTTTCCCAGTAGATCACATTTCAAACAAGGCATCAGGTGAGAAGCAGGTTTTATTCTCTGATGGGCTTATTTAAACAGTGTTTGTCAGGGTTAGAAGTCATGCCAAATAAACTTCCTGGGAACTTTGATCTACAGACTCCTTCAGGTCATCATTTTATGATCATAACACAATCATCTCTATGGATCGATGTCGAGAGGATTTTGAATGCAAAAAAAAGAAATCACCGAAACAATTGTGAAATCCTGGGGGAACTGTGAAACACCTGAAATGTTGCTGTGTGCTAAGCTTCCGCATGTCCTCTGAGTTACATCACAGCTCATGAATGTACTTTTGGGATCGGATGAACAGTGGAGGATCAAACAGCAGCTCTGATCTGCTTGCATCCCAGACTCAGAAACTAAAATGTTTGCTTGTTCTAAAATAGTGTTTACTGAATGCTGATGATTCGTACTTGGCTGCCATTTAGAAATGGCAAAGTGTGGGGTTGAGTCAGCGCAAACCAAAACACTGACCAGTCACAACTGTTGAGTGAAACAATGAGTAAAAACCAAAAAGTTAACATTTGTTAAGCAGGGGCTTCACGAAGTAACTACTAGAATATGGCCGCCAGCTACTTTAGCTGTAATGGAGCGCGTTAGCGACCGTCTGCTGGACAACAGTGAAGTCAGTGATCTTCCCTCTGACTGTGGGAGCCAACTCCAGTCCTCCAGAGCTACTATCCTGCTACTTTTAGATGCATTCCCTCTAATGACCATGAATCAAATGACTGGCTCATTACCAGAGACATCTAGCTGCTGATTCAGGTCTGTTGGAGCAGGGATGGCAGCTCTAGAGGACTGGATTTCATCAGTTTTGACCAAGTGTAGGTCATAACATCACATTTCTGGAGTTAAAAAAAAAAAAAAATATTTTTTTTTATTGGTCTAGCTGAAAATGAGCTTAAAATATCTCATTGTGAGGCATAAATCAATAGAAGTGAATTATTAAAAATCAAATTCAGAGCTGGACATGCAGGTGGAGGGAACACAAGGAAGCTGTGAAGGCAGACGGACTTACTTTCTTGTAGTCCTTCATGTCCATGTGGTGGTCCTGGTGTCGGTACTGGTTACTGTTGGACAGGGGGATGATGGGGATGGTGTAGACGGGCTTCACCAGAGCCCGCTGCTGAGCTTCAGCCATCACCTCGGTGCCGAAATCCGGCATCACATTCCTGGTGGGGATGTGAAAGAGAGGACATTAGGAGGAGGAAAACTTCAGGTTTCTAGAAGCGTGTCGGCGCACGGCAACACGCTCCCAGCACAGCCAGGTCGCTCTGCAAGAACATCCCATAATGAAGTGGTCCGTACAACAGGCGTCTAATGGGAGCAGAGTGCCGCGGTCTGTTGTGACGCGCAGACAGGAACCAGGTCGGGATAACGGCAGGAAATTGAAATGTCACTACGAATCAAAAGTGCTTCAAGGAGACGGGTCCAATTTAAGCTCCGCCTGACAGCTCCTTTCAGGGACATTCATTCTGTTTGGTTTTCATGTCTGGACGGATTGCAACGGGCTCCACTGACACGGAGGGGAAAAAATATACAATTTATACCGAAGCCTGGGAAAGAATAATGCTTCTATACAAACCAAACATTTTGTCATGCAACCGTGTCGTTGAGGGAGAAGAGAAACATTCCCCTGGAAGCGAGAGTAAATAAGCTCAGACAGTCCTGAAGGAAAGGCTCAATAAACGAGCTCAACTTGAAACTGATTAAACTAAAGCACGACTCTAGAACTTCGCCACAAATTAACAGAAGCAGTGAAGCAGGAGCTTAGAGTCAGCAGTGATTCCAAAACTTTCCAACAATCTTCCAACAGGTCCGGATTAAAGCTGCTGAAGAAAACAAAACGCTGCTAGTTACCCTGTTAGGAGCCGTTCTGGTAGAAACCAACAACCCAGTCAACAGTTAACACACAGTTCTATCCGTCTACACGTAGGAACCAGACCACCAGCTTCAGGATTCCCAATTCAAAAGTCAAAAGACATTTTCATATGAAATTCTGATACATTCTGAGACTCAAACTGTCAGACTTCTGAATGTTTTAGTCAATTTCTAAAAACTGAAGTTCACTGAGAATTTATGGCAGAAACTTCTGCAGCTGTCAGGCTTTAAAAAAGGAAGCTGCAAAAAACATGGATGGAGGGACAAACGGGGAGAGGGATGGATAGCTTGACAGATGGGAATATGATGGAAGTAGAATCAACAGATGGAAGTAAAAATTGTGATACAGATGAACAGAGGTGGAAAAATAGGAGGACTGATGAAAAACCAAATGAATAGAAGGAAGTATGGATGGGAAAATGGAAGGAAAGACAAAAGACTGATTAGACTGATGGAAAACAAGTATAAATGGACAAACCATGGATAGAAAGATGGAAAAATGGATAAAAAGATGGAAAAAACTGTTAGATGGAAGAACGGATGGATGGTGAAACAGGGAAAAGAGATAGAAACAGGATTGATGCAACTGTTAGAGAACAGGATAGGAAAAAAAGTTTGATATTCCAACTGTGTGTCCAAACTTCCTTCCTTTTTCCAAACTGATGCAAGTCTGGAAAACCCTTCCATAAGCTTCCATACTTGTCCCAACCAGAACATTAGGAAACACTGCTGGATTTTAGATGAACGAACTGAGGTCCAGCCTGAAGGAAATCAACAGTTCTGAGTCTCACTAGAAGGCGTTCCTGACAGCAATAAAGCTGTTGAGCAATGTTTCCCAAACCAACTTATTCTTCCGCATCACCTCAGCAAAATGAGGCGAGTACGCATGCAACACAACAATGAAACAGCTTGGCTGAAAGCAGATATGAGGCCTATAAAGCAGCTTCTGAGCTTCCTTCTCTCACCTTTTCTCCACCACCTCCAGGGTGAGGTGCAGCAGCTCCCTCTTCACCTTCTCCCTCTTCTTGATCATCTCCAGGATGGTGACGGCGCGGCTCAGGTCCCTGCGGAGCTTCAGCATCTTCTCGTACGACGCCTCGTCATTCTTCCGGTTCTGACAACACAACAGAGGATTCAACAAGCCTTCCCATCTCTGCCGCCATAGTGCTGCTCTACAGAAACCCCCAGGGAGCAACTTGAAGCTCTTGTACAACCTTCCTGGTTTGCATCTTCTCGGTCCGCCGACGGAAGGCCACGTAGGGGTCGCTGGTGCTCGAGCCATCCCTCTTCTCCTGCTTGACGGTGGGGATGAGCGAGCCGCCCTTGCAGGTTTTCCTCTTGCGGCTCCAGTAGTCGAACACCTCCTTGATCAGATCGTCGTCCTCCTTCAGCAGCAGCTTGGCCTCCTGCAGACTGACGAGCTGCAGAGAAAGGAGGAGGACTCGGTTCTACCAGCACAGCTAGAGCATGTTCATGGGAATCATGTTAAAAACTTGGAGAGTTAAGTGGAAAAACGATCAGATTACAGTCACCAAACAGCCTTTTTGGTTTTCAGCCACACTGACCAATCAGAACAGCTCCTGTAAACTGCACTCAGGATTGCTCTTAGATGCTATATTGCACCAAAAAACGTTAAGTAAAAAAAGAGGTAAACTTAGGTTTAATGGTGGAAAAACTATGCTTGACTCCCAAGGTGCATTCAATGGCCTCAATTTATAGTAAAAGACAAGAAAATGTACTGTATTGGGACTCTGGATCAGGTCATCCCTCCTAATTAACCTGTTATTAAAGATGACAAGGGATCCTAAAGATGCCTTTACAATGATAAATAATGGAAGCTGAGGCCCTGAACAGGTCAGTTTGCTAACAGCAGTGATTATAATGTCCGATGTGTCTCCGCTGGGAGATGGATACCTGCTGTCCGCTGCCTTTCTCCAGTCGATCAATCATTTCCTCAAACTGCAGCGGCGTGATTTCCATTTTCTTCTTCAGCTTATTCACAAACGTCTCGTCCTCCGTGTCCAGGTCGTAGTCTGGAAGCTCCGTGTCCAAACTGAAAGCTGCAGAGACAAACGGAGAACATAATTACAACCTGGTAGGAATGATCAAAAGCATCTGAAATTAAAAACACGCACATCACTGACCTTAAAAAAAAAACAAACTAATTAGAACAGAAGGATGTGATTCAACACGTCTACACTTCTCAAGATATCAGATTTCCATTAATTATTGTTGTTAAAATTCTAAACTTTTCCAGACTTCAAGTCTAAGAGTTTACAGTCCATCTTTTCTTTTTTTTTTTTTAAGTATAAAAAGCTAATTTTCCTGTGAATTTGTGGCAGATGTTTCTACACACTTTAAATATGGAATCAGAGAAAAACATGCAGACGGATGAACGGGAAGATGAATGAGCAGATAGATGGGGGACAGGTGGATGGGTGCAGAATGGATGGAAAAGGGAGAGAAAGATGGAGGAGGGGCAAAGTGACTGACATGGGGACAAATAAATGGCTGGACAGAGGGAAGAAGAACATGTATGAAAGAAGAGATGAACTGATGAAGGAAGGGTGGAAGAGGGGGATATGGAAGGATGGAGGACAGATGGGCAGGGGACAGACTGATGGACCAACGTAAACCGATTGATAGAGGGAGAAATGGAAAGTAGAAGCCGGGGACAAGGAATGCAAGAAGAAATGGATGGACGGATAAATGGATGATAGAGGGACAGACAGGTGGAGGGCCAAATGAATGAAAAACAAGTGACAGTGATAATCAAGACAAACAGAATAATGTATAAATGATGAGGGACAAATGAATGGACAGACAGACGAGGGATAATTAGATGAGGCAGGTCTAACTTCTAATCTATGGGATAAAGCCTTTGAAATATCAATATTTTCCACATTTCTGAGCTTAAAACCTGAAAACTGTTTGTTACAGGGGGCATAAACAAACATCCCTGCAGCCTGTAAAACCGCAGCAATCACAATCCTGATGCATCAGAACGACAACAATAACTACTAAACACCTGAACCAAGTCCAACAGCAGCGTCTGCACGTGCTCAGATCACCAGCCCCCCCTCTGCTACTCACGCTGTATGTGAATAAGCTGCTTTGGCATTTTAAAGTCCCCGGGGTAGAGCAGCTCGTAGTGCGGGATGTTGCGCTCCGCCTCGGGGACCGGGATGACCATGCTGTCCCGCTTCTCTCCGTAGACCTGCTGTGCTGAGATGGCTCGCTGGAGATGGTGCTCCTGAAAGGGAGACAGAGGGTTCAAAACAACCAAAACTTACTGGGGAAGCTTCCTGTTTTGCTTTCATATTGGTTTACACACAAGCATACAAACAGTTTTCCATAAATATTTCTCCTATACATTGATGAGCACTGAGAAAAGCAGCTTCTTAAGTTGTAGCTTGGAGCCTTCTGAGCTTCATGCGACAGATGGCCGACAGCGTCTCGGTGATTTCAGGCCCATCTTGCACCAACAAGTCTTCTCACAGAAGCTCCTACTCATTTTACACATCGCACACTGTTCACAAGCAGCTCCTTGGCTTGATTCGCAAATGTGGGTCAGCATTAAGCAAGACGCGCTGTAACCAAGAACTTCTCCACTGCTTGAAAAGTGGTTAAAATCGCACAGATTTGTGAGCGGATTTGAAATGAACGAGGTTCAGGGAGCTTTGTGTAGAGATGAATGATAGCACCTATAACGGTCTGGGAATGTTTCACATCAGCAGGCAAGTTTTACAGCTTCTTGAGTCAAATCACAGAAAGATTATCCCAGAAGTGGCTGGAGAGAGGGAAGTCTGGACCCCACGACCCCACCCTGGATGGACACACTTCTTCACTACTCCCTCTATAGTTTCATCACCAGGTCTCTAATACTTTCACTTCAGCCACAAAACATCAGGTGTCGACATCAAGGACGGCAAAAGTCAGTCATGTGACCAGAGCCACACTAATCGGCCACTTTATTAGGTGCAGCTATGCAACTGCTTACCGACACAAATAGAAAAATCAGCCAATCACACAGCAGGAACTTGACGCATGGAAGCATCTAGATGTGCAGACAACGGCTTACGGGAGTTCAAACGGAGAATCAAAACGGGGAGGAAAGGTTTTAAGACGGAGGTGTCAAAACTGCGGCGTGGGGGCCTTTTGCGGCCCCCTGAGTGCTTTTATTCGGCCTGAAAGCACAGCTGCAGAGATTTTTCCCAAACAAAATCTTGAAAGAAAAGTAGTAAGACACAATAAGTTGTTTCATCCTTTAATTAACCATGTTTCTGTTTTAATTTTGTAGTAAATAGATACAGCAAGCACTGACCCGTTCCATTCTCAAAAATGTGAAAATTTACACCTGCCTTTTAATATGGCTATGATGAATTTCCACAAAAATGAGACTTTCATTTAATACATATTACTGAGTAGATAAAACTAAGAAGAAATGTATTTTTATTGATTTATTATTTATTTTTCTATTTAAAAATAATCATCTGTGTGCATCCAGTGCTTTTAGCTTAAGGATTTTAACCCTAACGACAAGTTTGGTTTAAGGGGCTTTGAACATGGCATGTGTACATTTCATAAAAATAGCAGATATACAGATTTATCCACAAACCATCTCTCAGCTAAACAGAGAAAATGTTGTGGAAGAAAAAAAAATTGAACAAGTGGCAGTTGTGAGGATGAAGACGCCTTGTTTATGATTTAATATGATAAACGAGGCAACTGTAGCTCTGGCACAGAAAATATAGTTGGCAAATCCAATATTACGCTCTATACCGATAATTATCATGATTCATTATATCAATGAACCCTAGCTCAATCCTAGATCAGTAGAACACTTACGGAAATTACAGTTGAATAATTTGATCCTGAGGAGCAATTTTACACTTAAGAGGCTCAGTATGTGCAACATCTGGCTGAGTCACACGTGCTAAAGACAGAGCAAGAAGAAAGAAATATTCTTCTTCTGCTTCATCAGTGTTGACTGCAATTATAGAAATATGCAAACATATTAACCAAACATGATTATTCAGGCTAAAACTGTAACAGATCAGGTCGACTGGCGCTTAATATCGCAACTTAAAACATGTTTTTCTTATCCTGATGAGTTATAGGAGACAAAACTTCCAACTATTTCAGAACAAAAAGCCAGATGACTAAGAGAAGCACAAACCAGAGTAGATCCATCCAGCCTTTCATCTACAGAGGGCTAGATGGCCTGGCTGCTGGAGTTCTCATCTCGAGCAGCAACACTTAGTTCTTCTCTTACACAGTTGAGTCAAAGCAGTGATGCAACAATCAGTGAAGAAATGAAATCCACTCATGTTGCCATGAAACACAAAACAGCCCAAAACACTATCTTTACTCCCCCAGAGCTCTTAGTGGAGCTAAACATGGAGTATGGGACATGTGCATGAAGCCTCCACACCAGCTTAAACACAACAAGAAAGGCCAACAACGAAGCTTGGGTGGAGACTTCTGTGTGAAGTGACCAAGAAGTCTGGGTTCTTCGTGCCACGTTGGATTCTAAAACTAAGAAACTACCAGACGAGCACGTCACCCGCCATTGTTGTTATATGTGACATGTTTGGGGTTAAAGGTTGGGCTAATATCTCAGTGTTTTCGCAAAAGAGGCGTTTCGGCGTCCACATGAATATACGAGGGCGAAACACCGTTTCTGTTTTACATAAAGACGTTTCCGCTTCTTTTATGTAAATTCTACGCAGCAAGACTTAAAAAAAAAAAAAAAAATCCATTTCTATAGACTATAAACACATCAACCAACAGTATACCCTTTGATGTGCGGTTTGTTTTTTTTTTTTTTGGCAAAAATCATAACTATTCGCGATGCATGATTTAACGGATATAGGGAGATAATCTGGGAAAGCCTTCGTTTTCTGTTGGATTTAAAACCTCAACTTCAAGGAACCTGGTACATAAGACAGACTTTGTTGCATTTAACAGCTGAATTGAAACACAATGAGAAATGTGTTTGTGTTGATAGTCTTTAGTATAAACTCAGAAATCAACAAAGCGGGTTTTAAAAGAAAAAGATGGCATGAAATACGGAGAATTCAAAGCAGCCACCCGACAGACATGCTACGTCTGGGTCATTGCTTCACCCTTCTCCTCCTCACTGCAGTGATCCACTCCTAACTTTAGGAAACAAGGCAGCATAAATAATCAAGCAGCCTTTCCACCAACACCTCTCTGACAACAGTTTGCATTGTTTTTCCTTACTTTTAATGACATTTACTCCAACTTCACAACTCGCAGATAAACCGAGCAACCAGCATAAACAGTGCATGTAAGGAGGCGATTAAAAATTGAAACGAGTTGCTATGGAGAGTGTCAGCCAGGCACCCTAACCTTCCTCTAACCTGAAACACATCCTGATCTTTCACAGCTTTGATCCTCAGTACACTTCACAGCCCAGGGATTTCCTCTGCAGAGCATAGATTAGGGGCTTTTTGTGAATGGCGCAGGGGGGAAAACTCAAGTGGTTTATTTTAGGAGCAACTGCTGCAGTTTCAACGTTTAGATTTATATCCAAGTGTCACATTTCCAGACTCTTATCTGCACTGCAATCTTAAAACCTAGGAGAGAACGAGAGAGTGGGACGTACACAGGAATGCAGCTACATCCGTTAAACCATGTACTGCAGCACACTTAAAGTAACAGCCTTTTACTCTGATATTTCAGAAACAAACCAGCGCAGCCAAATTCAACCACAGCTTTTAAAAGAACAACCACTATATTCTGAACTGCATGGAGCCCTCCTAGTATGCAGCTGTAATTTAGCAGCCGACAAGAATGTGAAAATAGACACATTAAAATGGATGATTGTTTCAGTTATTATGCAACAATGTTCTCCAGCAGTGCCTGTGTTACTGGCAACACTGGGACTGAAAAGGAAAAACATGTTCAACTAAAAAAGTTCTGAGTTAGAACTCAATATCAATACTGGCAGACATCAGGTTCAGAATAAACAACACTGGACTGGAGCAGTTCAATGCACAACAGCAATTTCTAATATTCTGTATTAAGAAAGGAGTGGGGGGAAAACAAAAACAAAACAAAAAAAGCACAAACTAAAAGCTCCATTTACTAGGGTGAATCTGTGAACAGAACTGATAGTGAAAATTCAGCCTCCCAAGAACCATCTGTATCCTCTAGAGAACTAAAAGCATGTTTTACACATAAAGTAGCCATCAGTAGGGCCGTTCAAGAACAGGACAGCAAATAGTAGCGATACTACTGCTGAATATTGCAACGACTACTGTGCAGTTTCATCATTTTTTGGTTTTACGTGTCCTGTTCGGCAGTGTGGCACTCAGGATTGTTGCCTGAGTGGCAAGGAGAAGCCTGGGACATTTACTTTCACAAGTGGAGCATTACAGCTTTTGCTATAATGCTCCACTTGATAGATTTATATATATAAAAACTTTATTAGAAATCATTTTGGGTGCAGTTTCATCATTAACCTGATTAATGACATCTCGAAACCCTCCTGTTTCGACTATGCAACATGATCACCACATCCCAACTACCACCACTGCACCTTTAGCTATATTTTTACATGTGTTTGATAGTATATTTATTTTGTATTTTAATAATTACAATGTTGCTTTATGTGCTCATCATATAAGGTGACCTAGAGAAACTCTAAAGGGCACCTATAAATAATTTAACTCTTTTCCATCCATACATCCTCCGCCATGCTTTCTGTGAGCTTTATCATGTCAGCCTCCAAAGATAAACATCAAGCGTCGCCGTCGAGGGAAAGTTTATCCAACAGGCAACAACTAGTATTAATATGCAGAACTTGCATGCATAGCCCATGAAATATAATGTATAAAATATTACACCCAGACACTCCTTTGCACACATTGATTGTGATTACCCTGAACACAGCTAATTAAACCAATGCCAATCAATAATTATGAAAATACTGTTCATTTCCAGACTTAGAGAAGGCTTTGCGGTTTCAAAGGAAATTTCCCTTCAATCCTTGCATCACATGAAACTGTTGCTCCTCAAAAGCCTTGAGGTTAATATTGCATCAAGTGTTTCTACTGGAACACAGGCCTGAAAAGCAAGCCGCCCAGTTTTTCCAACTATACTTCCTAAAGCAACCATCTACTAGGATTTGGAATCAGCTTCCTGAAACAAATACTTCCTTGCATTCCTCCAGAACATGTAAGTATTGTATAGTATCAGATGTACGTATTAACCACGACACAGAATATTAACGTTTCATTTTCGAATGAGCTTTTGAAGCTTTGCTCCAACAGGTTCAACATTTTCTCCATGTAAACCTCCTGGAATAGCAACCTTTCCATCATTTTTCTCTGCAGTCATAAATGCAGATAGGCTGGAAGAATGATCTATTTCTCATATCACACCTTCCTGGTAATAAATATAGCCAAGAAAAATGGATGAGACTAGTAAAGGGTGCCATGGCAACAGAAATGTGGCCTCCTGCCACTGTTTCCAGCTCATGCTAGTCAGAGGAAGCCAAGGAAGTCTTGAGGACGGTAATATATTCCCACATTAAAAAATAAAAATACAATAGCCTTATTTATGAAGGTATGTTGCTTCCTGACTAGACAAAACATCCAGCATCACTGGCGACACACAAGCACAACCCAGCTGATGCCAGACGCTACTCCTTCAGGCTGAAGCTGAATTTCTCTGTGGGACCAAACAGGAAATACCACAGTTACATAACTCACCATTGAAGCGTGCTCCCACCTCATCACTAACTCGACTGAGTAATTTTTCCCACTAATGACGTCCAAATGTTGATCTTAACAAGTAAATATCATGGAGCACAACATAAATTGCATAATTTTTCATTTAATTTGTGTCAGGAAATGTGTTTTAATGACTAGTCTGTTTTCCATTCGTCTGATGCTAGCATCTTTACCTTGTTACCAAGGAGAATGTTTTATCCTTACAGATGTGGAGCCGTTGAATAAAGGCCAGGTCTACTCTTCAAACACAGACATAAAATCAAACAGCTTCACTGGTGTACCTGCCATCTTGAACAAAACATCAAGAATCCTGTTTCACTGCAGTTACGGATGGCACAGATTAAATAGCTTGGAAGTTCATTGTATTTCCCAGGTCTGCTGCCGTGAATGCTGAGAGGTTTGCGACACAGTTCTCTAGACTCAGATTTCCAACTCATTTGTACAGATAGGCCGAGGATGGCTGGATGGCAGAAAAAAAAAAAAAAAAAGCATGTAGGGTTGGATAAATGGACAAACAGCTAGACCGGTGGATGAATGGACGGACAGACAGAGTTACATATATGGTAACTACGATAATAATGCAAGAAGATGGGAATATTTTCTGTAAAATACACTAAATCTGCTTTTGATTCAGTTCACCGAGTGGGACCTACAATCTTGTGATAACCACAACAAAGTACAGCATATTCCTATTTAATGCTTTATCATTTAACACCTTTAAATCAGTTACTAAAGTCACTAAATAGTATCAAGGTAACTCAACCCCACGTGTGGTCACTTAGCTGGCTGAGAATAGAAACAACGCTGCTGCTGGGGAGGATGTGGGTCAGGGAGCCAAGCCACGGCTGCCTTGTAGTAAAACTGTTCTCTTTATCTCCTCTGTCACACTGTTATGTAATGACACTGCATGGATGTGTACAGTAGGTGGGAGAGGGCCAGTGTGGGGGTGAGACAGGGTTTCTGCTGACTCTGCACTGTGTCAGTGTTTTCCTTGTGTTTCTGTCTGCGGTGGCATCCCAAAGGAGAAGTCTCCAAGCGCCGGGTATAAATGAAACTGAGGGAAGAAACATTTTCCAGCCTGTAAGAATGTAACGGCAAGGTTCCTACAAAATGTTTGGGATCTAAATTACCTTCCAGCCTAAAAAAAGTTTTTTCTTTGACATTCTGTACATTGGAGTATAAAACATTTACCTTGTTAGGTTTACTCTGTTTTTCAATAAAACAGCTGAAGTTGGCTAATTATTCAGCGGAGTGGTAAAAGGATTGTTTCACTGCTTTTTTAGCTTTTGGATGAATTCAGATGAGCTTTAAAACTTAAGACTTCCAAAATATGGACAAATTATATAATAAAATAGATGAATAAATTAAAAAGGGTTTTAAACCGGACCCAGTTAAACATGAAGCTAAATTTGAAGTTTTCCCATTTTTATTTTTTAAATGAGTGCCCATTTATCTTCTGGCTCTACGTCAGTGACTAAAATTTATGAAGCTGGGGAAAAACTGAGGTGTGATGTATGGCTGAAGTGACTAATCGGAATAATCCTAATGACTCAATTATTGAATTAATCGTCAATAAATTTAGTAACTGAATAATCGTTAACCAAAGTATAATGACTCTAAAACATGCCATTTGCTGAAAGAAGACCACAGTCACAGCAGTAAATAAGCCAAAATTGTACAAAACAAAATATACACATTTTGCAATTAAGATAAAAAAAGAAAACCTGTCTGTATGTTCTACCAAAAACTTCTCAAGTGGCAGTTTTAGCTTCACCTAGTTCCTGGTTCTAATTCTGTAAAAATAAAAACTCCAAAAAAAAAACTTTCGCCGTCCAATTTATTAATCAGTTAATCCAAAAAATAAATGGATCAGCCCTACACTGTACTGATGTTAAGTCAAGCAGAAAAGAGCTGCACTTTTGACATGTTGATGTTAGAAGTATTTTTTGGCTCCAGATGCATCCTTTGCTATAAATGATCAAGTGTACTACTAAAGGAATTCTGTTATTGCAAATTAGGCAATAACATGTTTGTTTTCTTGTTTAAAAAAAGAATTGAATAATTTGTTTATTTGTATCTTTTAATGTGTTTCTAATATTGTAAAGAAAAAGGGGGGGGGGGCGATGACAATGTTACTTTGGCGTGGAACCATTATTATAAAGGACTGTTTGACAAAACTATTCGATGGTTGTCATGACAACATATTTTGCCTGCCCTTAGAGATGTTCAACCTGTTGAAGTCTCACTTCAGTCGACGGCCCTACCTGACACAAATGAAGCAGTTATATTTTTAAGTGTCATGCGTTCACGTTCTGTCTGCCAATAATATATCTGGCCAGTTGGATGAACTCCAACTGCTCTTGATTTCCAGATCCAGCATCTATTTTTAGTGGCTGAGATGCTAAAAACCCAGACAAACTGTGGAGAATATAGGTTAATTGTAACAGTGATGGACATTTTGCAATATCATTGCAACAACATTTAGAAAAATACTTGAACTTTTTTTTTTTAATGTCACTTGAGCATCACCAGTTCCATTTCACTGATTGGCTGCATCCACTGCTACAGCAACTGAAAATCATATCTAGTTGATTAAGTTTCTTAGAAAATTAGTTCAGCCAATAATATGGCCAGAAAAGAAACTAAAGTTTATTTGAAAGAATATTCTGCAGGCTTTGAGCTCAAATATCAAAAGTAAACCCAACTTTTAAAGATTTATAATGCTAAATTATTACAGATATGAGTTTAGCAAAATCCCTAAGCATAGTGGAAATATTTTACTTGCAGCTGAAAATATGCAACAAGTAACAGCCAGTTGAATCAAATATTAAACAACCACCTTACAACAAAAATCGCTCTACAACCATCATCATGCATACGGATGAATCAACAACATGCAAGGGAACTTCAAACAAACTGATTTTTTCAATCATAAAATTAGCAAAACTAAACACGAACTGTAATAGATATAATCCACACTGTACACCTTGGTTTTACTAAGTCCAAGACTCTATAAGCTTAAAATCTGATATATAAGTCAATAAATACACGTTGAATGCAGACAAAACAAATGATAGTATTTTTTTTAACGCTTAAATCTAAATTTGAGATTTTTACACGTTTCTCCACGCATTTTCCACCAGTCACCCAGGACTGTACACATGGCACGGCTGCAACTGTCAACACACTATTTCCTAGCTGTCAAACCGAGCCGGAGGCCCGCTGTCTCCCCCTGCCGTTCACACTGCTGAATCGCACCCCATCCAAGGCCCCTGCCCGCCTTTAGCAAAGAGAAAAAAAAGTCAACAAAATGGTGGCGCCGACACAAGTCACGTGACTTCTTTGTGCTTTCGGGAGCCGTTTGCAGCGTAGCAAACGGGTAAAACACGACTTTTCTGTAAAACACCACAATATAGCGATATTATGAGTCCCCTGGTGTATGTAAAGTTTAGTAAAATGAAGTGTTCGTCGAGATCTGTCGTGCGCACGAAACGGCAGCAATGGCGGCCATTTTGCACAAGCTTGCGCAGGTAACATTGTGGCGCCGAAAAACACAGTCAAAGAAATCCAGCAGCGGCCGAGCGCCTTTTAAAATAACATACCGATTCCTCCTCTTTTTCCATCCCAGTTGGCATCTGCGGCACCGCCCGGTTGATGGAGGCATATTCGTGCAGGTCGGGCAAATCCTCGCAGCGGAAGACGGGCAGGGGCTTACAAGCATCCAACGCCCGCGCCCGAAACGACAGTTTACTCATTTCTTATAATAAAAGATGCAGCATAAATCTCTGGGAACTGCCTGGAGTAACAGCACGTCTGCTTCGAGTTCTCATTGAGGAATCTGTCGCGATCTCTTTTAGAGTCGGTCTGAGGGCAGGCGTTCAGGTCCGGTTAGCAGCGCTAACAGAGCCGGGCAGGCCCGGGTCTCAGTCGCCGTCTGTCGGTCTCTCTCGCTCCTGCGCTCCGCTGTTCCTGCCCGGTTCAATACGCCATGGCCAACATGGCGGACATTACAAACTCATGCAGCTCAGTGCTCGCTCCGAGCGGCCCAGCCCCCTCGGTCACACAAACAGCCATTCCCACGCAGCTTCGCACGCGTGCGCGCTCGAGAAACGCTTGGGGTGCGAAGAAAAGAGGAGGAGGAAATGATGCGAGATGCTGGAGATGGGTTCGGAACTTCCAGCTTCCAGACTCGAGATGTTTTGCTGTTATATACCAGCGAGCTGCTGGAGTTTGATTTAAAAACAAAAGAAATAACAAAACCAGGGTAAATCCCCACCATATTACTCTCCAAAAACTAAAAAAAAATGATTAAAAACTATACATATTGCTGGGAAAAATCCACGTAAACCCATATAAATCTGGCATCAAAACTATGAGCTATTAGAAGTTTTACATTATGAAAGTCAGACAACACCTATATTAGTTATCCACCTGATTGAAACGACTAGTATATATCGCCACCATGTGGAGCAAAAACATCCTCCCTCCAATAAAGATCCAACTGCTCCACTAATAATTATCAGGACAGAACATAAACGAGTCAAAAGAAAAATGCCTGCTCAACATTAAAATTCACTAATTCATGGTATTCTATATTTAGGGGAAAGAATGTTTACAAATCCTTTAAGTCATTGGGGGAGGGCTCCCCCTCTTTTTAAAAGCATAAACAAAACACTTCACTTGAAATATACAGCCAATGTTTCTGCAGTGTAACAATATGTAAATACAGTACATCTGATTAAAAATCAGTTACCTGCTGCAGTGCAACAAGTTCATGAAGTCCTATAATTAAATGACCTTTAATATGTACCTGGGCTTCTTTGCGTGGCACACCATTTGCAGGAAAACAAGGGTTATCAACTCCGACAGAACCCTTGAAGCAGGTTATTTCAAATCACAAAGCAAAATCTTAGGAAAGAAATTGAAAAGCATTTTCACATTTTGCATCTTATTCCTTAAAATGCAACAAAACATTGGCCTTTTCGCCTTATGTTCTGCTATTGGAGAATTAATCTGGAACACAAGCAAGCCAATAAGCAAGACAAACGTGGCTTTGCTTTAAAGATGCTTCTTGAAATTATGTTGCACCATCTGAACCATTCAGTGAGAAGCACAGGTACTGTTGAAAGAACCAGAAGGAAAGTCACTGCTAGATCAGTAACCTCTTTTCTATTGTGACATCAGACAATCCTGTAATTGGGCAGGAACTAAAGTTTAATTTGGTTGTAAATCTTTAAATTAGTAGATTGGTCAACATTTGGGTGAATCCATCTCTGCTTTTTATGGCTGCATCTTGTGTACTCAGTCTGAAAGTCTGTACATTTCCACTGATGGCAGAACATTATCATACAATTCAGAGTACTTTCTCTTCTTTTATCAGCTCATATGCAAAATAAAATACTTCAAAAAGGTTAAAGCTGAATTAAATCAATCTTCACTGATTACAGATTCTTTAAAATCTGCTGTATTTGGCATGGAGACCACCTTAGATCTGTTTAAGCATGAAAGAGACAGTCCTTGTAATGCTCTTTTAGGCAGAAGTCCCACCAGCCCTTTTGAATCCAGCTCCAGCTCGTTTGTACACAAGGTTCGGATCCGGTGTGAACGTGTCGCCGAACTGCAGCGCCGATCAAAGAAGCGACCTGGGTCCACCTAAAACTCACAGGTGGTGGACTACGGCGCAGGGCATTGTAGGTAAACACAACCAACGGATCACAGATATATGTGGAGGGAGGACGAGTTCAAAGCTGTGATCGAAACGTGGTTGAAAGGTCTGTCCTCCCTGCTGTAAGTACTCACTTTAAGGTGATGAGCAGGAAAACGGAGGTTGCGGCATCGCCAACTGATGATTTTCTTAAATAGAGATATAACATTGATGTGAATGATGGCAATTTGGATCATTGTTTTGTGTAATGTGGTACAGTCCTTCTGGAATGAAATTAGAAGCTGACAAATAATAATGACTAAATTTAATATAGATATGTTTTTACTGATTTGAAAAAAAAAAAAAAAAAAAAAAAAGTAGATTTTTAGTAAATTTAATTTTACTTGTAGCTTTTTTGTTTCCAAACCTATAAACCTGATTTACTTCATTAGGAAGAATAATTTAAACCCTTTTATTTAATCTAAAATTAATCAGCCAACAGGTTGTTTAACTACTTAATAAGTTTTGTTTAATACTACTGTCTTCTATACCCAGTTTACTTATTTTTTTACAAGTTGTATGTTCAAATTGACAGTGTTCAACATGGGTTTATGTTTTTATGTATGCCTTGAACAAATATTTCAGTTTGCATATTTAATAAACTTTTAGTTTATAATTTTAAAAAAAGCTATTTGTGTCTCAAACCCTCTTTCATTGACTCGCCTGCAGTCGAGTCAGTGATCAGTTCACACTACCTGACGGTGCCAAGATTCTTGCTTACAGGCGATAGAGACAATGCTATCTCTGTAGATCACTGCAGTAATGAAAACCATTATTTCTATAAAACAAATCAGTAATCAGGTTTTGCTGAAGCAATATCTGTATTCGATTGCATCAGTTACGTCAGCTAAATGTTGCATCCCAACTTTGTATTTCTTTATATTCTGCCTCAAAGAGGACTCCAGCTGTCCATTTTTTTTCTTCAACACTTTTTGAGGAAAATAGATATCTTGTTAATATAGATATGGCAACTTTTCTGCACATTACAAAACAAAAAATAAAACAAGTTGTGCAAAAACACAATAGTGGGGTATGTGTTGAGAATGGTGGTTCTATCACATTCCACAAAGGCATTTTGTGGTAAACTACTTCTATGTAATTCACATGTAATTACAACTGTATATTCGGCTGCCTTTCTTGGAGAATTTTAAAGAATATGGAGTTTGTTTGTTTTTTAAATCTCATATATATGGATAGCCGATTCTTGTGACATGTTATGATCCAGCGTAAACTAAAGTAGCTACAAACATCCTTTTTTTTTTTTTTTTACAGTCACATAACCCCTATTTCTACACTTCAATTACAGTAGATTGCCATCATAGCATGTTAGAAGAGACCCAAATGTGTATACTGCACAAGAGAACATACACTGTGAAGCATGGACCCCCGCCTATTCATGGTTCAATGTTCACAGATGTTTTTGTGGAACATACCTCCAAATTTTTCTTGAAAAACCAGACTATTCACAGATTTTTTTCATACAGAATATCTAAAATATTCAAAAGAAAATGCAGCTGGGGCAGTTGAGATACCGAGGTGCAATGCTTCTTGAGCTGCTATTGGCTGCCGTTTGCAAAGCAGTTAATCCAGAAGCACCGTTCATTTTCCTAGGCACTGATAGGCTGTACCCCTCAAGAACGAAGATAAGGAAGACTGTAGATACAAGCATCTGTCCTAAGATGGTTTCCACTGTTCATATTAATGCATATTGGGGTAAATTTTGTTTTTTTAATTATTAAAATAGGCAGTTATAAGCATTTTAGAGGGGGTCTCAAGTATTTGCAGATTTAAGCTGTTGGTGGGCTGTTGTGGACCCTAACGCTTGCGAATACCGGGGATCCATTATACGCAAAACGCATGACAGACAGCCCTTTTTTTGCTTCCGATACAGTCTGAGTTTAAATAGATATTTTAAAAATGCACAAACTGGAAACAAAATAACAAGTAACTGACTTTTGGAAAGTATTGCTCAAACTGAGGTACTTTATGTCACAGAACACTGATTAAAAATGTAAAAAACCTGCAGGTGGTTGTTTGTGGTTGAGGATTCCTATGGACACATGTATGATCCAGATGTAGGAGGCAGACATCATCATCCATTTGGAAGCAAAATACTTTCTTCTGTCCATACTGGAGGCCTGTATATATATATATATATATATAAAAAAAAGGTGCCAAAAGAGACAAAACCACATAAAAGAAAACTTACAATTAATAGTTTGTTAAATTACAGATGTGTTCTATAGGTCAGGAGGATTTCTCATTTATTTTCTAAAATTTTATTCCAGCCTTACACACACACACACACACACACACACAAATATGTTAGTATATAAAAGTTTATACAGGCACGATCAGAAGCATTTGAACTGGGCTTTAACATGTGTCATAAGTTTTGCTGCAACAATACAAAGAACATTCCAACACAACGCCATATACGGAGAAGTGACGTGAAATAGAGGACATTACAGCGAAGAGTGAACTAATACTCGCCTTATCCAACGTATGTATCTGATATTTATCACTAGGAAGTCGATTTTGAGGCATTTATTTTGGAATTAGCGACAGCTTAGAGCAACAAAGATTACTTACAGCTTTGTTTGCACAAGGAACAGCGACACCGCAGTTAGCTGACACTGCTGCTAGCTGCCTTAGCTCTCTTACCCTGACCCTGAACTCTAAAATTGTTTAATCCACCGCTAAAATACATCTCATAAAGATGACACACGGCTAAAACCATTCGAAGTTTGAATTTCAACTTACCCGCTGCTATGAAAATCAGAAGGAAACATACTGACGATGGTAGTTCCACTGGTTGTCATGCTAGCCTAAATGCTAACGTTGGTTAGCTCCCACTGGGACGCCTAAATACAAGACACTTTCAGCTTTTTCATATCTTTGAAAGTGCCATTAACTTAGCCTGACAGGTCCATGAAAAAGAAACATTTTGGTAAATAAAAGTAAATCGTGTTCCTGAAGGTTAATTAGGGTAGTTATTTATGATTTTTTTTTTCAAGGAGGAAAAAAAGAAAGATCCAAACTGACCAAGAAGCCACTTTCAAGACGAATTGTGATTGGACGACAGCTTCCACCAATCACCTGTGGAGAACGATAGTAGAAAATGAGCTTATTGGTTGTCCTCTGTTTGGAAAATTTTATAATAATAGTAAAAATAGTACAAATATTTTTTGATTATATCGATTATTATGACAACAAAAGTAACATAATAATAGTGTAAATAACTATTTTAATGATTCTGTTTAATGTTATAAGAGACATAAAACTAATAATATGGTTAATAATAATAATAATAACATGGATTTAGACTAAAAATACAAAATAACAGAGAAAACCATCTACAAATATTTATTTTCCCAATATAGGGTTCAACAAGTAACATTTTCGAAAGCAAGGCTGCAGCTTTTGTTATGTAACTCTCACTACCCTTCATACCTCATCCCTGCCCCTTCAGATGAGTTCTGTTGCAGGGCAGGGTTGCCCTGCTGCCTCCTCTGATTCTGTTCTGACTGCACCACATGGTAGGGGTTTTTTTCACGCTCAGACACAGCTGAAACAGAATGCTGCATAGTGCAAGCATACAGAATCTGCAAAGCTCTACCCTTTCCTCCTGTCAGTCTCTTGGTGTTAAAGCTGCATGCACGCCTCGCAAAAAGAAAGACTATTGGATCAGATGTATTATAGAGGGAGATTTGCTCAGCCCTCCCAGTCAGGTCATCACCAGCCATCTCTTGACCGAAGAAAATCTTAATACAGCTTTTATGTTAAGCCCACTGCATTGGAAAAGTATCTTCCATGCACTCCCAGTTTGCATATGTTTGTATTTTGCAATGCTTTAGTTTTAGAATGAGCAAATCTATCTAACAGCTAAACAAAAGCGTGTCTGTTTCTTGCATTGGTGTCAAAAATAGCAGCTTCTGTGGCTGCAGTGAACTGTAAAGGAATAGCAAGATGCTTCATCCTTCTAGATATGACACTTCCCTCTCCAATCATCCAGAGGGCAGTGGAGACCCATGGAAAAAGTTATGCTTCCACTTGAATCACAACGCATAAAGCAGATTGTTCACTTCACTATCTCTTACCTTCTGAGACTGAAGTTACACATCCAAGCCAGCCGCCAGCATTCATGCAAGATTTTTCTTACAACATATCAAACAATATTTAATTAGCTTTAGTGGATCTTTTTTTAATGTCAAGACATTAACATTGAATGTGCCCCACAGATAAGTAGCATTTTATCAAGAGGCAGCTCATGAGGGGTTTGAGTCTCTGCACGTGAGGTGAATGCATTGAGGGTCCAAGTTCAAGACCGACAGTCTGGGCTGAGATCAAAGGAGAATAAGACAGACATTTGCCCCTTTGCCATACAATTTGGACCCATCTGCTGACAGCGCTTTGGATAAAGGATGCTGCTTCAATGTTCTTCACAACAGGGGTCCCAATTGAAAAGCTTGCCTCATTTCAAGGATGCTATCATTGTTCTTTACATTGGATTGACTGCTGTCAAGAGTGCACTCTTCTAGATGGAACTGCAAGAAGAAACAGGTGCTATCCTTTAATGCATTTAGCGCCCAACCCTACCTTAGTGCTACACTCTTTATCATTTACCATATATAAACATAAAGACATGAAATATCGTGTCTTTCCCTTTATATTGCCTCTGTGCCAGCTTGCTTTATTGTCTTACTTGTCAGTGTGTCCATGTAGACGTGTCACTGAGACAAATTCGTACATTTATTGCAGTGTCCTCTGACAGACAGCCCCTGACAGATGGATTTGTTTGGGTTCACCCTGTTCTTGTGTTTCTGCTCCAGCTCTTACTGGAATTACACAGACTCCCTCCGGTCATATTCGCTGTTAAGCAGTTTCCATAGCAGCAACATAAGCCAAACCCAGCATCACAACAGATTCTGAGACCTGTGCGGTGATCAAGATTACATCTGGACCCGTGAGCATTCTAGACAGACAAAACAAGTCACGGCTCTTTATCAGCCGGTTCTTGTCTTTTCAAGGCAGGAATGATGTTCTTTTTCAGGCGAGTGGCATTGTAAGTAACTTTTTAGAGACAAATGGGTTACAGATAGTAAGTTAGGGGATACACAGACCGCTTGAAATTATTATATAACGAGTACATTTTACAGTTGTCCTAAAAGGGGACCGCTCTTCACCTGTTTCTAGTTCGGGCTGGACTCTGCCAGGGCTGCCCTTTGTGAGCAATTCTGTTTATGGTGTTTATGGACAGGATCTGGATTTCACTCAGCCATGCTTTTTGCAGAGGATGTGGTTCTGCTGAGTGGGCTGGCAACATCTCCAGGGTGTACCCCGTCTCTCCCCCATTGAGCGAAGAAGACAGGCGCCAGCCTGTCCCTACAGGGATAAAGTGGGTATAGAAAATGGATAGATATGGTTCAGTTGTCACTTCAGGCCAAGACCTTCAATGAGTTTTCAGCTGAGTGTAAAGTGGCCAGGATGAGTCAGCTGCTCAAAGTCTGAGGGCATGGTTCTCAGCTGAAAGAAGGTGGATTGATTCCTCCAGATTGGGAACTTGTCTGCCATAATAGGGGTGCTAGTCTGGTCTATCATGGTTAAGAAGGAGCTGAACCAAAAAGCAAAGCTCTCGATTTACCGGTGTGGAGCTCTGTCATCCCGAGGGATCTCAGAGAAGGGTTGCTGCTCCACTGCATCAAAAAGAGTCAGCTGAGTTGACTCAGGCATCTGATCCGGGTGCCCCCTGGGGACCTCTGTATAAAAGTTTTCTGTGTATAAATCACTGGAGACTGAGTACTTGCTGGAGTTCCTTAGTGGCTTGTTCATAACTGGAAAGATGAATTGGGGCCTGCTGTCTGTCACTGAGAAGAGAAATTTACAAGTTCCCTTTACCACAGTCCTGCACAGGAAGCATAGTCAGCAACCTTCACTGTCTGCTTCCATACTCCTGCGATGACCTAGTGAGGACCATACAAGTTTCTCTCCAAGTATGAAAATTAGCTTCACTTTAATTTGGAGAATCATTTAGCAAGAAAGATATTGAACACACAAAAACAGTTAACAATTAAAGCATTAAAAAATGTGTAAATTCAGGGTGTTGAGACCATAATTATAAAAAAGAAAAGTATTTGAAGAAGTTTTACATTTTTCTGGAGATTTATTTATTTCAAAAGTTAGTCTTAACCCTGTACTTTCTCAAGATGGGTGAACATATAGGTAATGCATATATATCTAAGATATCTAAGCTTGGAAAGATGAAATATCTTTGCACACTGCTACTTGTCAAGCTATTGGCTGCTGTATATTTCCGGCAGTCATATCTCCAGCAAGAGGCAGGGTATACCCTGGACAGGTTACAGGTCCACCAAGTGGCATTCAAATTTGAACCAAACTTGACCTGTTTTAGGTGGCAAGTTTCCAAACGTACACATGCTGAGACAGGAAGGATGCAGATTCCAAGAAGAACCCATAAAGCAGATGTTATCACAGGTTGAAGTGCTACAGTCACATCTGTTTTTCCTGAAAAGAACTAGACTCCATGCTCTGAGGGCACTGTTCATCCACAAAATTCAGCATCTTAGACACATCACACACCCTTTCATCAAACCCAGCAGTCCTTGTGTTTACCTATAGCTCCACACACCCAGCTCCCTCAGGATGCTTAGGTTTTATGCTGCTTGTTTGACACAGATACCCTTCACAAACATTCCATGTCACCTCCAAGCGTTTTGCACATTATCACAGCAGCATATGTGCAAATTAACCCAACTGCACATTGTGATGGCATTCACAAAATGTTAAAGTCTGCCTTCTTTACATTTGCAACACAGACATAAACATCTGCTGCTTGCTTCTTCTATTTGATACCCTGAAATTGGAGTTGTTAGTCAAAACTGGAGCTACTTCACCTGCCTGCATGTGCCCCACTTCAGAAGGCTGTTTCCATAGCTACACAACGATCTATGTGGGGACCACGTCCTTTTGACACAAGCTCTCATGCATATAAGGGGGCTCAGTGAGTCCTCAGACTCCTCTCTGCAGCCTTGGAGCCTAATAATAAACCGGGATGGTCTTTATGAAGCAGGCCCACACTGTGAGGTTGTATTGCTTATATAAAAGCTCACCTTGAGGGGAGGTGAGAATTCCTTTGGCAGAATTAGAATGCTCCACTAATGAGCTAATCATAATTAGCATTACCACCGCCTCAGCTGCAAATGGCCGCATGCTAACAGCAGCAGTTACACAATTTGCCACACACAGGGCCTTCTATGGTGTATGTCTTGACACCCAACAACATGTGGGAGCACCTGCGTTCCTTCCCTCCTCCCTTAGTCTGTTCTCCACGCCTTGGCCTTTGGACCCTGCGGTTTGAAATATAGTAAATGCAACAGCTGAACAGCAGGTTTTTGCACGTCATAACTATCTCAGAGGTCAGTGGCTGCAGTCAATACAGCAGTGAACGTCCTAAATTCGAGTAATGTCAGCAGGCCACACGTATGTGGCTAATGACGTTTTGTTGGAAGGGAGTTTGGCCCTGCTTACAACGTCCTCTACAACAATTACTTGCAGGGTATTGTGGAAATTCAAGAAAAACTGTCTTATTGGACATTTTGGGGACATTTTTCTTTTGAGCTGTGAAAAAAGGAACAGTATATTTTAGCATATATTAACTGTGCCTGTTCTAACAGCTACTGTTTCCAGGAAGCCTTCCATAAGATCAACAGCAGAAACTAAATGCAATATTAAAGCACTGGGACTGGCAAATGTGTGTGCATATAGGTTGTGGCCTTGGGTTTTAAAAGGTGAGTCCAGTCTGGAAATGCCTCTAATCCTTTTTTGTGCCACACTAGTTCTCATTGAGCATAATTTCACTATCAGATAATCCTAAACATTTGGCCCAAGATGTTTAATCCATCCATCCATCTAGCCATCAGAAAAACGCTGTAAAGAAAACAACAACAAAAAAACCCTTTAAATCTAAATCTGCTAGGGGTATGAATATGTTTTAGCTTAGCTGTAGCTGTTGATTTGACATGAAGTTGAAGAACTTGGATTTCTTCCTCATTTTTGATCTTTTACTCACTTTGTGAAATGCACCAGTACTGTTGGTAGGGAAACAGAGCCTCAGCATGATGCTGCCACCACCATATTTAACTAACAATTGGTAGTTTTCTTGATCTGGATTGGTTGTTTTGCAATTACCAGCCAATAGCGTATCAAATAGGATTGCGGCTATCTATCGTAACTTCCCAAGATGCATTTTGTTTCAAGTCTTCAAGATATTCTCCACAAAAAAATCCTTGAATAGGTTTGGATTTACATTCCACATAACCCATGAATACCAAACCACGAATAGGCAGGGGTCCACTGTACTTCAATCTATCTCTCATCTACCCATTTAAGAAAAACTATTGATTGTTGATTTGGAGCACACTAGCTTTTAATGTGCATACTTTCAGAATTGCTTAACCCTAAACTTTTGGCCCAAAAAGTTTAGCCCATCCATCTATCCTTCCTTCATTAGGGACCAAAAGCAGCCAGAGTTGAGTTCCCCAAATCCTCCTTTTCCCCAACTACCTTGTCTGACATAACAAGAGGAGAGCAACCAATCATTAGATGTAGTCTCTCCTTTGGGTTTTAGATTTGCTCTGATACCTCTTCCAGTTGGAAAACCTTCCCTTAACCAGATAGCCGAACCCATGAAAAGCTGCATCCCTACTCTGATCTTTTCCTTCATAGTTGAGCCCCTCACCCAGCCACCCTTCAAAAGAAGCTCAGATCAACCCTTTGAACTCATCATCCAAGTCTTTTGGTCACCACCCATGGTGGATAGGCATTGGTGAGGGTTGGCACATAGAACAACAGATAAAGCTTCATCCAGACTTTGAGCATTGTTTTAAAAATTAGTGAATATTCTGGTGAAAGAAAATAAACACATGAATAACCATAATGTGGTCTTTTTGACATTATTTGATTTATGGCATAAATCTCTGAGACGGCAGAGATGTTCTTGAGCGTCTTCTGTATCAGCATGGTGCCCATATAAACTACTGACAGAGCAAACCAGCTGCAAAATGCAACGCATAACATTCAGCCATGAATATATATGAGTAATCAGCACTTAAGCATGCTCTTCCTCTTTCCTCTACTGCTGCCTTCACCTTTCCCTCCCATCCAACAACTCTTTCTGTTGCTCATTTGATTGAATCTCCCTGACAGACCTTCCGTTTCCTCCAAATAGATAAATAAGTACCGTTCAGAGAGGAGCAGCACCCGCATTTTACGCATCCATTTTCAGTCTTGAGCAGCAGTTCATCTGGACAGAAATAGATTAATAATGCATCCATATTCACTCCATCTGTCAACAGCTCAGACTAAAACGAGGTCAAGACAGTCTGCTGTGTAATGAGAGGGATATGTGGATGTTTAACACTTAGGGTTAAAGATATACACTCACAAACAAGAGAGCAGGCTTGGTGCTCTTTATACCACCCCCACACCAAGTAAAGTGCACCTGAACGCACCCATGATGATGTTAAGAGATGAAAGCTTTGGTCTGAATCACTCCAAAAACACTCCAGCTGTTTCCTACACGGCTATGCCGGTCAGAGTCTTCTTCACTCAGAAAAGCTGACCTTTAAATCTCAGTTTTTTGACTCCTTTCTGCAGCAGAATGGACCTCTATTAAACCACCGGGACTGCAGACAGGAATCAATTTAACACATGCCTCAATATCTGGCTCATGAACACTGTGTGCTCCATGGCACCACCAGACCATGAGTGAAAACACATACCACGCATAGAGTGACTTAGAAGTGTTTACTCCTTGAAATATTTTCCATTTTGTCAAGTTACAACCACAGATTTCCTTGTATTGTAAGGATTTTATGTGACAGACACAAACGAGTGCATAACTGAACAGATGAAGGAAAAGGATATATGGTTTTAAATTTTGTTACAGACACAAATCTAAAAAGTGTGTATTTACATTTGTATCCAGCCACACCAAGTTCAAAATCTGTAGAAATTTGTTGCAGTTACACCTGGATATCTTTTGGAGTGTCCCTCTTATAGCTTTGCACATCTATGGATTGACAGTTTTTGCCTATCATTCCTTGTAAAATTGCTCAGTTTCACAATTCCCAAGTCAGTTGCAGCAACTGTTGCTTGTCTAAGTTAATTTCTGTTATCGTTCCATCTTGGTATCGTGTTAACACACACCTGTATGCTCCAGTGCAGCAAACTGACAAGACTCCTGCTTTTATAGAGGTGCTCATACTTATGAAATCTAGTTAATAACACACATCTGATGCAGAACTGTTTCCCTTTTTAAATCCTATGGAAGCAGCTTGGGTGTACTTACTTATTTTTACATATTGCACTTTTTATTTTGGTTTTGTGTTTAATAATTCATGACAATGTGTATGAATTATTAACACTTATTTACTGGGTTTTTACAACAACAACAACAGCAGAATGTCTGCAGTTAGAGGCTTCATCAGAACCACTGTAATACAGACTGCTACAGGAGATCCTTCCTGGCCACAGCCATTAGCATCTACAACTCTTTGAAGAAAATTGTATAATACGAGTTACAGAAACATATAATTTCTTTCTGGGATTAGTAAAGTATTTTTGAACTGAACTGAATTTTTGTACATTTTAGTTTAGATTTAAATCATTTTAAAACCTGGTAAAAATCGTTGAATCCTACAACTAAAAGAGAGTTTACATTCTTTTTAGCAAGACTGCAATAACTACAGTCAGTTTCATATTCTTAAGTGCGTCTAGCCTAAGTGAAGGGGAAAAAAAATAATAATGCACTGAGCTGTCATGTTGGGAGAACTGCTGCGGTATAAAAGTACACGAGAGCAGGAGCGGAGTGAGCTCTGTCAGAGTGGAATGACATTTGAGTTACAGCACAAAATGTTCCTCTATCAAAGGAAGCGTGTGGTTTCTGTTTGTGCGTTTGCAACTCTAACAATAATATGAGTGGACAGACTTCCATAAAATACCTTTTTTTTTTTTTTTGTGGGGGGGGGCATGGGCACAAGGGCACAATGATCCTGTGGTCAGTTGGGTTTCAAAAGGATGCTGATACTCTCATCTCTGCACTAGGACTTCCAAACCCTCTATTTTCCAGAGAATATTTTGATTTTGTTAAGTATACAACCAGAGAAGCAGAAGGAAAAAAGCAGAGACCTGCTGCCGACTTGGTGGAGGTAATTTTATTTGTTGAAGTTCATACCCCATGCCTTTTTGTCAATTCTTTCTCTCCCACTCCTCTTCGTAATTTCTTTGAGCTCTGCTTCTGCAAACCTTAGCTCAAGCAAAACAACCCTAAGACTCAGAAGTTCTGTCCAAATAGTTGAGAATTTCAAAACATTCAGCCCTGGCATTTGGAAATAAATTAATGCCAGCAGTTTCATTACATCTGAGGGTGGGATTATTTAAATAGTCAGGTCTGACTCTTTGTGAATTCCCCTTTTTTTGAATATCACGTAACAGGTCAGAGAAACGATGCATAAGCTGCAAAAAAGTTTGCCCCTTATAGATTTCTCTCGTTTTTACTGTTTTTGTTTCATTTAAATGTTTCAGATCACAAAAACAAATTTTAATTGTGAATATGGTATCAATTTTTCTAATTTATTCATTTTTTGTTAGTGAAATGAACTGAAGTACACCAGTAAGTCCACTTCTGCATGGCTCAGAAAAGCAAAGGGAAGGTTTTGAGGAGGCCTAGTCCAAGTTCAGACTAAACGTGATTGAGATGCTATGACCTAAAGCAGCTGGTCATTCTTGAAAATCCTCCAATTTTGTTGAATTAAAACAATTTTGCAAAGAAGAGTTGAATGAAATTCCTCCACAGGTACTCTTGGGTGGCAAGACCGATGTTGCTTTGAACATATGTTAATGCTTTTTGAGGTCTTTTTACCTGTTTCATATTGTGTGACTGGTTCTATCTAAGTGATTTTTTTGGTTCTATGGATCTGAGATTAATCAGACTTGGTTAAAATTGACCTTTTTAAAAAAAAAAAAAAAAAAGAGTTAATTCCCAACTTTAACAAGAAGTGAATTTACCATTTTACATAGGATGAGGCTGGTTAGGACTTGTAATTGAAACCACATATTTATATACGCTTTATTTAAAAAAACACAACCATTTTTCTCAAACTAAACTTTTCCTGTTATACGATAATCCATATTATTTCTATTTTCCAATCACCAGAACAATGAGTGGGATTTTTAAAATTTTACTCAGTATTTGGTAGCCTTTTAAACTGTATGGCTTTGGTCAAATGTTTTGCTTTCAACAAGCTTCTCACAATAGTTTGCTGGAATGTTGGCACTGATAGGACTGATAGAGTCAGGTTTGTAGACCACCTCACTTTTTTAATTCTGATAGCGCATTTTGTTTGGGAAAGAGATCAGGGCTTTGTGATAGCCAATCCAAAACATTGACTTAGTTGTTCTAGAGTCACTCTATGCTATGTGTACTTGTCCATTTGGAAGACGCATTTGTGTCCAAGCTATAACTTCCTGCCTGCATGTCTTGAGATGTTGCTTCAATAATTTCACCCAATATCCTAATCTCATGAAACCATTTATTTTGTTAGGTGCACCAGTCCTTCCTTCTGCTAAAAACATACAGAACATGATGCTGCCATCTTGATACTTCACAGATGATTGTGCTTCTTTTTCTCCTCTACTCCCATCTCCTTATTTCCTTTAAACCTATTCCCCATCTTTCTCCCTTTCTTTTCTCCTTTCCTTTCTGTCTCCATTTCCATTACATTTGAAATAAACCCAAAGAAATTTCTGATAAAGTTTTATATACATATATATCAAGTGGAGCATCATGGTGAAAGCTTCAATGCTCTGTTTGTGAAAGTAAATCTGTTGGGCCTCACCTTGACGCTTGAACAGTTCTGAGTGCCACACCGCCGGACAGGACATGTGTAAAAAAAAAAAAAAAAAAAAAAAGAGAGAGAAAAAGAACGTAGACGTTACGCAGCCATACACTCTTTATGGAAGTAATAATGGATGCTGCCGTCTATGGATCAGTTTTAAAGTTATTCAGCAATGAGAGCTGAAGTATTGTCACAAGATCATAACAAGACAAAGCAAGCTAATAAAAGCAAAGCATAACTAATAGAAATGGCCTTTGGAGCATTGACTGCAACTTCTGTAGAGAAGTTTGTTTAGATGCGTAGTCGGAACCAGCAGTGGTGGGACTGTGATGTGATGCGTTTCAATGACACAGACTTCTTTCATATTTTCAAAATTTTCACAGTTGTTATTTTCAGCCATTGTTTACGTCCGAATAACTGTCTGGTTTCTTCTGGTCCAGAATTATGATGCTTGTCTCACATCAATGACGTAAAAGTTGGATAAAATGCAACATGACCCTTCTGACTGCAGACACCTTGAAAACTATTGCATATTTATCTGATTTGGCACCACATATGGAAGTGACACAAATCAAATTCTTATAGGGCAAATATATCGGAATTTGGATGTTCAAACTGCCTTGAAAACCAGATTGGGGTCGCGTTTGCCTGCTGTGTGAATGTAACCTTTGACTTGTAAGTCCACCTCCACCCCCCCTTTTTTTTTATATCCAAATGTGTGCTCATAATTCTGGCGTTTAGCAAAAAGAAATAATTTTGGTTATCCTAACTGATCTACCAAAGAAAATCTGGCTGTTTTATACAGAGTATGTAAACACGTGGTTTCAGTTGTATTCTCTGCAATCTGCATCATGAAACCTGACTACAGCACATGCAAAAAGGTAGAAAATATGGGCAAACTGCATTGCTTTGAGAATTCCCCCTTGAGATTCTCTAAAGGTGCAGCATAGTTGCATAGTCACTCATAAAACAGGCAATGAGATGCATAGTATTTGTTTCGGATTTATTCTAGAGAGAATACTGTATGTTGGGCCTAAGACAGAACCTTGAGGAATCCCATATTTTAGGCTAGCTGTATTTTAAAGGGAATTGACATGCTAACTTATGAATCCTACTTTTTAATGTGGTGTAATCAATTATGCCAAAGGCTGAGTTAAAGGAACAGAAAGTCTAATTTAGTTTTTATATTCTTTAAAAAAAAATCTACATTTATTCAAAAAGTTTCCTTGAAACTTTTATTTTTTTTTTTTTTGCATAGAAACATCTGCAGAGTTTGGAAGCTGTGGAGATTCCATCAAACACACCTGTTGACTAGCAACTACCATACAAACAAATGGATATCATTTCACCCGTCACCTTTCTGGCTGCACACATGAATACAACTCAATGTGCTTTGGGGCTTTTCTGAAACCTTTTTGTATAAAATGATTACAGACAAATTTTCATATTTGAAAACTCATAATGATTTGAAAATACTCCCCAAAACTGGAGCAGCATCCCCAGAGGAAGCTTAGTGTTCTGAAAAGCCCTCTCATCTATTGTCTGCAGTCTTTCCACTTCCTCCACACAACGCCCACTTGAATGAAAGCAACAATCTCCGTATTGCAGAGTCGCTCCCTGCTGAGCTTCCTTACAGTACCTCACACACGCCTGGTTGCATCGGAGCATCCAGCCCACTGCTCTGCTGAATCCAGGTTATAGGGATCGCTGCCCCCCCCCTCCTGCTGGCTCTGTGAAAAGGTTTCTATTAGGACTCAGAATGGGGTGCTGGGACAGGTCTTGGCCCTATTACAGAGATTTTTGAGCATTTCCTTTTGCGGGGATGATGTACGGCATCACCTTCATCCTCGTAGGATGCGGCAAAGCCTATTGAAGTGGAAATAAATGCAAGGGAGTGTGAAGCAGCCTAAAGTTTTGATAAGTGATTATGTTGCTGACAGGAAAGTGAATAACTAATGCCCTCACTTATTTTATTGGCTACCAGTTGTCCTTGAGCGAAGCACTTAATCCTTGGCTTGCTCCATTTGTGCCGGTAGTAATGGTAAAGATTATGATTGTGCTGGGCTGCTGCTCCCAGGTGTGTGACTGTGAATGGGACACATGGGGTTTCAGTGAAAGGAGGGCGCTGGCATGAAAAGTTGTGAGAAAATAGGGGGAAAAAACCAAGCTGGAATTTTATTTCGAAAGAGATTTTTTTTTATTTTGGTAGAGAATGGAAGAAAGTGTGGAGTGCATATTTATTTAGTCCCCTCTTATTCTGATTCCCCAAAATAAAATCCTCTGGATACAGCATCTTGGAGATCAAAGAACACAGCAGACAGTTCATCTAAATGAACTGGCCGGTCCAGGAAAGCCATAGTCAGAGAAGCACCCAAGAGGTCCGTGGTGACTCTGGAGGTGCTGCAGAGATACCCAGGTGGAATATGAGTAGAAAGGATAAAGCCATCATTGAAGTAAAGCAGAAGATGTCCTGCTTGCTGTTTGGAAGCCATTTAGGAGACATGACAGACATTTGGAAGATGGTGCATTGCAGTGTGGTCAGAGGAGGCTAAAATTTAGCTTTTTGGCTGACATACAAAATGTTAAACATGAAAACTAACACTGCAGAGCATCCTGAAAACAAGATCCCCAACAGGGTAGTGATAGCATTATAATGGGAGGATGCTTTTCTCTGGTAGCAACAGGGAAGCTGGTCAAGGTTGATGTGATGTATGAAGCCAGATACAGGGTAATGCTTCAAGAAAACCAGTCTCACAGCTGGGGCTTTTAGGTTCACCTTGCAGCAGGACAACAACCAGGAGCTATAATGGCATGGTTTAGGTCAGGGGTCCTCAAATCCAGGCCTCGAGGCTTAGTCTCCTGCAGCGTAACCACCTGAATCAAACAGGTGAATAGCCTCCTCAGTGCAGTCAAGTACTCCAGAGTCCTGCTAATAACCTCATTTTTTGACTCACGTGTGTTGGATTAGGGTTATCTAAACGTTGCATGACACTGGAACTCGAGGACTGGATTTGAAGACCCCCGGTTTAGATCACAACAGAAGATAGCATGGCCCAGTCAAAGTCACAGACCTAAATCCCACCGAAGAACTGTGACAATATTTGAAACTTGATGTACACAGATGCTCTTCATTCAATCTGACCAAGCTTGGACTTTTTTTGCAAAGAAGAATGGGCAAAACTGTAGAGACATACTCCAAAAGACTTCAGTTCAATTCAAAAATACTTAATTCATCCCAAAGAGAAATTAAATGTTGTCACAACTCATATCATCCAAGTATCTTCAAAGAGTCATTGTGGATGTTGAGCTTGTGGGAAGGAAGGAACTCCAGTAGCAGTCAGTCTTGCAATGATTCTGCAGAGGCCTCTGACTGAAGACGTTTGCTGTAGGAAAGTCTGTCCTGACATGCTAACAGCTCAATATCTGGACAACAGAGATAATATTCCACTGTACCATGTCCTGGATGACTCCATCAATTGTTGGCAAGCACTGCTAATCCACCTCATTTGCTTTTCCCACTCTTCTTTAAATGTCTGGCCATATGCAATAGATGCCTCTATGAACTATTAATTCAGAGGGGCTGAAAGTAAAAGCATGCCACATTTTGCAGATATCTATCTCGGAATTATAAAATAACCAGTCTGTAATTTTCCTTTCACTGTTATGCACTACTTTGTGAATTAGATGATATCTCAATAAAGACATTCAGATTGCTTGTTAGTCAGCAGAAATAAATATGGAGAAAAGCAGTTCAAGTTTAAATATTTGCACAGCAATGCTTTTGAATATTGAACAGTTGAAGGAGCTGATATACAGATGTGTTTGTACACTGGACAATATTTTATTTTAAGCCTATTATCCACTTTATGGTCTTTGGTTACCAAGATCTCAGCAAAGATGCTGGCAGATGTGGAGGTAGAGGTGCTTACTTCCACGTTCTCAGCCAAGCAAAAAGGTGTCGTATCACATGGCCATAAATATGCACAATAACTTTGCTATGACACAGTTTTGTGTCAGTTTGAGGCACAGGTAGAAGCAAATGTCTATGTGACTTTTTTTTTTGGCAAGATTACACCTGCAAACAGTGATGTGTATAGTACAAGGGACTGAAATGAATTTGTATTCAGATGGTTGATGTGGACAGTTACACACGTTCCCTTTCCTTCCTGTCATTTATGTTTTTGCTGGTCTGGGTCAAAGGTGATGGTCTTTTAGAAGGACACTGGTACCTCTGGGGTCTTCCAGGACAGCTTCTTCCCAGCTGTCTGAGTCACATCTCTCCCGTATGCCCTGACCCACTTCTAGAAATCTCTTTCAGCGCACATAAACGTTCAGTTTGTCTCTTTAACAAACATCCTCCTGAAAGAGGGCAAAAATAATTGAAAATATTATTTTCTATTAGACAGCTTTTCCTAAATTAGGCTTTAGCTTTCTGCAAAACAGTTATTTCTAACAAGAAGTAGCAGCAAAGCAGCTATTGACAGAGATGGAGGGAGGATGTGAATGCCACAATGAAAAGCAGCTGGTCTGTGTGTTTGTTCTCACACAACACAGCTGTATGAGCAAATATGCAAATTTATTGAATTAAAAATGCCTCGTGTTTCCAGCACCGGCAGACGGCTAAATTCTATACTTCCTTTAGTGCAGTTTATGTTGTGTTTACATGACGGTTCAACAATAAGCATGCAAATGACAGCAGATGATGTACCATGTAATTCAAATCTTTGTCAATAGTTTGTGGATTGTACTGTGTTAATGGCTTTTCAGTGTTGTCACTGCTTAGAAAACACAAATTAGGATTAAAGTCAAATGCATATTTGGAAAAGCCTGATGATGATTTCTTTTGCATAGCTATCACAAGTTCTTAGCTTTTGTAATATAATGACAAACAGCAATTAGCAAATAAAGCATCATCCTGATTAAACAACTGTTAGAGACTACTGAAAAATCTCTAAGCAGGTCTAAATTAAATGGTGCCAAGAGAAACATTGGAGTAATTTTCAAGGCCACTCACTCTCTGCTGTGCCAAACGCTTTCCACTGCTCCTGACCTCCTAACTTTTGTAGTCGTGAACTGAATGGTCTATGAGTAGATAGAAAAACTATAAGAGTGTCACATCTGAGCAATGATAGTTCTGTTGCTCAGCCATATTTTCTTACACTGCTTAAATGCACAACACAAAATCGACTATTTCTTTTGCGTTTTAGTTTTTTACAATCACATGTTCCACCCCTTAAAGCATGTTGCCCTGGGTGGAAAGCCATAGCGACCATACCAAAAACCTCTACTGTAGTAGCTGAGTGAGAAAATATCTCTTGGCAACTGTGCTACAAACTGCTGCACCGTGCAGTCCCACGTCAGGCATGTCTACACACATTTTTAAAGTGATCAACAGGAGCAGTGATCAGGAGCTGATACTGCTGACTGTAATGGTGGTGTTCTAAGGAAAAGGGACTGCAAGACTGAGTATCACTAACACCACCAAAACTACAAAGTTACCAAACAAACATTGGAAAAGCTGATACCCCTAAAAAAAATATATTTGTTAAAATATTTTAAAGCCATGTATAATTTTCTTCCATTTCATAAATATGCACTACTTCACATTGGTCTATCTCATAAAATCCCAATGAAATACATAGAGTTTTGTGGTTGTAAGATCAAAAAATTTGAAAAAGCTCAAATTTTTGGTGTGAGAAACTGAATTTATAGGCCTAAACTATGATAGGCATAGTTCAGTCAGAGGACAGAACTATGGCCTGTCATACATACCTAAGGGCGATTTGAGTCACCAAGTTAAGCTTGCATGTATGCTTTTAGGAGAAAATCCAAACAAACACAAAAAACCCCATGAAATTCCACACAGGAAACAGCTGAAATCTGAACCTGTGACCATCTAGCTGAGAGGCTCAAGTGTTCACATATTCAGGCCTTTTTAAAGACACACAAAAAAATATCAATAAAAAAAAAACTTCAGAGGTTGATGGGATCAATTTCACTATAAAACATCAGGATTTAAATTCATTTTTCTCTACTACAATAACAATGTAATACTCATTTAATAATCCCACAAATAAAAAAATGTATCATTATTTACTTGGAAAATCAGTATATTTCCATATGCCTAATTAACTGAAAACCCAGCTAGTTTAGATAAAAGTAATAACAAACCAAGAAGAATAAGGCAGGGAAGGGATTCTGTGAGTAGCTTTTAGGTTAAAAGATCAGCATCTGCTTAGTGTGGATAACTAAGCAGATGCCAGAACCAAATATCAGCAGGATAGAAAAAGTAATTTGCTTTTTTTGATTGACATATTCATTCACACCCATCACAATATGGCAATATGTTGTGGATATACTTGTGTTAAAGTCTATTTTATATTAATGATTTTATTTTGATGGTTTGGAAATTTGGAAAGATAGTGATTAATGAAATTACACCCTGTCTTTTACTCCTTAGAATTATTTTATTTATGAACTAACAGTGTCTGAAGGTAACTTTTAGCTTTATGAGGATATTTGTATCACAAAAGCAGGGACTGATGCTGCATTTGATTAGCCTCAGAAGTTAGAGCATGAAACTGGGAATGATGGGTGAAGAACATTTTAGTTAGAAGCTTGAAAACTGGGGGATTTGCCAATTGTTCTGATGCTTCTATTAGCAATGCAAGCCATTAGGAATAGATAGCTCTCAATATTATACATTCAAACACAAAAGGAATGTTGGCATACAGATATTTTACAAACATCAAAAGTGCTAATAAAGTGTTTATAGCTGCAGTTTTTACTACATGCTATATGTGAACAGCCATATTATATACTTAGCTCAGAGAGCTCTGATTTTCCTAGTCAGGACTCTTACTTCAGGGAACGTTCTTATTGTTTTTCTCCGACTAGAAACTCAGAAATCTGTTGCCAGTCAAAGTGAACTGCCAGTTTTGGGTTTCTTCAGATTCTTCATCCAAAAGGTTTTCTTGGAGAGGTTATACAAAGAGGAGTATACAAGATAAGGTGACATTTGTATGAACAGTGTTTGTAACATTATGATCCTATAGTACCTCATTTAAAGGCCAAGTTTGTGGAACAGAAGCAGAACTGTCTGCAGGTTATGTAATGAGGATGAAGACTTGCTCAAAGACATTTTATTACACACAATTGAAACTATTGTTGAACTTTTTTTTTGTTAACTCCTGCCTACTTAGGTTTTCTATCCACATGTTTTGTCATCCAGTGTTAGACTGCACATATTTCAATAAAAGGAGTGACCTGACAAGATCCGTACCATGGTAAAGCATTTTTACTTTTGATAAGGCAATTTTTTTATAGATGAGATTTTTTGGTGTCTTGAAGACTTTGAAACAGTTCTTGTTTTCTTTTATCAGCTAATATTTTGAATATTTATTTCTTTTTCATATGCTGATCTGTCCAGGGTTTAGCTCCCTTTGGCCAATGACCGCTGGAGACAGGGAGGATAATGGGATATAGACAATAGATGAACATTCATATCATCTGTAGAGAATCTTGTTTATTTTTTGTTTTCACTTGGTTAAATCATTTTAAAAAATTGACCTTAGTGAGATTAATTGCAAATATAATCTTTGATTCCATTTACTTTGGTTCAGATCTGTGTTACTCCTTGAAATTTTTAGAAGACATCACTCGAAAGGGAGGAAAGAATTCATCCCTCATTAATTTTTACTAAGTTGATCAAGACCATTTTTATCATAACTTTATTAAGCTTTAAAGTAACCAATCAAATCTTACACACACATAACACAAAGAACTGAAGCTGTGTCCACCATTCATCTATCTGTCATCTGTGCTGCATTTTCGAGCAGCGGTATTCAGCCCCCAATGAAGGGACTTGTGCAAATCTTCACTGGCAAACAACTGGTAGAATCCCGTCTACAATCTAAATAAGAATTTCTGAAAAGGAAGAATAATGAGACAGTTTGCTTTCATTGCATCCACAATGAGAAAAGTATTGACCCACCTTGGGTTCCTGTGGCTTTGTATCTGCAGCACAATAACAGGAGAACAGCAAACAGCGGGCTCGCCTTGAAGGGGGAAAAAAAGAGAAAAAAAAGCAGGAAAGCAATTTACTGACTAAAATGTGGACCTCTCTTCCCGCTCCAATCATTAAGGTAGAATGGAGTTGTAATTGCTGTTTAAGGAAAATAATCTCTACACTGAGAAGCACACAAAAGAGCGCAGGTTTGAGCCACTAGGTGTTTAGTTTATACAACAGACTTGAGAGGCACTTGCCTTGACTGATTCAATTGTGCGAAGAAAAACATGACGGAGAATAGGGTAGTCTTCCCCATTTAGCTCTCCATTCCTTTGTTATCGTCTTTCTTATGGCAGCCACAAGTGGATCCGCTGGCTTATGTTTCTGGGTTCTGAGCAGCAAATGATCTTTTCAAGCAAGGCCAAAGATAAAAAGGATAAGTCCTCGGCTTTCTGCTGAGAAAGCTGAAAAAACAGAAAGCCACTTTCAGCCAAACTTTTCCTTGTGTACAAGTGGCTGGGTGTTATTAAAAAAAGCTATTAGCTATCTTCACTTTGCTTTGCTTTTGCGATTGTTTGGCCCTGCTGACCCTGCATGAGACTAAAGCTGGAAGAATGACCCAGCTGCACAGAGGCTAATTCCCTTTTCTTGGACAATGTTTTTTATTACACAGAAGCATTTAGGGTCCACATCACAGTGAAAGCAATAAATAAATATTATAAATGCATTTTTTTTTCTGGGAAATCCTTCAGGATCCCCAAATACAATTGAGATCATCTGTTAAAAAACAGAAGCAAGCATGCAAAGAAATTCCTTACGCCCAAGTAACTTTCAATCATTGCCTCTACAGCAACTAAATTAACAGGTATGTAAAAATAATCAATTAAAATGAATAAATTAAAATAACATTTCAGTAACGAGGACCACTCCACAGCAATGTGAGTTCACTGGTAAACAGAGAGGAGAGAGGATGATGAATCAGGTGGATTAGAGGATTCAGGTTCATAAAACAGAATAATCCTTTGTTATTACAAGAAATAAGAAATGTGCAAATGAAAACAGGGATGTAAACACTTATTGAGTTTGTTGAGAACAGTTAGGGTTATAAAGTCTAACAGCTGCTGGGAGGAAGGATCTCCTATAACACTCCTTTGTGCACTTAGGATGCAGCAGTCTGTCACTGAAGGAGCTCTCCAGGTCTGCAACAGCTTTATGCATGGGGTGGGAGACATTGTCCACCAGTGATGTTATTTTAGCCAGAGTTCTCCTGTCTCCCACTGACTCCCCAGGAAGTATCATGGTTTGGTCAAGTTTGGACCCTCTCAGAAGGTACCTTAGGGGAAAAAACAATAACAAGAATGAATATTGGTAGAAATGGATAACGTAATTAACTAAACTTAGTTTAATGGATACTTTTTTGTAGAGTTCTCAAATACTTCAGTAACAAATAAATTTATTTTCAATTGTTGAAATGGAATAAAAAGCGTTAAAATGACTACAAAGAAGGATAAGTATGGATGGGATAAATAAGGGTCATAAGAGCGATGAAAGGGGTGCGTGACATGAAAATGCATAGTGAAGAAGGATGAGGAGGATGGGTTGGATGGAAAGCATTAATAGGTTATTCCCCTTTTGAGAGATAAAGCACAACAAAACAAACGACAACAAAAACAGAATTCCCTTTGGTTTAATTTAATTCAAATTTACTCTGTCACTTGAATTCTACAGCAGGAGTTTGGAAAACAAATGCAGAACAAATTACATATTCCCCCAGCCTTGCAGTCAAACAACATTTGATAACTCTTGATATTGAGTCAGTTGCACCACAGCATCAAAACCTTTCAGGCTTTATGTTTCTGCTTGAACAAAACAATACTGACTTGTTTTAAAGCAGCATATTGGACCTATTTATCAACGCATAGGAGACCACACAGTGTTAGCTCAAGCCTTTAAGAAGATTTTCATTGCCTACACTATTATCCTACTTGCATGCAGCTCCACTTGCTGATATGTTTCTTTCAGCAGACACCATCAGCTCTGGTGTTCTTCCAAGAGGAAGGAAGTCTTGGGTCACTGATTGTGGGGAGGGATTAACTTTTCAACAATACATAGTGCTGAAAACTTTGGGAATGGAGGATGTTCTCTGAGTTACTGTAGAAGTTGCAGTTGGACAACTTCAAATAGCAACTTCATGTATATCAAGGACCCCTTATTCAGCTTTTGAATGCCTTCAGTCATCTTTTCGGAAGATTGCTAATCAAGACAGGAAAAGAGTTTTTGCAATTTTCATGTACAGTTGATCCAACTTCTTTAAATCCTGAGGTCATAGACCCTGATATCCAGGTTGGCAATCAGTCTCTGCCACAGGAGTTCATGTAACTTGTTGTTTATTCATGAGTGATAGGATGGAGGTGGAAAATGATAAGCTAGAGACATGTCCATGGTCATGCCTGCAATGCTCTGGTCGGACGTGGTGAAGAGAAAACTGAGTAAACAAACAAAGGTCTCGATTGACCGGTGTTTCCCAACTTTCAAGTTTCACTTTGAGCTCAACCAGATTGGGGAGGTTCAAAGAAAGGCTGCTGGGATGCTTTCTAGAGCCAGGATAGCTGTTGGGTACCGCCTTCTTAACATTTTTGAAGTACATCCCTGGCAGGAGACCGCAAGGGACCCACAACCCACTGGAGGGACTCTTCTGGTCTAGAATACCTTTGGATCCTAGAAATAAGATGGTTAATTTCGCCGGGAAGAGACATCAAGGTTTCCTTCTTGTACTTGTTACCGACATGTAGCAAGCCGATCTCAGATAAGTCAAGACAACTCAGGAATAGTCAGGATTTTGGGCTGAAAAGTCTGATGTGATGCTGGAAAGCCAGGCGATGTTTCTTTACTTGTTTTCTTAAGTTTTCTTTAACTTGCTGTCATCTCACAGCAAAAAGGTTCTGAGCCCAGAGAACAGCTTGAGCTTCTCTGTCCCTGGTTTTTAGGTCCTATTTGGTATGTTTCCTTCAGGTGCTTAAGCTTCCTCACATATTCCAAAGAATCAAAATTGGCTGTATCAGCTCATGTGTTAAGGTGTGTGAGTCTCCCTAATGATTTTTCCTATGTGTGACCTGTCTTTCACCCCACATCAGAGGAACGTAGGGTTCATTAGAAACAATTAAGCCTGCAGCAAAGAGATAATGTCAACATTTAATTTTTCCTAATTATTTCATCCAATAATTACTGTATTTTTATTCAGATTTTGCATGTTTGCGACTGTTTTGAAATAAATTATATTTGTGATGGGATGGATCTCCTTTATAATTTCATTTCACAAAAAAGAGTGAATATTTTTAATGATATTTTAATTTTTTGAGATGTAGCTGTATGTTTTGTTTCGCCTGCTTTACATTTTTGTAATAAACACAGATAAATTGGCTCCAACAGAAACATCAGCAGGGTAAGACATGGAATGATGGTTTGGATTTTGCTTGCATCATAAATCAACCATTGGGCTTGTATTGCTCCTGTCATTAAAAAAAAGTAATGTAGAACATTTAACTGAAAATAAAAAAACAGAACAAAAAATGTGCTAATTGGTATTATTTACAGCTTTCATGCAGCTTTGGGGACAGGAGAGAGCTCTTTATAGCTGGAACTTGATTATAACTTGATGGTGGCCTGTCATATGATATGTAAATTATACTTTCTCCAGTGACAGAGGACTGTGGGTGCTCCTGTGTGGGAGGGGTAGCAACAATGGGAAAGACAAGAGATCTGTCATACTTCATTCTTTTCAGCAAGATACTTAAAAAAGTCAAATTTTCGTTTGTCAGGAGGTGGAAAAACAAAAAAAGACGGAACTAGAATGATCAATTATTCTGCTTCTTTTTCACTATGCTGTAAGATAAGTCTCCAATCCTGAAAAGACATGTTTTGTCAGTTTTTAGAGTGCATCTCCAAACAAGAATATACTATTGACTCATAACACCTTTGGTTTGAGTTTTGTAAATCACCCACTGCTAGACAATTTGTGTAGGTGGATAGCCTTGTCTGAGTTTTAGTCTGGACCTCTAAGCAGAAGCATGCATACTTGCAGGAAATAAAAAAGAGAGGAAAATAGTTTAGGGGAACTTGGGTAATCAAACTGATAGAAAGGGGAAACTGAATAGCACTTAGAAATCATTTCTCTTTTAGCATCCCCTCAGCTGTAAGTATGTAAGTTGAACATCATCTACATTCTGTACAGAGATTATTATTTTTTTCTCTGTACTGAGATTAGACGCAGTTTATACTTTACCTCTCACTAAACCTCTGCATTTGGTTATGTCTCCTAGATGACCCTGTCGTAGACAAAGTCATTGACAGTGCTAATGCTGTTATTACCTTTTCCCACTCTGCGTTGTTTTTCAATAGAAAGTATTTCTGGCTCAGTGCTTCAGTGTTTCTTTGTGTCTCTTCAGTAGATGAAGTAACTGAGTTAACTCAGCATGTCCACTTTGTTTTTCATTTCCATAGAAAGTACTTCTTGCCAGGTGCACTTGTATTTTTTCTGTCTCCTTGCAGAAAGCAGTTCGTACTGAGACTGGTTCTGCTAAAAGCTTCTTCTTGTTAAAAGGGACTACTTTCCATGTCCATGTTCTCTTGTGACTCTGTGCAATTCTCTGGGTTTTTGCAGACAACAGTGGATTCGCAGTTCAGTATTTGTGATATTTTTCTGTGGAACTTAACTCCAAATTATTTGCTGAAAATTTGCCTGTTTTTTAACGGAGCTTATCTAAAATATTTGAAAGAAAATGCAGCTTGGGAAGCTAAAATATCTAGGAACAATGCTACTTGACACACTATTGACTGGTACTTGCAAAGCAGCCAATGGAGAATCACCATTTATTTTCATTACTGCTGATTATCTGTACCCCCAAGAATGCAGATAAGGAAGACCGTGGATTTTAGCTCCTATGGTAGTGCAAAGATGGTTTGCATTGTGCGTATTAATGCATATTAAGATATTTGAAATATTAAAATAGGCATTTATAAGCATTTTTAGAGGGAGTCTCAAGTATTTGCAGATTTTAGCTATTCGCAGATGGTTGTGGTCCCTAATCCTCATGAATACTGAGGGCCCTCGGTAGGAGGACAGGTTTGACTTTTATACCTAAGAAAACTACCAATTGTTAAACATGGTGGTGGTGCCATCATGCGGAGTCTCTGTTTCCCTTCCAGAAGCACTGGCACGGCTGTGGCCCCAAACCCCCACGAATACAAGGGGTCTGCTGTAATAACTTACCAACTGGCCATATAGTTTTGGCATTATACATGGATATGGCCACTTTACTTGCTCCACCTTACAAGTACCAGGTTGGACTCCCATTTACTTTCAGAATTGCCTTAACTCCTCATTTCATAGATTCAGGAAGGTGTCAAAAACATTCCTTGGAGATTTTGTACCATATTGACATGTTAGCATCATGCAGTTGCTGTACACCGGGATCACATCCAAAATGCACACTTTTTGTTTGAGATTTGGGGACTGAGAGGTAAGGGCACAAAGAAATCATTGTCATGTTCAAAGAGTTTAAAATGGATTAAATTTGTGACATGGTTGATTATTCTGCTGGAGGTAGCCATCAGAAGATGGGTAGACTGTGGTCATAAATGGATGGACATGATCAGGAATATATTCATGTAGCCTCTGGCATTAAACAATGCTCAATTGGTACTTAAGGGTCAAAAGTATGCCAAGAAAATATCCCCCACACCATTACACCACCACCTGAACACTTGATGCAAGGCAGTAAAGATCTATGCATTCATGTTGGTTACACCATGAGCTGACCCTACCATCATAATGTTGCAGCTGTAGTTGAGACTCCTCAGACCAGGCAAACATTTTCCAATATTTTACTTTGCAAATTTGGTGAACTGTAGTCCCAGCTTCCTATTTTTAGCTGACAGAAATATACCCAGTGTGGTCTTCTCTTACTGTAGTCCATCTGCTTGGTTGTAATAAGTGGCCATTTGAGCTACTGTTACCTTTCTATCATCTCAAACCATCCTGCCAATTTTCCTCTAACAGCAGCAAGGTATTTTTATCTACTCACCCTCACTGTGTATTTTCTCTTTTTTGGACCATTCTCTGCAAACCCGAGAGATGGTTGTGTATTAAATCCCCCAGTAGATCTGCAGTTTCTGAAATACTCAGACCAGCCCATCTGGCCCCAGCAACCATGCCCAGTTCAAAGTCACTTAAATCCCCTTCCTTCCACATTCAGATGCTCAGTTAGATTCACCCCATCTAGAAGCTGGCCTTATCTACCTTTATGATTTGACTGGATTGTATTAGAATGATATGAATAGAATTTGGATTCTACATATCTGGATGTTTGTCATGTAAGATCCCTTAAAACTGAAACCGACATAAATTGGTTTTAAACAAAATGAAGTAAGAATGAAGGGTTTGTTATGGAGGAGCTAGATGCAGTGATTGCTGCCCACTGGTGGACGTTAGCTTGAACAGGAGTGGGATGAATGGGTCCAACGCCAACAGGCACTAAATAAAGTCCTTGGCCAAGTTGGACAGAGATGGCCATGAGAGTATCATAGAAGAAACACAGCACAGGGACAGCTGTTAGTTTGAATATCAAAGCACTCACACTGGAAGATGTCAATTCAGTCTTGATAAAAAGGGTTCTGAAAACTTTTCCCCAAGGGACCTGTGCTGATTCAAAGGCTTAAGGATGCAAGATTTCAATTCTAACAAAGCAATAAAACTGTGATCCCATGTGCTCTGCAGGCCTCACAAGCAGAACTAAACTCAAAGGAAAAGCTAAATGTCACCAAGCAATGGGAAGCTGTAGTCAAAGCCGGGTGGATAAAAGTCTTGGAGGTACAGGCGAGCTCAGCTGTATGGGTGGGATTTGGGTACATATTTATTATTAGCATGCTTAGCTTCATAATAAGGCTGCAGAAGATGATTTTCATTGGGACCTTTTTGCTCTTTGTTGATTAAAACAGCAAATTCTTCCCATCGTCACGACCCACACTGACATTCGAGAGCGCTTTGAAATCTGCCCAGATATCTTTCCAGTGGGAGACAAGGCATCAGGATCATTATCATATTTCAGAAATATTAAATTATGCATTGCCGCTATGGTTCTCTGTCACTGAGACAACATTGTGGAGGCCTGCCTCGGGAAATGAATGACCTTTTGTGCTTCCATCTTTTTCTAAATAAAATATTACTGACATTGCACTAGATCGATGTGGCAACAGATTGAAAAAAAAAACAACAACTTGATATGGAGGCTGGGGCATATCACAATAACATATCAGTGTCAAAAAGCTACATGTTCTTTTCCTTATGCCTGAAGTCTAGGAGGAATGAGGATAATGTAATTACTGCTTTCATAATTATTTAAATAATCAAGAACAGTTAAGCTAATATCAATACCACTCAAGTAAGTGTGACAGACAAGAATAAAAGGGTGAATTCAGTAAAGTCTATGCATGCAAAAAAATTCTCTCCTTTTTCATTCAACCCAGCAAAGACCAAATCTGACTCTTTAGGGAGGTCTCGCTCTCTATTTTAATCCTGAAATGCATTCCTCCCTCCCCATTTTTTGTCTCTCACAGAGTAATGACAACTAATCAAGCATGAAATTGACAATCGCAAGAGTGTTGCCGGTGAGATGAATTCAAAGAAGCAGGGACTTGCCTATTCTCGCAGTGTACTGACTGGAAAGGAGCTTGTGTGCAAGCGCAGCGCAGGGTGTGGAGCTGACAGCCAAACGACTCATGAAGAAGAAAAAAAAGCCTCTCACTCAAACTTTCTTCTCATTCTGCTGTTATTTCACACCTGAGAGGTAAGGCAGAGTGACAGTGTTTGATTGAGCTCCCACTACGACTAACAAGTTGTACTTTCCTCTTCATCTGGCTCTGGTGGTGATTCGGTGAGAGTCCTTGTTTCCGTGGCATGAAAAGCACATTTGATTGCCACTGTGGCTAGCAGATGCCTTTTGTCCTTGATCTCGAGTGATGGGAACAGACATGTTTTAGTGCAGTGAAGAGTTTGTTTTGATGCCACAGCCATGCAAGAACTCTAAAGTTTCCACTCTGTCTCTAACAGGATGGAGATGGAACCGAGTTGCCTCAATAGACTTGAGCCACCACCCAAATGTTTATCTTTTTTCAACATTTTTACAAGCCACATCTGCACTGCTAACTGTTACAAGAAATTTTAAAATTGCAATTTCCATGAATTGTTGCCTCTTAGGTAAAGCATTGACTCATTACATTGATCATAAACAATGTCAAGTTAGAAAACAAGAGAAAGAACAAAAAAAACATAAACACAGTAGTCTCCATTTCTTCCTACTGGTAATGTAAGTTTTAGCCCTGTAGCATTTCTAGCTGCTACAAGAAGTTGAAAAATTGCAGTTTTAAACTTCTATGAGTCATTGCTTCAAAAGCCAAGTGATTGTTTATCATCTATTTAATACTTAGAGGACAAGGAAGGACAACAAATATAAAGTGAAACCAAATCTCTACTTCTTCCTGTTAGCTAGTGTTAGCACTGCAACATTTCCATCTGCTAAAGGAAGTTAAACATGTAGCACCCTTAAACCTCCAGAAGTCATTGGGTGCGTCCAAATGCAGGTGCTGCATCCTTCGAAGGATCCAGGTCTTTTGTCAAAAGCAAAGACTGAAAGAAAGCGGCTGTGAATTTGAATGGTCCAGCTCAGCTGTGCGGGAAATCTATTTGCTGTTCAGCGACAGACAGTTTTTGCAGGTATGACAATATGTGATCAAAGTCATGAAACTATTTTTGATTTGTATCATACTTATTGAACAAAAAAAGGGGACAACAAATATAAACAAACCCCAGCTATAGTTCCACTTCCTCCTGTTTAGATATAATTTTGTCTTAGTAGTACAGCACAACTAGCTGATACAAGAAGTTAGAAAAGTGGCAGTGTTAAACTTCCATGACTTGTTGCCAGTCATGGAACAAGTAACAATTTACTTGAGCAACTTTTTAAAAAAAGTATTTGTAGTAGTAGTTTTACAACTCTGTACTTTTCACCTCTACTTGAGTAATATTATTTTGAAGAAGTAACACTACTCTTACTTGAGTACAATTTCTGGCTAATGCCCACTTTGAGTTACTTCACTTAATGACGAACCAACATGTCTGAACCAAAACTGTTTCCAGTTTCTAAACAAGCGTCATTGTTATAATGTTATTGTATATCTGCTGAGACTGTTGTGCCATTTGGAGTTCTAGTGAAGATACAGTAAATAGTAGATATTGTCACTGGAAGTACTTCGCACTGTTCTAACTTGTATACATTACCTACTGTAAGTGCTGGTGTCAAAGGTTTTATGTTGTGAATAAAATAAGATTTGGAAATGTGCTTCTTCTGTCCGAATTTATTTTGTAATGTGATGTGATTTATTTCTACTTTTGAAATTATTTTTCCGAGTACCCAAACCTGCACATATAATTTCATATTTTGTTTGTATGGTTATATAATTTTCACAAATTAAATCAGATTGAGCTTAGCTACCCTTTTACTGAATACGTTTCTAAATTGAATATTTTTTTTTGGGTGACTTTGCTACTCTTACTTGAATACAATTCTTGGCTACTCTACTCACCTCTGCTTGATGGTTTAGAAATAAAAACGACAACTCCATGAGCTTGTTCATAATCAAGGGAGCTATTGGGAGAATCACAACAAATACAAACAAAGCTAAATCCAAGTGTAACTTCCAAGTATCAACATTTAGAAGTGTCACTTCTTTTCTTCTTCTTCAGGTATTAGCTAGTATCAGCACAAGTACAGTAAGTTGCTGCAGGAAGTTAGCAAAGAAGCAGTTCAAAAGTCCCATGAGTGATTATTTTAAAGTTGTTAAGTTATTTTTCTGTTCACTGACAACATATTGATATTGTTAAAATAGATTTAATGGAAACTGTGGTGGCCAGATGCTTTTTATTCTTGAACTAGACTGATGGGAACAGATAGGTCGTTAAAGCAAAAAGCAATGAAGCTTCATCTTTGATTCCAAAACTCTCAAGTTTCCATTCCCTCTTTAAGAGAAGGAAGCTGTTACTGAGCTGCCTCACTGGACTTGAGCCACCAGCAAAAAGTTTATCTTTTTCCTCTATTTTGAACATTTTTCATGTCAAAATACACAAAGGCTTTATTGTGTTTGGAGAAAAAGACACAGGAGCTGGTGTTATACATCACTGTTGAGCTTTGAGGTAGCCAAAGGAAACAGAGAAAGTGGAGGAGGAAGAGGAGGAGGGGCGGGAAACAGAGAAGGCTACAGGGCTCAGCTTATTGAGCAACATCTTGTTAAGGTGAAAGAGAGGCTCTGTTGGCTGCGTTTGTGGCATGCTACATCTCTACCTGACAAAGCCATGATTGCAACAAATGAAGACAATACCAGAGGGTTGGATTAGGCTAATGTAATTGTAAGGATAATGCACTTTTGATTAATGAACTTCTCCACCCTACAGTGTAAAGGCTCTCTAAGATGTGATTCACCTGGCAGCAGTTCCTGAGCAACAAAATTAACACATGCCTCATCCACATAGCTAAAGTGGCCTGTTGCTAATGCAGGATAAAGGTGAAATGATCTAACTGTCAATAATCAGATACATGATAGGTTTGGCTGTTCTGAGCGAGACACTGTAAAGAAGTGTAGCCTGAGTTATTTCTAAGGTTGCTCACTAGGGGGCAGACAGAGATAACCATTTGCACCACTTACTCTGTAGCAGAGAGATGTTTGGGGCTGAGAGTTTCAGCAACACCATGCCAGAATGCAGAGGAGGTTACCAGGCTATCTGGACTGAGCTAATGAAGGGACGTGTGCAGTGCATACAAATTGCACATGAATGCATGCAGTTACACACAGCAGCACACATCCACACGGATGCTCTTTTACATTTTCAAGCAGATGAGATGTTCTGATTACATGCAAAGAAATGATCCCTCCTACATGCAGAGAAGAGGACTGAGTGATAAGGTGTGAAAAACCCTTGAAGCTTCTGTCGTTCTTCTTCTGCCCTGGTTGTCCTCTGTCGCCTCCTGCCCACCTACCTCCTCCATCCTGGCATCAATCCCTAACTCCCCTCCAACTCCCCCCCCACTGTCAAGTAAACAGATCAGTGTGACTCTGCACTACACGGCTTCAGACAAGGGGGGACTGCACCTGTGAAGTTGAATGCTTAAGGGTGTGCATACATATTCTGTGTAAATGTCACAAAAACAAAGGGTTCTGTTTCACTGAAATGTGTTGGCAGTCGTTTGCAGTCTCACTTCGAGTTTACAGCTGAAAACCATAAGTCTATATGTTCAATTTCCATAAACACTAAAATGATTGGTTTCCACATTTAATATGGAAGGTAAAATTGGTATATCTGTGTATAAATGTATTGCAGCAGCATAGGCTCACATGGAAAACTTGAAAAAATTCAGCCTTTAATTTCAGTACATTTATCCATCCATCGACTATACCCCCTTATCATTGCAGGGTCATGCCCAATGACTTCCAGCAGTCACTGGGCAAGAGGCAGGGTACACTCTGGACAGGTAGTCAGTCCATCACAGAGACACAGGACAAACAACCATGCACGCACACACCATCACACTTAAGGGCAATTAAGAAAGAGAAATTTACTTAACAATCATATTTTAGGACTGTGGGAGAAACCGGAGTACTGAGAGAAAAACCACACACATATAGGGAGAAAAGTCCTCAGGCCAGGACTTGAACCCAGGATCTTCTAAATGCAAAGCAACAGTGCTGCCAACTGTGCCACAACAAATGATAAATGACCTGGATTTATATACACAAGCTGATGGTGGCAAGCTACTGGATTGTAAACACAGCTGCCCTGGGACAGTCTGACAGAAGCAAGGCTGCCATGCAACGGTGCCACTGGGCCCTCTCACCACCACCAGCAGGGAGACGGAGTGGGGATAGAACTGGCAACTCACCAATTCCAGGATGAACTCCTACCAATTTTTGTACCAATTTCCCTCTTCCGACAATCTTAAGGACGCTCCGATTATCGGGATGGCTCTTAAGATAATCTTAAGAGATATTCCTGCTGTGTGTGGTGTGACAGGAGTGATCTGGTCTGTTCAGAAGGATGTCAGGACGAGTCCAATCTAAATTCAGAGATATTCAACATGTTGGATTGTCTTGGCATGATATCACAGTGTGTGTGGTGTTCCCCAAGAACAAACTGTTGAATGTGACTTTGAAGCCAATCAGCCAATCAACAAGCGAGGTGATGGAAACATGGAGGGGAATCCAAAATACACAGAAGACAAAAGAATTCCCAGAGCAGACTAGAAAGTCTGGTGGATGTTGGTAACATCTTTGTATTGTTTTTTCTCTGTTAAAAATAGTCTACAAATTATCGCTATTGCTTCTCCCCAGTCAGCCGTGTTTGTTTAATCTGAATTTACGTTTGGTCTCCAGAGGTTTTGCAAAATTTTGACCAGACCTATTATACCTGAGATTTTTTTATCGCCATGTGTGGTCTCTCAGATTTTGAAAATCGGCTAACAATTTTAAAATCTTGCTGAGTGAACCAGGCATAAGATGCACGAGTGCTGATTTTCATATACCACAAACCCTCCTAAACCTGCTCATAATTTTGTATTTCACTTTTCTGCTTGGCATCTTTATCAGTCACATCAGCTGCATGATTCAATTATGTCTACATATCATTTGATGAGCTGATGCATAATTACTTTAATTTCATAAGAAAAGAGCAGCGCTGCACCAGACTGAGCCTCTAGCCAATTTCCATCCATGGTCCCAGAGCAGGTATGCACAGAATTGCAATTAACGCATACATCAAACAGCTAAGTGTAAAAATTTCCAAAGGTAAAATGAAATACACAAAAACAAACACTACTATATTGCAATAACATCCACACAGCATATAATTTACCTTGTAGTCATACTTCCTCATTCTGTCTAAGAACTAAACATCAATGCAGTGAATAAAACATTAACAGCCATCCGGCATGAACCACAGCCTACTTATTAATGTTGTTTCCTTAAAATCTATTTTTTGACCTCAAAAGAAAAATAAAACTTGAAAGCCTTTATAAGTTTTCAACCCATCAATCAGTCTATTCCATCCCTTAATGGGTATAATTGAGAAAGTGCATTGTTAAAAAGCAGACTTTCTTTTAGGGGCTCTTCAATCTCCTCCAGCACTCAACATTAAAAATCCTTTCATCTTATTGTGAGCCAAATTCTACATGTAATGTTTTCAGTTTCGGAGGAACCACAATATGAACTTTCAGGAGTTTAATTATACACCTTGATAAGAACAACTCAACATTTTGTGGTGGGGAAGTGTTGCGATTTATCTTCGAGGCTGTATGTTAATTTGTTTCACTGGATTTCCCCCTATTAAGATTAATTATTTGCTGTTTCTTGCTTTCTTTACTGCTAGTTTTTCTTCTGTCCTTATGTTGATCAGTCTCCCGGATAAGCACTGCATGCTCAGACATGCAAAATTTACAGCTAATGACTCAGAATTACCTTGCTGGTGAAAAGAAACTGTCATGTTTGGCCTATTTCATATTTGCAGCTTAAGTAATAAAAACAAATGTGCTTCAGTGGAAAATGCTCAGAAACAAGGTCACCAAGGTAGCCTTTAAAATGGTTAATTTTCTATGTTTTCTGTTATGTGTAGGAAAAACATGTTTATCCCTTTACTTTAGATGAATTCATATTACCACATCACTTTATATAAAAAAGTGTTGCTGCATTATCATTATGCAATATTGTTATTGGAAAGATCTGCTTGGTTTCTTGTTAATGCTCTGCAATTATTTTTCAAGTTCATTCATTTTCTGTCCATCCATCCATCCATCCATCCATCCATCCATCTTTCTCCAGGGATAACAGCTTCTGGAGGGAAACCTAGCAGCACTCTAGAATATTTTGGGGGATCCTTAGGTGTTCAATCAAGGCTAAAAACCCACCTGTTTAGAGCTGCCTTTGATTAGTAGTAAGTGGAACACTGATCAATATTTTTTAATGATATTTGCTTGATGATTTTGCTGTATATTTCCTCGATGATCTTTATGATTTTGATGTTTGCTAAATGATTTTGATGATACAGGGTTCCTCATGTGAGTTTTGAGTCTCCTCCAATGAGATCTGCCCAGAAAACCTCCAAAGTAATGTGCCTGAGTCACATCAGCTGACTCCTTTTGATGTGGGGGGATGGGGGTCTGGAGAATTGGATAGAAGTCAGATTGTATAGAAAAAGGTATTAATTTGCATCCTAAATTTAAAAAATTGTTTGGCCAAGTATCTCCCTAAAGACCAAGCTGAGCCCCTTTCAGTTCAATTTGTTTGATTAGGTCCGATTCCAAACAAATGTCGTCTCAATGCATTTCACAAGACAAACAGACCCAGTTTATGCAGAAACAGTTTATAATAAGTTTAATCCAGACATATGCAGATTCCAGGTCAACTATTCCTAGGTGACTGACTTTGCAGCAATTCCTCCTTCTGATGTGGTAACACAGGACAGTTGATTGCATTGAGTCATTAAATTTGCAGAAATCCCTCTGAGGCTATGTTAACACAGCAAGTCTTGATGCTCAATTCTGATATTTTTTGCTTGGTTGTTCATCCTACTAATTATATGCAATTGCAGTCAGACTTCTGTGTGAACGGTTTATGACCCCAAAGTGACCTGCATCCGCAGAAGAAGAACATAGGCGTCACACAGCAGTACACTGTTTATGGAAGTAAAAATGGATGCTGCCGTCTATGGATCAGTTTTAAAGTTGTTGCTCAAGTTGTTGAACAATGGGAGATGACTGTATTGTCACAAGATCATAAGACAAGGGAAGCTAAGAAAAAAGAAAATACAACTAATAGAAATAGCCTTTTTGTGGAGCATTGACTGCAACTTCCGTAGAGAAGTCTGTTTGGATCTGTAGCCGGAACCGGGAGTGGTGGGATTGTGATGTGTTGCGCTTCACTGACCCAGAATTCTTTCATAATTTCAACATTTTCAGAATTATATATGTCAGTCATTGTTTATGTCTGGATGTTTACGTCTAACCTCTTCTGGTGCAAAATTATGACGCCTGTCTCACGTCAATGACGTAAAAAACGGATAAAATGCAACATGACTGGAGGCACTGGGTGGCTCAGTTGGTAGAGCAAGTGCACCATGTGCAAAGGCTATAGTCCTCGATCTGGTTGTTGTGGGTTTAATTCTCGTTCTCAGGCCATTTGCTATCTTCTCTTTCTCTCTGGACTCTATTTCCTCTCCATTTAATGTTCAATAAAAAAAAAAAAATGCAGACACTTTGAAAACTGTTGCATATGCATCTGATTTAGATCAGAATTGGACTGTTCAGACTGCCATGAAAAATTCAGATATGGGTCGCAATGGGCAAGGAAAAAAGAAAAAGAATTGGATCTGGGTTACATTTGCCTGCTGTGTGAATGTAGCCATTCTGAGCATGCATGTGGTGATGGTGGAAACAAAAACTCACTTCTAACTGGAAGTAACCCTCAGCAGAACCAGGTTCAGTGTGAGTAGTTATCCACTGCTGCAAACTGTTGGTTTGAAAATAAAGAGCAGGCACCCAAAAACACAGAAGAACTGGTCCAGGAGTATTTTGTTTATTAAAGACAAGGTGGAGACACAGCAGAAGCTCCTTGGATGACTTCATGTAGGAGAGAAACACAGATAAACATATAAGCTCTGAGATAGCAGTAAACGTTATAGAAAGAAAAACAGGGGTGCATCTGTACGGGTGCAGAAATGGCTCCTTCATAAACTCATAGTAAGTTTGAATAGTGAGAAAGCATTCAATGCAGTGAGATAGTCTTTTCTATATAAAACTTTAAACTAATGTTTTCTTACATACTGCTATCATCAATTGCAACTGCAGCTCTTTACAATAAAACAATGGCCTGTAAAAATGTAAATCAATGGAGATTTAACTAATTCAGACACATGATGCTGTGCTTCATTACTCCTCATCATCTTATTTATCGAATCTTTGAAGCAGTGGATACAACAGAGACCAGGCCTTAAAGGTGTTTTTGTGGAGATTCAAAAAATGGCCCAGCTAGCTGATGATTGTTTGATAGCTTTAACACAACCTACACTTTTAAAGTTAATGATAGTAGTTAAAGGAATTGACAAATATTCTGGATATAAAATGAACATTAATACAACTCAAGGGCTGCCTTTCAGTTTTTCAGTTTTAATCCACCTAAAAAGATAAGAAAGTACTTATAACTGAAACTGAGATGCTGAGTTCATTGAATCTGAGGATTATTTTGCATGAGGGTTACTCAAATGTTTGAGGTTAACTACAGGTCTGATAAGTAAGTATAAAGTCAGACCTGCAGAGATGACATGTAATTCCCTGTTCAACTTTAAGGTTCAGGATAAAGTCAGTCAAAATTTTCTTCCCATATGTTTTATTATTTTCAGTGCCTTCCACTTGAAACATCCCCTCAAACAATTTTTAAGAATGGAACAGATCAATTTCCATATACCAATGACAATGTAAAAAAGCTAGGCTCAAACATTACAGTTAGAGAAAGAAAGGGGCCTTCTCTGTCTAATACTCTCTGAAAATTACCATGATGCCCATTCAATTCAAAAATACTTTATTCCACAGAGAAGTTAAATGTTGTCGTAACTCATGTCATTTCCAGTATTTTCAAAGATCCGTTGACGATGGTGATGCTGTGGGCAGGAAGGCCCTCACATAGCAGTCAGTCTTGGAGGAAATCTGAAGAGGCCTCTGACTGAAGACTGTTGCTGTCTTTTAACTATCATGACACGCTAATAGCTCAATTTCCAGGCTGCTGCACAGCATCCACACCAGAACGAATCATTGTCCAAACATTAAATGCTTAACCAAAAATATTATAAAGAAAAGTTTACGAAATGATGAAATCTGAACTAACAGAACAGAGCTACTCCAACATGCTGCCACCATGATTCTAGAATTTAAGACCTTGAATATGTTTCTATTCAGCGACTTACACAGCAGGCTGGAAATAGATAAAGGGGGCCATTGTGAAAGACAAACACTTTGAGATGATGTGGCCATGATTCTGACTTTGCCCCCAATAAAAGGGATGAAAGATTCTTTTTAAATAAAACCTTCGGGGCATGACATCCAATAACTCACATGGGGGCATTTAGAAGTTTTTAAGTTTTACAAGACGACTAAAGGTTTGGAAAAGATGATTTTTATAGAATCAGACACCACTTCAACTAAAATTTAAAAAAAAAAGTTATCCTCAAAGGTCTGGAAAAGTGCAATAAAGTGGTTTCAACACTTTAAAATGGAATTTAGCTGTCAAAGCAGTGGAGTACAGGCTATTTAAACAAGAAGCAGAAATGCATTAGTTGATTCCAGCAGAGAACAAGAAGAAAATATGCCAGCTTCAATAGACCTTCACAGAGCCAAATACATCGTGAGTATTCTGCTGGAAAAATATTGTAAGATTTTTTTTTTTTGTTACATGCATTCAAGAAAGGCATCTTGGGCTGTGGAGATCCCTGCTGGAGACTCTGTGTGACCAATGGAGCCGCTCAAAGGCATATCATCTGGAGATGCCGAGCCATTAGGGCTTACTGGGAGGAAATTCACAAACAGTGAAAATATTTTGGTGTTGAGATTCCCTGTGCCACGGTGTATCTCTGTGATATTTCAGAAACATGGACTGCAAATGTTAGAAAACTCTTTTGTTTGCTTATTGCAATGAGCAAAAAAAAAAAAAAAAAAACAACCAATAACATTAAAGAATATTTTACTATTTTACTATTGTACATTTGATTTATAAAACTGAAAATAACACATTTCTTAACATAACCCCCCCCCAACAATTTAACAGGGTTTGTACATGTCAAGCCTTTAACGGCTGATTTCATCTAAACCACAGTTTTGCCACATCCACTCTCCTGAAGTCTTACTTGAATAATTAATTTCATTATGTAACTTGTTTTTTTTTGTTGGTTTTTTTTTTGTTGTTCTAGGGTATTTTTATTCTAATGTAAAATAAACCTCCATACTTTTGTTATCAATTTTCTTTCTTTACCTCTGCTTATATGCTTTTGAGTTGTCTTAACCTCCAAAACAGTAGAAAAATACAAAAAAGGGACGAAGGTGTCACAGCTATTGAGAAATGCAGGCCCAGATGTAACTTCAATGGAGAGAAGAAATAATGTAAATAAGAACTTATTTTTTTGTTGTTAATGTTATTACATAGAGAAGTCACGTCTACGTCATTGTCACTACATCACAGATGAGCTGTCTCTGTCTCCCTTTGAGCATAACATCAGAATTATCGGTAAACCTGGCTTGGTATATCAAATGCATTCATAATTACTGATATTACCACATCTCAATCACTGATCTCTTTTTGACACTCAGTAGCAGATAAAAGCATTAATGTAAACAATGAAATGATGGCTCCATTCTAATAACCTACTCTGGTGTGTGCTGGCTTCACTGTGAGCTATGGTTTAAGTTGTTTACAACCAATTTTCCACAGTTGTTCCCATTGGAACATGAGATGATTTTGAACTCTTTAACTGGTATTCATTGAAATTAAAAGGCATTGTTTTTGTTTTGTCTTCCCTTCTGTTGGTAGATGTCTTATTTTGAATGAAGTTCAAGTTTAGTATTTGAACAAAATGGCTTAGCTTATTCTTATCCTAAAAAGAAGAAGCCCTCTTGAGTGATATGAAGAACTCTTTTAGATGACAGTCCACATTTCCTGGATACTTGTAAGCCCTCATGACATATTTCATCTCCTTATTATTGGAGTATGTGTGTGTTTAGTTATGTTGTCAGTCTGTTAGAGAGAATAGATCCTCCCACGACAGAGAGCAAGTACCTTGTCAGCTTGGAAATGTGATTGATGGCTGATCTATTAAGCTTTGAGCTGCTAGTCAGCCATCAATGATGTCTTCATAGTGTAGCCACATGAATTTCCAGACTGATCACTCTGCTGCATTCTAATTGGATGTAGGATAGTATACACAGTCTCATGAAATGATTTCAGTAGTGTCAGTGTGGCCTACATATGAGCTGTTTCCAAAGCCTCCATGAAAAAAAAATTATGAAAAATATGGGATGAGTCTCTTCATAAACTCCAGATGGATTCTGTACTATTGTTTGGTTGGTGGTCAGTGCAGCGGTAAGCACAGAGATAATAGTCCAGGGCCTATGTAAGGCAGCTTCATGCATGCCAGCCTAAATGTCAAACTGCATCCCTGAGCACTGGGCCAGGCTTAAATCCTAGTAAATAATCCTGCCTTGGGTGTAATCAGCGTGAAAGAACAAACCCAAACTCACCACCGCCTGACAGAAAAGGCTGTTAAAAATACCCACTTTAGATGTTCGACAGTGGAAAGTGGGGAGAAAAATATCATGCAAGGCTCCCTTACCCCAGATTTCGAAGTATTCTCAAAGAGCCAAACTGAGCACAAACTCAACACACCGCAACAAACTCTCACATCCATTCATGTGCTTTACTGGCTTGCAAAAGGAAGAAAAAAGAAGCCGAGAAATAAATCCCATCGTCATGTTTGGCTGATATTTTTCATCTTCTGGTAAAAAATGAAGGAATATTCAAGCCTTCCCTGTGAGTTCTCATAGTATGAGTATCATTTCTTAACAGCTAGTAGCAGTTGTAGTTTTATGTGAATAAATGTATTTGAAGCTATAAGATCATTTCATGTTATAGGGCTGGATGCCAAAATGGAAAAGGCACATAGGGGATTTATTCTCAAGCACTTTTATGTTGCTGTTAGAGAAACACTATTTCATTGAGTTAAATCTCAGGTGGCCAATGAATCGCAACTAAGCAACAACCTCCAGAGGGCTGAAAAATCAGTTCATCGACCCCTTAAACAAAATGTTAAATGCACAACCATGCTTTAAAAGACAAGTGAGGGCTATGGCCTCTAAACAGTCTCCACTGGTTTTTAGGGGCATTTATCTCCAGAGTGTCTTCTCCAGTTTCCATAACACATTTCCTAGATGAATACCAAACCTGTAAAAACCTAAAAATGCAAAGGAACCACCAACCAAGCATTGATGTTAAGGTGAGTTCATTGTTATTATGTATTTACCTTGCCTTGCAAATACATCCAAAACCCTTGAACCTTTTCACATTTTGTCACGTTTCAACCACTAACATCTGTGTATTATACTGGGATTTTATGTAATAGAACAAGACAACACCCTGAAGTCGGTTCAATGGCTCTACCAGCTTAGCTAATCTGGAGACCGACATTTTATAGCTTAGACTCAGTCAGATTGAATGGATATTGTTCATGAAGATGTTTTCAAGTAATTTTACAGATTCTTGATTAGATTCAGGTCTAGGCCATTCCAACTTATGAATATACTTTGATTTAAACTGTTCAGTTACAGTTCTTGCTGTATGTCTAGTGCAATTGTTCTTCTAGAATGTGAAAATACCTCCTGGTCTAAAGTCTTTTGCAGCTTCTAACAGGCTTTCTTTGAGGACTGCCCTGCATTTATCTCCATCTTCCAATCAACAATGACCATTTCCATGTCCCTCCTGAAAAGCGCCCCACAGTGTAATGCTGCCACTACCATCTGGGGGCAGTGTGTTTAGGGTGTTCTTGTTCCACAGACAACTTTTTGAATGTAGGCCAAAAAGTTCAATTTGTGTCCAATTCAACCAGACCATCTTCTTCAACAGGTTCGCTGTGTCTCCTTCATGGCTTACGGGAATCTCAAACAGGATTTGCTTTCAACAACAGCTTTCTTCTGGTTGCTCCTCTATAAAGGTCAAATTGTGTGGAGTCCAAGTTCTCTTGATATTCTCCAACCTGAGCTCTTCCTCTTGGCTGCTTTTCAGATTAATAGATTCTGGACAGTTTAGGTGAACTAGTTTAGGTGCTGTACTTGATACGTTCAAAGCTTGGGATATTGCTTTATAAGCTACCAATGATTTAAGTCTTCCCAACTGTATCCCTGATTTGTCTGCTCTATTAGTCTCCATGATGCTGTTTGTTCACTAATGTCCTCTCTGAGACCTTCTCAGAACAGCTGGATTTTCCGTCGTATACCAAGGTCACAGATGGACTCTATTCTCTAATTAGGTGACTTCTGAAGGCTCCACTAGATATTTTTGTGTCTATCATATTAAAGGGGTAGGCAATTCAACTGGACAACCTTGAGCATCCTCTTCATCTGTTAGTTACAGAGTGTTTTCAGTTAAAAGCTTTTTCAGATTTGCTATAATATTGACCACTGCAGGAGCGCCTTCCTGCCCACAGCCATCAACATCTACAATGACTTGTTGAAGAGTATTGTATGATATAAGTTCATTTCCCTTTGGGATTAATAAGATATTTCTAAATGTAACTGAACTGAATTGAGGTAAAGAGAACACCGAATTTAACGGGCAAGACTAGCCAAAATAAAACAGAAAACTACCAATAAGAAATTCAGAAATGAAATACAACTCCAAATGCAAGAAAATTCATGACACAACAGAAAAAATAATGTGCAACATATGGCACATGGCCTGACATAAGCAAAAAGTAAATTAAAGATTTACCAATAAAGATTTAGGAAAACTTGTATTTCTATGCCAGTACTATTAATCTTCTATGATGTACCTGTAGTGTTGCGCATGACAGTCATCCTTAAATGGCTTGCAGCCATTAAGCACATTATAGCCAATCACCCCCAAATCCCAAAAGTCTCCCAGGAAAAAAAAACATTTTATCAGCCATGTACACTGCAGTCCTTTGAGGGGTTTCTCAGAGACCATAATTGGTTTCATTCAGGCTGACCTCTTCTATTGCTTGAGTAGGTTTTAGAACATCAAATCCTAATGGTGTACTTCGAAGAGTGGCCAATCCAAAGTCTATCACCAATGAACTGGAGAATGCTCCAGTGCTGTGGTACAGAAGATTGTAAGACTTCAAGTATCATTGGGTAATACCCATGGTGTGCAGGTATGCCACTCCAGCAATTAATTTCTGGAAGACCTGGTTTGACTTTTCTCTCTCTGAAGAGCCCCAGCTGACCATGCAGTCCAGTAGTTTACCAGTTCCACCATTATGTACACCCACCGTGGAAACTGAAGCACTTTAATCAGCCAGATTGCATTAGAGTCACACACTTCAGGGCACTCTGGGGACTCTATCCCCATCATTTTTATGGGGAAGACCTGGTGACTCGCTCTGTGTTCTGCATCCATAACTTGACTGAAGCTTCCAGAACCAATTAGCTTCTTGATGTTGTATCTGGCAGAGCAGAAGGAAAATTATGACTTATTATAGTATTGGTCTTCTAGTGTTACAAAGCTCTCAGTGTGATTAACTGCAGCTGCAGCAGTGATATATTAGAAGATATCTGTTGTAGTGGCCTATTTAGCATGCAAGCTTGATCAAAGAATTTTATATGACTGTAATTTACATAATTAATAAATGAAGTTGATCGGTTATGCAAGCTGTGTCTCATTATGTAAAGAGAAATCTATTAGAATGATGCACTTCCTCGAAAAGAAACAACAGCTTCCTCTTGTTTTCCTTTATATTTGTCTCTAATTTTATTTGAGAAGTACATGATAGCAGTTTTCAGGCATTACAAGGTCCAGTTGCCTTAACTCAGTGTCCAATTTTACTGCAGGAAAGTTAGTAATGCTGACATGAGAGAATTAGAAACTTCTGAAAATTAAAGGTTTCAATGAGCAATACTTGTTTCGTGTTACGTTGCTCTGTAAAATTTACAAGACATTGTCGGCCAAATACTTCTTAAAAGGACATATAAAAAATAAATCCGCAAACATTGTGGTTATTAAACTGTGGGTAACAGTAAGTTGTGTGGAGTAAAAAAGTAACAGTAAGCTATGTGGAGGAAACAGAGACTGGGTAATCTCCAAAACCTTCTGTGTCAGTTAATTTCCACCCTTTTTACACAATTTAAAAACACCTATGAAAGTTATTTATGACCTGCTATGTAATGGTATGCTATGCCATGCTACATCACATTATGCTATGCTATGTTATATAATATTAAGCTATGCTATACAATACTATGTTTGACTAAGTTCCATTTAGGCTACATTATGTTACACTATGTTATGCAATGCTAAGTTATGCAACACTAAGTTATGCTATGTTATGCTACATTGTGTTATTCTATGTTATTATGCTATGCTATCATAGGCTATGCAATGTTATACTATACTTTATATGACATAACATTACCTTATGTTTACAATGTTATACTCTTTGCTGTTACATGATGTATACACATACATTATGTGTATGCTACATTATGTGATATTATGGTATAATATACTTTGCATTCCTATCATAGGCTATGCTACATCATACTACATTATTTTATATTATGCTACCCAATGTTTCTCATGTTATGCTATGATACTTTTTGTTATGTTACATTTTGCTATGTTGCATGTTACACTAAGTTATGTTATGCTAGGCTTGCCAACGAAGTCAGCACCTCCAAAATACGGGACAGCTCGGCAGGGGGCTCGGTGACCTAATGTGATGTCACAACACAATATTTCTTATTTCCCCAACATCTGAGTTACATCCACCTAAAAAAGATTTAATCTTGTTTCTATCATTTCCACATAACATGATGGAATAATCATTACAATCTTTCTATTTTATTTTTTTTTACAACTTTTCAGCTGGTGATGGTCTCAGCAAACAGAAGGATGTTGATTTTAAAGCAAGACTACAACTTCAAGCAGACATCACTCTGTAAATGGAATTAAAAACTTATGTAATACCAGTCTGCATTTTTACTCAAAAGTATTTTACTTATTTCTCATTAAACTGTATTTAAACAAGTATAGATTCCGGAAGATCAAGGATCCCTTTTACAAGAGAGACAAAAGAAATCTGAAGTTCCCACTGATATTTCTTAGCACTCTTTGCTGATTCAAGCAACTTTTTGTCTTTTTGCACAACCTGGAAGAATTTCCTGCAAGACTGTTCACAATTCAAAAAAGTTAGCTGTGATTTCTGACTGGAAGAATCCTTTGGAGACTAACACTACGATTTCTACTTCAACATGACTTTATAATCTAGGTCAAGAGTCTCTTTTGCACAAGCATACAAACAGATGTAACTTTTTCTCCACAGTGAAAAGTAACTATATATAAACAATGAAATTAAATGATTGCACTTAAATTATGAGATTGTCATCCAGTTGAAGTGATCAGAAGTTGACAAGATGCTGAACCAGGGGATTTCCTCATCTTGCTCCACAGCAGTGGTTCAGCTGCATTAAACAAGAGTCCAGCTCAGAGATAATACTCAGGTGAGAATTTTTTAAAATTATTTAGTTAAAGAGTAAAGCTGAAGTAATTCTTTAACTCAGCTTCCTCATTGACATGCACGTATAGAAGGAGCTGGATGGAACAACAATGCAGTTTGTATTTACCTGTCGTAAATACAAACTGCAGGCCAAAGTCAAAATATAGGAGAAAGAGTGTCCTGTACAGGACACTTAAAATTGGCAAAAAATACGGGACATCCCAGGTAATACGGGACATCCCGGGTAATACGGGACAGTTTGCAACCCTATGTTATGCTGTGATATGCTATCACAGGCTATGCTATCATAGGCTATGCTACAGTATACAACAAGAACAATGAGCACAACAACAATACTGGGTACTTTATGTTACTCTTTGTTTCTAATGTTAAGATCATCTGTTTTGTCACATTATGCTACACTATATGCAACATTACACTAGATTATGATATGCTTCTTATGTAATGCCATACGGCATTAGGCTTATGCTATAAAATGTTATACTTTGCTATATTAGGCTATGTTATGTTAGGATATCCTTTTAAATTAACTATTGCTGAAACATGAAGTACATTGAAAGACTTTGACTCCAAAACTTTTGAAACTTCTCATCGGAGTGCAACTTCTCATTGGAGAGGACAGAAGTCACATGTGGAGTACCCCAAGGTTCAATCCTGGGACCCCTCCTATTTAATATGTACATGCTCCCACTTGCTCAGATTATAACAAGTAATAAGATCAGTTACCACAACTACGCAGATGATACACAGCTCGATATCACGATGTCACCAAGTGACTCCAAATCCATCCAAACACTGAACAGATGCTTAGAACAAAACTGAAGTTATGGACCCAAAGAGGAACGATCGAGAGTCAGCATGGAGCTTGAGTTATTACCACCAGAAACTAGGGATCAGGCCTGAAATGGGTGTAGTGATGGACTCAGACCTGGACCTTCAAAGACACATAAAGACCATTACAAAGTCATCCTTCTATCACCTGAAGAACATCTCCAGGATCAAAAGACTAATGTCTCAACAACATCTAGAGAAACTCATCCATGTGTTTGTCTTTCATCGCATTGATTACTGCAACAGTATCTTTACAGGTCTGCCTAAAAAAAAAAAAAATCAAAAAAAAAAAATCAGACAGCTACAGCTGATCCAGAACGCTGCTGCTCGCATTCTCACTAAAACAAGGAAGAGAGAGCACATCACCCAGTTCTAAAGTCCTTACACTGACTACCTGTAGCTCAGAGAATAGACTTTAAAATACTTCTGTTAGTTTATAAATCACCGAACAGCTTAGCACCAAAATACATTAAAGACCTGTTGTCATTGTATCAACCTTCCAGACCACTCAGGTCTTCTCGTCTGCTCTGCATCCTCAGAACCAGAACCAAACATGGAGAAGCAGCTTTCAGTTTTTATGCACCACAAATCTGGAACAAACTTCCAGGGAACTGCAAAACAGCCAACACACCGGGTTCTTTAAATCAAGGCTAAAACCCCACCTGTTTAGAGTTGCCTTTGATCAGTAGTAAGTAGAACATTGAACTATATTTGTTTGATGATATTTGCTTGATGATCCTTATGATTTTGATGCATTGATCTTTGTGCGATGATTTTCATGATTTTCATGTATATTTGCTTGATGATTTTGATGATTTGGCTGCATACTTACTTGATGATTTTGATGTTTTTGTTGATTTGGCTGCATACTTTTGCTTGATGATTTTGATGTTTTTGATGATTTGCTATAAACTTGATTGTTGTTTTTATGATGTGAAGTATTTTGAACTGCCTTGCTGCTGAAATGTGCCATACAGATAAACTTGACTTAACTTGACTTGAAATTGTTATGTGTGGATCCAAGCTTGTAATCTTACAATCATGTGAATTGGTAGGTATTAGCTATGGTGTTGAGAAGAGAGGTTAATATGTGGCAACAAAGGATGCTACCAGGAAAGAAGCGATTCTGTTGGATGAATAACAATAATATAATACTTATTAATTTCGTAAGTTTGAACATCAAGTTTTTCAAGTAGGGTAGCAAAACTTTCTCCCATATCTTTCTTCAGCTGGAACATGCTTTGTACTTCAAAATAGTATTCAGTTTAAATGCATCAACTTCAAAAATGTAATAAAAATGGATGATGAAAAGGATTTTTGTCTTTCGTAGGTCCAAATCAGTGAAGCAACATTTTTATCCAAATTCAAAACCTGAAACTTGCTAAAATTGGGTTGACCCAGTGAGGGTGTGAACTCTGAATTACATTGAGGTAGTTACATTTAGCAAGAGGAGGTGGGAAGGTATTGGAAAGTCAGGATCTGCCCTGTAAATATCTTCTTCATCAGAAATTTGAGTGCAAAACTCTAATCAAAAGTGTCTTAAAGCTTAATGTCACAATTGAGGTGTTACACTAACTGGGAAAACATGTTTTATTCTGTTCAAAAATATCCTAAAATCATTTTTCTTTTTACATTTCAATCAAGTTGTTCTTAAAAATATGGAATAATACACAATATATATATATATATATATATATATATATATATATATATATATATATATATATATATAAAATATGTAATGGTATTTAACTATGACACCTCAGTAATTTTTCTACCTAGTCGATTTTTTAATATGTTGTAACAGAAAGTGATGTTCACAGCATCGTTTCAGTTATGTCACATAGTGTTCCTGTCAAATCCCTCAATGGCTCTAAGCTTCTTTTTCTGCTTTTTTTCCTGCATATCTGTCCTGTCATAATATGTCCATTACTGTCAGAGAGCGGCAGAAGGAAGAAGACAAAGAGTGAAAAAGAAAAAAATATACAGGCTTTCCCTTTCCTGCCTCCACCTCTGTTTAGTATATTGATTAAATGAGCAAAACCTTACAGGAAGATAGAGCGGCAAAAAAACAAGAGTAAATGTATTCATGTGTTGCAACTAACTGGAAGCATAGATCAAAAAGAAGCTAACGTGTTTTTTTAACCAAAAGTTTGCTGCACCCTGAGTTCAAATGACTCTTTTTCACTCGAGCAGAACTGGAATCATGTGTTACTGTTTGTGTAATGAGCTAATGTCCATAAATTATTTAACACCATGGTTGTGCAGCAAGTTACACGTTTTAGTACACACTTCCAAAGCAAGGTGTATTTACATTTGAAGAAAGAAACCAAAAACAAATTGAGCAGACTTATGCTATGTAGCTGTGCGAGAACTTTTTTTTTTTTTTTTGGCAAAAGGCCTTTCCACATCATGCTTGTATTTGATCATAAAATCTGCAATTCAGTTTGTAAAACCTTCTGGTATTGGCTTATAAATTACAGTCTTGGGTGCCTGTTCTAACTTCTTTTGTGTTTTTTGTATTATTTGATGATCTTGTTATCTGCGTGCAGATGTTGATTCATGAGATAAATGTGCTGTTTCCCAGTGCCAGCAGGATTACTCCCACTATATGCCCATTACCAGTAAAAATAAATAAAAAAAAAAATAATAATAATAATACTAATAATAATAATAATTAATGGGCAGTAAAGTCTACTGATATAAATGTGGTATGAACTGGACCATAATTAAATATTTGTTGGTGGAATAGTCAGAAATAGGTTTATCTGTGGGTGACAGTGGATTGAACAACAACAACGCAGGTGAAAGTTGAGGTACAGTATCTTTTTATTGAACCGATGGAGCAGCTGGCTGACCCAGAGCAAAGGGACAGACTGTGGTTCTTGACCTCTTAATTATTCATTCCACATTTTAATTCACAAACAGGACTATTTTGAAAAAAAAAAAAAAAAAAAAAAAAAAAAAAAATTCTTGACCATATTTGATGGCTGGAGGGCCCAGTTCTGGTTCTGGTTATAATGATGGGGAAAACTACTGACTGAACAGTTGCAAAGCAGACATTCACTAACAACCGCCACAAGAAAAGTAAGCCTGAAAAGGCCATTTTTTTCAGAGGCTGGCTTTTTATAGATGGCGGAATGCAAACATTTTAATAGATAGTTGAATGGAAGGAAAAAAGTGTGGAAGAAAAAGGTGCTCAAGCAACAGGAGGTTTGAGGGAGATTCACAAGGAGTGGACTGGAATCAACGCCACACACATACATTTCCAGCAATGGGGTTCAGCAATCACATTTCTTGTGTTAGGCCACTCTTGAACCAGCGATAACATCCAAGTCTAAGCTGGGCTGAAGAGAACAAGAGCTGTACTTCTGCTCAGTGCTACAAAGTCCTCCTTTCAGGTCAAAGAAAAAGTTGCATTTCATCTGGAAATCAGGATCTTGGAGTTTAGAGGAAGTGTTTAGAGGCACAAAATCCAAATTGCTTTAGGTTCAGTGTGAAGTTTTCACAGTTGATAATGGGTTGGGAAGCAATGTTATTTCCTGGTTTTGGTCCACTGTGTTTCATCAAATCCAAAGTTAGCCAAGAAATCTCAGAGTTCTTCATTCTTCTCTCTGTTGACAAGCTTTATGGAGATGCCAATATCATTTTTAAGCAGCATTTGGCACCTGCTCACCCTACCAAAAACACCAATACCTACTTTAATCACCTTGGTATTACTGTGCTGTACTGGCTAACTGAATGGCCTGACCTAAAACGCAAAGAGAATCTATTGTATGTGGTCAAGAAAAGATGAGAAGGCTCGAACACACATGAGCTGACGGCCATATTGTAATAATCTGGCTACCTTATTACCTCAGCTGCATCACATCACAGTATCCGGTCAAGGATGTAAGTTGTGTTATCACAACACAGAGAGCTCAGTTACATCGACACTTTCTTTCAAGCTGGAGCTTTTTTTGTTTGGGCAAAGGGAATTCTGGATGCGATCTGTCAGTTCTGCTGTTACACTCAGCCCAGCCCATCTCTAAGGACCATAACAAACACACATAGACAGAAACAGAAGCAAAGCTCACCCCCACGCCTACACCGACACATAACCAACAGAGGATGGACATCACATCACCACTGAGGTGGTAAATCACCCTTCAGAAGCCTTTCTAAAGGGAGTCAACAGTTCAGCGTTTATTGAACCACTATCTGATTACTAAAAGGCTGTCCTTGGTTATAAATGATCCTACCACATGTGTGTGGTGCTAGTGACACCGAGCCCCTGGTCGTATAAGCCACTATGCACAGGTGTGAATTAGTTTAGGCCAGAGAAGTAGAGTGCAGCTGCCACTTACCAGTCGGTTCATTGCTGAAGTTATTGTAGTCGCAGGATGTGCTGCTTGCATGTATAACGATGGGAATGGATTGGGTAAACTAAAAGCTATGGGACGAAGTGGCCTAAAAGGACTAGTACTGCAAAAGAGCTTCTATTTAGAGTTTTAACCTGTTAGAAAAGTGTTATATCAACATTTTTATAAAGATCGTGGATACTTTCTTAATAGCTTGATACTGTTCTAATCTTAAAGATTTTGGTCTTGTCCCAGCTTTATTTTGGTCCCAGCTTTATTTTGGGATTTACTTTTCATATTCAGTTTATGTCTTGGTTTGAAGATTCCTCACTCTTTTTTTCTGTTCCGTAGCATTTTATTTAGTTTCAGCTCTGAGCATCAGTCATTGCTTAAATTTATTCACCACAGATTTTTGCTCCTGCTTTGTTTTGAAAATCTGGCTTTCCTTTAGGTTTGTGTTGTATTTACTTCATGTTTTCCTTGTTTCTCCTGTTTCTGTGTTTCCTTGTGACCTTTTGGTTTGAATCTTGATTAATTTTTATGCTGGGTTGTGTTCTGTTTGTGGTTTGTAAACTTTTCTGGCTTTGGTGTCTTCACTTACCTTATTCCCTATGTGTTTTGTATGGTGGCCCAGAAGGGTCAAGAAAATCCAAACGCAACAACAGAAGTTATGCTAAAACAGAAGTTTTGATAAACTTGCTAGCATATTTTCCGTTATGGCTTTTTGTTGTTGTGTCTTTTGTTTTGTGTTGCGGCTTTTGTTGTCCTGTGGCCTTTGCAGTTGTGCTGGGGCTTTTTGTTGTTGTGTTGTGACTTGGCTATTGCCTTCCTGCACAAGTCTGCTCGATTTGAATCTCACTTCACAGCTCAATCTGGGCTTTTTCCCATTGACTTGGATTCCTCCGGTAGAATTTCAACTGGGCCAATCAGCGAACAGAAGGAGAAGTTGTGAATGATGACGTCGATTTTCTGCGCTGTTTTAGAACTGTAGTCAGCCTGTAGTTTGGAAATGGCAGTGGTGGAAGTGAACGAAGCCATTCGGTCCATGTCGGCCATGTACTCAAATATAGAATTAAGATTAACAGCCGCCTCATTCAACTCGGCACTTCTCTCTTCCCAGTAGGGTAAGGTTGTTTACAGCACACATAATTTTTGGTAAGCTTCTTAGCATAGCTTCCTTCACAGTCAAGCTGGCACACTACATACGTCACGGCCAGACGTTAGCGATTGGATAAAATCGTATCCAATCATTTAAAACGCCTCCAGTAAGCAATCATTTCTCAATAGCGGACGGTCCAGACTCTCTGTAGGAAACAAAGCATAGAACAAGGGGGTGTTTTTTACCAGTCTAATTTTAAAACATTTACACCATTTTATTATCACAGTTTTTTTTTTATTACACTCTGAGATATGCTACCCCAGAGAACAGTTTTTTTTGGTCTGATCCCACATTCAGTGATATTTTGTTGATTAATTAAAGCCATCCTTGATTCATCAATGGAACACTGGGATGTAATTGTTATTCTGTGGAGTGTTGCACACAAAACGCATGTTCATGTTACATGCTGTTAAGAGAGGGAGAAATCAATGCTTGCTTCTTTCATGTTGGGAGGACTTCTAAACAACGCCAGCCTTTATATAACTCTGTGGAATGAGTCCTGACCACACGCAGCAATAAAGTAGGCTTGTTGAGCACAATTGTAGCAAAACAAAACTAATTAAAATGACAAGTGAGCCAGGCCCTCGTTCTGTCAACAGAGACAGAGGACACCACATTTCCCAAAGGCGTGGCCCTTCAGGGACAGCTGACGAATACTCTAATTTTTCCTCCATAGGAGGTGGCTGAGGGACGGAGAGTGCCAGACAAATTGCCTCTGATGTCTTGATTGGACAAATTATGAATGTCATGCAAGCTGGCAAAATTGGATTCAGTTGACTGATACAGTCACCTGCTCAGGAAGCACTCTGATGTCTGGCTATAGACTCATGTGTAATTAATGAACAGCTTTGCTAATTACTTTACAGCAGACATGGGGATGAAGAAAACAACTCGGTGGGGTCAGCTGGTGTAATAACACTGATTGTGAAGATGAAAAGAAATGTAGTGAGTCATATCTTCAGTGCTCCTCACAGAAGTGCTTCACTGACCCACTTAATTAAATATATGAACAACAGAAAAATTAAATTATGTGAATAATTGTGTTTGGAACTCATAATGTATTCAGAACATGCATTAATAGGACAATCATGTTTTCTTCAGGATATTATTGAGTTATCAGATTTCTTAAAATAACCTTTGTTAGGATCAAATGATGTTATCATTAGAAGGAGGTTTTCAACACCTTTTTTATTTAAAATTTCATAATCAAATTTCAAGAATTCTCCAGCACCCTGCTTTTAAATTAATTAAAACTTGCTATGAATTTATGGTAGTAACTTTACATTTGGAACCAAAGGCTGGACAGATGATGGATTGATGGACAGATTGGGGCTTCGTCTGCTGTAATTCAGGTTCTGTTTAGTGTAAGCACTGAAAGAAGTTTCAAACACTGCTGTGAAGTCATGTCGGCTTACAAATAGTTCTGTTTCTGGGCAAAGACTTTTCCTCTCTTTTAAAAAATTAATAAATTGAAGGAAGCAACATTTTTACTCAAGCAGATATATTGGAGCCTTTTTTTCCCCGAGTGGTCTTCAATTATTTAGTCACCTAGTGGCAGAAACTTGAGAGTCTGAACTGATGAAAATCTAATATCTTTATCACATTCATTGAGCCTCAGGGTGAAGTTATTCAAAGGGAGGATTTGCTTCCTGAAGAACAGCACACACGCTCACAGAAAAGGGCCAAATTTAATTTGAAAATGGGCTGCTGGATTATTCCCATTATTGTTCTGTTGGACTCTAAATTTTAACAGACAGATAGAAATATGTAGGCTGCTGAAATCATGTAAGCACAAAAAGGTCTTTCATTTTCCTTTTTTTATTCTCCTGATTTTTTATGCTATTATTATACATATTCATGTCTATGTTTTGCTGAAACTCACCGACAACATACTTTCCCTCAGCTTACAGGGTATGTTTGGGGCCTGGGCTGTATAATGATGTAACATGGTATCTCCTAGAAGTTTTAAGTTAGTTAGTATTCTGAATTTAGAGCCTACAGTTTACCTAGTGAGAAACTGCAAGTAGTTTCCCTGGATTTACAGGGTACTTTATCCTGGTTCTTTGGCTAACTTATTGGTTGCTTAACCCCCCCTCAAAAACTAGAGATTAATTTATGAAACTATGGTTGGTTTATAAAATAAAGTTGTCACTTTCGGGAACTTACAATGTACTTTCTTGAAACAGAGGTGTTTCAGAAAGGTAATCTCTAGGTTCTGGAAAAGTAACCTTTGTTTTCTGGGATTTTCTTGGTGTCTTGTTCACAAGTGATGGTAGGATGGAATGGGAGAGGGACAGACAGAATAGTGCTACATCTGCAGTAATGTGGCCACTGCTCCAGTCTGTTGTGGTGAAGAAAGAGCTGAGCCAAAAAGCTAAAGTTCCATCTACATTTGACTCTCACTTGTGGTCATGAGATATGGCTCATGACTGAAAGAATGACATCCCGGATACAAGTGTCCAAAAGGAGCTTCCTCTGGAGGTTGGCTGGACTCAGCCTTAACGATAGGGTGAAGAGCGCCGTCATCCAGGGGGAGCTCGAAGTGGAGCCACTGCTTCACTGCATCAAAAGGAGTCTGTTGAGTTGGTTTGGGCATCTGATCAAGAGTCCCCCTGGGTGCCTCTCAGTGGAGGTTTTCCAGGCACGTCCCACAAGAAGGAGACCCCAGGGAAAACCCAGAACTCCCTGGAGGGATTATGTATTCTGTCTGGTCTGGAAACACCGTGGGATCCCCCTGAATGAGTGGGAGGATGTCACTGGGAAGAGGGAAGTGTGGGGTTCCCTCCTGGACCTGCTGCCCCCACTACCCGATGAGCAGAAAACACGGATGCTTCTTAGGTAAGATCCAGAGTACAGGTCACCTCATGACACAGGGCAGTCTCTGAAACTCAGTACAGACTGCAATTATATACTTCTATGTCTGTGTCATATCTTAACAAAATGAACACATGCTGTAAATGAAAACACTTATCTCTCCAAGAACTGGAAGCACAGCAGTTCAATAAAGCATCTTAATACAGAACAGGGAACAGTTCTGTATTGCTTCCCTGGCAACACCCAACTGTGGAGCTGCCTCGTTATTAATCTTGTTTTATCATTTTATTACTGAAAAGAAAAAGATTTCTGGCGAGGTACAGTCCATTCATCTACTGGTTTTCTTAGTGAGAACACATTTATTTAATCTTACTGGGATTGCATAGCCTTCTGAGATTGACTGGAACTATATTTGGATGCAACTGAACTGTCTGCAATTCAGTTTTAATCGACATCTGTCTGTCCTTAACTTAAACTGAATGAAATGGAAAAAACACATTTGATTTAACTGGACTATATACAACTGGATATGATCAAGATATTTTTCTCATAATGTGTCATGAAATAAAATTGAATTAAAATAATTTTGAAAACTCAGATGTTCTTAATTTTCCTCATTTGCTTCACTGCAGTTTGAATCCAAGTAAGAACTACCATCATTTGAATTTATACTAAAAAGCAACAACATTTTTGCCACTGAAATTCCATCAACTGACAAGAAAAACATAGGATATTTGTCTCAGAAGTCACATTGCAAACAGGGAAACAAGTAACAACAACACATTAGCTTGGTCCCATTTTCTATTTCCTTCCTTTTCATGCTATTCAAGTGGCTGTTCTTTGTTGTGTTGAGGCATTGTGTCATCTTTTAGTGAAAACATACATATAAGTCCTAATAATAGGACTTGGCTACCTCTGACAATAGCTTGCTGTCCCTCTCTCCACTAAGCCTTGCTGTTAAAGCAGGAAAAAGCCTCTCAGGTGCGAGACCAACAGCCATTATCCCTCAACTGTCTTATCATTTTCTAGCAGCGTTGCTGTGGAATACATGCCTGTGGGAGCAAGTAAAAAAGTGGATTCCTGCAGTCAGACAACTTATTATCAAGTAAAATCACTATAGCCCAAATAGTGAGCTCAAGATGTCAACATGAAGTCTGCAGGTGACATCAGTCTTTTAGGAGAGACATTGCCTGTGTGTTGCATTGTTTCACTAGTCACGTGGGTTGGACCACTGTGAGGTAAGAGGAGGCAAAGCAACTCCAAGTATGTTAGAATCCATCACTTCATGCAGTTTACTAAAAAAAAAAAAAAAAAAAAAAAAAAAAAAATGTTTCTAGCATAAATTTGGCTTTAGAATACAACATTGCTGCTGCTGGTAAGGTTGTAAATGACATAATTTATGCAATGAATTGCAAACGTACTGTGATCCTCTTTTCCTTGATTACCCACTCATTTTATCACATTATTTTGGTTAACAGGTTAACAGATTACATCATCTTAGTTTGTCATCCATCCATCAACCCATTCTCATGTTCCACGTACCCAAGATCAGGTCATTCCTCCACCCAGTACCAGTCTCCAACTCATTCTGGGTGATCCCAAGGCATTCCCTGGCCAGAAGGGTTTTAACGTCCCTCGAGCAATCAGCATGTCGTGTTTTCCTAGTGGGAAAACCTCCAAATAGGAGGTATCCTGATAAATTGTAAAAAATCATCAGAACTGACTTGCTTTGATGCAGAGAATGAGCAACTCTACTCCTTGCTTCTCCTGTGTGAAGAAGCTCCTCACCCTATCTAATGAGTTGTTTCCACCGAGCGGTATGGCACGGGTCGTGTAGCTTGGTACATTGTTTTGTCTGTTTCCATTAGAAAAGCGGCCCATACATCCAAACCATACTGCACCATTCCTGGGCCCCTTTCAGTTGTAGGTCCATAGCACAATGGTTTGGTTGGGGTAGAGCTACTGGTGTCACACAACACAGTCCATCGAAGAAAAACGCTATTGCTTGTGACAAGCACGAGACATAATAGTCATTGTCATAGCAGTTTGTTGAGGCACCAGTATGACACTACGTTAGGCATTTGGGTTTAATCCCACCTGCCCAGTAAGAGTCTAACTGGTGATGAAAATGCTCTCCTAAATGAGTCAGACTATAAAATATCATTCCGAACTCCACTGACCCATACTGTACTGCTCAGTGGAAACACGGCATGAGGGTGACTTCTGCCATTTTAGAGAGGAGGCTCATTTCAGCCATGCGTATCCAGGATCTCATCATGATTCATATCTCCTGACCATAGATGAAGATTTAAATATGAACAGACCAGTAAATTGAAAGCTCTGCTTTTTGGATCAATTCTTTCTTTACCATGACAAACTGAAGCAGTGCCTCCATTACAGCAGATGAGGCATTAATCTGTCCCTCTTCTGCTCAATCTTGCCATCACTTATGAACAAGACATCTGCATGCTCAAATTTCTCCTCAGGGGACAAAAACTGACGATGGACCCAAATGGGTTCTGGGTCCTTTTATACAAATAACTCGGTTATCAGTGTTTGATTTGAAAATCCTTTTGCAGGATTAATATATTGCCATTAATCATTTGAGACATTAACAGAAAGTGTCAAAAATTAACACAATTTTATCACTAACGCCAAACACAAAAAGACAGTGCGGTACAAAATGTTTTAAAGCTGCACAGTTGGATAAACAAAAATATTGTTTCGCTACACTTTGTGGTGCGTCTTTTTATCCATCTTCAGAAAGCAATCTTGCCATATTGCCAGCAGAACTTGGCCCTTATCATGCCGTCTCTTCAAACAGAAGAAGCATAATACCTCCCCAGTGTGTGCTTTCAAACACTATGCCGTCATTGTGAAATAAATGACAACAGCGTCAGTGCCTCGAGTGTCTTGTTCTGCTGTACCAGCCCCCCCCCAACACATACACACACTTCCTCCCTCACACAAACACATCAATTTAGCTCAGTGACTGCCACTGCTGGCGGCTCAGGGGAACATCAACTTTGACCCACTACATGCAATAAATGAGCAATGGATGCACCTTTGAAAAGCTCTGGAAAACAGGGTTTTCCTGTTTGGGCCTTGTCAGCATCCAGAAATCCAGTTTTAAGTACCATCTATGGGTTGGGGCATAAGATAGATACGCATTATCATTGCAACTGCCGCCAAAGGTTCGATATATCATGGGAAAACAACCAGAGTCTCTCTGTGCATTCAGTGTTATAACATGAACAAGCTTCAGCTGCTCAGCTGTATTGAGGGCCACAACCTTTCTTAAGCCAGTGCAGCATCCATTTGATCCATGGCTTTGTGTGTCACAGGCTAAGCACCAGCTTTTCACAATGACAGCACTGCAGGAAGAATTGTGACACAAACACAGGGTCATCATTTGCAGAAGCTCCTGGTTAAAGATACTAATCAATGACACAGACACCCTGAGTTCATTCCTCGCCCTGACCAAACTCTGCAGGCTAATTTCCATTCTAAAAGACAGAACAGATGGATGCAACTGGAGTTTTTTTCTACAGGAGTCCAAGGACTAGATATTATTCAACAGTGCCCATTGAGAAAGGTTACATAACTGAAATGAATACCAGATGTAAATTATTTTGATGAAAGGTGTTGGTATTTGCTTGTTATTTAAACTAATAATAATGTGTATTTTTTTGTACCTGTGAATCTGAGATCATAATTCTCAACACAAAAAAGGGGTCTTGATATTTTAAAAGCTGTTATTGGTGTCATCTTTAGCTTTTAAAAACCTGCCACTGATCATTTGAATTCACCACTGTCCTTGTTTGAATCAAGAATCAAGTCTGTTCCAAATGTTTAATCCATGAATACCACACTGATCTTTGGCTGAGATGATATTAAATAAACTTTGTGTACAAAGTAACAAAACGCTGCAATGGAGAGCTACAAAAGCTTTTGAGATAAACATACTTCCTGAGTTATGAAGGTCATAAATCTGGTGATTAAACACACAACACTGCTTGCCAATTTTTAATGTGGATTAACAAAACATTCATTTGAAGACAATTATCAACTCTGTGTACTTGAAGTATGAATTTTACAACAAACACTTAATATTTGTCAAATAATGTTTTTATACATGCATAAAATGAGTGACAGAAGTACAGATATTGTTTTTGTCATAAGCCCTATTCTGATGGGATTAGTTTTTCCGTAAGGACCATTTGCTATTTGTAATAATTGTGGAGATTGTCTGTGTTGTTAATTTAGTGCGAATCCACCATGTCAGTAATTTGTAAAGTAAAAATTCCCTCACAAATGATCTATTATATTTAGCTGAACTCAGAGGTCCTGTGATAATACTAATCCAATGCAAATAGGCATCTCTGTGATTTGGACTGAAGTGGATCTCATACGTAATTAGGCAGTTTTTGTTTTCCTGGGAGCATTTTTATTTGGCTTTCTTTGTATTTCATCCAGTCTCAGACGGGCACCGGGGGACAAGGTCATTGTAAATATTTTCCCAGACGTTGTGGTCATCCACCATTTGTTCAAATTGCCTTTGGTACCTTGGTTCACCCCAAATATAGATTCATTTAAGGGTCTCTTCAGTGCCTACACTTCTACGTAGCACCTGCCATCTTGAACACATAATGTGAGTGGATGTTATGCAACAAGCAGCATGTTAACATCATATCCGAGAGATATTCGTAAATTTCAGTAACATCTCGGGATTCAGTTGTCTTGTGCGAATGCACCACATAAAAAGCAAATGTTGGGGAGTAATTTATTTATTTTAGTGGTCCCCAGATAATACTTATCCCATGCGAACAGGGTTTTAGTCAAGACAAAGACAGACATAGTGTTGTGAAAAATCAATTCCTCCCTTACAGTTTTCGTGCCTTTCTGCTTTTTTGTCACACTTAACTGTTTCAGGTCATCAAACATGCTCCAATATCCAACAAAGACAATCTGAGTAAATATAAAATACAGTTTTCAAATGATGCCTAACAGCTCCTCCAGACTCGCGGCAGAAGCAATTAAACACCTGGTGGAACTGCACATCTGTTGAGCTCATCATACTTCTCAGTCCAATGTTCCAAAGAACAGTCATAAACAGCATCTTGGAGAAGCATTATTGTGATGACATGCTGAAGGGGGAGTGTTCCAAAGAACAGTCGTAAACAGCATCTTGGAGAAGCATTATTGTGATGACATGCTGAAGGGGGAGTGTTAGAAAGGGTAGGAGCTTCTTAAAGAGACGGAGGCCAATTTCAAAGTGTCAGATACGGCTATGATGCAAAGTCAAAGTTCTTTTAAGTTATTTTTGATATATACAGTATTTTCATAACTGAAGGTAACAATTACTTGATTCTGCTATAAAATGGCACTTTGTGCCTGGAAAATACATAATGCCCCCCTTTAACTGAGGCAAATGAGGCCTGCAATACTTTTGATGTTGTTTCAGGTCCTTTTATGACCTCCTTAATTGTTCAGTCGTAGGGTATGTTCAGGGTGATATGTACAGATAGTTTTCTGCCAAACTTAATGTTTTGCAGGCTGCACATTGGCGCAGTTGGTAGCCTTCCCATGGATACATGGGTTCTGTCCGGGTACTTCAGCTTCCTCCCACAGTCCAAAACCATGACTGTAAGGTTAATTAAATCGTTGAAATTGTCCCTAGGTATGTGTGCATGGTTGTTTGGCCCATGTGTCCCTGTGTTGTCCTGTGATGGACTGTTCAGGGTGAACTCTGCCTCTGGCCCAATGACCGCTGGAGACAGGAACCTGCCCACTCATGATCCTGCAAGCATAGGAAGGTATAGAAAATGGAGGGATGGATAGTATTTTGTATACAGGCCAATGTTGTTTTAGAAATTTTGGGAGCTTTAAAATTCCTGACTTTCTCCCTGGCCATTCGGCTGTGTTTCTCTGTCCTTCATGATGCTTTTTGTTTATTAATATTTTCTTTAAAAACCCTGAGACCACAACAGCAGTATTTAAATTGAGATTAACAAAAGTTAACTTTTGAAGGTAGTTTATTGCACTGGATTTTTTGTAGGAGTATCAGAGAATTAGCAGACTGAATGTAAATACTTGTTACAGCTTTCAGATTGTTGTCAGGGTGGAAAAAAATGTCATATGAGAGAGGGGAGCTTGTGATGTTTGCAATGGGGTACAAATACTGTCTTGGTACTTTTCTAAGGAGCCAGTGTGACACGTCATTTTGATACTGAAGAACCACAAGGTCATCTGCGAAAGGGATGTAAGCATCCTGGTTATCAGAAACACACATACACACTCAGGCCCGGCTCATGTGGTCGAACACACCGAACACACACATGCACATGCACACACACACACACACACACACACACACACACACACACACACACACACACACACACACACACACACACTTCCTGCTCTCAGCGCATTTGTCAGAAAAGCGGCCGCCTCATATAATTATCTTAACTGATAATATAACCGTATTGATGACTGTCTGATAGGGGTAAAAACAGGTTACCCCACCATATGTTCCTCCCAATTGTGGTAGTTCTGTTTACATGTCATTGTACTGTATAAAATATGTTTTCAGTGTATGATAATAGCTTTTTTTTTTGCCATGACTGTGTCAAGAAGAAGGGGGTGGGGAGTGTCCTTGTGTAAGACATTGTCAGGACAACTAGTTCTGAATACTTGAATTTGTGAATGAATGAGGAAAGTTTCTTTTTCACAACTTAATGTTGTCATTCAGGAAAAATCTGGAAAACCATGCAGCCACTTCATAGGTTCTGCACTGATTTTTGTCGGCCTTCTCTGATTGGTAAATTTCTGTTTGCTGATCTGACAGCACCCAATATAGATATATAAAATTTAATTTTATATGCACATTAATTAAACCTCTGCCTTAGAAAAAAAAATGTTTGTCTTCTAAAACTCAACAAGCCAACAACAAGCAGAAGGATTAATTAAGCCGCGCTCAATAAGCCATGGGGATAATTCCCATGAACCGCTTTACTGGTCTCCACATGAACTCTGCCAAGCAGGATGTATTGGAGAGGAGTTAGTCAACTTTTAATGCCCATGCTCTTCTATTCTCTATCTTGTATAATGGTTTGGAGGTGGCAAAAGCAATGAATACTAAAATAAAACTGCAAAAAAATAAATAAAATGCTTGCATGTTTCCTTCGTCTTAGTAAATCAGTCATGCATTTTCCAATTACAGTTCTGCAGTCAGCAGCTCATTCACAATCACCAGAGCAGGGAAAACAGGAAGATTACAGCAAAGTGATATGACACACAATCACATCTCTAACCAGACCATGACAGAACTAACCAATATACTCAGACTGTTAATAAAAAACTGAGGAAAATGGATATTGTTTTTTTTCTTTCAAAAAGCTTCGAGGACAAAGTGGGAAAATCAGCCAAACCTCTGGTGACGATAGTAGCCATTGCAGCCGATTACATTCGATGCAGAGCAATTAGAAGAAATTAACAATTTGCATTTTAATAACATTATTATCATCAGTTAAATGAATTCATTAGTCTTGATTAGTTTGGTATCGGTATGACAAGTGCAGCTCAGTAGAGCGTGATGACACTAATAGGAGCCTGAGGATTGTAGCAGAGCAAAGGAAGATGGAGGGATAAGGTGGAGAGGTGCATGTTTGCTCTGTAGGTACAAGAGAAGATAAGTGTCATGATAAAGTAAACACACTAAGCACAAAGATTGGAGGTGTAACATCAAGGGGATTAAAATGACATAAATCCAAGATCGCTTTTCATGACTAAAGGAAAAAAAAAGATTCTTTTCTGTATCATCAGAATAAAATATAACAATTATTTTTCCTCAAAGTCACAATTTTGTTATAATTTCCTTTTATAAAAAATGTAACTATTAGGGAAAAACATATGACTAATCATTTTAGCCAAAGAGTATCGGACTTCACTCGGCATTGGTTATTATTACTGGAGAGATTTGGTCAGTTTTACACAAAATACTAATATATTGACAAAAAACTGTGCTATGTTGTGCGCTTTGGAAATGTAAGTCTGGAAAATATGGAATATTGAAATTACAAATTTTCAGGAACCCCAGTTAAATAATCATATGAGCCACTGCTAGTGGGGGCTGCAGCCCCTGCAGTTCTCAACTTTCCATGCTAATGTTTAGCATATATGTATGTGGTTCCACACAATAATCTGTCCACACAGGAGACAAATGCCTCAAAATGATGGTTAGAGAATATTATCGTGCAGTCCTGGTTGCTTTTGTTTGGCTAAGGCAATTATTTAATTATTTATTAATTTTACCAGTATGAATATAGTACGGGTCCTTTCCAAGTGCCTATTGATGTCAAATCAGCTCTTAGTCTAACTCCTATTCCCGATTATCATCAATTAATTAAGGGTTGCATAATGAGATAAGGCAGCAGTGGCCATCGTATGGGGTAATAACTGTGGGACTCTTTGGCCATACCAGACACAAGCACTCTTCCTACTTCTGGGAACTCCATCAACAGTCCAATCTGTCTTGGCTGCAGAACAGTATGTGATGTCTGCAAGAGCAATTACGAGAGTGCAGGCCAACTTTGTGTGTAACACTGCAAAACAGTGTTGGAGGAGACACTTGAGTTGATAAAGTACAGCAATATGTAAATGGCTTTCATTCAATTAGGCTCAAAATGAAATTATTTCATACTTAATAAAAAAAATATGTGATGTTATGAATCCAAATGATACCTGCATTGTAGCAGGAGTTTAAATAGGATTTGATATGCGGGGGCTCTGTGATTCAGGGTTGTATAGAGTGTGTGCCCATACACTACACAATATGTTGCACATCATTTGGCAGACTGTTACTAAAACAATGATTTTCATCCTTTTCATTCGTTCTAAACACAAATGGCGACATTTAAAGGTTGTTTCCACTTAGGAAAAGAATAATAATACTATAAAAAGATATATAACCAAAACAGTTTATCATTAGTTACTTTAATGTTAACTTTCCTCCCCTTTATTTATTTACCAATGACCATTGATTGAAGGAGGGGTGGTTAAATATTGTATATGTGCCAGACTGAACCTCACTCATATGCCCTGGCAGGTTGCTGGATTAATACTAAAAGAGAAATAAAATAAAGAACAATTTATACATTATAAACAGTCAGAAACTAAAGTTAGCAAAAACTAACATAAGACAAAGGTGAAGGACAAAATATGTTTTTATTTTTTCTTCAAAGTGTTCACAGATTTGATGTTCCTTTAGACGTCTTTCAAGGTCAGCATTACAGATAAAATGTTTTTTAGTGTTCAGAAAACTCCATACTCCATACTTAGAAACTGATGTGAGAATCAAAAATACTTTCTGGGCATTTTTTGTATTGGTAAAAATTACTGTCATCTGCATATGTTTTGATATTAACGTTTAAGCAGACATTGCAACTTTGTTTTCTTAAAGCTAAATTCTAGCTAAGCTAAAGGTAGCTAGAGGCTAACAACAGCTCAGGGCTCCATGATTCTTTAACATAGCTTTTCCCTGCTTGTGCGGTCAAACTACTGGGGCGCTCCAACATTTACTGTTGTTATTTATAGTGTTTTGGACTTAAAAGAGATTGTTCAAAACAACAAAACATGAGGTTCTTTCTGTCCGTTTAAGCTGCCATTTTGTGAGGAGCAACATGCTCCAATTAAAGTCTGCCACTTAAGTATTCCAAAATTTAAATCCATCACTGCAGTGACTGATCAGTAAACTGAGAATCAATTATCCCAAAGATTGTTCTAATACAGCAAAAGATAGATAGATAGATAGATAGATAGATAGATAGATAGATAGATAGATAGATAGATAGATAGATAGATAGATAGATAGATAGATAGATAGATAAAACATTACTTCCTCAAAATTGTGTTTTGCTTTTTGCAATATGAAATGGTTATTTGGAAGACATACCAAATCTGTCAATTAGTCCAAACTTATTTTAATTTAGAGTTTTTCAGTCATCACCATCAAAATTCTTCGATATAAACCTTTGTCTTTAAGCATGCATATTCACACTGGACTGTGATCTTACTATAGATTATTCTATAAGTTTTTCATGTTTTATTCTTTACATATTTCTGATGCTGCTGTATGAGGAATCTATACAATGTTCTGGTGTGAACTGCTCTAACTTAGTTGAAAACTAGTTTGGCCAAATTTCCAAATTCCTCTTAAATAAACCTGGTTTCTCAACTTGCTGTGACATCATCGCATCATTTTATTGGTTCTATTCTCATTTTAATGTTTTTGCTATTTACTTTTAGTAGTTTGGTTTTCATCATTCTTTCATATTTTACTTAGTAGTATTGGTTGAGTGTTACTAGCTTAGTGAGTTTGTTGATTAAAGTATTTAACTGTAAGGCTGAATTTTTTTGGTTAATAAACTCTTGTGTGTTGGAGAGAAGTTGTTTGTATTTATTCTATACGTGTGTGTTCATCTATTGTTACTTTAAAACCTAAGCCTTATCAGGCAGGTATTTATAGACAAATGAGACTGAATTATTTGGCTATTCTTTTCTTGATGATCAAGAGATGCCCCGACTTGGTAATTTTGATCTAAATAACTACTTTTATTCATAATTGGCCTAAGTAGTTATTTATAGATATTCATAGCCAAACCAAACTTTTGTTGCATAACAGACACTATGCCAGGATTTGAACCTGAGACTTTCTTGCTGTAAGGAGACAGTGGAACCAACTGTCAACATTTATTTATCAATAACAATATATTGAATGTGGTGTCCCATTTTTTCCATTTGACTGCATATCACACCCACTTGTATGTTCAATGATGAAGATTTAAACAGAGCTATTCAATTCGCCTAATGTTCACCTGTGACTAATGTATGTAAACTGAGAGATTGCATGTACTTCTGTCAAAGTGACTGTAATTAATGGTAGCATTAACTTTTAAAACACCACAAAAACACATTTACAAGTTTGGATCATCCTTTATCAAGCTTGGAGGATCCTCTACCTGTTAATATACAGATTTTTAACTCAAACCAGGCTAGATTTCTGACTTGGCCGATAGCTATCATTTATTTTGAAGCATTTCTTGACTTGAAAAGATTCTTTTGTATAAAGCAGTCAGAAATATTAGATGTAAGAAAAAACCTCTAGCATCAGGACTTAAGCTAAAGATTTCTCCATCCAATATCAATTAGGCTCCAGTACATCATCCCTCTGGCTCTGGGTAAAGCTGAATCTCACTGCTGGGAGGTAGTTGACTCAAGAAAGGGTTATCTGGTGTTGATAGTCTCGATCCATTTCTTTGGACTGAATTTTTAAGGGGAAGTGTGTCCAAATATTCTTTATGCCTTCTCAAAATGTCTTTCCTTCAATTTCTAGCTGCAAACTGTGGTCGACGGCGTGGGTGGAAAGGTACGTGATGTGTATCGGTAGTGACTGTCTGCAATGGGAGGGCTTCCTTTTAAAAGTCTGCCTGTACAAGGCTGGGAATACCTCTCTTCCAAGATCAATAAACAGCTTAACCAAGTATTTCAGAGCGTGCTCCAGGGGGAGCACTAGCCACTACATTCATTCAGAGAGCCACAACACCTGGTGTTGGATCCTCTTTAAAAAAAAAAAAAAAAAAAAAAAAAAAAAAAATTCTATTCAAGAATTGATACACCCAACATTTCCATTTATTTGTGGGGCCATTTATAACATTATTGCCTTTGTGTAGCTCTTAGAAGAGGTTCCTATAAAGAAAATGGATTTAACAGAGAAAAGGAAATTGAATGGATGTATTTTGTGAACTGTGTGAAGGAAAAAATGAAGGTGAAAGTCTCCACAGGCTTTTTGTGACAAATAGCTATATGACAAAATCCTACAGACAGCAAAGGCAATAATGCAGGCGGGTCAGCTAATCCTGCAGTATAAAACCGTGCGCGATCTCCCTTTTAACTAGCAGGTTCTAATTTGGATGAGGGAATTACACTCAAGAGCCGACAGGTGCTACTTAATGCACTGCTAATGATAAGGCAGGCTGCCCCCCAACCCCACTCCCCCACCACCACCACTTCATTTGAGTGTCCTCAGGTAGCTCAAATGATGATTCATATTCATATGTGTATATATTTTTAGGTGTGGGAGTATGAGGGCGAAGCTTCTGTCAAGATGCTTGCTGTAATCCTCCATGTCTAAATGCAGCGCTAATGAGATGCGCTCCCCTTTGTCACCTGTAATGATAAGGTTATTTCAACCAAATCCCCAGGCCTCAATACATTGCAAAATAAAGACATTTTGTAGACTCTGCTGCTTTTAGTTGACTAATAAATCTGTGTACAGGAGACCAGTTTAAAAGATTCTATAAATGGTGATTAGCCTAAAGTGGAACAAAGTAAGATTTTTGAAGTGAACCATTTTTAAATTACATCACAATTTGGAGTATTTATCTCATAAATTTCCTCATGGGATTTTTTTTTTACTAAGCTAATTCTAGTTTGCAAAATCAATGAAAAGGTTGTATATTGTCACCTAAATCTGTATTTAATCCAAAACAGTTTACAGTGGACTGCCGCCTATTCACATTCAGTATTCACAGATTTTTTCTGTGGAACGTGACTTCAGATTATTCTTTAAAAATTCACCTATTTGCACATTTTTCATAGAGCATATCTCAAATATTGGATAGAAAAAGCAACTTGGGAAGCTGAAATACTTCGGCGCAATGCTACTCAACACGCTATTGGTTGGCCTTTATCAATGCAGCCAATCCAGGTCTCTGATTGTCTGCCCCCCCAACAGCAGAGATAAGGAAGATTTTAGATATCAACTTCCATAAAAATGTCAAGATGGCTTCCACTGTGTGTATTTATTCATATCAGGGCATATTTGGTGTGTAAACTATTAAAATAGGCAGCTATAAGCATTTTTAGAGGAGATATTTGTTGATTTTAGCTTTTCACGTGCAAAATACTGGGGGTGCACTATATTTCACACCATTCAGTTCATTTTTAAAAGTAACCACAGCACAGAAACAGCACTGCTCAGTGTGATAAATGACTTGAAAATTAGTGTTGATCACAATAAAATTTCTATTTTTGTTCTCCTTGACCTCTGTGCAGCTTTAGTTAAGTTCATCACTGTACACCTTCAGCATCTTGAGCATTATCTAGGTCCAAGTTGTTCTGCTCTCATTTGGCTGTATTCTTGTTTTACTGGCAGAACTTTCTCTGTTCCTATCGGTAATTTTGAATCTGATAAGGGTAATGTGGCTCACGGTGTTCCCCAAGGATGTATTCTTGGTTCTTTTTGGTTTAATGTATTTACATCTGCATCCTCTTGGCACTATCATTAGAAACCACAATCTAAAATTTGCCAGCAGGAACACTCTTAGGCAGCTACTCCACAAATCTAGTATTAATGGAAGACAAAGAAAACCTTGATTAAAAGAAAGCATTTAGAAATCACTTTTTGCAGATTGTTGCAAGCCATGTAGGGGACACAGCAGACATGAAAACATAGAGAAAGGAAGTGGCCTGGTCAGATGAGACCAAAACAGCTATTTTTGGCCTAAATGTAGAAATGCTGTGTGGCAGAAAACTGATACCCTAAACATACCATCCCAGTGATGAAACATGTGGGTGGCGAAAGGAACAAGGACACTGGCTAGATTTGAAGGGCTGATGGGAGCTAAATAAAGAGCAATTCTAGCAGCAACTACAGCTGGTCCAAAGTTTAGACTTAAAATTAAAAACCAAATTAGAATCTTTGGCAGTACTTGAAATTCACTGTTCACAGACTCTCCCCTAATCTGATTGAGCTCATGATTAAGGAAAAAAATAAGAAAACATCCCAGTCTCTTGAGTAACTTTTTGGGAAAAAAAAATAAAAAATTTACAAGTGATTTTACAACACCATACTTTTACTGTATATAGTTTCATAAGTTTTATATCACAAAAATTTATTTTGAAAGCATTTCTTCAGCCAAAGGTTGATATTTTGTAATGTTATTTATTTGTACTATTTCTAATATTCATTTTAACCATTGGAATTCCAGAATTTGTTCATAACTTTATATTATTTGTCTTTCTGATGACATTTTAAAATAGTAAATCAGATCTTGTGATCAGTTAGTACTTGAAACTGCAGTAACTTTTACAAAAATATGTTTTTTTGCATATTTCTTAAGTGTCACAGTGTCATGACAGTATAATATGAGACAGATAATCTGTGAAAAGATCAAACTCGGAGGAGGTGAAGGAGAAATGCAGAAATCATCTGTCGAAATGCACCGCTCCTGACCTAAAACAACCAATCAGAGCCAGGAGGAAGGTCTTAGTGCAATCAGTCACCCTCGTGTACACGCTGCTAAATGTGCTAATGGTGAAGAAACAACTTACCGTTCCTGGAAAATGCCGTCATAAGTGGCCATGCTAACTAGCCTTAGCATTGGTTGCAGGCTATGTTGTTGTGGGCCAGCTGTAATGTAGCACAGCAAGAGGGAGTGTGTGAGCAGTGCCTACATGATGGTGACTGACACCGTTAAGTCTCTCCTCGTGGCTCTGAGTGCTTGATTCTGACTGAGTGGTGTATTTCTGCAGTTAGTACTGGGAGCACTGGGAGAAGGCAGAGGAGCTTGATTTTTTTTCACAGATTATCTGTTTTATATTATACTGTCATGACAAAATGATAATTTTAACAACTGTAAAAATATTTTTCATAAAAGTTACATACTGCAGCTCTAAGTAGCCTTTTTACAAAATACTTGATTTCTCTTGAGTAATTTCTTGGATAGCAACTTTTTACTTTTACTTGAGTAAAATCATGCTGGAGTAGTGCTATTCTTATTTGAGTACAATTTTTGGGTACTCTACCCACCTCTGGTAGAGATATACCCCAGAAGAGTTGCGTTTGTAGAAAAGTATTGACTCACGTGGCTGAATACCCTCAGAGGTTTTGTCAAGAAATTTGAAAACCATGCATTTAAATCTTTCGCAGGAGGCTTGCATACCAGAGCTGATGCAGAGGGAGTGCAGACAATGTCAAAGGATTCAAAGAAGAAAAAGTTGATGAAGGAGGAACTTGAGGAGTTGTCAAAGTACAAAGCGGGTTCTCATTCCCAATCTACAAATGACCAGGTTGGCCAATTAGCCGGTGATTTAAAGTGGAGTCCTCTTGATCCTGAAGGCCATTTATAATCACTGTAAAAATCTCTTAAGGGTGTGTGAAGCAAATGAACAGCTACAAACTCTGATTCCTCTCTCATTATGCTGAATCTAATCTCCAGCATCCCGCTCGCTTCACAGGCTTCGGAGGCCGAGAAAGACTTTGAGTGAATGCTCAACAAAACCATTGCTTTTACATGCAGGGGAGCGCACATTCGGTTGTATGCCGAAAGCACAATTTATAATCTATCTGACAACTTCCCCCCAAGCCGCTGCAAAAAAAGCATCACTCATAGCAGCCTCGCTTTGCATTCTGCAAGTCAAAAGCGTTTAATGGTGAGATGTAACTTTTCTCTCTTGTCATTGATCATGTGGCAGACGGCGACTCCCATGAGCTGTGTGCATTAAGGCCAGTGACAAGCGGAAAACATTACAAATGAGCTTTAGCAAATTTGCAAGGCAGTGTCGCCACTTTGATGTATAGATAAGTGAATGGCGGGGCTTTTTTCCCCCCTCGTCTTTGCGATGGTCCGATTTGCTCTCTCCAGTTAGTCCTCCTCATTCCCATCTATTTCCACCTCCCTGTCTGCCACCCCTCCTCTTCTTCTCCTCTCCTGCTCTTGGATTAAACAAAACTGATGCCTGTGAAAAGTCGCCGTGATGAACGCATCGCTGTTCTGATGAGGATGGGGAGGGAGCGCGTCATAAATCATGCCCCTGAGAGTGAGACAGTGGGGGGGGAAATTGTACTATGATAAATATTGAGAGCTGGAATGAACAATAGTTTTGTCACACCCACATTCTCTTCCACAACCCTTTTCCATGAAATGTGGCTTTGAGATTAAGCCCGGGTGGGGAAAGAGCACAGGGCTGTAATTCAGACAGTCAGGCCGAGAATACTTTTTGAAGCAAACGCGCATCCATGATACCAAAAGTGAGTGACAAATCATTATTCACGCTACGCATATTCTCATCTTTTTTCGCTGCTCTGCCAGACTTAGGAGACACGTAATTGAGAGAGAACATGCAAACAAAAGCTAATGATTTTCCTCCCACTTTGCATGTCTCTCCCTCAGGCTTCTTGACTGCCAAACTGTACTCATGCATCTTTCACTATGAGCACAGCTCAGCGTCTCCTGACCCCTCTCAGACACTCTGAAGCATGGTGAATTAGTTCTCTCCTTCCCCACCAGCAATAACAGACGACACCACTTACTTTCAATGATAACTTCATGCTGCTGGAGCATTTTTTAAATACAGGTGAGACAGTTGGGGACACTTGGTAGCTATTTTTTCTTGTTCGTTCATCACTGTGTAGTTTGTCTCATCCACAAAACAGGACAGCCCCAGACTGCAACAAATAATCAGGTCTGCTGAAAGAAGATCATTGGGACTGAGCTTCCCTGCTGAGCTTCCCTCGACCTGTACATCCCGGACATGTACAGGTCTAGGTTCAGAACATGTTGCAATGAATCATAAACTCAACTGGAACCTCAATTGAAACTGTCTGCTTAGACGATGACCATGACTGAGCTTTTCAGCAGCAAACTCCCAAAATGAGTTTTGAGAAAGCACCTCATGTCTACTCCTATGTATAGTGGAGGATCCATGATGATGCAGGCCTGTTTCTCTTCACGAGAGCACAGGAACCCTATTAGAGTGCATGGCATGATGAACTCTTTGACATATTAGGATATTTTAAATACAAATCTGATGGACTTTACCAGTAATTAGAAAATGGCTCCTTTAGTAGGATGATTGATGGCCAGATAAACACAAAAATGGTTCTAAGTACACAAAACCCAGTTAGGTGACAATGGTGGACTGTCTAACTGCTAGTCCATGGAGTCCAAATTATCTTTGGTGACGGTAAAATGATCAGTTTTAGGGATGATGCTGCACTTTATTCATAAAAGGTAGATCAGCTCAGTAGTACAGACACCAAACAGTCAACTGGAAATTTATGGTAGAAAGTGACACAACTTCATTCTGCAAACCTGTTCCATCAGCTCTTACCAAGTAATGTTGGCACCTGACTGATGAAGAACATTTTTTGTCTATTCCCAAAAATCATTTTAATAATCCTCAACTTTTTGGAAGGTGTGTGTCCCGCTGCATCTGGTGTAAAACTAATAGCATTTCATAAAAAGAACATCATACTGACTGTCAAACATGGTGATGGCAGTGTGATGGTCTGGGAGTGCTGAACAACATCATTACCTGAAAGACTTTTTCTCATCGCGTCAGGTTGATTTGGATATTTTTCCCTATTGTATTGCATTTAATCTGTTTATCTTTGTCTGAAATTAAATTTAATGACCTGAAACCCAATGTGACGAACAAAAATAAAAAAAAAAGTAAAAAACACAGTAACTCTGTAAGGGAGTCAATACTTTTTGCAGCTCTGTATCAAGAATGATAATATGTTGAGTGGTGAATCCAGCAACACATAGTCACGCTCTCACATTTAATCTTTCCTCCAGCTGACCAAACAGAAATGGACTCTACAATTCAGACATTTTCATCACATTATCAACTCACATGTCCATTAGACTCTCCGCCTGTCCATCGGGTTAGAGCTACAGGCCATAGATTTTCACACTGGCTTTTTTGTTAGCAAGTAGTTTTGTCAGCAGGTTTCAGCCAGCCTCTTGCTGAAGAAGTCAAAAGTAAGAGCGTTTCAGCTGACACAACATTAAAAGAGAGGCAAAATGTAAAAGGTAAAGTCAGCTCTTGAAGTGGAATAGAAGTGAAAATGAGTTGTAGGATGAAATGGCAAAAATATATATATACCTTTCCTTATTAGTATGCCATCTAGTGCAGAAATGGAAATGTAATCTTCTGTCAGTCTGTGGTAAAAAGTCTTCCAACTCATGGGACCAAGCTGGTTGCTTGGTTGAAGGGTTAAATATCCTCAAGGTGTGTTCCTTAAATAAGCAGATATATTGCTTTTTCAATCTAAACAAATATATGGTATAGTTGTACAATGAGATGTGACATTTTTATGTCTTTAGTGTCCTATGTGGCATGCGAGACATGACAGTATTTATTTGTGAACAGCCAACAAACCTTCATCCCCATGTTAAATAACAATGAATTCGAGAAGGAAAGTAAAAGCAAAGACTTATTGAATTTCTACTGCTCTCCAATTTGCATTATTTACTGTTATTTCAACTGTTAACTTTCTGTTTTCTCTCAGTAATTTTTCTCTCTATAGAAGCTACACCTGGTCTGGCATTCCATTTGGCTGTGATACCTTCCTGAAGGGGGACATCAGCTGAGCTACTGCCACCATCAACTAATCGTTCTCCTTCTCCTGTGATTAACTTTTTACTTTCATGAATATCGAAAATAATCCTACATCAGTTCATCTGTTTTTCTTGTGCATTCTGCTCCGTCTTCTCAAACCCCCAGTCTGCCGTGGCAGATAGCTGCATGTACTAAGTCAGGTTCTGCTGGAGGTTTCTTCCTGTTAAAGGGGAGTTTTTCCTCTCCGCTGTCGGAACATACATGCATGATATGAGGGATTGCTGTAAAGTCAACAACACAACACAAACGATTGACTACGGTTGCTATGTGCTTGTCCAAGAGTGAATGCTGCAAGTCAATGACTCGATGCAATCTGTTAGGTTTCCCTAAAAACTTTTTGAAAAACTAATTGAGCTTACTGTACTGTTTGATAACTAGGGTCAGTTGGAATGTATGTATGATTGGATTGAAATGATTTTTTTTGTAAAATATCTCGAGACAACATTTTTTTGAACTGGTGCTGTATAAATAAATTGAATTGAATTGAACTGATTAATGTACTAAAACTTTTTTTTCCGCTATGTCCTACAAAAGTCAATTAGCTCTCAGGGTCTTTGGATGTCTGCCTCAGGTCCAACGGGTCAGGTCTGTGGCTCCTCACATCCGCTACTGAACACTCATACAGAGAAGCCTTATAAACACAAGCACGCTCACACACTTGTTCACTCAGGTATGGATTCAGGTGTTTACAGATAAACTCTATCTTGAGCTGCAGTTGCCACTAAATACAGCTTGTATTATGTAGTACTATGTGCTTTTCAGTGACATTGTTGATGTTGTTAAATATGCCTATGTTATTTGTGGTTGTGATTAAATACATTGGAAATGTGTTTAATTATGGCCAACTATGCCTAATGTTACTAATCTATAATATATTGACTATCATATATTGCATCATATATTTATGCATTTCTAATATATTGTATATGTTTTGTTAAAGTGAATTATCTCAAGTCAACATACACTTGATTTGTCAGGAAATTTATGTAACTGGAAAAAAAAAAAGGTATTAAAGGGTTTAGGACTGATCTGTAGTTGGCATGTTGAAGAGTCTGAAACAAGGTGTAATTGTTCAATTTTATAGCAAAAAAAGAAATGACAACACATTTTAACAAAACAAACATGCACACTTGAATGTGTGTATGAATGAGTGAATGAATGAATGTAGTGTAAAGAACTTTGGAGTCCTCTGACTTGATAAAGCGCTCCATAGATGCAGGATACTTACCATTTACACAAGTCCTTACATAGTCCTTATATGATTATACCAGAAAGGTTGAAAATGACAGCAGTAATCAATGAGGATCACTCCTCTTACATGAGCCAAGACTGCTACTCAATGTAGTATAACAATAGTCAAATATTTTAATGGATAGTTTTCTTTTTATTTCAAATACTGTACAGGTACACGCTGAATTGTGTGACTGCACATGATAAAGAATTTAGAAGAAGGTTAAGAAGCAGCCACCCTGAACCAAAGGTCTAATCAGAACAGTTTCATCTCTAATGTTAGTTATGTCTAATTAGTTATGTCTCTAATGCTTGAATAAGATATTCTATTTGATTCCTCAAACAGGAAGCTAACAAGGAAACACAAACCTGAAGACTTCAGGTACATGCATTTCAACATATATCATCTTTGCAAATAGGTTCCAAGAATATCAGTTTAAGCTATTTTATTGAAGTACAAGTTATTCAGATATGTCAGAAAGGTTCAAGCCTGATGTGTTATTGTTCACACTGAAGACAGTTTTTGATCACAATGGACTGGGAAGATGCTGACCAAAAAAGGAGCCCTGCACAGAAACTGGTACCTTCAAGTACAATTTGAAGCTACACTGCAAAAACACAAAATCTTACAGAGTATATTTGTTTAGTTTTTTCACTTATAATGCGAGAAAAACATTTTGTTTTCTATATTTTAAAACTTGTTTCGAGAAGGGTATTTTAACCCAGGAGTCACCGAGGCTCAAACCTGTTGTGAAGTGGAAACCATGCACCAATTGTGGACTGAGATAGCACTGATCAAGTTTAGTTTATTAGATATTGTGATCACTGATATGTAGCAGAGAGCAGATGTTCTGCTTGATGTAACCATCCCAAATGATGGAAACATCAGGAAAAAGGAACACCAGAAGTTGGAGAAAGGGAAGAGAAGAGCTAGGAAGAGCCTGGGAGGTGAAAGCAACCATAGTGCCTATGTTCACCCCCACACTGGAGAAGTGGCTCCAACAGATACCTGGAGAAACATCTGACATCTTAGTCCAAAAGAGCGCAGTCCAATGAATAGCTAAGATACTCAGAAGAACCCTCAAGCTCCCAGACCTCAACCGAGCAGTTTAAGGTGGGCCAGTTTGTCAGGAACTCCCTGGGCCTCTTTTTCTCCCCAGTCCACCCCTGGTAGGTGCCATTACCCAACACATAAGCAACTGCATGGTTGCTCTTCATGCTCTGCTATTTAAGCAGTAGCAACAAAGTTCCATACCAGGGTCATAAATCCCACTTTCCTGCATGACTGTTAGTAACTCATTAGTGTGTTGATCAAGGGAAAGACAGAAAAATATGCAGGAAAGCTATTGGATGATTCTGTTTGCTCCTGTCTTCCCCCACTGTGTGTAAGCTTCGTGTGGGCTCCTCGGGCCACTCTCATTAGAAGTACAACACATAAAATATCTTACTTTGCATTTCTGATTTATTTATCTATTTATTCATTTAAATTTAACTGGTATCCAAATCTTTAAAGGACTTAAGGTCTTCTGAGGTTCAGCAGCTTGACAAGAAATGGCGTAGAGAAGCTCACATGCCCGATTAAAAGCAATTTTTCAAGTGTGCTCCCTATCCTTTTTCCCAAACTGTTTCGGCTTCATCTACTACTTTTATCAAAATTTCTTTTCACCAAAGCATTTTAATGATACAGAGGACCCCCTGGATTTAGAGGTTAGGGACCACAGCCAAGTGTGAACAGCTAAAATCCACAAAAACTTGGGAACTGCTCTAAAATTACTTATAACTGCCTTTTTTAAGAGTTCAAACATCAAATATACCTTAATATGCATTGATATGCACAGTAAAAACTGGCTTAGTACTGCCACAGAAGCTAATATCTACAGTCTTTCTTATCTCTGCTCTTGTGGAGACAGCCAATCAGTGCCAAGAAAAATTATGGGCCTCCTGGATTGGTTGCTTTGCAAACGGCAGCCAATAGCGGACCTAGTAGCATTGTGCTTTGATATTTCTGCTTCCCAAGATGGATATTCTTTTGAATATTTTAGATATGCTCTATGAAAAAAAATCTGTGAATAATTTGGAATTACATTCCACAGAACAAAACATGAATCTGCGAATACTGAGCCACAAATAGACTGGGTCCACTGTATTCCTGATCACTGGAAGTGACTCCAATTTGGCCACACATCCAGAACTTTTGGAATTTAATGACTCTGATAAAGACTCAATGCAATACTTCAGCAACACCAAAGCCACAAAAGCTAATGTACAACTAAACAATTAGTTATCCTGAGCCATCCAATCTCAAGTTAATTCAGCCAAATCCAGACTTCCTTGTAATGACTTCCTGAAACTGAAATGAAGATGCTTAAAAGTACCACAATATATCCTTCCATAAATGACCAAATTTTACCAAAATGTTGCAAATATTAATGTTTTAGAAATAAAACTCTTGGTAACTACAAGCTGGTTTCGTGAATTATGTATACATTGCCTAACTGTTTCAGGGACAGTTGATTTCATAGCTGTAAACATGTAATAGGCTCAAATGTTAGCAGACTTAAGTCACAGTTTTCCTACATATAGGAAGTGACAGGTTTATGAAATGTCGCAGTTATTATCCTTTAATTCATGTGTTTTGTTTCAACAGATGTGGTTCATTCACCTCCAAACTGCTGCTCGTTATATCTGGCCCGGCTCATTCTTGCAAAGCCTCATAAATGTGGGCTTGTGCAACGTGCCCACTCTCCTTGCATCAGTGCACGGACCAAAGCACAGCAGCTGAGGGGCTTCAACAACTCAGCATCCACACGTGCCCGCAAACGTGTCTTTTTTTATCAATAATTAAATGCATGTGTAATGTTGTGTTATTCTGTTTAGTTAAGGCTGTAAAGCTAGCGAAGAGTGTGCAAAACACAGTCTTACTGTAGATATTTAACCATCTATTAAACAATATGGAAAATAATTACAGCAAATGCTGAATTGAGCTCTAATGAGCAGAGAGATAAATGAGGGTGTTTCATATAAAGACCTAACGGCTTGTTTTAACTGCAACAAGCATATTTTGTCCACTAGAATGACTTTGTGTTTGTGCTTGGGAGCAGAGATAGGTGGACAATTCTTCCAAGTGACACCATGTCTCCTGAGCAAAGCACTTGCGCTAGTATTTTACTCACCATCGGAGCAATCATAGAGCTCGACATAGGGGTTGTTTTTTTTTCCTGACAAAGGGGTCTTATTACCCTTGTATAATTGGAAAGCTTTGCAAGGCGGGGGCGCCACATCATGATTCCATTTACAATATTTACAACTCAATAAACAGTTCGTTTCATCCTCTGCCCTTCATGCCTGCAAATTTCAGATAACACAGAGGTCAGAGAGAACACTACATCTAAATTGGTTCAGAGTAGAGCATATGTATGGCAAAGGAATGAAGCGTCCCCTCAAGACTGACACTACTTTACCTTCATGTTATTGCCCGAATGATATTGGGTGTGAGGGTTGAATTAGCGCTGAAATCAGGCGTGGGATCCAATCACGCTTTTGAGGGGTCTGTACTGGGAGTTCCATCAGAGTTCTTGGAACATCTGGGAATTGCTGACTTTGCTGACACAGAATGTGGGCTTAATGGATTTTATCCTACGAGGACCGGCGCCACCGACTCGTCTCTGATGCATCTGAAGCATGCTGTGCCGTAGGGGGCTGAGAAAATGTGCAAGTGGGAGAAAAATAGAGTTGAAACACTCCCTGCCTCAACAGTGACTGGACATCCCCGTGAGACTGTGGTTGCAGCACTGCTGTATATTAGGTTGTGCTCATGCAATATGAAACTGGCTCAGCAAGATCATAGTAAAATAAATATTACATTTTTAAAAAGCGATCAATCTGCTGAATATTTTATTCTTGTTTTGTCATTTTCCAATATTTCACGCTGGTCACAGTTGAGCACTCTCAGCCAATTAAAAAGCAGGAACATCTGTGGTGTTACAAGTAACCTTTTGTTGCTTCCCCTGAGGGCAGGGCCTCTCCACAGGTAAGAAGCTTTTTTCACCTTAACACCAGCAGATTCCAAAGATAGCAAGCCATAACTTTTAAGAGAGCTACCTTGTATCAGTAAGAGAGAAAAATGGTGTGACTTTTATTCTCATCCATCAGAGCTTCTGAATTAATTTAAATTTCTAATTTTGAAAGGTTCACATACAGAACTACATGCCTAGTGAGCCTTCAAACTACAGCATAGGTAGATCATAAATTAAACTCATTCAGACCCAAAGATAATTTACGTTCCTACAAAATAATACTGTTTTGTCTTTTTTTTCCAAAAACCTAGCAGATTGAAATGACTATTAATGATAAACTGTTAATTAAAGTTATGATATTTAAGGCATTGGTAAGAGCACAAATACCCTCAGCATACAACCATCTATGTGCTCTCAGTGTAGCAGGAAGATTTGCAGTTTTAAGTGAACAATGATCCAGCATTGCCTGCTTATTTAGAGTGGACCCCCCCCATGCAAAACTTGGATTGAGAACCCCACTCTGGATATTTATTTAAACTGACACTTTTCAACTCAATTTTTTCCCAAGTTGGCTTTCAAAAAACAGATACTTGCAAGCGAAATCCAATGATTTGTTGCAGCCCTGGACTTGTCTGAATCCAGAACTTTGACTCTTTACTCTCTGCAGTTGAACCGGTTGGACTAACAGCATGATCTCGCTGCTGTTCGGGGTTCTAAGCTGTATGTGTGTGCTGTGGTGCATTGATTAAATGAAGAAAATCAATGGGGCTTCCCCATGAAAAGCCACTTAGAGTGGAGCACTGTCAGACTAAAGCTGGAAACGGGCTGTAACGAGCTGGTAGTTCTGTCTGATACGAATCAACTTCTTGGAACTCTTCAGTCTACTTTTACCATTTGAATTCACCATTGATGATTTCAGACAAAGAAAAAACAAAAAAAAACAACACTGCATAATAAGATGACTGAGTTGCTCTAATGCTTATAAAAATAACCATCTGCTACTGAGGCTCAGCCAGATAAGCCAGCGCTCACACACACGCATATTCCACTCTCGTTGTAATCCTGGCTCTATAGTGAACTCCCATCGAGGGCTTTGCAGGGATACAAACAGAACTGCTGCTTGGATCTACAGCATATTAGCCTTGATGAGGAGGCAGCGGTGTGTGGAGACAAGATGCTTCTGCTGTGGAGGTTGTTCACTGCATCAGCATCTGCCGTGCCATACGATTGGAGATAAATCTGGAAAAGCCGCAATGCATCTTCATTAAAGCCACCACTTAACCACCTTGAAGAAAAACTGCCAAACCGTCTCTCTGACCAGATGCTACGTTAAAGCTTTGTTTGCCGACTGTGATGTTTAAGATGAAGAACTGGAGGTGTGACATGGAATACTGAGAAAGAAGGAGAGTTGTTTGTAAAAGCAGACATCAATCTTAGTTAAACAATTAAATCCCAAGAAGATGATTTACATAGAGCTTAATGGTAAGGGTGAACAGCACAGGAAGTGACTTACTATCTTGCAGCTGTGAGACATTAGCAACAAGTCTGAGCAATCCTTTCTCTATATTACGTTGTCAAACTAAATTTGTCTACTGTGGAGGAGAACTTGTCTGTTGTTGGGTAAAAGATTGTTTTATGGACAGATGGTACTTGTTAAACATCCATTTTTAAATCAAAGGTTATATATAATGTTCTTATTTAAATGTTGCTGCCAAAACAAGAAAATTAAGAACCATAGTTATATTTGTTACAACCATATCTTCAGTGTATTTTGTGTGATCAACCAACACAAAGTAGTTATAAATAGTGAGTTAGAATGTGAAAAGTGTGGTGTGCATTTGTCTCTGTCAGCTTTTAAGATCATGAGGTTAGATTTTTTGCCCGTTCTTCACAAAACAGCTAAAGTTCAGTCAGAATGAATGGAAAGCATCTGTAAACATCAATTTTCAGGTCCACCTTTGATTGCTGAAAAAAGCTTCCCCATAGTATGATACTGCCACCACCATGTTTTACATTGGGGATGGTATGTTTAGTACGATATGTAATGCTAGTTTTCCCACACACAGATTTTGTGTGAAATGCCAAAAGCTCTGTCATCTGGGGGTGACTCAAAGTAGAGTCGCTGCTTCTCTGTCTCCAAAGGAGTCTGTTAAGATGGTTAAGGTATCTGACCAGGATTCCCACTGTGCACCTCCCTTTGGAGGTTTTCCAGGCACGTCCTACAGGTAGGACACCATGGGGGAAGACACAGATCTCACTGGAAGGGCTATGTATCCCATCTAAACTGGGAACACCTTAGGATTTCCCAGAATGAGCTGGAGGATGTCAGTGGGGAGAGAGATGTCTGGGGTTCCCTCCTGGACTTGTTGCCCTCGCTGCCTGATCTCAGATGAGCAGCAGACAATGCATGGATAGATGGAGCTATGCTGTCTTTGATTAAGATTGGACAAACAATTTTTCTTTCCTTTACGATAATGCACATAAGTAGTTGTTCTGTCAATGTTTTCCTGAACTTTTTTCCTTTTTGTCTGTTAAGCACTTTGATATACCCTGCGCATAAATGGTCCTAAACTAATAAACCTGCCTTTCCAGCACCTTTCCAGCATACTTGCTCAGGATGTTAAACTGTAAAGAAAATCAAGAGACTGGTTTTCCTTTGCAAAATGATGTTTTATGGTAAACAGAATCTGACTGTATCATTTTGTAATTGGTTTGAAGTGAGCTGTAGTATGTAATTAAATCTGAGCCTGAATTATATTCCATTGAGTTGATGGAATAGTACTGAAATATATTCTATTTGGAAATGAATCATCAATTTCTGCTTTAATTCAGTTCAGTACAATTTATATAGCACTATTTCATAATACATGTTCTCTCAAATCCCTATACAGGACCAGAAGATCCTACTCACATCACATTATACTTTCTCCCTTTCAATCCAAGCTGAATTCAAATAAATTCAGCATGTTCCAATATAACAAAATTCTGTGCTCAGATTCAGATTCTAATCACAAACTGTACAGTTGGATCCTAGTTATAATACAGTACAAGCAAAAATCTCAGTAATATAATTCCACTAATAAAAACATTATGCAAAAATGTTTTGCTAATTGCTATCATATCTGTGGTTAGCATTGGAATCAAAGACAGAAGTGCCAGGCAAGGAGAATGAAAATCAAAAGTGTTCAATTAAAATAGTTAAATGGGGGAAGTTGTTTTCTCATATTTTGGATACCAAAAGTGTAGATACATGTGGCACCTGGTAAATGAAATAGCCCTCAGAATTTATAACATAAATGAATGAAATATGATAAAAACTTTTTCCTTATTAGTGCACATTTGATTTAACGTTGTATAGAGTGACCAGTGGTATATATTTCTTCTCTTTACAGTAACTATGGGATCTGACTTATGACCTTTCAGCACTGAACTTAAATTCCTAATCATCCATCCTCTCATTCACCTACCTACTGGATATATCCCTGTGATGTTTGTTTTAGGTACAGAGAAGAGGGGATAAGTGGGGATAAAAGTTAGAATATCTGATCAAAGGAAAACCTCACAGACAATATTACACAGATGCAGAACACAGTTTACAGACGCAGAACTCATCTGGTGAGACTGACAGGGAGCTGGACTGATTGAGGAATGACCCCTTTCATCAAATTATGTCCCTGTATCTCATGGTTTCTATCTCGACTGACTGATGCACCTTGGCATTCATCTCATGCGGACAGGAAGGTCACTGGTATTTGATTGTGGGCCCAAAGATTAGCTGGGAACTTTGCAAAACATAGAGCAGGTGACATTTGCAGGACAACCATCACGAAATAGTGACCTATGTTGTGTTTTCAGCTGAGAAATCATAAAGGATTTTATATAAAGTTAGTTAACTGCATGTTTACGCTCAGCATTTACTTGTAATTACCAGAGTATTTTCATAGAAATGAGAGAGTTCCAGGAAAATAAGCTGGGAACCATCAGTCCTCAAAACCAGAGGTTCTCAGACGTTTGGGGGCCAGGGACCCTTTACTGGGGGTAACATGTAAGGGGTCCTATTCTTTTGTATTCCTAGATACTATAGGAATTATTTATATTTTACCTTTTTCAACCTAAGTACTCTCAATCTCTTTCATAAGCATACTGACTTTAAAGAAATTAAAATAAAATATTTGATTGCTTTTAAACACAGGGCACATTTATTCAAGTTATACTTGAACTTCCCCAAGTAGCAAATCTTAAAGCTTTTAAAAAATTTTCAGTGAAAAGACTGGAACAATTCCAATTAACCCATTTAGTTCAAGACTTTAAATTGGTTAAATTTTAACACAATGAATATATTGCCTCTTGTTTTAGCTATTGACAGAAAGCAGAACAACTTATCCTTGTCATAAATATTTGGTTTAGACTTTATCACACACAGTCAGTCCAGTCATCAGTAACATCAATGACTCTCAACACAGTTTCTCGGTTCTTGGAGGGATGGATGACAAGCAGATTCATAATCTTCCACTTGTACTATTTAGGGTTGTGCCTTGGTTTCATATATCTTTATACTGGCCGGATTTGGAGGCTGTAGAAAATGTGCTGGCTGGACCCCTGGAGGTTCCGCCAGTCCCCCTTGCCTAACCTTGCAAGGATGATTTGGGATAGACAATAGATGGAAGGATGGATGTGGCTCAGTGGAAAGAGAAGTCATCTTGTAATCTGAAGTTGTAGGTCGATTCCAGCTTCCTCCTGCCACTTGCTGATGTGCACCTGGGCAAGTCACTTAACCCCAAGCTTTCTACTGATCTATGTATCCATGTATCAATACGTGCGTGTTTGAAGTATGATTGGGTGAATGTGGCTCTTGTGTAAAGTGCTTTGAGTGGTTGGTATGACTGGAAAATCGCCAAATAAATTCAGTACATTTCCAGTTTCATTTGGAGAAGAGGCCCTCGCCAGACCTTTGGAAATGGAAGAAGAGACATCAGCTGGAATTTTGGAGACAGAAGAAGGTCCCAACAAACCCTTGCAGAACAGAGAAGAGACTGCCAACTGGACCATCAGGGGCTAAATAAGGGATATAAACCCAATCCATGGAGACTGAAGAGGCTTGACTGCAATGATGGTGGCAAAGATTATGGTATTGTGATTGGTAGTGTGCACAGAATGGGGAGCAGAAAGCACCACAGATTTCTGGCTTTGGTGGCAGCAGGGGATTCTGATGTGTAGATTGAAACGTAATCGAGATATAGGAAAGTGCTGGGAAAAATGTGACGAAGAGCTAAAGGGTTCCAAGAAATATTGCAAGATCTCAGCATGATGCTTGAGATGAAATAGGTCTTAAGCATCCCTTCACCAATTCAATCAAACTGAAAGATGCCAACATAGGTCACTGCTTCAGTAACAACAAAGTCAGAGGCTGCAATTCTTCAGATGCCTCAGACACAGTCCTTGCTGCATAATGTGCTTTAATGAACTCAGGGTATGAGTAGAAGTCTGCTGGGTCTATTCTGGTCAGATCCATCTGTCTTGTCCTGAAAGTTGACTACACAAATGCAAGATGAAGGCAGGTGGATATTGGCCAAAAATAGGCTTTAGAAGCATAGTCCAAAACTACTGGAACACAAAAAGAGAAGCAGCGGGTCTCTCCAAAGCTATCACATTTGGATATCTGCACCATGAATGTAACCAGCACTGACTTCTTGGCAATGCATTGTTATTACTGTCTCCAAGAATGTCAGTAAAGTGAAAAAAAGGCTGAATGTCACATCCATCCAGATCAGATTTCATAAATTCACCACACAGACATGTGAGACTGAGCTAATGTACAATCCATGTGAACAAGGTCACAGACTTCCTCAGACTAGCTTGAACGCACTTCAGACCCATCAAATTAAATTAAATAAAAGGCTTTGCAATTTAGGCAGTATTCTCAGATGAAGATCTGAGGGACCGGAGGAAAGGGCAAGTACAGTTCAAGTGCAAAGCCATAAGCTCATCTTTCATTTCGGGGCACTGTGGGACACATTTGTTCACTGCTGCCACAACGATATGTCAGCGTTAATGAGTGATGAGTGGTGATTCATTTTTGCTCCAGTGCTGTGTTGTAAAAATCACTTTATATTCAATTCTTGTGATATTCTCTGTCATGAAAAGCATACTTATTTCTAAAATAAAGTTTTTACAAGCAAGAGTAACAAATATTCTAACCAGTCTAAGGACTTCTGTTAACATTTTGTTTAATTAAAAAAAGTTCTGATTACATACTTCTGTTTTTGCTTTTTTGTCACACTTAAATGTTTCAGATCATAAAACAATTTTTAATCTCAGACATGATATTGATAAATATTTAATTTGAGGCTGCAAAAAGTTAATGGTTATTTCTCATCAATAAATGTTACTTTATGCTCCTTATAAGTGGTGTCCACTTTTTCGAAATCCACATTTCATTCAAATTATATTTAGGTTTTTTTCTCTTTTAGTCTTATAATTATGCCTAACTTGGTCCCCTCCCTTTCATACACCTGATCCTGTGAAAACAGCTTAAACTGCTGTAGCTGCAGCAATTACTGCACCATTAGCTGGAGGGCTATTGATTTTGAATGATGACTGTAACCATACAGGACATCAGCCACTTTGCCTCAAACAGGGTCATCCAGTCAGCAGCTACAAAGCTAAAGTCAAGTAAGTTAGTCACAAACATTGTCTGTTGCAATCAGATTGTGTCCAGTCCAAAATGAGCTACCCACCACTCCGGGTGTGGCCCGAGCTCTCACACACACAGCCACTCACCAAAGGAGGGTGACCCTGCCACACTTATTATTTTTTTTTTTGTAAGTTCACAACAAGAATTTAGCTTCCTATATTGTTTTCTGAAACCACATAGAAGAATGTCATTCTGCACTGAAAAACATCTTTCTCAAGCAACAGACACCTGAAACAAAGGCTGTGTTATTCACTTCCTGACTAAAGATGTGCAAACACCCTTAAAATAAATTCTGATTTTATCGCAGTTGCACAATTTTACACTGAATAAATTACTCAGTGGGGTAAAAGAATGGAAGTTTTTAACAAAAATCACTGATGCCAAGAATGCAGATACCCATGCTCGCAATACTTTGTACAACTTCATTTCACCAATAAAACATCAATTAGTCTTCTAATGATCTCAGACCCTTCGTCTGGGCAAAATCCTTACAGATCAGGGGTCTGCAACCAGCTGCTCCAGAGCCACAAGTGGCTCTTTACACCCTTCACTGTGGCTCTTAATAACTAATAATCAAGAACTAAGCAGTGTTCTAATCTGAGGAGCTAATTAAAATGTGCAAGCTTTAGCAGTTTTTCCAAGGTGTTTTCATTCAGTATATGTATAAGATTTCGACAGAGAATGACACACTGGTGTCATACATAATAAATAATATAAATGTCACATATATAAATAATGTAAGCAATATTTTTTCTGTGAATTAATTTCTTTGTTGATAGGTTACAAACTATTATTTTCCACATTTTCAAGAAAATTTGAATGTCCCATTTCAGAAAATGCATAAAACCTAAAAACAAAGATGAAATTGTTCTTTCATTTAAAAATCTAAAACTTTCTATAGAAAGTATCATAAAAACAAACTGTTTAGCTTGACCAAAGGCAAAAATGACCCTTGTAAAGGTTACAGACAGCTGATCTAGATGATCCAGCCTTGTCGGTCAAAGTTCTAGTTTTTAAGCTTTTTAATTACAACTCTGACTGTAGATATAGAAAGGATGAGGCAAGCAGGATTTTTCTTGCATCCATTTCTTAACTCAAGATCAGCCAACAATTTTTACCTCGATGGTATATTCTCTGTTGTTTCCATAGAAATCCATAGTTTCCAATTCATACATTAGGAAAACAGGAAGCCATGGATTACTAATGAAAAATTCCTGAAATAAAAACAGTTCAGAGTGTCAATGAGGCCGGTACTTTATTAAAAAAAAACAGCAACAATAGAAAAAAAAACATTCATTCCTATATAGTCCTAATAACAGTGATTGTACAAACAGTAAGGGTGATTAATGGAACAATACTCTGATAATACTAAAGCGGAACCATGTTCTTAAACACCTTTGTCTGCAGCTCAATAGGTTGCAGTGTCAACCTTCGAGTTGGATCCTGTGCTTTGAATAAACAGCAGGACACTTAAACTCCAGTCAGGCCTTTGTCCCTTATCTCGACTCCCATACTGTCTTCGCTCAATGAAGTCCAGGGTTTACAGCTCCATAAAGCCAGAGGACCTTTTAAAGATAACTATCCGAGCAAGTGTACCTTTTAAAAAAAAAAAAAAAAAAAAAAAAAAAAAAAAAAAAAAAAAAAAACCACGCTCAGGTTATAGCTGCAGGGCACCAGCGGATATCTTCTTCTGAGAGTGATACGTTGCGTTTCTTATCTTCTGATGCAGACATTAAGGTCTTCAAGGCATGTATGCTCGTGTTAGTGTCTTTTATTTGTTTATGCATATATCAGCCCTCAACAACATGGTACTCCATGGAAGCACCATACAGTACTGTGCTATAAATGCCTGAGGACAGGACTGTCAGATGAGCGTAAATGCTGCAACTGATCATCTCTATCCTTTCATCCTCTAGTCTAGATGCAGGTCTGAAAATGTGTGACATGCCTGTTCTTTGGTGGATGTGAGCCAGTCTCAGTTAAACCAGATGATGTAATGAAGCCAGATGAGAAAAGAACAATACCGCTTCCTGGGAGAGGAAAAAAACAACAACAACAAAAAAAAAACGGGAATCTGAATGTCAGGCAAAGTCACAGGAGAGTGCTCCATTTCATTCAATAGTGTTCTCAGTCCTACAAAGAAAAAAAAAGAAAAAAGAGAAAAAAGTTACACTCCAATGGCCATGAAACTATCGATTTCATAGAGAAAACCTGTTAGAAGAGCAAGCAAAACTTCTCCAGGTTTTGACAAATAGCAGGTTGGGTCATTGTTTTCAGGGCCTCACCTCAATTCATCCTATTGTTTTCATATTTGTGTGACATTTTCCACTTCAGTGTGTGGAAATACATTCAATGGTCACTTTATTGGGTACACCTTCATAGTACTAAGTACACTTTTGCCTTCAGAACTGCCTTAGTTCTTTGCAGCATAGCTTCACCAAGGTTTCTGAAGCATTCCTCTGAGAGTTTGGCCTGTACGCCATGGAGTTGCTGCAGATTTGTTGGCTGCATATCTATGATGTAAATCTCCCATTCCACCATCCCAAAGATGCACTGTTGACTTGAGATCTGGTGACCGTGGAGGGCAAGAAACCACTAACAAAATATTCAAGCAGAGTGACATGGTGCATCACCCTGCTGGAAGTAGCCGTCTGAAAATGGGTAACGCTGTGGATGTGGTCAATATTTGGGTACACAACATTGCTATTAAGGGGCCCAAAGTGTGTCAAGAAAATGTCAACCACAACATACCACCACCACTGGCCTGAACTGTTGTACAAGGCAGGATGGGTCCATGCTTTCATGTTATTTCTTCCAAATTCTGACCCCACCATATGATGGACACATTCAAAGATATTTGTGGTTGCTAAATGTGGGTAATGTGGGAATTGCTGTTCTTTAATTTCAAAATATTGAGACATGATGTTTTGAGATCTTTTAGCCTACTTCATGTTGTCTGACAGGTTCTGTTTGAGTAATTTTGATTAGACAAGTCTGGTAAGAATAAGACCTAGATGTTAAAATGCGGTTAATCACAGTCTTTTCATGAAATTACGAAGGAAATTACCATTTACCCAGTTTACTTTCATGTGTTTTTTAATGATCTGAAACATTTAAGTGTCAAAAAAGCAATATAAGAAATCTGTATTGGGGCCCAACACTTCCATGGCATTTTATTCTTTAATGTTTTTAATGTTTTGACAGGTAATGTTAAAAAAAGTTAGAGATTTTTGCAGAACAGTTTTTGTCAGAACAACTGTGTCGGGCTGCACTGAAACAGGAGCAGGGGGGCATTCTTCTAAATAATATTGCTTATGCCATGCTCAAAGTAATCCAAATCCATTTTCTCCCCCATTCTGATGCTCAGTTTGAACTTCACAGTGTCCATTTACCTAAATGTTCCCATAGAATTGGATGAGTCACTATTTATGTCAACAAGTGATTGAATAAGTGTACCTAGTAAAGTGTATATCTCCACACCATGCTCTGTTACAACCTGTGACAGCTTGTGAAGCAGAGAAGGATTAGACCAAAGTTAATTTTATTAACTGAATGCCACTTTGTTTTAAAGCCCTGCTGTAGTTGATCAATGGGATTGGCTATCAGGGGTCACCTCAGCCTTGTGTGCAGTGAGATTGATATGCAGATTGACTGGGAAGCGCTACTCAACCGCCGCTATCTGATTTTGATTGATGGAATTGGCCCATCAAGGATGGGATAGCAATAGTTGACCTCCACTGTAAATGTGCCACAGAGGGAGATTAATGCACGTTAATAAACCAGTCAAAGCAACACTGTTATGGAGTCCGACACAAAAATGACTGGGGTTAACACTCTTTGCAAAGCTTTGGCCCGTGCCGTTCTTCAAATGGTGCAGTCAGAGCCGGGCATGATAGTAAAAATATCCAGTGATGGAAATTCATGAACATGCAAGGACACGCTCATTTGAAAGCCCTGCCCTCTAGTATTTCAAACGCCATAAAAATAAGTCACTGATTCCCCCATGATTCACAATGTCGCCAGTGTCTCCTTAGCATGGAGAATATTGCCCTTTCCCAATGTGGTGTGACACACAGCGATGCTCTACAAACTCCGAAATCAAGGAGGGATACATAAAGGTCACCTGCTGACAGGCACAAGACATATTGTGCCCTGAGGAGGTCCTCTGAGGAGTGATCAACTTGCTGATTTCACCCTCTCCAGTTTGCACATTCTGGAAAATTACCATCAGCATTCAAGGACAACAGTCATGCTCCAGGAGTTCTTTATGTTGGATAAGATTTCTTTGTCTTTCAGGCGTCATTAATGAAAATTTCCTCAGGCAATAGCATATTATGAGTTTATTGCTATATAGCATAAAACTGCAGACTGTGGGGCATTGTTGTTGGTTCATTGATTGTGCTACAGGACACAAAAATCAATATGATGGTGTGGAAAAGGGGATCAGTCACCTTTCTCAAGGAAATGCAGTGGTTTACTATGTGGGGCAATCAGAAAGCTTTCCACAGTGGAAAATTGGGGATTTCAGGTCATTTGCTTAAGCCATATATATTAAAATATATGTATAAAAATATATGAAAATGCTCTGTGCATCATTTACAGTGCCTTCAAAAAGTATTCACACCACTTAAAAATGTTCACCTTATATTACGGTACAACCGTAAGCAATAATATATTTTATGTGGTCAACCATCTTCAAAAAAAGCTATGATTGTGAGGTAGAAGGTAAATGATAGGGGTGAGCCAAAATATCAATTCACATAAGGACTGGGATTCTCATTTACTATGATTCAGAATTGATTTTAAATGTCCCAAAATGGATTTAAAGAAATAAGAAAATTAAACAAATCCACTATCTGCTGGCCTCCATTTTGTAACTGGTTGGACATTCTCACGTCACCACCCAGTCAGTACTGGAACATAAGCATGCATGGAAAGTAACACAATGAAGAGGAAAGTACAAAGATGAAAGAGAGAGGGATTCAACCGGCCCCGTCTTCATTGAAGGCAAACATTTGAACTTGTTTTGTTTTTTACCAAATGCCCGGGAAGACCAAGTTTATCATGATCTTCACTGTGTGCAAGGTTTGTAAAATGAAGATGAAGAACTTTGGGAACACTACAAATGCACAAAGCCAATCTAAAGCGGAGCCAAGGTACTCCAAACCCTCTCATACAGAGCTCTCTACAGTGTGTTGTGTGATTGGTCAGAAGATCGTGGCCAACTTTTAAGCAGAGATGCGCTCGGACAGCAATGATGATATTTCGCTTCGACTAGTCCACTTCCACTATCCAAATTTTGTATCCGCAGGCAACACGAAAACGGAACATTTATCTGGTGTGGTGAGGAATTATGTACATTTTTTACGATTCTTCTCTAAATAACTACAAAGACTGTCAAACGGCTAAAAACCTCTGGGTGGAAATTGCAACACTGTTGTCCACGCAGGAGGCTGTCTGCAGAAAGGTGTGGCACTCTTTTTGTGACCGCTTCAGTAAAGCAAAACTGAGAATGAAGGGAGGGAGTAATTCCATCTACCTGGATTAATTTTTAAAACTTAATAAATGTGAAAAAGAGACTTTAATGTCTCCATGTGTCATTTTGCCTTACAAAGCAGACTGGAGTGGCTCACGAGGATCCTTTGCACACCTATGGATTATAGCAGAAATCATTATGAATAATTGTTTTGAATTGAAAAGCGATTTTGAATCAAATTGTGGCCCCAAAAATTGGAAATGAATTGAAAGATAGTAAAAGATTCCCACCCTATTAAATGATATATGGTTTTCAATATTTCTTACAGAGAAATTTCTGAGTGTGGTAGTGTGGTATGTACTTCTATTTAGCATCCCTGACCCTGTATATTACTGGAGCGACTGGAGTGCTGGGTCAGACTTTCTGGTACAGTACTTGACTGCTTCAAGAATGGGGACTTAATTGTGTTAATTGGTAACTTTTAATCAGAGCAGACAACAATCACATGTGGATTAACTATGCAGGTTAACTCTGCTGCATTCTGAACAAGTTGGAGGAAACTCTGGAAAGACTGTGAGACACCAAATCATCTACATAGCAATGGAACTTGATATTGTGTCAAGTTATGATTGAGCCACATGGCAAGATATATAAGGAAGAATGCAAAGAGCCTAAAATGGAATCTTGTGGCACCCCACATGAAAGAGGAATAGTAGAAGAGTTATGTTAAAATACTCCATGGCGTGGCAATTTTGAAAGAGATGACAAAGGGGAAAATAGGGAAAGGGAAATTCAGAAAACAGCCTCCTGAATGAAGAGGTAGATACACAGAACCCTATAAAGAAGATCTGTTCTTATTGTGCAACAAAGTTTTGGGGGCACTGAGGAATCCCTGCACCTGTCAAAAACTTTGCACTGAGGCAAACCAAACGGTGCTTGCAGACACTGAAGGGTTTGGGAAGATAGAGCAAGCCTACAACAAGTGTGGAACAATTTTGCATAGTCTACATGTAATGTTTTAAAATCTGATGATTTTTTCTCTTTAGTCACTCCTCTTTATCTTTGAACAAATCAGTTCAAGGGATGAATCATTCCACTATCTTTAACAATCTCCAGTGGTGCATAAAATTACCTATAGATTTAGAAACGCCAGTCAGAATGTGATTCCTCTCTAATATAATCGGATACTCGCCTTAAAGCTTTAAAAAGAGCTTTGATTTTTCCAGGACAAACCTGCTAGTTTCCATCTTCTTAGTGTGTACTTGTTTGGTTGTTCCGTTGCTCGTAGAAGGTGTGGAGTTCTGCTGCAGGCACTGAAAAGTATGACTGAATACTGATTTGTTGTGTGAAATTTCAGACATGGTTTTCTATACAGTGAGGAGGAGTTCTGGGTATTTGAGTCAGGGATTGCTGAAAAATCTCAGTCAGTCTTTTGGTTCAGAAGAAAAAAAGATTTACATCAAGGGTGGAGCTGGTTGTTACTCTGGAGTATCTAGGAGAAAAAAAAAATGGAAGTTTTTAAAGGATTTCTCATCTCAGATGTGGGTGTAACCTATTATGTTGCGGTCAAAAGGAAGTGGCAGCAGAAAAAAGGAAAACATTTTGTACGTCTCTCAAAGACTCCAAGAGGTAGTGAAGTTTTGACACCTTAATATGAGAATGCATTGATCCTTTTGTGCTCTGTAAAATACTCACACCCTGAAGGTTCAGCCCTGGATCAGTGCAGGAGGCAGGAAATTAATTGTATCACCAAAGGCAGCATAAGTGATGACCTACAAACCCACAAACTCAAGACTTGTTGCTTAATCTGAATTAGGTCATTGTCCTGATCAAATTTGGGTCATTATACAAGGTTTGGTGCAAGTGAGATTAAATATTGGTGTAGGGTATTGATGCTGGTTTGGATCTATACAAAACTAAAACTTAACCAAACAAATAAACTAAAACCTGCTGAAATCTGAAAATCATTCTTTAGGGGTATTGATTTTACCTACAGCCATATTAAAAAATACAGAAAACTGACCACTGTTCAGTTAGTATAAGAATTAAAATTAGATAAAAGATTACTTGAAATTTTCTGTAAAATCTAATAAAAAAATTAAAGCTGCAAGCAGCATTGGGCAGCCCTCGCAGCTCAGTGCCACTCAGGGCTTGTGACCACAGGAGCTCCGGCACCGCCACCCCGATGCTGTTGTCAATGCTCTCATGCTGTACCTGCACCCATCCACTAGGTGGAGCATTTGGCAAAGCTCCCAAATCACCTTTGGGACAGTTCAGTATGAGTCCAGAGACAAGTCTTAAAATTTTCGCAGAAATCCGACCTTCCAGACAGGAATTATTGTCACTTTCTGTTTTGTGGTAACGGATTGGCAAGGATTTCCTGTATGCTGTTAAACTTGTCATGTGTGGTTATCAAGAGTTAGTGGATACGGTTTCCATCAGTTTAATTCTGTTTGAATCAAAGAGTAAAAGGAAGACAACCAACAGCAAAACAGCTCACTTCCTGTTGAAAGAGGGCGGCGCTTAGTGATGTCAAAAAATTATGATGAGAATGTGATTAGTGCTGGTCTGTTATGACACAGAAAGTTTTATTAAGCTACAACCTTGTATGTGGAAGTTATTCCACCTTGATGTTTTATGGCGAAGGGTCAGACTTTGGGGCTTGACCATGCCCACATGCTTTGATGTAGCAGAAGGTTTTTGATAACTTTTGCCCTTCAATGCTTCAAGACTGCAGAGTCATTGTGAAATCTCCATGTTAAAAGCTGTAGGAGGAGTTTGCTCAGACACGTGTGAAAGAGACAAAATAGCAGGTTTGATCTAAAATGGCCAACTTCCCGTGGGGCTTGGACCAGTGCTCCAAGAGACTTTTTCATAGGTCCTGAGATGATATACATGTGTGTCGAATTTGTTAGTCAAAGCATGGCTTGGGGCTGATTTTTTAAAGATTTCTTGAGGGCGCTGTAGAGAGATTATCCTACGCCCACAAAATATTGGACTGTATTTCTGTTTGGGGGTGGATTAGGATCGATCATAATGAGTTTAGTGCAGCTCGGCTTAAATATGTAGAATTTAGAGCCAAACGTATGGCAACGGCATGACTTCTGACTTCGCCACGGCCACGCTCTTCACCAAAAATGCTTGGTACTTTAAAGCAAGTGAGATCAACTTGTTATCTGTCTTCTGAGTCAAGATCATGTTGATTAGGTCAAGGGGGTCAGAGATGGAGCTGTCCAAGGAAAAAAAAGTGACTTCCTGTTCTGATGGGGCAGGGCTTTGATGACATCAGCATATGACTACATAGGATCGTCAAGCATCCATTATGGATGACTCATATGAAGTTTGGTGCCATCTGATCTTTTTATGTGAAAGTTATAGCAGTTTGAATTTCATGGCGAATAGGCTAACTTTGAGGCCTGGCCCCACCCCATTAACATGCTCAAAAACTCAAGATTTTGATAACTTTTACTCCCCCATCCCTTAACTGCATACTGACCAAAGATGAAGCTGATAGCGCCAAATCCCGAGGAGGAATTCGTTAAAGGTAGACATGTATGAAAATTCAAAAACGGCCAAAATTGACCCTTTGATCCGAAATGGCCGACTTCTTGTTGGGGTTAGGGCATACCTCTAAGAGACTTTTTTTTCTTGTTTTAGGGGAATCTACCTATGTACCAAGTTTCAGCTCTCTAGCATTTACCAGTTAGTCTATCTCACGTTAGGGGTGCTGTAGAATCATTTGGCCACGGCCACTTTTGATTCCATTAAAATACTAAAATTTCAGCTGGGGGACAATTTTGGGTGAAGTTTGGTGAGTTTTCATATATGTTTAGGCCTCTAAATTAGTGCTTCTTGTGTGTCAAAAATCATAATAAGAAACTCTATGATTACAATAGGCCTTTGCAGCGCTTAGCTGCTCGGGCCTAAATATAGTTTCTGATGAAGAATACATTGGAACACCCACACTATTATTCCCACCTAAAATGGGCAAAATCACACAAGTGTGTTACATGAAGTGGACATCATAAGAGAGTTAAACAGAAAACTGAGGCCTTCAGGAAGAGGATCAAAGCAGCTTATGAATCCTGTTAGAGATTTAAAGAGGTCTCAAATTAATTTGAAATTTGCCATTCCACTGTACAGAAAATACTCTACAAGTGGAGGACATTTAAAGTCAATGTCTGGTCCTCTAACCATTTCACCCTGAAAGCAGACCACAAGATGTCAAAAACGTCATCATGGGATCTACACCCAGCTTTTACTTCCATTTGTATGAAAGTGTATGCCTGTACAATGAGAAAGAGATTCAATAAATTCAACTATCATTTGATGTAAGAAAAACATGAAGGCCAGACTGATTTTTAACCACAGACAACATAAACAAAGGCCAGGACTTCTGGAATACAGTGGACCTCCGCCTATTTGAGTTTCAGTATTCACAGGTTTTCTTGATATTACTCAAAAGTTCAACTTTTCTCTGATTTTTCAGTAGAACATAACTCAAATATTTGAGGAAATGCAGCTTGGTAAGTTGAAATACCTAGCTGCAATGCTACCTGACACACCACTTACTGGCTCTTGTAAAGCAGCCAGTCCAACAGCGTCATTCATTCTCCTTGGCATTGGTTGGCTATACCACCAAAAGCGGAGATAAGGAAGACCATGGAAGTTAGCTTCTGCGGTAGTGCCAACACAGTTTCCACTCAATGTACTGATGCATATTAAGGTATATTTGGTGTTTGAAATAATAAAACAGGGAGTTATAAACATTTTTCAAGGAGGTCTCAAGTATTTACGAATTTCAGCTATTCGCAGGTAGTTGTGATTCCTACCGCTGCCAATACCGCTGTTATGTTATGTTATTTTGACACATAGTCCAAAACTGAACTATTTGGACACCATAACAGAAAATGTTTGGCATAAACGAAATACAGAATGTACCAAATGTGATTCTTGGAGGTGGAAGTGTCATGGTTTGGGGATGCGTTGCTTTAGCAAGAATAATGTGTGTCAGAGGGTGCTCAAGGAAAGTGTAAGACCGTCTGCTTAAAAAACAAAACTAAAGTGAAGCTGGACCCTGCAACATGAGAATGATCCAAAACATACCAGTAAATCCACCAATGATAGGCTCAGAATCAGGAAATGGAAAGCCTGGGTTATATGCAGATCTTCATCTCACTGAGATGCTGTTGGGGGATTTGAAGGATGGTAGATGGCTACAGTAGGCGTCTCATTGAAGTTCTTTCAGCAAAGGAGGTAAGACTAGCTCTAAAGAGGTAGGCTGTCCACATTTTCCATCAGTTAGAACATGCATGTTTTGCATCTTAACGTGTTTAATAAGTAAATACAAAGTCAATTTTTGGTGATCGCCTTTAATTAAATCCCTTTCTTTACAAGAGATAAATAAATATTACGCTTAGACATCAATATGCAAGGATTCCTTATGAAACAACTGGATATTTAATGGAGCATCCTATTTTGATCTCATGACAGAAAGAAAAATAAAACACTTAAAACTGTTCAAACTGCAAATCTTCATCAGCACATTTTCCATTTGTTTCAGTTTTGGAAGACTTTAAATCCAAAACTTGCTTAGAAAAGTTAGGATGGTGTGTTACTTCTGCTTTAGTGCTCAAAAATGTAACCCAAAGACTTTGCAGCATAAATCTGCAAATCTAAATCAGTGTTGAGTGTGATATTGTAGGCTTAGAGTGCTTTGCAAAAGACTTCTTTATCTTTTTCACATTTTGTCATGTTACGATAGACACCACACTGCACAATTGTGAAAAGGAAATGTATATAGAAGTTAGAAATATATTTTTCTAATAAAAATCAATGAAATCAGTTGTGCATTTATATTCTGCTCCCAGGTTAAATGGAACCATGTTTTAACGCACTTAATCCACCAGAACTGCATGCCCATGAAAAGCAATTTTCAAGTCTTGCCACAGGTTCTCCAATTAGATTTAGGTCTGTACTTTGACTTGGCCATTCTAACACAGACATACTTTCATCTAAACCCTTTTATTTAGATCTGGTTGTATGTCTAAAGCCCCTTTGCCATTGTAAAGCCACATTTTAGCTGGTTAAGGTCTGGTTCAGTTCTATCCATTTAAAAATGATGGCTGAGATGTTGTTGTTGACATAAATCCACGGGCCAATTAACAAATGCAGTCTGCTGCCAATTAAATCATTTTCACGCAATACCTGGCCGTCACAAATTGTATCACCACTGAGGTGGTTCCAAAAGACAGGGAGGAACCACACAGGATCTGTAAATAGAGACGAATCTGGCTGGGGCTGACTGGAGAAGAACCGGTTAAGCCATGCCCGTGGAGACGGAGCTTAACATTACAGCCCTGTATTTTACTCCATCCAGCCTGTTATCAGTTCTTACCAACTTTCCCACATCATGATGCCGCTTCCAACTTGTTTTAAGGTGGCTATGGTGTGCTGAGAGTAGCATTTTTCACCACACAGTTTTGGATGTAGGCCATATATTTCTTTTTTTAAACGCAATTTGTTGCACAACATTTTATTCAGATTTAAAAGGTGGTAGTTTGAGATTTTCATTTGTTAAAAAAAATTGACACCCATGTATCCTTTTCATTCCATGTCACAATCACTTACTGCAACATTTCAAAATATGAAAAGGCTCAAGAGGAACAAATACCTTTTCAAGGACTTGTGGATGGATTTAACTGGGACTAACATATTAGGTCCAGTGTCATCAGTGCAAGGTTTGTGTATTAACTCATTAATCCATGGAAGGTTTCATACTATGTACATGGTGCTGGACCATTACACAGAATATCCTAAGGATTAATAACAAAGTCAGACTCAAAGAGATAAAAACACATGCTTCAGTGCTTACAGAGAAAATACTCAGAAGAATTCCCATAGATTCTCACACTGTGTAATGTTACAGTGATTCATGAAGCGTGATGCTAGCTGACGAGAGGGAACAAAAAGAGGTGTGTTCACACATATCTGGGACTCGTCAGCTCTTCACTCCTCTCCCTGCTCCTCTGGTGTTTGGATGCTGTGTCCTACAGAGCCTGAGGGGGGAGCAAATGAGACGAGACGCAGACCCTGATGGTCGGCTCCATGTGCGGTGGGAAGAGGGAGATGGAGGCAGGGAGGGAGAAAGGTGAGGCATAGAAAATGAAAAAGATGAGAGCAGACAGAAAGTGGGGAGAGAGAAACAGTGAGGGGGAGATGAGAGACAGCACAGGAAAATGGGGTAAAAGGGAAAAAGGAGACGTGGAGATGGGTGTGGGACATTGTTGTTCGCAGTTAAATCGCTGCTAAGTGACAGAGCAGCGTGTGCACTATCCTGCAGCAGACATGACATTTAGAGTTTAAATGAGGAGCAGCGGTGTGATCATCCAAACAGGTTTTACAGAGAGTCTAATTTCAGGTTTGTGGTTGGTGAATGGCAAAGGATGACGGTGGTTTGTAGCTTTTAAGGAAGCAGACTGATCATAAGGTTAGAGTATTCTGACAGAAAATAATGATATTCAAAGGTACAGTAAAAGGGGCATTGGAAGGGTATTGCACAAATCTCTGAGTTTATGTTGGCAACAGGCACATCTACAGTACCTTGTACTTATTTGGACCCCTAGTCCCCTAGAATTTGGTTTTAATTTTCAAGCACCCACAGTCTACAAAGTATAAATATATAGCGTTTAGAGGAAATAAAATAAAGATCAAGGACCAATATTTGCAGTCAATTCAGTCTTTTACTAAGAAAGAAAAAAGGACTATCGTGACAGTACAAAATGCTTATTTTGTTTCACAGTGTAGAGTTTCTGACTACTCAGGTTGTAAATTGATCATTGTGTTAAATCAGCCTAGGTGAAGGAACTGTATCTGAAACTGAAGAAACTGGAAATAGCACTCTGTAGCATTGATCTGAAGGTAAAAGTCTAACCAGTTTGTGTCCAGGATGTGTGGGGCCTGCAAAGATGTTGCTGCCCTCTTCCTGACTCAAGACTTGTACAAATCCTGGATGGAGGGAAGGTCTGCCCTGATGATTCACTCTGCAGACCTATGAAATATGTAGTTCAACCTTAAATGTACTGCCAGTCCACAGAGGGGTTCCACGAAGTTAAATTCTTGGCCCAGTATGGGTTCATTCTAGCATAATTAACAGAGGACAGACCATTCCAAATTCAGCTTTTCACTTCTGTGTTGATAACATTGGATTTTACATGAACAACTTTGTCACAGCTTTGTCACTTAATTTAAGCAACTCATGCTTAAATTAAGAGAAAACAAACCCTATGTTTTTCACTCCATCAGAAAAAGCAAGGTTGACACAGCTGGACAAAATGTCAGCAAAACATTAGTCATAAAACACTGCTGGTGTCTGCTTTTACACATATTTATGACTTTTAATTCATGATAACTTAAATTTATATTAGCATTTTGAATATCTTAACACATTTAAGAAGCTCTTAGAAGGATCTTCTTTTTATGAAACTTCTTGAATGAACTTTTTGCCTGTTGTTGTGGATGAATTACTAGTAGGCAATGTTACAAAAATAAAATCACAAGTTTATCAGGATTTCACTACATAACAGCATAGCTCTTAAGAAAAACACAACACAATGCAACTTCGGGCTAAGAGTATTTCTACACATAGAAAATACTCTTAAAACTTGAAGTACACTGTCTCAAAGCAGAAATGAAGTTTTGTTGATATGCAGGTATTAAAATATCAAGAGTAAAACCAGATGGAGCTAAACAGAACAGAAACCGAAACTAAAAACAACAAAAGAACAAAACAAGAGGTAAAATCAATAAAAACATGTAAGATACAATTCCATGATTCAGTCATTTCACCAAGCATCAACTTGTGATATTCTGAGAGTGAGAGCTTATGGGGTTGGGTGAGTCAAATTTTGGTTTGTGAAAGGAATAACTTAGGAGAAAAACAGGTTAAATAAAACAGGATCAAACCCAATTACAGTGTTTGGAAAAATCCCAAACATAGAGACACATCTTTGTCAAATATAACTCAGATCCACCAGTGGAGAACCTCAAGTGGCATGAGGTGAACCTGTTGCCAAGGGCTTCACACCATTTTGATCTTTAAGCCATTAAAGCATATTTGCCAGGAGCAACTCTTGGAACCTAAGAATCTCCCAGATCCAGGAGTTCGCAGGAAGAGTGGCCAAATATGCAATTCCCAAACAGTAAAAATCCTCCTCGTTCTTTCTGAATTCCTCATTTTTTAAATTCTCAGTAATTGAAACAAAGTGAGCCTATTTAGAGTATTATAGAAACTTTGGCACCTCTAACTCTGTTTTTTTTGCATCAGATTATGTTTTGGCTGAACAAGCAAAATTATTCTATGAAAAAGGTTGATTTTGCATCCCCCCCCCTCAATCATAAAACTGGGTAATAGTCATGTAATAGTCTGGGCCTGTTTTGCTGCTTCCTGGATGTCTTGCCAAATATCCTGTTAATATGAATTCTGCTCTCTGCCAGAAAATCCTGAAGTAGAATGCTTGGTATCAGTGTGACCTTAACATTAAACGAACTTGAGTTATGTAGCAGGATTCAAAGCACATGAGCAGGTCCACCTCTGAAAGACTCAAAAAAAAAAAAAAAAAAAAAAAAAAAAAAAAAAAAAAAAAAACTGCAAGTGTTGGAGTAGCCTAAATAAAGTCTGACTTAACCCTCCTGTTATGTTCATTTCTGAGGTGCAGTAATAATGTTCCTGGGTCAGTTTGACCCAGATAAATTTTAAATATGCAGTAGTGTCAGAATCCCAAGATTTCCCCCAAAACATTTTTGCATCTGATTATTGACTCCATTACAACAATTTCAATCAATATTTAGTGCAATGATGTTCTTTACCTCTTAAAGATATAGGAGGAATGAAGATAATTCACTAAAAAACTTTTATTTTATTTTTTGATGTCCATTAGGAAAACCTGCACAGAAAAATCTATGGCTATACATGAAAATAATATTCTAATTTTTTTTTTTTTTTTTTTTTTTACTGCCAGTGTACAGTCATTTGCCTGTTGCTTTATCACTCATTGACCTTGACCAAGTTATCTACTCCGCCTTTGGTTGCATAGTAGTAAAGGATTATTCTTGGTTTCTGGTCCTTTGGAGTGCTGATTTCAGCAGTTTTGTGCAAAGTGCTTATGAGGACAACCTTTTTGCCTTTTTTAGGCCAATAAGAAACCAGGGCTGTGTTGTCTATAAAGGCAAACATGGAAGACTGAGAGGCCCTGTTTTTTGTTACCAGATGCTCAGCAGGGTGCTCAATTCTTTTGTACCATTCTAACCATCATGAGCTTTCTCTTCAGCAGGTTCTGACCAAAAATGTAGCTTGTGAAGAAATTGTCACAGGTTATATTGTGCCCCCTTAGAGCATTTTCCATATAAAGCACAACCATTGTACCCTGAATCTTCTTGGTGGCTAGCTTTCCAGTGTATGTTATACATATACGTGCTGCCCAGATTTTTTATGTCATATTTAGATGGTTTGAAAGGCAAGACAAGTGTTTTCATCATTTGTGTCATAAACAGAATCATCAGACTTAGAATAGACCTCAGCACTGTCTTCAGCTTCAGACACATCCTTCTGTATTTCACGGTCATGATAGAAGGCAAGTCCCAGCACCTCCTGTGCCGTCACCTTTTTATTTCTGCTGGTCATTTATTGAAAATCTAAAAATGACTATATCATATGTATCAGCAGTGTGTAGTACTTGTAGTACTTAGTACTTCCTTGCAAAGAACATTTATGTTTTCCCCCTCCTCAACGTGGGTCAAGTTTGCCTATGATAACAGAAAAGGGTCCCGTTAAAAGTCATAACACCTGCCTTCTCACAGTTTACTAGTCCTGGCAAAGAGAAAAGGGAAAGGGTATGCATTTGTGTGTGTCTGTGTGTGAGGTGAAACTAGTCTCACAATTGTTAACAAACAAATAGTATTAAACACTTTTGACCCTTTTTACTCTTTAATTTGACTGCCAGGTCAAATTGACCCGAACAGTATCTATGTAGTATATAGATACAAATATGTAAACTAACCCATTTTCATTCTATATGCTCATCGTGCTTATTAGGTCATCAGAAGAAGTTTCAAACACAAAAAATACTTTTAACATTTTTTGTTTTAGGTTTTTAAACTTTAAAATGGGTCAGTATGACCCACAACATAACAGGAGGGTTAAATTTGACTGTACCATTAGCTTAGCCAAGGTATTCACGCTCAAAAACCTCCAATGCCAATGGATCCCTCAATTTGGATAGATATTTTACCCTTATTAATTGTAATAATTTAAGAACTGTATTTTATATTTACTTGGGTTAGTTTGTTTGATTATATAAAATATTTAATTTGGGGAAAAAAGCTAAAAAAGAAGAAGTCTGCAAGGGGTAAAATACAGTATTTCTTCACATCATTGTAACACTATGGAAAGCCAGCACATATGCTAAAATGCACCTGTGGGGTTTATGTGAGAGAACTTGATGTTTAACTATATGTGCTTAGTATGGTTAAAGAACATGTTTTTTTATATGCCATCATAGCAGGAAAAAGGACAATGTTGTAGCAGGTTTGGGAATAAAGTCTCTTTTCTAAAATGACTATAATTATCTACCTTAGGAGTCTGCAAACCTTACAACACAAACAACCCTTTTTGCACTCAATCCAGCTAAATACAACTCATTTAGAGCCGCTAATGTTACATGCCCTTTCAGAAAAAGATGACTTGAAATTTTTGATAAATATCTACTGTGGGAAATATGGACAGAACCACCTTTTCATTTCTATTTTTAGGTCTTAAAAGACAGAGAAATACAAAACATTTGGTAAAAGAGGATGATACATCTAAACATCTGAAAAAACATTGATCCCAACCAAATGACAAGAAAAATAGATTTAATAAATACTACTAGTAAATTAAGTTATTTTGTTGTGGAAAATCATCCAAAAAAAACTGAAAGGCCCCAGAGCTGCAGGTTGCAGACTCCCGATCTACCCTAATATGTCTAATGGGTCCCCAGTTTTCCTTTTCACCAACAGCCTGGATTTTTTCCCCCTTTATTTTGAGTTCTCTTGTGACGGGACTATGGAGATGTTCTGAGCTTTGTATCCCTGGCTATGCTACCAAACTGTGATGGATGTCATGTTTCCTCTGGAGGTTTTTTTTTTTTTTTTTTTTGTTTATGACAGTCACTATCCATTTCAGTGCATATCTGCGTTGCAGAGTGGGCTGTTATGCAATGTGCTTGTTGTCTTGCACAGAATTGATTTATGCACCTTTCTGTAATGGAATTTTTTTGGTATGTTTTGTTTTGTTCGGGGCCCTTGCTCATTCTCTGCTCTGACCCCAGGTTCTAATGTAGAATGAGATGCTATCCCAGAACATAATGAACTGCCTGTAACAGCTTGCCAGCCTCCAACGTGTCTATGCTGACATTTGTTGTGGGTTTTTACTCCCTCTGGCTCAGAAAGCAACGGTGAGAAAAGGCTCATGTGTGCCAGTGTTTGAGAACAACATTAAACACAAAAGTTGTGTTTCATTTTTCTTAAAGGAACCTAAAACATTTATGGGTAAAGAGAAAAAAAATCCTCATTGCCTCTGCAGCAGGCATTGCAAGATTAGAAATTAAACTCAATTGAAGCCACTGATTATAGTGAAATTGTAATGACTGGCAGTACTTTCACAGAAAACCTGAGAAAGACATGTTAATTTGTGAATGTTTAACACATATGGCTGAAAGCAGATAAAATATCTTAAAATAATTTCTTTGGTAATTGTAATGTTCTGTGTTTAAGGAATATCTCTCATTAATGCAGGTTTAAGATTTTTTTAAAAGGGGTTATTATGCAAAATTGACTTGTTTGAACTCTGTATCATGTTATAATATCATTCCCTCATAAAAAAAACATACCTGAAGTGTTGCTCTGAGTCATTCATGCATGTTTGAGAAATCCTTTGGCAGATTTAATAATCCTGTGGCAGCCAGTCAGGGATGCCCTAACGCCTGCTCATACAGTGCGCTGGCTGTTTACTCATTTGACAAGCTTTGTATTTTGTGAAAAACATACAAATGTATGTTATTTCTCACTGTGTCTGACAAATGCTCCTCAAAAGTATTTATGTCGCCTGCTGATACAAAAACTGGACAGTGGAAGCAGACTAGTTGAAATGAAATATCAACATTGCTGTCCTAGTGCATTTCTGCATAAAATACGTCCACAAACTTCTGACCAGCCACAGAACACATAGCATAGAGCTCTTTGCGAAATAGTTTAACTCTGGCATGGTGTCGAGAAGGGGAGGAGGTCTCCTCTCCGTGGACATGTTGATGCAATTTTCATCATGACTACATCAATGAGAGCCGATTTCGACACTTCGGATGAAGTATGGAAGAGCCTTAACTATATTATGATGATGTCCTATGGACCTACGGGTTAGGTGTGGGGATCAGGAATGGTCACTTTTTTAATGGAACCAGACAAAATAGAGTACCGAACCTCACTGACCGGTGGCATACCGCTCAGTGGAAACAAGTCATAAGTGTCACACATCCAGGCTGATTTCAGAGAACTGTGTAAAAACTAAAGGTTCTGCCTAAGAAAAGCCTAGGAACATCCAATAGAACAACATGACAACATATCCTCTTAAAGAATGATTAAGGGCGGTTAGCTGTCCTTTAGATAAGAAAAAGCAAGGCCATCAAGAACATTGCATATAAACATAATTTCTAATCTATCCTCAAATTTACTGAGAGTACGATAAAAGTGGCCGGACATTGTTTGTGTTGACCTGTTGAGATCAAATTTAATTCTAACAGCAGGTAATACTAAAATTTCAGAAATGCCAGACCAGCACTGTGTTCTTGGGGCTCCTTATTTTAACATACACCTGTTCCAAGCACACACAGATGAACTAATAATATCTAGAGGTTGCTGCCACAAGAGAAACAGCTTGGGAGGATGTCACTTGAGTATCATAACTGGTTGGAATTAGTTCAAGCACAGCAGTGATGACTCTTTCCAGCCTTATTTCCTGCATCTCAAGCCTTAAAGCCCGACACTCAGCAATGTGTCATTATCTTGGCCTGTGCAGCCATCAGCCTTGTTATTGCATGAGAAACAGGAAAACTTATCTATCTCCTGAACACAAACACCCACAAGTCTACACAAGTTCTTGGAGAATAGGCTGATGGAGATGTCAATCTGTTCAGCACTACACTTGATATGGACTGAATGCAGATGAGCCAATGACAAATTGCTTTTAGCAAGAAGGTCCACCTGGAGATAAAAGCCTGCAGTTCACTCCACAGAAGCAAGAGGGGACTGATTTATTAAGAGGTAAGGATACGTCTTTGCATTGACAGGCACTTCATCAGGGTCCAGACTGGCTTTCACGGTCAACCAAAAGGCAGAGGTGATTGGCAGACTCTCAATTCAAGGTCTTTGCATTGTCTGTGTTTGCAAGGTTGTGTTAGACTGGCACGCTATAGACATTTAAAATACAGAGTAAGTCCATGTAAAAGGAGTAATCTGGTAAACATCTAAAAATCTTACAAAGGTAAAGGAATAAAATCAAACTTAATATGCCAATGATTTAAGGAAAATGATTAATGCTCACCCCTAATTATTATGATCACCATCCCACAGCACTGTCATTAAGAAAAACAAACAAACAAACAACAACAAAAAAGAAAATAATATTCCATTTAGGCTTTGTCGCAAGCAGGGTTCCCATAGATTTTTATGTCCAGATTCTGTAATTTTGCTGTCTAAAAAGAGCAGAATCTCCTGTTCATTTTAATAATAATAAATAAAAGTTCCATTTGGCAGATATTTCTAACAAGGTCAGACTTTGAATTTGAAACCTGAGTTAAGGAAGGCTAGCGGGCGGATGGACGGTTCAGTGGATGATAGATAATTGGCTTGATGGATGATGATGGATGGTGTACAAACAGACTGACCAGATGGATGGCTGGATGGATGGATAATTGTTTCAAATGACAGGTTTCACTGGCCAGGTATTTGTCTTCCCTTCCTAGTTCTACCAGTCTTTTACATAATCACCCATTTAGTTTTTGTGACATTGTTGAAGAGTCCTAGCCCACCAAGTCAATATGAAGCCCTCACTTCAAGGTGGCAGTAGTTTAAAAGCAGCTTAGATTTAAAGGGGTCATGACAACAAATTTAATTTTTCTGTGGTTTTAGGGGTGTAATATGATCTGTTGTGCACTGATGAGGCTGTGTGAATGTCAAGAGCTGGTATCAAAAGCCCTGCTCTTAGGTGATCAGTTTTTTTTCTTTGCTCAAAAATGGACAAATCAGAGAACAGTTTATCTTTCTACAGAGGCTATCTTTCTACGTAATTCATATTCTCCAATTAGAGCATGTCATCAAGCAAAACGCCCTTGATGATATCAACTGTTTGCTCCTCCTCCAGCTGATACACCGGCTAATTTAAGGGCAAAGTCGTACTAACTTATATGATTATTCTACTTGAGAAGAGGATGGCTACTAAAAAGGGGAGCTGTTATGTCCGAGGGAGCTCAAAAATGGCTGGAAGTTTCCATTTACTCCCAAAGGATGAGAGAATCAGAGAAGGGTGACTGACGTTCATTTATAGGGAAGTACCACCCAATTGTAACCCCAATTTGAAACAATGTTCATTGCATTTTACTGAAGAGTCTCCCAAATATGGTTGTAGCCAATCAGAGTGAAGTCAACTAGGTAGAGCCACATATAATTTCCGTACCCAACCCTTTCACTGAGGAACGAAATCTGCCTTGCCAAAACAACTCTCTACAAAAAGGTGACGTTATTTTTTTAAATGAAATTCTTTGGAGAATTGACATATGCAGCAATATCAACTACATGAAATAGTTTATACAGTGATGTAAACACACCTTCAACGTTCTTGGGATGTGAGACTTCCTGATTATCTGCCACCTGCCCTACGAGAACTTCAACAGGAACTTACATCTTCATTTGCTGCTTCCATTGCCTATTGCTTTTGCATTGGTGCATTACACCAGTGGATATCTACTACTCAAGAAATAGTAGAGCCTTGAACAGAACATCAGCAGTTAAACTGTGAAAGAAAAATATTTGTTATGACTGAAGTAATCCTTTGATGGAGGCTTGGCTGAGTGATGAAGGAAATGAGTACAGGAATTAATCAGTTGTGTTGTGAAGTAATTGGTGAATAAATGTAATGACCCTTTCAGTGGGTTATGTTTGATGAGTAATTCATTAATATTTATCTGTATCTTCCTCCCAGCATGGTTATGTGATGTTTTGTGAAGTATTAGTGATAAGCATCCAAACAAGTTCTTTATTTAAGTACCAGATCTGATGTCCCTTCATCAGTTTGAAGACAGAATGAACAAAATAAACCAAGAACCCTTAACTGTGTATTTCCAGATACTTTAAGATGACTTTCATGAAATTTACATGTTACTTTCCTGGACTTACCAGATATTCACGTTAAATACTCATAGAACTTACTGTTTAATTTCTATAAATGTACCAGGCTCTTTCCTGAAACTTGCCTTACTTTTGAAAATGTTTGGAAGCTAAGCAGTAAGTTGCACAATTGCTATGTATTAGAAAAGTAATCAGTAATGTTAAGTTACCAGCAAAGTCCATTTAATATCTCAGAAAGCACCTGGTTAGTTCCAGAAGGCTCCTGGTAAGTTTTGGAAAATGACCTCTTAGGCAGAGGCTGAGTAACAGGAAAGTTGAGGGAAAGTAATTTCCCAGTACCTGTAAGTCAAAAAAGAATTAAAACCCAGATCGAGTGACAGTTGGTGCCTGCAGGGTGAGTTTTGCTGTCAATCTAAAAAGGACGCACAGAAGAAGTAAAAAAGTGTGTGTCATTCTTTTGCATTTGTAAAACTGTATTTCCCTGCTGGTAATTCTCAGCTAAATGACTGACTGGGATTTGAAGTAAAAGTGGTTTCGAGACAGTGTGTGAAGAAATGACGACAGAGACGAGATATCTAAACTGAGAGTTCTTCCAACATTTAATAAGTCTGCCTCCCGCTGTGAGTCTTGGGGTAACATAGTGAAAAAAAAAACACTTTAAAGCTACACAAAACTTACATCTTCACACGCTGAAAGAGGATATTAGTGCTGTGTTGTTAATGGAAGAATGTGGATGATGACGAACAAAGGGGAAATAACGATTATCATTAATGTTCTTCGGGGAGGGGGCCAAGTCAATGAGAATGCTTTTCAGTCCCCTCTTTAGAGTCACTGAAGAGTGATGCGTCTCTCAGTAGACTGTTATTAATGTTCCATCAGGGTCCTCTGCAAAGCCACTGCAATGAATAATAAGTTTAATGATGTTTGTTCTCTGTGATGACACGTCTACAGTCTGAAGAACCACTTAGTATTAAACCAGCACTCAACTGCAGCCACCAAACCACTTACACTGCACCCCATCATTTTGTTATTCACAGTAGTCATTGGGAATATATTTCATTTTATAATATTTCTGTCAAAAATCAATTTTTGTACCTTGTAAAGTTATAGATAATTATGGCATTTTCTTCATTTTTCTTTAGTTGAGAATAAGGTAATGTGACAATAAAATGAGTTTTTTTCTTATTTCCTCCAAAGTGCCTTGAATTTTAAGCAACATGACCTTTTTAATATGCCCTGCCACTCCATAGCCGAATGATGGTCCAGCTTTTGAAAGGTACAATTGACAGGTGGGCACAATATACCTCAGTGTTGAAGGGGACTTTTATTGAAACTGCTTTTTGAATGGTAATGAGTGTGAGCCCCCAACTGTCTGCTTGAATTTACATCTCAGATATGCTGATGAAATGGTGATAGCTGTTAATTATCAAGTTTTCCTTTCATCATTGCAAAGTCATTGATATTTACTGCACTGTGTAACAATAGTCTTACCACACGGACTTTTTCACGTTTTACACATTACAAAACCGCATGTATTGAAATCAGTACAAGGTTTTCAACATTTTCACTTGTGACCTGCATTTTTATTCAAGCCACCCTAAGTTAATGTGGGCAAGAACCACCTTTAGTTTCTAATGCAGCTGCAAATGTTTTGAGCTATGTTCTGCAAATCCAGAGAATGAAAATGCTGCACACCAAATTACACAATCTTTTCTTCTTACTCAAGGTCTAATTGTGGAGGTATCCTGAGGGACACCCTTAAGGTCACTCTGAAAGATTGTAAAGCATGCAGGTCAAAAAGGATAAAATAGACCCAAGCCTATTGATGGTTCAGTATTCATGGATTCTTCTGTGGAACGTGACTCCAAATTCTATGAGGAAAATCTACCTATTTGCCTGCTGTTTGCAAAATAGCCGACCCAGGGTTGGCTATTTTGGCACTGATTGGCTATACCACCAAGAGCGGAGATATACATTTTTATGCGAACTATTGTTGCTCTGGTTGTGTGTTTAGGGTGGGTTTCATCCAGGATTACTCTATATTTAACTGCACTTGTCTTCTCTTCAACTCTAACCATCTTCCTTGTCCCTAAAGCATCCCCACAGCATGTTGCTCCCACCACCATGCCAACTGGTGTAGATAGTGTATACAGAGTGATGTGCGGTTAATTTTCAATCTTTCTTAGTTGTTTGCACTGCACCTAATTTAAAAGGTACCAGAGTACAGGGGACTGGATACAAATGCTGATCACACATAATATTTTTGAATCCGATTTTTTTTTTTGTAGCTTTTGTCCACATAGCTCCATACTCCATGGTGTTATCAGCATTACTAGCTCCTCAGCAGAGGAGTTCTCTTGGGTAAACTGCAGATGCTGTGAGCAGAAAAATGGGCTGGGTTACCAGAAAAGGATCCTGAATGGGAAATCCATCTTCTGTTTGATCCTACTTACTGAACTTGAATCTACCTCTTCATCAATAGAAATAAGTCACCCAAAGCAGCACAAAAATGTGAAGCAAAGCAATGTCTACAAGTGTGATTGTCTGTAAAACGCACCATTTAGTCACAATTTCTGAAACAACTGAACATCCCAGCTGTAGCTTGTTCATTTACATTACTTCTAGCCCCTTAGTCAGCATCTCCACTGCTGATTTGTTATCTACTTCCACATTAGCAGCAAGTGGTAATTTGAAAACTAATGAGCTGTCTGTTTTTAGTGGGAACAATGAAAACATTACTCTTAGGCAGCCTCCAATGGTGCTAGTGAATGATGATAGCCACATTATAATTATGTTCTCTGTCGTCCTGGAGCCTGATCACATGTGGGTTTCGTGCTTTTCAGGAAAAAACTAACAAAAAAGAGGCAGGAAAAAAAAGAATCAGTGCAACTTTATGTGTTTTTGTTATGCCATATTTTCCATTGGGTCCACAATGACAGTCGCATCAATTATTTGATACAAATAATTGTAGTTTCAGCTTCACAATGGCAGTTTTGATCAGTTTTGAACAAGATAAATAAGCTTTCCATATTTGATGCAAGGCAATTTGAGATAAACATGAAGTTTTATGAAAGTGCTGGGCTTTCTGGTGTGATGGGTGTGATTGAATGTACCAATATGTGTCTAATGCATCCATCCATGAATGATTACAACTATATCAGTTGTAAAAATGATTATTCACTGCATGCATGAGTGATTTATGATGCAAAGCTCCCATTGCCAAATGTGTGGGACACAACTTAGTTCTTAAATTTTAACAGATAGTGAGGAAGATGATGTGCTGCAGGACCAGAACTGTTTTAGTGAATACTGCTTAAAATTGACATTCTAAAGGTATTGTGTTGAGTATTCCAACAATGAAGTGCTATGTACTTCAACTGACAATGGCTATTCACTCACTGTTTATCTGGTATACCCGGTGATAGTCTGTTGCACACAATTCAGAATGTGTGTGACATTCGGCCTGCCCCGTTTGATGATGAACCAATGCTTAGAAAGCCATAGTCAGCAAAGCCCTGTTGGGGGGGGTCGTCAGACAGAGACAGAACCATCCACCTTCTGCTTTTTCAACATCAGGTTGTCGAGGTCTCCTGAGGGACACCTTTCAGGTCATTCTGGGAGATTCTAAGGGATGCATACCAAAATCAATACACTGGACCCCTGCCTATTTGCTGTTAAGTATTCACAGATTTTTTTCTGTGGAACATAACACCAAATTATTTTAAGAAAACTTTCCTATTCATAGATTTTTTTTCATAAAGCATATCTAAGATATTTGAAAGGAAATGCAGCTTGGTAAGGTGAAATACCTTGGCACAATGGTACTTGAGACACTATTGGCTGGCATTTGCAAAGCAGCCAATCCAGGAGTGCCTTTAATTTTCCTTGGTGCTGACTGGCTGAACCCCCAAGAGGGGAGATGAGGAATGCTGTAGACGTTAGCTTCAGCGGTAGTGTTAATGCAGTTTCTATTTTGCTCAATAATTCATATAAAGGTATATTTTATGTTTGAACTATTAAAATACGCATTTATAAGCGCTTTTAGAGTTTTTAGTACAGTTTTAGAGAAAAAAATGGCGCTCCTGGACTAGCTGCTTTGCAAACGCCAACCAATAGTGTGTCAAGCAGCACTGCTCTTAAGGATTTTAGTTTCCCAAGCTCCATTTTCTTTTGAATATTCTCAATATGCTCTTTAAAAAAATTCTGCGAATAAACGGTTTTTCACAAATAATTTAGAGTTACGTTCCACAGAAAAATCCGCAAATAGATGAACCTGCGAATACTGAACTGCGAGTAGGTGGGGGCCCACTGTATAGGCATTTCCTGCAACACTTTGCGCAAATTTGATATTCACTGAAGTAATTGCATACACAAATGCCCATTATATTCTTCTGATGTATAAATTGTTGTTTTCACATCATTACCAGTGAGCCAATATCTGTAGAAGGAAGCATATCCCAGACAATAAATTGCCTTGGGGATACACACATTTCCAGGGTCAGTTCTATATTAATACATGTGAACTCTTCCATGCCAGTGGAAGTATGACATGTTTTAGCAGTACAGACTTTTTGCACAACAGGGCAAAGTTTATTCAGGAAATGGTTTGATATGAAAACAAGTCATGTGAAAAATTCAGAACTTGAAAAAAAAAAAAAAAATGGACTTAAGTGTTTTGGAATTTGAAAGCATGGTGTGCTATGCACATAATCAGACAAGTATACACCACACAAATCTATTTTTTCACAAATAAGGTAAGGTGAAGCTGTATAGTTATAAGCACAAACCGCAGGAGAAAATAGGGTAAATGTCAAATAGCCATCTATATGAAATATCTATGCGCTAATCAAAACATATTAATAAGATTTAGGAGAAAATTAAGACTTTTTGTGCTGATACCAATGCACAGAAAAACATCAGAATGATAGATCTCTATATTTTTGGTCATTAGAGTGTTTAATACTTTGAAGTTTTTGTATTATAAATATTTTATTTTGTTTTATATTTATATTTTATAACCCTAACCCACAACATAACTGACAAAGAAGGCCTTCAACAAGAGATTATACTGGACTGGATTATACTTGGACAGGGGTATGTAAGCTCAGAGGAGTGGGTGTTTTTCTGGAAAATGTGTGATGAATTGTTCTGAAAATGGGTTTCAATCAATGTTTATGGATCATTTGTTTGGGTGGTGCGTGTTGATGTGTGCATATCTGCAAGCAAAATGGACTGAAGTCCTTGAATGCTGTTTTTTTATTATAAAGATATTCATCAAATCATATTTTTAAAAATCAACTTCAAGATCTTGAATAAGTAGAACCAAAAACAAACAAAAGAAATCCCATTAAGTCTGTCTTTCATAATGCATCACATCGACATATGTTTTTAATAATTGTATGACTGCATTAAAATGCCTTAGAACATGCTTTCCTGCAGCTACATATGGATAGCAATGTAAGACATGTTAAAGAAATAATGCTTTTAATCTGAGAACATAAAGAACACAGATAAAGCTGCCAATTATCTTACAACCAAGACCCCTTTTTAACTCAACAAACCTCAGATGAGATCCTCCATGAGAAGTATCGTCCATCAGCTTCAGAGATCGGTTTCAGTAAGATTTCTCTGCATATAAATGCAAGCTTGAATTTAATTTTTATCTAACAGAACAGTAGAATACCAAACAGAGTATTCAATCATGTGAAGCTGAATGTGTTCATGACTGTCAGTCCAGTTATGGTAATAAAAAAAAAAAAAAAAAAAAAAAAAAAAAAAAAACCCTCCCTTGCTGCTTCCACTGGATTTAGGGGGTAAAGGAGCAGCCAGAACCAAATGCTCTTGATCAACTAATCATCAGCAAATGTGGCCATTCTCATAAAGGAAGGAATTTTAACAGTATTCTAGTGTGGAGTTACAGGTTGTTTTTTTTTTTTTTTTTTAACATGATGCTAAGACAGAAAGAAACCAGCAGTTATAAGGCAAATCCTAAAATATTTAAAGTCCATGATTCTACACTATAAAAAAGAGGATTCACAGATAAAAAAAAAAACAAAAAAAACATTGAAGACTACTGCAACTCTTCCCAGGAGTGGACATTTATACATCTAGGATTTTTAACTGATGATTATTTGACTTTTAAGAACCATTTTCAGTATGTTATAAAAAAGAAAACTGAAAATTCTTGTAAGTTGAAGTCTTGCTTTTCCTTTTGTGTGAAACAAAAATTGGTGGCTATTGTGGACTATGGAGATGTGTTGTAAATGAATGCTTCACGTCATTGTCTTTGCATACCAGGTAGTGTAAATCATGGGTTGTTAAGATTTGTTATCAACTGTGGTCCCCTTGGGCATCATTGTGTACTCTATTGTAAAATTAACAGGACATCTTCATACATACACGATGGCTCAGTTATTGGTATGAGTTTATTTTTATAAGTATTCAGGGTACTACTCCTTATCTGTCTTATTTCTTAACAAGGACACATGGAAGTTACAATCTTGGCTCTATGGATGTTCTTCAATTTGTTGTCCCCAAACTATGAACTGAACTGGTCAAGAAATTTTTTAGGTTTTCATCTCCTCATTCAGTTTCAAACCCTTGTTACACTGAAAAACAAAACAAAGCATTGATTTCATTGCAGTCTACTTGTGTGCAAGTGTTTTCTGTGAGCAAATTTTGGTGTGTTGTTTTTTTTATTGTAAGTATGGTGCTTCTGTCTTGGCCAGATCTGCCTTGTAAAAGACATCTTTAATTGAAAGGTTAAATGAAATAAATATAACAACTTCACCCAATGGTCAGACTTTGCAATATTCATAAAACCCAAATGTTACATCTCAGACTCTACAGGTCTCAGTTAGCATATACAGCGCTAAAGTTCATGACAGGACAATTAGTGAAATCTTCTGTCGCACCAGGTATTCTAAGGTGTGCTTTAACTATCTGACCCAAAACATTTGTTTAAGGGAACACCTAATTTCCTTGGTCATTTTTTGTGTCAGCATTTCCAGTGCCATGTAAGGTTGTTTGTGGACACACAGCAGTAACTTCTCCTCCTGAAGGAGTGTCCATCTAGGACTCACACAGCTGCTAGATGAGGGAGTAAGGCTTCCACTGCAAAAATGATTTGTTTTTTGAGTGTAGGTGAAAAATATAATAAAAATATAAAATTTGTGAACTAATTATGAGCTTATAGGTATCACAAACAACTTATAGGTTAATAGAAAAATACAACATATTTAAGCCAACATGTTTAAGTAGTTGTGGATCCCTTTAAGGAATTTAGAAGTGCAACTATAACCACTGCCATGAGTGTGTTTCGCAACAGAAAGAATTTATATTGATTTGCACATACAAGTAGAAACACTTTCTAAATACTGGGAGATTTTTGGCTGTTTCTTGGCTTTCTATGCATTTTTGCACAATTTTTTTCCTCATGTTTTCAATACTTAATGATGATTAAGTACTTAATGTGATTTCAGATTTTTTTACACCAATTGTGGAGTAATTTGCTTTGATTTCTTTGATTTCTTTTATATGTGTAGGTTACTTTGGGTTGTTGCTGACATCTGGTTCATCCATGAGAAATATTTAAACTGAGAAAAGTATCTGTTCAATGCTTATTTTACCCACTGTACTTAGTTTTCTCCATGAATGTTAATAGAAAACATCCTTCTATAGTAATTATAGTAATACACAACTAATCTGAAACACAAATGCGCCATTGTTTTTGCTAGCCATTTAATTCAGTTCCAGAAACATTTCTATTTTAAAAATATATGTATTTACAAATTTCCCAGTGGTTTATTTAAATCCAATCAGCCGGAATGTGGCTGTGTGCATGCCTGACAGACGGCTGTTATAAACCAAGTAAATATAGGATACATTCATACAAATGGGGAAATGAGTTTAAATTATTACCCGTGAATTATTCATGATTTACAACAACTCGCGGATCTCTCACAACCAGCGGGGAAACGTGGAGCTTGATTCAAGCAGAGCTGCTGTTGTTTCAGCTCTTTGCTTAAAGGCTGAGCGCTGGCAGCTCAGACATCACTGTTCACCCTCTGAATCTCTGTCATGGCAGTCATCTTCCTCGCCATTAGGAGTCAAACTTTTGTCAAAACTTTCATAATTTGCAGCTTAATGTGCAACATTGTTTACTTTTGGGTAATTTGTTGTGCAAAGAGTGCCGCTGTGACATGCAAAGCAAACATGGATAATACACAGAGCACAGCCTTGAGCCTGTTTGTTGACTTTTTATTTAAATGCAAGTGATCAAAGTGCGACGCAGTCTTAGGAAGCTAAAAGATACAGATGGAATATAGACGACGTACTGTGGAATCCGGCTGGCAGATGGGTCTTAACTCATATTATAGAGAAGGAAAGAGACAGAAAAATAAAGAAAAACACGCATACAGCCCTGAATCAGACAGCCAGACTGAAACAAGCTATAATCTCAATCTCTGTGCCTGCTGTTGCTTTTCTCTCCATTTCGTTTAGGGGTCTAAATGTTTTGTTGAACAGATCGAGGGCCACAGCTGGTGCTCCCCTGCACAACGCACATAGGGCCATTGGAGAGGGATGTTTAAGCCTAATATATGCGGGCTCACAGAAAGGAATCAGGAGTCTCACTGGGGATAAAGACAGGGAGAGAAGTGGATGAATCAATTTCCTCTGCTTCATTCAAGATTCGTATTTAAGCAAGCAGGCAGTGAAACCGTATGAGTGTCTGTTGTTTTTTGAAATGTTCCTGATAGAATGCAATATAGTTTCAGCAAAACTACATTGAAGTGTGTCTCAAATTCTGCAACTTTCTGACTAAATACACATTTTCCCCCTTTTAACCCATTTAAACCTCAACAGCCTATGAATTTGGGTGTCCTGTTAACAGAAAAGTATCTGCATTATCTAACCTACAAGTTTTACAGAGAGTTTCCAGGAACGCTCCCATTAGCAAAATCTGGAGTTAGCCATTATATAAATTTTTGCAATCATTTTCCAGTTCAAAAAGGGAATATACAAATAAGAAGCTTGTACGTTGATTGATATGTTGATGTCTTTACAGATTTGTGGATGTTTTTCTATGAACCAAGTAGTAATACTAATGTTCAGTTTTTGCCTAAAGGCTAGCATCATTAGTGCCAATCCAAACAGGGAAATCCATGCAGTTAATTCATTGCATGGAGAAGCAGCAACGCTAATAAATCGGCACCTCTATCCGTTCAAAAGTATCAGTCATTTTCATATTACCACGGCGAGCCTCAAGGTGTGTTATCAGGATTGTATGCGACATATCAGCATAAAGCAGTGCATAACTGGAGGAAAATCATACATGGTTTACAAAATATGCAAAATTAAAACTTTCCACATTCTTTTTTGCAAAACAGTTCATGCTCAGTTAGCTTGGATGGAGAGTCACATATTTTTACCTTGATTTAAGTCTGGACTTTGACTAGGCCATTCTAACACATACTTTAACCCAAACCATTCCAATGTAGCTTTAGCTGTGTGAATATCATTTCATGTCCCAAGTCCTTTCGCATTCAGTTTTATAGGCCAGGACTGTGTACACAAAAATGGAATGTGGCTTCAGTTTTAAGCACTCATAGCACTACCTGTAAAAATATAAACCTTAGAGTTAAAAAAATAATAGATAAAAGGATCAGTTTGTACATATCTGAGAAGTTAGTCATTTTTTAATATAAAAAAAAACAAACAAGAAAAGCAGGTTGTGGTCATGCAAATATGGTTTATATTGTATTTTTTAGAGAGGGTCTCAATTATTTGTGAATTCTAGCTATTCATGGACGGTTGTGGTCCCTAACTCCTGCAAATACCGGGGATCTACCATATTATTTTAATGTTCATGAATAAAACATTTAGGAATATTTATTTTAAAAAGTAGAAACTATACCTCTTTAAATTCTAAAGATTACGTATTTTGTACACATCCGTAGTTAAATGAAGGTGTGGATGCTGTCGTGTTTGTTAATTTGAAGTTAGATTTAAATGCTTTGAGAACCTTCTAAAGGCTAGATCATATAGTTAAATCATTATAAGCCTGAAGTGACAGGTGTGCTTTTTTTTTTATCCTTGCTGTATACTATAAAAATGTAAAATTTGTTAGTAGCAGATTCCCAAAAGCAGAAAAATATCAGTGTTCCAAGAAAACATAAACAAAACAATTCTGTGAATGGAAATAAATTACGTTTATCTAGTATGAGATCTCTAAATTTATTTTTTTGTTTTGTTTTTGAAGGAATTCTCTCCATACTGATCAGAGCGGAGAAGAAAAAAAAAAAAAAAAAAAAAAAAAAAAAAAAAAAAAAAAAACTTTCTAATGAGCAAAGTCCCAGAGTGAGCCAGCCTTTGCAGATGAAACACCTATGTTAAGTGTCTAAATGAAATCACAATTTTTAAAGTGTGTGACCAGCTGGTGTCCTCCTGCTATGCTGCAGTTTCTTCTTGGTCTTCTAGACATAAATCAGGTGAACACACATATGCCTGTTCTTTCCATTATGGCTAATGAAGTAAAACACCTTTTCTTTCTTTTATCCAGGCAAGGGCCAGCTGCCTTTCCATCCGGCAAAGGGCCCAGTAAATGTTAATCAGCTAATCAATGCTGCAAAGCCGATGGATGTGGGAGGAAACAACAGGTTAAACCCAACACGGCAGGAAGTTTTAGTAAGAAAAAGTAGAGTTTGAAGCCATTGGATTTATCCATGATGCCCTCCTCTAGCCCCAAAGAAACACTCCCCTGCACGTTTTAGATGTTTTCAAGCTTCAACACTCCCGGTTTAAGTTTTTGTCCATTTACCAGGTCTCTGTAGAAGATAAGATGCTTTTGTCAAGCCAAGGAGATTATCCAGCTATTTCAGGCAGGTTTGTTGGAGCACTGTTGAATCCAAAACCTGTACGACAGGTGTGTCTAAGGGGATTAGAATTGCCCCCTCTCGTTTACAGACATTTAGTGACTATGGATGGGAAACCAGAGGTGCAATTGAGTTCCCACAACTGGACAAATGCAAATAAATTGTATCAAGATACATGACCTGAGCTGACTACTGACTGCTGCGAATGCCATTATCAGTAGAAGAAGACCTGCCTGGTAATGGGATCTCACTGTACTGGTGTAATTCAGCTGGTCAAAACCAAGACAAAACAAAAAAGTGTATTTAAAAGAAGTAGAGGCTCATTAAGTTTTAATTCCTGTCGAAAACAGTGTTCCACATTAGATTTATAATCAGAGAGTTAACCTCCTTGACTCAAGTAAAAGGAAACATAATTCTTGATATCATGTGTAGATATTTGGTGTCCAACTGATTTGTAATCTACACTACTTCCTTTTTTATTTAATAGCTCTGGTCCTGTATTTCATTTAAACTCAGTCAGCAGGATTTCCCACTTTTACGTTGTAATCCAGTTTCAAATAAAGTAATTCCTGTGGTAGTGAAACTGTATCCACATATACTGTACAATATCAGTCAGAAAAACTGTTGCAAAATTCATAGTTTATAAGTTGTTTCATCAAGTGCTGCTAATGGATCATCTGATCACAAAGTGGTTTTCCAGCTTGCTTGGTTTCATTGAACTGTTGACTCCCGCCTAGTCAAGGTTCAGTATTCATGGATTTTCCTGTGGAACATAACTCAACATTATTTGTGGAAAATCAGCTCATTTGTGGATTTTTTTTCATAAAGCTTGTTTAAAATATTCAAAAGAAAATGCAGTTTGGGAAGCTGAGATACCTCAGAACAATGGTTCTTGACCTTCAATTGGCTGGTGTTTGCAAAACTGCCAATCCGGGAGCATCATTTATTGTCTTTGGCAAAGATTGGATGTACCCCCAAGAGTGGAAAAAAGGAAGGTCGTGGATGTTACTTTCTGCTGTAGTGACAAGACAGTTTACATTGCACATATTAATTCTTATTAAGGTATGAGAAAAACAAATTTGGTGTTTAAACTATTAGGCAGTAATGAACGTTTTTAGAGGGGGTCTCAAGTACTTATGGACGGCTGTGGTCCCTAATACCCACAAATATCGGGGGTCCACTGTAATGTTATTTTGACAAATGAGACCAAAAACTGAGCTATTTTGACAGCAGAACAGAGGGACATGTTTGGCATAAGCCAGGAAAAGAACCAAATGTGACGCATGGAAGTGGAAGTTTCATGGTTTGGGGATCCTTTGCTTCAGCATGACCTGGTTAGCTCACAATCATAAAATCCACCATGAATTCTAATCTGTATCAGAGGCTGTTTGAGGAAAATGTGAGGCCCCACGTGTCCCGAACCCCCGTGAATACCAAGGGCCCACTGTACTTTTCCTTCTCTTTTTTTACTTCATGTGTTTACATAATCGAATTGTTCACAGCTGAGTTTGATTCTGGCAATGATTATGTCACAGCCTGGGTTTTATACATTTTACTTTAACCTCCACATAATCTTGGCATCTTTTTAAGTTTCTTTTGTTACTTTCTTGTTTATCTTCCTGTTATGCTTTTGATTTTAAGTTTGCATCTTTCTTTTGGATGGCCTCCCTGCTCTGGAGTACATGTAGTTATTAAATCTATCTTTCAGCTCTATCTGTCTGCCTTTTGTGGACCTTCCAACAAGAGAAAGCCTTCTAAGACTTAAGTGCTTTTGTAATTTATGTTTATATATATATATATATATATATATATATAATTTTGAAGTCTAAAGACAACAACTTAACAGTTTTATAAGTAACAGCAGTTTTGCTGTTATAAAATCTACAGAATGGAGAAAATTTTACATTCAGTTTAAATTCTTATTTAAGTAAGTCACTGACAAGTAGCCCGTGATGAAAAGACTGGTATTAAATTACACTTTTCTCTCTCTTAAATAAATTGGCCTGACTAACACTGAAAATGAATCCAACTCACATAACGTATTTCTCCCTTCCTAAAATACCATAGCCATGTGATTTGGTATTTTGTTGTAAATCATAATTAAGCTAAATAAAGGTCACCCTAACAACAAAACAGCTTTTTACAAAATGAAGTATTGGTGATTATTTCTTTATGGCTATGGAAAACCTCTGAGCCATATATTGAGAACATCATCAGGTTTTTTGAGAGAGAAGTGAAAGAAGCCATCAATATTAGAAATGAAAAACTAACACCAAACAGATAGTCACTGTAGGACCACTGACTCACGTCCTAATTGCTGCATTGATGACCTTCTTGGCTTTATAAGTCTGATTGTTCTGACTACAAGTTATCGCTGTTACTTCCAGCCCTGTGCAGAACTGAAAAACCCTTTTGGATGAGAGGTGAAATGTCTTCAAGGAATAAGAGAAGAAGTCCAGTTACCTTCTATTTTAGCATTCAGGATTCTCATGTCCTGGATGACTGAGAATCTACACCAGGGTACCACTAGGTTTCCGGATAATTTGAAGAAAAAAAAAAAAAAAACAGGGAAACAGCTCTGGTCATTTATTAAAATGACCAGAGTAGACTGGAAAGGACATATTTTATTTTTCAAGTGGCAGCTACGTATCAGACTGGGACCTTGCAAAACAGTGCCATCTTTTGCTACGACTGCCAAGACTGATCGGCATGCAGGTGGACTGATGATGGATCCAAGAACCGGTGAGCCCCACTAGGACTGCATGTGAAACATGATCCAAGGTACACTTTGATGTGCAGCATGAAGAGTGAGATGTGTCGTTGTGAATACAGCTCCTGATAACATCCTGCACAAGTCACACATTTATGTCATTTGTATGACTGCTGTGATGGGGTGTCACATAATTAAAGTGAAAGCTGCAGAACATTGTTTCTCATTTTTATTGTTCCTCGTTTCAGCCTCTGCATCAGTATCATGGCCTTCTGAGTCATAAGAGTCAGATCCAGGCTCAAACATATGAGGCTGAACTGCTTCCAGCAGGAACACTTCTTCCGACAAAGCTGTTTTCCTCAAGTGAAAATTGGTTTTGACTGAATGAAAATGCTTGTGAATCCATGTCAGATTCTATGAAAATATTTCTCATCCAGTCAACAAATCACCCTGAAACTCAGATATTTATGTCAGTCTGCCTTATTTTGCCGTCTGCGCTCTGCTTTCATGACCCCATATGACATCTAGAGACCCAAAAGTTCACAGAAACACTTTTTTCGTGTACTTATTAAAAATTTTGTATTATGGTGAAAACCTGTATTGATTATTGATATTTTTGATATTGTGTTTTTAAGCTGAAATACTACCTTAGCGATTTATATATAACCTAAGGTTTGATACTAAGAACTTGTGATCATAATATATAGATATGATTTGCTTTTCTCATCTCAAAATGGTAACGTTATCTTTCATCTTTTTGTATTTGTGCCTCTGGAAAAATAAGTGTTAGGGCGTTTGTACCAGAAGAGCACAAGGAAGTTTTGTGCTCTACAGCATGCAAACTAATACAAGCTTTAACATGTAAAGTCATTATGCTAGTGATATTTTTTCCCCCGCCTATGCTTACTTTGAAGTCAGCTGTAAAAGCTCTTTAATCTGCTCAGATTTGAGCAAAATATGTTTTTCTTTGAGAAATAACTATAAAAGGGGGGATATAGAAACCTTTGAAGCACCATAGACTGATACGTATATGTAAAATGGGATTTTTTTTTTTTTTACCCTCTTTTTAATCTTTTGTCTTCTTTTTGCAAAAGCTTCAAAAGGAGATTTCTTTTTACTAATAGCCATTCAAATCAATGTTAGTTCAGACAACACAGCTGTACAGAAATGAGAGGTTTGACAGACAGCAGAAGAAGGTGTTTGTCATTTTGAACATTAGATACAGTGAACTTAAAATACCAACTGATCAGAAACATCTGAGTACTAAGGTATGTCATTATCTACTCATACTTTTTAAAGAGTTTTTTTTTTTTTTTTTTTTACATTTAAAGAAAGTTAAGATTATAATGACAAAAAGATCCTCGGGTCAGCAAGGAATGAATAGACAGCATGATAATTGGGCCAGAAATTGGATCAGCATGAATTTTTTTTTTGTCATGCATCTCGTAAATGAATGCCTAATGAAATATTCAAAAGCAGAGACTTTGCAAAGTGACTATGCCATAACACTTTGGGAGCAAGTTTAATGTTTATTGGGGGAAATATATCAAAAACTGCTTTGAGCTATAGAATATTTTCTTTAAATCCAGCTGTGACTGAAAGATTTAGGAGGTTTCACTTTCTGTCAGATTATGTCTCCTCTTGTTCTTGTTTATCCTCCTCTGAGGTCCCTGTGGGTGCATCTGGAATTGCCTTTTTCCCAATTTTCCTGTTCTCTTCCAATACTGTCATTTTTAGGTGCAATGTAATATAAGATACTTGTTTTATTTGTCCTAACAAAAAATAGAATCAAATTGTTTAGGAAATTACTAGCTGTATTAGATGGCATATATATAGCCATTATCTGAAGTTGGCAAATTCACTTTTGTCTTTTAACACCTTGCTACCTAAATGTATTTACAATTTTATTTTAAAACACAAACTATTATTTCTGCTTTTGTTGTCAATCAAAATTAAATAGAGATTAATAATTTGAATATGGTACATTTAATAGATACACAGTGGACCACCAGTATTCATAGCAGTTAAAAACCACAGCTTAAATCTTCAAATACTTGAGACTCCCTCTAAAAACGCTCAGAACTGCCTATTTCAATAATTCAAAAACCAAATTTAATATGCACAGTGAAAACTGTCCTGGCACCACCACAGGAGTTAATATCTACAGCAGGGGGTCCTCAAATGCAGGCCTCGAGGGTTGGTGTCCTGCAACCTATAGATGTGTCCCTGGTCCAACACATCTGAATCAAATGGCTGAATTACCTTCTCAGTATGCAGTCAAGTTCTCCAGAGTCCTGCTAATGATCTGATTATTTGACTCAGGTGTGTTGAAGCAGAGACACAACTAAAAGTTGCAGGAAACTGGACCTCGGGGACTGGATTTGAAGTTTCAGCCAATCAGCCCCAACAAAAATGAATGGCGCTCTGGGACTGGCTTCTTTGCAAATGCCAGCTAGTAGTCGGTGTTTCAGCTTCACAAGTTACGCCGATAAGATTTATTGTCGGGTAACACACATTTATTTGAAACAGGAAGGAGAGAGTTTAGAATCAAGCACAAGAGTGAAAACCAGACATTTAGAGCCTGTAGAGCTCCATTTTGGGGTAATTTTTGAACTAACAAATGGGCTTGCAAGGGTGAGAGTATTTCTGGCCTTCAGCTTACACTGAATAGAGGATTTCTTGCCCCATCGTGCCAAATGCCAATAAGTAAATTACCTCTACCTCTGTGAAGGTCTGTAAATCTCAGATCAGCTTAAACAAGGTCTGTTCAAACAGTAAAACATCTAAAACCTGAAGGGCAGGGTGTGTTGAGGATTCTGGCTGGAATAAAAATCAGCACCTCCAAAGTCAATATCTTTTCCAGGAAAAGGACAGAGTGCTTTCATCAGGTCAGGGATGAGGTCCTGCCCCAAGTGGAGGGGTTCAAGTATCTCAGCATCTTGGTCGGATGAGGGGAAAATGGAATGTGAGATGAATAGGTAGATTGGTGCTCCGTCTACAGTGATGCAAGCAATGTGCCAGTCTGTTGTGGTAAAGAGAGACTGATTTACCAGTCGATCGAGGTTCCTACTTTCATCTATGGTCACAAGCTCTGGGGAGTGACCAAAAGAACAAGATCATGGATACAAGCAGCCGAAATTTGTTTCCTGCTCAAGGTGTCTGGACTCTCCCTTAGACCTAGGTAGGGAAGCCCGGCCATCCGGGAGGAGGTCAGAGTAGAGCCGCTCCTCCTCCACATTGAGAGGAGCCAGTTGAGGTGGCTTGGGCATCTAGTAAGAATGCCTCCTGGACACCACTTTGGTGAGGTGTTTTGGGCACTTCCTACCAGGAGGAGACCAAGAGGAAGATCCAGGACACGCTGGAGGACCTATGTTTCTCAGCTGGCCTGGGAACGCGTTGGGATTCTCCCAGAGGAGCTGCAACAAGTGGCTGGGGAGAGGGATGTCTGGGTCTCTCTGCGTAGGCTCGTGTCCCCATGATATGACCCCAGATAAGCTGAAGATGATGGCTGGATGGATAGATGGATGGATGGATGGATGGATGGAACAAACCAATATAATTGAACAGAAATCATATTAGGCACTTCAGATTAACAAAATGAATAATATGTAAGGAATGTATTTAAACTTCCAATTGAAACTGAGGATTCTCATTGAAGCAATATGTATATTTCTGTAGGGATAACAAGAAAAGCAACGATTTCATGATAAAGTTGTTTACCTGCACTGAGATCTGCGATAGAAATTTAGAATACACCACAGATAGAATCTTACATTTACTCACGGTGACATTTAAAGTAATTTATCAACACTGATCACTTTAAAAACCCTACATGTATGGCTAAAAAAAGCAGGATGTTTTATTTAAACAATTCTATATATGTTTTTATTGTGTACCCAAAATACAAACAACAAACAGGAGTTAATGATAAAGAAACGATTGTCAGGAGAACCTAGTTTTAAAGTAATAGCTGAAAGACTTTAAAGACAGCTTCCCTGATTGAAGCTGCCAACAACACCTATCAGTAGAACTCTGACACGCTAATTAAGGTGACAACAGCTTTCTTAGGGAAAGACGGTGAAACTGCTTTGTAATGGTGGAAACATTTGGTGTCTCATTGGGTGTTGAATTTGGTAGATTTTGTTTGTCACAAAAGTATTCAGACCTTTTACACATTTCATCAAGTTAGCACAACCCATTGTGTGTTAGGGATTTTATGTAAAAGACTAAGTGAAACGGTGAGCATGCGTTCAGCAACCTTTATTCTGATAGCCCTAACTAAACTCCCATGCAACTAGTTACCTGCAGAGGTCAGCTAGTTAGTGTACACCTGGCTGGAATTTTATCTCAGGAAATCCAGCTGTTCTATGAAGGCCTTAGAGGTTTTTTAGGGAACATTAGTGAACAAGCATCATCACAAAAACAAAGGAACACAGAAAGTAGTTCGAAGTTATATTATAAAACCAGATCCAAAGCTTTGAACATCTCACAGACACCTAAACTGACAGGCCGGGCAAGGAAAGCATTAGCGAAGTGAAGTGTCAGCAAAGTGTTCAAGAGGCCTATGGTAACTCTGGAGAAACTGTAGAGATTCACAGCTCGGGTGGGAGAATCTCAAAAACGTGTTTAAGTTGTAAGAAAGCTTTAAAGGAAGTCCTGTTTTCAGTTTTCCACAAAACATGTAAGGAACATGGCAAACATGTAGCAGGAGATACTTTTCTCAGGAGAAACCCAAAACTTTCTGGCCTACATGCAAAACACTTTATATGAAGGGAAACTATGACTAAGGCTAAACATCACTCCGAATCTCCTTCCCCAATGGGAAGTGGATCAGCTAAATAAGATAATCATGGATTAAACTCCAGGATTGCCCATGGTATAGAGGCTGCAAAAGAATTAAAAATGGGTTGAAGGTTCAACCTCGAGCCAGATCTAACTCCGTCTGAGAGCTTGTGGCAAGAAAATAGCTGTTTCTAACGGCTCTTTGTCCAGTCCAATGGAGCTTTGGATGTTTTAGCAAAGGAGAAGGAGCAAAAAGTTGTGTCTCTACAAAGCTTGTATAGAACTGTTTTAGAAAGGTGGTCCTACAAAGTACTGGCTCAGGTGGGACTTGAAATGAAACACATGCCACAATTTTTTGTTTCTAAAAAGTTGTGAAACCAGATTAATGCTGTCTTCTCTTTCACACTTGTTCACTCATTTATGTTGGTATATATACATAAAATCCCAATAGATTCACTGAAGTTTGAGGTTGTAACGTGACTAAATCTGAAAAAGTTCAGGGAGTATGACCATGTTTGCGAGACACTAACTTCTTAGAAGGGTTAACATCAAAGAAACAGTATTTGTGAGATTTGATAGAAAATGTTCTCATTATTCATCCATAGATATACAGAATGCTGGTTTGAAAAAACTCATTTGACAGTTTCATTAGGGGGTTGTGCTTGGATTCATTAATAAGGCTAGCTCAGCATCCAGACAAGAGGCAGATGACAGATGCTCAGTAAGACAGACAAAAAGAAAATTAATGATTAATAGATGTGAAGTCAAGGCCAAGCATGAGGTAAAGTTATTTACCGCACATCATCCTCTTTCGATCTAATTCTCCAGCACTTATATAAGGTTCTCTCAGGTTGGGGATGCAGTGCAAAGAAATTTGCATTTTAACCTGTAATTTAATCTTGCATTGAGTCTTAAAATCCAAGCAGAGGACTTTGTTTGATGAAGTGGAAGTGGCCTCGCACTCCAACAGTCGGCAGCATCCCGCACACAGAGGCACGTTCTTATGACAGGCTCCATTTTTCATAATTCCACCATTTGATTACAACCGCATCATGATTGATGAAGCACAGGTTGGCTTTAACGCATCACGTCGGGTCTTAAGATGGCATAGCAGATTGACATGAGGAGGTATAGAAAAGAGAAACTCGGGAACTAGTACTACTGTGCAAATTGTACTTGATACTAATGTTTTTTTTTGTTTGTTTTTTTGTTTTTTTTTAACACATTCTACATTTGCAAAGGTGTCTTTTTTCAAAAGAAACAATATATCCAAGTATTAGTGTACACGTCAACCTCTGCTTAGAGCAAAAACTAGTTCTTGATTAAAACTTGATACTCATGTCTTTAGTCATCTCCTCACCAAACCACTTAATTCTTGGCTTTCAGGACTTCAACAGGACTTAAAGGAGCTGCTTCTACTCCCAGACTCATGTGTCTTCATATTGCATATGCACTATTTGTGTGAGCTGTATTGATATTAAAAGTAACACTGTGTTTAGTTCTACGATCCATCCATCACCAGTTCAGGAGGTTAGCAGATTCAAGAGGTAAAACCTGACTTTCTCAGCAACAGTCTTTAGCTCATTCTGAGGGATCCCAGGCCAAAAAAGATAAAATGTCCCTCCAGTGAGTTCTGGGTCTGGCCTGGGATCTCCTCCCAGTGGAATGTGTCCAGAAACCCTCCAAAGGAAAAAAGTTTAGGAGTCTTCCTTATCAGATGCCTGAACCAACTCAATTTACCTCCTGTTTGATGTGGTCTTCTACTCTGAGCACTCCACCAGACAACAGAGTTCCTAACCCTATCTCTAAGACTAAGTCCAGCAAACCCAACTGACAAAAGATGTTTCAGCTGCTAAAAATATGTGATTTTGTTCATTTTGTCATGATCAATATTTCATGACCTGTGGTGAGAATTAGAAAATGTGTGAACTGGTCATTTGAAAGCTACATATTTAGATTCAGTGTTTTCTTCTTCAAGACAGACTGGAGAACTCCATGCATTACAGCAGATGAGGCCACAATCCATTTATTTATCTCCCATTCCATTCCATACCTTACTCTTGAACAAAGCACCAAAGACACTTAAACTCTTCTGCTTAAGACAGGGGCTGACCCTCAACTCTGAGAAACCAATCCTTCATGCCTAAAGTACCCAACAAGTGGAGACATTGTCATGCTGAGGGGATCATTTAAGTCAGCAGGGACAGGGAAGCTGCTCAGAGATTATGGGAAGATGAATCGAGCTAAATACAGGAATATCCGGCAAGAAAACCTGATAGTTGTTTCAGAAGACTTGAGACTGAGGGGGTGGCTCAGGTTCCAGCAGGCCAATGAATCTAAACATACAGTCAGAGTGGCAATGAAGTAGTTTAGATCCAATCATGTTTATGTCAAGTTTTCTGTTTTCAATGTTTGTTGGTACAGTGTATAGCTGGAGTTAGGGACCACAACTGTTTGCGAATAGCTAAAGTCCTTGTACTTGTGACCCCCTCCAACAAAGCTTAGAATTGCCTATTGTAATAGCTCAAACACCAAATATACCTTAACGTGCATTAATATGCACAGTTAAAACTATCTTTGCACTACTGCATGGGTTCAAATCCAAGCTCTTGCTCATTTCTGCTCTTGGGGGTACAGCCAGTCAGCACCAAGGAAAATGATTTGCTCTTCTGGATTGGCTGCTTTGGAAACAGCAGCCAATAGCATATCAAGTAACACTGCGCCTAAGTATCTCAGTTTCCTAAGCTGCATTTTTCCCCTGAATATTTTAGATATGCTCTACAAAAAAAAAAAAAAAAAAAAAAAAAAAAAAAATCCTTGAATTGGTGAGGGTGCACTGTATCCTTTTATCCTACTTCCTATTTCTTTCAAGAGTTATACCATCAACTTGCCAGGGACAACATAGGAATATCAGCTTGTTGGATAAATCTGGTAGATTTACTAGCTGTAATCATGGTAATTAATTTGCACTTTTCCCATTTAAATAAATAGCTTTCAAGTCTGCAGCCAGTTATTCTTTTCAGTCTCCCATTCAGTCAACTGATGGCAAACTTGGATGTATTTTGTGTTCTGCCATCTATTTTTCAGTTAACACCATAGCTATCTGTTCTTTTGTAAAACGACCCCTCCTCATATTATCTTGGCAGCTTCTTAATGGCTTTTCCAGAGTCTGTTTTCAAGACATGCCTCTCAAGTATGAGTGGGTATTGTCATAGTTTTTAGCTTTTCTGTTGTTTTTTTTCCCATATAGCCAAGGCTGCAGAGTCAAAAGCCTGCTCTAGCCATGTCTGAGGGGGAAAAAGGATGCTGAAAGCTTGGGTTTTTTAATAATTTTTAACCTCATCCAACAGTGCAGAGAGTGTTTCTGACAGACACGCAGGCAGGAGGAAAAAGGAGAACTGGGAATAAATTACCTTGTATGTGCAGAGAAAAAAGGTGAACTATTATTTATTTAAAATACGTGCAGTCACAAAGTCTGTCTTCCACAGTTATGACTGCACATATTTTTCAGTGTTGTGGCAACTTGGCTTTAGACACAAATAAAACCCGGCCTTGTGGTCTAAAAAGTCATTTTAACAGAAAAACTCTGGAGCTGTCACCAATAATGGGTCAAAAAACAGTTATTTGATTCAGGTGTATTTGAGAATGTCATCATGAGTCAGAGCTTTGGGGTCGGATGAAGCAGAAATCATACCTTACAGCCAAAATTACCATTAGTTCTGACAGTTAATAAAAATCCACTTTATTACCTCCTGTGTCAACATGTAGGCAGAGGACTAGAACTGCCATTACGTTTTTATTTTCTGCAATAGACAAACTTATAATTGCCAAAGTGTGGTATGTATTTGTATTCTCCTCACTGACACCACTGAATAAAACCAAGTGCAGCCAGCTGCCTTTGAAATTCACCAAATTAGTCACGTCTAATTTGATCTCAGAAAAAATGAGCTGTTCTGTGAAGGCCTCAGAGGTTTGTTAGAGAACATTAGTGAACAAACAGCATCATGAAGACCAAGAAACACAGCAGCGAGGTCAGGGAGGAAGTTGTAGAGAAATCTAAAACAGGGTTAGGTTGATAAAACAATATCACAAGCTTAAGAACATATCACAGATCTCTGTTCAATCAATCATCTGGAAATAAAAAGAGGCACAGATGGCACAGTTACAAAAGATCAACACATGGTCATCAACCTAAAATGAGCATTAATTGGAGTGGTAGCTAAGAAGTCCATGCTAAATTTGGAGGAGTTGCAGAGAGCCACAGATCAGGTGACAGACTATAACAGCACAGGAGCAGATCTAAAATAATTGAAAGAAAATGCAGCTAGCTGAAATACCTAGGTGCAATACTGCTTGTCACGCTACTGGCTGGCTCCTGCAAAGCAGACAAATCGGATGCCATTTATTTTCCTTGGTGTTGATTGGCTGTACCCACAAAACCAGAAATAAGGGAGACTGTAAATGTTAGCTTCTGTGGTCGTGCTAAGACGGTTTCCTTTGTGAATATCCATGCATAAAAAGGCATATTTGTGTGTGAGCTATTAAAATAGGCAATTATAAGCATTTTAAGAAGGGTCTTAAGTATTTGCAGATTTTAGCTACTGCCAGGTGGCTATGGTCTCTAATCCCTACAAATTCCGGAGATCCACTTTACTCGTGCACACCATAAATTTTGCCTTTGAGGAAAATTGGCAGGAAGAAAGCAATTGCTTCTGAACAAAGCAAACGTGGAAGAAGGTGCTCTGGTTAGATGAGACCAAAATTTGACTTTCTGGTATTTACATTTTTGCTATATGCAGCATCCCCATGGTAAATCATGGTTGTATCAGCATCATGCTTTGGAAACACTTTTGTTTAGCAGGGATATGGAAGATAGTACAGTTTATAGGAAGATTAGCCTGGTTAAAAACCAGCCCCTTGTTCTACGCTTTCCTTCGTGTAGAGGGTCTGGACCGTCAGCTATTGAGAACCGATTACTTGCTGGAGGCGTGGACTCTGTTGAAGTTTTACATTTTATCCAATCGCTAACTTTTGGCCGTGATGTATGTCATGTGTCAGTTCCACTATTGAGATTACCAGAAATTACCCGTGCTGTAAACAATCATCCTCCACTGCGAAGGGAGAAGTGCTGAGCCAAACGAAATCGCTGCTGATGTTAATTCATTATTTGGAAGTGTGGCCAACACAGACCGATAGCTTTGTTCACTTCTTCCGCTGTCATTGCTAAAACTACAGGCTGACCACAATTCTAAACCAGCGCAGAAAATTAACGTCATCGTTCATTACTTCTCCTTCTGCTTGCTGATTGGCCCGGTTGAAATTCTACAGGAGAAAGTCAGCTCAATGGGAGAAAGCTCAGCGCTGAAGGGAGATGAAAATCGAGTGTAATTGCTTAGGAAGGCAATGGCCAGGCTATAGGAAGATAGGATAAGAATAGACTTGAGACTGGAATGGAAGTTCACCTTCCAGCAGGACAATGACAATAAACAAACAGCCATAGTTGCAGGTTTAGATTAAAGCGTATTCATGTGTTAGAATAAACATAGCTAAATCCAATTGAAAATTGATTTCCATCAAGCCTCCCCATCTGATCTGAGTGAGCATGAGGTATTTTGCAAAGAGAAATAGGCAAAATTTGATCTCTAGATGTGCAAACTTGGTTAAGACATGCTAAAAGTATGCCAGCTGTAACTGTGGTGAAAAGTGGTTGAATTGTAAAGATCAACTAAGGGGGGTTGAATATAAATGTATGTACAACTTTTTATTTTTTTTCTGTACAGAAAAGTTTGAAAACTACTTGACCTTTCTTTCGCATCATTATTATAAGCACATTTCTCCTTGTTTATTACATAAAACACTCATAAAATACAATAGAGGTTGTGAGTGACTTCTGATGGGGTTAAAGTCAAGGTATGACTACTTTTGTAAGCCAATGCACCTGAAAAAGTCCCTTTTACAGTGTGGAAACTAGTTATTTGAACTATGAATAACAGATTCTTTCAAAATATAAGCGATTTTTAATGCACCACAGCAGGAAAGTAAATTATATTGTTCAAATTCAAATATTGACATCTTTTTTTCCAAATGGACAGATGGCCTCCATCAATAGCAGCTCTTCTTTTTCTCTCAACAAGCTGAATGCTCTTTAAAAAACAGTCCATGTACCCTGAAAACCACATTCACCTCCTTCAGGTTACAACCTCTTTGGCTGTTAGCACTTACTCTTTTTTTTCTGTGTCTGTCAGCTCTTTTTATTCCTGTCTAACATTTTTTTTTCCCCCAGCTCTTTCAGATATTAATGACACCGGGATAATAGTAGCTTTCATGTCTTGGCCTTTGACCCTTTAGGGCGTACTTAGAGGTGCAAATTTAATCTTCTGTCTCGTCGCTTTCCTGCTTTGTAAAGAATATAAATGGAAAATGTTTCCAACTCTTGCAAAACATTGCATGTTTATGTTTATCTTGCAATAATACAGAATATTGCAGACCTGTAGTTCTTAGGAGCTAAAGTGTTTGCAGCAGTTTCAACCTTTGGTTTGCAAAAATGAAGTGAAATCTTTGACCATGCAAGGGTATAACAGTGTCAGTAGCATTCAGTCACCTTTGCTGCTCCCATCAAGATACCCTTTTCCTACTGCCAGCTTATCATGCATGTTTATCGCCAGTCGTAAGGTCTCTCACACGCCCTTTTAAAATAAATAAATAAATAAATAAATAAATAAATAAATAAATAGTGTCCCTATAACCTGTTATCGAATGTCAGCTGGCGTGAATAATTTCGGTCCTTTATCACCCCGTGCAACGGAATATAGTTTACTTCTCAATCTCTCCAGTCACTCATGATTCCGGTTTGTTATCGCGCCACCAGGCTTCCCTGAAGATACAGCAGGAGGGTTTCTGTGGCTTCGGTTAAAGGCTGAGACATCAAAGACTGTCTTGTGGGCACTGCTCGACCTGCTTCTCTATGAGGAGAATAAGAAAGGCCACAGCCTGCCCTTTTAATTCGGTGAAACATGCAGAATGTCCTACTGCCACTACATTTCCCTTTTTTTACTTCCCTTACCTATTGCAGATGGAATTCAGTTGAATCTTGCTGTAGCAGCTTCCTCAAATAACATAGAAAACAACAACAAAGAGTCAAGAATTAGGAATATTTTGTCATTCCAGAAATAAAAAAAGATTTAATAACCAAAAAATTTAGGGCCTCTTCTGATACAAGCAGAAAAAATATTCAGTGGTGATGGACATGGCCACACACATCTGAGTGTCATAAAGTCACAAAGTGCCTTCAATTAAAAAAAAAGAACAAATTCATAACTATTGATAAAAAAAATGTAATGGAGTCATGAATAACAAATAAAATTTAACAAAAAGCTATCTTTTCATTGCATTGGCTTAATGGTGAAAAAAGAAAACTCGAAGATTCTGAGAGGACAAAAAGGACACGGAGCATGAAATGAGGAGCATGGATGGAGAAACAGGCATGGAAACAGAATAAAAACGAGAAGAATAAACCAGGAAATGGAGTAACAAGCATGGGAATGGATGAATCCAGCACCGAACAATGAAAAATCAGGAGCTTAATAGGAGGTGAAACAGGTGAGTGGCATTAGTGTGATGGGCAGACACAGGTGGGCTGAATTAGCCTAACTGGCAGTGAGTGTGAATAATATGGAAATGGGGAAGCAGACTGAAAGACACAAAAGCAGCTGATCTGGGACTCAGGGAACCAGAATAACAGCCTGACAATAATCTAAGAAAAATCAATAGAACACAAAGAATAAACCATGAAACTAAACATAAAGAAATAAACTAATATAGCAACATCTTAACAACAATGATATACATGGAGAAAATAGAACTGAATATGGCAAGACCTGTAGAATATAAATAACCGACATGAGAGAAAACAAACCAAAACCCAAACATCCAAGGAATGTAACATTTTCATAATTATGTACAACACAAACGGGTAGACATTTCGTGTCCAGCATGTGGAAGTCTGATCATTAAATGTTTCTGGGTTACTATTATTATATACAAGATAGTAGATTTTCAGATACTTTTTGAAAGTCATAATGTGAGAAAAGAATAGTCTGGATGCAGACCTTGACTTTGTTGCTGTCCTTTATTAATGATTCAAAATTACTGGGGCTGTCAGTCGACTAAAATATTAAATTGCAATTAATCATGAGTGTCCATAATTAACTCATGATTAAATGCAAATTAATCACAGATTATTTAAAATGTTCTTAATGTACCTTAACAAATATACTTCTTTCATGCAAATGTCTATTTATTATATTTGCAACACATGACAAATAATATCAATAATATTCTACAGAAAAATCTATAAAGGAACTGCATGCTCCTAAAGATTTGCCTGAAGTACTCGTATGCGTACTCCTTCACAAGATAACTGTGTTTACCTGTCATGGAGGAACATTAAAGAGAACAAATTCTAAGTGGGATTAAAATGAGTAAACAAATAAAGTACAATGCATGACATGTTACAATGGGGAGTGTAATCCAGAACAAGGACTCCTCCTGCAAAGTGCTGTTAGAATAAGATTTATTCTTGTGTTTTTTTTCACATGGATTTGTTTGATGCAAACCTGTATAAACAACAGAAAGGTCTGACTTTACAGAGGAAACTGACCCATATAATCATGACAAGTTTTGTTTTCTGGAGGAAGATTCATTAGGAGAAGCTGATTAAAACTAAAAAAATCCTCAAAGAACTTCTTCACATCAAGTTATATAATATTTCAAATGAAAAGACTTTAACAGTGCTGTTCAAAGTAAATCATTTTTGAAGCAGGACAGGTGTAACAAGCTGAACATGGGATAATTTATCATGTCTTTGTTGCTTTTGTATATAATTTTTCATGTTTTTTTTGTTTTTTTTAATAAAACTTAAGTGTTGCTTCAGTAGTGAGTAAAAAACTGCATGTAAAATGACGCTATGCTATTTTTTTTTGTCTACAATAAAATAATTCTGTTGGTTCTTCCTGTTTCTTTCCCTCTCAGCTGCCACTGAGCGGCACTCACAGCTGATCTGAGCGCTGTCAAGATGTGACGAAGTTGTTTTAACTGTATTATTGTTATCCTCGTCTAATCCACAAACAGACCAAATCCCACAAAACACTGTCTCGCTTTTGAAACACCGTTTAATGCCGATTTTAACTAGCTGTGCTGCAATGGTTCTACTAGCTTGTACGTAGACAGAAATAGCAAGTAAAGCTATGTTTATTTCTACTCTATTCAATATGAAAGTCATACATAACCCTAGTCATCATCTTAGTCTTGAACCCATGCTTAATGAACTCCTTGTCTAATTTACTGTCATGGGTAGCTGTGCTACACTTAAAAACAGGCTTATCCATAAAAATAATAATAAAAAAAAAATAGATACATTTTCAACTGTTTTTCCTTTTCTCTCCCTTTATAGTAATAAAAGCATCACAACCAATCCAACAAATCATTATTTTAAATTTACAAGTGCCCAAACTATCAGTTTGTTAGACATTTAACAAGCAGGTAATGAGACAACCCAGACAACTCTGAAGGGCTCATGCATCCAGCTAAATGTTAACTGATTTAGCATCTGCTGCAGGGAGAGTGAGTGTAGGTGGAGGACTTAACTCACGTAGCATTCTTTCTTTCTCTATGTTGAATATGGTTGTCCTTGTTTTCTCATCTCTCTCATCTTCAGCACACAGCAAAGGTGACAGAGTTGAAATGTTCAAAGTCAAAAAATAATAATACACACACACACACACATATATATATATATATATATATATATATATATATATATATATATATATATATATATATATATATATATATAGGTAGGTTGCATTTTGAACCAACTATGAGTTTCACAATAAGTTGCAGGAAAAAAGAGAATGTTGCAGCTTTGATCTTGAGACAAAAAACCCAAGTCCAGCACGTCTGAGACCAAAGCAAAACCAGCCTTGAGATCAAGAGCATTCTTGACCACTACAACGCTAGTTTAAAACAGTTGCTTTTCCAACCTCCAGTACAAGGTAGCTGTACTGTTTTAGTCATGCTTGGTCAACATGTGATCAGAAATAAGTTTCCTCTGAGTTCTTCTAATCAGTCAGCTACCATTATCTTACTTCAGCAAGCCCCCAATAGGATCTCTTTTTGTCCTCTGTAACACATTGGTTTGTCTCTCAGCTTCCACAGTGAGTGAGGGTGAGCCATGGCCGCAGCTCAATACTTGTGTTAATACCACTGAGCAAAAGATGTGAAGAGGAACAACCATTACATGAGAACATCTCTTGCTCTTTTTGTAAAATTACAAACATTAAATGACCTGAACCATACCCGACCTCCCAAAGAAAACAAGATTTTTTTTGTTGTTGCACTTTCAGGATTTATTTCCCTCCAGAGCTGCATTCATATTTTCTGGCTCAGGTTAAATCACATCCAGTTATCTTCTTCTTTCAATGGTAGGTGTTTGATTCTTACAGTATTACCTGATGTAGACTTTACTTTATTACAGTTATGGTGCAAACATTTCAGTGTGTAGTTACATATTTCCAAATATCATTGCATGAAAAGCTTGGTCTGTAAAATTCAAAATTAATATAAAACTCACATAACACAAACTATAGATGCAAAAAGACACTGATAATATAACTCTTACCTCCTTCCCCCCCACTGTGCACATAGAGCACAATTTGACATATAGCCTCCATTCAAGCCTGGATAAAACCTGTCCAGGAAGCACACTATTACTGATTTCGAATTGGGACTGCAGTTTATAGCTCAATAATATAGTCATCACTCATACAGTCACAGACCATCACATGTTTCACATTAGCTCTGCATTTGACACTGATTTATTCCAACACTTTCTCAGCAGAGGGGGGAAAAATAAACATCCAGTCAGCATCTGCCAGGCCATACGCCTGTTCTCTTACCTGTACTGTTTTTTCATGTCAGTTTTATATTTGATGATCTGACAAACTTCAAATATTTTTCTTCTTTTGTTTTAGCTCCTTTCTAAATATTCTTCATCATAAATTTCTCGTCTTCCAGGAATTGTTCCTGTTCTGACCTATTCCGGAATGTTATGTGACAGAGCTAATTGCATTGTATCCCTTTATCAGCTGCACAACCCAGACTTTTGCTGCACCTATCTGCTGTGGAATACCCATAAATAAACTGTGACAAAGGTCTGAGTGGGACAGTCTTTGCCCTGCTACTTTGACCTTTCTGCAAAGAGAAACTCAACAGAAAAACAAGTCCCCTTGACACAAGGACGCAATCTAATTTGGTCCAGGGAGGCTGAAACAAGGCTTTCCATTTCAGAGTGCTTTGGAGCAAGTGATTCCAGCTCAGCCCACCCCCGTCAGGACTGGCACAAACAAGCCTGAAAAGAAATCAATGGCAAAGAGTTTAACAGCTGGACAACAATTGGTCTTATAGTCTGGACTCACTGTGGTCTCCAGGAGTTTTATAAACACAGGCAGAGAATAACAGTAGAGGCAAAAACTTTTGATAAGCTAGAGTTTGTTTCTCAGCTATTTTTTATTGCATACACATGAAATAATGGGTAGTTCTACCTTTAAATGAGCTGAAATGAGTCATTTTAGCATATCAAAAGATGCAGTTACCTTATAATTGTAAAGATATATACTGGCAGAGAGAGTGGTAGACAAAGAACGAAAAGCCAGACGAAAAGTGGAAAAAAAAAACAAACTGTCTTGATATGGTAAACTGTGTCCGAAAACTTTTTCCACTCAAGGTAAAAGTCTGGAGGTTGCACCAAAAGAACATAATGCAGAATGGAGAAGACTTTGAACTATAGGCTGTGCGAATCCACCTGAAAGGCAAAGGTTGGCGAGCTCACCTAATTATTTGAATAGTAATGTCTGCAAGGGAAATTTTCCTTCTGCTGTTCAGGGACACAATGCCATCGTGACACATGACAGTCAAACAGGATCAGATTAAAAGACTTCGGGTTTTAATTCTTGTGGAAGCTGCATCTGCTGAAGAAGAGCTGACAAAACATCATGTTTGGTCAGAAAAGTTATGAAGATTTTGGACAGCTGCTCTGCCATACATTCTTATGGTGAAACCCTTGGTAAAGGTGTACCAAAATCCGTAATATAAATGTAACTTATTTGGAGCAGCATAATCTCAGATCCCACAAGAAGATGGCAGTGCAAGAAGGTTGGTTTTGTATCAGCATTCTGTTTTGATTTATTCATATTCAAGACCAGTAGAATGTTATTTAACAAGTCCTGGCACCTAAAAGAGTTTATTTAGCCATGCACTTTAACACGGTTCCCTGGGTTAGACCCACAGCATCACAGATCCTTCACTGCACTCAACAATGGAAAAGGTTTCCCACATATTATTTGTTTGGTAATGAAATGTTTTTAGTTTTCTTTGGAAATAATGGTGAACAAATTACTGTAATCATACTGTATGTTTTGGATCATTGCCATGTTCATGGGTACATTTCTACTTCAGCTCTAAACTCTTTACAGATGGTCGACATTTTCCTGAAGATACATGATACTTATGATATATAATAGAGGTCTTGATGGTTTCTTTGGTGGCTGGCTGGCTCGAAGCTGCTGCAACAAAGCAACCCAAAACCATGACACTTTCAGCTCCATGCTTCACAACTGTTATGATCTTATCTCTCTGAAATGCTAAACAGTGGACCCTCCGTATTCGCCGGGGGTATTGACCACAGCTCCCTGCAAATAGTTAAAAGCCACAAATACTTGAGACCCCTCTAAAAATGCTTAGAACTGCCTATTTTAATAGTTCAAACACCAAATATACCTTAATATGCACATTGGAAACTGTCTTAGCCCTACCATCTCCACTCTTTGGGATACAATCAATCAGCACCAAAGAAAATAAATGCCGCTTCTGGATTGGCTGATTTGCAAACACGAGTCAATAGTGTGTCACGTAGCATCTTGGTATTTCAGCTTTCCAAGCTGCATTTTCTTTTGAATATTTTAAAAGTCCACTTTGAAAAAAACCCCGTGAACAGGCAGGTTTTCCACCAGAGATTTGGAATAACATTCCACAGAAAAAATCAGTGAATAGAAGAATCCGCACAAATACTAAACCGCAAACAGGCAGGGTTCCACAGTATTTGGTTAATGCTAAGCTTCTTTCTTGCGGTCTGCCCTCAGGGTGCATTTGTTTGGACAGCTACACCATGTTAGCATGATTGTAGTTGTTTTGTCCTCGACATGTAGACTGTGTGCCAAATAGTGGAATGAATGATTGACATTTATTTTGTGATCTATTCAAACTCATAACCAAACTCATGAACTGCTACAGTCTTCTTTTGAAGGCATCAGACAACCCTTTCAATCTCACTATGGTCTTCACTGATATTTCAACACTGGAGTAGACCAAACTAAATGTCTTTGGGTTTAAAATGGGCCAAACCTCCTGCCTGCAGAGTGGCAATGTTCCCATCACATGCACTTGATTGTATATGGCTGCATGTAACTTTAGCCTTTTAAGTGGAGAAACATGTGGGGGTATCCTATTTTATTGTGGAGTGTCTTTGAATTTTTCAGTATTGTAAAAATTTATATTAGATATCCATATTTTGAAATTTGTTAGAAATTTGTATTGTAATTATTTGACATGTCTAGAGGTAAACACCTAATAATATTTGGTCTAACATTACTTCTTTAATGACTGATTGGTCTCTACTCTAAACCTTCTTCTACAGTTTAATGGCCACCATAACCTGTACCAGGTTAGACATTAATTGATTAGATTTTATTAGATTATGAAATAATATTTGAAAAATGGGATGTTACGAGCAATCATTTAGCAGTAATAACTTGGCTCGTTACAAACAATTGCTTTTAAATGTATTAAAACCAAAGATTGGTGTAGTATTTATTTGTTTCATGGTAATAATGCTTACAGAAACAGGAGAGAATCTTCAAAGCAAGAGAAAATTTAATCCAGCAGTGTGAGAGATCCCTGGAGTTTTGTCACCAGCTGCAATGTCTGTTTATCAGAAGTTGGAGACAAAACCCCGGAGGATAATGTTCTTCGCTCGAACATGAGCAATATTGGCCAACAGAGACACTGACATGGGAAGAGGCCAAGAAGTCATTTGATGACTAATCTTCTTACTGCTTCATGCTGACAGAGTAGCAGGCTGACACGTGGTTTCTTTTAGTATCAAGGCCCTGCAACTCATCACTTTCTGTAAAGCACACTGAGAAGAAAATGAGAGCACTGGGAGTGATCAATGCAAATTACCTACAAGGCCCTAGGAGAGCGGGGTCCACAGGTGGGTGTCAGAGTTGTGGGGGTGGAGGAGGCAGAGGAAAACACATCCAGGGGAATAATTAAGTTGTAGCACACAGATTCAGTGGTGGAAAATGGTTAGGGGAAAAAAAAGACTGGAAATCTCTTGATGGAAGCTTAAGAGGGTGGTGTGGCAACACTAGGGGGTGCCATCAGATATGGAAGCACTTACATGGCAATTAGAGGGTTTGCATAATGAAAATAATTAAGTTATACATCTTCATAGTCAAAGAGTGTTGTGGTTATCATCTGTGAAGTTCGCTTAGAAATTTGGTGAAGTTCAACAAAAATCTTCAAGATTAAGAAGTAATGCTGGAAAATGAATTGCTGCAAGGCCCAATTAGCACCCGGGTCTGGTCAATATAGTGAGTGGAACATATGCAGAGTAGTTTTGGTTTTCTGCCCTAACTAACCTTAATCAAGATTTTGATAAATACGAGAAAGCAAATTTGTCACGTTTGAACATGTGGACATGGACTTCAGTGCATTAGGGTGGTGAAGTTGAGAATATTTGACTACAATGGACCCCAGATATTTATGGGTGTTAGAAACTACAGCTGTTCATGAGTAGCTGAAATTTGCGAACACTTGAGAACTCGTCTAAAAACAATTTGACCTGCTCATTGCAATAATTCTAACAACAAATATACTGTAATAAGCCTTCATACACAGAGTAGAAACCTTCAAAGTACTACCACAGAAGCCAACACCTACAGTCTTCCGTATCTCTGTTCTTGGGGGTACAGCCAATCAGCACCAAAGAAAGTGAATGGCCTTCCTGGATTTGCTGCTTTGTAAACGACAGCCAATAGCATGTCAGGGAGCATTGCACTCAGGTATTTCAGCTTCCCAAGCTGCATTTTCTTTCTTATATTTTAGATGTGCTCTACAAAAAAAAAAAAAAAAAAAAAAAAAAAAAAAAAAAAAAAAAAAAAAAATTAAAAATTAAAAATAAAAATCTGAGAAAAGGCAGATTTTCATAAAAAAAAATTTTCGAGTTATGTTCCACAGAAAAATACTGAAATAGGCGAATGTGTGAATAGGCAGTACCACCGTAATGATCAGATAAAGCTGTGTGTTCTGTCATTGTGAGGTGATAGTAGCTTAGGGTTAGTACTGTGTTCCCATTAGGATCGTTAAGTTTGGTGGACGCTGAGTGAGTGTGAAGTAGATTATTTCAGTGCCAGTCACACTTACTATTGCCTAGGTGGTTTGAAGATGGAGCTTGGACATGCAGGTTGGGATTAGTTGGAGGTTCTTAGAAGGCCACAGGAGTTTTGTGGAAAGAGGAGCACTTCTTAGTGAGTCAAAACTGAAAGTAGCCAGAAAACCCTAAAGACAATCTGCTGGAAACAAAAACTATCCAATAAAGTCCTTCTTGGGCAAAAACAAAGAAAACAGAATGCCTAATTTTCAGGGGTACTCAACCACAAAGAGATCTAGATCACCACACTCATGCACAGGCAATATGGCAACAGCTTCAAATACTGCTGGTTATCCACTTTTTAAGTCAACCCAGATTTTCTGACTGCAGGCATGTAAAATGTGTGGAACCATGTATTAAAAAATGTTTTCTGAGTTGTAACACTACGGAGACATAGCAGCTGGACAGACATAGCAGCATAACAGAATAAAACACTTACAAATCCTGCCAACTCCACATGCCGTACTTGGGTCTTCAATCAGTTGGACAAAAAAATAATGTTTTAGAAATACATATTGTTTATTGTTGGATGTCTGTTAACAGCCTTGTGAAACTCAAAGCTTGTGGGTCTTATGTAGCTTTCGAAATCATGTTTTATCCATGCATGAACAGTCAAAAAATCTAAAGTATATAAACCACTAAAATAGACATATTAGAATCCAAAGGTTCACCAAGCATGATCATGTCAACAAACTTTGTAAGACCTCTTTCACAGCAGATTGGGACAGTATTATGACATGAAAAAAATCAGCTCAAACATATATGGTTTCTACAGGGTCTTGGAGATGTTTTCTGGGGTGCATCAAGAGTACAGACCACTTCAATTACCTGTGATGGTAAAGCTCTCAGACTGTTTTGAGCATGGACAAAGCTTTGTGGGGGAGATGCGATACTTCATTATAGTTTATAGTGGTGACAGCGTACCTTGGTTCTGAGTATAGCAGAGAGAGGCCTGGTGTCATCAGTGGCATATTATCTGTGATGCGCTTCCCACCCACGCTGTCCTTATGCCAAGGTTGCAGCCTAATCATATCTATACCATGTTGGCAGCTCTAAGTACTAAGTGGTTGCTGCACTCCCACTTAAATTGAGTTCCCCGCATAGAAAAATACACACACCTCCACATTGTACATATGGGCAGGTTGCTGGGAAACCACCTTGTGAATTCTTCAGGCTTCAAATGCTATACTCATTTGTAGTGGTGTCCCGATACCGATATCAGTGTTGGGGCAACATATTATTTTAATTAAGCTTTTACTGCTTTCGTTTTTAGACCACCATTAGAGTAAGCAGTGTAACGTCTCCCGTTTTAAGCTTTTGTCATCTGGGATGTGGGATTAATGAGAGCAGAGCAGGGTGAATCTACGTACGCATTTATTATGCAGTGCTGCGCTTGTTAGTCTAATGAACATCTGCACCTTACTTTCCTTCCTCAACAGGGTAAGCGCCTACTCCTCGATTTAGACTATTAGTAGATTAACACAACTTAATCGCACATTCTCTTTTGGCTTTGTCTGTCTATGTATTTCTTCTTCAATGTGCCACACGAGCCGAAGCCTGTCCAGAGCATCAAACAAATCATTTTGGCCTGACCCTAATTTTGCCTCTGGCTATGGATCTAAACTCCAGCGAAAAATTTGTCTTTTCACGAGTAATTTGATAAAGTATTTGAAAACTAAACAATCTGTATGTCATGCTCTATTTATGAATTGTTAAAACAGTCAGAGGGACTGTAGGCTTAAAAAGAAGGGCCACCCTGATCTAAATAAAATAAATTTGTTTACAAAAGCTATTGTGTGTATTATATGTAGGACTTGTTAATTACTAGGTATTGGTACTCAGTATCGGCGAGTACTTAAACTGAAGTACTCGTACTTATACTTGATCTGGAATAAAACGGTTTTGGGGGACCCCTACTCATTTGTCAGGCTGATAAACTGATGAAAACACTTCTGTTGTTTTCCCCACAGGTGGAAACTGTTGGTCGAGGTGTTGAAACTCCCCTTGTGTATTCAGGAAATTCTGTTCAGAAACTGATTGTTCAGAAACATTGTAGTGAAAATATGATATGCATGTCACTACTATTGTCATAGGATGGCCAGAAAGGTTACACAAAAGACCTTTGCTCACTACAAGAGCACAGCAGATATATGCTTGTATCCACATCGAAGGCAGTTTTCCAAATATGCTTCAGTCCACCAATGCTCCTACTGTACTGAAGATCTGGGAGACAGACATTAGGATTGTCTAAATGCAGATCTAAGCCAGTTTCCCAACCCTTCTGTAATTACTCTGGACACAAATTTAAACATGTTAAAAAAAGAAAAAAAAAACAACAAACAAACCATGTAGTCTGAAAACAGATGTGAGGCAAAGGGTCTGTTAAATAAAATGAATAAACCCAGATAAACCCGTTTGTCTTTTGTGCAGAGCTGATGTAGTTATTCATAAAGAATTCTGATGTTACATTATGAAACAAAACACAAAGCCAAGCAGTACATCAGAAAAGTGGCAACATTTTCTCTTCTTTAAAAACAATCTGGTCATAGTTAGGCCCTTAGCTTGAACAAGTCTCTGCCTTGAGACTTGTTCACAAACTATTTTCATTATGATTGAGATTAAGTATTTTACGTTTAAACATGTTTATTTCATATTTGATGTCCTCCATAATGTCAATACTAGATGTGCATTTCTTTTCATCTATTGGGCCTTTTTTAATCTGCTAACAAATCAGCTTTGACTGACCAAACACCTGCATCCACTCCAACAATCCCCTTTTACCCATTTTTCATATCATTTTTCAGATCCTTGTTCTGTCATTTTTGTCATGTCATTGCTGCTAGGCTTCGTTGTCTGCTTACTTTAGCTTGTTTAGTTTGTTTTGGAGATTCTCTGCTTTTACTTTGGTTTTGATTCATAAAAAGTTTCATTTTATTATGTTTCTATCCAACCTTTCAGTTTATCTTTTAGCAGCCTGGCTATTGCCTTCCTGCACAATTCCATTCAATTCTCATCTCCCTTCAGTGCTCCGTCTGGGATTTCTCCCATTGAACTCGATCTCTCAGGTAGAATTTCAATCGGGCCAATCAGTGAACGGAAGGAGAAGTTGTGAATGATGACATTGATTTTCTGCACTATTTTAGAAATGTTGACTGCCTATGGTTGTAGTTTGGTAATGGCAGTGGAGAAAGTAAACGAAGCCATTCAGTCCATGCTGATCAGGCTTCCAAATATTGAGTAATTAAAGTCGGAGCAAAAGGAACGTTTAAGACATTTTATTGCTGGCAAAGATGTCATGAGGCTTGGCACTTCTCTCTTTGCAGAGGGGGACGGTTGTTTACAGCGCAAACAATCTCCGGTTAGCTTCGCAGCGTAGCTGGTGCATTACATATGTCACGGCCAAACGATAGCGATTGGATCAAATCAGATTTTAAAAAAAAGTCAATCAAAACTTCAGCAGAGTCCACACCTCCATCAAGCAGTTGTTTCTCAATAGCTAAGGGTCCAGAACCTTTGTATGATGCAAAGCATAGAACAAGGAGCTGGTTCTCACCAGGCTAATCTTTTACAAGAGGAAACTAAAATAAACATTTGGGAGTTAGATTGAAGTTTCATGGTTAACACCAGGAAATAAAGTGTCATTAAAGTAGGATCACTATCTTAAAGAAAAGTGAATATAAATTTTAGGATTTTTAAAAATGCTAAAGGGGAATGTCAGCCCATCAATTTGGGACTTTAGGTTAAAACACAATTTGGTCATGCAGCAGGAAGATGAGAAAAAGCCCACCTAACAAGATAAAGGGAAAGTTTGAGGGGCCTCGTCAAAGCCCAGACTTAAATTGTCAAAAGTGTCTGAGTTAAAATAACTCAGAAAAGAAGAGTGGGAAGCAATTTCTTCACAGAGACACCAAGACTCAGTGCCAGTTGTTGGCACTGTGGGCCAGGTTATTTTTGTGTTATTGGTTAGACATGTTAGACATGCAATAAAAGTGAATGATCAGAAATAAGAGTCACAAAAAGCAAAAAGCTGAACAGAACTTTAAGGGGGCAAACTTTTATTTCCATGACCCTGTATGACACATTATTGAGGGAATTAAATACATTTTCAGCTCCACTTAATATAATACTTCCTATGTAGGTTCAGATTATAACCACTTTTGGCTAAAATATAAGTGGCTTCCTGTCTAAAGAAAGATTTAAACAAAGAAAAGGACAAATAGAACACAAAGAGCAGGAAGTATTGGTGACTCGTTTGAACAGAAATGCGCTCTGGGACTGTGATTTTGCACATCATTATCAGTAGCTATCTCTCTGAAGGGGGGAGGGGAAGTCACCACTGTGATTCATTCTGGGAAACATGACATTTAGGAGATAATCGCTCTGTCTCTGTGCAATTGTTAAAGTTTTCAGCAACGTAAAATTGCTTTATTCTTCCAGTTTGAGCTACAGAGCAGGTCTTTGTTCTGTGTTCTGGTAAGGTTATGCAGATAAATAAAACAGAAGAAACTGTGGAATATGTGTGTGTGATAGAAAATCACATAAAAGTGGTTTAAATTGTGGGGCATCTCAGTCAGGCTCCATTTATGTCACCATTGCTGTGTTTGAAATCTTCTCTGTTTCATGTTCAATAGACTGTACGAATAGATTCATCAAACGTATTGACTATCTTTTCACAAAGTTTAGGAGAAATAAATGAGAAATGAACCAAATAATACAAGATGACAGTAATCTAGGAAGAGAAGTGGAAATTTCCTTTACCTTATAGTTTGTTTTTTGGGGGTAAAATTATTCTGATGAACCATAGTACCTTGGAAAGCATTCAATGTCTTTTGAACTTTTTAGCCTTTGTCACTTCATATATTATTGCAATAGGCATACAGCTTGGCATGCATGTTGCACTATGATGCTAGAAACTTTTAGACAGGAGTTACTGATTTAATTGCATCAGAATCTGCATTAAGATGATTTTATCCAATCAACTCAGCTTGAAGGTACCTTAGCCTTAGCTGTCCAGAAAAACATCTAGTTATAGACTTCTTCTGAGCTTTTAATGAACTTCTGGTTCTCTTAGGTGTAGGGATTTGGTGTAATGTTTAAATACTCCCCAATATGTGGATTTGTAATGCCAGGGAGAAGTACTGGGTCAGAGTTTTTAATATGGATCTTCATTCTTAGTTAAAATGGTCTTGCATAACACCACTCCTCCAGTCTTTTTCCCAAACTGCCCCCATATTGTCCGGTCTTTTTGATAAAGACATCTTAAAAATATCATCAATTTGCCCAAAAAGTGTTTCACTAATCATCATGAGTCCTTGTAATTTGGCTGCATAAACAGGACCAAAATGTGATGACATCAGTGAAAGCACTTTATAGTTAATGAGAGGAAGGTTAAAATGCAGCTCATATTTCAAGTGGAGTATTTTGTCATATTAGACTAAGTAATAATGAACTTATACATTTTTTATCATATTGTATGGTAAACTTAGTTCTTGTCAAACACGCTTAAAAAAATGTGGTCCAGCTGCAAAGTGAGAATTTCCCTCCCACAGTTTAACAGGATGGAAAGAGAAAATAGCTCCATACACCACCCACCTCCGCCACCACACTCAGAGCGTCATTTCCAGACAGTTTGTGCTGCATAATTTAACTCCATCTGTGAAGAAATGTGGAGCTTGCTGGGAAGAAATGCATAAGGAATGTGTTCGCCTGTGTTCACAGTGTCACTTCTCAGACTCAAGCTGGCTGGTATACTTGCATTTTGTTTCACCACAAAAAGGTATTTAGGGTAATGATCGTGTGGCAGGATATGTGTCGCTGTGGTTCACAGCTATCCAGGTCATGGTAATCCTAAAAGCTCCAATAGAACAAGAGGAATCCAAACTTCCTCTTTTCTCTTTTCATGCTTGTAGAACATTTTACTTCTCACCTAAAAGGTTTCCTTAGTCAAAATGACTCGTAAAGATGTTTGGCCCTATAATCTGGATTAGAGAGACAAACACAAAGTTACTGTTATTATTGTCACAAAGTCATGTCTTTCTCTTTAAGTGCAACCCATCCCACTATGCTGGAGTATTTGAGTCCTTTCAGTGAATGAAGTAGAAACCAGAACAACAAATAAGGAAACTACTGGTTTACAATTGAAATACATTTCAGTTAGCCAGACAAGAGGTTGATAATCAAATTAAAGGTGCAAGGTACTATTATGAGGTCTTCAACAATAATGACAGCCCAAAACAACACACTTTTTTATATTTTGGTCCATGATACTGACATCCCTATCATTACCTACTCTGAGGTGGGTGGGACATATAAGCTACACCTCTTGGACTGTGCTGAACAAGTCAGAACTGATGTTTGATTCACCGAACTCCTGAAAACCAGTTTTATCAATTATCAGAATTTCTTTGTCCATTTGATTAGAAACTGCGGTGAGAATTTATACAAAATATGAATTACCACAGACAAAGTAACACATGGAATAAAATAAATGGTTGGGACTGTTTTACCACCCTTCACTTGTTTTTACTGCTTTCGCTGTAGCTCATATCTGTCATGAAGGAAGATCATCTTCCAAATAATTCACATACAGGAGTGCAAAAGACCAGAAGCAATTTCAGAAAAGCATCACCTTTTGGCACTTTAAGGTTTCTGTTGATAAATATAACCCATCCATCAACTTTCTATATCTAGTTTTTTTGGCAAGGTTACAGAGGGATTGTGCCCATCTCCATTAACCAAACAGTTATTTTATTTGGACAGTGGGAGGAAGCTGGAATACCAAGGGAGAAACCATGCATGCATGAGGACAGCATGCAAACTCCATGCAAAAGACCTCAGTCTGAGATTTGTACCCAGGACTTTCTTGCTGCAAGGCAACAGTGCTACCAACTGCGGCACCATGTGGCCAGAAATATAAAATTTCCGTTTTCATTTTCATGAGAGGTAAAAACATGATGAATGATCTTATCCTTTCTTCATTATGATTCAGAATCAGCTGACAGTAAGCCCAAGCTCTTTGTTTATGTCACCATTGTATAAAGCAGGCAAGCTTGGTGAAGGACAGTATGGTAAAGTATTTAAAGTGGGCTAAGTCCTCCTCTCTTTCTGTTGTGCATGTGTACAGTACAAAGGCCCGTCTGTAGCTGGGTCGAGGCTCGGCTAATGAGGTTTGCCTTGGAGTGGCAGCACTGCAGCGTAAAGTTGTTTTTACCCACTTTTGCACAGGATCTGTTCTCCACTCACCTCGGCTCATTACTGCACGCAAAGAAGAAGTGTCAGTGGAGCCATGACCCCTCTGGTCCGATTCATTACCCTGCATCCTGCACCCTCCGGAACCAACCTCATCTACAGATTTAAGGCGACAGTACAAGGTAACAGAAGGGAAAAATGATAAAATGAGAGGTCGGACATATTAGGACTGTTTGTCCTCAGAGAGCAGTCTAACTTGGTAAACTGTCTGATTATCAGATGTGCTTCTTTATTTGATACTTTTTAAGTTACCTCTGTCAGGAGTGTTTTTGAGGTCAAAACAAATCAATATAAAATAACACCTCAAAACTGACAAGAAATTTAAAGGAATATTGAAAACAATAAAAACAGAATAATAGATGTCAAAGATATGACCAAAAAATAAACTGACAACAAATGTCAGATCAATAGATCAATTCCAGTAGAAATAAATGTCATTTAAGTTCCTCTACATACATTAAAAGATTATAAAATTTAAAATGTGTTGTCCCCCCCCCCCCAGAAAATTAGAAAAGTGTATCGAACCAGTAGAAACAGAGGTGCCTCATCTCAGTATATTCCCTCATTACCTGCGCAGGGCTCTTTTTGTCTGAAGGCCATCAGCCTGTTCCTTGGCTGAGCTGTGAGGGAGGTCCATGTTGCTTTAATAACAGCCTACAACTTCACTACATTGTTGGATCTGGTGTCTTAGTCTTTAAAAAGCTTCAAATGTGGTTTAGGTCAGGCCACTGTGTAGTCATTAAAACAGATCTTGGCAGTGTGTACAGGTGCATGAAATCTCCAGAAAGCATGTCAGTATAGGAAAGCATGAAGTGCTCTAAAATTTCTTGGTTAAAAGGTGTGCTTACTATGGACATGATGAAACACAATGAGATGACATGGCTCCCCAAATAATTACCAACTGTGGAAACTTAACTGGACTTCAAGCAACTAAAATTCTGTGCCTCTCCACCAGACGTGGTTAGAATACACACACAAAAAAAAAAAAAAAAAAAAAAAAAAAAAAAAAAAAAAGGTACTCAAGTAAGAGTAGTACTACTTCAACATATTTTTACTTAAGCACAAGTAAAAAGTAGTAGTCCAAGAAATTACGCAAGAGTAAAAAGGTATTTTGTAAAAAGGCTACTCAAGTAACTGATTACATCTGATCAAATATTTTAAAATAATGTCATCAGTCAGACAAAAATATGAAGTTTTGTGCAAATGCTGATATTTTAAAGATAAAATGAAAAGAAAAATGCAAATAAGTATCATTATAAAATAAATTCAGCCAAAAAAAAAAAAAAAAAAAAAAAAAACGCAAAATTGTTCTATGTAAACTAATTCTTACAGTAGACATTGCATTTATTAAAACAGGCTAAAGTGCTTCCATTATCAATATGTGATGTTTACTGTATGTTGACCCGATCATCAGACTCAGCAGATAGAAAATAACATTAGAACAATAGAACATGTGTTCAAATAGGAAGACTGGCTTTAACATGAACTGTAGGTGTATGTCTCTCAGGTATGTTTTTGGTGAAAACATGTTTGTTCTTCATTCAGTGAAGTTAGTCGCAGTGGGTAGAGTATCTAGAAATTTTACTCTAGTAAGAGTACCGATACTTAAATATTTCTCAAGTAGAAATAAAAAGTATGATGTAGTAAAACTAATCTTGTGATTTTTGAAGTACTTTTTTCCCCAAAAAAGTTACTGAAGACAACATAATTGAGTAAATGTAACTGGTTACTGCTCACCTCTGCTCTCCACTCCTCTTCCTGACTCTGGGACTTGATTTCCAGATGAAATGCAAAATTTACTTTCATTTGAAAACCAGACTTTGGACCACTGAGCAAGAGTCCAGTCTAATGAACCACTCCTGGACCAATTTTCTCTGGTTTAGAAGTGGGGAATGCAACATTAGCCCATGTCTTCAGTGTTTCCTCGGTGTGTGGTGGCTGTCCAAGCTCTGACTCCAGCTGCAGGCCGCTCATTGTGAATCTTTCCCCAATTTATGAAGGGGTTTCGGCTCTCAAGACTGTGGATATTGTTGTTGGTGCAACTTTTTTATTCACCACACTTTTCCTTTCCACTGCAGTTGAAATGCTTGAATCCAACACTTTGTGAACAGCCAGCATCTTTAGCACTGACCTTTTGCAACTTAACCTCCTTGTAGAGGCTGTCAGTGACCACCAACTGGACAACTGTCAAATTTGCAATTCTTTTTACTGATTTCATGTAATATTTAAATTGTTTGAGAAAATGAATTGTGGGTTTTCATTAGCTATAAGCCATAATCATCAAAACAGTCAGATATAAACTCTTTACATATAAATTTTCTGCATTTAATGAGTTTATATAATCTATGATTCACTATGATTTAAATTACTACAATATATTTTCTCTGTTTCACTAATTAAGTTAGACGCACCTCTATACTTAATTACACAGGCCCCAGGATGGATTCTTGAGGGACACCACAACTTAGATGTAGAGGGGGAACATCTCACCCTTGACAGAATAGGATCTGTCAGAAAAATGTGAGATGAACATTTTGTCACTGATGGACAGTACTATGAAGTCTAACCTCTTAATGGAGACAAATTACCCCTACCAATACAGCTGTGTAAAAATGGTAATAAGTCAAAACTGATTCTGTACCGTGCCAGGTCCTGAAACCTTACTGGAAGTTTTCTCATTATTGATCATGTTCAACTTTTTCTGGAATCTTTGAAAGAAAAAGCAGTTTTGAGATCAGTCAGTAATTAAACAAATCCGATTCAATTTTGAGCTTTTAATGCAGTTAGATCACAGATCAGTCTTTTAACACAAGGAGTTTATCGGATGGATCCTTAGGGGAAACCCCAACAACAATGCATCATTAACAATATTTATGATGGCTTTCAGATCAATAGGCCCATTATAAATCTCTGAGAAGAATGTTGACTTGCTCCATACTCCCTTTGTTTTAATATAAGACTTTTTAATCTGGATAATAGTATGTATGAAACAACTGGATATTTCAGTTGTTAAGACTGGAACTATTGAACCTCACTGCAAGAAAACAAACTTGCAGGACTAGTACAAGAACAGCTGTAGTGGATGCAAACTATTCTCATTATGTTCTAGCCACAGTAAAATCAAGTGTGAAATTCAGCATTGACAAGGCAGTGTTAGAAAACCTTTCAACACAAAGGGTTGCTGAGATGTTGAAGAAAAAAAAAAACTGCTGCAGGCTTAAAGCTGTCCTGGGTGGAAGTGTAATTACATCAATGTCTCCATATGAAACAGCCCAGCGAGGTGCAGAAAGCCCAACACATCTCTCAGCGGCGCTAAATTAGCTTTGGGATGTGTCATGTCAAAGTTGTTGGACTTATCCTCAGCAGGAATGCTTTCTTCCCTTTTTTTTTTTTGTCTTCTCCCTCTCGACCTGTCAGCTCCCATATCGCCGCTCCGGTGTCAGACGAGTCCTCTCACCCCACAGAGCATCACCGAAACCCTGCTCTTCTTTCCCTGTGGCAGCTTGTCACCTGTGTACACCCCATTCTATCACCTCCTCCCTCTCCTGTCTCTTTTATTTCCCATTTCCCTCTCATTTTCTCAGCTGTTTTTTTTCCTCACAAGCTAAAAGAGCAAGCCGATGACCTACATGCATTGGCCTATAACTCACTCGCACAGCTCTTGATTCCTTGTCTCTCTGCCCGCTCTTGACTATTTCCTCTTGTTCTCTGTCTTCGCTCCCTCTCTTCTTGTCTGTTTCATTTGATCCCTTACTATTTCCTTGTCCACACTGTGAGGTTGTGCTCACTTTGAGGTTACAGAGTGAAATGCCACTGAACTCTGCTAGGAAGCTCCAAAGTATCTCCCCTCTGATCCATCTGCAACCTGTAATGAGACCTAAGAAACAGTTCAGGGTGATGCTCTAATGAGGGCATACTTTTTTCTTCCTGACATGACATGGTACAAGTTAAAGAACAGATTAATTTTTTTAAACCAGCTATCTTCTCAGTCTTCGCAACTGGTTCTCCCAGTAAGAAATTCCTCAATCCCTGTCCTAATTGAGGACATTTTCCTGGTCAACCAAGCTGGTTTTTCCTGTCTCGTGGTTCATGCCAATTACTTCCTGAGAATTTTGTCCATCCACTTATCTATTGTGGTCCTCTTATCTGAGATTGGGTTGCAGAGGTAACCCATCCAGAAGGGAAACCTAGACATCCCTCCCTCCAGCAAAACAGAAAGCTTAGTTCAGGGGATTCCTAATGTGTTCCCACAGCAGAACAGGAATGAAGTCTTCCAGTGAGTCAAGGATCTGCCACAGGGTCTCCTCTGTGTTTGATTTCCCCAGAAAGCTTTCCCAGAAAGGCACCCAGGAATTACTCTGATCAGATGAATAAACCATCTCTAGGTCCCTGAGGTCTCTGTCCAGGGGAGAATACCTCAGAACCTTTTATCATCTCCATCAGTAAGGGTTGGCTTGTGGAAGGACTAATAAACAGAGAGCTCTACCCTTTTGGTTCAGCTCCTATTGCACCAAACCGAAGTAGGGCAGAGGTGAACAAGAGACAAAGATATTTGAACTCCTCCGCTTGAGGCAGAGACTGACCCTGATCTGGATGAAATTGTTCACCTTTGTATAAATTTTAAATTAGTTTACTCTCACAAAACCTTCTGCATGGCATAAAATTAATCAGTAATATTTAAGTACTGTATGCTCAAGCTACATTTCTACTTTAAGAAGGATTCAACAAGTTACACTGTTTGGAAACTTTTGGTTGTATTAATGTTTAAATCTATCATAAAAGCTGCAACCCCAAACATGATAGAAAAATTACAAGTTTGAAAAGTTATTAAGTATATAGTTTGAGGTTTTTGTAAGCAAGTCATTGCTGGAAGCTGATTTCAGCAACAAAATATACAAAAAAAAAGTCAAATTGCACATATTGCCCACATGAGTATCAGTCTAAAGCAATTTGTTAAGATATTTAGCTATGCTTTCATTTACATTTTAAAAGTTTATGAGAGAATAATTAGGATGAGACTAATTTAGACTTTATCTTGGTTATTCTGTTAACTGATCATTGCTTATTAAAAGCTAAAGATCACCATCTCATGTCAGCTATTTTCTTTTCTACAAAAGATTCAACAGAGCAGTGTCAGCCCTTATTATTAATTTTCAACTCTTTTCAATACATGTAAGAGTGGGCAAAATTTGTTCTTTTTTCTTCCATACACTGCGATCTGGTGCTTATAATGATAGAACAGAAAGTCAAGCAAGACAGAAGACCAAAGGCAACCCTCTATGGCTTTTTCTGACAGGAGGAGCCCTACAGGCTGCTGAGGGGCTTCAGATTACATTCTGTCTGTTTTTGAATAATATATTTCTGCACAGGTACATTTACTATTTCTTTCTATTTATTTCATTTCAGTTTCTTCTTTGACTTTATATTGCTTTAGGAAAAGACAGCTTTAGGTCAAATCCAATTTCCTTGTCTTAGTCATCTGCCCATTCTTTGGCTCTACTTTAAAAGCCACAAAAAGTTGTAAATATTATTTTCTGTAGTGTAATGTGATACACCCTCAGAAATCCAGTACAGAGGTTGTTTATGATGCAACAAAACTACGCCTATCATGTAAAACTGGTTACCCAGTAAGCTGCAGGCTTTCGTACACAATGTTATTGTTAAAAATGATTCACATTAGTAAATCATCATAATACAACCAAAACTAGACATAAATGTTGTTTTAGAATTAAAATCATGAAGACCAAGGAGAACAGCAGAAGGTTTTGAGAGGTGTAAAACTAATACTGCACATCATCATCATCCCCACTGTGAATCATGAAAGTTGTGGAATCATGCTATAGAAGTAGCCAAGACAAGGGAAGATGGGAGGAAGTCGACAGAAAAATGGATGGGATGGAGGTTCACCTTCCAGCAAGAGATTGACCAAAAACATTCGGCCAAACCTAAAATGGGATGGTCTGGACAAAGTCATATTCAGGTGTTAGAATGGTCTAATTAAAGTCCAGATGACAATCCAAATTAAAATCTGTGGCAAGAATTGAGAAGTGATATTCACAGATGATGTGACTGAGGCTATTTTGCAAAGATGAAGTGACAAAAATTTCATCCATCCAACCATTCGCCATCTTCCGCTTAGTCAAGGATTGGGTCGGTTGGTAAGTAGACTGACCCAGACTTCCCTCTCTGCAGCCACTTGGATCAGATCATCCATGGGAATCCTAAGCCATTCCCAAGCCAGTCAATAAACATAGACTCTCCAGCATCTCCTAAATCTTCCTCTGGGTCTCCTCCCCGTGGGACCTGCCTCCTTAAATGACTCCTCTTGATGTGCAGAAGCAGCGACTCTACTCTGAGTCCCTCCCAGATGACCAAACTTCTCACCGTATTATGGTGGAGGGGTTTGAGTGTCCCAGTGATGCTAGGAGGCAAGATGTCAGGGGAAAAAACAACTATATCTCGTGTTAAGGACCCGACTGGAAATACAGTTTATGATCCTGAAAGAATAAACAGCATTTTCAGAGATTTTTACAAAGCTTTATACTCACCCCAGATAAACCCATTAGATAAGAATATTGATCAATTTCTGGATAAAATATCACTTCCTAAATTATCAGGTAGTCAAGCAGTGAGGCTGGATTCACCACTGACATCAGCTGAACTTCAGGAAGCCCTCCAAAGCATGCCCAATATCAAGGCTCCAGGTCCAGATGGATTTCCAGCAGAGTTCTACAAAGAATTTTGGAATATCCTGGCACCAATATTTCACAGAATGCTGCAGAAAACTGAAGAAAATGGCAGACTTCCCAAAAACATGAATTCTGCCAACATTAGTCTCCTGTTAAAACCAGGCAAGGACCCTGTATTCCCTACCAGTTATCGTCCTTATCAATGTTGATCTCAAAATAATTTGTAAAGCCCTCTCAAAAAGATTAGAGAAGGTAACTCCTCTCATAATACATCAGGACCAAACTGGTTTTATAAAAGGGAGACATTCATCCACAAATTTACGCAGATAATTTAATTTAAAAAATTATTATTATTATATAAATTATTCTTACAGTAAAAACACTGAAACTGAAATATGGTCTCTAGATGCTGAAAAAGCTATTGACAGAGCAAACTGGAAATTCTTATTTGCAACTTTGTACAAATTTGGTTTTGGAAACCATTTTATCAACTGGCTAAAAATATACAGTTCACCATCAGCATGTATCAGGACAAATAACCAAACATCTTCTAGTTTTTATCTTCAGAGGGGCAACAGGCAGGGATGCCCACTTTCCCCCTCACTATTTGCTATTTTCATCAAACCTCAAGCTGCAGCGATCAGGCAAACTACAGATATTAAGGGTATAAAATGCAAGAACATGGAACATAAAATCAGTGTTTATGCTGATGATGTATTACTTTTTCACCAGCATTCATAAACCTCCCTCTCTCAGGTTATTGGGTTGATAAACTCCTTCTGAGGAGTTTCAGATTATTTTATAAATTGACTTAAATCTACAGTTCTTCCAATTAATTGTTCTTTCAACAATTCCCTTACTACACAACTGCAGTCAGGGAACATTACATATTTGGGGATCAATGCTTCTTCCAGACTGGCAGATTTAACAAAACTAAACCACATCCTGTTTTTAAAGAAAGTTGAGGATGATCTTGCAAGATGGAAATCTCTATCTATATCTCTCATGGAAAGGGTAGCTTCAATAAAAATGATGGTTTTGCCTAGAATTAACTACTTATTCTCAATTATTCCAAATAAACCATCAACTGATTGGTTTAGATCCCTGGACTCCTTTATCTCTAAATTTCTTTGGAAGGATAAACCCCCACGTATTAGCTTAAAAACACTGCAGATCACCAAAGATAAAGGAGGACTAGAGCTGCCCAACTTTTATCATTACTTCTGAGCCAATAGGCTACGATACATCTTAAGATGGCTAAAACATAACCCCCTTGATGAAGCCTGGTTAGACGTAGAACAAACACTGTACAATAATATAATGATTTCAGACCTCCCATTCATTAGCTCAAACATAAAATGACAGATATGCATTAAAAGCATCAATGTTAGCTCCCCTCTCACAGCATGGTGGGAGTTTCTTAAAATGATAGTCTTCACTAATCCCATGCAGATGTACACCCATCTGTAACAATCCTGACATCCTGCAACAAAATAATATGATAAACTTCCCAGGTTGGAGGTGTAAAAGAATCAAATACCTGGAACACATATATGAGGAGGTAGACTTTATCTCATTTAACAGATTAATAATACAATATGGAAATGACAAGACTAAATTTTTGGAATATCAACAAATTAAATCTATAATAAAAAATAAATTTAAGCTCAATAAAACTAGGTTGGAAACACCATCAAGGGTATTAGAGTTCCTTAATCTTAACCCTCCTAAATTACTATCAAAAATTTAAAGGACATTGTCTAACATAGACGAATCGATATCCCTTCCCATTGTGAAATGGGAGATGGATTTGTCAGTCAACTTTGACCAAAACCTCTGGCCCCAGATATGCTTAAGAACTTTTAAAATGATTAGAAACCCTAATTTACAATTGATACAATACAAAATCCTTTATAGAGTACACTATACAGGTCAGCGGATGTTCAGGATGGGGTTTGTATCATTTAGCACTTGCTCGCAGTGCACAGGCAATATATCTGACAATTATATCCACGCATTTTGATTCAGTCCACCTGTTCAGAGGTTCTGGCACCAGATATGTGAGGACTTAAAGTGTCTGAAATGTAAAATCCCACCCTCTCTGTCAGTTTGCTTACTAGCCCATTTAGATGACATCATTTTGGAGACAAAGTCAGTTCACATGATTTGTACTGCCTTGTGTATTGCAAAGAAAACTATACTCATAAATTGGAAAAATAAAAATACTCTTAGTATTAGTCAGTATAGAAACCTTTTGAACCTTTTGTTGGATCATATCAGTCTTGAGACAGGCTCTGCCTCCACATTAGACCAATCTCTCTGGGCTCCTTTGATCAGTTCCATCACATAGTGGAGGTGGGGGGCAGCCTTTGATTTCACCCTATGGGGCATTGTGACTGGTGTGGGGCGTGTTGGGGTCTGGGGCATTTGGGGGCCCCCGAGGGCAGGGTCACAGGGGGTCTTGGGCGGGGAGCTGTGGCCCACACCTGGGAGGTGGCCTTGGTGGTTCTGGGTGATAAAAAAAAAAGTTGTCAGGGGTTTTATGCCTCTGGTAGCATCATCTCGGTTCTAGGTAGGGGATCAGCAAAAGCGTAGCCTTAAAGGTGCAGTATTTAACTTTTTTAAATAAATATTTTTTTACATATTTATTAAAACTGTCACTAAATCGTGACAGTATGGTATGAGACAGATAATCTGTGAAAAAAAAAAAAAAAAAAATCAACTTCCTCTGCCTTCTCCCAGTGCTCCCAGTACTAACTGCAGAAATACACCACTCAGTCAGAAACAACCAATCAGAGCCAGGAGGCGGGTCTTACAACTGTCAATCACCGTGTCTGTGACACTGTTCACCTCCCTTGCTCTCTGCTGTGGTGCAGCTCACAGAGACTGCGATGCTAGTTAGCATGGTCACCAATGACAACGGTAAATGGTTTTCCTGAAATGGTAAGTTGTTTCTTCACCATTAGCACATTTAGAGATGCATAAACAAGGGTGACTGACAACACTAATACCTTACCACTAATACCTGGCTCTGATTGGTTAATTTAGGTCAGGAGCGGTGCATTTCTTCAGACGGCAAAAGTAGCTCAGAGAGGAGGTGGAGATGGATTTTTTTCACAGATTATCTGTCTCACAACATACTTTCACAACATGGTGACAGTTTTAACAAATATGTAAAAAACATTTTCTAGAAAAGCTACATGCTGCAGCTTTAAGATCCCTTATGATGAGAAACACCAACAGTGTTCCCTCGCCCGGACACAGTTAACCGCTGGCATATTCACTTTACCATAGATTGAACTGTTGTTATATCTTTAGCGACTTCCTTTTAAATAATTGTTTGTTGATTGTTTTCATTCATTTATTCTGTTTTGTAAGGTGACCTCAAATAAAATGTATGATTATTATCATTATTATTAACCAGGGCCCTCCTGTGGAGCCAGGACTGGAGGTGGGGCACGCTGGTGAGCCACTGGTGGGACAGCTCGGCTCAGCACAAAGAGGAAACGTGGGTCCCCCCTCCCATGTGCACACTAATTGGAGAGGCCAAAGGGGTCTGGTGCCATGTGAGATGGGGGGTGGCTGAAGGCGTGGACCTTGGCGATCTGATCCTCAACTACAGAAGCTGGCAAAAATTTCAGTCTCCCAAAAAAATTGTAACAGTTGAGAAATGAAGGCCTGAAAACATGTCTTTTGCACTTTTTAAATTTTTATTAGCATAAAACCTGGAAAGGCCTGTATTCCCCTTCACAACTATGCCAGGCTATTTTGTTTTTGTCTGTCACAAAATCCTTATAAAATAGATTGAAGTTCGTGGCTGTAATGTGACAAAAGTGTCATGAACACTGCTGATAGGCACTGTATCTTTGGGAAGGAATAACACCAAGTTTTCGATTGGCTTATTCATCAGACTATGTTTTTTTGCAAAAGAAGTATTTGCTAAAAGTAATATTTTATGATTTCATAACTCCGTTATGGATGGCACGATCAACAAAGTATTGGTTCTTTACAAAGTGGCATTATCTTTGCTCTCAGTTTGATCTGTTGTGCTCAAGTGGATCCACTGCTGTGCTGAGAATGAAAAAAACAATTTGACTTTTCTCCATTTTCAGTCCATCCTTGCCTCCCTTCTGTCTGTTCTTCCCAGTTTCTTTCTTGTTAGTCGCTCAAATAACATCTCTTGATCACGACCGACGGAAGAGGCAGAAGGAGCAGCGGGGAGTGATAAACAAGACTTCTGTGGTGGGTCTCTCTCTAATGGCTATGGCAGTATGCTTGGAAATGCTGAAGAGAGAGAAGTAATATTTGATAGTGGTTTTCTTTCTTTTCATTTAATGGGCTCATGAATGCCAGGGAAATGAGCATCCTTGACTAGCCAAGGTATAGTTTCATTCCCTGCAACTCGGATGACAATGCTTATTATCTTATATCAACAACAAAAAAGGACACCTAATCTGTGGTTTTATTTTTTGCATCTTAACCCCCTTTTTATTTTCTCTGGGAATTCTGTACCATCTGGTTTCGTCAGTGCAGTGAGACTGGGCAGGAGCAGATGTATCAAAGGGAGCTGTCCGCTGACTGATCAAGGGAGAAATCCCACAAGTGGCTTGCTCGCCATCTCAGGAGGAACATAACCAGAGGCAAGGTGTCCACCCAGAAAGGGAGATCCAGTCATTATTTCTGGGTGGAGTCTTGTATAATATATGGACTTCCTTTGACTCAATGTGAGTAATGTCATTAATGTGTTGAGAGGGAAGTAGAAGAAGCATGAGAGAGGGACCTTTGTATTGGGTTTTTGATGTAGGGGATATTTCCCCTGTGACGACTTTCATATCCATTACCTGGAGTGCCTCGCTGTCAGGGCCACAAATGGAGATCCCAATTGCTCTTTATCATCACTCTGACATTCAATATTAAAAATACATTCAAGCTTGATTGAATGTTTGATGGCGTTATTCAATGACTATATCTGCCAGCTGCATATCATTTGGTGCATTTGCAGAGGCAAAAATAGAATATTACGCCTCCCCAGCAGCAGTAGCAGCTCCTACAGAAGTTTTTTTTCGTCCTGGTTATCATCACTGCTACATCCTGAGAAACAAGCCAGTCGGCTTGTGCATCATGTTAATGGACATAATAAAAAGATGTGAGATGAGTATAAACACCAGCTGAACATTAATCACATTTGTTTCCTCCTATCTTTACATCGAGGTTTCTCATCATAGACTTTCAAGGCAGCGCTGGATTCCTCCTTATCAAAAAAGATAATCATACAGAGAACATCACAATATAAAGGGCTGATGGTCACTGACAAAGAACAAGATGGAAGCCATCACTCATCTGACACTTAGTCCCTTTTGTGATCTGCTGTATAAATAACCAACGCCAAAAGAAAGGTCTTTCAGTCCTGCTGAGGTGAGATGGGGGTTTTCAAAGCTACAGGCAGCAGCCATGATGGAGTTTTAGCTCTTTATCTAAAATTAATATTTAATCACAAATAATATTTAATATTTAATCTTATGAGTGAATGAACATGTCATACAGAGAAGGGCAATTAAACTGGCATTAGGGGTTTAGACCAGAGAGGGCAGTGCTGTAATGTATACTTTTCTAGATTTTGACATGATAAAAACCACAAACTTCCACATAGTTTGATGACAAAGAAACACAAAGTAATGTATAATTGCAATGTGAAAAAGGATGATGGTATACAACCCTAACCCATTCAGTAATCCCCTGCTATCCGTGGTGGTTAGGGTATCTGCAAATACTTAATAAAATATTGAAGAAAATGCAGTATGGGAAGTTGAAATACCTAGGCATAATGCTATTTGACACACTATTATCTGACCTTTGCAAAGTAGTCAATCCAAAAGCACCATTCATTTTCCTTAGAGCTGATTGGCTGTAACCCCAAGAGTGGAAAAAGGAAGACTGCAGATCAGGGGTCTTCAGCTCCAGTCCTCGAAGTCCGGTGTCCTGCAACTTTTAGATGTATCCCTGGTCCAATACACTCGAATCAAATGGCTAAATTACCTCCTCAGTATTCAGACAAGTTCTCCAGAGTCCTGCTAATGACCTCATTATTTGACTTAGGTGTGTTGAAGCACAGACACATCTAAAAGTTGTAGGACACCGGAGCTCGAGGCCTGAATTTGAAGACCTCTGCTGTAGATATGAGCTTCTGGTGGTAGTGCTAAGATGGTTTCCACTGTGCATATTCATGTATATGAAGGTAAAGTTGGTGTTTTGAACTTTTAAAATGGGCATTTATAAACGTTTTTCGATGGGCGCTCAAGTATTTGTACATTTCAGCTATTTTCTGTCAGCTGTGGTACCTATCTAAATACTTGCTAAATGATTTTGATGCATATTTGACTGATGTTTTTTACGCTGTAAAGCACTTTGAACTACCTTGCTGCTGAAAAGTTTTATACAAATAAACTTGACTTGACTAACCCTCCGCAAATACCTGGGGTTCCACTATAATACTTGTCTTATTTAGGGCTCTGAACCCTAATTATTTTCAACACAATACTTTATCATGTCATAACCTGGACATTGATGCACTTGTGCATCACTTGTACCACTAATATTTAGAAACGTATTTGACTTTGTATGTTATTGAATTCAACTTTTTATTCACAAATGTTTTTTTTTTTTTTTTTTTTTTTTTTTTTTTTTTTTAAATCAAATTTAACTGATTACCCAGCAGAGACACGACCACACATTGTTGAATTTTTATTGTATTAAATATTTGACAAGATCCAAAATTACTACAATTTTTTGCAACTGTTTGAAATCCTTCAGACCCTGAATTATGATTTCTCCAAGTCACAGCTTTCATAGAAGGTAACAATAAAGGCCTGCTCAACACTCCACAATCTTAATTAAAAAAAACATGCATAGTTTGACTTTTTGATAAATATTTAGGGGATGCATAAGTGCATCATTCATGACTCAAATGTCTTTCTTTTTGACAGGATTCTGGGATGTTTTTAGACACACAACTATTAGTTCAGTGGAGTTATAATGACCACACTTGACTGTTGCTGATTTTGTTGCCATCACAGCAGTAATGAGGCGCTGATAAGTCAAACCGTGATAGCGGCACAACTCAATTACCTGGTGACAACAAACAAGGATGTGAAGAGGTGCAGATTCGTGATCCGGAGAAGAAACAAAGCTTCTTGTTGCTCAGTTGAGATTTGTTGGAACACACTGATCTGACTGCTTTATTTCATTTATAGTGCCCTCCAGATTTATTAGCACCTCTGATGTGCAAAACTTCTTAAAATAAGTCTGTTTTATTGCACAAGAACAATGGCTCACTGAAAAGATATAGAAAAATCCAATCTTTCATTTTAGTACATGTATTCTGTAGAGAAAAAGGGTCACAATAACTGATATATTATAAAACCACCAAGGGTACACTTATTGTCATTCACACCAGTTCCCTATAAGTATAAAGGAAGCCCTTTATATAAAGTAGACCTTACACTGTTAAGATGCGAGTTTATAGGAACTACTAATTTGTAGGCATGTAATGGTACATAATCACGGTTTCTGTTCAATTAAGAGGAACAAGTGGCCACTATAGAACTGACTGGAGATTTGTTTTGATTTTTTTTTTTTTTTTTTTTATTAATAAAGAACAAAGGATAATCAGGCGTAGCCACTAGATGAATTGATTTTACCAGTATAAATCCATTTGAAAATAGTCAGTGTTGTTTAAATAAGTGTGTTTTTAAATAAGACTATGTAGGCATTAGACAAAAAATGTTTAAATCAGTTTGGAGTTATTTTGATAGTTTAAGAATCCAGTGCATATGATGAATTTGAATACATTGCTAAAACACAGTGGTTGGAAAATCCCCCTCTGGTAAGAGGGATGTCACCAGTGTGCTGTCACATCTCATATCTTTTGCAGCATTTTGGACTGGTTAAGAACAACATCCTGCTGAAAAAGCCCACAGCTAGCAGGGAATACAGTTTCCATGAACAGGTATGCTTATTTACTGATCTTCCTTCTTTGGACTACTTACTTTCATTACTCAATATTTTTGACAGATACTGATTACTACTGACTGGGAACATCCCACAAGACTGCAGTTTTGGAGATTGTGTGACCCAGTCATCTAATCGTCACTATTTAACCATTATCAAACTTTATGAAATTCTTATATTTGCATCTTTTTTCAGCCTTTAACTCATCAACTTTGAGAACAAAATGTTCACCTTCTGCCAAAAATGCATAGCGTTGATGTTAGACAAAAACCTTGTATCTCCAAAGATGTAACTTTGCAAGAAATGGAAAAGACATCTGACATATACATATGAATTCAGACTGGTTAAAGACATATTTCTGTTGATGCTCTAATCGATCAACGGAACCACAGGTAGATAAGACATTAGCTCAGTAGATTTCATTCTACTGATACAAACTCAAGATACAAACTCATGGTCTAGCATGCAATAAAAGATGCATATGAGGAAAAATACATCGTTCCCACTGTGAAGTACAGTAAACATTCTGTGATGCTTTAAGCCTGTTTCTCCTTCCATGATCCTGGGAACCTTGGAGTACATGGTATCATAAACTCTTTGAAAAAACACAAGACTTTAAATAAAAATCCAACAGATTCTACAGATAAAAAGTAAAAACTGTTTTTTCAACAGCATCATGATCCACAAAAACACAACAGAAAAGGCTCTCTATAGTTCCAAGGTTTTTTAAAGGGAAAGTCAAAGTGTCATGGTTATCAGATGTTTCTCCTGTGAATGAAGTATAGAGTAATCCACTGCTGCCCCTTCCCAGCTGTTGCTATGTACCGCTGTTCAGTTGGCTGAAAGAAGGTCACTGTCTTATTCTCATACTTACAGAAAATACCAGTTTGTTTGCTTTCAGGTTTTTTGTGAACAAAACACCTTCTCTGCATTTAAGGTAATGTTATTTGAAAATTACAGTGGACAGGAAATTCATCATGATATACATTTTTGTTATGTTTGTGTGTTAATAAATGACAACATGACATTTTTACTAATGGTTATCATTGTTTAAGAACCCCATACCAGCCTATGCCTCGCTACATAATTATGTTAACAAGAATAAATTTCCTTTTACTCAAACTATGCATAAAGTTAGGCTTAAAACACCTTTGTGATGCATTTCAGCATTTCCTTAAACCATCACAATAACAATGAGAAGGGACCGTGTTTCCTGAACATTTCTGAATTGAAGCAGAGTTAATAAAGAGCCATCTCTACCTTTGCCTGCAGGAGTTTTCAAACGCTCAAAGTTAAAATCTCTTGCTCCCACCTGTCTGACAAACAGGTCAATATGAAGAAACCCACTTCTTCCAGTTATTTACCAGTGAAGAAGGGGTACATTTTTGTGGTAAACAAAAAGCGCAATGCCTGTTGATTAACACAGGGCATCATATCCAAGTTGGCAGCCCTAGAAAAACAAACAGTCCACACTTTAATTAACTCAGCAGAAGAAGGAGTATGACTGAGTCAATATTTATCATGTCTAGCGATGGAAGCCCACGCTGGTTTTCCCCCACAAGGCCCTGGCGCTAATTACCTGAGGGCCAACAGGAGCACTGTTCAAAAAAAGATGAGATGCATGGCAGATTGTTGCTCAAACTCCTTCCAAGTGCCATGAGTAACAAAACAGATCACATCAAGGAAAACAAATGATTTTTTTCTGATAATTGGCTCTGAAAACAGCTCAGATAAAGGGATGTGTGATTAAAACTAAAACTGTTTTTGTTGAACTAAATCTCGGGTTCCTATTACTGTTTTCACCTGAAGGGAAAGGTCATGCTAACCCGAGAAGTGACACCTTTAATTGGTTGTTTAAAAGAAAAGAAACATTCGAGAAATGTCTTTGGTTTTGCAGGTTATACTGCTGCTTACCTGCATAAATATTAAAACAACAAATGTCATATTTTAGAACCATAACACTTTGAAAGCATGAAAATTAGGTGCATATTAATCTCCCTTTTCATTCTGTTTTAATGCAGCTAAGTAACTTTAAATGTCTCCAAACTGCATGAAGTAATTTTGTCAAAAAATGCCTCTTCCAAAAACAGGAAGTAGCACAGATTCATGTATAAAATTTAGGGCACTCTATGAAAGCCTGTGGGTTTTTCCTAACATATTTGGATAAATATTTAAAATCAATTTTAATAATCCTTAAAAACTCAAGTCTTCTAAGTAAATAAATTGAGGACTTTTTTTTTTTTTAAATTTAGATAATTTTTAAAAATAAATCCAGTACCTGGTAATGAATAAATTAGGACAATGGTACATTTATTCCAGCCTTAAAATAGCTAAAATGATGGACATGCATACCTGTACATGATAGGGACATCGTTATTTTTTAAGGAGGTCTGCCTTCTTTGAACCTTAGATATTTAGTTTGGTGCTCCTGACTGTAGAAGTGAGAGTGTCACCATGGTGAAATCCAAAGAGCTATCTGAGGCCTTCAGAAAGAAGACTAACATCTTGTAAGACTGCAAACATATAGTGCAGTATCAGTGCCAAAACTAAGACTATTGCACACCCAGTTGTGGCTACTTCCTTGTCACTGGAAGTTATATCCATTCCGAAGCCAGCTACTTATCTGATTAATGATAAGCCGGCACTGGTAACTGAGAGGCTGGCAAATGAGAAGAACTCGCTTGCATTAGCATCGGAGAGGCTAGTGACTAGCCCAATGGATTGGCTAATTCCTCTGCTGCCCATTAGCGCAGAAAGGCTAGAATTAGCATTGGCATGGCTAGCATTAATACTGAATAGGCTAACAATTAGCATGCCTAGACTGGTCACGCACAACTCCTTTTTTCTTTAAAAGAAAACCTTGTCATACAATACCTGTAAGTGACATACATTTGACGCATTGACATATGTTCTTCTGACAGAGCTTACTTTAATCCAATGTGACACTAAGCATAAACATACTGTATAATATGAAGCTCAAGTTAGCTTCTGATTGCAGGTTTTGATTCGGCAAATGGCTACAGGGCGATTCCACCTAAGTTTTAACTACCTTTAGCATCTTTAATTTGCTCTAGCTTAAAAACTTCAATACTTTGACTCTTTAAACATGGACTAGATTGTTCTACACTAAAAGCAGAACATTTAAAACCTAGTTTGTGATTTGTGAAACCTTTATTCGATTTGTGAATGTTCAGTAAAGGGCCATATGTGTGACCCATGTCTGAACCTTCATTTTGAAAGTGCTCTAATTTATTTTACATAGATCATGCTTCAGCTGGATCTGCAGTCTCAAAAGGGCCATTAATTTACATTGGACATGGACTATTTTCTATCCAAAACCAACCTTTTTACAGGAATATGTCAAATTGCTCCATAGGCACTTCTTGGCAACACAGAAAATTTTTGTTACTGTTGTAAATTACAAGCAAACAAAAATTTTAAACCTTGTGCCTCCCTCCTCCCCTTTTTCTTTTTTACTTTTACATATTTCTTGATTTAGGACATGAAAATGAATTTACCTATTATAAGCAACTAGTGTGAAAACAACTGAAAAGGAAAAGTTGCAAAAATGATAAGGCAGGCTGTCCTGCACATTAGGAACACAAACACTTTAAATGCCTGAAAGTAGGTAGAAGAAGAGTCTTTCTGAAGTAATCATCTAAGAATACTTGAAGTTTCCAGGATGACAGTGAGCCTGCTGTTAGGCCACTGAACCAAAGAGATAACATATTGCAGCTGCTCAGCATGAGGACGACATCTTATCGAGCAAAAAAGTACGTCTTTGAAGGAACTATTTTAATTAGACGCTCTTTTAGACATTTTGTCTCTTTGTATCTTTTGCTTTCCCTTAATACCCCTCAGTCTCGCTCTCTTTCTCCCTCTGATACAAAACGGTTTCAGGCACAACTTGCTTGCTGTAATTGTCTCCAAAGTAGAGCTATGAAGGTCGAAGGCAAGTAAGGGTCATTTGAATAATTTGATTATGCCACATTTTTTAACCTGCAAAGCTCTTAATCCTGAGATGGCGAGGGAATGCTAATGAGTCACCTGCCTTGTTGCACTGACTGATAACAGCGAAGCAGAAAGAGAGGGAGGATCTGTTTTATTTTTAATTTTTTTATTTTCTTTGTCAGGAAAAAATCTAAACTACACCCATGTGCTGTGTTGTAAGACTACACCAAACTCTTTGGGGCATCATTTGTGACCAAATCGTATTAGCCCCCAGCTGTTTCACTTATGTACAGTGGTAACTCATAAGGAATTAATGAGACAATGTGACCCCAGCAGCATCACTTTCTTTAGTTATCTATGTGTTAGAACCTCTCAAAGAGAACAAATAGGGAAAGTGGAAGGTGATCCCAATTAGCTCTGTAATATATAATGTCCTCCGCACTTACTGGCATGCCCAGTAATGATGTGCAAAATTAGTAATCTATTTTATTATGCTGCAGTGTTAAATATTTATTTTCATTGTGTATTTTCATAGCATGTTAATTTTTTTTTTCTTTGGTGATTGATTCCAACAGTTATTGTTTTTCTGTACGACAGAGTATTAGGCCCAGACTAAGAATTTTGTTTTTTCAAATTATGAGAATAAAGTCATAATAATACAAAAATAAAGTAGTAAATTTATGAGAACTCCAACAGGAAAAAGCAGTCTTACAACTGCGCTAAAATGAGGAATGTTGAGCATCTTGTGAAATTCTACTTGGTATCGGTTTTACAAAAAAGATAATGCTTGTCTTTCTTTCTTTCTGTCTTTCTTTCACACAGTCAATTTACTTACACTAAGGTTCATTACTTGGTGCTCTGGCTTCCTCCCAAAGTCCAAAAACATGCATGTTAGGTTAATTGGTAACTACAATTGCTCTGAGGTAAAAGTGTGTGCAAACATGGTTTCATCCTGAGTGCTTTTGTTGCCTTGTGCTGGACTGGTGACCTGTCCAGGGCCAAACTCTCATCTATTAAAAGCACAGGAGGTAGACATCAACTCACCCCCATCATCAACTCACTCTAACCCTGCAAATAATCACTGGGTGAAGGATGGATAGCTCATTTTAAATGCCTCTGGTTGTGAATTTTTTTGACATTGCAGGCCCCCATACAAATAGCTCAGTTCAGTAATTAGAGGGTCACAAAGTTTTCACAACAACTATTTGACCCTTTCTACATGCCAGCTGGTGTTTTGGTATGCATTCCAGGATTCAATGTCATAACATAACAAATGTATATGTGTAGAGCTTGCTAAACTCAGCTTTAATTGGAACCGTGGGCCTTGATCAGATGAAACTAAAAACTTTTCAGCACCAAACACTCCAGATGAGTCTGGTGTGAAACAAAAGATGAATATCTGGAAAACCAACTCATGCTCCCTTGATTAGCAGGGATACATGATGCTATGGGGCTGTTTTTCTTCCACATTCATTTAAAAAGGTAGCACATTTATTAGACATAAAATCTTGATTTTTGCTATGCAAATTAATCAAATTATGCATATTTTAATTTTGACAATAACTCTCGCGTAAAAAAAAAACAATCTGCAAGTTGTCACTTTGTTCTCATGTTTGTATTTTATATCATTGCCAAATGTCCTATACATGCATAAGTATCTCAAATTAAAATTTACAGCCACAACCTTTATTTGTAACTTGATTTGACATAAGATGTTGTATCCAGTGTTGTCATTTTGTCTATAATAAGATTAAATAATATTGCTTTACATTTGCTGATGAGGACTATATGGGCAATCAATTGCCATCATGGAAGAACTAACTGACAGCTGACAATGAATTGGCTTCAGAGAGGTATTTCCTATTTAAGTGTGACATATTTGAACTGCTACTTTTAAATAAGAACTGAGGGCTCGCATAAAACTTGACCTATATGAAAGTAAAGCCCTTTTTCCATTCATTGTAGATTTTTTGAGGGGACAGAAACTAAAGATTCTCAGTTAAAAGTGACTCAATTATTTTTTATTGAAAGGTATTACAAAATATATCAAGACATCAAAAGTAAAAAGGGACAAAGGCACCCAGAATTCTTTCACAATGACCTAGCATCAATATAAATGTAGGTTCGTGCTTATCCGGGTGTACAGCATACCTTCCACTGTGAGTCCTGATTCTATATATAAACCAGAAAGCAGAAATTTTATACTTTATTAATCTATATTCATTGTGAAGCGAAGAGACAGACCAGCATGGTTGTTTCTTGCTGAAATATTCATAAGAGTCCCACAGGGCTCGTCCCATTAAGACAGTGGTAACACAGAAAGAGCAAATAACATTCCAACTAAATTCATTTGGGGATAAACATTTTACCTTCCTAAACAAGTCACAATTACGGAGATTTTATGCTGATTTGCCTCAGTAAAGACAGAGACCAGATATCATCTCTTTTCAATTTCTAGTCAGTCTTTATGACAGGCCGGCTCGGTGAAATGCATACCAATACCTGCTGCTAATCCTAATGCATACTAATAGTCTGAGCCATGTTTGAACATTCAACAAGCCGTACTATTTCATCTCAGAATACATAGTGTGCTTAAGAAATGAGCTATTACAACTCCACAGCAAATAATGACACTATAGTGAAAGTCATTTCCACGATTATGCATTAAATCAGAGGTCAGGAGCTCATGGATACTGTGAAGTAGAAGAAAATGATTTATGGTCTTCAAAAGTTTTACAAATACCTGCAAAGAGTGGTGTGCCTTTGTATTCAGCCCCTCTGAGGTCTTGAGAAAGATCCCCAATTAGATTTGGGAGCAACATGCTCTGGCTATAAGCTTTGGGTCATAGTCCTGCTAAGGTGAACGTTTGTCCCAGTTTCAAGTCTTTTGCAGCCTCTAACATGTTTTCTCCCAGGATTGCACTGTATCCAGCCTGTAACTAAGGACTTTCCTGTCCTTGCTAAGGAAACACATCTTCAGCATGATGCTGCCACCTTAGTTAACTCCATCATCTTGAACTTTTGGACGTTACAGTGACAACCTTTGTTGTATTTCAATGGTCCCTACATATCCCTACATGCAATGCATCTCTGGCAACACCAGCTCAAGGAACTGCTCATCCTTCATTTTTCAACTCGCTTCCTTTGCTCTTAAGCTTCTGCTCTTCTTCACATTTCCCTCCTTCATAGCTCCTCATTCCTGGAACTCACTTCCAGACCATCTCAGGGAGCTAAAGAAGACTGACACTTTTAAAAAAAGAACTCAAAACCTTCTTGTTTAACTCCTTTTCCAACCTCAAGTGATCTTACTTTTATGTCTCTGTTCTGCTTTATGTACCTGTTATTTTTTGTTTTTATTGTTTAGCACTTTGAGATTTTAAAATGTAATGTGAATGACAAATAAAAGTTGTTGTTGTTGTTGGTCGCCTGAAACATGGTATCCCTATCTTAAAGGCTGATGGTGACAGTATTGAGCTGTGGGGATGCCGTTTTCCAACAGGAACAGAGAAGTTGGGCCAGAACTGATGGAAAGATGTATCAAGCCAAATGGATGGAGGGATAACCTGGGAATAAATTATGAAAGGAAAACTGAATATACAAATTCAGTGACTTTTGAAGGCATTTGGTTGCCCTGGATTTCATTAGTGTATTATATTAAGGAGGGCTGAATTGTAATGCAACAATTATCATATTTATTCCTCGAAATACTGGCTAAAATTCCAACAAAACTTACAAAAGTTTGTGTATGTGTGTAAACAATGTAAAAAAAAAAAAAAGGTTAAAGGGGAATTAATACTTTTGTACGAAAATGTGGGTTGTAGTTATATACAGCGCGTGCAGTTAGTCCTCATTATTTTACAGCACAACAGAGGTTCACTAAAGCACTCCTCAAGTGCCCCTTGAACACGAGTGTATGAGCTGCCTGTGGCTTTTTTTCCAAGCATATATTGATGGACTGAAGTGTGTTCATCACAGTTCCTTTGGACGTTTGCCTTCATTGGAAGCTGAAGTCCAAACAGCACTGAGGCTCTTCATCATTGATTCCCTGAAGGCTGAACCAAGTGAGGTTCAGCCTGCAACTAATGAATCCCACGTATGTTCTATGTTGTTTTTGACAAACTCATAATGACCAGGCAGCTGCTTTTCAATTCTACAGTCTGATTTCTGATGTGTAACCTCATCTGTGGTGCTGATCTGATGATGGAGAAAAGCGTAAACATGTGTGGAGACACTTTTTTTTCCCCACAACACTAATCTGCATGTGTGGCGCAAAATTAGATCCCGAAGTGTCTAGATATACCAGTGTTTCCATGACGGTACATAAATCTTCCATAATTAACTTGAGAGAAAAAATGTCTGGATTTCTTTGCATCCGTGGCAGCTTGACTGTCAGAGCGCCAGCGTGGACAACCAGAGAAAAACAAACCGTGGAGGGAAAACCAAAAACAGCAGAAATAACTGCTATGTGGGATGATGACAGGATTAGAAAAACACAGCCACAGAGCAAGACAAATATGCTTTCTGCACGCTGTCGGTGTCTCAGGAAGACATTCAATAAACTAGCCTGTTTTCCCATTTAGGTTATCATGCAAAGCAATTTTTGTGTTACATTACATAACACCAAGTAATTTTTTCTGTCAATTTTTCCCCCCAAATCTTAAAGTTCCTCATGTTTTGTCATAACTCAAAAGAAATGAATGATACATGGATTTAAAATTCTTCCAACAGAATTTGTTGGGCTGTGGATCTCTGCAGCTCCTCCAGAGTTACCGTGGGCGCCTTGCAGGGTCAGATTTAGAAGAATGTGGCCCTGGGCTGTAGACAGTTTTGGTGCCCTGTTCAAAGATAATCCTATACATCAGCAGGTATGAATCGATGCGTGGTAGGTTCAATAAGTCCCCTGGCTAGCAGCTCCATGTTTTTCCACAAAAAAAAAATATATATATACTACAACTTTATATATTTTTTTAACTATTGAGTATTGTTTATTTTGATATAAATCCCAAAATATTAATATAACTCACCAGATATGGGTCTATGATTTTTAAAGTACAATAGTTGCAATATACACATTCATTAAAAATAAATAAATAAATAAAATAAAAAAATTTGGGGTCCCCCCCAAAAATTGGGGGCCCTGAGCTATTGCCCCAGTAAGCTCTTTCGAGAATCTGTCCCAGGTGCCTTGGCTGCTTCTCTGATTAATTCTCTCTTTGCCTGGCCTGTCAGTTTAGGTGGACAGCCATGTCTTGGAAGGTGTGTGCCATATTTTTTTCCATTTTCATATGATGGACTGAGCAGAGTCCTGCGAGATGTTCAAACCTTGGGATATTGCTACACTGGCTCTCGGGATATTTTCAATTGTATTTCAAGATCCTGGTTTTGACCTGGACAGCATTTTCTTGGACAGATATGATACATGTTTATATCAATGGAATATTGCATCCTTACACCCCCATCAGCTCCCAGAGGTCCTGTGATCAAGGCCTGCTGATAGTTCCCCATACAACCACCCCACCCCCCAAAAGCTAAACGAGACAGAGCTTTACTTGTGTGTCTCCAAGTCTCTGGAACTGTTTGAAGGCCTCAGAGGGTTTGTTAAAAAGAAACATTCGTGACCACAGAATATCTGGATTCCCAGTGAGATGAAATTATGCACAGCTGGACACTTTTCACTAATTAAATGAAATGTGATGCCAATTGGGTGGACTGGATTTTGCTCAGGCGCATCAAAGTGAAGGAGGTTAAATACAAACCCATAACACGCTTTCCAGATCTTTATTTCTAAAAAAAAAAAAAAAAAAAAAAAAAAAAAAAGTACTAGTTTTCTTTGGTCTGTTAAATGAAATCAGCATAAAGTGCATTAAAATTTGTGGTTATCATGTGACACAATGTCAAAACATTCATTGGGATACAGACACTTTTCCCCTGCAATGTAATAAAATCTTTGCAGTTTGATGACATGCTTATAATAAATGCTTAACTGTAGTCAATGACCAGCCTCTGTGAATGTGGGTGGCGGAGCCCTGAGGCCCTATAGTGTTGAAAAATGATTCCAGACATGACAGTACATCTCCATATGGAATCTCATTTGTTTACTGCTCTAATAATGTGGGCAAAGTGGCCGTGTTGTGATAAGATCTCCCTAAACTAATGCATAATTTGTAGAGGTGAAATGTGCTCAGTATTCAGTTCAGTAGACTGCTCAGCAGGTTGCTGGCACTGTGTGTGAGGATGCTGCTGCTTAGCATTAGCTCCAACTGGCAAGATTTCCCACAGTCATGCTGTTTAATCTCATCTGTGCTTCCTGGCCAGCAGAAGAAGAGGAAAAAAAGGCCCAGCATATTTTCAAATATTAGCTTTTCTTTTCACATTTAAAGCAAATATTTTCCGGCAAATATTAAATAAATCTTGTCATAGTGTTTGCTGAAGTATTTGCTGATGTGTGGGCTTTGTCTAGCTGAGCAGAGAGACCGTTTCTGGTTACAAATAGATTCTGCTGCTGACACGTCAGCCCTGTCAGATAAAAGACCATAAAAGTGAGTCAGTACAGAAGTTATTGATCTAATTTAAAGAAAATACAATTCAATGACTTCTCATTCAGGCAAAGGAGGAAACAAAAAAAACAAAAAAAACCAAAACATCTAGAGGCTTGAAAAGAAACCTGAAGGAAAAAATGAACAGTTTTGGTTATTTATTTAGATATTTACTTCAAATCTTTCTTTCTTTTTTTTTTTTTTTTGCTCCCATTGAATGACTGTTTTCATTCAATTAACAGCGTCTTGCTTGAGGACGCTTCACAATGAGGCAGTGCTCCCAGACCTGTCCAAGTTCCCAAAGGGACAAGGAACTCAGGGTCTCATATTAGGATGGAGTGAGGAGAAAAATGTACACAAACTTACATAACAGCAGAGTCAAACAATGAGGAAGAGGTAAAATCTAATCACGAACCTCCTTCAAGATACACTTTCAAGTCAGCTTCATAATCCAGAGTCGCATTTGTAAGGTCAGACACTAATGTTGGACAAGAAAGGATCCTCAGAGTAGCCACTGTAATTCATCAAAAAAAAAGTTCTTTCAAGTCCACACTAAACTAACTAAACTCTTTATAGACATTGCTTTGTGAACTGGTGCACATCCATGACAAAGGAAGAGGCCACCCCCTAACTGTTAAAGAAATTGGGAGAACCAAAATATCTTGATATGCAGAAGCACGAAGAGTTCCTGTCCCCAGAACTAAGGAGAACTCCTGAAAAACAGCCCCACACCATAATCCCTTCTGCACCACCACAACTACCATGCCCAGACTTGTCCGTTGGCTTGCCAGACAGAAATACATGATTGTTCACTTCAGAGAATGTCTCCACTATACAGATCCATTCAATAAATTAGAATATTGTTGAAGGGTCCATTTATTTCAGGAACATTATCACCAAGTGAAACATTATGTAGATCAATTACAAACAGATGGATGTTTGAAAGCCTTTATTTCTGTTAATTTTGATGATGATTTTATGCTTACAGTTAATGAAAATGTAACATTTAAAATTATAACATCAGACCAATAAAAACAAACATTTTAAATACAGAAATGTAGCCTTAATGAAAAGTATGTTTAATACCAGCTTAAAGGTTGTCAATTTTCAAAAGTTACTTTTAATTTAACAAATGAGCCTCATCAGAACACATATTCTAACGTAATGAAAATGACTAGAGTCCAGTGGTGGTGTGCTTTACATGGTTGCATACGGTGCTTTGTTTTGCACATGGTGATGTAAGACTTGGATTCAGCTGCTCAGCTGTGGAATCTGATTCCATGACCCTCTCTCTGTGCTGTTGTTAAGCTACATCAAGTCTGCAGAGCTGTAGTGATTGTCTTTGCATAACATCAGTGATCTCGACACACGATGTGCCTCTACATCCGCTGACCCCGCTCTGGGATTTTTATGTAATAAGACCCCAGCATGAAAGTGAACTTGTTCATGCTGGGAATGTGAATTTAGGTCAAAATGCTAGTTTCGAGAAACACATGGATTAATTTAGTTAAAATTTGTGTGAACTGAACTTAAGACTGATTCTTTTAAATAAGTAACAGCTCTGTGTTTTGGCAGATGAGAATGTCTTCACAGTGAAAATACAATGACACAGGATACTTCTCATTGTTACACTGTAAGAATTACCATAGATGGTTGCTCTCTTAGTCTCCACTGACTGTGAGTCAGTGAGCCAGGGGAAAAACAAGAGACTACTTGTTGTCTACACCAAATTGTTGCTTCAGACGGCGCATACAGCACCTTTGAAGAAGCTGGAGTTGTAATTGCTTGCTTCAATCACCAGAACCTATTATCTGCTCCTGAATCAAGACTTCAGTGTCATCCTCTTTTAATTAGCGTAGCAAATAGCACAATGGGTTTCAGCTGTTTTCAATCCTGGCACTGTGGGGTGGGGAGCTGTTATTGTGTTCATTTTCAGGAGAGTTTTTCTTTTTTTAAAAAGTCATATCTTGTGTGCTTAGAAGTACCACAGTCCAAAAGTCACAGCTGCACTTTCACTTTTCTCGCTACTGAGCAGTTGTCACCTGCAATAGCTGAGACTCAGCAGATCGGATACGGCACCAGGGGTTAGCAAGTTCATCTTGAAGAGGAACCTATGCTGAGTTTTTAACTCAGTGTCTTGTCCTTTGTGTGTAGTTATGCTGAGCCTTGATTGTCTTTGTAAAAGCAGCTACCATTGTGTCAACTTTTTCTACACCCTTGAGAAAAGTATGTTTTCCAATTAGATTTTTTTTTTTTTTTTTTTTTTTTTTTTTTTTCTGTCCACATTATTTGTCCAGAAGAATACATGATAATCAGATCTGATGAGATAAGTCTCTTGATCTGTTTGCTGGTCTTCTAGTTTAAAACCACTTTGATTTTGTAAGTATTTGGCAACCAATGGTGTCCAATAGGTGGAACTCAAACATGAATTTGGCTGGTTACTAATATGATGGAGAACATGAAAATTCCTCGGTACATGTCCCCATACCTTTGTATACATTTATCTTTTTAAAAGTCTTGAAATTCTATTTAAATACAAATCATTTTATTAATTTTAAATACTTTATCACTTTTGTTGTAAATCTTACAAAGTTGAAAGTAACATTTTTGGAAAAAAAAAAAAAAATTGTAAAAAGGCAAGACTCCTAATTAATGGGCAGCCATATTTATTTTTTATTTTTAAGATAAGTCAAGTTTATTTGTAGAGCACATTTCAGCAGCAAGTCAGTTCAAAGTGCTTTACGTCATAAAAATGCCAATCAAGTATACAGCAAATCATCAAAATCATCAAGCAAATACACATGAAAATCATTGCACAAAGATCAGTGCATCAAAATCATAAGGATCATCAAGCAAATATAGTTGAATGTTCTACTTACTACTGATCAAAGGTATCTCTAAACAGGTGGGTTCTTAGCCTTGATTTAAAGGAACTCAGTGTGTCGGCGTCAGTGTGTTTTGCAGTTTTCTGGAAGTTTGTTCCTGATTAGTGGTGCATAAAAAATTAAACTGCTTCTCCATGTTTGGTTCTGGTTCTGAGGATGCAGAGCAGACCAGAACCAGAAGACCCGAGTGGTCTGGAAGGTTGATACAATGACAACAGATCTTTAATGTAATGTAAATAACTTCATTAATAGGCAAAGTTTTGAATTTGTTCTTGTGCTTCGTGTTCTCACTAAGACCAGAAAAACAGAGCACATCACCCCAGTTCTAAAGTCTTTACACTGGCTCCCTGTAGCTCAGAGAATAGACTTTAAAATACTTCTGTTAGTTTATAAATCACTGAATGGCTTAGCACCAAAATACAGTAAAGACCTGTTATTATATCAACCTTCCAGACCACTCAGGGATTCTGGTTCAAGCCTACTCTGCATCCCCAGAACCAGAAACAAACATGGAGAAGCAGCTTTCAGTTGTTATGCTCCTCAAATCTGGAACAAACTCCCAGAAAACTGGGAAAGTGCTGAAATACTGAATTCCTTTAAATCAAGGCTAAAAACACACCTGTTTAGAGCTGCCTTTGATTTGTAGTAAGTGGAACACTGATCAATATTTTTGAATTATACTTGCTTGATGATTTTGATATATATTTGCTTGTTGATCTTGTGATTTTGATGTACTGATATTTGCTCTATGATTTTAATTTTGATGTATACTTGCATGATGTTTTTACAATGTAAAGCACTTTGAACTGCCACGCCACTGAAATGTGCTATACAAAAAAACTTGACTTTACTTCCTTATATGGTTATCAAAACACCAATCATGAAAACTGCAAAACACAGTACATTATTTCTCTGGCAAGATGGTTCCAGCACAACAGTCAAGAAATCCCATAAGGTAATTACCTAATTTTAAATCACAAGTTCATTCAAGTTTTGAACTACTTAAAGTTCTAAATTCCTGAAGCAGCTATTTGTGCTGCAAACACAAGGGGCTGAGTTTCAGTTTTAACTATGCTTTTTTGATTTTTGTTAAGGTTTCACATTTAATTATTTAAACATTGGTGGGACACATTAAAGGTGACCTATTATGCTTCCTTGAACAAGTTAGGATAGGTCTGTGGGCTATACAAAACATGTTCATTACATTTAATACACAAAATCATTCTCAGATGATGAGATTTAGGGCTATGTCACTGTTATGCAAATAAGATGCTGCTGACCACGCCCTCACAACTCAGAGTTTACATTAGCACTTCAGACACGTGAAAATGAGATGAAAATGAGAAAAGCAGATGCACAACAGCACTACTGTACATCTTTGAACCCGACTCAGACCCAGAACTACATAACTGTCAAGGATGCAGCAAGCGGATTCTGAATGAGAAGTCATGCAGAACTGACGCACATTTATGAATATTCTTATTAATTAAATCTCTGAGGATTGTGCTTTTGTTTCCACCTCTGCGCCACCTTTTTTTTTTTTTTTTTTTTTTTTTTTTTTTTTTTTTTTTTTTTTTTTTTTTTTTTTTTTTTTTTTTTTTTTTTTTAAACCGCAAATACATCATATTTGTCACACTGTAGCAACAGCCCGGCGCTTTTTTAAAAGATTTTTTAAACATATATTTGCAAGGTTAGGAGAGAAGCCCCTCTCTCGGCATGTCCGATTTGTTTTTTCCAGACAATGTCGGTAATGTGTCCGACATGTTTTCTCGAACACTGCATCTTTTCAATGTAGGCTATCACTTTTAATTTACAACAATTCCGACAGTAAATGCACAGATATTGCAGGTTGTGATGTAGTAAGACGTAGGACGAGAAGAGGCTATTGTTCAGCGTTACCTTGTGCTAAATGGTAATCATGTTTGTGCCGAACAGCAATGCAAAACACGCAAGACATCATTATGTACATTATGATGACATTATGTACATCGTCATTATCTGCAGATTTGTGATGAAAAGTAGGGACACAATCTGCCTTCAGTAGAAGTCTTTAGTCAATCCTGCTGTGTACTGTTGGTAGTTTTCAAAGAAGTCCTTCCTGAAATGATTTGCTCATACTAACACTTTCTTTGACAATGTTGCAGGGACACGGCCATCAAAAATAAAATGAACCCATGCAGCTCTGTTCTCTGTAACTGGGAGAATATGCATAGACACACGTTGTGTATTAGCTAACATTTATATTTTCCAGCAGTCGTTCTACAGCAGTAAAAACAGTGGAATAAATGTGACGGTCTTCTTGTAATATGGGTGGAGCTCAGTTTAAACTTTCTGCCATTTTAACTTCCTGTGGCTGCCGACTGTGTTGCACTTAAAAAAATAGCAGACAGACAGACAGACAGACAGATAGATAGAAACAGTGTAAACTTGCCTAGTCACAGTACAGTATTCACAGATTTTTAGGTGTGATGTATCTCCAAATTATTCAGTGTGCCTCTTCGTGAATTATTCTATATCTATAATATTCAAAAGAAAATACATCTTGGGAAGCTGAAATACCTACTACACAATGTTACTTGACATGTTATTGGCTGGATTTAGCAAAGCAGCCAATCTGGGAGCGCAATTCATTTTTCTTGCCAATTGGCTGTATCTCCAAGATCAGAAATAAGGAAGATTGTGGATTTTAGCTTCTGCGGTAGTGCCAAGACAGTTTCCACTGTGTGGAATATTGCATGTTAAGGTATATTTGGTATCTGAAATATTAAAATAGGCAGGTACAAGAGTTTTTAAAGGAGGTGTCAGATATTTGCGGACTTCAGCTATACACTGGCAGTTGTGGTCCCTAACTCTAATGAATAACAGGGTTTCTTTTAGAGAAACTCCAAGGATATGACCTGAATAGTCCAGGTCTTGGGTCAACTGAGAAGGATAGGTGATTTATCAAAGTCCAGAAGAGTTGTATACAGGTCCTTTGGGCTTCTCCCAAATACACCTCTGCAAAGACATGAATGGCGAAGCTACTGCCCTAATTTGATAGTGGATCTGTTCTGCTCTGCTCTCTGTCACCAGTGAGCCAACCATATATTGTGAGCATCCTCCTTTTGCACTCATTGATCTTAAGGTTGTAAGACTGGGCAAACTGGATCATATCATAGCAAATGTCTGTATCCTTTCCTCCGTAGAATCACCACCTTAACATGGTGGAGAGATTAGAAAACTCTTAGGATCTCTGTGGTTATGTGGTCCTGGCCTTTGGCCCCTGGTGGGTTCTCCCATTGCAAATTGGTCCTTGGGGAGTAGTTTGACAAAGAGCGAAATCTTGATAGAGGACCACATTTAATGCAGTTCCATATCTTAAATGGGGAGACTGCAACTTTCCTAAAGCAGGCATCACTCCAGTCTGCCATGGGGAAGACAGTTGTAGACTGGGCTGAAGACTATCGCTGGGAAGAAGAATGTCTGGGTTTCTTTCCTGGCTTTGTTACACTAACAACCTGATCTACAGGTATTTTTTGCAGGAACCCCTTTTTCTGGGTTAATCTTTAAAACTGACTGGTTTATCATGCTGAAAAAGCAACCCCTTTTGTTAAAAACTTGTTAAAAAATCACTAAATATTCTCAGGTAGTTTATTAACGATCTTTGGTGATTAAAGCCTCGACGAATCACAGTAGCTAAAGAATTCTCATATTACCTGCTGCCAGCTCCAGGTTTCATCTGCCTCAGCATGGCCAGATATTTGCTGAGCTGCAGTGCTGGCCCTGGCTTCTAGTGTCAACAAGTCATTTACCAGGATAAGCAAGAGAATTTTCCACAGCAGGCAGCTAAAAGGGCTGGGATAAAATGAGAAATTTCTTTACTCGAGCATGATAGGTGATTCATCTCTGCAAAAAGCCAAATGCACATATAAACAGGACCCAGTGAACATTTTGACTTGTTTTCTGTTTATTTATTTTTGAAAGAGATATGTAGTAAAGGCAGATTATGTTACAGACATTCACTAAGTAATTATGTAGAAAAATGAGATTCATTGCATGATGTGAACCTAATTAAAAAAACCACAAAGGTCTCAATTTCCCGGCTTTATCTTGCAATTAAGTCAGACTGAATTGAATAACAGTTGTTAAGTGATTTCTCAAGACCGTTTGCTTTCTTTTGTATGCTCAAACCTTACAGATTTGTTAAATCCTGTGGACTGGATAAGTCTATGTTTGATAAATATTCTTTTTATCTAATTCTGTGAGGTCAAGAGTGACATCCACTAGTGTGATGCAGACTCTGAAAGTTCTAAAATTGATTTAGACCTTGGTGAAACACATTACAGAGTCTATATTTTGCAACCCACAAACCAAAGCCAATAAGGATAGCTGACTTGTCCAACTTGTTAGGGACAGCACTGGATCAGAGAGACAGTCGCTAGCAGAGCTGCTGTCTGAGATAGAGGAGAAACCTCTTTCCTTCCACTGTAAGTGCTTCATGTTGGAGAATCCTTGTTTTTAAACCCAGGTATCTGACATTATCCTGAGTAATTTCTCTTTGGGGTGTTTGGAAATGTTCAATGATGGATTAACTTGCTCCGTTTTGAGACTGTTTACTCCTAGTATATGGCTTTATTACAATTATTTACTGTATATTGCTGTTTTCTATTCCTTGCCAACCTTAGCACCTTCTATTATTTTGGAATTTAATCAAAATGCTTAGAAGACTGAATACAAGTGGCACTTACAATTTTAATAGTTGCTGTAGTAGTGCACTTTTCATCAGTTTCTTCAAATCTGTTAATATCTGCCACTCTGATAAATGTTTGTGTGTGCTAAAAAAGGTCATTTTGAGAAGAAATGATGCAATCATTTATACCGAATGACAGAGCGTATGAGCTCTGTGCCACATCATCTTGTGTTGTTTATCTTAAGTTCAGACCTTTGTCCTTTTTGGGGATTTTTTTTTTTTTTTTTACTTATAATATATTTATTGTTATTACCAATATATATATATATATATATATATATATATATATATATATATATATATATATATATATATATATATATATATATATATCTGGCATGCTGACATACTGATTAAATTATGTCTTTGAAGTACTTGGGTCATTTCTACATGTGCTCCAGTTTTGTATAGTGCTTGTGTATTGGGATCAAAGATGTGGAAGTCAGTGTTCTGCTGCATCATGATGGTTATCTAACAATTTCATGGATGTTACATTCTAATTCTTATTTTTTTACATTAAAAGGCGCCACTGATCATCTAGGAGTCAAATTGTAATGCTCTATAAGTGACCCCGAGATACCTCAAAGTTCTTAGCCAAGTTGATCAAACAGGAAGTCTTGCCATCAAGTTTAAGTGTCAAGTATTTAGCACCCAGAAGTAAGTGCATCTCTGCATCTGCATGCTAGTTGCAGAGATTAAGTGGTATTGTTGGGTCATTTTTGAGTCACATTTGTGTCAGTTCTTTAGTTTTTTTCTGGAACAAGAAGACTGCAAATAATGTTGAGGAGAGGAAAGAAAGCTACAGAAGGTTTGGGTTTTATAACTTGCTGTGCCTAGAACCATCATGTTTTGTGTTTTGTTAATGTGGGCACTATCACCTCCAGCATTGGCCCTGTAGTTGCTACTTTTGTGAGAGATTACTAAATCTGGGGAAGTAGCATTAGTCTAAGAGTGGCTGACCCAGATGGAAGGCAGGTTAATGATGGTGAATTATTGGTGTTTTGCCTGCTATGTTGACTGATCCTAGTATGTGTTGTTGTAAAGAGTGAACCAACAGGTGAGCTATTGTACAGTAAGAAGTTGTCAGAGACTTAATATGATTCTGTTTTAGCAGCAGGAGGAAAGTTCCAGGTGGATTGTTTTAGAACCTAATAAAATAAGTATTTAGTAACAGAGTCCTCTCAGCATTACAAAAAGCTGGTCTGGGTTATTGCAGTCAAGATGCACAATCTGGTACTGGATGGCAGTCTCTCTGATCTCCTATAATTGTGGTTTAATGACCTAATGGTTTGCAGGTGGATAGGCAGTAAATGTTGACATTTCGGAAACAGCCGGATGGCTTCTTTTCAGATTTTACTTTTTTTTTTTTTTTTTTTAAATACATACTGAGATAGCCTAAAATAGGTCCCAATAGGATTTAAATTAACCAGTGAAAAAAAAAGTTTAACTTATTGTTAGCTTAAGAAACCTGTGTTTGGAGGAGTCTTTTCAGCTGTCAAAATTTTCATGATACCTTTGTCATGTTTTCACACAACTTTATCCACAGCTGTATGCGTGGATTAGAAAGGAAATAGCCTACAGTACATGAGACTGGGGTCAGAAACACAAAGGAAAGGTTATCTTCAGCATTTTAATCTTTGCTGGTTTCATAATGACTACTTTCGCTCTGTCATTAATGCTACAGGGTTCTGGACATTTCTACAATGTATGAAAGAGAGGAAATCAATTTTGAGACAAGATGATAAAAGTCTTGTGCAGTGACTGTCAGTGGACACCTCTTCTTCCAGGAATCCTACTGATAATTACTTTCTCCATTCACACATTGGCTTAGTCATGGTTAGACTGACAGAGTAACACCTGGGTTTTATCTAATCTGTCTAATTAACACCTAATTCCCTTTGTTCACTTGTGTCACAGAACAGCCTTCATGGTTAATAAATTTACTATTTTGATACATGTTGTGTTATGTTTTTTTTTTTTTTTTTAAATCTGTAACATTTCCCGTTTGAGTTTTACAGTGACATGCAAAAATATTGATACCTGTGGTTGTAATGTGATATATTGTGAAAAAGTTCAAGACTTTTTCACAATATATCACATTACAACAACAATTTTGCCATATTTAATTAAAATTTATGTGATAAAATAACACAAAGGGGTGCATAATTGTGATGTAGAAAATTTTCCAATACAAATAAGCTTCACTTTGTAAAAAGCAAGACATTTTGGGCATGTCTCTTTCAGCTTTGCACATCTGGAGACTGAAATTTCTGTCCCTTGTTTGCCAGTGCCAGTGTTGACAGATTGGATGAAGAGCATCTCTGGACATCAAAATGAGTTTTGCCACAGATTCTCAACAGGATTTAGTTCTGGACTTGGACTAGGCCATTCAAACATATGAATTTGATTTGATCTAAACCATCCCAATGGAGCTCTAGCTGTATGTTTAGGGATTTTGTCCTGTTGAAAGGTCAACCTTTCCCTGCCTTGCTTCCTTGTTGCTTATGACAAAAATCATCCTCACACCATGATCATGCCACCACCATGTTTCAAAGTAGAGGTGATGTGTTCAGGGTTTTAAATTTTCTCCAACACTATTTTACATCCTGGCCAAAGCTCAATTTTATCTGACCAGAGCAGCTTCTTTTACCTTGCATTTGGAAAACTGCAAACTTCTTATGGCTTTGTTCTTTCTCATCTCCAAGTAAGGCCAGATTTGAGGAGTGTATGAATAATATTTGTCCTGCCATCAGATTCTTTCAACAAAGCTGAAAATTTCTGCAGTCTTTGATGTGATTTCACTAGATTTTATTTTGGATGTCAGAATATAAGGGGCTATATACCAATGCATGTCATTTTTAATTTTATTTCATTTTTAAAATTCCATCATCTTAATTTTACAGTCAAGCACTATTGGGTTGCTATAAAATCATAAAATCCAATTAAAATACATTAAATTTTGTTGTTCAGGGCCATGAATACTTTTGCAAGGCAATGTAATAAATCTCCTACTTTAGAACTGATGAACACATAACCATCAGTGAAAGGATTGCAAATATTGGAATGACATTTACTGGAAAAACCTGACTTCAAATGAATTTCATGCTGTTTGGTTGAGTATTAAACCAACTCCATTCTTGACAACTGTACAGATTAAAATCTGTTATCTTCACTATACCTAACTTCATAAAACCTATGGAACCCAGCTTATAAAAACATTTATATTTTCCCCTTATTCTTGGCTCCTTACTGAGAACTTTCACACTGCTCACACTGCGTACCAAGACGGAGTGAGATCTTGTTGCTGTCAGCAATCTCGACTCTCTCTCTCTCTTTGTCAGTTCTTGGCAGCTGTCATTTTAAAGTGCAATCGATGCATCCAACATCCCCTCAGTTCACCTTCAGTTTTCTTCACCTTCAGCCCAGTAAGTCACTGTTTCACTCATTAATAACTATCTTCGAGTTTTCATCTGTCCACATCGTCTGCTCCATGCTTTTGTCATTTCCCATCAACAAAACTGTCCGTTGAGACCCATTTCTCTCTCTTCTGCTTGAAGACATGATTACCTCCACTAAAAAATTTGCAGGATGCTCACTTCCCTCTGACTTTTTCCCCCTGTTGTGTGGACTGCATCAAATCATTTGTTCAATAAATCCCTGTGGCTCGCTCTCTGATCGTGTTTCCAGAGTGAAAATCAAGAAGTGTATAGTTGAAAGTCATGGATGCCTCATTTGCCAAACCAATTCGCAGAGCCCTGACTCTGCAGATATTCAAACTCGTTCATATTTTCTTCTTCCGAGTGCAGCAGTCAGCACATTTGGCTTGCAGAGAGAAGAAAAACACAACAAAAGCAGACAGACGGCAGCATGTAGCCACAGCATGGCTCCGTCAAGGAGGGGAACTGGTTTAAGCGTCTTGCCCTCATTCTGCTGCAACGAGCGGTGCAGGCTGTTAAAATGTGCGTTAGAATCCAAGGAGAATGAATCTCTCCCTCATCTCTGTATTGAGCCACACTTTGATTGCAATCTTTTGTATCTTTCTTAACCTATTTTTTTTTTCCTACTCCACTTCATTTGCTGTTGCTGCCCCTCTTTACTATACGTCTGTCTGGACGTATAGTTAGAAAGTTAGGCAGAGGGATGCTGGTATTTGGGGTTGTAGCCCAGGTATTTTTGTAAAAACAATACATTGTTGCAATGTTAACACATCATAGCAACGGTATGAATTTAAAAAGAAGCAAAAATCCTTCCAGCTGCACAGCATTCAAAACCAGAGGGAATAATTGTCCAAACATGCAACACGTAAACCAAACGAATTTCAAACAAAAGTCTACTAAAAGAGCAAATCAGAACTGACAGAACTATTTCATCATGCTGCCACCATGAGCAGTTCTAGAAAGCAAAGCAAGGATGATCAAAGCTTGTAGTGACCTTCCCCAAAGTAAATGCATTTGTGAAAATTTGGATAAAGGCTTTTTTTTTTTTTTTTTTCTTTTTTTTAACACCAAAAACTCATGCACCACTTGATTTGTCAAATAAAACCCCAATAAAATATATTGAGGTTTGTGGTTGTAGTGTGACAAAATGTGAAAAAGTTCAAAGGTCAAGGGGTGTGAATAGCCTTTCAAGGCACTACATATAAACTTGTGAGTTTGAACTCAACAGCTGACTCTCCAACGGTCGCATCAAACCAACTGGTAGCTGCGGTCGTCATATATGACAAGTTGGACAAATGATGTCATTCATCAAATGAGAATGGAGATGAAAGGATTCGGAGCCATTTAAATGGTGCTCTATCAGCGAGTTACCAATCAGTGATGATCGTAATGTTCTTGTCTTTGCCCGCTTTCCGAACTGAGATGACAAAAAGATCACGTTAATGAATTCCTCCTACGTGCTGCTATAATGTGGTGTCATCTGTTTCTGCAATATTGCCTTTCTGACAACGGCCCCCATCAAGCTGTGGACAAATCTCCCTGACATACCGCGAGGAACTAATGATGTTCCTCTTCCTCAGCAGCTGTCGCATTACATTCTCTTGTTCAACGTGTGACTGATTGTATCTTTTTTCACAGGTTCAATGGAGTATTTAAAGGTCAAACTGTGTTCTCTGGAGACCACGAAATGCATAAATGATTGCTAAATGTCAAAGCCAACTGATCAGACTTTCTAATCAGCCAATATGAATCCTGAGAGAACGGTCCATCTTGTGGGGCTTGATAAAATATTTTCTGTAAGTCCTAACCTTCACCGTTCCCTGACTATTTATTCATCTTAGATATCATTTCCATTTATATTTCATTAAAAAAGATGGAATCCAAACAGTGAATTATTTAAGGTTGACAAGCGTACTTCTTCACTCCTTCACTGAGGTGAAACTGTGTCATTCATTCCCAAACAGCTGTTATGGTGTGTTATATTCTGTGCTCTGATAACAGGACACAGCGTTGTTTAGAGCAGAGAACATCAAACATCACTCTAAAGGAACTGACTCAGTTCTACACGTGGGAACTCGAATTAATGAATGTCTGGCCATCTCCAGTAGGTTATTTTAACTTTTAATTTACTGATAAAACAAGCAAACATAATTCATAACTGTAGAAAAGAAATATCAGCATACAGTGCTGTAAAATTGTACTTGCTTCCTTACAGATTTTTTTGGTTTTTGCTTTTTTTTTTTTGGTCAAACTTAAATTCCAATGGTTTTTGTTTTAAAATAATTTAAAAAATGGCTGACGTTTGAAAATTTAAATAGCCCCCAAAACCTAACCACTAGTTGAACCACCGTTGGCAGCAACAACTGCCATCAAGTGTTAGCAAAGAGTCTTTATTGTCACTGTAGGGGAATATTGGTCCACTCTTCTTTGCACAGTTGTTTTAATTCAGAAACATTTAAGCAGTGGTGGGCACCACTAACTAAAAAGTTAGCAGCATTAACCCTAAAGCACTAATTATCAACAGTTCTACTAAAGCACTACAACAACTTGGAATCTAGCAAAAACTAATGCTAAAGCGTGAAATTCAACCATGCTTACTCATCATGTGTAAATGACAACATGTGTTATAACAGTATATTGCCCTCAACAGGGCCAAATATGTTATTACGCACCTACCTGCCCAGTTGCACCCAGGAAATGATCCTATGGAACAGAACTTTCACTCATGGCTTCAGGTTTTAGTTGTTGAGTATTACTAACTCTGTTGCTGATTTTGCCTAATTGACCATGGTAGGGCTTGGGTCAGAAAGCACGAAGGACATTGGTAGATTTTAAACTCTTTACTGTAGAACAACAGTAATGCTTTCTGGGTACAGAATAAATGGGTGGAGAACATGAAGAGAGGAACTGCTGGGAACAATCTTCACCCACTTCAAAATAAGAGGGTAAATATAAACGTTTAACCACTTGAAAAATTCTTGAAAGTCGATAACCAAAATTTTAAACACAGATGTTGAACTTTATTCAACTGAAAGTTTTCAAAACAGCCAATTAAATTAGTGCTTTAGAATTTTTCTGGAATAATTAATTTAGGGGAAACTAAGTGCGCTTAGCATTTTCAAAATTATCTAAAATAAAAAAAGCACGAAATGATTAATTAGCTCCTCTATTAGCGCAATAGCAGAAGTGTGCCCACTGTATTTCAAGGTTTTCAAGCAAATAAACTGTGTATTTAACTTAATTTCACAACATTGCATTCTGATTTAGGACGATACAAACAACGACAGTCTCATTTGTTTTGTTTGTTTGATTATGAGGTGGATTTCCTCGTATCTTTTGAATCATTGTCCTGCTGCTTAACCCCTTAACTGTCAAGAGGACCCATTAACTAACATGTAAATATTTTGGGGGTGACACTGAAGGGGTTAACCAGGATTTTCTGGTAGAGTGCACATATTTATGTTTCCATGAATTTCAACACATCATCCAGGTCTTGCTATTTGACCATGCTGTGGTACATAATAAAACCGACCCATTATTCCAAGAAATGGCTAATATGTACAGCACCTTGCAAAGGTAGTTTCGAACTTAGTTGCATTATAGCCATGTTTTAGGTCACATTACAACCACAAACTTCTAAGTATTTTATTGGGATTTTATAGGACAAATCAAGTGGTGCATACTTGCAAAGTAGAAGAAAAGCCAGATTTGTTGAATGCACAACTCCAGTTTGTCCACTCAACAGATTGTGGCTGTAATGTGACATGTAAAAGAGTTTAAATTGTATGAATCCTTCTGCAAAGCACTGTACATACTGTGTTTCTCTACCAACACTTTCATTACCTTCTGAAGAATGAAAACATGAAATCACCATAATTCATACATCATCCTCTACCACAATCTGAAGGATTTAATAAACTTTTTATTTCTCCAACAAACCAAATTGAAATGCCACTCATGACTCTTGAAGCTGGAAAAGTCTGCTAGATATGCTTTTTTCTGTATTTCATTTGAAGAAGTACAAAAAAAGAATGTAAAAGATAGAGAGCTGCTCTCATAAATGCAGATGACAGCCAGGCAGTAGACAAGTGTTGCCGTTAGCCTGTAGAAAACCCTGAGAACAAAAGCATGAGCATTCATCAGGCTGCCATTGAACAGAGCTCCCCCTGGGGAGCCATGGCAAACAGGCCTCTCTTCTCTCCATCTCCGCAGAGCTCGCTATAGAATGAGGATAGGTCCTCCTTGCTATTCGACTGTGCATGCAGAGGAAACAATTACATCTTTTTCTTATTGTAAGAAAATAGTAGGGAAAGATTCCGTTGGTATTCGGCTGGCACCTGATTTTGCTGTGTTAAGAGAGACAAAGTACCGGAACGTAACTCTGACCTTACTGCTAGTGATCTCTACAGCTCTGTCATGTTTCATGACAGCGAGATACACTACATCCATGACACAGTGTCGCAGGCTAATTGCAGATTTGGATCTTGAACCTGACCAAATGACACTTGGAGCTAGGAATACCAATTAAGGAAGCGAGTGGGGTTTGTGCAAAAAGCGTTTGAGCAGCATTCACTGAGCAGCTGCTTGGAAGTGTGTTTGTTTATGCAATGAATAAGTCATGAATGGTGAATTATCTGGGTGGTTATGCTGTAAAAGCAGTGTTGGGACTATGGGATGGTGGTTGAGGGAATAGGGGACCTTTTGACTGCTTATTCCAATATCTAATGAGCAAGTGGTCAGTTCTTAGCATGAACATACAAGTTTGACATTTTATTGATGAAGAACTATGATCATGATGGTGCATATACATCATCAATTTTTTTAACTTTACAATTGTGTTTGAGCAAGAGGCTAATAATAATTACATTGATTCCCATGTCAAATGTTAAGAAAGATTTAAATCAGCATGAAAAAAAATAAAGCACAAGGCAGCTGGAAACTGCAACAATTGTTCAAGGGTAATCAGGTTACATATAAGCTCATCTCCACAAGAAAGTAGTAATAAAGATCTAAGGTGAAGATTTACTGTGGAAACCAGATATTTACATACACTGCATAAAAAGACCCAAAACCTTTTTAGTTTTAATGACCGACAGTAAATCAGAATAGACTTTTCCTGTTTTAGGTCAGTTAGGGTCACCAAAATTATTATTTGATAAATGCTAGGAAAATGAGGGAGATGTAAATTTGGCTCCAAAAACTTTCTACAAATTAAGAAGTACACAAATGTTAAGATTATTATGCACTTTAACCATTTAGGAAAGCCTGGATGAATATACAATGACTTTTGACGCTTCTGAGATAAGCAGAGACACACCCGTGGATGGATTTTGCAGGCTGCACTTCAAACGCACTGCTTGCATGTGTGGAAAATCAAAAGAAATAAAGCAAGATATCAGGGAAAGAATTGTCGGCCTCCACAAGTTTGGTTCAGCTTTGGGTATAATTTCCAGATGCAGTTCATCTTAGGGGTGGCTGATATGGAGTTCAAATTATATCACCATATTTTTTGTGGTACTACTGTGATATTGTAAAAGTAATCATAATAAACTATTTATTCCCCCTTTCCATTCCTTTTAATTCTTTTTTTGCTCTATACTACACCTTATGGTCTTTACCCATTTGAAATGGCCTCCTTCAAGACACCAGTTACATAAAGAAGTGTGAATTTTATCACTAAACTGCACACAGTAGTTGCATTTAATCACATTTTATTATTATTTATACACTCTTAAAACAAACCCACAACATTACCCACAATACAGCCAGTTTTTGTGGTTTTTCCAATTGGAATTTATTATTGTTACAGTAAATCAAAGTTCTTATAGTGACAAGAAATTTTTCACGATAATGATAAATGTTACAATAAATGCCCAATCCTGGTTCATCTGGTAAATAAAATTAAACACACAAATAGCATGGGAATGTCCAGCCATCATACATTCTGGAACAAGACAAGTTCTCTTCGAGAAAGTAAAGTGCACATATTTGAGAGTTTTTTTTTTTGTTTTTTGTTTTTTACATTGGGAACCTTATGAGAACTTAAGATCTCATTCTGATGTTATTTAATGCAGTCTCTTTGCAAGTGAATGCCAGACTGAGACTGTGTTTTCAAGGGCAAACTTCAGATCTTTCTTGCAGTAAGAGCTGCAGCATCTTCTTTTGAGTTGAGCCCTGATTTTGTGTGTGTGTGTGTGTGTGTGTGTGTGTGTGTGTGTGTGTGTGTGTGTGTGTGTGTGTGTGTGTGTGTGTGTGCGCGCATTTGTTTGACACACATGCACACTGTTTTTGAGGACCGCACCATGCGTCTGTCCTCACAAGCTGGCAATGCTGAATTGGGCTTAGTTTTGTATTTATGGGCAGGGGATCCAGCAAAGATGACCAGAGAAGTTGAGGCTATAATCTGTCACTTCTTTTAGAGCATCATACACATAATTAGCCCAAACAACATATTTTTTATGTTTGAAGATTTTGTCGACTGATGTGCCTAAATACAGTAAGAATTTTATTGAAGACAAACATTGCCAAAGGATTAAAAGTGACTAAAATTACAAACACATCTTTCATAGACTACTCAAAATTTCAGACAATTTCTTTTTTTGGAAGTAAAAGTAGAATTTCTGAATGAGAGCAGCTGTTTTGGGAATTCAGCCACTACAGTTATGTGAGCAAAGACAACAGGAGACAAAAAACACAGATGCTTGGCAATGGCATAATAAATGTTCTAATTTGAAAATGACATCATGACCTTTTTTTATTTCATTTTTAAACATTTTAATTGAACAGATTCATCTTAGAACTTTAAACCTGTTTTAGTTGTTTTGGAATTCCTTCATTTTCAATTAGAACTAGCAGATAATCTCTACTAAAAGATATCCTCTCTGTGTCTCACTCGCTAAACTTAAAGAACACAATTTTACCTGTAAAACTTTGGAACTTCAAACAATCCTGGCAATCCTCTCAATGGTTTCCAAAAGCTCTTTTTGTCCCAGAAAAGTGGTTTTGAATTTCTTACATGTTTTGAAAAACCACCAAAATGCTGATTTTTTTTTTTTTTTTTTTTTTAAGTGCTTTACAAATAAAGTTTGACTGATTGCTTTTTTTAGATTTTTTTTAGTCTTGTGTCTCAAAAATATATTTGCTCTTTAAGTCTGGTAGTTTAGCTCCCACTCTGTGTGTTGTGTTTCCATTTAAGAAAGACACTTCAGCTTATGGAGAAGGTTATAGGTTCAAAGTGTATGTTCAATAGATGGACCACACGTCAATCATCCAGGGAGTGCGGAGGCAAGATGATTTAAATTCACCTTTTGTGTAATTGTAATTCCCTCTGGACAGCAACTTCTTTAAGGTGCTTCAAATCAAAATCCATCTTGGATACCACTACACAGTTGGAGAGGGCTTAGTGAAAGTTCAGTCAGATAGAGGGCATCATGAAATAATCATCCCTCTCCTCCTTTAATTTAATAAAGCACAGACCATATTTGGCTTGCATCATACAGTTAGCCAGGCTAAAGTCCTCCCACTGCTTCTCCCACACCTACTCAGGAATTAATCAAAAGTCAATACCCTTTTTTATTACTTTAAACAGCCTTTGCCAATAAGTGGCTTTCCTCAAGGTGGTTAACTGGGATGTTGAAAACATTGAGTTTTCAAACGACTGAATTTTAAAAAGTGTTTCATCTTTAAAGTGGAAAGTATAGTTTTTAAATGTTTTAAATAGATTATGGTGTGAATTTCCTTTCAGACCCTAAATTTGGATTGTTGCCAGTGAGAATCACAGAACCGAAACGCAAAAAGAAATTGAGCGAGGTACATATAAACATTGGCCAACAGCTGCTGCCTCAGTTGTCCTCAGTAATTAGTGATTTAAAAATATCACCTGTGTCAACTTTGATTCCTCCAAAGATAATTTCTTGTGCCATCTGTGCTTCTCTTTTCTGGCTCAGAGTAGAACATGCTGCCCTTTTCAAAACTTCCTGCTGTCACAGATCAGTGAAAAGGGAGACCTTAAAGGTCTTAAAGACCTTAAAGACAATGAATCCATGCATTAATTTTCAGTCCAAAACACTCTGTGGCTACACAAGAACACCACGGTTGTTCACAAATGATTGCTTTCATGAGTCACATTAACATTTTCTGCAGAGTTTGAACTGATCGATCCATCAGTTGTCCTCCACTTATCAGGTCTTGGGGGTAACAGGTTCAGTAACTAAACTCAGACATCTCATCTCATACCCCAGTGTCACTCTCCACCCCATTCTGGGGCATCCCAAGGTGTTCTCAGGACAGTTGGGATATATTGTTCCTCTATTAAGTTTTGCGCCTGCTCCTCCCAGTGGGATGAACTTGGAAAATTTCCTGGAAAACGTCCTTGTCAAGATTATGAAACCACCTCAAAAGATTTTTTTGATGTTGAATCCCAAAAGCTCTACTCCAAGTTCCCACCCATTGCTGAATAAGTACTACAGCAACTTGAATCCATATCTCGTGACTATAAGTGACAGTTGGAATGCAGACTGGTTGATAAATCAAGAGGCTTAATTTTTGGCTCAGCAGTTTTATTACTAAAAAAAAAAAGACTGTAGTAGCGATGCAGCAGATGAAAACCCAATTTGTCCATCTTCCTCATGCTTCATTCTGCCCTACCATCACTTGTGAACAAAATACCAAGACACTTGAACTTCTCGACTTGAGAATGATCTGACCTGTTTTAGAACAGACTTAAGACCTTCATATACATCTAAAAAACTTGGAAAATTGTTCTTTCTCAAGGCTAAGAATGATGAAAAGAATGATCTGGTTTAGTTCTCTCAGCTTGTTCTAGAAACATCATGAGGACAGATCTTTTTTCTCTTTTCGTGACCAACAACTGTCATTTGATTGATCAGAAATCTTAAGGGACTGTGCTTAAAGCTGAAAAGTGGAAGTGTTGTAATTCCCATTTTTACGCTAATGTAGACTTTCCAAGTAGTTCGTACCACCTTGAGTAAATAATACAGATTTCTTTGTAGTGTCTAAGATCCCGAGGTCTCAGACCGGGCTTGGTGTATATTTCTAAGCCAGAGCTTTACGCCGAGATTGATCAAAAAAGGCCTGGAATGAACGCCTGAATGTGCTTAAAGGCAGTCAAAGCCACAGGCTGTGGGAAGCCAATTATTAAAAGTGTTTGACTATGGAAAAGACTGCTTAAAGTTAAAGCCGGATATTGGGGAAGCCAACATAGGAAACACTGTGCGCTGTCTGTGCGATTATAAAAGAGAAGCTATGTTCATAATTCTTTAGGGATTCTTCAACATACTGCACTGATATATATTTTTTGATATGGGCCTGGTTGGAAAAAAATTCCTCCTTCTTTCAACTAGGTCTGTGTCAGTAGAGTCTTCTCCCTGGAGCATTCTCACGTCAGCATTTTGAAGGTGACCAAACCCCAATCCACAACATCTTCAGTAATAAATTTGTTGGTTCTTGCAGAGTATGTAAAAGTTTCTAGCTAAGATGATGTTTGGCTGATTTACACTTTGATGAACTTCATTTTTCTTAAAACAGGGGAGGCCACTGGCCATCAGTCTTGTAGACAATCATCATCAGTAAACTGGGACTTTTATATAAATTCTTTTTAACTCTATCCACAAGAGTCATGAAATTTCCTCCTTCAAGGGCAGAATGTGGTTGCCATGTCTACATCTGTGAACTCATCCTGTTGCAGACACATTTGTGTACACTAAGGCAGCAACACTGTATCAAATCATGCAACAGTGTTATTGTTACGGTAATGGTATAAACTGTGATAAATCCCATCTGGCATTATGCATCTTTGGCACAATAATTTGCGTCAGGTGTAGGTATTTACATTGATATTCCATTCATCAGACTGGAAAAATAACTGGTTTGCAAATATTGGATACTTGGAATATTACAACCAAAAAAATATCACATTTATATAAGTGTTGTGCTATGCAAAGGGGCAACGATGGCTTGGGATGTAGGAATTCGTCTTGTAACCGGCCAGCTGTGGCTACGACGTAGCTTACCACCATCAGCTTGTGAGTGTGTGTGTGAATTTGTGCACCATTTACCATTATAATGTGAATGGAGTGGACTTTAACTCTTTGCTCCAGCCATAGAGTGAGCCTAGATCTCAACTTGCAGGAGTAAAAGAGAGGAGCTAAGATATAGAGCAGCAAGGAAAAAAACTACAATATTGTTTTTGGTCATTGCATGTGTAAAGTGTAGCTGAATAACAACACTGAAGTTCTCTTATATATGTAGGGAGATGTTTAGTTTGCCAAAATTGTGCTTAGATAAAATAAAGATTTTCTGAGTACAAAAAGGAGAAAGTTTTGTAAACAAAAAATGTTCTTAAGATACAGTCTTACTGTCACTTACACTTACATGTCACTCATAAAACATTTTAGCAGACTATCTTCTGAAAAATGCTCTGATTATTTACAGACATGGTGAGTTGAGTCCATGACTGACACAAATCATTTTATTTGTGAACACCAATGCTTGACTTAGGTTTGTGCTCTCAATGTTCAAAACTCAACTTTAGGTCTGGGATTCAAGTCCCATGAACAATCTGTATGCCATGTAATCAGGAATAAAAGCATGCCAATAAGTAAAAGAGCAAGAGATTACTGATGTCCCTTCTAAGTTACTGTAGTGCACATAAATATCTGGTTGTCAAGGTAATATGTACAGTATGAATGAGTTCTTATGGGGTTTTTAATCCTTTCATCCATCAACCATTTCTGTCAATCTGTCCAATCAGTTCAGCCATTCACTCATCCTACAAGCCATGCCCTAATCCAACGGACTAAGGATTAAGACTTAATCCATTTATCTGTTTATTCTGTGTTAGCTAAATAAATTGATGTTAAGAATAACATTCCAAAACCCTGGGATACTTACACGAACATAAAGTGGTGAGTATCTGCTCAGTTGACCCTAACATTTGTTTTTGGCTTGTTGTTTTTTTTTTTGTTTTTTTTGTTTTTTTTTTTTTTTGGAGCGTGTCTCTTTTCTGTTCCTTCCATTCAACAGCAGAGAGACCCAATTTAGAGATGAAAGACCAATTTATACATGTAGACTCACAGTGAAGTCAGATTTGTGGCACACACTGTACTGTCTCGTGTCTTCAGCAGGACTCCTGTGGGTTTCCCATCATCTTCCACAGGGATGATGATTTCAAACACCATCAGTTCTCCAGCTCTAACTAGGTAGTTGAAAGGAAGACAGGCAACCACATGGCGAGGAGATTGAACATCTGAAATGTGATACTTTCAAGAATATTTTTTCCAGCTGGTAATGAAAGGAGTTTCCAATTTAACCTTGTTGGAGATGTTTTGCTTAAAATATTCCTACCACGATCTTTTGGTGCTTTGAGGATGGATTTTATTTTAGAGGAGTGGTGCTGAGAGAAAGAATAATGTGCTGCACCAGGTCTCAGAATACATGGAAAAAAATGACTGATTGCTGTTTTTGAAAGTCATTTTGTCGACCTGCATCGGCAAAACTGGTTTAGCTCTGTCAAAATAACAAGGCCACAGGCCCCAGGCTTTGTGTTCCGCCAGTTAAAAAAGCAACGTGCATGTAGGAGCCATTTCTGCTCTGACTTCAATATCAGTAGTCGGTTGTTAAAGCTCATGCCAAGACAGGCTGCATTTTCCTGTTGGCAGCTGCAGCAACAAGGTATGAAGGAAAATACCAAAAGGCCATCAAGAAAAACGATTTTACAAATGTTATCTAAGATCAAGCTAAGCATCCAGAGTTCATCTTGGTGGAATGAATACCTGGATGACCTAGATCAGAGTGGTCAGGGGATTTTTTTATTCTTATGTGGACTGCTGTAGTCAAACTGACACACCATCATTTAGAGTGACCCACATATGACTTAATCTGGATATTCAATGAATAACTGAATATTCTTGAATACAGTAAAAAGTTTGAATAATGATTTAAAGAACATCCAGGGAATTGACTTTGAGATAGGGAACTCCTATATACCTACCTGGGTACCTATATACATACCTGGGTGTTCACCTGAACAATAAACTGGACTGGAGTCACAACAATGATGTGCTTTACAGGAAGGGTCAGAGCAGACTACCTGCTGAGGAGACTGGAATCTTTTAGAGTGGAGGGGGCGCTATTGAAGACCTTCTTTGACTCTGGTGGCATCAGCCATCTTCTATGGTTTAGTATGTTGGAGCAGGAGCTTATCTAGAACTGAGAGGAAGCAGTTAGATAAGCTCTGTCCTTGGATTCCCACTCGACATAATGAAGCTGTTGCTGAACTGGAGAGCTCCTCTAGTGACAGACTGGTGCATCCTAGGTGCACAAAAGAGCATCAGCACAGATCCTTCATCCCAGCAGCTGTTAGATTATATTACTCTCCTGCTCCCAACAAACTCAATGTGTTTACATCCCTGTCATTACTTGTACAGTTTTCCATTTCCGATAACATTCTTGCGGTTATTTGCACAGTTTTTTTCACTTTCGTTTCTGTATTTTTTTCATAGTTTGAATATGCAGGCTTCCATTTTCCTTTAAGTTGGTGCTGGTACATCTACATTTCCCCACTGTGGGACAATAAAGGATATTTTTATTTTAATCTATGCTAAAAAGGATAGTTCAGGTTATTCAAATTTTGTTTTGATTCATTAGTATCTGACCTGCAGTAGACAACAGAAATGACACAGATAACCTAAAAGCCAAGCCCAGAGCAAATTACTAGCTCCTTAACAAAAACATCTAGTATTCAGAAATGCCGCTGTAGGCTTTGGTAGTTTAGAAATCTCTGAAACAAAACATCAAAAAACACACAAACTTTGCAAAGCCATTACTTAAAACTGGGCATGGGAGAATGACCGATCAATACCAAAAAAATTAGGTTAAAGCACACTGTCTACCACAGACCTTCATTAGACAATCCTATTCCAATAATTAGAATCCAGTGTTCCAGTACTCAAGAGACTTCTTCAAGACAATGAACAATTGAACCACATTTTCAGTCTAGATCTTGTCTCAGTCACAACAACCTTTTAACTCTGTCTTTCTCAGTCTTGAAGGTCCTGGAGTTGGGACCACAGGTGCAAGTTTGTTTTTCCCCCTTAATATGGAGTGTAAATATATGAGCGTTTTTCTGTCTGTACAACATGCAGAAAGATAGGATGCCAAATGTGTCCTCCCTCTGTTTACTCTACACACTCTACCTATAACTAATGCTAAGTCAGGTTGACTTAATTGATTGATGCCACTTTTTATGAAAATGGATATGTCTGTGTTATTTAGAGGGACTCGACTGGATTTCATTGAGAGCTCATGAACATGCCCTGAACAAAATTGCTTTAATATTCTCAGTAAGTAATGTTCAGCCACAGAAGCTCAGGCCATTTTTTATCCGCTCACCTGCGTGTAATGCATATGGGTCATTGAGACATATCAGATTCACTGTCAATTTGGTAATATAACTTATTTCATCACGACGTGATAAAAAGTTGTAGTATGCTGACAACATGTCAGCTAATTTAAAAACAGCAAGGGGGGTAACCATAGCAACAGGTGACAGTTTAAAGGCAGGCTGGTTCCTTCTGCAGTCAGGTTGGTTGTGCATCCACCATGTTTACAAACAAATAATCCCTCTATGTGTTTATCTACAGCCAATCAGTGGCAAGGAAAACAAATGTTGTTCCTGGATTGACTGCTTTGCAAACGCCAGCCAGTAGCTTGTCAAGTAGCATTGCGCCCAGGTATTTCAGCTTCTCGAGTGTCATTTTCTTTCAAATATGCTCTGAAAAAAATTTGCAAACACGCAAATTTTTTGTAAATAATTTGGAACTACATTTCACAGAAAAATTCCCAATTTAGTGAATCTGGGAATGGTGAACAGTAAATAGGCCACTGTACATCTTTAGTGTGGAAGAGAAAGACATCCTCAAAACAAAACTATTTTAGGCATTTTATATTCCAGCCCTCCTTTTCTTTTGCAATAAACTAGATGAAATATTTGCCCACTCATGAAACTTGGCCAAGTTCATTTAGTTTAACTAACAAAGGGTTTAACAAACCAAATCCTCCCAATACAATTTCTACTGGAGACACTATGAATGCTGTATGACTAATTCAACCATCTTTGCTCTGAAGATTTCTATCTTTTCCACTCTGAACACTCTTGATGTAGTCCATTCTCAATTAAGCCAGTTTGGACTGGGTTTGTTATGACAGTTCAAACTTTCATGAGCTTTTGTGATTTAGAAAAGTGGACAAAAAAATTCAAATTAATTTTCCACCCCCTATCGTTTTTGGGCCTATTACCATCATTTCAAGCATTAATGCACTACCATGTCTGGCATGTTGAAAAGCCACCGTGTTATTATAACTACTCTGCCAGACAGATGATATATGTGTCCTTTGCCCTTTCACTTTGGAAGAAGATAATATCATGCTTAATGCTCTGACTTTATTAGGTCATGAATTTTGAGCTCTAATTGTGCATGCTACATTTTAATTAGACACTTATTATAGGGAGTTGCATTGCAGATGTGTTGGTACTGTTTTCAGAGAGCATGACACTTTGTTCCTCTGAACTTTTATTGAGGTGTAATTATGATGATGATCCATCCAGCTTTTGCAGAGTTATTGCAACCATGTTAGGGGTGAGCTCCACCATGAAATTTCTCCTGTCAGCTTTTACTCAGATAAAAATGTATACAATTTTTTAAACCATTGGTTTTATTAGAGTTTATTCTGTAAATCTTATTTCTTACGTGGCTCATTCAAAGAAAATTAAAAAAAAAAAAAAAAAAAAGCATCGCTCCTGAAACAGCTCATGCCTGGATGAAAGACATGAGAGTTGAATAATTACAAATAAGTTTAGGCAACAAAATGCAGTTAACATGCAATTAACACCCTAACCACTAACATACAGTTAACCCCTGGTATTCGTGGGGGTTAAGAATCACAACCGCCAGTGGGCAGCTAAAATTCGCAAATACGTGACCCCCCCCTCTAAAAACACTTAGAACTGTCTAGTTTAATAGTTCACACACCAAATATACTTTTGTACAGTCAGAACCAGATATTTGCATACACTGAATAAAAGATTAGCGACATTTTTTTTCCTCACTGCCTGAAGTTAAATCAGACCAAAGTTCTCTTGTTTTAGGTCAATTAGAATTACCAACATTATTTATATTTGCTAAATGCCAGAAAACTTATCTCTGAAAAAATGTTCTCACTTTCTTTTGTAACTTTCTTCAAATTCAGAAGTTTACATACATTTGATCAATATTAGGGATAATTGTCTCTTAAACTGTATGACTTGGGTCAAACATTTTGAGTTTCACAAACTTCTGATTTGTTCGTTAACTGACATGTTTGAGTTAATTGGAGGTATTGTGATAGACTGGCGACCTGTCCAGGGTGCACCCCTCCTCTCGCCCAGTAACCACTGGAGATGGACATCAGTGCCCCAGTTGTTGTTATTATAGAGGAGTTCAACAATGACCAAATTGTGATGATGAGATGACAGAGTCAGTCTCCCAAACTACAGGTCTAGTGGGGTGTCCTGGATCTGTCAAAGTGGTCCAAGGAAGTATCAGTGGTGAAGCAGTGACAGGGGGTTTAAAAGTAATTCAGCTACTTTGCTTTCTTCCCACAACACAGAACCAAACAATATTGCAGTGGGATGGACAAAAACTGAACTGTAACAACTTCTTGACAATCATGTAGTCTACATGTTTGTCACCCTACTGAGTTTTTAGAAAGTATTTTCAAAAGATCAGTAGGATGTCTGGGTCTCAGTAGAGAGCTTGAACATTTTCTCAGATGTTCAAAAAAAAGTACGTCTTACTGTTGACATTCTTCAACTCTGTAAAGCACCGCTGTGACACAACAATATGTTCACCCATCAGTCGCTTCCCCATAGATGGTCTATACATAGTAAAGTTTCCCTAGAAGTTTGCTTTGAGTCCTTGCGACTTTGTTGACAACAGAAGCAAGTGCTTTCCTCAGCTGTTCGCCCTTCATCGTCTGGCAAGCTCCATTAAAAGAGAGTCGGTGTCAATCTGACAATTGTTTAAGTTGAGCAATTTCATGCCAGAGTCAAGCACCTTAAAACAGGAAGCAAAATAGAAATCAAAAATAGAAACTCGGAAAGCTCCTTCAAAACATAATTTGTTCGACTATAAACAGTTTTTCCAATAGCACAGATCACAACATGAGTGTCAGAGGCTTTTCAGACAGGAGTCACCGTAGAGAGACCCCGAGACACCGTGATAACATTTGCGTAGATGTGTCAGGCGGTGATGACTGAAGGCTTGTCACACCAGATTCTCAGAGACCTGCTGTCAAAAAAATCCAATGACACTCTGTCATGTTTAAAGAATAATAAAAAAAGAAAATCAAACATAAGGCTTTTAATACATATTCAGAGGCTCCTACATGGCTGACAGAAAATGGAGACCAAGTAGATGCATTTCTTCTTTGACAAAACATGATCTATTCTTATAAAGGTTTAAAAGAGGAGTTGTAAATTGTAAATCCATGTTGCAGTATATTTTACATTAGCCAACAGGTAAATGAAAGGACACTTGCAGACATGAAGGAAAGTTAAAGAAATTTAAAAAAAGGTTTAAGCACTATGATGATATGTGTGTGGGTGTGTATGGTTGTTCACAGTCAGTGGGCAAATGATCCCGATGGATGTGATGAACAGCAATAGAGGGATTTGCCTGCAAGTGAGCAAACACTGGGACATGCATGGTTCTGCAGACCACTTCTTGCCTGTATTTTGGCGCTGGTTGGTGTGTGACTTTCATAGTATGAAACATACCATAAGTCACAAAACTGGGATTATTGTGTCCATAATTATTACAGCAATGATATATTACCCATTTTTAAATTTTTTTTATCCATTTATTCTTATTTTTGAGGTTAATGTGTTCTGAGCTGAATTCCGACCTTTACAACTGAATATGAATTAAACCTGCTAGTATTATAAAGTACCAGAGGATGACATTGGCTGAAATTTAGTGCTATATAAATAAAACTGGCATGAATTTTAGAGTTTTACTGTATGTTTTTTTTTTTTTTTAAATCTAGTAAAGAAAAACAACAACAAAAAAACAACTGGATTCTTGTTTTGGTTTTTACTGACTCCAGAAATATTTGAAAATTTTGGTGTACCGTTTGAGAATAATGAACTGGAGAAACACCTCAAGAACTTGTCAATATTGTGATATTTGTCTGCCTGGCTGGCCACGTATGGGAAAAATGTAATTGGAAATCTGTTTATACAAGTTCTGCATTACTGATACTCGGAGGTGAAAATAATTTAGCCTATTTAACTGAGTGTAATAACTTTACATAGTGACACCATGTATGCAGGTTGGTTTACAAAGAAGCACTTTGTCTCATCCGCTTTACGTGTTGCCTCATGTCTATCACAGAACAAAACTTGCTCAGTGAACTACATGACCCTGTTAACTTCAGCTTATTGAGCCTTTTCATTGCTCCTTGAAGCCTGTCAGATGTACAAGTAGACTTATCAGACTGATGGATGAATTAATCCCAACAAAATGTTCCTTTTTGGCTGGCAAACTGGCTCTCTAATGGAGAGAGCGCAAAGCTCACATAAGAGCTTGGGTAATTCGTGCAAAGGAATAAAAGGAAAGAAACAGGGCATTAATTATTAACACATTGTTAATTAGTAAATTACAAAGTCAGACAGAAGTATCTTCCTTAACATCCTCATATATTACACTCAACTGTGTTTGTAAAACTAACCAAACAAACAAAAAAAAACCTCACTGTTTCTGTTTTTCTGTCCATGATTATAAAATATTCCCATTTCCTCTTGAATTAGTCTCTTTGCATCTGTTGTGCTGCCTGTACTCTCAGTATTGAGCAGCATGTCAAATACTGCAAGGCTGAATGCGAACTGTGTGTTATATTCAAGCCTGGGCAATAACCAGGCTCCACTTAACAGCAATGAACATCCCGAGATTGAACATAATGATGTGCAGACCATCTTTGCTCGTTTACCAAGCTTTTAACACAAATATATCCTGTAATAAACTGGATACAGTTGTTCCAGGCGATGTTCCAAGCCATTACATGTACGTGTGTAAACAAACTGAATTAGAAAGGCAGCACATGTTATTTGTCCTGAAGCATTGGGGTTTTGTTTTTTTCATAGCAAGAAGGGTGTAGATTTGTCATTTATGTTAAAACCATCTCAGAATCACAAGAAAATCTATTAGTTCTGATTATTCACAAACTGTAACAGTTTGTCATTTCAGGATTGGGGAGAAAAAAAAAAAAAAAAAAAAAAAAAAAAAAAAAAAAAAAAAAAAAAAAAAAAAAAAAAAAAAAAAAATCACAATGAATGTGTAGTCTGTGTTGGAGACAGACCATTTTAAAATACTCATTACTTGTACATTCGATCAGTTTGATTTGCTGATGACAAATATCTGCAGACTTTGCAATCTTAGTTTTTGTAATGATAACACATATTGCTATCATTACAATAGGATAACCTAGATTTTATTATCCTGCAGAGAAATAAAATGTAGATTAATTTATTGTAAAGATCTTTATTACCTAAAAAAATGTTTAGTTTATGAGAGAAATCAACCATTTTCTGGCTCATCATGAACTTCAAGATTAAAGGTTTGGTTGCATTGACTGTGATGCCAGGGGCAACTTGTATATAACAAAGTCAATCATGCAATTAGCCCTTTCAGTAAAAGAAAACATCAAAGACTGAAATTCAGCAGCAAGACCAAAGATGAAAACCAGAGGATCAGGGCAAATTAATTTCCTCCAGTAAATCCCCCTGATTGTTTGGGACATCTGGACAAGCATTTGTACAGAAATTAAGTTGAGCACTCCCATGAGTCCTCTAGTGCCAACAGTGAAGCATCCTGACATATTTCACATGGGGGGTTACTTTTCATCCTAGAGTCATCAAAGCATTCTCCAAGAGTGACTTCTTTCAACAATTCAGCCATGGCTTGGTGATCATCAGTGTATTATATAGCATGATGCAGTCCAAATTGATAAAATGGTTCAAAGATAAGAATATTTAAATGTTGGAACCATGGCTTAGAGGATCTCCAAATCTTGACTCCACTGAGAGAAAGTGATTCTAATAAGACAAGATTTGGTCACTATCAGTCAGAATATGGTACAGTTTTATATATATATATATATATATATATATATATAAATAACAGGATTCCAATAGCAAGGGGGAACAAAAAGGATCTGTAATGCAATTCAAGGTAAAAGCTGAATAACTGAACATCTTATTGTTCAATCAGAGTTCACATGCCAATAAACAGCTTTCATGTGTAAGTATGTTGAAAGAAAACTTAAAGTCAGCAGCACAATGACCCCTTCTTCTTCCCCTACACCCTCCACTCCAAATCAAAAAGGACTGAGTTCAACGGGCCACTGGTTTCCAGCACCTCTGCGACTTACAGTTAGCCTCTCTGCCTTTTTACTCGATCTTTGCCTCGGCTTCATTACCCATTGACTACAAAGGCTTTCTTCTCTCTGGTGACTCACACTGCATGATCACCAGCTCCTGGCAGTCACTGTTTGTGTGTCTGGGTATGTGTGTGTGTGGATGTCTAGGCTTTATTGTTCTCATTGCTCATTTAAGTTCTCCTCTGAGGGATGCAATGGCAATATACACAACTGTATTAGAACACGAAATGTTTCCTTCTCTCTCCTGACCACTGAAACGGTCGCAAGGATCGATGGTCCTGGCAGCGGGAGTGACAACCGCAGGGTCACTCACCACATCAAGCAGCTGATAGCAGGGGAGGATGCAATTGTGGCTGCCTCAATGGGTTTTTAATTAAAGCATTTATTGGAAGGAGAACTGTAGTATTGCCCTCCAGAAAGTAGAACTCATTCTCTTCAAGGCTGACCTTGGAGCAGAGGGAGACAAAGTTTATCCATTCAAGATTTTGCTGCATCTTAAATAATCATTTGCTTCAAATGTGAAAAATGTCAAAGATTTACATTTTAGCCACTAATTTTACTGGGACAGCTGGCCCTTCTGATTTAATTTTTGGACCAAGATAAGAAAATAAATGAAATAATAGAAATTATGTCTTGTAGGTCAAACAACTTATCTCCAGCCCCAGATATTTTATATTTCATTGGACTGAAAGAATGTGTTAGCATTTTACTGACCTTGACATTTAGTCCTCTCTTGGTATACCTGTCTTACTGTTAATCCTCTGTGTTGTAACAATGTACATGTTTTTCCCCACAGCTAGGCTTGACATTGTAGAAATTTTTGCAAAAATGTGCCACACATATATTACTGGAGAAAGGTTAACAGCTTAGTAAACATGTGTAGCAAGTGTAGTTACCACTTACAGGCTGACACCTGATTCCCACACCCAATGTGGGAACTCCTAATTCCCACACCTAATGTAGACATTCTCACATTGCCAAAAATACAATTCTTCCTTTTTTTGAGTTAAAAGGGGAAAAAAAAAAAAAAAAAAAAAAAGCATTCTGCCCCAAGACCATTTATTAGTTTCAGTGGTGCATTTATGATTTGAGAATAAACAACTTTCAATAAATTTGTGTGATTATATGACCAAATTAATTATCTGCCATAAACAAGTCATCAATAGTTATTTTCAAACAAGGATCAGAACCAAAGCCAAAGAAAGTAAAAACATACACAATTAAATTAACTTGTGAGATCATTTTATATTCATACTGAGCTACTCGGGGATTTAAATGTAAACAGAATAATTAAGTACATAGTCATGAAATGGCTTGTTTATGGATTACAATATGAAAATAGGTTGAGACTTGGGGTAGGTTCACACAGCAGGCAAATGCAACCCAAAAACAATTTTTTTTGTCCATTAAAAATGCTTAGTATACTAGTGCTTTATTAGGCACCATTAATCTGAGTTTTTCTAAGAAGAAGGTAATAAAACTAGCAACCACATGCGCTCTACACAACTTCTATTCTATGTAATTAGCTCAACTCTGCTTGCTGTTTTCCCTCAGTTCTTGCTTTAGTTTGACTATAGAATCCATCCAAGTCTGCTTAAAATACCAACCAGCATTAGAAACTCCACAATCCAGTCATTAAACTCAACTGAACACTTTTGAAACAGCAAAGTCTGAAAACCCTCTGTCATCAAATGTCACCGCTGCCCAGAAGCATTCAAACATTCTTTGGCCCATAAGGAAAAGTTTAACTCTAGGGTACTTACACTGTCACCTGCAAACCAAATTTAAGATGATTATGCACAAAATATGGCAAGCTAATCAAATCTATAGTGAGAATTCAACTCTTTGATGCTGGCAGGCTCTCATATCAGCAGAGCAAGTGACAAAATAATTAGCAGTGCCGACACCAGCAAGAACAAGCACCCACTTATTTTTGAACTTCCTCTAGTTTAGAAATGAGTTTGGAGGAATCCATAACTTTCTTCTGATTTCTAATGACTGTTATGCTTTTTGAGAGCTGGGGATAGTGTATGCAGAGGAAAGACGTAATGTTGGCTGTAATTCATCAACTGTCGTAATGAGATGCAAGAATAGCTGTGCACAACCACTATTGTGATGACTGAGAGCTTCTGCACATTTTAAATGCCAAGTAGAAATTTTTTATATATATATATATATATATATATATATATATATATATATATATATATATATATATATATATATAAAAGCCAGCAGACATCCTATAACACAGTTTGAAATCCAGTTGTATTTAGGAATTTATATTTACTCATCGTGAACATGAATATCAAGTTAATTATGGGCTTTTTTTCAGGGAGGGATGTTTATACAACACACAGTTTCAACCATATAGTTCACTGTTAACAATAAGGATTTTGTGCATCACTTTGAATGTACAGCAGGTTTTCTCCAATCCCAAAGATTTAAATACATTCTTACACCCACTAATGTTTGGTATTCATGTCCCTAAGTAAGCTGGTTTATACCTATTGACAAGCTTCTGGCATAATTTCTGCTCGATATTTCATCACTCTTCTTGGCAAAACTGGTGGAGTTAATTTAGATTGGTTGGTTTCCTGACACAAAGCAAGTTTTTCACATAATCCTTACATTTTCAATAGGGTTGAGTGAAGTGTCAATGTTAGCCTACATTACAAAACCAGTTTTGAAGTGTTTGGGAACATTATCCTGTAGATTTGAGATGAAGTTGTGAAATCTGTATGAAGTCCACCTTTTTAATTATTCCACCCACTTTGTGCAAATAGGCAAATTTTTCGCAAATAATTTGGAGTCGCGGTCAACAAAAAAAAAATCTGCAAATCCTGAATTGCAAATAGGTGGGGGTCCTCTTTACAGTGTTTTTAGGTTTCATAGCTTCATTTTGGAATCCTTCACACATTTCACTTCCAAATTTCAGCCTGAAAGTGTTCATTTTGGAGCAGGGTTGTTTTCTTAGTTGACACTTTTTGATCAATGCAGATGTAAAACCTTCTTCAGCTAAACTGTAATTCTCAGATGAATGGAAGTTAGGTAGGGTGTTAAAAACAACCCTGTAACCACCAAGTCTCAAGATTATCAGACTAGAAACTGGTGTTAGTGTCCTAAGTGAAGCTTGTTTTGGATCATTGTGGCTATAGCTGGAGTCAGCCAAAAAAAGTACCTGCTCTCACACCTTCAGAGTTGATTGGATTTTATACTAGCCAAAGTTTTATGGTGAGTCTGGACAAATATTAATCTGATGTTTGGAGGAATAAATGCAAACACCAAGCATGGTGGTTGCAGCATAATGCTAAGGGGATGTTTTGCTTCTGTGGTTCTGGTGCTTTTTCTCCAGTTGATGATATAATAAAGGCCCACTACCTCCAAATTCTGCAAATTTATCTCATGAGAAACTAGATTATTGAAATGCATTGTGCCAAAGGGACAATGATCAAAGACAGATCTTTGCTTGCTTTGGAATGGACAAAGCAGAATAACATTAAGATGTGTCAATGTATCCAACCTCAACTGCACTGAAAGTTTGTGGACCATGTTTAAAAGTCTTGTCTGTGCAAGGAAGCCAACCAATTTAAATGAACTCTTCCATTTCTGAGATGAGATGAGGGTAGTGCAATATTTACCCAGAATTATGCTAGAAGCATGGTAGAGGCTGTTTCACTGCCTAGTATATTTCACAAATCAAAGACCATGGTAGGAAACCAACTAATTTACATGAATCCTTCCAATTCTCCCCAGAGGAGAGGTTGAATATCAAGACAGAATTATTCCCAGACCTTGTTGATGGCTATATAAAAGTATGTGGTTCCTCTCCAACTTGCTATGGGGCATTTAACCAAATATGTGGATGTGTGTTTATGTTAATCATAACTGAAAATGTATGCTGTATAATTCGAGTTTTGGTGTTATATTTGAATTTATAAGAATAATGCATTATATGCAAAACATGAAGAACCCAAATGCTAAAATAAAATTTTAAACAGGCAATACACACCTGATCGGTCCATTATAAAGACATCTAAAAAGGTAAGTTATCATTTTCAATGAAAGTGGATCTCTAATGTGTTGCCTGCCACCAGACAAATGTCTGTACATTTCCAGAGTTTAGTCTTAATTATCCAATGTGATTAAGCGCTGTGAAAGGCTTTCCAATCGCAGTCATTATGGCACATTGAAATTCAATCTACCAGCAGGCAAAGGCTATTACAGCCAGCATAGATTTTGATTACCGATTATATGCTTGGATAGCTTCAACCCTCTCCCTCACATCACTTCACACATCTGAGGGGGGAAACAAAGCCACCTTTCATCGGCATAAATTTGTCACTTCTCCCTTTTTCACCTGCTTGACAATAAAGCTCGCGTTGACCTTAGACTTAAGAATAATGGATAGCAAAAGGTTTCTGATGATTTTTTTTTGTGTGTGTATGTACTGTGCATCTGTAGAGCTCCTATGCAGGGGAGCCATCCTTAAATTGCACCTGCATAGCCTTGAGAAATACAAGATAAAGCTATGTAAGGCTGGGCAATATCCACCAGCCAGAGTACGTGACAGTGAAAGAAAAGAAGAGTGACAGAAAACACAGGAGGAATGTAACTCAGCTGGACAGACAGTCTCTATTTGCCGATAATGACAGCTGACTCTTTCTTGATGTTGCTGCAACACACTAGGCTGGAAACCAAGAGTCATGGGCAGCCAAAGCCAGACAAAGCCAGACCGTGTGCTGCAATATTCAAAGGATGAGTGTTTTTTCATGGATCTGTGGCATTCAACTTTCGTAACTCTCCAAAGGTGATTTTTATCAGAATACCTCATCTTAGCTGAGGCAGATTTTGTACTTCACCATTTATAGACTTTCAATCCGCTGTGTAATACATTCTTTGGTATTAATAGATAAGACTTTTACAATAGTATGAATTAAAATCTGCTCTAATCAAGAGAGGAGTTGGAGGCTCGATAACCTTTTAAGAAGACTGCATAAAAGCGACAGCCTTTATCAGCCCCACACTTCCAGGGACCTGGTTGTCTTTGATATATTACAAGAAATACGCTTGTAATAAAGGATTTCATGCTAATTTAAAATTGCTCTTGTCTTCATCTGCAGGATGTGAGGGATATTCGGGGCAATTGTAATAGACTGCTCTATAATACTTTTTACATCTGCACCACATACAGTGTCTTAGGAAAAGGGTTCAGATCCTTTAAAAGTTAAAAAAAAAAAAAATAATTTTGTCCTGTTACAACTGCAAATGTCATTGTATTTCTTTGACATTTTATGTGACAGATCTACATGAGCCACAGCATATTTCTGTGATGAAATGAAAAATGTAAATAGTTCCAAACTTCTCTACCAATAAAGATTTGGAAAGTTTGGCTGCATTTGTATTCAGCTCCCTGTACTATGATATCCTGAAATAAAATTCAACACCACTAACTCCCTTTAATGTTCACTTAATTATTAAAAAGCAACCAAATTTGTGTAATTTGACCTCTTAAGTACTGAAATAGTGAACAAACAGCAAACAAGTTGGGGAACAAGTTGTCAACATACATTGCAACTGAACTAAGTCAAAGGCCCATGGAAACTCTGGAGGAGCTGCAGAGATCCACAGTTCAGGTGGGAACATCTGACAGAATAATTATGTTATTTTTCTTTGTTTTTACTCTGGCTTTTAATTGAACTTTAGTAATATCATTTTTCACCATATTTTATTGCATGCATTTTTGTTTTAAGTTTATTTTGTTTCTTCTGTTGCATTGTTAATTGATCTTAAGGCTTTTAATACAGACCCTGGGGTGGTCTTATAGAAGCGGTGCCATGCACCGGCGCCACATGGCCCTCTGACCACCACCAGCAGACAAGGCGGGTGAAGTGTCTTGCCCAACGTCAGAGATGGACGGAGCAGGGGCTTGAACTGGCAACCCACCAATTACAGGATGCACTGTCACCTTGAAAATAGAAAAGAAAAATCAATGGTGCTCCTGGATTGGCTGCTTTGAAAATGCCAGCCAATAGGGTGTCAAGTAGAATTGCGTCTCGTTGTTGCAGCTTCCCAACCTGCATTTTCTTTCAAATATTTTAGATAAGCTCTTCAAAAATTAATTGGGGTTACGTTCCACAGAAAAGTCCAGTTAGGGGAATCTGCAAATGCTGAAGCGCAAAAAGGCGGGCATCCTCTGTATATGAAATTAGTTTGAACACACTTTAGATTTTTAACTTGAGAAAAATGTTATAAACCATGTATAATTTTCTTTCTACTTCATCCTTATGTACTACTTTATGTTGGTTTGTCATATAAAATCCTAATTAAATACATTCATGTTTTTTGGCTTTAATGTAAAAAGTGTCAAACTTTTTCAATGGTATGAAGACTTTTTCATGCACCCTACAGGAGCCAAAGTATAAAAATGACCTTTTAATACTCCCATTCCTCAATCTCACTTCAAAAAAATAAGGACATCAAAAAAAAGTTTGGTACCTGTCCCAAAATTATCATGAGTTCTAAATATTAGCAAAAATATGCATGCTTACTAATCTTAAGTAATCTTCACTGCTGCAACACATTAATTTTTTATCCCTGGCTTTAGCTGGCCTGCAACACCAGAAACTGGGAATTGGGTATGCTGCACTAATCCCATTTTTGCATTTAATTAATCACCACTTCAGAATCCTTAGTGCATCCTGGCTGTTTTCAAAAACTAAAAAAATAAAAAAAAAAATTTAAAAAAAAAGAAAGAAGAAAAAAACAAAACAAAACAAAACAAACAAACAAAAAAAAAACAACAGGAAGTTGAGCAGCTCTCCACAGCAGAGCATACTGCCCAAGGGAGCCGGGCTTGGCTGAACAATTGCTCATACTCCTCACATCCAAGCCTCATTACCATATCTGCCTGCCCGCACAGACATTAAATGCAGGTGAAGCACAACCAGGGTATTATCACTTTGTTTAGAACACAAAGGCAGCGCCTGTGCACCCCCCCCACCACCTTCATTTGCCACAGACAACAGGAGGCGTCATGCTTTGCATTCTTATGTGTCTAATTGCCGGCTTGGATCCTGAATTCTGACCCACAATCTCTGTTTTCAGCCTCTTGTAAGGCACTTTTCCTTTTGTGCTCCCCTTTTATTTAGATATGTTGTTTCATTGTAGCTCATCAAAGCGTTAACCGAACACCATCTGTACAATGAATGCAGATGTTTACGTGCCAGAGTATCATGTTAATTTTGCTGCCAAGTCCGTGAAACTGAATGGGATGAATGAGCACTCAATGCATAGCATGCTCCTTCTCCAGACTATATTTAATATAATCTTTCACTGTGAGTGCAGAGACCTAAGTGGTCATGCCAATTTAAAAGAGAATAAAACTAAGATGCCAGAACTATGTAATTTTTAAGGTTTCTGTTTAACACATTGCATGACTGTTCACAAACCATAAAACCTATTAAATTACAGCTAAAAAGGAAGCCACCTATACCTAAATGTTACTTATATGTCCAGACTATATTTAGGTATCATTTAGAAGTGACTCAACATTAGATCAATGCGTAGCTCTGTTTCAACCCAAACCATTTCTAATTTTACTGTGTGAGGTAAATTTTGTGTCAATTCATTCATTTGTTCATCCTTGCTTGACAAGACATTTCAATGCAACAACATGTGCTTATAACCATATATAGGGCTGTCTTTTAACTTATGAATGTAAAGAGTAAGGCTTTGACCTAGAGCCTGATCTGAGGTGCAATTAGATGATTCCTATTTTGATTATGTTGAGCATGCTATAAAATGCTTTACCTGACAAGGAGCCCAGTGAGTCTCAATCCCAGATTGCTGTGTGTGGTCTTTAATGATACTTTCTCAAGTTTATTAAAACTGCACAAAGACATTGACTGAAATATTTTTGCAGATCTTGTTGATAAAAACCTATAATTAAGATGAACTTCACTATCCAAAAAGGGACATTTGTTTTGCAGCATACAAAGAAATGCAAAATACTACAGATACAGTTGACAGAAATGCAAAAACATACATAATACTAATATTTAAAAGAAAATGCAGCTTGATAAACTGACATATCTGGGCATAATGCTACTTGACACACTATTGGTTGGTATTTGCAAAGCAATCAATCCTGAAGCTCCATTCATTGTCCTTGGCACTGATTGGCTGCACCCCTAACAACAGAGATGTGGAAACTGTACATATTAGCTTCTGCAGTTGTGTTAAGGTGATTTGCATTGTGCGTATTAATTAAGTATTTGTGGATCTTAGCCATTGCGGATCTTAGCCATTGCTGGTGGCTATGGTTCCTAACCCCTGTGAATATCAGGGGTCCACTGTAACCATTTAAAGAGCTAAATGTCAATGTCAGATATGTACTAAATGTTCACTTTTAGGCCAAGCAAATGTAGTCTAGAGGTCTAAAGGTCACTTTAGAGATTTCTGAGACCTCATTGGCACAAAAAAAAAAAGTGGCCTGTGGTATATTTTCATCAGCAAACAACTAACTGAGCAAGAATGGTGATGAATTACTTTATCTGGAGTTTAGAGAATTTACTTGGCATTTGTGATAGAAATACATTTAAAAAATTCATATATATTTAAGATTTTTCTTTGACACCTTTAGGCCCCCATAAAATTTGTGACAAATTAGATACTGAATTGAAAATCACTGTATTAGCAAAGACACCAAAAAAAAGAAAGGGATATAAAAAGTATGAAAAACTGACTCCCATTTTGATGTGAATTTTATTCTACACATCCCTTATCCTTCCAGCATGCAAAAGTTGCATTTAATTTATTCTGCTTCTCCCGAGTACAACAAGCAAAGCTGATAGGTTTGTATCCATCTATGATCCACCTAGCTAATGCACAGGTAGCCTGAAATGTCCAATAGCCATCTAAACACAAGTGAGATCTCAAAACATATACACCACATATATACTTTTTGCTTTTTAACTTTTACTCTAAGACGAGACAAATCAGTTTAGACATTTCTTTGTAACATTTCAGCAATAAAAATAGTCAGTGATAAATTTATCCCAGTAGAAAACAAAGGCCAAGAATGGGGATAAAATGACTGACAGAGCTACACAGAAAACAACAAGTAGTTGTTATTCTGAAGAACATTTGATGGATGAGTGGACCCTTCTGATTTTCTTACCATAGGGAACATTTAAAACATCCAGGTGTTCTCCATGTTAATTAGACTGTTTGAAATTTCAAGAAGTAGCTTGCAGAATGTGAATAAAAGAAAGCCACAAATTGCTACCAGCAGGGCAGCCAAACAGTGACTTGTTATCCATTTTTATTTGTGTATGATAATCTTGACTGGCACATGCCTACATTTAAACCTGTCCAAGCTAAATTTACTTTAGACAGTTTACAAGACAGTTCAAGAATTAGGATTAAATAACAGTTCAATAATATGAAGAATCGACTGCATCATTCTAATAGAAATTTGGCGAGAAATAGTTATTTTTTTATTTTTGACATTTATTGGATGACTCAATTGCTATAGATGAAAAACATATATATAAAACCAACACACATTCTCCATGTTAACAGTGTAATTAGACTATTTACAGTTCACAGTGGTAGCAAGCAGAATATACCAACAACCGAAGCTGGGAACATCTAATTAGTTATGACACTCATAAAAAAACTGGCTCTGTGATAGGAAGCTGATTATCCGCAACATGGAAATGGAGCAGCCAGGCTTCTCTCTGCCTGTTATGTTCTCTCAGTTTCACACTCACCTGATAATACGATGACTCATTCATTCAGCCTCTGCGTCCCCGGAACACATGTAAACACGCCTGCTATTACAAGTCCCTTCTTTCTTGGTTATTCACATATCAGTCAGGTAGGTTAATCCACCAAAGATTTGTACTGAAAAGTCACAAGCTTGTAATAGGATCAGGAAAAACAACTCCATGTGTGAGAACATCGTGCAGCCTTTAACTTCTCTGAAAAAAGAACATTAGCAGACTGTACTGAACTGCACCCTACCAGGACCTAAAATAAATTTGTCGACCTTTATTACAGAGAAAGAAAAAAAAAAAAAAAATAGATGTAAATATTAACACCAATGTTGAGAAAACGACTGAATTCTACCAACTCAACTACAAAAACGCGGACAAAATTATTCAACAATTAAGCTCCTTCTCCTGCGGTCTTGATAGCTTACCCACATGTTTCTTTAAGAAAGTTTTGTCCGTCATTGCATCTGATTCAAATAGTATACTCATACTTTGTACTCTGGTGCAGTACTTGATCTGTACAAGTCTTACCTAAAGATCAGGGAGTTCTTTGTGTCAATGGGTAACTTTTCATCGGCGTGGACAAAAATCACATGCGGGGTACCCCAAGGCCCTGTTTTTTTTTTTGGGGGGGGGGGTCTCCCATTTAATATCTACATGTTCTTGCTGGCTCAGATTATAAGTAATAGGATTAGTTACTATAATTATGCAGATGATACACAGCTCTACATTATAATGACACCATGTGACTAAACTTTTCAAGCACTGAGCAGATGCATAGGACAAATCAATGCCTGGACGTGCCATAACTTTCTTCAGCTGAAGAGAAACAAAACCGAAGTCATTATCTTTGGACCAAAAGAGGAACAAATGTCAGTATGCTAAAGTCAGTATGCAGCTTCAGTTTCAGGCCCGAAACCTGGAAGTACTGATTGACTCAGACCTGAACCTCCAGAGCCAAAGTTAGCCTTCTATCATCTGAAGGACATTTCCAGGATTAAAGGACTAATGTCCCAACAAGATCTAGAGAAACTCATCCATGCGTTTATTTTTAGTTGCATTGATTACTGCCACAGTGTTTTCACAGGTCTGCTTAAAAAAAATAATAATAATAATAAATTATATATATATATATATATATATATATATATATATATATATATATATATATATATATATATATATATATATATATATAAACTGCTGCAGCTGATCCAGAACTCTGTTGCTCATGTTCTCACTAAAACCAGGAAGATGGAGCACATCACCCCAGTTTTAAAATCCTTCCACTGGCTCCCTGTAGCTCAGAGAATAGACTTTAAAATACTTCTGTTATTTTATAAATCACTGAATAGCTTAGCACTAAAATACATTAAAGACCTGTTGTCATTGTATCAACCTTCCAGACCACTCATGTCTTCTGGTTCTGGTCTGCTCTGCATCCCCAGAACCAAACATGGAAAAGCAGCTTTCAGTTTTTATGCTCCTCTAATTTGGAACAAACTAAGAAAACTGCAAAACTCTTAACGCTGAATTTCTTTAAATCAAGACTAAAAACCTATTTGTTCAGGGTTGCCTTTAATTAATAACTAGAACATTTGTTTTAGCAGCTTTTCATTATTTTTCTTGTTTTTACCACTGCAATCTAATGTTTTTTTTTTGTTTGTTTATTGGTTATGTTTTTATCATGTAAAGCTCTTTGATCTGCCCTGTTGCTGAAATATGCTATACAAATAAATTTAACTTGATGAATGGGTTTATTTGATGAATTATGAGAAACAGGATAGTTTTATTAAATACACAGCTTTATCATCTTATATCTCTGATGAGATAAAATGAAGATCTGGTTCACAAATGTAAAATGTGCTTCATAACTCATACAATTCATCAATAAAAAGTGGAAACTCTAATCAAATAGCTGTCAAGTCCTTCAAAACACATATTCAGGTAAAAAAAAAAAAACCAAAAAAAAAAAAAAAAAAAAAAATTTCACTAGAATGTCAACATACAGTACCTCACAAAAACATGAATAAAACTCTACACATTCTACACATTTTGCTAAACAACCACAAACTATTATATCTTTGCAGGACTTTATCTCCTAGACCAACACAACGTAATGCACAACTGCTTCATTTTCTTTGTTTTGAACAAATACAGGTAAATCTCTGAAACGTGTTGTGTGAATTTGTAGGTATTTTGCAGAGCCACCTGTTGCTGCAATTGCAGCCTCAAGTCTTTTGAGGTGTGTCTAGCCAGAGTTGAAAATCTGACATTTCTGTCCATTCTTCTTTACAAAACAGCATAACTCAAGTGATACTAAATGGAGTAAGTCTTTAAACATTAATTATTAGATTTTGACAAAGATTCTTCAGTAGACTGAGGTTTTTGCCATCTAACACATGAAAACGTTTTGATCTAAGCCTTTCAACTGTAGTTCTGGCCGCATATTTAGGGTTGTTGTCCTGCTGGATGGTGAACCTCCGCCTCATTCCCAAGTTTTCTGCAGCCTCTAACATGTTCTCTTACAGGATTGTCCTGTATTTAGCTCCACTTAACCTCTCATAACCCCTGACCAGCTTCCTTGTTCCTGCTGAAGAAAAGCATCCCCACACCATGTTGCTCCTTACCATTTTTCACAATGGGCATTCAGGATGCTGCGTAGTGTTAGTTTTCCACCATACTTGGCATTTAGCAAGTAGACTAAATACTTACCCTTTTTTTTTTTTTTTTTTTTTTTTTTTAAACATATTTGCCAAGTACCTTAGTGTCCTTTTTTGAAGTTGTCAAATGTGGCTAAAATAAAAATTCTGAAAAGAAGCATGAGCCACCAAATGTGGCTCATCCAACTATATTAAGGCCACTTCTTCAGTGAGAGCCAGAATTGTTTGGATATTTTTTTCTCCCTTCATGAATAAAATCATTAAAAAACTACTTTTCGCATTTGCTCAGAATATCTTTGTTATTAAAATTAGTCTAAAACATGCATGTGTGACTTTAAAAAAAAAAAATAAAAGAAGATACCTGTAAGAGGTCACATACTTTTTCCACAGCACTATTTGCTTATTTTCAAACCCAAGTCATTGGTGGGGTCACATTCAGTCCACATAAAGCAGTTTACTCTGTTAGACCCTCAGAAGCTGTTTATTCATACAAATGGGGGAGCTCATTAATATGTGGATGCGCTCTGCATGACACAGAGAGGCCATTACCAGGAGACACTGGGTGTCATTATCAGACAGAGGGAAGTGAGACAGATAGAGCTTCTCTTCACACTCGCCATGGCTGATGTTAATTTAGGTCCTTGCCACTGGGAGTGGTATATTTTCCAAACAATACTCTCCAAGTTAGTAATTAGTTGGGACATCTACTGCAGACAGGTTTTTCTGTTGGATTGTTTGAACTGTGCAGCCTACAAAGACAGGCAAATAGCGGGCGATGTGTATGTGTGTGTGACGGAGTTCTGGGAGCACAAGCACACACACATGGTTTGGTGTCGTTGACATGAGCTGAGATGTCCCCTCCTGGACTTAATGAGTCATTAATCATGGAGTGTACAGAGAGTGGAACGACAGGAAGCCAAGAGTTTACACATACAGAATCAACATCATAATGACACAATCCGCAGGAGAGCCTCACCAATATGTACTCTGTTTGATGATGTTGTTGCAGAGATGCAAATAAGCTCACGTCTAGGTGATAACATCTGTCAGTCAAGAACTGACGTGTGTCAGAACATGCTGATAACAATGCCTCAACATCAGTTATATATGACAATTCAACTGTGTCTCTTTGTTTTGCAACAATATATTTGGCTTGGCTATGAATAACAATTAATAAATGGCACAGCCAATCATTAACAAAATTAGTCAGGCCTCCACCTGATTATCAAGAAATAAAAGCCAAAACATTTTCAATCTCTATTATTACTTTTAAATACTTGCCTGTTAAGACTTAGATATTAAATAACAATAGATGACGGATTTAATTTCAGCATTCTCGAACAGCATAGTTTTGCACACTATGTAAGGAAAAAACAACTTCTCTCATATTTTATATATATATATATATATATATATATATATATATATATAGATATATATATATATATATATATATATATATTTTTTTTTTTTTTATTTTTTTTTTTTATTTTTATTTTTTTTACTAAAATAATTTAATCTTCCAGTAAAAATATTTTAAATCAACAAACTCATTAAGCTAGAAACAGTCAACTAAACTGCCAAGTAAAATTTTAAAAAAAGTAATGAACCTAATAAACCACCACAAAGTAAAACAGTAAAATGAACAAATAAGAAAAGAACCAATAAAAATGATGCAATTGTGTCACAGCTCGGTATGAACTGTAAATGTTGAGAAACCAGGTTTGTATTGAAGAATTTGGAAATGATGCCAGATTATCTTTAAACTAATATTAGTTTAAAGATAAATTAAGAACAACCAGATAGAGTCAGTCTTCATCAGTGCAGACCAAGAGTCTGCGTAGTGTAGCATGAGATTAATTTGGTCATCATAAAATTACATCGAAACTACATATATTTGATAGAAGCCATGTGTGTGTTTTGTATATAGCATATCTAAGTTGCTTAAGCATTGAAACATTTCGAGAAGCCCAATAGATCATGTCAGCCTGGCTTAGCTGGAGATGAAATTCAAATGCCACCGAAAAACCATGCTTCTTTGATCACCATTGAAATAAAACACTGAATCACAATTGTGAGACTGGGCAATAGAATACTAATGAAATGTTTCCCTGAGTATTTGGAAGTCAGAAATGCCAAGTTCCAAATTATAACAACACCGGAGGGTCCCCAACTTGGAAAGCTGGCGGTTTCTCAGTTTCTCTGATGTCAAAAGTCAATATGGTTGCCTTTTCTGATGGCTTGTATGTCATACCATCAGTAACATGTGGTGAGGTTCATGACTGGTGAGGGATTGAGTCCCCTGGTGTCAGATGTAAAAATATTCAAAATCCAAAACAGATAATTATATTAAATTTTGATCTTAAATAAAAACATTATTTTAAAGATTTTTAATTCTGATTGAAAAAAAAATGCGTACTGTTCAACAATTTGATGGTAAGACAAAAAGAATATTTAATGTAAGATTAAATTTGATTTGTTTTTTCCAGTTCAAAAAGGAAACTCGTGTATGATCTTAACTTTATTTGTATTTGAGGTCCATGTGCCTATCCTTCCCCATGAAAATCTCCATCATTCTGATTTAAAAAAAATCATCCATTCTGTCTTTTGAATGAGTAGAAAAAGAAGATCAGTTGCCATTTGTGCCTATGGGGTTCAGCACTGCCCCCCATCACTGCGACATGGTACTTTCTACCTCACTCTGCGCACTTCACACTGATCAGAAGGACTAAATAGATCACACACATTCATGTATACAAACATGTATATTGGCGATATGAAGAGAGACAGCAATGGACATGTGTAAACTGCCTGCATCATTCAGAGAAGCCAGACATAATTAATGAAAAGATGGAGCTAAACATATGCCAAACCTAATATTAAATTATACATGTGGACTATATTTACTAATAAGGCAACTTAGGATTTCATTTAGGGGTTTCAGAGTGAAAGCGGCTGAATACAAATGCCTTCTAGTTTTTCAAGTCTTTGAAAACTGTGTAACTTTTCCTTCCGGTTTACACTTAGACACTACTTTATGTTGGTATATCGTACAAAATCCTGATGAAATGCATTGGAGATTATGGTGGCAACAAGACAAAAGGTTAAAAAGTTGAAGCTGTGTGATTACTTTTGAAAGGTTACATCTCATGTTGTGCAGTTTTAGTACTATCTATTTATGCAACTGATATTTTCTGTTACCACCTGAAATTAAAGTGTAGCCTACCTCCTTTACAAATAAACTTTCACGAGTTGCTTGTTTATCACACATAGTCACTGTAATCTGTCATCTTGCCACAGGCTCTGTCAGCAGGGGTGTGTCACAACAAATCGGAGTTCAGCCAAACATGATGGAGTGTCTGAGTTCTTTGCTGTAATTTACTTTCTCCTGTGCTCAAACCAATTAGGACTACATTAATCAAGCCCATGCTTGACCTTGATTGATTTTGGTATGTAGTTTTGAGCTTGATATCTGGTATCAGCATCTGTATGATAACCCCAAACATTTTTGTTTAATTTTATTCCATAAGGGAGTAAAACTTAATTTTTTACCCTCTTTCACATGAGTATGAAATTTCTTGTGAGCTAAGTATTGAAGCTGTTAAAACATTGATGGCATGGATCTACATAGTCCATACATGTCAGTCTTACTTGTTTCAACACTTCAACCTCTCATATAAAATAACTTCAACATACTCAGTGACCCTTCACAGTTCTGTATGAAAGTATGTCTCCATAGTGAAGAATCCAGAGCATAACGTACTTAAAGTCAAAATCCTTCAAGGGACATCCAGATGAGGAGCCAGACAGTTTTCACATTGCAGCCCGAGAAAGATAGAGGAATCAAAAGATGTTCAAGAAGTATTCTTGGTGGAGGGCGAAAAAAGGAAAAAGAAAGTAGAACCCCAGAGAATCAGACAGAACTTAAAATATTTTTTGATTCTTAGTATTTCTGGTGATTATACAGGGGAGAAAAAAAAAAAAAAAAAAAAAAAAAAATCCACAAATGTTCAGTTTCACATGTGAATTTTTGAATGTGGAGTACATCTGAAATGTAATGAAATGCTAAATGTTCATTTTACAAACGTGAATTATGTGAAGCCCTTGTAAGCATTTTGCACATGCACAGACTGACTTTATTTTGCACTTTTCTAGTCATACCAATTGCTCAAAGCACCTTAACAGTGGGAATTTCTCTGTCACACACACTTGAAGCAGGCAGTTGGCACATGCCCAGTGGTGTCTCTTTATATAACCAATATACAATAGATTACACTTGTGCTACATATGCTGACAATCCAGTCTGTCTAAATTTAATGAAATGTGACAATTAGTCCTTTTGATCAGCCATAAATGTCCAACAAAAATGCACAGGGTAAGGCAGAAAGTGGGTAAGACTGTACACAATTTTCAATTTTATTTAAAAAAAAAAAAAAAAAAAAAGGGGATCAACCAAAAAATATTGTAAAAAATAAATAAAATTTGACCTTATATGAAGTATTTTTTTGTTTTTCTTGCCATTGTATGGTTCATCAGTAGGTAATTGTTTGAAGCATAATTTCAATTTTTCCTCAGTCATTTTGGAGCATTTCTCACATCACCTATTAACATTTGCACAACAGCTAGTCCATTTCTCAAAACAATCAGTACAAACTGCAAAACATAGCTTACAACCAACAAAAGTGTGTCACTTGCTCAATGGATAGTTCATTCCTTAAAAATAAAGTATTCATGATGCTGGGTGGCTCAGCCAGTTGAGCACTCATTACTTCCAGAAGCTATAGTTCTCGATGCGGTTGTCCTGGGGTTAATTCCTGGTCTTGAGCCATATGCTACATGTCTTCCCCTTCTCTCCCCACCCCCTTTCTTGTCAAAAATTATTGCTAAATAAGGGGACATAAGTGCCAAAAATTTTACAAAAAAAGTCAAGTATTCATGTTTATGAAAATGCCATTGTCATCAAAATGAAAAGTCCCGATTCCATTCTTTATGTCAAATGGCTTTGTCATGTTTTCATTATGAAAGTTCACTCTAAGTGTTTTCTAATCCAAAAAAGTTAGATCTTCATGGTATGAGACAGTTAATGTGGACTCTTCACATTTTTACTGCATATGCGCTTTGCAATTCTAATTTTTTCACAGCATTGTGCAAAAGTAAAGTGCAAATTTATTTCCAACAAACATAGGAAACACTCTTTGGGTAAAATGGTGCATAGTTGTAGACAATATTGTTCATTTTGGGAAACATTTACAGGAAGGAGTGATACATAAAATTTACATGACAGACATGCAAATTTTATGTATGCAAATTTTATGTAATTTTATGACAGATTTTTACAACTCGTTAAACATTTTTGTTTGTAATGACTCAAACAATGAATTGAGGACTTAATTATAGAGGGAATTACTAATCAGCATTCATAATATAGTTAGTTTTGACTGACATCACAAACAAATGTGACTGGCCATGACAAACCCAGGAACAAGTCTCCCCAGGGGCGTTTGGAGTTATCTACAGATTCTGAAAGTGAGGACTGTAAGCTTTCTAATGATGTCAAACACAGAAATAAAACAAAATGAAGAAGGACCACATCTTGAACACAGGTTTCACATGTGTAAATTATAACATGTGGTAACATATGAAAGATGTGGGAAAACTTCCACTCATAACATTTTTTACCTCAAGTTTCACATTTGGAACTCTGCTGTGCACTAATGTCAATCGCATGAGGGAAACTTTCACTTATGAAAGGTTTTACAGTGGACACACCATAAGACGAATGTCTTATAGTGTGTCTACTATAAGACATTCGTCTTGGTGATTACACCAAATCACATGTAGATTTGGTGTAATCACATGTGGACCATGCAACCATGTTTCTCCCACGTGAACATGCTTTTTCTGTAACAATAAGCTTTAGTCATACAGTGTTAAGCTTTAAGAAAAAAAAAAAATAGAGGGTCTTAGGAAAGAAAAAAGGTAGAAAATAAAAGTATATATTCTCTAAGGAGATCACAGCACCTAACGTCTAAGGCAGCCGGTCTGCAGATGTTACAAAGCACACAAGGTCCTGGTCACTTATGAACTTGAACAGCTTGACTGCGGATGCTGGGCTTTCACGGGAGCGGTCAGGTGGCTAAGAGACGGATATAATAAGATGAACCAGTGTGTCTGTATGGGTATGTGGCAAGTCAGGGCACCGAAGGTCTAATGAGGCATCATGTTCTTACAATCACATATGCAGCATGGCCACCTGATCAGTGCAGCAACACATCCAGCAGAAATTGAACAGCTTGTTGGAAATAATAGAGTGTGAAAACCTCTGCCCTCACATGTAAAGTGCAGTGGGATAAAAAACTGGAAGTAATAACAAACTCAACAGATGTAAATACACTTGAAGCTATATACATGTAATTAAAAAAGGTACAACAAAACCATATTGGAGTCTAAGCTTTGAAGACATCGGCATATAATTTCCAAAAGCAACAGGAGCCACTTTGTCAACATTAACTTTTCTAATCAAGTCAGTTTGTTGTCATTTCATGGTACAGCTAATAGTATTCAGTAGAATGAGACAGCTATTTTCTTGAATCTTTAATAATTAGCTTGGAAAAACATTTTAGTTTTGATGTTGTGGTACTATTTAAGTGATGTCAGCAGTTCAAAAAGCTAATGTGAGTAAAGAAAAAGTCTCTGACAATGTTCAGCCCCTTGCTCCTGCAGCATTTCTGAAATCTATCCTGGATAGAGACTGAGGAGAGTCCAATGACCTTTTACAGGTCATTAGATTTGCCAGCAGTACATCCATGATGTCAATCTCCCATTTCACCACATCCCAATCCAGCCTTTGCACCTTTGGGATCTGGTGACTGAGGAGAGTTTTTGCCTGGCACGTTGTTTTGATTGTCACTGCCTTTCGCCCATTGACTGCTGTAAATAGGCTCCAGAGCAAGCCCTGCATTGATTATGCCCTGCATTATCCTGCTAGAAGTAGCCATTAATAGATGGTTATAAGACTCAGGTAGGTTGTGATATTTAGTGGATGCTCATTTTGTACCATTAGGTCTAAAGTATGCTTAGAAAATACTCCCCCTGCCATTATGCCACCTTCACCAGTCTAAACCGTCAACATGAACCTATGGTTTCCTATCGTTTATGCCAGAGTTTGACACTACTATTTGATTGTCGCACCTGAAACTGAAACCTAGTAGTCAATGTTTTTCAGTTTGTTAATGACTTGCTTTGTTAAGCCTATGTGAACTGCAAGTTTAAAGTTTCTATTTTAAGCTGAGAGAAGCTGTACCTCGTCTCGTCTTCTGATGCTGTAGCCCATCTGGTTCAAGGTTTTATGTGACGTACATTTTAAGATTAGAACTTTTGTGACGGATGTATTTTTAAAAGCTGTGTTCTTTGATAAAATTTGTAAAAGATGTTTTGAATATAGTTTTTTTGAAAGTGATGTGACAAACTAAAGTACAGTTATTGGTTCTTTGTGGTTTTCCCTATTTTTTTAAAGCATTGGATCATTCAAATGGATGCTTTATGGAGATATGATGGACCAAAAATAGGTTCATGTCCTTAGGGGTGCCATAAAGGCCTAAACAGCTACCATTCTAACTTCCTGTATTAACTAGCTGTACTGCAGCTCTATTCTTTCTTTTAGATATGAAACAGAAAATGGTGGTAATGCCATCATAAAAAAAAAAGAAAAAAAAAAGAAAGAAAAAAAAGGAGATTTGTTTGCTGCCATTTTATTTCAAAAGTTTCATGCATTTGCATACGAGACACTGAGGTTTGTTATTCCTTTATCAAGAATCTATGAAACCTCATTAAAAAGAGTCAAACATTATGAGTCACTACTTTATCTGGTGGTCAGAGTGAGCAACACCATTTTTTTTTTTTTTTTTAACTTTGATGAGAGCTGCAGAAGCAAGAGTTTTATGTTAAGTGCTACATCAAGACTGCTCAATCATATTTTCAGACTCTCAGGTGGAATTTGTTTTTTTTTTTTTCTCACATTCAAGTCTATTTGGTTGAAATTTGTCAGTCTTTGATCTGTGAATAGCGCTGAATGTACTGCCTCTGTGAATTTGATGGTTCTCAATGGAGGATTATTTTCTCAGATGTGTAAAATTGTCAAGGCTTCTGAGTGGGAGGCCTGTGTGCTGCGGTGGAAGTGGCGCATCATGCAGCAGCAACAGGAACGCCTCATCTTCTAATGCAGTAATCAGACCAGAGAAGATGTTTATACAGTCCAGCAATCACATGGCTTGAAATCCAACCAAAGACAGCTCAGTGATTTACAATAAACTACAGAGGGCAATCAACAACAATTTTTTTTTGCCAGCAGCTTTTCATCATTTAATTTTATTTCACTTCTTTTTTATATCTACTTGGAATATATCTAAGACAAAAACAGGTTAGAGACTATAAACTTTTTGAGGCATAAATTCAAAGCATGTCTGAATTTTTACTGCAAGACATTTTCTTTTTACTGTACAAAGGGAAGGCTTTTTTATTGAAAAATATGAAATATATGTTACAGCCGAAATTTACAAGCCACTTGACAGATATATCAGTCCTGATACGACACTGCTGTGCAACCAATGGAATAAAAGGATTTCTACATCTGTACCACCTAGTGAAGTAAAGCATTTCCTTTGTGGGAATGTATGTATATACTAGTTGGAGAAAATGTGGTAAAAATGAGAAAATCTCATTGCATGAAAAGAGTAAAATGTTACTTCTCGTTACAAGGTCTTAGAAACCGTTGCAGGAGAGGTAAAGAAGTGTGGTAGGCAGTGATAATCTAATCCGACCTCTTTTTAAGTAACCAGTAATCTAATGCGTTACTATTTCCAATCCAGTAATCAGATTAAAGTTACTTATCCAACTCACTATGCATTACTTTTGTCATTTTAATTAGTAAAAACATTTTTATTTTCCTCTTGCATCTTGGGGAAAGACGCCTCACGTGTAATACCAGGCAGCGACACAAATGTAAACAATGGAGGGAGGAGAGAGATGCGCGTTTCCTAGTTGGAAATAAAAGCACTATTTAGAGTTTGTGTCACCAAAGATGACAATAACAAGGTTCGTTCTTCCTTCTGTGCTGGAGACAAAGTGCTATTGTTACATCCTTGAAAATGGAGGAGACAGAAAAACGACAGCAATTTTCAGTACTTCTCTCATGCTGCAGTTAAACACAATGAGGAGATAGCGCGGAAGCCCCCCTAGTGGTGGTTGGGGCCACTACTAATCAATCCCAGAATAGGCTTACTGGTTGATTGCTAATGTACCGATCTCAATTTCCCTGAATAAAATAGCAAATAACATTAATACATGAAAAATAACGAATTTTCAGCAATTTTCTTACTGTATTTACATTTTTTTTTTACTATCAACTGTTTATGAAATCAACATAACTACATAAAATCATTTAGTATTGCACTGGGGGTTTGATAATAGTCTTCCAACTTATCAAACTATATAGCTTCAAAAATGCCACACCAAATTTAAAAAAAAAAAAAAAAAACAAAAAAAAAAAAAAAAAATTTGAAGTCGCAACATGGCACAGTCAAACTGACAGAACAAGTCCCACCAGGTGGTGCGAAGCAGGGAGCAGGAAGAGTTATGTCCTGGTACGTTAGTCCGTCTTTTCACTGCTGACCAGGCTGTCAGATGCAAATAAAGTAGAATAAAAACAACTCCTGTACCTAGTTATAATGACACAAAACACTCTGATGTGGATGGTGGTAGTTAAGTAAGGAAAATTCAAACTACAGTATCAGTGTAATGTTTAAAAATGAAGTCAAATGAAGCACAGTTTTATACAGACTGCAAGAGAGAAAGACTATGAACAGATAACAGGAAGGCTGAACTAAACTCAACATGATTAAAATCCGTGGCAGATAAAGTCATCTTTTATTCTACCAACATGTTTCTTCTGACTGGAACTACAGTGGACACCAAGTACACAATTGCCCATGAATAGCTAAAATCCATGAATACTTGAGACTTCCTCTAGGAATGACTATAGCTGCTAATGTTAATAGTTCAAACACAAATATACCTTAACGTCATTTAATTCGCAAAATGGAAATATGGAATGCACTACCGGTGGGCGACGGTTGTAGGAGTTCGTACTGTAACCGGTGGGTAGCCTGTTCGAGCCCCGACTCTGTCCGTCTCAGTTGTTGTGTGCTTGGTCAAGACACTTCTCCAGCCTTGCCTCCAGTGGGTGATGGTCCGAGGGCCCCGTGGCACATAGCTCACCACCATCAGCAGGTGAATGTGTGCGTGAATCTGTGAATGACTGAACCGCTTTGGGGTCCTCTGGACTTGATAAAGCGCTATAGACTCAAAAAATTACAGCAACAAGTACAAGCTATTACCATTTACCACAGAAGCTAACATTTATGGTCTTCCTTATCACCACTCTCGGAGGTGGGTGATAAGGACAACCAATCAGCAGCAAGGAAAATTAATGTCACTTCTTTGCAAACACCAGCCAATAGCTTGTCAAGTAACATTGTGACTAAGTACTTCAGCTTAATAGGCTGCTTCTTCTTTCAAATGTTCACAAAAAACAAAAAAACAAAAATCTGAATACTTTTCTCTGTATTTTGTAGATTCAAAACACAACAGCAACATTTTTTTATATGATGTTAAGTGTATAGTAATGTGTGTGAAACATTCAAGATACAAAATTATCAGAGCTGCATAGAAAACTAGATCTTACTTTGGCAATTGCACACTTTTATATTCAAGCTGGCCATATGGGATTTAGTGGTCAGGGTTGATGAGAAACAGACTTTTCCATTCAAAATTTTAGTTTCAAGGTTTCTATTAGTTTTTCAGCTGAACAGAAAGGGAAATCATAAGACCTACACTCGAATCTGCCAGAAATGTTTTCAGTTACATGATTTAAAACTGAATCCTTGCTGATGTATTAAAACCTAAATTTGCTGACATTCATATCAGAGTTATTTTGTCAAAAAGCTGAGAAAATTCTAAATTGATACAATTTCACACCATGGGACAGAAAATTCATTTTAAATTTTATTTGTTGTTGATACTGATTGTTTCATAAAGGAATAAGCCACTTATATTTACATCTTCCCTTTTTAAATATTACAGTCACCCAGGCAATACAGTGCGAGGGGTAGTAAAAAAAAAAAAAAAAAAGGGTTGCACAGCAGATTGTGTTTGTTTACTCCTCCTTCATTGTAGTTCTGTCTCATCAGCCAGGGCATGGATGTGCTATCAGGCAGTCGTTCTGGAGGCCACTCGTATAATCTGCTGAGCAACCAGAACACAATTCCATGCCGTTGAATGAGTTCAATCTGTAACCCACATGTGTGGTCTGGCAATTTCCCAGGAGCTTTGGCAATCGAGTTGATGGAGCTGGTAGTTTTCTGAACATTATATACTTTGGATAACAAAATTAATTTAGCCTTATTCTGCACAAACACACCACAAAAAAGTTTGAACTTTTTTTTTTTTTGTTTGTTTGTTTCATATCTTCACCTGTTAATTTTTTTTTTTTTTTTTTTTTTTTTTTTCCCCTTTTGGTGCTGAGGTAGAAAATTCTCGGTGCTAAAACTTTTTCCTCTCTTCAGCAAGCCCTCCAATAAAAGCTACAATGCCTTGCAAAATAATACACACCTCTTGAACTTTTTCACTGTGTTATGTTACATACAAAGTGCATTTCACAGGAGTTTTTTTCTTCTTTTTTTGCAGGACAAACTACGGTAATGCAGAATTAAGTAGAAAAGAAATTATCCTTGTTTATCACATTTCTTTTACAAAAAGTGTGAAAAGTCTTAAAAGTGTGCCATGTATTTGTATTCAGCCTTCTTTACTCTGGTATCCCTATACAGTGGAAACAACTGCATTCAGAAATAAATTGCTACAAGTGTGTACATCCATCTCAGCATAAAGCAGATATCCACAGGTTAGGGGAGTGGAGGATAATCTGTTGACAGGATACCTGCTTTAGGAATGTATTAAAGTAAGCATTAGCAAAATCAACCATGCGGTATTTACAAAATACAAATTAAGCTTTTTGCATTTAACTTTTGGGTTTTGTTTCTACATTGCAACACCATATTACCATTTACAAAACTCTTCTGGCTTTTTATGAGTTTTAAAATAATATTCTATTGATTTGGGCTAAAGCTAATTACCAGCATCGTACTAATGAAGGTCATTTTCTTGGCCTTGATGAAACATTCAAATGCATTCCCCATCAACCAGATTTATTTTCCCCTCATAATCTCTGTTCTTGTAATGGCTTCTTTTCTTCCATCTTTCAAGGTTCTTGCTGATTTTCAAAGCAATGAAAATATATTTAGTGTAATGAAAAGCTCATATGCTAATCAGATAAACATTCAAACACAACAGGAGACCGGGCAGGATCAGCAGAAGTATGTCCCCGAAGGCTGGTCTCAGTTTGTCTTTTTATCCACAGATCAAGAATAATACAGATTCATCTCAAGACCCACATAAATATGCATAATCATAAAACTGCAAACAGGAATGAAAACTCGGAATCTGCATTAGCTATGACTTGCTGTTTTGCTCGGCAGGTTTTCATAGACCACAGTATATCTACTGCTTCTCAGCTCTATAAATAATACCACCACAGTGCAAACATTGCTTAAGGGGACCTGTAACCCAAAGGAATACTTCATGCTTTTTTATTTAAACTGATGCTATGAATTCTGTTTTTTTTTGTTGTTGTTGTTTTGTTTTTTTATTATTGCCGTCAACCAATTGGCAGTATTACACAAGGGTTTCTATCATACCAAGAAACTCTGGAAATTTGGTCTGTAAACCCATTTCACTCATAGAATGACAATGAATGAATAAGGCTAACTGGGCTGAATAAAGAGCACAAAAGCTTCACTTGACTTCAAGAGAGTCTCTCTTGCAGATTATATTACAGTTGCTCTTCTATGAGTGTCACAGTAAAATAATAAAAATAAGGCTTTTCAACTATAATATTAACATTTATAATACCTTGTAGGAGTTAATTAGTTCATACTCTGCCTGACCATAACAGTGCTTGTCATTTGTTTTATGTTCCAAGCTTTGATTTTCCATTTTGTTACAATGCTGTGAAGAAAAGGTGTTTACCACTTACTGTCTTATTTTCCCCCTTTTCCTTTTTTTTTTTTTTTTTTTTTTGGCCATACTTACAAAATTAATGTTGGGCAAAAATATGAGTAAACAAACAGAAAAAAAAAAGTTTTAAAATCTTATAATTGAACCCCAGATAAACAATGAATTAACTGTGTTTAAGCACAGAGTCTAAGATATTCAAACTACCCAACCCAGATTAATACCAGACCTGTAGAATCAAGAGATCACTTTAATGGAACATGTCTGACAACCTAAAGTAGGCTGGAAGAGCTCAAAAAGCAGCACATGTTGCCCCAGTTGAAAGAAACTCAAGAATGGATGAGCAACAAAGCCACTGACATCTATCAGTCTGAAAAGGGCCAACAAATAACAGTAAGAGCAGCTGCTGTTTGTGCCCCAGTTGATTGGAGATTACTGACTGTGCTGTCCCCGTTTGCTGTTGTGGGTTGCAGTTTCCAGAACTCATGTTAGTATAGGAAAACATAACCAGAATATCCAAAATCTTTCATTCCATTCTTGTTACCAACATAGATGTAGCTTACTTTTACTGATCTGGGTAAACTCTGCCATTTACCTGAAGATGAGTGAATTTTTTTTAAGTCAAAAAAAAAATTGGTCATATCATGTTTTCTGGTACCTACATTATAAAGGTTAAGTGATGTGATATGTCAGCAAATGGTTAAATACACAACACTTGTGCAACATACATACACTGCACTGAGAAAAAATATCCAAGCAGAATACTTTGTTGTTTCAAAGAATGTTCTCTGGTGTAGTTTTCAATAGTAGCCTGTAGTAGCAGTATTTGTAGCATCGTTGCAGAGACCTTATAATGGAATTCCAATGGAGTTCTGAATTTACATCGCCACCAATTCTGGTAAAAACAACGTTTCAGTGAGTAATTACACAGTCAGTTTGGACATAAAACAATGCTGCTACAACACGCCAAAAGACTCACCATGTAATCGAGTTTGTAAGCGCAGATTTGAAGAACTTTCTCAGTTTGTTTGGGAGACGCCGAACAGAACACGCCACAGCAGAGATGGAGGAGGAAGTCACCTGTGACCCGTAACTTTAAAGAAGTTGGAGAGTTTGGGGCAACACAGGAAGTGGACCCGCAAAAATAAAAGTCGTCTGACTAAATGAGGGTTACAACTAGCAATGGAAGCAGAGGTGCAGGAACAGTGGTGGCAGAAATATTAGCAGCACTACAGTACAACAATAACAAAAAAAAAAAAAAAAAAGATACAGTACCAGCAGCAACAACAGTAGCTGTAGAAATAGCAGCAGTGGTAACAACAGTAGTAGTGCTAGTGGCAATAATATTACTATAGGCAGCAGTAGAGATGTTATGCATTAGTGGCAGAAACAGTACAAACTTGCATTAGTAGGAATGTAGCATAGTTGCTGTACTAGAGGAATTAGTTGCAGAGGGAAAAATGGTGAAGGTAGCAGAAAGTGCTGTTGCAATACTACTACTACTACTACTACTACTAGATTAGTCCCAGTAATAGTAGAACTGGTAGCAGTAGCAACTACAGTACTAATAATAGCAACAGTACAAGTAGCAGGAACAGTAGGAGTGGCAGTAAAACCTGTAATAGAATAGAATAGTCCTTTATTAATCCCACGGCAGCATAGTAAAAATATATACCCAAGTGAATATAAAGATTATCTAAAAACACTAGGAATAGCAGCAATAGCCATAACAACAACAGTGGAAGCAGTAGCCATTAGTAGCAGTACTAGCAACAGAAGTCATAGCACCTTTAGTAGCAGGATCATTAGTGACACTAGAAGCAGTTGTTGCAGTAGTCATAACAACAACAACAACAACAACAGCACGACCAGTAACAGTACCAGCAGTACTAGTGGCAGCAGTAGCTATAGCAACAGTATTGATAGCATTTGAATTAGCAGTACTAGCAGAAGAAGCAGTGCAATCCACAGTAACAATAATATTGCAGTACTTGTAGCAATAGTAGCAGTAGTAAAAGCAGTAGTTGCAGGACTGACAGCAGCTACAGCAATACTAGCAGCAGAAGCAGTAATTATAGTAACACTAAAAGCAGCAGTAATGTCTGTAGCTATAGTAGTACTCGCAACAGAAGCAGTCCAGAGGACTCCAAAGCACTTCACTCTGCAATCAGTCATTCACCCATTCACACTCATATTCATATGCTATTGTAGCAATAGTAACATTGCTAATAGCATAAGAAGCAATAATAGCAGCAGTAGCGGCAGCAGTTTTAGCAGTACAAGCAGCAGAAGAAGTAGTACCTTGGTAGCGGTAGAAATAGTAGCAGGAGTTGTCGCATCAGAAGCATTAATCCCAGTAGTAGTAGAAATAATAGTCGAAGCCCTTCAGTAGTAGCATTAATGCTTGAGAGCTAACCATATTGTTGAAGGTTACTTCCTGTTTCTTACTCTCACCTGTTTCTAATTTATCCCAAAGCATGTCTTCCTTTTTTTTGTGATTACCTCCATCTGGATATACAACTGTGGGTATTATTGCTCACTGGCCTGACTTCATGTATCTACATGCTAGTGATTAAAGTTCCAAAAGATCTCATTGAAACTCGTTATTTGCTAAATGAAAAACAGTTATTTATCCCTTCAGCCTCTGAGCTTTTTAATACCTGTAAAGCTCATTTGTCAGATTTTGTTAACCACAATAAAAGCTTGAGAAATTGCCAAAAATTGTCTGAAAATGAGTGAAAACTAACAAATGTCAAAAGAAAAGCTTAACAGAGATTTATGACCTAAGACTTGTTCACAGTAGTATAAAGCTCAGGTATCATTTGTGATCACAAACAGTGAAGGATTTATTTTAAACATATGGATTAATGATCCTTTCCTATGAATTAAAAAGAGTTTCATTGAGACATCTTACTTAATCTGAAAATGTAATATACAAGTAGTTTTAGTCTGCTTAAAATGAGCTAATTCTGCAGATGGTGATAACCCTTTTTTGCCCATCTTTACAGCTTTTCTGCTGCAATGTCACCTAATAATTTATGTAGTCGTCTGCCCACTGTGGTCTCTCCTCTCAAACTTACAAGAGTTGCTGGATCAATCCAGTTGCAGGTTAGTGCTGCTTTCTTTGTTGGTGTCGTTTAGCCTCATTTTAAAAAAAAGGATCAGTTTCTTTTTCATGTGGGATTTTGCTTTCAGTGGTTATTTCTTTTCATTGTACTGAACTCATAAATCATTCTGACCATATTTAACTTTCTGTAGAGTTTATTTATTCCTTTCTTTGACAGTGAAATAATCTAAGCTTGTGTTTGAGGAAGATCACAGAAAAAAAAAAAAGAATCTCAAACAGTTTCAACAAACAGTCCTGTTTCTTCCACCTCACTATCTGCATGGCACAACAGCCCTGATTTGTTCACATTAACTGACAACCAGTTGGCAGGAAAGAGAAACTGCATAATGTGCTACACAGAAAATAATTGTTGTTGGTTAACAAGCACCAGATTTCACACCTTTGGACAATAGATTTATCAATAATGTCTTTTTTGATGCAAGAGAAAACCACTACATTTTATCAGAAGATCTCATCCTTTTTCAATCTTCTTTCAACAAGGGTAACTTTTGGAACATAGGCCCCTTGTTGTGTTTTTCTTTTATATTTGTTATCAGAAGTGACATTTTGCAATGGCCACTGTTCAGAAGCATCAGCTTGAGAAATCTTGAGAGTTCTGCCTGATGGAGGAATATCAAATAAGTTTTTTTTAATCTTCTGTCCCTCATTCAGCTGAATGTCAGAAGCACTCATCAATGTCTCCCTAAAGACCTCATTATCCTCTTAATTTCCAATTATTTCAAAGACAAATGAGTACACCTGGCATCCTAAGCAACCTTGTCAATGATGAACATGGAAGACTTAGCCATCCTCACCTCCCTCGCTGGAGAGAAATGGGATGGTGATCAAAACCCCGTTTTTTAATTCCAACTAGACTGGAATTCATATAGGATTTACTTCCTTTGAATTAATCCTTTGTTTGGCATTCACAGGTACATTTATTTCCTGTTAATATGCTGATGCTGTGTTGTTGTGATGCAGCCTAATTTGATCAGCCTGGTTCAGTTTTGAAAAAAAGGTCACCCTGTTGCTATCAAATATGTGCAGTGCAGGTATCATATAGCTAAATAATTTGAGACTGCAGTATTTAGTTCAACACCATAAGTGTATCAGATGACTGACAAAGCAGGCACATGTGGCTATGGCTGAGATTGTGTTATTTCCAATCAGCTAACACGTAAAGGGGGTATTATGTAAAACAACTTTTGTGAGCATTATATCATGTTATAATTGTTATTCGCTCATCAAAAACATACCTGGAGTGTTGTGTTGATTCTTTAATGCATGTTTGAGAAATTCTTGAATCTCCCATGGCAGACATTTGAGGGTGCCTAAACGCTTGTTCTCACAAAGCGCCGCCTGTTTCCACAAAGCTCCTCCCTGGAGCTGCAGTCCCCAAGCCAACCTTCCCCCTCACAGAGCACTCCTCCCCCCGCACCTTCCCCACTCAGCTCCTCTAGACTAGTGGAGGCAGCTTTTAGCAAACACCTGGTGGAATTGTGAGTCTGCTGAGCTTATCATACAAACTACTTCTCAGTAGCTCCTAAAAATGGTTGTAAATGGCTTAATGGAGAAACACTGTTGTGATGACGTTGCTGAAGGTGGTGTTTGGGAAAGAGCAGCAGCTTCTTAAAGAGACAGACACCCAATTTCAAGACGTCAAAATATAAAGTCAAATTTCTTTTAACTTATGTATGACATATTCAGCCTCATATATGACAAGTGAAGGTAATAATTACTTGATCGTGCAATAAAATGGCAATATGTGCCTGGAAAATACATAATATCCCTTAAAATACATAATACCCCTTAAAGGAACAGCTTTACGCTCAGTAGATAGTTGGCTGAGGCCAAATTTCTGCAGGTGGCATCTGATCAACCTGCTGAGTGCACTAATCCATTTCCCCTGTGACATTCCAGTGCCTTTACTGTTTATTCTAGTTAGGTCACTTTTTCTTGGCATACACTTAATGTTATCCATGTAGAATAGAAACCTGATAACTCCTTCACTTCAGAACACACCCACTTTTTTGGGATGATCTGGCTAAAGGCCCTGACATACTTCATCTGAAGTGCCAAGATCAGCTCTCATTGATGTAGACACGTGATGAAAATTGCGTCATTTTGTTTGTGGAGAGCCATCCACCTGCCGAACTCAACACCAGGCCCTGGATGGACTATTTTGACAAGCCTCTGTTCAAATTGTTGTCTGATTGGTCAGAAGTTTGTTGAAGATATGCGCTTGGACAGCATTGTTGATATTTCTCTTCAACTGGTCCTCTTCCACTATCTGGTTTTGTATCTACAGGAGACATGAATACTTAAGGAACATTTACCTAACATGGTGAGGAATTATGTACATTTGTACAATTCTTCTCTAAATAACTACTATAATAATAAGTCTGGCAAATGGTTTATAACTCCTGGATGGAAATTGTAACACTGTTGTCCATGGAGGAGGCTGTCTGCACAACAGTGTGGCGCTCTATCTGTGAATGTTTCATAAAAACAAAACAGAGGAGGCAGGGAAGGAAGGGGAACCCCGGTGGGTAGGGGCGTGACATATACTTAAGCAGGAAGGGTGTCCCACTCGGTGGTCAGCACCGTTGCATGAAAGCTGTGTGTGAACACGAACGGTTCACACCCATGTGACTGCACGTCAACTGTTCAGCTTCAGATAAAGTATGTCAGGGCCTTAAGAGGTTTAGGCTTTTGCAGAACAGAGTGGGAACAGAGTGTCATTGTGGTATATGCTGCACTTTATGATAACTTTGACATTTCAGTTGAGCTTTTGTTAAATGGTTCCCATTGTCCTGGTGTGCACGTTTATTTCTCTATGTAGTCTTCTGTGACCACTTTATCAATCACTATTTCCTTGGGTGTTTCAGTGGGTTCTCTGCTGGACCTCACCTTTGTACTCAGTCTTGGCTACCATGGCAATTGACAGGCGCTACCAAGAAGATGGGACAGTTAAGTGGTCTGTGGTTGCACAGAATTGCTCCTCTTTGGGTGTCCTTAATGATCATGGTTGCCCTCTCTTGGATCAACCACCTTGGGTAGGTTCCATCTCTTAGCAGTTAGTTTATCTGTGCTGTTTGGGATTAATAGAAATTATTTCCTTAACCAGTAGGTATTGATCATGTCAGGGTCTAGTGCAGTTCAACTCTTCCTTCTTCATACTCTTCTGGATGCCTAGCAATGGGAGATACACTGTCTTTTGTTCTAGGTGACTGTTGTCAGATCCTCCAGCCACGAAGCACAGGTGTTATCGCTATTCCAGATGGTTCTTCAGTATTGTTCAGTCTTGTTTTCTAAGTGGTCTTTTCTCAATTTCAAGAACAGTTGCTGCAGTGTGTATTGCCTTGATGGTGTCTGTGAGGATTTGCTGTGATTGTATCCAATTTCTAGTAAACTTTAAGAAATCTGCTAGAAGCTGCTATTGTCAACATGTAAAAGCAAATTCATCCTGCAAATATTGTAATACGGGGTCAGAAGGTGTTTCTCAGTCAGTTTGTATGTTAAATTTTAAAGCTTCTATAGTTCTCACATCCATAGAACCTCTTTCACTGGGTTTCATTGTGTATTACCACTCCAGCATTTTGGTCTTCTCTGCTCTGGTCTATGTATGTCTCATTCCAGTCGTGTACTTCTCATCAAAAATTCCCTTTTCCCCCAACATTTGACATAGATCTTGTCAATCCAGGTAATGTCTGAGCTAAAGTTGCTTCACTTGTACGTCTGTTGTTCATGAACTAAGCTGGGTCTTAATGGACATCTTGTTCAAAAGTGCACATATATAGATGTAAGGTAGGGTAGGATGGATTAAGCCTTTATCTGCAGCTCTGCTTTGGTCTGTCATGGTGCAGAACATTGACATTCTGATCCACAGCAATGGTCATGAGATATAGATGTTGACTGAAAGAAAAAGGCATTTGATACAAGTAGCTGAAATATACAACCAGTGCAGTATAGCTGGACTCAGCCTTTGCGATATGGTGAGGAGCTCCTACATCCTACAACCAAAGAGTCAGCAAAGGTACTTCTGTCATTAAATCAGGATGTCCACCAGAGGCCTCCTTTTGGAGGTGTTTTGGGTGTCGCACTGGAAGAAGACCCCATGGCAGACCCAGAGCCCATTGGAGGGAATACATAAATCTGCCATTCTGAATGCCTCAGGAACCCACAGAATGAACAATAGAGGTTTACTTGGTAGAGGGGTCTTTGAGTTGTCCACCTAGACCTTTTGGCCCCATGATCTACTCTTTGATAAACAGAAAACAATGGATATATTAATGGTTTTTATCTCTCAGTGCACCTTAGACAAACCTAATACACTGTCCTGGTCTTGTTGTTTAAGATGATATTGCTTCATTTGCTCCAATACATAATTGCCCTACGTTGGCTTATTTGCACGATTCATTCTCCTGTCTTTTCTTGTAGATTAAGGATGGTATTTCCTCCAGTGGAACTCTGCTACTCTGTGTTGACGTCTCAAACTCTCAAACACTTTAGATATCTGGTGTGTATAGATGTGGGAGTGTAATTATGATTTCTTGAGGGAATAAAGGAAGAGTGCACTAATCCCACAAAGCACTTTGGCATAAGTAATGAGCATTTGCTTTGCAATGTTTGACCTATTTTGCAAACTATAAACTATATATATGTTAAAATTTTCAAGTGGATGTATGTACCGTAAGGTATCACAGATGTTAAATAAAGCATGTGAGCACTGATCAGATCTAAGCATCCTAGCTGACAGTTCACTGACCTACATTAAACCCACAAGCAGCCAAAGATATCACTTCATTTTAATTCAGTGCAGTAAACCACAGTGTATCTACTGAGCACTGGGAATAAATAACTCATTCCATGTGTGGTACATGTGGCTTCTTTCACATTTTATAATTTATACTGTTGATCCTTCCAACAACGTGAAACAGTTGGGGGCACCGAAGCACCTAGATGAATTGTTAATGTTTGTAAAGCACCTTCAGTAATCACTTGTTTTATTTATCGGGCTGTTGACAGTAGATAAGGAATCACTGTATGCAGAAGAAATATTTTCATTAATTGCAGCTACCTTCACATGTGCTCATTGGGAGAAGAAAAAAAAAAAATTCAGGTTTCTATTATTAAATAGGCAATTCAACTCAATCATCTAATATTATGTGATCTTTGATTTCGGAGGTTTGTCACATTCGTTATAAATTGGAACATCAAAAGGAGGGCAACTCTTTCCAAAACTTTTTCAATGGCAACCACACAGAACAATGTTGGAGTCTGTGGGGAGTCTTTTCAGTGGATGAATCAGTGTTTTCACACTTCAACTGAGGCGTACCAGACTCAACCAGATAGCAAATGCTGTAACACATTGACGTTAGGGAGCTTTAAAACCTTAATGTAGAAGGAAAGATTCAACTATGAGGATATTTTGTAATTCACAAGCAGCACAATTGTTCTGTTTCTCTAAGGAAAATTTTTGCTGTGTTCTCTTGAGGTCTATTTTCCCTTATGGTTTTCCTCAAAGTTTGAGAGAGACTGTCAGTTTGTGTTTCAGAGAATCTATGGATGAACAGGGGACAACAAACTTGCAAATCTTTACTGGATTTTTGAGAGCCTTTTCAAGGAGACATCGGCACACGTACCTGAGCTCATTTTTTATTGAAATGTTGCTTTAATCTCTCAGCATCTCTGAAATAACGTGTAGTTGGCTCCACGCCACATTCAAGCCAAGAGCACAAATGCAAAAATTGAAATGTTTTTTAATATCCAGAACATTGTAATTTAGTTTTAGTCTGGAGGGCACAGAGGCCACTGTCACCCTAAAATGCAACCAACACCCCAGTCTGCCTGTCCACATTTATTGTTTTAGTTGTACATACAACATAGAAGAATCATATCAACCATGGTAGCACAATGATGTCTAGGACACTCACCATTCTTGGGGAGAAGTAGATGTAAGTTTCTGACCAGAACTGTATTACAGTTAGTCTATGGATGTCAAGAATATACCTGTTGAGTGCTGAGTGGGCGTGGTTGATGTGCACAGCATAATGCTGTCTTTACATTTTTAAATTTGCATTATGTTATTTGTTGTTGTGCAATATCCAACAATATTCAGACACTCTTACTAACAGTCGCACAGCAGTCACTACCTGTTAGGTCCCATTGACCAAGACCTGCCACTTGAACAGAAGTACCTACCTTATACCATCATTTCCGAAACACAAACGTGACACCTAGAGGCACAGCTGAGGCAATACATAAATCTAAAAAAATGCTCCTACATAAATATTATCATGTATTTGTACGTAAACTATAGAAATTGTGAGATGTTGTAAACTTTGTTTACAATTATTTCAACCTGTTACTTTCACTTTCTCAAAAGGAAATTTTAGTTTTTGACCTGAATGAGAACGTGCTAACCTGCTGCTCTCTTTCTCGAATGGGGATGGTGGTAAAATTCCACGTCTCAAAAAGCGTTGGTCTTTGACAGTTGAATGCTTTTTACCCAGACTGTAAGGTTACACAACCTAAATATACATAAATATGTAGCTTCTCTCCTAAATGTACACAGATGACCTATTTTAAAGCTGGGCTTTGTCACAGAGACATTTGCTTTGCAGCTCAGTTTAAGACATATGTCTTCCTTATCAGGACCTAGAGATTTAAATGTATGTGCAATCTTATATTTGTGCAATCTTTCAGGATTTTTAAGGGAGAGTGGGAAACCCACAATTAAACTGATATTAGAATTACTTAAAAAAATGTTATATTTTATATCGTAGCTTTGTTGATGTGATTCTGTTTCAACATGCATAAAAAGCAATTATTTAATTTGCATTCAGCACATGAACTGGTTTCACATTTATAAAGAGGTTTCAGTTACATGATGTAGCTTTAACTTAGTCACACTTTGAAGAATAGGCAAGTTACTTGCAGCAGCCAGTTTTCACTCCCCTCCCTGCATAACTTTTCATGCCTATGTAGGTCAGCTGTCTCAGTGATGTTGCTGCTCTGAATCATGGTTCTTTTAGTCATTTATTGTTCATTCAGTCATTTTACTAGAATATGCATGCTCCAGCAGCAGGAAAGTATGAAAAATTTAAATTCTAATTAAGAAGCCAGTTTATTTATGGCAGCGAAAAGGCACAAAATTCAGAATTAGTGTGTTTATTTAGAGAACAAATTTTGTTTTCAAATACCATACAGACCCCTGCAGCTCAAACTTTTAGGTAAAACAACTTTAATGATCACACCATCATTTTCAGTTCCTTTGATCTCATTTATTTCCAGTTCACCTTCTCATACTACAGAGTCATGAACAATTATAATATGCAAAACCTTCCTCTGAAGCTTTCATGTAGGGTGTGATTTAACAAACCTTCTTGGAAGCCAATGATGTCAAACTCTATAAAAAGCTTCTCGCCCCTGCCTGGATGTGCCGGGCCTGAGGTCTCGTAACCAACAGCTTCAAAATAAGCAAATGAAAACAAATAAAGACAAAAATACTCACCGCACCTCTCAGATATGCAAACGCAAACACACATTCATCCTTGACCTGATATGCAAACTGCAATTAAAGCTGTTTTCGTATGCGAACCTGCGCCCTGTAAACAGACTCCACTGATATGCCACACACAGCAATTCCAGCAGATAAGAGGGAGTTAGGGGTGAAGGAGGCAGTAAAACATCATGGAATCCATTAGCACTTGCATCAGGACTGTTATTCTCTCAAATAATCCATTGTGCTTCTTTTGTCGACAGATAAAACCCAGGGAGCTGTTTCCACAACAAATATTCTCATTCAGCATGTGAGACATTACCCTTGTCTTATCTCAGAAACATATGGGGACAGCTTTGATAGATTGTGGCTCTATAAAAAGCAATCTTTAGTCAGAAAGTGATGCTTTAATCCACCTAAAGCTTTTATAGTGTCTAACGTTCATCTCTCATCACACTTTGTTTTTGAGAAGAAGCTCAATTTACCTTTCTGGAAATTTTATACCACTTTTTAATTAATTAACATTTGATTACATTTCTCAGTTAGAGCTGTGAGTCTGCGTCATGTATGCAAGTAATTGACTGGAGATTAGTTTTGCCAGTCACAGATGGAAAATCTCTGCTCACCAATCTGTGCCTTTAAAAAGCTTTGTTGTCCACCAGATTTATTCTCCACACAAATTGCATGCCTATGGATTAGTTGAGTGCTCCACGAAAGAACGATACAGAATCTGATGAGGGAATTATGTTGATCAACGTCATTAGCTCGACAAAAAAGATGGCAATGTTGCATAGAGAACACACCATTCATAAAGGGTCAAATTTATTTCTCTCAAATTAAATGAGATCTTTAATTACACATAATAAAATCAGTTGATTGTGCTCTGAAATAATTTAGTGGAAATAAATGATCTATGGCCCCAAGGCTGATTATTAATGAGGCACTCATGTAGTGCAAAAAATTGTTTATATATTACGATTTTTAGATAATATCACCAAGTCCTCCAACCTGAGACTATATGCTAACAAGAAGGGGTAAGTCTATGATCTAGCGAGTTTTAGAACCATCACCCAGGATAAACCAGTTAAGGTCCTGGGATTGTCACAAAGATGACTACCATTACTGGTCTACTATCTAAATGTCTCAGGCAGCAGAAATCCAGAGTGCAAAACAAAGCCCAGTAGGAACTATCACAGTAAGACATGCGGACACCGCCGAAAGATTGAAGATATGGATTATATCGTAAAGTCTTTTCAAGGGTTGGGGTGGGCTGGACTGAAGGACAATACAGAGACACTAATCATGGTAGCACTGGAACAGGCACCGAGCAGTGGAGCAATAGACTGGGGTCCATCACACTACACAATACCCAAGATGCAGGCTGTGCAAACATGTCTTTCAAACAGTCCATTAAATACAGATGGGTGCAAATGTTGGCCGGTGCAGTGTACATGGAAGGCCAGGTGGTGGTAACAGAGTACAGGACCTATTGTGCAGAGTATGAGCCCCAGGTCCCACAGTCAAAGAGGGAAAAACCACTAAGAGTGGTGGAGAATGATAGGGTTGAGATCCAGACCCATAACCAGGTGATGGCTAACTAATGGGACATAGTAGGGATGGACACAGCAGAAGACAGTGCAGTAACAATAGATGCAGCAACCCCAAGTGACCCCAATGTTTTTTTTTTTTTCATTGGTTGCTAGTGGAAAATAAGCAAAATTAACCAAAATAAAAGCTTAAAAACATCAGACTATGTGTAATCAACCTATATAATGTGTGAGAGTTACTGAAATTAACTTTTCAATGCTATTCTAATTGATTGGGATAGATAGATAGATAGATAGATAGATAGATAGATAGATAGATAGATAGATAGATAGATAGATAGATAGATACTGTTGCTACATTGAGGCAGCTACACAATTTCTATCTTCTAGAGATATCAAAACTACTTCCAGTTCATGTCTGCTTACAAACACAGTTCTCTCGGGTAGTTACAAGAACATCTGTTGCCTAAAGAAAGAAATCTTGACTTGGATGACATCAGTAAGCCGTGGTGTTGCAGGCTTTGCTACCCTTGGCAATCACACCAGGAGAGAGCAAACAAGACGGTGGAAGTGAAGAATAAATGACGGACATTAACTGATAAATTAGCCCTATAACTGAGTCATTTTGGCTTCAAGTCAAACACAGCGACTGCAGTTTAAACCTCGTGTTACAGTTAGGTATGATAGAAAACTAAATAAAGAAACAAACACTAATTGTGAAGTTTGGGAACTTCCATGCTTGCCAATGGCTAACTTAAATGACCTTTGCTGTGGGCCAGCCTTGGGCACAAAACAAATGCTGGTGAGATTTCTCAGCCTGTCTCTCTATTTCAGTTCAGCTTTTGCTCTGGGAAAAAATGAGCAAAAAGGCAAAGAATGAGGCAGAGGACTATCACAGCAATCATTACAAACTGAACATGTGGAAGGACTTCAATATTCATCAGCCTTTCTAAGGATGATCATAAGAATTTCAGAAAAAAAATGCAATTAAATTAGAGCATGAAAGAAAAAAAAAAAACAGAGGGTGGGTCAACATTACGCATACTATTCCTTTTAGATCTTTTAAAACTTTGTTTCATACATTTGTCACCCACCGAAGAGCTGAAATTACAGGATGAAATTGATGAAAGGATGAAATGGTCACTAGTCACACTTTGTAACTTTCAAGAAATTCTTCTGGGCAAAGAGCTGGAACTGAACAGACTAGTTTAACTCCTTCTGAAAAACAACCCAACAGAGTAAAACTTTTCTCTTTTTATTAGGGAACTTAGGATATTAAATAAAACATGAGGTGATTTTTTTTATTCCCTAAGGAACAGGAAGGCTGTAGAGTTCCTTGTCTTTGGATGAAAGTAGAACAAAATGCAAACACACTTTTGGGATTGGTAATGACTGCTAAAATAATTTTTAAAAAATATTGCAAAATTACTTAGCATGTGAGAACATGTCTTCTTTGGGGACTGGGGACTGAAAAACTACAACGAAATTAGCTTTCCTGGGAATTTAGCAGCCTTATTGCCCAGGGAATGAAACTGTTGAACATTCTGGTTATTCTTCGATTTCCCCTTTAAAAGTTCCAATAACTTTTTTCAATGCTAAGGAAAATGGGTGGCGCTGCTGGATTACCTGTTTTGAAAACACAAACCAATAGTGTGTCAAGCAGCATTGTGACTAGGTATTTAAGCTTTCCAAGCTGCATTTTCTTTTGAATATTGCAAAATAATCTGCAAACAGGCAAATTTTCTGCAAATAATTTGGAGTTAACTCCCTAAAAATCCGAGAATAGGTGGGGGCTCACTGTAAATAAGTGAAAACTATGAAATTTAATAGGTGGTAGCATCATGCTGTGGGGTTGTTTTGCTGCCAGACATACAATAAATGGATGGAATAAAAAAGGACTACCTCCAAGTTTTTCTACTTCACCTTACAACAGCACCTAATTAGGTGAAACTCTTGACACAGCAGAGTGTTCTAATAAGACAATGACACTGACCATATCAAAATGAGGTTTAATGGATAAAGCGGGTTAAAATTAAGCTTCTTGAAAGGTCCTTCCAAAGCCACGACCTTTTTGAAATTGTATCGATGAAGTTTAGAAGCAAAGTTTACCAAGTTTAAAAGCTGGGTGAACTCCTTGGAAACTTGTTAACAGCAATGAAACGTGTGGTTGAGAAGAACTTAGGTAATTAGGCTTCTATAAATATTAGTGGGGGTGCAGGAACACATTTGAGCCTGTACATATTATTTTGACTCCATGTGAGTTAAAAAAAAATTGCATTCAATTCTGATTTTAAAAATGATTAAAGATGTTTGTTGTATAATCATTTTACTGTGGAAAAAAAAAACTAAATGGTTAAAATAAATGAGCAAAAAGAACCAAAGTTAGTTTCTAACCTCCGTACAAGCCCCAAGTGCTGTGAATCATGAACAGGTTTGGTGATGCTCTCCACCTTGACGCACCATGCTGAAGTAAACGTCTTCTTACAGGAATAAGACAAAGGTACATTTTTTTTCACATATCCACTCAAATGGATTTCAGGACTTTATTGAGCAATAAAAAATATACACCAAGGAAAATATCATCATTTCCCTTTTTCCTCATATTTTATCTTCTCTCATTGTTAAAATCTGACAATTCCAGACGAATAATCCATGATCCAATGTGACAAAATGAAAAAAATAAAATAAACAAAACAAAAACAGAGCAGTCGATTTAGTTCACCAATAAAAGTTGAGGACCACTGAGACTGTCTGTGTCCGTGTTATTCATTGAAAATCTGAAAAAGAACGGATTTATAACGGATTTGGTTTGAACAGGAGTGAAATCACAGACTAAGTGGTCACATCTGACTCTGCCTCTTCGTAGAGTTCTGCTAATTTCTGGAACTCGGGTCCCCAGTCTTCCAGGTAGGTATATTCCTGCTCTGACTGCACACCGGCAGAGTCTAACGGACTTATGGACCCTGTAGATGAGCCCTGCCCCTCGTAAGCATAGGTCTGGAGGGAGTCATAGGGCGGCACGCTGGTGTCCATGTCTGCCTCCACTAGTCTCTGTTTAATGAATTCATGCACGTCCACCTCATCCAGCTCCACCGTCGGGCTTCTGCGGGGGGGCATGCCACAGTGATTCCTGGCATCTGGGCGAATGTCCCGTCGGAACTTGAGCTCCTCGGCAGCAGCTGGATTTCGCAAAGCAATGATGTCAAAGGCCTCGGTGTCCTCCTCTCCTCCACCCTCGTCATCGTAGGTCACCACATTCTCTCTAATGTCCTCTTCCGCAATGATAAGGGGTTCCTTCTTGCTGCGCTTCAGTGTAACAAAGAGAACTACGATTGCTGCAAGACAGAAAAATATAATTTTTAGTACTGATTAAAGGATAATGCTGCCTCATAGGTAAAAGAAAATATTTACTTTTGTAACAGTCAGCAATAGGTATGACTATTTTCTCCTATGTGTGGAAATGCCAACCTTTGAGTTGTTTTACAACACAGCAATTGCTTGGAAAGCCAATCAATTTAGTGAGCATGATTATCTGAGTCTTTGTCAGGACTCTAAAATGGGTTGAACACTGAAGAGCTATAAGTCAATAACAGGCAGTTTCTAGAATCCTTTAAATCTGTTCTCAAATTTACATCCCAGCAGGATTAAAGACTGAAAGTAGCACAGAAAACTTACTAGTTCAGTGAGGTTGACTAACTGAATATCAACAAGTGTAACCACCTTTCTAAAAGCAGGGGTTTTGGCAGTTTGTTGTCTGGAGTTTACATGTGTGAGTTAACACAGATACAGTCGAGAATGTCATCAGCAATGACCTCAGTTAAGCAGTTGTTCCTGTAAATCATTCTGAGAAGGGTTAAAAAGTGATTTCCAAACAATTTAAAGTCCATCATTTCACAAGTCGAAAATAAGAGAAATAGTATTTGGAGGAGTAAACATCCAAGAGAGAAGACTCCTAGAACAACATTCCTCTGGACAGATGATGTCCATGGTAGAGATGTAGGACTCTAAAGCCAATCATAGCATAATCAGGACAAAGACCTTAAACAAGCTATCAAGTACGGTGGGGTAAGGTACCTGCAGGAACTGGGAACCCTGCTGTCATTGAGTCGACAATGAACTCCTCCAAAGTATACCAAAGTACTCTAAAATCAAATGTAAAAGCATTTGTCTAAAAGCTAAAGCTTGATCCAATCTGAGGCATCAACAGGACAGTGATCCCAAATACAACAGCAGAAAACAACTACTGAAGGTAAATCCTACTAAAGGTGGTTTTGCTATTTATTGTATCATGGTGTGTACAGTGGTCCCCCACCTAGTCACAGTTCACTATTCACTGATTAGATCATTTGAGGATTTTTCTTATGTAATGTATCTCCAGATAAAAGGCAGCTTGAGAAGTTGAAATACCTAGGCGCAACGCCACTTGACGTGTTAGTGTTAACATTTGCAAAGTAGCCAATCTAGGAGCTCCATTCATTTTTCTTGGCACCGATTGGCTGTTCTGCGGTACTGCGAAGACAGTTTCCATGGTGTGTGTTCATGTATATTAAGGTGTATTTGGTGTTTGAACTATTGAAATAAATGGTTTAAAGCATTTTTAGAGGGGGTCTCAAATACTCTTGGATATTGGCTGTTCGTATGTGGTTGTGGTCCCTAATCCTTGCAAATACCGGGGGTCCACTGTTCTTAGTTTGCTCCTCACACAGACTTTGTCTTTACTTTGTCTTCAAAACTGTGGACTGAAAGAGATTGTACTTTCTTTTTTACCAAACTGTGTCTTGTGGATCAGTCTATAAAAAAGAGAATGAGTGAAAAAGAGTTGATTTATGAGTAATAACACAAGCTTTCCAAGTTTTAAAAAGGCAATAAGAAGTTTTTTGTTTGAAATGACATGTTTTAATTGGGATCTGGTTTCAGCAAAAGAAATCCTGCTTCATCACGTTAATGATGACTTCTCAGAAAAAAATTAAAACTAACATCAATTTACCAAAATTGAATTAGTGCAGAAGACACAGTTTTACAGGTGACTTGTCTAGAAGGAGCTAATTTGCTGCATTAGCTGAGAAGTGAGATATATCAGTCTTCTTTATAGAGGTAATGTTGCCTCAAAGTTACGTTGTAAAATGTGAAAGCAGAAGGAGAAAAAAAAAAAATCCATAATGGTACAAAGGAACATAAAGAGAGATCTAACTGATAATACTGCTTGGAAGGTGACATAAACAGAAAATTGCACATGTGCCAGAGCATTCTGTCAGGGTGAGATATCTTCAAGCCATTAAGAGGTGTGAGACTGGAAGGTGGAAGTGTTAGATAAAGGACTTATAGGTTTCAGCTCTTTTAACCTCAAACAACAAGGATGCTTTTGACTAATCGAATAAATGTACCCAAGCAACACATTTAGGCTTTCTTTTCTGGTGCTTATTGAAGCTTGTCAACAAACAACAAAGCAGTTTCAAGTTTTCCAGTTTACCTAAAGCCAAGTAAGAAATAAAAGAATAGGTAGACTGAAAGAGTGGGTAAAAAAGATGCTTTAGGCTTTTGTTAGACCTAAAAATGTGACAGAAATTTTCAATTTTCTGGTCAGAAAGATGTCTAGATGGAGCAGAGAGACATGAGGATAAAAATCAGAAGTGCTCTATTTTTTGAAACAGAGCTCTAATAGAGTGTATGTCTTACACTCTTTGGGGGTCTTCTGGACTTGATAAAGCACTATACAAGTATAAACCATTTACCATTTACACTGGAAATCTCAAACAAAAATGCAGAATTCTGAGCAAAGAAGGTAAATTTAACTAAGAATGTATTTTTTGGATGAACGGACAACATTTAACTGGATATAATTTAGACCTATTATGTAATGTATTTGTTGTAGCATGCTCATGGTGACACACTGACAACTTGTCCAGGGTACTCCGCTTCTTGCCCAGTGCTGCTGGGATAGGCATCTGTCTCCCACAACTCTGCACAGATGAAGCGGGTATTGACAATGGATGAATGGCTGGATATATAGAAAGCAGAAATTACATCTATTATGAATGATTCATATACACTATTTAGGACTGTTACCACCAAGTAATACTGCTTCAGTTCCTCCTTTGCTGCCAGAATAGCACTATGGAGTCCACTAGACCCTTGAAAGACCTTTATTGAAAATTCAATAAAACAGAATAACGATCAAACATTTACTGAATGAGACGTTATGGTGACGTAGTGATGCAGAAAAGCCTTTTATGCACAATAAACTAGATTACATAATAAATATACAATTTAGCAAAATACTCAGCTTTCCTCTGAAAATCTTGTAAAGTAAAAACCAGCATCCCTACAAAATTTTAGCTTATAGTTTTAAGCATATAGTATTAAATATATTTACCATGGCCTATATTCAGATTTTTATGTTTTATAACATAAAACCCCTATAATTATAACTGATCTTTGAATAATGTGACCAGAAAAAAAGAGAGCGCCCCATAGAATTATTTCCAAATATGCAATTAAAAATTAAACACAAAATTCAGCCAAAAAAATGTTTCCTTTTATAGCGTTAATTAAAAATATATAAGTTGACTGCACCCCAAGAAAAATAAATTAATCATACATATATAAAGCAATTTATTAACTGAAGTTTGAGGCTTGTGTTTTCGAGAAATATTGCAGCTTGCATATGTGGGGGAAGAAAGAAATCATATTCAACTTCCTTCCTGGTGAATTGGCACGTCCAATGTGGGGTTAGAGAGGGTAAAAAATGCAATTTGTCTCAGACAGCCCTTATCGCTCAGCTTGTTTAAAACACCCAATTACAAAATGCAGAAATGTAGGGCTGTGTGAGGTGAATTGGGTCATCACTGAAGAAAATGAAACTTTTGTTCCCTTATTTTCTTCATCATGCTGATTTCAGAGCCAATGCATTGTTTTTCTTATTTTCTCCTCATTCTCCGATCTGCACTTTAACACCTCATGAAGGTTTAGAAGTAAATAACTTGACTGTGAGAAATTGTTCCTGGTAAAACCTTGTTTTAATTTTCAGAAAGTGGACTGCAGGTTTAATAGTTTGCCTTTAGTTGTAGTGTTTCTCTATCTACTATGTATTGTGTTGCAAAACATAAGCTTCTGATGACCTGTGGTCTGTTGAGGTCCTTTCACATGCCAAGCTAAGCTCTATGTGCAGCTCAGTAGACTACAGGAAGCACTATGCAAGTCAATACAAACTCTGGAAAAGATTTCTAAAAAGCCTTAAAATAGATGGACCATTTACTTCAGTCGAGTGTCGTGCGGCGAGGTTCATGACCGGTGAGGCACTGACTGAGTCAGATGTACAAATATATCAAATCCGAAATGGAAGCTTATATTTCAAATTTGACCCTAATTGAAAGATTTAGATGTTTTAAAAGTTGTTTACTTATTTTTTAATGAATTCCACACTGCTCAACATTATGACAACAATAAAAATAAAAGAATGTTTAATATAAGTTCAAATTTGATTTTTTAGAAATGTCTTTTATGGGGTTGTGGGCTGATCGCTCTCTTTTTTTAAAAAACTGAAAACTGTGTATCATCTTACTGCATATTTTCACTGCACATTTAAGGCCAGTCAGAAAGAGTAAATATGTCACCGATATCAGACCGACTGGAACGTCAACATTTGTAGTATGATACAAAGACAGACAGCAACGGGCATGCACCATTTGCCTGTTTCATTCCACTGTGTGCAACACAGCACTGCCAGAGGTGAGGCACAGGACAGCAGTAAAAGACCGATGTATAATGGAAAATTGGAATTTTGACAAACAACACTGAATGACACTCGAGTCAACAAGGTTGGAAAGGACAGTAAATAAAAATAAATAAATACATAAATAAATAAATAAATCTAAAACTCATTCTTGGAGAACTCCAGCCAAACTTGGCGTCTTAAGGTGAGAAAAGTCTTAGTTACAAAGATTAGATCCAATCTACATGCCAACTGGTTGCTTTTTGTTCTGTTTACACAAACATAAATATTTTTGCATGTTGCTAAACACTACTGGTGCTTTCACTGGACACAGAAACTGTGATGCTGTGGGCCTGTCTCTCTTACCTCAACCTGAGAACCTTGCTAGAGTGCATGGCATCATTAACTCAGTTTTTTAGTAATTTGACTGAAATAATGCAGAAAGGATTCACCAGACACAAAATTGGCCCTCTTCCACAGTCACCACAGTCCACAGCCTTGAATCCTGCAGAAAACCTGCAGGGTAAGCTCAGAGATTATATAGGGAGTGGAATCATGAAGGGACCCCCCCTTCTCTGTATTCTTCATTCTCGCGATAAGTTAAAAGAGAAGAATAAGGGCCATCATTCCCTAAAGCGGGATGTAAATAGTTTTAACACCAGGAGTGCTGATAATTACTGAAGTAATTTTTTAAGCTACATCCTCTGGATAGGGAAAATGACACTGGAACAAAAGAGGACTTGACTTACATTTAATTGAAAAGTTAAAATAAAATGTCCTTCCTTGTGAATTCTCATGGATGAGACTTTAATGTAAAGAGCATAAAATATACAAGACACGTTCTTTCTTTTGCCACTGGGAACTAATATATGTAAATATGGGATTTAGCTCCATTTATATGCCAATGACAGTGAAATCTATTCCCCCTCAAGCAGTCGGATGCTATTCTGCTCCTTCCTGACGGTCTTAGTGATATCAAGTCGTGGATGGCTCTTAATTGTTTAATCTTTATCGAAGGTAAAAGCAAAGTGTTTTTACTTAGTCCAAATTGTTCCAACAGTGCTCCTTCCCTCTGTCTTGACCCCCTGTGTGAAGTTTATCCTCGCTAACTCAGGTGTGAAAATACCTTTAGGATTGATAACTACGTTAATGGATGTAAAAAATGCAACACGCAGTGTGATTTTTAACTGGTTCAAAGAAACGAGAGCACATCACCCCTGTGTTAGCCTCATTGCACTGGCTTCCTGCTTATTTCAGTTAACTTCAATTCAGTTAAACTTTATTGTCCTCAAAGAGTAATTTGCTGCAGTAGGCAGGCACACACATAAAAAGACATACAACAACCTCATCAAAAGCAATCTTTCAGCACAGAAAAAGGGGGGGTTGGAGGGGGGTTAGAGTCCTCACATGCTGGTGTTTATCAGTCTGACAGCAGCGTCAATGAAAGATTTCAGTTTTACCGGGTTTCATTCTGTATCTCCATCCTGATTGCAAAAATTGAGACCCGACCCAAAGCAAGTGGCTGTGATCGGACATAATTTTAGCTTTCATCCATTCATCCATTTTCTACACCTGCTTATCCTTGCAGGGTCGCAGGGGAGCTGGTGCCTCCAGCAGACATTGGTTGAGAGGCAGGGTACACCATGTACAGGTCAATCTTAGTTTTTCTTAGGATTAATTAAGTTCTTTTATTTGTTTTTAAATCTCTAAATGGCCTTGGACCTGCATATTTGTCCAACCTTTTTGCACCACTATGCCTCATCTCCTAAATCCAGAAGGAAATCAAGAGTTACCTGTGCACATAAGACAAGCTCCCTTAGTTGATGTGTTTAAATCTCACTTGAAAACACACGATTTTATCTGTCTTTTGCTTTATCTGTTGTGCAGCACTTTGGTCAAAGCAATCAACATGGTATGCTTAAAAAAATCTGAACAGATGTCATAAAGTCATAACAGACTTAAAAAAAAAATCTACAGAATAGTTTTAAATCCTCTTTAACATAATTAATACAAACAGGTCAGCAAAAAGAAACACAAATGTAGAGAAATGAAGGAATGGTGTCTGAGCTGTCATTATCACTCATTCTCTGCACAAAATTGCAGGAATTTTAAATAACATGCTTTTATAACATGCTTTGGTTGTATTTTTAATATATTTTCCAGCTGAAACCAATTAGTACTGTTTTGCTGTACCATTTTCTCTGAAACAAAATTAGTATTTGTAATTGAATCTTCTTATTAAAATCGCATGGAAATAAAACCATTATCCAGCGAGTCAGAACCATACAGAGTGAGTATTCCTCTCTGGTCCGTCGCAGACTTAATTAAGGTGGCTTATTAGTGAGCGCAGAGGTAAAGCACGGACATTAATCAGACAAATGGAAAACAATCAGGCATAAACAAATAACAGAGACACTCAGACATGAGCTGGGATTGAAAGTATGAGCTATGTAAATGTTATGCTCATGCGGTGACACTCTTGTTCTTGATACCCTAAAATATATTGACTTTTTCTTCATTGAAAAGTCATATGGTCTTGAGGTATATATATATATATATATATATATATATATATATATATATATATATATATATATATATATATATATATATATATATATATTCTGACACAGTGATAAATAAATAAATACGATGATTACAAATCAATAATATCCCACTTAAGTTTTTGTTTGTTTTTTACTCCTTTAGGACTGAGCAAAACTCATTTGCAATATATTAGAATATTTTATGTTACAAACATTTTGTCAAAACAATAAAGGAACACCTGCCAATGTGCTATGAAATTAGGAAAACAAAGGGGAATAAAATTGATTCTTTCGAGAGAAAGAAAACCAAAAAAAGAGAAACATTTTCCCCTTCCTTTCAGAATTCTGTACAATTTAATACTGAAGTTAATTTAAATCATTCAATATAAATGTTCAATGCTCATTTTGGGACTCTAACATTAATCTTGTCAATACTATGTGATTTTCCTCTAAATGAGCGTACCCAAATGTTAATAAGCACTGCATTCTGAATAATCAGACTGTGTTTAATCAGAGTCTGGTATAAATGCAGCTGTGTTCACATTCTTAAAGGGGGAAAAACACCCAAGTAAGAATAACTGTGTCTACCAATAAGATTAAGGAAAACCTGAAAAAGCTGCACTTTGTAAGTCAAGCTGCCAAGTCGTCTTCTGCAAAGGCTCATTAAAAACAAACAATGCCTGTGCATGATGTTTCCATGGAGAGAAATAAACCTTATTCTGTTTACACCTTAAAACATTGTTTTGTCTAACCCACTTTTCAACAATTTCTTTTGTAAATCCCCTAAAGATTGGAAAATTACACCAGTGGTACTAAGAAGTAACAGTTACCTCAAATGGAGGGACATTTATTTGGCTGACACAGACACAACCCCAAGTCTCTTGGGGGTTAAGGTATGCTTAATGGTTGAGGACATAGTGAATGCAAACTGCAACACAATTCAATCTTCCTCTCCAAAAAATAAATAAGTAGCTGATATTATCACTTCCTTGGGCTCAACATGTCTGTTTTCTTTTCTCATATCTGCATTGTGCTGATGTTTAGGTATTCAGGAAGCATCCGCGACTCCAACCGCTTCCTCCAAACAGCAGTGATGGCCTTTTGTTCTCCTCAGCCAAAACCTTCGGGTTGGAGGAGAAAGACGGTTTGTATGATTATGCATAACCTTCACGCGCTAATGTCCACAGACAATCAGTAATGAGAGGAGGGAAGAGGAGAGACTCTGTTATTAGACAGTTTTATCTAATCATGTCCAAATGCGGAGACGCTTTAACACCTAACAGAGCTGATGGGTGATTGTTTACCTGTGAAAATTTAATGAGCTGCCTTTGATCTTTTTACTTTTGAGTGATTTTGTAGACATTTTTGATCACTCCCAGGGCTTTTTCTAATCTAACCCGTTACACTGACTGTCCACCCATCAGACGCGATAGTGTTTGCAAGTTCAAGTAAAAATCATTTGCTGTCACTGGAAATCTGGGTTGCCATAGGAACACAGTACAAATTCCTACAAAAGAAAAGCTGCCTGGCTGCTAACATGGGCAATATTGAAAATGTTTTTCTGTTTTCACAGGATTTCTGACGGTCTTTTGTACTCATGGTAGAATCTAAAACAGAATCAGCAGGAGTGGAGGACGTGTTGCTCCTCACCTCATTTGTTGATGTTTATCAATGTGTGCTGCACGAATGACTATATGCAACATTTCACACATGCTCGCAAGAGAATAAAATGGAGGTTTTCACTGCATGAACAATCATCTGTAAAACATATTTAGGTTTAAGATTTAGTAATCATACTGAAAAATGCATTTTCCTTGTCTTTTTGATATTTGAATTTGTTTAGATAACTGCTTCTACATCATCTTTCTATCTTTGAGTGGAGATATTATAAAGTAGCACAATCCAAAAACTATATTTTCAAGCTATTTCTGTAAAGCACAAGACAAAAATAAAAAAATAAGGAAAGTTTGGACTTTGGTTCCACTTTCTGTAAAAGCAACTTTATAAGCAGAAATGTTAGCTTTAGGTATTGCTTTACATAGGATTAAGAATGTACCTTGAAATTAACAATCAGCTTGAATGCTAATGTTTTTTTTATGATGCGAAGCACTTTGAACTGCCTTGCTGCTGAAATGTGCTATACAAATAGACTTGACTTGACTTAATGTTCACTGCAGGCTATTCCAGAGGTCTTTTGGGTTGCATCAAGAACACAGAGATCTCCCTATAATGTGTGATCTAGCAGGGGAGTTTATCAAATCTACACATTCAGAAAACTTCCTTGGTGATAATGTGGTGCTGACAGTGATAGAAGTAACTCTATTTGAACACTTCTGGTTGTGGACATCACATCCGCTGCTGTGTTGGCTTTTGCAAGAAGAAACACACCAAGCAAAAATCTGTGGATCTGCACATAGAGATCTGCTGGAATAGGGCTTACTGCAGCAGAGAAGTGTGCCGCCTCCAAATTGCACATACAGAATAGCCACTGTGAGGCCTTGGAAAGTTGTGAGTTTTTCCTGGTGGCAGTTCAAATGCAAAATGTCTTTATCATGCTTTCAGAGAGGGGTTGTTACATCAAATGAGAAGGAAGGAGAAAGACGAGGAACACATTCATGTGCGGTAATAACTGTTACAGTAAGTTACTATTTTTGATGAATATGCAGTTTTTGCTGTTGATTCTGACATTTCTTTTAAATGTCTTAAAAAAAAAATTCAGATTTGTATTTTTATTTGTATTTTTATCTCATTACCATTTATATTATTTTACTTGTTAAAGGGGCTACTTTTCCAGGCACATAGAACACTGAATAACACCTACAGACATGCTTGCAAAATGTGGGATGTGTCATAGTGGGATTAAACAAGAGAAAAATATATTAAATGCCATGTGCTTTTTGTATTTTATTCTTGCTTTTTCAGTCGTCTCTGGGTAAAAGGCTTTAACAAGAATCCAGAGCATGCTCAGATTGTCTGGGTTATCTTAAGTCCAGATAAATGGTTAAATGTAATGTCAGTATTATTTTAGTTTGTCCATTGTTAGGATATTCATTTCAATACAATTTCTGATTTTTGTTGGTTATTTTGTTGGGGATGGCCCCTCGACCCGGTACAGGTGGTGGGAGACAGAGGGACTCCAGCTAAAATAACATCACTGATGGACAATGTCTTCAACCCCATGCATGAAGCTGTTACTAAGCTGGAGAGCTCCTTCAGTGATAGACTGCTACATCCCAAGTGCACTCAGGAGCGTTATAGGAGATCCTTCCTCCCAGCTGCTGTTAGACTCTATAACCATCATTGCTCCCAACAAAATCAATCTGTTTATATCCATGCTAGGATCCGTACAACTCTACCATTTTTCTATTGTCACTAACTGTAAATAGCTTGTGTTTTTAATGCTTTGAGACATGCACATTTTGTACATTTTTAATTAACCAACTCAGCTGCACATTCCTGTGGACTGGAGTATTTTTTACAACTACACAATATTCATGTTTAAATTTTCCCTTGCTGTACAGTATTTTTTTTTATTCTTGATTCTCTTTTTTTATACATCTTTCATATTCTTTGTGTGAGTCTGTCTTTATGTTATTGCTTGCCACTACCACTTTACTGCTGTTGCACAGAAATTTCCCCATCATGGGACAATAGAGGATATTTCTATTCTGTTCTGGAACTGTACTGTCAGTGAGCCAAAGAAAACCCCAGTTTCATAACTGGGATTTAGTGAATTGAAGAAGAAACAACAGATGTACAAAAAAAAAAAGAAAGAGAAAGAGGGCTGTTCAGGGTAACTAATGTGTTGCCTTTGAAGGGGTTTGAATGGACTGTCCAAATTAAAGACCTCCTCACCCTGTACTACTTACAGATTTTACTTATTAGTATCAGAGTAAAGTGAAGTGATGCAAGCGACACTTCCACAAAAACCTTGTATGCATTTTACATCTCATACTTATGTGCTACTTTGTGTAAATTAACTAAGCTGACAAAATACACCTCAAACGTAGAAAAGAACCCAAGAGAGAACAGAACAATTGGGTCGCTTGTCTTCAACTTTTAAAATACCTCACTTTCACTGGTGTGTTTAGTTTCTGACACAGTTCAGGAAAGTAACCAACCTTCAAAATGTTTTGCTGATAAGAGACTATGGGGGCTACAAGGAGGGTGGATGAAACAAAGCACAGATTAGACAAAGACAATCCTCTGTGCATTTAGCGCTTAGTACTTGTAGGAAGCTGACAGTGGATTGCAAAGATGTTATATTAAATTCACACTCCTAACATTTAATACATTTTTTGAGACTTGGGAATCATTTAAAACCAAATGTTAGACTTTTTTCTGGGGATTCATATGTGGTTAGAGCTGTACCCCCTCAGACTGTAAATTTTAGTTCAGGAAGGTTTAGGTTTTTTTTTTTTTTTTTTTCTTTGAGGGGTGGGGGTAATATGACTTGACCTGATTATGTTTGAGCCTTCAAGTCCTCTGAGGATTTCAAGAATCAGGAATCCTTTATTGTACTTATGTGTTAACGCAGGATGAAATTTTGTTTGAACAAAGAAAAACATTAAGTTGAATGCATACTATCGGTAGGTGCAGGTGTGCAAAATTAATATGTGCACACATTTATTTACTCACTTTTCAAAAGGAAAACTGCTATTTATTCTGATTCTACAGAACCTCACTTTGAATTCCAAACTATCCCTTTAACCACTTTTGAACTATTGTTGCTAGTTTGGCTCAAACCACCACACAGCCAAGTATGTATCCCACTATGGTTGTTGATACAGATTTGACATGTACCAGGAACCATATTAGAAGCATTTTGTCACCATTTAGTAGTCTGAGTTATGACTAATTTAGCTAATTTGCCTAATATTTGCATACTTTTCATATCTAACCATGCTAAATGTTAATTAACTACTATCCCCCTCTATAGTTGTACATGTCTGCTTTTATAAACCTCTGGATTGCTGCTGTTCTTAGCCAGGTCAACAACAATCGCTACCTAATTTAGCATCTGCTTGACTGCAAAAACACCAATTACAGTGTTACAGACCCCCAGTATCCACAGAGGATTAGGGACCACAACCGCCCACGACTTGCTACTATACTTGAAACTCAGTCTAAAACGTTTATTACTACCAATTTTAATAGTCCAAATTTACCTTCATGTACATTAATATGCAGTGTGGGAACAATCTTGGCAGCACTGCAGAAGCTAATATCTACAGTCTTCCGTAGCTCCACACTTGGGAGTACAGCCAATCAGCAGCAAGGAAAATGAATAGCACTCCTGGATTGGTTGCTTTGCGAACACCAGCCAATACTGTGTCAAGTAGCATTGAGGCTAGGTATTTCAGCTTCTCAAGCTGCATTTTAATTCAAATATTTTAGATATGCTCAACAGAAAAATTGGCAAATATGCAAATTTTCTGCAAACAACTTGGAATTACGTTCCACAGAAAAATCTGTGAGTACTGAACTAGGCAGGGCTCCATTGTAAATTATATTTTATGTACTTGTCTATAAATTCATTCACCAAAGGTTGAGTTGTAGTTTTAGTTCTTTGTTTGTAATAATGCTGCTTTCCATTTTAATCTGGCATGGTGTCACACCCACTGTCAGTGTTCTTTTTACTAGATAGAAAACCAGTAGGATTTGCTCATCGTGGTATTTAGTTACCTGAAAATTATTAAAACGAAGAAAACTAAAGATAAAGTGCTTGAAAGAATCATAAAAGAAAAGATAAAAGTCTTCACCTCAGTAGTTTTACTCTGAGCAGGACAGCAAAAAGCTGAATAAATTTTCCATGAATACATTTTCCATCCTATTTTTATGTTTTAGGTGCTCAGAATATAAAAAGTGTCATGTCCCACTACCACTAGTGGGTTGTTCCTGGTATCTATTCAGCCAGTGTTTATAGCTGGTGTCACTGCATGTTTTAGCTGTTTCCGCGGGTAAAACACTGCTGACTTCAATGAATGTGTTGGAGAAAGGAATCTAAAAATCTTGCAGGATACGGTTCTCGAGGAGAACAAGCTGTATACATTTCCCTCCTGAATTGCACCAACTCCTTATCTGAACCTTCTCTTTCCACCAGCCTCCTCCCTCTGGATTTTCCTTCTCTTAAGTCCTTCACATACTTTTTGTTTGACCCTCTCTAACTTGTACTTACTCATTTCAAATTCCACCAATGTCTTTCCATATCTATTCATCCCTCTCACCATCTCTGCCCTTGTCAAACTCCTTCAACCCCATTTTCTAACTCCTCCACAGTCCATTTCCTCCATCTATGGTCCCAGGTTATCCCCCCCCCCCCCAGAAGTCCCTTCCTTCTCTGGCCCCCCAGAGCGTCTGCCCCAACTCACCCAGCAGGATGATGATGCACAGCAGGATGGCGATCAGAGCCCCCGTGCTGAGACCAGCAGAGGAGAGGAACGCCTCCCCCTGGCAGATCCGGATCTTGCCATGGCGCTGGCAGGGGCATACCCTAAGGGTCAAGGTGCTGGTGCCACTCAGTGATGGCTCCCCGCCGTCCCACACTACGATGGGAAGCTCGTAGAGCTCCTGGGTTAGGTGGTTAAACCTCCGCCGCCTGGCAATGATGCTAGCTGTGCTGTCTGCAAAGACAAAATGGTAAAACAAAACAAAAAAAAACCTGTCATACAACTGGGTTAAATGGAACAATTGTGCACCTCTTTCAGATAAGTATGCAATTACCTTTATATTGGTGACAATAGTCTGCTAAACTTAGTCTTGGCACTGTTGCTGAGATTTTTTTCTTCTGAAAGTATCTGAAGACAGAATTATTTACTGTGTCTGCACTTTCTCGACTCACCAAGGCTAATTAATTTCAAAGCTGTTCGTTTATTTCTTTTAATGTGCAGCAAAAGAACAGTTTACCTTGATCGCTGCAGAAGCACGTCTGTTACTGCCATGTAAATAAGCGGAAATAATAGGGAGGGGGAAAAAAAGAGCAAAAACATTGCTGGAAATTTTCTGACAAGATCAACAATCTGTCCCAGACAAATAAACACGAGGACTTAAATGAATGTGAAAGGTTTGTTTTGGATATTGTACCAGGGAGTTTCAGCAGGTGGCAAAACGGTGTTTCCTATTCTTCGGTCAGATGAAGCAGTCTCGTTCATTGCAGATATTAAGTAAATTACTTCTGGTTTCAAGTAGCAGTATTGCTTAAACAACTTTTTGCACCCAAAAAAGGAGAAAAATGTACTTGATAGCTATATATTTATAAAGTTGTATGTATATTTTTAAATTAAACTCTTGAAGTTTTAAATTAATGATAAATATTTGTTTTATAATGATCTTCTCCACATTTAAGGCAAGAAAGAAAAACTGAGAAAATAAAAAAGCTATTTCTAAATGCTAATTTTATTTTTTAAAGGGGAATAACCTATCCAAGCCAAGCCCCCCTCAATAAATAACGAATTAGCTGTGAATAAATACCTTTTTAAAATTAAGGATCACAAGTCAAACTTGTAGAATATAGAAGTAACTTAAATATAATTAGTCTGACGATATAAAGTATGTGCTGCTAAAAAGTGACACATTGTGAAAGAAATTCAAGAACAGATGAGAAACAAAGACACTGACTGTCAGTCAGCAAAAGAATTGGCGCTCAAGTGAACCGCTTTGAGAGCCATTATCCATAAATGGAGAAAACGTGTAACAGTGATGAAGCCTCCCAGAAGTGTCTGGCCTACAAAAATTACTGTAAGAGAGCATCAACAATTAATCCAGAAGGACACAGAAGAACTCAGAACAAATCAGTGGTCTTAAATCAACAAGAAAAAGACAAAAATAGCCTCCACTGTAGAGTCCCAGGGTCAAAATGATGCACAGCCCGTCTTACATTTCCCCCCAAACAATTCTCAGTGAATTCCTCAACTTTTGTGAAAATATACAGTGCACAGACGACACAAAAGTGGAACTTTTAAGAAGTTGTGGGTCCCATTGCATCTGGTTTAAAATGAATTTCAGAAAAATAACATCACACTGACAGTCAAACATAGTGGTGGTAGTGTGATGATCCAGGTCTGTTTTGCTGCTTCAGGACCAGGACGACTAGCCAAAATTGATGAAACCATTTTGCTCTATACCAAAAGTCCTGAAGGAGAATTTCCAGTCATCAGTTCTTGATCTTTAGTCCGAATGCTCTTGGGTAATGCAGAAGAACACTAGCAAGGCTACCTCTGAATGGCTTACAAAAACAAAATGAAGGTTTTGAAGAAGTCAAAGTCTAGGTTCAAATCCAGTTGAAATGCAGCAGCATAACCATAAACACACCATTTCTGCTCAAAATCCCACTAAGGAAGCTGAATTAAAACAATTCTGCAAGAAAGAGCGGAACACAATTGGTCCACAGTGATGGAAAACACTCACTGCCAGTTGTTGCAAATGCTTAATTGGAGTTGGGTTTGCATGACCGGTGATTATGCTTAGAAGGCAATTACAGTATATTTTTTCATGTACCAGGTAGGTTTAAAAAGCTTTGGTCCCTTAATGAAGGAATTAATGTATTTACACAGGTTGCCTTTTAACTGATATTAAAATCAGAAACCAGAAGAAATATATAATGGAGAAAAAAAAACCTTTTCACAGCTTTGAGACTGAATTGTTCAATAAAACAAAGAATACTAATTTTAAACTTCATAATCAACTATTATTGGAGACGTAAATGGTTTTCTGCCTCCACAAAGCAAAAGTACTAGGTTTGCTGAAAACAAAGATGCATAAATTTATACAAAGATGCATAAACAGGCTTAAAATAAGATCCATCTTTTATTGCAGTAACATCATCTGAGACTAAATAATTTAGGACACTGCTTTTAATTAACAAAAAATTTTATCCATCCACCTATTGCCTTTACTTGCTTGTCTACGCAGAGTGCAAGTATCTATCCTGCTTCCCATACACCAAACAACCATGCACACACTCATTTGTAAGAGAAATTTAGAGACCAACTAAGCTAACAGTCATGATTTTAGACTGTTGGAGGAAGCAGGAGTACCCAGAGAGAACCCATGCATGCACAGGGAGAATGCAAACTCCATGCAGAAAGACCCCAAGCTGGGATTCAAACCCAGAACCTTTTTGCTGCAAGGCAACAGTGCTACCAACTGCTCCACTGTGTCTCCTGAACAGTTATTTAGAGAGTAAAAAAATAAAAAATCATATTTTAAGAAATAAGTTTCCACTACTCCTATTTTGGACCTCTTTGGATGGTCCTCCTTGAACAGTCTCTCTGTAAAGTCCTGGATCCTATTTGATGCCGTCTGCTTTTCAGGTGTTCAACGGGGTTTTGGTCCGAAGACTGAGATGGCAATGAACTGTTTTGTTCTGCTGAGCATTTCTGTGTTAATTTGGCGAGATGTTTTTGGATCATCATCGTATTGAAAGATCCAGAGACAAACCATGTTCAGTTTTCTGACAGAAGCCACCATATTTTCATTTTTCGCATTTCAAAGAGTTCATGTTGTGCAAAATAGATCCACAGCATCACAGATCCTCCACCACAATTACCAGTGGGCATAAAATGTTTTCTCCACATTTTTATGTTTTGTCTCCCATCGTGTGTTGGCCGCCAAAAGGTGCAACTTTAGGGTGTGTTTTAACAGCAGGAACCTTTTCAAGTATCAGGAAAGTTGTCTGGGGTCATCACTTACCCCCTTCCATTTCCACTGCATCCAGTAGCGTAGATAAAAACAAATGGCCAGAATAGAAAGTTACTCCAGAGAAAGGCCCTGGTAGGGACATCATACTTTTTCATTTTGCAGAAGCTTTTGTAGAGATTCTTATGCTGGGATGGTAAATTAGTTTTGAGGGAACTGTTTTTTTTTCAGCATTAGAATTCAGACATATCAGTGTAAAACAGTCTACACCTCATATTGTCTGTTACCGTACAACAATTTAAATGATTGTCCTCTGTACACAGCTATGTGTAAATTATCCATTTAAAGTAGTATTTTCGAGTTTTAAACTCTCAGTGCTACTACATTTTAAACAGTTTATGTCATATGGCACAAAAAAAACTGTGGATTATTATTTAAACGTTCCAATGACAATGTCCCTCAGGGAGTCCTGGGGGGGGTACTTTGGGAATACAGGGTCCAGGCCCCTTGATATGGTCTGTTGGGTCCTCATATGACCACTATCAGAGCTTGGTCTGCATTGCCAGCATTAAGCTGGACTTGTTTTCTAGGCATAGCCAAGATGTTAAGCGGATATGTTTTTGTGGCCTCAGGTTCGGGTCTCTGCGCTTTGAATTTCTGTGTTTCAATTTTTGAAAATGTATTATACAAATAAATTTCTCTGCCTTTGCAGATGATTTTGTTCTTTTGGATTAATCAGACACTGATCTCCAGCTTTCACTGGAGTAGTTCACAGTCGGGTGTGAAGTTGCCAGGATAAGAATCAGCATCTCCAAAGAGTATGGTCTTGAGCCAAAAAAAGGGTACAGTGTCCTCTGTAGGTAGGGCGAGGTAGGTTGGTCCTGCCCCAAGTGGAGGAGTTTACATATCTCAAGCATCTGGTTAAGGTGCCTCTTGGACACCTCCCTGATGAGGTGTTCCAGACCCAGAGGGAGACCCAGGATACGCAGCAGGGACTATGTCTCTCTGCCTTCGGATTCCGGTGGTGGCTGGGGAGAGGGAAGTGTGTTTCTCTGTTTAGGCTGCTGCCTCCATGATCTGACCCTGGATTAAGCTGAAGATAATGGATGGATGGATGGATGGATGGATGGATTTTCAAAAGCATTCTGATTAACTGAAACAAACAAACATTTTTAAAAATCCTTCAGCTAAATTTATTTTATAGGAATGTTCGAGGTGATATTACCTGTGGCACAGTTGGATGGATGGATTTTCATTGTGAACTTTATGCTGCTGCAATAAAAGATTAATTTATTTTAAAGGTTTTCACAGAGAGTGTTGACACAGCACTCTCTCAAAGGTTTATCTGATTATACTGACTAGAACATGAAAACGGTTATTTACAATTTTTTTTATTAAACATCAATGATAATCACATGCCAACCTCTTCTTCACATCACTGAAAGTAAAATAAACACTGTAGGTGTATGATGACATCAATAGGCCTAAAGTTCACTATGGCTGAAAACTTCAGCTATCATTTCTGTATGATTAACTTTGGATTTGCACATAGATGACACACTGCACACTGATCTCTATGTTCACACTATTTAAGTTCTGAAAATACTGAATCGTGCAGCAGGGCAACCTTTTTCCATCCACCCGGTGAAAACACCTCCGCCATGCTGTACTATCGAGCTGCTGCTGCTCTGAGACCTCGCCTCCCACTCCAATCTCGGCTCCATCTATGAATAATTATTATGATCGACAGCTGGAAAGACAACACGTACTTCAAGCTTTATTAAGCCAGGACTCGCTGTATTACCGCATCAGCACGCAGATGGGCGGAGGCTTCAAAAGACAAACAGCACAGAGGAGAGATGGGGATTGGGAGGTTGGATGTCTGAGCAGTAAGCAGAGAGCAGGCTGGGTGACAGTGGAGGGTGAGCCAAAAGAGGGTGAAAACAATCAGGTTGGTGTGTATGTACAGGTCCTTGTACTAACCACAGAGAGGAAGTTCAGATCCATTATGTTATGGTAATTCACATGAACCCATGTCTCGTTGCAGGTGAGAGGAGGAGAGCGGTGTGATTGCAGAGTGAGTGTGATTAATGCCTCGGTGAGACAGACCATCTACAGCCAAACTGAATCCACATACAAGGAGACATGATGCTGAATTCAACAGTTTGACTGTTGCAACCACACAGCATTACCTGCAGATAATAATTTGGAATCATAAGATTGTGTATTTTGTAAAAAAACAGAAAATACAGTCATCCAGTTTAGTGAACAGCTCTGCAGTTTCCACTCCACATGACACAAACACAGGAATTAGTATGATCTGCATGTGAGGTTCTCCTAAGCACTGTGGGTTCCTCTCTGCACTGAGCAAACGCTGGCAAACAGCTTCTTTTTCCCGAAGCCATCAACACGATCACAAGAGTCACTTGGATAGATTTCATATTCCCACAGTGCATTGCAAAATGTTCCTAAACTTTTCCCAGTTTTGTCATTTTACCACTACAAACTTTAGCTTTTGTGAGGTTGTATGTATCACCCCAACACAAGGTAGTACATAATTCTTAGGTAGCAGGAAAAGCAAAATGGATTTCAAGATATTTTGAAAATAAATCTTTGAAAATTGTAGCGAGTATTTGTATTCAGACCCATTGACTTTGATATCCTTCAATAACATTCCGTGCAACCAAGTGCGCTTTTCAGTATAAATGCAGCTTTTCTGTGAAGATCTAAGAAATTTGTCAGAGAAAATAAACAAGCTGCTTCATCATTAGGTCACAAACAGGATCATGAAGACCATGGAACCCAGAAGACAGGTCAAGGAGAACATGGAGAAGTTTGAAAACAATAACTGAAGCTCAAGTGGGAGAATCTGTTGACATTCATAGGACACTCAACTAGTCTGGTCTCAATGAAAGTGCTGCAAGAAGAAAGCCATTGTTGAAAGAAGACCCAAGAAATCCCATTTGCCATTTGCCACATGTCATGCAGTTGAGACAGCAAACATGCAGAAGTTTCTCTAGTCAGATCAGACTTAAAAATTGTTTGTCCAACATGCAAATGCTATGTGTGGCAGAAACCTGACAGTGTCTAAACCACGTGTCAGACTCAAGGCCAAATGCTACTAGCATAACTATGTGTGCCTCTAGAGTCTAGAGGGCCACGTAACAGTTGTGAGCTTAAATATTATTTTAGCAATCAAATCAAATAAAATTTTTATTTGTATAGTGCCAAATTACATCAATCTGAAAAGATGTTAAATAGTATTTAATTTTAAAAAGAACTGATCAAATGCATAAAAAGCCATTTTATGAGTTTGTTAATAGGTAGTTTTATCAATACATTCTGCCACAACTGGCCCATTGAGGACATTCATGATATTGATGTGGCCTGAAATGAAAATGAGTTTGACATCCCTGAACTTAACTGTCTCCACACTGAAACTTGGTGGTAGCAGCATGAGGTTGCTTTTTTCAGCATGAACAATGAAGCTCGTCAGAACTTATGGGAAGATGGATAGAGCTAAATACAAGAAAATCTGTTTTACGCTGCAAAAAAGCTCTATACTGGGGTGGAAAGTTAGTGTTAAGCCTGGCAACTACTACAAACATGCAGTCAGAGCTGCAATAGAATTACTTAAATCAAAACATGTTCATCTCTTGACAAAACCCAGACCTATTGACATGACACTCCTGGCAAGATTGCTCCGCCCATTTGGAAGTGTAAGTGTAACGCAAGTAGAGCGAAACTCCGACAAACACATTTATAATGGTGGGAGTAGTGAAGCTAACAGTGTAACCTCAGACAGTTGGTGAGGCCTTTTTGCCTACATTAAGGCAAAGAAGATAGGGAAAACATTTTTTGAATAACTCATACATCAGGTCCGTGAAGTAATTTGCAGGAAACCATGGAGAAATTGACGTTAAAGCCCAAGGGCCTGATCTTAAGAGATTCCAAATAAGGAGCGCTAGCATAACTATGTTTTTGCTAGTGCAAAAAAATCCAATACAACATCCGTGAGCCTACGATCAAAATCCAGTGACATGAAGCAAGGGTCAAAGGCACAGGCAGAGATACAATAAAAGCAATCAGGAAGCATGCAAAGGTGATGGTCAGGAGGCAGAAAACAGATCAGATGCACATTCAGGAAGTCAAGACAATGCTTGAAGGTTGTGAAAGGGACTGACAACAGACAACTTTGCACTCAGAGACTGCAGGGAAGGAGTTGATATAGTCAGTGGAACAGGTGGTATCAATCAGCAATCAGTGGGCAACAGGATGGGAGGGGCAGAGTGGAGAAAATCATGACAAACTGACAAAACTTTCCCTCTTGATTTGCAAAGCTGGTAGAGACAAACCACAAAAGACCTACAGGACTAGATCGTTGACTCAGAGGGGATTAATATGATTGGACACCAAACCTGTAAGATTTTTATTTATAAAATGGTTGAATAATGTTTCAAAGAATGCATCCTAGGTATTCCTTTTAGGTTTGTCAGAACATTTAAGATGAAATTTTTCATAAAAACTTCACTTTAATGTTTGCTATAAAGTAAACTTTCAGGATATAAGTATTAAAAATAGTGAAATAAGTAAATCAATAGAACACAGACACGACACAAATGCATCTCTACAGAATTCACAGTTGCCTACACATGCACTTGGTTGCATTTCTTATAAACGTTGGTGGGAGTGAGTAGGTGCCAATGAATGGAATGTGCACCACTCCAGTTTTCACTTGAAACATGACAAAGGGCTGTGGAAATCCAGTTCTGGAAGAAAGTGTGTATCATATACTAGTTTATTAGAATTGGGGTAAACTCTGGATGATTCTTGTCTAAGTTAAACAAAGTTTATATGTCAAGAAAAAACTCAGTTATATTTTTTAGTCCACACTTTTACAAATATTGTTCACATTGCTTGGTTTGGCTTTTAGTACTTCTACCAACCAGCACTAAGGAAACTTAACTTAATATCTATAAACACAGAAACCAAGTTTACACATTTGCTTGAAGCCATCAATGTCTTTTCTTAAAAAGAACTGATACTCACTATGGGAATGGAGTTAACTGAAGAAAAGCATCCCACCTAGTATGATTCACCAGCTGTTTCCTGCCCAACCTTTCTTACAGACTATATCCCAGAAAGGATAAATTATCTGGATATCTTCAGAGGCTGAAGTAACTCTTGAATAGGAGCTTCCTCTACTTTCTTCTGGTGGATGTCTGCAGCATTTATCTTTCCCCCCCTTTCCAATGAAGATAATTAGTTATTTTTCTTGAATTACAACCGTGAGCATTTTATCCCACACAAGCTTCAAACCCCCTATTGAGAAAGGTGATCAAATTTAACCAATGCTATCTGCTTTTGGTTTTCTTGTTGCCATTAATAAAGTCCAGCTTTCCCTGATAGATTAATTCACCTTTTTTTACTTCCTTTGATATCAACTTTGATGTTTGTACTTGTTTTCCTTGAGGACACTTTAATGCAGAGAATGAACACAGCTTTAGTGCTTAGATGCTCTAATTTATGATTTGCATGTGTTAACATATATTCGCTTACAGCTGTTGTACAGTATAAACCTTTTTAAGAACATTTCTAGTTGAGTCCATTTTTGAATAATTCCAGTCTGGCTTTCATAAAGTTCACAGTACAGCACTCTCAGTCTGGCGGTGCAGAGGACTTTGGGCTAAGCGTTATAGCCAGTATCAGTGTCCCAAATAGCCTTGGTAATACAGTGTTTGGATCTACCTCTGTATGAATGCCATTAAAACACAGGCATGTTCCTCCTTGTTCAGTGAGAGATTGCATTTGTGCCTTAAGACCACTCTCACTACTTATGAGCCTAATTATATAAAAACAGCTAAATCAAGTAAGTGAAATTTTTCCCAGTGACAGTCAAAAATGTGTGACATGCACTGTCAAAAATCATAAGTCAGTTGAGTCATAGATAGATATATAAGAATGGAAAACTATTGAGGATGAAATAGTATTACTTGTGAGATTAACTAAAGATATTGTCACATTCTTACTTTAGTTGAAAACATTAATTATAGCGCCTTTCAATCTTTTTCCCCATTTGTCATCATATCTGCATCTGTGCCTCTCTAGTCTCTTTTAGCTCCATGCTCTACTCCTTTTCTCCTCCTTCTCAGCTGTATTTCCCTCCATAGTTACAAGTTTGTTGAAAGAAAATTCTTCAGTAGCTCAGAAGGCAATGATGTCTGCCAGTGGCTCAAACTATTGCCTAACAGAAAAGTCCTGCGAGAAAATAAAAAGTACATAGAATATGCGAGACAAACCACGACAAAATTTAAGACCTGATGTATTTAAGGCCAAATAACATTTTCTAAAAAAATGAATTTGAGACATTTTAAGGCCTTAATTTGAGATACTTTAGGACTTTTTGAACTTTTTCACGCTGTGCAGACACCCTGTCAGATGTGCACAGCCTTGTTCAGATATTTGAAATATGTTATCACTTTGGGTAAAGTTTTGCATCTTTAATATGTAAAATATGGCACTGACATAAAGCTCTTTGTGTGAGATTTGTAAAATAACAGACTTGTAAATTTAAGGACCACTGTTATATTCATATTCCATTTTGTATCAGAATATGTGGTCTCGAAGGAACTTCTTGAAGAGTTGATAGTGTCATGTCAAGGGGACAACAGAGTAAGAACGATAAAATTAAATTGTTTTATTTCTTTCACTATTAAATCATGATTTTGTTTTTCCTCTTCATTTAACAAATTATTCTCTGTGGTCCTCAAACAAACAATATCTTTTTATTTGGCTCTCTGAAAACGGAGGTTGAATTGCCCTAATCTACAAGTTATCTGAGACAGGTTATGAAGGTTGAAAAGATCCACAGACATGCCTTTCATTTGCTACCTCATCCATCTTATCTGGGAGATATTTCAAGCCAAATGTGAGTTCTTATCTCTCCAATGAATGTTGGATCTACTTTGAAGCCTTATCCCAATGGGACATATCTAAAACACCCTGCTTCAAAAATGCCCTGCTTCAAAAATGCACCTCAACTGGCTCTCGTCAGTGCAGAGAAGAAGTGACTCTATTTTGATCTTCTCCTCAAAAACAGAGCTCCTTACGCTATCCCTCAGGGTAAGTTAAGTTATCCCCCAAAGAAAACTCATTTTGGTATTTATAATCTTACTCTATCTTCCATTACCCATTCAGAAAAGTGGTAAATTAAAAGCTTCACCTGCTGTGCTCTGTGTGTCCCCTGTGCTTTGGTGATGATCTGCCTTATATGGTATGCCTAGAATGCAGATGAAGAACAAAAAGGATGGCCATATGACATGGAGATGTCAGCTGGATGGATGGATTTCCCAGTGGATACATGCATGGATGGATGGATGACAAAGGATGGATGAAAGATAGATAGATGTGTGGATTAAGTTTGGTCAGACTGTAGACTGTAATTGTTGACAAATAAAAAAAACCCATTATTTCTGCTAGCAATAATTATATTTTACAATACCGGTTTAGTTATTACACATAGTTATTTTCTGAAATGGAGTCATGAATCTAAGTTCATAATCCTTACCTTTAAGCAAAAAGCAGACAATTGTGTTCTGTTTGCAAGCATTTTCTGTGTAATGTTGATAAAACCATTATGCTTCAGTCTACTCTACCTCTCTACACAACTCAACTCATGCTCTTTCAATAGATCATTAAGTGTTGAGGAATCAACTGTGAGTAAAGTGTGCATGACATAAAAGCTAATTGACATCCCACGTAGGAATTTGACAGCCATCCTCTCAACATAGCCTATTAACTGTAATATTATAGGATCCTCTCTATGCACATGGGAAGAAGATGCTGTCAGAAATCAAGTGATTGGTTTAAATATGTGGCTTATTTATAAATCACAGCATCAGAGTAACTGGCTGTTAAGATGAAACTGTGATAGAATGAGACATATAATGCGATCAAAGAGCCAGTCAACTTGTCAGCCACCATAAAGCACATATGAGGGAGGCGGATGTATTTAAATTGACTTCACCAGTGTAGATTTTGACGCAAAGAGATTTCCAGCCTTTTACCTTCATAAACTCATCCACATAAACTTCATTTTTAAAAAGATTACAGCTCCTTTGAAGCTAACATTTAGTACTAAACCAACTACACTTATCTGATTCAGTGAACAAGAGCTGGTGCTGTTATAGGGCTCTGGAGCAGAAAAAGAACCAGTTGTAATAAGATAATAACTTGAAAGATATCTAATATGAATAAGTGATGGAGGTGTCATGAAAAAAGCCACAACAGTTTAGTTAATAGGCTCGTTTTATACCCATTACTGCCAAATTACCAAAAAATGAGTGGAAAGGATGAATCTGTTTCAGGTATAATTGACTATTTAACTGCAGAAGTTTAAATGAGAAGTGCTTTACAATAAAAATCAAATTTTTCTTATTCAAAATTTAGCAAAAAGCTACAAAAAGTCAAGTTTCAGGGAGATCGTTTTGTGAGTCAACTGTAAATGATATTTTAAAAAAGACATGATGAGAAAGTGCAAGGTGTGTGTGACTAAAAGGCATTTTCATCAGCTGTCCAGAAAAAGAGGGAGGTTGAAGGGGTGGCTTATTGCCTGTAGGCAGGATTTATAGACCAACATATGTACGGATGGACTGAACAACTATAGTTTGGTTAGATATATGGATGGATGGATGGATGGATGACTTCTTTATACGTTCTAAAAAAATGTCCAAACAGCTGCAGGGAAGCAAGTTTCTAGAAGATCCTTTAGTGATCAAACTGTCACTGAGATGAAAAGGAGGTCATGAGAGAGTTACTGGTGTGAGTGACTGAAAGGGATTTTCTTCAGTTGCACAACAACAGAGGGAGGTATTAGGCCCTGGCACAGTGAAACCACCAACTGTTAGTCTGCAACAACAGCAATGGCAGAAGCTGCTCTGAGTGTGAAGAGCTTACTTGAATTATCAAACACAAGAGTCAACAGTATGATGCTCCGTCTGTATTTTCCTTCTCCAAGTTCAAGTGCAAATGCAGCCTCTAATTGAGCACATTTGACTGATATCCCAAGAAGCCTGAGAGCAGCAGCTTAAATTTTTAGAAGGGGGCTTTATGCAGATAAGGGAGCAGGAGATAGTTAAGGGCTAAGAAAGAAGTAACTGTAATGCAACTAGAATGGGGATTATTAAAAGTCTAAATAAGTAAGCAGTAAATACAGCAAATATATTGGACAGGGTGAAAATCACTTGACTTTAATAAAAATGGTTTTCATGTTTTGGATTGGAATAAAAACAAAAAGAAAATTTCAATATATTCAGTATATATGCATTCTGATGAGGCTTCTTTGTCAGAATAAAAGTGCTTGTCAAAAGTACTGTCATTTTTTTTTTTAGCTGTAAGCAGAAAATCCTATTAAATAATGACTTGAAAACATAAGTCTGTGTGTAATTAATCTATGTAATGTGTTTCACTTTAGTGAAATCAGTCACTGGAAAAAAAAACAACTTTTCAATAATATTCTAATTTATTGAATCTGACTGTATGTGAGTTATGTGACCTATAACCTGTGCAACTTAACTGAAAAACCGGCTGAAATCCTTTGCGAGGAAAAACTAAATAATATAGTTAGCATAAGTGTTATAGTATAAGTGTGCACAGCCTCCTGTAAGTGGGGATGTGGGTGTATTCAGAGTAAACCATCACATTCAAACTCATGTTAAAAAGGAGTCAGTACACAAAGTTAAAGTGTTGCAATGACCCTATCAGAGTCCTGAGCTGAATCTGAAAAAAATGTAAGGTGATCTAAATATGGCCGTACACAGGAGATTAACTCCCAATTTGACATATTTGCAAGAGAGGCCAACCATTGCCAAGTCAGCATGTCGAATGCTTGTTGAGTCCAACCCAAAAACACTGAATACCGTATCTTAATGAAACAGTGCTTCAACTAAGTATTGGTCATTAAACATTATTTAAGCTTCTATTTTCATCCTAAAATATCTCCATATATGTTTTTGGTTGAGTTGTACAGCTAATAGGCTACATTAAAGCCTTTTAACTGTAGATGACATCATATTTTGGGTAAGCTAGTGTATGTTCCTTAATGTGGGTTAATTTTGCTCAGACAAAGCTACTTATCATCCCATATGGACAACTGTTTCTTCTTAAATTAGACTATTATGTTCCATATATCTGTAAACAAAATACAGCGCTAAACTTGTTTGTTATATTAAAAAGTGGAATGGCTGTTTCCTGATTGGTTGTACTAGATATTTCTAGTTGATTTTAGGAAATGGAAATCTCTGAACAGTAGCATGTAATGTATTGCTCTCTTTGTGGTGGATGTCCAAGGGACAGGGCAACCTAACTCAATAACAGCCATGGTCCAGCCATGAACCAGTGGCATTGCTGCACAGCTAGCAAATACAAGAAGTTAGAAAAGCAGTGGTTTAAAATTTCCATGAGTGATTGCTTCAAATGTGATGAGTTCTGTATGAATTGATAAGTGATTTCTGCCATATGGCAAACAGTTATGCAGATGATTTTTCCATTGAGTGTTTTCAGTATTTTGAGTGTTTCCTGAGCATGCTGCTTTGATAATAACACAAAATAGTCACCTTAGTAAAAATCCTTCAGCAATGAGTCCTGAGTGGCCAGTGTTTATAAGAACGCAAAACTGTGAAAGCCCAACAGAACTGAGTGGTTGGCTTATGCATAAGAAGCCCTTTATACTAGTATTTATGAAGAAGACCAAAACCAGCAACCCCCACCTAAATCTTCTTCATTCTTGTAGCTTAAGGATTTTTTTTCTTTTTTTCCTCCTCTTTGTAAATTTATAGTTTTCAATTAGTACCCTTTCATCATCAGCTTAAAGTGGAAATCTCTTTGAAATAGGAACATAAAATTCCTGAATATAACCCATTTAGGGTTTAAGGGCTTTGGGGCTCTGTTGAATTTATTGTCCTGTCTCCTTTTCCCATTTATTGTTATCTCTGCTGAGTCAACACTCATGCAGGTATGATTTACTCATCTGTCTCTTTTTATGCCTTTTGTCCAGGACTGCAAGTTTCTGCACTTACTGTCATTCCTTTTCTAATAGTTATGCATTTCTACATTGAACACCTGGACTTTGACATTTCAGTGGTTCGTTCAAGCAAGAATATTCCACAGTTAAACCTTGATGCATATTTAAATTATATAACAGTGAAGTTCATTTCACCCATGTGGGTATACATGTTACAAAGTTTTGGTATTTAAGATCACAGTGAATGGCACTATTATTACCTTAAATTTAGATAAAGTACAACTTTAAAGTGCATTAATTATCCTAATACTTTTAATTTTTCATGTGTTCAGCCATTTAGTTCAGGTTACTCGCATTCATTTCTTTAAAAAATAATAGACAATGTCATTTATAGTTACATTTAGCAAGACATATATTCTACATTTACCCAGAGATAATTAATGAGACAACAATAACAACAACAACAATAACAACCTAAATCTGTGAGCATATCCATTAGAATTAATCAACCACTGTTTGTTTTCTACCTTTGGAAAAATTTTGCTTGCAACACAAGCTTCTACTATGTACATCAGCTTGTGCAAAATAGCCTTTTGTTCTCTCATATCTACACGGAAAAATAATTAAACAGGGAGATTCTGCCCATCCCACATAGGATTATATCAAATAATCTAATCAGAGAAAAACAAGAGCCTGTGGGCTAGTATGCAACAGGAGGTAAAGCACAAATTAAAAGGCACTGCATATTAAAACAGCACTAAATCAAAAAATCTGTTATTAATCCCTCATACGAGAAGTCCCTCCCTTCCCGTGGGCTTTAGGAATACCTTACAGCAGAGATTTACTTGGAATAAAACACATTTTAAACAAACAAATTTAAAAGAGAAGGAATAGTAATGAAAAGTGGATATATTTGATTGGAAGGCATTTAATTTACAGTATGCACTTAAAGCTGCAGTGTGTAACTTTTATAAAAAATGTTTTTTACATATTTGTTAAAACTGTCACTATGTCGTGGCAATATAGTATGAAATAGATAATCGGTGGAAAAAAAATTTGAGCTCCTCTCTTCTCCCAGTGATGTCTGCAGAAACACACCGGTCAGTCAGAAACAACCAATCAGAGCCACAGGGAGGGTCTTAGTGCTGTCAGTCATGCTTGTGTATGTGCTCCTCACACCCTCCCACTTGCTCTCTGCTACGCTACAGCTGGTTCACCACAACATAGCCTGCCACAAATGCTCAGACTAGTTAGCATGGCCATTGATGACAGTGGATAAACAGTTTTCCTGTAACGGTAAATTGTTTCTCCACCATTAGCACATGCAGCATGTACACGAATGTGATTGAAAGCGGTAAGACCTTCCCTCCTCGCTCTGACTGGTTATTTTTGACCTGGAGTGGTGCATTTCTGCAGATGGTAATAGTAGCACTAGGAGGAGGTGGAGGAGCTTGATTTTTTTCACCAATTATCTGTCTCATCCCATACTGTCAAGACATAATGACAGTTTTAACAAATATGTAAAAAAAAACAACTTTTTTTTTTTTTAAATATAAGTCACATAGTGCAGCTTTAAAGCAGATCTTGTCCATGTTAGCACTCTGGCCCATTCTCCGTCCAGTGAGCTTATTCCAACAGAGCAGACATTAAACCAATGAAATCAGCTTTAGACCAGCTCAGACTTAGTTGATTCAAAAACTATTTCCTCTTATATATGTGTTGTGAAATTTCAAGAAACTTTGAAAGATAACATTTTAATTCCCAAATTTTGAGAAAGTAAACTATACTAAACAAATCTAATTTATCCTGCAAGACTGGAAGGGGTTTTCCTATAACTGCATTAAGTCAATAGATACTTACTTACTCTGAACAACTGTTAGGACAAATTTTCTTTTCAGCACACAGCATATGTCAAAGCTGTGAACCTATCTGCTTAAAAAAAAAAAAAAAAATCTAATTTGGAGGCAAGCCATAAAAAATAGCCTGTGGTTTTAACAGCACAGTCATCCTTATCACACCAACAGTGAAAGACAAAATATCACTCCTTAAATAAGTGTGAGATGAAACAACTCATTTTACTTTTGCTTCAGTTCAGGCTCTGAATATTTCAGAGCCTTGCAAAAACATCGATTTCCTTGAAACTTAAATGTTTTTTCAAACCTCAACCAAAAATTTTATTGTATGATTTTCAGATTTTATGTGATAAATCAACACAAAGCAGTGCATAACTATCAAGTAAAAAGAATAATGCATGGTTTTGAAAGTTTTTTTTATGCAAATAATAATCTGAAAAGTGATGAAAGCATAGCTATTAGGATCCCTTCATTCTGGTACCTCTAAATAAAATCCAAATCAGCCTGACTTTGAAGGCCTCAGTTTGTTAGAGAACATTAGTGAGCCACACTCATTGTGAAGACCCCCCAAAAGAATCTCCCACTCCCTTCCTATTGGTCAACCTAACTTTACTTTGTTTTCTATATAGCATCAGATCACCAGAGAAGTCATTTAAGGAAACCTTTCCTTTAGAACAGATCTAAACAGTTGTTTTATAAAACAAACTGATTTGGCTTCTGTAATGTATATTTTTACTCTAAGGCATTTGATTTATGTTTCTATATGGTCTTTATTCTCTATATTCTGCAGATTTCTGTCCCAATGCTCCGTATTAGACATGGACTGGTCACTGGTCTCAAGGTATTGCATGATTTTAAAAAGTTACCTTTTCAAAACTGCAAAAATTATTTATCATACTGTCTTGTGGGTCAGTCCCTTGGTAAAGTAGTTGCCTGACTGATAGAACAGAGCGTCCTTCCTGTTACTAGTTTTACTGGGTACTTGTCTCCTATATGTGTCCCTTTTTACCAGAAGAAAAAGAAAGCTGCTCGGAAATTCCTGGCATGAAAATTAAAGGATCACTGTGCATCACTGCTATTAAGGCAAAGCTTTTTGAAAGTAGAGTTAGCATACATGCTGAATTCAATGAGCATGCTAACAGGCGAGAGCCGCAGGTTAGGCTAGCCACCTAAATCAATACCCAAGCTAATTAACCAGCTAATAGCTCATTGAAATCCTACAACTTGTGACTGATGTAGACTTTAATTCTTCTTTCTAAACCTCTTTAACCAGAATAAACTGATAAATCAGTCATCAGTACATGAACATGATCACTGACTTTTGCAGAGGTGTCAGTGCACTCATTCAAGTTGTCATTCTTCAAATCTACATCTATAAAAAAGTCAAAATGACAAATTAAAGCCATAGAAAACCTTTTAAACTGTAGTATTTTATTTCCACTGCAGCAATGTAATTATTGTCGCTTTTTTGTTATAATTAGATCATGTTATAAATTTTTGACACAAATGTTTGTGATAATACCATCAAACTGTCATTCAGTTTTCCTTTTTGAAATAGAAATGTCAAATCTGTACATTTGCAAATTAGTGTAAATATTGATAATTTCCTTTGGAAAATTTGTTGATGTAATACATATTGATAGAATTAAAACCAAGTAAGTAAAGTACATTTTTTCCTATATTTCCCCTCTCTTGCTCCAACTTCTGGTGGTTCATTTGTTGAATTCAGTCTTTTTCTGGGTTATTAAGTGTAAAACTGGGACCTAATTACCTATTCGCACCATGTTTGTCAAAAGTAAAGAGTTCTTTGTTTTGAAGGAGACTGGAGCCTTTGCAGTCTTGGCCTTGCTTTTATTCTCTTCCACCTTGAGACTCGCCGATGGTCAAGAGGTGAGAAATGTCTCTGGGTGCAGCAGCAAAACCTGCCTCCGAAACTTGAGGCAGGCAAAGAAAGAGAAAGGCTTATGATGGGAAGGAATTGGACAAAGAGATAAGACAACCTATCTTGTATGATCAGGGATTTTTTTTTCTTTGTCTCACTACTGTGACCTTCATTTCTGTTTTTATGCTGCTCCATGGCATCCGGAGTGCCGTGAACTCCTCTTCTCAGTGGGTAACCGTGAGATCTCCTGGCTGAGAGCATATAAAAGCCCTGTGATTGCCGACCACCCTGGGGCTAGGTTTTCACCTGACACTGAAAATGGTTTCTATGGCAACGCTCACTCGCCAGCCAAAGACAGGCTCAATATTATACACAGGAGGCGGCGACAGGGAGCGGCTGAGCAGGGTAATCCATTTGACAACACGATGCGCAAACACGCCACAGCTCTGTGACTCTGTTTAACGCAATCAGAGGAGATCCCACTGAGTTTTCAGCTTACCATACTCACTTGTTATAAACCATGTGATTTTACTGCACCACAAGAATATGAGGGCATCAGAACTAACTGAGTGCTTAAATCCTGAGCAATAAGGATTTTGTCAGTGTGAGCAGATGCCAAAAAGCTATTAATGAAAGCTAACAAACATATTGATCGTTTTTATTACCTTCATTGTCTTTTAGGGTGAAGTTGGGATTAACTGGCAGTTGGCTTGGCAGGGCAAAAGAGAACCTCTGTCCATTGGCAAAGTCATCCTTATCCACTGCTGTGATGGTCTGAATCACCTGAAAAGAAAATTATCATACTTTTAAAATCATTCATGCCATTTTGCATTACGTACAACCATTTAAACCTCATATACATTCTCTTTTCGCGGTGCATTTAGCTTGAAGTACAGCCAGCTTTGGATTGCACCAAAACGATGCTGGGATCGAGAATGGCGCCACTCAAGGTGGCAGCATATTGAAGTTGCTCTATTATGTTGGCTCTGATTTGTTTTTTTTTGTAGACTTTATTTTTTTTGGTTGATGCATTGCTTTTTTGGACAGTTATTCCCTCTGGTTTTGGATACTATGCAGCTGGGAGGATTTTTGCTCTTCTTTACCACAGTTGTTATGATGCCTAACCATGGCAACAAGGTGATTTTGTTTGAAGTGCAAAACCCAGTAGTTTGTTGTGCAACAATGTCTTTATTTTTATATAATAATACAATGGTTTTAGACATTTTATTATTTTAAAATGTTAAAATGAAGGTTCAAACAATTTGTCAATTATTACTCTAAAATATCTGGTTCGTAAACTCTTACAATTGGTATATCATTCATCATAAAACTGACCTCATTTCATATTTGGTTGATGCTAATTTAATGATCATTATTCATTTCTGTCAAGCTGACAGTGCTCTTTTGTCAATCTGCAGAAGCTATTCTGAACATTTAACAGTGGAATTTAATGTATTATTTGCAAAAAAAAAAAAAAAGAATGTTAGAGAACACAATGTATTATATATTCCATTTATGTATAATATAAAAAGTTTAAGTCCCTAACACAGAACATTGCGGTACACCACATTAAGTCTTAAGTCAAAAGTGGATTGATTGTTTTTCATTTTAAAGTTTCTCATGAAACTTGGAGGCTGATAGTTACATGTTGAGTGAGATGAACTTTATTAAGTTGAAATATGTCACCAGAAGGGGCTCCATTACAAACTGACTTTGGCAGGCCAAACACATAATAGATAGGCTTTGTTTCATTAAACCAGATGATTTTTTTTGGTGCAAAAGGATTCAGAATATGCAATAATTTGGTACAATGTGGAGACTATATAAAAGTGAGTACATTGTTGTCCATACAATGAGTGATATACAGTTAGTCTAATATTGTGACAAAGAACCACATCTGGGGGTGGTTGGAGGAGTGTTAAGAATCTAATAAGCCATCAGTATAATATAAGTTAGAAATAGCAATATAGAATTTTATAGTTCAAATTAGTTTCTTTAGATTGCAATAAGTATTTGATTCCATTGCATTTTGTGATGTAAATGCAGATCGTTTCCAAATAATTACCACAAAATGAATATAATGTTCCTCTAGGCACATTTTCTGCTGAATAGAAAAGTTTCACTGTCTGCAAAAGATTGTGATTCTTTCTGTTTAATCCTCTGAGCCAGGAACCCTGAGTTTGCAAACCTTAATTTACATTTAATCCAAACTTTCTTTTAGACTTGTCTTGAACCAGCTCTTAACCATTAAAAATGTATTTAGTTGTGTCTTTCGCTGCTTTACTCTATCATCCTTTGCAGAGCCCCGCTTTCAGCCTTTTCCAAGCTGCTGATTGCTCTATATCTCAACAACCTTCTTAATTTGAATGAATCAAAGACTACTGTGAGCAAATTGGAACGAGCTTCGATTTAGAGCTGTCATGGTTTGCTGCTGAGATACTCATTTTGTATAAGGGATGATTAAGCAGCCTCTCTGCAGCGCCATCTCTTCAGCTCTGGTCTCGCTGAGCAACTCAAAAATTGCTGAGGGAAACAAGAGTTCAGCACAAAGAGGTGCGGTCAGGGAAATGGCTGTGGTTAATGTGCAGCTCTCCACACTTTCTTCTTTAAGTTCAAGGAAGTTTTGAAAATGTGAGGGCAGAGATAAGGAGAAAAACTGTAAAGGAGTGTTTAGCATTTTTTTCTTGCCCAGATGGGTTCCAGACACTCACCTGGCTGGGCCTTGAGCTCTCGCACACAATGACTTCCTCGTCTGTTGCTATTTCTGGCGGATTGTCGTTCATGTCCAGCACCTGCACGGTAACAGGAACATGCCTGAGCAGACTAGGGTTGTCTGTAAGCAGAGACAGAATAGGTGGCAGAGGGAAAGAGGCCAAATTTAAGCTTTCATTGTACAATTTTTTTAAAAAGGCACACACAAACCTCAGGACAGTGTCTGGGCACAGTCCAGATACTGGTAAGAAAGAAACACCAAGGCTTTAAACACTTGCATTCTTAAAAAGTAATGTTTTTCTATACAATGTTCCTTTTGTTTAAATAACACAGCTTTGCCCCTTCCTCACTTGTTGCTGCACATTGCCAGTCAGCTGGCTGAGAGGAGGCTCCTTCCTTCATTTATCACTTACTGATAAGAAAGATAGATTTGACTATCTAGAAATATGTTTCAGACATGCAGTCTTAGAGCTCGAGACCCTAACTTAGTTGAGGCTGCACACTGCCTATAAGCTGGATGAAAGAAAGCTTCTACATTTGTCTCTTCTTGCAAGAAGGATAAATTTGGTTGTTTATAAATATGTATGGAATAGAGCTGTGTGAAAGAGAAAAAAAATCAATGTTTTTATATGTACTGAAAGAGGTAATCAAAAATCCAGTTTCAATATAGCATACATTTTGACACAAACTAAAAGAAAAATGTAAACAAACATGATTAAACAGTAATGACATTTATTCTCTAATTATGCATTACAGTTAGAAAAAGACACCTTAACTAGCAATCTGTTGATATGAACTATGCAGCACTACTGAAGATTGAAAATATGTTTCAGCATAAAGCAAAAAAATAATGCAAATTAACTTCCATGACTTTATACTACAGGTTGCAATGTCTTCACCATCTCATAAAAATGTCCAAAATACTGATGTCGCCATGTACTGCTAGATAAGTCACAGATATTGTCTGCCCTATAGATTTTTAATGTGTACCTTTGTAATGGTCATTATTATTTCCTCTTCCTTGATAAAATACTGCAATTGTTTTATCACCTTTCATTAATATGGAGCTGCACTCTGCCAGTCAGCTGGCTGAAAAGGTTGTAAAACTTATTTGTTACTTACAAGCCAGAGACAGGTGGCCACTTGGAAATATCTATGTATAAAGCATAAAAAATGTTGCAGTGATCCTCCACCACTTGCCTCTATTTAGCTGCCCTGAAAGAAGGCTCTTAAAAGTAACCTGTCGCCTTCTAGCCAGACAAATTTAGCTATTTGAAAATATGGGTTTATAACGCATTCAGTAACCCAATGCTGAAATCGACTTCTTTCAATGCATGAGAGGACAGATGACGACACAAAGGTTCTGAAACATATTTGTTACCTTTGGTAAAATTAGGGAGCCTAAAAGTAACCTAGCGGTGCCCCTCCCCCACCTGTTGCTGGGTACTTCCATTCACCTGGCTGAAAAAACAAATAACCTGAAGTTTTCCCTAACTTACAGTAGCTGCCCAGAAATTAAGGAACAGTTTATTGATTGATATTCACACAGGTCAGACCACATAGACAAAAAAAAAAAAAAAAAAAAAATCCCTGCTTGGGACTCATTTTATACCTATTGTCAAAATACCAGGACACCTAGTCAAATAAAAATTCCATGCAGAAAGACCACAGAATGAGATTCGAACGCAGGATCTTCTTGTTGCAAGGCAACAATGGCAATGTAATAATTACATTGACTTTAAAAACACATGCCTTCTGACAGAAAAGACAAACATCAACGTCAACAGCATGTAAAAACGTCAAGGCCAACCAGGATACATCAAGCAATGTTTTGGCCAGTTTTACAGTATACACTCCCAAATATTTTTAATATCAGATATGGTGCATAGTTCACTGTTTAATCCTGGCAAACTGTGGAAGTCTTAAACAAACCCCTGAAACAACTCAGAGTAAGCAGAATTTTATGTGGCCCTGAAATAAGGGTTCTTGAGGAATGCAGCTGACTGTCGACCCATGAAGCACCTCTGTCCAGGATTGGAGTGTGCTTTTACTGGGTGCCTTCCAGGAGAGATAATGATTTACAGTACGAATGTGCAGTGGAACAGCTGAGGTGAAACAGTACATTTGCTCAGCAAAAAATTTTACTAACGAGAAAAAAAAAATCTTCAGGTGCTCATGTCCTCAAGGGAATTTCTAGTTCTACATGTTTACTTTTTATTTTGTCTTTAGGAATGTGTGTGTGTGTGTGTGTGTGTGTGTGTGTGTGTGTGTGTGTGTTTTGCAAGGTCTAATGAATGTTAAAATTAGGATCTGCTGTTTTCAGACTGTCTCCAGAAGCTTTAAAGGTGCGAAAATGTAACAAAGAAGGAAGTGAATGTTATTTCTACATTTTCAGTATTTATATTTTTATTTTATATTTAAATAAGGTCATATACAAATATATATCAATGTTCTTCAATATTTAAATTAAATATATCAATAATTTCTTGCATGTAAAACTATAAACACTGTGAACCACCTCAAACTCTTACATGAGTATTGCTTTGGAATCCCCTCAAAACCTAATTATTATCCCTGCTGCTTCTGCATCTTTTCTAACACCATGGTTTCCTTCTGTTAAACTTTCCAATAATAAGCCTGAATACAACACTGTGAACCAGCATCTTCTTTAGCAGTGACCTAATTTTAAACTCTCCAATTTCTTTTTCACTTTTGGCTCTGTATACCCACTTTTAACCTCTGCAAGACTGTTTGCAATGCAATGAGTTAGAAGCTCGTGCTTTCACTATGTAACTGTAACTTGTCAGCTTAAAGTATATGCCTGTGTCTAGGCATATATTGTTGAATACTAAAGAGCGATAAAGAGATAAAGAAACATTAGCATGCATGTCCATGTCCATTGGCTGGAGATTTGCCTAATTGTTATTACAAATTATCCAAGCCATCTGAGGTTAGGGGGCTTCATTGATTTAATTAGTTACCTGACTAGGAAAGGACATTTAAACAATAGAGATTGATTTGATTTTAAGGGCAATCATAGCAAAATGTACTCTAACATGTTTAAATACAGTATAAACAATGTGCAAAATAAATCAATCCAATACTTTCTTTAAAATCTTTACAAATATTTCAACTACACTGAATAAACTTGAATACAAAGCTTAAACACTGAACTTCACTTACAACTGGACATATATGTAAACATATACTGCACCATCTTTCTTTTTTACTGTACCACAGTTGGACATTTTAAATCAATACCATGAGAATCGCCTGTTTAGAGTATCCACAAATCAAAACTGCTATGCTACATTAACATGGGAAAACTGGCCACAGCAGGTATTCATGGGGAGCTGATTGCATTATGATTAAGTATGTTCTTTCTTTAGATATGTTGATAAGTATGTCAGCATGGAATCTTGCTGGAGTGTCTTTAAATAACACAAACAGTATCAAGTGTTCTGTACTTATCCAATGTGCAACAGATTTGATTCTGTAGCTAAGGGGAGCATGTGCGCTGCTGATTCATGTACTCATTGCTTTTTATGGATCCCCTCTTTTATTGATATTGATTCTGACTCCTGTGTTACTCTCTATGAATTTGAACCCAGGCTGCCCTCTGACTATACGATCCCCTCAGGGTGTCCAGTTATCTAAAGGGAGAGAGAAAAAACAAAAGGTACAGCAATAGCCAGGGCCTTTTTTTTTTTTTTTTTACACTTAATTGTTTCTATCTAAATCATGCTGCCGTGGTAAAAGACTTTCCAATTATTTGGAAGCATCTCTGATGTATAACATCTGAAGACTGGAGGGTAAACACACATTTAAGAAAATATATATTAATCAGCTAGATTTGTCTGTCATCCTTTAAAACTCGTTTTCACCTATGCTCATCATGCTTATTTCTTGTGCAAAACCATCAATTCTAGTTTTCCTGTCAATCTCCTGGTAAGGTCACCAGAAACAGTTGCTATCGTCAGATCATTGATGGGTATATTTGTGTGCATAATTCCTTCTGACTGTATTCACCAAGCTAACCAAGGTAACATAAGTAGATGAAAGCACTATTTCCTCTGCTAAAACTGATGGCAGAGGTGCAGAAACCTCCCCAAAATGAATGAGGAAATTCTGAAGAATTTGGGTAAATATTCTAGGGAAAATCTGGCAGCAATAGTAAAGGTTCAGATGGAAAAACAGCAGGGAAAATCCAACTAGTCAGTTGCGATGATCAAAAAGTTTTCATTATTTTTAACTTAATAAATGGTCCTGAATTTCCTGAAGATCATAGGATATTCTTAATCTATTGTTAATGGGGCTAAACAGAAGCTATGCATGTTTTTTTTTTTATTTAATTATGGACATATACTAGTACATTAGAACACCAGATGCACTGTATTTTAGATGGAGTGATGTATGAAGATGATTAAAGGAAGAATAATCCTGTTCTCAGAAAATATCATCGAATTGCTTATAACTTTCCTCCAACTGCAACCCTAGCCCAGCAGAAATATCTAGTCTAAATGTTTATGGGTAAGTCAGTGCAATATGTTTCTTCATACACCTGGTTACCTACCAACCTCCGAGGCCATTACAGTGATGTTGTGCCAGGGTATATCTTCTCTATCCAGAGGTTGTGTTGTCCGTATGACTCCACTGCTTTCATCGATTCGGAAGTATCTTACTCCGTCCTCTTTGCTGTCCAAATAATATCTGTCAAAAAGATAAATAATTCTTAGATATTGAATTGGGAAGCATTTGGGGGTACATAAATACCATATAATCATTGTCCCAAAGATAAAAAAGAAGGTGCACACAGATTAATTAGAGTGTAAATAAATGTACCAAAATGTGCTTGCACACTGTCACAACAAATTTTATTTCCATTCATAGGCTTCATTGCCTTTCCATCAATACTTGGGGGTGGGGCAGTCTCTTCTCAAAATGCTCGGGCTCATTTTTTTGTCCCAGTCCAGCCCTGCCCAAAACAGACCAATAAATCAACCAATGACTGGCTGAGAATTAAGAAAAGGAAAGTACATGACCAAGCAAAAACCCAGATCTTGATCTCATACAGGTTGATCATTCAGGGAGGCACTTTTAAACAAGGGGTAAGGCCTCAACAGAAAGCTCAAAAGCTAAATATATTGCATTAAATTAGCTGTGTTTATTAATTTAAGACTGCTACCTTTGTCACAGAACATGTAGGGTTTGTTAAAACTCTCAGCCTAATTGGAAATCTAACGTAAAGGTAACATTCTTTGGGGAAAACACATAAAGATGGCTATTTACAATAAGCTCTGCTAACGATGCTAATTACTAGTACAATACAACAGTCTTGAAATATCAAATCCGTAATCATTTTCTCTGTTTTAAGATAACTGTAAAACCCTCCTCGACAGTCTCACACACCAGTATTTAGAACGCTGATAATACTTGTCGACTGTTGTTGCAAATTTGCTTCATACCACCTGAAAGCCATGGCAAGGTGTCAGACGTACATCATTAATACATTTTGTATATTAACACACACACGTCTCATATTGTAAGAACTTTGATGCTTTCTAGTGGTTATAGATATGCCCAGTTATGCCTAGTTTAACTACTTAGCAAATTAAATACAATGGATCCTGCCTATTCATGGTTCAGTATTTGTAGATTCACCTATTTGCAGATTTTTCTGTGAAATGTAACTCCATTCAGACAAAAATTTGACCAATCACAGATTTTTTCATAGGGCATATCTAAAATATGTGAGACAAAAAGCAGCTTGGGAAGCTGAAACACCAAGGTGCAAAGCTACGTCACATGCTACTGGCTGGTGTTTGAAAAGCAGCCAATCCAGAAACACGGTTTATTTTCCTTGGTGCTGATTGGCTGTACCCCCAAGAGGAGAGATAGGAAGACTGTGGATGTTAGCATCTAAGACGGTTTCCTCTGTGCATATTAATGCATATCAAGGTGTATTTGGTGTTTCAACTATAAAACAGACAGTTATATGCATTTTAAGAGGGGGTCTGACATATTCACAGATTCTTGCTATAAAAGGGGGTTCAATGTATCAAACCTTTTACCCATTGTTTGTGTTACATTTACATTCAAATGTAAAATTTCTACTTAATTTAGACTTTGGCAATAGAAGCACAATGATATATTTTATATTACAGTTTCTAACTTTTTAAAACATAGATAGTAAATTCATATATATTGAAACAGTAAAAAGCCTAAGTCCTAAAAGTGAAATCAGAATTGGCTAAAATCAGTGTTGATGAGTAAAAGCTTTTTTTTACAAAAAAAAACAGATATAAAATGCATCTTCAGCTGGGCAGATCTACTGCCTGACAATGGTTTCACTCAACAAAACTGCAGGACAAATATCTGTGGTCTCAGGCAATTATACTGTCCTCTTGTCACACAGTGCTCACTGTCTCTGCCTCCGTCCATTTTTAAAAGGCCACAACAACCACAGGGCATTTTACAGATGCAGTAAAAGCCAGGTGAAGTGAATAAGCTTAACAGTGCAAACAGACACACAAATAGTTTGATTTTAACTTAGAGAAATGGGTTTTGCTTCAAAACTGCAGGAAACCTAAACACACGTAATATAAAAATGTTGCAGCTTTAGGGTGTTGCAGCACAAAGTGTAGAGTTGTCCAAAACATATGTAAATTTAGAGGAGCATTTGTTGTTCCACATTAAGAACATGTTAATTAGCCAAACATTGGGTGACACGGTTAGACATTAATTAACATATAAGGAATGTTTCATTAGGCATATTTACATGGACAAATATTAACAGCTTTTGGAGGACGAGATAAAACAAGAAAAGAATTTCAGTTTTATTACCAGTTTGCTTCAGTCAAGCTCTCTAAACTTTGATAAAGGATCTTTCAAAAGCATTCATAACCTTTAAACATTTCACGTCTTAATGTATTTTATTCAGATTTTATGTAATATATGAATACAAGAGTCCATAATTGTGAAAGGAAATGAAAATACCTCATAGTGTTCAAAAATTACTAATAAAAGTGAGAATTATGGCATGCTTTTGTAATCAACCCCATTTACCATTTATTAATACCAATAAATAAAGTGCTAAAAGTTGTCTTCAGAAGCTGCTGACACCCTCTCCCACCTGATATGAGGGTTTCTCTGTCGGCTAAGCGGTCTCCAACTCCTGAAATTCTGAGCCACTGTCCTGCAACATCTACATGCATTCCTATTTCAACACACCTGAATCTTACAACTCAATGAACTACTCAGCTGTCAATACATTGTGGACCAAAGTTGTTTTTTATTTGTAAAATCAAAATAATATTTTTTCTAATTATTATTATTATAACAGGGCAAAATGTGTAAAAGTTCAATGGTTTTGAGTATTGCTGTTAACAAAAAAAAACATTGATATCTCACTAAAGCTTTTCCTATTTTCTCTTTTCTGTTTTTGTTTTCAGGATCTTAAACCGGTTTAAAATAGTACCGGAAATGAAATGCACCCTCCTTCCTTAGAGACAACACGCAACTCTGCAGTGACTGATTTCACAAACGAGACATGTCTGATAAAAATCATCAAACCAGCAGCTGCATTTGTGTATAAAAGGATTTTCAGAAAGTTAGTTCATATGCACACCTCATAACCCAGCTGTCAGGACTTGGCTAATCTACAGAGAAGACTGAGATAAAGGAAAAAAATCCAGTCCCTGCAGTTTATGAACTTTTTTTAGCCCTCATTCTCAGAGGGTTTTCATAGCTTGTCCTACACATTAATGGATTTCAAGTCAGATGCTGAAAAAAGGCAGACAAACTACCTAAATTGTAAACAATGAAAAGCTATGATTTTGCAAGTCATCGTGTTTCTTCGAGGCACAGAAAGAAAACAAAGGGAGGTCTGCAGTCTGAGTCAGAGGAGATATACACACAGCAAAGGCTTATCTGACAGTGAGCAGAAGTGTTTGAATTTATTTCTCCTCTGAAAGAAAATATCTTTATAAAACAGAAAAAGGGAGATAAAGCATAAAGAATATGTGTGTGAGCTTACATCCTTCACATTCATGCATTTAATGCACACATGCACAGGTTAGGAGATCCAGTAAAATACCAAAACAAAGTAAATGTCCAAAAGGGTCAAATAGTAATCCAGCTTTTGACCCACAAAGACATGGTACTGTTAGCCCTCGAGTTTTTTTTTTTTCTATTTCTTCAATATACAGAGGTAAAAGGGGACTGCGGCAAACCAATTATAACAAAAGACGACGTGTTTTTTCTGGAGTCTCATAAAACAAGATTATATCTTTATTCAGAGATGGGATGAGGAGTGAGTGTTTTACTTGTCATATCAAAGTTAACTCCTTATATTTTCTAAGTTTGCTGCTTTTCTCTTCATTCACTTGCAAGGCTGCTTGCCCAGTACAGCTCGTGCTTCTGCCACCCACTCATTAAAACAGACAGAAGTGGCAGCTAATTTTACTGCAACAGAGATAAAATGTGACAGAGAAAGAAAGATAGAAATCAAATGCTGTGGGAATCAACCAAGCAAAAATGTTCAGTGTTGAAAGCTGCAAAGCATAACTAGCTTTATGAAATCCTCCTTTCGGGGTGTAAATATGTTTTGGTGTTATACCTGGCCACATTCTATTGCATATCTGCCATGTGTTTCAGTGATGTACAAAATTTCTTCTCCAGCATTGTTTTTCTACTCATCTGTTACTGCAGCATACACAATTTAATCTTAAACTAAACAATGCTGCCAGGATTTTTTGGGACAATTCATAATGTATATAGACCATTCCCAAAAAGTTAAGGAAAAAGGTCTACTTAAAGCTCTCATCAATTAGATAAAAACATTTGCTCATCTCATGTTACGCTATGCAGAAACTCTGTCTGCACTAATGAAGATTCTCTCATTTCAATATGGCAAATGCTTTAAGTGGGTGATATAGAATGAGAGTAGGACTTCAGATTTTTTTCAGCCAATATTTATTAACCACTTGGAGCCACTCAGTGCATATATAACATTACATTTTTAGCCCAAGAAGGTTATACAACCTGAGTGGGTGTGAATCAGGTCTAGACAAGAACCTACAGTAGTTACAAGAAAAAGGAAACTACTGTGGTTTTACTATAAATGGTAGATTGAGTAATGGTAGAAAAATCCCTTTCACTGGCTCAAAATAACATAGTTCTACCTTGTTTTGGAAGAAAAAAAAACTTCAGAACAGTTTGATGTTAAAAATGAACTCAAGAAAGAGGGGACTTTACACACTATAAGCTTTGTATATCTTTGTATATACCAGTGCTGCATAAAGGCTTACTGATGACTAAGAAATCAGATTACAAAGTAAGCAGTGATTGGTTCAGTACAATTAATTTGTTATAATACTAAAACGTGCTTTGAACAAGTTGTTTCAGACTGATACATGACAGGTTACATAACAAAAGCACACCTTCAGCTTTTACCCTTGAAGTAGATTCATCTAAGTAAAATTATGGTTATCATCTGCTAAAATGTGCACCTTAGCTTTGGACATATTCTTTCCAATACAATTACTTAAAAATGTAAAATCAAACGGGACCAAAAGTAAAACCTTGGGGGATTCCTTTTGAAATTTTCAGAAACTTGACTAGTATCCTCCTTCAAAATTTATTATGTTCCATCTAAAATGTAAACTGCAAACAAGTTTAAAGCCCAGTTTGAGTCTGCTTATCATCAGATCAGTAGATCAATAACAAGGGCAGCAAAATGTTACTTCCCATCCAAAGCATTAATAATGTAATTCAGTACAACAGAGCTCCTGTTTTTATACTACAGGCTGACCAAACCTAACCAAATTTTGCGCTTAAAATTTTATTTGCTTCCCATGACTGGTTATTTCAAATTCTGAAGGCAAGGACAAAAGCAACTTTCCCTGTTTAAACTTGTAAAATATATATAACATATTTATGGATAAGGGTGAGTTTTTTATAGTTGCCAAGGCCATCATCTGTTGGCATTTTGGAACAAACATATCCAGCAAGATTATTATATATTTAAATAAAAGGAAGACCTAACTTCAGACTTGCTACTATCACAAATAATGTTGATAACTAGCAAGCTAACAAGCTTTTCCAGCTCCTAACATGGCTTTATGAATAGCAAAATTGCTGAATAGGCACAATATTCTCTATGACGCACGTTATTAAAAATACTACAGATTTTAGTTGGAGTTTACAGTACATTTTTGTTTAGGTCTTCCACCACTGTATAAAATCAGTTGAACTGTAGCTATAAGCTAACAATGTAGCAACATTGCCATGAAGTTTAAATTTAAACCAAGCTTATATCAAAATCCTTGCTAAATTTGGGGGGATTAAAAAGGATCTTATCCAGGCAGCACAAATAATAAGGTTATAAAGATATGAAGATTTGGGCCGATATCGATTTCCCATATTAATATTGCTATGATGGTCGATAACCAATATTTTATATATTATATATATTTCACTACCTTTTCGACACCTTGGGAAAAAACAACCACACTGCTTACTTCACCAGTGCTTCTCTGCTTCAGTTAAACTTCCCACAGTGTTTGTCATGCACTGCATGTCACATGACCAAACACTGCATGACCAACCTCCTCCCCTCCCCGTCTAGAAACAAATGGCAACGAGCTAGAAATAAATATCGGTAGTCAGTATTGTTTCAGTTTTATTAATTGGGTCAATACCGATATGTTAAAAAATGACTTTGATCGGCCGATCCCGATGTTAGTGTAGATATATCGTGCATCCCTACTTATTATGCTAATAGCACTACCTAAAATGCCAAAAACATTTTATGATGTTAAGTCTGTAATAATTTTGCCTTAGTTTTCAAATAATAGTAAAACCACTCACAACATAAATGAATGCTCATAGGAGGAATGATAGAAAACATTTTGAATGCTGCTAGTTTTTGTAAAGGAGATTTGAATCAGGTAAAATAGGATTAGTAGGTCAAAGCTTTGCAGAACAGTAGATTGGAACCTGGCCAGAAATGGATGAGATTAGTACTCTAATCAATCTTAAATATTATGCTTTATCAAAATTTAATAGACATTCACTAACTTCAGATAATTTGTTTGAATCCTAGATACCTTTGGTTTTAGCCTGTAAGGTCTTGGAAAGTCTGTAGGTGCTGTGAATGGAGTCAAACTTTAACCACATGAATTAACTAACATGATGACAACATTGGGCAAGGGATATAGCAAAACATTTTATTTCACGAATTAAAAGAAAAATGCTTTTATAAGTATTCCATATTTAGGTAATTTTAGATAGTGATTAATGTGTTGAATCTACAATTTAACTACATTTTGGAAGCCTTCAATAAGAAGCAGCTACAAGTCAAAAGTTTTTTATGTATCGACTTATCTAATGATAGATTGTTTACAAGCCTTTCTGCTCTCTCTCTCGAGATTAAACAACTCAGAAGATCCAAATAATTGATTAAATTTTTGTTATTGGCTGTACAATGTAACATAGCCCCATATTTCCCTAAGTTCCTCACTGATTAGTTAAACAGGCTTATAGCCTCTTCAACCCAGAAAGCGCCAGCACCCAGAGCTGCTGAGCTGTGTATCCTGACTCAGTGAGAAGCAGAGGGAGACAGAGAACACAGACAGCAGGAGGGTTTTTCACAAAATAATCAGAAACCAAGTCTGGTAAAACTGTACAGATTTTGGAGGCAGACTAAATGCTTTTTTTCTCTGTTGTGCACAGTTTGTTTATTTTTATGTGAAGTTCCTACAAATAGTTGTGTTTGGTTTTATCTGTACATGACAAGATTTTCAGCATCCCTCAGTGACTTTCCTTAGGAGCACTTTTGTCATATCTGATGCTGCTCCAAATCCAAAGGGAGGCGCCTCCAGGTATCCTAAAAGCTAAAACCAGGAGAAGCCAGGAATGCTTGTCCGTAAGGGACTGACCTCTGAGCAGACAGAACCACTGTTGGACCTGAAGCAACTCTCCTTCCAGTCCAGAGAGGAACTCAGTTGGCAAAACAACAGAGCAGAAGTTTAAGTGGTTCCAAATCAATAAACGGCCTTATTTGACCTTCAGAATACCTGTTGTTTCTCCGATGTTCTGGTTTAGTTCGATGGATGTCCAGGTGCTTTCTGAAACTTTCCCTCCTTTATTTTTTCCATTCCTATACTCTCAAATTAACATTTGCTATTATAACTCAGAATTAAGCTGTAAGACCTTAACTTTGGAGAAAACCAAGCAAAGGTTTTGAGAAAGGTAAAACTTTTAGTCATCTTATATAATATTCTGAATGTTTGTCTTTTTATACCTAAAACTACCCCCTCTTCACCATTGTGTCTCGAGCATTTATTATCTCTTAGACTTGGAATATAAAATGATGAAAATGTGTATGCCCCCTAACTTTCCTTCGTATTCTCCTTTAGTCTGTGCTGCTTTTGTTTTGTGTTGTGTTCTTCAAAACAAAAATTAATAAATATATTTTGAAATAAAAACAAAACTACCCCCTGTTAGTTTTAGGAGGTGTAAGGTAGAATTAGCATTGATGTTTTACCTAGTTTGTTTTCACGTCTTACTTAGTTAAAGCAGTAGGAAACATGCTTTAGCAAAATAAATAAGAAAAGTAGTGTTTGATTGTGTAGTTAGTTTGACAGATGGAGTAAGTGTTATTTTGCTTAGTATCCAAAACCTCAATATTTAAAAATCAATTATGAGTTATGATATTACATAAATATAATTTAATGTTGCATTTTGCATAGTAAGCATATAAAAACTTTTACTACAATAGGTAAACTTAAATTCTATATTTTTGACTGTGTATGTAGCAAAAAAGAAATACAGTAATTACATGATACTTTTACTCAAGATTATTAGGCTATGAAAATCTCATCTCAACACATATCTACTTTATATGCAAAATAAATCAAAACTATAAATAAAAACACTATCACTTTTTGGCACTGAAAAACTATGGTACTGTGATATTTTTGACTGCTGTCAGAATCTCGGATCAGACTAAGCTGATCTTATGATCCATGCCTTTTACCCTTTATGCCTACATGATATTTTGCTTTTATTTCTCCCACGCTACCTGTCAGTTACAGAATCAGTAATCTGTCAAACACACCCTCCAACAATTTTAAACTCGGTGTGACAAAATGCTGCTTGCTTAATGGCAGTGGGAGTTAACCACCTGGTACAATGCCTTCCACTTGGAGCTTCGCATAGTTGTGATTGCTTAGTGTGGCGAAAACTCCAAAAACTAGCTGTCATTTTACCTGTCCTAACCCATCACTGCCCTCAGCCTTTTACAAACATTCACTACCACATCTTGTGTGGCACAGAATACCAAACAGAGCTCCAGGAAGTTTTGGGGCTGGTGTTGGAGTCCCACTGCACTCCTGTGCCTGCTGGGCTGTTTATGTGTACAACATGTTGTCTAAATACACAATTTCTACAATTTTTTAAAAGATGGAATGCTGTGGAGTTAATTTCCTGAGAAGATGTTGCAAACAAATAAAGCATGTTACACACAAATAAAACATGCTTTTTAAAGGCTTTTTTGAGACTCTAGTGAAAGTAGAGTGATAGGAAAGTGGGTTATGAGAGAGGGGGTAGACATTCGGCAAAGCTCAACGTGCCGGGAACTCGAACCCATGACGGCCGCATGCTCGACCCCTGCGCCCCAAATAAGACGTGTTCAACAAACTGTCCTCAAACACTGCACACACAAAACATGTTGCACACAAATAAAACATATTTAACAAACTGTCCTGAAACTTTGCACAGACATATATTTTACAAACTGCTCTCGAGTACAAAATGAACTCTTCTCGCACACAAAACAGCCTTTTCTCATGTTTGAAACACTCTGTGCAAAGTTTCTGCCAGAAGTCATGTGACACCTTAGATGGATTGAGGGCATTCTCCCCTCTTTCAAAGCAGTGAGTGCCACTGAGACAACTGGTGCCTGGCTGGGTCCACTACGGTATACATTTGAGATAGATTAAGTCAAAGATCCTCATAATGGCTACGCAGAATATGTAGGGTATTGCAGGCTATTTGTCTCATTTTCAGGAATTAATTTATCTCAACTCCTGAAAGGTGACAACAAACCAATTTGAAGGATGGGTCTTATGCATCCTTCTCAGCCCTTTTTGTTGTTGTAACAATGGCGGGCAATGCAGAGGACAGAACGGGAGAGGGATTACAGTTTTAAATGTAAGTATATCAAAATGTGGTGGTACAAAAATTAAAAGCCTGAAGCAGTTGTGTTGTTTGGCTTTTGTTGTTTGCAAAACATGCTTTTTAATATTATCTTAAAATTATTGTAAACAACCTCACATGGTGTCAGTCCCATGGTTCTTTTTGTACTGCTGCCACTTATAAACAGCTAATTTTGATATTTGCAAATTAAGCTTTCTGTTATATCTTTCAGGAACCAAAGTGGAGACAGCTTCTTTTAGGTAAATGGATGGAATGGATAGACTGTTTTCTGTTTAATTTATTTGTTCTTGTTGTATTTTTTTTATGTTGTTTGATAGTTGTTATGAAAAAAATTATTAAAACAAATAGTAAACTGAGTTAGCAAGAATTACTAACAATTTTATTATTAATTTTGGTTGTTCTTTAACATATGAACATAAAGCTACGTTGGAACAATTTAAAATGAGTAATGGATTAAAAGCTGAAAAGAAAACAATGAAACAAGGTTATTTATATATCGAAAATATTTACAGCAGGAAAAAAAATGTGTAGATATTCATAACTGTTCATCCAGGATTAACCTGAATGACTTCTTCCTGGACCATTCCTGAATCTTTAATAGAAGAAACAGGAAGTCTCTGGCAGTTTTGCTGGATCTGCTGAAGAAAGATCAGAGACGTCACATGGATGGCGTGCTGCAACTAAGACTTGTGGCTGATCTTTTCTGGTCTGTGAATGGAACATCATACAGGTGAGAGCGCTGTGGGTAGCTTCATTGTGGTGTACACTACATTGTCCATCGACATGGTCATGGTTGTTAGGTGACAGGACATACGCCGATCGACGAACAATCCAGCCTACTAATATATTTTGGAGTTATACAGTACATAGAGTATTTCAGCTGTCTCGATGGCACCCCCTGCTGTTGAGGAAGGGAGAATATCTAATTCCATCTAAAGCATCACCATGTGACTTTTGGCAGAAACTTGGCAGGGAAGATTGGGAACACTTCTGGAAGATTTTCTGCTGCAGCAATCGAATAATCAAGTGAATTTCATTACAGAATGGCAGTGGGAATATTTTCTTGCTAATAACCAAATGACATAAAAGCCACCGACAGGTTGTGTCATTGTGTCCATAAAACTTCAATGCTTTTTATGGACCCTTTGGCCTCTGCAAGGCTTGCCAAATGTCCTACATATGGTCCCATTATACGCTGCAACAACAGTAGACTGCTTCTTATTGATATAAGACCAATGCATTACTTCTTAAAGAGTATCAGGTTCATAACTATTCCATCAATTTTGTCAAGAACATTAAGGAAATTCAAATCATTACAAGCAGTGTAGATGCTGAAGTGTAACACCAAGGAACAAGGCACCTGTTCAGTATGCTGCCTAAGGCTAGTATGAATTTTTTTCCCCTCTCCATTTCCCACCAGTATACAAGCGTCTGTTTAGAGTGCATATAAATGTGCAGAGTAATTGTCTTGCCTCAGGTTACTTCTCAAGTTTGCAGGAGAAATAAGCAGATATCTGGTGAAGCCAAAAACTAACATAATTTACAGGGAACACTGCAAAGCTCCCTGTGAACCCTCAGTTGTTTCAAGGATGTTCTGCGCATAAAGAAAAAGGAAATACAATGGTAAAGAACATTATTTTTTTTTATTACAGTAAAGTTTTACTTCACACTGGAAAAAAATGGCAACTTTAGAAGCCAACATAAAAAAAGCGCATCATAAAACACTGCATAATGCTTTGCCATCGTGCAGCAAAGATGCGGTCACAAGCTTGAATTTATCAAAAATAAAAAGGACACCGTTTTGGGCAGAAAGTAGCATTTTAATGTCAAGGTAATTCCCAAATGAGCTATTCATTGAAAACATGGCATATAGTAGTGGACTGGCAAAGGATGGTGCATCTGTCAGGTCCAGAGTAACATCTTTTTCCTATTTTAAAAAAAATAATTGTCAGAAACTGTTGATCAACTTTAGAAAGATTTTTCATGCCAGACAGTTCTTTTGTCCTCTACCCACCTACTTTATTGTATTTTGCCCAAAATGTCCAATTCATTGTCAGAGTCAGGTACAAGGGAGTACAAAAAAGGAGTCAGGAGCTTCTTTCAGGAATGCTGGAGAACTATTGATCAAGAACACCTAAAAAGACTGAAGAGACTCTGTCTCTATTAAAGTAAAACATAAAGAAATGAGGGTATAAAACCTCTGTCCACTACTGAATATCTCCTGCAAATAGCAGCTTTGGTTATACAAAACAATTTTTAAGATTAAAAAATAATCTTATTAGTTTAGATGTCCTCCCATCTGCAAATATAAAACACCTTTTGATTCAAGATAACGTCAAAACAGAACACCAAATGCTATTTATCTGCTGAGAGTCATCTGAAAAAGTGCTGAGCCTCAAAATAACCCGTATTGTTTATTAATGCTTGGCTTCCTTTGCATTTGAAGTTTGCAAGTCTACATTAACAAACAATCTTTTTTCAAAACTTTTGCACAGGTGGTACATGCAGATTTAGTGTGGGGCTCTTACCTTACAGGACTGTTTCTACTATCTGGATCTCGAGCTGTAACGGAGCCCACTTCTGTGCCACTTGGTGAGTTCTCATAAACATCCAAGATATAATAATCCATAGAAAAGACGGGAGCTTCGTCCACATCCCCCACTGTGATTTTAAGGGTAGCAGTGTCTTTGAAAGCACCAAGGTAGGAAAAACGTGGATCCACATGTGTATTCATTCCTTCAATGTGTAGTGTGTAGGTCTTCTTCCTCTCATAGTTCAGGGGCTGAATGAAGACACCACAGGTTTTTGAGATTAGATGCTCACAGTGCAGGTTACACTTGCAGGTTCACCATCATATTTGTACTTAATTTTCTGTAAAATGACTGTTACTTAGGCACAATAATACAGCAAAATAACCTTTTAAAAACTATTTCTTTCACTGTGTGAACATCCTGGCTTATCCTATAAAGCATGTCTGATCCAAGGAAATTTGATTAAGAAAAACAACAACAAAAAACAATATAAGGACCTCATCATCAAAGCAGTTCTCAGCAGGGCTGCTAGAGCCAAACAAAATCCTTCCTTTCATATTTCCACCCAGAATGAAAAAAATCTTAAATATCAGCGTAAACCAGCTGGGAACACTTATTTCTTAATAGCAAAATGTGGAACATGTGGTCTGAGAAATTTCTAAGAAATACTTTCTCCTTGAATATGACAAAATAGGTTCGAAAAACTGATGGACGAATTCAGAGTACAGTGAACCTCCAGTATTTGCAGGGGTTAGAGATCAAAGCCACCCTGGAATATAAAATAAAATCCCAGAATATTTGAATGCCTCTCTAAAAACACTTCTAACTGCCTATTTTAATTGTTCAAACACCAAATATCCCTTAATATGTATTAATACACAGTGGAAACCATTTTAGCACTACGGTAGATGCTGATTTCTACAGTCTTCCCAGGTGCAGCCAATCAGTGCCAAGGAAAACACATGGCACTTCTGGATTGGCTGCTTTGCAAACGGCAGCGAATAGCATATTAAGTAGCAATGCTCAAATATTTAAGATATGTTCTACACAAAATCTACCAATAGGTGAATCTGCAAATGCTAAAACGCAAGTTGGTGGGTGTCCACTGTACAAAATGGGTTAAGTGTGAAGGTATTATTCAAATGTAATATGACACTAGGAAGAAAAAAATAGCTACTTTCTTCTTGCGGTCTAAATTCCTATACTACAGGGTATCCACACAACTTTTCATTTCAGACAAAATTTCCAATTAAAATTTCCAATATTTTCTATTTCTTTTCCATTTTTAACGTATAAGTACAAATAGCTAAAGTATGTTTTCATAAGATGTCAAACACTTGACAAAAACCCAAAATTCACATAAAGCCTTTTCTAATACTATGGGCATGACAATGTGTTGTACCCATAAATCTGTATGAAGGTACGTCTTTAAAGTCAGTAACCCAAAACAAGATACTGAAGGCTAAAAATTTTGCTGAAAAGAAAACTATAAGCTTGTTGTGGTAGATGAGGCTCTGGGTCAAATTACCCCTTCAGGTATTAGCACCTCCATCCCAACCTCCTTTCATATGGTACCTGTAAACAAACCATTTCCTATCCATGTACATTGCATATCAGCCTTTTTCTCTTTGTAGTTGCGCTTGCTTACCTTTTTCAGGCTGATGATTCCCTCTTTTGTGTCTCTGTCTGTGGATATGGAGAACATATTGGCCCCCTCTGAGTTGATGATGCTATACTTAATGTCTGCATTAACACCAAGGTCATCATCGTTGGCTTTGATCTTCCCCACTGGTTTCCCAACTTGAGCGGATTCAGGGACATAAAGCTGGTAATTTTCTGTGGATGAACATTGATTTGGAGCCACTTAGAGAAAGCAAAAAAGAAAACAACTTAAAACTAAAAATGAGCAAACCCCCCACTGAACCAAACAGTTGTCTGAATGTTTGCCTAAAAGGGCTTTGCTAAGCAGTTTGACTCTGTCACCATTTGTTCCTGAGGGAATGTCATTAAAAATACTCTGCAGTGCTTCAATTGACATTAAATGCTAAACTGGGGTTGATAATACTGCAATGAAGCAGATATTTATTCAGGAAAATGTTGATTCTTTGCTGCAGAAGAAATGGGAAACTCTGAGCTTAAGGGCAATATACTTGATGAGGTTTTATTGTTACTTAAGTTTTTCATTTTGATGGAGAGAGTCCAACCTAGAAAACAGGATTTTGGTAAATATTCATCTGATTTAGCAAAATACAGACTATTTGACAACAACATTAGACTTCTGATTTGTTCAATAAGTTTGATAAATGATAAGAATTACTGACTGTTGTAGCGGTATCATTAATTTATGTAAAAAATAATTACAGTCCTTTTTTACCCCAAAAATTTAATAGTCATATTGTGTCTATTTATTGATGCTTATTTCTTCCTTAAATTAACTTGTATTTCAGAGGCACTTTACTGATAATAAGGTTGCAGAGTTCTTAGAAATATTTTTTAGGTTATAAAACTGCATCAGGTAACTTTTGTTGATCGCTTTTTTTCATCTCAAGGCTGGGGATGTTCCAGAGCAATGCTGTGCTTGGTTTTACAACCAGCATGGCACTGAAATATGGTTTGGAGCAAGTACAGAAATGCAGAAAATGCTTCAGCTCAACCATATACTTCATATTTTCAACCTAAATGTGGCAATTTATACAAGTTTGGTAAGTACGCGAAAGAAATTTGTGTTTCGATTTTTCCTCTTTCTTCGTACTTACTTTGGGGAAACTTGGGTGGGTTGTCATTGACATCTGTCAGGGTGACGTTGATGGTGGTGGAGCCAGAGAGCCCTCCAACTTGGCCTGCCATATCTTTGGCTTGAATAACAACAGTGTAGTGTTCTCTGGCTTCTCGGTCCATGTCTGCTAAGGCAGTTCTGATGATTCCTGCAAATTTAAGGGGGAAAAAAGCAATTTAAAATATAAACATAATATTTTTGTGGAAAATTGCAATATCAATTACATTTTTTTTTTTTTTTTTTTTTTATCACGCACCCCCATTTTAGGAATACTGCTGCTCGTGTTCTCACTAAAACCAGGAAAATAGAGTACATCACTCCGGTTTTAAAGTCCTTACACTGGCTCCCTGTAGCTCAGAGAATAACTTTAAAATACTTCTGTTCGTTTATAAATCACCAAATGGCTTAGCACCACAATTCATTAAAGACCTGTTGTCATTATATCGACCTTCCAAACCACTCTGGTTTTCTGGTTCTAGTCTACTCTGCATCCCCAGAACCAAACATGGAGAAGCAGCTTTCAGTTTTTATGCACCAGAAATCTGGGACAAACTCTCAGAAAACTGCAAAGCAGCCAACACACTGAGTTCCTTTAAATCAAGGCTGAAAACCCACCTGTTTAGAATTGCTTTTGATTAGTAGTAAGTAGAACATTAATCAATATTTTTTAAATTATATTTGCTTGATGATCTTTATGATTTTGATGTATTGATATTTGCTTGATGATTTTGATGATCTTGATGCATACTTGTTTGATGATTTTGATGTATACCTGCTTGATGTTTTTACGATGTAAAGCCCTTTGAACTGCCTTGCTGCTGAAATGTGCTATGCTATACAAATAAATTTGACTTGGGTCTTAAGAAGGAGGATAGAAATAGATAGATAGAAGGAGGATAGAGCTTAAAGTACGCCCTACCCAAAAGCTTATGTGACATAAGTTCAATTGTACCAGCCCACAAAGATCCAACAAAATGTTCTATGTACTACAGTATGAAACCCAAAAAACTCCCATTCAAAAGATGGTGCCAAACACAACCGGCAAACCAGAGTAGATACTAAAACTACTCTAATACAACTAAAAACCTGTTTCAGACACTTAATGCCCAAGGACCACAAGGAAACAAAAAGCAGATACAAAATATAAATATTATGTAATAGGGTGGTTTGAATGAATAAGACATCGGGATGTGCTTTAGAAGATTAGAATGGAGGTACAGTTAAAAGCTTCATTGAGGACCATTTCGGAATTAACACGATCAAAATAAAATTGGTATATGTTACAGTTTTATGTATTTTGTATGTATCAACAGGTTTTGGGGTGTAAATTTTCATAAACCTCAATTTTAGCTTCATCTTTTTGAGTAAGTAAATACACAGCAATACACACTGTGTTACTGCTTACAATATGGCCAGTAAATAATCTGTCTAACGGTAAAGGAAACTCTGGCAAAGGATTTGGGATGTAAAATTATTTTCTCATCCATTTTATCTGATTGATAAATATTAACATGGTACAATCAGTGATATGTGGTTTTTGTCATAATTTGTAGATGAATGGTGGACCAAAGTGCAAGAGTCTTGATATGATGAAATAATGTATCTTTAATTTTAAAGTCCAAAAACAACTTATAATAACTGGAGTGAATACAAACAGGGAGCCAGAGAACCAGTGACCGAATAATAGGAAGCAATGTAGTATAACAAGAGGAATCAGTGAAGAGGGAGTGAAATACTGGGAGAGTGAATAGACCGGGGCTGATTAGCTAACAGGTTGCAGGTGGGAGGGGAGAAAGCAAAAGGCAGACTGAGGAGAAACAGAGTGTAGCACAAGGGGGCAAGGGAGAATAAACAAATAGGGGAACTACAAAAATGTATCTAACCATAATAAGGAATAACTAAACACAAGGAATAAATAAACATAATCTAACTAAACTAAGAGTAGACTGAACTTAGAAAAACAGAACGAGGATGATCAAATCAAAATAAGAATAACTCAGGCAAACACATATGAACTAATCGAAAACATGAACCCAAAACCACCCAAGATCCTGACCATTTTTAAGTTTAGAATCTCTGGGACAGCACTTGACTAGTTCAAGTCTTACCTAAAGAACTGGTAGTTCTTTGTATCTATAGGTAACTTTTCATCAGAGTGGACAAAAATCACACATGGGGTACTCCAAGATTCCATCTTCAGGCCCCTCCTATAAAATATATACATGCTGCCTCTAGGTCAGATTATAACACACAATAAAATAAGTTACCATAACTATGCACATGATATACAGCTATACATTACAATGTCACAATGAACCCATTCAAGCACTGAGCAGATGTTTAAAACAAATCAATGCATGGATGCACCACTGGTTTCTTTAGATAAATAGAAACAAAACTGAAGTGATTATTTTTTGACCAAAAGAGGAATGATCAAGAGTCAGCACACAGCTTCAACTATTACAGCCAGAGACTTCTGATCAGGCCCGGAATCTGGGTGTATTGATGAACTTAGACCTGAACATTTAGAGAATGCCACCAGATTATTTATATGCTGCATTAAAATCCTAGAACTGACAGTGGGCATACCTTCTTTTTTATGATTAATGAAAATGAAATAGTAAAAGATTAGTAAAAGAATATATTTATTGATTTGCTAACTATTCAGAAAGCAGTTTGTGAATAATATTGTTAGTAAGACATTTTTAATTCCACCCAAATTTTTGAGTTTATATTACACTACCGAATGCAAAAAAAATTGTCTCTTATCTTTAATTCTGTAGGTCCTCGATTGTCAGATGAAACCTTTTCCTTCATATTCTATTATATTTAAATACACTTTTGCAATCTTCAGTCATAGTGTACTGCAACACCCTAAGGCACTTGCAGTATCACATTCATTCATAACACAGAAAACACAGGATGCTCAGCCATGAACCTTCACAATGTGATGTATGATTGCATCTCTGACTACAAAGAATCTGTTCCTGCAACACAGCAGGAATCTAAAACAAAAGACTTGTTTGTTCCCTGTGTTGACTTTAAAAAAAGGTTTTTGTGGCACTAGTGGCCTCCATTTGCAGTAATCAGACATGAAATGGGCAGAGATGCAGCAAGATCCTAAGGTCGGTAACCCATCTGCACATTGTGTGTTAGTTTATGTGTTCCAACAACTGTTAACAGGGGAATTTACAGCCTTACCTTCGGCAAAAAAAAAACACCACAGAGAAACAAGAATCCATATGTTTACATTGTTATACGTGTTTTTTTTTTTTTTTTTTTAATATACGTCCTGGTCACCATTGACTTTGTGTTCTGGAATAGAGCTAGAAAGATTATTCAGAAACATTGAGACCTTGAAGTAAAAGCACAATGTTGATTACACCAACAAAAATGAGTACAATAACTTTAAAAAGGTTATTACTGCACCAGAAAGGTTTACCATAACATTTTCATTTTTTTAAAAAGAAAATGGTCTGTGCTCATTTTCTCCTTTACCAATGATTCCCAGTAGTTAGTACCCACATACCAATTTCCCTAAATTTCATACATGAAAAAAAAAACCCACAGTCCATTTCTATTGGTATGATGTTGATAAGTATAGGAGAAGAATAATCACAAAAATTCTATAACTCTACCGAGGACCCATGACTCTTTAAATGTGATTGGTTGTGCTCCCTGATCAAATAATGCTGACCTCTTAAATGTTGAGGCCCATTATTAAATATTGGTTGCATGGCTGGTATGATGAAGACAATGCATAATGTTTAAAACTTAAGAAGTAGAAAATTGCAAAGGGATGTTATGACCAGTTCTCCAAAAATGCTGGTCACATGTTTTACTTACAGTGCCTTGCACTTTCTTGAATTTCATTGAATTTTCTCACATTTTCTGATGTAACAACCAAAATCTTAGATTTATTTAAAAAAAATAAAAATAAAAAATAAAAAATAAAAGTATGATTGTGAAGTTGGATGAAAATGCTATATAGTTCTAAAAGAAGGCTTTTAAAAAGATTTTCTACATTTTGGTTTCACCTAACCTGACCACACTCTCTTCCATGGAAGTTGGCTCTCTGCATGGCTTCAAGGCATATTTTAAACGGGATATCTTATGGATTTCTTTCAGCAAAGGTTTTTTCTTGCCACTATTCTATGAAGTCCAGATTTGCAAGGTCCAAAGTAGTTGTCGTCCCACCTGAGCTATGGATCTCTTTAGGTCCTCCAGAGTTCTCATTGGCCTCTTGACTTTCTCTCTGATTAATACTGGTCTTCCCAAAGCTTGTCAGTTTTAGTGGTTAGCCGTATCTTGATAGATTTGCATTTGTGCTACAATCTTTGTCAATTTTGAAAATGTGTTTGACATACTGAGAAGTAGAAATTCTTTGAGAAATCAAACAGGTTATTCATACCATTATGAACATCTCTTATTTGAAAGGAAATTAATTCTATACAATTGTAATAATAAATACAGACCTGTACTAATCCCTATAAAAACACCTTTTCTTCTGTTTATGGTCTTGTTTAGGTTTAAACACATTTTTAAACCTAAAATCATCATCTGAATAGCCTTTGAAATTATTGTACATTTTTCCAATATAATAAAAGTGCATAAAATTTATTAAGATGTCTATGAAATACTCTATCAAGCTAAAACTCAAATAATTATTACCACTTTTATGGTATTCAGTTTCAATCCAAGCAGCTTGAGTTTCCCCAAACCCAATTTAGGAGTTAATAGATAGTTTTATTATTTCCTTCAGTTCACAAAAGAGGCAGACATTGGCGTGTTATACAATAGGTCATTTTCCTCTCTCGTGCTTTCAAGACTCCATAGACAGAAAGTAATCCTTTCGCCTCAGGCTGAATAATCATTAAAAGTGGGTCAAGGAGCCAGGCAGCCGACAGCATTAAGATCTAGGGGATCTGAGGTTACACATCATCTGTCACAGTGAACCCTGGCTGAGGTCCAGGCGACTGCTAGTAAACCTGGATTTACCAAGAGGTAATCAACAAAAAGGGCTAAATATAGGCTAAAAGGCATGCTAGATCTCGGTGGGAGTAAAATAATAATAAAAAAAATTCAGAAAGCTGCAATCAAGATTTCTCCTGTAAGATGAATTTGCAATTTTAATGTAACCTTTTAAACATAAACCTGTAAGACTGAAGACATTCCAGCAAGCGACCAGTAAACAGAAAGTTCTACTCTTGTATTAGTAGTGGTATGAATAGAAGGAACTTGGTGATTCATCCTCTTTTTAATCATTCTGGTTACAAAAAAGGGGACTAAAGCTTAGCTGATGAAAAAGACAAGTTTTCAATATAAAATGAGAAAAAATACTTTATTCATAAAATTCTACCTCAAAGCCACATGTAAAACCAGAGGATGGGTCATGTGAAACAAAGTAATACTTGGTTGAACCAATTTTGCTTTTAATAAGGTTCATGGAATTATATGGTGGCAGTTCATCCTGTATTATGTACCACCTTTAATAGTATCAGCTGCACTTATGGTGTCATTCTGTGTATATTACCTCTGCTTGCAGAAGATGTAGCGTTTAGTAGGACAGCAAGTGAGGCTGGCTTTATTTCAAGGCATATCAAAGAAATTAAATTTACTTTGACTTACAGGTAGAATTCTCTGAGTTGCTATGTTTGATTTCTTGTAATGGCTCCATTTTTGTAGTTTTATTCTATTGTTCAACTAGATGCATTTTACTTTGTGATTTGGAAATGACACTACTCAGGATATCTTATTCTAGTAACCAAGTTCTCAAACTTTTTAGAGCAAATACCACCTCACCAAGTACTAAGTTCTCTAAGCACCATTCTGCTGCCAAGGTACAACAAGAAGACAACGGTAGGAAAAGAGGAGATGGGTTTTTTTGTTGTTGCATTTTGTCCATACATTTGCATTGTATGTTTGAAGTCGAAATTTCTAGTAAGGCTCCCTGAAATCTGAATTCCGATAGGTAAACATGGATTTTTCTCACCAACCCAATCTCAAAATCCAACGTATCTGCTGTGGATTCTAAACAATTTAATAGTTGCCTCACTAAACAACTTATTTGCCCTTCTGGTATTAGCTACTTTATGAAATCTTTACCACACATAAATACATGTACATCTTAAACAGTTAAATGGGTAACCTTCATAACATTCAAAGACATAGTTTGATATTACAGTGGACCCCCCAGAATTCAAAAGGGCTAGGGACCACAACCCTCCGCAAATAGGTAAAATCAAATAGGAATACTTGAGATGCCCCCTAAATATGCTAACTGCCTATTTTAATAGTTGAGACACAAAATACCTTAATGTGCATTAGTACACAGTAGAAACCATCTTAGTACTACTGCAGAAGCTAACATCTACAAAATGAATGGGGTTCCTGGATTGGGTGCTTTGCAAATGCTAGCCAGTAGCATGTGAAGTAGGATTGGGCCTCAGTGTTTCAGCTTCCCAAGCTGCATTTTCTTTGGAATATCTTGGATATGCTCTGTGAAATCTGTGAAAAATTTGGAGTCAGATTTAGCTGAAAAATCAGGAAATAGGTGAATATGTGAATAGGCAAGGATCTACTATAAGCTTGTATTTCTAACAGTAATAGAATATTGAATCCAATCCCAGTGTGATGTTCCTGGAACACCTCGAGAAGGAAGCATCCAGGACGCATCATATGACTTGTTTCAATGTGGAGGAGCGTGGAGGAGCAACTCTTTAAACCATCCCTATGGCAGGGCTCGAAGATCTACAGAGCTTTTTATTTGCTTGATGTGATTTTTTTAGTGGTGATCCAAATCTAATGACTAGGTGAAGATTGGAACGCAGATTAATCTGTAAATGAAAAGCCTTGTCCTTCAACTCAGCTCATTTTTCACCACAACAAACCAGAGGTGAGACCCCATGTCAGTCTTTCTGTCTCTCACTCTGTCCCACCATCACTCCAAGAGAAACGAGGATACTTGATCTCCTCCACTTGAGGTCGAGACTTACGTACACTCAAAGGTAGAAATCCACAATTTTTTCAACTTAAGAACCATGGTCTCAGATTTGAAGCAGCTGAATCTCATCCTTGTCACTTCACATTCAGCTGTAAATCACACTAGTGCACAATGAAGGGTCATGGCTAGAAGATACCAAATGAAGTAAATAATCCACAGAAAAATCTAAAGAAAAAATTCAGAGATTTTCAGATCAGATACCTTTTTTCTTCACAACTACACCCTGGGGTTCTGTTAATGGACACCACATAAAGGATCAAAGACAAGAGGCAGCCATGGTGCAGTCAGAAATACTCCACCTGAAGAGCAACTTTAAATCAGAGCTTGAAGTAAAGCTCAAGATGTGGACATACTTTGGCTTTCTTGGGATCAGACAAGCTCAACACAATCCTACATGGAACTGAGCTGTATTCCTTTTCCAGGTCCACAAAGTACATGAAAACTCGACAATCAAACTCCCAATGACCTGGTCCATCTCCTTCATGGCGAGAATAAAAGGAACCTTTTCCCCCCTGAATTTAAACTGTTGTAATGCTCCTTACAGAAGAAAAGTCTGAAGTTCCTTCCCTTCTTATCTCATTAAATATAAAGAAACCACTTGGTTTAAACAGGAAAGTATTTTTGTTGGAGTTGGCAAAGTTTGATAATGTGAAAAGACATTACGAATTTCTCTCTGTACATTTTAGACTTTGATAAACTGCAGAGCACGGCAGCCTGAAAGGGTAATGGGTTTGAAGAAAAAGAAAAGATGCAATGCTTTATATAGTACAATGCACTTTTTTCAGCTCCCACAGGGAATGAAAATACATGTTCAACTAAACATTTTCAAGACTTGCAACCCGAGTAGCTTATTGTCGTCAAAGTGTTCTGCCGAAATGCCAGGTCTCAGCAGGCATCTGCTGCTGTTCTGTGTTCCAAAATCTAATCAAAGTGCTGCTAACAACTTTCCTGTAATGATACAAGCCCTGCAAACTCTATTGTGGGTCCCTTGTTATTAGCCTCAGCCTTAGCAATACTTGACCTAAAGTCCTTGAGACATACTACTTGGAAAATGGCCAAACTTTTCGAGTAAAATCCACACCGAGATGGACGACCTGACCTTTCAAATTTCATATTACCTCTTTGTTCATAAAGGTGCGACATTCCTGAGCAATATTTCACAGCTGGAACCAAACCAATAAACACATACAAAAAAATTTATGAGATTTTCTTTCTGTGGCTATGAGAATTTGGCTTTTATCCACCAACAGTGAGAATGACCAACTGTGAATCACAAAAAGAAACAAATACAGTGTCTTGCAAAGGTTTTCATACCCTTAAACTTTTTCAGATTTTTTGATATTAAATCCCAAAATTTACATTCAGAATATAGAAGATCAGCATCAAGAAGGTCAAGGAACACAGCAGACAGGTCAGAGAGAAAGATGTGGAGAACTCTGAGGTAGGGTTAGGTTATAAAACAATATCCCAAGCTTTGATCATCTCACATACATTTGTTCAACACATCAATATGGCAGAAACTGCAGACATACCAAGACATAGCCATACACCTAAACTGGTAGGCTTGACTAGGTGAATGTTGATCAAAGACGCAGCCAAGAAGCCCATGGGAGCTCCGGAGGATCAGCTGTAACCAACAGCTCAGGTGGGAGAGTCTATTGACAGGAGGTCTGTTGGTTGTTGGCAAGGAGAAAACCATTGTTGGAAGAAAGCTATAAGACGTCCATTTAGAAGTTCACCACAAGCTATGCAGACAACACAGCAAACATGTGGAGGAGGCTGCTCTCATTAGATGAGCATTAAATCATAATTAACACTGCACAACCTGTACCTTCATCTGTGTCAAGTATGAGAATCTACTATAGTTAGACTTATTCTAACAGACTGGATATCATATTTGCAAGCAAAGTATAAATTCATGTCACTTATGATACCCAACAAATATTGGATTGCAATATTACTTTTACACACAATGATATTAGGGCTGAAACAATTAATTGTATGAATCGTGATTAATCCATTACTGACATAATTGTCAACTAATTTAGTAACTGATTAATCATTAACTGGAGTATACAAACTCTAAAACATGCCATTTGCTGTGAGAACAGCACCCTCAGAGCAGTATTTAGTCAAAACTGTATAAAGAATATATACATTTTGCACTTAAGATGAAAAACCTTCTTTGTCTATAAATATGTTCTACCCAGAACACCTCAAGTGGCATTGTTTTAGCTTCACCTGGTTTAAATTCTGTAAGCACCTTTTGCTATCCAATTATTAATCAGTTAATAATACAAAAAGTCAACAGAATAACCCTATACTGTGCTGATATTAAGTCAAGCAGAAAGGGCTGAGCTTTTCACTTGTTGATGTTTGAAGTATTAGTTTTAGCTGCAGATGCATCCTTTGCTGCAAATGAAGTGTGTACTAAAGGAATATGTCATCGCATTTTTGGCAATAAAATATTTTATTTACATATCTAAAACAGGAATTGAATTGTTTGTTTATTGGAATCGTCCTATGTATTTTGAATATTGTATAAAATAAGTTTAAGTGGTGAAATGAAAAATCTGCAGAATCTGCTAATTTTTTAAAATCTGATTAATCAATTAATCGGCAGAATAATCGATAGAATAATTAGTTTCTAAAATAATTGTTAGCTGCAACCCCAAATGATACTGCAAAATCTCGGGCAGCTCTACTCTGAAAACATCACAGGTGACACACAGTGAAGGCAGCATCATGCTGTGGGGATGCTTTTCATCAGTAGGAACTGGGAAGCTGGTTCAATGGAAAGACGGATGAAGATAATAACAGGTCAATCATTAAACCTATTAGAGACAGTAAAAGACTTGAGACTGGGGCGGAGCTTTACCTCCGAGCAGGATAACAGCCCTAAACATACAGCTGGAGCTTCAATGGAATGGTTTATGTCAAAGCATATTAATTTGTGAGAATGGCTCAGTCAAAGTCTTGACCTAAATCAAACTGAACGTCTATTGGAAAGATTAAGAGTAATAAGCAGCTACTTCAGGCTTTAGCTGTGCAAAGCTGGTAGAGACATACCTTGCAGGACTTGCAGCTGTAATTGCAGTGAGAGGTGGTTCTGTAAAGTATTGACTTAGGGGGCTGAGTACAAATGTTTTTGGATTTTATGTTGTAAAATATATGGTCTAATTTGTCACAGAAAATCAAAATGAAGCAAACGAAGGTTTGAGAAAAGAGTTCAAGGAGTTTGAAAACTTCTACCAGACACTGTAAAAAAGTCACTACCAAAGACTGGATTGCAATATCTTCACTGCAGCTTCTTGATTTTTGAATCAAATTATCTTCAAACACTGAAAAAGCCACTAGAGTATTCTTAGGAAGGAACCAGAAAACATACATCAGTGTTCTGACACAAAGATCACATCCCTGAACTCTTTCCAGCTCAACTCTGAGCTGTATCGCCTTAGACTGTCTCTCCTAAATCTCTACGGTGCCCATCCGTTAATTCAGAAAATAATTGAGAAAGAGCCGACTTCCATGAACCTGGCCTCATCTGACACGGTGAGGTGGTTAGCCTTTTCCTCAACCTCCTCAGTCTATTATAGTCGATACTATCGCACTATCCACCTCTTTGTCTGGCGGGAAACTTCTAAAGGAGAACAATCTCCCGAGTGAACAAAAAGGATTATAAGAGATTACTAAAGCACTCTTCAATCTCCAGCTCTAAGAATCTTGGTTTTTTGGCTCATCTAATACAGTCTTTATGTGAGTACAGTTAGAGTTTGAGAGGAAAAACGTTGGATAACAGCAGCTGTTGAATTTAAGAAATCATGATAGCACTCTCCTCCTTTACAGCTATAATAAAGCAGTTTTTTTTAAAAAAACATAGTTATTGCATAAATATGATTACAAAGCCGGGAAAAGTATTTGTCTCCTTAAAGATTTCTTCTATTTTCTTTTTTTCATCTTTTATATCACACCTAAACATTTAAGATTGTCAAACAATTTTTTAGGATCACACAAAGCTAAATAAGATAAATACAAACTGCGATTTTTTAAAAAGAATATTTCATCTATAAAGAACAAAAATGATTCAGTTAAGGATTAAGTTGTCTATTCAAGGTGACATAAAGTTGAAAAAAGAAGTTAACATACACCGAATAAAAGGACACCTTTTTTTCTCACTGTCTGAAGTTAAATCAGACCAACTTCTCTTGTTTTAGGTTATTTAGATTTACTAAAATTATTTCTATTTGCCAAAATGAGAGGATGAATGGGTTAGAGATTTATTTATTAATGTCTTGAAAATCAGTTACACCAGGTCTGTCAGGAGGAACGGGCTAGAATTCAATTCAGTTCAATTTATTTACATAGCATGAATTCAGAACAATAGTCGTCTCAAAGCAGGCAGTCCATTGTTATTACCCACAGACTTAGCAATACTTGAACTAAAGTTTTTGAGACAGTACTTGGAAAGTGGCCAGATTTTTTGAGTAATAGCCACACCAAGATGACCTGACTTCAAATTTCATATTACCTTTCTGTTCATAAAGGTGCAAATGTCATCTTGAGGCATCACACAAACATTCCAATTGATCCTGGTTATTAAATAGTACATCAAGTTCCATTTATTATTCAAATTATTTTAAAAAGGTTTTCTATCTAAGGAAACCCAGCAGATTGCATCAAGTCATTGACTTGTAGCATTCACTCCTACTGGATGAGAGGCAGCAGAGAATCGCTTACATTGTGTTGTTGACTTTACAGCAATCCTTAATACCGAATAAGCATGTTGACACTGGAGAGGAAAAATTCCTCTTTTAATAGGAAGAAACCTCCAGCAGAACCTGGCTCAGTATGAGCAGCCATCTGCCACAATCAACTGGAGTTTTGTGAAGGAGCAGATACACAAAAAAATAAGCAGAAGAACTAATGTAGAAGTACTTCCTATGGTAATGGAAAGTAAAAAGTTAATAGCTTGAGAGGGAGAGTGTTTAGTTGTTGACAGCATTATCTCACCCAATGCCCCCCTCCAGGAAAGTATCCAGTGAAACAGAATGCCAGGAACTACTGTGAGAAGCTGACTCACTGACCTAAAACAACGGAAGTTTGGTCTGGTTAAACTTCAGACAGTAAGAAAAAATGGTGTATGTGTCTTTTTTCAATGTATGTAAACTTATAGTGGTGTAGATGTTGTGTATGCCTTTAAAAGGCATACACAACAGGCACACACAACATATTTGTGGCATACACAACACATTCGTGTGTGCCTTTTGAAAGTGCTGATGTGAGATTTTAAAAAAAAAAAAAAAAAAACAGAATAAACCTGTGAGGGCTAAAATATTTTTTCACAGTAGTCAAAGTCTTGGAAGTAACTGCTTGGACTATATCACAAATGATTGGCATAGGGAAAGATTTTCCTTGATTTAACCAGAGCAAATGCTTAATCCACTAAGTGCAGAAACATCCTGATCTGTGTCAGCTCCTTCAATAAACTCAAACACTCACAAATCCCATATCAGCAGTGAAATTAGCCTATTTAGGATTCAAAGGGGGCTGAGGGCTTCGGTAATGCAGAGTATTTGCATGTGTGTGTGTGTGTGTGTGTTGGAGTACAGATGCGAAGCACAGTTAAGGGGTATTCGACCGTGAGTCTTGAGAGGAACAGCCTTGATGTCTCTGCGGGTAAGTGACAGATGCACAGTAGTGAAGGGGAAGACAGGAGTTATGACCAAACTATAAAAAGGATGAATGCAGCACCACATCTCAGATGTGTTTTCAGCTGAGGTATAGAAAGTGCTTTACCAAATTTGCTGGCTTGCAGTTTTGAGATTTGCAAACCATGTAATCAAGTAAATCCTCTCCAGTGAATGCTGTTGAACACAGTTTGAATGTCACTAATCTTGCTACAACAGCCCTGTTATATTTGCAAATATAATATTTCCTCCAAACTGGTTTGCGTTAATTGAGCAGATAAAAGTTCACTACCAGGTTCACTCAATTCACTGCTCCCCTCATGCTTCAAGATGAGCCTCAACATAAGCTGCAGGCAGGAGGCTTAAGGATATTCTAAAATGTACATACAAATTGATGATTTCTAGCTGTTTTTAAAAACTATCCTAACTAATGAGAAACAGAGCACCAGATGAAGCAAACAAAATGAATGATCTGATTTGCTTTGCAATGAAGGGATGTCAACAGCTACTTTTGATGGCACTACTGATACATTCCCTATTATGTATACACCACTTTCTTTCATATAGAATTGGTGACAAACCTATCACTGTTTTGAATGTGCTCCAAACTTTGGTCCAACATGATGACCACTTTATCCCCTTGTAGACTATCCCTCCATCCACTGTCTTTCACTACTTCAAGATCGAGTCACAGGGGTAACAGGCCCAGGTGTGAAACCCAGACATCCCTCTCCACAGCAACATCTTCCAGCTCATTCTGAGGGATCCCATTGCCTTCCCAGGTCAGATGGGATATTTAGTCCCCTCAGCAAGTTCCAGGTCTTCCCCAGGATCACCTCTCAGTGGGACATGCCCAGAAAACCTCCAGAGGGAGGCGCCCAGGGGGTATTCAGATCAGATGCCCAAACTATCTCAACGGACTCTTTTCAATGCAGAGAAGCAGTGGCTCTACTTTAAGCTACCCCCAGATGAGGGAACTCCTCACCCTGTCTCTTAGGCTGAGTCCAGCCACCCTCTGGAGAATGTTCATTTTGGCTGCTTTTATCCGATTAGATATGATCCATATCTAATCGCCATAGGTGAGGATTGGAATGTCGACGGACTGCTAAATTGGGAGCTTTGCTTTTTGGCTCAGCTTTTTCTTTATCACAACACAGTACTGCAGACAAAGCCCCTATCCATCTGGCCATCTCTTGTTCCATCTTACCCTTCCATAACTTGTGAACAAGACACCAAGATACTTAAATTCCTCTGCTTGAGGCAGAGACTGACCCCAAACCCAGATGACAAGCAAAGTGGCATTAAGCAATCCATCATCAAGCAGGTTATGATTTATGCAGACACTTCACATGCCTTGCCTGCTGGTGGTGGTCAGAGGGCCGGGTGGCGCTGGTGCATGGCAGCCTTGCTTCTGCCAGACTGTCCCAGGGCAGCTGTGGCTACAATCCAGTAGCTTGTCCCCATCAGCATGTGAATGTGTGTGTGTGAATGGGTGAATGACAATGTAATATCAAGCGCTTTGGGGTTCTCTGGACTTGATAAAGCGCTATACAAGTACAGGCTATTTACAATTTATGGATTAAAGTAGCCAACCTGATATTAGTAAACAAACCGATTAGTGCTACAAATGCACAACAAAATGGCATACTCTCATGGCACAACAATTCCTTGCTCATGTTTGCAAGTAACCAGTATACACCTGAAACCAAATATAGTATATTATAAAAAAGAACAACACACATTACCTTTGTTTTCTCACCGTATGACATTAAACCCGACTAAAGTGTTCTATTTTAGGTCACTTATAAATATCAAAAATATTTCCTATTTTCAAAATGCTAACATGAGAGAGAGTTTTTTTTTTTCCAAATTCATCATTAAATTCAAATTTATCTAGAAGAATTACATTTTAAACTGTATGATTTGGGTCATATATGCCCTTGAGTTTTAGGCATTCAGGGCTTTGTGACTGACCCTCCAAAATGCTGACTGTTTTCCTTAAGCCACTTTAGAACCAAATTGACAGTGTCCCTTGGGTCATTGTTCATTTGGAAGACCTGGCAAATTTCTTGAGATGATGCTCTAAATTATGTTCACAAAGGTTTTGCTTTTATTCTGAGATTGATATAAACACTTCGCACCAAAATATGCTCTTCTTTGGAACACAAACGCCATCTCCTGCCATGTATACGCTATGTATTATAATGACAATTCTCATGTTGCACACACTTGCATATTTTTGTTAGAACAGATGAACCCGACACCTTCAGGCTTTTGGAAAATGTACGTAAGGATGAACCAGACACGTGGAGGTCTACAGTTCTCTTCCTGCCATCTTGAATGATTTCATATGTCAATGATGTCACATAAGGAATATGTATTTCAACTGTTTCCTTAAAATACATCCAGAAACTGTTGGGTTTTTTGTACAGTGTAAGGAAACATCTGGTTTCAGCTGTTCTACAAATCGTTCAGACAATTAAATACAAAAACTGGTGAGCTTTAATGGTGTTGTCTGCAAGTGTTCATTAACATTGACTGAAAGAGTTCAGTTCCCTGACCTCTGCCTCTCCCACTTTTCCCTTCCCCAGTTGTTTTTTAGGGAGTATTTCTCGTATGCAAATCAGCACGTGCAAACCAACGTTCAGGACTCCTGCATTCACTCGCACCACATCCTGCCTACCAGCATGACTGATTGGACCCGAGTCACAGTCCCATGCTCTAATCAGGCGCCAACAATCAGCAGCACCTGCTGCATCGAAGTGCAGCTAATCTGTTTGTCAGGGTGGCTGTGGTTTCATGTGAGCCACTTGCTATCAAGACTCCTGTTGTTTTATATTCACTTGCTGGTAATTACAAGTCAGCATCAAGATGTTTGACCAGTTATAGTGATTGGTTTGGGGGGTTTTTTTTCTGTCCATTTAACTGCAGCCATTTGTAGCCCACTGCTGACACATTCCATTTTAATGTTTGTACAAATCAGTATGTTTCCTGAGTAAGCTTTTTTAGGTGTTGGGACACTGGATTTATGTTTCGACTGCAGAAAAGGCCATGTCCTGTTCATCCTCTTCTTTTCTAATACAGATGATGATGTTTAGTCAAAGTTATATTGCAAGGGTGGCTCTCCATGAAGTGGTTTAATATTTTCTAGCATGTTTACTCATCAGAAGAGCATAGACAAAGTCTGAATTTCAGAGACCTTTTGCTGATAGTGGTGCCCTTTTAGGAGAAGCTTTTTTTTCATATTTGAACTGCTGACATCTTTTTTTGTTTTGAATAGAGATGTCCAAAGTGAGATCTTTCATCTTCATATGAAAAATGTTCATGACAACATAATGTATTTGTATTTTCATAACTATGTTTTTTTTAGTTAACCTAAATTGTATAAAATCCAGCAACTTTTACTCAAGTATGCCAATCCATGAAACCTTCTTAAATACAGCAAGTGTTCTCAAATATCTGACCCATATCCTGTTCATGTTGCCCAAAAGAAAGAAAAACAACAACAAAGAAAAAACAGTCTGGGTCAAGAAACTAGAAAACCTAAAAAATGTAGGGAGCTTAATACTTGTTTTTTTCAGGCAGATTTGTGAGAGAGCTGTATTATGTTTTTCCTCTTTGAGGATTTACAGATACCATTCTAAAATAATATGCTTACTTTGTTTCTTTCACTAAAATATGTAGTGCTTAGGGAGTAATTTTATCGTGACTTTTACAGTGAGTACTTTTAACTTGTAAAAAAAAAGTCTAGATTACACTGATCCAGAACCAGCTGCATGTTAGAGGTAACAAAACATGAGCATTTTAGTCAAAAATCAAAACTTCAAAAACACTACATCTCATGCAGGTTCCAGCCAAAGAGCTTCACTGTGGGACTCAAAAGGAGGTTGCTCAGGTTCTGTAAGTGTTAACTCAGCACTGCTTACTATGGACTTTTGAATTAGATCCACCTGGTTTGAATAAGAATAATCTATAATAGCAAAACTAGTTGGGCACCCAACAACACTTTATCAATCCCAAAAAGAGGATTAGATGTCGTTGTAACTCTTATGATCCAAGTTTCTTTAAAGAGTTGTTGTAGATGTTGATGGCTGTGGACAGGAACAATGTCTTGTAGAGGTCTGTATTACAGTGGTCTAAAGAAGGCTCTGACTAGAGACACTGTTATAACAGTCTCTTGAAGAGGATGCAGAGTATTGTCTATAATGTTCTTACTATAATACTCTCCACAGGTTCCACAGTGGTCTCCAGAACAGAACCCGCCTTCTTCATCAGGTTGTTTAGGCTTTTTAAGTCCCTGGCTCTGATAGTATTGATCTGCTTGATGTGTGATGGCACAATATGGATTCTCTGTTCAGCTTGACTAATAATATTTAAACTAAATGGAAAAAAATAAATGCAATGGAATATATCATTATTACCACTGTAAAAACTGATGGGTAAAAATTAATTATGATGGGATTTTCTTCAACTAAAAAGTAGAACTTCTAATATATACTCCTAATAAAAAAAAAAAAAAATTCCCTTCTCACCCTCCACGGGTGGTCTTTCTCAACCTCTGAGCTCGGGTCCTCTACCAGAGGCCTGGGAGCTTGAGGGTTCTGCGTAGTATCTTGGCTGTGCCGAGAACTGCGCATTTCTGGACTGAGATGGACTGAGATGTGTATATATATATATATATATATATATATATATATATATATATATATATATATATATATATATATATATATATATATATATATACACACTGCATGGACCTCAGAGTACTTTAACTATTGTGAATGCTTTCTGCAGTGAAGAGAGGCCACTATAGATTGCTATTCATTCCAGTCACATACCAAACAGTGAGTGTTCTGACAGTTTTCTGTCATAGCTTCTTTCTATCAAAACACTATACTTTCCCCCCTCAGGTCTTCCATCATTTCCAATACAAGCATGATTTGCTATATGCCAACTTAAGGTCTGTGCCATTTTCACTTAGGTCCATAACAAATTCAATCGAATCCCAAGATTCTGCCTTTTCTTTTTGCATTTTAGATGAAACCATCACATTCCTGTCACATGTAATTCCATCAAGTCTTCAGTCGTTTTTTCTTGTAGGGATGAGAAATGCCTCTGTGAGATTTTGGAGATAATTATACAGAAGTATGAACTCATTTCGTCTTATCCTTTAGCACATCTGCTAACTGACTGAGATGTCAAATGTCCAAAAGAATTAGCCTTTGATTTTGCAAATACTTAACTCGTGGACAATTTATGTCTGCAAATCAAACTAAAGCACAACATTATTATTAGTTCAATGTATACTGATAACATCATTTTTGTTTCAAACAACAGATAATGTTCACAGCATTTAATTTCTCAATTTACCTCTGCTATATCAAAATTATGAATACAATTTCTTTTAAAGCTTGTTTATTTTCAAAACTGAGCTATCTTTTTTTTTACCACTTTGCCTAAATATAAAACCCTTTTATTTTGTGGACTCTGATTTGCAGCCAGTGTAAGGAAAATATATGCAATATATAAAAAGTTTTTAAATGACATTGAGCAAGTTCTCTCACAATATTTTGTCATTCCACACCATCCAGAAGGGAAAGTGTGCATGAATATCTGGGAGGAGACAGATGCTTTGTGCTTGAAATGAAAATAAAAACATTGCAACCTTGACTGCAACTGGTTTCTGGCATGCACTGGAAAAATATCACCTTGTACTGGTGATAGTGGAGTATAAATTCTAACACTGTGCATAATGTCAGCATGTAGTAGGAGGCTATGAGGGGATAAAGAAAATAATTGTTTCTAATGATGTTTGCTGTTTAATACATATATGGGTTCAATTCTTTCAACAAAAAACAAACATTCAGTGTTTGCACTGCAAATGCATGCATCAGTATGGAAAGCTAAGTCAACAGCCTTGACAGCCATCCTGGACACACTGTATACAAAGCAATGTGTGCGTGAGGTAAGGCAAAATTAAAAAGTATGCTGCAAAAAACACAATGGTGGTTCAGGCTTTTGGGGTCTGCAAAGGTAAGGATGGCTCTACAGGGACAGACCCTGTCCACGCACACAAAATCAATTCTGATTAAACAGTTAAACAGTACTGGCAGGGATCAAACTATTTTATAAATATTAATTTCTTTCATAATGTGACCATAGTAGATATGGGCTGTGTAGCATTCAGTAGAGATTCCACTGTTTTGCAGAAACAATGGTAAGGCTTTACAGTTTATAATTTCATGGATTTTCACACTAGGGTTTATCTTCCTTGTGCTCCAGTCATATTGGATGAAATGATGCAATAAAATATGCTCCAGCATTGCCTTAATATGCATTTTATTCCATACCATACAAAACCAGATCACAAGGTAACCTATCTCATGACAATGCAATGGCCCAATAATAACGTCAATTATTCTCACACTATACAATGCTGTCTGAAATGTCAAGATTCATTCATTTCATCATATCAGATACTTGAAACTGAAAGTGAAACTGCCGGTATATCCTACATTCTGATAAGCCAAGTTGATCCTTAAATATATTAAAAAAGGCATCATAGCAAAAGTAACATATCTCATCCTGATGGAGCAGAACACTGAACTGAACATGCTTGATCTCAACACACATGAACTGTTCAGAACAGGAGCAAAGTAAAAGCAATACAAACACTTAAAAGAAATTCCGCCTTGCAAGACATGTTGCTTTGACTTATTTTGTTTGTTAAGTGCAATGAACAACATGTTTTGCAAACTCAATGATTAGCTCTGTTAAATAATTTTGTTTTCAAAACTGACCAAAATAACTGTAAATGTATTTTTTTTATTGACCAGTTCTGATCTACACATACTTTGATGCTGATGAACAGAAAAATATAAAGAGTACGAGTCAAATATAGCTTTAACAGCATGCACTTTCTTGCTGTTAAAGCTATTTTTGATTTTTATGCATCCTCTGTTAGTACAAAGCATTTTTGAGTGGGATGGCAGGCTGTTTCCTCAGATTAACACTTTCACTGCAACAGAAATGTACAGTGGACTCTGCATATTTGTGGTTCAATATCTGTTGGTTGGTTACAGAATTTTTCTATGAATTCCAAATTATTAGCGGAAAACTCACCTATTAGCAGGTGAGTTTTATAGTGTAGCACAATACGCGAAAATAAGGAAGACTGTAGATATTAGCTGCTACAGTACAGCTAAGACAGTTTCCACTGTGCATAATAATGCATATTATGGTTTATTTGGTGCTTAAAGTATTTAAGTATATGCTTTTTCAAAGGGGTTCTTATGTGTTTTCAGATTTTACCTATTCACAGGTGTCTGTGGTCCCTAACCCCTGTGAATACCGGGGGTTCACTGTCCTTTTTGTCTTGGGTGGACATTGTGTTATCCATAGATACTCAAGCTCAGCATTCGAAATGTTCTCATCTGCAGCTTTCAGCTGCATTCTAGACTGTCTTGCACTGACCTTTTTACATATTTCTTGATTTTGGCTAGGGAAATTGATATACCTTTTGCAAGCAAAAAGTCTGAACACAGTTGAAAAGCAAACATTTAAACTGAGAATGACTCAAACTAAAGTTCTAGTAGCATCTGCATTGGTTCTTAGTTGCAATAGCTTAATTTCATTAAGCAGCTGCAAGCCATTAGAGATATTAAAGCTATATTTAGTGAGCATTTCCAGAGATGTAATAACAGTTCATGATTGCTTTGGAGAAATCTTTATCTCTATTTGTGACATATTCCCAGGTTGAAAAGAACATTGCCATTTTATGAAATTTGTCGGCAGTTAGACATGTCTGTTGTTTCTGTCATTCTCACATCTGAGAGGATGTTATCAAACCAGCAATAGCAGGGGAAAAATGAGTAAAACTGGTCACTTTGACTCCTGCTGAGGATTTGGGTCAAATCCGAGGCAATCCCTTATGTCTTTCTTCAGTACCATCTGCGTGTGGCAAATGCCATGACTACCTTCTGTCCTTAAATAATCTTCAGTCACTTCTATGTCAGGATGCCAGCCTTAGCTCAAAGGGGAATATGCTGCATGTGTGAGCACTCATATAGCCCCTCTGAATAGTTTGTGAATTTCCCATGAAGGTGTCTCTGCAGTTTAGGCATAATGGGCTCAGAGTACAGGAGGATATGAGGATGTGTAAGCAAGCTAATGCACCGCAAGACATCTGCAGAAGTGGCTTCATCTCTCCGGCGGGGTGCTGGAACGTGGCAGCACGCCAGCACAACTGCTTTAATACCTGAGCTGAGAGTGTAAATGATCACATGAAAGTGCAGCTCCCTGCATGTGTGCATCCTCCACTGACCAACAGGGGTCCTTGTGCTGATTTTAGAGTCACGACTGGTTTGCCAGTAACAAAAAAAAATAATAATAATAAAAGCAGCAGCCTACTTGTATAAATTAATATGTGTGGGTGGATTAGTGCTGTGTGGAGTATGCAACTGGCTAAGTCCTTCCATCACATCCCTATCCTCTGCTCGCCCCACGCCCAATTATAATTCAGACAAGCTGCAGAGTCAGCTCAGGCAAAGTGAGGCTTCTGATTCATCCAAAAAGACACTGTTTATGGACAAAAGAAGAGAAAAGCTGAACATATCATCCTTTTATATCCATAAAATACATAGAGTTACAACAATGTCCAGAAAAGCATGAAAGAGTATAGATTCTGATTTAAACTGGCCTACTATCTAAACGTTCATTCCATCCATCCATCCATCCATCCATCCATCCTTCCTTCCTTCCTTTTACACTTTGTGACCATTGCAGGTTCTACATTCAAGGCCCTAACAATGTAGAAATAGGTTACTTAAATATACAGTAAGTTTTATTAAAGCTGCAGTATGTAACTTTTCCAAAAATATGTCTTTAGCATATTTGTTAAAACTGTCACAATGTCGTGACAATATGGTATGAGACAGATGATCTATGAAAAGACTGAGCTCCTCCAACTCTTCCCTAAGCTACTTTTGCCGTCTAAAGAAATGCAACGCTCCCAACCTAGAACAACCAATCAGAGTCTGGAGAAAGGTCTTAGTGCTGTCAGTCACCCTCGTGTACACGCTGCTAAATGTGCTAATGGTGGAGAAACAACTTACCGTTCCAGGAAAACTGTTTATCATCAGCAGTGGCCATGCTAACTAGCATTAGCAGCAGGCTATGTTGTAGTGCATCAGCTGTAGCGTAGCAGAGAGCAAGGGGGAGTGAGTGAGTGGCGCATACAAAAGGGTGATTGACAGCACTAAGACCCTCCTCTTGGCTCTGGTTGTTTCTGATTGAGTGGTGTATTTCTGCAGTTAGTACTGCATGGAAAAAAGGCAATGACTTGATGCAATCTAGACAGAAAACTTTACAAACTAATTCATAAACTAATTTGTATAATGAACTGAATTAAATGTACTGTTTGATAACTAGGGTCAGTTGGAATGTATGTTTGAACTGAAATTACTTGTTTGTAAAGTGCTTTGAGATAACATTGGTGGTGAATTGGGGCTATATAAATAAACTAAATTGAATTGAACACTATAAATCAAACTGAGAAAGAATGGGATTTTAAAGTAGAAAATGTGTAAAATCATGTAAAAAAGATCCTGTTTGTACTGCACTTACAAAAAGCAAGGTATGTATTCATTGTAAAATCTGCCACTGTGCAACTGTGGAATTGCATTAATTCCCAACTGCCTTTTTTCCTCAAGGTAAAGTCAAAATATACAGCTGTTCGTTTGTATTGCTCATTCAGCATGAAAATTCCTGTTTCACATGGGCGGTACAGTCTCCAAGGAGGTGACAGTTTGTCCCAGATGGCTATGAATCAACTCATACAAGAGAACTGTTGTTCAGGTTACACAGCAGCACCAGCAGTAGAAGACGCAAAGCAATGCAAACTTTAGATGCATGAGCACAGGACAAATTACTATGTAAGGTTCAGAAAGATAAGAAATAAAAAGACCTACACATGCTGAATACGTTGCATTTTTTACATCACATAAAAGTTATATGTCTTGTACCTTAGAAGGCTTATTAATACTGCATGGATTATAGAAGAGACCTCTCAAAGGATGAACTTTAAAACACAGAGCCCCACCAAGTAGGAAACAATGGCTTTCTGGAGAAATCTCCACAAATGTCTCCCTAGTCCCCAGAGAACTTACTTATGGTTCACAAAGTGAGGTTCGCGTGCTAAACAATAAAGCGGATCTATGACTCAGCCATAACTGCACTGTGTTGCTTTAGCTTTTATGTCAGATATGGTGAAAATAGAACACCAGAATGTCTACAGCAAAGAGACGATGCCACAAAGATTTCATACATTTTAAGAGATAAATGACAATAGCAATTTCATCCACTAGAACAATACCTTGCATTTATGCACTTAGTTTTTACCAACTGAGTCACATAACAACAGCATGTTGTATTTTAGTACGATTTTAGATTATGGAACAACACAACGTACAGTGGACCCCAGGTATTCAAGGGGGTGAGGGACCACAGCCACACTCTAATAGCTTAAATTAGCGAATACTTGAGTCCCCCTCTAAAAACAATAAGAACTCCCTATTTTAATAGTTCAAACAGCAACTATACCTTAATAAGCATTAATACACACAGTGGAAACTGTCTTAGTACTACTGTAGAAGCTAATATCTACAGTCTTTCTTATTTCAACTCTTGTGGGTACTGCCAATCAGTGCCTAGGAAAATGAATGGTGTTTCTGGATTGGCTGCTTTGCAAATGCCAACCAATAGCGTGTCAAGTAGCTTTGCACTTCAGTATTTATGCTTTCCAAGATGCCTTTTTTTTTAATATATTTGAATATTTCAGATATGTTTCACAGAAAAATCTGCAAAAAGGCTCATTGTCCGCAAACAATTTGGAGTCACGTTCCACAGAAAAATTCTCAAATCTGTGAATCCGGGAATACTGAAACGCAAATAGGTAGGGGTCCACTGTATTGCAAGAGTCCTTGTCCTTGCCAAAGATAATTATCCCCACATCATGATGCTGCCACTACCATCTTTCATTGTGGGGGTGTGATGTCCAGTTAGTTTTCCTCTACATATAGTGTTTTACATAGTGTTCAGAAAATAATCTTTTTTAGTCTCATTTGACCATCCATCCATCACTCCTTCTACATGTTTGCTCTGTCCCATTCATTGTAAAATGCAAACAGGACTTATGGCTTTGTTAGAATGATAGATTTTTTTCCTGTCACTCTTCCACAAAGGCCAGATTTGTAGACAGCATGACCAATAGTTGTCTTGTCTGCAGATTCTCCCACCTGAGCTATGTATGTCTGCTGCTACTCTAGAGGTAGCACAGCCTCTTAGTTGTTCGTTGGATTTTATTTAGGGTCATCAGAGTAACAGAGGCTGAATACCAATGTTTTTCCACACTTTTTGAAAAGCCCCCACTCCTTTTGTCAGTCAATCACAAATGTCCCAGTAAAATACATTCAGGTTTGAGGTTGTCAAATTGTACAGAGGTTCAAGGGGTAACAATATATTTGGACGTCGCCGTAGCTTACAGTGCTTCTATGCAAATAGGTGCTTACTGCAACACTTTTCCTCCCAAACAAGCAGGAATACCGCACCTGTTTTGGGGTCCACGGAGAAATATGGCTGTCCTTGTAAAATACTGTAGACTATCCTTGCGCTGTTTCCGTAGGTGGGGTCGTCAGCATCTGTCGCTGTGACTTGCAACACGGAGGTACCTAAAAATAGAGGAAAACAAAAGCAAAATTGATTTCCTCCTTTCTCTTTAAAATGTTTTCTAATGGTGATGCAGAAACACTTGCCTATGACTGTGCACTGGTTTGAAATCTCCTAACAACCACATCTAGTACATAAAGATCCCAGGAAAATTAAGATCACAGGGGTGGAAAGAGAAGAATAGCTTAAATGCTAGACACAGACTTGTGTCACAATGTTTAATGTAAAGAAACAAGGAGCTACTCAGCAAACATGCTGAATTAGCAAGTTTCAAGCCCATAATGAATATATTCAAACTGCTCCAGCGAATATGATCAGATAACAACTCATTTAAATGAAAGACTTTGAACAGTATGTGTAACAACATAATGGGAAAATTTAAAAATCATAATATATTGTGTATGACCTCCATCACATGCAAGTTGCTGAGAATGTTTTTAATAGCCAATTTTAAAAAAGAAAATATTATGAATGCAATTACCTCATGAATTAAAAAAGCACCATAAAACAAAGACAAGTGATTAAAAAAGCTGACCTTTATTTAGTGACTCAGTGTAAAAGCTATTGAGCTTCAATTTTACACTCCAAGTGTTGCTCACATGGCATTACAGGCTTCATTGACCCCTTATAATCACATGATGAGTGCACTATAATTGCACAACTGGCTTATTTGATGCACTGGTGTATTTATGTATGTAAGCACTACAGTATGACAAGACATGTACGCTGCATGATGCATCTAACGGCTGCCTGGACTCTCACCTTGCTTTCCTGAGCTTCTTTAGAAATTCCACAGAGTCCCACCAGATGTAATTTTTTTTTCTTAGTTACCCGAGCTGAGAGCAATGTCACCCACCATAAATCACATACACTGCACTGCATGCTGGTTAGCTGTGAATGCAAGCAACCACACAGTGATAATTTCAGTGGAAATCATCAACTCCTTTATTGCGTTGGAATCTAAATTAGTCCTTAATGAATAAAAATATAAGATTTGACAAATACAGCATTATTCTCAAATTAATTAATCTTTAATGAACAGTATCTATGCAGGTTGCATATGTTAAGGATGAATTCATTAGTACTCACACTTAAATTGTGCAATCAGCTGTATGTGCTTTATATTTAGAGCTAAATTGATGACCATATTATTATTACCATAATAATAAAAGGTTTGTAGATATTAAACTCAATGGTCTGTGTTCCTGTTTTTATAAACTATTACTCAAAAATAAAGAAAAAAAAAACAAAAAAGAAGGTATGAGGGAAATAGTTTTGCATCATAGTCAAACACAATCAACTTTTTACCCTATTAGAACCTCCTTTTACAGCCTCTGAGTGAAAAAACCCCCCAACCAACAAACCTGTTTTTCTTCTTTTCAAAAGAAGCATACTCAGCCCTAAGAGGAAAATCAGTGTTTCTGCAAATAAAACAAATGTAGTATTTTTTGTTTATTTTCAGTTGCAGAATATTAAACAGACCTACATTTGGGAATTTTTCGAACATTTTTCAACAACATCATTATCACTGACTCATTGTGATGAGACTGTTTACTCTCTACCTTGGAGTTCAGATTGGTTGCAGTAAAAAACTGAAGCATTTGTAGTTGTGTTTTCAGAGGTAAAGATACTAATACACTGTGCCTTATTTTGACAGGTTATGTTGGTGTGTCTAAAGAACACGTTTTACCAATGTCAAAACATGAAGAAACAAAGCTTATTTTATGAAACATCAATGCAAGTCCTGTCATGTTTTTGAAGTATCTGTAAAACTTTTTATGTTTTCCTAAATTGCATTTTGTGCCTTGTGTGTAAGGACTCACTGGGAGGACCCGGAAATTCAACCACACACAGAAGTACGTACAGGAAAAACAAGTTTATTTAGAATCAGGAACTGGTAGCAGCTCAGGAAGAATCGATGAAGGTCTCCACAAGGGAATCCAACGCAGTACCAGGGGCTAGACGATAATCAGGCAGAGGTTATACACGGAGAGGCCGAGAGAGCAAACTTAACTAGAGGGTCAGGCAATACTCGGTGGTCGTGAAGCGGAGCTTGAGTCAGGGTCCAGAAATCCAGAACCAAAGGAATCCGTAACGGGCTTGGCAGGAGGGGAAGATCCGTGGACGGAAATGGGTCGAAGAAACACAAGAAGGCAAGGCATGAAACGCTGGATTTCTACTGGCTCGTGGCTGTCGGTAATCTGGCAGGGAGGCAGGGGCTGAGAGGAGTTAAGTAGAGCAGGGCCCAGGTGGCACAGATCAGCAATCAGGTGACACAGGTGAGTAGAATGAAAACTAATTACAGCATGGGCAGGACCAAACATGAATCATAACAGTACCCCCTCCTCAAGGTCCGGCTCCAGAAGGACCACCTGGCTGGTCAGGATTGGACCGATGAAACTCCCTGATAAGGGATTTGTCCAAAATGTGTCGGGCCGGCACCCAGGAGCGCTCTTCAGGCCCATATCCCTCCCAATCCACCAAGTAATGGATGGACCGGCCCCAACGTCTGGAGCGAAGGAGGCGGCGCACCGTGTGAGCGGGGCCCCCATCAATGATCCGGGCGGGAGGAGGGGGCCTGGAGGAGGGAACCAACCGTGAAGAGAAAACAGGTTTAACACGTGACACATGAAAGGTGGGACAAACTCTGAGAGTCCTGGGGAGGCGGAGCCGGACAGCCACTGGGTTGATAACCTTGGAAATCGGGAAGGGTCCAATGAAACGAGGGGCTAACTTCCGGTTTTCAACCCGCAAGGGAAGGTCCTTGGTGGACAGCCAGACCTTTTGACCTTCGGTGTAAGTGGGTGCCGGAACTCTGCGACGATTTGCAAATCTAGAACATAAAGCAGAGGACTTTAGAAGGGCCCTGCGGGCCTGGCGCCATACCCGCTGGCACTTTAAAGCAGAGGCATGGGCGGAGGGAACTCTAGTGGGCTTCTCTTGAAGGGACAAGACTGGAGGCTGGTAGCCATAAACTGTGTAAAAGGGAGACAGACCTGTGGAGCTAGAAGGGAGTGAGTTGAGGGCATACTCCACCCATGGAAGGTTCTGTGACCAGGAAGAGGGATCATGTTCACAGAGCATGCGCAGCTTGGTCTCCACCTCCTGGTTGACCCTCTCCGTTTGCCCGTCAGACTGAGGGTGGAATCCTGACGAGAGACTTACTGTGATGCCCAGGAGACCACAAAATTCTTTCCAGAATTTAGAAATGAACTGGGGTCCTCGATCAGAAACAATGTCAGTAGGTAGACCATGCAAACGGAACACCTCACGGGCCAGAACCGCTCCCAGCTCCTTAGACGAAGGCAGTTTGCGAAGTGGTATCAGGTGGGACATCTTAGAAAATCGATCCACAACTGTGAGGAGGACAGAATGGTTATTAGAAGAGGGTAAGCCAGTAACGAAATCCATGGATATGTGGGACCATGGGCGGTGAGGAACCGGGAGGGGCCGCAGAAGCCCAGAGGGTGGTCGACGGGATGGTTTAGCCTGACAGCACACTCTGCAAGCCTTGATAAACTCCTTTACATCTTGCAGCATAGTCTCCCACCAGAAACACCTCCTGATCACAGCTAGGGTCTTAGTGACTCCTGGATGACAGAAAAATTTAGAGGCATGACAAAAGGATAGTACCTCAGGTATTAGCTGCTCAGGGACAAATAGTCGATTCTTAGGACAGCTCTCAGGGATGGGGCTTTGCAGATGGGCCTCTCTGATTCTCTGCTCTAGCTCTAGCCTGGAAACTGCTAGCCGCGCAGATGAGGGGAGCACATAGTCCACCTGCTTAGCCTCCTGACTCTCCTCCATAGTCTCATGCAGCCTGGAGAGTGCGTCTGGCTTAGTGTTCTTACTCCCAGGTCTGTAAGATAGTGAAAAATTAAAGCGACTGAAGAATAGAGCCCACCTGGCTTGCCTGGGGTTAAGTCTCCTAGCAGACTTGAGGTACTGCAGATTCTTATGATCAGTCCAGACCACGAAGGGTTCCTTAGCTCCCTCGAGCCAGTGCCTCCACTCCTCGAGGGCCAGTTTGACTGCCAGCAGTTCCCGGTCACCGACATCATAGTTGGTCTCTGCAGAAGACAGTTTTCTAGAAAAGAAGGCACATGGGTGAACCTTCTCATCAGTGTTTCTCTGGCTGAGTACGGCTCCCACCCCAGAGTTAGAAGCATCCACTTCTACAATGAATTGGCGAGAAGGGTCCGGTGCGCGGAGGACAGGAGCGGAGGTGAAGGCCTTTTTAAGGTGGTCAAAGGACTCTGCAGCACTCTTACTCCAAACGAACTTGCACTTGGATGAAGTAAGAGAATGAAGTGGAGAAGCAACAGAACTGAAATTGCGGATGAACCGTCGATAGAAATTAGCAAACCCCAGAAACCTCTGAAGTTGTCTACGGTCTTGTGGGCAGGGCCAATTCTTGATGGCGTCCGTCTTGCTGGGGTCCATGGAAATCCTGTTAGGAGAGATGACGAAACCCAAGAATGAAGTGGACGATTTGTGAAACTCGCACTTTTCTGCCTTGACAAACAGGTTATTCTGCAGCAAGCGGAGAATAACAGAACGGACATGAGTCTGATGGGTAGTGAGATCCTTAGAGAAAATTAAGATGTCATCCAGATAAACATAAACAAAACGACCGACCATGTCCCTGAGGACATCATTGACTAGAGCTTGGAACACTGCAGGAGCGTTGGATAGGCCAAAGGGCATTACCAGGTATTCATAATGGCCGGTTGGAGTGTTAAAAGCCGTCTTCCACTCATCCCCCTCCTTGATACGGACTAGATGGTAGGCATTTCTGAGATCGAGCTTGGTAAAAACTGTGGATCCCTGAATCAGGTCGAAAGCAGTGTTCATTAGGGGAAGTGGGTAACGATTCTTGACTGTGATGTCATTCAATCCCCTGTAGTCAATACAGGGTCTCAAAGAACCATCCTTCTTGCCCACAAAGAAAAAACCTGCACCAGCTGGAGAGGATGAAGGGCGGATAATGCCTGCCTTGAGTGCGTCACAGATATAATCCCTCATGGCCTTATCCTCCGGGCCGGAGAGGGAGTATAGACGGCCTTTGGGAGGAAAGGTTCCAGGAAGCAAATCAATTGCACAATCATAGGGCCGATGGGGTGGAAGGGAAGTGGCGCGATGCTTATTAAAGACTTCCCGAAGGTCATGGTAAACAGCCGGTACCTTGGATAGGTCGGGATAGGTTTCCTGTCCCGAGATAGGGACAGAAAAAGGGACCGAAGCTGCTAAGAGGCAAGTGGAATGGCAAGATGGTGACCAACCCAACACCTCGCCCTTCACCCAGTCAATGTGGGGGTTGTGTTTTCTTAGCCAAGAAGCCCCCAAAATGACAGGGAGACCAGGGGACTCTATTATCAGGAAGGAGATAAGTTCATGATGATTCCCAGAAATACTGAACTTAATGGGACCCGTTTCATGGGTGATCTGGTGAAGTACATGGCCATCAATAGCCAAAACTTCAAGACACTTAGAGGTAGGTAAAAGTTGGATGCCCAGAGATTCGGCAAGACCACGGTCCATGAACTCAGTATCTGCTCCTGAATCTATAAAGACTGGGAGACGCTTGGTTTGACAATCAGCTTGGAGAGTGGCTTGAACAGAGAATGAAGAGGATTGCCATCGCTTTTGACTCAGCAGGAGCCTCTTACCTCCTGCTGAGCCTGGCCTTTTACAGGACACCGACTAAGTAGGTGACCCTCTCCACCACAATAGAAACAAAGGCCTCTCTTAAATCTCCGCTCTCTCTCTTGTGGGGACAGGCGAGTTCGACCAATCTGCATAGGCTCCTCTCCCGGAGAGGTGGGTGAAGAACTCAAAGGTGGAGCCGTGACTGGTGGCTGTGATCTGGGAACAGATTCAACATGGTAAGTATGACTGAGGGAACTCCTCTCCAACCTTCTCTCATGGAGCCTAGCATCAATTCTGGCGGCCAGGGTCTCCAGTTCCTCCAGGTCCTTGGGAGCGTCTCGGGTAGACAGCTCATCCTTTATCTCCTCACTGAGACCCTGATAGAACGCATCACATAGTGCCTCATCGTTCCAGTCACTTCCTGAGGATAGAGCATGAAAATCGATAATGTACTCAGTTACTCGCTTCCTGCCTTGTTTGAGTCTGAGCAACCCACGTGCAGCCTCCCTCTGAGGCAGAACAGGATCAAAGACCCTGATTAGCTCCTTGGAAAAGTCCTGGAACCGATAACAAATGAGGGAGTCCCTCCGCCATTCTGCAGTCCCCCATAATTTGGCTTTTCCCGAAAGGAGGGAAATAGCATAGGCTACTTTAGCGCGTTCAGAGGGAAAAGATGACGGCTGAAGTTCAAAGATTATTTCACACTGAGTAATGAAGGGACGACACTGACTCTGCTCACCTTTAAACACCTCCGGAGGAGACAGGCGGGGCTCAAAAATGGGCGAGACCTGGAAACCAGATGTAGCGGCTTTGAGGCTGGGAGAAGGGGCTCCTTTAGGGGAGGGAAGGGAGGACATCCTATCAAGCATGCTCATCATTTGTTGCATGTTTGACTCCAGGCAGGTAATAGCGTCTTCAACACTTGAACGCCACTCCTGTGTGGGTGACGGGTCCATAGTGGCCAGATTATTCTGTAAGGACTCACTGGGAGGACCCGGAAATTCAACCACACACAGAAGTACGTACAGGAAAAACAAGTTTATTTAGAATCAGGAACTGGTAGCAGCTCAGGAAGAATCGATGAAGGTCTCCACAAGGGAATCCAACGCAGTACCAGGGGCTAGACGATAATCAGGCAGAGGTTATACACGGAGAGGCCGAGAGAGCAAACTTAACTAGAGGGTCAGGCAATACTCGGTGGTCGTGAAGCGGAGCTTGAGTCAGGGTCCAGAAATCCAGAACCAAAGGAATCCGTAACGGGCTTGGCAGGAGGGGAAGATCCGTGGACGGAAATGGGTCGAAGAAACACAAGAAGGCAAGGCATGAAACGCTGGATTTCTACTGGCTCGTGGCTGTCGGTAATCTGGCAGGGAGGCAGGGGCTGAGAGGAGTTAAGTAGAGCAGGGCCCAGGTGGCACAGATCAGCAATCAGGTGACACAGGTGAGTAGAATGAAAACTAATTACAGCATGGGCAGGACCAAACATGAATCATAACACTTGTGTACTTGTCTTTATGTGTTTCTGATGGTTCAAGTCTGAGTCCATCACCACACCCAGGTCGCAGGCCTGATCAGTGGTTTTTAGCTTTAATAGCTGAAGCTGCATGCTGACTCTTGATCGTTCATCTTTTGGACAAAAAATAATTACTTCGGTTTTGTTTTTATTCGGCCAAAGAAAGTAAGGGCACATCCACGCATTGATTTGTTTTAAGCATCTGCTCAGCTCTTCAACTGCAGATATTGTAATGCAAAAGTGAAGAATAAGGTCATTAGCAGGTTTCAGATTTCAGAGGTCTCAGACTGTTGTAAAGGTCTCGCCGTTAAACTTTAAACCACACAAAAACAAAGGTCAGTTATGTTTCTAACCAATCTTTGTTTTATTATCTGTATTTTATTAAACAGTATATTCTATTCTGTTATATTCAACAAATGGCTTGTGTTAATAGGATCGATATAAAGTTATAAGAAGCGCCGACATCTATTTGAAAAAAAAAAAAAAAATAGAAAAAAAAAATCAGAATTAACAATGTTTTATTTCTTTTAAAAAATTCACTGAAAATGTATTAGGGCCAGGACTTTAACACATTAATTTTGATAAAATAATTACGTGCATATTAATGCGTTAAAAACTTTAATGCATTTTTAATTTACATACAAAGGTTCTAACTGAAACCTTCGTATTTGCGTGTTTCTGTTACATCCATATATCTGACACACAAGCGACATAAACAACCCCAATGGACAACAAACCTGCTTGTCTTGGTCTATTGGGGGTTAACATTTGCTTCAAAAAATGATCTCATGGGATGCTGAAAAAGACTATTGTTGTGTGCACGTTGTGCAAAAAGGTGTTGGTCTGTCACTGAAGCTATTCAAGATTAAAATATCATCTCAATGCAAAACATGTTGCAAGCACAGACGTCCCCAATACTAATGTCAATAACCACAGTTCGCATTTCTAAAGAAGTCTTTTTTAAAAGAAGTTACATGAATGATCACTGGTTCCTGAAACACTCGAAAGCTAATTGGGTATAATTGCACTTTACACCAATCTGATGGTTCAATAATCTAAATAAGAGATAAAAAACAATAAGTTTGTTGTTGAGCTCATATGACTATTTATTCAATAATTTAGCAGCAAAAAGGGTTTTTAATTGACATGTTGTTTATTTGTCAATATATAGTTTTCCAGTAATATGTGATTAATTGCAATTAATTACAGACACTGCAATTACCTTGATTATGAATTTTAATTGACTCCCACTATTAAAATTTACATCTAATTCAGCACATTCATTATTCCATTCTTTGTGAACTTTTGTCACAGTTTTACATCTATTTATTACACCTACTGACAAACATCAATTCATCCACTTCTTCAGCACTTACTAGACTCAGTGATAGCACCATGATACATAATGGCCTTTTAAAAGATCAAAGCTGATCTCTGAAAATGGATAGTAGGTTCTTATCATCCTCCCACAACTTGAATCAAGGTGTTAAGCTTCAACATTTACATCACTGTGGGTGAAAAAAAATCCACTATACTGACATGAACTCCCAGTAAGATGTTATTTGAGACTTTATAGGTCAAAATTGTGTGTCATTTTGATGAGATAAAATATATCTTTACAAAGAAAACAGCTGTTTTATTGGAGAAGTCTACCTTTGGTTATGAAATATAAATGGATTTTGGTATTTTTATTGTGTTACTAAAGACCAGGTTTGCTTAGTGGAGAGTTTTGGTCATTTCATAACCTTATCGCTATTTTACATATGAATATAGGAACTTGAATGCAATAGTTTGAATGCAATGGTGCAAAATGCTTTGTCTGCAAGTATGATATGAAAGGTGGAACAGAGGCTATGGCAATGAGTAGTCATGAAATTGGGAGCAAATTTACTCTGTTTACATCAAACTTCAAACGTAAGCTCAAAAAGTTAATGGTTGAAAGAAAAAGAGTGTCTAAAAACACGACTGGTTGGAAGAATATTTCAGGTGTTTAGCCAAGCACTGCTTAAGCCATGCTGAGGATCTTCTTTGGAGTTTTGATGTTTTTATTGCCACACACAGGCTTAAACCAAGTAAGTATTTCAGCATTTTTGATTGAAATTCCTGACACAGCGTTGACACAGATTACTCTCCCTTAATCTCATGATCCTACAACTGTTCAGCATCTTGTCTCATAAGCTGAATGTGTCTTTAAACCACTGTTGGAAAACAACTACCACTGAGCATGGAAACCAACACATGGACACAAACAAACCACTTGCCCCAGTGAATATAGTAAGTATCATGTAGCTGGACCACCTGGCCTGTACCCAGCAAATCAATTAAGACAGGGGAAAAGGAACATCACAAACAATTAGCTGCCACACTCCAAGACAGCCCATTCCTGCCCTTAGGAGATTCAGTCTTAACAAAGGTGGTGGGGGTATTAGTGCTCTGGAGTACAGTTGATTGTTACTGGCAATTTGATGCTGAAGACATCCAGCTGAAACTGATTTACTACAATGACCATACGCAAAAGTATAATGGGGGCAAATAAAAAGGGTAATTGTTTAACCCATCACAGACGTTGATTTGGTGATTGATTTTATCACATCCAACTGATGTGGCAAAACTTTAAAATAACTGGGCTGTAGACTGAGCGGTTAGCCCTACAAGTACACAGCGCCTTGCACAAGTATTGATCCCATTTGACAGCTTTTACAATTTCTTCTTGTTATAACCATAACATTTAATATAAAGGGATTTTATGTGTTGGAGCAACACAAAGTTGGGTATCCAGTACTGTGAAAAAAAAAAAAAAAAAAAAAAAGATATATATATATATATATATATATATATATATATCTTTTTTTTTTTTAAATGTACACCATGTGCATGTGTATTTGTGCATTAAAAATAACAGACTCTTTAAAATATGTGAAAAATTAAAAAAAAAAAAAAACTGTCAATACAACAGAAATCTACAAATCACCAGAAATGTCATTTGAGTAAAACTGTGCAAATACCAGCAGAGATGTAAACACTTATTGAGTTTATCGAGAGCAGAGGTGGTTATAGAGTCTAACAGCTGCTGGGACGAAGGATCTCCTATACCGCTACTTTGTGCACTTAGGATGCAGCAGTCTGTCAGCAGTTCTGAAACATCTTCATGCATGGGATGGGAGACATTGTCCAACAGTGATGTTATTTTACCCAGAGTTCTTCTGTCTCCCATCACCTGCACTGGGACATTAACATCCTTTATATTTATCCTCTTCAGCTATGGAGCAGATTTCATGGTTCCGTTATTTACAGCAATCGAGTTGTTGATGTGCCCTTGGCATGGATGTTGCACCCGTGTTTTAACACCCTCATGTTTCCTGGTGAGGTGGTTAAATACTCATTTTTTTTGCAGGTTTGCTCAAAAAATTTATGGCATTATATTTGTGTTACCAATCTGAGTATGTAGTGAGACATCTGTGAGCGTATATATCTTGTCGTATATGAACAAATAACAATTTGTAGTGTGTGCATGTAAATCTCACACATGCTCTCTCAGTATGTGTTCTGGTGAGTGCTTAACTCTGAAACTCTTTCTCCTCATGCTCTTTGCTCAGCTCTGTCTGCGTTTGCAACTTAAAGTGTATGTGAATGAACCACACCCCCAGCCAATCATAGACAGATCTTTTTTTATACTCTAATCAGAGTATGCCCTGCAAATACTACATTTGCTTCAGTGAAAATCAACCAGTTGCAACCAGCAAATCAAAACACAGCCCCAAGCAGCTGAAATTACAAAACGCTAGAATGTAAGAAAAACAAAAGAGAATGTATTAAAATAGATGTGTGAATTTTGTAGCCTAAAATTATTGTTTTCTTTAGATCATGGCATGATGTGTTGCTTCTGAGGTCTTGTAGTGTAATTCATGTTTTCAGATCAGTTCTGTTTAACTGATTCTTAGGCGTTGCTTACACAAAACCACTGTCTGGCCAGAATTTGCGGATGTCGATTGGAGAAAAGTTCCACGTTTAGATGACACTGTGTCACTGTTTAAAAGAGACCGCCAAGACACCTTGAATCCACTGCAGTTGTCATACCAGGGCACTATATGGTGCTGTGATTTCAGCAATTCTTTGCTTCAAGGATCCTTTCAATATTAAAAACAAAGTGCATCTCTCCTTGACGAATCAAGGTGTCATGTATGTGTCATGTAACATATAAATTCCTGATCAGAAGATGTGTTAAACCAAAAAGGTTAAGTAGCGCACACAGCACAATGCAATCTGCCATTTTTTTGTTTTTGAGAACCAGCTCCATGTAAACGGCGCCTCAACAGGTCTGGCAATATTTGGTCCGTGGTGTAGCTCATAAAGTTGAACTTGGCTTCTAAAGAGTTTGGTTAATAACATTAATTTTATTCACCAGATTACATTTAATCTGTTTGATTATCTGAAGTGTGACCAAAAGGCAAGAACAGAGAAAATCTTTAGAGTCAAACATTTTTTTTTTACAGAACTGCACTTTAAAATTTGTGGCTGCAACATGATAAAATTTAACAAAGTTTAAGGGGTACAAATCCTTTTGCACGGCACTGGGTTTAAGCCACTTTGCTTTCCATTCAATTGAGAGGTAAGGATGAAAAAATTAAACCCCTTCACTGTTGGCTAAAAATATATGATTCTGTCCTTTCGTGGCAGCCAACACATTATCCCTAAACCAACACCTAAATATTCATCACCTGTGATTATGAAACATTTATTTGACATACCCTAGTCAGAAACCTACACAGTAACAAGCAGAGCTCTGTGTGCATCAGGCCTGGCCTGCTCATGAATATTCATGAGAGCAACCATAGAGATATTGACCGTATATAAAGAGGGCTCCAACAGACCTGTCGAGTTCTGCATTTTTAATCAGCTCCCCACATCTTCTCCAACCCAGATGAAGCTGTTCATTCTCCAATATATTTCTGTGGGTGATTTTATACAGGACAGAAATAAACGGGATGCTTCCACCTCACTGTCAGTTCTACAAACCTGATTCTTTATGTTGCATTTGAAGCAAAATCACTCTGACAGCAGTTTGGCTGCAGTTCAGGACAAGCAACATATCATTTTAAAGTATTAGAGCGTCATACTTTAAAGCTGTTGTGCCGTGAGGCAAAATCCACTGGACTGAAAGAAAGAAAAAAGAAAAAAGCACAGCTTTTGTTCACCCAAGCTAAAAACAGAAGCAGAAAAAAAGAAATAAAACATAGATGTTTTGCCACATGATGCTTGGGCATGCGAGGAGTAGCTGTCTCAGTGAAGGAGGATGGAGGCTTTACATTCCTCCATAATGTGGGGGTACTCTACAGTGTTGATGGTGGAGGCACTATTGAGTGCTCATAAAGACCTGCCCACCCAAGAGAGGAAGCATAAGAGCAACGAGAGAGAGAGAGTGAGAGAAAGATGAAAAAGAGGGCACTGCCTTAAAGAAGATCAAACATACTGAAGAAGATTGTCAAACCAAAATGCAGCACAGGGTAAATGTTTGATTGCACTTTTTCATATTAATACCATCTTTTCTGCTGGGGCATTTAACTCTGAGTAGTTTTAAATTATACACAGGGGTGAAGCCAAAGGTCCTCCTTTGATATTTTCCCTTTTTTACAGCCGAGCACAAATGTAATATTGGCATGAGTGTTACATAAAAAGTAGCAAATAAAACCACTCAAGTTCTTTTTCATTCTCCCTCTGACTTACAGCAATTGACAAGAGAGGGCAATCATTTAGAGCTCCGGATTATTAAGCTGCACTACTCACCCACTTCAGACATCTCGGGCACCGTAGCTACAAAGGGTCCATCTGGAAATTGAGGTGCATTGTCATTGATGTCCTGCACTTTGATTATGAATTCCGACATTGGTTCCAGAGCCTCCTGCGTGTTGCGGTCCAAAGCTTGTGCATGCAAGACATAATGTGCTTTCCTCTCCCGATCAAGGCTCTTGGTGGCATGAATATCACCTGTCACCTCGTCGATGATAAATATAGACCCAGCTCCCTCTCCACTTAGAATGTATCGGACTGATCCATCACCTTTATCTGAGTTTGAGTGAAGCTGGATGGGGGAAGAGAAGAAAAAAAGGGGTGTTAGAATACACAGGACAAGCTGTTCATAAAATATCTTCATTTTCTTCCCTAAATCAAAGTAACAACACTTTCAAGTGGAATGTTGCAAATTAAATGGATAAAAAACAGCGACTTGCAACAGTGTTCATACCCCTTAAAATCTTTTCAAGCGACAGCCACAAACTTCTGTGCATTTCATTGGGTTTTTACAACACAAACCAACACAAAGTAGTGCATAATTGTGAAATGGAAAAGAAATTACACAGTTATCAAATTTGAAAAGTGTGGCATGTGTTTGTAATCACCTACCTAACTCAATACCTTGTAGAACCAGTTTTTGCAGCAATTACAGCAGTAACTCTTTTTGAGGATGTCTCTACCAGCTTTGCACATGTAGAAACTTAAATTTAGCTCCATTCTTCTTCGCAAAATTGCTCAAGCTGAGCCATATTTTAAAAAACTTTTTCACAGATTCTCAATGGATTTAAATCTGGACTTTGAAAGGGCCCCATCTAATACATGTCCAGTATGTTTTAGGTGCTTTCCCCCTTTGATTAATATTAATCAAGTGTGCTGAAGCATCCAAAAATAAGAGTGTATATATATATATATATATATATATATATATATATATATATATATATATATATATATATATATATATATATATATATATATATAAATCAGCACGTTTCAAAACTTAGAAAAGTGCTATGGACATTTTCTTCTTCAAGAAAGGAACTGATGAAGAACAGAAGCTCTACACTCCATAGAGTAGTCGGCTTTGCAGGATTAATTCACTGCATGGTGGTCTCTGGCCCACATTCCTCCCCTTCAAAAATCACCCAAACATCAAACTCAGACATCACATTATTCAATATTCTTCTCTCATGCATTACTATACCCAAGCATCCCTGTAGAACTGCATCTTTAGGGATTAAAGATTTGAAGGAAATCCTTACAAGACGGTTAAAGATAGAAAAACGTTCCTTTTTTCTAACCAGAACCCACAGGAATGAAGCGGAAGCTAAACCATTGGTTCAGCCATAATTGATACCAAGAGGATTAAGACTTTCATGCCAAAAGCTCAGCTGGGAAGCAGTTTTACATTTTTTTTTTCCACTGAAGCTGAATTTCAAAAATAATGGAGGCATACTTATATTATTAACTATAAGAAGTAGATACATTTTGAAAAACAGCGAAATGTTGAGATACTAATCATTGGGAATACACTTTTTTCCATGAAAACATTTTTCCACTTTAATTATTTAATTTCACACCATAGGTCATTAATGATCATAGTAATGCCATGAGGTCTATGTATATTTGTTCCTTAAACTTGGCCATGTGTTAACCATAAGAATTAAACTCACTTGGATGTTTAAGAACACCAAAAAACACCACATGCATAGGGAGAAGAAACAAATCTGAAACTAAATCTAAGCCTTGTTGTTCTTCAGGTGATGGTGCTTACTATCCAACCACTGTGCAGCCCCGCTGAGCAAGTGATTATTGTAAATTAGGAGCTATTAGACTAATTCCCCGAAGTGCATAATGAAGCTGAAAGGCTCTAAAAAACATTTCAGTGTCAAACACAATTCTGTACAATGTTTTTTTTTATTGTTTTATATAACCAGAAGCCCAGTTAGGGACAGACATTGCAAATTAGCTTAGGCTACACATCTTAAAGTGTGAGGAATTTGTTAATATTTAACACTTGTCCTTGTAGAAGTAAATACAATTAAAAACTGAGCTACAGCCAACCTTTATATGTGGCTGGATTTATGTTTATCAAAAGTACTGAAACGGCTGGAAAACTGACATAATACAAACTGAAACACCACAAAGTTTGACTGTCTTTCATTTATCATGTCCCATGCATATCTGATAGGTTTTTTGATCATTTTCAATCTGTCAATTATAGTTGTATTTCTGTAAGCAGTAAAATGTTAGAATTGGGACAATGTTTTAGAGTACAGGATAGAGCGAAGGACAAGACAGTCTACTTTCACACTAATCTAAATATAGAGGCTATCTATCATTTTGGGGTACTGGTCCAGTGTGACAGCCTTAAAGAGACCACCCTATTATAATGAAGCTTTGTGCACAGGAGGTTTTTCCCTCTCTCATTGTATTAGATCATCTTTAGCATTTTCCTAGCTTGACCGCTATCTGCAACATTCGCTGTTAATCTTATGACACTAACATGCAAAATGTGACCTCATGAAAACTCCATAATATTACTCAGTGATTGCTCCATTTTGAGCAATTCTATGGGCTATATAAAACATGTTCATTACATTTTTTGCACAAAATCGTTGTCAGATGAGATTTCACCTCCTTAGTTCTGCCTATTTTGAGCTTCTTTCAGAATGAGTTGTTTTAGGGCTCTGTCACTTTTATGCAAATAAATTGTTGCTGGCCACACCCCCAACTTAATGTTTACACTTACACTTTACACACATGAAAATGGCTGCAAATAGATGCAGAATTGTACAACTTTGATCCTGAGTCAGATCCAGAAGCAGAAGAAGTGGATTTACCTGCACAACCATCAAGGATGCAACAAGAATGGTAAGCCAACAGCAAAACACTTGTCTGTCCAGCAGTCATTGTACAGTGCACACAGCTGTAAACCCAGCTGACCAAATGAGTTTGTCTTCTTATAATGAATTGGGCGGAGCTCTGTTTGGGTTGCTACATGAGTGGCAGTGCTCGCCGACTGTGACTTCATAATCGGGAGGTTTTTTAAAAACGGCTCATTTTCCAGACACCAAAAAACATAACTCATTGCCAGAAAATGGCTGGATGTGTTTTTAGTGCTTGGATTGTTTCAAGAAGCAGTGGAGACCCAAATGGAAGTACAAAATATGCAAAGAGTGAATTTTGCACAATAGGTCCCATTTAAATACGATGAAACATGCAAAGTGGAAAGCTCAGTCCATCCATACATACACGTTCCATACCCACTTTGCCCTGTTCAGGATACAGAGAACGAAGACAGGGTTCCTTCCTGATTTGAAGAGTTTTCAATCCATTTTTATCCATTTTAGAATAAAGAATACAAATGTTCATTATAAACTAATGGCACCTGCAGCTGTGAGACTTGAACAGGCTAAACGTTACATCAGCATGAAAAGTGCAAGTTCATAACACTTGGAACATATTAGCCAAAACTTCAAGTAGTCCTTTGCAATATCAATATTGCAGACACTAATAATGCGATGATGTTACATGCACGATATATTGTGCAGCCTTAATGTATGCATGTATAGATGGATAGACAAAAAGAGAAATGGATGGATGACAGATAAATATATGGACAGATAAATGCATGGATGAATGATGGATGATAGATGGATGGACAGTTAATAGTAATAACTGATTTACAGAAGGATGGATGTATGGATCGATAGATGGAGAGATATATGTATGAAGGGATGGATGGATGGATAAAGTGAATGGACAGACGGACGGACGGATCCATAGATGATAGAGGCATGGACGAATTGATAAAGAGACAGGTGGATGGATGATGGAATTCCAGATGGAAAGATGGGTGGATGGAGTAACAAATAGATGAGTGGACAGACTAAGAGATGGACCAACAGATCAATGAAGGATGGACAGTTGAATGGATTAACAGATCAACTAATGGATGGATGTTATTGCAAACATCATTACAGACCTTGTATTTTCTTTTCCATACTTATTCAGACCTGGAAAATACCACAAAATTCCATGCCTTTCCCGACTCTTTTTAAAACTGTATTAAAGTACATCAATAAAAGCTAAGCAGATGTTTAGTAACAGCCTAAATTCAACATCTATTTAAATGCACAGACTGGATATTTAACATGTCGAAAGGTGGAGGTCTGAAGGCCACTTCCAATCAAAACCTGAACTAGCAGATGAATTTCCAATTAGAGAGTAGCTGTTTATTCAGAGCTTGACTCTTGATGAGACGAGTGTCCTTTTCGTTGTAAATATCCAGCCTGTAATTAGATAAGGAGTCATAGATCCTGATGAATCAGGTATTTAATTAGAGGCTAGATATAACTAATAAGAAATACAACCTACAAAGTGTAAAGGAAAATGAATTAGACATTCTTTGCATACAACAGCAGTGTGGGAGAACTCTATTACCCTATTACTTTGTTGGTGTAGTCAAGCCTATGAATCCCTACTCTCTTCTGATTTATTGTCACTTTCGCAGAAAAAATCATATTCTACCGCTGGCTCAAGTTGGAGAATCAATTTCTAACTATGAATTTATGATTTGAAGTCAGAGAATTAGAATTATTACTTAACAACAATCCAAATCCATATCTGCTAAAAGCATATATCCACTTCAGTTCAGCAGCCTCCACTCCACCTCATAAATGTAATTTTGCCTCTAGACAGACTGCTAATTTAGCTATTGACTTCCATTGCAAGAGTCAATAAATCATGAACCGCAAAATTCGAACCAATGATGCATTCCCTGGCTATTGCCTTCCAAAATCTATGGGTGATAAAGGTGTCAACAGGTTGCAAGCCATTCCATAAATGTTACAGGCTTAGCGTGCAGCAGTGAGTGCAGGTGTTCTGTCGCATCTCTTTCTGGTTTAAACACCATTGTGTTTAAACTAGAAAAATTGGATTAGACTAAAACGTGTCGGTTTGTACTAGTCGGACCCCCACTCCTGTATTATCACAGACAGTTGGGATACACTAAAGTGCAAAAAGAAGGGTATAAAATTATAAATAAATATTTATAGTACCGAGCAAATGTAGTCTCTCTGCACTGACAGAGGTATAATCCATGTACTTTAAGTGAAACTGGGAGAAAAACAATGCCCAAACCCCACCCAGTTAAAACCCAAGGCACCCTCTTTTCAGCACTTTTACATGCCGAATTCTCGCACCCTTTGTTTCCCCTTTCACAGCCAATAAATCTGTTATAGTAATAGCTAAAGGGGTTCAGATATGTCCAATTTACACAGAAAGCACAACATATCCCCTTTTTCTTCCCCATCTCACCTCTCACTATTAGGGGTGGCATGCTGTAGCAAATCTTAAAGCCCAAGAAAATAACATCCCATTATGAAAGACCAGTGCTTTTTGCAACACCCTTTCAAAATGAAATAAATACTGCCTTGCTGTGCTGCAAAATTTTAATAAACAGGATGGGGTTGTCGCAGAATAGTTTCCCCCATTTAGTGATGTGTCAAGTGGTTTTCCTAATTGGCAATCTTATCGAAAACATTGTAACAATCAGCATTAAAATTCTGTTTTAGGTTTTTATTCTGTTTTGTTTTTGTTTTGCTTTTCATTACACAATATTGGTGAAGCACATTGAGAAACCAACCATGGAAATGAGTTTGTTTCTACGGGTGTGGGCCTGAAACTCTATTGTGCGCACATACGACAAACATGATACATTCAAATTAATAAAAGTATATGAGTGATTATTAAAGCATGTACTAGGTGATGCTGAAAATACCTTTAGTGATTCTTTAGCCTTATTAAGCCATATTGCAAATGGGGAATTGAATTAGACCGGGTTTTAGGAGTATTATTTTGTGGTCCAAGATGATGACTGGCTCATCAGCTTCTTTAGATTTCAAAGGGCAATGCATTTGGAATGGGGCTCAGAGAAGGTCTTGGGGCATAACATGGCATTTGCATTGCCTACACCCATACAGCTACTGACCACCCTGGGAGTTCCTATGGTAACAGAGAGGCCTTTCTGTAGGCTGTAGGCTAACAAACTGGAGTGGTGTCAGTTAACCTTAACCCGACTGGTGCTTCCTAATTTGCACTAAAGGAATTTGGATGCAAAATAAAAATATAGTTGGTTTCACTTGTATGAAACTTTTTTTCTGAACACAACATTTTCTTGATTTAAGTGTATGCAATGTTTTAGTAGGAAATAACATCTGTCTGTTAATATAGGCCCTGATTTAGATTTATGATTCTCACAGCTGCATCCATTCAGTCCAAACTAGTTTCAGTGTACATACTCACTATCAGATTATGTTAGTCCACAGCACCTGTGCATGGGTTTTGACAAAGTTTCTGTTCTTTCTGAAAGATACATGTTCCTCCATTTAGTGGCTGTAGGATCCCTCATCACAATTTAATGATGCAAGGTAAAAAAAAAAAAAAAAAAAACCTTTCTGTTTTAAAAATATGTTCCTCTCAAACTAATTTTTAGCATAATTTTGTGAACTTTACAGAGTTTTCTGCACCCAACAGTCTATAATGGGGGATTCAGGGATCTTGAAAAACAATCAATGTCTCCTATGTTTCATAAAATTATTTTTATTTTTATTATTAAAACAAACAGCAGTTTCATTTTAGGTGCCTCTTTTCTGTCCCTGAAACTACTATTGAAGCAGCTAATTACACTGCACCTCTGCTTTTATTAGCAAACAAGTTAGAGATTTGCTAAAAGCTTTAAAGTGAATAATTTGTTGCAGCAACATAATAAGAATATTCTTTAAAAATTCCACCTTTAATCTGGGTTCTAATTATACACCAGGGAAAAATACCACCTTAACTAATCCTATAAAATCTAAATAACTGAAACATTTCTGTAAGTTGTACCTTAAATTTTAAGTACATCAGAATGTAGAGGAACTTTTAATTTCTTATCTTGGATTTGTTGTTTAAATTATATTTTTCTTAGGTATTAGTTTTACATGAAGCAGAGCCCCCTTTCTGTTAACCACTCTTCAAAATGTAAGTCAAGACTACATGTCATTCAAGTAAAGCGGACTACAACAGAATAGCTGTTAGCCTTAATTTGCCTGTACAGTGGACCCCCAGTATTTGCTGAGGATAGGGACCACAGTCACCTGCAAATAGCTGAAATTCTTAAATACTTAAGATCCCCTAGACATTTATAACTGCCTATTTTAATATTTCAAACACCAAATATACCTTAATGTGCATTGATACACAAAGTGAAAACATCCTTAGCAGGCTTAGCTTGGGGATACAGCTAATCAGCGCTTTGTAAACGCCAGCCAATACCATGTCAAGTAGCATTGTTCCTCGTTATTTCAACTTCCCAAGCTGAATTTGCATTTAAGAGTTACATTCCAAAAAAAAATAAAAAATAAGTGAATCCGGAAATCCTGAACCATACACAGGCAGGTGTCTACTATATCTACATTCAGAGCAAGACTGAATGAGAACCAAAGTTTATCATGCCACCACTCACCATGAGGAACATGGGAACAAAGGTGAAGAAGATTCTCAAAGCTAGGTTGTACAGAACTGCGACAACATTTCTTCAATGTAAAATGATTGCTTCAACAATAAAAGATGGCATTTTTGGGAATAACCACATTACACCAGGTACCAATAATTGCAGATGGCCACAAATTTGACCAACAACCCCTACTATAACACTGAAACACATTTGCATCCCTCTGGACAGCTACAAAAAAGGGTCTCCATTTATTTTCAGAGAGCGCCACCACTGTTGGCAAGTTTTAGTACCACAATATCTTATTTATTCATCGATAATCTTAATTACACAGAAACTTTCTTAGCATCTGGCTTCACCCCAATTAGTGTCAGTTTTGTTAAGCTACATATCCAGACTGATGCAAGCTTAACATAAATCAGGACTATATGCAGGATAGCGGATGACATGACAGGAAAAACTATATGATGATGAAGTCATGCTGTAAATAATACATGAGAATTTATGAGAATCATACACACATGCTGGTCAGATCAGAAGCACCCCAGCCTTTATAATGAACTTGATATATAACCTCTGCCACCTTGTTGTGTTGTCATATCTCCACAAAGACTTTGAGAAATCCATTTCATCTATAGGGCATCAAAACAAGGGATTGTGTTTATCTCCCAGTCTCTATGGGCGACTTTATTAAAGACTAGTGGAATAGGTGACTGGTATGAGGCTGGCAGCTGGCAGGTGGAAATGCATTTCTGTGGAGATAAAAGTAATCAGCAGAGTCTGAGGCCCTACGGCCACATGACAAAAAAAACAACACTCCAAGCTCAAACAAAACAGGCCCAAAAGTTTTCATCTTTGCTTTTCTTCTACTCTCACAGTGAGGATTCAGTAAAGTCTTTGCCAACAAGTAGACTTACATTGTTTGTGTTCACAAGCTAATTGGTGCTTACAGCCAAACAGCTTACTGCCAGCGCCACTTGTCAGGTGCCTAAGTCAATTACAGCAAGGCAAGAGATTTGAGGAAGAAATCAAACCCGACAGAAATCCGTACGAATAATGTTATTTCTGTAACACAAAGCAGTAATTCTGCTAATTTTGAAAATGAAACTTAAGCTGGCACTTATGATTACAACTGCACAGCCAATCAGTGAATGTCAGCTCTCATAACAATTGAGGGGTCAAAAATTAAAAAATAAAATTTCAGTGTGGAAGAATTTGAGTAATTATTAACAATAGTTAATACTGTTTTGTTTGATATTATATCTACATAATTCTTAGCACATATTACACGTTTTTTTTTTCTATTTTCTTATTTTCATTTTTTTTAATTAAAAGTTTTGCTGCCAAGGCAGATTCCTAGCTCTTGCAGTTTAAACATATTTTTAGTGGGATGGTAAGAACATACAATCTTCCCGAGGTGGATGCAGCATACAGTAGCACTCCCACCTGTAGCTGCACGCTGTCAGTCAACTGTGTATGGTACCCAAAGAAGGGAATTATCCAAATATTTTTCTTCCTTCATGAAAACACAAAGTTAGAAGTTTGATATTTTTTCTGCCCATTTCATCCATTTTTAAGTATCATCTGTTACTGTCATACTGGTTTTACACTGAACTGCCAACTTTTATTTCTGCCTTGGACCAACAACTTTACTATCTGGTCGTGTTGCGATGTTCAGCGACCCCAGAACAAATACAGTCCTGAATATCAACCAACCACTGGGAGCAAATTTTGCCCTTCTGACTGAAAAAGGGAATAGATTTTATTCCTACAAAAATATTCCACACAGAGATGACTTACATTATTTATTGTATTTTTTAATTCAGTCTAAGCTACTATGACTTTGCTTATAATTGCAAAAAAATATTGGTATTAATGCCAAAACAGAAATATCACATTAATTGATCATTGTAATCATAGTTTATTTATTTCCAACTGCTAGCAAAACAAGCTACAACAATAATGTCTTTAGCTAATAATTATTTTATAAGTTATTTATTTACTTTAATTTGACACTCTTAACTCTCCATAGTATTTGCACATCAAAATCAAAATAGTTGTAAAATAACTATTCAAAACATAATATTGTAATACAGAAAATCAGGAAGATAATATTGTAATACAGAAAATCAGGAAGATTTTTGGTAAATGAAAATATTAAAGGCATCAGAATGTGACATTAAGAGACACTAAGCCTCTACTGTGTGGTCACATCTGTTCTTACGTGGATTCACTCTTTGGGCATTCTTTAGAACTGACTAAATTTAGCTTGAAAAGAAACTTACATGTTGGTTATCATTAAAGGTTGAATGCAACATACTAAGCTACTCTTCATCTTTCAACCTCCTTCTGTCATTGAACAGGCTGGATTTGTAAATGTTGGCACCTTTTGGAAAATCCTAAAGTTTATCTAAGAGTCTCCATTCTCGAGAGAATAATACACAAGGAGACTGCCGTTTCAGTATTGCTCGCCTTGCTAACCATGCTAATACAAAATGCAAAAGACAGTTCGCATAAAAATAATAGTAATTCACATAGCTCGGTAACATGACCTCTGCTCTTAATATAATTCTTATAATTAATGGGCGCAGGAAGCCTAGGCGAAACATTTCTTAATTGGTCTTCTAATCTTTTGTACTATAGTTGTTAGAGAGACAGTAATTAACTCAACTTGATATTGCTAGATCAATACTTTACAAAAATGTTACATCTCTGGGATCTGATGTAGTAATGAGTAACTGTCTGTGTTTTCCTAACATACTTTATTGTAAGATGTATTAGATGTATGGTCAAATGTATAAAACTCTTTCAAGTTTTTTTTTTGTTTGTTTTTTGTTTTTTTTTTCCCCATTTGAATACCCGTAACTGCCTGATAATAGCTTGAATACCAATGACTGCAAATGTGTTTTCACCCTGCAGCTGCTGCTCTGCTGCCTGCACAGGATTTTTACATACGAATGCCCTTCTCTGTAAAGCATATTTTTTAGTATAAACTATGGCTGGTATTACTGGAAAAATCCAGAGACAAGCAACATGTATGTCATGCTTTCTGGGTGAGCCCTCACTCAAAAAGTATCAACACTAAAGCACATTTATTCTTATGTAACACATTTAGACATATGTATGTAAATTTCCTCATACTTTGAAGGACTTGGGTTTGGTTAATCCCCTCAAAGAACTTTGAGAGACAAGAGCCACAGCAGTGCCTGTCGGTGCCGATATTTTCTTTTAAATCCTTAATTCAGAAATGCCAACGACAGGCTGATAAAGGGTGTCCTTATGTTATAGCATTCGAATGTCAATAAATCAAATACTGGTGATTGCTTTCCTTATCAACAACAGTATTGTATATGAGATGCAAACACTTCTATTATAAAAAAAAACACGGCTCTAAATTGTAGATAGGTATTTTTTGTTTACCTTACAAAGCTTTGCTTTTCTGTCAAACTTAAATGACTCAGATCATCAAACAAAATGAGTCAAAGATCACTTGATTGAACACAGAAACCAGTTCTCAAAAACAAATTCAATTTGTGAAATTAATAAAACTATCAAAACCAACCTGACTCAATGTGGGAAGTATTTGGATCCTTAACGTAAAAACTACTTAGCAACAACTGCGTTTATGATAACTGACTATGAGTTTTTTCCACATAGCTGTGAAGACAGCTATGTGGCAGTTCATCAAGTATGAACTGCCTCTTTAAGGAACTGCCTCTTTAAGGTCACACCACAGCATCTCAATAAAATTTAAGTCTATACTTTTTCTAGATCACTCAAACAAAAATTTTTATTTTATTTTTTTTTTTATTTTTATTTTTTTTTTATTTTTTTTTTTTGCTGTTCAGGGATGAACTTGCTAATCTGCTTCAGATCCTTTCTCTGCTGCATATGTCAGAGCAGTTGAGTTTAAGGTTTAGAAACTGATGACCACACATTCTTCTTCAAGATTTTATGTCAGAGAGCAGAATTCAAGGTTTCTTCAGTTACAGCAGCTTGTCCAGGTCCCAAAGTAGCTCCTTACCAACTTGCTTAACTGTCAATATGATGGTTTTTTTTTTTTTTTTTTTTTTTTTTTTTTTTTTTTTTTTTGTTTTGTTTTTTTCCCCTGGAATGCTATTTTAGTCTTATGCCAAATATAATGACACATACACCTTCCAAATGCCACTTTCGTTTCTTCAGTCTACAGAACATTTTTCCAAAAATCCTGTGGATAATGGTAAATAGACTGAACTTATATAGTGCCTCTCCAGTCATACTGACTACTCAACCTGCTTTACACTACAGCCACATTCACCCAGTCGCACACACATTTATACACTGATACAAAGATTGGTAGACAGCTTGGAGTTAAGTGCCTTGCCCAGGGGCACATCGATATGTGACAGAGAGAAACTGGAATCAAACTTACACCCTTCCGATGGCAAGACGACTACTCTACTCTACCCACTGAGTCATAGTCGCCCCCATGATCAAGAAATTTTTGGGGCAAAAGTTAGACAGGCGTTTTATGTTCTTTCACTTAGCAGTGGTGTGCTCTCCCATAAATGGCATCTTTGCACAGTCTCTGTCTTATTTTTAAATTACAAACTGTGACCTTAACTGAGGTGGGTGAGGTATGACATGACATTCTTGGTTTTCCTCTGGTCTCTTGATTACACTGTTTTACTAAATGTGGCTGATTGAACACTCATGGGGAGGTTCACAACTGTTCTGTTTTTTTTCCATTTGTATGTAATGGCTCTTACTGTGTTTGCTGGAATCTCAAAGCCTTAGAAATAGCTTTATAACCTTTTTCAGACTGATATATGTTGATTTCTTTGTTTCTTGAATTTTTTTTTTTATATTGGGACAAGATGCGTTTCTTTTTGAGCCTTCTTTATGTTGTTAGGTTCTGTTTAGGTGATTTCCTAATTCCATAGATTTAGCTACATTGAGGCCGGGGTGTGAACAGAGAAGTTGAGCTCAACTTTCCAAAACATGTAGTTAGTTTATGATTTAAGATTACATTTCCTGTGGTAACTCAAGAAGTACAACTGGCCACAGGAGCTGCTGGTCATCTTCTTCACTGCCATTATTCAGTCCATTTTGTGTTCGTCCATCACTGTGTTTGGCTCATCCATGACACAGGACAGGACCAAACTGCAGTGGACAATAAGGTCTTGCAGAGAAGCTCGTTAGAACTGAGCTTTGCCCCATCCAGGACTTGTACAAGACTAGGATCAGGAAAAGGGCATCTAAAGTCTCCACAGATTTTATTTAGATTTTTTTTATATTTACACATATTACTTGTTACTGTGCACAAACTTGGTGAATAAAGCAAATTCTGATCATGATATAACAGAGGGGAAATAACTTCTTCACACAAGGCCAGGTTGGTTTGGACAGATGTTTTATCAAAATTAATCATCATTTGAAAACGGCGTTTTATTTATGTTGTCCTTTTCTGATATTAAAGTTTGTTGTATGATCTGAAACATTCACGTGAAGCAAAAACAGAATAAATCTTTAATAGTTTCTCACCTTACTTGAAATTTTTTAAGAAAAGCGATAACACCTCTGCCAGCAGCATCATGTGTTAAACTGCAGATATGAATAAGAGTAATCACGAAGTCATTCAGTCTTTTTTCACTATAGGTTAAAACAGATTCCATTACAAAGAACCTCTGCAGCCCATCAATACCTCTATCTTGCTACCAATAAATTACAAAAAAGCACCATTTGTTACCAACATTCTCAGAGGAGAAAAAGAGTGCAGCAGATGTAGGCAGGATCTACCAACAACCCTGTTTAACAATAAAACATAACAGATAAAATTCTCTGTTTATGGACAAAGAGAGCCGGCTGCACATTTTCAGCATTTAATCTTAGTTCAGACATAAACACCATGCCAATTATGCTATTCCTGCCAATTTGTCTGCTGAACAAATATAAGGCTGAGTGGCCACCTGCCTCTGGAGTTATCAGCCAAAAGCTTTAGGAGTGACTGCAATTCAAAGAGACATAACAGTCATTTCAGGTGAAGTCAAGCAAATTACTTAGTCTGACTAAAAAAATTATTGGAATGTGAACAATAGCTTTGTTTAAAAGAACCACATCACACACAATATAGTCTTTAAAATTACACCAGACTGGTGGGAAATTCTCTACTGAGGGCCATATAAATGTGCTTAGGTGTCATGCATACTAACTGTCATCTCTTTTATCCACCTACTTCTGTTTTCAACCGCACTGGCTTTGTCCTTCCTATTGCGCAGATCCTGATAATGTATGTGAATTGTTGGACTGCATTACTGGTGACTATCCTTTGCAATGACTTGGCTGAACTGAGCGTACAGATACTCATAATGCCTGTGCCTGGCTTGGATTGTTTGCTTTGTGCTAAGTTAAAGAGACACTTCCTTTACTGTTGGAATATCCATGCCCAGTTATTAGAAACTGTTGTGAAAAAAGGAGATTTAGAATATTGAAGGTGAAGGTAGAATCTGAGATGAAAAAGAAATTATATTACATTGGCAATGTTTTTTGTAGCCAAACCTGTATTGATTTCTAATCGATTTTGCATCAGTTATACCTACAGAGATCCTTGGCTTCATGTTTTTTTCATGACCCAACTATCCAACTATACAGGGTTATAATATTGATGGATCAAGCCAAAATTTTAAACTTGCAACAATTAAAGCATTTCTTGAGGACTGGATGGTTATACATTCCTCTTAAAGTTGTAATATGTAACATTTGTTTAAAAAAAATATGTTGCTGTTCACACCCTCCCCCTTGCTCTCTGCTCTGCTACTGCTCCTTCCCCACAGCAGTGCCTGTGATGAATGCTCAAGCCAGTTAGTATGGCCACCGATGACAGCGGGTAAACAGTTTTCCTGGATTGGTAAGTTGTTTCTTCGCCATTAGCACATTGAGCAGCTCGTACACGAGCGTGATTGACAGAGCTAAGACCCTCCTCATTTGTTGGTGCCCGACAGGCTAGACTAAGTATTTTTAAAATGGCTGATCTCCTGGGATTTTCACATTCAACCATCTCTCAGTTTACATAAAATGGTCCAAAAAAAACTCCCACAGGTCAGAGGAGAAGGAGCAGGCTGGTTCAGGATTACAGAAGGGCAACATCAGCTTAATTACCTCTCCATTATAACCAAGGTATGCTTAATACCATCTATGAATGTACAATACATCAAACCTTTAAGCAAATGAGCTAGAGTAGCAGGAGACTACACCGAGTAGTCTCCTGCTACCAAAAACATGAAACTCAGGCTTTTCACATAGGCTGATCAAAGTTGGACAAAAACACATGCAAAAATTTAGATGGTAGGGTCAGAATTGATTATAAACAATATGATTTAATATCTATCCTGCTTTGTATTAGTGGTTCAAGCTGCTGGTGGTATAATGATATGGGGGCTATTTTCTGGGCACACTTTTAGGCCCCTTAGGCTGTGGCATTGCAACAATTCTCAATTGATACTATCAGAGTATTGTTGCTGTGTTCATCCCTTTATGACCACATAAGGCCCATCTTCTGATGGCTACTTCCAGCAGGATAATGTACAATATCACAAAGCTCAAATCATATCAAACTGGTTTCTTGAACATGACAATGAGTTCACTATACCCCACTAGTCACCTGGTCTCAATACAATAGAGCACCTTTTGGATTGTGGTGAAATGGGAGATTCTCATTTTGGAGGTGAAGTCAGCAAATCCACAGCAATTGTAATTATGTCAGTTTTGATCAATATCTTTGAGGAATATTTTTTTCAACAAGTTTTTGAATCAAGACAACAAAGTGCAAGGGCAGGTCCAAAGGCAAAAGAATGCCAAACCCAACACTAGCAGGGTGTATATTAAAAAATAAATAAAACACCAAAACATGCCACATGCAAAAGGGTGATTGTAGTTCACCCTAGGGAAGAAAAACCTTTAATAAATTTTACAACTTTTACATTTTCACCATCTTGACCATAGGTTTCCAACAATATCTGGTCAGCTTTGCTTGTGTTCTGTTTTCCATTGTGTAACCCACTTCTTCCACTGCACAGGCTTGTTGTTTAGCTTTTTTAAAATCTTGTTCAATTGTTGATAAAATTGTCTTAAGGTTCAGGTCCACAAACAAAGCTTTAAGGTGTGGTAGAGATGGGTTATATGGACTATTAAAGGATGAAATCCAATATGTTCTGCCTCAGCATAGGGACAATGGTTAATTGATGAGACATTCTGCATGCCCCTAATGTCCATTCCCCTTAACAAAAGTTCTGTAATTAACTTGAACTCTTTTAATGAGGCCATAACATGAACAAATCCAGAATATTGACAATTTCTGGTTCTGATGTCCATGAGTTGTTGACTAAACAAGTCAGATTTGCTAAAGAGATCCACCAGTCACTGGAGTTTCCTTCATAAACATTAAGCATCACTACCAAGAAAATAATACAACAGAATTACATGTAAGTATGTTCTTTATGCACAATTACAACTTAGGTGCGAAATGTTGCCAAAAAAATTGACTTTATTCAAACCAATACCACTGCTATTTTTCAATATACAGATCTACAGCATTACTACTACCTACCTACTCTACAGATTTGTTTTTTGCAATTTTGAAAATATTTTAATCAAGACAGGTCTAAGTTCATCGCATGTATCTAAATGACTCCTTAAAATTGCTGTGCCTAAATTCAAAAGATAGAATTAAAAACCAAATTGGAGCCAAATGTGAGAGTCTTGGTTTGAAGCATGTATTCCAACAATATATGTTGGGGACAGGTAGTAGAAGGCTTCATATTTTAAAGGGGGAGGGTTTGTTGTTGATTAAATCCCAGCTCCCATACTTAACTCAAGGGGACTTAATCTATTTCTTTCTCATGTGGGTGTGCTTGATTGACTGATTATCACCACCTTTTGGCCATACTCCCTTCCAATCAACTCCTCTGAGCACCCCCTTCTCTTTGATTGATTTGTAACAGTCACAGCAAGTCCTGATGACGGAACGCCTGCCTAATGACCATACATCAAGAGGAAGTGATGAGGGGCGTGCTGAAGACACGCCGTTAATGCACATCACAGCGATCCGCCCTAACAGTTCTCCTCCATTTTGACATCTGTGAGGAGAAATGGAAAAGTGCTGTTGTTTCCTACCAGGAAGGGTTGTTATATTTATTTATGGTAATGAGATATTCTGAGTCCTGGGAGCAACTCTGATTCTCTGACGACTGCTGAAGTTTAACATACTGTAAAAATAAAAGTGTCAGATTTGCATCTGAGGTTTTTACCTCATGCCTAATCAGCAAGGCAAAGAGAAATTGTCTTAGCTGTCCAAATGGTGCTTGTTTTTCTTTTATACATTAAAAAGACAGAGCAAAGCACTTTTGAAATTATGCATGCGTATGTAGGCTTTCTGTAGTTTGTCGGTCACTGGGTTGTACACAGCTTTGGTTGTTAATTTGGTTGCTTTGGGACTAAATCAAAGATACATCTTAAATTCATATAGATTGGCTTTAAATCAAGCTGTCCAAAATCAAGCAAAAGCAAAAGTTGAACATATTTATCTTTAAATGTTTCCTTTTTGTGATTTAGAGTATTTAAATATCTATTTCTTCAATACACAGAGAAACCTTTTTGTCTTTTGATTTCCTCTTTGTGTCCTAAGTCTGAGTGTAAGCAAAGGTTAGAAAATTAAAATTCAAGAGTCCAACAACATGACTAAGCCTGCTCCAAACCATGAGGGCATGGCAATATTCATAGTCTTTAGGGCTTCAGCAAATACAGCCTAAGATCAAGGAGCATGAAGACAAGGCAAAATAGCTTGAGAAAAATAAAAGCATGCTTAATAGTGCAGTAGCAATGATCTCAGACAATGAGAAATAACTGAAAAGAGAACAAACAGCAACACTAAAAGAATGACAGTTATAAGTTAAATTCTTCCGAAACATTTAGCATAAGTATGATAGACTAAATTAACACTGAAAAAGCCCACCAACACTTTTAGTATGCGTAGCAATGATTTCTACCAGACAAAAAGGTTTTATGAGGACTTTTAGATAAGACATACACTGATACACTGACACGACACTAACTATGGGCTAACAATTCAGGTAATGATGCTAAAGTTAGCATATGATTTTCATACTTACAACTCAAAACATTGAAAACTTATGCTGGTGAACAGAATTATTTCACACCGCATACAAATTATTTCAAATAAATATATGATGGTTTAAACCAATATTTTATTGCTATAAACACAAAATAAGTTTTCGTTTTAGCCTGTAGACGTATGACAAAAAAGTGGGCATGAAATAAGCAGCTTCTGTTTTGCAGCTAAAGGTCTTTTCAAAGATTCTTTAGGAATCAAGACAGCGTGTAATGGTTTGAAGTTAAAACTCTATAATGCTGTAAACTGATCAAACCTGAACAACACTGTTTTATACTGAACAGAAAATTATAAAACGCAAATTACCTGTAAATCTTTCTTGTATTTGGAAAACAGGGGTTCCTACACTGCGTAAAAACCCACCTGTTTAGAGCTGCCTTTGATTAGTAGGAAATAGAACATTGATCAAAATTTTCTAATTTTATCTGCTTGATGATATTTGCTTGATGATCCTCATGATTTTGTTGCCTTGATATTTGCTTGATGATTTTCTTGTATATTTGCTTGATGATTTTGATTGATTTTGATGATTCTGACTGATTACTTGATGGTTTTATGATGTGAAGCACTTTGAACTGCCTTGCTGCTGAAATGTGCTATACAAATACACTTGAACTACAAATTTTCAATGTAAAAATGCATACTTCTGTACATTCAAAATTCTAAAAGGTCTCCATCATTTCTTTCCGCATTTTAAAGAATAAATACAAAATTACATTATAAAATTTACCGCATATAAAATCTGTAAGGTGATAGGAAGATGAGCAAGTAGATGGATGGATGGATGGATGGAAAATTCAGACAATAAAACATGACTAAAGTCTGAAAATACATATATTTTTCCCCACTGTGTTTAATTTTTTTCATACCTATCCAGACTTGGGAAAATACTTAAATCATAATTTTGGTCATGTGATTTTTCAATTTTCCTGTTACAGTTCATCACATAAATAAAATATCTAATTCAAACTTTGTGTAGCTTTTGTCTTTGTTCTTTTGGAAGCAATACAATTATGAACAGTTTTATTATCGTAATTTCCATGATAATAATTATGACCTTAACTATATACCAAGGACCTTTGTTTAGTCACAACTTAGTGTTCACAAATTCACCTATTCATGGATTTATCCTAATTATTTGCCGAAAATACGTGGAAAATCTAAAATATTAGAAAGAAAATGCAGCTTGGGAAGCTGAAATATTAAGTTGCAGTGCTACCTGACAAGCTATTGGCAGGTGTTTGTAAAGCAGTCAATCCAGAAGTGCTATTAATTTTCCCTGGTCCTCATTGGCTGAACCCCCAAGAGCAGAAATAAGGAAGACTCTCGATATTAGGTTCTATGGTAAAGCTAAGATGGTTTCCACTGAGCGTATTAATGCATATCAAAGTATATTCAGTGTTTGAACTATTAAACTAGGCAATTGTAACAGTTTTAGAGGTGGTCTCAAGTATTGAAAGATTTCAAAACAAGGGTCCACTGTAGTCAGGTTATCTTTGTCTGATATCAAAATCTGTATGATGACCTAAGGATTTCAGTGTGGTTACAAAAAGCAAACGCTTTTGCTTTTTGTAACCACACTGAAATGCCAAATATATAAGGCATCAAATACTTTTTACAGCACTGGGTATGGTAAATTTTACCTTTTGCATTGCAATCTTTAGACAACACAAACAAATTCCGAACCTCGCGGTTTTTCGTAAAAAAAATAAAATAAAATAAAAAAATAAAAAAAATCTGCATATGCATTATATGTTTTTACCATGTTTTTACAACGGTCCTTCATATTTCATGTCAAACTTCAAAACACTCCAATTTGCAGGGACTTGTTGCATGCATTGCAAGTCATAACAGAAAAGCTTTATCATGTTGGGAATGTTGCTTTGCCTTTTTCTTCCCATCGTTAAGCTTTTACTACACACACAAGACTGTTGCCTGATTCTGTCACAGCACAACCCATTTTCAGATGCGTGAATAAAACATTTAGACACCTTGATTCAAAACCACAAGTTTGTTATGCAAATGAACACAACATAAGACAAGGAGTATTACTCCAAGTCCGAGCTGAAGCACCCATTCTGTCATATATCATATAGTGTACTGTCTTGTTCAGTAGCAGAGATATCCAGTGATATTTCAATGTTTTCTGCCCAAGAGCCAAGTTCCCTTTCTCCAAACACTCTACTGCTGCTGCTAGTTCATAACAAACACTTCACTGCAGCACACCGTTTTTATTTGCATCATCCAAAATTACCATCCAATCTGTTCTGTGACTACTTCAAAGCAGCACGCTGAGCTGATTGACATAGAGACATTCACACCTCCCATTGGGAGAATGGGTTGTCTGCTGTCTGGTATCTGGACAAGTCCTGTCCTTTACTGAGCATTTGCGTCTCACTCATGCAAGAAGCTGTCATTTCCCCAATGCATCAGCCCACCAGAAAGGTGTCACAAGGGATTAGGAGAAGCCTAAGGGGGATTAAAGTGTTCTTGACAGACTGGCCGCTTCACTTGTTCCAAAACTTATTTTGCATTTTTGTTTGTGCAAAAGTATTGGCAAAAAAATGCACCTAGTACGGCACACTTAAGACCCTTTATAAAAACATGAAGCAAGCCTTACAATAAATCACTTTTATTCCAGTGGTATTACACCACATAAAAATTTTGAAAAAGCCAACCCTTAATTTAAGCACTATTCTTTGGGGTAAACATTAAGTGGCACTGATGCCAGCTTTTATCCACTCTTCAAAATAGGAAAAAGAGAGCATCCCATCCAAGGAAAGCAAATGTTTTTGATAAACGATGAAATGGCGGCAAGAAAATAGCTACTTGCTTAAACATGACCATATCTACATCTAGGACAACAATAAAATGGTTTAAATCAATTGGTACTGTCACAAAAAAGGCTGGATAAGGACCATGGCTTATCATGCCACCAGACATGCTAAGAAGGATGGTAAGGGAGGTAAAGAAAAATCTCCAAAACCTTCTATAGCCTCTAGTAAAGAGCAGCATGAGACACCAAATCTCTAAAACCGCTCTTAGAAATGATCAACATGGTGTGTTATAACTGAAATATTGCAAGATAATTGGAAAGGCAGTTTATGAACAAATTTCCTCCTTTTTCCTTTTCAGTCAGGTTTTAACCCCACAACAGCACAGATTCCATTGCTAAGAGTTGTGAATGACATAAGTCTTCACAACAATGGATCCAAAACTTCTGTGTTGGCATTACTGGATCTCAGACCTGCATTTTGGTTCTGATCCGGATGATGATGTGAACAATCTGGATGAACAATCACATGTTTGGTTCCTTGAGACTCCACTGTCATGTCAATTTCATTCAATATCTATGTCCTCCTTCTGTTCTGGTTATGGAGTATTACAACATCTCTTACTATATGAATGCTGATAAGACAAAACTTTGGGTTTCTTCTGTTTCTGTTTCAGGGTTTCCTGTCATATCAGAAGATGGAAAAACTAGTTGACGCTTTTATTTTCAGTACGTCAGATCATTGTAGTGATGTGTTCATTTATCAGGCAACTGTTTTTAATATGTTAAGTTTAAACAAAATGTGTGCCAATAAAGCTTGGGTTTTAAAAAAAACATTGGCGTTTACCCCACTGGATAAATGTACCTAAAGGTTAGACTATTCTAAAATTTTCAGTGTGAGAATATGTTGTAACAGATGATTAATAATCATTAATTAATAATTAATTAATCTTAGGGCTTTTTACTCCACCAATAATTATGGAGAGTGTTGTACCTCATATTTCCAACTTCCAATTCATACTCAATGTGATTGTTTTCACTTTATGCCTCAGCACCTCTTTAATTTGTTATGCACATTTTACCTCTTATCACCAAGTTTCTCCTATACTTTCCAACTTTTGATTAACCAATTATCGTCAAAGGGGCTGTTTGTGATTCCCTGCAGTCGAGCCGTTCATTTGCTTCTTGCTAATGTCCAGAGTTTTTAATCAAGCAAAGAGACGATGAAGAAAAAAAAATTACAGTGTGGGCCATGAACAGTGTATTAATCCTCCTCCTCCTCCTCCCTCTCTGCTGTTTTCATCTAATTAAGGGTCATTCTGTCTCCTGGACACATTAGGACACCGCACACCCATCCCAACCCACATAATTAAATGTTTCTTTGTGCTTGGCATCTGGAGACCTCATCTCTTTAAACATGCATGTCAAATTGATTCCCTAATAATGTTTATATTTCTTTTCAGTGCTTTATTATCATCTAGGATTAGCTGTTTATGTTTATTTTGCTTTCATCAGCGGCGCCCATCGCACGCACACAACCATACACGCGTAATACACACTTGGAACAACAGAACCCTTGAGGTAGTTTGCAGCACCAGCACAAAACAACCAGCAAAGCTGACATAATGAAGTTCAAAGCAGCCCAACAATTTAATGTATAAATAATCGCATATTTATGCAGTCAGGGCATCGCTAAGCTGGCACTTTGAATATGCTGCAAACATCCTTGTTGTTGCTTTCACTGAGGACACAATGCCTGCTCAGTTGTTTTTTGACGTGGAAGATTTCATGGTTCATTTTTGCATCAAACACTGGCAGATTATCCATGTTTCAACAGTAAACAACATTTCTCTGTCAGCCCGACGAAGCGATATGTGATTAAATCCCCAGGTTGATTCAATAAGCACACATCTGAAGCGCAAAGTGATGTTTGCTGTTCTTTTCCCCGACCCATGTCCAAGCGTATCATCTTCTCCTTCTCCCCAGCTCTTTCTCTTCTTTTGCCATCAAATGATAGTTAAAATACAGACATATGTGTAGTCAGAGAAGCGTTGAGCGCTTTTCATTCTTTTTTCCTCTGAGTGCAGTTGAGGATTAGTCTGTGCCTGAGTGCCTAGAATAATGATCACTGCAGCAGAGAACCACATTTTCACATTCCAGGAGATAAGGGGTAGGCAATCTGCAAGCAGAGGATTTACCCGGCTCCCTGTGGCTTATTGTGGAGCTAACAGAAAAGTCACCACCAACAGCCAGTAACTGGTCTTCACTGTACCATGCACCAGCAGGATGCAGTGTCAGTACTCATATTTTTTGGACTGAGAGGAGTATAAGTCACTCTAAAAATGGCTCTGAAGGTATAAGTGCAATGGCTTGTAAAAGCATTTTTATACCTTGACCTTTTTCACATTGAAGGTAAAAACATGTCACATGGTTTCCAAAATGTTTTACCAATGAAAATCTAAAAAATGTGGCATACTTGTTTTTACTCTATCCATAAACAAATTGAGAAATCACCTAATTGGTATTTAGGGATGAGCAATATATCACGTGCAATAATGGCATTCCAAATGTTCTCAACAAGTTGGAAGCACAGCAGTAGATGCTTACACCTGACACTGATAGCTTCCATGTGTTGGTTGCACATATGAGAAATCAAGAGGAGAGAAAAATGTTGATTTATCATGACTGACAACAGCATTTTAATATTTACAAATTATCTAGCCACTGCACGATTTTTAAGTTGCTTCAGGCACTGGCTAACCTCCTTCATGTTTGACTCAAGGTTGATTAAACGCTGTCCTTGTCTGGACACTTTGGCCTGAATCCTGTACAGTTTAGCATCCAGAATTGCGAAAGGAGGATTTTATATCAGTACTTGGAGCTCCTCAGTATTGTTCAAGTAGGTCCAAAAAGTATGACAGATTTATGCTAGGCTTGGTGCTAGCGTTAGCCAAGTGACCATCAGTCACAACATCCTTTCTCATCTTTTTTGCCAGACTTGGAAATATTTTCTGCTTGACTCTGAACGCTCTAGTCCTAAGGGACTCAGAAGAGTATAAAAAAGGTGAATAAAAGGTGTTTTTTAAATACCGTGGAGTACCTGTGTGTAGGTTAATCTCAGGTTTACATGCAAAATATTACATATGATGGAAAACATACATGACATCATCTTACCATTGATAAAATATTGATGGCACTATCATGCTGTAGAGATGTTTTTCTTGAACAGGTACAAGGAAGCTGGTTATCATAAAAAAATAAAAAGTGTATGGCACCAGCGAAAACCTATCGAGAAATGTCCGTCCATTTAAACAGTGATCCGCAACTCAGGTGGGAGAATCTGTTTATGGCAGTGGCAGAAGGAAACAGTGGTAGAAGGAAAACCATTGTTGGAAAAAAAAAAACCATAAGAAGTCCTGTTTTAAGTTTGCCACAAACCATACAGGGGACAAGGTTATAGAATAAAAACAGCCTTTATTGTCCCACAAAAGGAAAATGTAGGTGTAACAGCAGCAACAGATATAAAGATGTCAGATGAGACATAACTGGGCTTTTTGCCCTACATGCAAAAGACTAAGGGTCTTGGAAAGCTAACATTATACATTTCACTAAACATTCTACACCCATGTCATGCCAGAATCATGGTGTGGGGTGTTTCTTTTTAGTTCATGGGAAGATAGACAGAGGATGTCTATCCATTCATTGTCTATAACCGCTTGTCCTTGCAGGGTCTGGGGGAGGTTGATGCCTATCTCCAGCGGTCAATGAGCGAGAGTTGGGTACACCCTGCACAGGTTGCCAGTTCAACACAGGGCAACATCAAGACATACAGGACAAACAACCATGCACACACTCATACCTGAGGACAATTTAGAGACTAATTAACTGAACAGTCATATTTTTAGACTGTGGAAGGAAGCTGGGGTATCCAGAGAAAACCCACTCATGCACAGAGAGAACATACAAACTCCATGGAAAAAGACCCCAGGCCAGGATTCAAACTCAGGACATTCATGCTGCAAGGCAACAGTGCTACTAATTGTTCCACCATGTAGCCACAAGATGAAAGATAGACAGAGTTTAATCCAGGGCAATCCTGAGGAAAACCTGTTTTAAAATAGTTTAGACTGGAGTACAAGTTCATCTTCCAGCAGGATGACTCTAATCATACAGCCACAGTTTCAATGGAATGGTTGAGATCCAACCATACTCATGGTTCTAAGTTCAGATGTAGATCCAATTAGGAGTCTAAGGGAAGACTTGAAAACAAATCTTCAGAGATGCTTTTCATCCAGTCTGACTGAGCTTCAGGTAGTTTGCCAAGAGGAATGTGTAAAAAGTACAAACATCCTATAAAACCATGAATCATTTTCCTTCTACTTCACAATTATGCTTTACTTTGTTGGTCAATCACATAAAATTTTAATGCAATACATTGGAGTCTTTGGTTGTAACGTGCAAAAACAGAAAGCACTGTATGAGAAGCAGCTTTAATTACATGGTTCTGATTCAGCAAAAACTAATCTTGGTTTCTTTCCCACAAACAGAGCAAATTCAGCTGAAAAGTAGCTTGATAAGGAAAACCATTCTAATTGTCAGAACTAATGTACTTTGAATAACTGGGTTTGCAAAGTGACAGACACACTAGGAGGTGCTTCTTAGCAACTCAGAATAAAACATTTTCTGGACATTTTCAGAAAGGAACCATTAAATATGAGTAACATTTTTTCAACACTCCCCCCTCACACACACACACACACACGCAAACACACTAATAACACCCAAATTTCCACATCACAAGATTAAAAAAAAGCTTGCATAATGCTGACATGATAATCTAAAACCGCAGAACAGCTTGTTCCGTTTGTAACCCATTTCTCAATAAACAAGAGGAGCGAGAAAAATGCCAAATAAGCTGTTCAGAATGCAGGTTCCATGGGATGGAAATAATCCATTTTTACACTCTGAGTCTGTTCAGTGAAAATCCTACCTTTCCCACATACTGCGCATCCGGTCCTATGTGTTCTTCTAAAACAAAGAATTGGTTCCAGATCCAGCCACGCTTGGGTCTGTGGTGCACCTCTGTCTCCCCGTTGGCCAGTTTGGTCTGGTTCTTGGAGGGCACTTTGGTAGGGACGTGATGGCCCGCCCCAGAACACCTCTGGATGAAACAGAGGCAAACCAAGAAGGGACAGAGGCAAGAGGTGGTGGGTATCCTCATGGTGGCGTGGCTCTTTGTAACTGTATTCCTTTATTCCGAGGCGGTGAGGTCCTCCCACCACTGCCGCAGCAGCTGCCTCCAACAGCCACTGCTGCAGTGGTCCAGAGAAAGTGGCGGTTTAAATCCAAACTAAAGAAATTATCTTCCAAGGGAATCCTCTAAGGTTCATGGTCTGAAGCCAAGGTATATTTACATCATGGAATTTTCCAGACTCTAATCGACTTTTCAAATGGACGCCAACTTCTGGGTAGTTCTCCTAAGAGTAGAGGTTATTCCAGGACGACATTATGGTTGTCCTAAAAGAGAAAACAGAGGAAACACAGATTAATTTGATGGATATTAGAGTCTAAATGTCCGCTAATTCCTCCAATTAAATTGCAGCTCATAAATCCTTCTAGACGAGGACACACACGTCAAGCTGTCTGACTGTGAGAAGGCACAAAGGGAACAAGAAATCCTGCTGCATTATCTCAGTCGTTTTTCTCATTACGCACATGACAGAAATATCTTCTGACTTAAAGAGTAGCTGCTATTAAAAAGGTTGTCTCAGCCTATATTGTCAGAGGGCTGCTTGGTCACTGATATCGCCTGATGACATCGACATCATGAATCATAGCCATGAAGCTTTGGGGATTTGCCTCAAAGCCTGACTTGACTTTATTAAATGTAACTCCATGAGGTTGTGATTTGGATATTTTTATAAGACTGAGCAACATGACAAAGAGTAGTGTGTTTCTGATGCACAGTGAATAATACTGTGTCATGCAAAAGTAAGCTTTTTTTTTCATATTGGCTGTTTGTGGTTTATCTCAAAACTGGAGGCATCAAAGTATTTAAGTAGGATTTTACATAACAGACTAGCACAGAGTAGTGAGCAAAAGGAACATGCTGATGGTTTTTTAACATTTTATGTTTTTAAAAATAAGAATTTGAGAGTTTGGCATTTATATTCAACCTGTTTGAGTTAATACTCTGGAGAGCCTCCATTAAAAATAAGAATTCGAGAGTTTGGCATTTATATTCAACTGCTTTGAGTTAATACTCTGTAGAGCCTCCATTCTCTGCAAATACATCCTTCTGGGGTATGTCTGCCAAGCTTTGAATGTCTTGAGACTAAAAACCTTGCCTATGATTTTATGCAAACTATTTCAACCTCAGATAGAATGGATGGAGAGTATCTAAAAATCACTCTTCAGGTTTGTTAAAGATTCACAGTGGATTTAGATATGGACTTTTACTGGGCCATTCTAACACATGAACATGTTTGACTTGACAAACCATTCCATTTTCACTCTCGCTATATGCAAAGGGGCATTATCTGGCCCACTTTCAAGTTTTTTTTACAGCCTCCAACAGATTTTCTCCCTGTCAACTCCTGTCCCCCTGTCAACAAATGCTGAAAAAGAGCATTTTTTACAAACAAAGATGAAATTTCTGAAGAATAATGACAAGAACAATTGAAATTGATTCTTGGTGAGCATTCAGGACAAGTACTGTCAGCCTTTGTGAAACATATGCGTTACAGGTGAACCAGAAAGCATTAGTGAGTAAATTGTCTGGTTTTGGAGTGGATTTTAAAGGTGGATAACCTATTTTGGTGATGCTGATGCATGAAATCAGTCTGTTTCTTGTAAAGAAGAATGAATTATTTGACCTTGCTGTTCCATAGTGTCCTTCATGTTGAAGCCTTACTCGAAAAAAGGAGATTTTAGATGAAAGAAATTGGGAAAAACTGCCTATCTGCTGAATGTAAGGCTAAATCATGAAATCTGTAAGCTTTTTCTGCAACTTTTTGGTGTATGAGGTTTAGAATACAGCAGTAAAACAACTGTTGATCATTAAACATCGTTTTAAACAATATAAGCCTGAAGATTTAATTGGTAAAACAAAACAAACAGAAATTTGATTTCTAAACTCGAAGTCAAGTGTACCTTCCAAGAGCCTTTACAAGTTATGATAAATATACTGAAGAGATTATTAATAAATGTTAACACTCAAATCAAGCTGGTCTTAGAAATACCATACAGTATTTTGTTGAAATGAATAGTTTGTAACACTAATTTGTCAAGAGTTTAACCCAACAGCTTCAGCATAGTTTTATTGTTATAGCATAACGTGCAGAAATAACAGCTTAAGTGACAAAAATATATATATTCAATGGATAAAAACACTCTAACCCTCACAGAAGCCCCTTATAGAGGTGCTAAAAAGATGGTTGATCAGAGCGTTTGAAGATTTAGAGAAAAGAACCTAAACACAAAAGAGGAGGGCTGAAGGAGACTTATCCAAAGGATTATGTGGCAGCTATGGCAGAGCAACAGAGGAATTGCTTGACTTACAGTGATTCTTCTGCTTGGTAAACCTTGTAGTTTGATATACAGTTCATCTTAGCAAGATTTGGCATGAATAGATTAGCATTAGTAATAACTTATGTTTGCATATAAACACTAGCAGAAAATGTCCGCTATCCCTGCATTCCAATACATCAGGTGTTCACAGACACCTGAAGCACTGGCATGATGACTCATTGTTGGAATAACTTATATCATGGTCACTGTTTAAAACAACATCCTAAGCAACACCACAACTGAAAACTACTGAATACAGCCACTACAAAAAATGTGTTGATGCAATTGCAAAATGACAAAAAAAAAAAATCAATAAATAATAAAAACTTCTTATAGCCACTAATTGTGCTGCTATGCTAATGCTAACTTGTGTGTGAACAGGAAGAGTAACAAGAGATTCAGTTTTAGCTAATGTTTTCATTTTCATCCTCCTTACACCAGGGCTACAGTTAACATTTCTGTTGGAATTTAAAAAAAAAAAAAAAAAAAAAAAAAATCCAGCTTGGTAATAGTTGTTAAGTTGCTATATCCTTCAGTCACCACAGCTAAGGGACTTAAGCCACAATGTCTCTCATTTCCTACACTAACAATCAGTTATTTTTACTTAGTTGATCTTAGTTATGTCTACTGTAATGTTGTCACAGGCAACACATTTTTTGATATATCAAATATTCAAAAGAAAATGTAGCGAGAAAAGCTGAAATACTTAGGCCCAATGCTACTTAACATGCTACTGGCTGGTGTTTGCAAAGAAGCCAATCCTGGAGCAGCATTCATTTTCCTTGGCACTAGAGGTGTGCGATACTGCATGTTTTGGTATCGATCCAATAACAAGTAAATACAGGGCTAATATTGAAACCAATCTGATACTTGTTATTTAAGTATGGTATATCTGACTTCTAACCTTTAGCCTTTTTTGTGGTTTTTCTTTTGAATTATTTTGTTACAACCCAGGACAAAACTTAGATAAAGTTTATTGGTGTCTACAAAACTCTTTCATAACATACTTACATGATAAACAGAAACAGAAAAACAAAATAAATTTGTGTGCACTGTTTTCTAAATAAACAAAAAAATATAATTTGAGAGGAGATGAAAGTAAAATCTTTTTTATGCCAGAGTTGAAAAACTATAATACAAAATAAAATCAAAATTTCAAAAGGGAATCTGAAACTAATGTATCGATCCTACATCTGATATTGATACAGACTTGGTATCGATATTATTGATATTTTGGCTCTATCTGCCCACCTCTACTTGGCACTGATTTTCAAGAGCAGAAATAAGACCGTAGATATTAACTTCTGCAGCAGTGCTGAAACAGTTTCCACGTTTATTACAGTATGTTTGGTAGTAAAACTATTAAAATAGGCAATTATAAGCAGTTTTATAGGGTTCTCATGTATTTGTGGATTCCAGCCATTTGCAGGCAGCTGTGGTCCTTAACCTCAGGTGTCCACTGTATATACAGTGCTTTTACAAAGAGAAAGACCAGGTCCAATTAGAGCAAATATGCATGATATTGATCTGGACACACTGATTGGTTAGAGTTAAATTAAACAGACTTAAAATAAGTTCAACAGAGATTTGGTTTAAACGGTGTGATTCTATCTCTTGCTCCTCTTTGTAGCATTACTCCAGCTAACAACAGTTTTGTAGGTAAAAGTGCAACACTTTACATTTTAATGCAACAAAAAGCTGACAATAAAAGCAATCATTACAAAATAAAATTTTGAGTCAATGCTTTGTAAAAGAAAGAAAGAGAACAAAGAGCTGCAAAGGTGTTTATGCCTTGTATTATTAATAGGACGTACCACAGTTTTAAATGGCCCTCTTGAAGCTGAGAGCACAGAGTAGCAGCTTTAAGGGGATTATGGAGGCGACAAATGAATGTATTTGATATTTAACAGGATATTGGAGCTGAAAGACTTCAAAATTTCTCCTGCTCGCTATCTCTTTTAATACATGCGACAAGATTAGAGGGGAAAGCTGCAAAGTGACAATAATGGAACTTTCGATTGTTACACACTTTGAAGAATAATTATTAAATTATTTTCAACGAAAATAAATATGTCTTACAAAACTACATGGATTAGGATATGCTTAGACCCTTTGACTAATCCAAATGGTTCCAATACCTACATGCAGATAATGTGGCTGAGCTGGATGAACTCATAGTTGCTGGCCATGTTGACTAAAAGTCTGTTTCACATCAACTTGGATTAAAGCAGTGAAGGATAAATGCTCTGCCACACACTAAATGTGTAATCTGGGAGACGGTTCTCATCTGCATAGGTAACTATACACCCCAAATCCTGTTTTATTCCTTTCACTAAAAAAAATAGATCAAACCCCACAGGGAGTACTAATGAAGTAGTCGTTCTGAGTGAGGTGGTGCAGAGACTTTAAGGGTTTTTTTTTTTTTATCTGCTACGAATGTTTGTGATACAAACAATAGAACATTTTTCAACAAAGACTTGTTGAGATGTTTGTGGCACCTCAGTGAGTAACAACAAGAATATCTTTTCCAATGGTTTCACTTTAGCCTCCTGGGGCTCTCTTCAATCAGTCTCCTAATTGTCTGATTATCACGCTGATTCGAAGCAAAATACATTTCAGGGAGCCGTGAAATCAACAGCATCTGGCTCTATCAACAAAAATAATTTCTCGCTTTCCTGATGATGATGATGATATTGTTTCAAGCAGGCCCCTCGCTCATGCCGTGTTTATGCACAGTATATGCAGAGTTAAACAAGATGGGTCATGCACGGGAGCTGCATCAGAGATTTTTATGTGCTACATTTACATGTTCATGTAATTCAGCTTGAAATCGGGTTTGCGCGTGCCTTGACTTCATTACCGCAGGTTAAGTTGTCAAAGTAATTTTAAACAATTCTGTCTTGCCACATCTGGTATTCTCCAAACAAATGAGTCAGTTAAATCATATTTGATTGTTCTTATCAACACGTTTTTGCACAGGATAAACTCACAGCAGGATCTGTCTTTATTAATAATTTAAATAACTTTTTTTAATTGGTGCATATCCCCAACAGTCATTGGACAGGAGGCAGGATACACCCTACACAGGCCACCAGTCCACACAGGGAAAACAAACATGCACGCACACACACACCTTAGCATAATTACGAGAAACCAATTAACCTAAAAGTTATGCTACTGGACCGTGGGAAGAAGCTGGAGTACCTGGAGAACATCCAAGGGAACACAGGACCTCCTTCCTGCAAGGCAACACTGCTACCAACTGCGCCACTGTGCATCCAAATAGAAGAAAGCTACATTTCTTTTTGTTTTACAAATGATTTTCAGACATCTTTGGCAAGAAAATCTGATATCTTTCCAGTAACTTAATGCACAAAATTTAAGTGCTAACAACACTCTTCAATGTGTAAGGTGTGACTGAAAGAAAAATAATCAAAAAGGTAACAATTTTGAGTATTATTTGGGTGGATGACTCGTGGGCCACAGGCACATGTATGCGCACTCACAGAGTATCAGCAGAGCATTTCTCAAAAACAGTGGTGCTTCCTAGCTCAGTTACTATCTTAATTTATAATACAACGTATCAATAACTATCCAGTTTGGGGGGGCAGAAACAGCCCACATCATCATATGTATCAACCAGTTGTAATTTTGTTTACAAGTTAATGTACTGTAAAAAAATATGTTCTCATTGTGTGATCATTTCCTTTTCTCTGCCTGAAGCAGGATGAAGGAGAAGGAGGTCCTCGTGTGACCAATAAATTCAGCCCCTACTGTTTAAATAAATTGGCTATGGAGAAGAAACAGTTTGTTGTCATCTTCCTTGCATTGAACAGAGTTTTTTAAAACTTAATAGTATCAGTGAACTGCTTTAAAATAAAGCCAGAGGAAGAACAAAAAAGTGGAAGACTTCTAAAAAGAAACTGTGCTTTTATCAGCTGCAGAGTATTAACATAACAGGAATAGTCAAAGTATTATAGTTCTATCTTATCTTTTTGACCTTTAACCTCTGTTTGTCATGAAACATGCTGGATTTGGAAACGTTAGCAGCCTTTTCTAAATCTCAGAGTTAGGGGTCTACATCCTCTATAGCAGTGATTCCCAAACTTTCCAGCTCCTGACCCACAAAAATAAAAATGTAAGAGGGTCGTGACCCCAACTCTTGGTTGAACATACAAGTATTTTACCGAGTCAGTTAAAAAAAATGGTACAGTGAAAACACAAACAGCATCAACAGCCAATATATTGGCCAACATGCTTTTATACGCTATTGGCTGGCATTTGCAAAGCAGCCAAATCCAGGAACATGATTGGCTGTATCCCCAAGAGTGTAGATAAGTTATACTATAGACATTAGTTTCCGTGGTGGCAGTTTTAGAGGGGGTCTGAAGTATTCGTGGATTATGACTATTGTCAGGTGGTGGGGTTCCTAACCTCTGTGAATACTGGGGTCCACTGTGGTTTGTCTCAGTGGAATCAGTCATTTAGAATTCAAGTTACAGGCCAGCAAAGACAGCATGACACCACAACGATATTAGTTTCTGTGTTTGCAATGGCTTTAGTTTTCAGGAAAAAAAAATACAAAAATTGCTGTTCTGATTCTCAGATTGGTTCCAAATGGTCTTTTAGAACTTTACTCTAAACTAAAAACCTAACAAGTCCACATAAAGCTGAGTGTAAAACACACTGGTATTATGACAAATATAAGAACTTTAAAAGGCAAATAAATGAAGGGTGTGTAAATATAGAACATCCCCACAACACAATGTCCATTATAGTGCACAAAATGTTATTGTTCTAAATCTGTACAAACTACAAAAACATCACAGTTCATATTTATGCCTCAGGAACGTGTACATAAATATCTTATTTCAAATATTTTCTAACTTTTTGTTTTCCTATTTTCCTCTTTCTATGCTGTTTGAAGTTTCCTGTTCTTGCCGCAGCCCTCTTATTTACTTACTGTACTCAACCTCAGCAAAGCATCTTCTGAGACTGCAGGCAACAAACGGGCCTTTGTAAACAGGCACAAAATGTTTTCATTTCTTTCCTTCTGCTTAGGTGAAAAGTCAAGATGCTCTTTGGCCACGGCCGCCTCTCTGCAGCTGACCCTCTTTGTTCAGAGGACGGAACAGCGGCCCAGCGATGCATGTTTTGATCCGGCTGGTGTGCTTGACATCAGCAGAAAGTCAGAGCTGTTAAAATTGAATGCGGTGGATGAGCTATTAGCAGAGGAGGGCGAAACATTAGCTGTTTGCAGCAGGCGACAGTTCACTCTCCCTCTTAGCCAGACTGAATTAGGAGCCTTTATGTTGTTTCTTTAAACATCTCATCCTGCCTATTAAAGCGTTTTGGCTCTCGCACTGTCATCAGTGATTCTGATTCTAAGTAGAATCTATTAACGCCACCCCAGGTTTCTGGGTACTCCTAAATTTGTTAATATGACCATCCAAATCACCAATAAAGTTTTTTCTGTGGCATGAACAAAAGAGAAGATGGATACAGGCCCTTGGAAAGCATTGAAACCTCTTAAAAATATTCTCGTTTTATTATAGCAAATTTATGCCTTAAATCATAAGGAATGCCATTTTTTTCTTGCAAATTTATGACTTATGACTACTGTATGTGGCAACCTGCACTTGTTCAATAATGCTCTTTCAATAATGACTTTCTTATGCCAATTCATAGAGCACAGATTTGCTGTGCATGACTAATCCCAGTCTCCTGAATTGATTCTCGAACCTGAACAAGGGGTCTCTGCAGCTCCTCCAAAGTTATCATGGGCCTCCTGGATATTCCTCAGATAACTACTGCTTTCCTTGTTTGACCTGTCAGTTCAGGTGGACAGCCATATCTTCTTGGCAGGTTTTAAGGTGTGCCATACTCCCTCCTATTTCAGATGACTGTTTGAACAGTGCTCTGAGAGATGTTCAAAGTCCTAGTGTACTGTATATTAAATTTCAAGGACAACCCCCAGCAGCTGATGCTGCTCACACATAGCCAGGTTCTGCTGGAGAGGTTTTCTGTTTCACTGTTGCTCCACACATGCTCAGTTAGTCGTGTAGAGCCAGTCCTATGTTCGAATCCCTGCCTAGGTTCTTTTTGCATTGAGCTTGCATGTTCTCCCTGTGTATGTGCAGGTTCTCTCTGGGTACTCCGGCTTCCTCCCACAGTTCAAAAACATGACAAGTTAATTTGCCTCTCCTAAATTGTCCTTAGGTATGAGTACATGCAGGGTTGTTTGTCCTGTGTGATGGACTGGCGACCTGTCCAGAGTGTACCCTGCCTCTCGCCCAATGACAGCTGGAGATAGGCACCAGCCCCCCACAACCCTGCAAGGATAAGCGGGTATAGACAATGGATTGATGGATGAAACTGAATTGAATTTGTTGAACTGGATTTTCATTAGAGATATCAAAAGAAAAACAGGACAAAATGCAAAACCATGTCATACTTTTCAGGTATTTAGCTGATGTTTTGATGATGTTTAAATTTTGAAGTCTTTATTTCACAACTGTGCACTACTTTGTATTAGCCTAGCAGAAAAAAAAGTAAAATACATCAAACTTTGTTGCTACAATGTTTCAAAATGTGCAAAAGACCCAGGGGCATATTTTATATATATATATATATATATATATATATATATATATATATATATATATATATATATATATATATATATATATATATATATATAGTTGTCTGTAACATAATATAATGGCCAAAATAAGTATTAAGTATTTCCAGGAGACAGTTCCACGAAATTGAGATTGTTCAATCCCCACCGATAATGTGAGACTTTCAGGTAACCAGTGATATATTGTATAACTATTCATAGAGAAGTACATAAATGACCACATATAACCAAACTACTGAGAGTTAGTTATCATCTGCTGTTTGAAAAAGTCACAAAAAGGTAGATGTCAAGCTCCTATTAAGAGCAACAGTATCAGAAGGGACAAAATCCAGTCTGTATCTGTTGATGCTCATTTGGGAAGAGAGCATCTGTGGCCAGGAGGAGGCAGCTGGCAGATATCAAAAATTGGACAAACTAACAGGATTTTATGAACCTAAAATACTTTAATGAGACCGAGTGTTTGAGTTTAGTCCTCTCTGCTAAGCATTTTATGAGCTCTGTTTTATAGGACAGTGATTCCAAAATGGGGCGGGGGGTCAGATTCTAAAGTTAAAGATATTGTCAATATGTTTTGCATATTTAGATCATAATAAAAGTCTACATTATTATTTAATCACATCAAAATCTGCTGCCTTTCCAAGTATGTTTCTGGAACTGAAATCCTTTTTGAAGTGAAATACAGCCTAACTATCTTGCATGAACTATGTTTTTGATTTGTGGACATATTCACATGGTAAAAGAGGAGCCTCCCGATTTAAACTTCAAGTCTAAGAACCTGTAAAGAGAGAATAAAAAGGTTATATATGGAGTTAAAATACGGATACATATGAAAAGACCACATCCAGCTCAGGTTTATGCTTAGGGGGGGACATAAAGAAACATTTTATGATTGTTTACACATAGCCTGCTTTTTAAAGGAATCTGAAGTGTGACAAGTGTTAGCCTGATTCAGAGGGAGAAGATTTTCCTAGAGGATGATGACAAAAGGTCCAGGACTGTCAAAGAACAAGCTGTTCAATTTTAGATTATTCTATCATTCGTGAATGTCAAACAATTTAGATGCTTGCCACGATAAAAACAAGTCTGTTTTAGACATTGAATCCCTGGACAGCTGTATCAAAGATCAAGGTTGCTGTTAGTTTTAATGGGAAAAAATATATATCTGGGGTATATTTTGGTTGAAGACTATTTTCTCATTTTGGAACCTTGGTCATAGAATAATCCTCAGAGCACACTAAAGCTTAATGTTTTCATCTCTCTGGAGGGGTTTAAAGAGCTTATAAGGAGTTCTGTGATTGAAAGAATGCTACTGGTATTTTAAGATAGACATTGTACTTTATTATATAGATTCTGTAGGAGATTTTTTTTTTGTATATTCTGACCTTACTTTAATCCCTCTAGACTGTAAATTAGTAATAGTGCATCTTCTTTGGCAAATGAAACTATTGCTGCTTTGCCACATATGTTGTAGGATCTGTAGATGTGTTTTGCGTACATCTAAGCGTGAGGAAAATAAGCACATTTTGTGATTTAAGTTCTGTTACATAGATAAAGTATGTGCTCTACCGTTCTTCTTTTTGTATATTGCGTCTGTACTGTAATGAGGGGTGTCGCACTTGGTGAGCTAATGCAGAAGAATGTTTTTACAGAGCTGAAAGTTCACTACTCAAGTCGATTTAATCACAACAGGTACAACATCCCTGCCTCGTCAGCCACTCCAAGCATTCAGCATCCCAAGGTGGGTGCTTCTTCATTAGCGCATACAGAGCATCTGCATAGCATAGAAACAGTTTAATTTTATTATCAAGCCATTGTTGCAATATTTGTGTGCCATTTTTGTAAATATTCTTGCAGTGGCAAATCTGTGGCATCTCTGAGGTTAGATTTAGATTTGTTTTTTGTTTTTTAGAAATCCTGATTCATTAAAGTCAATCACGCAATAAGGATACCATCCCCAGGTGTCCTTTTATCAGATGGATGGAAAAATCAGTGCTGGGTTGTGATTTTATTAAAACTGCATATCTTCTTATACTGTACCATACAAATGCAAATCAGATAAGTAATAGTGTGAAAGGGTATTTACAACTTTTGTTTTTTGAGCATGCAATGAATGTGGGAGGCTCTGCTTTCTTCCCAGAACAAGAAGGTTGGCTCCCAGTAGAAATGGTTGAAAACAATTGTAGGATGCAGTATTTGTAGTCAACAGTATAAGTCCTGGAGTGGCCATGTTTAACCACATAAACCTCCAAATGAAAACTGTGTTCTTTAAATTTTAATGTCACAGCACATACGAGTCACAGTATGCCCAACAAATACCGTACATGTGCAAAAACAACTGGGTTCCCTCCACAATTAATGACACCCTTGGTAAAACTCTACACTAAGTCTTAAAAAATGTAGTGGAGAATTAGACCCCAAAACGCCACTCTTTGCAGCAGCTGTCTAACCATGAGCTTTGAAGATATTTCATCTATTAACTTGAAGGTGGCTATTGTCATTTTCTTGAAGTTCAGTAGTTTATTTAAAACATGGACAATGTGCAAAAAACATTAATACAAGATGTTTTGCACCAGATTTAGCTTAAGCTAGTTTCCAACTGTAGTCCCTGAGCAGGTGAGTTAATAAATAGTCTAATATCATAAAACATACATTAAAAGTCCCCATACACCCTATATACAATCTATGTACAAAGTCATAAATTATCAACAATATAAACACCACTAAATGCCAAACTTTTCCTCTGTAATCACTCATGCCAAAAGTACAGTTTTTATTTTTCAATGCGGGCACTGCTGGTTTTCTAATAATTTTCTGACATTATGAGAAAAGTCCTTTAGGTCAGTTGAAAGTTTAAGACTTTCTGGGAGTTTGTTCCATTCTGTAATGCCTTTGAATGAGAAGGCTGTCTGTGCAAATGCTGAGCTATGTTTGGGTTTTCTGCAGTTATTACAGTTGGTAGACCAGGAGCTCCTCGATGTCAGCACAGAGCAGACCTGGACTAAGTTTTTCAGTGATGGAGAAGTAGTATTATTCACAATTTTAAAAATAAACCGCACTTTGGAATACAGAATTAAGTTGTTAAAGTTTAACATTTTATGTTTTCCTACAATGTGATAGTGATGGTATCTCAACAGCTTTTTGTCTAACACTTTTAGGGCTTGGTTATATAAAGATTTTTGAGGTTTTATTGTCTCATTTGCTTGAGACCAACACGAAATACAATAATTAATGTGAGAAATTATCATTCCTTCTAAATAGATTTTTGCATCATCATGATCCAGTGTATTTCTAATGTGCCTAAAAACAGATAAACTGTATTTTAAAACATTAGAAACTATTTTAACTTGATTTTTGAAGGTAAGTTCAAAATATCTAAATTCCTCTATGACTTTAATTTGACTACAGCCTACATAAATGGGGGGACAAACTTCAGTGTTCTAGTTTTTGTAAAATACATTGCCACTGTTTTATTTACATTCAGTCTGGGTGAGGCTGAAGTTCACCAATCTGAGAAGTTTACCATGAAACTGGTTAATTTGTTCGCTGCATTGGTCACACTACTTCCATGCACATAAACAACAGTGTCATCTGCATACATCTGTATGTCCACATCACTGCATACTGATGGGAGATCATTTATGTAAAGCGCAAACAGCAATGGCCCAAGAACCGAGCCTTGTGGCACACCCATGTCACTAACCTTAGATGATGATAGCTTGGTATTGTTTGGTTTTTGGTGGTGTTACTTTTGTTTCAATTCATTTTTTGACATTTTTTATGAAATCTAAATTATTTTTTCCAATTTTGGGGTTTTTTTTTTTTGTTTTTTTTTTACTGTTTGTATTTTACATTTTTTAGAGCTAGATAATTTAATCTTATATTTAGCAGTTTTGTTGTTGGTTTACTCTGTGTTAAAATATAAACCACTGCACTTTTACCAGTCCTCTCTCGACATGGAATTAAAAGCAATAAAACACCAGATCTTCTGATTCTCTGACAAATGATACCATTGTCTTTTACCATAACTGTGGAAATGTGTTTGACTTATTGGAAACAGTTCTATAAATAGGTGCTTCCAGTCTCCAGTCTTGTGAATGCTTTGACCTAGCTCTTTGTAGGTGAAAGAAAGCAGATTAGTGTGATCAGCTTCACAAGCGGGACAATCCTCTAACTGTGCAACATACCCTGGAGGCTCCACAAAATTGGAGGAGACACATAGTTTGGAGAGCGGTGCCAGCAGTTTAGAAGTTCAGCCAACCAGACTACAGTACTTCCACAATGTCATCTTGCAAAATAATACAAGGGATCAAAGCAGAATAATCCCATGTTATAGGTTTGTTATTCCAATAATCTAGCTGAGCTATTAAATCAGTTTTTCTCCTAGTCTCCTTCTAACCTCTGTAAGATGCACTGCCTTGAACACTCCATGTACTTTTCCACATTTTATGTTAAAACCACAAACTTGAGGATTTTACAATCATGTAAGACCAACTCAAACATATTGGAAGGGAAATGATTTAAATTTCAGTATGACTTTTAAAGTTTTTTCAAAGTTTTAAAAAATAACTGTTATGTGTGATGTATTTCTCATCATTCCCTTTTTTGACACCCTTAAAAACTAATGTAATTAGTTTATAGAGTCCATCTTAGTGTGATTTAATATCATAATGTGGGTCTGGTGTAAAAGTAGTTATTTTGGTCAGTATGACTAGAAAAGCACTATATAAATAACAGACAACTATTAATGGTCCTATTATGGACACAGCATCAGTCGTCAAGATTGTTGTGGTAGCATCATGATGAGGACCAGTGGTACTAGTGCACTGCCTAAGAATGGGGAAGGAATGCAGAAGGTCTACCCTAAAAATTCAGCACCTTCACCCCAGTCTGACAGTTAGTAGTTTCAGGCGTAAATACAAGCAAAATAGCATTGTAGAAACAAAACAATTAGGAGTCCTATTTGGAGTTTGCAAATAGCCCTTTTTGCTATGCAACGGACACAGCAAACATGTTGGAGAAGATGCTTTGCTCATATGAGACCAAAATAAAACTTTGTCCCACATGCATGAGAAAAAGCAAGGTTTAACATCAACAGAAATATACCATCCCTGCAATGCAACATGATGTTGGCAGCATCTTGCTGTGGGAATGGTTTCCTTCAGCAGGGACAGTGAAGCTGCTTAGAGTTAAAGGGATGATGGGTAGAGAAAAATATAGGGCAAAACTGGAAGACAACCTGTTGAGGCAGCAAAAGACAACAACCCTAAACATGCAGCCAGCAGTCCAATGGAAAGAGCCGATGTTCAGATCAGAGAATATTTATGTGTTAGAAAAGCCGAGCTAAAGTCCAGACCTAAATCCAATTGAGAATCTATGGCAAGATTTTGAAAATTATTGTTTATAGACACTTCCTATAAAATCTAACTGAGCTTGTCCTGCTTGGCAAAAAAGAATGGACAAAATCTGATCAGCAAACTTGCAGATGTAATTGCAGAAAAATATGGTTCGACACTGTATTGACTCAAATGTCTGAATGCACAACATTGTTCAGTTTGTAAAAAAAAAAAAAAAAAAAAATAGAAACAACCTATCAACATGTTTCCATGTTTAAATTACAAAAACTTAAGCGAGGCATTGTAGAGAATCTCCTCGGCTTGTCAGTGCAGCCTTAATGCGCCAAAAGCTCCATTCACACCTGACATCAACATGCGTCGCAGGTCATCAGATCACGGAGCGGACAGCTCTCAGCATGTCAGTTCACACTTGGCATCAGAATGTGACTGCATCCGTCTCAAGTGACCACTTGTCATCAGATCTCATTTCTCCACTCTATATGCAAATAAACACACAGCCTGAATGACATGCTGGAATATAAAACACCACCAGCTGTGGGCAACAAACAGGACATTATAATGTTTCTATGCAGTCCTAAATTATATTCATCGGCATATTAACGCAGATTAGGGTCTTTAAATGAACACATGTCAAATTACCAGCTGCATTTTAAATACACATTACCAAAAAGTTATTTAGTTGTGGCAGAAAAATAAAATTTCATGTGGTAGAGCTCATTTTGAAAGGTCTGATTTATTAACTCTCTGCTGGCTTCTTTCATCTTTAACAGATTGAGAAAGAGTCACTAAAAATTCCCAATACTGATCATATAAAGTAACTTTTCTGCCTATTATACACCCATAGCATGTGTTCGGCTTCTTATGTGTTACTCTGTATTTGACAAACTTTGAAGTTCTTTTCTGGATTGAAGAACTGAAGATCAGAAATACACAGACATATAGGGTATAATATAGACCTGTAGGATTGACACAGCAGGCATCGCTTCGATAATAGCAAATTAAATTACAGAAATGTGTCCATATAGAGAACGCACCGCCTCTCTTGACTCATGGTTGGTATGGCTGAATCACAGCGGGGAGGTTCTGCGGTGGATTCTCAGCTGGAGGTTCTCTGTAAGAAACTTGGAGTCGTGCCTGGGTGGGTTTTCTCCAGCTACAGCCCCCCTGCCAATTTGAAGAGGATACTTTTCTTGTACTAAGTTTTCTGAGGTTTTACTTTTATTTTTGAACAACTTTCATGCTTTCTATAAACAAAAACTGGGTTCACATGCTTGAATTTATTGTGGATTTTCAAATAGAAATAGAAGTGTGCTTTATTACAATGGGAAAATTCTGGGTTCCTACAGGGTCAGAATTATACATACAGGCTGAAATATATATACACCTCCCCTTGGGTTTAGTGAAGTCAACCACACACTTTTTGTACCCATCAATAAGCTTCTGTTATAATCCTTGCTGCATATCCAACCATTCATCTTGGCAGAATTGATAGAGTTCATTTAAACTGTCTGGATCCCGGGCAAAGACCAGGCTTTTCAACCAAGAAACAAACACCCACTCAAAAATCGACAGCTTCAGGCTCAAAAGAAATTTGCAGTTGCCTACATGAACAAACTGAATTCCCTCAGTAGAACAGTTTTGTTTTCAGACAAAGATTGAGCTATTTGGATGCAATCATAGAAAACATTTTTGAATGTGCCAAAAAGAGTTGTTTTTTTTTTTTTTTAATGTAGGAACAGCATCAGTTATCAAGAATGGTGGTGGCAGCACTATGCTAAGAAGCAGTGGTACCAGTCCACTGCTTGGATAGATGGATGAATGAAGGACTTTATCCAAATTCTTTACCTTGACCCAAGTTGAACAGCCAGTTTCACAGCTATGCACTTTTTTGTGTTATTGTGAATAAACTTCCCATAAACTACATTGGAGTTTGTGGTTTTGATGTAGAAAAACGTGAAAAAGTTCAAGAGGTGTGAAAAGACCAACGTTCTCAGTCTCTGAGTACCACCATAACACAATCCTTCTCCATAATGGGGCTAGTTATACCTACAGTTGGACAGTAATCTAATAGATGCAAAGAATATTCTGCAGAAACTACACATTAACAAAACAATACAGTTGAACCAATTACTTAAAATTAGTTTTGTCAAAATGTGCTTAAGAGGAAACTCAACTTCAAACCAAAACATAATACACTAGAAGTGCTTTATTGTCTGCATCTCTGTGGCTTTATCAAGCTTTTCCAAGGACTTAAGATCACTACATAGACCCCAATTTGATGTAAAAGTACTCAATGATTTCTTTCCACCAGGTTAACTTAAGCTCATTTCCCAAAACCTGCAAGGCTGGAATTTTGATCATATTATATAACCACAGAATGGTGGGTACAAAATTACTTGAAGATCATCTAATAATCATGAGCCACAGCCTGTGATATGCATAGAGCATATCACAGCCTGTCTTCTTGTCAGATCTAGATCTGAGAATTTCTCCTTGCCTAATATTAGGAAGGTGAAGCAGAATTAAATTTCAGGGTACAGACAGTATACCTACTTAATAAAGGAAGAGTGGCCACTGATAAAAAGTAAGCTGTCACCCAAGATGCTTGTTTAAACAGTGAAAGACAACTCATTATGAGACAAGACATTTACATATATAATACAAAAAGACACTATTTTTTTCTCAATGTTAATATCAAATAAGACTAAACATTTCTTGTTTTAGGTCAGTTAGGAGTACTAATTACCAATTTTTGTGATTTCTTTTTTGGCTTCCGTTAAGTTCACACATTTACAGGTTTACACTGAGACCTTCAAAACATTTTGGGAAAGCAAATGATGCCATGGCTTTTTCACGTAATAAAAACAGCTGAGTTAATTGGAGGGACACGTGGATGTACTGCAAGGCAACACCTCAAACACACTGATTCCTTGTGTCACATCACGGGAAAATCAAAAGAAATCTGCTATGGGACCAGAATGAGACATATTGCCCTCCACAACTCTGGTTCATTCTTAGCCATAATTTCCAGATCCCTGAAGGTTCTACATTCATCTGTTCGAACAATTAGATGCAAGTATAAGCACCATGGGAACGTCCAGGCATTGTACCGTTTGGGTGACGATGAATAAAAGCCAAAAAGCTTATGGACCTATAGCTGAAGCTGGTAAAAGACTGTTATTACCCAGAGTGAAACAAGTCCTGTTCAGATATGGGCTGAAATGCCACTCAGAGAGGAAGAAGCCATTACTTCAAAAGCACCACAAAAAGCCATATTACAATTTGCAAACAGTGAAAAAGGCCTTAATTTTGGAATGATGTCCTGTGGTCTAATGAAACTAAAGGTGAAGCATTTGGCTATAATGATTATTGATGCACTTTGGGGAAAAAGAAGAAAGAAGAAGAAGCTTTCAATCCTGAGAACACTGTTCTAACTGTGAAAGACGGGCTGGCAGTCTGTTTTTTTGGAGGGTGGGGGGTTGCTCCAGGAGAGACTGGTGTCTGTCACATAATAAAAGACATCATAAGGACATCCAAATGGACAATGGTCCAAAGAAAACTGCCAAATTAGTTACAAAGTGGCTTAAATGACAACGGAGTCAATGATTTGGCATGGCCATCACAAAGCCCTGATCTCAATCCTAATTTGTGGTGCAAGCGAGGCAGCCTACAAACCTGACTCAATTACATCAGTTCTGTCAGGAAGAATGGGCCATAATTCCTCCAAACTCTGTTCAGAAGCTTGAGGACGAATATCAAAAATGTTTGACCCCAGTCAGTTTAAAGAGTAATTCTGCCAAATACTAAGGAAATTTATGCAAGCTTTTGACTTTAAGAAAGTTAAAATTCTCAGAAAATTCTCAATCATCGTGGAATTTAGCAAATACAAATAATTCCATCTGATTTAATGTCAGATAGCTAGAAAAATGCCTCTCTGATGTTTAAACAAGGTATGTAAATATTTCGTTTCAGCTGTACATACATAGAAATACAAATACAAAAAGCTTGAGTTTTGCATTTCAGTCCGTTTTCAACACCTGTAGTCAATTACAATAAATAAATCTCTTGTTTTAAAACACAGAATAGCATTGACGGTAATTAAACCTACTGCAGTAATGACTCCCACGGAGTCATGAGGAGAAGATGGCATCTCCTTCACCCCCTCCCACCATCCTTTCCAATGTCAACAGTAACTCGTCCTTCCGCTACAATAGTCTACAAATACCATCTGTTCAAATACTCAATTTTGATTACCTCAAACCAAAAACATTCCTTGCATGAACCAGCAAAACAAAGCTTGGCAAAACTGGGGCCTTTGATGTGTTCATCTCCCTGTGTTTTACATGCCAAGCAAAAAAAATAAATAAATAAATAAATAAATAAATAAAAAAAAAATAAGTATTTATATCAGGGAGTGCATTTTAGTTGTTACTGTTTCTTATTCTCCTTTTGAGTTTAATTAGAAAACATGCCTGTACTCCTCAACCCCCACTATATGTTGTTTGGCTGCCTAATGAGAGCTGGGTAGAAGACGGAAAATATCCCATCTGTTGTGTGTTTAATGGCTGGATTCTTGAGTTCTCATCTTACAGCGGGAGCGCTGGGATGGAGCAGACAGCACCCATCTGCTGGCCACAGCAGAAAAAAGAAACAACAAATCACAGTTTTTCAACTCTCATCACCATCATCACTCTCCACTCTAAGTGCAGAGGTGCCACAAAACATTTAGATGAGGGTCCATCGACAGTATGCACAACATTGACATATGCCTGGATGCAAGTCTTCAAGCCAGCTGAGTACTGCAGTTGTCAGTCAGAATGCTGATGATCTAATGAATCAGAATTTTGTCAGAGGAAAACAAAATGCTTCTCACAATTCAATGTGATGGACAGCCTGAGGTAATTATTCACTAGTAGCTGTCTTTTTGATGTGATTCAAAGGTGTAGAAAGAAATGACATTTTACTAATCCATCAGATATTTCCTCAAATCTTAGTACTTTCCTTGATTTGAAATGAAAATCTTGAAGTTGCACCTAAATAATGACATTTACACGTTTCCATCAGGCTTTAGAACACATCATAGCACAAACCTACTGACAAAATTAACAGAGCATCCCCTTAAAGCCTTAAACATAAAACTTCTGAACACAAACCAAACCCAAATACTGATAAATTTCATATTTATCTGATATTTTTTTCCTTTATAGTACAAAATAGACATGAAGTTCCACAAAGTACTTCATTCAGGCCAACCCTATTTTACTTGATGTCATAAAGTTCAGTTGTTATGTAGACGATGCTCAAATATACCCATCTATTGTTATATAAAACCATTTAAGCAACTAAACTACAACACATAAAACATAGATGATTTACATTTTCTACTTTTAAGAGAAGACAAATATATCATTCTCCTTCATGTGACTCAAGGATGTTTACTAAAAAGCAGACTTCAAGAAAAATGGAATGACATTTTGGTTAATTTTGAAAACAAAACAAAAAAAAAAACACATTTTCCAAAAAAGCAAAACCTAAAACCCTAAAATAAAACATCTACAACCATGTGCAAAGTCAATTGCTACTGAATATTTTTAGAAAATGCAACAACAAAATGTTTAAAAATTACATCATCAGGTTTGGCTTTCTTTTTGTTTGGCCATGTGAATCTTCAACTCTCAGAAAGAATGGCTTCATAAACCTCTCTTGGAATGAAGTTGCTAATGTTAAAATGAAAACTCAAGGTATCCTTCCTGCTATTGTGCTTGATAGGTCATAAGGTACACAGTGTTACAATTAACAGCAGCAGCAATAGCTTCATCTCAATCATCAAGGTCGCCTTTTGAAACACCTTTTTAACTTTATGGTTCAAAAAGCTCTCCCTTAATTCACCTCTCCATTTCAAATCTGAACAATGAATCTTTAATGACTGATTTATTGCTGTAATTAAACCAATGCTGATTAACCTGGAGCCAGGCTATTTAGCTAAACAGCAATTGTTTTGAAAAAAAAAAAATGTTTTATGAAACTATTAAACTAGTTGCACATTAATAATCTGATTGTAAAGTTTTTGCCAGGCTTTAGAGCACATCAAATTACTGGAAAAAATAAACAACAATCTTTCCACTGGATTAGTCATAGACCTTCTACAAGTACTACACAGTACTAACACTTTTCACTGAGTAATCCTTAGATATACTAATCTGTAAAGCCATATAAAATCTATAAAGTAATTCGACAAGTATTCTTAAAGTCAGAAAATATAGATGGTTTATCTTATCTGCTCATATGATTAGCAAAATTTTTCATTCTTTAGATCTGTAGACACTTTTTAGCTGTTTTTCTAAAGATGGTCTTGCTCTCTGTCATTGTATACGCTAGTGTTGCTGTCACTTTTTGTCATAAAAATGACTTCAACTGGATTTCACCCAAAGCATCTAAATTGCTTTTTTGACGTAACGCAGATCACAAACAGAAAATGAATGCTCATACTAAAGCAAAAGCATAGTCACATTCGTGTAGGTGTAAAAACAGAGCAACTCATTACACAGAGGAATAATCCAGTCTTAAACAAGTCTGTGAATGAGCAGATCATTTTTTTTTTTATTGATGGTAGTTTTCAGGTTTCCAGAAATAATACTAGACCTGACTATTGTCGTTATTGTATGATTTTTTTTTAATTTAATATTTGACGTTAAAATAGAAAAAGAGCAAATATTTAAATCATCGTTGACAGTTAATTTCATAAATTTACTGGAAATTATTTCATAGATAAGCCTGTAACACACTGTGAAGACTCATGAGCTCACAAAATGTTCGTTCCTCTCTCCCACACAAACGTATAAAAGAACTGCAGATGGTGATGTGCCGGTGGAGGACAGACTGTATCCTTGAAATATTAGAGCACATTAATCAAGAAAATGGTGTGGTCCACAGACCTGGACTCATCACATGTTGTAAAAGCGAAAATGCATGCAGTTTCTTTGCAAGTAAATATGACAATAAATTTAGTTTATAATTTGTTTTGTTGCATTTAATAGATAATTTTTTAAATCATCTAAGTGTCAGAGCACAAAAAGAAATACAATAAAATACTGCCTCTAACTGATAACGTCCCACCTATTTCCGTTTCCAGCCTTGCCCTGGGGACAGTGACCAAACGGTAAAAAAGGATGGGATGTGTCCATTCATTTAAAAATTAAAAAGAATAATTTTAAATCAATTTATTTGAAAAGGAACCAGTTAAGTAATGCTAAAAGTTGAAACATAATCTACTTCTTGCCAGAGCCCTGATAAAAACAACCCAAGAAATAGTAATTTAAAGTAATCAGTGTAAGAACAACTTTGAGGACACAAAGTACACTGGTGCAGAGGGGCTGTAAAATCCTGGTAAAATACTGGGATATTTCCAAATGCTTTCCATAGGACCTCAATCTCTGATGTTTTGGAAATAATCCAAGTTGGAAACATTTTATTGGAAATTCATGTGAAATTCTGAGAATTAAGTGAAAATTCTGGATAATTTAAAACAACCTTGATTACATCTAAACATAAATAAACCTGTTAGTACATCAAATCTGGGCAACCATGAGACATTTAACATCAAATTTAACATCCAACTTACCACCAAAACCAGCAAAAGAACTTACTCCACTCTATATATGACTACAACCGTTTTGTGGTTTTTACTCCTCTGTCCCACCCACCAACAGCTAACATGATGAAGATTTAATCAGTGTTATGTACTTCAATTGTCAGTGAATACGATGTTACCTGTTAGGTGTTTAGTAATAGACTATTTGTGAAATGGGTTCCATCTGGTGAGCTGGATGTACAGTGAACCCCAGCCTATTCATGGTTCAGAATTGCCTGAAAATTAATGGGGGGTTTTCCATAGTGCATATCTAAAATATTTGAAAGAAAATGCAGGTTGGCAAGCTAAAATACCTAGCCGCAGTTCTACTTGACACATTATTGGCTGGTGTTTGCAAGGCAGCCTATCCAGGAGCTGAATTTATTTTCCTTACTGATTGTACCCCTATGGGTGGAGATCAGGAAGACTGTGGATGTTAGCTTCTTTGGGAGTGCTAAGGTAGTTTCCACTGTGCATATTAATGCATTGTAAAGGTATATTCAGTACTTGAACTATTAAAATAGGCAATTATAAATGTTTCAAGTATTCACAGATCTCTGCTTTTCATGGGTGATTGTGGTGCCTAACCCCTCCAGAGTCTGGGGTCCACTGTATAATTACACCATTAAAGTCCAGTGGTATAAAACTAAATATTTGGTTTCTGCCAACCTTCATTTGTTTATAGAGAATATCCCACATATCAACTTTTGAATTCCTTTCTCTATGAATATGTAAAGAGCAATATCATCACATTTAAACAGCAGCAATTAAATACATGAATGGCTGACTGATTAATCACTGTTACACTGTTTGGCAAGTTTTCCATCAATCTACTAATCAGGAAATTACAGATTTCAGAAGTGCTTGAATAAATGTCGGGCTCTTGGGATTAATGTCGTCCTCTGTCAATCAGAACAGAAGCCAAAAACACAAGGTGGATTCGGGATCATCATATATTCATATCACCTCCAGGACTTGTTTTTTCCTCCTGTTTGAGTAGTCTAAATTCAGATTGAGGCCACTGGGGTTTGGCAGAATTCACAGTTTCAACAAATGCTAAAACACACGGAGCAGGTGGGTTTTACAATGAGGAAACGGCATCTGTGCTCTCATCCACGAAGCGGTGCCGCAGCTATTCGCATTAGCATTTCATACACAGAGAAGCTTTCCTTCTCCCTGCCAGGTAGGTTCCCACATGAGTGGATGAAGTGTGAGAGATTTGGGGGTTTCGCAGATGCTTGCTGCACTGCTTTTCAACGGCCCACAGCAACTCGTGTATGTGTGTGGGGGTTGTTCGGAGCAGCAACAGACAATTATGCCTCATCGTGCAAATAAAGAAGAAGCTGGTAAAACAGACAACAGAGACAAAGCTGGAAAGATTAGCCCCTGTGAAATGAAAGAAAAGTTTAACTCAGGGTTGTATTTATACTTTTTTTTCAGTCCTTTTAATACAACTTTGAATTATAGCTTTAAAAACATATCTTTAAGAATAGCATTAAATTAGAGACTATAATCTCTTTTCGCCATTTCAGATTTCATTATTCTGAGTCTTCAAGTATTTTCATGTATCTTCTCGCACTGTTTCTTTAAATCTGATTAAAGCATATTTTACATATATTCTTTTTACATGTTTCTAGAATTCCTCATGGTGGCAGCATGTTGGAGTAGCTCTGTTAGTTCTGATTTGTTTTTGTTTTTTTTTGTAGACTTTTGTTTATAATTTTGAGGCATTGCTTGTTTGAACAATTATTCCCTCTTGTTCTGGATGCTGTGCAGCTGGAAGGATTTTTCCTCTTACTTTTTTACTTTTGGACAGTTGATGCCATGACGTATAACCGTGGCAACAATGTTTTGTTTTTACAACTGGGAGCAACTGATTACCATCTCAAAAGCTCAAATAACACCTTAACTATGATCCCAAATCCCAGGGGGAGCTGGAGCAAAGAGAGAAGAAGGAAGTCAAAATCTTCCATCGATCACAATGGGTAAGGATCATATCCCCTACTCCAACATCTCTCTGCCTTAATGTCTAACCATACGGCCAGACAAAAATTTAAAGAGGAGTGGCAAAACAAAATGAGGTGGATTAGCAGCGCTTGCCAACAATTGATTTCATCCAGGACATGTTACAGTGAAATAGTCTCCGTCCCTGGATATCGAATTGTTAGCATGTCATGAGACTGTCATACAGCAACAATCTTCAGTCAGTGGGCTTATTCAGAATCGTTACAACACTGACTGACTGTATCAGAGAAACTTCCTGCCCACAGCATCACCATCTACAATGACTCTTTGAAGATACTTGGATGGCATGAGTTATGACAACATTTAATTTCCCTTTGGGATAAATAATGTATTTTTGAATTGCATTGAATTGAATGTCAGCAGATAATTTTGTTTGTTAAAGAAACCCAAAGGCAGTAGCAACTGCATATATATTCATAGCTTTTTGGATCAGACTACAATATCTGGTCGAGATGCACAGATCAGAGATTTGTGGCCAATTTTCTTCACGCTTTTGGTCTCTGACGTGCCGATACCAATCTTAGCTCATTCTTAATTCTCTATAACAACCATGGAAAAAGCATTCAAAATATTTCTTTGTAGTCTGCTTGCAGCTATGAATTAATGACATGTGCCAAACTACTCATTTTTAACCAAAGTTGCAAACATACCAAATGGCAAAGGACCAAACTGACCAGCACAAGCCAGAGTCAAGCTCTTTGTTATAGCGGTATGAACGGATAGCCGTCTCATTTGTGCTTTCAACACGCTTTGTGACTTTTAGCATCCTGGACACTGTATTCTGCATCAGGTTTATACATCTACTGCAGCGACTCTCTTAGAAGACATTAGCTAATAGTTATTGCATTACAAAATGTCCTTTGCATATTGCGCACACTTTCGCAGGTTAGTGTAAAACAGAATTTTTACCATGAGGACGACAGTATATTTCATAAACAGTTGCAATAGTTTGCACATACTACAAATTTGTATAAGACTGATTAAGGTCTGAATACAGACAAGGTGGTGTGTCTATACCACAAATGTTGGTTAAAACATATGCCTCCCATACTAGGGATCTTATTCAAGGTTGAAATGCAGTTGGTTCATGAAAGCAGTAGTGTCTAGTATGGTTGATAAACTTGGTAAACACTCTGAATCTGAGTGGAAATGAGTTATATAAATATTAAATAGCAATCATGTAATTTTAGTACAATAGAAGAAACTGGAAAGCCAGTGCACATGGTTCAACACTGAATAATATGACTGATTAAGCTGATGAATACGAATTAATAATTAACTATATAATAAAACACGCTATTACACTATTTTCTAAATGTAAAAAAGAGACTGGAAACCCAACAGTACAACAAATTCCTTTTTGAGTATTTGGTTGCTTTTAAAACATATGTGGAAAAGAAAAGCAACAATAAAATAATCTGTAGAGTTGCGACTGGAATTTTTAAAATCGAATATGCCCAATATTGCATAACTAATTTAACACTAATTGGTCCAATTAGGTGCAATATTTACAAATGTAAATGGAAGCATCTGTAATTAATTTGACTGAATGTTATTTTTAATTGGATATTAATTCAGAAAGTATTGATTTTCCAGTGTTGGACCTGCTGATCAACATTTACAGCTAAATGTAATAAATTTAGCTAACTTATTTGTGCAACACTGATTAGTAGTAATCATGTTATTTACATTTTTGTTCTTTGAAATAAACAAATTAAAATTAATAAGTCCATGAGTTCTAATACAGTGAAACAGTCAGGATATTATACTAGTCGATGCATACTAGAGGTAAGTGCTAATATCTTAATAAAATCAATGACAAACTATAAAAATAAATAAAATGTGACATATCAGCAAATCTTCCAAGAGTTAACAGAGGTTCAGTGAGTGTCTAAAATAGAATAGAAATGTCCTTTATTGCCCCGCAATGGGGAAATTTCTGTGCAACAGCAGCAACGTGGAAGGCAATCAAAGCAATTTGACTCACACAAAGACAGAATATAAAATATATAAAAACCAGAATAAAAGAATAAAATACTGCACAGTAAGGACAATATTTTAATATTCATACTGTGTAGTTATAAAAAAAAGTGTACTTCAGTCCAAAGGAGTCCAAACTGAGTTGGTTAATTTAAAAATGTACAAAATGTGCATGTCTATTTGAGGATTTAAAAAGACAGACTATTTACATTTTGTGACAATAAAAAAACTGTGCAACAGCAGAGATGTGCAGATGACAGCAGAAATGTTATTCAAAATGAGTTAAGTTGTACAGATACCAGCATGGATGTAAACACTTATCAAGTTTGATATGAGCAGTGATCATTATCACTATAGAGTCTCACAGCTGCTGGGAGTAAGGATCTGTGGCAGGGCTGCCCAAGTCCAATCCTCATCCTGCAACTTTTAGATGCATCTCTGCTTCAACACACCAGGTGTTGAAAGCATTGGAGAAATCAAAGAACATGATCCTCACAGTGCTTCCAGGTTTTTCCAGGTGGGTCAGAGCTTGGTGCAGGAGGTAGATCATGACATCATCCACCCCAACGCCAGGCTTGTAGGCAAACTGCAGTGGATCCAATGAAGACCTCACCAGGAGGCAAAGGTGGTTGAGAACCAGCTTCTCATGGTCTTCATCAGATGAGACATTAGGGCCACCGGCCCATAGCTGCTGAGGTCCTTTGGATGTTTAATCTTTGGCACTGGTACCAGACAAGAAGTCTTCCACAGTTGTACTTTTCCCAAGTCTCAGGCTCATGTTGAACATGCATCCCATGATGCCACGCAATTTATCTGAGCAGCACCTCAGGAGCCTGGAGCTGATGTTTTCTGGACCTGCAGCCTTTTGCACCTTGATCTTTTGTAGCTCATTCCTCAACTGATGTGCTGAAATGGACAAGATGGAGGTGAGGGAGGGGGACTGTACAATGAAGTCCTCTGAAGTTGAAGGGGGTGGATGATGGCTGAGAGCTGAGAGGTGTGAAGTCCTAAGAAGAAAAGCTGGTAGTCAAAGGTTATGGGGCTAACAGCAGGGTGGACTGAGCTGTGGAATGGGTGGGTGAATGGTCAAACCTGTTAAAGAGCTGGTTCAGGTCGTTCACCCACCCTAAAGCCCCTTTTGCACTGTAGGGCAAAGCCTGGCTTGGTCTGGCCCAACCTGGGTTCAAACCCGGGTCCAGAGTTTTTGTATTAGCACTTACAGCCCGGTTCCACCCAGCTCCCTGGAACCCCAAGAGCAGTGGTTCCAGTCAAGCCAGCCAGATGGGGCTGGGTTTAAGTCAACTGTTGATTAGTGCATTGGCTGCAGGGGCGGGTACAGAGAAGAGTCATCCTCCAGATCTCTCAGTCAGAGGAGTGTTAGACTTTCTCGATGTCCATCATTTTGACTGACAGTGTCCAAAAAAAAAAAAATTCTACCATAATCCATTCTTACCTATAAGTTTTTAAATGATAATGACATATTCAGTTGTTTCTTATTATTATTCTGTTTAAATAAAATTCAACAAGCTGAACAGAGAATCCGCATTGTGCCATCACACATCAAGCAGATAAATACATGTACGTTTCTCAGCAGTGGAAAAAAAACAAAAAAAAACAAAAAACACTGACTATGGTCCCAATAACTGCAGATAAACAATAAGATTAAATGATTGCACTTAATTTATGAGCTATTCATCTATGGTTGCCTGAACATTTATAATCTCACAATTTCCTGGCCTGCATGAATTGCTTGTGCTTATAAATGTCTTAGGGTTTTGATGATCTGGAGAATAAATCTGTGCTACACTGGACTTACAAGTCAAAGTTCAGCCAAGGTTTTGAAATCAGGGAACATTTTTCCAATTGAAGCGATCAGAAATCAGCAAGAACCTCTGAATGAGGGGATTTCCGCAACTCGCTTTGTTCCAGCAGGGGAATTTCCGCAAGCTGCAGCGGTAGTTCAGCTGCACCAAACTCGAGTCCAGATCAGAGAAAATACTATTTTATTATTATTATTTTTTTTTTTTTTTTTTTTTTTTTTTTTTTTTTTTTTTTTTTTTTTTTTTTTTTAGTGATTCAGTTAAAGGTAAAGCTAAGGTAATTATTTTTCCAAGCTTCCTCACTGATAAGCAGGCATAAAAGGAACTGGGCAAGATTGGGGAGATGGCTTAGGCAGCTTTAGAATTTGCTTGATATGACGTTCCCTGCCCACTTTCGAGGTGAGACTCTGACCAGTGCAAACACAACCAGGGCTAGAGTACAATAGGGCCAGGCCAAAAGGCACTAGGACAGGCCCTGCAGTGCAAAAATGTCTTTTGTCTCTGACAACCTTGGGGCTTCATTTTTAACCTATAGGTAAAGTAAGTCCAAATATTTACCTATTTACCTCAGTTTTATAATGTGAAACCCTTGATCCATCCATCCTGTTTCTGAGTTGCTGGCCAGAAAAGATATGGAGTTGCTTCAGCAAATTCTTGGTCTTCCCCAAGGTTTCGTCCCTTTGATCACACATTCAAAAGAAAAACTTGAAACTAAAATTTGAAATAAGTAAGATTTTCATTCTGCACATGACTTTGGGGTGTAGAATGAGACGCTGAGAATCTTTACAAATTCTTCAACAAATCCAAACTATATCTAAATTATTTTCTGATTGTTAGATGAAATAGTTGTGTTTACGTTATATCAGGTATATTTTCATTTAAGTGATACACCAGAGAGAGACATATTACATAAAACCATTTTAACATTAAAAATGATTTCATAGGGAGTTTAGAATCTGGCTGCCGGCATGAGGTTGTTGACTTGTTTCCCTCTAATTGCTTTCTGAGATTCATTCTGATACACAGAGAGCAATTTGACACTTTGGAACATGATCTGACAGCCTGGCAGCAGCTACTGAGTACAGTAAAGCCCTTGGGGTGAGGCAGATGTGGGCAGATGTTGCAAAGTGAATGGTGAAGTCACAATTTTGGAAGCTGTTCCAATGAAGTCTGATTACGCGTTGCACATCTTAATGGAGCGAGAGCAGCAACAGTAATGGATTAAATTTTGTTGTAGTTTTACACTATGGATGGAACAATATTTATTATTGTTGTGTAAAAGTGTATTAATATGTAAAGCTACAATTACATAATATACAGTAACTTGCGAAAATATTAATTCATGTAACACCTAACAAACTTCAGTGTATTTTATTAAGATCTTATACAACACAAAGGGATGCACAAATCAGAAATGAAAAATATGAATTTATTCAAAAGTCTTTAAAAAAATTGAAGAATGCACAATAAATTTGAGTTCAGGTAAATAAATCTGCTATAGAACCATGCTTAGCTGCTATTTACAGCAGCAGATGGGGTATGTCTCTACCAGCTTTGCACAGCTTTCACTTGATGCACTTCCATTCTAAACGGTGACTGAATTGCTATCAAGAATGCGGAAATTTACAGTGTTTAACTGCGCCGAGATAGTGTACATTACTTTAATGTAATGTAATTTAACCATCTTGTTTATTTTTATTATATTTCAGGATCAACTGATGGCCAGTGGAAAGTAATTTGTGAAAGAAATTCTAAAGCTCTATGACTGCCTCAATGTGGCTGGATAATTATTAGCTGAATTAAAAACGTAAGTCATGGTATCAGTTTCACTTTCATTTTCAAGCATCTAGCATGATGTGGTGAGAGAAGCGTGTGCATAGTTTAATGTGAGATTATTTAATGTTTCTGTTTGCTCACTGCCACAGTATTTTAGTAGTCACTGGGATTCTGCAGCAGTGACAGACACTGATGGGATACACGGCTGTTGGGCGCTGCAACACTTATGTGAGGGAATTTTTCAACATGTCCAAAAGATCTATGCTCGCCAAGAAAATCTGGTGATTAAAGTGTGCATATTTTGTAGACAAAATGGTTCAACATTGGTCTTATCTACAGTGGGCGACAGGTGCAAATGTGCAGCAAACAGCAAAACACGCAGCAAACAGTTGTAAATGAACTGCAAACACATGGACGATGCAAACTTCAAAACACAAATAAACACAAAAATGCTGCAAACAAAAAATGTTGCAATCATTGCCTAAAAATAGAAGCAAAAACCTACAATAAACAAAACAAATGCAAACGAAAAATGCTGCAACCACAAATTAAATGTTGCAACCACAGACAAAATGCTGCAACAGCAGAAAAAAAATACTGCAACCACAGAAAAAGCAACACGAGCAACAGGTAAAATGTTGCAAATAGCAAAAACAACTGAAAATATGAAAAGCTGCCAACTTGCTTCACAAAACTGAAGTGTTCCAAACCACAAGGGGGAGTTTGGAGTAGATAATATTACCTACATAAATATCCTGATGTTCAATAATATTGGAAAACACTGCATGTTTCAAGGAGACATGAAGTATAACATACCTTTTCATCCTTCATCTTTCTTCTGGACATCCAATTAAATCATGACATCCTGTCTTTACTGAGAGTCTGGTCCCATACAATTTGTTGTTTGACTCCACCTAGTGGTCTGGAGCACTTCCGTTTTGTGGAGAAAGTTTGCAGCATTTCATACTTGCTGTTTTTACTAATTGTGGCATTTCCCCCCTTGCTCCTTTTTCCTGTGGTTGCAACACTTTGTGTGTTTGTGGTTGGAATATTTTGTCTGCAGTTGCAACATTTTGTTTTGCAGCATTTTTCGTCTGTATTTGTTTTGTTTATTGCAGGTTTTTGCTTCTATTTTCTGTGATTGCAGCATTTTTGTTTTTGTTTACGGTGTTTTTCTATTGCATTTGCTTTTTTTTATATGTGTGTTTTGGAGTTTGCATCATTCATGTGTTTTTAGCACGTTTCACTGTTCGCTTCGCATTTGCACTTCTCGGCTCCCAAACATCCTGATCAGAGCACCTTCTTCCACGTTTGCAAGAGCACTACATGGTCTGTCGTACGTTTCTCTCCAATTACATCTGCAAGTCTTTGGGGATATGTCTTTACAAGCTTTTCACATGCAGTTTCTTCTTTGCAAAATCAGTGAAGAAAATTACCCCTACATGTTTCAGTGTAAGGATCGTGTCTTCAGGGTGATGCGTTAGCTTTCCTGAACACATGTTATAGTTAAACAAAGGTGGAGTCTATTTCCTAATTATGTGACTTCTGAAGCAGAAGAAGTTACAAAGTTGATGTCAATTTTTCTTACTTTCTATGACACAAAAATCTACATAGGCCTTCTAGCTCATGAGTTGGAATTTGATCTAAATTTGAGTGCATTCTGGAAAACTGCTTGTTTATCAGACTTAGTACTGAATATATTCTCTTCTGTAAGTGTTCAAGTTGTATTGAAATTCCAATGGTCGCCTTAACTGGAGCGGACAGCCCCCACGGCTTGCCTCTCATCCACCGCAAATCTGCAAATCACTATGGATGCCATGTCCATCACCTCCTCACCTCCTCCTCTTCTTTCCTCTCATTCTTGTGAGGCACTGGCATGGTCCAATTAACATCCCAGCGATGCATCGTGAAGGGTGAGCCAGCCTGGCAGGCGTGCAGCACACTAATGTTTTATCAGTGCCATGGATCTGGGTTTCTCTTTGCACTGCGACACTGACAACTACCTGACACGACTCGCCTTTCCCACCCTGTCAGGACTCTACACAGTTTCTGAAATAGACCCTATAAAGTAATATATGCAGGGAATGTAAATTAAAATGTCACTCCGCTGCTGTTGTAGCTCCGCATAAGAGTGGAGAACGTGTGCAAGCATATGTTTTGCACTGTTTCATTCAAAGTCCTGTCATTCTAAGTTCACTCCAATATTGTCCATCAGCATGCTTTCTCTACATTCTGCTGAGGTCTCCTCCAGCATACTGCTGAATATCTGCCACCCTATTCCATGTGATTTGCTGACTACAAATGTGTAAATGAAATGCCTGAAGCTTAAAATGTAAATCTGGCAGGGGGTAAGTGTGATACGAGACGCACCCAGGTGAATAAAACAGCTCTTCCTGAAAAAAAAAAAAAAAAGGTGAAGCACCCAGAGTGAGACCAAAAGGCACTACCCATCAACCCGATGCTTTAAAGCAGGGAACAAAAATGAAGCACTTTGAGGCAGCCCCCAGGATTCCAGACACGAACACACAATGATTACATAATGACAGTTCATCCTTTACAGCTATTTAAAAAAAGTCAACGTCTCTGAGCAAACACTCACGAATGGGAGATGGAAATCCAAACCCTCTAATAGAGCATTAACTATTCATGCAGCATATTGGCAATCAAATGGCTCTGTTTTCATATTCTGCAAAATCAATCTTCCACTAAAAAAATGGAACAAAAATGCAAAGGGAACAATCTCATATCCATCAAAGTGTGGAACATTTTTTCGTAGCTTTGCAATATTTAAAGCTATTAAAACTTTTAAAATCTCTATTTATATTTAAGAAATCTTATTTTGTTTTGACTCAAATACAGAACTGCAACGGTTTCCTGTTGCCATAACACAAAAGCCAAATCCCACAGAGCACCTAAAGCTAGGGCTGAACCATCTTCTGGCTCTAATTCTCTTCATCATGCAATGGCTCTTAACCTTTTTATAGCAGCATAGTAAATCCTAAGGGTTCCAAGTACTACTACACGTACAGTACTTCATCTTCTTTCATTTTTCTTGTAGTTTAGGGTGCATAGTCATGTGAATAAACAATAAAAACTAAAAAGATATATTAAATTTTACTATGACGTAAAAAATGCCATTTCTGGTGACCAATACGTGAGGATATGTACTCCACACTTGCACATGTATTCCACTTAAAATATCTAAGAAAACACACATATGGATTTATCACATCAGATGCAAATTAATACATCATAGTTACCTCAGATACTAAGTTGGTTGTGCTTGTGACTGGTTAAGTAAGAGTAGTAACATGGTAAGATCCAAAGAGCCTTCTCAGACCTTCAGAAGGAAGACTGTAGCAACTTATGGGTCTGGTAAAAGGGGGTCTCACAGTAACACACAATCAGTCATTTTAGCAAAAGTGGAGGATGTGGAGCCCCATCTTCGTCCGTCTCCATCCTCATTGTGTCCACAAGACACTTCACCTGCCTTGCCTGAGGGTGGTGGTCAGAAGGCCAGCTGGTGCCGGTGCATGGCAGCCTTGCTTCTGTCAGACTGCCCCAGGGCAGCTCTGGCTACAATCCAATAGCTTGCCACCATCAGTGTGTGAATGTGTGCGTGAATGGGTGAATGGCTGAATGCAGTGTTAAGTGCTTTGGGGTCCTCTGGACTAGATAAAGGGCTATACAAGTATAGGCCATTTACCAATTACCTTGCTCAGATTTTGCCATTTATACAAGATTCATACAAGACCCCTCTTGGAGTGGACTGTAAGATGCAAAAACAATTCTTAGAAAAACAATCAAAAAACGACAGCACAAGTTTAACTTTCAAGGGAGGTGTGCAAGTGTTGCTCTCTAAGGCCCTGTTTACATGGAGCTGTTCTTCAGTTAGACTGTAACATGTTTGTTGTGATCCAGATGCTAGTTTACATGACATCAGCGACCATGGTCTCTCATACAGGCATTTTTTTCAAACCAGATCTCAGAGTGAAACTTTTCTGTAACACAACCTGCTGAGATGTGAAGTATTCCGCTCGTGTGAAAGTGCATATGCACAGAACACACAGCAGCAGGGTTTATTCTACACATGCACAGGCAGATGACAACAAAAACTACAGCGGATAGCATTGTGCTGTGTTGTGCTACTTAACCTGTTAAGTTTAACACAATTTCTGATAAGGAATATGTGTGTTACATGAGCACTTTGTTCATGAGAGAAGGAGACGGGTTACTGTTTACTATGAGGTGGAAGAAAGCTAGTAGGTGGGAGCTGTTAAATCACAGCGCCATATAGTGGCCCGGCATGACAACTACAGCTGACTCACGGTGTCTCTGTGGTGCCATCTGAACGTGGAAGTTTTCCCCAATCAACATTCAAAACTTCCAATTTCCTGGCAGCAGTCTTGTGTAAATGTAGCCTAAGAAAAACCATGAAGACCAGACTGAAGTGTGCCAGAGAGATTTGAGACATTCCAACTGTGAAGCATGGAGCTGAAAGTGTCATGGTTTAGGGATACTTTTGCAGCAGGACCAGCTGAGCATTAAGAAACTAAAAGTCCTGGGCTGAGTCAAGAACCAGATCTTGAAATCAAAGAATTCCTGTGGGGTGACTTCAAATGAGATGAAGATGCAAGAAACCTCTCTAACATCTCACAGCTGAAAACGAGGAGTTTGGAAAACTTTTGTAAACTGATGTTGGAGACTGGTAAATATTCACAGGAAGCACAGCCATCTACCACAAAAAAATCAATATGCATTTCTAATAATGAAAAACAGAATATTTAAATCATCGTAATTTTTCACATATAGTTTAATATTTTTACTCTGAAGACAAAATTCGAGTTGGATAAGTACCGCTGAAGTCAGAAAAGGACCCCTGACTCAGCACTCCCAAATTTAGCTGTGTCTCTTTCACAGAGATATTACTGCCATTATATTTGTGTAGGGTGTTTGTTTCTCTTTTTCCATAGAAACTGCAGAGGACCCCTACCTATTTGTGGATCAGTATTTAAAGATTCACCTATTTGCGGATTTTTCTGTGGAACATAACACCTAGTTATTAGTGGAAAATCCACCTAGTCATGGATTTTTCATAGAGAATATCTAAAATATTTAAAAGAATATGCAGCTTGGGAAACTGAAAAACCAAAGCACAATACTATTTGACACACTATTGGCTGGGGTTTGCCATCTATCCATTCATCCATCCATCCATTATCTTCCACTTAATCTGGGATTGGGTCATGGAGGGTCAGCAGCCTAAGCAGAGGTGCCCAGACTTCCCTCTAACCAGCCACTTGGGCCAGCTCTTCTCGAGAAATCCCAAGGCATTCCCAGGCCAGCTGAGAAACATAGTCTTGGTCTCCTCTCAGCGGGACATGCCCAGAGCACCTCACCAGTCCTACAGTCCTAACCAGTTTGCAAAGCAGCCAATTCAGGAGCAGAAAAAAGTAAGACTCTAGATCAGGCATGCCCAAGTCCAGTCCTCGAGAGCTACCATCCTGCAAGTTGTAGATGTATCCCTTCTCCAAAACACCTGAATCAAATGAACAACTTGTTACTGCTGGTGAGGGAATTTATCAATTTGATTCAGTGTTGTTGGAGAAGGGATGCGTCTAAAAATTACAGAATGGTAGCTCTGGAGGACTGGACTTGGGCACCCCTGCTCTAGATATTAGCTTCTGTTCTAATGCTAAGACGGTTTCCACTGTGCATATTAATGCACATTAAGGTATATTTGGTGTTTGAACTATCAAAATAGGCAATTATAAGCGTTTTAGAGGGAGTTTCAGGTATTTGCAGATTTCAGCTTTTCCCAGGCATCTGTGGTCTCTAACACTGTTCCATTAGAGGTCTCTTCATATTAAATGGACTAAACTTATTAACCGCTTTTCTAGTCATACAGACCACTCAGAGTACCTGACACCATATACACATTCACTCATTTCACTCATTAATATACAATCACACACATTCATACACCGATAAACTGATCAGCAGGCAGCTTGGGGTCACAGGGCCACATACACATATTGCAGGAGGAAGCTGGAATCGAACCAGCAACTTTCAGATTGCAAGACACCCACTGGGTCACGGTTACCCCAACAAATGCAAGTGGTTTGTTTCCACCATGGCCACATGAATAGATAAGGGAAAGATGCAAAAATCAGTAACCTGGTTCTTTAAAGATAGATAACTCCTTACCAACTTGCAATATATGAGCAACTGAATTTGATAGTACTGCATCATTATTTGAAATGGTCTATATGTAACTGGTTATGAATCAGACCCGACACGACTGGAATGCTAGAAGTGGGGCAAGAAAAACTATTTCATAATATTTGACTATGTAACTCATATTTTAAGTTATTGAGTGTTCACAATCAATTTTTAACATTTACTGATGAAAACATCTCCAGAAAGCTGATCTGGAATCAATCAAGAAAAGAAAGAATAAAGAAAGTCGCTAAAGCTGTTGTTTTGTGGTTTCCTTGAAGTCCATGCAGGAGAAGGTTTTCATTTATTGTGTGCTCTTGAGATGAAAAGCATAACACCATAATGCAGCAGCACACTGTAGATGCTTGCCCACAATCAAACTTCCTTTTACAGAGCTGAGAGCTCTTAAAGGAAATGCTTTGTTGGTCATTCGTCACTGCCAGAGAGAGTAGGAGATGAATCATTCTAATGTTACTCTCACCCATACTGAAGAAACCCATAGTGCAATAATGTCAGAGTGATGCATACTGCTCTGTGTCCTACTGTAAAACTCAACATGAACAGTGAGATGAGAATATGACAAACACATTGATTTGCAGCTGAAAGTCACAACACTTTCTCAATAATTACTTTCTGATACCGTTGGTGAGGCACATCAGTGAGTCTGTTGTGCTGTCAAACTTCAAGTCCAATTGAAACGTCTCCTGATGAGTTTTTGTTGTTTTGGTTTGAAGTCTGTGGAACTGCCCATTCTGTGAGTACTGATCATCTGGTGAGCAAGCTTAAAGTGGATTTACAAAATGACAAATGTTTTTGTAGTTGAAAAGTTTTACTATTTGGGGTAACTTTTTCTATCAGTGATTTTTCATTGTACATGATGAGGGAGTATCAATGCAAAATTTTAAATGACTAAAACCATCACCAACAGCCTAACCCATGTTTGCAAAGATCCTGAAACTCTGGTATTTATGAACAGGAATCTAAATAATATATAAATATTTACTGACAAACTATTAATGATATTTGAATTTTTTAGCTGCTCTTGTAATTAGAAAAGCAGAGGATACTAAGAGGGGGTATTTATCGTATCGTTTATCATTTATCATGATAAATTTCTTGTCATGATAAGAGTTTTGATTAATGTTGTCACAATAAATTCCAATTATTTTTTTTTTAAATATCTGTATTATTGGGATTGTTATGTTTGCTATTTTCTCCACTGTTTGTTCAATGAGAATATCAATAAATATCAATAAATTTGAAATATGATGAAATGCAGTGACTGTGTACAGTTTAGTGATAAGAATCACACTACACTGTCCTAAAGAAGCGTATTACAAGTTGATGTGTTTTTCAAGTATTTCTGTTTCTGGGGCTATGATTGCTGTGTCATACAGTCACGGCCATACCGTTACCTAAAAAAAAAAAAAAAAAAAAAAAAGTCAGTTGTTCTTATCGTTATATTCTTTGGCATCACAATAGTACCACAAAATATAACAAAACTTAGTCTGTATTGCCCATCCTGAGTAGATACCGATTCATATTTCAAAAGAATTCGTATTTCAAAAGATTTGATTAAAAGCATGTCAGCATCACATAGTAGTCAGAAGTAAAAGAAAAAAACTAGAAAGGTATCTTTTATTAATATTTACCGAATAATTACCTTGGCAAGTGTATTTAAAGTGCTTGAATACATTCTATGAGAAAGACTTCAAGAGTGTATAGCAATGGTTGAGCTATTTGGTTTTAGAAGTAAGCTCAGTACGGATTTATGCATTTATTCCCTGAAGGAAATTTTAAGTAAATATAAGAGAATATCCATTTTAATATGTTTTTTAAATGCATCAAAAGCTTTTGACAGAATGAACCGTTATGAGCCGTTTGTTAAATTACAAAGCAGAGTGGTCCTTGCATATTTAACCAGGATTTTATATTTCTGGTACTCTTATCAATCTGAGCGAGTTAAGCGGGGTACAGAGGTTTCTGAACTTTTCTCTGTATTTAATGGAGTCAGATAAGGTGGAATTTTCTCTCCCGTTCTCTTTAACTTGTACCTTGACAATTTGTCAGTCGAATTAAGTGATTGTAAGACTGGGTGCATGGTGAGGAAGCTTCTTGTTAATCATTTCATTTATGGAGATGTGGTGAGTAAAGTGAAATATTTAGGCCACATTCTAAGGAGTGATCTTTGTGATGATGATGATGATGATGATGATGATGTGAAGAGACAGGGCCACCAGTTGTTTATGCAAGCTAATATTTTAGCATGTAAATTATTGTGCACGGATGATGTTAAAGTGGCCCTTTTTCGAGCCTATTGTGCTTCTTTTTATTCAGCTCACTTGTGGTGTAACTGCAGTAAAGCTGTAATGAAGAAACTGCAAGTGGCTTTTCAGGATGCATTTCAAATTCCCCTCAGGCTTCCATGATGGACATCTGCAAGGCAAATGTTAGTCATGAGCAACGTCCCTACTCTTCATCCCTTACTGAGGAAATACATGAATAACTTTATGTGCCATTTGAATTAGTCAAATAACTAAATAGTTATCGACTAACATGTAGCGACACAAGATATACCTCACGTTTTTTTAGACATTGGAATTACTGTTTGTATGTCCTGTGATGGTTCTATCTGTTCTCCTCTATCGTTGTTTTTAGCTGTCATGACATGGACTAATCTTGTCTGGAATAAAGACAATTACATATATTGATGATAGTTACTCGACAGGAAATTAAAGGGGGGCGTTATGCATTTTTCAGCCACATAGTGCCTTTTTATAGCATAATCAAGTAATTATGTTCTTTGCAGTTGTTATGAAAATGCTGTATATATAAAAATCAACTTAAGAAATTTGACTTCCCATCACAGCCATATCTGACGCCTTAAAACTGGTCTCTGACCCTTTAAGAACCACCTGCCCTTTCTAACACTCCCCCTTCAGCACGTCATCACAACCATGCTTCTCCATGCCATTCATTGATGCCATTTACCACCTTTCTTAACAGCGTTGTAGTTTGTATGATAAGCTCAGCAGACACTAAGGTCCACCAGGTGTTTTGCTAATTGCTGCTGCCCCAAGTCTGGTGAAGCTGTGTGGAGGAGGGCAGGCGGGGGGGTGGGAGGGGAGGTTGGTTGGGCACTTAAGAGTCCAAGGCATAGCTTTGGATAAATAGGTGGCACACTGTATGAGCAGGCGTTAGGCACCCCTGAATGGTTGCCACGGAAGATTCAAGGATTTCTCAAACATGCATGGCTAAGTCAAAGTAACACTCCGGATATGTTTTTGATAAGGGAATGACATTATAACATGATGCAAAGCTCAAAAAAGTTGATTTTGCAAAATACTCCCCCCATTTAAACAAATCAGAGAAAGCTGAAACAAGGGTGTGTAAAATGCAATAGCAACACTGACCAATAATTTTTACTGACATCAATGAGAATATCAAAACAGAACCCATTCAGGAATAATATAATTTTCACTAGGTGGTGCTCTGTTTTCCCCGCTGTGAGCTATTCTCACTTCTAGCTGCCCGATTCCTCTTTAACTAATTCCAAATGAACAGCTGTGTCTGCTGCCAAGAATCTAAAAAGCAGTGTTTTGTGCACGTTTGATGCTCAGTGTGAGGACTAATGTTTTTTTTGAGCCCAGCACATGTCCCCATCGGGGTAAGCATGCCGATGAAATGTAACACCAAAATTCTATATGCATCATTTATGTCTGCAAGCCACAAAACGATGTGACATGGCTACATTCGGGGCACGGGGATTATTTTTCCCTTATCACATTCTGGATTTAAAGAAAAGATGGCATCACTGACAAAGCTCATCAACACTTGCCCTTTCAAAGCCATAATTCCCACTGGACTCAAACTCCCACTGCATCGTAAACCCTGAGTGGCAGGATGAAGCAGTCAGTTACCAGGTTTTGTTTGCCATGATGGGAAGAGAATGTTAGGAGGAAAATATGTGATTCATCTTTTAAAAAGCCTTGGGGCTGTGCTGTTGTAATAGTAATCCACTATTCTCACTCCTGTCTAGTCTGCAAGTGATGTGACTGAAACTATTGTATATTGGCCTCATTGTAGCCACCTAGAGTGAGCCAATTCTAACATGGACCATGAATCCTGAAGGCAGCTTGCTTGTTTGAGGTTGTTTGCACTCAATGTAAAGAAAGCTTGTTCAGAGCTTGCAGGAACAGGTTTCTTTTAAGAATATGCTATCTTCCATTCAAAAGTAGAAGAACCTGACCTCATTCATGATGGTTTCACAATGTGTTTTTAAATCAAAATTGTTATTCTAATACTATATAGGACATGATTTAATTGCTTTTAAGTAAAAACTAGAATTCTGAATTTAATTACTAAACGCTGTCAAAATAACATCACAAATTAAATATTTCATTCCAGTGAACAAAGAGTAGAAGACATTTGAAAGGATGTTGATTTATTTTAAACAAATGTAAAATAAAAGTGAAGGACCAGAAAAAAAAACAACCCACAAAAAAACTCCATTAAATGTAGTAATACATTTAATGTGAGCCTGTTCTACTTTTTCTACTGGGTCCTGATAAATTATTGTTAGCTTGGCAGTGAACCTCACTATGGTTAGCAGGTCTGGATAACAGGATGTTTATCTTGCCAGCATACTTGGTAAATTATAGCTGGTACTTCTTTTTACATTGTTAAGACTTATTGATTTAAAACTGGAACAATGCAGTCTAAGGAAAAAAAAAATCAGGTTGCATGATATCTGAAAAATATGTAATTCTGATACAATTACTGAAAATTTCAATGTCCATAAATCACAGTTATTAGAATTTTGTCTTTCTTTACTATTAATCCACTCAGTGATTAGCATCTTGGCCACTAAAATCAACATCAGGCGTGGGAATTAAGAGCAGTCCTTCCACACAACTGTTATTTGTAAAAATAGTAGACCCCCGCATATTCCTGGTTCAGTACTTGCAAATTCACCTATTTGTGGATTTTTTTGTGGAATGTAACTTCAAATTATTTGTGGAAAAACTCACCAATTTGTGAAATTTTTCACTGAACATATTGACAACATTTGAAAGACAATGCAGCTTGGGAAGCTGAAATACTAAGAAGCATTGCTACCTGACATGCTATTAGTTGGTGTTTGCAAAGCAGCCAATCCAGGAGCGCAATTCAGTTTACTTGGTGCCGATTGGCTGTTCCCCCAAGACAAGATATAAGGTAGACTGTAGATGTTGGCTTCTGTGGTAGTGCTAAGACAGTTTCTACAGTGTGTCTTAATGTATATTAGGTATATTTTGTGTTTGAACTATTAAAATAGGCAGTTATAAGCATTTTTAGAGGGGGTCTCAAGTATTCATAGATCTCATCTACTTGCAGGCAGCTGTGGTCCCCAAACCCCAGAAATACCGGGGTACCACTGTATGCCAGATTATAGCCCACACCTAGTTTCTAATTGCCCTGAAACTGTTGAACATAATTGTCCATAGGTACTGCTTATTTTATGCATGAGTGAAAGACTAATACCCAGAGGCCTTTTGGAAATAATCAACATGACTGAAAGACTTCTCGCCAAGTACATATTGCACATGCTGACCATGATCACAAGACTAGTGAGTTCTGAACCCCACCTTTAATGGTCTCCTAAAAGCAGAAAATGCAGTGTGTCTAATAGTTTGAGGTAGTCTATTCCATACATTGCTTTTAAAAATGTTTGGGAGAACTCTCTTTATTTTTTAGCTGACTGACTTCGTGCAGCAACAAGTGGGGGTAACACCGCTATACTCTTCAGATCAGAAAAAGTACCATGCTGTTTCCTACATCACACTTACAGTCGTTTTAAACTGTTGGATCAGTATGATGTTGGTTTTCTTGTTTTTGAAAACATGACTTTTGTATATCTTTAACCCGAAACTGGCCCAGACCATGGCTTTTTCCTATGTTTCAAATAGTTTCCACAGACATGTTCTAGATGGGCTGGGTGACACTTCTATGGTACCTAAACCCCAACTTTCTTTAATTTTGCTTTAGAAAAAATGTCCAACAACTAACTTTTTCTATTTTGGGGGGTATAAATACGTCTGTAAATTCCTTTCATTAAGCTCTCATACACAGCTGACTGCTTGAAGCCCCACTGAATTTAAACTTGGTTTAAAAGTGCAAGAACAATATGATGGAACATGTTTGTAAAAATGTGGTATACCTGTGGAACTGTTCCATAACTTTGGATGAAAGCAAATTCCATAATTAACAGTTTTGTTCCAGTGAAGCAAATGTGACCTAAAACTGCACTTCTGCATGTGTCAAATGGTTATTTAGCAATACTGCAAATTGCTGCCATCCTGAGCAATATGCCCCATTAAAGATGTATGTTCTGTTTCAAGTGTCACTGATACATACACAAGCATTCACACTTCAGTTGACAACACATTCGGGATACTTGTCACTGGTGTCAAATGGGGATTAAAGTGATTAAAACTGTTGATTCCTGTTGGGGTTATCACAACATCTGCATCATATGTCAGCTTGTAACATTTAGGTCTGTGTTTAGAGGAAACAATACATTGTACTGGATCACAGGGCACCAGCGATGCCCCAATTAACCCTGAGGCTCTGTCATCCACAAGGCCAGACAAACATGCACTATTATATAAACAAACTGTGTCAGTAGGACCAGTTTTTCATTTCAGAACATCTGCAGTTCATCTTGGATTACGACTGGGTAGGTGATGGCCTGTGCACATCAAGGGGTGCTCCATCATTTTTATAGGTGGTCAGTGATGCTCAGTGCAACTGGTAATCTCAGCTTCCAAATGGTAAATGATTGTTCTGTCTGGTTATTACTAGGATGGTTTTTGCGAGTGTGCTTCAGCAAACAATTTTCATCACAGGACTGAAACATCCTAACATCAATTGAAATGTTTTTGGGGTTTTTTTTTGTCAAAGCTAAATGTTTCTGATCACCAAAAAAAAAGTAATTTTAAAGAAATATAATCTGAAAAAAAAAAAAGTAAATACAGTTACCTAAAACTGCAACCACTACCATTAAGCAAATGTGATAACTGGTATTGAGTCTTTTATATCACTGGCTGACTGTTCTTTACAACATGATTTTGATTTTTCCACATTGGAGGGTTTTGAGCATAAAAACATCTGTTTAAGGACATGCCACAGTTGGATTACAGTCCAGACTTTGATGAGGCCACGTCAAAGCCATTTTTTCCCAATCGTTATTTAGATGTGAACTTGCTGATGTGATCCACATCATAATAATCCAAGTATGGAATAATCCGTTATTCATCTATCAGTGCATCAGAAGCAAACTGGCAGGCCAATGGAAGCACACAGATACAGATTGAGTAAAAGTAATAATAAAAATAAGATAACTGCACAACTGAATCCAAGGTACATACAGTGGACAGTATTCGCATTGATTAGGGATCATAGCAAAATCTGAGACCCTTCTATGAATGCTTATAACTGCCTATTTTAATAGTTCAAACACTAAATCTACCTTAATATGCATTAATACGCAGAATGGAAACCTTCTTAGCACTACAGCAGAAGCTAACATGCACAGTCATCCTTACCTTCGCTCTTGGGGGTACAGCCAATCAGCACCAAGTAGAATTGTGCCTAGGTACTTGTGCTTCCGAAGCAAAATTTTCTTTTGAATCCATTAGATATGCTCTACAAAAAAAATAAATATCATGACTAGGTGGACTTTCTGCAAATAATTTGGAGGTACGCTCACAGAAAAATCTGCGAGTACTGAACCGCGGATAGGTGCAGGTCCACTGTACTACAATAAAGGGTCATAACACTGCTGTTCTTTACAGTTTTGCCATACAGGGAAGCAAATCTTTTAAATATTTTTTGTCTAAATGGCTGCAGAATTGTCCGTTTTTAATCTATTTCTTACCTTAAATAAGACAATTAACATCTGGTAATTGTTAGCATATTAAAGTTTTGTGTTCATTTTTTGGAAAGAATCCTGTGCCTTCAAAAGACGTTGCCATGGTATCAAAATGGCATTGAGTATTTTTCTCAGTTAACTGTATGAAGCTTGCAATTTTAGCATCTTGATAATCCTAGTGGGTAATGGCTCTCATCATTTGCTGGAGTTCCATAGTCTGTACACTGGATTTGTGATCCTTTGCAGACTGACAGATGTTCTTTACTTTCTTCAGATGATGTGTTCCTTTTTTAAAGATTTTTAACCTGCTTCTTGTTGTCAGGCAGCTTCTATTTAATGACTGGCAGCACTCAGGCATTTACGGAGCTACCAAAAAAAAAAAAAAAAAAAAAAAAAAAAGTTTAATCAAAGGTAATTTAGGATTTAATGTGGGTTGGGGGGGGAATTAATTAATTTTAATCATCAGCAAGGTTGGCTTATATTTTTTACTTAATAAATGAAATCCTCAATTGAAAACTGCTTTTTGCATCTCGTGTTTGTCTGATATTAAAATGTGTTTTAAAAGATGAAAGAAAATCTGTAGGGAGCCAAATACTCTTTCCTCTGCTCAGGTGTGAATGCAGGATTGTGCATATTGTTGATGGATTTATCCAGAGTGTATCCCACCTCTTGTCTTTTGACTGGTGGAGATAAACAGCAGAAACCCTGTAAGCATTAAGGAGGTATAGAAGATGGATGGTAAGGCTGAGAGATTTCTCTGGCCTTTGCAACTAAAAACAGTCTAAATAACACAAATTGAATAGTGTTAATCTAATCCTGTCTAAAGTCTCAAAACACTGATATTTTTGTACATCTGGTGTGATTTATTTGCCGTATGTTGATATTCCAGAATGTTGCACTTGCCAGATTAAACCGGGCATCTGACCAGCACATTTCAAACTTCAGCACTAGCTGTTTGAGCTTCTTCAGAATTAAGTGAGCTTCCTCATTTCCCTTTAACACCGTCCATGAAAGTGTTGATGGTGAGAGTGTCCCGGGAGCCACCACAAGATGGTTTTCACTTCAAGCTAGCTGGAACTGTTGACTGATGTGCTACTTCTGGAAGATCTATGGTCAAGTTTTTGGGAGCATTATAAATGTCTAAAAAAAAAATGTATTAAATGACAAGTTTGGCAGATTAGTGAGGTGTTCAACTGGAGGCCCTCTGAGGCTGTTTTCTTAATTTCAGGCAATATATTGTTATGAATAGTAACACATTGCTTGTGTTTTTGTACGTTTGGTGAGTAAAGCTACATTTTTTATCATGTATTTGACAATATAATACAAAAATATTCCCACTTTGGGTTTGATTGAGGAATCTGAAACACTTTGTAACCTCAATTATGACATGACTGCAATAACTACAGTGCTTTGCAAAGGTATTGACACCCCTTAGCACATTTTGTTCCATCACAAACGTAATGTAGTTTATTAGAGCTTATGTAATAGACCCACACATGGTTGTGAATAGTGCACACGAATGGGTGCACTCTACAAAACCAGCTTCTAAGGAAAAAAAATGGAGGAAAAAAAAAACCCTCCCTTGAGAAAAAAAAAAAACTGACTCTGGACATCACTCCAAGCATACCATACCCATGGTGAACAAGATGGTGGCAGCATCATGCTGTGGGGACACTTTTCTTAAACAAGACATGAAAGGGAGACTGGTCAGATGCAGAGCTGGAGTAAACTGGTTAATATCTGTTTAAACAAGGTACCCTTCCAGTTTGACTGAACATAAGCTATTTTATAAAGAATGGGCAAAGATTCTTTAGGTGTGCAAGCTGGTCGAGATTTATGCCAAGACCATTGCCTCAGAAAGGGTGAGTATAAATGTAAAACACACATTTAAAAAAAAAACAAAAAAAAAAACATGTTATTTTGCTTCCATTTGTGTTGGCCTATCACATAAAATCACAATAAAATACAATGAATCTGTGGTTTTAACGTGACAAAATTTGCTTTGCATTGTAAATAGCTGACACCTTCACCAATGATGAAGTTGTTGTTGAGATCCAGTTTACACTATGTATGACAATATGTGTAATCTTCAGAAACTAGGAGCCCTAAAAATGTCCCAAGGCCCCAATTAAGGAAAAGAAAAAGCCCTCCAACTTATCACTCACCACTTTTTTTTCTTCTGCTTTCTAGTGATAGAAGTAAAACGGATTTGCATTCTGTTGGGTTTAGACAGCAGCTGCCAAGTCCTTCCCACATTTTTCTGCAAACAGATAATGTTTCCTTCACCGACTGCAGCCCAAACATTCACGATGAGAGGTGAGCACCTTTAAAGGATGTCATGCAAACAACTGGCAGCCATACGGCTCTCTTGCGCACAGCTGAATCCGTCAATGCAACATGAACAAGGACACTTGCGTCGCATCTTTCCACACGCACGTAGATGTTTACACAGAAATTCAGAGGACATAAGACATGCTTTTCTTTGTGACCTCCCTCTAGAAGGAAATGGATGGAGACTGTAGCCGGATAGACTTCAACAGAGGCTGCAGTCCCTCAGAGTGGACTCCTGTTTCCTGCAGTGCGCGTAAATCCCAGTCTGGCCACACATTAGAGATGGTGTTGATGGAGAGGATCGGGCACCCCTTAGACTCTTACTCTGTTATTCAACCTGTCAATCATTCATAACTCCACTAAGGCGTTGTGTGCACTCATTACCAAATAATAATAATAATAATAATAATAATAATAATAATAGTAATAATAATAATAATAAAACAAATGACTGGTGCGCAATGTGCTTCCAGTCCGCGCCGTTCTCTATACTGGCGCTGTCAAAACTCGCCACGCCAAACGCACTTAATTTCATTCAGCCCGACTCAATCTAATTGACCAGCAGAAGCCAATTTGCGGGAGGCACACGCCTGTCTAAGCTGTGCGCACAGGCGCAAATGTCAACTTCCAATCGCTTCAACACACAGTAAAAAAAAAAAATAATAATAAAAACTTATTCATCTCCTTACCTGTCCGCGCGCACCCTCCTTTACACACGCTACAGCTTCCGAACGCAGAAAAGCGAGGCACGAGTTAGAGTTTGTTCCTTATTTATCCGTCCTCCTCCAGTTTCCTGCCTCAGTCAGCCCGCTGCCATCCTCACCGGGGCAAAGCTTCTCTGTGCGGCTTCAAGAGAGCCCACTCTCTGCTCTCCTAGTCTCTCCTATCCGCGTGTGTGCGTATGTGGTGAGCGCGCGAACGATTGCACGAGCGCAGGCACTGACTGTGCGCACGTTCTCCAATAGAGCGCGGATACTGCGGCGGCTCAGGCCGACAGACGGCGCCCCATTGGTCGGTTTGCAGCTCAATCCGCAATTGCAACACACGGATCCTCTTCCTCTCCTTCCTCCCTTTCTTTCTATTATCTCCCTCTCACCCCCAGCTCCTGTCTTTCTCTGTTAACACGTGATTATATAAGATAGTGATCAGGAAGTGATACCTTAGCCCCCACCCCACCCCACCCCGCATTCTTATTTTCTCGCACACTCATGTTCAAACACACACACCCTACCTGCCAAGAGTGTCCCAACTGAATGTAGAGCATCACAAACCTGAATAGCAAGGTGTATGTGCCTTGAAGGAGGAAAATTGGTGAATTTACACTTTAATGGTTTAAAATGTTTCTTATATTTACAGTTGAGACCATAAGTGTATATGCATTGAATAAAAGACACACACCTTTTCTCTCTCTGCCTAAAATTAAATTAGATTAATCTTCCCTTATTTTAAGTCTGAATTATTTCTATTTGCTAAATGGCATAATAATGAAAGACAAAAATATGTCAGATTTGTGTATTAATGTCTTCAAAATCAGACATTTACATACAGTATGATTACTATCCCCTTAACCAATGGGGGAAGCCCAGATGTCATGTTTTTAGAAACTTCTGAAAGGTTGACTGAGACACTTAACTTAACTGGAGGCACATCTGTGGATGCATTTTAAGGCCACACCTGGAGCACACTGCTTTCTTATGTGACACGATGGGAAAGTCAGAAGAAACCAGCCAAGACATCAGGAAGAGAATTGTGGAGCTTCACCAGTCCGGTTCATCCTTGGGAACAATTTCCAAGTATAGACATGATGAGAATGTCCAACCATCATACCACTCAGGAAGGAGTGGTATGATGTGTCCCAGAGATGAATGTATTTTGGTCCAAAATGTCCAGCTTGACCCAAGAACAAAAGCTAAAGACTTTCTGAAGATACTAGCTGAAGGTGGTAAGACAATGTCCTTATCCACAGTGTCAAATGTGTCCTGTACCAACATGAGCTGAGAGGCCACTCAGCAAGAAGGAAGCCATTACTCCAAAATAAACATATAAAAACCTAATATTTTTCTTTTCCTTTTGGCTTTTCCCTTCAGGACATGTCCTGTGGTCTGATGAGACTAAAGTATAACTCTTTAGATGTGATGACTATTGTTACATCTGGAGGAAAAAAAGAGGACACTTGTAAGCCTGTATCAGGGTGGCAGCATCATGGTGTGTGGCTGTTTTTTTGCACTTCATAAAATAGATGGCATTCATGAGAAAATTACATCATGTGGAAATATTGAAGCAACATCTAAAGACATCAGGCAGGAAGTTAAAGATTGCGTCCAAATGGGTCTTCCAGATGGACAATAACCCTCATCATACAGCCAAAGTGGTTACAAAGTGGCTTTAGGACAACGAAGTCAATGTTTAGTTGATGGCCATGATCCCATGGAGAATTTATGGGTAGATCTGAAAAGGCATACCAACTCTGACATAATTTTTCCCATTATTGTGGTATTTAGCAAATATAAATATTTTTGGTAATTCTAACAGGCCTCAAAACAGGAAAGATATGGTTTGATTAAATGTCAGAGAGCGAGGACAAAAAAGTAAAAGAATAGAATAAAATAGAATAGAATAGAAATATCCTTTATTGTCCCACAATGGGGAAATTTCTGTGCAACAGCAGCAAAGTGACAGTGACAGGCAATAACAGCAAACAGACTCACACAAAGATAGAATATAAAATATATATAAAAACAGAATAAAGGAAAAAAAATACTGTACAAAAAGGGTAAAATTTCAACATAAATACTGTGTAGTTATAAAAAAATAAAAATATTTCAGTCCAGAGGAATGTGCAACTGAGTAGGTTAATTAAAAATGTACAAGACGTGCATGTCTATTTGAGCATTACACATATAAATTATTTAATTCATTAATTAATTGGTGACAATAAAAAAACGATGAAACAGTAAAGTTGTACAGATATGAGCATGGATATAAACGCTAACTGAGTTTATTGGGAGCAGTGATGGTTATAGAGTCGGACAGCTGCTGGGAGGAAGGATCTATGATAACACTCCTTTGAGCATTTAGGATCCAGCAGTCGGTCACTGAAGGAGCTCTCCAGCTCAGCAACAGTTTCATGCATGGGGTGAGAGATTTTGTCCATAAGTGATGTTAATTTAGCCAGAGTCCTTGAGTCTTCCACCGCAGGGCTGTCCTTCCTGATGAGCTTTTCTAACCGTTTCCTTTCAGCTGTAGATAAGCTGCTGCTCCAACATACAGTACCATAGAAAATGGCTGATGCCACCAGAGTCAAAGAAGGTCTTCAGGAGCGCCCCCTGCATTCCAAAAGACCTCAGCCTCCTCAGCAGGTACAGTCTGCTCTGACCCTTCCTGTAAGTGCATCAGTGTTATGAGTCCAGTCCAGTTTATTGTTCAGGTGAACACCCAGGTACTTATAAGAGTCCACGATCTCAATGTCCACACCCTGGATGTTCAACAGTGTCAGTGAGGTGGGTCTGTGCCTGCGGAAATCCACCACCAGCTCCTTGGTTTTAGCAGCATTGATCAGGAGGTGGTTCTGCTGGCACCAGTCCACAAAGTCCTGAGTCTACTGTCTGTACCCTGAGTCATCCCCACCTGTGATGAGGCTAGGTATGGCAGAGTCATGAGAGAACTTTTGCAAATGGCAGCGTGGGGAGTTGATGGAGAAGTCTGCAGTGTAGAGGGTGAATAGGAACTGTGCCAGCATAGTTCCCTGCAGGGAACTCCATACTGTAGACTTGCCTGTTGGAGACACAGCCCTGTGTTCTCACATACTGTGGGCGCCCAGTGAGGTAGTCCAGTATCCACTGGGACATATGGTTGTCCTCTCCTGACAGCTCCAGCTTGTCCCTCAAAAGTCCTGGATGGATGGTATTGAAAGCATTGGAGAAATCAAAGAACATGATCCTCACAGTGCTTCCAGGCTTCTCCAGGTGGGTCAGAGCTCAGTGAAGGAGGTAGATGATGGCATTATCCACCCCATTGCCAGGCTGGTGGGTGAACTGCAGCATATCCAATGAAGACGTCACCAGGGGGCATAGATGGTTGTGGACCAGCCTCTCAAGGGTCTTCAGATGTGACATCAGGACTACCGGGCTGTAGCTGCTGAAGTCCTTTGGATGTTCAGTCTTTTGTATGGGTACCACACTGGAGGTCTTCCACAGTTGTGGTACTTTCCCCACCTTCAGGCTCAGATTGAGCATGTATCTCATGATGCCACACAATTGATCTGCACAGCACTTCAGGAGCCTGGAGCTGATGCCATCTGGACCTGCAGCCTTTTGCACCTTGATTTTTTGTAGCTTGTTCCTCACCTGAAGTGTTGAAAGGGACAAAGAGGAGGTGGGGGAGGGAGGCTGTGGTGTGTGATGTTGTTTATCTTCTACTACAATATATCCTTAATAATAATTTAATATCTACCATTTATAGTTACTGAAACTAACAAAGTATGGTCACTCAAACATGGAGTGCTTTCCCAGTTTGCTGAGGAATGGAGAAAAGTTCACTTTATCTTTCTAAGTGAAAGGATGTTTGTGCCCCAGTGATTTCAAGTTCAGATTGGAAATAATGACCATTTCTGAGGATCAAAATAATAAGAGAAGACAGCCATTCTTTTAACCAGAGGGATAGCCTTTATCCTTCCACTTCTTCCACCAGAGAGCTTGTGGCTGTGGAAGCTGCCAGCTGTGTTTGTGATGTTTAATGAAGATGGAAATCAGCATTCTATTTCAGGACCTTTAAAAATAGTAGCAAGATGTATGCAGTCTAAGAATAAAACGGTTTTCAAAAAAGTGTTGAAGAGGCGTTAAGGTTTCACTGTTCATTTTTTATTGTCCAGAATTTCAACAGTGCCATTAGCAAAGCACAGCTTTCAGTTATTCTTGTGAGTTCAGAAGAACACAGGGACATATAGATCAACATCTCAGTGGCAAAAGTCCAAATGTTCATGAAGTTTAATTTGCTTTTCTCACTTAGCTCTAGAGGAAAATTTGTAAATTAAATTAGAAGACATTCTTGCCAACATTTAAGTTTTGTATAGTTAGGTTAAGCTCAAAATGGCAGGGAGAACCCCTCCCACCCATTACCCACCTCTGCATGCAAACCTATTGTGTTATTGGTCAGAATTTTGTGGGTGTGTCTGTTTAAGCGGAAAACAGCCCCAACTACTCAACTTCCAGAAGCTGGTTTTTCAGCCAGACAGCAGGGTGGATAGTTTTGAGGATCCCCTGTACAAGGTTGTGAGGAAGTACATAATTTTGGACCAAAACACTGAACACCCTGGCTCAGTTCTGGTCTGATGCAGTGGGTGAATGTCCCACCAACAACTTTTGATCTTTGTTTTTTTTTTTTTTTTTTTTTTTTCTTCCAATAACATGGAAAATAAAATGAGATATTGCAGCTCATCAATCATTATTTCCTCCTTGAACTTGTGAACTTGTAATAGTCGTTCCTCTCTGCCATTATCACTGTGTTTACTATGCTGTGGTAAATCACACATATGATGAAAAATGATGATGTATTCTGTGGTGGGAGGGGTTTCACAGGAGCTTGGCACGTTGTGTCTTGTGGACCTTGAAGGGTGTGTGTGAAAAATGTCCCGCACCCATGTAAATGTGCGTCGACTGTTCGACTTTGGCGCGACCATGCTGGGGTCTTTAGAACTGACTAACCTCCGCTAAAATAAGCTGAAATACCAGGGGCAATGCTCCTTGGAATGCCATTAGCTGGCGGTTGCAAAACAGTCAATCCAGAAGCACCACTTGTTTAACTTTACTCTGACTGACTGTACAAATAAGGAGATAAGCAAGACCATGGATCTTAGCTTCTGGTGTTGTGCCACGATGATTTCCAACATGCCTATTAATTGATATTAAGCATGCTTGTAGTGCCACCAGAGAGAGAAACTCCCTTTTAACAAGAAGAAACCTCCAGCAGAACCAGAACCTGGCTCAGTGTGAGTGGTCATCTACCCCAACCAACAGGGGGTCTTAGAATACAGGGCATACACACAAAGAAAGAAACAGAAGCACTGATGCAGTGATACTTTCTATGTTCACGAAAAGTAAAATGTTAATGGCAGTAGTAACACCTTAAGTGGCTTTCTGTAGGAGAGGAACACAGCTAAATCGATAAGCTCTGAGACAGTTTTCAAGGCTATATGATGTAAAAGAGCACATAAAGTTAGTCACAGCTAAAGCTCAGTCTTTGGTTTGTCTAGGAGAGGGACAAGGTAAAACACTTTAATGCTCAAAGCTGATGTATGCTGGGTGTAAGGACAGGGGGAGGAACCATGAAAATATCTTTAGGAATTTTTAACAAATAACTCCACATATGATCAATTTTTGATGAAAATAAAGCTAAGCAAAAGTTAAAATTATTTTTGTAATATTAAGTATTCTTCTTTTCTTCACACATCATTCCTTATTTTGGCAACACCTCTTCTTTTATGTTCTCCAGCCATCACTTTTCAGCTTAATCATTCACACTTTCTCACTTTCCAGGTCTAATAGCACTGTTTCAAACACATTTTTACAATCATGCTGGGCAATTTTTTGCTCTGTCCTATTCTCTCTCTTTTTTTGTTAGTTTTAGTCCGTCAGTCAGTCACTCTCCCACCCACACTTTGAAACACTCATTCACGTCACACAGGTACCCCTTGGGCAGCTGTTGAGTCTACTTATGAATTCAGCCATGCTTTTGCTCTCTCTGGATCCAAAGGGAAACTAAATGAATAATGAAGACAGCAGCGAAATGGGCAAGTGGAGGTGGAGGATAAGAACAAGAGTGAGGGAGAGGGGCCACTTGGGAACAGAACACGATGGAGAGATGGAGGAGGGGGGGGGGCGACTTGTTAGTGTTCACCCATCAATTAGACCGCGAAGGAGACATGAAGAGAATGGAGGCCACTGCATCATGGACAAAGGCATGAGAAGAGGAGCTGCAGGTCTATAAACTAAAGAGAGTGCATTCTGAGGAGACAGATTAGGCACCAGAGACGAGGAGGCGAGAAGTGCCACGAGGATCTGGAGAAAAGTGGACACGTTGAGACAGGGGTCTCCAAGGCGTCAGCAGCTCCTCAGCACACTGCCTCCAGCTTCATCTATCATCCAAGCCCAGTTCTTTCTGCCAACACAAGTGCGTCTCTGGTCCACATCCAGAGCTGGCATGCTGCTTCAAAAACTCTCTAAAGTGGATGTGCTCTGTATGTTAATCCAAAGTAATGACTCTCCTTGAAAAGACAGACAGGTGTTTTGATTCTGAGCGCCAAAAAAAGAAAAAGGAGATCAGATTGTTTAAAATTCTGATATTTATATAACTGGCAGTTATTTGGGCTGCATTTTATACATTTGAGGATTACTATCTCTGTCTGTCTATAGATTTTCACATGCATAAAGCACTGACAAAATATAAGGATAAAGACAGCACATTGAAAGAAATTGTCACCAAAGGAGCATTCAGTGGTGTCCAAAGTCGTTACTTGAGGGTAGGCATCCGGCATGTTTTTGTTCTCTTCCTGGTGCTAGTAACTATCTCCTCAGCATGTCAATGTTCTGGAGAGGCCTGATAATGAGCGATCATTTGATCCAGGTTTGTTGAACCAGGGAGAGAACTAAAACATGCAGGATCCCGGCCACTGAGGACCGACTTTGGAAACCACTGGTTTACCTGTTTTATGAGGTGCAAAAAAACCATGTTAACAGATGTACATACAGTGGCTTGCACTTTTAAATCCTCTTGAAAGTGCTGTGCTAGTAATCTAACTGGAAGTAAAGTCTCAAACATGTGGGACCTTAATTTTGAGTCAAAATCAACAGAACAACACCCTTGAATTGAAAGCAGCCACAACTACGACCACAGCAGATTATGAAATAGTCATAAAATCAATTACACTGATTGGGAGTAGGACAAATTTTTACATATGTAATCATGAAAACAACTAAATATAACAATAGATTCAGCATTTTTAAAAAAAAGATTAATCTCTAAAAAGGTATTTTCAAGTTTTATAAGATGAAAAAAATCCTTATTTATCTTGTCTTGAAACAACCTAACTTCAAGGTTGGTTGGCATCACGCTTCTATTACACCTAGCAGCTAGAGTTATCGCTGTCTTGTTACCACCAGAGAGATCTATTTTAAATACTTTTTTTCATTAATTAAAATGCTAATACAATATGTGGCTTGAACACACACACACTCACATGAATACATCTCACACCAAGCAGAAGACAAATAATCTTAGCTATCCCTTTCCTATTAAACAAAAAAAAAAAAAAAAAAAAAAAGTAATCAGTTTGTCTCTGTTTCTATTTTGCACTTGCAAAAATAGTTATTTCACAAAAGCAAAAATGTTCTGGGTTTTTTTAAACTTTTTTTTTTAGGTTAACATTTTTCACCCAAATGTGTGGCTAAAATGAGAATTGTAACAGAATCTAAGCTTTTTTTGTCAGCCAGTTATGACAGCTCCCTCAACACTCGTTAGACCACATTGTAAAATATATAAAAAGCCTTAAAATAAATGACTATATGTGCTATAGAATCATTTCTGAAAAAAGTAGAAAAATCCCTAGCTTTAATTGCACAACAATACTTTTAAAACAAGTGTGACATTAGTGTAGATAGATAGATAGATAGATAGATAGATAGATAGATAGATAGATAGATAGATAGATAGATAGATAGATAGATAGATTCACATCCATGTTTTTTCCTGATACAGTAGACCCCTGGTATTTGCAAGGGTTAGAAATCCTCAAATTCATGAGACCCCCTCTAAAATAGCTTATAAAATTCCTATTTCAATTGTTCAAAACACCAAATATACCTTAATGTGTATCAATACGCATAGTGGAAACCATTTTCACACTAACACAGAACATAATCTATAGTCTTCCTTATTTCAGAGAAAGCTGACTCCTGTCATATTGACAAAGGGGGGCTGTTGAAAGCATTGACAGCAGGGGATCCAGCAACTGGGACAGTAGTGGTTTTGTAAAGAAATATTTTTTGGGGGTTTTTTCAAACATTTTAAGGGTGAGGGTAAGAGTAAGAGTCCACTAACAAAATTATTTATCATTTATTTAAGGCTTTCTCTGCATCTCTATGCAGCTTCATTCTTTGAATGTTGTTGTTTGTGTCAATCAGTCATGTCTGACACATCTAGCACATGTTGCAAGTGATAAAACAAAGGTTTATTTATTTCCTAAATTACACAAAAGCTTGTGTCAACAGCTCCTTCGTTCTTCCATTCGCTGCGTTTCAATATGATCAAAGGTTCACCAGACATCATTCAGAGGTGGAGAATAAAAAAAGCAGCATGTGTCACAGCGGAAGCGTCCCGTATAAACAGAAGACACGACCCTGCACAAATTGCTGACAACCTTTGAGGCTGCATCATAGCAAGATTCCTGTCAAAGTACGTGACAATGTTGCTGAGAAAAGTTCCTCTGCCTCTTTATCAGCAGGAACAGCTTCTAATTCCAGTCAGGGTTTGAAACTATAAGAGTGCGCATAATATGACATTGCAGACAAGAGGAGAATATAAAGTCTGAACATATCAACGTTTTTCTCAGCAAGCATTTCACATGGGGGTCCATTGACATGGCATTTACTCCAGATGTCTGTAACAATCCAAGTAACCATCACATACAACAAAATTGAAACATGAATTAAGTTTAGGCTGACAACTTGGTTAAATACATCTTTATTAGCCAATATAGTATGTTTCAGTTTGGCTCTTAAGCTCCAGTCTCTTCTTTCCATTGAGGAGATGGTCTCTGTATTGAGTCCAGAGGGGGTGCAGGGGTGGTCGAAGAGAACCAAGCATAAGCTGGCAGCAGTGCAATGTGGTGCAGAGTACCACAGAATGCTTTGCAGCTCAGACTGCCCAGATTGTTAGGGTGCGCTTGCTATATTCTGCAGAGTGTGTGAAAGATCACATGTGAAGCAGCAGCACAGCTCAAGTTGACTGCCTGAACTAGCAAGCAGACAGCTCCTAATTTCTGTGTAATGAAATAGAACAGCACAGAGAATAAGGACTGAACACATGATGAGCAAATTCAAATCCATTTAGAAAGCAAACTTGCCCTCCTTTGATTGACAGTTCACATCAGCTGGTCTGGTCTTACCTGCTGGCCTATGAAAAGGTTTCCCATTGCTGAGGAATTGCCCAAAAAGCATCTCAAGATAGGTTAAAAGCATAGAACTTCATACAGTCACAGGATTTATTTTTCAAATCTGTATCAGCAGCATAGTGATGTCGTTGGTAGCACTGTTGCCTTGCAGCAAGAAGATCCTGGGTTGAATCCAGCCTGGGGTCTTTTTGCAAGGAGTTTCTCCCTGTGAACGCGTGGGTTCTCTCCAGGTACCCTGGCTTCCTCCCACAGTCCAAAAACATGATCGTTAGGTTAATTGGTCTTTTCAAATTCCCCTTAGGTGTGAGTGTGTATGTGTGTATGGTTGTTTGTCCCGTCTGTCTGTATGTTTCCCTGTGATAGACTGGCGACCTGTCCAGGGTGTACCCCGCCTCTCACCTGATGACCGCTGGAGATAGGCACCAGCCCCCCTCGTGACCCTGCAAGGATAAGTGTGCTAGATAATGAACGGATGGATCAGGATAGATGACACTGATTACAGATGTACGTTGAACATCAGCTTATTTGCTGTTCAGGATTTGCATATTTTTCTGTCAAACGTAGCTCTAAATTCTGGGTGTAAAATTCACCTATTTGCATATTTTTTAAAGCATATCTAAAACATTGAAAATAAAAAGCAGTTTGGGAAGCAGAAATACATTGGAACAATGGTACTTGACATGCTATTGGCTGGCATTTGGAAAGCAGCCAATCCAGGAGTAGCATTAATTTTCCTTGATGCTGATTGACTATACCCCCAAAAGCAGACATAAGGAAGACTGTGGTAGATTTTAGCTTCTGCAGTAGTGCTCCTAAAAGGGTGTTTCTACTTTGCATTAAGAACATTCCAGTAAGCATGTTCAATGCATGCTTCTTGTATCATTCCAGTTTATGACCTTGTTAACATCAATACCTACATCAGAAATATATTTTCTGAGAAAAACTTTGTCCTAAATACTTATGTTCCTCTCTAGGCAGAATGATTCTACACACTATTGTCAATAAAGGTAAACTTGTACAAAACAAAAGGCTGTAAACCTCCATGACACTAATAAGAACAATGCAGTTTCACTAATGAGGAACTAGAGAAGTTCCCCAAGAGCTAAGCTCTGTATGTGTGAATGCTTCTGCCCGACAACAAGCTGCACAGCACCCCAGAGCTTATTTGGTTATTGATCCAAAGGGCCATTTCGCTGCATGATGTGCATTTCCCTGATGGCTTTTTAATGACATGTCTGTAAATCATTTTGTCAGGGGGGGTCTAATTGGTGACTATCCTCTAACGGAACACTGTGATTACATTGTCTTCCTTGGACAAGTTTGCAAGCGATTATCTTATGAGGACATAGTTGTGGTGCAGCACAGCTTTTTTTTCCATTTTTAATTATGAAAGCTGTTTCTGTAGTCTCTTCATATGTGTGAGATATTTGGTCAATTAATCACAACGAAGCAGAACCGAGGGATTATGCACTTGAGTGAATCTCATTTCAAGCTACTGGTGTGGGTGGGTGTGGGCACACGAACCGCTGTGGACACAGACAAATGGCAGTGACAGAAGCTGGGAGACAAACATCAGTGGGGTTGGACTGGGAATTTGGTTGTCTCTCACACTAAATCTAATTTATATGTGGCCAACGAGGATCAAGGTTACATGGTAGTCCCACCATTTGGAATCCATCTACAACTCTCCCCTCTGTGGAATATTCCCACTCAGGAGCTCTTACCCAGTCAAAACAAATTGCTCCTCAGGAATCAAACAAATCTTTGTATTCGCTGTCAGCTCCATAAACATATTGTTCCCTTATTACAATGCATTAAATGTTGCACTGACAAATACAACACTTCTAAGCGACTGCTACAGTCTCTAATGTACAATTGTTGAAACACTTGTTACATATGAACAGTCAGTATACCCCAGGAAATTTGCTGTAGGTGGCTAAAGGAGTTGCAGCATTTTTCAAAATGACACAATGAGTCTGGTAAAGAGATTGGTTTTGAAGTCATTAGTGGAAAAAGGAGTTTTCAACACATGAATAAAACAGTAGGTGCAGAATATTTCAGTTCTTTTCTGTAATGGAAACCCTTAAAGCAGCTTTTTACACTAGTTAATTATGTCATGTCTTGTTGACACATCCAGGTATAGATTTACAAGGCAGGTTGTTTGCAACTCAGACAGACAATGAAACATCAAAGTAACTCCAAAGTAGGTCTGACATGAAATATTAGCTGTAACGAGGAAGCAGCCAAGACAACTGAGGCAACTGACACAAACGAGACAAACAGAAACCAACCAGTAACTAAGGAACAAATTGATCCTACGACAACAGAAACATTGACTGACAAACCTACGTAGTTTTGTAATTTTGCATTTTCTCCTCTTTTCACTGGTTGCTACATTGATCACTGATTATCTAAGTCATCAATATACTTTGCTTTCTTAAGCTTTACCCTTCATCTTTTTGATGTGTTTATGCATCCTCACTTAAGATGTGATCACTAATGACTTCAGACCTCAACCTCAACAACATCACTGTCAAACTCCTAAGCAGAAGGTATATTTTATCATTTGAAAAACATTGCAAGAGTTCCATTCCTTCTCTCTCAGTCCAGTGAAAAGACTTTACTACACACAGCTCTATAACTAGTAGAATTAATTATTGTAACGTGCTGCTTTCTCTTCTTAAAATAAGCTATTGCTCTATTATAGCTAATTCAGACTGCTGACCAGAAAAAAAGCTAACATCACACTGATGTTAAAGCTTTGGCTATCATTGCTTCATAGATTTAAAACCCTTAAAGGTTTTAGCCCATCATATTTCTTGGATTTGCTTTTATCCTGCAGGTCCTCCTGATTGCTCCGGTATCTGGAAGGGTCATAAAGTGAGAACTAAAACTCCAGGTACAGCTGCGTTTTTTTTTTTGTTTTGTTTTTTTTTAAAGTGGCTCTCAGCCAGTGAAACAGCCCTTCTGAAGACCTGAAGGAAGGCAAAAGTTTAAATGTTTTTAATAAACTTAGGAGGCATCATTTAATTTCACTTTCAGTAAATTTTACTGGGTATTTATTATCTGTTTAGGTTTTATTTCATCTTAATTTTAGTTGTCAATATTTTGACAAAATGATAGATCAGATTATCTCTATATGTTTTAATTTGTATTTAAGGTTTGAATAGTTTTTCCAAGTTTCATCACAACTTTTTGATAATGCTAGTATTTGGGATTTTTCTTTTTTTCAGGAAAAATAATACACAGTGAGAACACAAAGCTAATAGTAGTAGTACTCCTAAATGTTTAAATGGAGAGTAGTAGAAGAAAGTAGCAAAGGAAGACAAATTGGTCATATTACATTGGAGAATTTCTTTAATGGCTTCAAGAGATTTGTCTGACTCTGATAAGATGGAAGTTGGCAAGAAATGAAAAAAGAATTTTAACTCGCAAAAAATATCATAAACTGATGTTGAACATAAAAGATCTAAAAGAGGGTGGGACATGGAATTACAGTTTTTCTGATGCAAGTTATGCTAGTATTGCACTGATAGAAACAAATCCCAAATAGAAACAAATCTGTCTGATTAGAAGCAAATCCCAAGTATTCTGGAAAAATGTTGAGAGAGCTCTGTGCTTTGAGAGACTAAATTCCTTTCGAACTTTCCACGGAAGCAGTTCCCCACCCAAAATTAAGAATGCTAAGCACAGCTAACAAAGTTTTTAAAATGGTGTTCATGATTTTTCAGATTGCTTGCTTGTTTGCTGAAAGTGTCCATTTATTCCGGCCCTCAAAACAGTTGGTAGTTCCAAACCTAAACTAAAACCCAAGCAGCAAATGCCTGAATATTGTTTGCCTGCTGCACCTGCAATCAATTGCATGCATCATTTGGTGAGTCACCTAAAAAGCAAAGTATAGAAACAGTACACAAACATAACATATAGTAAAAGATGTGTCTGTGGTTGATGTGTTACTAAAATGCTGTTATTTCTTGTTTTTATTGCACTGATGTTCTCATTTTCCAGAGTTTAAGCAGCAACAAAGCTATGGACAGATGGGATTGCTGTGGCACACATTATACTAACTGACATCAGTTTATCATGACATCTCCAAAGAAAGCCTGTCATCTTTAGTCTAATGTCTGTTGTCTCAGCTCATCTTCTCTTGATTTACTTTTGCCTCCTCTGCTTACATCTCAAGAAAGGGAGACATAAGAAAGAGATGCAAAGAGAACAAAATGAAAGATGGGCTGCCTGTAAACTTGGTTCTGCTCAACATTTGTTCATAAAGACAAACAGATGTGCTCCAAATTCCAGGTGAATAACAACTAGAAATCAGACAGATACTGAGTCACAGTTTTCACTCTGTGATATATTGTTTCTGTGGTAAAAAAAAAAAAAAAAATCCTTAAATGGCAAACCATTTAAGGATACATTAGTTTTTCTATATTGTAGACATATACTGTACAGAATATGTAATCCAATGCTGAAATACATAAAACCTGTTAAACTGTAACATCCCTAAGGGTCAAAAAAAGGAAATGTATATATTTACTTCTTTTTACTTCACAGTTTCAGGGAAATAATATTTTTCTGTGGTGAATTTATAACAACAAAATCAGTGGCCTATCCAACTTGGTTCAGTATTGTCTTTACACAATGTGCCTTCCAAAGGGATAAAATACAACCTCAAAATTCAATCTATTTTGTTGGGATTTTATGAGATAGGCCTACACAAAGTAGCATGTACTTATGAAGGGGAAGGAGCATGACAAAGATGTTGAAAAGTTAAAAAATGAAAAGTGTGTCATGTAAAGCAATGAAAGTCGAAATGTTCTTTGAAATGGTGCCAAAGATTCCATTTTGGATTTAGCTCTGGACTTTGACTAAGCCTTTCTAAAATATGTTCATGCTTTGATCTAAACCATTCATTGTGATTCATGGCTGTGTTTAGGGTTTCTGTCCTGTTGGAAGGTGAACTGCCACACTGGTCTCAAGTCATCCATCTTCCCTTCCAACTCTGAGCAGCTTCCCTGTCCCTGCTGAAATAAAGCATGCTCACAGCATGATGCCACCACCACCATGTTTCACCGTTTGGGATACTGTGTGATCAGGGTTTTTGTTTTCTACCACAAATACTGTTTGACATGTATGCAATAAAAATAGCGTATCAACCCACTGACTTACTACTAGTACTGGAAAGAGCAACCCATGTGTATATCTGCTATAGTAGAAAGAGCTTTTTATCTTTTTTCCGTGAAAATGTTACCACTTGTTGTGCATGTTCCCCCATGTTCGGTAAATTATAAAAATCCCCAACATCAGCCTTGCATTTTACACCTCTTGCCAGGTGCTGCTGTCATATACACAGGACTTTTATTGAAAATAAGATGAGGAATGCATATGTACTGGAAAGCAAAGTTTACTCTGTGTAAATATGTAGATGTTAACCTGACTTCTGCTACTGCTTGATTTTAGAATGGTCTGAAATTGCATTATATCTCTATTAAGTGTTTTACCTGCCGAGACTCATATTAAAAGGTCACATTCTTCTCCTCTAACCTGTTTGAAAATTCTCTTCCCCACCTTATATCTGACTTGACTGAAATGTTGCCTTGAATCAATAATTCAGTCTTCCATCGGAAATGCATTGCTCTTTGAAACATGTTCATGTGAAACTGTGAGTGGACAGAGGGCATTCTTGCCATCTGGAATGAATGATGTTACGTTGCAGCCATGATGAAATTATAACGGTGTGCCACAACATATACATGTTTGGCAGGTTAATGTTAAAAATGCTGCAGTGCTGAGCGTTCTTGCCCCTGGCAGTGCCCCAAGGACTTCTGTCCTCTCATGCATGTAGATCTTATTTGCAGATCCTGACCAACCAAATCAGGCCTCACTTGGTGAATATTATTTCACTCAGCTTGAAACAAACACATGAGCTAAACCACATGTACCTGACCATAATTAAACCTCAAATTCAATAATATTGTCTTTGGTCATACATCTTACTATAGTCCGAAATATTTTCTGCACTTTCTAAGGAAACAAATTGCTCCAAAACAAATAAAAGATTTGATTAGAAAAGAACTGAGCACACTTTATTGGTTCCTCGTTCATTTGCATGAACTTATTACCCTTGTTAACAGATAACTGCTTTTGCAAAATCAGCTGTGGCACAATTGTTGGAACCGACTTTGCACTTTCACTTCTTCTCAAATAGAACTATTCATTCTCCTGTAACATTTTACAAGGTTGCAGCAGACAAAGAAAGAGATCCCTAACCATTCCCTTCTGCACAGTCTCTCGAGATTAGCCAAGATAGAGGTCCTCTCCATATTGGTTTTCTACAGGATTTAGGTCGGTGGACTGAGATGGCCATGAATCTTAGATCATTATTGTGTTCAAAGACGAAATGGCGAGCCATTTTCAGTTTCTTGCCCCAGACTTACCAAGAATTCAAAGTCGAGAAAGATTCATGAAGTGCTTTTCAAAATGTACATTCTCTGTTACAGACTAAACTCACCTGGACTGGTTGTTGCCAAAAAGCTCAATCTAAGTCTCATTTAATGAAACCATACAGCAGAGCCCAGTGCAGTTTGAAAAAAACTCTACACATTTACATTCACAGTAATAGAGCAGAAAATACTTTTCTTGGCATTACATCCAAACCACCAGTTGCCATTTGGATTGAATCTAGTGACTATCAGTGAGCTTTGAAGAGTTGTTTTACCTCTATTATTGTGCGTTCAGTAAGATAACCGTGGGTCCTCATTCAACCCAGTGAGAAAAAGAAATATGCCTTTTTTACATGTCATATTTATACTCCAAGAGAACAGAAACCTTCTGATAACCACTCAGAATTTCTTAGAAACTTGAATTAAACCCAAACTTAAAATAAAGTTAACAATAAATGCTTCTATTGGATTCATTTTTAAGAGATGTGGCAGGCACCAATGGTTTGCTTTTGTTTTTAGGGTTTTATATTGTTTCCTGTCTGAATAAATTCAGTCAAGTAAGTTTGACTTTTATAATTTTTTCTAGTTTAAAATTATGCAACTGCAATAAAATTTGAACTTAAATTTAAACCTTTTTACACATCTTTATCAGAGGAACTAACAAATATGTCCACATCTGTGTGTATTGGATTAATTTGAAATGATAAATGAGCGTGCTTTAATAAGAGTATAATTAAATGAACAGAAGATTTAGTAAAAAAAGTTTTTAAAAATCATCACACAATTATTGCCTGAGAGTTAATAACATCACTGCTTAAAAGCTATTTTAGGCTCTATAATTCACTTGTTTCCATTTATTCTCTTTCTACAATGAAGACATACTATTGACATTTTCTTGTTTCCATTTATAAAATAAATGTCTCCCTAAATTCGACTGGTGGCAACAGTTTTACCTTATTATTATTGTCATTTGTTACTTGTTTGTGAGTCACTTTGCCCTGTGAATCATTGATGTGATCAATAATGCATCCGACTACTTCACATGTGGATGAAATCCAAGTCGGAACACTAACATCAGGGCAGGCCCAGTGACCACAAGGCATTGAATCATTCGTGATAAAAGCAGGATCGGAGACGGCATGGTGGATAATAGTTACCAACTGGTGCATTAAGAAGCACGCTTTGGAAAAAGGTAGAGCTGAAAAACATGGATTCATTTCATCTTTCGGGTCAACAACCTTGTAAGACAGCTCATAATGAAGCAAATTTATGGCCAAGGGAGTCTGCATTGTTCCAGTGAGATGATGGGCGATTCCCCACAGAAATTACTTTGTAGATCCTTTGCTAACAGGGTGCAAGCCAATGAGATAGCTTGAAGATTGCCTTCATCATTCAATTAGTTGATGAGTATTAAATTGGATCTCGTATGTGGAAGAAGTAATGTATTTAAATGCTTTATGAAGCTAACCTGTAGATCCTGCAGCAAGATTATGATTTGATTCCTGATGTCTTTTATGATTATCTTTGATTCTTACACGATGTCACACAAGGCAGCACTATGTTTGGGGTTTAGCCTTGAGTTACATCTATAGGTGTTCCTCTGGTTATGAAGCTTACCATACTGTGATATTTCAACACAATATGATGTGTCTCAAATCGTGCTGCTCATGGTGGCAGCATGATGGAGTATATCTGTTATGTTAGTTCTGATTTGTTCCTTTTGTTTATAATTGTTTTGTTTGAGGTATTGCATGTTTGGACAATTATTTACTGTGGTTCTGGGTGCTGTGCAGCTGGAACTATATTTGCTCTGACTTTTTTACCTTCAGACAGTTGTTACGATGTGTAACCGAGGCATCAAGGAGTTGAAAAGCAGACTTCATGGATGCAGAGCAGGACCAAACAGCAGAGAGAGAAGGAGGAAGTTGCTGAACTTGAGACTTGACTTCGACATGGGAAAAATTACTTGTGAACATCTCTTGATGTTAATGTGGTGGAAAGAAAAGCCTTTCAGACTTTGACTGGTAGCAAAATAGGCAACCTTTCAAAAGGTATAAAATGAAAAACTGTCATATGAATTTCTTTTTAAAGAAGGTAAAAAAAAATAAAAAAAATGCCTCAGTGACAACTGAAAATGTAATTGCTGTCCTATCCTTGTTCATTTAGTAACATCCAGAGCTTGACAGCCCAACATAACTGCATGGTGAAGTGGCAAGTATTACCTAGAAGGACTTTGACATTCCCTGAGATATATTAGAATACACTTGACAGAATAAATGAGTTCAGACTGTGTGGACTGAGAGAAAGAGTTTCAATAAAGATGACTGAAGGTTATAGAATTCTTCCACTTTGATTGTACCTGGTAGTATTTTTATATATTTACAAACAGATCTTACAGACTGAAAAACTACCCCAGATTCTAAAAGCAGCAGATTACTTGTTGACATATGAAAAGTGTAAAGAATGGCAATACACAATGCATCTACCTTAAGGCGTTGTTTTTCTAAGCAAAGACTAGTCATGAAAAATTACTTTGTACCAAAGGACATAAAGACAATACAGTTAAATATGATCACAGGATGAAAAAACACAAAGAGCTTAGGCTTTGTAACATCTATCATACATAATGTTAAGTGATTCAAATAGTCTGGTTATGGAAGCCAAGGCCAGAAACAACTGTACACGCCATGTGACCTTCAAACCCTCAGGCAGCAACATATGAGAATCTGTCATACCTTTGTGATCAGTGCAGCCACATGGGGTTAGGAGTACCGTGGAAAACCATTGTGATTCAATACAGAAAGCCACTGCATCCAAAAATGTGACCTGAAAGCATATAACACAAGGACGAAGTAGTACATCAAGTCTCTGCACAAACTATGCTCAGATTTTCACAATGCACTTGAACTGAAAAGTAATATGTGTATTCTTTAAAGTAGAGGAATCCAAATTTCCACAGCTGTTTCAATAGAACATTAATGCAGAGCTGTATAATCGAACTTAATAAAGATATTTAGGTGACGTCTTTTCCCAGGAAGTCATTGATTAATTCAGACAATGCAAAACCAGACTTTTTAAACTTACCAACAGCAGCAGGCGTCTTAAACTCAGAGCACATAAAAAGCCTCCCTAGACTTGAAAATGTGTGGTAAAACAAAGAAATAATGAAAGTGAAAAACTACCCTCTGTTGGCAAGCTTCCTGGTACACCCTGGACATATTACCAGTCCAGACAAAACCAGCACAAAGACAAAAAGTGAATGGATTGGACAAAAAGCTGGTGATCAGTGAAACTAGACACAGAATTCTCTTACAAAGCTGCATCAATTGTCTGTTCTTAACTGATTTCAATGCGTCACAGTTAATAGTACATCAAGCAAATATATTGCTAGTGTCACTTTTGAGATTTATTTATGTATTTGTTAAATGTACTAAAATTGTTCAGTAGTGAGAATTAATTATTCATTAGTTATTTAAGCTATATTATATGGAGATTGTTTTTCTCTTTGAGAAAAGTTATTTGGACCTAGAAAAGCAAATTTCCTTGTGGTATTTAGATGATTTTTTATATTCATGCAAAAAAAGGATTCATACCTTATCTTACTAATTATTTGTGAAAATGCTGCAACTGCTGTTAGCAGCTAACATTGCTCAAGTTAGTATCTGCTTCCATTTATCTATCCATACAGTTACAATTGTGTGGATGGATATGTTAGATTAGTAATACTTTAGGTCTTATTTTTTTCCCTGGACTGCATTTGATCATCCCATCTTCCAAAAGGTAAATATTTAATCACACTTGAACTAAGGTATTCTGTACTGCAATATTTTTAACACACAAAAGCCAGTGAGAACACCTCAACTATTTATCCATTAACTGCTAACAATGTTAAAGTGAACATCTGTTTAAGGGACTTTGTTTTGGAGCTAAAATAAAGTTGTTTTTTTTATCAATCTGGACTAAATTTCATATCTACCTTAAAACCTAAAATACTCAGATGGACAATAACACTACACTGGGACTTTTGGACAGTAGTTATGACATATAACTGTGGAAACAAGGTATTGTTTTTTTTACAACTGTGAGGAGCTGATTAGCTCAAATAATACCTGAACTACAACCCCAAATCCCAAAGGAATTGAAAGGAGGCTTCAGGGATGTAGAGCAGGATCAAAGCACAGAGAGAGAAGGAGGAAGTTCAAACTATCTCTTCCATCGATCATAATGGACAAGGATAAGCTCCCAGACTCCAGCATCTCTTTTTGCCCTGCTTTCTAACCATACAGCCAGACAGAGACTTAAAGAGGAGCGGCAAAAGCAGATGAGGTGGATTAGCAGTACTTGCCAACAACTGATGGTGTGATCCAAGACATGCTACTGCAAAACATTGTCTCTGCTGCCTGGAAACTGAGCTGTTAGCATATCATGATAGTCATGAGACTGTCGTACTTCAGATGTCTTCAGTCAGATGCCTCTTCAAATTTATTTATAAGACTGACCGCTACCGCAGATCCTTCCAGCCGACAGCATCATCATCCACAACAAGTCTTGGAAGATACTTTGATGGTATGAGTTACAATATTTATTGCTTTGGGAAAAATAAAGTTTTCTGGATTTGAATTTAATTTAAATATGGATTGTTCTGTTTACATATAGGATAAATTTGTAGCTAGTTTAAAAAAAAAACTTTGTAAGAAATGTCACCTTTCTAAATAAGAAACCCAGAGGTTTAAATTGTTGCAGTGTATCAAAAATAAAATGAATAGAACATTTTATGTCAGGCGAAATAGCATTTTTTTCTTTTTTTAACTCAAGGATTACATGGGAAAATGTTCCATTTAAGAGGCCAATTACAATGACATCTTTTTGAAGCTGTCGTCCCTGTCAGCTTCTGTCTCAGCATGTATCCTGAACACAGCCCACTATCACTATGAACACTACAAGGCTTTGCTAAAGGGGCTTGAGGATCATTCTTAGTGTATTTTACAAATTCTCACATGGTTGGACACAGTTAGTTCCAGGGCATTGTTGGGAAGCATAAAAGTTACATTTTGGAAAGGGCTTTTTAAGAGCTTTTCCTTTCATTATGCTGAGTCAAGAGCATTTGATAAGACATAAAGTGACAAGTTTGTTTGCCACAGCGACACCACCTAAGCGTCTAAGGGAATCGTGGCAGACGAGACAAGCTGAAAGGCGCCTGAAGCCTGAACTAAAAGTGTTCAGTGGAAATCAACACTGTCAGATGTCATTCACATGAAGAGGAAGCAATGGAGAAGCACCTGCGTCACTCGAACTGTCTTATACGTCAAGAGCAAAGCAAAACATGTACTTTAAAAAGTTGGTGAGTAGTGATAGTGGCTGAATGAATAAACAGACAATAAACAAGACCACCTTTATTAAAGAGAATCTAAAATTAGACGCTGATTTTGGGGGAGATTATTGTTTGTCCAGTGATTACTATGAGTAATGACAGAAACGCAACAGAAGTCACAGCCATTTATGTTTTCATTAAAAACTGGATGATTTCTCCTGTTTTTAGTTTAATGGAAAACAACTACGAGTAATTTGATTATTTCTGCGAACCTAGTACCTTTGTCTCTGCAATCTCTCCTAATTTAAAGTACACATCCAACCAATTTTAGCAGATGGAGAAAAAAAATGTAGCCCATGTTATGTTTTGGGGATGTCGACAGGAATAAAATCAAAACTTTTACCAAAATCAGAATGAGTGGGTAAAAAGAAGTACTTTCCTTTCCCAACTATGCATTTCTAGATATCCCATACTGACAACACATTTCATGGAGAGACTTTATATTTTGAAATTCTGCACATAAGCCATGAAAAATCACAGCACAATGGCTTGCAAATGCTAGACTAATAGCATGTCAAGAAGCATTGTGCCAGACTACATTTTCTTTTCAAAAATTTTAGCAATGCTCTTCGGAAAAATTTGGGAATAGGCTAATTTTGTGCAAATAATTTGGCTTCACATTCCACAGAAAAATCTGTGAATAGGTGAATCCTCAAATACTGATCCACAAATATGCAGTAAGACGAAGAATGTAATTCACTGATGAGCTATTATCTAAAGCACTCTACACCACACCAATGCAAGAATGTGATACAGGACTCCAAAGACCCGTCTGCTTAACTTTAATCGTCATGGGGTCTTATTGTATGGAGTTTGCAGGTTTTCCCTATCCATGCATGCTTCAGGTACTCCGGCTTTCCCCACAGCCCAAAAACATGACTGTTAAGGGAATTGGGCTCTCTAAATTGTATGCATGGTTGTTTATCCTGTGTGTACCTTTTTGTTGCCCTGTGATGGACTGGTGACCTTCCCGGGGTGTACCCCACCTCTTGCCCAATGATTACTGGAGACAGACAGCAACCCCCCCGCAGATGGATGTTTACAAGATACATATGACTTTTGTGCCTCCAATGTCTCTAAGACATAAAATCCAGAAGATTTAACAGGAAATCAATACAGGAGATATGGATATCAACATCTGATGATATCTCAGCTTACATTTAAAATAAAACTCGAAGAACCCTATGTTCAAAAATATTTATTAATAGTATTTTTGTTTTCACATATTTAAAGTAAAACTACAGAATTTTATCAAGTCTGTGTAAATTTTTTGAAAGAATTACACATATCTACTATTCAGAGGTAATTATTTGAATATGTAATTTATTTTTTCTATAAAAGTGAACCACTGTGGTCTTGATGCAGTAATATGCTGACCCACTGAGAAGCATTTGCACATGTTGCAAGCATATTTATCTGTATTCATGTCTGGCTTCAAACTGTGTGCTCCAACATAGCGTATTTCTAACCTGGTAGATCTCATTACAGGCATTTGCACAAGCATTAGAACCCACACAGTTTGACGTTTTCCCAGAAACAAGCACAATCAGATCAAACTCATTTGTTTTAAAACAATATTCTGCTGCAATAATGTAACATTTCCAATGGATAAAACACTTCCCACCTGATACCTCCTCTCCACACTAACATTAAAACAGAGAAGCCACTAAGAATGCAACAGACATTCTGATGTGTTTACCTGATCTCCAAGGTCACAAGAGGCCAATCTGATAAGATCTGATGTTTTCTGTGGGAAACAAGTCTAATCCTCAGAGATCCTATCCCACAATCCAAAAAGCTGGGTCTGTCCCGCTACCAGGAAAGGCTGAAATCCACGCCCTCATTAGTCAGAGCTACAGCCTCTTGTATTTTTACCTCATAAACCTTTACACATTTTGTCACATTAGATCCTCAAGCTTCAATGTATTTTACTGGGATGTTATGTGATTGACCAAAACAGAGTTTCACATAGTTATGCAGTTGCGTAATTAAACTCTGTTAGAACATTAATCTGTATTCAGCCCCCTTTAATCTGATACCCCTAAATAAAATCCATTGTAACCAAGAGCCTTCAGAAGTCACCTAATGAGAAAATAGAATAATTCAATTCAGTTTTTAATTGAGTTTATTTATATAGCGCCAATTCACAACAAATGTCGTCTCAAGGCACTTTTCAAGAGTTCAAAAGTTTCTTAGGGAACCCAGCAGGGCATCGAGTCATTGACTTGCAGCATTCAATCCTCCTGGCCAAGCACGTAGCGACCGCATGCCGTTGTGTTTTTGACTTTACAGCAATCCCTCATATCAAGCATGCATGTAGCGACAGTGGAAAGGAAAAACTCCCCTTTAACAGGAAGAAACCTCCAGCAGAACCTGGCTCAGTACAAGCGGCCATCTGCCACGACCGACTGGGGGTTTGAGAAGACAGAGCAGAATCTAAAAGAAAAACAGATGAACTGATGTAGGATTATTTTTGACGTTCATGAAAGTAAAATGTTAATAGCAGAAGAAGGAGAACGATTAGTTGATGGCAGCATTATCTCAGCTAAAGCCCTCCTCCAGGAAGTCATCACAGCCAAACAGAACACCAGACCAAGTGTAGCTTTTATGGAGATAAAATAACATAGAAAACAAAAAGTTAACAGTTGAAATAGCAAATAATGCAAATTGGAGAGTAGTAGAAGAAGAAAGTAAGAAAAAGTGGTTAGTTTGTCCTCCAGTTGCCTAAGCCTATGGCAGTATAGCTACAGAAGTAGCTCAGGATTACCTAAGCCAGTCTAACTATAAGCCAATGAAGGGAAGTTAAAATAGGAGAAATATGATCTCTCTTTTATAACACCTAGTAACACTGAGGTTCTTTACTTTATTATCTGAGGTCATTTTAATGCCATCCAGATTGATTGACTAAGTAGTGTCTCTTTCAGAGGTTCTGGTCCAAAAACAACAACCTCTGTCTTGTCAGACTTTAAAAGAAAAAAAAAAATTAGTGTCATCCAAGTGTTAATGTCCTCAAGGCATGCGTGCAATCTACCTCATGGATTGGATTCATCAGGATTTATGGATGGATATAGCTGAGTATCATCAGCATAAGAATGCAAATTTATCCCATGCTGTTTGATGATTTTTCCAATTGGAAGCTATATATAGTAAAATATATATAGTATAGTAAAATAAATAGTAAAAAGAATTGGTCCAAGCACATGCATCCAAAAATTCAAGTGTCTTATCAGTGAAATATGCAACATGTAGTTAGTTTTAAATTATTGCTAAGCTGTTGGCCAGCTTAGAAGAATTCAACCTAATTAGCAGAATTTAAGTGAATAAGCATGAAAAAATGATCAACGTTCATGCTCTTCAAGAACTTAAAGAAAACACCAGAGATTCTACCTTCAGAAGTGAAAATGTGAAAACAGGTAAAACATTTTTCTAACACAAACACTGGTCAGCCAGCTGTAACGGAAAACTAAGGATGACATGTTTGCTTTACTTTTGCTCTGATAAAGCCTGACAAACAACTTCCTTTCTCCTCTGCTTGTGGGCTAAATCACATTCTAATGAGAGCAATGTTTTGGAAAGCTGGAAATGACTCGATGAATATTTTAAAAGCGTTGTGGCTCCTGCAACTACTTACTGAAGCTTACTCACACTGTAGAGAATAAAAAAAGATACAGGGTATGTAGGGGGGAGGGGATTTGTGATGCTCAGTGTGCGGTTAAGGCGTGTCACTTGTCAGCTTTACATGCGGTTGATTTCCTCTGCGTTAATCTTTGAAAGACAGATCTGGGATTAGAAAATCAGGACGGTATCACCAGGTAATCCAGCTTGTGTCTCACTGGGCGAGGTCAAGCGTGTCAGTGTCTGCTGCTAAATGCCCCCCCAGCCGGCGCGCCACAGATCAGCACGAGGAGTCCGGTGGGATAAGCTTCTCACCTATCTTGACAAGTAGTGTTTGTAAGTCAAGACACATGCCTTATAGCTTGGTCCACTTGTCGATATATGAGTTTCCCAAAGCTCCAAATGTGGTATACCACACTAGTCTTTACATGTTCAGCCAAACCTTGGGTAATTCTATAAACCTAAATGTATGCTTAAATCCCACAGGCTATTAAAATTTAAAAACCTGTAATTCATACGAGTTTTTAAGGTCAAACATCTGAGCTGCTTGCACAGATTCAAAAACAAACAAACAAGGACACACAAATTTCTCCTGACAGCATCAGAATGATTTTTTAAAAATCACATTTTAGCCAGTTTCAGGGCAAGCAGTGTCCCTGCACCATCTCCCAAGAAATTCAGCCCTTCAGACATCCCACACACAAACTGAAGCCTCTCCACAAAGGGTGTCCAGATAAAGATCAGTAAATTACAGTATCTTGATCGTGAACTCCCATTGCAGTTACCTTTATACCAAGCCCGATCAATGCTTTCAGTCCTGCAGCATTGTATGCAACGCAGACAGCAAGCGGCATGCTGACCAGAGGAGACAGAGGCCCTTACCTCCCTGGTCAATATCGAGGCTGAAATAAATCCTTTCTTAAGGTCATAAAAGCAGCTCTGGGAAAACATGCTTTCAAGTAACAATGCATGTACAGCTGTATGTTTCATTAAACACCATGTTGTGTAAAAATGCATTTCATTTTTGTTATCCCAAGATGAAAGATATGTTTAAGTGTGAATAACTGAAATCATTTTCAGTTCTTAAAAAAGGTCTAAATACATGACTTGACAGGGAACCAATCTAAGTCTTGTTGGAGAATACATCATAGGGATGTTTTTCCTCAATATACAGTCAACCAAGATTTTTTTTTTTTAATTGCAGAAACAGAAGCCCCCCCATCACATAATTTCATATCTATCTTACATTTCCCAAAACATTGGTTAGTTTTGCTGTAAATAACTCACCAGCTTTGCCTTTCAGAATGCTTACAGCAGCAACAGCAGATTGCAGACCAGCCTACTTTCTGATTAATTCAAAACTAAACTTGTCCGCTTGGAGTCAGTCATGAAGCACTGATGGTCAGTTAATCCTTACATTTGGAAAGAATAAAGTAAAACAAGACCGATGTCTTATCAAAAAGTAATATACCCTGTCCTGATGAAGTTGTATACTGACTGTTACATAGCACACACAACCCAGAAGCATTAGTACTTCACTAATTTTACACAGGCATTCAACCTACTAACCTAGAGATCAACTAGTCAACCAACAATTTCCTAATAAACCATATGTAGCAACTGTGACCCACAACCATGTAAAGTCCAGTACTTCAACCAACAAACAAGTCAACTAGCAGACTAACCAATCAACCAACAACCAACCCATCAATCAATTAAGACAGTAACCAACAGACCAACCAGTAGACCAACAACCAACCAGTAAACCATAAGTAAAGATGCAACCATAACCACATCAATTTAAGTCATCCAACCAACTGACAGACCAACCAATTGACCAAGTGGCTTTTTGTTGGACAACATCCAAATTACAAGGCAAAGACTCTTGTCGATTGTCAACAAAATGGGTCATTGCGAATTATGCTGACTTTAACAAATCTACATGTTTCCAACTCCCAATCATAAATTATTAATAAACCATAAGTATGATGTGGAGCTTCTCAGCATGTACATTTCAGTAATCCAACCAATCAACCAACCCTACAAGCAAATGATCAAGCAATACCCAACAGTCAACTACTAAACCACAAGTAACATGTGCTATAACCAAACATATAAACTCTAATAATCCAGCCAACCAACCAACCAACCACCAAGCAATATACCATAGGACTGTAACAGGAGTAACCCAGAAGTAATAATAAATTTTATACAGGCATTCAACATATTAACTAACTGATCAGCAATTTAACCCACAATCAACCAATAAATCACATATAACAAGTGTGACCCACAACCATGTAAGTTCAGTATTTCAACAAACAAACAAACCAGTTAGCTAGACCAACCAGTTAACCATTAACCAACTCTATAAGTATGAAATGCAGCAAAATGTCTTGTATATTTAATTAATTTGACCAACCAACAAACCAACCAAGCCATCAACTTATTATGCAACAACAACCAGACTAACAAACCACAAGTAACATGTGTAACCCCTAACCTGTAAACCAGAGTAATCAAACCAACCAACAATTATGAACCAATTAATCGTTTTGTAGAGTATGACAGATGTCTACTAAATAATAAGCAATTTGTTAGCAACCAACCCCAAACCATATTGTTTGTCAATTTTAAAAATGTTTTTTAAACTCTTAAAACCAACCAACAAACCAACCAACCAGATTGTTATTTCGTACATAGCTAAATCTAAGTGACATGACTGGATGTCGAGCCTTGTCATGATGTGCACGTCTTGACCATGCACAGTAATCTATCAAAATAAGTCTTCTGATCTGAAAAACAACTAACCTATTCAGAGTAGTCTTAGTAGTCTACATGTGTGTTAATGATTCAAGGATTTATTATCTTGAAGTTCCAATTAAAGAGCTACTAGAGTGATATTTCAACAGCACAATTTGTGTTTCTTGCTAAAACAAAAGCAAAAGAGCCCTGCAGGCTCCCATCTTTACACCACTGCCTATTTAACATCGTTGTTTTGCAATAATGGAGAAGGGGGATGAAAAACTGTGTTTAATGTGAAGCAAAATGATGATTCCTTAATATTTTTTTGAAGAACATTGCAAGCAGTCTTTCCCAGAGAAAATACTCATGCATCATTATTGTATAATAGCATAAAATATATCATTTTTTAAAAATCCTTGACTTAAATGAAAGGATGGCTTTCTTGCCTATTTACAAGACCACAAGAAATCCATATCAACTAACTACAAATTCCTTGGCAGGATATTACATTCAGATGAGAGGCTGGTGGAATAATCACTGTCCACTCCATCACTCCCCCCGAAACGATGCAAAGAGAAGTAGCTGTGCTGGGTCATTGTAAATCTGATGTGTTAATGTGGCCTGTGCAATGCAAGGGCAACATCTTAATCTCTTACCTCATTAGGCTGTATAATGTGCAATAAAATCCTCATTTCAGGGACAGAAGAAGAGAGTTCAGTCGAGAGTTACTGACAGTGGTGGAGATACCCAAATGTCACATGGGCAGCATATTTGGCTTTGCTGAGAAAACAAATCAAAAAATGTTGAGGACCATGAATTTCTCTTTTCTTTTCTTTTTTTGTTCTTTTTACCAACACTCAGTGTGAACTGCTAGATATTTTATTATAATCAGCCAGGAGATGTTAAAGTGGGACCTTATGTATTTTCCACTCACATAGTGCTATTTTATAGGACAATCAAGTAACTGTGTTACCTTCAGTTGTTATTAAAGTGCTGTGTATTTTTAAAAAACTTGAAAGAAATTTGACTTTACATCATAGCTGTACTTGAAGCCTGAAAATTGACTTCTGTCTCTTTAAGAACCTCCTACCCTTTTCAACACCCCACTCCCTTCAGTACATCATCTGTTCTTAGGAGTGTTGTAGTTTGTATGATAAGCTCAACAGATGCGTAGTTCCACCAGGTGTTTGCAAATTGCTGCTGCCACTAGTCTGGAGGAACTGTATTGGGGAGTTGTGGTGGAGGGTGCTCTGTGGGGCGGGAGCTTGATGGAGCTGAACAACCAAGGTGGAGGTTTGGGTAAATAGGCGCTGCATTGTATGAGCAAGCGTTAAGACACCCTGAATGGCTGCCACGGGAGATTCAAGGATTTTTCAGGCATGCATGAATATGTCAAAGCAACACTCCAGGTATGTTTTTGATGAGGGAATGACATTATAACATGATATAAAGCTAAAAAAAGTCGATTTTGTATCGAAAAACGTGATCAAAAGTGTAATCAAAAATTTTTGAGCTTAGGAATAATTGCAAATGTTGTATAATCATTCTTCAAAAATAATGGGGATTGCTTTTGCAACGTGGGAATGCATTTTGTAAAACTTTTTCCCCATCACCACAAGTTACTCTTTTTCTTTAGTCACACACTAGAAAATGTATCTCCAGATACTGAATGAGTTGTCAGATTTGATACATATGGATGTTGATGTGTTCATGAGCGATCCGATTCTTTTGAACGGCATTTACCATGAACGACAGGACTCAAGTCTAAGTTAGTGAGAGCCGCTCAATGTATTTACAAGTTTGCTTGCTTACAATATTCTGCACACACTGCAGTATCTATTATTATTCTTTTTAATTTGAAATTCATCAGCAAATAAATACAAGAAAGCGCCAGACATATGAGCACACAAAGTGAATTCTCATTGCTCACTGCTTGTTTTCGTCATTTGTCACGATGTCAGACATGTACAGCAGTGTACGCAACCTGGATGCTACACTGATGCAGGCTTCATGCAGCAGGAGACAGGAAGAGAACGGTCATGTTGCATGGTTTCTTCTCTCTTGTTGCTCCTTGGTTAATGTTTATGGTTAAGGGTTTCTACCATTAGTGTGTTGCCTTAATTGTTATGTTTAATGGTGCAGAAAAGGAATTTTGTTTCTGCCAAAGCAACTTAAATCCACTTGTTTTCCTCTTCTGTTTGTTACATTTTCTTTTTATTTTATTACATTTATATGAATCACACTAAAATGTTATTAATGCACACAACACTTGTCAAAAACTGCATGGGTATTTAACATTTATATTTTGAAATTTTAGATTTTTTGAAAACATATCCATATTTTTTTTCTGAAAGAATACTGTGGGTTTTTGGTTTTTTTTACTTAATATGGATGAATAAACATTTTTGTCATTTGAAATGCTCTTTTGAATGGCTCTTTGAAGTGAACAGACCCTAAAGATTTGATTGCCTTCAAAGAGCCATAAGTCCCATCACTACATATGGGCACAAACAGGGGGCCTCATTGATCCAGTCCCAAGGGTACCTTAAATTTTCCCACTGCCATTAAAACATTGTAGTGCTAAAAGAGAGTTTGTCCAGCTTGGAGCCACCGCCAAACATTCCTACCAGTGAAGCAACCTACATTTCAAATCTTTAGAAGACTGTCTGGATACTCTAGAGAGTCTTTAGTTCATGTGCCTTACATTTCTCCTGCTTGTACTGCCAAAACTCTCCTAAGGGTTTTTGGTTGATTCAGAAATTTCGAAGGAAGGCCTCTGCTTTTGCACTGTCAGTCCCAGTGATCTCCGGGAAGAGTGGCCCTGAACAGATAAGGCAGCTGGACAATGAGCACGTCCACCTGGAAAGAAGGGATGCTCCATCACCGGCCCCAGGGTTAGTAAAGTGTCATTAGCTCTGCTGGTGTGTTACACTGAAAAAGTGCTATATCCTCAATGGCACTTGGCAGGTACAGAAGACCTCCTGGTTTGGTTATTGCAGCACACAGCACAGACTGCAAGGTCAGATTTTATACCGAGGCAAAAAATTAAATCTTCACTAAGAAAGTACGTTCTATGTACACAGCAGGGTGCGAGAGTGTGCACCACCTGATACCAGGCTGAGGAGACTACCAAAGCTGCTGCTTTCTAAATGCCAAATCTGGACCTGTTTGACACTGTGGTACAAGCAGGAGACTAACAGTGGATTACACATAGATGTTTACCTGTGCTGTGCCAACAGGCAGAAACATGTTATTGAAAAAGAAAAGTGAGGGAAAGTTTTAGCACCACACATACGTTATACAGAAAGGCTCGTCATTATTTCAAGGCAGAATGAAAAATGTACAGATTTTAATGTGAACAAGCATAAAACGTAGACATCTAAATAAATAAATAACAAAATGAATTGATAAATAAGTGATTTGATCATTTATTTTTATAATAAAGTGAGTATAAAAGGAAAGGAGAAAGTAAATAAGTAAGTGAGACAATTATCGAAACAGTAAGTTAGGTGAGTAAGTAAATAAGTCAATAATTAAATAGGTAAGTGAGCAAAGTGGTGCCTCACACCATAGAAACATCAATCAAGTACACAGCAAATCATCAAAATCATCAAGCAAATATCAATGCATCAAAATCATGAGGATCATCAAGCAAACATAATTTGAAAATATTGATCAATGTTCCACTTACTACTAATCAAAGGCAGCTCTAAACAGGTGGTTTTTTTAGCCTTGATTTAAAGGAACTCAGTGTTTCAGCTGTTTTGCAGTTCTCTGGAAGATTGTTCCAGATTAGTGGTGCATAAAAACTGGAAGCTGCTTCTCCATGTTTGGTTCTGGTTCTGGGGATGCAGAGCAGACCAGAACCAGAAGACCTGAGTGGTCTGGAAGGTTGATACAACGACAACAGGTCTTTAATATATTTTGGTGCTAAGCTGTTCAGTGATTTATAAACTAACAGAAGTATTTTAAAGTCTATTCTCTGAGCTACAGGGAGCCAGTGTAAGGACTTTAGAACTGGGGTGATGTGCTCTGTCTTCCTGGTTTTAGTGATAACATGAGCAGCAGCGTTCTGGATCAGCTCCGGCTGTCTGATTGATTTTTTAGGCAGACCTGTTACGACACTGTTGCATTAATCAATGCAACTAAAGACAAATGCATGGATGAGTTTCTCTAGATGCTGATGAGACATTAGTCCTTTAATCCTGGAAATGTTGTTCAGGTGATAGAAGGCTGACTTTGTAACCATCTTTATGTATTTCTGAAAGGTTCAGGTCTGAGTCCATCACTACACCTAGATTTCGGGCCTGATCACTAGTTTCTTGTTGTAATAACTGAAGCTGCACACTGGCTCTATATTATTCCTCTTTGGATCCAGAGATAATAACTTCAGTTTTGTTTCTGTTCAGCTGGAGGAATAAACAAAAATAGATCTGTAAAAATAGATCAGTAAGCATTATTGGTCATGTCAAAAACATCAAGGAATGTTGATCCTTGCATTAGCAGGGAGGTTTTTTTTCCTTTTCAATGTAAAAATGCAGAAGGGATATTTCATAAGTTTCTACAAACTGCACATAAGATGAAATATATTATGTGAATCTAATACCAATTTAAATCAAGCCAACGTTTTAATTTTAAATACAATAACACAGTGACAAACCCGTAGCACATTCCAAAGACACTTCATCATCACTTCTGAGGGAAGGTCAGATTAGAAATAGCCAGCTATTTGCATTTCGAAGAGACTGGTCAACTTTTTCAGCCCCCTTAATAAGTTTCACAGCAAGCTGAGAAAAGTTATTTTTCCCAACATACAGGAATGAATCTGAAATAAGATGTTTGTGGATGAAGACCAGATGATCAAGGAACATTTGCAGAAGCATCCATGTTAAAGATGTATACCTTTAATTCATCATCACCTTAATGACGTCACCTATTTTATATATATATATATATATATATATATATATATATATATATATATATATATATATATATATATATATCACTATTGATGAAAATATTGTGTGAAGATCTTTAAAACATGAGAGCAAAAGAACAGAAAACAAATCTATATTTGATCACCTGGTGACTTGAAACAGAGCTCAATGCCTATTAATATTTGATTAACTGAACTTTTATGAGCCCACAACAATGCATGAGCTTCTGTTATTAGTATTTGAAAAAAAATCCTTTACCAAGAGGAAATGTATCATTTCAAAATAACTGTGCTGTTTCCCCATACAGTGCAGGCTGAGATTTTTTAGGAGTTTCTGTTAGAAACATGGCCATTAGCCAAGGAACCAATGTCTTCTGCCAGTGCCTGTGCTTTACTTACTCCCTATATTTATTGGGACATAGAAATAAGATGATAAACTAAATCACCTAAAGTGCACTACCAAATGAGAAGTATTATATTGAGTTATTTGTTAAATAGAAGCTAGAAAATAAATACATCTAAAATATATCAAGCCTTTATTGAACTGAAGTAGTGTGCAAGTCATTTCTGAGCTGCAGCCATCCCTCTCTCTGCTACGAGGAGGGGCTGGTGTTGAAAAAAAGCGTGGCCCGGTGCTTAAATCACACCAGATGGCTCAAGAAGCGACACAAGGAGTAGGTAATCTGGATTTATAACCTTGGACATATGCTGAGTGCAGGGGCATCTGTTGTGACGGGGTGGCAGCTATTTTAATGAAGGCAGGAACTCTGAGCTAGGATCTTGCACAGCGGACCAAGAGCTGGGCGCTTAACGCATCAAGGTTACAGAGGGAGCAGCATGGCGTTTGGCCTTGCAGTCAGAGTGGCTTTGAATCATACCTCCAAGAAGGTTTCAGACCCACAGCACTGCATCTCTCAAACCCCTTGAAATATTTGTCTGGGGATCCAAATATCAGATAACACTAATCCATCCCCAATATAATCCTTGTTACTGTTTCCATTCATGCAGAGGCTTAATTAAAAGCTGATCTGCTTGTTGCTGGCGTCCTGCAGGTTTCCAAGACAGGTCATGAGCAGGGTGCAGCAGAGTAGACGCAAAGCATGTGACGGACAGCACGGCCTATCAAAATCATCATATTATTCTGGAAGTCTGAAATATATTTCACAAAAAATTATTTTGTGCTATATATCGTAATCGGGTTCTAAAAATAATAAAAGTTCTAAAACTCACCCCATGAGAAACTGAAAATTATTCCTGCAGACATATAACTGGTTCTGGCATGTTTTCTTTTCATCGGTATTACTTATGGTGGATATTTTCATCTCCAAAGTAAGGACTGTATGCCTGTTGGCTTCAAGATGTTTAATTGTTCTCATGCCCTGCCACTCTTTTTCTCCTGCTAAAGACTCCATCAGCGCGTTCTACTCTGGAGAAAGTTTGCGACTGCACAACAGTGTCCCAAGTGAAATATTCTCTTTTCTTCGCTCATAGTTTCAAATACTATGGTGGCGATGTTAAGTAACCATGTGTTCCTTTCAAACCTGCTGCTTATTGGCTGAAACCAATGACAAAAGTGTGATCACCAAACAAAGACGGTATGTGAATCAGCTGTGAGTTTACCCCACACCCCAAAACAGCTCAGATTCACTCTGTAAACAAGCTGAATTCAAACACAAAGTTTATCATTTTAAAACCCCTGAAACAGCTATTTCAACCATGGAGGGTTTCTTCATGACTTCAGTTAGTGTATTTAGCAAAATTAATGAAGATCACTATTTTCTCAGAAATCAATGATTTTTATCTTTTCTTCTGTGTTTTTTGTTCTGGCAACTTGTTCCTGGTTTTGCCGTGGCGCATCACATATATTCTGTCTTTCTTTCTTTCTATCCATCTGTCTATGTTAGTTTTTAACAAATGTGGATAATAATTTAATATGATGTGTTTTATAATAAAGACTTTAAGTTATTGAATTTTGGCTTTCCATATTTTGCTGTAACAACAGTGAAAACAATGTCACCGCATGTTGTTTTTGAACTGTTTCATTAGAAGCTTCATGTTTTTGTCAAATGCTGCTATTTGATATCCTTGCCAAAATAAATATTTTCAAAAAGGATGAAAAAAAAAAACCCTCTAAATCTTTATATAATCTTGTAGAATTTGTTTTGTTGCGATTCTCTCTTTCCCAAACTCAGTTCCAGGTCATGAGATACAGCCTGGTGACAGAGAAGCAGCTGCTTCAGCAGTCCTTCCAGTGCAGCACAAAGACAGATTCTGCCACAGGAGCCTGCTGAGCGGATTTATTTCTCTGCGTCTTCGGATGCTTATTTCACTTTACAAAGTTGCAGATTAGTTTGACAGCTATAACATGTTACATCCATAGGAGAAGGAGAAGAATTAAGGGATGCCACATAAATGGAAGTAAAAAAGATTGTGCGTGCAGAATAAATTGTTCCAGAGACAGTGACAGCTACGCTGGCTATGTTGCTGTGGGAACACTTCGATTTAAGGATTTCTATTTGTGCCATGTTATTTTGGAAGGGAAAATTTGCCTCATCAATTAGATAACACATTTAATTTAACATGTGAACTCTTTAGTTCATTTGAACTGTGCTTAAAACATAAGCTTTATGACTAATTGCTTGTTAAACCGCTGAATCACAAACAGATTCGGCTGTTTTCCTGCCCCCTCATCAGGGAGAAACAACAACAGCATACAGCATAAGCCATTTGTTGCCCGATTGTTTGATTCGGAACAGGGTTTACCTCAGTCAGAACAAAGACAAATCCTCATTAGCGATCTGAGCTTTAAGCCAAAACGAAAGTCATTTCCCACATGGACCTGGAAAGCAGTGATGGGTCCAGTTTGGTTGGTAAACAAAGGGAACAATTTTTTTTTTCCCAGCTAAAATCCATGAAATCCAATAAGTGGTGGCATACCTGTTCCTGTATATTTCCTGGAACAGTTGCTGTGTATGCTGTTGTTACTACAAAAATAATAACCAACATGCATTTTATACATAACAATATTCTACAGCAAAGTACTATAGACTATGTGCTGCACAAGGTCTCTGTGCATGTGAGGAATTTCACCAGGTACTCCATCAGTTCAAAAACACACATCTAAAGCAGCCCCGTCATTATCCTCTCTGGAAATGCATTTACCCTAAGTCCTTTCATGCCTTTAAATATGTATGTAGCTCACTGTGTTTCCCCATTTTGCATAGTATATGTGTATTGAACAATGTGAAATTGTGTTAAGGTTGAAAAAAGGTTTCCTGCTCTATGCACAGTCTGCAGCTGCATCCAAAACTTTTCACTCTCTGCTGCAAATTAGAATTGTTTGCTAAATTCTACAAATTTCAGCTGTTTGCAACAAACTAATTCAGAAAAAATTTAAATAGTACAATTAAACAAATTTTATAAAGATTTTTATCCAGATTCTAATCTAAATCCTACTTTCTATGACCACTGCAGTTTTAAAGTTATTTGACCTCATGAACAGAATTCTACATAAGAGCACCATCTATCCATCCATCTTCCTCTTAATCCAAGATTGGGTCACGGAGACAGCATCTTAAGCAAAAAGGGCCAGACTTTCCTTTCCCCAGCCACTTGGGCCAGCTCCTTCGGGGGAATCCCAAGGCGTTCCCAGGCCATCTGAGAAACACAGTCCCTCCAGCGTGTCCTGGGTCTTCCTCTGGTTGTCCTCCAGGTGGGACGTACCTGGAACACCTCACCAGGGAGGCGTCCAGGAGGCATCCAAACCAGACACCTGAGCCACCTCAGCTGGATCCTCTTGATGCGGCTCTACTCTGAGCCCCTCCCAGATGACTGAGCCTCTCACCCTATCTATGAGGGAGAGCCCAGACACCCTGCAGAGGAACCTCATTTTGGCTGTTTGTATCAGCAATCTCATTCTTTCGGTCACTACCCAGAGCATGTGACCACAGATGGGGGTGGGGGGACATAGATCATCTGGTCAATTGAGAGCCTCACCTTTCAGCTCAGGTCTCTGTTTATCATGACAGATCAGTAAATCGCTCACATCACTGGCAATGGTTCACCAATCTGCCTATCGATCTCATGCTCTATTTTTCCCACATTCATTAAGAAGACCCTGAAATGCTCCATAAGAGCACACATTTGCAAATAAGGTGTGGCCTCAGGTACACTGTATTTTATTCACCTTACCTTCTGCTGCCAATCACAGGCTTCATAGTTGCATGAAGTGTACTTGAGCTAGAACACCTTAAATTCCTTGACTGTCAACTTACCGTTCATTACTTGAAATATGGTTCAGTCCAGAGAACTGTCAACAAAGTTCAGCAAAGAGATCCATGCTTTGCAGAGACAAGGGAATGACTGCAAGATAATTTCAAAGGTCCCAAATGTTCCCAGAGATAAAGCCGAAAGCGTGATTTACAAGTTTAAAGACAGTGGAACAGTAGTTATACCACCTGATGGCAGAAGAGGAAGCGATCAAGGACTGCCACCAGATTCCTTAGAAGGCAGGTGGTTTAAAACCCTTGACTGACTTCAAAAGACCTGCAGCAAGACTTGGCAGCAGCCACTGAGGTTTCACATGTCACAGTAAGGTACATAATGAAAGCTGAAGAGCTTAATACATGAACTCTGAGATGTGTGCCCCAACTGACCCAAAAGCACAAGAAAAGTCAGCTCAAGTTTGATCACAGCTATATAAATAAGCCAAAGAGGTATGCTGGAACCTGTTCTGGGAGGCAGATTTATGAAAAGTGGAACTTTTTTGAGTCAATGAATCAGCAGTGGATCTGGAAAAATGAAGCATACAATAAAAATAACTCATGGAGTGTCTGTATATTATAGAAGGACACTATCTCCACATTGTCATGTGTTGTCTCCAAGTTGCTCATGCTTTAAAAACTTTTGCGGCTTAGTTTAACTTGAAACCAAATTATAAATACTAAAGTTTCAGATCGGTAAAATTACGGCTGGAACTTTGAAAAAATGCAAATCACATTTTTTGGATTTTTATTTGTATAAAAAACCATGGAAACCATGTATTCTTTTCATTCCACTTCACAATTGTACACTACTTTGTGTTGCTCCATCATCTAAAAGCCCAATTAAATAAGTTGAAGTTTGTGGTTATAACATGAAAAATGGTTTCAAAAGTTTAAGGTGTAAAAATAATTTTGCAAAGGCCTGTAGGTCCAAGAAATGGATTGATGGGCACATCTTTTGAAATTTCTCCCTCCTTTATGGGTATTAAAAACTACAGGACCACACACAAAAACCTCTGAGATTTACAACACATCAGAAATATTGGTAACATTTCTCTTCTGCAACACAGAGTTATGATGCAGCGTAAATTAAAGTAGCGGAGCTCAGTCCGAGTGACAACACTTTCCCGCTGATAAGTGATCCAAAGATGGCGGGTCGTGAATCTTGACTGATAAATACCGCTGGATCTATCAATTCTTCCCAGCTGCCCCGGCTCAGATGTGGTTTATGTGGAAGCAGCAAGGGGGACCAAGCTTTATTTTTCCTTACAACAAAAGGGCTCTATGTGTTTAAAACCACAAACCATAAAGCTTCTGGAAACAGCAATACTGGCCCTTTTTTTTGTTTTGTTTTTTGCTTGAAGTGTAATTTAGATGGTTCTGATTCACTGTGTCTTTAACATGTACCACTGAACTGTGTTGTGTCATGATTTCATGATCGCTTTCACCACCTCCAGCCTGTCAGATGTGCCTGTGGGTGACGAAGGCGAAGAGTGTAAAAACCTGATTTTAGGGTCTCATCTTGCTTCCACTGACACTTTTGGACCCACGCCCGCCGCCCGTGTCCCGAGCTTCATGGCAGAATCCCCTCCTGCTCCTTCACACTCTTTGAAGTGCAATTAGTGTTGATGAAGATCCAATGCCAGCTGTGTAACTGACAATCAAAGCGGAGCAAAGTCAATTTTGGTTTAATTGGTAAAAAATTAACTGTGGAAGCGGCTTCTCCGGGGCACTCCGGCTTTTTAAACTGTGACATTTCTTCCTTTTCAACAAAAGCTTGAGTGCCTTAATTGACCGCAGGACGGCCCCTGTCACAAGCATTCAGGGTGACCGCTATTCACTCCCTGTATGGGTTTGCATGCTAAATACAAAAACAGTGGCTCCATTCCTAAAATTTAAACAGCACCACAGTTTGACTTATGGTTGAAATTACTGTACAGAGGTGATCACACTAGCTTTTGACCCCCTAAAACTGTAATATGGCTAAATTAGTACTTTATGTGACTAAATCCAGCCTCCCTAAACAGCCTGACTGTGTTTTGATGAAGTGCTAATCAGATTAGAAGGTTTATTACGAGTTGAACATCTGTTCTTTGTAATATCACTCATTATTAAGCCCCGCATTGTCGCTTTTGAGTAGACCATAAACCATTCTTGCAGCTTGTTTCTATATCTTAGCATGGAACATAAAGTGCTGTGAAAATTTGATTGGTCCTTATAGGTTTCTTCTGTTTTTTTCTCTTCTGTCAATTTTAACATCAGACAAAAATAACTTGAGTAAACACAAAAAACTATTTCCAAAAGATGATTTGATGTATTAGGTGACAAAAAGCTATTCAAACCAATATGGCTGACTGTGAAAATATAACCACTTCTCTTGTTAAATCATGTATTCATAGTAATTGCACATATATTTTTGGTGATTCAATAAAATAGAACCAGTCTGTATGAAGTAAACTGAAAGATTTCCAAAAGCAAAACATGACAGCGTTTCCTCAACATGTAATTGATCATGGCTCACCGCCACGGCAAAAATGAGGCCACCATACCCTCAGAAGGTTTGTGTTTTTTTTGTTTTTTTTTTGTTATATATGTTAAACAATGTAAAACATATGAGATGTATTACAGGATTTCCCCTAGTGTATTCGCCATTCCTGAAAGACGAGTTTATAGTTGAGGCATTGAACTGGACAAGAAGCCGGGGGTGCGCACCAATCACATCATCCGCGCCTCTGCTTGTTTGCCGCCTTTCGCACTGTGGTGGTTGCATCTCTGAAGTTTACCTCAGCGAGGATCGCAAGCACCAACTTTCACTCAAACTGGACGACTTGGAAGGTGTTCTTGCAGAGCAGGTTCACCTGTGTCGGCATTTATTTGAACCCTCTGTGAGGGCTCATTTTTCTTTGGAGAATACTGCACCAAGGTAGGCGTCAAGTCAGGTTTATCTGTATCGCACACTTCAGCAGCAAGGCGGTTCAAAGTGCTTCACATCATAAAAACATCAAGTACAAGTACACAGCAAATCATCAAAACCATCAAAAACATCAAAATCATCAAGCAAGCATGCAGCCAAATCATCAAGCAAATACACATGAAAATTACCAAAATCATTGAGCAAATATCAATGCATCAAAATCATAAGGATCATTAAGCAAATATCATCAAGCAAATATAGTTCAATGTTCCATTTACTACTAATCAAAGACAACTCTAAACAGGTGGGTTTTTAGCTTTGATTTAAAGGAACTCAGTGTTTCAGCTGTTTTGCAGTTTTCTGGAGGTTTGTTCCAGATTTGTGGTGCATAAAAACTGAAAGCTGCTTCTCCATTTTTGGTTCTGGTTCTGGGGATGCAGTATAAAAGCCACAGTGCTTGCTCTGCTTGCACAAGGTCAATACGAACCGCAAATATAACCTCAAGTCGCCTTTAGTCGTGCTTTTAGAGGTTCGGCTGAGCATGTAGTGAGACTGATGTATCTCTGTGAACAAAGAATTATGTGTGGCGTGTGTGTTTACATCTCACACATCGTTCAATACGCGTTCTGGCAGGTTTAGCTTTGTGTCTGCGCCATAATTTGATCAAATTTATGTAAATGAGCCATGCCAGCAGTCAATCACAGACAGGTCTTTTTCATCCAGTGTATTCTCTGCAAATAGTACATTAGCTTGGACAAATGACAACCAATCACAACCAGGAAAGCATAATAGTGCACAAAGCTGCAGATATTCCTAAACAAGGAAAACTGATACAAGAAATACTTTACAAGAATTTTGCTTTACCCATTTTTAAGACTTTGGGAGTCCAGTGAACCACAGCGAGAACCATTATCCATAAATAGAGAACTAGGGGTTCAGTGATAAACCTTCCCAGAAGTGAAATATTAACATTACTCCAAGAATGCATAGATGACTCTTCCAGGAGGTCTCAAAAGAACCATAAGAAACATTTATAGCACTGCAGGCCTCATTTGCCTCAGTTAAAGTCAGTGTTCATTATTCAACAATAAGAAAGGGACTGGTCAAAAATGGCCTCCTCAGGACAGGTTAAAGGTAGAAACACAAACGGAAAGAGATGGGTTCTTCTGGATTGTTCGCTCATACTTGGAACTTAATTATAGAATAGATTTCTCTCCATTTTTACTAAAAGAGCAAAGGTTGATGGGCAGACTAATATATTGTTATAAGGTGATACTAGACTGACCAAAGTCCTCCATTTAATCTAATGAGTTTTTTGTCTTTTTTAATGTTTTTTCTCTTTTTTCCTCCTTTTTTGAGTTTTCTTTCTGTTGTATTATTGACATTTTTAATTTCTTATTGTTAACTTTATGATACCATTTCAACCTGGAGAGAGAGAGATAGAGAGACAGTTAGAGAGTTTTACTGACTTCAAATTCTTTGGCGCTTGGACCCCGGCGGAAGACAAGCACGCTGAGAATCACAGTGAGCTTGAATGAACAACATAGGGTGAGGATTTAGGGTCATCTTCCCCCCTGGGCCTGGATCTCCAACCTCTGCTCCACCAGAGGTTGGAGAAAAGGAGCCTGAAGGAGCCTGAGAGGACGAGGGTGGAGAAGCGGCGGAGGTGGGACGAAGTTTAGCTGATGAGTAGATAGAACCATGGATTGCGAGCCCTATATCCGGGATCGTGGATGCTAATTGGCAGCAGCAGGGTGAGGACCCAGCAATGGATAATGCAGGTAAGCTGGAGAGAGTCTGCCAGGTTGAATTTTCGGCAAGCCTTCATTTCACCAGTCTTTGGGGACAGGTCACTGTACTAATTAGTGGAGGAGCTTTTTAAATCAGCTTATTAAGTTAACACAGGACATTTATTTATGCCACCTCAACAGACCGTGATCCCGATGAAGACCAACACATTAGTCAGAATTGCTTTTACTTGAACTGCCTTGTAAAATAAAAAGCACTTAAAATATTTTATTTATTTTATCCCTTAAGTAATTTTTGGACACTTGCTTTTTTACTGAAGATAAGAAACCTCATCTACAGGAAATCAATGTACTTAAAACAGAGACAATCTATACGAGAATATAACAAGGACCTAACGGCACTTGCAACCTTTTTCTCATGCAGGAAAATGTCTGGCCATCCATTGACCTTAAGCCTAAGTGCACTTGAGTTATGTAGTAGAATAATTGAGGGGACTGAAGCACACAAGCAAGTCCACCTCTGAGAGGTTTTTTAAAAAGCCAAATAAAGGTTTTGGAATGGCCTAGTCAAAGTTCCGACTTGAATCCTATTATGGCCATGAGAAAATCCTTGGTGGCGCAAGTATCTATCAGGCTAAGGGTGCAATTACGTTCTCACATGGTGCAAGGTTGGTTTAGAAATAATGGATGAACCCAGGTTACCTCTGTGTGATATGATTTTTTGGTCATAAATAGGCATGACAAAATAAAATCAACAACCTAAAGCTATAAAAGTTTAATACTTGTACACAGCACTGTATTTTTCGATTGTCAAATGTGAAAAATACAATTTTTCCTGCCAATCTGTCTCTTCTTCACCATCTCACATGCAGTTAGTGTTTTGCAGAAAAATGAGTGCAATAGTTTGCTCCTTTTTTTTTACGTATTATGAGAGACGGACCACTTTTCTGTGGTGGCTGGCGAGATGGCCGAGCCCTCTGAGAGCTTATCGTCACTGATGTATACAATTCAATGTAATTTAATGAAAGCCATTTCTTTCCCCCTTCCCACTGGTGCAGCTGAAGTGCATCTTGTTCGAGCCAATCTCATGAACAAGCTTGATTGTTCCTGCCAAGGATGAGATGGCCAAAAAAATGCTCTTTTCTCTCAAATAGTCTATACCCTCTTTGTGTCAGCTTGTTGGGAAGCAATGGCTTAGATCAGTGGTATTATTGTTCATGAAAACACGAAATTAAAACAGTTATTGAGACATTCTAAGAAGCCACATTGGCTATCTTTGTAGCACAGAAGTGATCAAATGTATGAAAAAGTAGTAATACAAATTAATTTTACCACATTTTGATATATTAGAACTAAACATTTGATAATATATAAAATATCCATTATGCCCATAAATGCCCATAAAATCTAAAATTTATGTAATAGACCAACACAAGGTAGCAAATCATTTTGGGTTGGAAAGACAATTATACATTTTTTCCCCATTTTTTTTTTACAGATAAGTTCTGAAATGTGTGGTGTGTTTTGTGTTCAGCCTGCATGGAGCCACTGTCCTGCTAGGAAGTGAATTTAGCTCCATCTTCCCATGAGGGACGAGCTTCCCTGTTCGAAAGCATTCCCACAGCATTGTGCTGCCACATCTACAATATTTTACCCATTGGGTTGCATGTTAGGGGTGATCTGGCATGTTAGTTTGTCAGGAAAGCATTAAATTGGGATATGATCGTTGAATATGACTGAAACTTGTTATCTTGTATAACCCCTGCAGAGCATTTTGCCATGAAGACCCAGATTAGATGTTGCCATAAAGATCAATGTTTGAATGGGTGGCCCTTGAAATGCTGTCAGATTCTAAATATTGCATCCAACCACTGTTTTGCAATTTTGATACTGTTCACATTCATACCATGATGCTGATTTTCACTTGATTTGTTGACAAACTCTGGAGTTGCATGTTGCAGAGGCATGGCCTAATCACCATCCAGACCTAATTTCAATTTAGATATGAAAATTGAAAACTGATTTGCCAATTTTGAGCCTTTTTGCAAGAAAGAAAAAAAAAAAAAAAGTCAGTCTCTAGATGTGCAAAGCTGGTGGAAACATACCACAGAGGAACTGGAGCTGTAGTTACAGCAAACATATTTAGCAAGTATTCCCTTATGGACGCTAAACAGTTGCACACCAAACTTTTTCACGTTCCTATATGCAAATAGTCTTGAAAACCATTAGTTATTTTCTCTTCCATTCATAATCGTGCACTACTTTCTGTTGTTGTCTCAAAAATATCATGATATTTGTGTCGGTGGCAAAATGTTGACAAGTTCGAAGCCTGTGAATAGTTTTTAGCCTCTGAGTGTTTACTAAACGGTACCTCGCTCCATCTTATTGGCAAAGAAACAAATAATGCTATGTTTATACTGGTACATTACTGATTACCTCGAAACAAAATACATTTATACAGTTATTCATTTTTTCCTCAGTGTTTCTGTTAGGCTCAGCAGTGCACACTGATACTCATAAAAGATATACAGCTGAGATTATCAGGGTAAATCAGAAAGGTTCTTTGACCGCAGGACTTCTGTGTGTATGTGTGTGTGTGTGTGTGGAACAATTTGCGCTGCAGAGAGTCATGGTATGAGCTCAGCAGGCTGTCTCTAAATGAGTTCAGTCATTCTGGTGGATTGTTCTATTAATTCATCTCCAGTTGATAGATGTCATCTTATGGCAAATCACAGAAGCTACAAGCTGCTGTGTTTACACTTTGTTAAACCAAGAGGTCTCCTCTTGGTTTGCTTCAGTGAAATAATGACTGCAAACCTCCAGCTTTACTCGTCCTCTCTTTCCTTTATTGCTTCGTGCTGTCACTATAGCTTTAAAAGGCACAACTCTTAAAATACAAAAATCATAATCTCATATCTTTTATTAGACTTTAGGATAATGTATTTCCAGGTAGCTGAGAACTTTTTCTAGTACAGATTATGCTTTCTATATGATTTCTGTTTCCTGAAAGTTAGGCAGCCTTGAGACAAAGATGGCTCACCCTTTCTGCTCGCTTTGGGTTTAAAAGGCGCCCAAATGCTTGTAATCATTCCTCTGATTACCGGCTTGTTGTCATAAAAAAAAAAAAAAAAAAAAAAAAAAAAAAAAACGAAAGTAATTAGTGATCTCTTCCCCAATGCAAAATAAATATTTACAGGTAGTGGAGAACATTTTACAGCATAGTCCTGGGTTTCCTTTTGTTTTATGTGATATATTATACCTTTAAAAGGGAATTCAGTTAAATTAAAATTTAATTAAAAAATATTTCTCCCAAAGGGAAATGACATGTTGTCGTAACTTACATCAGCCAAGTATTTATCCATCCACCACTGAGGACAGTGACGCTGTGGGCAGGAAGAATCTCCGGTTGTGGTCAGTCTCTCAACGGTCCTACAGAGGCCTCTGACTGAAGACTGTTGCTGTATGACAATCTCACAACTGTCACAACATGCTAACAACTCAATTTCCAGACAGCAGAGATCATATTTCAGAATAACATGTCACCATTAGTTGCTGACAAGCACTGCTAATCCACCTCATTGGTTTTTGCCACTCCTCTTTAAGTCTCTGTCTGGTCCTATGATTAGAAAGCTGTGAAAAGAGACACTGAGGTTGGGGATATGATCCTTGTCCATTATGATCAATGGAAGAGATGGTTTGAACTTCCTCCTTCTCTCTGTGTGGTTTGTTCCTGCCCTGCATCCATGAAGCCTCCTTTTAAACTCCTCTGGGGTTCGGAGTTCATGTATTGTTTGATTTTTTTGAGATGCCAATCAGCTGCTCCTAGTGATAAAAACAACACCTCATTGCCATGGTTATGGATCATAACAACTGTCTGAAATTAAAAAAGTTAGAGCAAAACTTGTTTTGCACAGCCTCAAAAACCAGAGGGAAGTACTCTTCAAACATGCAACACCTCAACCAAAAAAACCATAACAAAAGTCTACAAAAAGAACAAATCCAAATGAATGTAACAGAGCTACTGCATCATGCTGCCACCATGAGCAACGTAATTACCATTACCCTTAAACAAGACACCAAGATACCTGAACTTCCCTGGTTGAAACAGAGACTGATCTCCCAACCTCGAGGGAGCAGTTCAGGTTTTTCCAGGTCGAAAACTCCAAGATCAGAGCAGCTGACTCTCTTTTAGATCTCAAATCCCCTAATCTGAGCTGAATGGTACTTCGGGTCTAAAGATAAGCAAGTTTCAGAAAAATCTTAGTCATGTCTATTGTGTCTTTGAATATAAAAAAGATTTGTTATGTACAACTTTAAGTATGAGTAAGAAGAGCATAGAGTGACAAATGTATAAAGTTGCATCCCTTTACTGACAAAAGATACACAAAACGAGGCTGTCAAACTCTTGGCAGTTTTCTTTGTTAACCAGTCTGAAGACTGAAACATTTTAAAGCACTCTACAAACAATAAAATGCAGTGTTGCGTGTAATGCATCCAAGGTGTGTCCGAGTCCTGTAATGGGAAATAATAAATTACCTTGATATTTTTGTCACTTTGCTCATAGCTGTTTTGCTCATTGTTGCTGCAGAAGTGAACCGAATGGAAGACTACGTTTGTCTTTTTATAAAATGACACCTTTGGTTATTCTGAGTTTTGTTTTGCAGAGATTCTGCATGTGAGCTCTGATATGATCACACGTAAATAATTTTTACCGAGAGAGGTTTGTCTTCCAGCACTTTGGGAAGTTTCTACATGCATATGGTGTCGGTAAAGTTTGTGGAAATGTGAAGTTAAAACCAAGAAAATGAAGTGTTTATTTTATTTTATTTTTTTTTTTTTTGGCAACTTAGATTTACCTCATTTATGTTTTCTTCATATTTTACAACACAAGGGCCAAGCATCACCATTACTGCACAAAATAAATTGCCTTTCCAGCTTATGTTCATTTATCATTGCACCCTCTGGAACGTTTTCTAATAATACTGTTTTGTGAAGCTGTATATGCAATGCATTCCAAAAATGATTCACACTAGTTGAACATCTCCACTCTTTATCACAATATAATCTTAAAGTTTAATATGTTTGGATCTCCACCCATTTGCAGCTCAGTATTCACAAATTCGCTTGTTTTTTTTAATGTCATTCCAAATTATTTTTGGAAAATTTGCATATTCACAGAGTTTTTCTACAATATTTGAAAGAGAACAACTTGGAAAGATGAATTACTTTGGCTCAATGCTACTTGACACACTATTGGTTGGCATTTGCATAGCAGTCAATCCAAGAGTGGAGATAAGGAAGACCATAAATGTTAGCTTCTGTGGTAGTGCCAAGATGGTTTCCTCCGTGAGTATTAATGTGAGTCATTATATCTGGTGTTTGAACTATTAAAATAGGTTTTAATAGGTTTTAACAGGTTTGCCCCATAGGGTAAGTACATCTGAACAACACATTTGAGTTTGCCTTGTCAGCTAAAGAGACAAAGAGAGCATGTTGTTTTTTTTCTGGACGTGCTCGCCATGTTAACAGAGATGAAAACTTCCAGCAGTTCGTTGTTTTAGTCAGGTGAGCATCTGCAGGGGGGAAATGTTTCTATTATCGCAGCCCTGCTTTAGAAATTCGACAATTTATGCAAATAAGAATTGGGGTCAACTTATACTGATTTTGACACAAACTGATGATTCGAGATATCAGCTGTTTTGAGAACCCTAGTCTGTAGCTATATGGGTGATTGCAATTGGGTATGCTGCATTTTACATTAGTTAAAGGGATCAAAGTGAAGGGAGAAATACCAATAAATGTCACACTTTTCAGATTTTAATTTCCCCCCAAAAATTTTAAAGTATGTCATTTTCTTTCCACTGCAAAATTATGCACTACTTTATGTTGGTATGTCACCCTAACCCAATGAAATACATTAAAGTTCTTGGTTGTTAAAGCTGCAGTACGTAACTTTTACAAAAATATGTTTTTTGCATATTTGTTAACAGTATGTTATTAGACAAGTGATGATCTATGATCTGTGAAAAGATCAAGCTCCTCCACTTGTCTTCTCCCAGTGCTCCCAGTACCAACTACAGAAATACACCACTGAGCAAGAAACAATCAATCCGAGCCAGAAGGTCTTAGTGCTGTCGATCACCTTCGTGTACGTGCCTCTAAATGTGCTAATGGTGAAGAAACAACTTACCGTTCCAGGAAAACTGTTTATCCGCCATCATCGGTGGCCATGCTAACTAGCCTTAGTATTAGCGGCTGTTGTCTCCTCAGACTGGTGTGTTATTTGTTTGGGTTCTGCTTTCTCCTCCTCCTCTTCACAGGGTGTGATTGGCAGGTGAAGCTCCTAGGTGGTGACAATTAACCTCATCAAGGAGCAATATTTAGAGGAGTGGATTTCCTGAGACAGACGCCAGATGGTTGACTGCGACCAGTGGTGTGACCGGTCCCTCTGAGCCCCTAAGTTCCACTTTCCCAGAACTTACCAGTGGTTTTAGTCCTCCTCACAGATTACCTCTCTGAAGGTTCCTCCCAGAGTTTTGGTGTTCAGCTTCCATGCTGACTTGGCAACTCTCAGGGTTTACCTGACCACCGTCTCTGTTTGGAGCTGTTTTTGGCAATCTTTAATCATCTCCCCCTGTCTTCCAATACAGACCCATTCCTGGCTTGGTGTTTCTCTTCCAACAGATCCAGAAAGTTCTTCTCTCCATTCAGTAAACTGTTTCAAACTTTTCACTCCTGTGTCCGTAATTGTTGCTTGCACCAGAGTCACCTGGAAAAACCATGACAGCAGCAGGCTATGTTGTGATGAACCACCTGTAGCGTAGCAGAGAGCAAGGGGGAATGTGTGAGCAGTGCGTACATGAGGATGATTGACAGCGATAAGACCCTCCTCCTGGCTCTGATTGGTTGTTTCTGGCTCAGTGGTGTATTTCTGCAGTTCGTACTGGGAGCACTGGGAGAAGGCAGAGGAGCTGGATTTTTTTTTTTTCTCCACAGATTATGTGTCTTAAGTTAAACTGTCATAACATGATGATTTTAACAAATCTGTAAAAAACATTTTTCATAAAAGTTACACACTGCAGCTTTAAGTGACAGAAATATGAAAAAGGTCTAAAAATATGTGTACCATTGTTGGGCACTTTGTTAAACAAAATTTTGCAGCTCTTTATGAATCTTTTACTATGTTGCATTACTGTAGTTCTTGTTTCCCTTTGAACAGTGTGTAATCAGTTTCAGCATTATTGCCTTGCTTTATCAGTGAGGGGTCTGATCACAGCTCTCCTAGTCCACTCACACACAGAATGCAGCTAATAACCACAGAAAAAATAAATTGAATGCAATGTGTCTTTTTTTTTTTTGTTAAAGTCATTGCAGGAATTGCTCTTTAATTTGTAATGCTATTTCTGAAGTACCACAATATCAAGCCATTACATACATTGCAGGAATTGAGGCCCTTCTGTTTGATGGCTGGACCCTTTGAGAGCTTATCACTGATGTATAAAATTCAGTGCAATTTAATGAAAGTCATTTTTCCTTCCCACTGTGCGGCACAGAGCTGAAGTGCAATATTTTCAACCCAATCTCAGAGTTGTGTTCTTCTACACCAGCCTGATTGTTCTAAGGGTGAGGTGTTTACTCAACAGGATACAAAATGTACTTCTCCCTCTAATAGCCTGGAACCTCTCTGTGTCTGATGAACAGAGGATGTGTTTACGGAATTGTTTCTCATATCGAAAGATACATGAATGTAATTTTTAGTACATTAATTGCAAAATACCAAAAGAGATTTTGCAAATTCAGATGTTTTCACAAGCCACAAAGTCATTCTGATTGAATGGTACAACAGAAACATTTCAGCTCAGCTTACCTTTTGTCTTCAACCAGTTTTGCCTTGCATTCTTCCTGTTGTTCCTCGCATCATTCACAGACATAATTTTGAAGAAAAATGACTACAAAGCATCAGTGGTTCTTTGTCTGTTTGCTCTCTAACACTATGGCATGCTCAGCTCATGTCTAAAACACTCAAGGATTGCAACAGGTTTCTCTTCCTCTGGTAATTTTTTTGTTTAAAGCCTGATTTACAACAAATGCTTGATACTTCTGTCAAATTATTGATGTGTCTTGTGGTTTTATTGTGTATGTATACATGCACAGAAGATTTGAGACGGGGGAAGAGGATACTGTTAAGATGTGGTTTTTTTTGGGAGATAGATGGACCAGCTCAAATAATACCTGAATTACGACTTCAGTTCTCAGAGAAGTTGGGAGCGCTTCTTCAAGGATGCAGAGCAGGATCCAAGAGCAGAGAGAGAATCAGGAGGTTCAAGCTATCTTTTCCATTGATCATAATTGGCAAGCATCATATCCCCTACTCCAACGTCTCTCTCCTTGGCGTACTATCTACATCAGGCCAGACAGATTCAAAGAGGAGCGGGAAAAGCAAATGAGGTGGATTAGCAGTGCTTGCCAACAATTGATGTCATCCAGGACATGTTACTGTTGAACATCATCTCTGCTACCCTGATATTGTGCATGTCATGGGACTGTCACACAGGCTTCAGTCAGAGGCCACTTTAGATTTGTTGCAAGACTGACTCCTACTGGAAATTCTTCCTGCCCACAGCATCACCGTCCACACTGACTCTTTGAAGATACTTGGATTATATGAATAAATAAATAAAGTATTGTTGAATTGAATAAAAAGACACACTCCATCCAATCTTGTGTTGTTTTGTAAAGAAACATTGGTAAAAGTGTCAGTCTCTGGCTATGAAAAGCTGGTATAAATATAGCCCAATAGACTTGTAGTTGCTTCAAAAGGTGATCTTATAAACTTTAGGGGGCTGAGTATAAATTCCCAACACACTTTTCAGAGTTTTATTTGTTCAAAAGATAAAATATTCCTTTTTCCTTTTATGCACAATTACACATGATGTTGGGATGGTCTATCACATAAAATCCCCAAAAAGTACATTCCAGTATGTGGTTTTAACATGGATGGCAAATGAGAAAAAGTTCAAGGAGTTTAACATTTTTTTTTTTTACAATTTTGCTTAGAACCTAAATAGTCATGCAACACAGCTCTGCAATGGTCATGGATGAGTGAGAAAACCTTTGTGTTCTGGGCCACCTCTCCATCAGCTCAGAGCCATGGGCAGCCACTTAGATTTTGAGTGAAAAATGAAAGAATAAGAGCCCAATTTTGCCAATAAGCCTCTGACCAGGTTGTCACAGCACAGCAGATGATCTCTGTCATTATTCTCCTGTTAGGGCAACTGAAATCTGTAAAAAGGTCTGCATTGATTGGGTTTGAACTCTAGAAAAAAAAAAAAAAAAAAAAAAAAAAAAAACTGAAAGCAAACGGGCTTTTATCCTACTTCTGTTGCATCATATCGGTAATCTTCCAGTTAGGTACTTCATCTAACTGAATACCAGTTGTTACTGTTCTCTTTTGTGCAGTGAGAATCATTTTAATCTCTCTGTGAACAAGAACAAAGACGCCACAAAACTGAGACCAAGAGGCATCTTTATTACTTGCTGTGGTTTTTTTCGGCCCCCACTGCTGATGAGACTTGTGCTCCCGCAGCCTGGGGTTCTGAAGCTTAGCTGAGGTCTTGTTGGAGCACACATCTTTGATGTGATGCTGTGCCCGAGCTGAAGTGCCATCCATGCTGCCGAGCAACAGATGCCAATGTTTAGGAACACAGCGGGGAAGCAGGAGGGAGAGCGAAGATAAAGCGACAGCACAGAGTGAGAACTTCTTAATTCCTCTCTGAAGACATCAAATTGAAAAAGGCTCAGAAGCAAGTTGAAGATAAAAAATAACTCGCTCCAAGAAAAGCCTTGTTTGGACTGACAGCTTGGGTTTTAATGTGCATAAAGTAAGTTGTAGGTCACATGGAATTTAAGCTTTTTATGCAATCCATGACGCAGACACCTTTGAAGCAACACTCTGAAATTCACGGAGTGGAGCTGAATGTGTAGAAATGCAAACAAAAAAAACCTCAAAGAAATAAAACTTCTGATGTTGCACAAAGGACAACATTTTATTTCCTCACCAGCAAGCCAGATTTCAGTTTTATTTCAGAAAGGATGTTTAATTCTTCTTTCAACTACACTGTCATGTCAGGAGAAATTAAGGCAAAGGAAACAACAGCAAAGAAACTGTGCATTTTATGAATGGCGAGAGGCATTCATGTACGTGTCATTTTTATGTTTGTTGTACAATCAGTTAGAATATCCATTAATAATATGTGTATTGATCCCCTATACTGCCATCGACAGCCTAAATCATAGAGAATATACTGCACCGTCTCAGGTTCTCATTCAACAAGCAAATAGTGCTGACATGTTGGTGCAAACATGGCAATTAGCTTCTGCAGGTGTGAGAAATTTGCACTCCTTTTGTGTCAGATATCAGTTGTCCTGGTCATTCAATCCAAATATGACTTTCCAACATAATCAGAACAAGCACAAAAGAGAGAGAAAAAAAGAAAAAAAATACCCAGTTAACGCTGCGAAACTGCAAAAACAACAAAGTCACATTTAAGAAGTAAATTCATAATTAAAAAGAAATCTGAATGTTTTTTCTTCTTATGGTATGATTCATGACTTTAACTGTGCTACATGTTACATGCTGAAAAGCGGTTGCATTTTATGAAAAGAAAGGTTCTGTATTCTAGATATATTACAGAAACAACAGTATAGTACACACATTTTGTGAAGGTAGCAGGAGAGTAAATTTTCTTTCTTCAATGTTTTTTTTTTATTGTGAGAAAATAAGGATTACATTTGTGAAGATATTAAATTGCCAAATTTCTCTGCAATTATGTCACAAACAGCACTGATCCTTAAGACACTTTTTGTCACTTAAGTGATTTGCATGAAAATGTAATTTTTAAATTTTTTAACAATACAACCTCAAAAAAAAAAAAAAAAAAAAAAAAAAAAAAAAAAAAGTGTGCTGGAATATAGGGACTGTATGAGATGGACCATGATTCCTGTCTTTATTTTTATTTTTAAAGAAAATCTAAAAGCTCTAAATTGGACAAACGTGATATATCGCCCCCCCATAAATAAATAAAATCAATCAATCAATAAACACATAAACCCTCCATTTAATACTCTGTACAACCACTCTCTTTTGGAGAATGTCTACAAGCTTTCCACAGCGAGATGCCCACATTTTTGCTCATTCTTCTTTGCAAAATAACTCGAGCACAGCTCTATTGTGCGGAGAGTGTCTTTGAACATCAATTTTCAAGTTTTGACAGATTCTCATTAAGATTTAGTTCTGAATTTTAATCAGGCAATTTTAAAATATGAATATTCATTAATCTATTCAATTACAGCTCTAGCTGTATGTTTAGGGTCATCATTTTGCAGGCAGGTGAAGCTCTGCCTCGAACAGGTTTTCTCTCCGAATCGCTCTGTATTTAGCTTGATCCTTCATCCAATGCACCCCTGTAGTGTAATGCTGTGTGATGCTTGTGTGAAAAACACACATAATATATAGATTTGAGCAGACCGCATCAGCCAGACAGGATGCTGTTTGCTTGGTAGCACAGCATGCTGGTTAATAAATGAACTAGAGAGGTTTCAATGATAAGCAAAGAAATAAACTTACAGGGAAGATCGCAAAACAGCAGGACATGGGCTGGAGCCCTGCACAGCGGGGATATGTACTGACGTGAGGGTGGAGGGCAACACTGAATGCAGGTGAGTTAATTAGGGGAATGTAGAACAGCTGTGGAAGAGACCGCTGGAGTTCTGGATAGGGGAGTTGGGAGAGGGAGACTAACACAGAAGCAACTAAACTAGACACAAAGAAACCATAGACCAAGGGGAAAAAGACTAATACTGACCAGATGAGAATACACTAAAATACACAGAACAGAACACAAGTGAAAAACTAAAACAAAAGGAATGAACTTATATGGAAACACTTTTCAATAAATAAACAAACAACCAACAAAGAAATGATCAAAACACCAACATAGCTGAAAACCAAAACCCAAACAATCAAGGATTATAACAGTTTGAGGTACAAATGTGTCTCTGTAAATGGCTTTGTGAACTCAATGGATGCACCATCTTTGATTTTTTGTTCATCAGCCATGAACTCTGCACAGTTCTACAGTGATAAATCTCAGTGAGTATTTCAGCTCATGGGAAGAGATCTGTCTTTTGATATGTTTTGCACAGAATTCCATGATGTTTTATACAGACAATAAAAGTTATAAAAAGCACTAAAGTTCACCCAGTAAAGTACAAATACAAATTTTGAATGATATAGCAATGCAGTTTGGGAAAGAAATATTAAATTATTAAGATTCAGTTATCTTCTAATTATGCAATGTAATTCACTACAGAATGATTTTTATTAATTTGTCTTATTTTGCATGCAAATAATTTCACTTACATGATTAATGACTTATTTAATTTAATGAATTAAGCGATAATTTACCAGTTATTGTCACTGCTGATATCTGCCTTCTTGTCAGGGAAGATTGCATTAGAATTGACAAATGCAGAGAGGGAGAAACAAACACGAAACAGTCACCTAATTGTCCTCCTCCTTTATTCTCATTTCCATCTCAAGTGAAGAAAGCTGTCACACTCTTTCTGTGAATATAATTATGTCTTTTGTTGTTATGTGAGAGGACAAAAAACATCCCTGCTAGAAAACAGTTATGGGCAATGTTCATGACAAAGGGCAATCACGTCTTTATGCTTACAAACCGTACCGGGCACTGAGCCGAGCAGAGGGACAAATACCTGGTTAAAGGAAGCAGAGGTGACGGCGGGAAGCATCAAGGAAGCAACATTCTGAAAGACACGCAAGGCATGTTGTGTTGCATGTCGCAGCTGCAGACTGCGTGCCGGTTCAGCGGGGGCAGAGATGAATGAAGTCGTGGCTCTGCTCGCAGACTGACAAACAAAAGATAAAAGTGGAAGAAAAGGGCTATGTTTTTCCCCACCAAGTTATTCTTCATCACTTTGCCTTTCACAACAATGTAACAACAGCATCCAGTGAAAGCAGAAACAGTTGAGCAGAATGTCAAATAAACCAGAAGTTTAAACAGCATTTTTAGACTTTTTTTTTTTTTTTTTTTTTACATAACTGAGATTTCGAAGAATTGTATTTTACTCAGTCTGACTGAATTCTAACATAATTGGATTAAATTGCCCATCCAACCATTGTCTATACTGCTGGACCTTGCTGGGTCATGGCACACAACTATCCACACACACACACATTCACTCATAAGGACAATTTAGAAAAACCACCTAACCAAAAAGTCATGTTTTTGGATTGTGTGAGGAAGCCGTAGCACCCGGAGAGAACTTACGCATGCACAGGAAGAACATGCAAATCCTGTGCAGGACCTTCTTGCTGCAAGGCGACAGTGCTACCAATAGTCTTCCTTATGTCCAGTATTGGGTACAGCCAATCAGCACCAAGGGGAAAAAAATGGCAACTGGGCTGGTTGCTTTGCAAATGACAGCCAATCGTGTGTCAAGTAGCATTGTACCAAGAGATACATTTTCTTTTGAATATCTCATAAATTTCCGAACAAGCAAATTTTCCATGAATTATTTGGAGTTACATTCAACAGGAAAATACGTGAACCACGAATAGGTGGGGGTCCACTGTATTTAAATCTGATTGAATTAGGCTGGATCGTAAAATGATTGATTTGCAATTAATTTAATAAAATTTGAGTAGAATTGGATAAGAATAACTTCAAATAAGTCAATTTGCCTGGAATTAAATCTGAATTATAGTGTGGATGGATGCACAGATTCATGTAATAATTTAGAATATTATTGAAAAGTTTATTTAAGCAACTATTTATTAAGTGAAACTCATTATATTGATAACTTACACCAAACCTATGTTTTCAAGCTTTTGTTTCTGTTATGAACACAACTTTTAAAATCAGAATATTACATAAGACCAAAAAAAAAAATTGATACAGAAATATGGGCTTTACATTAATGCAAAAGTGTTTAGTTTCTGCTTAAAGTTTGTTTCATTCAAAAGGTAATTTTAATCTGACAAACGAGCCTCATCGGAATGCATATGCTGATTTACTGAATATGATTGGCTAACGTGAAAGATGTGCTGACACAGAGCCAGTGAATCATTTGCACTCATCAGTTCTGTTTTCAGTGTGAAAAGATGTGAAACAATGTCAAGTGATATTTACACGGTCTTACAAAAGTAATTATACCCAATGAACTTCTCAATATCATTTCACATTATAACTAACAACTTGAATGGATTTAATTAGAATTTATGATAGACCAACAGAACATAGTTCATAACTGTGATCTGTACATATTATATGAAAGCAGAAAGGGTGTACTTTGTTTCCCTTATATTTTGTGAATTTTTATGGACCTTTTTGACTTCTGGTTGCTTTGGGAAGACAATGATATGATCTCCTGGTTTGAGTCAATAATAAGGGGAGTGTTTACAGATCATAAATACCAGAGTTGCACTCCGGTTGACGGATTGAAGATCTCTATTAGAAAAACTGGTTATTTAGCCAGGCTGCAATGTGGGCACAGTTGGTAGCACAGTTGCCTTGCAGTAAGAAGGTCCTGGGTTTAAAGCCCAACCTGGGGTTTTTTGCATGGAGCTTGTACGTTCTCCCCATACGTGTGTGAGTTCTCTCCGGGCACTTTGGCTTCCTACCACAGTCCAAAAACATGATGGTTAGGTTAATAGGTCTCGCTAATGTGCACTTAGGAATGTGTGGGTGTGTGTGTGTGTGCTTATTTGTGGCCCTGTGGTGGACTTTCACCCAATGACTGCTGCAGACAGGCACCAGCCCTAGCAACCTTGCAAGGATAAATGGGTATAGACAATGGATGGTTATTTAGCATTTGATTGAGATTATGATTTGGTACATTTAATATGCACCACTATACATAATTAGATATGGTATGTACACATAAATACAGATGGATCCATCAGCATCAAAGCCTCTGAAACACGAGAGTTACTGTTGCTACATTGAGTGAGAAAAGAATAAGATGTTTTCATTGTCTTCTCATTTTTCATCTGGAGAGTATTGTCATCTAAACAAAGTATCTATTGTATTTTCTTCTTTCTGGCCTCTACTAGCTGACTAACATTTGCATTGTTATTCTAACAGCAACAGCAAAATTTACTGCAAGAACCAGCAAAGTCAATCTGGCCACTTGTAGAGCACAATGCAAACAATCAGTCATAGCTATCATACGCGACTGAACAAATTGCATTTGCCTGTATAGTCTGAGCATGTCTCCTTCCACGGAGACTCCCAGCACTCCTCCGGTTCCATTCAAACTAAGAAGGAAATAAAGGCAGCACAGTAAAGCTGGGCTCCCGGCGGGGCCCTTAAACTGTAAACGCTTTCACACTGCGTCGGCAGAACTAGTGGAGAGCAGCAAAAGCGTGACATGCATTCTCACACAGTTGCACTGAGTCTTACCACAATCAATGATATGTGGTGGTCAGGTGAACAGGTCCTTAACCTTCACACTGGTGGAAGATGAATGGTGTCACAAGGAAAGGCTTCCATTCAGCGAGCCATTGCAGGTGGCAAATGGTGCAGGACAGAAAGCACTTGTCTTGTGCATTAGAGATCATTTTTTTCAGATTAAGGAGAATATATTATGAGAAACATACTAATTGTAATTCAAAATCTGTTTTAATTAACTGTCAGACTGAAGCATCTTTGTCTTTGCAGGTAAATACAGAAGTAACTTGGGATAATTAGGTAATGCTGCCATCTGTTAATGTAAAACTTCTAATTAGTGGCATTAAATGCAGAGAAAGAAGCCCTGATAGCACAAGTGGGTCTGTAAATCCTGTCTATAGAAAAAAAAAAAACAACTGTCCACTCAGACATTTTACAAAAACAAAATGTTTGATGCAATGTAATTTAAAAGAAATATTTTTAGAAGACAATTCATTATAGGGTTTTCTGAGTTTGTTTTTTATTTTTAAAGGACAACTTCCAATAATATGAAGCATTCTTCACAAATTTCAAATGTAAGGAATTTATTTCATGCTGTTCAAGTTGTTAACAAATCAAAATCTCAAGCATCTTTTGTTTATTTTGGTGATCATATATATACACACACACACACACACACACACACACACACACACACACACACACACACTTGTGTTGCACTCAAAAAGTACACTGTACTATAACGATTTTACAACTCTTTCAGTGTATAGTTGATTTAAGCTATAGAATATTCACTGGATACTCGGGTTTATGAAGATAAATTGTTTAGTGTGACATACCTGGGAGATTTGTCAGGTTAGCCTGCTTTGTTAACATAAGGTCAGTTTAAATGCTGGTTGTGAGTTAGTGTTCTACGTCTTAATCAAGCTATATAATTTTGTTTTATTAATTCTATTTTGTCAAATGCACTTAACATGCGTTCTTGTTTTGAGTTTTTTTGTTTTTTTTTTTTTCCTGGGTAGACATTATTAAACATATATAAGACAACATATGGCTATTGATTTAAAATAGCCATATGCACATGATGTTAAGGTGAAGACTCCAGCAATATTTAAAGTGATATGAAACAATTTTATTGATAGACCAATGCGTTTCAGCTTGTGGCCTCTATCGTCAGGACCCTGATGAAGGCCACAAGCTGAAAAGCATTGGTCTATCAATAAAGTTGTTTCCTAGCACTTCAAGTGCTGCTGGAGTCTTCTCCTTAACAGATTTTTGTCCCTCTCTGTGCACCTTGGTGGGGGGGAAGTGGGGGTCGCTGAAGTTATGCCAGGAAACGGTTTGGATATATACATGATGTTCAAGTTGTGTCTGTATTAAATCGCCCACGACTAAGGCAGCCATTGGTTCAATGTGCCACATAAGATGCACTTTTTTCCACTTCAGCACCTGGACCCCAAAAAGCCTGTGCATGCCACTGATTTAACCTGTAACTGAGATATATTGGCTCTATTTAGTTTTTTATTATTATTTGGTGCTTTTTGAGTGATGCATAAAAATACACTTTTCATCAAAAACCAAGCACAGGATAATTTATCTTTTAAAGTCGAGATGATAAGAAAATATTGTTTTCAAGAACAGGAGTAAAAATATTGTGGTCGAACTCAGTTGTCAATACAAGTTCCTCCTCCTCTCATAAAACCTAGCATTAGCACCGCAGCACAGCTAGCTGTTACAGGAAAGAAACTGTAGGACTCAAATACAAAAATTATTATCTGCATATTGACTTTAGTGATGGAATATTATTGCAGTGATAGTCCTCAGAGGTTTAGGAATTATGTTACTGAGGAAATCACTTTTAAAATTGCAGGCTAACACAGCTGAAACTGAATCTCCACTTAAAGTCTCTAGATACAAGCTAGCATTTGCAATGCAGCAGAGCTAGCTGATGCAGGAACTTAGAAAAGCATAGTTCAGTGATTTTTGCCATGTAACAAACATTGGGGCTGATAATAATTGAATTGAAGGTGCAATATAGTTTTAGTTAATGGGTTTGTTGATGACATGGCTTTTAATATTGCCCATTAATGGCCGTTATGACAACATTTTATTCAGCAGTGAGTCGAGCTGCCAGTGCTCAAGGAAAGAGCAGCTCTGTGAAAAGCCAAGGTTGTAGGTGGATATTAGCATCCATGAACAAAGTAGATGTCACAAGTACTTTTTAAATTACAAATAAGTTTGAAATTACATTAGTAATAATGGTCAGCTTTTCTGTAAGCCAACATCAAAAGTGAAAGGGAAAAGAACAAAGAAATACTAAAGGCATTTGTACAATATGATAATAGGATGAAGTTTTTTTGGTGGGCACGCCATTTAAAACAATGAGCTTGTCTTCATGCACGTTTTAAAACTGATTTTCTTATTTTCAGACTGGTCTTTCATCTAATAATTTTATACAAATCGCCACAGGTTTACAAGAATGACAGCAATAGTTGTTTGTTGCAACAGCACATTTTAAAGTGATGCACGCACTGCCAAAATTGTTTTCTGTTTCCATTACCAACTCAACTGTGGAACTAAAGGCAAATCACACGACATACGAAATTAAACTAAGCTGCGACTGCTGCAAGCTTTTTTTTTTTCTTCTTTCCCCTCCACCAAATAAAATGGCATTCACCATCTGTTCCCCCAGGCCACTTTAAGACAGCGCTTCAGAAATACTTCAAAGTGTGAAATTTGAATTATTAAACTTGCTCTAATCATTCATTTAGTTCCTAAGTCTGTTATTGTATGCCTGCTAATGTCTAATAAATCTACCACAGCTGAGGTGGCATGGCTCAAGTTGAGGTAGACATATAAAAAGAGATGTGGTTCTTTTGATTTCTGCCGAGAAGTAAGGTCTTCACATGTGGCCGTGGGGGGGGGTTCATTAAAAACATATTTTCCTTCAGCACAATTTAGCACTTAAGTACAATCTGTAATATACGATAATCATAAGAAATTACTGGAAAATTAAGGAACAGAGTCATGTTGGCACAGCACTTTGCTGTAGACGCATAGCTTCAGTTCATTTTATTTTTCCTGTAGCAATAATTTTTCTTTATGCATTCTGGTAGAGAACATTAGTATCTATAATCTCAAGGTTGAAGCAGTGCATACTGATTTCCCAGAAGAAACAAGAAAACTTAAATCCCATTTTAATAATGCAACACTTCGAGCTCCTGGGATGGGCTCCCCCCCATTTAATTTACAATTGATAACAAAGCTCATCAAAATGATACAATATGGCATGAATGCCTTGATAAGCCTGAGGGGTCACTGCTTAAGCATATACTTGTTGAGAGGATCAACATACTTTGTAGTTATTCACCCTTAAAGGGCTCTTCCTGTCAAAGTCTTTCCTCTGTTTGCTAATTCATGAAATTGATCCTCTGTATTTAATAATTAAGGAGTTTGCTGCTTGCAGGCGAACATGTGGAGATTGCCAGAGTGAATGGCCATATTGCATGTGACATTACAGTCCAAAACATCGGAGCTTAGTGTTAAAAAAGCAGGAAACACCCAACATGCAATAAAAGGAAATAAGCCGCACAGTTTCACACTTTGGGAACAGAATACCTGGAAAGGAGAAAAGTAAGGGTGAAACATTTCAAAGGAAACCAAGAGCAGAAAGATAACATTTCCAGAAGACTGGATTGAATTTCTGTTCAGAAGTTTTTAAAAATAAATGTCAGCAATGTATAACTATTTGTGGTTGTTGATTGTAGAGTAATGCTGTTCTAGGTTTTCACAAGCTTGCTCCAAACGCTGTCAGCACATCTGATTCACTAATAGAGGAGCTGGTATCACAGTGGCCTTTGATATTAAAAGCAACGTCCTCAGCGACAGCATCGTTGAAAACTGTTTGACAAACTCACTACAGGAATAATCAGGCCGAATGGTTGCAACATGGTAAAAACCACTCGAAGAATGCTAAATGATCTTCTGAGCTTTGAAACTGTGGCTAACCTGCTACCTTTCTAGCTTCCCATAGAAGCTTCTGATGCAAACTATTAGGGTTTCTGTTCCTGTCTTTTGGGTTTAAATGAAATTTTCCATTAACATTTAGAATAAAACTTGTTCTAAAGCTTGCTTAAAGTGAATGCTTTATCTTAATGTAGTTTTAGCCATGTAACAGATTTATTCTTTTTAACTGAGATTAGCAGGAATAAATAAAACACCTGGAAAAATGAGGACCAAATGCATCAGTTCTGCATTTGTTTCCTAGTGTTCCTCTGCAGTCGGTAAAGGTATAGCACTCGGTTTAACTACTTCCCAGGTCTGGGCAACACAATATTTGCCTGCTGTCCATCCATCTTAACATTATTGTCATGCTTATTATAGCCATTTCCCACGTTTCCCCGTTTCTCTCCCCTTTCCCTCCCCCTCGCCTTGTCTTCATAAGTGTAGCACCCTGTCCACTTTGCTGCCTGAACCAGACGTGATCCGTCATACCTTTAATTCATAGAAATCAAATATGCAACAGGGGAATAGTCCCATCTACTCTCTTTCGTATAGCAAATCTAACCTGACGCTGTAAAGAAACCAAACCAAGCTGTCAGCTGTTAAGATGCACAAAAAGCATTTGAGTTTAAGTTAAGGGTTTTAGTCGCATTTCAATGAAAAGTATGACAGCCTCTTTGAAACTGTGTCTGTTTCTTAATGCGTAGCTTGTTTTCTGCTGTTCTGAAATAGCTTTAAATTATATTTTGTTTGGATCTCTGCTAACAGAAAAGAAACAATGACCTATGACCTCAGTCTTAAAAACGGAATGAAAGGGAATGCAGCCCTTTCCTTCCAGTGGTAATAAACCGCAGAGACATCAGTGTTTGAAGAGAATTACAATGCTTTTCTCCAAACTGTAGGAAAAATACTTTGAAAGCAACATTGTTCTCCCCAAGGACCCTGAAGCAAACAATCTGTACATTTACTGTGAGATTGTTGGGGAACACGGCCATTCACCACCATGGAGAAGTAAACCCAGTTTTTTTTTTTTAGAGAACCCTCCCTTGGATCCATAAAACTGTCAGTGACTGGTGCTTTGCAACGTGCACCCACAGCAGCAGTGAAATAAAGAGCATCTCTCCCTCTGCAGTACAGCATCATCAGATATCCTGAACTAACCACACTGAGCACCTGGACAGGAAGACAGCCTCACTGTACTCTGCAACAGTATTATCTAAAACGCACCGAAGCAGGAGCAGCTCTCATATACGGCTCTCTAATCCCTCCTTCTGCAGTTGATCATTTGTGGCAACATCTGTTTGTATTTCATCATGCTCAGAAATTAGACAGCTGGCAAAACAAGTGAAGATGCATCCGATTTTTAATGTCCAAGCTTTTTCTCCGATCTGCCAAGCATCATTCTGTGTGTCTCTCAGGATTATCTACGCACTGTGAAAACACCTTACATGAAACTCACTGGTCGAAACGAATTCATTTGAATTACAAATGGACATGCATACAGTCTGAAATATTTTTTTGTTTTGTTCTAAGAAGTACCACCTGAACAGGTTAATTAGCTTTGTATCTGCAGTTAAACCCATATCCTTACATATAATGTTGATAAAGGTGCATAAACTTATTCTCAGTCTCTGAAATTAATTTAGTCTAAACCTTTCCTGGACTAATCTAATTATTTCTATTTACAAATTGTCAAAATAATGAGAGAATGTTTTTTTAGTGGCTTATTTTATTGCTTTTCTCAGAGTCCGGAGTTTCCATACACTAAAATCGCTACACAGTGTATTCTAATCTATTCGAGGTTCAGTAGTCACTGAATTTTTCTTTGCAATGTAACTACAAATTATTCAAGGAAAACTCTCCTATTCATAGATTTTTTTTTTTTTTTTTTTTTTTTTTTTTGTAGATCTTATCTAAAATATTTTTTAAAAATGCAGCTTGTGAAGCTGAAATACCTAGGGACAATGCTACTTGACTTGCTGTTGGCTGTTGCCATTTATTATCCTTGCCATGACTGGTCGTACCCCCAAGAGTGGAGATAAGGAAGACCATGAATGTTAGCCTCTGTGCCAAAATGTTTTCCACTGTGCATATTAACACATTAAGATATATTTGGTGTTTGAACTATTAAAATAGGCAATTATACATGTTTTTAGAGGTGGTCTCAAGTATTTGTGGATTTTAGCTCTTCACAGGCGGCTGTGTTATCTAACCCAACCAAATACCAGGGTCCACTTATAAACAATCTGAGAAACCCCAAATAGTGATGTCATGGTTGGTAAGCTTTTGATTGGTTAATACACAATGCCTTAATTAACTGGAGACAGCTCTGTGGATGCATTTAAAAAAATAAATAAATAAATAAAATCCCAAACACCCCAACTTCTTGTGTGATATCATGGGAAAAATCAAAAGGAAATCACCCAAGACATCAGGTCCTCAAGTCTACTTCATCCTATACAATATATCAATTTACTCCAATAGCTCACAAATAGTTTTCAAATGCACTCGGGGACAACAGCTTTAAATTTTGGAGACATTTCCTGTGGTGTGATAAAACAATATTTTAGGTGTTTTGCCATAAAGACCATCATTACGTTTTTAAGGAAATACAGAGAAGCACACAATGCTATGAACACCATGTCAACTGTGCAGTGGGGGGCAGCAACATGTTGTGGGAGAGTTTTGCTGCCAGAGGGACTGGTGCACTGCACAAACATCATGCTGAAAGAACATTATGTGGAAATGCTGGCGCAATATCTAAAGACATCAGCCAGGACGTTAAAGGTCAGGCCCAAATGGATCCTCCGAATGAACAGTGATGGTAAGCTTCCAGCCAAAGTGGTTACAAAGTGGCTGAAGGACAGCAAAGTCAATGTTTTGGAGTGGCCAAAACAAAGCACTGAACTCAGTCTCAGAAAATTCTTGGGCAAAGTTGAAAAGGTGTGTTTGAGGAAGGTGGTTTACAAATCTGACTCAGTTCCACCAGTTCTGTCAAAAGGAATGGGACAAAATTCCAGCAAACTCTTGTTAGAAGCTTGTGGAAGGAAAGCAAAAAGGGTTGTCCCTAGTCATATAGTTCAAAATACAATTCTTTCAAATACCTAGGAAATTTATGCAAACATCATTTTTGGAAACAAAAATCTTAAATATATATATAAATGGTATTTATGGCATTTGCATTTCGATATATTGCTTATTAGTGAATATTTTCTGTAATCCTAACTGACCTAAAATAAATTTAAAAAGTAGTCTGATTTAGATAGTGAGAAAAATAGATTATATCTTTTAGGCTGTTTAAATACATGGCTTCATACTAAGCAAACTGCTAAATTTAACCATGAAGTATCAGGTCCTGACTTTAACTAGGCTATTTTAATGCATGAATCTACTTTGATCTAAACCACTGTATTGTAGCTCTGACTGTATGTTTATGGAGGTTATCCTGCAGGAAGGTAAACCTTCACCCCAATCTCTAGACGTTTGAATCCTCTAACAGGGTTTCTTCCAGGGTTGTCCTGTAAATAGCTCGAGCCATCTTCTGTGAAAATGATCCCCACAGCATGATGCTGCCACCACCACATGTATGGCGTGGTATAAACGCCAAAATTAAGACTATTGCGCACCCAACGGTGGCTACTTCTTTGACGCAGGAACCTACATCCATTCCAAAGCTGGCTACTGATTTGATTAATGACTGGCTGCACCTGCTAAATCAGAAGCATCAATTGAAAGTCAACATCAGATCTGTAGTTTACAGTATGTTTATGCTTGGTGTCACATTGGATTACAGTAAACTTTCAAAAGGACACATGTCAATGGATGTAATGCATAGTGCTTACAGATATTGTAAACCAACCAGTTTTCTTGATAAAGTTTCCTTTAAAGAAGAAAGTACGACTCACGGGTGACCAGCCTAGGCATGCTAGTTGCCAGCCAATCCAATGCTAACACGAGCCTATCCATGCTAATGTCCAGCAAAGGAAAAAGGCAATCCAGTGGGTCACCACCATAGCCATGCCAGTCACTAGCCTCTCCAATGCTAACGCAAGTGAGTAGCCTCCTTCTCATTCAAGGACATAGCCGCCGCTGGGTGCGCAATAGCCTTTAATTTGGCTCTAATCCCGCGCCATAGATATGCAGATGGTGTGTTCGGTTTAATATCTATTGAAAATCATGTCACATTATCCTTCCAGTATGTGCTTCTTATGGTTAACCATATTTCACAGGAAATCCCAAAAAAGTACACTGAAGTTTGCAGTTGCAATGTGACATAATGTGAAAAAGTTCAAAGGGTGTGAATACTTTTGTAAAGCATTGTACACTTTCCTGAAAATTAGTTGTTCTCTGTTGTATTTTGATTTTTAGAAGAAGCTCTGTGTAATTCGAACCTGAATGTCAGGCAGATTAGTTAAAAATATACAGTCGAGGCTATGACTCACCCTTCTCATCACTGCCTGGCCTAAACCTGATGTTGGTGCCTTGAAATATCCTCCTTGCTGGTAGCTCACTGTTGTTTTGTTCAACTTTTCCTTCTGGAAACATGATTCAATGCAAATGAGAGCCATTTGAAACCCAGCATCAGCCTGCCTTCTGAAATACGTTCACATTGGCATGGCCAGGCAACACAAAAATGGTTGAGGCCTCATGGATGGCTTTTTTTAACCCTCCTCTCTTATCTTGGTTCTTGTTAATTTGGGGGAAAAAAAAAAAAAAAAACAAGGCTAGGTTTTTGGGATATGGACATTAGTCAGTGATGTGACAGGTGGCAAACTCTAGATTATTTTCTTGCAGGAGTTACCACTGCTGCTGCTGGTATGTGACTGAAATTTTAAAAAAGTGACATTAATCTCCCTCCTGTTTCACACTGGGCCAAAAAAAAAACAAAAAACAAAAAACAAAACAAAAAAAAACACACAACTACAACCACACAGTTCAAGGTGGGGGTAATAAGGAACAAGAGTCGCAAAAACTGATGAACCAGCAAAGGACACATTAACACTAATCGAAGGGACGACACACACAAGTGAAGCATGTGAAGGTTTAATGGGTGGAGTTTAAGAATTAAAACATCTCATTTACAGGTAAAATAACATGACCTAAAATATGATTTTGACTTTTTATACAATTTTTTTTAATGACTTCACAGACGGTTTCCCTAAAGGTATTCATTCCCTTTTCAGAATTTGCCCTGTTACAACCACACACTAATGCATTTTATTGGATATTATTGACAGACCAAAACAAACTTAAACTGAAACCCTTGCCTATTCTTTTTTGCTAAATAACTCAAGCTCAGTTACATTGGATACAAAGAACTTCAGTTTTCAAATATTGCCACAGATTCTAAATTAGATTTCGGTCTGGACTTTGACTGGGTCACTAACACCTGAATGTGTTTTCCATCTAAACCCTTTCACTGTAGCTAAAGCAGAATGTTTGGAAGGTGAATTTCCAACCAGTCATAACTATTTTAAAGCCTCTAACTGGTTTTCCCTTTCTCCAACAACTCTGACCAGCTTTCCTGACCTTGCTGAAGAAAAGCATTCCCACAGCATTATGCTTTCACTACCATGTCTCACTGTGGTGAGGGTGTGTTCATGGTGAGGCAGTGTTAGTTTTTCTTCACATGTAAAGATTTCCATGTTGGCCAAAAAGTGCAGCTTGGTCTCATCTAACAAGAACACCTTTCATGTTTGCTGTGTCCCTTGCATCATTTGTCGCAACCTACCAACTGGACTTTACCTTCAACAACTGCTTTCCTTTTGCTACATCCCCATGAAGGCCACATGATTAATAATTGCCTGGTCAAAAGATTTTCCCACCAGAGCAGGGAAGCTCTGCAGCTCCCTGCACTTTTCAAATCTTTACTTGGAAAAACATGTGTCATATTCCAATACCTTCATAATTAATAACACAATTCATAATAAAAATCCCAGCAAAATACATTGCAGCTTGTGGTTGCTAGTTCAAAAGGTGTCAATACTTTTCCTACAGTTGTTGCTCATAGATTGTTTCTTTTGGCTTGTCTGCAGCAAGTAAAAAGCAACTGGAACATGTTGAAACAGCAGAAAAATACACTTCCCCACCTTTAAAGCCCACGGGGATCTTCTCAAATCTTTTGTTTTCAACATCCATCTGCACAGTACAGCAGGGCCCACAGCAGCTCTGCTGCAGTCGGCTAAATCGCATCTTCACTGCCCCCTCCCCCACAAAGCACTTCAGATTTGATCCAGATGCTTTCTCAGACCATCAAATGATACATGCTAACCCTGTGTCATTGGAAGTCACTTAGGCCCATGTAATTATGCTGCCCTCACTGTTTCATAGACTATGATTCATGCTTCTTCCCATCATTCTCCTACAGAAAAATATGCACCAAGTACACTCATCCAAATGGGTTTAGTTTTAATCTACTCTGAATTGCTTTGTTTTTCTGGTCTTCCTGTGTCCTGTATGGGTTTTAGGAATGGTTGCATGTTGTATCAACAATTCTTATTTACGCTTTTAGCTGCTTCTTCATGTTCTCCTGACTGGATTTTACATTTTATATGTGGTAATAATCCATACCTGTTATCATGGCCTTAATGTTTGCAGAAGACCTTACCCAGATTCACTTTTTGTTGTTTTCCAAGAATGTAGCTGTTAGAGAAACTACTGGTTTATTCTCTTCAATGGTTCCTGGTCTTTTTTGGTTTGATACACAGGCTTGATTTTATAATCATTTATCTATAATAAATAATATCTGCCTATTCAGTATTGGGTGGTTTTTGGTGTTTCTTAGAGCTGATTTGAAGCAAGGGTCAGACTAAACCCTGGACATACCAGTCAATCACAGGCCAACTAAAAAAACAAAACAAAAACAAAAAAACTTGGGTTGTCAAGGTTATGTCAAAGTAAAGAGCAATGCCCCTTGAGTAGCAACTGTTCAATGCAGTTCAATTTAATTAAAAAACCCTTTATTAATCCCAGAAGAAAAATAAATGTTGTAACTCATCATGCCCAAGTTTCTTTAAAGAGTTGTTGTAGACGCTGATGGCTGTGGGCAGGAAGGAGCTCCTGTAGCAGTCTTTACTACAGAAAAGCTAAAGAACCCTCTGACTGGTAACAATATGTTGTTCTATAGCAGTTTCATGAAGAGGATGCTCAGAGTCTCTTTGGACAACAATCTCCAGAGGTTCTAGGGCAGTTGCCAGAACAGAAGCAGCCTTTTTATCAGCTTGATTAGTCTTTTTTACATCACTGTTGCAATCTCAGAGTGAAAACAAATTAACATTTAACAGTGCTAAAAATGTTCAAAACTGGAGGATATTTACAAAAACTGTCAGTGTTTGAGAAAGTGAATATCTCACCAAATTGACCCAAAACACAGATTGCACAATGCTCAGAGAAACAACCAAACACCCAATGCTCCACCTCAGACTCTACAGACACTTAGTGAGCATGTTAAATATTAAAGTTCTTTCCAGTATTATTAGAAATAGACTAAACAAGTATGACTTTTTTGATAGGGTTGCCTGTAGAAAGTTTTTCTCCCTGAAAGGAATATGATAGGATGACTTGTCTGAGTGAAGGACAGGAGAAAAAAAAAAACCCACACAACTATGAAATGGTGATGGAAAGGTGATAATATGGGCCTGTTATCCAGCCACAAGATTGAGGCACTTTACAGTCATTGAGTCAACCATGAACTCCTCTGTACACCAAAATATCCAAGAGTTGAGGCCATCTGTCTGTCAGGTGGAGTTTGGACTCAGCCGGGTCATTAAAAACCCAATGATCCCAAACACAACAGCAAATCTACAGCAACATAGTTAAAATGGAGGATTCAAGGTCCTGCAATGGCCAGTTAAAATCCAGGCCTTAACCAGATTTTAATGCTGTTATGGGATATGAAGAGTGCTGTGCAAAAATTAATATTGGCAAAACCAAATATGACTGAAGTAATGTCATAAAGAGCAGTGGAGCCAAAATACCTCCACCTGTATTTAAATTGTATAATGACATCTGACCCACAAAGGTCTGAAACATAAGCTTTATTTATGAACAACCTCTTCTTAAATTAACAGTGCAAAAGAATTTTTTTTTTTTTCATATTTATAGAACATATATTAAAGAAGGCCATGATTTTCACCTCACATTGCCCTAAAAACACCATCCTCACTGTGAGACATTTTAGTGGCAGCATCATGTTGTGGGTATCATTTTCTAGAATGATGGATGGACCGAAACAGACGCAACTCTGAAAGAAAAACTTAAGAGGTTGCAAAGGACTTCAACCAGGACAATGACCCTATCCATGTGTTAGACTGGCCTAGTCAAAGTCCAGACCTAAATCAACTTCTTGTAAAAGAGCCTTGTAAAGCTCAATATTAAAAGGATGCCATCTATCCAATCTGACTGAGCTTCAGCTTTTTCGCAAAGACAAATGGGCCAAATTTTTGAATCTAGACTTTCACAAAGGGTAGCGACATACCACAAGACAACAACGTGGTTTTACAAAGTATAACCAAGACTGGATTAGAGTTTTTCCATGAAGAAGAAAAAACACTGAAAAACATTTTTTGGGATAAAAAGTTTTATGACACAACCGAGATTCGATGTCCTGTATTTACACATTGAAGGCAGAGTAAATATTTTTTTAATTTAGTCACTAAGAGAAATGAGACATAACCTAAATTAGATGTTATCGAAAGAATGAGTAAAAATCTGTTCAAAACGTAACAAAAACGGTGGATTTTGTTTGTCCACTAATTGTAGCGTCAACCTCTAGCAGAGCCTTATAAAAATATTTCCAATAATACCTCAGCAACAAACACAATGTTTTCTAATTTTAATGAGTAATAATGAGGCAAAAGCCTTTCTGGAAACTCAAACAAATAAAACACTGCATCCAACAACCTGCTAAATGGCTGAACGTGGAGCAGCAGCAGCAGCAGTGCGATGGCTGTAATAAGCTCTAATTGACTGGTTTGTAAGATTGCCAACCTCCACATGATGAAAGGCAAATAAAAGGCTTTGATGTTCTTTTTTTTTGTAGCCATTTATTTTTACTTGAAGTCTGAGGTGAGAGTGGGAGTCACAGACATCACTCAGTAGCCAAGAATCTCCAATGAAATACCTCATCCAAGCCTTCATCTGATCCTAATGAGCCTCAGTAATGAAATATGATAAACTAGCCTCCCACTGAAAACCAGGATGCTAAGCCATTCCCCAGCTTAAATGTCAAGAGTAAACAAAATACAAACAGACCTTTTTTTCTATGAGCTAGTTCACTGAATTTTCTCCCTTATTTTGACACGCACAGCTTTGAATCCAAACTGGAGATTTCCCAGAACATATTCTTCCAACCATGTGGTTTTCACATATTGTGACATTAAACCTTTAAATTTTACTGTACTTTAATGCTTAGAAAGCACTCCTGGATCAGTGCTTCTGTTTCTTTTTTGTTTATCTTCTCTGTCTTTTCAAACCTCTTTGTCAGTTGTGGCAGATGGCAGTTTACACTGAGCCAGGTTCTGCGAGAGGTTTTTTCCTGTTAAAGGGGAGTTTGATGCTGTCGGGATGCTTTTCTCCAGCAGGACTAGATAAGCTTGGCATATACAATACCGTGGATTCCCGGGAGAAAACCTGTTAAAGGCGTCGGAAGATTAAGACTGAGGCAAGGGTTCCCATTTCAGTGAGCATTTCATATTCATTTGGTGGAATGGCCTAGTCAAAGTCCAGATCTAAATGTGTTTGAGCATCATCCACTCTTACTGACCTTGAACTACTTATTTTTTTAAGGCAGTTGGTTGCACTGGATTTTTATTTAGGTATATTAGAGTAAAAGGGGCATAGGTGACACATTTTGAAAACCATGTCACTTTGTGTCGGTCTTCAGAAAAAAAAAAAAAAAAGTCTGTGGTTGTAAGGTGATAAAATGTGAAAAAGCTCAAGTGATTTAAAGACTTTTTAACAGTGCATTGTTGGCCTCACACTGAAAGATGGGTATTCAGACTAAGCAGGGTGTGGTGTTCTTTGCCACATTCACTCAGACTTGTCTGTTCCATCGCACAATGATTTGAGATACCTGAATGAGACATTCACAATTCAGGCATCCTCTGGCGAAACCTTGGGTCTCGCTCTGATGTTCCCCTCTGTTGACAATGATGGATGCAGCCATCAAGCAGACTGACATGGTAAGCTAAATTATATTACATTCAAGACTTTTTTCAGTTCTTTTCAAGGCTAATGGTGTAATAAAATGAGGCACATGTCGTGGGAATAGTGGCATCTCAGAGAAAGGAAGGTGACAAGAGCCGTAGAGTATGTTTCATCTTAAAAACTGGTTTTATTGAGAAACTAATTCTGAACATTTTGTTATTAATAACGTTAATACAAAAATGTGCTAATTTCTGATGTTTTGTGTCCAATTTCCCATTAGACTTTTCAGCTCAGCCATTTTTTTTTTTTAAAGCATTAGTGGTAACTGCATCTTCAGAGAACACAAAACGGGGGTGCCTCTTAAGTAAAGAGTTTCAGAATCCATAATTAAATTCTCCAAGTTTAAACACAAGTGGAAGTGGAGTAAAGTGACTTACAGGTAAGTTTAAAACTTGTGATCCACGACAGAACCTGTGGGACAATGGGATTTCAGGTTTGGCTGACCTAAAACGTGAGACCTCTTGTGGTGAGAAGACTTTTAGCATTGTATTTTACAGTACATAAAATCATGTAAATATAAATCTCAGCGGATTTGACAACAAAAATGTAAATATATATATATATATATATATATATATATATATATATATATATATATATATATATCTGAATAGCTTCTATCCCTCATCGGTTAGCTGTAAATAAACCCCTAAACAATAATCCTTTGAAATAAATGTTAGCACCGATGATTTCAGTCATTATGGGGGACGGAGGGGGAGATCACAACTTTCCAAAACTAAGGTCCTGGGGGAAAACCAAAATAATATAGCTCAAGATGAACACAAGGATACAGGCTGCTGGAAATAATGGGATGATCTGGTCCTAAATGAGAAAACCAGGTAGTATTTGTACTGGGCAGCTTGGTTACTGGAATGCTAGGCAGGTGAGATAACAAGCAGATGGGAAACAGCTGGGGAGTGCAGGCAAGGCAACTAAGATGCTGAGGAAAGCTACTGGGTAAATCTGAGAACACAGACACTAATGGAAGTAATCAATAGAAGAAATACAAACCTGGAAATACACAGAAACTCAAATACTACAGATTATTAACTAAGCGCTAACAAAGAAACAGGAAATCAGGAACTAAGCTCAAGCAAAACTTACCAATAACTGCAACTCAAAGCAGAATAAAAATACATATCAAATGTAACAATCTCCAGTACTCGCGGCAAGCTTGCCTATTGAATGACGTTTGCCTAGTGAATAGCAAAAATAGCTAAAATTCACGAATACTTGAGATCCCCACTGAAAATGATTGGAATTGCCTATTTTAATAGTTCAAACGTCAAATATACCTTAATATGCATCAATAAGCACAGTGGAAACATCTTAGCGCTACCACAGAAGCTAATGGTGCGTTCCATTTGTAGACAGAACTTGGAAATTCCAACTTCCCAGTTGGAAAAATCAACCGGAACGCCTGTTAAAGTTGGACTTTCCACTTTGAAAGTGGAAAAACTCAGACTACCCCCAGTTATGATTTGTAAACCTGATTTCGCATTTCAATATGGCCGCTCCTTGCATCAACAATATTAAGCTGTGATGGAAACATGTTCATTTTACAAGACACACATGAAACAGTGTGTCTCAAATTAATGTTACATAAGGGCACCCTATGTTTCCTTGGTCATCTGAAATATTTAAATCTGACAAAAAACAAAAGTAATCTGCAAGGGAGCAAATACTTTTGCAGAAACTGTTAAAAGTAGTTGATCCAAAAATTGCATCTGAGTACCACTGAAGGGCTCCCAAATACCACACAGGTGTTTCATGTCCAACACTCCACAACAATAGATCTACAGTGGAACCCGTGCGATCCACAGCTCAGTATTCACATACTTTTCTGTGAAACATCACTCCAAATTTTTTCAATAGAGAATATCTAAAATATTTGAAAGAAAATGCAGCTTGGGAAGCTGAAATATACAATGATCCAATGCAACTCTAAACTGAACAAATTAAAAGTGGTGTTTGCGCATGGAAAGTAAAGGTTAAAAAGATTTTTGCAAGAAGTACTGCAAACAATGTCTACTTGGGCGTCACCATGTTGAAATTCTTCTCCAATTATGTTAACTGGAACGCTGTTAACTTGGGTGTGATGTCAAACCCAGCTCCAAGTTACGACTTCAAAGGTAAATGCAATGCAGCATAACCTCTACAGCTTTTCTTATCTCTGCTCTTGGGGGTACAGCCAGTCAGTGGCAAGGAAATAAACTGGCACTCCTGGATTGGCTGCTTTGCAGTCACCAGCCAATACCATGTCAAGTAGCATTAAACCGTGGTATTTCAGCTTCCGAAGCTGCTTTTCCTTTAGAATACTTTAGACATGCTCTACAAAAAAGTCAGCAAATACGCAGATTTTCTGCAAATAATTTGGAGTCACATTCCACATAAAAAAATCTGCGAATAGGTGAATCCATCAATACAGAACTACAAGTAGGCAGGGTCCACTGAACTTAAAATGCTGCCATCTGAGTAGCACTAAAGTATTTCTCAGTGTAATTAATTTATTGTCACTGGATTTTGTTGCTGTGTTTTAGGTCCTGTTTTCTTTATGTACTATTTAATGTCTTCTGGTTTGTTCCTGTTAGTCTCACCCTCTGCATCCTCTGGACACCAGGTCATAGTTAGGTAACCATCATACCTGCTTTGTATTTCCTCTTTTCCTCCTTCAGTATATTTTCAGTCTGGTTTCTTTTGCTCAGCGGCAGATGGGTCAGTGGCAGATCTCTTTGTAGATATATTTTTCACAGCATTTTGACCTTTTGTTTTTTTTCTAAAAGTATTGCTCTTTTTTGGCTGTGCAGCTGTTCTTTAAGTTTTCTTACCTTAATGGAATAAAACTTTCAAATTTATGTGCTCCTGCCTCCTTCTGGAAAATGTTTCTGTGCTTGGGTCCACCTTTATCATGAATTACCAAAAGCAAAGCCTAACACGTTATGCATGAAGGAAAACATTTACATTGTACATCTTGTTTACCTGCTTTAACTTCTGCTTTGACACAAAGCTTTGTAATTTTTTTATACCTCTTAAGCAACTTTGGCACCACCCTGTGGGTCAATATAAATCAAATATTTCCTCACATCCCAAGAGAGAAGGAAACTGAATTAACCAGATGAATTATTAATGTCAGACACAGCCCTATTCTGTATGAAAATGTTACAGTATTTCTCTTGAACAGTCAGTTCTCTTTAGTTGGCTGAGGCACATTCTGACCCCATTAGGGATAAATTAGCTGTCAGGTCAATTCCTCAACATCCTACAGTCTGTAAGTGTCCTAAGGAACTTTTATTTCTAAAGCAGTGGGTAGTAAATGCTTGGCAACAAGGTGTTATGCAGGTGTAATACATTAAAAAGTACTAGTACTATCCAGTTAGGCATGAATACTGCAGGGATTCACTGTTGGCTTTGCAACATCACTTTCATCTAACAAACACCAAGTTCTCTGCATTCAGACAAGCAGCTCTGCAGTGTGTGGACATTGTCCATACACAACAATTTGTGATAGTAATTCTGGTTGGTATCACAGACCACCGGGCAGGTATTCCAGCTGCTCCCCTGCAGGCAAGTCAATTGAATCTTTCACAGGTTGCAAAATTCTGCATGGCTTTCATTACGCACAATGAGGACAGCAGTCCTGGCTGAGCGATGTGTTTTACTGGCAATTCTGTAACACTGCCCTTCTACGAGCCGCCATTTGACCTTGTTGTTGCATCGCCAAGGGAAGAGCTGACATGCCACTAAGCCACAACAGAAACATGCTCCCACTGCGTGAGTGTGTATAATGTCATGCTTCTGTCCACTTCATTACAACATAATTAATTCCTCCTATCTGGCTCAGTGTTGATCAGAGTGTCTGGTTGCCCAGAGGTGTCTTGCCCCTCACCCCAATCCCACCTGCACCTTTGATGTCAACATGAAGATGTCAAGGGTCTGCACCTAGGTGGCTAATTCGTACAATTAGCCACCTAGGGATGGAAGGTGTATGACAGGGATATTGCTGATCATGTTGCAAGAGGATTTGGGACTGTATTCAGCAGGCTAAAAACCTGGAAAAAACGGCATTACTTTTGATTAGCTTGTGATTTTATGATTTTGCCTCATTTGATTAGTTTATCATCTGAGCTTCCTGCCCAATTGGTTTTCAACTTAACATTTCCTATGTGCAATTTCTTGTTTCCCTATACAGTGCTGTGGAAAAGGTTACAGGTTTCTGTTGTTTTTGCTTTTTTGTCATACATAAATGTGTCATTGAACAAAATATAGTATCACACAAAGAAAACCTGAATAGACTGAAAAAGCAGTTTTTAAATTATTTTATTTACAAAAAACTGATTTTGGGGGGGAAAGATTCATTCATTTTCAGTATTCACACCCGGGTCTGACTATTGCTAGAAATAAAAAAAAAATAATCAAGAAATCACTTAAACAGAACCTGTCCAGCAATATAAAATAGGCTAAGATATCTCAGAAGTAACTGAATTCAAAAAACATGTGAGAAACAAAGTCATTGACATCTATTAGTTCTGAAAGAGCAGCAAAGCCATTTCTAAGGCTTTGGGACACCAGTGAACCAAGAGAAGCTATTATCCATAACTGGAGAAAAAAACTGAAACAGTAGTGAACCCTCCCAGGAGTGGCCTGCCTAACCAAATTATGTAGAGCAATGATGAATCAACCAGGAGGTCATAAACAAACCTACAACATCTAAAGCTTTACAGTCCCCACTTGTCAGTGTTCACTATTCAACAATAATTAAAAAAAAAAGACTGGACAATTTTTTTTGGATAGACAATGATCCAGTGTTACTTCACACTGATTGGGTGTTTTTTGCAAAGCAGCCAATCCAGGAGCACCATTTTTTTTCTTGCCACTGATTGGCAGTACCCACAAGAGCTGAAATAAGGAAGCCTGTAGATATTAGCTTCTATAATAATGCTAAGATAGTTTCCACCATGCATCTTAATGCATATTAAGGTATATTTGGTGTCTGAACGATTAAAATAAGCAGTTATAGGTGTTCCGAGAGGTCTCAAGTATTTGTGGCTTCGCAAACCTCTGTGAATACCTAGGGTCCTTTGTATAAAAATGCAGTGTTATAGACAGACACGATAGCATCCATCTGAAGAGAGAACTTTGACATCAGCTGGCAGTGATCTCAAACTTGACTTGGACATGGGTCAAAAAACTCAAGATTCGACACGAACCTCCCCACCGGAGACATGGGACTTGATTCAGACTTGGAAAAAAGGACACGTGAACATCTTTACTTGATTGATTTTTCTTACTGAAAATCTACTTTTACTTTCATAAAAAGTAGACTAGCTAAGATTAAGGTTCTCCTCACTTGTTCTACAGCTTACCTTTTTAAAGCTCAGTCGTCTTATGAAGATTACACCATTCTTTTAGGAGCTCTTGGACAAAGGTCATTAGTATAGCTGATTTTTGTGTACTAATCACTAAGACATTACAATCCAGTTTTGTTTAAACTGTCTTAATACTGTGTATTTTACCATCAGGCCATTGTCTATCCCTCTATATTGGTTTCATTTCTCCTGGCCAGAGCCATCATACCCACCTCTTATCTGCTATCTTGTTTCAACTCCTTTGAGTTCTTTGCTCAGACAGAAGCATGACATGGAAGGTTCACAGTCTGACTCCTCTTTTTGTTTGAAAGCAGTACAACTGAAAATTCATTATCTCGGGGTCACGTGAGGGAATTAATATTCTTATTACTCATATCGGACATGCATAAAATAGAGGCCTGACCTTCTTTTAGCCTGCCTTAAGCAATAGATGGACAGTGTCCATTAATTAAATTTCATGGATCCTGAATGCATTCACTGCAGCCTTTCTGTAAATGTTACTAAAGATCTTCAGTTAGTAAGAAATAATGTTGACTTTTCATTTGGTCCCCCCTTTTTTCCATGCTTTATTTAGCAGCATCATAATGGGGCATATAATGAATAAAGGCACAAAATCATTTGGAATAAAATGATAGAAATCATGTAAATTTAACATTTAAAATATTAATGTTGTTAGTTTAATCATGTATTATATTTGAAATGGTAACTTATCCATAAAGGATAATATGCTGAAAGGGAATGAGATTCAGGAAAACTAAGGATAAAACAAAGAGGTTATTTAAGGTTATTTTACTTTCTAAACACCATTTGTTCTCCTCCCTCCCTCTGCCTGAAAGATGTTATGCTTACTTCACTTCGATGCTTTCCCCTCTTGCAGCAGAGGTTATATTTTATCCACAAGAGAGCCATTATTTAGCATCTCCATCTCTGCTGTCCTCCACCCCGCAGCTCCTGAGACTCACTGCCATTCTCCTTTGTCATTCTAATCTTTTCTTCTGGCGTTACTACTTTGTTTTGACCTCCGGCCTTGCGGGGTGTCTGTGCGCCTGCCTGTGTGTGAGGACATGTAAACAAAATTTACATTCATGGAGATCTACTAAAGTGAAAAAAGGAGATAGACAATAAAAGGGGAGATTTGTGTGTGTGTGTGTGTGTGTGTGTGTATATATATATATATATATATATATATATATATATATATATATATATATATCGATATAGATAGATAGATTCCTAGACCCACATTTTCATATGAAAAAAATATTGATATTAAAATACCTAAAGTACCTATATAGACAAATATTAAAGGAGCAGTATTATGTATGTACCAGATACATAGTGCCATTTAATAGCACTATCAATTGTATATCAAACATGACTTAAAAGAATTTTGACTTTCTAATTTAACACCTTGAATTTGGGCCTCTGTCTCTTTAAGAAGCTCCTGCTCTTTCCGACACTCTGCCTTCAGCACATCATGACAACATTGCTCCTCCATTAAGCCTTTAACAATTTTCTTAGGAGCGTTGCACTGAGAAGTAGTTCATATGATGAGCTCAGCAGATTCGCAGTTCCAGCTGGTGCTGGTCTGAAAGAGTTGAGTGGGGAAGGCGTTGGGGAGGGGCGCTCTGTGAAAAGGAAGCTTGGAAGTTTGGAAACTGCAACTCCAAGGAGAAGCTCCACTGAAGGCGGTGCTTGGTGGAACCAAGAATTTTGCACAGGTGAATGGCTCCCATGGGAGATTAAAGGATTTCCCAAATAGGAATGAAAGAATCAAAGCAACACTGCAGGTATGTTTTTGATGGAGGAATAACATTATACATTATGTTAAGCTCAAAAAAGTCAGTGCCTAATGCCAGTGGTCATCGGGCAAGAGGCGGGGCATACCCTGGACAGGTAGCCATTCTATCGCAGGGGGTATTCCAGTTCCTGTTTTTTAAGGTTTAATGACTTTCTCATGGAGATAGCCATTTATTATATGAAACATAGCGGAGTTGTACACTGTTGGTGATGTGTAACTTACAAAGAAAGTTCATGGTGGAATCTATGTGGGAGCTCGGGCCATGTTGTAGAGCGGTGGACTTCTGAATGAAACATTCTGGCAGTGGGCTTCATTTCGTTTTCATCTTTTTTGGGCTTAAACTGCAAAATTGCAAAATGGCTGTACATATGTTTCTTTTTTTCAAATTTTCCATGCAACCTTTAAAACATATTCTTCCTTAGAAATAGACATTCTGTATTTTATGAGCACGAAAAATGTGGTGCACATGAATTTTTAGAAATCTATAAATACACTGGTGAATCTCTGGTGCTGCATTCCTAACACACCATTGGGAGGGCAGTGTGAGCATAAAGCTGTGTCCACCTCAATGCTTCGCAGATTATCACTTTAAAACAGGCTGGAGTGTGTGATGAAACAGGCTGTCAGCTGACACGCAGAATCTCTGTGTGACCACCACCATCAGAGATAATTGCCATCAATATTTCACCGGAAAGAGTGACAGAAGGGCACGACCTGATGCAGCTCAGGAAAAATCAAAATTTCTTAGCTGTGACAGATCATAACTCAGCAGCTACAGTCCATCACAGCTAAGGGGGAGAGCCAGAAGGAAAGTTTCAGCCTGGGAGTTGACTTACTGCTTATTTTTAACAGCTTGTTTACTTGAGCTGTTAGGGGAAAAAACTTTACATTTAGGTTAAAGTTGATTTCTATTTTTTATCTAATTAGTGAAATATCTTATTAGCACGTGGCAAGCAATGCTCCTGTTTGTATCTGATGAAAGTGGTGACATGTGACTTAGCTGATTATTTTCCTAAAATGACAGACAGGCAAGAATAATTTAACCATAGCTTGCTATCAGACTCATTAATAGAGCTTGTGTCAGTCAGTTCCAGTACAGTTGGCCAAGCGTAACCAAACAAAACTTGGCTCACTGTTTGGGTACATGCTAATGTTAGCACCTTTGCTCACAAGTTTTTATGCATATTTTAAATATACAGTTTCACAACAGTGGCAAAATATTTTCTACTATTCAGAATGTCTCCACCTGGTATCATGCAGTTATAGTTGGAACATTGAGTAAATGATAAATTATCCCATAGGATTCCATTCATCTATCCATCCATTGTCCAAATCCAGTTGTCTTTGCAGGGTTGTGACAGTTCCGGTGCCTATCTCCAGTGATCTGGTGAGGTATACCTTGGACAGGTCCTCGGTTATTAACAGGGCAACACAGGAAAAAAAACATGCACACACATATGCACTGCTGAGGGCAACTTAGAGAGACACATTGAAAGAAAAAAACAGTCATGTTTGTGGGAGGAAGCTGGAGTACCCAGAGAGCACTAAAAAAAATAGAAAAAAAAGACAAGAGATTTTGAGAATAATAACACACAAAATAAAGTAATATAAGGTCTACCATCACGTTCTGTTACTGAATTCCTCAGTTTGTCCACTCTTCCAATTAAAATCGACATACAAAACATTTAAGAAATGTATTAGCTAATAGGGTCATGAAGCATTAGTTAAGGTTCATATCAATCAATGCACATGTTTTATAAACTGCTAGTTTATAAAACTGCTTACAAATTACTGTTTTCCAACAAGTAAAACTAAAGAATTATGAATTTATTCAGCTGTAACATCTGGACTGCCAACCCCCCAGCCCACCATAAAACCTTTGCGGCGTTTCATACATAAAGCTCCACATTTGCTGCTCTTCTACTGATTCAGACTGCTGGTCATGACCAGCTCTCTATCGGGCTGCAGCCAATAATGATTTAATCAAATTCTTTTTAATCGTTAGAAACCATCTCAGTTCAAAAAAACATAACCCTGAATCTGTTTTTACAATTTTAAAATGCTACAAAATAAAACTAAGCTGTTATTAGAAAACTTAAATAGTCTTGATAAATATCTAAAAATCCACATATTGGTTATTTGAGAGATTATTGTACTTGCAGCACCTTTAAATAGATTTTTTTAATCAGGTTGAACTGACTGTCCAGCATTACCCAGCCCAAATTAGACTAAAAGACTTTTGATGTTCACTTCTTTCTTGGCTTTTTAGACTTCAGCATACTTAACCTTTACAAAAATTTTGTCAAATTTGGAAATTCAGTTTACTGAGGATATATAGTATTCAACATATGATGGAACACAGCAAATCACATGAAATCTTCAGTCTACCCTTCTTTAAGTTTCTAGGCTTGGTCAATGGCAATTCAGAAGAGACAGACTCCAAAACAGTTAAGCATAAAATAAAACTATGTTAACCTATGTAGTTGCTTATACTGTGCAAAAAAATAAGCCACCAAATGATTCTATTATTTGCTTCCACAGATATTTAGATTAGATTTGGAAATGGTTAAGAAATACCAAATAAAACCTTGGTGACACTGGAGCTACAACCCATAAAAAGCTGTAAAGAAATGCCTATGTTGGCAAAATACCTCTTAATGGGGAACTATCTTTTTGACTCATCATGTACATAGCCAATTGTTGGGCCTGACTTACTTTCAGTATGTTCTGTGATCCCTGTGGGAATGGTGAGTAAATAGATATTCAGCACTCGGCACATTTTAAGTAAGCTAAGTAGTTAGTGGACACTTAGAAATGATTGTAAACAGATAACTGAAAATTTAGCTTAACATGCACCTTACAGTTTCAGGAAGTGCTTAAAGTACATAGAAGGCAAATAGATTTCTTCTATTGTTTACTTAATGACGCTTCACTTTTCATCCAAATGCTTGTTCAGTTCTAAACATAGCTTAAAATAACAGAATAATAGAGTAGTTAAGGTCACTAATGGGGGTATTTGGAGTCTCTGGCCCCATCCTTCGTGCAGCTTAATGTTTGGGTCGTTGTTTGACAGTCCAAACATGTCCCTAACAATGCCTTGTGATTTGTTTTAGTCGCAAGTCCCCAGGTGTAAATTGCTGAAAAACTGCTTGTGGAGATGAGTAAGGACTGCAAAGTAGGTGTTAGATGAAGCCTGAGGTTCTGTTCAGTGTTGGTTTTTCATATTTAACATACATGACTTTTTTCACTTCTCACTCACTCCTAACTCAAACCACTGTTGAAAATGTCCATATTCCGGTTTTTAAAGGAGTTGTTGTGCTTCAGTAGGTTTAACTTTGGCTATGGATGATTATTATGATTGCTTATAGCTAAACACAGACAACTTCTCTCACATATACAAGAGCTTATCAACAAACTGAATTCAACTTCACAGTTAAAACATTTCATTTAATAAATTCACTATGCTAGTACCACACACAACTGCACTAAGATTTAAAAAAAATGATGAAACTAAAACTACTAGAAGTAAAAACATTAAAAATAGATAAAAACAGAACCAAAAAAATGATGCAGTGATGTCATAGTTCAGTATGCATTATGAATATTGAGAACCCAGATTTATTTCATGAGGATAGTGGAATGTGTTAATTAGTTTCAACTAATTAAGGTTCATTTACACTAAAATATGCTGTTTGTTCTTCATACAGCAACACCAGAAAACGTGCAATAATAAAACATTATTCTGAGAAAGTAACGCCTCATTAAAACCTGACAAATAGAAATCATTAACCATTTTGAAAAGTTAATTCTTAATCTATTTATGAACTCATGTACTGAAAATTGAATAAACTGATGTAGGTAGATGCAGAACAGGAACATTTCGTTTTGCCACTCACAAAATGGTGGAACAAGAGCATGACACCACTCACAAAATGGTGTCTTAAACAGACCGAAACAATTAGATGTTTTCCTGTTTAAACAATCTTATATAAGTCCAGAACTCTGTAAATAACCATATTAACCATTTATAAACGTAATCGATCCATCGGTGGACTCGGTCATAAATGTTTAAGCATCTAGTGCTACATTCATTAGTTTGAATGAAAACACCAGTCAGCACATGTTGTGTGGTTGAAAATGACCCTTTATGGGTCAACACCCTAATGATACAATAAAAACACTTAAATTGATCATCCTAAACTATTATTGCATTTTCGTAGTTTGATGTCTCTAGGTTCCCCGCTGGTATAAACCTTCAAACAATGTCTTCTTATTTTTAATGTAAATTCATACACTTTTACCCAATCTCTTTTTTGCTCTTTCCACAAGTCCGAGTGATTTTACTTCTACAGCTACCCACTATGTGCATAATGTGCATTATTGATTTTTGTCCCTGGGCAAGTTTAATTTTTAAAGCAGAGCCCAGCAGCTTCAGTTGCCAGCAGAAACAAATCAAATCAGTAATGTAAGCATTACCAGACTATTTACTTCCTAATATATAATTTATTTGAAACATTTTCATCACCCCACCCCCATCTTCATTTTAGTCTAACATTTTCCCCTTTAATGCAATCATTATTGTGAGCAAAAATATATAGCATGTTGATAGATTTTGTTTTCAAATGTTCTTTTTAAGTGGCATTGAAGCAAAACTTCATTATTTTATCTTTGCATTTCAATTTAATATAAACTTTAGATACAGAAAAAATAAGCAAGTACACGGATAATTCCATTGATATGATGTTCCTCCCTCTTGCCTGCAAAGATGGCCCAGGTTTTGCATAAACTGACTATCTATGGCAATGGTGCTCTCTATAAATGTTTAGGCAACTGACGTCCTACAACCTTAACATAAAACACAGTGGTGCCAAATGTTGTATAGTTTACAGTCTATTTCTCTGAAAACAAGCTCAATGATTACAGGAGGGACGAACCTAATGTTATTCTTTGAGTTTTAAAAGATATAAAATGTTTTTTTTTTTTTTTTATGTTCACAATAATTTTATGGTATAATTCATTTTCTTCAGTTGATTATAGTTATAGCATTCTTTATCTTAGAACCTACAACCTAATTTGCTGTGCATTATGACTTAGAGCCATGTGCTACCCTTTGTAAACGCCAAAACAAAATAGCTGCTCAAATGTCTTGATTGTGAACTAGCTGGTCTCCTTCTTAGCCGGAGGAGGACAGTTACAGGAAAGTGGTTCTAAATGTGAACCAAAATCATATTTAAAACTTTAGTTGATCACTTAAAACTGGACACATGGGAGGATGACTTTGTGATGCACCAAGATGTTAAAATGTTTCCCAACTGTAAATATTCTTTATTCATGTTTAACAAAGGTAGAATTATTAAATGCCCATTTTTTTCATTTGAATTAAAATACAGGCTAGCTTTCTTTTAGATAGATTTGTTGTCAACGTAAATACATAAAAGCTGGCCTCCAGAACAATATATTGTTAGTTCTGAACATCTATCAGCAATGATGGAACTGCTGCCCGTCCACATTATGTTCTTCATAATGAAAGACATCAGAGCCTTCATATGCTCATAAACATGTAACTGTACAGTAAAAAGGAACTTCATACAAAACAGAGTGTCATATCTGTCGTGATAGGTGTATAATTGGTAGCTTTAAAAACCTAATGTGAAATATTTCATAGAACATAAATAAGGGTAAAAAGGGGTGAAATAAGCATTAGTGCTTGGTGTGAGGGTGCTGCCACCTATCCCTGTCATGGCTGAAGGATATAATTGGACTCAGTGAGACACATTCAAGCACCTTAGCTATGGGTACTGTACAAGCTAGCAGTGGCAATTGTGCTGATTTTTTTTTTTGTTTGTTTGTTTTTTTTTTTGTTTTTTTTTTTTCAAAATTGTGGATGCTGGCCTGAAAATGTTAACATCTGCATTGCTATAGAGGAGGATGCAAAGAAAAGGTAACATTCAATTTGTCTCAGTAGTTGGAACTCAAATGCAAGAATGAAGTCACTCCTGAGGGGAATGTGTAGAGCGAGCGCGAATCCCCCTGAGCTTCGAAAAAAAAATAATTACTTGCAATGTTGCTCATCTTTTTGTTGTTAAGGGAAGAAAAAAATTGAATAACAAAACTGAAACAGCATCTTCTTGTTCCTGTTTAAGAACATTAGCACTGGATTACAGTTGATGCAGGAAGTTAGAAAACCAACAGTTTCTGGGCAATGGTGGTGACGGTGGTTGGTGTTCGTCCCATATAGATGGGTTGCCGGTTCGTCTGTCCGTCTCTGTTGTTGTGTCCTTGAGCAAGACACTTCACCCGCCTTGCCTGCTGGTGGTGGTCAGAGGGCCTGGTGGCGCCGGTGCATGGCAGCCTCGCTTCTGTCAGACTGTGCCAGGGCAGCTGTGGCTTCAATCCAGTAGCTTGCCACCTTCAGTGTGTGAATGTGTGTGTGAATGGGTGAATGACTGAATGTGGTGTCAAGTGCTTCGGGGTCCTCTGGACTTGATAAAGTGCTATATAAATACAGGCCATTTACCATTTTAGCATTTAAACTTCCGCTGTTTCAAAAGTTAAGAAAGGGCTCGTGGAACTTGTGGTACTCTGTTTATTATTTTCACCTGACTGTAGTCTTATAAAGCAAGTAATTATTGTATCCACTATTTTTCTCTCTTTCTGATATTATTATTGGCATGTATTTTAACTGTGAAAATTGTCATTGAGTAAGTTAACTTTTGAGCAAAAGGTGAATAATTTTGTTATAGTTAGGAGAAAAAAAAACTCCTGTTCAATGTCAAACTTTATTTTTGGGATTTTGTCTCAGTTGAGGCCATTTTGGTTCATGCTCATTATTTTCAAACATGAACCAATTAGTGCTAGATGTTATTTAATGGATAAATAAATCATATACAAGGTAGCTTTTTGGGACATAGACATCTTTTTGTGAAAAGAAAAGTAAAAAAGTAAAGTAATAACTGAGGTTATGGCCAAAAAGGTACAATTATTATAGTGGATATGCAGCAGATATTTAAGCAATAAGCTTCTCAGTCTTACATAAGACACTCTACAGCTGCTTTTGGTCCAGACTTACAATGATTAAAACAAATTTTGAAACTAATCTAAACTGACATAGACAGATGTTTTGCTTCTTTAATTTATGCATCAGTACGTACAATGGAGGAAATGAGTACAGAACAAGTCAACATTTTTCCCAGTGAACATATCTCTAACAGGGCTGAATATGAAATTCACACCGTATGTCTGAAACAACTGAAATAATCCAAACATGCACATAAATCAATAAAATCAAGTCAAAATTAAATAAAGTGGAGTGACACAGGGAATCAGCATTAAGCATATGAAGAGAAGAAGTTGCAAAAAGCCATAGAGTCGAAAAATATGAAGTAATGAGGTAATGAAATATGAGGCAAGAGGTAATGTCCCCTATCAGCACAATTTAATATTAGCTGGTTGAGTCCTAACAGATGGGATACAGGAAACATATGCATTTTATAATGCAAAAGTCAAGTCAGGTTTATTTGTATAGCACATTTCAGAAGCAAGGCAGTTCAAAATGCTTTACATTGTAAAAACATCAATCAAGTATACATCAAAACCATCACGCAAGTATACAGTAAAATCATCAAACTCAAATATATATCAAAATCATCAGAAAACTAACAGAAGTATTTTAAAGTCTATTCTCTGAGCTACAGGGAGCCAGGGTAAGGACTTTAGAAATCATTAAAATCATCAAGCAAGTATACAGCAAAATCATCAGAATCATCAAGCAAAAATCAGTGCATCAAAATCATAAAGATCATCAAGCAAATATAATTTGAAAATATTGATCAATGTTCCACTTACTAGTAATCACAGGCAGCTCTAAATTGGTGGGTTTTTAGCCTTGATTTAAAGGAACTCAGTGTTTCAGCTGTTTTGGAGTTTTCTGGAAGTTTGTTCCAGATTAGCGTAGCATAAAAACTGAATGCTTCTTCTCCATGTTTGGTTCGAGGGATACAGAGTAGACTAGAACCAGAACACCTGAGTGGTCATAAAAGCAAAGATCCCTCGCAAGACTTTGCAACCTCACTGTTGCAAACGGATGTCATTTATAAACTTCTAAATCTTTCAGCAAACACCTTTGTATATGTGTATAATCCAAAATTTGAGAACATGATTTTACTATAAATCATCCATGACCAGGTGCTCCTCACAAGGTTTATGAGGAAATACTGATCAGAAGAGTCGTTTGAGTCAACAGACATCCCCAGATAGACCTGAAATTAGCAGGTACAGTTTTTACATGAAGAAATTAAGTTACTTAACTATGGCCTGCATACATGGTCACTGCAGAAGACTTCACTGCTGAAGTTAAAAAAAAAGCATTGCAGTTCATTTTAAGTATGCTGCCAATGTTTGCACAAACCAATGAAATACTGAAAGAGCATAGTTTTGTAGTCAATAGCCAGATGAGACCAAATTTTATTGATTGAATGTCGGTCACAAAGATTGGAAGAGAAATGACACTGTTCATCACCCCAAAAACACCATACCAACTGAGAAGTTTGGAGGCGAGAATATCCTGGTGTGGGATTATCTTTCAGCATATGATACTGGCAGACGTCATTTAATTTATGAAAGGATAAATGAGGAAAGCAGTTACCAGCAAGACAATGATCCTAAATGTACAGCCATATAAACTCTCAAGTGGTCCAACTACTAGAATGGTCCGATCTGTCAGATGATTTATACCCATTTGAAAATCTGTGCAGAAAACTGAACAACAGAAGAGAAACCCAGAACAAAACTAAGCTGTTACAAGTTTCTCCAAGTAGAAAATATCCTAAAACTTAAAAAAATAAAAATAAAAAAAACCCCCACACACACACACACATTTCAGCTAAGTACTAAATACATCTCAGTGTGATTCATTTCTATATGTAGATCATTTAGTTTTTAGCTAAAATCTGGTGTGATTTTCATCCCAATAACTATAGGAAATATATTTACTGATAAAAATGCTTATTTCCTCTGCTGTGTACTATCTGAGACAGCTTATATAAATTGTGAACAGACTAAACGTTCTTCTTTACTGTACATTGTATTAACTAATGAGAAAATATGAAAATTAGCCTTAACCTCAAATAAAAAAAAAACTCAAAGAGCCAAAGATAGATTAAATGTTTACTACAGCTATCATTTTGACAGCTACAAAGGGATATATTGTCCACCAACACAACAGACACTTTTATTAATTTTTCTTATAAAAAAGGCTTTGTTTTTTCTTTCAGTTTCATTTCCTGTTGAAGCCAACAGTGAGATGGTGATCTAGAAACTATTCTTCAATGAACTCATTTGAGGCCACCAAAATATGAATCAAAATAAAATAAATTTAAACCTCCTGAATTAATAAAGCACCATTTGAACTTATTAGAGTCCAGGAAATTATATATGTTGCTGTTATGCATGAATCACAGCAAGGAAAGAAACAAAATAAAATGCATTTTACTCATGAGGATCACAATCCTGGAAGGAAGACAAAATCTCAACTAATACAGCGTAGGAATACTACACTATATTGGCAAGCTAATACAAGATGAGTCAGCTCAATTCCTAAGAAATTATAAATGTGGTGCAGCTTAGTTTATAATTTCAGGATCTTTGACTGCAGGTGAGGACCTACATAATTAAACCTCTCTGAATCAAAGACTTTTCCAGGTTACCTTCACCCTTCAATTAAACTGAAGCATTTCTGTCATTAAACTGCACATGCAAGCAGTGAACATATTCACATAAAACAAAAGACTGGAAGAACTTTAGGATAATGTGTTCATTAAAATTTCATTTGATTTCAGAGTTCCTTGCCTGTAAGAACCTAAAGCATAAGGCAATGTCACTTGATACACATCCTTCAAGGAAAATGGGTGTTGCCTGAAAGCTAATGTATGGTGCACAAAGAACTGACTTGAGAGACTGAGATGGATTTTTATTTAATTGGGGTACTGTGGAGTATCAGCAGCCAATATCATACCTGCAGCAAATCACTCTCTGAACACTGACAAGCTAGGTCAGTAAAACAGCTAGTCCAAGCAGGATTAGCAGGAAAAGACCACTAGAGACTACAAGCAACTATAATCTCAAAGGTCAAATGTCAAAGGTGGTTCATAAAAAAAGGCACTTTATAAACTTTTATGCTAATTGTTTTATATAATGTGATTACTTGAGGGTAGTGGGTGGAAAAATGTCAATATAAGGGACATCCTTGACAATTCAGATGGAAAATAAGCAAATTCATTAAAGGGTTTAAATACAAAATAAAAAAACTGCAGTATTTGCCCTCTCTGCCTTGTAAAGTTTTTTCAAATCTATCTGACTGTAAGGGCATCTCTTGTCCACAGACCTCTTCAGGTGACCCTATAGATTTTGTCTCAGATTCAGTTTTGGACTGACTGAGTCTGTCACTCCTAAAACTTTGAATATTTTCTAGTGAAATATTTCTTTTGTTGTCTTAGATGTGTGCTTGGACTTACTGTGATGCTGCAAAATGAACTCCATCTTCATTTTCAGCTTCCTTACTGGGAAAAAAAGAAGCTTTGAGAGATTCTGTGATTGCAAGTTTTTGCTCTGACCATTGTAAATGTGAGCATAGTCTAATTAACATTGCAGATGTTGCCTTTAAATCACATGAATTCAGATTCTGTCATCTGATATTTTGCCTAAATGAAATCTGGATTTGTAATTTGGTCAGATTGTGCTTTCAGCTTGGTCCCTTTCAGAGCAAATTTTACAGCAAATCTGAATGAGAATGTTTTTTTCCAGGGGGAGTGGGGGGGGGGGCTGGAGTGGCTTTATAAAAAAAGTGAATATAAATACTAACAAAAGAAAATCAAATGGGTGCAACTGAACTAGCAGGGAGCAGAAAAAGATAAACCGAAGACAAGAAAATATGATCATTTCAACTAGATCATGTCTGAAGTATCAATTTAGCTAAATTTCTGAGCAATGGACTATAAACATGAATAATGATGTAATCTTAATCTGTGAAAACTGAATTAAACTCTTCCTTCATGAGGACAAACTTGTACAGCGCCACATAATAATTGCTCAATAACTCTTGATGCAATTCAGGTTTAAAATATCCAAATTACATCTTTAAATATGGCATACCATCATTATTATGTGTGACTATATAAGTCTGTAAAATTCAGAAATAAACCAAAACAACCCAAAAATGAAAAGTTATTTGATAAACAGTTGAGATAAATGGTGAAGACACAACAAGAATGTATTTGAGTAATAGCCTGAAATTAATTTTTCTCCTCATCTTTAAGGCTAAATCATGATTAACGTTAGCATGCCAGAAAATTCAGTGAATAGTTTTAATATCAGTATTATGGCAGATATAATGATAATAATATTTCATTACCCATGTTGAATTAGTTGAAATGAGAGCAAATTACTCCGTATAACTGAGCTAACAAGCACATTTCAACATTATTACAAATTTATCAAGTCGCAGCTGGAGAGAATCTACAGTAGTGGTCCCTTTAATATAATGTGGTTATAATGAGCATGTTGAATATTCACACAAAACAAGGAGAACATTTGTCTTTGCACAGTTCAACTACAATGAATACAGGCCTGGGGTTATGTGTGGCTCTCTTAATGCTGACATGATGCAATGCTAATAGATGTATAAGTTATTATTTGGAAAAACTGGTGCACTGAATTTTCATTTTGGGTTCAGTTTTACTCACCGAGCTCTTTGGTACTATTCCGTTTGAATCCCTTTTTCCTCAGAAAAGCATTAATTCCTTGAAGGGTCAATTCAACAAGGTGCCGGAAACATCCTTTTCGTTTTTGGTCCAAATTAACATGATAGCATCACACAACTGCTTTAGATTTGTTGGCTGAAGATCTGTGATAGGAATCTCCCATTCATCCACATCACAAACTTGCTCTAATGGATTGAAATTTGATGACCATAGAAACCAGAGTACAATAAACTGCTCTCCATGTTCAAAAACCAGATTACAATGATCTGAGGTTTGTGACGTAGTCCATCATCCAACTAGAAGCAGCCATCAAAAGAATGGAGTGTGCCAAGAAAATATCCCCATAATATTATAACGGACCCTCAGTGTTTGTTAGCAATCACAGCCATATATAAATAGATAAAATTCACAAATACTTGAGACTCCCTTTTAAACTGCGTATTTTAGTAGTTCAAACACCAAATATACCTTAATATGCCTGCCGCTAGGAGAAGAGTTTAAGTATCTCGGGATCTTGATCAGGAATAGGGGAAAAAATGGAATGGGAAAACTGGTGCGGGTGTCTGCAGTGACCGGAGTATTGTACCGGTCTCTCTGGCGAAGAGATAGTTGAGCCAAAAGACGAAACTCTCTATTTGTCTGTCAATCTGTGATCTTACCCACATCTTTGGTCACAAGCTCTGGGTAGTTGCCAAAAGAACGAGATCGTGGATACAACCGACTAAAATTAATTTCCGCCATAGGGTGTCTGGGCTGTCCCTTAGAGAGAGAGTGAGAAGCTCTGTTATCCAGGAGAGGCTCAGAGTACAGCTACTGCTCCTCTACATTGAGAGGAGCCAATTGAGGTAACTTGGGAATCTGGTTAGGATGCTTCCTGAATGGCTCCCTGGTGAGGTGTTCCAGGCACATCCCTCTGGGAGGAGACCCAGAGGAAGACCCAGAACACACAGGAGGGACTGTTTCTGGGTGGGCCTGGGAACACCCTGGGATTCCTCCCAGAGGAACTGGCTCAAGTGGCCAGGAAGAGGGAAGTCTGAGTCTCTCTATGCTTAGGCTGCTGCAGCCACAACCTGACCTTGGATTAAAGCAGAAGATAGTGGATGGATGGAAAATTAATATGACAACCATGCTCATGGTGAGCATACCTAACTAAAAAGAACCGTATAAAATGAGTAGTTCCACAGTTTTTGGGTTAATTGGACAATTCCTGAGAAAAGTAACAAAATCCTAATGATTAGGCACAGTGAGGGAAATCAGGAAAAAAAATTCAAGGCAGAGCAAAAGACAAACGGGGTCAGACTAAAGCTGCACTGACAACTTTGTCCTCAACTGCGACATTCAAACCCAGCAGCAACCACTTGCAAGATTATTATCATATGAAAGAAAGAGCTATGTTTGAATTTTATTGATGTACAATTTATACATAGAGTCTGCAGCTCAGCTGTCAGGGCTGTCAGGTTCAGTATTCAGTTGAGATGGAGAAACATTACTCAGCTGGAAATCTTTAAGTAAAGCTGAAGATTATTGTGCTAAACCTTTAAAAGAAGAAAAAGGTGTTTTAAATTCCCTGTTAATCTCCTTAACTCAAGTAAAGACAAAGTCCCTCGACACATCTGACATTTGTTCACATATAATGAGCTTAAATAAGTTAATGAAATGATATAAGGCAAAGAATGTCTCAGTTATTTGTAAAAGTGGGGGAAGGACATGCCAATTAGACAAACAAGGGCATAGAAAATGAAAAATGAATTGCATGACAGGAAAATACCCTCAGATTCATCTTGATATGCTAACAGCTAGCAGTCTCACTTCTCAACTACATAAACTGCAAAGCGATCTGACATTGGGTCCAAAATAATTTCAAGAATTTCAAGTCTGTTGGGGGAAAAAAAAAAACAAAAAAAAAAACACTACAAAGTGTGCCGTGCCAGGAAGAGTAGAAAACGCATTGATTTGTCAGAGGAAAATCAATCAGCCAGTCACTCAAGTTTAAGGTGACACCAGGATGATGGTGTTAGACAGCTGGAAGCTACAGCTAGTCTCCTTTTGACTCGCGCTGAGAAGCAAGGACAATGCATTGTCAGTTATCATTGTTCATCTGGACTAAGGTACAGACAGAAAATCTCTTGAGCTCTGAAACTTACAGAGGAATCAGCTTGCTTATCAACACCACTTTTAAGCTGAACTAGAGATATACAGAATAAAGTCTGCAAGGGTTTTACAATCAGTGAGCTCAATAAATTGTTCAGTTCTTCAGAGACATTTAATAAATAAGGCTATATCTTTTACAGCGAATTATACTTAGAATTAGACTTATGAAAGACTGCAAACCACTTTAACTTTTTCATGTTTGTTTTACTAAAACCACAAACATGAATGTATAGCTTTGGAATTGTATGTGAAAGAAGTGCATAATTGTGAATTTGTTTAAATTCTAACAGAAATAAAATCTGAAAAATATGTTGTTTCTTAGTATTCACTGCCCTTTACTCTGATACCTGGAATCCAGTGCAACCGGTTGCTTTCATGAGGCAGTACATTAGGAAATGGAGTCCACCTGTGTGTAATTTAAAGGAGGGGATTATGTATTTTCCAGGCACATAGTGCCATTTTATAGCACAACCAAGTAACTGTTACCTTCAGCTGTTGTGAAAATGCTATATATTAATGAGATATGAGATGAGAAGTCCATATGCAGTTTGTCACAAGCCATGTAGGCAACACAGCAAACATGTTGAAGAAAGTGCACAGGTCAGACTGTGACTAACAATGACTATTTTAGAAGACATACAACACTCTGAGGGTGGTGGCAGCATCATGCTGTCAAGAGATGCTTTTCTTCAAGGTTATGGAAGCTTATCGGTGATTATGTTGCTTTTCGAGTCATACTGACCTCTGAAAGCACTTTAGACATTCACCAATTTGCACTCACAAACCTGTACACATTTATACACTTATAAGGCATAGGTTAGATGCTTTTACATCAACATGTAACAGGAGGAAGCTGGAATCGAACCTACAACCTTCCAATTGCAAGATGACTACTCTACCCACTGGGCCCTGATAAAAATCTAAATACACAGAAAACCTGTGAGAAAACCTGTCAGTTTCAAAATACTTGAGACTGGGCAAGAGGTCAAACCCAAAAGATGTATGTGTTAAAATGATCTGGTCAAAATTCAGACCGAAGTCTAACTGATTTAGAGACATTCAACAAAAGACAGATTTTATTGATGAAATGTTCTAATGTTGACAGAGCAAGGTTTTATACAGATGCACACATTTTTCAGATATTTTATTGTAAAAACAAATAATTTCCTTTCACTTCACAGCTGTGCACTATTTGTTTTGGCCAATCACATAAAGTCATATCCATCCATTTTCTATACCCACTTATCCTTACAGGGAAGTGCCCGGGCCTATCTCCAGTGGTCAATGGGCGAGAGGCAGGGTACACCCTGGACACGTCGCCAGTCCATTACAGGGCAACTCAGAGAAACAGGATAAACTACCGTGCACACACTCATACCTACTGATAATCTGGAGACTTAACAGGTCTGCTTTTAGGACTGTGGGTGGAAACAGGAGTACCCAGAGAGAACCCACACATGCACAGGGAGAACTTAATGCAAAAAGGCCCCAGGACCTTCTTGCTGAAGGCAATGATGCTAACAACTGTGCCACTAACAATTTAACATAAAAAGTTGTAACATGTCAAAATGTGGAAAAGTTGTGGTTGTATGAATGCCTTTGCATGGAACTGTAAAGTACAGTTGAAAATATAGCAGCTGGCTTTACATTGAAAACTGCTTGACTTTCCAACAACATTGGAAATCATTCCTCGCCATCTGCTGTGCATAAGTACCTCATGTTGAGACTTCACGTACGATTACGCTGCAGACTGAAATATTTCAGTTTTTTTAGGGGTTGCCATCATATGTGCTTGCCCACATTTTATAGCATGGATGCATCCCACCTCATCCAGGCAGGTGACTCTGAAGTGTGAGTGCAGGAAGCCATGTGGCCACATGAGGCCTGCTAACAGTTTTTAAAATGCCAAATATCTGTCTGGCAGTGACAACAAGTTTCTATCCTGAGGGATATTTCACATAGCAGCTTTTCTGCCATCTGTGTATATGGTTGCTCCACCTATTTATATATTTATTTTGTAATTAGAGTCTCTCTTCCTGTTCTCTGCCAGTAGTTTTTAGAACTATTCAAACTATAAATTGTTTTTCCTGTCTGAGTTTCTATGTAACTGACACAGTACATGACATGTTTCAAGGAAAGCAGAGTAGTTTTATATAGGTACTATTGTAGCCATTGTCTCCTCATTTTGTCCCCCCCCCTCAAATCTGTAACCGTGTTAATGGGAGCCTTTGGCATACTCCTCTGTTCTTTTTTTGTAGGTCCCGAGGAACCTTGTTTCTCCTCCAATCATCAGTATATTGTTATTTGTGCCATTTCAGTCTCAGATACCCTGTCTGACTCACAGAATTTTGTCATTTGGAATTCTTCTCTTTCAGACTGTTTCTAGGATTCAGTCCTGCCTGCCATCATCCAGTCTCAGCAATCTTCATGCTCACCTGGAAATATTAACAGCAGGGTACATGTTTTGGGTTTGTGTACCGTGCAGGCTCTTAAAAACAGGTTGAAACTCTGTAGGCATATCCACCAAAACGAAGGGTTATTTAGCACATCAACACACTGGAAAAAATTACAAATAATACTCTCTGTGCCTCAGACTACAAGCTTGTGTGTTTACTTGTCAAACTTGCTTGATTTAGACCATTTTGTCTGACAGATTCATTTTCTTTATGTAAATCAACAGTTGTCCCCACATTCCAGAGTTAGTTATGGAGTACCTCATGGCTCAGTAATTAATTTTACCTCTGTTTTCACTCCATAGAAATAGTGGACCACATGTGATAAATACATAAATCAATTATTATGCTGATGATATTCATCTATATCTCAAAATGCTTCAGATATCCATTATCATCATTTTCATTGAAATCATTAAGCTTATCAGAGTTTGGATCAAGCCTCAATTGTTGAACAGATACCCTCACATTTGACTTTATAATACCTTGTTATACAGCACAGTTTTAAGTTGACTCAGTGACTGTAAGGTGTCCAAGTCCTGTGGTTGCAAACATGCCTTAATTATCACCACTTGATATAAGGTATGAGGTTTCTGTGCAGATATGGTGGGGTTTTTTCTAACATGGTGCTGTGCATTTTGGCCAGACGTCTACTTTAGTCCAATCTGTACCAGTAATATTGATCCAGAAGTCTTCAGAGGTAACTTTAGTGCGATTATTGATGTAGGGTGAGAGCTGGGGTCAGGTAGGTATTGGTAAAAAGTGAACTTTGTCAATAGGTATTTATACAAGAGAACCAAAAACAAACAAAAAAACAGAAACAAACAAAACATTTGGAGTGACGTTCCACAGAAAACAGTATATGTTGTTTCCAGTGGAAACAATATATACTGAACTGCGAATAGGCGGGGGTCCACTGTAGGTGAATTTTTTGTTCCTATTTATGCACACAAATACACATATCTCAATTATGTGACAGGAACTTATGCAGTCAACATAAATTAATCAAATAATATCACAGTTAATATATTCCCTGACACCACTCAACAGCCTTGCCACATGTTAAAATGCTTTCAAGGGAAAAAGCACAGAAGAAGGGATAAAGTAGACATAATAAAAATGTTGTTTGTATAGCACATTTCAGCAACAAGCTAGTTCAAAGTGCTTTACACCATAAAAACATAATACAGTAACTGATTATGAAACAAGCAATAAACATTACATTTGCTGACATGTAGCCAGTAAAATTATGGTTTGCTTAACTGATGCCATCTACACATTTATCCTCTTGATATCAGTCATAATGATGGTGGGATTCAATCCAGTACACAAAGCAACCCGTGGCCATCCATAAAACATTTTACCATGATCATTGGTATATGAAAGCTTGTGCAGATTATTAAGAGATTGTCTTAGGTCAAAAATGAAGTCCTTACGTAACTCCTTCTGCTTTTCACCAAATTAAAATCGAGCACACAAATTAAAGCTCCCAGCCTCTTGCTAGAAAGCCCCGTTTTTAAATTAATTTTTAAACAATGTAAGAGTCTGAGTGAGCATAAGCATCTGCCTTTGCGTGTATATTTCAAACTGTACTTCAGCAGTGTGTTCATACTCAAATCCATGAAATGACAGGTTGCAAAACCACAACTCAGCTATCCTTGCACTGTGGCCATATGAAAAACGCAGTGCTACTTTACTTATGCAATGCTTTTTATTAGGCAACGTTTAACTCTGGGGTTTCATTTTAAGAGACCCAAGATAAACTAAGTGAATACTCTTTTATGTTTAAAAACGACTTTTCGCAAATCGCCAATCCTGCCTTCCCTAAGGGCATATCTCTGGCTGCCATCATCTTTCTCCTTCCAAACAAGTCATACTTAATCAGCCAATTAGTATTTTCACTGTCATTAACTTTTACATTCAACATGGTAACTGAGGTCTTTAGAATCTCATATTGAGCTGTTGGATCTTTAGCAATTTCTGAGAATTGTACATTCTGTCATGCAATGATGGACATGGAAATGTTTTGAAATCCTTTTCAGATTGAAGGACAGCAACACTGTGTCATTGCTGATGTCTTCCCATCCTGCCATTGTGTCAACTTGGTCCAGAGCAGCAAGCTTCCACAACTCCTGCCTTAATGGAGATGGTGACACTTGCTGATGATCAGTTAATAAGTAGAACCTGTCTGCTCCCTTTCCTAATACATTTTATAGAGGCAGCAAGGATGTTTTTAGTTTTTTCACATATCTCCACCCCCTTTTTTTTTTTAAGTTTAATTCATAATGACATTTGAGCGTAGCTTCAAATACAATGAAACTCTTCAGATTATTTTTCTTATCTCATTATTCTTAAAACTCCAGAGGTAAAGGAAGGGTACTTTCTTTTTCCACTTCTGTATGTTTACATGTGCATCTTCCTTACATAAATTATATTTAAGCACAATTTTGATATTGCAACTGAGTTGCAACATGTTTGCAATGATATGTCACAGACACACAAAAGCAAAACATGCAAACATTCCCTCAAAAAAAAAAGTGTGGAAAATTTTAGAAAAGGCCTTTTTAGACTGCCGCTCCCAGGGTTTCTGCAACCATTTAGAGAAAAATCAGTTCAGACACTGGTCCAGAAATTACACAAGGCCAAGCAGGCAATAATCCATAATTCACCATGAATGACTTTCAACCACAGCTGGGAATGCAGAACTTTCACTTTAAGAGGAAGGGTCAAAAACTCCTTACTATGGTAATGCAATGCAAAAGCTGGAAGCAAGTAACCAACCATTGATTTCTGAAATTGACATACTGTCGCCATGACTGGGCTCCACTCCGTTGAGATAAACAAATGTGCTGCTTGGAAAAGAACAATCAATTTTGCATTCTCAAACTTTGAGCGTTGGGAAAATGATCATTTTCCATGAAAGGCTGGTACTATTACTGCTAAAATATTCACATTAATCTGTTAGTTTCTGGGAGTTTCACTTTGGACTTCCAAAGCTGCATTGAGGATTTAAGTTGTGTAACAGTGCATACAAGATGTGAATAGTCTTGGAAAAAAAAAACAAACAGTGATTTTGATGTATTTCTAGACATATTTACCCAATGTCTGAATTTTGTTGTCTTATTTCTTTGTTTTCGTATATTTTGCTTTGTTTTAATGGTGTTTATTTACATTAATTTTAGTTCTAGTCTGGTCTATCATACATACATCTGTGTGATCACTCAATCTTCCTCTGCAGCTTAAACTTAGTATCTTCACGTCTTAGTTTCCTCAGGTTGATAAGAATCCCCTGAACCTGGTTCCTCTAATCACCTCCCGGCATTTAAAAGCCTGTCGGATCCAATTGCTCCTCTTCAGATCCCTCTGTTTACCAAGCCGTCTCTTGTTTTACTTCTTGCCAAGAAAATTAACTGCTGGTCATCTCATATTCCTTGCCACTGTGTTCCTTCTTTTTGTTTCTTCAGGGTCCTGTCAGATAATTCTTCAATAAATCATCACCTCAAAATGAAACTACAATCTTCCTGTTTGGCATTTGGTGCCAATTCCACAGGAAAACATGGTAGACTTTTTGAAACAGTGTTGCAAATGAATTAGGACTTTTTAATTTGTTGTGCAGCGTCATAAAATACATAAATATTGGGTTTTTGCTTGTTTTTGCTTAGAATTAGTAATTCCAAGTGGTACAGTTGGAAGTTTCTTATCAGCCCAACTTCTGAGAATTTTGCGCAATTAAAGCTTTTACACAATATTTAGCGGCAGTGTTTGAATTTTAAAAAATGCATAGAAGTATGATGTTACTGCTTTGTATTGTGGAATTAGCAAATCTCACTGGAACAGCAACATGGATGTTCCATGCGCATTGTGTTGAATGCCATTCCAAGATCCAAGTTCAGAATTCAGAGGTGAACAGAATGCAGCATCATCAGTCATCACCACTACATCCTAGTTTATTGTTGTCCTCTTCAGTTTGTACTCAGAATTCTTGAAATTTTCTTGACTGCACTTTCCTGAAATTTCTGAGAAAGATAAAGGTTCTTGTACAAGTCTCCTTATTGGCTGTTGGTACACATTAACTCTACATTACTTTTAATTTCTCAAATTTGATTCGCAAGGGAAAAAAAAAAAAAAAAAAAAAAAATTGTACCAAAATTTCTTCTGAGTACTACTAAATGCAGCCCAAGTACCATCAGTGGTAGTTATTTCACAGTTTCTGTATACTGTATATCTAACCCAATGGTTTAGATATGCAGTAAGCTTAATCATTTCTTTAAATGACCCAGTAAAAAGACCTAAGTCCAATTTAAAATCGATGACAACATTTAAAAATTGATGTCTGTCTGACTGAGTGTAACGGAATTAAAAATGCACTGAAGTGTCGTTTCAATTTCCTTTCAATGTTGGAAGTTATTCTCCAGTATATATGTGAATTTTATCGGGTTTTATATTTTATTTTGAAAAACCAGAAATGCACTCTGATCCATCCCGACCGTTATTTTGACCTGCTTCACCATCCTTCCTCACAGTGCCTCATCACATGGATGAGGCCAAGTTTGTTGCGGTATTACTAAGTGTACTTCCGTTAATTTAAAGTGCTTATTCTATTTCTGTTGGAATGCATGTTGTTAAGTAAATATTTTAAATTGTAATGTTATCGTTTTGTCAACTTTACATGGCTAATGAAACGTTTAGGGACATTTTAATCTGCCCTGATTTTATTTAAGTTAGCTAAACTGATGTTAACAGTTTATTTCCATTTTGCTGTACCGTTACTTTGTAACAGCTATTTTGTGACGTCATCTTTATGTTGTTGGGAGTCAACCTGCCTGCCCCCACATAATAGAATTTATACTGCAGAAGTACTCAGATGACTCTGCAGCTGTTGAGTGTATCTGAGATGGAGAAGAAGCTGAGGACAGAGAGCTGGTGGATTGCTTTGTGGCATGGTGTGGAAACAATCATCTGATCTTACATGTGAACAAAACAAAGAAGATGATTATAGATTTCAAGAGAAACAGACATGGGTCAAACACTATTTTCTCCTCCACCACCTCTATTTCTATTTGGGATAGAAATAGAGGTGGTGGAGGAGTTTAATACCTTGGTGTTCACCTGGACAACAGACTGGACTGGAGACACAACAGTGAAGACGTCTACAAAAAGAAACAGCAGACTGTAATTCTTGAAGAATCTCGAGTCCTAATCCTGGCCAGACTTTACCTCTTTGAGCAATAAGTGCATAGTAAACAGGGAAATTAACATTTATTCATGTATTTTAATTCATTTCAAATCAATTATGTTTATTTAATAGCACAAATTAATAAAAATCAATTCAATCCAAATATGCATACATTTCAATCGATCCTAGTTATCAAACAGTGCATCAAGTTCAGTTTATTATTCAAGCTGATTAAAAAGGTTTTCTTAGGCAACCCAGCAGATTGCATCGAGTCACTGACTTGCAGCATTCACTCCTGGACGAGTACTTCGCGACAGTAGACAATCGCTTGTGTTGTAGTACACTTTACAGCAATCCCTCATACCATGCATGCATGTAGCGACAGTGGAGAGGAAAAACTCCCCTTTAACAAGAGGAAACCTCCAGCAGAACCAGAACTTGGCTCAGTAAAAGCGGGAATCTGCTACAACTGATGGGAAATTTGAGAAGACAGAGCAGATACACTCAAAAAGGAATAGAGATGTCAATGGGAGAAGTCTAGGAGAATGAATCTATCTATCTATCTATCTATCTTTTGCTCCCTACCAAACTATCTATTTATACATAGATAGTATAGATTTAAGTTAGCTAAAACTTGCTCCAGGTTTTGGTAGGGAGCAAAACCTGTATTGAATACATCCTCTGGAATCTGTTGCTGACTGTTGCTAAAACAGCATGGTGTGTTATGACATCAGCTACACAACAAAGAAATATTTCTGGAGCCGTGGAATTCACAAACAGGATTTGACATGGCAGTTCTTGTGCAGAAATACAGGCTGAGTGTTAAAACATTCAAAACACAACTCATGCGTCAGAGGGAACGGTTCGCTCACCCACAAAAGCTGACTGTGGAACACATCCAGGCCAATAATGGCAGCAAGATTTCAGATTTACTTGACACTGGTTCAAGCTTAGTCTGGTAAAAAAGGATTTGGAGGTCGGTAAAGAAAACTAAGCTCATGGCTCATGGACCGCCTGTTCAATCTCAGCACTAGATATGAAGTTTATTTCCTTTTGCACCAGGTTGCATCATGTTGAGGACTGATGCTGTTTCCACATTTCTGCTTGTGTATTTTACATTTAAAAAGTGATTTCCATTGTGTCAATTCTAAGTGAAATTCATATCATCAAAAAATGGAAAAGGAACCAATCCAAAAAAAATGCCTTAATTCACAACCTACCTTCTTTATCATAAGTCTTTTATAATAAATGTTGCTGTGATTCCATCTGGTCATTATTGTCTGACTACCAAACATAAATACTGCTTACCAAAGAAAGGTGCCACACATAAAATTAGAAGTTTTCATAAACAATCTTAAGTGACAAATACAAGTAAATAAAATAAACACACTTTTTGATGTTTCTTTCAAAGCATCTTTTAGAAATGCTCAAGGTGCCTTTTGGTGTTGAGTGATGACATTCCACCGGCTGCGATATTTCATGCAGAGTGACACACTCCAGTGCTGTGAATGAGCATTTTCTCTCAGTGGTGAGAGAAATGTTCAGAACCTATCAATGTAATAAAACATTGTAAACACGTGCTGCAACACAACTATTAGAAAGCCGAAGAAAAACTGTAGACTGGAAGAAAATGAACAGAAAAAGTGAAGGTTTGTCACACTGAGATGAGAGCTACAGTTTGTTTTGGACATAGCAGCTAATGGTACTGATTTAGTGGGTGGGTTTTTTTTGTTTTTTTTTTTTGTTTGTTTTTAGCAAATTAGTCAGTGATCTTATCTAACATTACAAATGAAAATGGAACAAAACACACCAAGGATCAGAGGAAATAGTGATAATAAAGACTCACCCAGTGTGGTAAACCATACAGATTTGTAACAGCATTGGTGTTTGAATCAGTAATAATGTCACTATTTACACAATAAACTGTTAATATCACTGTCTTGGTCATATAACCCTGAGAATAGAGTATTTTCCCAATAAAAGATTTCTACTGTTTTTGCTTTTTTATAAATGATGGATTTATTAAGCGGGAAAAAGTTACCCAAGTCGTGTGAAAATATAATTGCCACCCTCATCCAGCTTCACAAGCAACACCGAATTATTGCCTAATCCGTAAAAATCACTAAATCTCTTAAATATAACGTCAGGATCTTGGGTTATTTGTTTGTTTTGGCTTAGTTATTCCTATTTTGATTAGATCGATCTTGTTTCTGTTTTACTTCAGTCTGTTCTTAGTTATTTTAGTTCATGTTTGTTATTTATTCTGCATTTAGTTGTTCTTTATTCTATTAGAATTATGATTTTCCTATTTGCTACTCCTCCTTGCTCCTCTGTGCCATCTCTCCCTCCCTCAGCCTGCTTGCATGCGCCCCTCTCTCACCTGCACTTGGTTACCAATCAGCCACCTGTTCCTTGTCAGTAATCATGCTCTTCTGTTTAAAAGCTCTTCTCACTGATTCACTGCTGGATTCTTCCTGTTAACTTCATGTATCTGGTTCCTGTTTGCTCCTGCGGTCCTCTTCTAGTATTGGAAGTTCTTGTTCAATTCTTCCTTCATTAAAAATTCCCCATAAACTCACCTCCTGTGTTTGTCTGTATTTGGGCCCAATCAGCATGCTGAATCATGACAAATAACCATCTAACACAGGAAATAGGCTAAAAAAATCTCAAAAACCAACATTTCCATTGGGGGAAAAAACCAAAAAAAAAAAAAAAAAACAAAAAAAAAAACAAAGGAACAGTTGAGAAACAAAGCCACTGATCTCTATCAATCAAGAAAATGTTACAAAGCCATTTCTGAGGCTTTGGGATCCCAGTGAACCACAAAAGCTCTGTTTCCGTTGACCATAAAATTGCACAAATTATTACAAAAATAAATTTGAAACACACTTTGGAAAAAACATGTTTTTCGATCAAATGTTTTTGCGCTAGGATGAGGTGGCCACATCTCCTCTGGTGGCTAATGATGAGCGCTAGTGCCATGGCTGAAATATTCATCTATCTCATGTGTTTACGTTCGTTGCTGCCGTGATTTTTGATGACTTATCACATGAACAAGCCTATCCCCGAGGAATTTCAATTACCTTTCTCATTTAATGGAAACACAGCAATTGCAATATTGTTTTTTCTACATTAGCAAAATATCAAAGTTTTGCACAAAATTGTAATGAAAACACACCTAGTGAGAGCCAAAGTCCATAGAGAAAACATGGATCATTGGTGAATCTTCATATCTATCAAAATTACTCCAAGAATGCATTGACAAGTCCTCCAGGAGATCACAAATGAACCCAGAAATGCATCTAAAGCCAAAAAGTTGTCGCTTTGTTCAGCTATGGTCGGTGTTAATGATTCAACAGTAAGAAAATGACTCGGCTAAAATGGCATCCAGTTCCAGGGTATAAACTGCTGCTGACCACAGACAACACAACAGCCCATATCACATTTGCCAAAAACATTTGGGTTGGAATAAAAAAAAAAAAAAAAAAAAAAAAAAAAAAAAAAAAAAGTCATACCAAAACTCAAACATGGTGGTGGTAGTGTGATTGTCTGGGGGTGCTTTGCTTGTCATAACTGATGAAACCATGAACTCTGCTTACTACCAGAAAATTCTGAAGGAGAATGTCTGGTCATTAGTTGGTAACTCTAAGTTTAGTGCCCCTCTAAATGGCTCCAAAAAGAGCCCCTTCTGCATTGTGTATTCCCTTGGGTTATCTGTGCTTAATAGTAAAATGTTCATCTGAAACATAAGTGTGACAAAAAAGCAAACAATAGAAATCTGTAAAGGTTTTTTTTTTTTTTTTTTTTTTTTTTTCCATGGTACAGTACATGTTATAGTATATGATATTTTTTTGTTGCTTTATGGATTTTGTCCTGACAGAACCAAGCAAAAATAGAACGTTGACCAAAATCTCCCATCTTCACTCGTCTAATGTGCCTGCACCTCAGGCCCATTTATTGGCCGTGACACGTCAATTTCAAGCACCACACAGCGAGGGTTTGGGTAAAAATGGAGATTCATTAAAGTTCATTCTGATGCCTCGAGGGAAATCAACAGTGATAGAGTCAAAGGGCTTCGCTATAATCCAGTCTTCCCTGATATGAGTAATACAATCTGTGGAGCTTTATGAGTAATATAGTGGGGAATATTTAAGCTGCCAGAAGACTTCAGGGGGCAATCATTGAAGAGAGAAATGATTTAAATAGACAAAGACCTTCTCCTCTGAGTTGTTACATGCATACTGAAGTCCCTGATGTCAAAGTCCAGCTTACTTCAGGTGACCAACTTAAATTATAAATCATATCAGAAAGGTACCATAAAAACTTTATAAATACATAAAAATAAATTAATCAGTTACAATAAAACATATTAAAATTGATAAAATCTATTAACATAATAAAGAAAAATAAGTACCATGACTTTAATGTGTCAAGTTATCTCTAACACTTCCATGTTTTTAAGACGCAATATGAGCCCATTAGACTTAAATTATGTTAGAAATGAAGCATAAAAAAAATAAATATAAATCTAATTTTTAAAATTACATAAAAAAAATAAAGAAATAATGACAATTACTCTGTTTACTAAGATTAACTCATTCGACTTAAGTTCTTTAGAAAGGGATAACAAATAGAAACATACATCAAAAAATTTATATTATCACATAATAAAAATAATAAAACTACAGCAAATATTTAAAATTACAATAGACCTCCAGTATTTATTGGTGTTAGGGACTTGCGAATAGCTAAAATCTATGAACACTTGGGACCCCCTCTAGAAATGCTAATATTGGCCTATCAAAAGTTCAAATGTACTTTAATATACATTAATACACAGTGAAAACCATCTTGGCAGTATTGCAGAAGCTTCTTCTCTCCAGTCTTGGGGGCATGGTCAGTCAGAGCGAAGGGAAATGAATGGCGCTCCTGGATTGGCTGCTTTGCAAACGCCAGCCAATAGTGTGTCCAGTTGCATTGCACAGAGCTATTTCAACTTCCCAAGCTGCATTGTTTCCTGAATATTTAACATTTGCTCTACAAAAAAAAAAAAATCCAAGAATAGCCATGTTTTTCCAATAATTAAAAAAAAAATTGAAAAAGATTTTTAAACACCCAGTTACTCACATAGTTATACTATACAGTTAAAACAATAATATATGTGTTCACAGTAACAAATCACAACACTTTGTCCATCAGCTGGGACTCTACAGAAGATGTCACCTCCTGTCCACTTAAAACTAGCCACTAGTTTTAAGCAGAAGAAAAAGAAAGGAACCATTACTTTATAATATTTACCACCAATAACCCATCACTCATGAAAACCTCAATGTAAAACCTTCTTGGTTAGGTAGATTTGATTAATACCGCATTCATATAATACTGGGTAGCTGGGCAACAGGTCGCCTTGCCAGAGACCGGCCCTTAATCACTGCTGATGTAACTTTGACTTTCACGTTTGTGTGCTCGTCACAGACATTAGTCAGAGACACACAGGCGACTTCTAATGACTCCACATTATGTCTGAATAATTAAAGTTTGGCTTGTCGGGATCCATTTTCCAGCCCAGGTCCCCAACCCTCAGAAGGTTGGTGTTCAACGTTGGGGAAACTGCCACGTCGGCACTTTTTGAGGGCACTGCCTGTGATTTATGGCGTGTTGTCAGAGTTTTCAGCTGGAGAAAAGCCAATCAGGTTCATTTAGTCTTGGGTTCATCTGTAAGCCATGGCTTTAGAGACTTCGTTTGCACATTAATGTATTTTTGTTTTTTACCATCACTGCATTACTGTTAGTGTGAGGCTTTGAATATTGGTTTCATGTGTGATTATTAATTTAAGAGAATGCAATTTTCTGTCTTGAACATTATTGCGCCTGTCAAAAGGTTTATTGCTTCATTAAGGCAAAGCTTCCAGAACTATTAAAATGTTTTCCAGTGGAAGCTGCAGCCTTTTATGACAATTTAGAGAGTGTCTTCTGTATATAAGGCTGGATTTAGCTTTAAGGACTTTACATCTATTAGTTTGTCAACCAAACGATGAGTTTGAGCTGTTTATTCTACATTTGTAGAAAAAATTGTTTCAAATACAAAACAAAATTACAAGCAGTGACAACTAATTAATATGGCACAGAATGCAGAATATAATTCCCTGTTCAGGCAGACAAAAGCGTTTTTAATTGTTTATTTATTGACTAATAAAAGAGACTTGTTTCCCTCAGAGGAAATCCATAATTATTCAGTTTACACGAGCAGATTCCCTTTCGATTTCATGACAGCAAGGTTTCCTGTCACACAACACCAGTTTCAGTGATTCTTTGAACAATAAATAGCCAATATTTGCAGTTTTTTCCTACAAAGAAATGCACAGGCTGTCAAACACATCAAGTGCCTTTGTTTTTAATACTGATTACATGGAGGCAAGTGGGACTGAAACACTTTCTTTCTTTCCCAAAGGACATCGTCTGAACAGCAGCAGTTTATTTGTCAAAGCAGTTTAGAGTTATGAGATTTGGCATTTAGGTTGATAGTTTTTTTTGTTGTAGAAGGAGTACAGGCTGCTAGAAGGTGAAGCAGGATGTCAGGAGAAGTAGGCAGGTGGATGAGGGTTCAACAAGAGTTTAATTTTAAACAAAACTGAGAAAAAACGTTTAAGCGTCTGGTTAAAATCAGCCAAACATGGACTTTAAAAATATATATATATATATATATATATAGATATATATATATATATATATATATTATATATATATATATATGTATATATATATATATGTATATATATATATATATATATATGTATACTATATGTATATATCTATCGGTATATATCTCTATATATCTATCTCTATCTATATCTCTACTACTATCTCTCTCTCTCTCTATCTCTCTACTGTCTCTCTCCTGTCTCTCTTCTCTCTCTCTGTCTCTCTCTGTCTCTCTCTCTCTCTCTCTGTCTCTCTCTGTCTCTCTCTCTCTCTCTCTCTCTCTCTCTCTCTCTCTCTCTCTCTCTCCCTCTCTCTCTCTCTCTCTCTCTGTCTCTCTCTCTCTCTCTATCTCTCTGTATCATATGTATATATGTGTGTGTGTGTATCTACAAACTAAGATATATATTAGGAGAACAAAGAACTCTTGATGGCAGAATAATAACCAAACTTGGAAACCACTATTTGTACTAACTGGGTAAATCATCAGAATCAAAGTATTTTCTGAAAAAGAAAAACAAAACTAAATACAACACACTTTCAAAATCAAAATAATCAACCATAAAATCAGAGCTTGACTTTATACAAGAAACTAAGATTAATGTAAAAGAATAGGTAGGTCTCAGGAACTTAATGGACTCCAGAGTGGTACTGTGATATGTTGCCATCTGTACAATAACTCCAGTCATGGCATTTCCTCACAAGAAAATATTACATAGTCAAGAGATTAGAGGCATTAACACAACAGTTAGGAGTGACAGCAACTGAGTCCTAAAAATATACAGAGAAGACGACCAAGAATATTCTCTTGCAGAACTCCATAGACAATACTGACTCAATATAATTGATGATTATTAACAGAGACGTTTAAAAAAGTCTACTAGTAGGAGAATTTTAAAAATGAAAAAAGCTAAATTATTAATGGTAATAAAAGCTGCACCAAGTTTAAAGAGAACATGAACAGAATTGCTATGGTTGTCTTGGCTAGCTTTCAGAACAAGACCAGAGATGATTTGTAATGTGGCTAGGTCTTAAACTACACTGGTAAATATGAAACATATTCTTTATGTTAAAAGAAATAATTAGAGTGAGCTACTTGTGAGAATACTGAGTAAAAAAAATGTGAATGTACCTAATACAGGGCCACATAAATCATTGAAGAATTTATTAAATTAAAAGCGTACATCAGGCCACAGATGATTGCAGTAGGTTTTTGATGTAGTTTCCACAACTTATCTTCAGGGTAAAAACAGTTAAACATAAGTACATGTAGGATACCTGAACAATTGTTCTGAAAGTTATGTCATGAAAAAATTTCAAATAATGTTAAAAATATTTATAATAGTACTGTAGAACTTCCTTAATTTACTAAGAATTGTAACTTGTGCAAAATGTTAACCTGTGTACAAAAAACATTAGGATATTTTGACATATGTCTGAGAAATATCTGTAACAAGTGAGTGCAGAACACCAGTTCTTTGAGGATGGTTCACTACATTGATTAAATCAATTTTATGGCATTGTAAATTGTTAAATAGGTGGATCGTATATGACCAACAAAGCACTCTAAACTAAACATTTGCTCTCAGATGTGATTGTACTGTATAGCCATAACAGTAAAACCTTTACAGTTGACTCTGATTGCACATTCATTCTTGTACAATGACTAAAACAACTCACTGCTCATTTTCATTCAGAAAAATGTTCCAAATTAGTTCCCAATCGTACATGTTCAACACATCATATGACATTAAGCTCTACGTACACAAAGGAATGTGATGTGTACAGGCAACGCGTTAACCAAACTGCTCGTAAACCTGACTGTGATTGTACTATAATGCTACAGATGATTACCTGTAACTGCAGATTGAGCAGTTGTCTGAGCTGCTAAATAGATGTGTGTAGGAATAGTTTTCAGCCGTTATCTGCAGTTATGTCCTGCATGATTACTAAATGATTCAGACCCGAATATAGCTACAAGGTATTGTAGTATATTTATGCTATGAGTTAGACAATAATTTGTGATTAAATGAAAACAAAGCTTCATGTGTTAAATTACCTCCCATGGATATAAATCCTGATTGTTCCACAAGTTAGATTTTACCTGCAGTTTTGCTGTGTGGATTTACTGTGCTACCAGAAACAGAGTATCAATTTGAACAGAGTGTTAGTGGATCAATGACTGTATCAAGCCTATGCCTTGGCTAAACACAACAAGAGCCACAAATACACTGCTCTCCTACGTGCCTCAATAAAATCACAATGTTTAACAATACTTGGGACCACAGAACAGCAGCCAGCAAAGCAGAGCATTGGGGACATGTGCCTTTCACAAAGCCATATGACTTAGTTCTCTGAGTACAAAGATTTATGGCGGAAACCTCTCATCTCTTAAATCTTCAGTCTAAACACCCCACTAGTTAGTTCTGCTGACAGGTGTTATTAGAATATTTCTGCTCTGTGCAAAGCAAGGAGAAACACAGGGAAAAATGTTGGCTCAGGATTGGTGAATCCAGTGGGACTATACTCCAGATGCATGGTGGCAACAAACTCCATTGCCCAGGTGGCTAAGCAGCACATAATGCCGCAGCTGAGCTGCAGCAGTAGGCCTCCTGGCAGCAACACAGGAGCTGCCAGTCATTAGAGAAACAACGGAGTCTGCACAGAAATGACTGGTTTATTTATTCCAAAATGAGGGGGACAGGGGACATTGCAACATTTTTCAACAGCAATAAATAATAAAGCAAGTAGTCAAAAAGGAGTAACACTACTTCAAAATGTTTTTACTCAGGTAAAAGGAAAAGATGTCCTCCAAAAAGTTACTCAAACAGGAGTAAAAGAACTATTTAGTAAACAGGCTTGTTAAGTACCGAGTACTTGAGAAGTACTGTTTAGTCAGATTAAATTTGTGAAAATCATGTAATCACAGACAAAATATAAAATTATGTGTAGGTTCCGGTAGTTTGGATGATGAAATTAATAAAAAAGGAAAATAAATCCCATCATTACAAAATAACACATTCAGGCAGAAGAAACATTTTCAAACCTCCGTTTTCCACAACATAAAGGACCAATATCCAATACTTACAGTAGCTATTCATGTTAGAACCATGCAACCATGCAGTGACAATATCTACTGTTTAATGTTTACTGCTTGTTCACTCAACCTCCAAAAGGCTCAGCAGATAGGAAAGAAAATTAGAACAATGATGCTTGTTTACAAAGCAAAAGTCTCTTTAATTTTTTGGTTCAAATGTTTTTGTTCATTATTTAAAAAAAGTTACTCAAGTTCATGTAACTGATTAAATGAACTTCCTTATTACCTACCTCTGGGGAAAAAAGAAAAAAAAAAAAAAATCACCATAGTATTCAAAAGTATCCTGTAACTTCCAGCAGAGTTCGATATGATAAAGACTCCTGAAAGTAATCTGTATGTGTTGGAAACTATAGTGTGTGTTCTGGAAAGTACCAAGAACTGCAAATATTCTACAAGTACAGGGAAAGTACATTCTACGTTCCAGAAAGTACTTGATTTCAAGAGAACCCCAGGTTATAGAAGTACCTAATAGTTTCTAAAATTGTAACATATAAGCTTTAAGAAGATTTACAGCAAATTTTTGGGAAAATACTTTGTAAGTTCTTGTAACTATTCTATAACTTTCAGATAATCCCCTGTAAGTTCCAGGAATGCACGCTGCAAGTTTGAGAACCCACCTGGTTACAAGTCTTAAGGTTCTCCCATACTTCATCATTGACGTAGTCGTGTGCCGAAAATTGCATCATCTTGTTCGCACGGAGGCGTCCTCCTTCCCTTCTTGACACTAGGTCTAGGTCAAACTATTTTACACAGAGCTCTGTGCGATGTGTTGTGTGACTGGTCAGAAGTTTGTTGGCGTCCCTTATTTGGTAAAGTAACACATAGATTCCAGGAGAAACCCTGTAAGTTTCAGAAGGTATCCCGTTACAACTCATTCCTCAAGTCACTCCTCACAAAGGCACTCTTTAAGTTCCTGGAGGTATGGCCTGGGTTGTGTGTAATTTTCCTTCCTCTGTGATTTTGTGACGGCAGCTCACTGTATGTGAAGTGTTTAAGTCTATACTAGTCTTTAAATGAAGAACTTAAACGACATTAAATACTTCTTGCATGGATTATTGTGGACTTTTTATGCTTCATATACTAGATGGAGATGCAGTATCTCAAAATGCAAACGCACATGCAGTTCCCCTGATAACATTTTAATTAACTCTGTAATTCATGCAGCCAGGCGTGCTTATCTCTGCTTTAAGTGAAAGGACAGCTTTCTGACCAGATGAGGTTGAAGCTTCATTTTATGTACAACATATAAAGAGTACATACAAAATGCATTTTAATGTGCCAGAGGTGCAATAACTGGAATCTTAAGCTTGCGTAGTGCAAAAATGACTAAGATAAATCTGCAGAGTCTGACAGGTGTGTTGATCATTCTGACAGTACTAAGGCAGGAACTAAGTCTTTCTCACTTCCAGAAATCTCTGCCTGTGCTGTTGGAACTAACTCAGCAGCTCTCATAGTTTTAACTTCTTGGTGATGGATGATGGTGTTACTGCCACAAGAAATTTTGCTCCTGAGCCAAAAAAAGTAAATGGAAGATTATTTAAGTACTTAGTATTTGATATGGCCCCTCTCCACTTAATGTTTCCGTTATCCGCTCTAATTAATGTGAGTTTAGTGTTTATGAACTCTGCTGCAAGCTGTTGATGTTGCTGAAATCCGTCCAATTCTGGCAGAAGTTGACCAAAGGCATAGACAGCTCAGTCGTTCCCCGGCTCCAAAGAAGTATTTTTATTTACATTGTTGACTTATTACAGGTCTGCTTTCCTCATTAAAGGTCTGCTTTAATCCAGGACAAAGTCTCTTATCAGAGCTTAATGAGCAAGTAATTTCAAGTGGTAACAACAGTGTAGTTGATATTTATCACAAACAAAAGGGCCAAATTAGTCATCAAGGGAAATGTCAACAGGAGCAGCAACCTTTACAGAAGCGTTAGCCTTTGACGCTTAGTGGCAAGATGGAGAGTCACTGGGTGGAGGTGGAGTGGTCCTGAGACATGATGAGGACTGCTGTAGTGTTTGAAGCAAAAATTAACTCTGTTTCAGGATAGCATCCTGGGAGCGTCAAGTGAGAGCTACTTTGGGCTGCACAATCAGATATAACGAGCTTTTACACATGCAGAAACATGAACGCTTCTTCACGGTTCCTGAACAGTCTGGAAGAGTCTCGAATATTTAAGGAAGTCTACAAACAGAACAAATCAGAACTAATGTAACAGAGCAACTCCAACATGCTGCCACCATGAGCAGCCCAGTCCATCATCCAGTCATTCATCTACCTATCCGTACATTTACATCAGCCGTCCTCCTGACCATCCACCGGTCATAATCCTTCCTTCCTTCCTATTTGTTTTAGATTCCATATTCAAAGTCTGATCACTGATTAAAATAACTGCCATAAATTCATGGTGAACGTCTATATTTGTACCTAAATAAATATAAAAACATGTCTGAGAACTCTGTAAATTTGTATTTGGAAAAGTATTGAATTTTGACATGAGAAATGAGAGGGAACTCTGCTGCGTGCTTATTCAGGGCATTCAGGCACCGTGAGACGTGTGAGAAATGGATAGGAGTGTAAATGCGACTTGTGATTTTATCGATGAATCACTTGAGTCTCGCTTGGATTATTTGGTCAGCAGCTTCTCTATGATATAAAGCTGGAGATCTAGATTCAGAGCCGATATTGGAAGGGGATTTCAGATATATCCCGACCTTACTGTGCTCCCCTGCTCAGCACAATCTGCAGATGAATTAGTTTGTTTTGTTCTCATATATACACCCCATGAGCGCGCCTCAGGATTGAAATTTAATGTCAGTCTAAAACTCCTGAGGCCGATATTGATGTTAAACTTCAGCTTAAATGTCTGCGATGCAATCCGCAGGAGGTTTTACCTCTTCCTGAACAGATGATGTGAAGTGTTTGGTCCTCAGTGCACTCTGTGCAGCTTTGCTTGCATGATAAAACATCTTGCCCCAGGTTTAAGTCATAAAAGTGAAGCTGCTGGGCCAGAAAACCACATTTTCTGAGTAGGTAATCATGACCATTAATCATGTTGGCATGATTCGCTTTTTCGGCGACCAAAAGGAATAGGTCTGGGCTAAGGACTCTACCTCCACACTGCTGGTGAATATGTACTACTCCTCCCCCACCCTACCACAACCCACCCTCTCTTTTTTCTGACTCAGGGCCATTTGGGCTACTTTGTGGCTGCAGCTGTGTGAAATTATCTTGTGGCAGTTAAACAAAAAAATAAATAAATAAATAAATAAAAATAAATATATATATATATATATATATATATATATATATATATATATATATATATATATATATATATATATATATATATATATAGCAAATTAGCAATGTACAGGACAAAGTTTTCTTAGATCCCCACCACTGTTGTGACACAACAACTTATGTTTAATTTAAATCCTGCTAATAAGAACATTAGCAAAAACAGTCGATGCAAATTTTTTTTAAATGAATTTTAAAAATCAACAAAGAGTTATAAAAGACTGTTGCTTAGATATTGTTATTGTACATAAATAAGTAAAAGGATAAACTAAAAAAAAGACTCCCTAGAAATACATCTTGTTGCCAAGTGGAATTATATGATCAACTGAATTTAACTGCAAAACAATAATTAGGGACATATTAAACAACGTATAAACAGATCTGACTAAATGAGCTGAGTGGTTTGATATGTATTGGATTGATTGCAACTGAATGACAATTTGGATCTGATATAATTGATAGTGAATTTGGTCTCTTTGTCTGGCAAAGTGCCTTAATATGAAACTTGTTTTAATTTGGTGTTACATTAACCATACTGAACTGAATTTAAACTGAATTAACAAGTTAGCTTGGACTTTTTAAAGTAGTGTTCTTTGGAAGAGATATCAGCACTTTCGATCAAAAATTACTCCTCGGATTTTAAAAAAACAAAAAAAAAAAAAACAAAAAGAAGCTCAGACCTCGTGAATATGAGTGGTTCCCAGAACAAAACAAATTTCATTAACTTAATACATATTAAATTTCAAAAACTTCAGAGAAGTTAATAGAAAATCTAAAATTGCATAGGGGTAAACAGAATTACACTCCTCTACACAGCTTGTTACATTTTTTAATTTTGGATTTATTTTGCAAATCTGTTTCACATTGAACATTACTGGTAATAAACTAGTTTTCAGTAAAAATAACCGCTGCATGTTTGCTTGATTTTCTCTAATCTCATATTTCCACAAGAAAACCACTCAAGTCTTCATTCTTAAGGAACCTGGTCTTCACTTTCTTTATTTGTATCCAAAAGACTAATTTAAAGGCGTTATCAATGGCTGGTTTGATACCAACTAATCAAAACCTCTCTGGAAAAACTCTAAACAATCCCTTCAATATCTGGAAGCCCAATTTTGGATAAAAGCAAAGACAATATTTTGGGATCATCTGAAAATAGGAACTGATTCCACATTCACACTAGCAGTGGTGGTGTTTTTGGGTTTTTTTTTTTTTTTTTTTTTTTTGTAACAATACGTCTCTCAGTGAATCCCAATAAAGATTTCCTGTTGTCCAGGTCTTCCCGACAAAACTGACATGCCTTTTTATTCTATGTATAGAAACAGACCCGAAGCACAGTAAATTTAGGCAAAGTACCCAGTTGCAGGAAGTCAAATGTGTACCCTTCTGAAGTGGAAATGAGCTTTTCTCTTTCACAATGCAGCAATTTGTTTTCTGTGTCAATACCTTGAAAGCAAGGCAAGCCACTCTGCCCATTTCAAGACTGCAATCGATCCAAAGAACTCTATACAAGTCAAATTGCCTTGAAAATAAGTAACATTCATTACTTACATTCAGAGACTCAACATCTGAAGACAAGTAAAAAAAAACTGGCTTAAGATGAGCAGATTTTGCCGTTTCACCTTAAATGTGGCTGCCTTTCAATTACCATGCTCTCAAATGTTGTTATTCTGCTGTGCCTTTTGGGAACTGGGTGAGTGCTTGGGAAGATTATGATAAAATTAGGTCACACACACAATGAAACTGCTGCAGTTTGTCATTTGCACTGTGCTGCCATGTTGCCAAGCCATAACAAGGTCGGAAAATGCCGCCATGGGTCTTTTTTTCGTCTTCAATAATTTAAAAAGCAAACTGATAGCTGCAAAGCCCCCACTTCACTCCATACCCAAGCTGCTTCTTTGCTACTGCTGGCAATGTTGCTGACAAACTGTGGTGATACTGGATAATGACTTCTCTCATGTGGTGGAAAGAAATCATGGAAGAAGTTATTAGATTGGGAGCTAATTTAGAATCTGAACTGGCTTAAACTGAGACTTTATCTCACCAGTGCAGCATTTGGGAAGTCAATGGTGAACATAAAGTCACCTCATGCTGTCAGGTCTTAACATGGAAGTCTTTATGTCTCCAAGGCCGGGTTAAGCACCCTCTTCATGTTCATTTTGGTAGGGGAAAGACACATGTGCTGAAGCTTTACATTATATGCATTTATGTGTTTATCCAGTGTTGTAAATCTGTAAGTGATCATCTGTCTGATTGAAAATGCATCAAAGAAAGCTTTTTACATATCTGCAAAACTATGTGTTATCCTTTTAATCTTGGCTAAATTATATGTTTATTCTAATTTATTTTGTCTCTTTCATCTGGGGGTCCGAGTTCTTGTCTTCAGCGTGCCTCTTGTTCCATCTGCTCCTTGTTTCTGGTGAGTACACCTGTTTCCACTTCCCAAATCAGTGTCTGCAGTACTTCAGCCTGCAGTTCTCTCCACTCTGGTTGTCGGAGTGCTGTTTTCCAGGTGTGTATGCTGTGCTTTTGCTCTGCTTGGTCTCTCTTGCATTGAACACAATTTCAAGGTTTTAGTTTTTGGATTCTTCAACTTGTTAAGTTATTAAAGGTCAAAATCAAAGTTTAGAACCATAAACCCCATAATTATTTCAATATATCATAATATGTCATAAGTAATTTTTAAATAACTTTTGACAAAATAATTCTTTGCAACCAGTTTACTTTTAAAACATGAATGAATGGAGACGTGATCTGGATTTGCAGCTCCTGGTTGCCTTTTGCTGTACAACATAAGGCAGACACTGTTTTCTTGACAAAAAAGACATTTCATAATAAGAATATGCTTATGCCACAGCTAGGACAAGAAAACTTCAGCAGAGAGTCATATCCTGAACCACTGAGGCAACCGCTTCCATTTTTGGAAGCACAAAGTATATATTAGGAAAAAATGCTTTCTTTTATAGAAGATTTTATTTATGTGTTCTTTGTCAAAAAATTAAAAACACTTAAATGTTCTTACCATAAAGTTATCCACGATAATTAATTTAAGCTAACAGCCAGACCATTTAAGACAATTACTTGTTTTTTTGTAAGCACAAAATTTATCAGAAGCAAAGTGCTTTTATTGGAGGTTTTATTTTTCTTTCATGTGTCCTTTGTCAAAAATACTTTCTCTAAACCTAGCAGAAGTTTATTCAATATGGTTAGCTCAAGCTACCATCGTTTTGGGGTTTTTTTTCTGTACCTAAGCCAACTATTTAATATGCTTTAACTGAAAATAGAGCTCCATAATTTGAAGTATGTTGGTTAGTTTATGAATTATTGGATACCAAACTAAACCTTTATTACTACTGATTCATATGGCTATTCATATAGTCTGTCCTTCTTCAAATTTTTCATATTTTCTGTCATTGGAAAACAGAGTCTCATCAGTCAGAGGCTTCTTCAGTTTGGTTGTGAAACGGACCGCTACAGGAAATCTTTCCTGCCCTTATGTGAGGAAATGTTAGCATGCTAATGCTACGGCCAGTGAAAATGCCCAGCCACAGTAACATCAGACGTTAACTCTAACATGCAGTGGGGTGCACAGACATTCTGGGGGTCAGGCGCTCAAGTGGAAAAAAGGCCACCTTGTCCAACGAATGGAACTGCCTGCAGACTTTTGATTGTGCCTCCTGCACAGTTTCCGAAAACTCATTGCCAAGTTACAAACACTCACACAACACAATACCTTTGTTTTTGATGTTATCACCCAGCAAAGAAATAGATTGTCCCAATAAAACAAATTAGAACAATCTGATGACTCTAAAACAGAATCTCAGAAGCCTACAGCATACCTGCCAACATCTGCTGATGGCAAAGAAGGACACCTACATCTATTAGTGAGTACCTCCAAAGCAAGTGGTCATGTGTGCTACCCAGAAAAAAAATCTCCAAAACAAAACTCACAACAAGGACTCCCTTTAAGTGCATTTTAGGATTTTTTTTTAGGATTAATAAAATGATAAAAACATTATAGAATGTTGTAAAGGAAACACTGACTCACAACCAGCCTTTAAGCTAAACTTTGAGTAAAATTTAAAATTTGCATTACCTTATTTTTCTCTTTACACTGAGCACTATGTATTTGTCTTGACTGCGTCATTATGTACTTTTATTATAACTCCTCTGCACCACATAACCTTTTGTTGTATCAAAGCAGGCTACTCTGACAAATCTTCCAGGTAGGTCACACTAAACAAGTTATCTTCTTAAACCTGAATAACAAGAGACTATTTTACAGTTTAAATCAAACATCCCCAGAAAGAGTAGTACAATCTTTATAGTATAATGTAGTTAAGTGTAACACAAGTAAATTATATGTGCTCACCAAAATGAAAAGATGCTTGAGAAACTTTTGTAACTAGCTCTATTACAACATAAATTACAGCCACTTCCTTATTAAGTCATAAAGTCCTTCTACGTCCTACAGCAGTGGTGTCAAAAGTCAACCCTTGAGAGATGGCATCCTGCATGTTTTAGCTCCAGAACTACCTCCTCAGCACGGTTTATGCAGGATCCCAGCCCTTTAGAACAGACTTTAGACACCACTGTACCTGTACACATGTACCTGAGAAGAAACCTCCATGTTGCTTCAAAATACAACCACAAGCACAGAATACGGCCATGAGAAGAATCATCAGCATGTAACCAGTGTGATATCTGATATCATTTACAAAATAACAGATTTTGATCGTCACATCGTAGTTTTTACACACACAGAAACAGAAGATACAACTTAATCTATTTGCTCCACTTTTACTGAACAGAACTTTAACAAAAGGTATTTTTAGTAGCGTATGAATTGTAATGTTACCCAGCTCATTTGGCCTTATTCACGTATTCAAATGAAATCTTTAATAGACAGAGAGAACTTGTTTACTGTGTTTGCAATAAAAAAACGACATGAATCAAAAGGTCATCAGGGATCATTAATGACAAATGTAACTACACTTATGAGACAGCTTACATGTGAATTTATTAGGCCCGAGCAGCGACAGCACTGCGAAGGCCGATTGTAATCATCGTGTTTCTTCTTATTATTTTTCTTCCATTAAATGAATTGGATTTTTGGAGGCCTAAACATACGAAAACTCACCAAACTTGGTGGGCACATTAGGCCTGCGTGAAAATTACACATTTTAAGGGTGTTGCAAAAATTGCAACAGGAACGCCTCAACAGCGCCTCCTGGAAAATTCATAAATGTATTTGGTTCAAGAAATCATAACATTACATTGGTTACATGTTCATGTAAATTCGAACCTCCCCCCCATCCCCAAAAAAAAAAAAAAAAAAAAAAAAAAAAAAGTGAATTCGCTAACCTGCAATTTCAACTTTGTTCACAAACATTACAACGGTCCAAACAGAAATACCAACACTCACACACTCATACGAACAATAAAAATCTAAAGCAGAACTGGCACAACACTCTGATGTGTGTTACATAGATGTGTTGTGGTCAGCAGGTTGAACTTACTGTGCACTGCAACGTCTCTTTGAGTTTCCCCCCATCTGCTGCCAGCTTCAACCAGCGGACTGAATCCTTACAGACGTCCTGCTCAGTAGAAGCGCAGGCCACACGATTCTTTCTTCCAGAATCTGTAATCACAAAAGCACATTTTCATTTCAGTTCTCATCCACCATCACAATTGCAATTTCTAATGTAACAGGATACACAGTGATACTGGACTCCAAGAAAGACAATTTGTCCCGGCCTCTTCCTTCCGACACGCAGTTTGTCAGAGTAACATAAATAACCTGCATATTGTTAATTTAAAAAGCTACAATCTAGTATTTATTTGATTTCTTTGTGTTGAGCTAACATAAAAACATATATTTTTTACATTTATTGAACAAATAATTTTGTTGAGTGTATCCACTGAAACACTTGCCAAGACTACATGAGAATTACTGAAATGCTAATTACAAATACTTACGCAGGAGCGACGTCTTTGATGGTGTCTGGCTGACAGACTTCTTCCCATTAACACTTTTCCAGCTGATCATCTTCGCAACATCATCATGGAACATGTGGGCTAGGATATTACCCAGTTTGTGTCACGGCCCCCGACTGCTGCCAGGGAGGAAATCTAAAATGAAACAAAGAAAAAAAAAAATGACAGTTAAAATATAGTTTCACTATATTCTACAAAAATGTTAAAATACACATTAAACCATAAAGGGATGGCATTAATGAAATTTCTCTCTCTAAAGACCTAAGAGAGATTTGATCCTGCAGCATAGGAGAACTGGATAGCCTTGTATAATTTTTTGCTTTTATAAATGGGGTCATAGTCAATAGTTAGGACTTCTAACAAAACAAAAACATATATGCATATACAGAATCTATAAAGCATCCAGGGTCTGAGTGGAAAGAAAGAGCCGGATCCTGTCGGAGTCTCCCCCCTCTGTCTAACAACCAGGGCCCCATCAACTTGGCCCCATCCTTACCCAAATCTCTCGAACTGTGAGGTTCCCACCTGCTTAAAATGCTCCACCATCATCCTGGTACTCAAGAAACACATAATCACTGGATGAAATGACTACAGGCTTATTGCTCTGACATCTGTGGTCAGCAAATTCTTTGAGCACCTGGTGGTGAAGCATCTGAGGGACATCACAGACCCTCTGTGGGACCCCCTGCAGTTTGCTTACTGGGTGATGCAGTCAGCCTGGGTCTACACTTCATCCAGCGCCACCTCGACCATGCAGGGACAAACGCCAGGATCCTTCTGATCCAGATGAGTCTGCACACAGGAGGTGGATCTGCTGGCCCACTGGTGCAGTCAGAAAACAGGAACAGTCTTTCTATTCATCTAAAAGAAATTCTTTAATTCCTCTAATTTCTCTGAGTCATACTAAATTTAAAAAAAAGTACACAAACTAGAGAAGAAACGGTATAACAATTTAGTACCACGATATGGTGACCAAAGTTATCATAGTTATCAGTTTTATCATGGTACAGTTTAAAAAGTCCTGAATAGATCAAAAGTAATGATGCACATCTGTCGTTATTGTTTTAGTTAATATTATTTTACTATCTGAATTATTTTACATTATCTCTCCGAAACACCTATCTCTAAAATGTATCAATATTTAGAGTTGTTTTTTTTTTTGTTTGTTTGTTTGTTTTTTTCTATGGACAGGCTCTCCATACTCAGCCCGGCTCCATGCCTTGCCTTTCATTTTCGTGTGCCACCCAAGATTATCACTTCTGCCCATTTAGCCCCCCTGGAAAATTACTCGACACATCCCTGAATGTGAATTTACGGACATTTCAATTGATCTATAACACAGAAAAGTGAACATGTCCAGGAAAAAGAGGACGTTTGGTCATCCTAGTTTTGATCAGGGATTACTGCAGCCACCGACTGCATAGGACCAACTGCTTTACACATAAATTCCCACAAGTTGATCCTGTTACAAGTTATTCTGACACACATACCAACGATTCAAAATCTACCCACAAATACGCTCAGGACTGAATATTTAAATGACTGACCAGTCATCTCGCTTCAATAATAGACAAATACGCTCATATAAGCGTTTATCAAGCTTTGATTCAAAAGTACGTTTGCTAATGCTATATGAGCTAGCTAGCCCGACTCGCCATAGTCATATATTACAACGTTAAAACAGAAGACAGACGGGTATGTATTTACCTGCTTTTATTCTGCACAAATAAGCACATATGAACAGTTTCAGCATTTTACTTACAGTGTAAGAAGTAACAATCCGAAGCTGGAGACATCCTGCTGTCTCACTCCGAATGCGACTTTAACCGAAGAACAGTTTGAAAAGAGCGCGTACCGTGTGCACATCCGCCAAGAGTACGGAGCGGGTCCGCTGTTAGAGGCAGGGCATTCCGATGATCAGTATGGGAGACCCGCCCGGCTTGGGGAATCCGCCCCCGAGTCCACTGCTATCTGGGAGTCTCCCTGAAACGGTGCAGTAGTTAAAAGTACCAATAAAAAATAAAATTAATATATACGTTTTTTGGAGTTAGGCGGGTTTTACATTGTTTGGGGTGGAAACTGTCAGATCTGACAACCCTGCTTAACAGCGCCATGTTTGTTATTTGTGAGAGTGACGCGCATGCGGCATGGAGAGAGCCCTGGAGCTTCAACGTCATCGTTTAAAAATTGAAACCGGTGTTCTGAAGCTCATCCACTTTGTAACCCATTATAAAATATGATTATTTCTGGTCTCCCAAAATGCCCATCCGGATGGACGGACAGCCCAATTTACTAAAAACTTTTGTGGTTACATCTAAAATTGTCTCAGTTTGGACTGAGCCTTAATAATTGCTGTAACCCACCTGCTGGAGTATCATGGCATAGTGTGGGCAACTAGGCAGCAGGAGCGCCAAGTTTTGAAATCGTTGCATTTGTTTTCTGGTAAGTTGTTCTTCTGACACCTTACTCTGAGTTGCTTATATTTTTCTTGATGAAGTTATGGAATCTACTTTTTGTGTCTAAGCAGAGCAGCAGACAAAAACACCCAAACTCAGCCTGTCAGCGGGTCTTGTAGGGCTGCTGGCATCCCTGAAACAGCTGAGAAACAAAAATGGCGTCGGGATTTAGCAGCAGATCGATGATGGACATTATTGGATTACTACAATCAAGATGAGGACCGCTACAAGCAAGTGAGGATCCTCTACTCATCCAAAGGTAGGTCAAGCATTTCTCGGGAAGATGGACCTAGAAGAGGTCATCAGGTCGGAGATGCTGTGGGTGATGATGATGTTGACGCTAAAGCTGTTGAAGGCCAAAGCGTTTGGCTTGTGTTGTGTTGTTTTGATTTTCTGCTGAGAGTCTCTGTGCTAAATGAGCTGAGACGGATTCTGCTGTGGTGAAAAGCCTTCTGTTTTGAGGTTTTCTGCGCTGTTTGTGAAGCAGCGGCCGTGGTCATGTGATCTGCGGAGGTTTGGATGCAACTAGCATGTTGGAGTCTGAAGTTCAAGGTTGAACATCAGTTGTGATGGGAAACAAAGATGGCTGCCAAGGCTTTGGCGAATACAGTTAGAATAAAGCTGCAGGAAGTCATTCAGCTTAGGCTCACGAAATATCAGTGTAATAAAATTTGATAAAATATCTAAATATTATTAAAGTGATAATTGAAAGTGGCTATATTAGCATAAATAAATAGGATTGAACTGATGTTTTGGGGCTAAAATAAGGTCTTTTACTTGCATTTCATAGAAACAATTCATTATTTAAAACACAGAATACCATTTGTTTTTACATCTATTAAATATTTAGTTTGAAACTGAATCTAAAAATTTAAAAGGGTATCCATACATATCAATATCATGTACTACAGTTATAAATAATTCAAACCAATATTATGTGTTCAACACAATGTAAACATGAGAACTGATTATTCAATTTAAATTTAAACGTGAAAACCAATTAATTTTGCGCCAGAAAGCTTTGCGATTTCATATTTTCTGCACGATGACGGTGAATGGAGAGATCTGCTGAACCTGTAGGTCAGAGGTCACAGAGGTATTGTTCATACTGTTTAATCCATTATCTGATTTTTAGAATATAACCACCTAAAACCAAACCACACAAACTTTTATTTTGAAAATGGTCAGTTTGGGTTCTCCACATACTTTCCCTTGAACTTGTCTGACTCATTTCTTGAAAATTAAACACTATTAAAGGAAACCTGACATACTGTCAGTCCTGTGTCCTACAGTCTGGTGCTTTATTTATTCATTTATTTCTCAGCGAAAACCAGGACTGAAGGTGATTTGGAAGATTTGCCAAATGCACTGCCTGATGATGGCGACATGGTGGCGATGCCAAAGGTCCCGGGGTCGCCACAAGGCTGGAGTGGTGCTGAGCTGCGAGGACCGTCCAATGCTGCTTGCAACTTTAATTAGGCCTGAGCAACTAAGCACTGCGAAGGCCTATTGTAATCATAGTGTTTCGTTTTTTATTATTATTATTATGCTTCCGTCAAATGAATTGGCTTTTTGGAGGTGTAAACATATATGAAAACTCGTCAAACTTGGCAGACACATCAGGTCTGCAAGAAATTTACGTATTATAAGGTCCACAAAAAAAAAAAAAAAAAAAAAAAAAAAAAAAAAAATCACATCAGAAACAGCTCAAAGTCTCTTGCAGCCATGCTCTACACCAAACAGGAAGTCGGCCATTTTGGATTGAAGTTCCAAATTTTGACCCCATTTTGACCCTTTTGAGCCTCCGCATTTGATCGAACTCTAAGAGATTTTGATTGATCGGTTTAAAACTTGGTCAGTTTGCTCATAAGGCATGTGGGATTAAAAGTTGTCAAAACAGTGAGGTTTTTGAGCATGGTGAAGGGGTGTTGCCAGACCTCAAAGTCTGACATCTTGCCATGAAACACGAAACTGTTATATCAGAGCCCATCCTATTTTTTTGTTTGTTTGTTTGTTTGTTTTTTTTATAGAATGACATCTTGGATCACTAACTGTATATTATACTTTCTTTATTCTGTCATGCCTGTATTACAATTATTCTTTGCTCTCTAATTTTGTATTTTTCAGTGAAATATTGATAAGACACAAATGTAAAACTAGAAAGTTTATCTTTAAACCAGACCTATGTCATAAAAGGTATTCCCAATGTAATAAGACATTGTTATTTGCATCATTTTTTTTAGCTTGATAGGGAAAACAACCTTATTTAGGTGTATTTTCCAGTGTAGCCTGCTGGTGTTTAACTGTGTGAAATGTAACTGGGGATGTTCAACACATAACTATGAGCTAACCCTGCTTTCAGTTAAGTAGTGTGAAATGAAACATCACCTGGCTTCTGCTCTCCACCACTTAGTCCTCTGAAGATTTCAAACCCAGCTCTTATCTTATGGATCAAATGCCCTGCATAATTATGGTGCCTCAATACTCCAAAACCTTATTAACTCTTTAGTAATCTCATTTGGCAGAAGCTTTTGAAGTGCTATCAATTTAGGTGTGGCTATAAAGCAGGAAAATATCAAAAAAATATACAGGACAGTGGGTCCAGAACACCAACACTGGGAACTCATCAGTTAGACTAATTTAGTCCTTAAAGTCTAGCATTGGTTTCAGCTGTTCTTTAAACCAGGGATGTCCGATCACGTGGTTTCAGACTCGATCAGAATCGGGCGTTACATCCCGATCAGGGATTGGAAATATGAGTATATTTATTCTAAACCCAAATAGGAATAATAACAGTTAGTATCTTCCATTATGTGGTACAGAGTGAGACGTGTCTTGAAACAACACATGCGCGGCATTTTGCAGCAGTACTGCTGTAAAGCAAAGCAGAACACAGCATCAGCTTGAAGTGGGAGCGCTGTTGCCAACTTAGCAACATCGTCACTATATTTAGTGGCTTTTTAGGTCCCTCTGGCGACTTTTTCTTTGAAAAAAAGTGACTAGCGACAAACCTAGCAACTTACTATGGTTTATTGGAGACTTTGGCAACAAAACGGGAAAGCACCAAAAGCACTGCGGCTAGCGAGAGCTGCCGTGAGCCCCTCCCACCTCCAACGCACCTGCAGACGGTCAGCCTGACTGACAGCAGTCGTCCTGCAGCAGCCTGCAGGAGAGGCATGCTGAAAACGGTTGTTGATCCCGCTCTGGATTATGGTAAATATAATGTAAATACAGTTATTTATGTTGCATAATGTTTTTTTAATTTATTTTTTACCGCAACTGTCGCACCAAAATAAATACCTGCATTTTATTCACACAGCCTCAGTGTTCTGTTGAATTACGGATAAGGTGGATAAAGTAAAAAATAAGGGACATCCTGGATCTGTTTCTTTGCTCTTCTTCTTTTTCTTTTTAAATGTATTTTTGAGTATCGGCCGATACTCAAAATCAAACTTGGCACTGACTGTTCAGTGGACCCTGGTATTAGCGGGGGTTGGGATACACAGCTGCCCACAAATAGCTAAAATCATAAAACAAAAATAGTTTAGATTCCCCTTTAAAAGCACCTATAAATGCTGATTTTAATATTTTAAAAAATAAATATTCCTTAATATGCATTAATACGCACATTTGAAACCGTTTTGGCACTACCGCAGAGGCTAATATCGACAGTCTTCCTTATTTCCGCTCTTGGAAGTACAATTAGTCAGCACCAAAGAGAATAAATGAAACTCATAGATTGCCTGCTTTCCATATGCTAGCCAATAGTGTCAAGTAGTATTGCGCAGTGGTATTTCAGCTTCTCGAGTTGCATTTTCTTTTGAATGTCTTAGATATGCTCTATGAAAAAAAAAAAATAAAAAATCTGTGATTTTCTGCAAATAATTTGGAATCACATTCCACAGGAAACTCCATGAATGATGAAGTGTGAATACTGAGCCACAAATGGGCGGGGGTCCACTGTTAAACAAACAAACAAACAAAAAAAACCTCTTGCTCTTTTGCTTCCTCCCAGTGGAATGCTCCCCTGGGTGATAAGCTATATTGTCTCTCTACCATGGTATGATGTCGCTAAAGGCTGATTTCCCTCTATGGTCCCAGCACAGTCAAATGCACTTGTGACAAAGACTATCAAAAGGGTTAGTAAAATATATTTCTGAACTAATTTACTGTCCAAAATATCAGAAAAATACTAATTTATGACCACACAGCTAGTCCCAAGAAACACAGACCACCTTGGTGTGGAAGCTATGGAGCACCACCCGTCTCTCTTATAAAGGTAATGTTTGGCTACCTGAGCAGACAGCAGATTGGCAGTGGCTGCATCATGCTGGGGAAATTTGTTCTCTGGCAGGGACAAGCAGTGGCTGTGAAGCTGGTCATGTGAAGATGGATGGAGCCAAATACAAAGCAACACTGAAAAGGAGTGGTGCTAATTGCTAAGCAGATGGTTTTAGCTTTTAAAGTACAGCCAACAAACACATGAATAATGAGACTCAGCCGGTGAAGGATTTCAAAAGTGGAGACACCTTTTCAGGTTTGCCTGCAACTGCTTTATTACATCCTCACTTGGTGCAGCTTTACTGTCTATTCACCTGCAGCTGACTAATGATGAAGAAATGCCATCAAAGTAACGTTTTAAAGGGCACTTCTCGCACGCAGAGGATGCTGTGCAAAGATGCTCCCCAGTGAGACTTTCTTTGCTTTTTAATCTGTTCTTAAAGTAGCAGAACCTTAAAAGGTGAAAAGCAAATCTAGTTCTCTTTTCTGCCATCACTCTGTTCAATACATTGAAGGTTTATAGTTTTGATTTGCTGCGCACCCTGTTTTATGTGTGAAAATGAGAGGCATACATGTTTACACACATATATACCTAAAAAAAAAAAAACTGAGAGAGAAAAAGGCACTCTGACAGTTCAGAAACTGATTTAGCAAGTGTTTCAGGTCAATATTTCCAAGCTGTTTCAAGTAAAGATAGATAGATAGATAGATCTTTTTACAAATTTTGTTCAGAAGACTCATTAAATTGAGATGCTGAACCAGGTTTTGAAAGGTTTGGTTAAGTAAAATCGTTTAAAATGTTAGTCAAAAAATTGCCACGAGCAGGCTATTTAACATTGGCTCACCTCTGAACCCTAAATAAAGTAACATTTCGTTTGTAAATGCATCGATTTTACTTTAGAGCAGAATGCAGCTCTGGAAATATAATATTAGGGTTACAAAGAGTTAAGTTTTAGGCCATTTAAGGAGGATAAATGTCTCATTGAAGCCATATGTCCAGCAGGGTTCAATCAGTGATGTAAAATTAATTTAGTATCCTCACCATTAGGCTTCTTGTTTTCCAGTGTTGGGTAGCAGCTGGGTAATCACACCTATCTGCTGGAGGCATTTTTAATCAACAGCTATATGGAAAGTGCAACAATAAAATCCTGTTAACTCTGCAACCCAGATGGAAACCATCCGGTGTTAATGACCCTATTCAAGAGCAGCATTCTGTTTGTGTGACTAATCGTTTGAATTTGGTTCCTGAATGTGATGTTGGTATAAAATCGTGCCAAAAATTTTTGGGTGTTTGTCTTTTTAAAATGTTTTTATAAAGCATTGCTTTATGAGTACAACTAAGTACAGGTTTTTCAACCAATTTTCCATTTGAAAGTTTCTGCCATATATGGGTCAGTTTTCCATGACATCATGTACATTTGAGTACCAAATGTATGTCTACTGGGTTCTATTATCTCCTTTTTTTCCATAAATTGTGAAACAACAGAGTGCAGCATAGTAGTAAATGGTTTTTTCATTGCTTTGTGCCATCTGGACAAACTCAGTTTTTCTTTTTATCCATAATACAGAAGAAATTCTGGACTGGGTTATTCTAAATTAAAAACAGATCCTATAAATCAATCATATCAGTGACATCTCTGTTTTTAAAAATCCTATGAATATAAATTGCAATGCTTGGTATCTAAAGCACACCAAGTTTAAGGATATCTATTCTTTGTATAGAAAGGTCAATTTATTTTTTTCTCTTTTGAAAGAAATCATCTGACAGCAGCCCACCTTTAATCATTCAAAAGCCTGCTTACTTCCTCTTAAAGGTTCCCATTGTGATTTGAGCAGCAGAGTTGAGCATGTGGTTGTAAAAACCTGTCAAACAATGTTTGGTGGAGGCAGTATTATTGTCTGGAGTTGCATCATTTTCAATGAAAAACAAGACCTATCACTGGAGGCAATCTCAATTCAGAGATATATCAAGATTAGATTTTGCAACCTGGGGCCAAACTATTATCTCCCAAGGTTTCAACGCTCACCCTCACAGAATGGGGCTTATCAGATACTACCTGCAGTATTTGGGAGTGGGGGGGTGAAGGAATGGGCTGCCTGTAGTCCTGACATCAATCCCATTGAACACTTGTTGTGTTCTGTTTGAGTCAGAGTAACCAACACAACCACATTGGCTGGTTGAGGAAAGGGATGCCATCCCACAGCCTTATTAAAACAAAATAATCAAAATCATTTGGCTTACATGCAAAATGAAACCTGTAGCAGCGCATCACCTTGAACACACTGCAACAGCAGTAACACAAGGTGGTGGTTGTTTGTTTGTTTTCCAGCAGGAACAGGAAAGCTAGTCAGAGTTGATGGGAAGATGGGTTTATCTACTTAATGGGCACTCCTGGAAGTAAACCTGTTAGGGACTACAAAAGACTTGAGACTGGATTAGAGGTTCACCTTCCAGCAGGATGACCCTAAATATTAAGCCCAGGCAAAGTCCATACCGAAATCCAATACAGAATATCTGACAAGACACAAACATTTCTTATCCAATCAGAAGAACAGAATAGAAATGCAGTGGACCCCTGCCTATTCCCGGTTCAGTATCCACAGATTTTCCTATTTGCAGATTTTCTGTGGAACAGAACTGCTAATTATTAGTGGAAAATGTACCTATTTTCAGATTTTATTTTATTTTTTTTTTTATTGTTATTTTTTTATTTATTTATTTTTTTTTTTTTGTCACGCATATCTAAAATATCCAAAATGGGAGGTAATCCCCCTAACATTTAACATGCTGTTTCTCAACCGGTTCAAAGTCCTGATTGGTAGTCTTGTCTTTGCAACACATAAAACTTGTGCATAATGCAGTGTCTTGCAGTGTGTTTGCTCAGCTTTAACAAATGTTGAGCAGCTGCATTGCATTGCACCCTTTTTAAGCAGTCGGGTTGAAGAGTCTGAAGTTTAAATAATACATTTAAACAAAAGTAATCCTGACAGATCCCCACAGTGAAACTACTGTTTGTTCTCAGCACGGAGAGAATTTACTTCATGTGTATTCTGTCCTGTTTACAGTCTGGGCATCTGGTTTTGAGTTGTTTTCATGGTTTGAAGTGTGCTTTGTAATTTCCCTGAATTAACCTTTTTCTGAGTTACTTTGTTTTCGCTTGGAGGTCTTTGTTGCTGCTGGTTTTATTTCACCTGCTGTTCCCCTCTTGCAGTTATCTTCATTGAGACCACCTGTGTCTCATCAGCCAAGGTGAGTACATATGGTTTTGTGTTTTCCTCTGACTTTGTTTTTCTGTCTGCTTCATGTGATATGTTCTGGATTCTCTTGAATCATCTTATTGCGTTCTGTTGCACTCTCTATCCCACAGGGTTCTTAGGGTCTTTTGTTCCTTCAGTCTCCAACAATCTTGACCTCTGTAACTCAGCGGCCAAACAAACATCTCTCCCTTCAGATGCCCGAGGCCTCCAAAAATCATTGCAAACATTCGAGAAAAGGCAACAATGTCAACAGCTGACTTTGCCAAAATAAAGATGCGATTTTTGCTTCACATATGATCTGGATACTGCTAGATTTGTAAATATTGGCAGCCAAATGTAAAACTGCTCGACAACTCTGTGATAAGTATGTCACTTTGCAGATTTCTTCCGTTTTTACTTTCCTGTTATTCTTACTGTTCAGGTTCCTCATCATCAAACAAAATGTAATATCAAAGAAACCTAACCTTAGTAAATGTTAAATGTATTTTTCAAGGATGTTTAATTTATGGTGGCAGTCAGTATTGCAACAAATCTGAAGAAGCTTCTGACTGAAAACACTGCTGCTGTATGACGGTCTCATGACAGTCATTCATGACTGTCTTGACATGCTAACAGCACAATATTCAAGCAGCAGAGACAATATTTCCTGGATTGCTGTTGGCAGGCATTGCTAATCCACTTCATTTGTTTTTGCCGTTGTCACTTCTCCTTAAATCTCTGTCTGGCTGTACGGTTAGAAAGCTGAGCAGAGAGATGCTGTAGTCAGGAATATGATCCTTGCCTACTATGATCGATGGAAGAGATGGTTTTAACCTCCTCCTCTTTGCTCTTTGGTCCTGCTCTGCATTCATGAAGCCTCCTTTTCAACTCCTCTGGGATTTGGAGTCGTAGTTCAGGTACTATTTTAGCTTTTGAAGCACTAATCAGCTGCTACTGGTTCTAAAACAAAGCAACACAACACGTGGTTCCCATGATTATGCGTCATAGCTGTGTAAAGTAAAAATAGTTCGCAAAAAAATCTGTCCAGCTGCACAGCATCCGAGAGAATAATTGTCCAAGCATGCAGTGCTTCAAAAAACCATATGAACTAAAATCTACAAGAAGAACGAACAAATCAGAACTAACATAGCTAAGCTGCTTCAACATGGTGCCACTGTAAGTGGCGCAGTCCTATGCTACGGGATCTTAATTTGTTTTAACTCCAGACTTTGACAGGGTAACTCTACAACCTTCATAATGGTGTGCATTGGATCATTTTCCTGCAAAAACCGAATGTGGACAGGATAGGATAGGTTTAAGGATGGGATAGGAGAGGTTTAAGGTTACGAATCAATGGCCAGGCATTCTTCTTCAGGATTTACTGCTTGGGGGGACAATTCATGGTTCCATCAATTATGAGAAGTCATCCAGGTCCAAAAGTAGCAAAGTAGGCCAAGATCATCACCCTACCACTAACATGTTTGACTTGTTTTGAAATGCTGTTAGTTTTACTTCAAATGTAACAGGACACACATCCTCTATCTTCCACTTTTGTCTCTTTTTGGTCAGCAGTGTTTTGGCCTTGTAACTTTGTAATGGAGGACATTCTTGCGCAAGTTCTTTTTCCTACTGTTGAATCATCAACACTGACCTTAACTGAGTCACGTGAGGCCTGCAGTGCTTTAGATATTGTTCCGGGTTCCTTGGTGACCTCCTGAATGAGTCGTCTAAGCACTGCAGGGGTCTTTTTTGAAGCCCGGCCCCTGGTCAAAAGAGTCATCATTGTTTCATGTTTTCTCCACTTGTGGGTAATGGCTCTCACTGTGGTTTCAACCCTTTTCCAGACATTCTTATCTGTTTCTTGTCTTATTTATTTACATCGGGTAGTGATGTGTTGCTTTTTGATATAATTTCACCTGCATCATTTGATTCGACAGGTCTCACTCAGATTATGTTTCTCTGATATTGAAATTCTTATCTGTAAGAGGGAAAACATTTTATTAACAGCACTAAAGTCATGTAAGACAGCAATGATAGTATGATTCTTTCCCTACAGGTGCTCTTAAATATGTATTTTGGTAATAACCTTAAGTAACCTCAGTCTTCTGGATTAGTTTTATTATCTTTTCCATTTTTAAAGACTTTATATCGCCTCTGTTCTGAACCTGCCACTTTGAAATCCTGCTGTTGACACTGTTGTATCAGAATTCTCCTCCTTATGTAAGAACACATCAACAATCTGTCTCACTACGGTGTTATCCATTTCCCACCCTCCCATTTATTTATTTTACTTTTTTTTTTTTTGCTTCATTAACTGGTATCCTCAACATCTGCTGCATTATAAGAGAGAAGGGGACCAAAAATCTACTTGAATCTGTTTGGAATCAATTGGCTCCCCAGGGAAATGGGCAACAGACATAATCGTGTTGCACAGGAGTGTCTGTTGGAGAAATACAGCATGTTTTGAGCATGTTTCACGCATTCTGAAGGGGAAACAAAAAAGCTAAAATCTAACTTATAAAATAGCGTAATATATTTGTATTATAGCTTCTATGCTCATCAACAAAATGCACTAGAACGCCACGATCAGCATGTAAGTGTGTTTCTGTTTGACATAACACTTCCCTTGAAAACTGCCAGGAGTCCAGTGACTGAAGTCTTATGATAAGCTTCACAGATTCTCTTTATGAGTTGATAAAAGTGGAGCAGACTGGAGAAAAGCTGATTCTTGTCTGAGAGCGCACTGGGAGCTAGCAGGAATAGCAACTCTCAGTGGGATGTTAAACTTTATTGCATGCCAACAACTAATGCTCTAACGATTTCTAATGCTCCCCCTTGATGTCTTAAGACCACCAGCCATGTTCCTTGGTTTTCATCTGGTTCGCTAAGCTGCCATAGCAACTGCATCACCAAGTCTCTGCAAAAAAAAAAAAAAAAAAAAAAATCATAAAAGGCTCAATATTTAGTTGAATGGCAAAGAGACTCATCCACAAGACTTTAAAAGATGCACACAGCTGCAACATGTTTTGCACAACACAATTGTGTTGTGCAATTGTGTTGTTGTGCAAAGGAGGTTTTCGTTTTGCTCTCACCTTACCTGTGGATCTTTACATACAGTTCCACATGCAGGGGTGGGTGTGCATGGATTTACAGACGACGGATGCTTAAGGATGTGGATGCTGTGTTGGAGTACAGATGTTGGTGTACAGCAGAAGCTTTGAAAGGAGTGAGATGTGGGGAGGAGGAGGAAAAAGAAGGTGCAAATGCTGAATTATGGATGACGAGAGGTAAGAGAGTGGAATTCAGCTCTCACTCCCCAGATCGCAGAGCGTGAATCATCCTCGACATGGATCAAATGGCATAGTCCACTGACGGGCTGGGTCGGTGCAGAGAGCAGAGCAGAGGGTATCTGCCAAGTCTGCGAGTCTGGAAGCAGGAAGGAAGGGTGGAGGGTGCACGAGTGGTGCTACGACAAACAGAATGGGTGAGGAGTGTCACGTATATTACTGGAAGCTAAACCTAAACACACATACACACACAGTTTTGCTCTTTTTTAAAAAAAATTATTATTATTATTTTTTTTACATCTTTCACCCAACATGTAGGGTCAGACTTCTGTCTCCTGAATTGAAATGTGCTCTGACTGTAACTGATGGGCCTTTATTAAATCATAGAATCAATAACTTCATGGAGGCTGCCCTTCAATATTACAGCCATTTATTCTTCAATTCTGATCATACAGACTTTTAACCGCAGACATTTTTCATGTAGCAATTTCAAATTTTGAAAAATTTGAATTGAATTGAAAAAATTCTGCTAAAGGTTTTGGTATAAATCCCATAAAATAGATTGTCCTACATAAGGAAGCATTACTATTAGATCCATCGATACCATATACTAAGAAAATAAACTATATTCATCCTGAAATATTAACAAAAATTTTCTTAACCAGGAAAAATGGGTTTGCTTTATGTTTTAATCTTCTTTCAACTTGTTCTTGTGCATTCTCTTCAGCAACACTAAGCTGTAACGGTCGTCTGGGATCTGTTCTAGATCGATTGTATTATTTACGGCTCTATTTCCTTTGTTTCCATTTATTGGAGACAGTTATTGACAGAGCCACCACTGCTATAAATGTTGTATACCCCGTTTTTGTGTTTTACCATCTTTTTCCTTCCACAGTAAGTCCTCATTGTCCAGATTTGTGTTTAGCTGTGTCTCTTTCAAGAGCAAGACACTAACAGATCTATGGTTTTATTGTCTATTGGTTGAGTTTTTTTCTTTTTCTCATAGAAAGTACTCCTGACCCTGTGATTCTCTGTTAAAAAGGTAAAAAAGTTTGCTTGGGATTGAGACAACGAAACAGAGTTACTGCTGCTATTAAGTTTGTAGACTATCTTTTTTTTTTTTCTTCTTCTTCTTCTTTTTAAGAGAAAAAAACTCCAAGCTCAGTGCTTTTGTTATAATCTGTCTCTTTCCTGGTTGGAGCCATTGATTAAGCTCACTTTTGAGCTTACTGATTGAGGTTACTTTCTTTTAAGGGGACAGTTTATCTCCAGTGTCACCATATACCTGTTTCAGATGAGCAATGACTCAATGCAACGTCATGATCAATTGAATCTGATCGTGTTGTATCCTAATCTTGCAATGTGTCAGACTCCATTTTTATGGAGTTGAGAGACACTGCACTGGATGAATGTGAACTGAATTTGGATTGTGGGTGCATTCACACCAGCTCTGTTTAGTCCGCTTTAATCAAACTCGAGTTCATTTGCTTAGAAAGTCCGGTCCTGTTGGGGAGGTGTGAATGAGTAATTGAACTCTGATGGCGGACCAAAAAAGCGAACTCTGGACCACCTAGGTCTCGGCTCGGTCGGAGGGGAACTCTGCTGTGGGTCGAATGCAGATGTGAGTGGCAAGCGGACCGGAGACTACTCCAAAAGCAGGAAACGGACTAGAGCACAGGGCATTCTGGGTAAACACAACCAAAACAAACGTGTGTGGGGAATGGGAGGAATGACTTATGGTGAGACGTGGAGGGAAGAGGAAGTATAGGCCCTCTTACAAATATGGTCAGACGAAAATATATAGTTAAAATCTGATGCCACTCCATTTTTGTTTACATTTCCAGAAGAAGGAAGTTGCGCTCAGTGTCTTGTTCAGAGGTTTTCATGTTGTTTCCTCCAGTAGTTCTTGGTGCAGCGCCCCCACAGGTGAGAGGGTAAACAGGTTCCTCAAAGGGTTTGGTTCGCTTCACACAGTGCAGTGTGGAATCAAACCGAGTTTAACAGAGTATCAGAAAACACCCTGAATTGGTTTCTATAAAACTGGAAGTAAACAGATTGTTTGCCCTTTAAACTGCCTTTAGATTTGACATTTGTTGTAAATTGGTCAGGAATAAACTGAAGTAAATTAAAATTGATTGAAGGCACTAAATCATTCAATACAGAAGGTAAAATTACTATTGGGCTCCGACCAGCACCTAAATGACTCAACTCTGAGCCCCAAGTCAAGTTTTTAAATGACGTTCAGTTCTCTGTCTGACGAGTTGAAAAACAGAACAAAAAACTTCAACCTTAAAAAACAGCATATTATTTATTTCTGTCCAAGCCAGACTCTGTTATCTGTTACCAGTAGGCCTAAAACCCCCAACCAAGACCCCACCCCTCTCTCATATCTCTTTGGTTATCATTTTAACACTATGGTTTTAAGTCTAATTTTTGATTTCATTTAAAATGCTTTTTCTTATCCCCAAAGCCTTTGACAATCAGGCTTTAATATGCATTAGTGAACTTTCACGCCTATTTGACTTCTAAGCTCTTCTGATCAATGTCTTGCTCTTGGTCTCTTCTTCCTGACTCAGAGGATGATTGAACTCTGTGTGTTTGTTCTCTGCTCAAGACGGTCTTCCTTTGGGAATCAAGTCTTTAAGCTTTCTAGGAGGCTTTAAAACCCTTTTTTAAGGATGTTTTTGTCTCACTTACTTGATTTAGGATTCAGCTGGAATGGTTTTGTTGATGTTTTCTTGTTTTAAATGTTTATGGATAGATTTGTTTTCATTGTATTCCCAGTTCTATGTGAATTTATTCATGTACATAGTGCAACATAATTCATCTAGTTAAAAACTGGATTTATTTACAAACGCAAGGTTTTAGTAGCATTGCTTTTTCTTGCAGCCTTGGCTGTTTACCCTTTTCATAAACATCCTAAGCAAATGTCGATTAAACATTCTTCAAACATTTTCTCCCTCTTCAGTATCTATGTCTACAGCAACAAAAAATGGAAACAGAGGCTGACTTGAGTGTGTATTTTAAAGTAGAAACCCTCTCAGCGAAATGCCCCATATTAACCATGCAGCATCTACTGAATTCCAAACTTCATAAAACTTACTGGCTGAAAAACAAGAAAACCCAGACAATCCCAGGCAGAAACCCATCAACTCTGAAACTCGAAGCCTCTCCTGTGTTATATCATTATTAGTTACATTACATTGCATTACTTTAGTCCATTGTGCACTGAGTGAAAGCTGTGCTTTCAAGCTGAATAAAATAAACTGGTTGAATCATTTCCCGGAATGATTGAATGTTTCAACATACTGAACTTTATCAGTGTGCATTGTGGAGGGTGCTGCTGTCTCTCTTCTGATTGGCAATGGGTGAGCATTGAAAGTGCAATGCTGTAACCCCTGAGACAGGACAAACCTAAGGTCAGATGAAGCCTTAAAACTGCAGTATGTAACTTTTACGGAAAATATATTTTTTTAATATATTTGGTAAAATTATTATGTCGTGGCTGTATAAAACAGATAATCTGTGAAGAAATCAAACTCCTCTGTCTTCTCCCAGTGCCCCCAGTACTAACAGCAGAAATATACCACCCAGTCAGAAACAACCAATCAGAGCCAGGAAGAGGGGCTTAGTGCTGTCAATCACCCTCATGCACCCGCTGCTCCCTCTGCTACGCTACAGCTAGTTCACCACAACATAGCCTGCCACGAATGCTAAGGCTAGTTAGCATGGCCACCAATGACGGTGGATAAACAGTTTTCCTGGAACGGTAAGTTGTTTCTTCACCATTAGCACATTTAGCAGGCGTACATGAGAGTGATTGACAGCATTAGGACCCTCCTCCTGGCTCTGGTTGGTTGTTTTTGGTCGGGAGCGGTGTATTTCTTTAGACGGCAATAGTAGCTCAGGGAAAAGGTTGAGCTTGAGCTTTTCATAGATTATCTGTCTCATACCAAACTGTTACGACACGGTGACAGTTTGAACAAATATGGAAAAATAATATTTTTGTAAAAGTTTTATACTGCATATTTAAGCAGATTTGAGGCCCATTATCCTGTTGAGAACATCAGCACCATTAACAGCATTTCAGTATAGATGTGGTGGTATCTGGGAGAGGGGGCGGAGCTTAAAGAATGCAAGGATTTCTAAAATGTGTTTATTGACAAACCGAAGCTCAAACACAAAGAAAAGATTAAACTCGTTGGATCAGATTGTAAGCATGGAAACGTAACAATCACACTATGAAGATTATTTTTTTACACTTTTTTTTCAAAGTAAACTTTACAATTCATTTACATGGCAGCTGGGGGAAAATCACTGTCAAATGGATTATTAAAGATCCTGTACAAAATGAGAGTGACAGACAGTTACACAGGGCATTCGTCTCAAAGTGAAAAGCTCTGCTAGACAGTCAACATGTGTTTTATTCCCCAGAGCAGAAGAAGTGCAAAAATACTTACAAGACAGTCTTTAAGAACTTGCTGCTCTGCAAGTTAAAGTGGGAAAGGGAACTGTTTATCGATTCTCTAACAGCTTCAGGAACCAACTCTGGCAGACCACCTTCAGAGTGGCAACGTGGAGAAACCTATGCCACACAAAGTTCATAATGAGCATGATTAAAAAAATAAAGGAAAAAAAACATGAATCATAAGTTCAGTCATTAGACTTTAAAAACCAAAGTTTAACACAGTCATAAGACTTCAGCAGGAAATAACATTTCCCAATCCATATTTCAGTTTTGGTTTCACCAGATCATAGGACCTGTTTCCAAAACTTACGGTCCCAAGTCAATACAGGACTCTGTGCTGTGGTTAATGGCACTCTTTTACCAGCATATTCACAAGGTCTTGTGGTCTTAATCTGGGTTTGATACATATTTCACACCTAAACACATTCATCTCTGGGACACAGAGCCCATCCCTAACCAGGTTTTGCATTCACAATAATTTTTAGAATTCTGTTCATTAAAATACGACAATGTTTCTTGTATACCTCCAAATAATGTTTTGATTTTTTTTTTTTTTTTTTTTAATCCTTTTTCCTTCCTAACACTTTGTACCTGCTGTTTACCATCCACATTCTTCTAAGCTTGTCATAACAATGGGAGCGGGCCCAGGGGATGCTAAAATGGCTCTCTGATGTTATTTGTGGTGACTGAGAGCCACTGCGTGAGTCACATATTCTCCTCTTTAAATCTGTTACTTAGCATGAGAGCACATAATTGGGAGAATTGCATGTTGAAGTTGAAGGGACAGCTTTGACACGTCTGCCAATTGAAATCCAACAATCAGTTGCTGTATCTGTCTCTGTTACAAGAGGACACTGAAATACTAACAATCTGTTCAATAAACCTGGATGTCTCTTCAAGTGTAGATCATTGTATTGATGGCACAGGGGAGTTTATGCTCTCAGCTGTGTGATTCTGGTTTACACTTGTGGGGGTTTTTTTGTTGTGTTTTTCATCTGTGTTCAGTTTCTGCCTTGTTGAACCTATATTCAGCTTCCTTTGTGCCAGACTGCTCTACTTCCTTCTCCTATCACTGTCAGGCTGCCAGAGGAGGTGTGGAGTCAGCGACAGATCGTCCAGCGCTCAGCCCAGCAGTGCGTTTGCAATCACTCCGGCTGCAGCAGCACTGATTGGTGCTCCCGTGTCGGCCCCTGCTGTTGGTGACTGATCAGCTGCTTTCTTGGATACACAAGTCCGCCGTTGATCAATTGCCCCATTAATCCAGCAGCAGAATGGATAATGCACAGCTAGAGGGGATACACGGCAACACCGTGACAGAGGCACATGTAGTCGCTTGGCACCTCTTGTGAAACAACCCCTGTGGTGGTTGTTTTTGTTCTTTTTGGAGGGAAGGCTCTTACATGGATGATGTCCTCTATATTCATTTGGATAATGTAACGCCTATTTTGGGAAAATAAGAAAATGTAAAAAAAAAAAAAAAAAAAAAAAAAAAAAAAAAAAAAAAAAAAAAAAGGAAAGGTCTTATTCTTCTGATGCACTGGAGTAAAACACTCTGAAGTTAATGAAACAATCACTCGGTCTTCACCAGAAATGACCAACTCTGAATTAAATGCATTTTCACAAGTATTTCAGAAATGTCAAAACAAAGCTGGCAATTACCAGCAGCCACTTCAGCTCTGTCGCTTGTGCAAACAATGCAGGCATGACAGCTCTCTGACATACCTCATGGCTAAAAATGGCTCCTTGTGCATGAAGCTGGCTCCGTTTTCAGCATGACCGAACTTCCACCACTACACAGCTTTCACACATGGATTTAACAGGCATAGGTTGTCTGTTGTGTTTCTGTCTTTGAGGCATAATGTGTCAAAGTACATTGTTCACATACTTGACTACAACTGAGTAGTGTTTGCTTTACTAAAGTTGTTCATTACTGTAACATGATGGAGGAAAGCGATGGTTGGAACTTGATGCATCAAGTCAGAATATTGTGGCCAAAACCATTTAAAGCCATTTCCTTGTAAGAACCATAGTGTAAGAAGATGTAAAAACTAGCATTCTAGCATTCCTGCCTTCACTTTTGTAGCGACTGCTCTCCTAACATAACAGTTTTACAATTTAAAATCTGATAAACCAGTTGATTTCCTAAACTTTTCTTAAGAACTGCTTGTAAAGATTAGAACCACAATCATTGCAAAAAGCTAAGTGTTAACTAAACTAGGGAATGTTGATCCTTCCAAAAACTGCGATTGAAAGCTCAAAATGACAAACCTGCCCCATCTCCAGCCTTATTCTTATTTGCATGCTCTATTGCAGTTGAATGAACCACAGATGTGTCTTAATCTGTTGATTTGGTTTCGACTGAATTTGAGCCTCTATGTTGTCCAATTGTTGATTAGAGAAAATCTGTTATAAACTTGATTTCAAATTCTTTGAAGCTGGATCTTGTATTACCATTACCAAAAACAACAGTTCACATGGCGCAGAAAAAGTCTGGAGATAGCCGTGTCACTACTTTTGGGCATTGTGCGTTCACTGATCAAAAAAAGATTGAATTTTGAAGTTTACGACTGGCTTTCACCAGTCAGAGACACTCAAGATGATGATTCCACTGGTTTGAACCATTGAGTGAATATCATTGTAAAGGGTAAAAGCACTTAAGATTGTTTGGGAAAACCCTTCTTGTGAAAATGTTCTTATTCATATTGGAAATAAAATCAATAGCTTTTTAAAGGTTTGTCACAGAAACTGGCTTAACATTGAGGGAATGTGTCTGTGTAATGTAAAAAGCTTAATAACCTTTGCTTTTTAGATATATCCTGTGTTTTAAGATTAAGTATTGGCTGATATGACAATCATCCTGATTCAAGCATTCACAGATACACTCTATCTTGGGGTGCAGTTGCCACTAAAAACATCTTGCATTAATTAGTACCTTATGCTTTCAGTGACATTGTTGTTGTTTTATATGCATATGGTGTTTGTTCCTGTGGTGTCTCAGTTTTCTGTTTTCTTCCAAGTGTGTTTTCTTTTATCTTTCTTCCTCTCTTCTATTCTTATCTCCACTCCCTTTTAACTTTTTCTTCCCATCTCTTCCCTTCTTTTGTGTTCACAGTGAAAGGAAACAGCCACTCGCAAATAACTAAAATCTGCAGATACTTGAGACTTCCTCTAAAAACGCTTATAACGGCCTATTTTAATAGTTCAAGCAACAAATATACCTTACAATGCATTAATACACAGTGGAAACCGTATTAGCACCACCACAGAAGCTAATATCTACAGTCTTCCTTATCTCCGATCTTGAGGGTACAGCCAATCAGCACCAAGAAAAATAAATGCGGCTTCTGGATTGGCTGCTTTGCAAACACCAGCCAATGCCATGTTAAGTAGCATTGCGCCAAGGTATTTCAGCTTCCCAAGCTGCATTTTCTTTTGAATATTTTATATAATGTCTACAAAATAAACTGTAAATGGGTGAATCTGCAAATACGGAACCACAGATGTGTAGGGGTCCACTGTAGAGCAGAAGTGATAGGCTCATGTTAGTATGTTTGACTTGTTAATAATTTGTTTTATGGCATAGTTCAGAATAGTTAAAGTCAATCACGTGAGAAAACTTAAAAATAGCTTTCTTGTTGTGGAAACTTACCACTTTGCATTGAATGACATAAAATGTTAGGTTAAGCGTTTCAGCTGCTTTCTCTGCAGCTTTTAATCACACCCTTCTGCATTTCCCCTTTTGCATTCATAAGATTACCAACTGAATTAAAACTCAAGTTCAAGATGAATTTCGAGAGTAAATTACAGAACTGAAGACACTACAAAAACAATCACACATGCAAATAAATGACTGAAACAAGTTTTTAAAGTCAGTTGTTCAGAAAACAGAAAGCCCCAGTGTTTTTGTGCACCTCTTCTTCACCTCTCATCTTTCTGGCTTTGACTTCAAAATCGATCTCAGTAAAAGATTTAAAAGGATTTTCCAATTTCTCAAATGCACCTGAAAGGGAAGGCAAAAAAGATTTGCACAAAGTAGTTTTGGCACCGAAGTTGTGAAATGCACTGACATTTTAATCTTGTATTATAAACTGAATTCAAAATGAATAACACCTTCAATATTCACCTGTCAATAATAGTAAAATATGGCAATAGGATGCAACAAAAACAGTAGTTGAATGATGCTGCTGTGTCACATCTTATATTAACGGTGGTTTAAAATTACTGCTCTGAGTCAAGGATTGTGGTGCAGTTTTAGTGCCAAAATTAAGACGACTGCACACCCAGCTATGGCTGCTTCCTTGGCGCTGGAGGCTGTGTTCATTCCAAAGCCAGCTGCTGATCTGATAAATGATAGGCCAGCTCCAGTAACTGAGTGGCCACCGCTGGCAAATGAGAAGGAGAGTACTAATTTGCTTAGGCTGGTCACCCGTGACTCATTCAAACCATTTTTCTTGACAGTTTTCTTTTGAAGAAAAAGATATATCTGTTAGCAACATGCATTAGATGCATTTATGTGTTTATTGTAATCCAATGTGACACCAATCATAAACATATACTATAATACAGAGCTGAAATTGGCTTCCAAATGGAGATCTGATCCAGCAGGTGGCTAAAGCTCCAGCAAGCAATTGTTTCTCAATAGCTGAGGGTCCAGACCCTCTGTACGAAGCAAAGCATACAACAAGGGGCTGGTTTTTACCAGGCATGGAATAAGCCTTGTATTGGATAATTACTGCACGGGTGATTAACTTTCAGCTGGCAACAAGTTATTTATCTCCATCTGATGCAATGAGTAGCTTTTCATTTCTGAAACAACCTGTGGTTGTGGAAAAGACGTTAGATGTTTTTTCTACTTGATCCATGCCAATGATTTGACCCTTCTTAAACAGAAACTAAAACTGGGCTGAGAACGGTCCAATGCATTATTGAAAACTAAAAGCAAAGTAGGGAACCATCGTCTTTGTGGAAAAAATGTGGTCGGAAAAAAAATCCTGAATTGTCACCTAAACGTTTGGTGAAATCAGATCAAAGAAAAGTAACGGTAGAACTCAAGGCTATGTTTAATAGTTAAAGTAAGAGCATTTCCATTCGCACAATGTGAAGGAAACTCAAGAAATTGGGACTGAGCAGCTGTGTAGCCATAAGAAAACCTCAAATCAGTGAGGCGAACCGGGAAAAAAAGACTTCAGTTTGCGAAAGAGAATAACAATTTGGACTCTGGAGTGATGTAAGCAGGTCATGTGATCTGATAACTCTAGGTTTACCCTCTTCCAGGGTGATGGGTGCATCAGGGTAAGAAGAGAGGCAGATGAAGTGATGCACCCATCATGCCTAGTGTCTTCTGTAGCAGCCTGTGGGGGCAGTGCTATGATCTGGCCTGGTCAAGGTTCATCAGCATTATGAAGTCAGATGACTACCTAAATATCCTGAATGAGCAGGTTATTCCATCAATGGGTTGTTTCCTCCTTGATGAGATGGGGAAATTTCAATATGACAATGCCAAACCTCAGTGAGCTGAAATTGTGAAAGTGGTTCAGGGAGGATGACACCATTTTCACGCATGGACTGGCCACCGCACAGTTCAGACCTTAACCCCACTGAGAATCTTTCAGATGCTCTGGAGGAGGCTTTGGTGGTCAGACTCTCCCTTCATCAATACAAGATCTTGGTGAAAAAATAATGCAAAATGGCATTGCAGAAGCTTATTGAAACAATGCTGCAGTGAATGCTTGTAATCGAAGCTGGTCCAACAAAATGTTAGTGTGACCTTTTGTGGTGGTGACTTTTTTTTTTTGGCCAGGCAGTGTATATAAATAAAACGCATATTTCATGTTCAAAATATATTTTCTTTCACACTTGTATAACAAAGGATGTGTTGGTCTTTCATTTCCTTAAACTGTTTTTCTTCATGTTTTTTTGTGTCGTAATCTTCCTTTAGCTCTTGTGTCCTAAAGCTAAATTCTTGGTTCTTGTTATAACACTTTCAGGATTGTTTGACTCCAAAGAAAACACTGAGAATATTCTAAATGAACAACATATTTAACTCTTTAAGCACGATTATGAATTCCTCTCTTGATGTACTTTCTTTCATGTTGTTGCCGACCTCTTTCAAAGCAGTTCATTGCAGGTTTACCTGCCTGCTTCAGTGAACTGAAGGCATGCCAGCCACAATCTGCTGCAGGAAACACTCTGACTACAGATAAGTACCTCATACGCACCGTCACTTCAAAGAAACCAAACTGTCCTCCTTGGAGGAATACTGTGCCAAGAATCGTACAGCTGTTTTTGCCCTGATGGAGTCTAGTCAGAGGTGGTGATAAGGCTGAACCGAAAAGCTGTCTTTGAAGATTCAGTGCAGTATGTTGGTTTTTACGTAAGAAAACATCTTTTGAGTTTTTCAAATAATGAAATTAGCGTACAAACAAGCATATAAACAATAATTAAACGCTAAATGAATAAGACTAGGATAAATTGGTCAGCACTTGGATTGAATTTGACTAAATTATACTGGATTTAAATTGAACTGTCACAGTTTCTCTCTGTACAGTGTCCTGAGATTACTTTGGCTATGAACTGGTGGTATAAAAATAAAGTGGATTTAAATTGAATGTGATGTGAAGCAACACTCCTGATAAGCTCGGTGAAAGCAGCCATGGATTTCGGCTTTCCTGAAAGCTAGATGCGAGCGCTGCAGAGGATGATTGCATTAATCACACAGTGAAATGGCAGCTGACAGCAGCGTAGAACGGTAGTTTTAACGTGACAGCAGTCAAATCCCAGGCTCACATGTGCACCGTCATGTAGAGACAGTAGCCATAAAACAGTGCTGTGAGTTGCTTTGGGTTTGTGAACATGAGAGCTTCTGGTGAGGGTCTTTTTCTGGAACATTTCACAATGAAAGAACATAACCTCATGGATAAAACACAAAGGCAGTGTTTTTTAAAAGTTAAAAGTCAGACAGCTGGCTTTGGCCTTTTTTTTTTTGAGAGAAAATGTAAAATTAATTATTCATTAAATATTTAGCAGTGAGGATTTTAAAAATCTCCAAATATCCAGCAGTTTAAAATGTTTTTCCTTTACCTACATCACTGTGCAAAGAAATAATAAAACATAATAAAGAAACAAGACTGAGACGATGACCTATCATATTCAGTAAATTATAGTATGCGCTGTGATGAGGCTCATTTGTAAGATTAAAAGAACCTTTTAAAAATAACCTTTTAAGCAGGTATTAAACATACTTTTCACTAAGTCCATTAAGTGACTTAAGTGCATTTCTGCACTTAAAATGTTTTTTATTGATCTGTGTAATATTCTAATCTTACAACTACTGTTTTTATTAGTTATAAGCTAATCATAATTTATTCGATATCAGCGTTTCACTGAGTGGAATTACTGAAATAAATGGGCTTTTCAGTGTTATTTTAAATGAAAAAGACAAGGTTGAATCAGTGCAGATATGCATATTATTGATTTCTAGCAGCGTAGCTGTGCACTCAGACTGTTAAGTGTTCAGTGTTGGTGTAGAGTTTTGTGTCAGAGTAAGATGTTGGTGGGAGGTGTGAACGGCTACTTTTCAAACCCACAGCAGAGGGTGTTATGGTCGTCTTCCAAGCGAGGGTTCTGCTCAGGGCAGAGGGATGTTCTGCAGGCCAATCCAAGCTGACTTTGGGTTATTTGCTGAGAAGCAGTTTCTTATCTTCTCGCGGTAGCTTCTCTGAGCTGAAATATTCCAATCCCTAATCGTTGGTTTTATCCAGACATTGTTTATCAGGTTCAAGTCAGGACTCCAAAACATTTATATAATTTCCAGTCAGAAGAAACAAGTCATAAAAACAAAATATTACTTTAAAAAAATGCAAAAAAAAAAAAAAAAAAAAAAAAAGAATATTAGGAACCTGATAAGTCTAAGGGAAAATATGCCATCAGTGACATCCAGTAACCCATAAATAGCAGTAAGTAGCTAAAAGTCTTACCTAAAAAAACACAGACCTCATTCACTACATACATTAATTATTTTCATTTAAAGTTATATTCCAATAAGGCTTCCTTAAGAAACATCAGTGAGAAAAGCAGACCAAGAGAACCTTTTTTCTCTCTGACATCAGTATGTGACACTGGCAAACTATCACATTCAGTTAGAAAAAAGTAAAAAGAATAGATATAACAACAAATTAAAAACTCTTACTGTTCAGTGGATTTTTTTAAAAAAATAACTTAGACCTGTTTACAAAACATTTTCAAACAACTTTTTCCATTGTGCATCCAAAAAAAATTGCGTTTACACAACAACGAAGTGAAAATGCTCTGCGTCCAGATGGAAATGCAATTAGCACTGGAAACAATGTAGAGTGCATGCCAGGCCTGTAGGTGGCGGTGACATTTTGTGAGGCGTGTGTTTTTTGTTTTGTTTTTTTTGTTTTTTCACTTGTACAGAGATGCACACATGATCTGGCGCATGTAATTTGTGCCATTTCTTTGACAGCACTGAGTATGCAAGCACAAGATGATGTGAGTGATGTCATCGTTTCCAATTATTTTTGATTTGCATTTACACTATGATTCACATTGTGTTTCTAAAAAGTTTCACTCTGGAGCCCCTTGTCACACCTTTGTGTTTTTGTCCTGCCAAAATGCTGTTACCATGTAAATAAGAGGCCAAAATGCAACAAAACATTTGAGTTATACTGTCCTGGCATTGTCATTTAAAAAGAGCCTTAACAGTCAAGGCAGGTCAAAACCTTGTATTTGGTCTTGACTGGATTTTTGCTGTGGGTCACAGCCACGTGGGCTATTTTTCATACGTGTACCTTCGTCAAATGTACCAGAAGTAGGAGAATTACTCAGGAGAGTACTTTTGAGAGTTCGGGTTAGGGAAGCGGTGTGGCTTTTACACTTCACGAGTACGTTGGTGCGGTATTCTCTGTAAATGAGGGATCATATAAATGCCAAAACAGGTGAACCTGCTCTACAGGGACGCCTTAGAAATCATTCTGTTTAAGTGAAAAGTGGCGCTGAAAACGTTGGAGCTGCACAACTCAGCTCTGCGACAGCGTTCAGTTTCATAAAGAGCTCTGGAAGTACAGGAGCACCTATGTAGGGACAGAAATAGCTCACAACGTGATCTGGCGTTCTTATTTATGACATCAGCTGTGAACACATACAATTACTACATGTTGTGATCCTCTTTTGGGGGCGGTGGGGGGGACGGATGGACTCGTTGGAGTGGCGCCCCCCATGGATAATGGTAGGGGAAAACGCTGCCATTATCCAAATCAAATAAATAGATTTCATCTTCCTTTTTATACATACATAGGAAGATGAAATCTATCTAATTGGACCAGCTTGAAATAAAAAAAATATATATATACTTATGCACCTTACTAGTCTGAATACCACTGAGAACACAATTAATGGCTTGAATGTTCTCCTCAGTAATCAGTTTGAACTGGGTTTGCTCTGACTCCTCTGTTTACACACACCTTATTCCGCATTAGTGGTTAATGAGCGAAATCCTCGTGCACTCCATGTGACTTTTGTTTACAAGCGCTACCTCCCTTGTAATTAGGATCTTTGAATCTTAATGAACTAAAAAACAAATATGCAAATTTTGTACCAGCACACTCACATGAAGTATAATCAAACCGCACATTTGCACTTCAGTGGAACGTGCTTTTAAAACATAATAATCCTTCACCTAGTTATTGTTATTCATTTCCAAATTACACTCCTTGCTACTGTTCTCCTAACTTACTGCAGCCAGAGCTTTGATGGGTAATTAATTATGAAGAGAAAGGTGAGTAATGCGCATAGTGACTGGCTGGGTTGTGCTCTGCTTTTGTTGCTGTCTTCTCTCTGGACAGTATCAAGGTCACTGACTGCACTAGCCCTGGTCTGCTACCAGCAGCACGCTGATTGCATTCTTTGATGCATGCAAGCGCCTCGGTCTAAAATTAGCCAATCATTACAAAAGAGCTGCAACGTAATGGCCAAAATGGGGGACACTTTGAGGCAGTTACCGAGGTTGCCATGCTCGTTAAATTCCTATTTTATTGGTTCTCTTGTTATTGACTGGACACTTTAAATGACATGGCTGTAATGCCACAAAATGAAACTTCTTTTTCTTTTTGTACACTTGCCTTCGCATTGCCATGCAAATGTATTCCCCCCATTGAAATTTGTTACTTATTAACTGGGGATTGTGATAGAGCAATATACAATGGTGCGTAATTGTGAAGTAGAAGGAAAAAGGTTACAAAAAAAGATGTAGTTCTGCCTTTATTGTTAGGGTGATTGTTCTGCTGAAAGTTAAATCTCTGCCATGCGCTCAAGTGTCTTGCACCCTTTAGCAAGTTTTCCTGAAACATATTAGTATTTAGCTCAATCCATCTACCCAACAACTTTAAAATGCTTAGTAGATCCACACCATGAAGAGATCACCACAATGTTTCACCAGGTGGGATGGTGTGTTTGAGCGATACATCATTAATTTTCTGTCACACAAAGGCAAAAGGATAATATTTAGGCCTCATCTGACCAGAGCACATTCACCCCCGTCTTAAGTCTTTGGCAGCTTTTAACAGGGTTTCCTCCAGGATTATCTCAAATTTAGCTCCATCCATCTACCCATCAACTCTAACAGTCTTTCCTCTCCCTGCTGAAGAAAAGCATTCCCACAAAATGATGCTGTTGCCACCAAGATTCACTGTTGGGATAATCTGTTCCCAGTTAATTAACCTTATCAGATTTTGGCCTCTAGTAACATATTGCATGTTTGTTCTCGCCACCCTTTCATAAACGCCAGATGTGAAGAGTGCATGAAAAGTAGCTTTCCTGTCGAAATATTCTCCTACATCAACTGTGGATGTATGCAGCTCCTCCAGTGTTAGCAAGGGCTTCGAGGCTGCATCTTTCATAAATTCTCTGTCAGGCCTTTTAGTTTAGTTTAGGCGGAGATGTTTTTGTAGGTTTGTCGGTGAACCATACTCTACATTTTTGGATGCTGAACATATGGAGAGCCTATTCATTCAAAATTAGATACATTAATTTATAGATACTGTCATTATTAACCGATTAATAAACACTCCATCAAATAAATAAAGATGCCCATGAAATAAAACAAAATAAATAAATAAAAAATAATTGGTAGCTTATTTTGTCAAAGTTGTGTCTATTTTCATATTTATTATTTATTTAAGGATTTATTTATTTCATAGTGGTGTTTTATTTTGTGACACTTGTTTTATAAAGCTATTTTACACTTCAGGGATTTTCATTTTTTAACTCCTTTTTTGTACTTCAGGCTCTTTATTTTGTGATCTTATATTCTAATGAGGGGAAATAAATTTACTCAAAGGTACATTTACACATAAAACTTTGGATCAGTGGTGAGCAACTCCAGTCCTCAAGTGCAATTGTTCTGCAAACGATTGGATGTGTTCCAATTCCAACACACCTGAATCAAAAGGCTGACTTCTCTCCTTGGCATGTCAGAAAGTTTTGCAAAGGCCTGATTATTGACTATTCAAAAAATAAAAATCATGTATCCTTTTCTTTTCACTTAACAATTATGCCCTTTTTTTGTTGGTCTGTCATATAAAATCCCTATTAAGTATATTGAATTCAGGAGTTTTGTAGTCAAAAGGGAAATGGTTCAAACACAAACATTTTTGCAAAAAGCTGTATACCTAAACTTGTTCTATTGAATTTTGCTGACACAAGTATATAAATCATTACCAGGCAGATGAATGGTGAGTAAAATGGAAGCTACAGTGTCTCCCCTCAGCTCCCCAACATCTCATCCAACAATCACCTGCAACGGTTGAGGCCAGTCAGGACATCAGGGTCAACCTCTTAGCTCTCCTCCATTTGTGACCCACTGTAAAAAAAAAAAAAGCATTAGCCTTCCATTCAGAAGGCAGTTCTCCCAACAGAATCATCCCACGCTACACCCGCGCCTAATTGAGGTTTTCCAAATCCTCTCCCTCTTACACATGACTCAATCATGCCGAGATTGTATCATCCATAAACATTGAGGGCTTTCATGTGTGTCGGTTTGTGTACCCCCCCATGCCCCAAAAGGAAATGTTTTCCCACAGCTTTGAGATTACGATGATATGTTGAAAAGGGAAGACTAGGCATGCAGAAACCTCACTTTCAGCTTTGTAGTTAATTGAATTTCATGACATTTCATACACACAAATTTTCATTTTCCATTCTCCCGAGCTTATCACTAAATTTTATATGATAGACTGGAGAGACAAGTCAATCCTATTTTGGAAAGCCTTAAAGTTAAACATCATCCATTCTTCAAAACAGCTCGGAAATTAAGCACTGCTCCAATAACGCATAGCCAAGAAAGAAAGAAAAAAATATCAACGTTGAAATGCAAAGCACAACGAGGCGACGCACACAGTTGAAATCCTACATCTACATACTCTCTATGAAAAGACGCATAACCTTTACCTCTTAGTGACAAAATCAAACTAACTTCTTGTTTCAGGTCAGTTGGGATTACCAAAATTATTCCTGTTTAGTAAATGACGAGGATGAATGATTATTTTTAGAAATATTTTATCCACCCATCTGTCCATTTTCTATCCCCACTTTTCTTTGCAGGGTGCAGGGACATGGTGCCCCTAAGGAAAATTTAGAAAGACCAATTAATCTAACAGTTATGTTATTTTGAACCATGGGAGGAAGTCAGAGTACCTGCAGAGAATCCACACATTCACAGGGAGAGCATGCAAGCTTCATATAGAACAGCCTGAAGTCATTATTTGAACCCAGGGCTATCTTGCTGCAAGGCAATGATGCTACCAACTACAACTACACCACGGTGCAGCCCGAGATCATTTTAACTTTCCTTAAATTCTGAAATCTTTCAGTTTCCTTAGTATGTAGTAGATTTCTCTTGAACTGCACATTTTGGGCCTCTGTCCACAAGTTTCTTGCAGTTGTTTGCAAGAACTTTGGCCCCTTTTCAGATCTGCCCAAAAATGTTCTGCTGAAATTGAGATCAGAAATTTGTGGTAGTGGCTCCAGAACACACTTTTTTTTGTCATTAATTTGGCCGTTGGATTCGCAGTGTTTGTGAAGAACTGCTGGACTGTGAGAGATTGCCAGCCTACTTTAATATTGTCTGAAACACAACTTTCAAATAATCGGATATTTTGATCAACCTGTTTCTCCTCTAACCTTGCAAATATAATACAGTTTTAAAAAACTTTTTTGAAAACACAAAACTTTAGTTTGTTGACTGCCTGAGACAATTCTGCCAGTTTGGTTGCCATAGCTCCTGGATCAGAGCTGATGTTTATTAATAAGGTCCGTTTGTCCCCGAGTTTTAACTTTATAACTGATTTCTTCAGTTGTTTTTTATATATATATATATATATATATATATATATAGATAGATAGATAGATAGATAGATTTCTACAAAATGGTCCTCCTTCACGAAGCCATTACCCACACAGCATGATCCAGCAATCCCTGTACCTTACAAGTGGGATTGTTGTTATGGTCAAACACTTGAGTCTTAGTTTTATCAGACCACAGGACCAAAAATTATGGTGTTTGTCCCTGAGTGCACTTAGAAATCTGGCTTTTTATGGTTTCTTCCTTGCTGAGCGGTCTTTAAATCCATGCTGCTACAGACATCCACATTAATGTGGATAATTACACAATCTTTTGGAGGTCCAGAAATATTTTCCTAGTATCTGATTTCATTAGATTTGTTTTTCATACAAGGAAGCAATATATTTTAAGTGATGCCTTCAAATACATCCATAGATTTGTGGCTATCCAACTCAAATGTTGTGAATTAAGGTGTTAGAATTTTACAAAACCCTGACATCATAACCTGGGTTCTCCTAAATTGTTGAAGGGCAGAGTAATCCAAGTGTAGTAGGGAAAGAAAGCCTGAAAGACATAGTTGCCTTATTATTTCCCAAAGTCCTTCTATTGATGATCCAAATTCCTTTGTAGAGATGCATGATTTCCCATTGCCTGCTAAAGAGTTCAGTTGGAAATCTGTCCTATTTGACTTTGACAAGCACTGACAGGCAAACTCATTACAAGCCTCTTTCTTTCATTTATTCCTGTTGTAATTCTATCAACTGTCTATCAACATCAACTTCGTTCTCAACAAATAAAATTTAATTACATTCTGATGGCTGTCTTCATCATTTCCTGAAATTTCCTGTTTTGATGAAGAGATGTGATACAAACAAGTTCTGTCAGCATGCAAGGTTACTGACAGCAATATCTTACTGGTGTCTTCTATCTCAACATACAGTACTGTGCAGAGGTTCTGTACCAGGCTTTTTGTAATCACCCAATACATTATTGATCAAAAATTTCCCAAGCTTCATGAATGCCATTCAACATTTTTATTTGGTTATTGGTTACTTTTTCCACATATTTTCAGATCAGTTAGTATATTAACCTATAAAAACATACTGTTCAGTGTGCTGGATCAGAGTTTTTCAAGGGCTTACCCTGAGACCTTAAAGTTTTGGGGACCCCATAATATATGAGTATAGACTTAGAATGTTTTCCATATTCAGGGGCTGCATCCTTTCAAAGAACTGACTAGTAATTAAATTAATTTTTTACAAAAATTATGTAAAAAAAAAAAAAAAAAAAAAAAAAAAAGCTTTTTTTTTTTTGTACCACCACATTTTAGTATACTTATTGTTAAAACTGTACACCTCTGCTGCTCTATGTCCTGCTTCGTCTGCTGTTTTTGCAGGAACAAAATTCTGCTGTTGGGGCAACAGTGAATCTTGGGATTAGGTGGGCCGCAAAGGATACACAAGATCTATCCTTCAAATTTTGAAAAAGAAGGACGCATTTATGGGCCGCTTCGATTTTAGACGGCCTTTGTTGCATCGTTGTCATTTAATCGGTCTTCAAATGCGACTTTCGAAGGATGCAGCCCCTGAATTTGGATACACCTTAAGAAACATTTAGCTTCAGTAGCTGTTAGACTGAGAAGCAGTGAGCATAAGCAATTCTTACCTGGAAGTGCTAGGTAATTTAAGTACCAGTCACACTTTAAAATGCTTTGCTTAGGTTAAATAGATCTTGGCATAGTATTACTTAGCTGAAATAGCAGGCAGTCTACGTAGATTTTACCTTGAGTAACTGTTAGCTTGACATTAATGGGGTGATGGTGCCAACAGTGTCAGGAGTTATTCTCATAACCGGTGTGTTGCCTGTTCGCACCCTTGTCTCAGTTGTGTCCTTGGGCAAAACATTTCACCCACCTTGCTGATGGTGGTCAGAGGGACTTATCGGGCTGGTGCATGCTTCTGTCAGATTGTCCCAGGGCAGCAGAAGCTGAATAATTGAAAGCCTGAATGTAGTGTGAAGCGCTTTGGGGTCCTCTGGACTAGATAAAGTGCTGTACAAGTACAGGGCATTTACCATTTAATTTTTATAGTTTCGAGAATTGCACTGCTCAGGGTGGCAGCACATTGGACTAGCTCTGTTACTTAAATTTATATTTTTTTCATTTTTCAAAATTTCATTCCCGCTTTTTTGTAAAAAATTCCTTTTTTTGGACAACTGTTCTTTCTTGTCTTGGATGCTACGCAGCTGGATTGATTTTTTTTTTTTTTTTTTTTCCCCAAATACTTTTTTATATTTAGCTCTTTTGTTGTGATGTGTATCCATAGCAACAGGGTGGTTTACAACAGCTAGCATCTGATTAACATTGCAAAAGCAGAAATAATACAACTGAAGCCAGAAATCCCAGAGGAGTTCAAAAGGAGGTGTTGTGGATGCAGAGTAGGAGCAAAGAGGAGAGAGAGAAGGAGGAAGTTCAAACCATCTCTTTCATCAATCATCAGCAATATGAGATTGTTAGCTAACAAACTGGATGAATTTCAGGAATACAGTATTATGTGTTTTGCTGAGATAAGGTTGCAGGATCATATCCCCGACTCCGTCTCTTTACCGGGTTTTCTGACTATGCGGGCAGACAGAGATTTAAAGAGGAGCAGAAAAAGGAAAGAAGGTGGATTGGCAGTGCTTGTCAACCACAGATGGTGCCAACAGACTGGACTGGAGACTCAACAGTGAAGCCATCTACAAGAAGGGACAGAGAAGACTGTATTTCTTGAGGAAGCTAAGATCCTTCAAGGTTTGCAGCAAGATGTTGGATGTCTTCTATAAATCTGTTGTTGAGAGCATCATCTCCTCTGCCCTCATCTCCTGGGGCTGCAGCATCAGACCCAGGGACCTAAAAAGGCTCAACAACCTGAAAAAGAAGGCTGGTTCTGTTCTGGGGACGACTGTGGAGCCTCTGGAAATGATGATGCAAAGAAGGATTTTGCATAAAATCAAGAAAATTATGGACAACCCTGAACATCCTCTTCATGAGACTGTCATTGGAAAACAGAGTCTCTTCAGTCAGAGGCTTCTTCAGATTGGTTGTAAAATGCACCACTACAGGAGACCTTTCCTGCCCATAGCCATCACAATCTATAATTCCTTAATTAAATGAGTTACATCAACATTTAATTTCCCTTTGAGATCAATAAAGTATTTTTGATTTGAATTGAACTGAATTAAGACCTTGAGGAAATGGCAAGATAGTATGCCGAGTTTGGTTCTAAAAGTACTATTTTCTATCTCGTAAACAGTGCTGTCTTAGATTTATGTAAGGAGCTTGGGTAGAGCTTAGCTTGACAATTATATCTTTAAGAAATAGGAAACAATCAAACAAACACCGGACACAGGTCCTGATAGATGCATCACCATCTTTTGTGTGCCAAGTTTTACATTAACATCACTTTGGGAATCACTTTGTTGATGCTTAAATGTTGTCTGTCAGCCTTCCAATCTTCCATCGTATACCAAAACATCAGAGCAAGTTAAAATTTTAATGCAGGAAGGTGATTAATATTGCTCATCCCTCAAGTTGCATTTGTACAACAACAATAGGCAGAAATGCATAAAAAGGATGAATCAAAGACAATAGCACTGCATTTGTACTGTGGGGCTCAGTTTATTTTGAACAGAAGACCCAGTTTCTGTTGCTTTTCCTTTGTCTAAACTTGTGGAATGGACATAAAGGTTGTATCTGTCCGTTTCCTGTTTATACTTACAAACTGAAAATGTTCATCTTGCTTCTATAATGTTAATCACAGTGACATGGCAGCAAATTACATAACAGGCAACATAATGTCCAGATTAGTTTAAATTCTCCAGTGAGATATTTTTTTCTTTTCTATTGTATGACACACATTTGCCCAAAGGATATAGTGAGCAACGTAGGAACAGTTAGTCACCATGTAGAAGAGTCAGAGCTCTGTCATATCACCCTGCAGGGACTCATCACGCTCTAATGATGGCAAAGTGTGAGCTTCGTGGATGTTTTCTGCTTCACCTGGGACTGTGTTACCACAGCAATGGGCAGCTACTGGCTTGTGATCAGTGATTTAATGTTCATGTTGTACAGTTTCCAATACATTGGCTTAAGATGTTGGAGGTACTGCTTTTGGCCAGTGACTTAATGCACCCTTCACCATGTCATTGTACTGCAACCAAAATGAAGACATCCACTGCTAAATGTAGTTCAGCTCAATTTTGACTGTGAGACCACTCTGCCTTTTCCCTTTTCCCCTGAAAGAGCCAAAGGTTGCATTCTCTCATTAGGGGTGGAGATATTTTCTATTGTTATGAAAAACAAACACCGACTCCCTGCGTGACAGCTCACACAAAGTGATAAATTGATGTTATCACAGCACAAACGTTGCAATTACTGGCCGTTACAAATGGGCAACCCACAGCCCTATGCATTTAAAACACCCCCCAACATCAAAAAGTCATCCACAGTATAATAGGCAGTGAAATCTCATTTAATATGAAGGACAGAAACATATAACTGGTGAATTATCTGGGTACTCAATGTGTTTATTGGAATTTTTTCTTGTTTTTTCTGGAAATGGGGTTCTGTCAGGTACTTAATGCCTAAACAAGAGGGTTCACTTTTGCAGCCTCGAATAGGCTCCCTTCCAGGTTTGTCCTGTGTTTTGCGTCAGTCATGTTTCTGTGAACTCTGACCAATTTCCCTGCCCTTGATAAAGGAAAGTATCTCCACAGCACACCACTACAGTGGACCCCAGGTGCTTGCAGGAGTTACAGACCATAGCCACCCACAAATATCTAAAATCCACAATCTTTCAAGAAATGCTTTGACTGGACATCTTAATAGTTCAAACAGAAAATATATTTTAATATGCAATAACAATGAAAACCATCTTGATACTACCGCAGAATATCTACAGTCTTCCTAATCTCTGATCTTGGGAGTATAGCCAATTAGCACTTAGGAAAATTATTGCCACTCCTTTATTGGCTGCTTTGTAAAGTCCAACCAATAGCATGTCAAGTAGCATTGTGCATAGGTATTTCAGTTTCCCAAACTGCATTTTCTTTTGAATATTTTAGATTTTCTCTATAGAAATATCCACAAAAAAGAAGATTTTACGTGAATAACTTGGAGTTGTGCTCTACAGAAAAATCTGCACATACTGAACCACGAACAGACAGCGGTTCACTGTCCCTTGTTTAATTATGCAGTGTCCCCTCCATGGCTTCTGCAAAACCCCAAACAGCATTTTTTATGGCTTTTCTTCAGCAATATTTTCTTCTGTAGATTCCAAATTTCATAGAGTTCGTACGTGTTTTTTTATTATGTAAAGCACTTCAAATTGCTGCTGCGGAAAAGTGCTATGTAAATAAACTTGACATGACTGATAACTGTTGTTAACCGATCCTCCAAACAGAGCAGTTGATCTCCTCAGCTCCTCCAGAGTTGCTATGGGCTTTGTGGCTGCTTCTCTGATTAGTGCTCTTTCCCTGGTGGATGGCTACATTTGGGAAGGACTTCAGTTGCATGCATTTTTTTAATAAACAGGGCTGAGTAGAAATGCCCACCACAATATACTGTTTATTTTAATATCAGACCTATTGAAAATTACCTCTTTCTTTCTGTGATACCTTCTCATGTTACCTTATGTTTACTCCATAAATCCCAGTAAATTACATTGATGTTTGTGCTTGTACTGTAAAAAAATGGTGAACAAATACTTTTGCCAGGCAATGTAACTGATATTTCTGCACTAAATATCTCAACTTTGACAAAAAAATGGTGTGTTTTCAGCAGTTGTTCATGCTCTCATAAAACTTCAATATCTCCGCAATGATCTGCTCTCAGTTCAAAACTCTCAGGTAAAAAGCAGCCTTATAAAGCTCAAGTTCTCAAAAAATGCAATTGTCACTCATAAGCTCTCTATTCCAAAACAGCCTATGCTTTCATGTTTTATTTTTCTTCCATGAATCACATGAACTTCATCTAACAGAGAACATCTTTGTATAAAATTTGTCCTTGCAGGGTGGTGATTGGTTAGCTCTGAAAGCATAAATTGAACAAAAAAAGTATAGTTACCTGATGCACTTAAATGGGTGGTGACATCACTGTATAAACTATTTCATGTAGTTGATATTGCTGCATATGTCAGTTCTCCTTAGAATTTCATTTAAAAAAAAGTCACCTCTTTGTAGGGGGTTGTTTTGGCAGGCCAGATTTCCTTCTGTAAAAGGGTCGGGTACGGTAATGATATGTGGCTCTACCTAGTTGATTTCACTCTGATTGGCTGCAACCATATTTGGGAAACTCTTCAGTAAAATGCACTGAACATCGTCTCAAATTGGGGTTATAATTGCGTGGTACTTCCCCATAAATGAACTTAAGCCACTCTTCTCTGGTTCTCTCCTCTTTCGGGAGTAAATGGAAACTTCCAGCCGTTTTTGAGCGCCCTCGGACGTAACAGCTCCCCTTTTTAATAGCCATCCTCTTCTCAAGTACAGCAGCGAGACATGCTAGCGTGACTTAGCCCTTAAATTAGCCGGTATCTCAGCTGGGGGGAGGAGAGAAGGGGAGGGGGAGGGCTGTTTGCTTGATGGTGTGCTCGAATTGGAGAATATGAATTGCGTAGAAAGATAAACTGTTCTCTGATTTGTCTGTTTTTGTTTTGTCATGACCCCTTTAACACAACTCACCCAAACAAGGTAGGAAAAACTATGACAAACTACAAAAAATATTATGTTGATATTTCAGATTTAATTTAATAATCTTATGTATTATATACTGGTAGCAAAGTTTGGCTATATTGTTTGTTAAAAAACAAGAAAAGGATGTGGAGTTTTAGATTTCACTCCTGGCTCTCAAAGTTTCTGCTTTTTACTTGTGCACTACACATAAAATAATGTTGTTTTTTTTCATGTGTGTTGTCTGTTTTAGTTTTTCAAGTCTTTGCTTTTGTCTTTCTCTCTGAATTCACAATGTGACTGCTTTTTGGCTTGCTAAGTTTAGCTTATAGGCTTGTTCTTTGCACATTGCAGGTAATTGGTGTCACAGATGGGCGGTGCTATCACATCTGCATGTGGAAGTATTTTAAAATGTGGGGCAGGATGTACCTGAACATCCTTCAGGTGTGAAGAAAAATGTATGACACTGTTGGATCAGCAATTACCTCTTGTTGAGGAAGAAAAGAGAATAGCTGCATATTTTTGGATCATAGATGAATTCCAGCTAAGACCATAAATATGTCTATAAATGAATGTCGTATTGTATTGAAGCAAAATAAATTTTAAAAACAGTGAGAGATTAGGCTGAGATGCGTCATATTTAAAAAAAGATCTTTCCTTTTATGATCATCTGAATAAAAGCAATTCATCAGAGTATCAGATGTTAAAAAACACATATGCTGGACATATTAATCAATTATTAGGCATTTTAATATTATTAGTCCATGCAGACACGCAAATTGCCTCACAAGGGGGAATTACAAAACCATCAGAGCCAAAAGACAATAGAATCCGTGGGATTTACAAAAATTACTAACAAGCCAACAGGGATGACACAGGGACAACAGATTACAGAAGCCAATTGGAAATATTTTCTCTAACATGGATTAGATGTCTAGATGAACTCGATGTCATCCCACTCACTTCGCCTGTTGTTAGTAATGGCGGTGGACAAAACTTACAGAAGGTCCAGGGTTTTTGCTTTCTCCTTTACTTTCCTGTCTTAAAATTCTTCATGTTTTTAAAAGGCAAATGTAATAATTTTCTGCGGTTAGATGCAGGTGTTTGTTCAGCAAAAGCTAGACCACACCACATGTGAACACGCGGACATGCTCTTTTATATCAAAGGACCAAATGGCGTCTGGTTTTGTGAACAATCACATGCAACACAATTGCACAGTCATCAGCAATAAGAATAAGCTGGGATACAGCTGTGCTCTGATCACTGCTTTTAATTCACGTTGTTGTGTGTCTGCTAGTGAAGATTAAAAAAAAAAAAAAAAAAAAAGTCAGGTTTTCATAATTTTGATGAAAACTATTGAGTCTCGAACTGGTCCTGACCCAATTTGATGAACAAGACCAAGACTGAGAAAAACAGCTCGAGACCTCCATCCCTGGTTGTAACTATTGAAAACCATTTGCAAATTTTCCTTTCACTTTACAATTTTGCACCTCTTAGTTATGGCAAATCACAAAAAAAACTCATAGAATATACTGACATTTGTGTTTGTTACATCACATAATGAGGCCTACATGACAAATCAGCAAATTTTTTTAAAACTAAAACTGCAATGTAACCCCATTTACACTAATTTATTCCACAAAAATAACATAGCATGGCATGAATAGTCTGCTCTTAACATAGAATTCCATATTAGACACCATGATATTTAGCAAGAACAATCAAGCAGACAAGATTTGATGTGGATGAATTTCATTGGTAATGACTTGGAAGATGCCACACTAAGCTTGTTGTTCCACTGAGGCTCACTAACTGGCAGCTGCCATCTATGCTCTGCAGAAATGTGCAGCATACCAAAAAGGTCTTCTGAGTCATACCTTTTGGGCAGAAATGACATAGCCTAAAATACAAAACATCAGTTTCTTCAGCTCTCATGAAAACTGGAAATAAGAACAGAGACCACCATTAATTCTAGGTACTCGGAGGTATTGTCATCTTCCAACTGATTTAACTCCAATGATCTCAGAGGTCAAACTCATAAATTAGATGACGACCTATTTTTCATTAAACCTGAGTAAAATGAAATGAAAGCGCATATAAAAATATATATACTCTTTTTTTTCTGATATTACATAAGGATAAACTTTTCCTGATTTAAGTCAGCTGGTATTACGAAAAATATTTTAAATATACTCAATGCCAGAAGAATGAGATTTCATTACTTTCTTTAAAGTCAGGAGAAAATGTATTTCATTAGTATTTTGTAGAATACCCTGTGTGATTTGAGTCAAAAGTGTGGAGAAGTTAATGATTAAAAGAAGAGAAGCAAGGAAAATATTGATTTATCACAAGTAACATTTAACAGTTACATCTCCATGATATATAGTTTTCTGTCATGCAGCCCTAAACAGTGAGATATTTTAGGCTGTAGTTGACAAAAATGTTGAACCCCTTTAATCTCTGTTTATTCCAGCTGAACGAATCTAGTGTGTCATCTACCCCAGATATTTACAACTCACAAGTTTCCAACAGAACCCTGTTTCACAAAATCTGTGTTAAAAATAAAAGATGAACCATCTTTCATTCATATAGAACCCATAACTAACTGCTGGAGATAAGAGTTTAAAGGGCATCAAAAATAGTATTGCATGCATGCAGATGAAATTCCTATACCCTACACTACCAGGTACCTCACATAGCTTGATAACATCTGCATCAAGTATGAATACTGTGACCTTGACAAAAGCTCAAAGCACTGTACTTTAGCTGAACTTGTGTTTGCAACATCATGCAGCGTTTGCATGCCCGCTCCCTGGAGAACTCCAAGCCATCAATCATCTTTTCTCTCTTTTGCTGCGGGTGACGCCACAACTCTCCTGTAGTCTGATTGCGGTGAAAATCACCCACGTGTTGTATTGACACAGGCAAATGCTACCTGGTAATAACATTGTCATTCTGTCACTCAAGTGAGAAAACTTAAAGGATGACCTGCTGTCATACCTGTCTCAAACGGTTCAAGCCAGTTCCCCCCAGGAATCATGAAACACTGTTATTTTTGAAGAGAAAGTTGCACTTTTGCACCTTCTCTTTTATTCTTAAAAAATACAATTGCCAGAAGCTTCTAAATCCTATATATTTACTACACCCATAGCAAACATATAAACATGCAACCACCTCCCATTATCCCCCCTGAAACCTCAGTCTCAGATCAACTTGTCCTTTATCATCATACAACTCAATAAATTGAGATAAGAGGCATTGTGCGCTTTCAGATCATGGAGTCAGTGTTGTGAACCAAAAGGGTGGGGCTTACAACTTGCAGCATCGTGGGATTTCCCACAGGGGAAACCTACCTAGGGTTGTACTACACCACACTTGTTTCACAAGACCATATCTAAAACTTATGAAGGAAAATGCAACTTGGGACACTGAACTACGTAGGTACAATGCTACTTGACGTGATACAGTTTTCTTGGTTCTGACTGGCTGAAGTGAAGAAAAGTAAGACTAGATTTTAGCTTGTGTGGTAGTGCTAAGAGGTTTTTAACTATAATAAATGCATATTAAGGTATGTTTGGTGTTTGAACTATTAAAATAGGCAGTTCTGTGTTTTTAGAGGGGTTCTCATGTATTCACAGATCTATTTGCAAGTGGCTATGGTCCCTAATCCCCGCAAATACAGAGGTCCACTGGGCCTGAGGTAGTCAAAATCCTGGGATCTTTGCAAGGCATGACAAATATATGTGTAGATAAAAGGATGATTTAAAAGTGGCTTAAAAAAGAACATATGTGTCACAGTATATTTATATTTCAGAGAAAGAGGAGCCCATGAATCACAAATGAAAAACTTCTCGACACTTGGATCCACTTTTTTACTATCGTGGTAATTACACAAAAGGGCAAAATGTTGGACAACTGTCTTGACTCTTGTTTCTAAATTTCAAAATTGCTCTTAGATTTTAGTGTCATTTATCTTTTTTTGCCTTGTTATGGACTGGCGACCTGTCCAGGGTGTACCGCGCCTTTCACCCACTGAGTGCTGGCAATTGAACACACCTCCACCAAGCCCAAAATCAGCTCCCAAACATGTACAGACAATATGACAATTAAAGCATTTTAAAAATGAAAAATAGCATTAACTTCAACTGCAATGTTTTTTGATATTGTTGTTAATTATGTGCCACCAGTTATCATCACAAATTGATAGCTGGTGGCACACTGCCCCCTACCTCTATTTTTCACATTATTTGTTTCTGTCTTGTAAAAAATTGTAAAAAAAAAAAATCACACATACAAATAAAAAACAGATAAATGTTTTTTGTCTCAATAAAATATGGCATTGTTTATGACACAGAGTCACAGTGGTTTGACAATGAGTTGTTTTAAGGTTTATAAAGTTTGGATTGGCATTGGCCCCTCTTGGACCAGCCATAAACTTCAATCTTAACCAATTAAACTGATTTAAAACTAAATGAAGAGGCTAAGTTACTGTAAGTTACAGTAGGGAAGTGTGCAAGCATACGCATGTATCTATTATGCTTTTTAAATCAAGTCAAGTTTATTTGTATAGCACATTTCAGCAGTAAGGCAGTTCAAAGTGCTTCACATCATAAAAAACATCAATCAAGCATACAGCAAATCATCATCAACATCATCAAAATCAAACGAATACACGAGTTATCAAAATCATCGACCAAATATCAATGCATCAAAATCATTACAATCATCAAGCAAATATAATTCAATGTTCTACTTACTACTGATCAAGGGCAACTCTAAACAGGTGGGTTCTTAGCCTTGATTTAAAGGAACTCAGTGTTCTGGCTATTTTGCAGTTTTCTGGAAGTTTGTTCCAGATTTGTTGTGCATAAAAACTGAAAGCTGCTTCTCCATGTTTGTTTCTGGTTCTGGGAATGCAGAGTAGAACAGAACCAGAAGACCTGAGTGGTTTGGAAAGTTGATACAGTGACAGCAGGTCTTTAATGTATTTTGGTGCTAAGCTGTTCAGTGATTTATAAACTAACAGAAGTATTTTAAAGTCTATTCTCTGAGCTACAGGAAACCAGTGTAAGGACTTTAGAACTGGGGTTATGTGCTCTGTCTTCCTGGTTTTAGTGAGAATGCGAGCAGCAGCGTTCTGGATCAGCTGCAGATGTCTGATTGATTGATCTTTTTTTTTTTTTTTTTTTTTTTTTTTTTTTTCAGGCAGACCTGTGAAGACACTGTTGCAGTCGTCAATGCAACTAAAGACAAACGCATGGATGAGTTTCTCTAGATCTTGTTGAGACATTAGTCCTTTGATCCTAGAGATGTTCTTCAGGTGATAGAAGGCTGACTTTGTAACGGTCTTTACGTGTCTCTGAAGGTTTAGGTCTGACTCCATCACCACACCCAGATTTTGGGCATGATCACTAGTTTCTAGTTATTATAACTGAAGCTGCGTGCTGACTCTAGACTCTAGATCGTTCTTCTTTAGGTCCAAAGATAATAACTTCAGTTTTATTTCTGTTCAGCTGGAGAAAGTTTTGGCACATCCACGCATTAATTTGTTCTAAGCATCTGTTTTAGTTGATTCCTTTTTTCCTTGACACCTTGTTGATGCACGTATTTGGATACATGGAATAGTTGAGCTTTCTAATTTCCACCTCAGTCTCCTATGGTTATTTTCCTGGTTTAAAAGTCTGTGTTATAGATTTTACATAAAATTCCTACAGGGCTATTAATATTCATCATGGAGTAATTTGGCTAATAAGATTTGATTATTTTTAAACATATGGAGCAAAGTTTAACTTGAAAGTTAGATTTATCCAGGACTACACTGAAACATCAAAAAAAAAAAGAGTAGATTACAAAATACATAAAGACTATGTATGGAATCAATTTGAATTCAAAATAAGCCAGCCTAAACAGATTACCAGCGCAGATATAAAACTAACAGGAAGAATAATTATTTTTCTTTATTATGTCAACTTGTCCAGTCATTCTGGTCAGGAACATCACAAGTTGTCCCTCTTTGCATTTTGCTGACTGCCTGTCCAGAAAAAAGTAATTACCAAACAGATAGACACTGTTCTTTTTCAGGAAATGAGTTTGACAGGAAAAAAGATTCTACATTGCTGTTTTTGCCAACTGGGTCACCCTGCCTTGACAAAAATCTTAACTTTCCAAGCAGCAAACTTGATTATTAATGGTCACTGTTATAAGATTTTCCAGCGCAATCAAAGAAGGAAGATCTAATGGGATTGTTATACCAGGTCATGCATGGAGTAAGTGCTATGATGCACGAAATGTGGCTTCAGTTCTATACTGCCAAAAATTATTTTCCACTATACAGAAATTTTTGGGTGTGTTTTTGCAGGGAAAATGTTTCTAAATTAGGCAGAAATTATTAGTTAAAATACAACACATGCAAATGCATGTATTTGGTATTCAATTTAACGACATTAAGGAGAATTACACATAACTGGACTGCTGGTTGGTGGAAAGTGCTTCAGGTGTAATCATTGGAATTTGTTGAAAGTGCATCAACAGGCCAACCTGAGTATTGGGTAACTTGAGGCAAATTTACAACACAGAACTACAAGTGATAGTGTATCAACAAGGTTTATCAAAAGTCATGTTTTACTATGAGCCCAGAACATTTTTTTTTTTTCCCACAGATCTTTCATATGTCCTGGCATTTTCACTGTGTTGAGTTCAAAACTGGGCTGTTTATGTAGCTCATCCCACTTCAATAGTGTTGTCTTGTTCAGCCACTGAATGTGGGAAGGAAGCTTTGGATGCAAAACTAAAGCTTTGATATTGAGCAAAAATATATACCAATGATCGATCACGGCAATCACACTTAACAGCTTTTAGCCTAACTTAAAATGGACCTATTTGTCTTGTAAAGTACCTTAAGGTGAAGTTTAATTGGCGTTATATAAACTGAATTGGACTGAACTGAAAGGCTTTTCTTTTTAATAGCCGCAAAGAAACACAATGGTGGAGGAAAAATAAGTTTGTTGTCTTCTGAAATGACCTGTAGACATTTAGTTGAAATTTCACTTCAAGACATCCATGGTCATTATTTCAAAGGGTCCTGCTTATTTCACCTCTTTGCCATTTCAAGCTTTGTTTTTTGGTTGTTTCTCTTTTATTGGGTGCAAAATAGAGTCATCTCCTGCTGAGAATGTGTCAGTTCACACCTACTTTGACATTCAACACAAAGCAATCTTTTACTATCCACTCATAGTCTACTTTCAGGAAATGTAGTTATACATATTAAATAACATTTTCCAGCAGGAGTTTGCTTCGAGTTGTATTGGTTTGAGCAGGGATTATACTTGCTTTTATTTCATGAAAATCAATTGGTTCAAAGGAGAACCAGAACAAAATTAACTGGAAAATAGAGTGTAAAACAATGTTTTTAGAAAATAGTATTCAAATGAACTTAGTTGCATGTGCTCTTTGAGCATTTGTGTGGTTATTCATCTTCATAATTCATGAAATTATCCTAAGTGCAATAAAACTTAAAATGTTATGGTTTAGGTATATGGGTACAAAAATTAATCCTGGTACCTATTATCCCTCTGGATGCACCACAAAATACCTTTAAGTGATATGGTAATAAGCTTTTCCCAGATCCACAAAATGCAAAAAACACACATGAAGGAACCTCAGTAGTTCCTTCAAGGTGAAGATCTTTTCCATTGTTTCCCTGCCAGGATCAAAGTTCCTCTATTGTCCCTGAATCCAAGGTTCAACAATTGGTCGGGACTTCCTTCCAGTACTCTGCCAGCTTTCTCAGGTAAGTACGGGAGTATGATCCCATGAGAGTTGCTGCTTCCCTTTTCAAAAAAATTCTTCAGAGAAACATGCAATATCAAAATCTGATGTTTCTCCACAACAAGGTTAGGGCCACTGGGAAAAACAAAAAAACTTTTGACTTAAATCGGCTGAAATTAATGTCAGAAATCAGGTCTTTTTATTAGAATTCTGAGAAAAGTCAGTGGCCCTAATCCCATTCTGTATGTCACAGCCTGACACACAAGTAAAGCTATATTATGTGCTCTGGGAAGGTGTCTGAAGTATTAGTCTTCATATTGGCCAAAAAGACCAATATAGAAAAAATCGGTATGCTTGTTCAGTTTGTAAGGCAGTCTGTAGACATCAAATGTGGATGGGCAGGTACAGATGGACCAATTGGGAGAGAAAAACTAGTGGGACAAACTAATTGGAACAAGAAGCTACTGAGCCGAGTGATGGAACCGAGACTGAAAACCGAACACCATTGATTTAGAAGTTAAAAAAAAAAAAAAAAAAAAAAAGTACACCAAATGACTGAATTCAAATAGGAGCAACATAACCCATCATTTAAGAATGTGACAGACATGTAAGATGAAACCGGTAGACTGCATAAAGAGTCTTGTGGCCTTAAAAACTGAAGTACAGAGTTAGAAACTGTCTGTTGGGAGATACCAGATGAACACAGATAGGAAAAAAGAAGTTCAGAAATGCTCTGAAAGCTATTGAAACGTCAAGCCAGAATGGAATAAAAGGGGCACTAGCACCTTCAGCAGCTGATGTGACAATTTGTTTATAGCATGCGGCTTGTGCATTTAATATTGAGCTTAATTGTGCATCAGGCATATCTGTGGGAGGCTAAATTAAAATGAAACTGATTGTATGCATGGTTCAAACAATTAAAAAGTTGTTCTGATCTGCACATTCTGTGATTTTTAAATCCATTTAAAATACCTATTAGCTTTGAGTTTCTTTTTCCTTTGTTTACTTATCCGCCATCTTTCTTTCTGATTCTTTAATCAGTTTTGGCTTTTGTTTCTTTTAAAAGCACTTCTCGATAAATCTGTTCAGAGTGCTTTGGGAATGGCTCTGACCCAGTTTGACTCGACTGGTAGATATGTTGCTCGGCAGGGCTGCATTTAGCTCTCCAAATTAGAGCGAAGCATTTCATTGACGGATAATGGCGCATAAGGATAAGCTTGGTTGTGAAATTGCATTCCATCATTTGCTGACATGTCTCGCTCTCCTCGGCTACACCATAAAATGATCACATTCTCGTGAGAGAGGATTGGGCTCTGATACTGATCAGCTTTATTTTTATTTCAGCTCTAAGTATTTTTCACATGCCAGAACGAGGTCGCTACAAAGTTGTGTTTATTCAGCTCCAAATTCAGTTTCTGTCATATATATACACCCTGCTTTGAGACAGACCGATCACCTCGAGCTCTCAGTACCTGTAAACAGCTTTAAGAAAAAAGAAAATTAACCAGGCAGTTTGGGATTTTATTGTTTTGTGGCATTTAAACCAAATTCTTTCACCTGAAAGCCTAGCTGTGAATGTTCAAAATACAGACATTGTACCAAATAGAAAACATGTAGGGTGGCAGCAACAATGGGAATCCTCTTTTATTTTGTTTTTGCCAAATTAAAAGTGGACACTTAAAAGCATAATCTCAAGATATTTCAGTATTCTGAAAACGTATTTACCTCTTCACAGTTCTGTTAATTTTTACACATGAATGTTTCAGATCATGTAATTAAGTTTAAATGTCATGATTTCCCTGTTCCAACCATGTTTCATGCTGCTCCCATTCGCTCTGCCCCTCTTGCACCTGCTGGCTGCTGATTACTGCCACCTCTTCCACTCTATACATAAACTCCTGCTCTGCACTGTGAGATTGTATGTTGTCATCCTCGTCACAACCTTTGACTGGTCCATGTCCTTGTTCCTGATTGTGGACCTCACCTGTTTTCTGCCTTCTGACCATTTCATGTACCTGGATCCTGATTAGTTTCTCACAGACTTTGGATCTGTTCTGCCTTCTCTCCCTGCCCTGTTGATGAGCTGGACTGTTTCCCCCACCACTGAGTTTTGGATTGTGGACACCGTAACCCCCCAGTTGTTCCATGATTTGTCCTGGGAAGAGGATCTGTATGTTTACATTGACTTACCCCACTGTTAAAGTTTCCTCACTCTGTGACGTCATAGGTTACGGTTTTCAGCATATCGAGTCTCCCTCTCTGTTCGGTCCAGTGGGCGAAACAATCCCAGGTAAACTGAGATACTTCTGAGGTCAAGATCTCTAAAGAGGTCTTCCTGGGAAATCACCTCTGCCAGGTAATCTTTAACCTCCCGTTCCCATATAACTTCCTGTTTGTCCTCCCAGTTACTCATCTTCCTGTCTTTTTCGCATAGTCCAACCTGAAAACTGATCATTATTGGTAATAAAATTTGTTTACATTCCATAACCTCAACCCTATTAAAAATTTGTGGACTAAGCTTAAAAGCCAAATCTGTAAGAAACCAAACTATTTAAAAGAACTCTACCATTTCTGACCAGATGAATGGCCACATATCGATCCAGAACTACCCCAGAACCTTGTTGGGTAAAAACACATGGTCAAAGTTCAGCTTGCTAAAGAACACTGAACCAAACAACAATGGGGGTGCAGATATGTATTTGATCCTGTTGGTATAATGTTGACCCAGTGTAGATTAAAGATGATCACTAAATGTGTTTATACCTGTGCTCCAATTTCTTGTTTTTTAAAATCATGGTAGATGTTTGTTGTATCATGACTTTTTGGTGGAAAAAAGAACAGTTAAATGCATCACTAAAATCTCCACAGCTATGTAGTTATAAACATCTGACTGAGACTATGGCAGGGCTAAGTCAAGTCAAGTTTATTTGTATAGCACATTTCAGCAGCAAGGCGGTTCAAAGTGCTTCACATCATAGAAAACATCAAACAAGTATACAACAAATCATCAAAAACATCAGTCATTGACCAAGTATGCAGCTAAATCATCAAATACACATGAAAATCATCAAAATCATCAAGCAAATATCAGTGCATCAAAATCATAAGGATCATCAAGCAAATATAGTTCAATGTTCGACTTACTACTAATCAAAAGCAACTCTAAACAGGTGGGTTTTTAGCCTTGATTTAAAGGAACTCAGTGTTTTGGCTGTTATGCAGTTCCCTGGAAGTTTGTTCCAGGTTTGTTGTGCATAAAAACTGAAAGCTGCTTCTGCATGTTTGGTTTTGGTTCTGGGAATGCAGAGTAGACCAGAACCAGAAGACCTGAGTGGTTTGGAAAGTCGATACAATGACAACAGGTCTTTAATGTATTTTGGTGCTAAGCCATTCAGTGATTTATAAATTAACAGAAGTATTTTAAAATCTATTCTCTGAGCTCCAGAGAGCCAGTGTTAGGACTTTAGAACTGGGGTGATGTGCTCCATCTTCCTGGTTTTAGTAAGAATGTGAGCAGCAGCGTTTTGGACCACCTGCAGCTGTATGATTGATTTTTTTTTTTTTTTTTTTTTTTTTTTTTTTTTTTTTTTTTTTTTGTTAGGCAGACCTGTGAAGACACTGTTGCAGTAATCAATGCAACTAAAGACAAATGCATGGATGAGTTTCTCTTGATATTGTTGAGAGATTAGTCCTTTGATCCTGGAGATGTTCTTCAGGTGATAGAAGGCTGACTTTGTAATGGTCTTTATGTGTCTCTGAAGGTTCAGGTCTGAGTCCATCACTACACCCAGATTTTGGGCATGATCACTAGTTTCTAGCTGTAGCTGAAGCTGCACGCTGACTGGAGATAGTTCCTCTTTTGATCCAAAAATAATAACTTCAGTTTTGTTTCTGTTCAGCTTGAGAAAGTTTTGGCACATTCATGCATTAATTTGTTCTAAGCATCTGTCCAGTGCTTGGACAGGTTTGGAGTCACCTGGTGACATCGTGATACAGAGCTGTGTATCATCTGCGTAGTTGTGGTAGCTAATCTAATTACTTGTTATAATCTGAGCTAGTGGGGGCATGTAGATATTAAACAGAAGGGATTCCAGGGTTGAACCTTTGGGTACTCCACATGTGACTTCTGTCTGCTCCAATGAGATTGACACAAAGAAATCCCTGTTCTTTAGGTGGGATTAGAACATAAAATCGTTTTTCCCAAACACAATATCAGTGCCTTTGCCACTTAATTGTGATTTGTAGCCTAACCAAAGCTGTTGTTGCACAACAAATGAAACACTGGGAAAGCCTAAACTCTCATTAAATGAATGAGTTATAAACTCAAAATTTTTTAACCAAACACTCTGCTCGAGGCCTATAATCCTAAGCCCAGAATCTCCTTGTTTCATTACTCTCCTAAAAACTGAGGCGGATGGGCCTTTTTAGCCTGTGGCTCATAAACTGTGGAAGTTTACCCTTGCAACTTTGCATTACTGACTCTGTGGAGAAAATACAAATGAATGAATGTGAAATATAGATACAGGAATCAACAAAATCAATTGTTTAAAAAAATTCATCGTTAAATAAAAACAGAAATAAATGAATATGAATTAATTAATTTTTTATTGTAATGCAAAAATAAATTAGACTTAGGAAAATACACATTGTGTTTTTATAAGTTATTAGATACAGTAAACATGAATAAGAAATAAACATTCAAACCTGGTGAACTTCCAAATTCCAGCTTACGAATAAATATCTTCAGATTTAGTTGGAGGCTAGAAATGCAGCAAAGATGCATTGAAAGTAGGAGAATTGGGGTCAACCATCCAAAGCAACAAGTCCTGCATAACAGAGCTGAAGAAGAGCGAACAGGCAAGGGGTGGGGGGAATCTGTGACGGAAAGATGACTGCAGGAGTGTAAGGGAAGGCTTACAAAATGGCAATTAAACCTGCTTTGGCACATCGTAATGTTGAAGATGGTGGGAGAATTGATATTCTGACTTTCATTAGGAGTGACCAAATGAGGTAAGACTTAATTTTAAAGGAACAATTCAATTTGAAAACAAAATTAGCAATGCAGGCTGAGATAAAGTCTTAAGGACCTCTAAAAATCATGAAATGGTTCTTTGGAGTTTACAAGCAACAATTTAAACAACGAAGTATAAGTTTTTTATATCCCTAAATAATAATTTGCTTGATCCTTTACTGCCCGTTATTGTTTTATTGTTCTCCTTTATGCTCATTTAGCATTTAACTACAGTGTTCTTCCTGTTATTCCTCACACTGCATCAGTCTAATTGAATTAAAAGTTTTAATGAACTAAATAACCAAAGAAAATGTATCCTGCTATAATCCTCATGATTTCTTTCCTTAAGGCCACTGATACTGAATCCTATTCAAACTCAAACCTTCTCTCAAAAGCAAAGAGTATTCGTTTTGTTTTGGGCAGTGTTTTTGCTATTGTGTCATCATAAATCAAATATAAAGGTCATTAACATTTTAAAATCACAATTCCCAAAACAAATGTTGAAAATTCAGAACAGGTTGAAGAGCAGTGAGACCCACTTGGACAATTCAGAACAGGTTGAAGAGCAGTGAGACCCACTGGACAGTGTCTCAACACTTCATTTAAAGATGACAAACCTTCCACTGGATCATTGTGGTGAGAATAAATTTACCCCCAACAGACACAAAAACATCATGTAAGATGATGTTAGGATACTTGTAACAGGATATTATGACCCAGCTCTGCTAGGGGTCAGGGCAGGTAACCCTAAAAATAATGTTAAGGTGGTAAGGTAGGAGTTAAGTTTTATTATAAGACATCTCAAAATTATGACATAGGTGCAACTCAAACCAATAAACAATCAAAACCAAACAAATCTATTTTAATTGGGCTAAGTTTAACTTCTGAAAATAAAATAACCATAAAATCTAGATTAAACTGACTACCCCAAAACAAACTAAGCAAAACACAGGTGAGAAGCACCACCAAATTAGCATTCACTTAAGGTAACAAACCAAAGACAGGTCTAACTTAACCTCCCAGGCTAGTCAGGCTTCAGCACAACAAACATTAAGACAGATTTTAAAGTTAACAAGCACTGACCGATGCAACAAGGGGCAAGCTGCACATTCAGTCCAAAGCTGCCCAGTGAATGAACCCTCCTCAGAGCCTTTTGAAGGTACAGGTGTGTCTAATCAGTTGCTGTGTTTGGCCTGGTGTTCCAGAACTGGTCCAATAGGCATTCACAGGAGGGAGATAAGCCAAGGGTTTCAGCCAGCCAATCATCTGTGTGTGTTGCCAAGCTTAAATCTGCATAAGGAAAGGCTGCTCCACTTCTTCCAAGGCCAGGAGAAGTAACACGGGACTTGGGAGGCATGACAGGGTTCCGATAGATTCTTCACATTACTTTCTAAAAAAAAATTAGACTCAATGTTTTCAGTTATGAGTTGGTTTGTAGTCAATTTTTTTAACATAGCTACAGTACTCAGGCTTTAAATTAACCTGCAAAAATAAGGGGCGGATGTAGGGACGATTTAGTTGGGGTGGACAAATGGACATATCTTGAAATGGGTGGGTGGTCCTTAACCATTGGACAATGAACATATTGTTCCATTCTCTATTTTCCATCCTTGTCCAGAAAATGCTGAAATTTCATACTTTTCCAGACTCCACGTAAAACCATATGGAGTCTGGAGTTTTCATATGAATTGTAGCCACATATGGGTTCTGATGTTTTTTCAGTTATTTTTTTAACCCATAGATCACTATTACAATTTTATTCCAAAATGCCAGCATAAAAGTTCAAAAGCATGCATTTTTGATTTTCTTCTGAGGTGGGTTTTGAACTCTCTTGAGGAATGTTTTGACAAAACCTTCCAGACTTTCTCTTCCTTACTACATGCAACCAACTTCAGATTCTACAGGCCCTGGCCTAATGGTAATGAGACTACAGTTTGCATGCATGGTATTTCCTACGTATTTTTAAACAATCTAATTCATTATGCATACTGGATTCTTCTCGTGAGCAGATGGAGACTGCAACTGGGAATTACCAACAAGTCATTAGAGCCTCTGCACAGCAATGGCTGACTGATCCTGGAGGTATAGGTCAAGCAGACATCCATCTGTACCCCATGGCTATCAATGACCGAAAACAAATCCATGCTCATTTGATTCTGGTTATTTCTTCACAACACCTTGCAGCGCATTTTAATTTAGATTTATCTGGATTCTGCTGGCTCTGATATCCACAGAGACGTGGCTCTGGAGTCAGTTCAGATTGTGGCAGTGGGTTCATTTGTGAGGGGCTCTTATTAATGAATGTAGGGCAGGTTGTTTGAATAGCCTGTGGGTTAAAACTGGTTATACACTAGAGAGGTCTAAAGAATATATTTCCTGTATAGAAAAAGGTGGCATCTGTTGTTTATAAAATCTAATGTGTCAGCAACTTTCAAAGTTTAAAAAATAAAGAAGAGAGATGTTATTACTTGATTTTAATTTTGAGAAGATTCCCAGGACAAAATAACGATGTGTTAATATGTATTGTTGTTGCTGATTTTAGCCAAACAGACCACAGAGCTGCTGCGATGAAGTGGCGACCTGTCCAGGGTGTACCCCACATCTTGCCTGATGACAGCTGGAGATAGGCACCAGGCCCCCTCGCAACCATGCAAGGATAACCATGAGTCAAAATCCATGCTTGGATTTGTTTCTGAATTAACACGTTGCTTTTTGACGCAAACCCATTGACCTAACTCAAAGTTATCCAAAGTTTTTGTCATGCCAAAATGGTCATGTCAAAAATACTTGCAGGGCCAAAAAAAAAAAAAAAATCTATTTTAAGAAACTAAAACCACAAAAAATCTCTTTGTTTAACCTGCTCATCAATAAACAGAGCATACAATATTTTAATTAATGAAGTTGTCAGATTTTCTTCATAGAAAAGGGATGTATAAATCATTCTTTTGGGTTTGAAGAAAAAAAAAAAAAACCTGGCATCTAAAATGAAGAGAAGTTGTGTCACTCCATCTTCGAAAATGTTTACTGTATTTTGCCAAGGTTAATAAATTAATTAAATGCAGATTTAGATGAAGCAAAAATCTGCTTTTGAGGAAACGTCACTGGAAAAATGTGGTCCTAAGTACCATGTAAGTAAAAAAATGCAAATAGCCTGATTATTAAAAAACAAATACTTTGAGATTCTAACATTTTCTAACATTTTGATATCCAGATATTGCAAATTTGACATAAAATCTGACAAAAATACCACACTGAATTTCATTAGTATGACAATGTCCGTGTCACTGATTGTGTCCAATTTGATTTCGTCATCATCGAGGGGAATTGTTTTTCTTGACAGCAACTTTATTCCAACCAGTTTCTGCAAGAAACCCCTAATATGCTGATCAAACATCGGACTAATAGGTTAAAAAGCTACTTTACTGTTCCAATAACATCACTTAAATATCTCTTAAAAGTCATAGCTATAATATTTGCAACCAAAAATGCAGCTGAAACCAGATGTTTACATAACACACATAACCTTTATCCTCTACCTATTGAGCATTAAAACAGATAAAACCTTTACCTGGTTTGTATCATTAAATATTCCCAGAATTAACACCGCCTGCTTAATGCCAGAATAACCAGGGATAGATTTGGTTTCATTTCAGTAGTATTTTTATCAAGTCAAGTTTATTTGTTTAGCACATTTCAGCAGCAAGGCAGTTCAAAGTGCTTTACATCGTAAAAACATCAATCAAGTATACATCAAAATCGAGTCTTCCTTTCAAACTATTTGACTTCAAATGCTTCCGATTTCCCTTCACAAGCTTCTCACAATAATTTGCTGTAGTTCAGGCCCATTCCTCCTAACAGAACTGGTGAAACTGTCAGGTTTCTAGTGTGCCTTGCTCACACGCAACTTTCAGCTCTTGGTCACAAATTTTCTATGGAACTGAGATCAGAGATTTCTGCTAGCCATACCAAAACATTGACTTTGTTGTCCTTAAGCCACTTTGGAACTAATTTACCAGTATTTCATCGATTTTTACCCAAACTTAATTCATTTTTTGATTTCTTGAGATGTTATTGATTTAGATGTAGTGCTTTATAATTTCCAACTAATAGGTCAAAAATAATGATATCCATTTTGTAAAGTGTACCAGTTCCTCTTACAGCTATTGTCACGATGGCCATTATTGTTAGACACTTCATTAGACCACAGAGGATGTCTCCACAAAAATGGAAGCATTTGCAAAGCTATATATTTCAGCACACATACAGAGCTTTCTCCAGCTTTATAAGCTCTCATGTCCTCGAGCCAGGACATGAGCAAAACAAACAGACTTATAATCAGGAGCAGAGAGAGAAACAGAGACCTGGAACAATGGAGCAAACAAAAGTAAGGAGCCTCAATACTGAGAAGTTTGATTACTTGGTAACAGGGTGCAACTGTTTGTGCTCCCTTTGTGTTCAGTAAATGAACACACACATTTTTAACCCTTTGTGTTCATTTATTGAACACAAAGGGGGCTGAGGAGGACATACACAATAATCAAGGAAAAACACTGAGCTAAAGAAAAAGCTAGAACTACTAAGTAAAGTACAAGGAATGAATTAATAAGCAAGAACAAACTAAGCTGAAAACAGGATGAACTAATAAGAGAGAACTAGAGCATACCAAGAAAATAATCAAAAGTGAAAACAGAAACAATCCCAAAAACTCAAACAACCCAAAATCATCATAAAATAAAGGTTTATAAGGAAAGCCAAAGATGAAGGTGTTAATTAAGCAGTGCATTTGTGCATTTGTGCAATATAACACATACCAGTGGGGTAAATGATTCATGAGGAGTTACAATCTAACCCTTCTACATCTCTTGTATTTTTATTTTATTCAATGTTCACAGCAAATTATGCCTTTTGTACTCAAAATCTGTGTACTGAACAAATGAAGGAAAAAATACCCCTTGCTGATCTTCCAAAATATCCCTAATAAGTAAGTGGACATAACTGTTAGTTGTATATCCCAGCAATTATCAGTTATTTTTCAAAATTTCACGATATGAGACTGACCAGTTTATTAAGTTTTCCAAGTCAGTCCGCTAGGAACACACTTTTAAATTGAAAAATAACCTTGGGTCTGTATACCAATTATTTTTCATTTGCTGTATTTTTTTTTTTTTATTTAAAATTAAAGGATTATGTTCATTAAAACCAGTACCTTGGGCAAGAACTATCTGCCTAATTTGTTCCAAAAAGACTGTTATAGCTCTGTAACAGCCAAGTAAACCTGACCTTTATAAATGTAAAAATTGCAGACTCTTTATAAAATAAGTGCTTTAACACATTCTCCTTACAAAAAAGTACAACTACTGGTAAAAAAAAACAAACAAAAAAACCCCAGCTTTTTACAGTTTCATTTTTCAAAAACCTTTAAAAATCTATCATTTTTAACCAGGTAGATATTTATATAAAAGCCTAAAGTTATTTGTACTCAAGTCTATTTTGGTTTGTTTACCATGTTGTTCAGTGGAGAGGAAGAATCTGCATAGGAAAGTGTAATAACTGTCTGAAGCAAATGGAATGCAATAAAAGGAAAAAAAACTAGCAGTGAAAGGGAAAGGAACTGTATTGTTCTTTATTCTGCATAATCTTTGCTGCGGTGGTTCTCATGGAACTCTTCAGTTGAAAATACTGCAAACATTTATGTAAATTTCTTTGATATGAAAAGGTGTCTGTAGTTTAAAGATATATAAAAAATTATTTAAAAAAAAATAACTGATCTGAAATTTATCAAAAGCGACTTGTTACAATACCAGATTTCCTCTTTGGCCCACAGTGATTATCTGCTAGCTTAACTCAGATAATTTGTTTCTATAAAATAAGATTCTGTCCAACAGATGATGAGATGACAAGTACTATTGCCTTTTTTTGTGATTATTACCTCCATGGATTCTTTGTTTTTTTTTCAGTCTGAGGTCCATCAGTAAGTTATCTCATGTAGGTAAAATATTGATTGCTAATAACAGCTACAGTGGACCCCCAGTATTCAAGGGGGTTAGGGACCGGAAGCTTTGGTCGCAAAATCTGCGGATCCTTGAGACGCCCTCTTAAAATTCTTATTGACCCTTTGCATGTGACTTCACGCTCTTCAGAAAGCATCCACTCTGCTAGGACGGTGTCAAAACAACCGATGCATGGTCTAAAGCTTGTTAAAGCCTCATATCGCTTTCAAATAGTTGATTTCACTATAAAAATTGTCATAGGGTTCTGTGCAGTCGGCTGCACAAACAGACAACTATACAAACCAAACTTGACATTTTATTGTATACTTTTTAATGAGGAAAGATGATGACAATGGATAGCAGACATCAGTCACTATTGGCATCCCTCTCTGTATTTGTGGATTTGCAGCAAACACTTTTTACAAGGTAAGAAGAATAATGTTCATAAACTTTATAAGTAGGATTAGGAAGATGCAATCAAATATTGCATTATTGAGAAGGTCTAATCATTAGTAACCATGGGGAAAATGCTCCGCCATCATGTGGCCTACCATACATGAAAAAAAATGGTAAGCATCTATACCTTTGTACGCTTTTGAGTCTGCTCTGGTTTAAGGGGAAACTTCGTTTATGATATTTAGTGGTATAAATCGTGGTAAGAACTGACTTCCTTCAGTGAGTTATTGACTGCAGAAAATTTGTCCATATGCACTCTTGGCATCGGCACACCTTAGGTCACAGTTTGATGATTGACTTTGTTGTTGTCTCATCTGATCTTTGGCTGCATGTCTTGGACACTCGGGTGAAGAGAGGGGCACCTGTCAGTTGACCACTACCTGGTAGTAAGTTGGCTCCGATAGTGGGGGAGGATGCTGGTCAGACCTGGCAGGGCCAAACGTATTGCAAGGGTCTGCTGGGAATGTCTGGGAGTCTCCATCAAACTGAGCTTCAACTCTCCCCTTCAGCAGAGCTTTGAATACATCCCAGGGGAAGTGGGGGACATTGAATCAGAGTGGGCCATGTTACGTGCCTCCATTGTTGAGGCAGCTGACCGGAGCTTAGCCGCAAAGTTATCAGTGCCTGTCGCGGTGGCAACCCTTGAACCTGCTGGTGGACACTGGCAGTATGGGATGTTTTCAGGCTGAAGAAGAAGTCCTATTAGACCTTTTTGGCCTATGGAACCCCAGAAGTACCTGATGGGCACTGACAGTCCAAGCTTGGTTGACATGATTCAGCAATATTGCTCGGACATTGGGGGCAGTTCCCCTGGATTGGCAGATAAGGCTGGTGGTCCACAAATTTAAAAAGGGAGACTGGAGAGTGTGTTCCAACTAAAGGGGGATCATACTCCTAAATCTCCCTGATAAGGTCTATTCAGGGGTTCTGGAGAGTAAGGTTTGCAAGATAGTCAAATCTCAGATTCAGGAAGAGCAGTGTGGTTTTCATCCTGGTCGTGGAACAGTGGACCAGCTCAGCACCCATAGCAGGGTTCTGGAGTGTGCATGGGAGTTTGCCCAACCAGTCTACATATGTTTTGTGTACTTAAAGAAGGCATTCGACTGTATCTGTCGGGGAGTCCTGTCGAGGGTACTCCAGCAATATGGAGTACCAGGCTCTTTGATACAGGCTGTTAGGTCCATGTATGACCGGTGCCAGAGCTTGCTGGCAGTAAGTTGAGCTCGTTTCCCATGATAGTTGGACTCCGCCAAGGTTGCCCTTTCACTGATTCTGTTTATAACCTTTATGGACAGAATTTCTAGGTGCAGCCAAGGTGTTTAAGGGATCAGTTTTGGTGGGTGTTGGATCGCGTCTCTGATTTTTGCAGATTATGTGGTCCTGTTGGCTTAATACTTCCAGTTCCCAACAAGCCGAGACCATGGTCTTGAGCTGGAAAAGGATAGAGTGTCTTCTGTGGGTCAGGGAAGAGCCCTAAGATGAGAATCTCTGGGTCTTGTTAATGAATGAAGGAAAATGGGGAGGAGACTAAGAGGAAGACTCAGGAAATGCTGAAGGGACAGTGTTTTTCGACTGGCCTGGGAATGCCTTGGGATTCCTCCGGAGAAGCTGGTCCAAGTGGCTGAGGAGAGGTAGGCGGAAGATAATGGATGGATGGATGGATATTTGTCATGCAGGTAAAATGTAACATTTTAAATCAAAAATGTGTGCTGAAAGAATTGTGTCTTTACGATCAGATTGAAGGTGCTTTTTCATACTCTTGGTCACCTCTTCTATAAATAAATTAAAATGTTGGATTTTCTTAGGTGGTTTTTGTTTGTTGACATGTATAATATTTAGAACAATCCTTGCTAAAATTGTTCAAATGTATCCAAACATTTAAAACTTAATGATGTTTTTTCTTAAAGCCTTTAAACCAGACATAGAGAGAAATGTGTTTTCATTCCTCATGTTTTTATTTATGAAAAGGGTAGAACTTGTGTCAAATTTGAACGCTCAGCTTATGGAAATCCTATTATGCTTGTGTTTTTGCTAACGGCCTCTGCCACAGTCTGTGCACAGCAAAACCCCCTCAGTGAAAAGTGCATGATGAACGCTCAGTCCATATTTATTCATAAGGGGGAACAGTCCCTTTAAATCTCCATCCCTTCAAATCTTTATTCTGCTTGGATGATATTCTCTTGGATCCCTCTTCAGATTGCAGGATGAGTGGAAAGTCCTTTGAAGCAGCCCAGTCACTCAGCAAATCTATGCTGTGCACTGCTAGTTCCCTGTATAAGATAAGCTCTCAAAGTGAATAATGCACCTCAATCAGGGTGTGTGGTATGCATTTATTCATCACAAGTATGTTACATGTATAGCTCTGTTGATGGTTTCAAATGTTACCCAAGGCTTCTTAGACTCAGTTGACACTAATGAGGAGTTTTAGCTGTTGTTTTTGTTCTAAAAGGTATGTTTTGGTTTAAAAGTAAGCGTTTCCTAGCTTCAGGGTTAAAGGTCAGATGGAAATAAATGTGTAAAGTAAGACTCCTGCTTTTGTAAATCCTTTACCTTCTCCTTTCCTTTCTCATTCACCTTGCCCTTTCACTTAGTAACTGACCTGCAGAAACCTCATGAAACCATCCTTCTTTTTTGTCTGAGACTGAGCAAGGTTGCAGGTTCCTTCTGCTTATTCTCTCTGCTGTGGTAGCTATATGTGAAAAAATATTTAATTTTTTGGAGAACTCTTTTTGAGATGTTGACATTCATGCTGAGATTAATGCTGCTTTCTTCTACACTGAGGTGCTTCCACACGTAAATCTCATATTTCCTCTAAGACAACAAAAAAAAAAGAAAAAAAAAAAATCCAGGATTTAGAGGCGGTATTGTTCCTTTTACATCTGTTAAAAGTGTTTTGCCTTTACGCTTTTCCTCAGTGGACAAAAGCGGATTTTAAATGATTTCTGAAATTGGTGGTATGCAACTCTGTTTATCTTCCTCTTAAAACTGATATAGTAGATAAAATTAGTGCAACCAATTGCCTTCAGAAGTCATCTAATTACTAGTTTAGAGTCCACCAGTGTGTAATTTGATCTCCATATAATTCAAGCTGTTCTGTAAAGATTTCACAAGTTTGTTGAACATCAGAGAACAAACATCATCATGAAGACCAAGGAACCAAGGTAGGTCGAGAATGAAGTTATGGAGAAGTTCGCCCAAGTTGTCATTAGAAAGTCAGACTTCTTTCCAGTGAGAGTGAGACTCTGCCAAGGTTGCCGTTTGTCTCTAATTCTGTTCATAATTTGTTGTTGAGGGGATCTGTTTTGGTGTCTCTGGATCTCCTCTCTCCTATTTGTAGATGATGTGGTTCTGTTGGTCTGTTTGCTCTGGATAATGACCAAAAGAGCAAGATCGCAGATACAAGCAGCTTAAATGAAGGTGTCTAAAAAGGTGTCTGGGCTCTCCCATAAAGATAGGGTGAGAAGTTTGGTCATAGGATGGGCTAAGAGTAAAGCTGATCTACATCAAGTGGAGCAAGAGGAAGTGGCTTGGACATCTGGTAGGATGCCTCCTGGATGGCTCCCTGGTGAGGTGTTCCGGGCATGTGCCATTGGGAGGAGTACCCAGAGGAAAACCCAGGACATGCCATGCTAGAGGGACTATGTTTTTTGACTGGCCTGGGAATGCCTTAGGATTCCCTTAGAGGAGCTGGCCCAAGTGGCTAAGGAGAGGGAAGTTTGGACTTGTCTGATTAGGCTGAAGCTGCTGCTCCTACGACATAACCCTGGATTAAGCAGAAGATAATGGATAGATGGACTAAGCTCTGTTCAGTCCATTATCTGAAAATGGAAAGTGTATAGTGCAACTGCAAACCAACAAAGATATAACTGTTCACACACACACTGACAGGCTGAGAGAGGAGAGGCTTTATCAGAAAAGCAACCAAGAGGTCCAATGGTAACTGTGGAGGAGCTGCAGAGTTTCACAGAGCAGGGGATAGAATCTGTTCACGGGATAATTCCCTTTCCCTACACCTGGCCTTTATGGAGGAGGGGCAAGCAGTAAGCCATGGGACCCTCAAGAGCTCTTATTTGCAGTTTGCCACAAACCATGTAGGGGACACAGTAAACACATGGAATAAGGTCCCCTGGTCAGATAAGGTCAAAAGTTTAAGCTTTGGTTTAAGTGCAAAAAAGTGTGGAAGGAAAAATCACTGCACATCATCTTTAACACATGAGCTCTACTGTGAAACATTGTTGATGGGAAGTTGGATGGAACAAAAAACAGGGCAATAATGTAAAAAGAGCTGTTTGTAGCAGTCCTCAAGGGTCAGTGTCCTGCAACTTATAGATGTGTCCCAGGTCCTACACACCTGAATTAAATCGCTTAATTACCTCCTCAGTGTTATGTCTAGTTCTCCAGAGTCCTGCTCGTGACCTGATTATTTGACTTCTGTGTGTTGAAGCAGAGACGCATCTAAAAGCTGCAGGACACTGGCCCTCGAGGACAGGAGTTAAAGACCACTGATCAAGAATCACTGAGCAAGAATTGAAAATTGATGTTAACAGATTCTCACTGTGTAACCTGAACTTTTTTTGAAAAAAGAAATGGGAAAAAGTTCAGTTTCTAGAAGTTGATAAAGACATACTGTAAAAAAGGTTTTGACTCAAGGGGGTTAAATACATCTGCAAGCCACATTATTGAACTTTCTTATTTGAGACAATTATTTTTTTTCTACTTTACAGTTACACACTATTTTGTGTTGGTCCATCACATAAAATTCAAAAAAACCTATCAATGTTTGTGGTTGTAATCTGACAACTATAGATCTATTTTATTCTACTTGAATAAGTGACAGTATCAAGAAAGTTCTTTCCATTAATTTTTCTGATTAATTCAGAACTGGCCTGTCAGTATTATTATCTGAGCAATCCCTCTCTCCTCCACTCCATCAGCAGATCTAACCTCAATGAGCTTCACAAGTCACTCTCTGCTCCTAAAGCGTGCTAAAATGAAAGGTCACACTTCTTCTTTACACCTAAAATCTGTATGAATTGAATAATCTGCAACTCTAACACTTTAACAAGGATGTTCAGAGAGCCACACATGGTTTAACTGGCAGTGCAAGAGGAAATAAGGACTTCCTGCTTCTATGTTCCCTTTAATGACCCAGCCACAATTCGGGGCCTGTATGTATTGAAAATGTGTTGAAAAATTTATCCCAGACTGCATTATGACTCTATGTTAGATGTATTTGTAGGTTTGATGCAGCCGGAAAAAAGGAGCCATATTGGTTGTAGATCTGTTGCACAATTGTATCTGCATAGGGTACCCATCTGGTTTGTAGGTTTTATTCAGTCAAACCCAGTGGGTCCCATTCAATAAGCCCATAACAAGTGCCTGGTACCAATCCAGCCTGAAGAGAGTAGCTAGGGCTTGTCCATATATTTTAAAGTGGGGGTTACATGGAGTTAACAGCAATCAGTATAAATAGACACATACACCTTTTTTTCTCATTATCTGAAGTTAAATCAGACCAAACTTCTCTTGTTTTGCCAAAATAAGAGAAAGAAAATGTCAGATTTATTTATTAATGTCTTGAAAACCAGAAGTTACATACAGAATGATTAATATTTCCTTAAACTATGAAGGAAAACCCAGATGACAATGTCATGGTTTTGGAAACTTAGGTTAACTGATGCATTTGAGTTAATTGGAGGCTCACCTGTGGATGTATTTTAAAGTCACACATGGAACACACTGCTTGGGAAAGTCAAAGGAAATCAGGCAAGATATCAGGAAGATAATTGTGGAGCTGCACCAGTCTGGTTCATCCTTGGGAATAATTTCCTGATGCTTAAAGATGCTGTATTCATCTGTTAAAAAAAAAAAAATACACCAGTATAGATATGATATGATGGGAATGTCCAACCATCATACCGCTCAGGAAGGAGACGGGTTCTGTGTCCCAGAGGTGAACAGGTTTTGGTCCAAAAGGTGCAGACTGACTCCTAAAGAAAAGCCAAAGACTTTCTGAAAATGCTGGCTGAAGCTGGTCAGACAATGTCATTATCCACAGTGAAACGTCTCTTGCACCCACATGGGCTGAAAGGCCACTAAGCCAAGAGGAAACCATCATTTCAAAACAAACATTAAAAAGCCAGATTGCAGTTTGCAGATACACACAGGGGACAAAGGGGTTCATTTGTGGAGACATGTCCTGTGGTCTGATGAAACGACAGTGGAACTGTTTGGCCATAATGATCATCGTTACATTTTCAGGAAAGACAGGGATGCTTGTACCATCCTAACTGTGAAGTATGGCGGTGGCAGCATCATGTTGTGGGGTTGTTTTACTGCAGGAGGAACTGGTGCACTACATAAAATAGATGACATCATGACGAAACAACATTATGTGGAAATAATGAAGCAACATCTAAAGACATCAGCCAGGAGTTAAAGCTTGGGTCCAAGTGGGTCCAGATGGACAATGACACGAAGCATCTCGCCAAAGTGGTTAAAAGTGGTTTAAGGACAACAAAGTCAATGTTTTGCCGTGGCCATCACAAAGCTCTGATCTGAATCCCACAGAGAATTTGTGGGCAGATCTGAAAAGGCCTGTTACATCTGAGACCGAGTTACATCAGTTCTGTCAGGAGAAATGGGCCAGAACTGCAGCAAACTGTTGGGAGAAGATCGTGGAAGGAAACTCAGAATGTTTGACCCAAGTCATACTGTTCAAATGAAAAGCTATGAAATACTGAGGAAATGTATGTAAACCTTTGATTTTGAACACATTAATAAATACATCTCTGAGACATTCTTTCGTTCACTATTGTGGCATTTATCAAATAGAAATAATTTTGGTAATTCTAACTGACCTGAAACAAGACAAGTTTGATCTGATTTAACTTAAGGCAGTGGGAAAAAAGGAGGATGTGTCTTCTATTCAGTGTATGTAAACTTCTAGAAAACAGAAAATTAGCTCTTATTTCACAAACTGGGGTGTAAAAAGGTTCTCTTTGAAGAGACATAATTTATTTTATTCAGACACCATGCTGCTGCAGGAAAATATTAAATCATATGAAAAATATATGGACCTGAGGTCTTTTAGAAGTACCTGCCAAAATGTTTCATGACTCATAATATGCAAACAGCTGAAGGATGGCTATAGTTGGTATTAAGATAATTATTTAAACAGTAGCTCCAATAAAAGAGAAAAGCAAACATGAATCAATCTATGTGTCAGTGTTTTCACTTCATTCACTCTTATCTCCATCTCATTATTCATGTGCATGTTTCTATGCCGGTCTCTTAGTGCTTTCCATTTGGAAACGCTGCATTTTTAGCTCAAGTGCACATGTCCATGCAGCTTCATATAAGGGCTGTCCATGAAGTGCTCAAGCTGCGTGACTCACCATATTCTGTGGTTATTACTCCTTTTCTCCGGAGTGAGCCCGTCTTTACCACACTAGAGAAATGAGATTTAGACAGCAGAGAGCTCCAGGGTCAGACTCTGTCAAAGCCTAAGTGACTGCAGAACGGGGAAAAGAATGGGGAGAAGAGGAAAACAGTTTCTACTTGCACTCACTTAAACAAAATAAAGAACCTAAAAGCTCTTGATGCATGAATGAGTTTGTAATCAATAACGGAGAGAACTCTTACATCAATTGTTATTACTGCAGGTTCATTCACGCCGTGATCTCTTCGGTTGTTCTTCAGTCCACAGCTCACACAATAAAGGCAGAAATTATGGTATAAATTTTTAATTTCTAATCATCTAGAAAGAGACAAGACAACTTAGTAATGGATATTAAGCAAACGGCTTGAGTTTTATTTTACGGTCCATTATGATTTAACATTCTTCAGCCAACTTTCTTTTCTCTCCAATAGCAGGAACATCTTGTGGTTTCTCAGGTAAAGGGAGGAAAAACATCTGAAGGGGTGATTCCACTTTGATGTCAAGTTGGCAGATCTGTCATTCTTTCTTTCTCTTTCTCTAAGCTGATTCTTGGAGTTATGCAGCCTGAAACCCATCTGATCTACTCCAAGATATTTCTCTTATTTCTCCCTACTGCAGCATGTCAACCTTGCTGAGTTTTCTGATATCTCATTGCAACACCTTGATGTTTCTGATCTCCCAACACCTTTCCTGCTGCTGTGTGCATTTTTTTTCACTGCACACCTTGGCAGGTCAACCAAAAAAAAAAAAAAAAAAAAAAAAAAAAAAAAAGGGTGGAAAGGAGATATGAATCTTTTTTTATTATTATGACAAAGCACGGACTGCAAACATTGATTTCCCACAGGCATTTACTACTACAGGGGTCCCCCCCACCTATTGCAGATTTTTTGGAATGTGACTGCAAATTATTCAAGCAAAACCCACCTGTTTGTGGATTTATTTTCAGCATATCTAAAATATTAGGAAGAAATTGAAGCTTGGGAGGCTGAAATACCTCGGTCCAATGCTACTTGACTTGCTATTAGCTAACATTTGCAAAGCAACCAATCCAGTAGCACCATTTATTTTCGTTGGGGCTTATTGGCTTTACCCCCAAGAGCAGAGATAATAAAGACCATGGATGTTAGCCTCTGTGGTAGTGCTAAGATGGTTTCCCCCGTGTGTATTAATACATATTAAGGTTTAATATATATTAATATTTGGTGTTAGAACTATTAAAATAGGCAGTTTTAAGCATCTTTACAGGGAATCTCAAGTATTTGTGGATTTCAGCTATACGCGGGCGGCTGTGTTCCCTAACCCTCAGAGAATACCAGGGTCCACTGTATTATAATTAAATTAAACCTAATGAAAAAAAAATCTAATACACTATATAAAGTTGGGTATTATTTTCTTACATTAATAGCAACATTTTCTTCTAAAGGGGGGTGTTATGTGAAATACATTTTTTTGAGACCTTGCTATAACAGTATTCCCTCATCAAAAACATATCTGGAGTGTTCTTTTGATGCTTTCATGCATGTTGGAGGAATCCTTGAATCTCCCATGGCAGCCATTCAGGGATGCCTAAACGCTTCCTCTCACCAAGTTCCCAGCTGAACTTCTGCCTCACAGAGCCCCCCTCCCCCGCGACTTCCCCACTCAGCTCCTTCAGACTAGCCAACAGCAATTAGCAAACACCTGGTGGAACTGTGCATCTGCTGAGCTCATTATACGAGCTACTTCTCAGTGAAATGCAGGTAAAAACGTTGTTGAAGGGTGAATAGAGGAGTGCTTTTGTGATGACTTCCTGAAGGCAGAGTGTTGGAAAGAGCGGAGCTTTCTTAAAGAGATAGAGGCCCAATTTTAAGCCATTAAATTAGGAAGTCAAATTTCTTTTAAGTCATATTTGATATATATCGCATTTTTATACCAACTGATGGTAAATAGCAACAATACCTAGGTTATTCAAGATCTAAGGTCAAACAGACAGTTCAATGGAAAGTCTGAGGAGCACCATAAAGAATTACAGTAAAATCTCACTCCTTGAAAGCAAAATGCAAAGAATTTTAAGAGCTGGTTGAAAAGTTTTGCACACTTAACCTTCACAGTTTAAGGTTCAGGAGAGGCCCAGCCTGGCATCTTTCGCTGCAGGCAAGCTTGAGGATATTTTCATTAACCCGGTCTTCAATGCCGAGTTGCTCTCCAGCTAGAATAATAACAGACGTGCAGCAGAGATTGAGACAAGACCAGCAGGCTTGCATAACTCGATCTGCAAAGCATGCGTGCTGTGCTTTTCTCTTTTTTCTGCATTTTGTTCATGTTGACATTTAAATGCGGGATTCTGTCTTCACACCTGAACACTGATTAGTGCTTTGAAGCAAAAAGTATTATATTTTGAAGGTTTCTGAACTGCCTGGGATTGTGTCAGGAATCAGGTATGACCATCCGGGCATCTATACAACATTTAATCCTCAAAGTCCCAAATGTATCATTTTAGCTGTCACCTTTCTTTCCTCTAGAGAGGCACAGAGTAAAATATCCCTCTTAGCTGTTCTGCAGGGATTACAAAAGTAAACTGCAGTTTTACAGAAACAGGGGAGGTCATTGCAGCACATTCCTTCCTACCTCGCTCCACTGTCCCTTCTGGTGACTCTTTGTACTCCTCCAAACCTTTACTCTGCTCTCACCTCGTCACTCTATTGACTCTATAGCACAAATATATCCTGCCGGTGATGGCTACGTCTGGGATTTGTATGTGACCTCACACTCCTTGCCTTGGTGTGCAAGGACATGTCAAATAAAGTGCAGGCAGTCCCCCGAAAAAAAATAAATAAAATGCAAAACTGCTTGCCCATACCCATCCAGGAAAAAATGTGCCCCTGCTAATAAAACACTGATAGAGCTGTAGAAAACAGAGTGAAAACTTAAAATTTTGTCCCTATTTCAATAGTTTTTGTTCAACTTTTAATTTTTGCCCCTATTCATGTCCAACACTCAGGAGTAATAGCTCCTTACCTGTCACATACCAACTGATTTTAAAGACAGTTTAAGGAAAATTATTGCTTATTGTATGGACTTAAGAAAGTTGTCCCCTTTTTTCCCCCACTATAACCATTTAACTTGGTCCTCCAGCTGGACAAAACAAGCTGATAAATGTGAAAAAGAACTGTGTGTAGTATGAGTGTTGTGTGAATATCCCAACCAATCCCTAGTTGCTGGAAAGAAGCTGACACTGATTGTTGTTTTTGGCAAAGAGCAATGGCTTGGCAGGCAATTTCAGCAACTGACCTTGGCTCCTTGTCATGCAGTTCTGAGAAAAAAGACAGTGACTGTGACAATAGTTGATAACAAATGATCTTGTACTAAGTGCAGACTAGGAGTTTATATAGGCAGAAGCACAGGTGAATGCAATCAGTAGTCATCAGGGGCGGGAGGGACAGAGCAGAGGAGCAGCACGAGACAAGAAAGGAACAAGCAAAAGGATGACAAAAAGTAGCAATGAAAATTCCAGATTAGCCATTTTTTCTCAAATAAAACGCAATGTTTTTGTTTTAAAATGTTTATAGAAGAAAACTGAATGAAAATAACATCTAGAAACTGAATCTTCACTTGTTGGTCCTGTTTATAGCCAGGCTAACTCAAGCCCAGCAGCCTAGCTAGGTGCTATATGACGTCAGAAACGTCTCTGCTGATCCCTATCAGTAGAGAAGTTTGCAATGGCACATGGATAAAGTGCACAACCTATATAAGGAGACCTCAGTCCTCCACGGGTTCGAGTCCTGGCCCGTTGACCTTTGCCGCATGTCTTCCCCCTCTCTCGTCTCCCTGCTTTCCTGTTTACATCCAAGCAAACACTAACAGGCGCTACAGAAGGCTTGGAAAGTTACACCTAAAACTCTCGTTAGTAATTTTACACATAATACTTGGTGTAATCCATTCATCCATTGTCTATGCCCTCTTAACCATACAGTCATTGGTCAAGGGTATGCACAAGACGGGTTAACAGTGCATTTACTGTAGGAGCAGCACCACAGCTAGCACCAACAGGATGTTAGAAAAGAAACCATTTTAAACTGCTTAAAAAAACTGACTGCTTTTTCAGTTGTCTATTGAATTTTTTTGTCCATGAAGTAAAGTTTGGGCAGCAAGTACTGGACTAGAATCAGTATTTTTAGTCATTTTTACTAAAAACAGCAGTGACTATCACCACTATGGAAAGCAGTCCTCCAGCAAAGACCAAACATAGAAGGTATCACCCCTCTGCTTTGTCTCATGCAATTTATTATACTGTGTCTTACATAGAATAACAATTGTACTAAATTTCAACATAGCTTCCCTAGAAAAGTTGTCTTCATGTGCATCTGGTTGAGTTGTTAATCTTTTCTTTCCTCATCCAACTGTAGGAGCGCCAGGGGAGTTCTCAGTCAAGTTATTGTCTCCATCAGTTTTTTAGTTCCTTTAGTACCTCTGACATTGGTGCTGCTGCCCTAGCAAATGGCTAGACTGTCTGAAAATGTCACAATCAACACTGAATGACACTGAAAATTTGTCAAGAAGAAATGTACGACTTGCATCTTCTTGTAAACAGCCTCTGCATTGTGTTTTCAGTCACACCTGTCAAGTTAGTCCTTAAATAAAAAATATGGTAATATATTTTGAAAAAGAAAAGCCTTGTTTATCGGTCTGTAATGATTTTCATTCAAAAGAGATGTGCTGCTAAATCAAAAACAGAATCTATTTGGGAAAGCACTACCTTGTGTCAAATACAAATCAGCAACGCTTTTGTAAAGCCTTCAGGGATATTTAGATCTCCAAACAGCAGTGCTTATAATGTCACCACAAGGTAAAAGATCAGCTGAAGGCTGTTATTTCTCAGTTTTCTTAGTTTTTTTTTCTTCTCAAGCGATCCTATTCCACAGAATAATGCCTTCATTCAAAATGAAATGTATGGATAAATAAATTATTTTTTAAAATGCTAACTGCTTGAGGGCATAAAGCTATCCCTCATGCACATCTTTCATAATCCTTTTCTTTTGAATATAACTGGGCTCAAGGCCTGAGATAAAGATGCCCGGGTCAACATGATGATCTACTGATCCGTAGTACTTAAAAGTTCAGGCGATTGCCTTTAGGCTGAATGAGACATTGTAAGCTTCTTCATGTTTTCCATAGTCAAAGTTTGAAATCACAAAATTAGGTAGCTACACAGAATGCAGAAACATAGCTTTGAAATTGCTGGAATTGTCAGGCTGACCTAAAAAAAAAAAAAAAAAAAAAGAATACTATCACCCTTATAAATTTTCAAACGGTTCCTTTTGCACTTTGATGTGATTCAATCTATCGTCAGTTGTGGTAGGAATTACATGTACCAGTTCTAAAACGTCTATTATGACATCACATTGGAAAATGCGATACTCTCCAGTTTCTTCTTTCCAGTCTCTCTTCTGGTATGTGAGACACACACACACACACACACATATATATATATATATATATATATATATATATATATATATATATTATATATATATATATATGTTATATACGTGTATATATAGTAGATAGGGATGTATATATAAGGAGGTAGATAAGATAGAGATATATAGAAGAGATAGAGGATATATAGATATATATAGAATGATATATATCGTGTATATATATAGTAGATATATTATAGATATAGAAGAGATATATATAAGATATATAGAGATAATATATATAATATAAATATATATATATAATTATATATAGATATAATAGATATATATATACTATATATATATATATATATATATATAAAGAGGCACAAATAATGTTGCATGGAACTGTACGTTGTTTTCTGTGGCATTTTTTTTATTTGAATGTAATGAAAATGTTGCTGTTTCGTAATTATTTTTCATCTCTCTGGAAAGCTTTCAATTCAAGAACTTACTGAGTTACACTTTTTCAGGTTATGATAATTTCCCATTAAAATTTAACATCTGAATATCAATTAGAGAAAACTCTGCTGAAGAATGGCAGGCGATTTTCTACCGGTATCATTTCTGGGAAAAATACAACCCTGCTTTCTAGTAACAAACACAAGTCGAAGCATGTTTGGCATTCGTGGCATGATCAGAGGTGAATTATGGAGAAAACGGAGTGGGAGCTGAGTTTTCTTCCTACGTTGTTTGGACCAAACATCTGTTGACAAGCCTAGGTCTTTGGAGAGTTTCTCATGCGGACACTGCATCATGAAATGAGCCATTAAAATGCATTCCCAAAATTAGAGCTACCTGTTTAGCTCAACTCAAATAATCACTTCATCAAAGCCCCTGAGCAGAATAAATGAAATACAGAGCTAATTGGAGCCAGTACTTAGCAGCTGCACAGACCTTGTTTTTCAGATTTAAAGTTTAGAAATTGTGCATTTAATAAAATTTGAAATAGATTTTTCATTGTTTCACCTAAAATAGTAAATAGAAATTCCCATAGAGTTCCCAAATTAATCCATAAATATAGTAAAACTTAACCATTTATCTGTGGACTGACATTTGTCATCTGCGGGCATAAAATCCTCCACATTAAATCATGTTCTTTAACCATTAGGCTAGACATGCATTTCTAAGAATCTGTTACATACCTCAGTATAGTAATTGTAGTGATAAGACATTTCAGTTATTCCATGAATAATTTTTCCTTATGTGGGGGCATTTTAGGCATATATTTCAGATTAAATGTCAATAGTTGCAGTTCAAAACATTCAAAGCCAGACTGTCAGCTGATCAACATGTCCGGGTTTTTGCATATTTGTGTTATTTTGCTTTTTTTGTTTCTCAGTAGTATATATTCCTGTGAATTTAGAGTGATTTTGATTGTATGCCTTGTATGAGTATTGGGGGCATTGCAGATCAAAAGAAAAAACTAGGTGGCCACATAGGAGTACATTTCTTACAAAAAACTCAGACATGTGATGATAAGTTTCACATATTTACTTACAAGAAAGAAAAATATTTCATAAATTTGCCAGAAACAAAATGACAACTTTCCATGATTAAAGGCGTAAATTTAAAATATTAGAACAAGAGTATTTTCTGACATTATAAAGTCAGAGATTTGTGACAAATGTGACAAAAGTCCTCAAAGATCCAGGTGGTAAATTTAAAGGATATTTTTTAATCTGGAAATGCACGTGGTAAATCAGTGCTCTATTCCTGTTTCAAAGCGGCAGCTACTGGGTGCAGACTTGCCATGAACTCCTCAAACAGGATCCACAGTACATGCCTGAGATAGTCAGGAGGAAGCTGCAACATGGCTGCATCAGGTCTGCACCCAGGGGATGTCATTGTGATACAGGAGAAGCGTCTGAATCTACGGCTTACACTTTGAAAAATCTCCAGATGAGCATCCCCTGCATTGCCACTTCAATCTTGGAGGACTTCTGACACTTCGTGTCACAAATGTTTTACTTTATTATCTCAGAAATCTTCTGAGTGCTTTTTCTTACAGATTTCTGACTTCACAATATCAGAGAATATCTTAATTTTAATATCATGAATTACATACATGATTATAACTTTTTCGACATTGGAGAATATCCGAGTGTATTCTTGTAAAAATGTAAAACGAATCTCAAGATTTCTTGGTTTTTTGGCTAAAATTTACTCTGTGGCCAATTACTGCTTTTCCTTTATCGACAAGGGCCCTAATACTTTGTCATAGCCTTGAGAGGTCCTCAGTTGCCTCTTCGTTGCTCCTCACTCACCACCAGACTTCCATTCTTAATCAGAACACCTGTTTCTACTCACTAATCAAACTCAAAAAAATTCAAATTCAAAACTACTTTATTTATCCCAAAGGGAAATTAAATGTTGATGTAACTCATTTAGTGAAGGAGTTATTATAGATGGTGATGGCTGTGGGCAGGAAAGATCTCCTGTAGCGGTCCGTTGTACAACCAAACTGAAGAGACTCTGTTTTCCAATGACTGTCTCGTGAAGAGGATGTCCAGGGTTGTCCATAATTTTCTTGATTTTATGTAAAATCCTTCTTTGCATCATCATCTCCAGAGGTTCACTGTCGTCCCCAGAGCAGAACCAGCCTTCTTTATCAGGTTGTTGAGCCTCTGTAGGTCCCTGGCTCTGATGCTGCTGCCCCAACAGATGATGGCAGAGGAGATGATGCTCTCAACAACAGGCTTACAGAAGATCTGCAACATCTTGCTGCAAACCCTTAGTAAGTCATCACCCTTAGTAGTGCATCCATGGTTTCTCAAAATCCTACTACACACAATTAAAATATTTGGTTTGAAAAAAATCGTTCTTCTTGATCACTTTTGTTCTCTTGTTCATGTTTTCAGCTACAACATGAAGCAGCTATGCACTTCAGTCTATGCACTTTTTTTTGTTTATTATTTTTTTTTTTTTTGCTCTGGCTCCATCCTGTCGTATCCTTTCTTTTTATGCAATTATCCAACCTATGTAATAAGAAGTAGTTTCCACTTCCAAAGAAGTGAATTCTGTCCATTTCTAGCCTGGTAAAAATTGTTCAACACTTTGCTTCGTACAGAAGGTCTGGACCCTCGATGATTGAGAAACGATTGCATGCTGGAGGTGTGAACTCTTTTAAAAACATTTATCCAGTCACTAATGTTGTATGTGACGTATGTGACATATGTAAAGCATCAGTTTGACGCTATGAAGCCTGTGGAATATTCCCCGCGCTGTAAACAACCATCCTCTTGTGTGAAGAGAGAAGTGCTGGGCCTAACGAGATCGCCGTTGATGTTAATTCAGTATTTGGAAGTGTAGACTGAATGGCCTCACCCTGCTTTAAACTTCTCCACAATTTAACACACTTGTGACCTCTGTTTAATAATTAGGTGACTTTGGTGGCAACTGGTTGCACTTAGTAGTATAAGAGTAAAAATGAGTTGAATACATACTCACACCACTTTTTTCAGATTTTGTGTTGTAAAAAAAAAATCTTAAAACCATCTATCACAATGTTGTGGTACTTTGAATTGGTCTGTTCTATAAAACATATTGAAGTTTTGGTTTGTAACTACCCTAGCCATTGCCTTCCTACGCAATTCCACTCAATTCTCATCTCCCTTCAGTGCAACATCTAGAATTTGTCTCATTGAGCTTGATTTCTCAGGATGCATTTCATCCTGCCCGATCAGTGAACAGAAGAATTGTGATCAATGATGTCGACCGTCTGTGCTGTTTTAGCGTCATAGTCTCCCTATGGTCGTAGTTTGGCAATGGCAGTGGAGGAAGTGAAAGAACCCATTCAGTTCCTGTTGGCAGTGCTTCCAAATACTGAGCAATTAAAGTCGGAGCAAGAGGAATGTTTCAGACATTTCATTGCTGGCAAAGATATCTAGGCCCTACTCCCTACCAGGCTGTTTACAGTGCATGCAATTTCCGATAAGCTTCATAGTGTAGCTTACTTCACAACTGAACTGGCGCATTACATACATCATGGACAAACAATAGTGATTGGGTGAAATCAGATCCAGTTGTGTAAAGCTTCAACAGAGTCTGTGCCTCCAGCAAGCAGTCGTTCCTCAACAGCCGAGGGTTCAGACCCTCTGTACGAAGCAAAGTAGCAGAACAAGTGGCTGGTTTTTAACGGGCGAGGTTGTAACGTGACATGTAAGAAAGTTCAAGGGGCACACATTTACAGAGCAGAGTATGTTTGGACCTGAAATAGTTTGTGAAATTAAAGTTACAGTGGTCTCAATTTTTATTTTGGTAAAAACAGTCATTTTCATTTCGATTTAGTTTACCTTTTCGTGATGTTTAAACATCAAAACCTCTTTGCTGCAACAAGTACTTTCCAAAAACTTTGGTGCCTAATCCTGCTCTGCTCCAGCACAGCATCCATTCCTGTTGCTTCAAGTTGATCATTAAAAGTAAAATGAAGCAGACTGCTTATTAACTTACTCTGAAGATCTGCAGTCGCTATTCAAAACAAACCCATGCTGTGCCAAGGTGTGATGTTTGCTGGGGATGGGCAATGGGCAGTACTTTGGACAGTGAATTAAAGATCCATTAAAACTGAAGCGCTTCCTGCTCCTTTCTAGGGAGCAGATGAGCAATTCGTTAAGCAGACAGCTTGGAGAGTACAGAGCATTTGCTCATGACTGACTGCAGTGGATTCTTACTCTCTGTGTGCTGAATTTCAGTATGTTTGATGTTGAGAACAACCTCCATCCAGCAGGTTGCTAAATAATTAAAAGTGCATTTGATTTGTCTGCCTACTCATTTCTTCATTAAGCCATACTGAAGGGGCAGCTGTTAAGCTAAATGCGGTAGGTTTATGATAGTTTATATTAGGAATGTAATGCCTTCCGACTAAATGTCTTTTTTTAAGTATAATCACTGTTCTATTCATCATGCAAATTGGTGTTTCAGATTTTAATTATATAGAATTATGTTTACGTAAGTCACTGTAATTCTACATCTTCAAACTGACTGCGAAGTCTAGATAAAGGTTGTTAAGAGATGTAAGCAAATTGTTCAGATAAATCCTACATTTGCTGTCATCAAAATGCCACTCCTCAGGATGATTATCTGAATTCAATGAAAAACGAAGGGGAAGATTTGTATGTTTAATTAGCAAAATTAGCTATGGCTGGACATAGATCTCTAATGTGGTCCTTGGTATGTGTGGAGTATGCATCGAAAGGCAATAGTGGGAAACACTGATAAAACAATATTGTCACCCTTCCATGTGGACAAATGTCTTCTCTCCTGCTTGTTCAAGTAAGAAAGCATTTTCCATCACCTTTAAGTGAGCAAAAGAAACCTGGCTAGCATAGCAATAATAGAGATTAAAAGCTATAAAAATAGCTATTACTGTCTCAAGGTAGCTTTTAAACAGAATAGGCCTGTTTTGACAGCAGGTTTCGCATGATTGTTTGGTTTTAAGATGTGATTAATTGACATGACAAAATAGATACCAAAATATTGGTTCTCACATGTGTGCTTGAAGGAAAGATGAGTACAGGCGAATCCTGTTGGTGCAAGTCGGTCTTAAAAACATGATTTTACTTTTATCATTAACATTCAAAATAAATTGGTGCTATTCATCCTCTGATTCCAGTGAGACAGACAATGAGAGGCTGGACAGAGCGCATACCAGTGTTCTTTACTGGGGGAAAAAAACTTGATCGTAAATTGCATGAATTAATGACTCACCAAAAGGCAGCAAGTCTGAAGAAAAAGAAGAGGTTCAAGAAGAAAGCCTTGTGATACCCTTTATGGGAGGGCAGCAGAGGTGGAAAAAATATCAACAATGCAAATATTATTTAGCCTCTTTCTCAGGCCTTTCCTGAACATGGTCTTGATGATGGTTCTGATATCAGAGGTGCAGTAAAGTGAGTATTTTATCTTGGTCTGGAATTAATTTTACAGGAATAAAGCTGCTTTTTCAGTTTTGGCTGTTGTGCTCAAGTTAAAACATCAAACACAAAGGTTGCTTGCTGAGCTTAAGTTCTCAAAAATTTTAATAATAAATTGCAGTCAGAAGACACAAACAAAAAAGCAAAACTTGTGCACATAGCCACAAAAGTTATATAAACAAACGTTGAATGTCCAACGGTAGAGAATGTCAATGTCAAATTTATTTGTATAGCACCTTTAAAACAACAACAGTAGACAAAAGTGCTTTACAATTTACGCCAACCATCATAACATAATGACATTTGCATCATTATAATGTGCAAGTAGCCACTAACAACAGACGGTTTAAAGTGGGACAGATAACGTCTGTGTTTGCCTTCAGTGCATCTGCAATGCGTCGCATTACACCAAGCAATGCACTGGAGTCTTCTGGAATACAACTCGATTCATTTCTCTTATGTACAGCAAAACCATTCATCATCCCTCCCCATATCCTCCAAAAGGTCGAAGGCGTACTCCCTCTTTCTTTTACCTGTGTGGAGCAAAAACAGCAGAGGAATTTTCAGTGATGACAAAATTAGGCAATGGATTATACTGAAGCATAAAGGAGATCCAGAGTTCCATCACTTCTTGGGATTAGATGACATAGTGTGACATATGATTGAGTTACAGACCGAATGGTCTTGAGTACTTTATTAAAATAGAGTTCAGTGATGGGGGGGCATGTTGATTTCCCAGGTCCATCCTTCCTGTATAGAGAGAATGCAGTTACAAATGTCAAATTATGTTCTCCTAGCATTTTTGTAGGTTTAACTCATCAATTTAACAATGTAACCTGTCAGTGGCCCAAGTGTTCACCCCGTTCTGGTTTGTCTCCTCAACAGGGCAGCGCAAAAAGTGGAGTCATGCTCCAGGTGCTGCTTAAAAGCTCTTGGAGCAAACTAATGTGATTCGGAGGGTAGAGCTTAGAACAGTTATGCAAAATTAGATTCATTCTTTTGACTTTATGTAAATATTCACATTCATCGGATGCTATTAGGGATGGGAATTGACCTGACAGTTACAATTCAACCGTTATGGAAAACTATTTGGCTATAGCATCCTCATTATATCGGATTAATTTAAAAGGATCATAACAATTAGGCATTTTTGATCAGTTAATGCATATTAATAATGCTTCTGATTTGAAAAAAATGTGGGACACACAACACTTGAAAAAGCAGCTTTGTCAAACCCAGCTTATTTTTGTTGCATAATACTCACGGGCAATCTTGTTTAGACAAAGTGTGGAAAAAATGACAGCTGAGAGAGGAATGGGAATGATGCCTCTTTCATCAAAGAGGCTGCTGAATTATTCAGCCAAATTAATCAAAGTTCATAAAAAATGTAGCTCTTTGACATAGCGCCGCCTCTGTGACAGACACATCCTTGCAAAATTAACCATGAAAAGCTTATGTGAAATCCTGAAAGGTCCTTTCATTATTAAGGAACTCCAGGGTTTGCACTTTGGAATAAGGAATTAATAAGTAGAACTGAGGGACCCATAAAGCCATGTCCTGGTTTCCTTGAACAGAAATCAAATTTGTTGTTTGGCATTTTTTGAAAACAAGTTCAAAACAAGACATGAATAGAACATTGGAAATGTCATTCAAATCTGACTTGAAGTGTCAATGGGATGCAAGTTATTGCAGTTATGCCCTAATATTCTCCGTAATCATTCTATGTCCCAAGTAAGGCAGAAAACTCAGTTTTTTTTGTTTGTTTTTTTTTTACTGGTTTTTAAATGTGATTTTGTAATGTGTGCCAGAAAACCTACGTGAGGTTAAAGAAGATGCTGATTTTCATGAAACTCATTGTTTATAATGTTTCTTTGTTTATTTACAACCCCCTTTTTCCTCATATGTAGTTTAGTTTTGGTTAAATAAATCCATTTTGTGACATTTCTCATTTTCACAAGTAAATATTAGGGATGGTCCATTCCAAATTTTTGCTTTGTTTTATGACCCCGATATCGGAATTCAAATATCTGCTAATATTCTCTCACAACTTTATCAGAATATTTTATACAGGTGTGCTAAACTGTTCAAATTCTTGGATATTTTTTGTAAAAAATTGTGTTAAAGTCATGCTTTGTAAAAAAAAAAAAAAAAAAAAAAAAAAAAAAATTACACATACACACTTTTGGACTCATCTGACGTGCTTCTTGAGCAGCTGAAAGGGTTTTAACTGCACTACAGTAATGTCGCTGTTAAAACGGTATTCAAAGCAAACAATCTGTCAGAGTTTTCACAGCATATTGTTTGGCTCTTGGGTTACTACATTTGGTGGTTAGAACAAAAGTTATAGTTTGACACTATTTTTTTCATATTCAGACACTGATGAAAAAATGGGGATTTTGCTGAAGCAAACTCTTAAGTGTAAACATGTTTGCTTGGAGAGGTGATCTTGTTTGATTTAGATTTAAAAGCAATCAGCAGAAGTTTTGTACTGACAGAGGATAAATATAAAATACCGTGAAGCAACACATTTTACTTCCCTAATCAACTTTATGTTCACAAATAACATCTGCAGTCTCTTCAGTGATCTGGCTGCTGACTCCGCTGGATCGAGCTGTCTTCACCACGACATAAACAGTGCTGTGTGCTTTCAGCTTGAAGTTATTTTTTCCCTAGAAATGGGAATCCAATTGTTTTATATCAGGCAAGCTGTTTCCAAAAGAGACTTTATGGTGGGTGAGGAGAAATCTGTTCCCATCACCTGTCTCACCACTTTTCCTGCACATTGGAAAGTAGCAGTCCTCACACATTGATTTTGTGTCAACCAAAAATGGTCACTTTGATGAATTATATTCCTGTGGACTGAGAGTGCTTACTTGATTATTTCATGCTATCAAACATAGTCACACATCTATTTGACATATTCCAGTTAAAATGTCTTTTTTTTTGTCAATAAATTAATTTGCTTTCTGTTCACACCTGTAGAAGCAGTTGCAGATGCTGTCATTAGCCATGTAAAAAAAAATAATGCCAGTTTTTGAGGGCATGACTCAACATTTTCTTTTTAGTTGGAAAACTTTATTTTTAAAACAAATGTAAAAACTTTTCTGAAATTCCTCCTCTGGAAGTTTGCTCAAAACACAGAGCTGACAACTATTTTGGATTTTTTTTTTTTTTTTTTTTTTTTTTTTTTTTTTTTGTCACGGTCCACAGGTGGTTGTGTTTTTGGTTTTCATTTGAGTTTGTGTTTTAATCATTTCCTTGTTGTCTTATTGATATTCTATAAGTCTTGCCTTATTCAGTTCATTTCTCTGTGTTCAGTGTTGTTACAAATGGTAGTTCATTTCACTGTGTTTAGTTTCTTTGTTTATTCTTGTGTTCTATCCGTTGTCCATTTGAATTACTTCTCCTGTTGTGAGGTGTGTTTTTTTGCTTTTGTTTCTCGACCCTTTGAGTGAATCCTCTCAGTTTCCCCCACAGCTGTTCCTTATTGCCTCTCATCAAAGCTCTTGTTATTTTCCACCCTTGCCTCAGTATTTAAGCTCTTTTTTATTGTTTCTTTGCTGGATTTTAACATTCCATTGCCCGTTTCTATGTCCATGGTACTTGTCCAAGACTTGTAGGAGTTCTGTTGTTATTAAATCTTTAATATGCCTTACTCGACTCTGCTTCGGCATTATAAAATATGACATTTTCTCTCTTTACACTGAAATATCTTCAAAGAAGGTCGTGCAGAGGAGCAGACTGCTAAGCATGGCTTTATTCATATATGTTAAAACTCTAAGCAATCCGATGAATATTTGAAATGTGATTTACGAGATTGTTATGGATCTGATGCTCTTTTTGATCAAAATTTGCTCTGTAAAATGTGTAAAAAAAACATCCAGACTGTGGCTTTGTCGTGAATGTACTTCAGCCGAAACATTTTTCTTTGGCAATCAAGTATTTTACTGACTTGAAGGTAAATACATTACACAGATGACAATACAGCGATATAAAATCAGTGTTATGCCATACACCATATTGTAAAGCATCTGCTTGTACACATGTATGTACTGTGTGCATGTAGACGTATTGTATGCAGCAGTTATGTGTTGGCTCATTTTATGGTCTATCAACTCAGGGCTTTGAGGAAACAAGGGAGAAATATTCTTGGAAGTAATTACTCATGGCTTATTTTTTTTCGTTTTCTAACCATTGTCCGTGTGTTTTGAATTTTTACATTTAGTCATATTTGGACTGATTTCACTGCAGCACAGTTTTTAAGATTAAGAATTTGAAGGGTTTCTTATTTCTTATAATTAAGTTCCCAGTTTAGTTCTCCATCTGGCTGTAGAAATATATTTTTTGCAGACAGAAGCAATGAAATTAACACAGTTATGTTTTTGGAAGCTTTATGTTTGGTTTATTTTAATAATTGGGATTTTTATTTTTATTTTTATTTTTTATTTTTTTAAAAAGATGTGGAGCTGGGGATAAGAATTTGAAACCAAAGGCCTGTTAATTAGCAGATTTCCTACTGGACTCTACTGCTCTGGCAACTTACACCAAAAATATTGCTGAAAAGTGAACAAAACTCTGCAGATAATGAGTCTAGTCCTGTGTATCACTTTATTTGCATTTCTCACTTTGTTCAACAACTGCTCCTCATCTTTTCCCAGAGCTTAACCCTTTTTTTTGTTGTTGTTTTTAGAAATGTGCAACTACAGTTTATTCAAGTCACAGAATGATTTGTGCTGCAAAATTCAATGAGCAATAGGCATGGCTTCAACATCAAAGCTACACAACCAAATGTTTAAAACTGAGTTTAATTTTCACCATGAAATGATCAATATCTGTATATAGGTTAAGACTATTTAAGACCAAGCTCAGGCCCTCATAACTCGGCTAATACTGAATGCAAAACAGCTAATTTCAGTAAATCATGCAGTCAGCTTTCAGAACTACAGTCAAACTTAATTTTCAGTGTAAATTAACTTATTTAACTCTTTTTAGCTTAGATATTGCAGTTAAAACATCACCGTGGGTCTTTGTTGGCTCAATGCTTATAGGGATAGATAAAGAAATAAATATAAAGACATCTTTTACATATTTGTTATTTACTGACAGAATGAAATGTGTATTTATCTCTGTAGTTCATCAGAAAATATAGCTGTGCGTGCTACACCTTGACAGGATATCTCCTGGGTATTATGAGTGACAGAGTAAATTTACATTTGAAGCAAACCATAATTTCCTATTAGAACTACTATGTAGTTTGAAGAGACACCGCCAATATCTCTTCACAGTAGACTCACCCAGATGTACGAAGCACTCTCAAAGGCGATTTATGCTTCATTACCAAGAAGTCTCAATGATACCATCCCAAACATAATTAATTTAGTTCACATAGAAGAAAATCACACACTTTGATATGAATCATAATGTCCAACCATATCAACATGGCAACTCATATGGATTTGTACTGTAGCTCTGAAGCTCCGCCCTCAGTGTCAGGCCTGACTTACAGAGTTCAAAATGTGTCTTTTTATACCCAAGGACAGAAGAGGTAAACAAATATTTACATGGCAGATCTGTGAGAAATAGCTTCCCAACAGAGTGCTGTGAGAACTGACTTCTCATAAAAAGTTTTGGGGGAAATTTCAGGATGAACCTAAAATGCATTTTAATCTTTACAAGTGAACCTAATGTGATATTCTGCAAACTTTTGAATGCACATATCCAACTGCAACTTACAGTACTTTTTGCACAACTTGCTGCTCGGTAACAGGTGTTTGATCCATTAATCAACCAATAAATGTCCTCGTTAAATCAGATTTGGGATTTAAACAGTTCCCCTCATGCTGTTCACATTTTGACACCATGAGACCAAGACGACACCGAACAACTGATCAACAGAAATTCGCCATAGCGAGGCTTCAAACAGGCTGTTCTCAGATGGATGTGGCTACTGAGCTTCGAGCAGGGGTGGACAACGTCAGTCCTCGAGGGCCTGGGCTCCTGCAACTTTTAGATGTGTCTCTGCTTCAACACGCCTCAGTCAAATGGCTGAATTACCTCCTCAGTATGCAGACAAGTTCTCCAGAGTCTTGCAAATGACCTGATCATTTAATTCAGGTGTGTTGAAACAGAAATACATCAGAAAATTGCAGGACATAGACTCTCGAGGACTGGAGTTTCCCACCCCTGGCTTAGAGTGTCATCAGCAGGTTGCAACAGAGATACAGAGAGACTGGAAGAGTCACAGAAAAGCATAGAAGCAGATGTTCTTTGGCTACATCCCCTAGTGATGGCCGCTTCATTGTGAATAGTGTCCTGCGGAACCAGACGATGAATGCCAATCAAATTCTGACCCACTGAAGGGAGGTGAGAGGCCCCCAAGTGTCACGTCAGACCATTCAAAAACCGTTTACATCAGCGTGGTCTGTGTTCTAGATGACGTACAAGCACCTGACCACAGCGCCTAGCACAGGTGTCTATCCATCAGCCACTGTTGCCACCAGACAAGCTTTTGGTGGTGGTGGTGTTACAATGTGGGAAGGTTTGTCTAATCCAGTGTTTTCCAACCCAGGTCCTCTCGGCGCACTGTCCTGCATGTTTGAGATGTTTCCCTGCTTTAACACCCCTGATTTGGATGATTGCAGTTCAGCAAAGGGATGATAATCAGCCATCAACTGAAATCAGGTGGGTTGAAGCAGGGACTCATCTAAAACATCCAGGGTACTGGAACTTGAGGACCAAAGTTGGGAAACACTGGTCAATACAGAACTGCCCTACACACTGACAGCCCATACTACCTGAACAGCCTTACCAGTCCAGTCGCTGTGCCCCTGCATGAGCAACACAGGCCTGATTTCTTCTTCACACACGACAGAGCTTCAGCTCATCAAGGTTGCATCATTATGGAACGGCTGCTGGAGACTTTGGTACCTCAAATGTAGTGGCTTGCACTTTCTGCAGAGCTGAATATCATAAAACCAATGGGATCAGCAGAGTCACTGTGTTGAGGCTCATAAAGGCTGAGTAATAGTCCCGCTTTTAGAGGTTTGCTTTGAGTGCACGCGAGCCGAGCAAGCGGCGTGGCTTTTATCCCTGATGCATGCCTGTTTTTTTGTATTATTTATTTCGAATATGTAAATGATGCCTAGCTCCCCACTTATTACAAAAAAAACATATATTTTACATTATCAAACAAAACTTAAGGAATATAATAATAATAATAATAATAATAACTATAGAACACTATAACCAAAGAAATAGCTGGCATATTCAAAAAGGAGTAAGAAGCATAGCTTATTTTACTGCTTCTAACCCAAAATTTCAGTCTCAAAAATTTCCAGTCATGTTTTCTTACAAAGAAATAATATTGGTTTAATTTGTCTCCACTTTCTGAATCGACTCATCTTTAATTCACAAATGCAACAGACAGATTTCTGCGAAATCCCCTATGTGTGTGATAATGTATACAGTCAGAAGAATTTTCATTTAGTTCACTTTGCAGAACTGCTCTGGAGATTTCCATGTACAATTACATTGTTCACACCCTTTAAAGAAGAAAAAAGGTTCAGGGAAAAAAGAGCCTTAAATGCAAAATAAACCTTTTATCTCCATGCTGAAAGGTTTTCAGTGCAATATTAACAGGGGTCCACAAGGAAATGAGTGACGAAGCAAGGTGTGAAAATAGTGGCCCTCTCCGGTTTTTACCTTTTTTACCCTGATTAGACATTCAGGTGTTTAGGTTAATTGGGTCTCAGTGTATTTTTATTGCTTTTTTTCAGATTCACTGCTGATCATCCAATTAAATGTATCCAATTAGTCTAACAAGGCAAGCAAAGGCATTGTTTTATGGTTAAATGACAACAAATGAAGTTTTAACTTTATTAAATTAATTGAAATATTAGTGGATTTAAGAAAAAAAGTAAATATTTCAAAGAACCTTGTGAGAACATCAACTCTCGCAGTTTGTCGTTTTGAAGGTTTTTACACTCAGACTTCAAAAAAGCAAAGTGTTCACAGCAGGCGGTGATTGTTCTGAGAAACAGAAATCATCAGTGGTGCTCATTTTCCTTTGAAGAATTTAAAACTCTTAGGGGTTCAGAGCATACAGCAAGGCAATATCCTGATTCTACCAGAAGACATGTCTATTAAAGCACCTGTGGGAGTATTAGGCCCATTATCAAAATCCTATTAGCTCTTCTGCGTCACTGCATGTCACTGTGATTTGATGACTATCGACATAGTTTAGGTTCTGTATCTCCTGTGAGGTATATGTGGGAAGTGAGATGAGTTTTTCTTCTGAGCATATGAAAAATAGTGCCTTAGTCATCCCAAATTATCTGCATCAAGAGGTTGACATTTATGCCTGAAAGCTTGATCGCTAAATGTTCTGCACAGGGTGGTTTGGATTGAACTTTGCTGCAGATGTTAAGTTTCCAAAGAGAACAACTGCTATAGTCATTTTTGAGCATCATAAGATCTTTTTCAACATTTTTTAGGGAAAAATTATCTTCATTACATATCGAACTGATTATTAATATCATTTTGTAGAAAGAATTGCTTCTAAAACAGAAGACGAGCCAAAAAACAAAATATTTTACTTATCTCCAAATCCAATGCATGTTTCATTTCTATGAACAAATGAAGGAAGTTGTTTGGTTGTACTGATGGTAGCAGATGAAGTCCTTGAAGTTTTGACTGAGAGAACAATTTCAGGATGAACCTTGATGGTGTTTTCCATTAACCTGAGATGTAGGAACTCAGATGTTCGAAGGGTACACGGTACAAGTTGTGTCACTTTTCAGTCACAAAACACAATCCTGGGATTTCTTTGTGACAGACCAACATAATGTATTTTATAATTGTAAAGTGGAAGGAAATTACATACAGGTGGACGAAGTTGATGAAGGTTTTGCAGATGACAACAAGCTCTACCTTTCCCATCAATTCATGGTTCAGTATTCACCCGTCTGTGGATTTGTATGTGGAATGTAACTCCAAATTATTATTGGAAAATCAATCTTTTGGCAGATTTTTTTTTTTTTTTTTATCTAAAATATTCTAAAGGAAATGCAGCTTTGAAAGCTGACATGCTTACGCTGAAAGCTACTTGACACACTGTTGGCGCTGATTGGCTGTACCCCCAAGAGTGGAGATGAGAAAGACCCTGGATGTTAGCTTCAGCAGAACGGCTTCAGTTCAGTTCAGTGCCTTTACTGTCCCCCAAGGGGGGAAATTTGCTTTGCAGCCAGGCATTTCAAACATACAAGATAACATAAAATTCATAGACAATGTTAAAAACAGACAAAGCATACTAGGACTAACTCATAAATATATAAAACCGAATTTTAACTCACAAATTTAGGGACCTGATTGCTGAGGGCACAGAGGAGTTCCTCCATCTGTTGCTTGTAATCCAGGGAACCTAACCCTTCGCCCAGAGGGGAGAAGCTGGATCTCTGAATTTAAAGGGTGGTCTGGACAGCGTAGGATGAGCCTTGCCTTCTGAGCGGTACGGCAAATAAAAACGTCATTCAGAGAAGTTGGGCTGCCCCAGTTATCTTGTTTGCCGCTATAACAGTTTTGATGAGGCAGTTTTTATTTTGAACACTTAAATTTCCAAACCATGCAACCATAGAAAAAGTTAAGACAGATTCAATAAAAGAGGCTCTCGATCCTTCTGTTTACACTAAAAATGTTTAGCTTTCCACTGTGTGTATTATTGTATATGAAGGTATATTTGGTGTTTGAACTATTAAAATAGGCAGTTATAAGCATTTTTAAGGAGGGTCTCAAAAGATTTCAGCTATTCGTGAGCAGTTGTGGTCCCTAATTCCTGCAAATACCGGGGGTCCGCTGTACTTCTTATTAGTTGCACTGGATTTTATTGATGAATGTCAGAAAAAGGGGCTGCACACACCACTTCATTTTTATTTTAAAAAAAAAGTTAAACCATGCAAAATTTGCCTTTCACTTCACAGTCATGTTCTACTTCGTGTTGGTTGGTCACATAAAATCCCAGTCAGGTACGTTGAAGTTTACGGTTGTAAAAATACGCCAGTATGAGACATTCTTGTCGCCACTGATCAGGTTTTGAGCTGCTTGTTTTAACCTCCCAGGTGACCCCCTGACATTGAATCTAGTGGTATCCTTTTTAACTTTCTATTTTCACCTCTTTACTGGTCATCAAAATTTAGAAAATCATAAACTCGAACACTTTTGCGAACTAGCTGAAATGGTAAATAGAGGGAAATAAAAACAGTTAGCCTTTGTAGAGCATCCGTTTTTATTCTTTGGATCTTTTGTTTATTTTCAGAATGTTCTACTATAAATTGCATTATTTAAAACAGTAGCCATTTGCTCTCAGTGAAGGAGTAATACACTTTGTCTCCTAATAATGGATGTTTCCAGCCCTAATTAAAGCAGGATCTTTGTGGATTCACCGTGTGTGTCTACTCACTGCCTTATTACACACATGCACATCAAGCTAGAATCTCCACAGAACATCTGACAACTTTAACTTCTGTTATTTAAAAAAAATAATGCGGCTGCCTGTGGGCAGTTTTGTTCCCACTGTTTTCCTTTATTCTCCTTGTTTAAACGGAAATGTCTCTGTGATGCTCGCTGACTGGTTTACATCCTGTGCTCTGTTCTTATCATCATAAGATGATAAGTTACACATCATATGGCTCCCTGCATCCTGTCTCGATTGTTGGCATTTCTTTCAAGCCTGAGAGTTTGTCATGAGGACTATGGGCTGGATCGCACCCGCGTTAAGATTAATTTGTCTTGCTGCTCAAGTTCTTATGCTTTCTTTCATACAAATGGGAACCTTGGACACTAAAAGCAGATGTTGTGGCAACATGTTTTGGGATGCTAGCTGGAATGTGGAAAGCTAGAACAATGGTGACTTTTTTTTCTCTTCTTCAAAAAAAAAAAAAAAAAAAAAAAAAATCTTAAAAATTTGAAATGTGTTTGTTCCAAGTCCCCATTGATCTGATACCCCTGAATGATTCTGAACACAATTAAAAGTTGTTATTTTTTCCTTTTACAAGTTTAGATGAATAAATAATTACATAACTACTTCATTTTATCACGTGGAATAAAACAGTATTAATATATATTTATTCTTGCTGATGCAAAGTTTTTGTTTAGTGTGGGATTTTTGTCCTTATTCTGAAAAAGAATGACAAACCAGATCTGGGGAATTGATTGCAGCAAAGGTTCAAACTGGCTGCAGCTCTGCTGGGAGCATTTAAGTCGATGTGGAACCGAACGCGAAGCAGTCAACCATCAGGTTGCCTACACAGCACTTTATTTATTTCACACCTCTTTGTACTGACCTGTTTCCAACTTTTATAGGTCTGTCTGATTCAGTGTTTGTCCAGCATCCCCATCAGAATAGCGAGTAAAAGATTTAAGACCAGATAATGAATGGAAAAACTTAAGAAGGCCTTTAAAAAGCAAGACACTTCATGTTTTAGCAACAGAAATGTGTCTATAGCATTGATGCCTACATCCAGTCCTAAATAGCTATCATCTTGCAGCCTTTGGACTTTTTAGACTTGAGGACCACAGCTGGCGTATTTGGATACAATTAATCAATTTAATTCTTTGATACTGCTAGGATTATAACCCAGTGTGACCTGATTAATCTCTCAAATAGTGATGAAAGAATTTGGCTCACTCTTGTTTATAGTTTTACCTAATATTTGATGGGAGTTGCTTGCATGGTCCTCTTGCAACATTTTATGTACATTTTAAGCTTTTTGCGAACCCCCCAGTATTCACAGGGTTTGGAGACCACAACCACCCACAAAACAGCTGAAATCCGCAAATACTTGAGCCCTCTGTACTCTAAGGGTACGTTCACACTGCAGCCTGAAGTGACCCAAATCCGATTTGGTTTTTTTGAGGTTTCTGATTCAATTAATATTTTGCAAGTTATGCCGCACCATTACCGTCCATGTTTACTTCTGCAAACACTGAGCGCACTCGCTACGTGTGGCGTTATGACATCTTCTACTGTGCATGCGGGACACTTTTAGGTTGTTTACAGTTCACGCTGGAGATCACATACAACTCGCATACACTTGGAAATGTGCACAATCACACAAAAAAAATTGGATTTCACAAAAAAATCGAAATTGAGTATTAAGGGCTGCAGTGTGAACGTACCCTAAGTGCCTATTTTAATAGTTCAAACAGCAACTACACCTTAATATGCATCAATACACACAGCAGAAATCATCCTGGCACTACTGCAGAAGCTAACATCTTCCTTATCTCCGAAATTGAGGGTACAGCCAATCAGCGCCAAGGAAAATTGATGCTGCTCCTGGATTGGCAGCTTTGCAAATGCAAACCAATAGCATGTCGAGTAGCATCGTGCCAAGGTATTTCAGCTTCCCAAGCTTCAGTTCCTTCCTAATATTTTAGATATTAAAAAAGTCTCAGAGAAAGTCAAGGAAATTGGCAGATTTTCCACGAATAATTTGGAGTTAAATTCCACAGAAAAATCTGAAAATAGATCAATCCATGAATATTGAACCATAAACAGGCAGGGGTCCAGTGTATAGATATTTTGCTTTTTATTTGGATCACTTTTACACACCACTTCTGGACAATCTCCTGCAGCTACAGCAGCTCTTCGACTGCTGCGCTGTTACTAAAAGCAGCCAAGCATGAACACCAAGTACAGAAAGTCATTTTAACATTTGATCAAAAAGTGCACCTATATCTAATTCCTATTTGACTTATAGATATCTGAAACAAGGGTTTCTCTGAGTTAAGAGTGTTCATTCTAGATAGGAAGACTGTATTTGTCAATAGCTGTAAACCAAATACACACGAATGTGAAAATGCGACGGCATTTGTCCCAGGTTGCAGAGGCAACGGTCCAAGAGGGAAACCCAGACATCTCTTTCCCAAGCGACGCGCTTCGGATTAATCTAGGTAAAATCCCAGGGCATTCCCTGGTCAAGAGGGATTTATAGTCCCTCCGGTAGTTTCCCCAAGCACTTCTCCTCCCAGTGGGATGTGCCCGGAAAATTTCCAAAGGGAGGGATCCAGAATGTATCCATCACACCAAACTTCTTGGTGATGGCAAAGTTTTTGACTTTAACTGCTCTTAGTATTTACTCAGGTTATCTGTGTCTAATAATAAAATTAGCTTGGTGATCTGAAACATTTGAGTGTGACAAATAACGCTAAACCTGAAGAACTCTGTCGGAGGCCAGTCTTTTTTCACAACACTCGAGTGACCGCTGTTCAACTACATGGAATCCTTTTTAAGCCCTCTGACTGCTAAATAATGAGTCAAAACACAGAAACATCTAAAAAACCTAAAATATCACAGAAAACATTTAATATCTTTTGTTGCACATTTCAGAAAGTGAAACTGAACAGCGAGTTTCCGTGTTTGTGGATTTCAGCCATTTGCAAGCGGTTGCGGTCCCTGACTCCCGCAAATACCGGGAGTCCACTGTATTATATAGATTAATTACACATAGAGAAATATATGTATATCAAGCCTTAATTTCTTGTAAGTTTGATGAAATCCTGTCCAAATGTTTCCTTAACCTCCGAATAGCCTCTCAGTCTGGGCCAATAGGCAACATAATCATGGGGAAGATTGATGACTGGACGGATGTCCAGAAGACAGTCATTGACACCCTCCACAAAGAGGTTAATCAACAAATGTATACTGATAAAGAAGCTGGTTGTGCACAGTGCGCTGTATCCAATCATATTAATAGAAAATTGAGTGGAAGGAAAACGTGTGGGAGGTAGTATTGGAATATGTTTTGTTTCATTAACACAGCACATCCTGTGTTTACCCCCACAGCGAAAAAGTAACGCTTCAGGTGTCTATTGTCTTTGGTTTTACAGGTGGTCAGCCTAAACTCTTTGGTGTGAAAAACTCAATAGAATGACTCTCCAATGTGATGCTCCATCCCTTTCCGAGACACAACGGAAAGGGATGGAGAAATTCTGATATGTGTGATTTCTGGTGGCAACGGAGTTAGGAGTTCATCGCATAATCGGCAGGTTGCCAGTTCAAGCCCCACTCTGTCTCTCTCCATTGTTATGTCCTTGGGCGGGACACTTCACCCACCTTGCCTAAAAAAATCAGTGCCTCCCATGATGGTTGCAGCCTCAGACACCCATCTACCTCGGATGGGCTGTACTGATGTAATGTAATTTCCCCCCTGGGGGACTAAAAAAGGTAGATTGCTAATTTGGAATAAGCAATCTGGTTTTGGAACCAGAGGCTATGGGCAGTCAGCTTGGGGCAGGTTTTAATATTACAGCAAGAAAAGGTGCAACAGCGATAATTGCAGCCTTGGGAGGATTGTCCAGCAAAATGTATTCAATAATTTGGGGGAGCCTCATAAGGAGTGGACTGAGGCTGGAGTGAGAGCATCAAAAACTAAGGAGAAAAAGAACCTGGCTGTTGCTCAGTGGTCTAAAGTCTTCTTTTCAGATAAAAATAAAGTTTGCATTTCATTTGGAAATCAAGGTCCCAAAGTCCGGAGGAAGAGTGGGGAAGCACAGAATTCAAGTTGCATCAAGCCCGATGTGAAGTTTCGCCATTCAGTGGTGAGTAGTACAATCAATGCACCCGTCAACCAGAAAATGTTAGAGCACTTCATGCTTCCTTTTGCCAACAAGCTTTATGGAGATGTTGATTTCATTTTCCAGCAGGACTTGGCTCACACTGCCAAATGTACCAGAAGCTGGTTCGATGATCATGGTGCTACTGTTCTTGATTGGCCAGCAAACTCCCCTGACCTGAAGAGACTCCATGGAGAGTCTATAGAGATGAGACACTAGAACCAACAATGCAGATGACCTGGAGGCCACTATCAAAACAAGCTGGGCCTCCGTTACTGTTCAGCAGAACTACAGGCTAATTACCACGCTGCACTGATGCAGTAATTCATGCAAAATCCCCACCCCCACCCCAACCAAGTATTGAGTGGTTCGTAATGAACATACTTTTCAAAAGCCTGACATTGTTTAAAACATAATTTTTTTTATTATTCTTTTTGTAATATTCTAAATTTCTGAGACACTGAATTTTGAGTTTTCACTATCTGTATAATCATCAAAATGACAAGAATTAAAAGCTTTAATTAAAACATTTCACTCTATTTGTACAGAATATATATAATGTGAGTTTCACTTTCTAAAATGAGTGAGACAAAACATTGAACTTTTTCATATTTCAAAGGTTTTACATGTTCCTGTATTGTCTTAATTTGTTCACCATCCAAATGCTACATAAGTGGAACCCAACCAGGTCACTGGACTTCATAGCTTCAGCAGCCTTCACTCACAGAAAGAGAGAGACTGCTGTCCTTGCCACACACCTCCAACTATAATTACTTGGCATTAAAACTTGCTTTTGGAAAAAAGTGCTCATTTTCTCTTGCATAAGAAGAGTGTCAGTGGATAGCCTCTGGTGAAATTCCCTGTAATAAGGTGATTTTTCAAACAAGCCTAATGTGGGGTTGAACAGGGTGAAGGTTTTCGGAGAAGGACAGTGATGACACATCAGAAAACATCTTTTCGGCCCACTAAGCCAGCTTAGTGGGCCTGCTTTTGCATAGCCTCCAAAATTTCCTTTGTTTGTCTATCTAGCAGTCTGACTGGACTGATATTACAGCTCAAGTAACCCCCAAAAAAGAACAAGATAAGATACACTCCCACTGAGATCAGTGGTTCAGTGGGGGATTCCCTCTTCGATGCCCATACACTTTGAGGATCAGCTTCGTGGTGGTGCGAATGAATCCATCTTTGCTCACCCACAGCTCAGAAAAGAACTGAATTGCAGCCAGCTGGACCTCTGCAGTGAAGCATTGTTTTTGTAAAGATGAAAAAAATGAAGAAGAAGAAAATGCTGTTCCCTTGATGGTCTTGTCAGTGAAATAGGCCAGCATCACTGTGAGTTTCTTTGAACAGTCTGGTATGATTTTAGAGAGCATCTTAGGGGAGCAGAATCATAAGAAATGATCTCTGAGGTATTTGAATAAAAGCAAAAAAAAAGATGTTGATAGTTGAAAGTTTCTGGCTCTGGAGTCAGAGAGGAACTATATTCAGCTGCACAACAGCTGATTGCAGTCAGTAGTTGAGTCATGTAGACCTGCCCACAGGCATAAACATAACACCATCGGCAGTGCAGACTGACGGTACAGTTCATATGTAACTGTGGGTTACATTTGAACACCTTTTCAGACTTTCATAGGAGATTCTCGTGTGTGAAGATGAGTTTTTCAGTCTTTTTTATCCTTTGAAATGCAGTTGATATACAGTCGGGCCCTGGTATTCGCAGGGGTTAATGACCACAACTGCCCACGGGTAGCTGAAATCCGCAAATGCTTAAGACCCTCTCTAAAAATGCTTCTAACTGCCTATTTTAATAGTTTAAACACCAAATATACATTCATTTCAATTAATACACACAATGGAAACTGTCTTAGCACTAGTAAAGGCAATGTCTCGATCACTATCTCAGAGCAAGATGACACAGAGGCTTCAGTCTGCCCAGAAAGGCCGATCACCAGGCAAAGATAGGTCATCTCACAGCTCCTTAAATCCTAAACAAGTAATCAGATGATTGCAGAGAGGTATACAGTCTGCAGCAGTATATCCATGCCCTCCAGCAAAGATCCATCCATTATCCATACTCACTAATCCTCTCAGGGTCGTGGGGGTACACCTGAACAGATCGCCAGTCTGTCACAGGGCAATACAGACACACAAGATAAACAACCATGCACCTTAGACCAATTAACCAAACAGTGGTATTTTTGGACTGTGGGAGAAAGCCAGAGAGAACCCAAGTATGGACAGAGAGAACATGCAAACTCCATGCGGAAAGGCCCCAGGCTGGGATTCAATCCCAGGACAATCTTGCTGCAAGGCAACGTTGCTACCAACTGCACCACCATGCGGCCCACTCCAGGATCCTGGCAAAAAATATGAATTTATCTAGAATAGAAAAACACTTTTCATTGCTGTTTTCCTATAAACAGCTGCAGTCAATGCTCTTGTTTTTCTATAATGGTAATTTTATATTTAGAATGTTTTTCTGTGCTTTTTGCACAACATTAACTTATCTTTTAAATGATGCTAGATATTACTGAAAAGGTTTGGGTTCATTTGTATGCATAAGGCTTTTCTGGATCACACTTCTGGTCAGACAGTTCTGACTCATAAAACTGTAATAGCAATATGACTAATATGAAACTTTTATGAATCTAGTGCACACAAAGCTTAGGGCAAGTAAGGGTTGTCATGAGACCAGAGTTTAACAGCGAACCACGATTAAAGCGAGTGGGTTTGATGCATTAGCCAATCAGTTAGAAGGAAGACCTAAAGCTGAGTTACAATAACAAATTGAAGGAACAAAGCCTACTGGATGTCAGCTTACCTCATGACAGAATTTTTAAATAACCATGTCTTCAGTCTGAAGTGACACACTTTCTATTCCTTAGTCTTAATATGGTTATAAAACCTGACAAAGCTCTTCTTTATTGTTTTAATTTTATTTTCAAGTTGCAAAAACCATTTGAACTCTGGACCAAAAGCAGCAAATCAAGACAACCGTTTTTATTGCAGCCACTTTCAAAGCACCACAAGCCTGACTTTAATAAAGCCCTGATTATATTGGAGCACTACAGCATTTGAGGAAAAACTTCCTCTCAGTTAAATTAAAGACAATATCTGTGCTTCTACTTCAACCACAACGGTTAGAGTGAAAAAAGATATTATCCTTCAGCTTCATTCCTCTACTCTTTTCTGCTCCGCTTCCCGGATGCCTAAAGTTTCCACGGTTGCTGTTCTGTTTTGCAGCACACTTAGGGTAAGTTTCCAGTCAGCATAGTTAAGTTTAAGCTGTTATTTCACTGTATTTAGTGCCATTCATCTTCTAAAAGGAACTAAGAAACCAAATCACATGGTCTGTCTTTCTGTTAATCCTCTTATGGTCTTTCTAGATGAAACTAAAGGCATCATTATTTATGCTGAATTTAGATTAAGTGCATGGTGACTTCAGAAGACAATTGGTTACTTGACTTTATTTAGAGGAATCAGACTAACCTGTTACCTAGTTAAGGTAAGCAAGATAACAAGGAATTATCTGAGCATTAGTTTTCATTAAATCCCTTATAGATTACTGTATGTTAAGACATAGAGGAGTTATGTTGCATTCAGACCGAACGCGATTTGAGCATCAGGGGTGTCTAGTTTACATGCAAAGTCTATGGTGGATGCGCCTTGAGCGTCTTCAGCGTTTGACGCGCATTGAGAGCGGCAGACGCTCCCCATAAAAAAATCTCAGTTTTTGCCGCTGGCCACGGAGCATCGATTAATCAGAGAGACTCCGTTATGTGACATAGTGGCACATTTTCTGACATGACAGAAGGACCAAGAGCCCATCTACGACCAGTCGAGCTATCACTACACAGACAGGAACAGAAAGGACCTTGCCTGGAGGAGGATTAGTGAGGAGTCGGGATCTCAGGTCAAAACATTGTTACCACAGTAAATATTTCCCCCGATTTGAGCTAGTCAAATCCGTCCAGCACAACCTTGAGCCACTACCAGTTTCACGTTGAAGAATCAATGCTTTTATTCACAGGAAATGCGCAGGAGATGGTGGAAGAGTCTATGCATGTCTATCCACACTTTGTTCAGACACCGGTTAAGAGCGATTTTGACGCTCGATTCAAGGGTCTGACTTTAAAGTGCAAAAGCGTCCAGCTTGATGTGTTTGACACCTTTTTGTCTCTCAAATCGCGTTTGGTCTGAACGCAGCATTACAGCCATTTGAAGTATGTATGTCAGGTGTATCCACTGTGGTCCATATGGAGATTCTAAAGGGATAAATGTGGATAATGCTTGGACATCAACACACACAAACCTGTCCAGCAAAGTTATTTTTGAGCTGTTTTTTTAAAATCAAATTTGTAATTCAAGTAGACAAGACTTTGTAATGGAAACATTTCTTGTATGCCCATTCTTTGGTCTTAAAGTGCTCTGATTTTTTTTTTTTTTACTCCACTCGCTTGTTGTCCCCTGTGTTTTAGTTATTTAAGGGGAACACATTCCAGTCTTATCGCAAAGACATTTTGTGACTAATGTCTCTGGGAGTGGTGCTCCATGACCGAAGTGATGTTTTACAGTGGAGTACTCATAAATACCTTTCGAGACCTCTCACCCTATGTGGGGTGGAGAGCTTTTCCTCCTTCTCCTGTGAAGATAAGATCACGCCCACATACCAGTATAAATATCTGTCTGTGATTCTGTTCGGGGCTCTGCTCTTCTGACTTTCTCAGTGACAGACTTCAAACGCTGTGTCCCTTTGAATAAACTTATAAAGACAAAATCCGGTCGTTCTCTTTAATGAGTAGTCTTCTCTCCCTCTTTGATAAAGAAAATCCACGACAACTTCATTCTAGAGTTTTATTGCATTTTTCAGTCCATAAAACTAAACAAGAAAAATCTGGGCGATGCAAAAAATTTCTAAATTTTTTGTTATAATTTTCACAGCTACATACTAATTACAGATAAAACATGTTTCACTGCAAAGAAGAAATAATTAGATTAGTATCTTCACAAAGAGACCAAGCTTTAGCATATTCTCGAAAGGGTTGAAGTGGACTCAACCCACACATTCAGATTGATTTATTGCAAAACAAAATATCCTTTCTCCTTTTCACAATTATGCACCACTTAAGTGTTGTTCTATCAAATATAATCCTGAAAAAACCTGTTGAAATTTAACTATGATGACAAAATATTAAAATGTTCAGCACATACTAATATTTTTGCAAGTAACTGAATGTGAATGAAGGTGGTTTACGCACACTGACGCACTGAAAACAGAAAAAAGTCAAATGGATGTGAAAAAGCTGGCAGAGATCAGATTGCAAATCCCTCTCTTCATGGTGAGAGTAATTTTAGCTCCTGTTTTTGTTGCTGAACTGTAAAACATGAATTATTCAGTTTTAATCTGTGCAAACTAAACCTAGAAGTAGTGGGACTGGGAAACTTGCACAACAGCACCTGCAGCTTGCTTCTCAAGTACACGCAAACACTCAAGAATACTTTTAATTAGGTATTTGCACTCTGCTAACATCATTTGATTATAGCAGCTCTTTTATTTGTCAGCTATCCTACCACTGGATCCAAACTGCTCTGCCTATGCTAACAATTGCATTCTGGATGAAATTATACACAGCTTGCTTTTTAAAATAATACATTCAGAAAACTGTCATTTGAGGATATATTTTGATTCTTTTTTTAAAAAATGTATTAATTTGTAACTCATTTGTAAAGTATGCAGTTTATTCAAAGTTTATTTTACCAGCTGGACTAAAATGGGAAGAAAGCATTAAAAAAATAAGAGCCTGTCGTCATGGACGACCTCACTGATCTCCATATCTTCCAAATGCAGCCTTGCTCTCTGATTTCACCTTGTCTGACTGCTCTGTTAATGGCTCTGTTCGTGTTTAATCCATTTTATTCCAATGCTCTAAAAGCAAAGGGTTTACAGACGTACAGGTCTTGAATAATGCCAAAGAAATTCATGTTTTTTTTTGAGGTGAGCTATTCTCAAAAACAGCTAGGAGGTGAATTGAGCACAGGAGGGAAGCAGAAGGATGATGCTGAAATTACTTCTTGATGAAACCATTTTTTAAAAAATAAGCTTGAGATCATACTGATCTAATATGGATTATACTTTAGCATAAGTGCTTCACTAAGTGGTTTAATAAGACAGAAACAGACAGTTACCAAAACGGAAACCACTGATTCCTCCACTTCCTCCTCATCAAACTCCAGAAAATGCCTATTTATAAAGCTTTAATGGCAATAAGGACCTTCCACAAAAACTCCCTCCAATCTCTTAGGTTATGTTCACACAAGTCTTGATTCCAATTTTTTTCTATCTTTTTTTTTTTTTTTTTTTTTTTTTTTTTTTTTGGTGGTCATAAATGATGCGACTGCAATCAGACATCTGTTGGAACAGTTTACGACCACAAAGCAACCGTAAACAAAGTTATTCAGAGCCGACAGTATTGTCACAAGATCATAACAAGAAGAGGGAAGCTAATAAAAAGGAAGTACCACAAATAGCAATGGCGTTTTGTGGAGCATTGACTGTAACTTCTGTAGAGAAGTCTGTTTGGATGCGTAATTGGAACCAGGAGTGGTAGGATTGTGATGTGATGCGCTTTACTGACAGACTTCTTTTATCATTTCAGAATGATCATTTTCAGCCATTGTTTACATTTGGATTTGCTGTGTCTGGCTTCACCTTTTCTGGCTTCTTCTGGTGCAGAATTATGATGCACGTCTCAAGTAAATGACATACAAGTAAGTAAACTATTGGATATGTTTTCGGTTTAGTACCACATATGCTCCAGGGAATCTAAATGGACTTCTAACCCAGTCATCATCATGGACCAGAAGATCTTGGTGAAACGTGCTCTGATTCTCCCATTTACAACGTCTTCCAGCAGCGCCAATACATCCATGACGCAACATTACACACGGGTGTCACCACGGTATTTAGATGTTTACAGAAATCTCTGTGAATACTTCACACCTTGTCACAATTTATGTGTTAATCTGTGGTTAAAAAATAATTATGCTGAATAAATAAATACAATAAAACAAAACTGTGGTTTGCCTCACCCTGGTGATCATCGGGGAGAGGATTGCGATGGTGAGAAAACATTTAAATGCAGACTTCGGTTTGGGATTAAGGCCTCCTTAAAGACCTTATTATTATTATTATTATTATTATTATTATTATTATTATTTGACAGGTCCTCACATATAGTTGTGGCTCAGCAGCACAAGCATATATCCCACTGTGTTTTTAAATGCTTATGATGATGTTAATTTATGGTTAGGATGTTAAAGATCAGAAGGAATGATGGTGCAGTGTCGCTTCAATTCCCTGCTTCACCATCTGTGTCACCGTTTCGCCCTTGTTTCCTAAACAGGCGTATATGGTGCGCATGGGTCAGAGTTGGCGTGAGGGACCACACATTTCACGTCATGTTTGTGTTTTATAAATCATAACCTTTGCGTGGAAAGTGGCGTACGCAAGTTTCCGGCCCCGTTTTGTGCGTACACAAGCTCTATAAATGAGACCCCTGCTGTGTGAATGTAGCCATGTGTTTGAATTGCCTTGTCAAAGTCCAGAACTCAAACTGACTGAAATGCTGTGGTTGGACCAAAAGAGAGCTCAAAGAAGCAAAGCCCCGCAAACTTCAATGAAGCTAAAGAAATTTTATGAGGAGAAAGGGGCTAAAAGTTTCCCACAATGAAAGCCTACCAGAGACTGGTAAAATTAGACAGAAAATGACTCTTTCATCAAAGTTCATCTAAAGCATAACCAGAACCTTTTCATAAGCAGATAACACCATGAGATCAGCCCAGGAGTAAGACATCAGCTTAAACATAGTTTACCTCAAAGATCTGAGGGAAAATATCTCAACTGTGACTCTTTGCTCACGTAATTCAAGGAATAAAACCAAAGTAAAGAAGAACAAAGCTTTTCAAAGCTGAAAGTTTTTTATGATTTGAGTGTCTTTGTGTTACAGCTAAATGGTTTAGGTTTTTCTTTCAGCTGAAAGGGATCTGACTTATCAAGCGCATCTGAGGGAACAGATATCTGAACAATGGCAAAAAAATGTCAATCATTTAAGCATAATGCAATGTGATATGGAGTCTCTTGTTTAAATCACATCATAATAGATCATTTACACACAGTGTTGTGCTATTCTGGCCTACTTTTCCCTATACTATGTTCTTGTTTACCCTGAAGCTATTTTATTAAAGGTGTAATATGAAACCAAGCTCCGCCAGTTTGGTGTTTCTTTGTACAATGGCTGCATAGTTTGTTTTAAAAATGGTAAAAGTAATGGGGGGGTAAGCCACAAATCTAAAAGAAGAAAAATATTTATTAAAAGGTTTGATTAATTCTTTAACACAAATTCCTATTGTCAGCATGGAATAAAAACAAATTGGTGGACATCATTGACAGTAATTGATTCAGTTAAATAGAGTATTTCTAGATGTTAAAAACATTTCACACAATTAACCCTAACAGACCTTTCAAAACTGGAATGATAAGGGATTTAGGGGGGTGGGGGGAACAGAGCCATTAACAGTAAAGAAGTGTCAACACCATGCTTGGGACACTGGTTGCAGTGTTCCTCAGGGTTCTGTATTGGGTCCAAAACTTTTAACTTGTGAAATCAATAATATTTGTAGAGTTTCAAAAGTATTAAAATTTGCAATATTTACAGATGTCACAAAAATTGTTTAGTTTGTTGAAAAACAAAGAGCTTCTGGACAGTTTTACTTCAGAAATTTAAAATAAAAAAGCTGGATTTAAAGTAACAAACTTGCACTGAAGCTAAGCAAAAATATAATTCATGTTTTTGTGGCAAGTATAAAAAAATACTCCAAAGGAGATGGATGTAGATGAAGTGTGCATTAAAATATCTTAAGTGGGATTTCCTAGTATAATAATTCACAGTAACGTATGCCATATATACAATAATCTGAAATATTATTCTGATGTATGGGGAAATACTCACAACAACACAATGTTTAATAATAGTGGATCTGGGCCGAAAGAACAAGGAAAATTTATAAAACAGGTTTAGAGATCATGCACATCCACCAGCTGTACAATGTGGAATTTTAAAATTCAATTATCTGGTTCACTTTTTGACAGCAATAACAAGAAATGAGGCAAAATTGGGATGTAAAGTTGTGATATTGTTTATGGTATATCCCCTTGAATAAATACTTATTAAAACAAATGCAAAAATACGTTACATATTAAATAAGAAATACAAAAAAAACACAAAGTCTGGGACATTAAAAGTCCTTAAGCTTTATTCATTCATTCACATATAGAATTACTCTGATCTAAGATGCCTTTTTAAACACAACTTGCCTAAAAGCCTGTCTATGATTTGAAATTATGAGATGAAAGCCGTAAAGCCTGCACAGATAACACAGACACCAATATAGAAAGAGACAACCAATCTACCACTGAATTAAATACCACGGGACACCTTTTATCTTCTGCAGTCAGGCTAGACCTGAAAATGACCAGCTACCATCACAAGTCACTGAAAACGTTTGTCATGAGAAACAGCACTGTTGATAGTTATTGGCACTCCAGATAAAGATATGGAAAAAAAAATCTGAAAATAATTTAAAATTTATTGCAGTCACAGAATTTCACCCTGAAAAATCTACAACACAAACAATTCCAATAAAATAAATGTAACTAAGGAATTTTTGGAATTAATATTTTTATTTTTAGGAAATTTTGTGAGTGTTCAGAAGCTTTGAATTTGTAATTTAAAACTACTCCTTTCTAAAATGCTCTTTGTTACTCTTCAATATGGAAAAGAACAAGAGAACACACCAGGCAAGTAATGCAGATATTTGTTGATCTTTATAAGCCAGATAAGGTAAAAAGAAAATACGTATTTAGTCAAGATTGTCCAAAAAGTTGTGTTTAGGAATCATTTGTAGTTGAGTGACCCCAGCTAAGTTTTGTGTTGTTTTGTGCACTTAAATTTAGTTTTAAATAACTTAAGAACCTTAAAGTCTACAGCCCTGCAGCATACTTTCCATTTTCTTAAAGGTCATTTTATCAGTTCATTAATTACAGTTTTTAGCTTAGGACCTCACATCTTCCTGCTGGAATTGTTTCCCCCTCCGCCGTATTTGGAAGGATTCACTTCATTTCTGTAGCTTAGAAACACAGGCTGGCTGATCATTTTACTACATCTATACTTACCTTTACTGTCTTATCAAGCGTTTCCAAATGTACTTTGATGATCTCAACTTAGAAAATTCAGCCTGGTGTTTGTCTTTGTTCTCTTTTTTTCACCTCACCATTATTTTTTTCAAGAGTAAGTGAAGTGGCTCCTCCTATTTGCTAATAAAACTGTCGGAAAAGGACTACATGAGCCTCTGTTAAATGAAAACTTCATTAATACTTACTGCAAACAGGCTCGTCTTTCCAAGTTCAATCAGACTTCAGTGAAGCCCATTGTTCTCAGTGGCTCTAAGCAAAAGACTTTAATCATTTATATCAACAGTTAAAAAGACTACATTAGTTGCGTTCTTTGTCAAATGTTTTTTAAATTGGCCGTTTTAAGTCTTCGTACAAATCATAAAATTTTGTATACGAAATTGTGTAAATGACGCCCTTTCATGGCTTAAAATAGAAGTCCATAAAACTATGGATGCAGCAAAAAGGCAGACTTTGGAGGCCTTAATCTCTTCATTCGTCTTTGTCAGATTATTTAACATTCAAAAGGAGAAACTCTGGCATCCCTCCCCTAGCAACTCTGCCCATCTCCTCCTGAATGGGTCTCCATGTGTTCCCAGGACAATTGTTACATGTGATTTAATCATGGGATAGACCAACAGAAGTTAGTGCATAACTGTGTGGTGGGAGAAAACATTTCTTTGTCATATCCACAGACCTGTGTCTGAAATGTTTGGAGATTTTTCTCCTCCTTCATTCCACGGTGTGACCAGGAGGCGCAGGCTTCGCAGCTGCGGCTCATTAAGGCTCATCAGGAGGAACATAAAGAGGAGCTGGTTTCAAATGAATGGTAATCAGGCTCTCATTTGTTGGTGGTCGGTGCTCCACAAAGCACTGATGCTAACTAAAATACCTGAATCATGTCCTCAGCATGTAGCTAAATTCCCCAAAGTCCTGCTAATGACTTTGATTCAGATGTGCTGAAGCAGAAAGACATCTAAAATCCACAGAACCTGAGCTTGAGACCTGTAGTATAAGACAAGTCTGTAGCTCTACAGAGGAAAGGCCAATTTACCTTAAATACAACTACGAAGCCTAAACGTCATATGAATAATATACAAAAAAATCATCTAAATCGGATTACCACAGTGAAGAGAACACAATATGGTGGCCATAGATGGATAACTCATAAGCTGCATTTTCTTTCAATTATTTTAGATGTGCTACATCAAAAAATCTCTGACCATGTGAACTGTGAGTAGCAGGGGTTCACTGTATGTAGCCATAGAAGTGGTTGGAACACCGAAATTGAATGACTTGGAAGGGTGACCTGGGGTTTTTGTCAATATAGTATATATTATTACACCTAACATTGTCTTGTTCAGGAAAGAAAGACACTCAAGCAGCCAGCTAATCAGCTAAATAGATCCCTAAAGGTAAATTTAACATCATTTTAAAGTCGTCTTATGCCTAAAATTTAATACAGATACAATAGCTTATAATGCTTCTTTCAACAACATCACCACCTTAAGAGCCAAAACTGGCAACCAAACACACAGAACTCAAGAGAGACAAATGAGCTGATCCATGAGTGGGAAAGCCACCTGTTTATATCCAGAAGGAAATCCACTTAATAACCTGCAGGTGGGTTTGTAGCTCAGGCAAGGAAGAGAGCAGAATAGAGAAAGTGCTGCCAAATGGCCCAATTGCGACATTATCATAAACAAAATACTTTGGGGTTTTGGAAGGAAAACCCCCTAAACATTTTGCTTGTTCAGTTGAGAGTCAGGGAATTTGCTGAGTGCAACATGTTCACTGAATGTGATTACAATCTTGGTAACAGATCACAAATTAGTTTCATCCTTTGCTCTAGTGAGACAATGATTTTCCATATAGAATGGAATTGTACAGTACACATCTGCATTTAGACTTGAATGGAGTGACAGATTTGGGAGGTGTGGTATATTTCCTCCATTCTCTCCTTGCCCCTGGCAGTTGTTGAGTTGGAGCCGTTTGCTTCTCATCAGTGAACAAAACTGACATGGGTAATGAGCTTCCTCATTTTAGCTTGGCAAACAGCTATTTCAGCAAAGAAGGCGCTTTTGGCAAAGTCGCAGTATGCAGTTTCTCCAAACATTATTGTCCCTAAACACCTCTGACACGATCAGCCAATCTAAATACAAATACCAAATACTCATATGGCTTTTTTTTTTTTATTCAACACTTAATCCAAGCACTAAATTTTCCTACCCCCTTTAGCTAAACCATATTAATTAGTGTGTTGATTTCACAAATATAGCGTATCCTAAAAGAACATGTCTGCATATTCACCTTCTTCAATCACTTCCTTTTTTATAGTGGAAAGAAATCATTTGAATCGTGCATGAGTTATAAAAAAAACCTAATTATGGTTTTTAGGCATTTGAGGTCGTTTTTTTGTTTGTTTGACCTTTTGTGCAATATGTAGTGATATGTATTTTCACGTTCTTTAATTTTATTTTGGAAATGCATTAAAAGGGTCTTGGTATCCGACTGTATCATTGAGAATATCATTGGTATCATTGTGCTTGGGGCAAAACACTTGAGACCTGACTTGAACTTGCCCCTCAAACTCAAGATCTGATTTAGACTGGTCTCCAAAATACTTGGAAAATGTATGTGGATTTGCCCCTACAGACTTGAGATTTGACCTGGAAAGTGACTCATGAACATCCTTGCTTGAGTCTTATTCACTAAAAGCCATACATCTTCGTAACCCACAGAAACATAATTCAGATGGTTATAGTGTGATGGGTATAACATTTTTTTTTTTTTTTTTTTTTTTTTTTTGTCTGAATTTATTGTCTTGCCTAGAACTGAACCTTGCCCTCCTGTTGCAGTTGGAAGCATGCAGTCTCCCACGCTAACTTAACCTGCACAAATGACAATTATTTATGTGGGAGACACATCTACACACATCAAACCAGCATCCAGTGAATGTTAAAGATTGCTGAAGATGTGTTCTGGGGAATAAAGATTCATTGTCGATGCAGTCAAACCCCTATTAATACTACAGAACACTAACCTACAGTACATGAAGCAGGTTTTGGTTCACACATCTAGCAGAGTAAACACTGTTTTGAATCATTTGATAACAAACATCTAAACACCAAAATGTCTGAACACTTGAAAAAATATCAAACTGATCTCCAACACATTAAATAATGAAAACATAATTGCTATTATCTAGCCTATTAGAAAGTGTGATTGACACTGACAGCATGTCATTTCTCCACTCAAGTGAGGCAGATGGAGCATAAAAGCAGACATGTTATGTCTCTGTATGGTAGCTGGGAAAGGCTACCATTAGCTCCACAACAATGAAGCAAGATGAACTTGCATTATAAAACTTCTTTTTTTGGAGGATTATTCAAAGATATTCTTGAAGAACAATTTGTAAAGGCAGTAATTAAAGATGCATCCAAGTCTTAGTTAACAAAGACAAGTGGAAACATTTAAATTAGATAGTAAAAAGTTAGCTTTTTACTATTTACACTGGGATACCAGCACTTCTATAGAAAAAAGCTTTGATTATGAGATCTGTTATATGTGATTTAAAAAAATTTAAAATAATGTGGGAACAGCATATGTTCGTTTCCTCATCTCTGTATATGTGATATTTTTTATTCCAACTTTAAATCTCTAAGGTGACCAAATATGTGCCCACTGGTTGTTTGGGAGGTATGCCAGGAAAAATCTTCTCCTGTCTTACCATCAAAAAATGTAAACAAGAAGACGATTTAACTGGAACCCATGTGGTTTGGTCAAATGAGACTGAGGATCCAAATCAGTCCTTTTAGTCCATATGTGAACCATATGGTTATATTTTTAAGACTATCTAAATGGCATACATTTGTTTTTTAGTTTGTTTATGTTTTTGTTTGTTTTTCAAATCAAAGACTAAATTTATATGTAGTCCTAAATCAGATATTCATCTGACTATAGTCTGAATTGACCTTTGTCACAAATTTAACACAGTCCTGTGGGAAACTGCTAAATAATATATAAACGATGGATAGAACAAATATGGTACACATTATGACTTCTGTTTAATAATTGCACTCCTGAGCTTTGTGGAACTTAATCGCCACATGGAGCATGATTTGTGATGATGTGACATTTTCTTTCAAAAGCACTGGGAACCTTGTTAGAGGACAAGAAATCATGAACTCTTTGAAATACCAGGAGACTTTAAATAAATGCTTGTTGTCTTTGACAGACTAAAAATTGATCATCATTGGCTCTTTCCGCCAGATTACGACCTAAAAAAATCTGAACAAATCAATGTAGAAATGGTTTACCAGACACAAAATCAACCTTTTTTCCATGAGAAGAGAGTTTTCAAACTCCAGTCCTCAATGGCTACAGCTTCAAGATCTATCCCTGCTCCAACAGTACTTTATCAAATGGTTGAATTGTTTCCCTCACATGCAATCAAGTTCTACAAAGCTCTCATTTGATCCCAGTGTGTTGATCCTCTGATCGACATCTGAAACTTGCAGAACACCGGGCCTCGCAGATGGGAAGTTGGCATCCGTGATAAAGAGAAATCATGCAAAGTTAAATGGTCAAACATCTGTATGTTCCAACTTTATAAAAGTTCCAGCTTAATCAGACTGCACCACATGGTATATACTTTTAACTATATCAGAAATATCAAGTGGTGTAAAGTTATCAAATTAGGCACTTGACTTCATTCCTGATATTAGTGAAACTGAAAGAAATCAAAAAAGGACAATCAAAAACATCTTTATATATTGTGATGATGCAGACATAGTACTATGCTAAGTACACATTTAATTTTAAAGTGCCAGAAGTGTTTCTACATTTACATCAATGTGTTTCATTTACCAACACTTTTTCCTCAATGCAATGCACACATGAAGTGCAGATTAAGGAGAGACCCTTGAAAATAAGTGCCTCAACACTTCATCATTCCATTTACCATCATCACCTCAAGGCTACAGGTGCATCAGGTAACATGAGTGGCCCATAAATAATACTTTCTCTTGTTTTTTGCACAGAGAAACAGAATGAATAGATTAATTGTAAAAGTGCTCTCAGTGAAGTCTTTAGCTAATTTTTGAAGATGGAGATTTTTCTTACTGCACCAAGGTAGATAAATTGGTTCACCACCAAAGAAGCAAGCAGAGGTAGCGGTTTGATTTATTTGCCAGAGTCTATATTTTATACTTTGTGGGAAATTTACAAGCATCAAATTCTGGGATGTTGTCTGTTTAAAACTTTAGTGGTTTCTCCACTGATTTGCTGTCAACCAATCTGGAAGGTGAAGTGAACCTTGCAGTCAAACTGGACAGTATTTAGTGACTGCATTTGACTTTCCCTGTCTTTAGGAGGCATTAGATGTCATATTACTATTATGCATGCAGACAGACATAACTAATTACTCATACTGTGAACCCTACATATCCCGTAAATGGTTGTAGGGGTACTGGAGGTACATTTAGACATCTTGGATCTCTGGAGTAATGAAAGACACACTCATTTTTAATGTTAGTTAAAGGTGACAATATTTCTCCATTAAGCCATTTACAATCATTCTTAGGAGTGTTGGACTGAGAGGTAATTTGTATGATAAGCTGAGCAGACTTGCAGTTCCACCAGGAGTTTGCTAATTGCTACTGCTGCTAGTCTTGAGGAGCTGAGTGGGAAAGGCACAAAGGAGGGGTGCTCTGTGAAGTGAAAGCTCAGCTTGGGGACTGCAGCTCCGAGGAGGAGCTTTGTAAGAACAAGTGTTAAGGTACCCCCGAATGCCTGAAAGCGGGAGATTGAAGGATCTCTCAAACATGCATGAAAGAATCAAAGCAACACTCCAGGTATATATATATATATATATATATATATATATATATATATATATATATATATATATATATATATTTATAAAATTTATTTATTTATTTATTTTTATTTTTTTTGATGAGGGAATTACATTACAACATGATATAAAGCTCAAAAAGTTGATTTTACATAATGCCCCCAAGAACCACCAATTAACCAAATCTTTTTTTCAGACTTAAAAAAAAACAACAAAAAAAAACAGGTCTGTAGCCTAACAGTCCTTAACATTTAGGGGTTTTGCAGCAACTACAACATATTAAAAAACAAAGCTGCAAGAACCATTGGCAACCCTTGCAACTCAGCACTGCTCCGGCTCTGTGGCGACTGCTGGAGCTCAGGCATCCCCACTTCATCTCTATCAGCAACACTCTGACTCTATTCCCACATGTGTCCACCAGGCAGCATATTTACTGAGGCTCTAAAATCACCTTAGCTAATCATATGAAAAAAACAAACAAACAACCTAATCTATATAACACAATACCAATACAGATTAGGTTCTGGACACCCTTTTACTGTGATCTTAGCTTGTTTGGCCTGAAAACACATCACTTAAACTAATACTAGAATATATATATACACTGCTCAAAAAATAAATGGAACACCTAAACAAAGCAATGCAACTCCAAATCAGTCACACCTTTGTGGAATCAATGTCACTAGTTAGGTAGTAACACTTACTGTGAATCAATTTCACCTGCTGCTGTGCAAATGAAACATACAACAGGTGGAAATGAAAGGCAATTAGCAAGACAACCCCTATAAAAGAGTGATTCTGCAGGTGATGACCACAGATCATTTCTCTGTTCTCGTCCCTTCTGGTTAACTTTTATTCACTTTTTCATTTTGTCAGTGCTGTCACGCATAGAGGCATCATGAGGCGTTTTTTACAGCCCACTGAAGTTGCTCAAGTAGTGTAGCTAATCCAAGATGGAACATCAATGCGAGCGGTGGCAAGAAGATTTGCTGTGTCTCTCAGCACAGTGTCCAGAGCATGGAATAGGCACTAGGAGATAGGCCAATACATCAGGAGACATGGAGGGGGCCATAGGAGGGCTCCAACCCAGCAGCAGGACCGCTACCTTGTCCTTTGTGCAAGGAGGAACAGGAGGTCCACTTCCAGGGCCCTACAAAATGACCTCCAGCAGGCCACTGATGGGCATGTTTCGACTCAGACTGTCAGAAACAGACTCCATGAGGGTGGTATGAGGGCCTGAGGTCCATCTATAGGGCCTGTGCTTATAGCCCAACACTGCGCAGGACGATTGGTGTTTGCTGGGGAACACCGAAATTGGCAGATTTGCCATTGGCACCTTGTGCTCTTCACAGATGAAAGCAGGTTCACACTGAGCACATGTGACAGACGTGACAGAGTCTGGAGACACCGTGGAGAACGTTATGCTGCCTGCAACATCCTCCAGCATGACCGGTTTGGTGGTCAGTCATGGTGTGGGAAGCATTTCTTTGGATGGCCGCACAGCCCTCCATAAGCTAGCCAGAGGTGCCCTGACTACCATAAGGTACCGGGATGAGATCCTCAGACCCATTGTGAGACCATATGCTGGTGCAGTGGGCCCTGGGTTCCTTCTTATGCATGACAATGCTAGGCCTCAAGTGGCTGAAGTGTCAGCAGTTCCTACATGATGAGGGCATTGATGTTCTGGACTGGCCTGCCCGTTCCCCAGACCTGAATCCAATTGAGCACATCTGGGACGTCATGTTTCGGTCAATCCACCAACGCCATGTCGCACCACAGACTGTTTAGGAGCTAACTGATGCTCTGATTCAGGTCTGGGAAGAGATCCCTCAAGAGAACATCCACTGTCTCATCAGGAGCATGCCCAGGCGTTGTCTGGAGGTTATACAGGCATGTGGAGGCCACACACACTACTGAGCCTCATTTAGACTTGTCTTGAGGAATATTCACTGACGTTGAATCAGCCTGTCATGTTATTTTCCACTTTCATATTGAGTATGAATCCAAATCCATATCTCCATGGTGGAATAATTTTGATTGACATTGATCATTTTTGTGTTATTTTCTTCTCAATCAATTCCACTGTGTTAATAATAAAGTTTTTCAGTGAGAATATTTAATTAATTGAGATCTAGGATGTGTTATTTCAGTGTTCCCTTTATATATATGTGTGTGTGTGTGTGTGTGTGTGTGTGTGTGTGTGTGTGTGTGTGTGTGTATGTTTTCCAGGGCAATGACCTTGCCTACAACAGGGAGGTCCAGTCATTTTTTTTTCAAAACTGATATTTCACATTTCTTCATTATCTTTAAACAGAGTTCTGTCTCAATTGCTATCAGAAGTAAAGTTTTTGATTGAATGAAAATTAGATGGATGGATGGATAGCAACACTGGGTTCTTGTGGTATGCAACCATATTTTCCAATAGTGTTTACAAACAACACCACTGAATAATCATGAATAAGCTGTGGGAAACTCTGAGCTCACTGGCAGAAAAGTACTTAAGCCGTCAAGGCTGTACTAACGACCACTGCAAAAACCACCATCTACAATGTATTCAAAAGTGGGTTTGATTCCAGCTTCTTTCTGCCACATATCGATGCGCCCCTGGCACCGAACAGCGTATGAATGTGTGCGCGTTTCTCAGTGCAATTGGGTGAGTGTAGTCTAGTGTTTTGAGTGGTCAGTATGTCTAGAAGAGCACCATAGAAATTCAGTCCATTTACCAATACGTTCAGTATAAATTAAACCTATTAATTCAAACATATATGGGGCTTAAGATTTTTTTTTATGGGAAAAATTAAGAAAGTATCAAAACAGAATTTAACTTGCTTAAAAAAATGAATTCTTGCAGGAATTTAAATTTTCCTCAGACAGCTTTAATGATATGACAGACTTCAAGGGTTATGCAACCTTGACAGAGATGTCTTTTTGAGTACTTTCTGGTGTTTATCAGTAATCAGTTTAATTTCACAGATCTGTAGTCAAATCTGCTCAAAGAGTCTGGCACCTCCACACATTCAGTGTGTCAGCAGTGCATGGAAGGCAAGCTTCAGGCAAGGATGCCCAGCTAAATTCAACACTTCTCTAACTCTGACATTTAGCAGAACTTCATGCAAACTTGTAGAACTGGTCAGATCCAGACATTTTTTTTTTGTTTAATTATTGAAAACATCACTGCAATGGAAGGAGAGTCATGAAAATGACATTTTATGCATATCTGAAGCCATTTCAAGAAATAAGAAAATGCTGAACAAATAACAGTTTTATTTTAGCAGCTATTACAAAGAAACCTAATAAAAAGCCATGGCTGTCATAAAATGTTTGATGAGTCACTTAGTTAGACTACATTACATGGTAATAGCTGTGTCGTATTTGGTTTGGTAACACCATTCCCATTTGCATCCCTCCAGGCAGCTTAACTTGTTTTGAGAATGGCAAACATGGAGTCCCTTGGGGCAGATCCCACAAAGGAAATGGCCTGTGTCTGTTTGTGTTTGTAAGACACAAAAAGAGAATCGAGTGAATGAATTAGGGGAGAGAGAGCTCAGGCATCGCTGGGTCTGAACAGAACACGGAGCATATGGCTTTGAGTCATTCAGCAGTGAAGAGAGAAAGGTGCTCTTCTTAATTTAATGAAGTGGTACAGACAGCACTGACTGTGAGACAGGCTCCTATTTAAGAATTCCTGATAGTCACAATTATGTATCGTGTCTCAGAACATGAGAGTGAATTTGAAAAAACAGCTTAGCAAAGCTTTTCTTAATTTTTTATTATGACTGTCTAATTGGGTTTCACTAATCTTGCTTTACTTGCTGTTTCAGTTCAGAAGAAAGAAAATAGTTCATGAATGAAACAGGAATCTTTTATACTTATTAAGTCACTAGGCTGATGTTGTGTTCTTTTTTGCTATTTTATTGCATTTTCAAATAGAAAATCCACTTCTTTTATGTTATAGAGAAAACTGGAAAAATGGAAATCTGTTAGGGTGAACCTTCCCTTTTAAAGCAACATAGTAACTGTAAGAGGGGAGCAAGGTGAGAGCTGAGTCATTGTGGCATTCAATGTTTAATGCACATGTTTGTGCTCCTGCCTGCAGCAGCAACATCAGTTAGAACAAGTTTCTACACCTAAGCAAAGGGAATCCGTACTAATGCAAAGGTGACATCTGTTTGTTTTTGTTCATTTTGGTCATTATTGAATACAGCTAATAAAAATTGTCTGTGGTTTGAGGTCTTGGCTTTGAAAACTCAAACTCACAAGCCAAATAACTGAATCACAAAAAGCCAGATTTATAAAATACACAATTGTCACATCTATAGAATTCAATTTTATCCTATCTTCCATTCTTCCAAAACTTTATTTTGTAAATAATTACACTCATTTAGTAGAGAATTTCTAGCCATAACTACAGAAGTATACAAAATACAATATATACATCATCCTAACGTTATAATGATAAGAGAATAATATTAGAGTTGAAAAGGAGGCTTCATGGATGCAGAGTAGGATCAAAGAGCGGAGAGAGAAGGAGGAAGTTCAAACCATCTCTTCCATTGTTCATAATGGGCAAGGATCAGATCCCAGACTCCAACCTCTCTTTCTAACTATACGGCCTGACAAAGATTTAAAGAGAAGCCGCAAAAGCAAATGAGGTGGATTAGCAGCGCTTGCCAACAACTGATGGATCATCCAGGACATGTTCCTGTGAAATATTGCCTCTCTGTTGCCTAGATACTGAGCTGTTAGCATGTCATGATGGTCATGAGACTGTCACACAGCAACAGTCTTCAGTCAGAGAGCTCCTTAGATTCGTTCCAAGACTGACTGCTACTGCAGTTCCTTCTTTCTCACAGCATCACCATCCGAAACGACTCTGAAGACACTTGGATGATATGAGTTATGGCAACATTTAGGATCAATGAAGTATTTTAATTTGATTTGAACTGAATAAACCCAAACATGTGAACAGCCTAACTGCTCAGTGATTGTTTTAAATACACATTTCTATGTGTTGTCCTCTACAGACCCTTACCTCTCTACTATATAGTCCAATATGTAATGTTGACTTCCTCCTCAAGAGATCTTGAATTAACCAATCTAAACCTCTCAGTTCTTGTGTGTAGCTTTTTTGTTAGCTTTTTTTATTTTCAATCATATGTTTTTATGCGCCGTAAGAAAAAATGTTTTTTTTTTCCCTCCCTTTTATTGAGCTTTGCAAAATAATTCCACATTTCAAACTAAAAGTGAACAAGGACAGGTGTCTGGTTAAATATGAAAAACAGATTGTCTTTGACTTGTTAAGGATTACAGTGCCTCTAGAATGACAAGCTCTGAACAATGACTAGCTGAGAATGAGAACACTTCATGTCGGAGAATAATTTATTTTAGAATTGATTTAGAGATAAATTTGGTTCAGAAATGTACTGAACTGCATTTATTCCTGTGTAAAACTTTTAAAAGTAGTGATCTTTTTAAATGCTTATTTAACCCTCTCTTGTACAATAATAAAAAAGAAACTGATAGGATTCTGTTTAGTGTCAGACTTAAGTTATGGCCATATAAATGAGCTTCAACTGAGCCTCAATATTGCAGTGTCACTGCTGGTGCACAAACCACTCTATTTACATAAACATATATATATATATATATATATATATATATATATATATATATATATATATATATATATATATATATATATATATATATATATATGTCTCCGCTGGAAAATTAGGTCAGTTCTCCACCTGCTTGAAATAAATGGGATTTGAAACCCATACTGTATGATGCAATTAGCCACCTGTGGCCTTCATATCAAAGCCATCAGTCATTATTTCCCTGACACAGTTTCCTCAATAACATAATATCTGCAGCTTTTGATTTGCTATCCTGCATGATTTTGCTATTCACAAAGATCCAATGAACCAGACCAATTAAACAATCTGGGTTCCTGTAGTTTGTTTTCATTCTTATCTTAATTGTTGTCAGATTTTGACCACATGTTTTCCGAGTTCAATAGTAGATGATGTGTTTGCTCAGATATCTCTGTGTCAAGGTCAGCCACTGTTGCTCTCGCACGATTGATGGGGTTAACGAAGCCGCCTGGCTGCAAAGAAATGCAGTTGCACCCATTTAGATCAGCACAACCCTGCAAAGCAAGCCTGTTAACTGAAACAACACTCAACGGTGACAGTTTTATTTCGGTTTCACATGATAACCCACATACAGAATTCAGTGAAGTATTAATTTAAGCATAATTAGCTCTACAATTCCTAACCTTCTGGTGGGGTCGGTATTGAGATGTTATTGGAAACTGAGGCAAAGCAAACTGGATAGTCTTAGCATAACAAACTGGCTAATGTGTATTCATTTATTTCAGCAAAAGCAAATTGTTCTATGGTGACAACAATAGAAGAGTTTACTCAAAAGGCGCCTTGACAGCTCGTCTTTGCTGCATCATAACGTGCCTTGGATGGCTCAGTAATTGAATGGTGTAAACAAATTGGCTCCCAACCAAACAATGCTCTCGATGCCTGACTGTCCGGTAAATAATCATGTTTGCCTACTTTTCAAACCCAGCTTGTCATTTTGATTTGTTAAGTGACTTACAACGAAACTAAGATTTAGATTTTATGAACTCACTGAATTGGGAGTGGAGTACTGACAATAAAAAGAATAGAGTTGGCTGAAATCCTCACACCCTCCTCATTATTATGTCAGTTTAGTATAGTTCTATATTGTTCTTGCTGTTTAAAAATCTATTTAGCAAGACGCCACAGGCAGTACAGGGTTTTATCCAACCTGTGGAGTTTAGAGTAGTGCTCTCTCTTCCCCACCTGTTGCTGTGTCACTCAACTGTGTAGCCAAAGAAGGGGAATTGCTAAAAAAAAAATTGTCCCTTGTCAAGACAAGCATGTATCATTATTTTTAAGCTAATGTGGGTTTTAGCTCACGTTTGGAATCAGCTGCAGGGGATATCATGTCTCTCAGCACAATAGAAATCCAACTGCAGGTTCACTAATGGTGGCGGTTGCTAGGCTAAGTATAGCTCAACCTTTCAGGCCCATGTGTGACATTGTAAAGAATGGAGTGTCAGAAAAGAACTAACATTCAGTGTCATGAGTATGTTTTCTTTAAATATAATTTTAAATTTAGCTGGTAGGCTTTATTTTTGTTTACAGTGGACCCTGGTATTCATGGGGTAAGGAACCACAACTAGCTGAAACAGCTGAAGTCCAAGAATACTTGTAAACCCCTTTAAAATCACGTATAACTACCCATGTTAATCGTTCAAACACCAAATATACCTTAATATGCATTAAAGGGGGACAGTATGTATTTTCCAGGCACATTGTACCATTTTATAGCACAGTCAAGTAACTTTATTACCTTCAGCTGTTATGAAAATGCTGTATATATCAAAAATAACTTAAAAGAAATGTGACTTCCCATCATAGGTGTATCTGATGCTAAAATTGGCCTCTGTCTCTTTAAGAACCTCCTACCCTTCCCAACACTCCCCTTTCAGTACATCATGACAACAATGCTTCTCCATGCTCCATTGATGCCTTTTACAACCGTTCTTTGGAGCTCAGCAGATGTGTAGTTCTACCAGGTGTTTGCTAAGTGATGTCGCCGGGCTAACGGCAGCACTCACTGCAGCTGCAGTACGATTATTGCTTTTATGTGTTGTCGCAAAAGTCTCCAATAACAGAAAACTGTCGCTCGATTTTTCTCTTGATGCTTAAAAAAAAGTCTTAGAGGGGTTTGAAAAGTCGGAACATATAGTGACAAAGTCGATATATTTAATACGCACAGTAGAAAACCTCTTAGCACTACTGCAGAAGCTAATATTTACAGAGCACACAAAATAGCTGACACTGATTTTAAACCGTGACAGCCACTCACCCTCGTTATCTGTCCTATAGTTTATGTATGACTGCATATAGGGTTGGCCACATACAAATATTATAACAGCTATAATATACAGGAACTCAGTGATATAGCTCTATGTGATATTACTTAGCTTTTGTGTTGAAATTATTACTTGAATCAAACTGGAAAGTATGCAGTTCATCTTTATTCAGCGTTTGTGATTTGATTGTTTCTGTCTTGTAAAGGGCTGTAAGATAATATTTGTTGTGAATTTTCCCAGTATAAATAAACTGAACTGAAATAGTTAGTTTTTATATTTATATAATATATATTTATATATACATAGTCTGTGTCCCAGGACATTTTTGGAAATTTTCCTTTGAAGAATTTCTTGCTTATTTCAGGCAAAATGTAAATATATCAACAGTATTTCAAGGGTTTTGCATAGCACTCTATATAAAAAGAAATCAAAACTTCTCAATCCATATTTGTACTGTTTATCACTTTTTTATGTTTCCAAACAGTGTTAGTGACAGCAGTTGTTGTTTGTTACAGACCACCATCACTCAGAAGCAATGTGAGGGTGAAAGAATGCACTTATATCACTGTCCTTCCAATTGCTGCGGTCTACGAGGATCATAGTTCATTTAATGCCCATTTGAACACATCAGTAGACATTTACTAAAGCTGTGCTTGAGTATACCTTCTGGATGTGATAAAGTGAGACAGAAAGGGGAATCACTTCCCATCCCACACTAAAAGCTCTGGATTGCATGTCACTGCTCTGGCTATCATCCAGACCTCCCATTAGGTCGTCACCAGACCATGGCAGGCAAGGCCTTTGCCACTCTGTTCAGTGACTGAAGAAATAGTCCGGGCTGATACCTTACTAGATCCTCTGTGTGTGACTTGTAAGTATTGTATATAGGTTGCTTTTCTTCATTGTTGAAACGTTTGTGATTATGGAGAGATTTACCCTTTAAGGCAATGATTGGTTCATTTTTTAGGAATAAAAAGTCAAGGCAGCTTACGGATTACATGGAGGGGTCTGTTTCGTGCTTCTTTCTCAAATTACATCTGTTTATTTTTAATAATTCATCAACATTTGTTTGGAGTGTTGTTCAGTTCAAGAGTGCATTTACGACTAGATTTCAGCCAACCATTGAGTTTTGTTGTTTGTGTGTAACATTTGCAGGGATGGAGGCAACAGATGGTTTTAGTTTTTATGTTGTGGTCCTCCTCCAAAAGATGCCTTCTGCTGCACATAAGCAAAACACTATGCAACTTATCTTGTAGACATTCTTAGTAACTCCAGTGATGTTTGGAATGTTCCAATCTGATCCCAGGTATTGGATCAGGGTCCTGATCGAGACATCTTTAAATGATTGGTACAGGAATGGGAGCTCAAACTTGACTTTTAATATCTGTTGTTGGTCTGTCATCTGTGACTTTTTCAACCAGGAATCAAGTTTTTTGTTAAGGTTTTGTTAGTTTAACAAAACCTTGTTTTCCAGATAATTCTAGCCCCTTTTCACTCTTCACAAAATTGTTCGCAGTGACAGAGAGAAAGATTGTATTTTATGCTTCAGCTCCCAGTCTGTCTTTGTCATGAGGTCCTGAAATATCCTCAGTGTGCTGAGAGCAGCTAGTTATAAAAGGAAGATTATGTTAGAAGAAATATGTTAAGTTTATAAAATAGTAGAAGTAATTTTTTTGCACAGGAATCATATATGTTACAAGTCATGTTATCAAGTAATAGTAACCATAAGTTAGCGTTTCTGTCCAATTGGCATTTATTTAAGAAAACAGTGCTCATTACATGACCAAACTGTAGCATTTAGCCAGCCCTAACTTTATCTTTTTTACAACTCTAGTACAAGTCTATTTACAGAATCCAACTAACAGAAACATACAATTTTCACGAGGGCCTTTTTCATTAATTACAAAAATCCTCAAGTGTTTCCAAAAATAAAAAATACCGATTGATGATTGAGAGATAAATAGATAAATACACAAACATCCGATCAGACTCAGTCATTCAATAAATAAATAGAACAATAAATAACATTCAAAACATTCTTTGGGCAAACTCAGCCCAGCTCATTTGCCTCACAGGTTCTGGCATTGGTCTCAATGCCAGTCTGAGCACAGCACAGTACAGCACGCTGACTCAATCAGCTTTACTTAGGGGGTTGTAAGGAAGAAAGAAACATACTGGGTATGTGCCATGAAATAGCAAGTGAAACAACAATTATATTGAGGCACTTTAAAGGATGTTCCAGGAAATGACAACATTTCCGTGCGTCTTCCCCAAGAGGAAACAAAACGCAAGATGTGAAACAACATTCAACTGACGAGAAATTGAATGGCTGCCCATCTAATCATGTTAACATAATTTTCCTCATTTTTTTTTCTTTTTCTTTACAATTTTGGGACTGAACATTGTAAAATTACCTTTATAAAATAGAAACAAGGAGTTGTAAAACAAAAAGAAAACATTGGAGAAAACGATGATGAAAAAAATATGAGGCAATAGCAAAAAATAACAAACAAAATAATGTTACATTTTCCCTTTTTGAGTCTATGAGGAACATCAGTGTGTGTTCTCTGTGTTTGTCGAATCTGAATAAGTTTCTGGCTGCTCTCCAAAGATCCCCGCCAGAGTTTTAAAGTGAGGCCCCCAGTCGCTGAGGTAGTCATAGTCCTCCTCAAAGTCTACTGCAAGCGACTCGATGGAGCTGAGAGACTCGGCCACGGAGCCGTCCCCCTCATAGGCGTACGTTGCCAAAGAGTCGTAGGGCGGAGCCGAGTTGTCTGTGTCGTGCTCTTTCAGCCGCTGGTTGATGAAGTCTCGGATGTCTGAGCTGTCTTGAGAGGCAGGCGGCCTGGGGCCTCGTTGCATCTCAGGCTTGATGTCCCTGCGGTACAGGTTTTCCTTGATGACCTTAGGGTTTCGAAGGGTCCCCATGTCAAAGGCATGCGTGTCCTCCTCCCCTCCTCCTTCATCATCATAGTGGATCACATTATCTCGAATGTCCTCTTTGGATGACATGAGGGTTTCCTTTTTCTTCTGCCGTCTTAAGCCCACATAGAGTACCACGATAACTGGGGAAGGAAATGATGATAGCTGCATGTTAGAAAGCAATTTGACTGTGCCCAGGAGTTTCTATTTTGAATAGTTTTGATGATATGTCGCTCAAAACATGTCAAGAACTAAGTAAATACATTTTTGTAGCCACACTACTAATACAAGCAGCGATGTTGCTTGTCAAGGCCAAGTCAATCTCACCAAGTACAAGTTCCATAAGAATAAAGCAAAGGAGATCATATTCAGGTAAAGATGATCACATACTGTGTTTACAGAAATGGAAGGTAGAAATCTGACTTTTGTTGATTGCGACTCTAGAAAATGGGCTTAAATAAGGCTACTACCTTCAGTGGCTCAGAAAGCACTCGATTTACCCCTTCATCAATTCCTACTACTATTTCGTACTTCCTCATTGCCATTTCATACCCATGTATAGCTGTGTTCAAAATAAACATAGTTTCATTAAACAACTGAGTAAACCTCAAAAATCTAAGTAATTACTTTTCCATACATACTAAATGGTTAAATGGCCTGTACTTGTATAGTGCTTTATCTAGTCCAGAGGACCCTAAAGTGCTTCATTCTACAAAAATGCCATTCCATTGGGAACAATGACACCTTCTATTTCAAAATTGAAACGTAAAGAAAATGTTATCAAATTACTTTGAGAAAGTGAGGAAAAAAGGATTAATAGCCAGTTCTTAAAAGGTTGTGTAACCTCTGTTTCTGAGAACTGCTTTACATCTTCTGACTTTTGTGAACAGGAGTTCCAGCCCAGGTCAATTGGACTACATTCCACAGTAGTGTTGCCTCAGAAACAGCACGTTTCATGTCAAGCTCTATAAGTTTTGACTTTGATAAAGGTCTGAGGATTGGCCTGTCCACACCATAATGTTAATCTTGTTGGTCTGAAACCAACAAACACATGGTTTAGATGTTTCCCTGCTTAAAGAGACCTGATTCAGATGTTTATAGTTCAATTTAAGCTTCCAGTTCCCAGATAATTTCAAGATTATGTAACTTTATGAGCGTTTATCCCAACATCAACATGTCCCCAATTTCCTAGTTGTACAACTTGGATTTTATTTGGTGTCATTAAACTTTTTAAATTCATTCCAGGACTTGATGTGAAACCTCCTGCAAAGCTCTGCCATTTCCATCAGTTTATTATCTCATTAGCATTTATATCATGCTAACATGAAGAGTGAAGATGATGAACATTGTATTCTTCTACTGAGCATGTTAGCATACCGACATTTGCAATTAACCGACAGGCTCCCCTGTGCCTACAGTACAGACTCAGAGATCTGACTTTAAATGACTCTGAATCCTGCTCAGACATCAAAGTTAGCTCATTATTTCAATTATATGGCCAGCATTTGTTTTATTTTAACTACTTTTAATGGTGAGTTGAAACAACAGTCATGTGCAAGTTTCATCCAAAGTATTCCTGATTTCTGTCTGCGGATCTGGCTGTTTTCCTATGTGCAGTTTAATGCCTGCTGGTCTGCTTTGGTCTCTGCACTGACGAGCATGAATAGGCAAAAATAAGCAGTTTTAAATCTATGTATGCAGTCATGGGCCGATATGAGATTTTCATGGCATGATGACTTGGAAAAAAAAAAACCAAAAAAAAAAAAAAAAAAAAAAACCATGGTTTCCTGGTATTAACACAAAACTTTAAAACAAAACCATGTAAAGTCGTAGCTAAAGTATTCATACCCTTTGGAGATTTTGTGTGCATTTTATCAGGATTTATTGTGACTAGTTTATGCTGGTCAATAAAAAAAAAAAAATGCATTGAAGTTTGTGGTTGTAATGTGAGAAAATTTCAAGACGTTCAAGAGGTAGTAGTAAGGTAAGGTTTCTGTAAGGCGCTGTATTGATTAATACAATTACAATAATATATAAACTTTAATATTTAACTTTCTATGATTTTTGTGACCAGAAATATTTTGGTGTAGTAGCCGTCTTTTAGACTAACTGACCATTAGTATGAAGTAACAAGTCGGGGAGGGGGACCACTGTGTTAGTCTGTGTTTCATAAAGCCAGGAAAAAAAACCTTAGTTGCTCTTTCTCTGGCCTTCAAACTGGAAGAACAGAACTATTCTTTGATATCAACAGCCTGTCCAGTCCCACATGTACAATAATTAGAGGTTAACTTTCACTCATGGAAACAAAAAAAACCCTACAGAGGTTCCCTAAACAGCATACTTCAGACAACATAGTAGATCACGATTATGTTGGTTTCTTCCCAATGCAAAGCAGTAAATTTCCTGCTCTCCCTTCTCTCTTGTCAGTACAATCTGTCTTACTCTGTCTATCTCCCCTCTGTGTCACTTGCTCTGTCTGTGCTCTGAATAATGCAGTAAATATGTGTTTTTCTTCTGGCTCTGTGATGTATAGCTGCACTTTGGAGGTGGAGCAATGGTAAGAATAAGTCTGAAATCAGTCAGCGAAATGAAAGAGTCAAATAAATACATTGAAGTTGAAAAAATAGGTCTCTTGCTTTAATCCCCTCCTTTATATAACTTTTCTGCTTTCCTTCACTTGCAAATGAATTCATCAAGCTTTATGTGGTGTGCCAGCTCCCCCTAGTGGCACATTTTCAGACTTCAGCAAGATAGTGTTTATGTAGGGCATCCCGGTTGCATGCCGACCTGTCACAAGGTCCGTGCTCATCAGTTTAGAGGGAATAAGAAGCAAAGTGAAGCTTCCGCAATGATTTGTTTCATTTGCATCATTATTTCTCTTGGTCCAACAAATCCTGCTCAGTGTCTCTACGGAAATGCTCACAGTGTGAGTTCAGATCCACTCTCCTACTTCCCTTCTCGGGGACAGTCTGACAGTTTGGCATCAGCCTCAGCCTTGAGGGGGTGATTCAAGCGGGAGCTTTGAAGATGGCTTTCAGATGAAGAGGACACACCACGGCAGCTCTACAGCACACCACCACAATCCACTACAGCTCTTTTATGTTTGATAACATATTAAACACTCATCTGTAAGGTGATATTTAACCTGAATACATTCATAAGGCTCGTGAAAAAGAAGATTAATAATGAGACAGGGTTTGAATTCCATGTTGGGGAAAGCAAACAGAACAACAACTTAAAGATCAAAGCTTGATTTTCAGCATGAAACAAGAACTTCTTTAGCAGCCCTTACATTCATACTTTCAAAGAATGATGTCATAAACCTACGTTTACTTTTCCTGAACTATGCAGGTGAGTTTGGAAAATTAATAGTTGAAAATTAAAGGAAAAGGTTGGGATTTTTTTTTATTTTTTATTTTTATTTTTTTGTTTTTATAAGCGTGACATTGCGGGAATAAAAAAGCTGTAGCGTGGGACACATCGACAGGGGAGAGAGATTAAATTTAGTTTATAGAGCTGAGCGGCTCCTCCCTCCAATCTCTAACGTCCTGTTGAATGATCATATATGGATTTTTTAATTAAACGCAGCTGCTCTTGGAAAAAAGCCAGCCCTGCTCTGATGGTCATCTCTGGTGGCCAAAAGGGGGGGAAATGCCTTCTTTTCAGGTATCTGCAGACACCTGGTCAGGCTTTACATATGAAACCTGCAGAAAACTGTTACGAAGGAAATAATGATTAATGATGGATATATGGACAGATGGATGGGTAGATTTAGAAAGCAACATAGAGAAAAACTCTGGAAATAGATAGATACTGAAGTTTCTGTTAATATACTTATGCATATCTAGAAATAACAAATTCCATTCTATTCCAGACTTGTAGAAATTTCACACAATCTTCAACTGAGGCCAGAGATCTGATCAAAAGAAAGAATCCAAATAAGTACATATTTTTAAAATGATCTTTTCTGCCATTAATAAATCACATTTTGTGGAGTTTCGATTTGGATTTTTTGTTTAATTTGCTGGCAAACAAATAAAGAGCAACAAAAAGAAAGCTCCTGTCTTCGGTAGCACCACAAATTACCAATAGCAAAGGAATAGCAGTGGAATAGAAATGTCAGTAGTTTGACATTTCATAAAATGTCAACATCTCTCTTTTTGCCAAGAGTTAGACGTGCTGATCAATACCACTATCCTGGAATCCCGTCGTCACCTTTTTGCTCTGACTGCAAAGCAGGACGACAATGTCCCCACAAGCAAGAAACAGAGAAGAGTCCAACCCCAAGATGAAGACAAAAACATTAAGAAATTACAATTTATAAGTTTAAGTTTAAATTTCAGTTAGTTTTTGCACAGCTAGTTGAAAATGCCAGGAAAACAGCTTCCTTATCGCCTTCAGCCTGTATGCTAAGCTAAATCTTCTTGCTAATGGTTCATGTTAGGTTCGGGTAACCCAAAACTTTTAAGGGAAAAATATTTTCTTCAAGAAAATAACTTTGATATATTTTTTTTTTTTTTAAGCAACATTACAAAACACACCATTTCTCACACAGGTTACAGATTACCTTCTTTATCCTACAAGTAACTTATTTTTATTTTTATCATTATAAGTTTCATGAAAATGTACTACTTATTACCTATCCTATCTGAGAGTTATAGATAACTTTAAACAAGCTTACAAGGTTAGGGAAAGTAATCTGTATATTCAGGCAGAATACAAGCTGGGTTCTGTTTTGCTCCCTTCTGTCTATTTACAGCACACCAATGCTTTAAAGTGGTAAAATTACCTGCAGTTGTAATTATTATTTTTTAATACAGCTTTGTTTTAGTTCTGATGAGAAAAAAATAACATTTTTCCCAACCAAAAACAATTGAATCCACAACACAATACCCACAAATTCTATTTAACCTAAAAATGCAAATCTGACTCAACTCGTGTCTGGTTATCTCAGTCTTTTTGCAATGGCCTGTGTAGCTTTTCCACTAAAAGGCTTTAAAGGTGTTACATTTCACCTGATGCTATGACAACTGGAAAAAAGCCAGAACATAATTTTCTGCTAGCTCTTACCTAATAAGATGACGATACACAGAAGTATGGCGATGAGAGCGCCTGTGCTCAGCCCCACAGGAAGAAAGATGGCCTCGGCACTGCATGTTAGGAGTGAGCCATCTAATTCACAGCCGCACACGCGAATGGTTAGAGTTCCTGTGCTGCTTTTCGGTGGGTAGCCATTGTCTTCTATCACAACAGGCAGGAAGTAGATCTCCTGTAGACGTCGTCTGAAGCCGCTTCGCTTTGTCACAATTCCAGCCGTGTTGTCTGAAAGAGACGAGGCAGGCTGATTCATGTTGATTCAAAAGAAGACTAAGACTTATTTTTCATCTTTACAGGTTAGAAGATGTTCAAAGTAAAGAAAATGTTTCTCCATGTGTTACTTGAAATAAGTCAAACAACCTTCTTAGATTCTTTTAAAGTCCAGAGGTCCAAGAACGAGAGGTGAAACTTTATTTCTGATAGTGTTTGATATCAAATACCATCAAATGCCTCTCAGAATGAGATGAAAAATGCCTACATATCAAAGTCTCATCTTATTAAAGTTCTTGCCAAACCACACCCTGGAAAGCATTTTTATTCTTCCTCTGCTCTGAGATCGCCTCTTATTTTCTAATCTCTTTGCTCACAAAGTAAGGATTGATTCTGAAATTAGCTATGATAGATACTAGCAGAAAAAAGGAGATAAAAACATGAAAAAGGAGCGAGTTGAGAAGACTGCCGGAGGTGTAAGGATGGCAAGTTGAATGGAGGGTGACAATGTGCACACAGGAGGGTGGACATGTCGGTTCGAACCTGCCTGTTCCTGTCTTCCACAGCCACGTTGTCTGACCCCTGTCAAGCCAAGTTTGTTGCACCAACAAAGCCTGCACTTTTTCTGACAGGAGGTCAGGCGTTTTAACACACCTTGCATGTTGTGCACAGTCGTGATTTTTGTTTGCGCTCTCTCTCTCCCTCTCTCCCCGGCTCAACCTGCGTGCATCGCCTTCGGTGTTTGTATTTCCTGTCCTTGCCTATCAGATCCAGGTCTGTATCCACAGAGTGTTTTCTCGGCTGCTGGCAGTCAGGAAAGTGAAAGACGGTGTGTCCAAAAGGTAAAAGTGGATCAGAGGTTCAGACCTGGGCTTGTCAAGGACAGTGAATCCATTCGTTTCCCCTGGCCTCATCCTGCCATGTCCCACTTTTCACTGCACGTCTCTTTGCCTTGACTTCAAAGGGCTTGGAGAGGTGCACGCTGAAGAGTGTCACATGTGGCCTTATCATATCACCGTGTGCTTTAAAGTTATTTTCAGAACAGAAACGTGACACTCTAACGACCTTATGCTGGCTTCAACCAACTCTTGATCTGAAGCGATTTTTAAACTAGTTAGTTGAATGCACAAGTGGAGGGAAGACGATTGGAAAGCTTGTGTTTTGCGTGGTCCCATTATGGTGTACAGTATTAAGATGTTTGGGTTATTGGGCTTCCCTGTTTAATTGGTTAGACAGATTGTCTCAACTCCTTTACTTCCTCTTTTATCCTGATCTCCTGACCCACCTGGTGTTTGTTTGGAATTACCACACCTGTATCCAGTTCCTCACCATCTTCCTTAGCACATAGAGTCTTGACCTGTCTTTGCTCATTGTTAGATCCTTGCATCATCATTGCTTCAACTCTGGTTAGTGGAGTCTGTTGTGGTTTACCTTAGATTCCTCCAAGTTTTGTTCTGATTTTTCTATCATCACTGTGACTTTTAACAAAAATAATTGATGCTGGACCTTTTCCACCAAACCAGCTTTGATTCTTTGTCTAGTCTTGTTGAGGATTCCAAGAATATCAATACTGTTCAGCAAGTTCTTATAAATTATTGGCAAAATATGTTCTATCAATTGAGCTTTTTTGGTTCTTGCTGGAACTGGTGATTTTGCAAAAAATGTATCCAAACTTCTTAAAAGTAGTCACTTGCCAAATTCCAATAACACCTGTTCTGCATTGGTTAAAAAGAGGTATGAATAACCTAAAAACAAAGTAGGTTTTAAATTCAGTTGAAATTCAAAAATACTTTACTAATCCCAGAGGGAAATTAAATTTAGGTCTGGGAAGTGAGGTTGCCATGGAACAAAAAGTTAATTCTGTCTCTGGTGAACCCTATCTCTGTTAATTTGGTCTTATGTTTTCAATCATTTCATTTTTAAAAATCTCAGTGATGCCACATTTCTAGTTTTCTGTTAGAACCCAACTGATTAATTGAAAGTGTTCCTGTTTTCAAAGAGTTCATGATTCCGTCTTCCCTAACGATGACTCCGGGGTCTTTAGACTAGAAACAGGCCCACAGCATCACAGATCCTCCACTATATTTGCCAGTGGAGAGTTTGTTGTCAAAATACCCAATATTTGTCAACGCTGAAAAGTTTGAGAGGCATTTAATAAATGCTACATGTTTGTGATAGGAAAGAAAATACTTTTTAATTGTCTGCCTCCTAAATAATCAGTTACTATGTAGATGACGTCATATTTATACCAATAAATTATTATACCAATAATTTATATATATATATATATATATATATATATATATATATATATATATATATATATATATATATATATATATATATATATATATATATAAAATTAGGGAATTATGACTGTTGTGAATCTAGTTACGTTTAATTTCTATGTAGTTTTAGAATTGCCAATACGTTTGCCACGAGCAGTTTTGTTCAAAACAATTATAACTTATGTGATTCTTTTTTTTTTTTTTACCCAGATTAAAGGTTAGATTTTTCCACATTTTTCAGTCAGAAATAAATCATCAATCATTATAACACAATAACAGAATAATTTATTGTAATATTTCCATAGTCTTTTTTTAAGTGCTTAAAAAAAGTTAATACTTTACACTCAGCTTCACCAAATGTGCCTATAAGCCTTTCTAATACTTACTGTTCAGCTTAAAAGATGTTTGGCATCATTTTCTACTTCATATTCACTATTTATGTGTACTTGAATACTTACTTTTAAAGTCTCTGATTGTGAAATTTTTATTTTTGACATCTTCCTTTGATGTTCTGAAGGAGAACTGTTGCCCAGCACTTGGTAGGTCTTGGTCTTTTGCACTGAAGATTTGAATCACCTGGTAGGCATGAAAAAAAGAGAAGTTTAATTTAACATATTTATCCTGTTTCACATGTATTTTAATCGCCATTTACTATTTTCCAAACATTTGAAAATCTCAGCACAGAATAATGTGTATTGGAGAAAATTGATTACATTTTTCATCATAATGTAGAAAAGCCAGTGTGTCCTGAAGAGGGTGCATATCACACCTTCCAGGCCTGAAACTTGGCAGTGATTGGTTCTCCCTGTCATGTTGGATATAGCTGCTGAGCACTTTCTACATCACCTCAACATATGGTGTGATGGATTAACTTCCTTTAAAACCACTGGGGCTTGCTCAGTGGTTGTAATTCTGGAGTGAGACACACCAGTGTGAAAGCTTCTCACAGAAGCTCATGTTGTATTTCCTCCTCTAATATAGTTTCCTGTGTTTTTTTTTTTTTGCTGTGAAAAATGTTTTTATCCACAGGTTTGTTTTTTTTTTTCAGTTATGCTGCCTGAGTAATTCCTACTCAGGCCTACGGGACTTTCTACCTCCTCATACGTGAAGGGGAAAAGCTGCTTACACACCAAAACAAAACGCTGGGCTTTTCAAAGTCATACCATGACCTGGAATGGAACCCTAAATCCCAGGCAAGTTGAGAAGGAAATGGAACAAATATGAAGAAAATAAATAGAGAACAAATTTTAAATCTTGTCTAAATTGTCTAGTGGTATACTAGAATAATCTGCAAACAGAGTGAATAGGCTTGAAGCGCTGACAAGAACAACTCTCTATCTGACTTTGAGATTATATAGCCAGACAGAGACGACAGCCAGAGCAATGAGATTAAAGGACGAGAGATTTCAGTCATCTTTTTAACTCTTCTTTCATATTTCACCTTATGCTGTGTGAGGTTTTCACCAAACCAGTTTTAGTGCTAAAGCCAGTGCTTCCCAAGCACCAGTCCCTTCTATTTTTCCATCAGTTAAAGAAATGGTGCTACAATTGTATCATATAAGCAAAAAAAAAAAAAAAAAAAAAAAAAAAAAAAGCTTTTTTTTTTTTTTTTTTTTAAAGAGCTGAGAGGCAACCAACAACCAAATAATATAGAAACAGTTAGTTTTTTATTTAGTATGCAGCACATTATGTCTAAGTCAGTGGTGTCCAAACATTTTGCAAAGATTGAATGTTTTTCAAAGTAAAAAATAGCAAATTGTGTTAGATCCAAAAAAGGGTCCCTGATGTGTGCCCTAATGAAAGAAGGGTGTACAGCTTCCACACTTCATGAGTTGAATGTTTTGTATTTTTTTGGTCTTGAAAATAATTTTAGTTTATTCCCAGCGACAAAAACAAGAACTTTCTTTGAAAACTAGCAGTATTTCGCCAAGTTTCCAACCACATTTGTATTATATTTGAGCTACGGCCAAGAGGGCCACACAGAATTATTTCTAGGGCCACAAATAGCCCAGGACACCCCTGATCTCAGTAGATTCTTCGTCATCCAGGTTTTTGTAAATCTACGTGTTTGAAAGGCAAACAGATTAAACGCTAGATGGGCTGAACTGATAAAGCGCATTTCTAATCAAACGGATGAGAACGACAACTGGACTTTTTGTTTCACGCCTAACCGAAAAAGCTTTTTTCATACCCATGGGGTAAACACTTAACAATATATACTGGAGCCACCTTGAAAGACGCACATTCTCCCTCCCCCTGTTGTTTTTCCAGCTGTCTCTCTTCCTCTTCCTACAGTGGAGCTCTGCAGCCAGTCTGCTCTTCCTCGGTCACTGGGTTTGACCTGCTGAAGACCTCCAGGCCCATCCCAAGATCCCCCTCCAACAAACAGGAGCGACTAATCAGCCCTGCTGTCGTGTTCCATTATTCCAACTCTGCTGCACTCCATGTTTGCCCTCTCAGTATTTGAATAAAATTCCCTGTAGGGGAGTAAAGCTGACACTGGGTGTGATGAGTGTGCTGCTGTGCTCCCCACAGCAGATGTAAAGTTCACACTTTCGATCTCCGCCGAGCTGGATTAGCTTTGTGATGAATATGTCCTGTTGTAGCTAATAGTCACTTTAATTAGTGTTAAATTTATTAAGCCTGTCTTTTTTTTATTGGTGAATTAGTCAAAATGATAGCAAGTGCCCATCAAACAGTACCCATCGGGGGAAAGCTGTGTTTTTAGCCGAATCCTTGGGCCTAATTCCGTGTGTTTGTTTTTGCATTTGTTGAAAACAGAAATGAAATTTTTAATTAAGCAAATGAATAACTTTTCAGAGGTTCACACATAAATAAGTGTGTTAATATTAACTTTGTCTCTCTTGTTTTTTTGTTGTTCTTGTTTTTCAAAGCAAGTCATGAAATATTTCCATAAATCTCCGTCTTACTTTTTAGGTAATTGAAAACTGAAGCTTTAAATGGCTAATTTTCTAACTTCCTGTACCAACTCCATGTGCTGCAGTGCTAACGATAGCTAAAACAGAAACAAGTGTGTAACTTGGAAGCTTGTCCTTCCCTCTGTTGCTACATGCTTCAGGGACAAGAAGGGTTGGGTTTCCTTAATTATTTCTGCCATAACACACACATTCTACGGTTAAATAGCAGACCCTTTTTTTCACAGATTTAATTGCCCTGCAAGGTCACCTTCCTTTTAAAAACCAGGTTTTCTTTAGGGTAGCTATTAAGAAAAGAGCCAGGGGGTTCTGACTGGTCACGAATTGTAAAATGCAAGGCAGCTTCTGTGTTTTTTAAAGCACGTTGCAGTAGCGATTAAGCAGATGTTAAGCAAATGCTTTTACAATGACGGCGTAGCCAAGGGTGGGACTTGCTTTTTTGCCAACACTTCAGCAGGTGGTATTTGGTTGGGAAAATAAAGTTTCTTAGATGCATCTTTGTAATTTGGCAAACATCTTGGATGCACTGAATGCTGTTTAACACTGCAGGCAGGAACAGCAGAAACAGCACAGCATTTGCTCTTTAATTATAATTTGTCATGGAAAACTCCCTCTTTGCTTCACTCAGAAATACTTCCCACCCCACCTGTGACCATGAGTGTGGCTGTCATGGCTGCAGCTGCTCATTACTGCCTTCCATTGTATATGTGAAAGCTTCAAATGTATTTTGCTTTCACACTCGGCTGAATTGGAAGCAAAGAAAGATAAGGATGCTCGCTAAATGGTGTAAATATCAGTGTAATTACTCCTGCATAATGGGCTGATTCACCGGTTTAGCATTTCAATACGGCACAGCAAATACCTTAAACAGCAGAAACACATTAGAGAACTGTCTCTGTTAAATACACCCAATAGGGAGGGATTTGTTTAATGTTTCCTTTCTGCTGTGTCCCATTTCACACTTGACCAACTGACTATGTGAACCATTATTTGCAAAATTAAGGAAGAGTCATTCTCTATAAAACTGCCTCAACCCTGATCCTTTTCACATGCAAATCTCCACACTTCTTCTTGCTTCTAGGCTCACATTTACATGGAAAAAATTCTTCTGATTTCCTTTGCTTCGTTTCATCATGGTTACAAATAATTTTCAATCAGAGGGGCCACAGCGTGAGGCACTGCAAAACAGGCAGTTTGTGTGTATTTCAGCTGTGTTGGTGCAGATAATCATTGGGGGAGATATACGATGGATTTTTTTCAAGAAGCAGATCAACTATTCTTTATCGTTCCCCAGCTGTGTGCAACACCTGGTGAAATCATGCTGTGGAAACATTGCAGGGAAACATGGATTCTGCAGGAGGGGGTGAGGAAGGAGGAACGGAAAGGGGTAAAATGAAGAGATGGAGTGAAGGTTAAAGGAAATTGGGGTAAAAAGATGGAATAAAACCATTTTAAATTAGGTCTGCTTGTTGCTACAGGATTGCATGAGAGTTGTACAAAATTTTTGTTTTTAAATAATTATTTTCTATTATCTTCCCCACCGAGGGGCAAACAAGTGCCAGGATAATTTTGTAACAGCATTTAAAATGTGGATTTGTCAATCATAAGAAACATATTTCTTATTTAGTGTGTAGGACACACTAAACATATTAAGATGATTTGTTGAATAATTATGTGGGCCTTTGTGTGTGCCAAGCAGAGGCAAACCACTGCACTCCAGTCTAATTCATAAGGCCCACACAAAAAGGAACATTTGTACCTCAAATTCTGATGCCAACATGTTACCATCTCTCTTTAAACTTTAAAATGAGGCATCAACCCCCATTTATTTGAAAAGTGTCCCTCCAACCAATGTAAATGTGGGCCTCATATGGGTTCTGCTTTGGCTGGGTTGGACCTAAGAGGGCTTGGGCTCTTGGGTTGTTTCTATGGCTTCCACTAGGGTTGACAAACGGATCCATATCAGCAAATCTAGATGGACACCCTATATAGAGCTTAATCTGGCTCTTAAAAGAGGAACGAGTAATCCAGTTTAAAATACAAACCCATGTAAAACAGAAATCAGTAACTGCAGTCAGTCCCACATAGGAGTATGCAGTAGTTGTGAACATCTGAGTAAATGGTCCTCAAAACTGGTAGAGAAGTGTGGCCCATGTGCTCTGGCTGTCTGAAATACCCATCTGCACTTATTCAAATGAGCAAATCAGTTCAAAATCTACTCATACCTCATAAATATATAAATTTAACATTCATATAATGTGTTTCATCTTATCTGACAAATCACTTTGTGCCGGTATGCTATGTGTTATTTGCTTAGTGAATTAGATGCTTGGATAGACCAGCATTAATTTACATGTGGTCAGAAAGATATTCTAACATGTATCAGGGTATAGAAACATTTGACCATCCTTATTAGAATATATAGAAATATTTATATCAGTCATCTAATATACCATTCTGAACCGCATGGAAAACATTCTGAATGTATGAAAATGTACTATAGTATGCAAATGTTGGTCATCCTTAAAAACGTACAAGTAGTTCTGATATATGGGTAGAAATTAAACTAATTTAAAAATGGCATAATTTGAATGTGAAGCATTCTTTTGCATCTTATGCAAATAACTACAGTGGACCCCTGTCTATTTGAGGTTCAGTATTTGTGGAATCATCACAGATTCTTCTGTGGATCACAACTCCAAATTATATTGGCAGGTATTTGCAAAGCAGCCAATCCAAGGGCAGCTTTTATTTTCCTTGGCCCTGATTGGCTGTACCCCCAAGAGTGGAGATCAGGAAGACAATAGATATTAGCTTCTTTGGTATAGTCCCAAGACTGTGTTCACTGTGCATATTAATGCATATTCAGGTATATTTGATTTTTAAGCTATTAGAATAGGCAGTTATAAGTCTTTTAGAGGAGGATCTCAAGTATTTGTGGATTTTAGGTGTTTGCAGCTAGTTGTGGTCACATACCAAATACCAGTTAGTGTAAAACTTTTTAACATTAGCTACACCAGTCAGCATACGAAAGTTTTCATTTCCCCAAGTGTTTATGATCTCCCATAACATTTATAGATTTCCAGAGCTATGGCTTGTTCAGAGCCATCATCTAGTAAAGCCAGGTGTTGCAGATTTCTAACCTCCGTAAAGTTCGACTCGTCAAACTTTTCTCCAACAATCAGCAGCCATTAGCCTCCTCAAACAGATGCCAGGCGCTCTGAAAGTTATAATTGAGCCTCGCAAAGCAGAGGCATTCTGTAATAAGACAGCAAAGCATTTTTAGCCAGCTGTTACATCAGTCTGCAGCATAATTTTTAAAATGAAAGCGGTGGAGGTCAGGGTGACCTCTAGATGAGATAATAAACTTCTACTGTGGAGCTGAACTGCCTTACCATTGGGAATACTGTAGACTCGCTAAACTGAGGAAGGGTATGACAAGGGCAATTGGTTAAATATTTATACATCTATAAAACAAAAAGTATTTTACTGGTTCAGATGTTTTTTCGCACAAAGAAATATGCTTATATAAACAAACAATTGAGAAACCAATTTTATCTTGCAAACCTCTACCTCACTGGGCAAAAATTCGAATTTGTGAAGAGCAAAGCATATTTTTTTATAGCTATAAGGGGCATTTTTATAAAAATCATAGCTTGTATCTGTAAGGAGGGCAGCGCACTCTCTTTTCAAGCATCAAAGCTGCTTCTACCCAATCATGAGGGAAGAAAACATGGCAAGTTCTCATGTCGGCAAAGACGGCAGTGCCTTCAAATGAAGGGCACAGCCGTTGCTTTGATTGCAACGGGCCTAAGGACCAGCGCAACATCTTCAGCGTGATGAGAGGGGTCCGCGGTGATTTGATGAACTGCCAGAGAAGCTGCTCCAGCGCATCGCTAACTGCATATAGATTCTGGCTAATGGGCTAATTTACAGGCACAGGTAGTTTACAATGCACCCAGGCAAATTCTCCACCGCATCCCAAATATACAGTCTGAAATGCAGTCTGGGTAGTAGATATATGCAGAGCACTGCTGCACTTTATTATTGCTTCTCCTACCAAATTGAACTCTGTGAAATGAGCAGTTCAATACTTTCTACAAACCATTTGCAACAGAAAGGAATCTAAGGAAACAAGGTTTTATTGAAGTGTTTCCAATTGAAATCTGTGTATCGGTTTAACAGAGGAAAAATTTAGTTCATAATATTTTTGGCTTAGGCATTGTGTGTTTGGATAACTATTCCCTCTGGTTTTGGCTGTTGTGGAGCAGTAAAGATTTTTGCTCTTACTTTTTTACTTTCTGACAGTTACCATATGTAACTGTGGCAACAAGGAATTGTTTTTACTTCTGGGAGCTGGTGATTAGCATCTCAAAAGCTCAAACGTTACCACAACTATGACCCCAAATCCCAGAAGAGTTGAAAAGGTGGCTTTGTGGATGCAGAGCTGGACCAAAGAGCAGAGAGAGAAGGAGGAAGTTCAAACCATCTCGTCCATTGATCATAATGGGTACTCCAACGTCTCTCTGCCTGGCTTTGAAACCATATGGCCAGACAGAGATTTAAAGAGGAGGCAAAAGCAAATGAGATGGATTAGCAGTTCTTGCCAACAACTGATGGTGTCATCCAAGACTTGTTACTGTGGAATATCAGCTTTGCTGCCCGAATATTGAATTGTTAGCTTTTCTTGATAGTCATGAGACTGCCATACAGCAACAGTCATCAATTAGATGCTTCTTTAGGTTCATTGCAAGACTTAGTGCTCCCAGAGATCCTTCCTGCTCACAGCATCACCATCCACATTGACTCTTTGAAGATACTTGGACCATATGAGTTACGACAACATTTAGTTTCTCTTTAGGATAAATAAAGTAATTTTGAATTGAATTGAACTGAATTCAATTGAATAACAGTGATGTGCTCCTAAAAGCAAAAAAGTCTCACTTGATTTGATCTGCACAGGTTATGTCAATACAACACATTATACACTATAATTATTTATTAAAGAAAAACAGAGATAAATGGAAAAGTCGTGTCAAAAACTAATTATTCTTGATGCTTCTTTAGGACTGAAGAGGGGAATGTTGTAGGTGCTCATGAGATCAAGACATTCACTAATTGAGTGTGGCCACCTTTATAAAAGCAACCTTGCAGGTTTTAGCACCTTGCAGGTCTTGGGCTTACAGGTGTGTATTAACCCAATACCAAGGTTAAAAAACATCAGCAATGATCTTAGAGAAGCAATGGTTGTCGCCCATTTATCATCATTCCAGATTCTAGATTATTCAAAGGTGGGAAATACCTAAGACAGTTCCCAGTCTTCCCAGGAGTGAATGTCACAGCAAATTTAACCTCAGGTCATGAAGCATATTAAAGTTCATGAAAGAACAACCAAGAATATAACGGTATAACTTTGGTTTGCAAATACACAAAATAAACCCCAAGAAATCTGGAACAATGTTTTCTTGATAAATTACACTAAAGTACGGATGTTTGACTGCAGGGTGTCAAGGTAGTGGGCCCAAAACACAGCCTCTCTACCACCTCATTCTACAGTTTGTGCTGATGTTCAGTGATTGATTTTTCCTAACGTTTAGCTGTGCATTGAGGTCACTGAGTCAGTAGTATAGTATAGTCAAATCTGAGGCCATCTGACAGCACCAAGTCAACAACAGTATATCTTAAAAGAAAAGAATCAAGGTTCTTCTAAGAAAATTTACTGCAGAAGGTGATTTTACAAGCTGCTGAAACATGGTTTGTAAATTTTTTTCACAGTTTTCCCATTTTGGCTTTATCTTTGCTTAATGAGTGCAGAATTTGTTCTGTAACTTTTTACATTGGAGGTTATATTTACATTATTTTAAAATCTGGTAATGACTAGATCATTTTCATGAAATCCTCACATCTAAATCCTTAAAACCAAACTATCAGCCCAAAGACTCCAATCAGCAGCTGCCAACTCACTGTAAAATCCATCTACCATTGGAAAATTTGCTATGCTTTATAGGACCTGAAATGAAAAGTGAAAGGTTAATCATGAAGGTACCTGTCCCACTTTGGCGTTTTCACATACAAAGGTCTCATAAGGACTGGCCAGTTCAGGGGGGAACTCATTGATGTCCTGGATGTGCACAGTGACGGCCACACGGCTGGTCAGAACCGGACTATCTGCAGAGAGTAGCACAAGACAAAAAGCCTTTTTTTCTTTTTCACAGCACTGACACCAAGTGGATATCTGTAGCACTACCGCTTTATGACACAGCCAAGCATGCAGTTTTATCACTGTTGCAATGGAACGACTGACTGGTTAAAGAGACTGCAGTGCTCCAATATACAGTCAGAGCATCCTTGAAAAGATGCACTCTAAATCACCCCTGTTCATAACTTTTAATGAGTGCGGAACATGTTGATACATAAAATGCACCCAGATGCTGCTTTTTTCCAAATTAGAAATTTTATACTTATCTAAAATGTGCAGGTTTATAAAAATTTGTTGGAATGCAAGGAATAGCTTCTTTATATACTTTTTTCACTCTGGTTTGAGCAATAAAATGCACTGCCCACAGTAATTACAGTTTGAAAGCCCCCTGAGTGAGACAAACTTGAATTCCGGCTTGTTTGCTACACTCTTCCCTCCTTGCAGGAACACAAAGGGGAAATGTTCTTTTCGTGCAAGTGGAAAACTTTATGGATTTGATGTGGGAATGGGCTTTGTTGTGCAGTGGGAGGCTTAGTGTGTAGAGGTATGCACTGTGGGTTGCCTGGGTTAGGTGTGTAGCTGGTGGCGGGGCTTGAGAATGGGGTTGTGTAGTCATCTTGAAGGGATTGGAGGAGCAGGCTCAGATGTCAACCTGTCTCTGACCTTGATGGAAAAAGCAATCTTCCCAACCCTGCTATGACAAAGAGCAAAGGATTTGCTGCTTTGCACTGACCCAGAGACTAACATTTATGCTCATACAGCAAAGATACTCTGGATATGCTATCAGAATGATTTTTATGCTCTCTTAGGTCATATTGGGCTTTATAGCCCATCACTTTTAGTTGCTGAAAAGCTAAATTTTCTTCTGTCATTTGAAAGACTAGTCAAACTTATAACATGAGCAGTACATCATTGAGACCACTTGATGGAGCAATAGCACAGTCAATACATTCCCATCCGGGCTGCATCAGCTTTTCAACCCGATATACCCAGTGCTCCATTTCATTATATTAAGAATTACAACACTACGTTTCTGGGAAAAGCTTAAAAAATTAGTGATAAAGTTATCTGCTTAAACTGCTTCACTGCTGTACTTCACTTGTTTTAATTTGGTTCATTTTAATGAAACAATAGGCATTTTTACAAGCAGTCAAGCACAGATAGATGTGGATATTAATCTCTTGAAAGTGCAACCACTGCCAGAATTATTATACAAACTCACAACTGAAATCTTCATGAAAAGTGTGAGACAAAATTCATTTGCCATAAATAGGGGAGTAAGAGCACTCCTTAATTGTGTCCTGCTAAGGTTATTATTCTATTTAATAGATTTTCCCACTCTTGTTGACTCCCTAAAAATTAGGTTGAGGTTTAATTGGCAAACAACAAACTGTTACTGCAGTCAATTCTCTTCCTTAGAACACCCTAAGCAATACAGACTGCGCCTCGGGATAGGACAACATACACTGCTGTCTTTTTGATGCATGACTGCAGCGTTTGGGGTTGACTGGACAGATAGAGACTCTTCAAGGTTTGTAAAGTGAAAGGTTTTCTTGAGTGTTGGTGTTGTTGTATCCAAAATGTACATTATCTATCATTTTTAGACAGTTAAATGTTAAGTATATATGTAGAGAATACCTCAGATGATGATGGATTTTGAACGTCTACAATGACCAACTGCTTTTTGAAAACAGCAATGCAGAACCATCTCAAGCTGCTCCAGGATCTAGTTATCGTTGTGTTCTATTTACCTCAATAGCCACAGTCAGATCTGGGATTGACGTCATCCCCAGTTTACTGTGTTCCATTTGCAAGTTGGGAAGAACCATTGGGATTTGCTAAATACTGTGCTCAACAGTCAAGCTAATTACATTTCACAATACAAGACAATAACAGTAAAAATCTCGACAATGTATGCTGTCAGGTGTTGTAAAATCACAACTGCAAGCAAAAGTTGGCCAGTGCTGTCATTGGCAACTGATTTAATGATTAAAAACCCATCAAATGTGCAAACAGTTTATAGCTGCCAGTTTTTATATGAATGGCAGCCATGTTGAAATTTTTTAAACATATTACTTCCACTGATCCTTGTTTTTCCATTAAGCAACATCACCCCACATCATCACACTGTCACTACCAAAAGCTGCATGGCATTGGCAGAGGGGATTCGGCAACCTTTTTATGTGCACAATCCACATACTCAAGTCTTGATCTACAAATGCATTTTTCTAAGAGATCTGGCAAATAAACAATAATAATAATCGACCAAACCCAGATTTCCTTACAATCACACCTAAGCTTAATTATAGCTGGAAGCCATGCTGCAAGCGGATATAGAACAACAAGAAAGGCTAAGGGGATCAAACTATATTTTTATTATGAACATTTGCATTTGGATTATGAATACAAATAATAAACATGATAATATCGATGCACAGATACCTTTTGAGAGTCCCCCCATCCATTACTTAACCCACAATAAAAGAATATGATGTCATGGGTGAGTAAAGCCATGAACATTTCAAACACAGCTCTAATATTACTGCGTGACCTCTCCTCAGTAAATTATTTGTATGTGCACTGAAGGTATCAGCACAGCAGTATTTACTGTTGCTCTTCATGGTTTAAAACCCACATAATAGACAGACACTATTCCAGTGATAACAATACAGCTCAGCACAGAGGAGCCATAAAAGCTGTTCAGTACCCAGAACACAAAGTTCTGCCAAAACCAACCCAAGGTCAAAGACAGATTGAACTCAAGGCGGGAACACAAACGCAGAGCTGCTTTCTTTATCTTTTTTTCCTCCCCAACAATTAGTTTTAAACATTGACTCTGCTAACAGTTTTTTTCCTCTCCTTTCTTTTCTTTAGTCGATGAGGAAAAATCATCGAAACGTCGTTCCCCTGGGAGGGAGAGCCCACAAGGGTGAGAAGACAAGCGTAAAATGCAGCTGTAAAAGGGGCGAAATCAGCAGAAATCCTCCCTCATTCCTTCATCAAGAATGACAGACCAAAACAAGCAACCTTATAAAAGTCCCATCTGCCTTCCGATCCTCCTCCATCCACACCAAATCCTTTCAGCCTACCTCGTCTCCTAATTTCAATGCATAAAACCACACAAAAAAGCACAAACACACATACACACACACACTGAAAACACAATTAGAATGTCACTGATGTGACCTTGAGGGGAAGTGAGTAATATCAGTTTCCAAGGCGACAATGATTCAAGTTTTAACAGGCCATATTTCACAGTCTGTCCTAATGAATATACAGCGGGTGTAATTTTGATTGAGCGCCAGCCTGCCTCTGGGATAATGACTTTGACGGTTCTTAGCCGATTTGATGACTTGATGACGATGGATTTGCTTATTTATTCGGAAATTCGCTCTAGTTCCTTCATAATAAACATAATTAGCTTGATGACACGTCTTAAAGCCACAGCGTAGGTTCCGTCTTGCAGCATGGAAGCATCTGCTCACTGTAAAACTCGGGATAGTTCACACTTTACTGTGGGGTAAGTAAAAGTTGACTTTGTTAGAAAAAGCTTCCTCCAACTACTATCAAGAAAAAAAAAGGTAGTTAAAAATGAAAGCAGTGTCGAGCAGTGTGAGAGCAGACAATGTCCTGACGATACAACCCTTTGGGAGAGCCAGTCATCGTGGTTTACGGTTGCCTATAAACCTTTCTGGGAAAATGGGATTGAGTATTGACTTGAGTAAAAGAGCGTTAAATCCTTCACACAGATTATGGCGGGGGAAGGTCAACGACACCTGAATGAATCACCGTTGATCTCATTGTCATACTCACTGAGTTTGGTTGCCACAACAGAGATATTGTGCTGGGCAATGTTCTCCCTGTCAAGCAGCTCGTTTGTGGAAATCGTTCCTTCCACTGGATCGATGTCAAAGTAGCTGTCCATGTCACTCTTCCAGTCGATGGAATACCTGGAAGAGAGAAAATGTTTGTTTAATGGCATAAACTGAAGAAATAACTGCAGTCATTTTCCCTGTGGACCATAAGAAGTGAACACCTTAATGTTTTTCCCTAGTAAATCAATTTTATTAAAGGGGTTACTCACATGAAATTTACAGCAGATTTCAGTAAAAATCAAATGAATCCACACATACAATGAAAAGTTGCAGGGGCTAAGTGCTAAACATCGGGAGATGAGCTAAACAACATAGAAATCAAAGATACCAGCTGAAATCTATCAGTGTTTAGAAAGCTGTCATGCTCTTTCACAACACAATTAATAAAGCTGGTTTAGTCTTTTTTTGAGGGCCTATAAAAATGTTTTGCATTTCCAAGTTATCATAACAGAAGCAAGTCATGAGAAAATAGCTCTTTCAAGTCTTTGTCAACCTTATTGTTGCAAAAAAACATGTTGGCATTGGTTAAAGACACGTTTCTAAACTTATGATGGTTCCATTATGCAGAAGCGGAAAGAACTCAAGAAGTGGTACATTTTTCTACTTTTTGCTACGAACCACATCTCTTCTTCAGTATTGTACACACAATACCCCATATAGACTAAAGTGAAAAAAAGTTTGCTTTAAATTTTTACAAGTTTAAGAAAGAAAAAAAATCACCTGTGCATAGGCAGTCACATCCTTCACTCTACAATTTATTGAAGGACTTTTGACAGCAATTACAATCTCAGGTATTTTTGGATATGTCTCTACAAGCTAGGCACACCTATCGCTATCTTGACATTGAGCCCCCTGGAGCAGGTTTTTTTTTTTTTTTTTTTTTTTTTTTTTTTTTTTTTTTTTCAAACAATCTGTCAATATTTGGATGTTGTCATATGACTCTATGTGGACTAGCTTGAAATGCAGTGCAGATGCACAGTACTGTCCAAGTGGTTTTAGTTCCTGCCATAGAAAAGTTTCCCCACAGCATGATGCTGGCACCACCATGTTTTCCAATAGGGATGGTATTAGCCAGGTGATGTTCGGTACCAGTTTATCTCCAGCCATGACGCCTGAACAAGCCCAAGAAGTTCTGTGTTGGTGTCATCAGACCAGGGAATTTAGTTCTCTTAGTCTCACGATTTCTAAATAGCTATTTGAAAAACTTTTAAGTGAATTGTTATGTCCATCTGGTCACGCTACTATAAAGACCTGAATGGTGAAGCGCATGAGGAATTGCTGACCTTCTGCATTATTCCTTCCATATTTACAAAGGAATGTTAGAGCTTTGCCTTAGTGATTATTGGGTTGTTGGCCACCTCTTTGATCAAGCCCCTTCTTCCCCAATTACTCAGCTTTGGTTGGGGAGAAAGATCTTGGCATGGGTAAATTACTTCCAATTGTTTTGGGGTTTTTTTCCATTTACAAATAATGTAGGGCACTGTGGTTTTTCGGATGTTAAATACTGTCAAAAAATGTTTGTGTCCTTCTCCAAATTTGTAATCAGACAATTTCCTTGACTATATTGCTTGTTCTCCGCTCTGATAAGCACTCTCAGCCGTGAGACCTTATATACATCAGCGTGTTCCAGTCCAGACCATGTCTAACTGAATTCTCCTCTTGTGTATTTTAGTAAAGTTCTAAAAATATCTGAAAGATGATCACCTGAGCTCAATATTAAGTGTCATGGAAAAGGCTGTGATTTCATATGTACATGTGATTTCTTACTTTGCATTTTTTAAACATACTTTCAGACATTTCAAAAACTTTTCCCTTTTTTTTACTTTTAAAGTGATAATTAATTGAATGAGTTTTGTAAAATGGCTCATAACAATCTAGATGAAATGTGAATCTTTAAAAAAATACAATTTATTGTGTATTTATTACACACAACTTTATTTGTGGACTTATTTATTTTCATGTCTAAGTATTTGTGGATGACTTGGACCGTTACCAGCACCAGGTGTAAATTTCATGTCAGCAGCGCCATCAGATATATATTTACTGAGAAAAACGTTGGCATGTTCAGTACTTATTTTCCCCGCTATATTCATATGAGTTGGGTGTAATGAGATGTTGGACTAGTCTTCATCACTCATTCTGAATGGTCATTTCCACAAAATGTGCTGAGGACTGCACATGCATCCCAATCGAGTAATGGAGCACACGTTTGTCCATGCTGAGCTAATGTTTTTCTCAGGAACATAAATTCATTTTAGGGACTGTCGAAAGCATATCAATCTCTTCCTCTGCCAATGAAAAACAAAAGCCAAGAAAAGTCTCAGATTGGTGTCCAAAATGAGGAGGGATATTTCTCTTTATGGAGCGTGTCTTTTGTGTTAGCTGCTCTGAATCCAAACTATGGAGTTCAAGGGAAAAAAAAGAAAAAAGAGAAGGAGATCAGAAACCAAAGCACATGCCAGTGACAGCCCATTCATCACTCTATGCTATTTGATGTTAAAAACTCCATTTTTTCATTAATAATTATACAATCGTCAATGGAATTCCATTAGGGGAAAGTCATATTTTATTCCCCTTTACAAAGAGTTCACAGGGTGGGAATTTGAAGCCTTACCCATGGGCACTTCCACAAAACAGGTTTGTAATTTTTCATGAGGCCGACCCTGGACTTTCCTTTTAAAGGGTAGCCTCTCTTTGGTACCATGCTCTATTTTTTTATTCTTTTCTGTTGTAAGCTTTTTGATCATAAAAGACAAAATTACATGAATGTTTTCAGAGGGTTTTATTTGCACTTCATAACTAGAAACCGGACTTGACTATCATTAACAGAAACATCTATTCACCCACATTTAGTGTTTTACAGTAACGAGAAACCTAACTAAACCCCTTCATGAGGGTTTCAGATTTGATTTGTCCCTGTCACGTCTCAAAGTCTGCGTTGGGTGCAGCCTTGAAGAGAACATGAATGTGTCGAACCAGTTTAGTGTGAGTCTCTTTGATGAATACTGCAGCCCAACTCTCAGCAACAGTTCAAAAGATCAATGGTTTGTAATTTTTCCTCAAGGCAAAGAGGTTCTTTTTTCATTTCAGAGGGCATTACTGGATGATACGTATGTTTCACTTGGTTTGCGTTCTGTGATGACGAAGAATATTACAGGTTAAGTAACATCCACTCGTCATCTTTAAAAAAGGAAAGAGACTGGAGGGAATAACATACAGTATTCGTGTTGGACGGAAAAGATTAAGGAAATTATTTTCGTTGTTGGTGATCCGAGTTATTCAGCAGAAATGATCAACAGCTGTTAAAAATAAGATATGAAGAGTCTCCTTAGCTCTGAGTCTATGGCAGTGACAGCTGTAGATATGAAAATTAATGACTCTTATCTTCTGCTTTGAAGAGCAGTAACATTCCTTCCCTCTATATGAGCATCAAACCCAACGCAGGAGGTAATTTCAGCATGTGCTTTGTATATTTTCCACGCTCACTGAGTTTTAGAGTTTACAGCCATGCTGAGGTGATGTTTTAGAAAGCTGGTGTCTTGTAATTTGCAGCATTACCATCTTCGTCGGCAATTCATCCCAACTTTAACTATTTAAATCCTAAACTTTTAGAAGAATAAACCAACAATGCAGTATTCATGACGCTCCCTCTGTATTCCGAGCTACAGAAAAAGTTATAGAGTTAAGTAGCCAAATATGTTTGGTTTGAAGTCTAAGAGCATGATTCCCTATGCATGACAGGGCATATAGAGTCCTATTGTTCTGAAGCACACAGTGCAAGGCTGCTCTCTGAAGAATGCAGAAAATAACAATGTCATCTGTGGTACTGATGAATATTTAAAGACCAGAGACAAAATGGAGATCCACAGAGTAGAGGGCATTAACTTTTTCTTGTTGAACAAATCTCCGCTTCCGCTGTTCTATTGTTTTCCTCGTGATGAAATATTCATAGTAAAACAACTGCTCATCATGCAACAGGTATTTCCTCTTGTTCAGCCATTTAAGACTGAGTACCCATCACTCTAAAGCAATCTAAAACTGTAAAAGTGGTGAGTAGATTGATAAAAAAGGGTTCCTTATACATTTTTTAAATCACTCTTTCTGTTGTCTTGCTATTGTTATCCGCAACTGATGAATGTTTTACGGTTAAAAAAGGGAGGTAGTGATGTCCTATAAGTGCTCAAGAAGGCAGAAAGACGGTCGGAAAGAGAATGACTTGGACAGAGCGTGAACTGAGTTCAATGAAGCATGTTGGTTCTAAAAAACTGAGCTGTGAAGTTAAACGTCCAAATAGATTGTCTTCAAAAGGGAAAGCATTTTGCTATTTTAAATTTTAGAGCATCGCATACTTTTTGTTGTAAAAAAGAAAAAATGTAAAAATGAAAGAAATCAGAACCTTGTTAATTTGGCGTACAGTGGAAACCAACCTATTCATAGTTCCGTATTCAAGGATTCCCCTATTTGTACATTTTTCTGTGGAACGAACCTTGAAATTATTCACGAAAAGTTCACCTCTTCACGGATTTTTCTCTTCAGCATATCTAAAATATTTGAAAGAAAATGCCAAAATAAAATCTCCCCTCTTGGCTGTACCACCAAGAGTGGAGATAAGGAAGACTGGTTGTTCCCTCTGCAGTAGAAGCAAAACAGTTTCCACTACACATATAAAGATGCATTTACTGTTTGAATTGTTAAAAAAAAAGTGGTTATAAGCATTTTTAGAGGGGGTTTCAAGTATTCATGGATTTCAGCTATTCGCTGGGGTCTGGGATCCCCCATGAATACCCTCCCGGGTCAGCTATATTGTAAAATCAAAAAACTCGTGTAAGTCTCATAAGAATTAAGTATAACCCTCTTTGCAGACACACTTTTAGCTGCCACAACTTGAACTATTCATTTTGTATATGACTTTATCTGAGTCTCTTGATGCTGTGGAGGAAATTAGGCCCACGCTCATTTATACAACAATGCTTCTGTGCTTGCATGGCCTAGTCTGGCCCAAGAGAAAGCTGCTGGGCATCACATTTGGCAGCTGAATACTTTGGCATACAGATAAGTTTAAAGTTGACCCAATGATTACAAGGTCCCCATGTCCTGTGGCAGCTTAACGAGGCCACATCATCATCCCTCCTCAACCATGCTTAATAGCTAGTATGAGATGTTTGCGCTAATACATTGTTTTTGTTTTTTGTTCAAAACAATACTGTATATTCTTGCCAATTAACTCTCCCTTGGCCTCATCTATTCAAAGAACATTGACCAGGAAGTCTTAAAGTTTATCCAGAGACATAAGTTGCTAAAAACAATATTTCCATGATATTTAAAGACATGTCTGTGGTTCTGTGATGGACTGGTGACCTGTCCAGGATGTGCCCTGCTTCATCCTCAATGACTGCTGGACACAGGCACCAGCCCCCCTGCCAGCCTGCAAGGATAAGTGGTATGAAAAATGGATGGATGGAAGTCTGGGGTTCATCCAGGCTCAAAGAGATAACATTTTCAACAGATAACAGGAAGGCTAAAAGGAGTACAGTAAAATTTGTAATTTTTTTTGTTCTTTTAGTCTGTCTATCATGAAACTTCTGGATTTTGAAATGCTGGCTGCTTTCTACAAATTCCAAAATAAAGGCAAGGGTCTACATTTCCCAGGAAACACAAACATATACCATGATTGGCAACTGAACAGATAAATTCTATTTATTGGTAAGTAGCAAAAGTTGCTTCTCTAAGGTCATTGCTGATAGCTTTCAATTGTTGCACTGTGTTAACACACAGCAGTGTTGTCCAGAGCAGCAAACTGCCAAAACTTCTGCATTTACATAAGTTATCATTATAACCCTGATCAATTAATCAAGTGTATTTGAGTGAAGCACCTGTCTAGAAGTAGAAATGTTGTCATTTTTTTCCTTACAGTTGTGCATGAAAATTAGACTATTAATTTTTTGTTTCATTAATTTGGATTGAGTGAAATGAAGAGGTCAGAGTTTATCAAACGTGTCCAGCACAGCAAAATAGATAATTAAGGCTTTCATTTAAATTCAGTGCAAACCTTGAAGATTTTCCTAAAAAATTGCAAAACAGAACACTGGCCTTGATGGATGATATCCGAAGGAGTGATATCTGGGGGACTCTGTAAGAGAAATATCGTCTCAAGGTTTCAAGGGAAAGAAACCTAATCTGCATGTGAAAGACAGAGCAACTCTCTGAACAAATGATCAAACACAGTAATACACTCTAATTTGCTGAAACACCTTATTTGTACGTGCAGGTGCAAGCATTTCTAATGAGACCATTTATAGAGCTTCCATATTCCCTCCATGTCACACTGTGTCACCGACAATTGCTGACCTGCCAGAAGATGATGCTAGCAGGATTTTACAAGACAGAGTCAAATGTTCTACATAGATTGATTAGTTCTCAAACTGATGAGTAAAGCTGACAAAACTTTCACGATTAAAGCCGTGGTGACATTGATGAATGAAGACTGCGGACGTTGATGAATGAATTAGAGATCTAAATCCTTCGGTTACTGGCTGCAATGGCAGTCTTTCTCCCTTTTGGTTTATACTTCTCAATGAATACACTGTCCAGCAACGAAACCTCTAAAGACTGAATGTGTTTTAAATAAATTGGAAAATGTAACTTCTTTGTGTGGCAGTAATGCAAAGATATTATTGACAAATTAAAAAGAGAAGATAAAACTAGGATAGTCTTTTACCAATCTTTCACAGCGATATATATATATATATATATATATATATATATATATATATATATATATATATATATTTTTTTTTTTTGCATGATCAAATGCCTATCTGAATGATTACCTCGGTATCTTCTATATAATTTCCATCCACAGCCCCAACGCTCAAATCAGTTGCCACTGGATAATGCACAACCTATGATGTGCTTCTTTTGAAGTAAGAAAGTATATTATTTCCAACAGGTAGCTTTTTCACAAAAAAAAAAAAAAAAAAAAGTTAAAATACTACTGGAAGAAAAATGAAGTCACCCAACCTATTTAAAATTCTTGGCATATGCTTATCCTCTGAAATACAAAAAAATTCTCTTTCAATATTATCAAAAAATAAAAATTGACACACCAATCAAATGTACACGTACTTTAATTTCAGATAATGAAAAAGCATGATTTGACTTTACAGGTTAAATAATTATTACCACCTGTCTTTATAAAGCGAGCATGAAATTTAATGACACACGTGTCATTTTTTTTTTACAATTAAACCATTTTCTTCCACTCCCTCAAGAACATACTGCAGTTGTAACTATATCAGAACCTTGATAATGAGGTAATTCAGATCACCATTCATAAAGTAATTTAACATATCTCAATGCAAACAACAGTTTTTAGAGTTGTAGTTGGTTTGCAAATGATTAGTACTTAGTTGGAGTTTGGCTTGGCTTCTGTGTTGTACTTTACAAGGTATATTTACCATGTTCATTATTCTGACTTAAAACTAATTTCTGAATCCATTTTCTTAGTATTTCAAACCCTAAAAGCATTAATTCCTTAGTGAGTCTAAAAATCAAAGAATATAAACTGGACGTCAGCATAAACCGGCTAACATTAGCATGCTACTTTAGGCTGTCATGGCAGAAAGGAGCACATATGAAGCCAAAACTGAACATTTGTACACTGATTCTACTGTATTTCTACATGCGTTTAGAGTGATTTGTAAAGTGGATGAAAATATTCTTGGAATTTGGAACACAAATCGGCTTACTTGTGGCATAAGCTAGCTGACAATTATGAATAGCAGAACCATTTAAACAGAGCAAAGGGAGGCTCTCAAATCACTACACACTTCTGTACAAATACCAGGTTTTTGAGATGCGAAAAAATGAGATAATGTTTATACATTTAAACATTTTCTACATAACATATATACTTTGCACTTTAGTTGAGGCTGTTTTTATGGGTGATTATAACATCCCTAGATGGCATTCTGATATTTTGCAGCTATTTAGTCTGAGATCAGTTAAAGGTTGTATATTATTCAAATGTAACTGTTATAATTAAACAAAAATGCACATAAAAAGTGCAGAGTTAAACAGCCTTGCTGAACAGCAACATGATCAACCAATCAGAAGCCAGTATACTTCATTATTGCTTCTAATCAAGGTCAAGCTACTTTAATTCAATCCTAATAAGTCTGTTTATCAAAGTATGTATGAAAATAAATCACAGTGCTCTGCTGATGACTCTATTTAGTCCATGTACTGACATATTTAGGAAAAATATTAATTATCAGTGAGATTCACTGAAAAACTGGAGCTGCAACACATCTTTGTGTTTGGTTTGTTTCTGAACATTAAAGACAGACTTGAACAACCAACTGAAAGGTATTGATTGTGACTTTTAATTGCACCTTAATAGCATCTGCAGATACATAGCTTTATTTATTTGGAATCCTTATATCTTTTTTAACTTTTTAGCCACTACAGTACACTTGTAACTTTTTTGAATGGTTTTCTTGGGGACTTTAACATAAAGATGATCAACGACAGAAACCTATCTTAAAACACTGTGCTATAAACGCTTTAACTTTACCTGACTGGGCTGCTGCTAGCGTCCAAATCCTGTGCTGTCACCGCCCCAATGATCGTGCCCGTGGGCGTGTCCTCATACACATCCATCACATAGGAAGGCTTATTGAACACCGGGGGCTCATCCACATCCAAGACGTTAATCTTCACTGTTGCTGTGTCTTTGAAAGCCCCAAAGCTCTGAAATCGTGGATCCAAATGAGCGTTGGAGGCTTCCACCTTGAAGGTATACGCCTTCTTAGTCTCATAGTCCAGCGGCTACAAACACAGAGACAAAGACAGAAAACAGAACCATTCAAGTTGCATCAACAGAGTACATTTAAAAGCCTAGTTTCAAATCATGTGAAGTGTGTTAGCACTTGTATTCTAATTTCCTCTCCATGTGTAGTTCATTCCCTGAGAGTTAAGAGCTCTTGACGTAGTACTGCAAGTCCTTCTGAGCCTTAGAGCTGACTGCAGTTTGCCCTCTGACTGCAGTTAATTTTTAACACTACTATCAAGCAAGATAACAGTGCTTCACAAGGATATACACACAACTTTTCACGTTTTGTCACACTATAAATACAAACTTTAATGGATTTTATGTGATAAACCAACACAGTGTTTTGCAGAAATGTGAAGTAGCAAGAAAAATGATACATGGTTATTTTTTTGACAGAAAATCTGAAAAGTATTGTTTTTATTCACCACACTTTTTCTAATACCTCTAAAAAAAAATCCAGGGCAACCATTTTTCTTTAGTTATCTAATTAACTGTGATTTAAACTCAATTTAAAATGGACAGAGTATGGCACAACTGCAAACCTACTATGACATGGACATCCGCCTAAAGTGACAGGCCAGACAAAGAGAACTACATAGGGGAAGCAGCTAAGTGGCCCACAGTAACTCTGGGGGAGCTGCATAGAGCCACCGCTTAGGTGGGACAATGTCTTCACTCGACAACTATTAAATGTTCACTCCATAAACCTGACCACTATAAAAATAGAAAAGTTGTCTGATTTTTTGAAACTCATTCATTTATCCATCCATATACTCTAGAGTCACGGGGGGGGGGTGACTGGTGCTTATCGACAGTGGTCATTGGGCGAGAGACGTGGTAGACCCGGGACAGGTCACCAGCCCATCGCAGAAAAGAAACACATATTAAGTCTAATTTAAAGATGTCCATAAGCCATGTTGAAGACACAAGAAACGTGGAAGAAGATGCCCTAACTGGATGAGACTTTTTTGCTCATGCAAAACTAATACAGCACAACACCCTGAACACACCATTTCACTTGTGAAATATGGTTGTAGCAGCATTGACTGCTTTTCCTCTGCATGGACAGGGAAGCTGGTTAAAAATGATGGGAAGATTAATTGCGAAAAACACAGGGCAATTATGGAAGAAAACCTGTAAGAGGCTACAAAAGACTTCAGAGATGGAGGGTTCCCTTTCAGCAGGACAGTGACCCTAAACATGTAACCAGAGCGACAATGGGATCGTTAAGATCAACGCATTTTTATGTAAAGGAGTGGCCAAGTCAAAGTACAGACCTATATCCAATTGAAAATATGTAGCTAGTCTTGAAAATTGACGTTCACCGATGCTCTACATCTAACCTGACTGAGCTTAAGCTATTTCACAAAGAAGTTTCTAGATGCGCAAAGCTGGAAAAGACATACCCCAAAAGACTTACAAATGAAACAGCGGTGAAACGTGATTGGCCACAGTATTTATTCATCTTCAGCCAATCTTGTTATCATCATCCTAAAAAGTTAAACTGAAGTTTTTAAAACAGAAAACATCAGACTTCCATTCTCAGAGTGATAAAAAGTCAAGCCGCTGTTACTTGGTTGAGCAACACTTCACCTTACTTTCAGAAGCCTCTAAACAGAGTTCATATCTTGTTTCTCCTCAGGCTTCTGACACGTCGGCTCAGGGTCAATTAGTCAAAAGCTGGGGAGAGGAATCTGCCTCTGCGATATGTCTGCTGCTGAGGTGTTCACATCTGACAGCAATGAAACCCGCGCTCATGCCTCTGCCTGTCTGCTGCCTCGTCATGTGTGACCGACCATACTTGGGCAAGCTCGCAGCTGTTCATGCTCTGCTGGCCCGGAGTCACATGAGAGACATTCCCTTTCGATGTACTTCAAATTGACTAACATGTAGCCACTATGGCAGCAATGCTATCTCCCTGCCCCAGGACTCAGGCTTCTCTTGTTTCGGAAGACAGCAAGTGAAAACAGCTGGTAATGGGGTTGCGAAATGTGAGTATGAAAAGAGACAGCGACAGTTGGATGGTGGGTTTGGTTGGAGATGGAGAAGAAGGTGCAGCACTTTCCTTAAGTTTTTACCCGCCTTGATTTTATCACGTTATAACCATATCCACACAGTTGAAACTCAAAGTTTACATACACCGAATAAAAAAAAACACATACACCTCTTTTCCTCAGTCTGAAGTTAAGTTACACCAAACTTCTCCTGTTTTAGGTCATTTATATTGACCAAAATAATTTATATTTGCTAAATGCCACACTCATGAAAGAAAGAACATGTCAGAGATTTATTTATGAATGTCTTTAAAATCATAAGTTTCTGAAGACAGCTAAGTGGATGCTTTTCTTCAGGAGGGAGTGGGATGCAATGCAGTGTTGGGGAGAAGATTTGGGGGATTTATATAGAGGCAATCCTAGAAGAAAACCAGGTTTTAAAATGGTTTACAAATAAAAATCAAAAGGTTATCAAAACCCTTTTGAGCTGATACCCTAAAAGAAAATCCAGTGCAATTATGGTGGACTGCACCTGTTCGCAGTTCAGTTTTCGAGGATTCACCTATATTCAGATTTTTTTTTCTCTGGAGAATATCTAAAACATTCAAAAGAAAATTCAGATTGAGGTGCAATGCTGTTGGCTGATGTCTGCGAAACAGCCAATGTAGGAGCACCATTAATTTTCTTTGGTGCTGATTGGCTGCACCCCCAAGAGCAGAACTAAGGAAGACTGCTGATGTTAGCTTCTGTGTTAGTGCAGTTTAAACTATGCATATGAATGCATAGAAGATATATCTGATGTTTGAACAATTAAAATAGACAGTTATAAGTGTGTTTAGAAGGGGTCTCATGTATTTGCACATTTCAGCTATTTGTGGGGGACTGTGGTTCATAACTCCACAAATACCAGGGGTCCATGGTACTTGCTTTAAAACAATGCCATCTTAGAGGAAAATGATGCATAATTTTCAAAGTTGTTTTTTTTTTTTAAATAATCAGAAATGGCGGGTGAATTTGTACTCATCCCTTTTTGACTCTAATACCCCTCTGATACATTGAAAAATGACAAAAAGTGAAAAATTTCAAGGGATTTGAATACCTTTGCAAGCTACTGTACTTCTTGTGATGCAGAATAAATGGGACTGCTTATCTGTGCATGAATTAGCCATTTGATTAGAGCCCAATCACTAGAAATGAGCCAAGACTGTGAAGCTGTGATTTCACAGTGATAGCAGGTGCATCTCCAACCCTCTGTCTGTCCTACCTTGCCATAGCTTCACAGTCTCACATTCACAGCAGGTGTTCATAAAACTGAAAAAAAAAAAAAAAAAAAAAAAAAAAAAAAAAAAAAAAAAAAAAAAAAAAGTTATGTGAAGGCAAGCTAATCTGAAAGCAATCACTGACCATCAACTGCTGTGATTGGTTTGATTGCACACCAAATGCAGCTGGCAGGGCCCAGAGAAAAGATCCTTTAGGAAGAAATCCACTCTGTCCCTTTCAATATCTCCCAAGGAGTGACAACAGACAGGAGACAAACCAATAGTGTTGTGTACAAACTGAATTTAGTGTGCATTCCAGTGAAATGCCAATCGTGACAATCAAGTTAGACCAACGAAGTAGGATAAGACCGTTTAGCAGTTATTATCTCAGTATACTGTGCCAGCTCATTTGATTTCCTGGAAGTCTGCATTTAAAATGAGTTTGCCGTTCTCGAGGAGTGAGTCAGACTGCAATAAACGTACAAATATGTAATCAAATTCTTCTCATTATGTAAACTTTACTCTGAGACAGCCTGGAAAAGATGGTAAACAATGTACCACACAAAGGCTGAAATGTATACCACAATACGCCCTCGCTTTGTGTATTGCAAGTTCGTCATACATAGAACATGTTGAGCCAAAACTGCGTTGGGGGGATGATCCTGCCTTAGCTCAGCTGAAATCTCTGCACAGGTGGAGGGAGGATGGAGAAGGCAGGGCAATGCAAGGAATTGTGGACAGCAGGAGGTGAACACCAGGCCTCATTAGCCTGTTTCTCATAAGGGAGGTGGACACCTCTGGTGCATCACCTCAGTTAGGACTGAAATATCACCCTGTATAAGCTTCTAATTTTCATCTAAAGCCCAGTTTCAAGAGGACAACATTGTGTGGTGCGTTTTATAATGTAAAATATTTGAACAAACACAGCTGGTGTTCTGAACTTCCTGCTGACAAACTCCTTTGTGGATACAGTACTGTAGAAAAATATTATCCCCGTTACAGATTTTCTCTGTTTTTTTTTTTTTTTTTTTGCTTTTTGTCACCATTACTGCATATGTTTCAGATCGTCAAAAACATTTAAGAAAAAGATAACCATCCAAACCAACCTGGCCTAATGTCAAAAAGTAATCTGTTTTTGTATTTTTTGCTGTACAGTGGAGCCCTGCATATACACTGTTCAGTATTTTGGGGATTCACCAGCTTTTTCTATGAAACATAATTCCAAATTATTCTCGAAGAATTTGTCTATTCGTGGATTTTTTCATTGAGCATATCTAAAATATTCAAAAGAAAATGCAAGCTGAAATACCTGGGTGAAATGCCTCTTGACACACTGTTAGGTGTTAGCAAAGCTGGCGATCTAGAAGCGCTATTTACATTCCTTGGTGCTGATTAGTTGTATCCCTAAGAGCGGAGATAAGGAAGACTGTTGATGTTAGCTTCTATGTTAGTGCTATAATGGTTTCCACTGTGCAAATTAATGCATATCAAGGTATAATTGGTGTTTGAACTATAAAAATAGGCAGTTATAAGTGTTTTTAGACGGGGTCTCAAGTATAAGTGGATTTTCGTGATTTGCGGTTGACTGTGGTCTCTAAACCCCCGCGAATACCTGGGGTCTGCTGTATATAACTGCATGATGTGTTGCTTTTTGGGTCTTTTAGTCTGCTTCATGTCGTCAAACAGGTATTATTGAAGGTATTTCTTGAATCTTCGGGTCTGGCAGTAATAAGGCCTGAGCATAATAAGTTCAATTTCACAAGTGGAACAACAATGGATAGATTTTTACCTTTAACAGAGGAAATCATCATTGGAAAACTGCATTTTTGAATTTACATAGTAAACTCTGCGTGCTGCTGCCAGTCTTGGCCAGGATTCACTTGTAAAAGAGATCTGGTGAAATAAAGGTTAATTAAGTCTGGTTATCTTGACTAAAATCAATACATAACACAAATCAAGTGTTTTAATCTTAGAGATTTTAGCTACTTTTTGGTGTTTTGAAAGCGATGGATACAGAGCTCTCAAGTCTCACACAATGACCGTGAGACACACACATTTCCCTGACTTCACACACCATTTCTCACACTGAAAAATAACAAGGCTCATACTTAGTGATCTATGCGTGATCCGTTCACTGCACTGTCCATTCAGAGGCCAGTTTAAGCCCCGCCTTCTGCCACTGCGGCGCTGCTTTGGCCTTTTTCACACCTTGTTGGGGATAGTCCTCATCCCCATTCAGCAATGCACGAAAACAAAGGACATCGGAGGTTGAAACAGAAATAAATTATCAGGTAATGACTACTTTTTCATCACAGCATATTGGTCAGTTGTTAATAGAGAACAACTTAGTGGCATCTCAACTATTTGCATTCTGCTGTAAATCCTCAATTGGTAGCGACAGGCTGCATGAAGCACGGTCATTCTTTATCCTCCGCCCCCTCGTATTTATCGTTCAGTACCCTTGATTACAAACCCCACCAGTACAATCAAATGATATAAAACGTGATTTATTCTTAACTCTAAGAAAAACAATTTACTGACTAGAAGTTAACCATACATATGTACTTACACAAACTAATTTAGCATAACACAGCATGGACACCTTAACAGAGGTGTAGTACAATAAGTTTGTTTTAAGTAATTACTAACATCGAACTTTAACAGGTTACACAACCCTAACATTCACAAAGTCCTTTTCTTACTTTCTGGTTTCAATATGTTGTTTGAAAAGTTCAAATAAAGCACACCGGCTGACAAGGAGGAGAGGAACCATCTTAGAAACTGACACGTTCTTTTACCACTCTTCATCTTGGGAGAGATGAAGACCACGGTGGATGTCAAAGAAACTCTGCTAGAGATTTCTTTTCACTGTTTTATGGAATATATTGTTTATATAAGAATGTAATTATGCCCATAGTCAGACCACATGTCCATGTAAAAATCATTTCAATTCACAATTATTATTATCAATATACATCCCAAAAACGTGTTCACTGTTAATCCCACGGGCCATCATCATTCCAACATTTATTACCTCGGAGGAAAGGGGAGGGGCGGGCCAAGGAGGACTGAGGGATTTCATTGGGTAAGCCTAATATCCGTCAAGAAAATCAACCAATGGGCCATCGCGGTCGATAAAAAAATATTTTTAATATCCTTTTTTGTTAAATTATGACTCGGACAGGCTCATATATGTGCATCGGCCTGTACGCCAGTCAGCCAGTCCTCCCCTGGACAGGAGTAAAAACTGAACGCAATTTTTCTTTTTTGTTCGTTTGTTTTCTGTTCGAATTGCCAACCTGCCATGGTAGCTGGTGCGTTGTTCAAATTCACATGCCACTTCGTAAATTTACCCGCATTTGGTCAGTGGGAGGTGCCAATTTCCACCCCCTGATTAATACACTGGATTTCTTTTGTAACACCTTTCAGTTAAGCGTCACTTCACACATTCATGTAACAGCTGTTAGAATCCGTGATCCTGTACATCTCAGGGGAGCTTCAGATGTCAGCAAAATAAACATACATACATTTCTATAAAGTAAACATTTTTATCACACTAAAGGCACATTAATTTCAAAAGCCTCAGTGTTTTGGGTCAAATGGATAAGTCTGATACTAATATTCATTAGGAAATATCCGGTCCTCATAAAATTTGCATTATTGTTATCCTCAATTCTGAAAGTAAAAATGTTCGACATTGAGCCACAGTGCTTCAAATGGGAGCCTCCTGTGTCCGCCATCAAGGCACCTACGTGTGCTGCAAACTCAAACAACACCAATCAAACTGAAATTCACACACTGCACTGAAATGAACTCAAAAACATTTTTCTTAATACCAAAAACAGTTGGGAGAACAAAGTGAGACCAAGAAGCCACTGCAGCCAAAACGTATATAATTTGTAGTTCTTTCAACCCCAGCAGCCATAATCTCGCTCCAGACTTTTCATGAAACTTGAGAGCTCTGAAAATGTGTCAGATCTAAATAATTTTTCACATTTTATCACAAAATTCCCTGTATTCTAAAAGTTTATGACATTCTTTTTCATATATACATTTTATTGAAGTGGTAAAGTTTAAATTGTGGAATGATGGCGGTGATACAGTTCACTAGCTTCATAATTAGCTTTCAACCACATTCTATGTACTGATTTACATATTCAACTTTGGCAACAAAGCGCTAATGCTAAGAGCTTCGCTGACTTTTAAATGTGTCTGAGATGCATGATGGTTCAAGTATATCTGGGATAGCTGTTGTTAAATTGGAATAAAATGGGACCAGGAGGGGGGTAATGACAAAGTCGAAGTTAATGAGAAGATGTGCTAATGTGTCAACGCTTGACTTAAAGGGAATCAAATCAGATCTGCTGGGCCATGGGGGAAATTTCCCAAGAAGGGAAGAGGGAAAAAAGGCCATTTGTTCAGAGACTGCAGAAATGATTTAACATGTTTTCCCCATTCCTCGCAGATGACCTACTTATGCACTCACAATCCAGCACCGTTTGGATATCTGTTAACACCGATCCACACGTGTGTTATCTTTAAACAAAATGCATGCACCTTTGCATGTTCAATTGAGCATTTGAAGTATCTCATTACAGCTTGGGCTGCTCTGCATCTTTCATGTGTTATTGTGGACATAACAAGGAAGTGTATCAACAGTGAAATTTGTAAGGAAGACAGAGCGAGTTCCTCTCATGTCAGTGTTCCTGCTCTTCAACATCACAACAGAACACACTTGAAATTCTAGACATGGCACTGCAGCCTTTGATATGTAAATGTGCACCTTCATTGCACTGGAAGTGCCACTGAATGAAGCTGCTTTTTTCCCCCTTCCAATTGAACCTGCCATGTTCCGAGGGATTTAGTTAATTTAGAACAAGGGAGTAATCAACGCATCACAGTCTCACTGCTACAGTATTACACTTCAAACATAATAAAAAAAGTCCTTACATCATCAGACTCCCAAAACAGTGACGGGCCCGTTGAGAGTTCGTCCTGGAATATTCTGAGGACATGACCAAGAACTCAAGTTTTACCCTCACTTAGCGCTCTCAAATCTTGCTTTATCTGTGCTTACTGTTTATTTCAGGGATTGAAGAACCAGAATGAAATGCATAATTACGAGGTTCTCACTTTGGTGCTGTGCTCAGTTTAGAATTACAATTCCAGAATCAGATAATCCTCTCAAACCTAAGATACGGTCAGAAGTTTCCAGAGATTCATCCTGGGCATGAATACCATATTCATTTGCACTTTTAATGACTTCTTTGAACTTCTGTTTTCAAGAGTGAAATGATGATGATGATGAGCATACAACACACAGGATGCAATGATTTTTAAAACAATAATTAGGTGCTCATTACTAATTATAAATACAGGTTTACGCATGTAGTGCCAAAAAATACCCCTTCCTCCCAGGAGAGATTTCTTGTTTTTTCTGTCATTTTAAAATTTTTCAATTTGTCAAACTTTTTAACATCAAAGATAACCGGAGCAAATACAATATACAGTTCTCGAATGTTAATTTTTTTAATCAGCAAAAAAAACAAACTTGTCCCATGTGAAAAAGTAGTAGTTTAAATCCAGAGTTTGATTAGGCCACTCCAAATCCTTCATTCTGTTTGTTTTAAGTCAATCAGAGGTGAAACCGCTGATGTACGTCAGATCGTTGCCAAATTACTGCAAAATCCAAGTGCACTTAAGCTGAAGGTCTCCCATGGAGAATTCAAAGAAAATAGAATAGGTACAGAACTTTGCAAAGAGACATTCTCATATGTGGCTTTAACTACTTGGAATTTCTTGAAGTTGCCCAGACTGATACATTGGAGTCCTTCGCAGATCACTTATTAACAGAGTTTCTGTGGAATGTAACTTCTGATTATTTGTGGAAATTCTGCCTGTTTGCAGATTCGTAGAGCATACCTAAAACCTAAAACATTCAAAAGAAAATGCAACTTGGGAAGCTGAAATACCTAAACACAGTGCTACTCAAAACCTGGAACTTGGATGGAGTTATGTTTTAGCAGGATAACGATACCAAACTCACATAAAAACTGGTTAAATTGTGATGGTTAAATTTTGCAAACCTGAAGCTTCTAGAATGACCATCCCAAAGTCCTAACATCAACCCTGTTGGAAATTTGGGGTTTAAAGCTGGATCTGTGCCAAGAACCCATCCCATTTAAATGAACTCAGGTATCTAACATATATTTGCCAGCAGTCAGCTGTAGGCTGCTTGCTAAAGGATATGTACCAAAGTGTTTTAAATTTTGTTCCATGTATATGTTTGGCTTGTATGGGCTTGAAGTTAGGGTTAGTAGGTGGGGTTTTTAGCAGTGTGTGGATTAAAGAAAACTGCCTTTCAAACTTGGGCATCCAGTTTTTTTTATTTTAAGCAACCACAGCAGTTGGATCTTATGTATTTATTTCAGGTTGTAAACGGAACAGTCCAAGTAAACAAATTTGAAGCTTGGGACTAATATGACGTTCATGCCAAAGAGAGGCGTGTATAAATGTCTCACCTGACTTACTATTACTAGGATGGCTTTCTGTCATGATTAGCACATCTCCTATTCGAAGATGCTGGAGATTAAGTAGCCTGGAAAAAGCTCCAGAATAATGTTTAATCTATGATACACTGAGCAACCTCAAATCTATTTTACCAGAGTATTATATATTTACAATACCACTTATGAATCATTAACACGCCCTTCCTTGATTTATCCACTGAGAGCAAATCAAAGCAAATTCAAACATGCCTAAAATATCGCAGACTTCTAATTGCAGCTGCATGAGCCAAAAAAATTTCTCCAAACAGCAGCATTAAAGGAGATGTTGGGGTGTTTAATTTTCTGTAAATTTCAAGCTCTTTGATCCCACATTCAGCATCAACTCTCCGCATTGGAAAAACGCTGGTTTTTATTTTGGTTGCTGTAAGCTAATCACGCCCAATGAGGATGATGTTTACAGGATGAACACTTGTACCAAAACAAAATATCTACTGATATTGAGAGATGTGGATTAGCACAAAGTAATCAATAGTTTCAAAGCAAACGTTTTTATGAATAAAAATCTGAAAAGTCTGCTGGGCATTTATAGTCAGTCCCTCTGACTCAACAGTTTTTAAAACCTCCTTTTACAAAATTACAGCTGCAAGTCTATTGAGGTAAGAGTCTACCAGGTGAGCACATTATAACACTGAAATCTAGTTTTGAGTTTGGACTTTGATTAGGACATTGGTGCACAAGACTATGCTTTGATTTAAACCAGTAGTTCCCAAAGGTGCGGTTGGGACTGTATTTGGGGTCACAAATATGAGTCTGGGGTCAAACTTAACCTAAAAAAACAAAAATGATGATGAGAAAACATTTCTATTTTAGAAATGTAAAGGATAAAAAAATGGTACTTGGAAAATTAGTTAAATCAACATAATGGTCAAAAAACTGGCTGCTGATGCCGAGCGTGTTGTTATTGTATGATTTTTTAACTGGCTCTCTGAAAAAGCTAGTATGGTTAACCAACAGTCGGGGTCATGACCCTCTTACATTTTTATTTTCTGGGTCAGAAGCTGGAAAGTTTGGGAACAACTAAATCATCCTATTGTGTCTCTGACTGTATGTTTAGAGGATTTGCCCTGCTGGAAGGTTGAACCTCCTCTCACGCCTTCTGCAGCATCTAACTGGTTTCGCTCCATCCATCTTCCCCGTCTCTACAAATAAAAAGCTTTCTCACAGTATGATGCTGCCACCACCATATTTCTCCACAGAGATGGTTTGTTAATTGTAATGTGTGTTTACACAGAAGTTGACTCTTTATGCTTATAAGGTATCATTGTTCCCCAAAGTTTTGACCCAGCTTAAAACTTTTCAACAACTTTATTCCGAACCGGTCTGTTATGTGTCTATGATGTGTGTTTATAAATGTTGCATACCAAACCTCTGTGGTCTTCACAGAACAGCTGGATTTATTATGTGATTAAATTACACACAGGTGGACTTTTATTTCCTAACCAGTTGAGTTCTGATGGCAGTTTGCTGCTCTGGATTTATTTTCAGATAAATATAGATAGCCAACAAAATTTCAGATATTTATTTGTAGAACATTGTGAAAATTCTGAATTTATTTCCATCCAACTTGCATTTATGCGCTACTTTGTGGAAATTTGAGTAGAATTTTTAAATCGTACCTTAAAAAACTGACAAAATGTGGAAAAGTCTCTTAAGATCAGTGACTGATTGACAGTTTCACCTAAACACTGCAGAATACTAAAGGCCACTGTCCAGTATTTTGCCATCAGCGGACGACTGAGCGCAGAGAAAAACACAGCTTCTCCTCCACAAAGCAAAGCTTACATGCCCCAGAGAGCCATTTCATGTCCCTCTGAATACCAGGGGGTCTTAACACTGTGGAGAAGAGATGCTCACTTTATTGTGCTGCCATCAGTCACATTGGTTTGTGTCCCTGGCTGCCTCCAAGCATCTCCATCCTCTCGGTTGCTCACAACAGTGGAGTGCCATTTGAGTGGTTTGCCAGCAGCTCTGTCCACACTGCAGTGGAGTAGAGTGACTGCAAAAGACTTGCGCTGCCACTCTTAATAGGACAGGGTTAGCCCTGGGATGAGCCCCGAGATACTAGTTTAATCTATTACACCCACGCCTCTCAAAGCCACCAGAGAGAGGACACTTCATCGACTCCAAGCACCACCTTGGCCGTCTTTGTCACTCTCAGTTCAGATTTTCTTCCCTACTTGACTCAGTCATAGCACATGCATACACAGGGCATAAACAGATGCGTTGCACCCCGCTTGGTTGCTTGGTGAGGTGTTACTCTTCTGTGCTTGGCACCTGAATCTCCTGCTGTTCCGACGTATTGTTTCCTCCTTTCCTCCTCCGTTTCAGTCCCTGCCACATGGAGACAAAAATAACTCATTCTACCTCCCACTGGAACATTCAGCCCTACAAGCAATAGGTTGGTTCCAGCTCTTGTCTTTGAGCAGGAGATGGTTGATCTCATGCCATGTGGCTGCAGTATTCAACCAGTAAAACCAGAATTAGTTGTTGTTCAGAAGATGTAGGACTGCATTCCTTTTTTTTTTTTTTTTTTTTTTAAACAGCCTGGTAGCATCTCAATAAAATTGGAAGGCAGTAAGGCATAAAAATATTTATTGTTCAAACAGCCAAGTAATAAGAAGTCTTATTGAGATGTTAAACAGCAATCGTTTTATAGCTTTGGTATAATTAAGTCCATAATTAATGACAGAGGCGATTAAAAAAAAAACAAACAAAAAAAACCCCCAGAAAGGTAGTCTCAGCTTTCTCACCTGACTTCTGAATGAGGCTCACTTCAGCACTCCTTCACACTGGATTAAAATTTCACTAAATTCTCCAAAACCAATATGAAATATGGTCTGAATCAAAAAATTAAAAACAAAGGTCACAGAAAAGGCATTTGATCAACAATTTTACTCCTTCTCATAAAAAAGACTTCACTTTTACTGTAAAGATTTCAGTCATACCACAGCACTGAGAAGCATGGGTAAAAATTTTAAATAGCTTACACCTTGATCATAAGGGGCTATAGACAGAAAAAGTGGATGAGTTTGTATTGCCTGGCATTTTGCTAGATTGATTCAGATCTTACTTTGTAGACCAGGGCTGCTTTGTGTCATTTGGCAGTTATCGATCTGAGTGCCCATCTGAATGCCCTAACATCCAACGTGGGGATCCTCAAGGCTTTATTCTCGGACAACTTTTTAATCAATACAGTATCAAACTACAGAGTACAACAACATCTTTTACTATACTGATGCCACATAACTTTATACTTTTTTGTGTCACCATATGACCACAGTCCCCTGTTGTCATTTAGTCAGTGTAGTCCTTATATGGTTCAGTAGATGGGGTAAAATGTCCTTTAGCTACTTGCAGAAAAGACAGAAGTCCTTGTTTTTGAGTCCCAAAAATGTAAGATTAGAAATCAGAAGATTGCTTTTAAGTGAGCCTTGTTATTCCAGTGAGGGAAATGCAGCACAAAAACATCACATTGCTGCTTCCAAACGCTGTTTGGCATTGGCAGAGGATATGGGAAGTTTTTCATAGATGTAAACCACATAATCAGCTGTGGTGCTCAACCATCAAAGGCATTTTCCTTACAAGTGTTCTGCCATTTAAAGGGAAATAAATAGAATTTCTGCTCATCGCCAATAAACATTGTTAGAAGAAAATAAATTCAACAAAAAAAAATGTCTTTGATATTTTTGCTAAGAATATATAACCATGAACATTAACCAATTAGGAAAGTCTTCTAAAAAAAAAAAAAAGTTGGCTAAAAAAGGCGCATAAACCCTTTTTATTGTTATTTGAAAGGGTGTTGGCGCATCCTTAAAAGTCTCAGATTCATGAATCTAATATTAAGGCGTAATTATGCCTTAAATTCATAAAAAAATGTAAGTTGGCCTTAAATATGTCAATTGGAGGTCTTACATTTTGTCATGGCAGGGCTATTTAATACTGTATATTCTATGTAATTTTTTTTCTCATGGTACTTTTTTGTCAAGCAAAAGTTTTAGTTGCTCACAGATGTCTTTACTGTGTTCTGTGACTGAAGGCAGTTGAGACTACTGGTAAATAGCTGCTAATATATCCTTGCTAGCTAGCTAGCTAGCTAGCTTTTTGGGTCTATCATGGGTAAGTGCAAATTTTTGCCAGTTGGCTGGACGTTTGTTTTTGCCATTGAATCACTTCTGTTTCAAACCCATATGAGGCAATTAAGGAGGGGTTTAACTTCCAGAGCTTGGAAATAAATTCAGGAGCAGTTTCTCGTTGTAACGAGAAACTTTCTTGCTATAAGAAGATATAAAACTCGTTATAATGAGATTTATGCCTCGTCAACAACAACATATCTTACTTAAATACAAAAGGTCATAGCAGTAGAACAACAACACCTCTTGGGATGTTTAAGTGTCAGTGGGAGACACTTTGCTTTTCTAGGAAGTCATTATCTGTCAGAGAAACATATTTTTTTTTATCTTGCTATAACACAAAAGTTTGTCATTAAAACGAGATATGGAACTTGTCTCATTAAAACAAGAAACTTTCTTGTTTTAGCGAGTTTTGCATCTCGTTTTATATTTTGTTATAAGATGAACGTTTCTCGTTATAATGAGCTACTGCTCCTGAATTTTTTTCCTAGCTCTGGCAGTTAAATGCTTCCGTAAAGTTAGGTACAATCTGTGAAAAAAGCTTTTAAGCTTGGCACTATGGGAGTTAAGGCTGTAGAGAGCTATATGCAGTGTGAGAAGCACAAAGGGACTGCTAAGAGCCACAAACAGACCCCAGATATTTTACAGTTTTTGCTTTACTTGATTGTAATGCAGCAGGATCCCCCAATCAGTCCCTACTTTTATAGTTTTTTCGGTTTCTAATGTCATTCAATGTGGCATTAAAAACGTCTTAAAAAAATCTTAAAGTTGACTAGCTGATATCTGCACATACTTTGTTTGATTTATTAAAAATCTCCAGTTTTAATAAGTCACTTTCTTTCTATGTCCATTTCCAATCTCTAAAATTATTAAACTTTACCAGGCATGTTTCTGTCTTACAGCCTTTCCATTGTTTTCTGTCCATGCTACAAGCTCGTGTCAAAATTGAAACCTTTATACACTGCTTCACATTTCTCTCCATATCGACATCTTTATTTCCAGCGAGCAGTCGGCAGATTCCTGACAACTGTAGCACAGCTATTTATGAAGAATGTGTCAGTGCATCATTGTGTGGAGGAATGTCTCATGAAAACTACACATTTGTTCACTCGAGGGAGTTTAGAAATACAAATTCTTGAAAATTCAATTAAAAGGATGAAGAAGATAAAGAGTAGTGATACTGGGAAAAATGATATTTATAGACACAACCTTCTCTGCCACTGATGTTTTTGCAGACCACTGTGATTTCGGTCTGTTTTATAGTATAAATAGATGAACATTTTGACTTGTATCTGTTAGATGTGAAACAGATGAAAGTAAAAGTGTTTGGTTCCGTCAGATTAATCTAGTCTGACAGAATTACAGGATGCCCACTGAAATCTCACTGAAGGAAATGTTCCACTCTGAGATCTTGTGGGACCTTCGCGAGTTACTAATTTAAAAAAAGCAAACAGTGGCAACAGTGTTTTTATAAACTTTAGTGACAGTAACGTGAGCCAAACTTTGTCATTATTTTGTAAGCATCCTCTGGATGACTTGTACACTATAAAACTATAGGGAATAATCTATAGGGACTAATATATATATATATATATATATATATATATATATATATATATATATATATATATATATATATATATATATATATATATATATATATATATATATATATATATTGAAGAACATCATAAAAAACTGTTTCTATTGTAAATAGACCTTCTGTAGACTGTAAAAGTAACTTTATTTGGTCTCTACCAGTGCCTTCTCTTGATTTGTTCTCTTTCCAGGCCAAGTAGCTTTGTTCTTTAAGAAAAAAGATAACATGCCTAATCCTAATAATTAAAGAATCTGCTAAATATTTACCGTTTTCATGTAGAATTAACCAATAGTAACAGAAAAAAAACTTTTATAATTGCTAAAATAGGTGCTCAGACTCTAACTCAGCATGCTAAGGGCTCCCACATACTCAGGCGTACTTCACTCCACAGAGGTCCGCGCGCACTTGAGGTGGGCTCATTGCAGACTGAAAGCGGACATCTGCCGGACACGTCTGCACAAAGGTAAAGTTACGACCACGTACGAGTACTCGATGTCGCACGGTAAACTGCTCGGCAGAAAACAGTGTTCACATTGAACTGTTTTCATATGTGACATTGAGCTGATAAGGTTGAGATTTGGCACAACCAGTCACAAGGGCACAAGCGTGACTTCCACTGTCTGTACCGCACTGACAGGTGTGCGATAGCTGTCCTAGTGGAGAAGAAACAGGGCTAGGTGCCCAACAAACTCATCCAGCTTCCTAGTATCCATTTGGATTGTGGGAAATGAACAAATTTGTCATGAGAAATCTAGGTAATCTGTCTGCTTGACTACTCGACTATGAAATCTCAACCATCTGCGGACAGTGTATTCAGGGGCCGTGCAGCTCACAAAATACGCACACTATGCCAGAGTATGTGGGAGCCTTAAGGCCAATGTTTGGTATGCTACAGTTTTTAAAAGTCACACTGACTTTTCAGTTTAAAACACTTATAATGAGATATTCCTCCCCCACCTTTTGCTGTGAGCTATTGGGTAGGTTTGCAGAATTGCCTTCAGCAAATAATGGGTCTGGTCTAATCCCATACTATCCATTCCACAACCAAAAATTTCACATCATAGTTACCATCCAGAAAAAAGTCCAGGCATTTAAAATAGAAAAAAAACTAATCTTTTAGGAAAGTATTTATTAAACCTTTAAGTTATTAAATCTTAAATTAAACCTTTATGGGACAAAAGACACCCCCTCTCAAGCCTTGTCTTTACCAGGTCGATTTATTGTCAAGGATGAGACCATAACTTCTATTTAATAAGCTTGGTGGCCATTTATTTATGAGCTGTAACTTTTAAGATCCCAACATGAATTCAGTTAGATTAAGGTCTGGGCTTTGGTTCATTACAATGACTTAATTCATTTCTTTGTTTCAACCATTCTGTTGTGAATTTGCTGTTCTCTTTGGGATCATTTCACTGTTTGTGACCCAGTTTGGGTCAAGCTTCGGCTGTTGGACAGATGGCCACACATTTGATTCATAAAAACTTTGTTGACAGTTGGTGTGAGGTTTTGTTGATTACATGCTGTTGTTGGTTTTCTCCAAAGAAGTTGTTTTTATGTATCTATTATTTTTGCTTCATCCATCCAAAAGACATTGTTCCAAAGGTTCATATTCAGGTTTCCAACCTTGTTTTGTGATGCCAAATTCAAACGTCTCAGAGTATTGCAGAGTCAAACTTCTGAATGAGTTTATTGGGATCCCAACTTCTGTAAAGGTTTCCAGCTGTCTTAAACATTTCCAGTTTGTTAATAATTATTCCCTCTGTATTGAAATGAACTTGGGATAATTTAGAAATGTAATCCTTCTAACCCTTGACAATTGCTTTTCTGAGGTTATTGCTGATGTCTTTACACTGTGACATTATGTTGACGCAACCCTTTATGCTCCAAAGCGCCAAGTTGTCAAAACCCGTGCTTTAAGGCCAAGCCTCACTTGCTGCTGTTATTGACAATGTGGAATCTGTTGAGTTTTTGTACGCTTGAATGTTAGATTTGAATCATTTTAGAACATGGTAAAGAACAGATTATTCTTTTAAACTGTAGTAGTGTACTACATGCACTAGCATGATTTTGTGCTTCAGTTTCTTTGTTTTCCCTTATGTTTTCCAAGCAGCTTGTTGTTGAGTATTAAGAAGTTTGCAGTTCACAAATAATCTACAACTCTCTCCAACAATTTTTATGGACCCTTTATAAGACTCCAGGCCAGTGGATTTGGAAGTATCGCCACAGGTCTGCTGCAAATACTCTTTGCTCAGTGCATTGTGGCCAGTGGGGGCTTTCAGTTTGCACAGTGAGGAGATAGTCGTGTAAGAAAAATGGGTTCCCTGAGCAGAAGGCAGCAAATGTTATGCCACACAAGCTGTCATTAAACAGCGCTGTTGCTTTAGGGCTTAGAACGGCACATTTCAATTATGCATATATCCCATCGTCACCATTCCTAAGAGAAAATCAGCAAACATGCAAATGGACAAACATTTAATCTGACTGAAAACCTCAAAACCTAAGGTTATCTTGCTGAATCGCTGTGTGCAAGAACTGCTTCCCATATGCGTGCCTTTGTCTTATAATGTAGCCATGTCCTTGAGCATGCTTTTTCATGTTTAGTATATCAGTCTGTGTGCTCACATTTGTCTGTGCGCTTTCCTGGGAATTCTCTGCAGGATTTACCTATTGTCTCCCATAATCTTCTGTTTTGCAGATGGGATGTGCAAACCCCGTCAATGCCTCCGTGCTGCTCCCCCCTCACCCTCTCCACCATCCATCCCCTTATATCGGCAGACTGGGAAGCAGATGATCATCCTTTGAACCCATTACTCACACTGATCCTCTTATCATAACCAGCCTTCCTGAGTCTCTAATTTGGGGTCTGCCAAACTCTGCTCTTTGCACAATGTGGCTTTCGTTTCTATCCCGTTGCTTCCTTCTTTTTTTCCCTCTCATCAATATGTGTGCGAGGGAAGCAAGTCAAAGAGAAGAGCAAAAAGGGATCCTCTGCACACATTTGCACACCTATCTCATGGGATATTCCAGCACTCTGAAATAAGACAAGTGTGTGGGTGGGTCAGTATTCTGGGAAAACAGAGGAAAGGCTCACAGAGGCTTCATCTTCAGCTACCTGCTACTCACACCTGTCCAAGGAATCACTCATTTTCCCTCCCTGGGTCTGTGTCCTGCAAATATCACATTCCCATATGGTTTATGGCACATGTTCAGTGCATTCCACTGTGGGGGATGTGGTCTATTAAATGGGCCTAGAATCCCATCCAGCTACAACGACTTTGTGCTGGAACCTGCAGGTGTAGGTTAGGGAATATACCACAATGTCTTGTTGTTTTAAATGGAAGTATATCAAACGTTGCAAATGAAACAATGGGAGAAACAAAATCCTTTCACGCCATGTGTCAGGGGTATACATGATGTAAACAAATAAATGTCTTCATTTACATCAGAACTGCACACTGTCTTTTTCTGTTGCTCCATTAATGTCAATGAGAAGGTCACTAAACATGATGTATCGTGATGAGAAGAAAGCGAGGTTCTCTGTGTAGACTGCGGCATCTCTTGCACTAAGCTGGGAATCAATTACTCACTTCGCTGCATATTTTTGTGGATCAAAGGATCACGCACCTTTTGTGTGCTTGTGTGCTGGGGCATGTTCTAAAAATGTACCCGGTAACGAACACCTCTCCGTCTGATACATAAGAAAAAAAAAAATAGATGTAAATTTGCATAACTCCCCCAAAGAACATTTTAGACACTTACATCAGAAAGACCCCGAAAGGCACAAAAACTGACTGAAGAGCTTTCGTCTTTTACTTCTGCAATCAGTTGAAATATGTGCTTTATACCTGATTAAAACAACAGACAAAAGCAGGGTTTGTCATAACTCCTTTAAAGTGTTTTGTTGGCAAAGAAGGTACAGATTTAATGAGAAACCTGTGTTTTTGATCCTCCAGATGGGAATTTGCATGAAAAGATGTGAGGGGGGAGTCTTTAATAGGAAAATTTGAAGTCTAGATGTTAAAATGAAGAAAGGAAAAGATTCATACTTTATGTTAGGACAAACATTTATCACTGTTTCATAGTTTAGAGTTGCATTTTGTAGGACACCAAATGCATTCTCAACTAACACAGTCTGTTTTTTATGGTAGGTTTTAATGAAGAGACAGAATATAATCCAAAGATCTTGAAAAAACTTGAATAAAAAAAAACATCTTGAGGGAAAGAACAAATTACTTTGGGTACAAAACAACACATCTACACAAGGAAGGAATGGACTAGGGCTGCAACTCATTACTTCCTTTTAGGGGTGCAATTTTTTAGCTTTGGGTGATTGACAATCAGTTGATACTTACATGTAAAACTGATCGTATCAACCGATCTTTTCTACCACCACAAGTGTCTGGGAGAGGGCTGCGTTTAACAATAGTTGGCCTACTATTTCCAGCTTTGCAACTTTTTGGTATATTTAGTACAGAAACAAATCAGAAAAGGCCAAAATCAGTCTGGCTTTTTAAATGTCGGTGATCGTCCAGAAAACTGCAGTCGGTGCACCCCTACTTTCCATTAATAACAGCAATCAGTCTGTAGAACAGTTGATAGGTATAAAATATGTAATTACCATTAATACAAACAAAATATATGTAACTGCTATTGAAGAAATACTTACGCATGTCTTGAATATGTCCACATATTCAACAGGAAAAAAAGGAAAAAAATTAAAATGTTCTCTATTCACCTTCCATGAACTGTATTTATATATCTCTTAAATAAATCTCTCTTCATCTACTGTACTTTTCTCTCTTTCCCTACAACTGTCATGTAAGTCTTTCCTTACCAAGCTCAGTCATATACAGCCATTGGGAGGGGGGAATTCCCCTCAGACATACAAACCAGGTCAACACCTTTTATTTGGTGATGACTGGATTTTTGCTACATGTCAGGGGCAGGGCAAGAAGAACTGAGGCTATTTCTAAATGTACCTTCACCACCATGTGACTGTTTCTCTGTGCGCGTGCTGTCTGATGGTGGGAGCGTGCACATGCAAGCGCACTTGACTCACACACCTGTCAAGTCTCCCGTTTTGGACGGGAAACTACTGTATTTTACCCCTCGTTCCCGCCGTCGTCCCATATTAGTATTTTCCTATAAATTTCCTGTATTATAATTTTAAAAAAGCATTCCTGTGCCTCTACAAACTGAAATGTCACCAGGTTAGTGCTGACAGCAGCTACAACCCTGGAACTACAAATCAGAGAGATGGATGGACGTAACGAGAAAGAAGGCGTTCCCGCCAAAAAAGTTCAGCGAATTTAGTTTTCTAAAGAGGAGCGGGATGGGGCACAGCATTTCAGCGTCAACACAGTTAGGCCTGTCAGATTCTGATCACGTAATTGTAGTTTGTAAGTGGTTGACAGGTGGTTATTTGAGATTTCTTGTAAACCTGTCTCACACACTGGGATACCTAACCTTGGTTGTGCTGGTGGGACAGCTCTTAGCAGGCGGCGGAAAGTTTCCCTTATTTTTAAAACCAGAACTTGACAGGTATGGACTCAGCACGCGTGAGCGTTGGTGACACCGAGTAGAAGCGTCACCAACTTCTAGAAGTGCATGTTTTCGTTCACCTTTAGTCAGTTTCGGTATTGGCGCTTTTGAAAGTGCACGATGAACAAGCGGTGTGGCTTGGAGCATGCACCCTCGCATTTAGTTCAATGAGTCAACTATAAACGTAGTTGGCGAACTATTGGCCAACTATTTTAATTGTTGATTTTATGGATTTTATCAATTCATTGTTGCAGCCCTGGAATGGACTAGAATACTGTCAGCAAGAAGTCTGATGAGAAGATAGCTGCTAGAATGATTACTGTGAAATAGAAGAAATGAGCATCAGTCGTCCTTGATCTGGAGTTCATGGCAGGATCTTCCTTCTTGAGGTAATTGTGGAAAGTTGAGTAGTCAGACCAAAACTACACAGGAGGGGAACCCATGTTAAGTTTGTTAGTGAATATCTAATGATTCAAAGAAGGCTTAGGAAAATTTGCTTTGGCATCAACTTGACCAGACATCGTTGGAGGAACGAAAATGCTAAATATGACTAGAAGAGCGCCATCCAACAGTCAAACTTGGAGGTGAAAATATTATGCTTTAGGACTGTGTTTTCCCATTGGATGACTTCAACACATTGAGAGAGCATTTTGTCAGATAACCTTCGTCTGTCAGCCAGAGCACTTAGTATGGGTCATGAACTGGTCTTCCACAATGACAATGACCCAGAACATACCACCAAAGCAACAGGTTGCGGCTAAAGAAGAAGCTCTTTCAGGTCACGGAGTCATGTAGCCATTTTCCATATCTTAATCCTACAGAAAATCTTTTTTTTGTTTGTTTGTTTTAATTACGCTTTGAGTTATCCATCTGTGCCAAAGAGCTGCCAAAAGCTAAGAGGGGGCAAACAGTAGATCAAGACTGGAATAAAATGTTGGTGTGATTATTTAGAAACAGAGAAAATATAAAATATCCACCAACCATAATCTATAACGCAGTATCAATATTGCATAAAAACAGCTTGAACACCAGCTAATATATGCATTCAGACTCTTCATACAGGTAAAATACACTGCCTGACCAAAAAACATGTCTCCTCCCAAATTTACCTAAGGAAATAGGTAACAGCCTTCTGCTGGATAATTACTGCATTGACGATTATCTTCCAGCTGGCAACAAGTTATTTATCCCCAAGAAGATGTAATGAGTAGCTTCTCATTTCTTAAACAACCATATAGTGAGACACATCCTGTGGTCATGGAAAAGATGTTATTCTCATTAAGAAGGGTCAAATCAGTGGGATGCATCAAGCAGAGAAAACATGTCAGGGGTTTGCAGAAATTATTAGAACTGTGTTGAGAACTCTCCAACGAGTTATTAAAAACTGAAAGGAAAGTTGAGAATCATAGTTTTAGAGAAAGAAATGTGGTCGGGAATAAAAAACCCTGAATGACCGTGATCGATGCTCACTGAAACGTTTGGTAAAATCTTATCAACGATAAACAACAGTAGAACTCAAGGCTATGTTTAATAAGGAAAGTAAGAGCATTTCCACATATACAATGTGAAAGGAACTCAAGGGATTAGGACTGAACAGCAGTGTAGCCATGAGAAAACCACTACTTAGTGTAGCTAACTGGAGAAAAAAGCTACAATTTGCAAGGTAGCATAAAGATTTGACTCTAGAGGGATGTAAGAAAGTCATGTGATCTGATGAGTCCAGGCTGACCCTCTTCCAGAGTGATGGGTGCATCAGGGTAAGAAGAGAGGCAGATGAAGTGATGCACCCATCATGCCTAGGGTCTACTGTAGCAGCCTGTTGGGGGCAGCGCTATGATCTGGGGTTGCTGCAGTTGGTCAGATCAAGGTTCAGCAACATTATGAGGTCAGCTTACATCCTGAATATCCTGAATGACCAGGTTATTCCATCAATAGATTGTTTCTTCCCTTATGGCATGGAGATATTCCAAGATGACAATGTCAGGATTCATCAGGCTCAAATTGTGAAAGAGTAGTTCAGGGAACAAAAGACATAATTTTAAAGCACAGATTGGCCTCCACAGAGTCCAGATCTTAACCAGGTTGAGAGTCTTTGGGATGCACTGGAGAAAGCTTTGAGCAGTAGTTGCACTCTCCCACCATCAATACAAGATATTGGTTACAAATGAATGCAACACTGGATGGAAATAAATCTGGTGACATTGAAGAAGTTTAACGAAACAATGCCACAGCAAACGCTTGTAACTAAAGCTCAAGACAGTCAAATGAAACATTAGTGTGTGACCTTCTTTTTATGGTGACTTTGTTTGGAGAGGCAGTGTATTTTGTCAAATGAAAATCTTTCAGACGGGCATTAGAATATTCTTGTAAAGTCATCAAGCTACAATTAAGTTCTTTGTCAAAACAGCAGATATATTTACATGCAACCTAAAAAAAGATCCTATTGCCTTGGGAGTTAGAAATTTCAATCTTTGCAATGTCTGGATAGACTAGCACTGTCTGGGGTTTGGACTTCTAGTGAACCAAAAGCCAAAAAAACATTCAAACTGATTTGTTAAATATTTGGGGTGGTTGGAAGTCATATCATCACAATATTGGCTAACAATATTGCATATCCCATGTTTTGCTGAACTGGACCATAATGGTTTAGGCTCCTGCTGTGGTCAGCTGAGAACAAAATTAATCTCGTTAAATAAATATCACTTCCACTGTCAAGCACAGGGGTGGAAACATTATGATTTGAGACTGTTTGTTTGTCTGCTATCTGTTCAATTTAGGACCAATGCATAAAGTAACAATAAAACTTGGAGGAGAACCTTCTTCTGTCACCCAGTGCACTTAGGATGAGTCATAGAGGAGTCTCCCAGTATGACACAGATACCGCACAGCTCTAAATCAGTAAAGGAGAAACTAAAAAAGAGATTCAAGTCATGGAGTAGTTTATCCCATTTCCAGATCTCTACGCTTAAGAAATCTGTAGAAGAAGCTGAAGTTTTGAGCTGCCATGCAGCATCCAGGAAACCTGAAAATGAGAATTTCTGTAAAGAGTGACCCAAAATCTGTCCTGAGGTCTCCATACCTGGTGATGAACTACAGAAAATCCCTTTCCAGCAAAGATGTCTTGGATAGAGTCTTGTTTTTTCTCAGGGATCAAATACTTGTTTCACTTAATTTCTAGCAAATAAGATATGTTCGTGTTTCTGGGTTATCGTTGTTTTTCCATCTCTCCACAACAGAGAGAAGCTACCATATAAATTGGCAACTGTTTAATTCTTCAAATCTTCTTTACATTTCTAATCCTTCCCCCAGCTGCATTCCCTTAGAAATATAAACATTTCTTTAAGGGTTTGGAAATAATGTCATAATTCTGTGATACCGAACTGCACTCCAAATCCAGGAAGCATTTTCAGCAGATAAAAGAATTAATATCAGGAAGGAAACCCATCTCATCCTCACACAAAAGCATTGCTTACAAAAATCTTCACTCACTGACATTTACATTTTATTTCCTTCGCCATATCACACAGATTGTTTGGGGCTTTTGCATTATGCAAACGTGGCATTCCTTTGCAGTTCTTTATTCTCCAGAATCTCAATACCTCTGACAACAAATGGCATTTAAACTCACCACAGGGGTCTGCTGCATCCTGCCAAAGGGAAATGCAGAGAACAGAGCAGAAAGGTATCAGCGAGCTGGGTTCTTATGTTAGCCGAGTCAGACCGTGAGCAACAGTGTCGGCAGGTTAAAAGCCTACATTAGGGCATGTTTTCCTGTGTCGCTCCCTGTGTGGGTGATAGTCTCTTTAACATGCTTGTGTTACATGCTTTGCAACAGATACATGGCACATTCAGTGACACTGAGGCAAAAATTGTGATGTTGGCTGAAAGCTTTTAGAAGTGTACTATAGATGTCTTATCTAGCTAAGGCATTTAATCGAAGTAAATAGAATTGTTTGTTAGCTGTTCAGCAGAAATTGCTGCACGGTTTTCTTTACTGTTTTAGACCGCAAACAAAGGCAGTCAGAGCAAGTTCAGGGTGACTGAATCTCTCAGTAATGACAGGTTTAATTCTGATTATTGTGGCAAAACAGTTACATAATCAGGCACAGGTTCATTTTCTTTATTTATAACTCTGTTAATCTCCCTTTTGTTATTATTGTAAGAGGAGGTGTATCTTGGCCCCTGAAACCTTAATGAGACATTGTTGAGGCTCTTGTTTTATTCTCTTTCTATGCAGCACTCATAAATGCACATTACCCACCCACTGTCATCAAGCTGGACCCTTTAAGCACCTAACGTGAACTAATATCATCATGTCCTCGCTTTCTGTGGCCATGCCTGTGGGGAAAGCAGGATATTAATTTTATTAATGCGTTTGGACATGATGGATCTCCAAGATTTTAACTGAGCACACACCCTAAGGAGATGGGGTCATGACGGAGCCAGGCCACGTACACAAAAGAGAGGATACTTTCTTAATGGGCAGACTTTTATGAACCAGAAAGTCTTGACCACATTATGAGAGCTGACATAAAGACTGATGGAGGATTTCACCATCTGTTTTTACTGCAAAACTCTAGTGAAGTTCTGGCTTTATAAAACAGTTATAATGAATAGTAATTTCAAGTGCTACTGTTGCAGTTGAAGTACATCCACTCAACTTTAAAGAGAATCTACATAACTGTTGGATTTTAATGCTTCATTTATATTGGTATTTTTCTGGGTAGACTGATGATACTACATATAACTTCAATGTTCATAAAAATATGCAACAAACAACTTTAAAACCCAGTTTTGATGTGTGTTTGGGATCACTGTCCTGCTGGATATCCCTCTTAGGCAATATTCTCCTTCCTTATTCCACCCATGCTGTTCAGTGCAGCTGTACCTCTGATAGCGATACACTCCAACAGCATGATTCTGACATCAATATGCTTGACAGCTAGTACGATGTTCTATGGTTTGAAAGCCTCACATTGACTCCTCTAAACAACTATGCATCCATCCATCATCTATACCCAGTTATCCTTGCAGGGTCACGGGCGGCTGGTGCCTATCTCCAGCAGTTACTGGGCGAGGGGTGTGGTAGACCCTGGACAGGTTGCCAGTCAATCAAAAGACAACATTGAGACACATGGGACACACACTAAGGACAATTTAGAAAGACCAAGTAACCTAACAGTCATGCTTTTGGACTGTAGGAGGAAGCCGGAGTACCCGGGGAGAACCCACGCAAGCACAAGGAGAATTTGCAAACTCCATGTAGAAAGACCCCAGGCCAGGATTCAAACCCAGGACCACTTCTACCAACTGTGCTGATGTGCAGTTGGGTCAAACATTGTAATCTTTCTCCGTGACCAAAAAAACCTTTCCAGATGACATTTTGCCTATCCATATAGGCAGCTGCAAATTTTGAGATTGATGGTGTATGTTTGGGATCTTTTGCTTTTCTCTTTTCCCAATGTCTTAACAAATATCCATTCATCTAAGAATGATAGTTTGCGTCACATGGCTCCCAAACAGATATAGCAACAACTTCTTCTTCTACTTCGAATTTTATTGGCGGTTGGCAAACAACATTGGAAAGCCTTACTGCCACCAACTGGTTAGGAGTGTGGACCACATGATGGGGAAAAAAAAAAAAAAAAAACAAACAAACAAAAAAAAAAACTAATAAATCTTATTATACAAAGTACATTGTCTTAAAAAATAGAAAATAGCCTGATAGCTCATATTTCCAGAATTTTCTGCTATAGATCTACAATATCTAATTTTATTTTCATATTATTAAGATTTTGAATTCATTGATTTCTTTCAACTTGATAATTCCCGCAATGTAAAAAGCATGAGCTATTGCTTCATCTTCTCCACAGTCACATTTCCCTGTCTGATGTTTCCCGGTTATAAATAATGTTCTAAATAATGTAAATAGCAGAGGGATATTTAATAAAATATTAGTAGGGGTGCTTGGAATGGATCAATCAGACTAATAATACATTTCCTGTTGAAAATTTGGGATTATATTTCAAAACAGGTAAAGTGCTGTGCAATATTCATTGATTTACATATTTGCAGATTTTCTGTGGAATTTATTTGTGGAAAATTTGTGTTTTGTGGATTTTTTTGCACAGCATATCTAAACTATTGGAAAGAAAATGCAGCTTGGGAAGCTGAAACATCTTGGTGCAATGCTTCTTGGGACGCTATTGACTGGTGTTTTGCAAAGCAGCCAATCCAGGAATGTCATTCGTTTTCCTTGTCGTTGATTGCCTGTACCCATAAGAGCGGAGTTAAGGATGTTACCTTCTGCGGTAGTGCCAAGAGGGTTTCCACTGTGCATTTTGTTTTTAATACTAAGGTATATGTGGTGTTTAAACTATTAAAATAGGCAGTTCAAAAAGTTTTTAGAGCAGATCTCAAGTATTCACAAATTTCAGCTATTTGACAGCTGCAGTCCCTAACCCCCCATGAATTCAAGGGGTCCGCTGTATCTGCTCTCTACTCTACCTCTACCTATTCTGCCAAGAATAGAGGTCAAATATTCAGCCAGATGCTAGAAGCTTGTTGATTTCCACAAAAACCATGTAGTTGAAATGAAACATATTTGCAAAAACAGTAATTGATTTCCCATCAAATCTTCTTACAGTATAGCTTTTTAGTAGATTAGTACTCATCTCATTGGCTCCAGCACCGTATTTCTCTCTCTAATTTTAGTCTTAGGCTCTAATGTCTTTTTTTTTTTTTTTTTTTTTTTTTCATTCACCTCTGGCAGTTGCGCTTCTCCTTCGAAAATGAGATGATATATCTCTGAGGGTTTATCCAGGGAGTAATAAATTTCTCTAATGTAACACGCTCTTTTGTGCCACTTGCCATTTTCTAAAGAGATATTATGACTCTAAAAATGCTTTATGTGGTAAAAGTAGTTGGTATTAAATGAGATACTTTTGAGAGGAGGTCACAGTGCGGTGGATGTATTAATCCATCAGAACATATGGCAAAGCAAATGAGCCCTGACATGCTAAGTGAATGCTTTAGATAGCACAGGCGCTCAGAAAGACTTATGTCATCGCTCTGAGATGTGCTTCATGTCACAGACAGCAGGAACTCAACATCACACGAGGTGCAGATCACAGGTTCTGACCTTACATCTGCCTCCTGCTGGAGTTTTGCACAATATGGTGCTACCTGGACATTTTTTTTTAAAACAAAACTGCAAATATATATTTTAGAAAAAAACAAACAAAGCAGAAAAAGTGAGTCACATTATTGGAAGTCTAGCAAATAGGTTAGTGTATGTTGACTCTGGGAACTGCAAGAACCAACTCCCCTTCATGCTCTCCCTCCCCCAAGTGACTGAGAATCGCTGTTTATTTTTAAGCCTCCCTGGTTGCGAGACATTTCTGTATGTGCTTGCATCCCACCTCTTCCATTCCCTGTCAGGTACGGTAGCTCTTCTATTTTTAAAAAGTCTCGCGAGCAGGGCAGGACTTCGATGCTTCATACTGTATGTTTCTCTTTCTCTGCTGATCTGTCGAAGCACAAAGTTTTTGGACAGGATTTAGACAGCCTCTCACACTTGAAAGAAATGCCAGAGTTCAAATGCAGCATTCAACCACCAGCGGTTCCTCAGAAGTTCACTGCTTTCCTGAGTGATGACTATGCTGCTCCTCACCAAAAGATTATACAAAAAACTGCATACAATGTTAAAGGTGCAAATAAGTACCCTCCACTTGAACCATAAAGAAATGGGGTTAAAATAATTTTACATTTTGCTAATATTTTTGTTATCATGCTATTAATAATGCACATTTTCTGTTACTTTAATTTAGATGCACAAATACATATAACAGGAATGAGAAGACCCTTCTTAATAACATCAGCAAATTATATTTTGAAGATCAAGATGGTTCCATTTATGAAAACACTGTGGCAATGAGAACACCTGAAATCTAGCGGGTTGTTTTGAAATGTATGGTCTTTTTAAACAGATGTACATGTGTATGAATATGTGAATGACTGATTGTAGTGTGAAGCGTTTTATTTGTTTGCTTTTAGTATTTATTTCGCAGGCCCAGTGTGTAAATAACATTTGGAGTCCTCGGACTTGATAAAGCACTACACAAGTACAGGTGATTTACCATACCACCAGGTTTTGATGTGGGTTATTTGGGCAGTTATTCAGGGTAGCATTAGAGGAGAGGACACAAGCATTAGAGAAAATATACAACTTTTTCTGTCAACTGTTTCTTGAACTAGTTTTGTATTTCTTTTATGCAGGTGCAATTATTGGGGAAATCGCACCCCTGCTTGATGCCTATATTACTGAGAGTATTTTACATTCTTTTCGTGGGACTGAATTGCATTTTAGGTGATTTCCTGCATTTTGACGGGTTGGCTCAGCAGCTTAAAAAAAGCCACATACAGTGGGTCCCAACCTATTCAGTATTTACAGATTCACATAGTAGCAGATTTTTCTGTGAAAAGTAACTCCAAATTATTTGTGGAAAATGCTCCTATTTGCAGATTTATTTGTAGAGCATATCTAAAATATTTGCAAAAAATGGTGCTTGGGAAACTCAAATACCAAGGCGCAATGCCACTTGACACGGTATTGTCTGGCGTTTGCAAAGCAGCTTGTCCAGTAGCCTCATTTGTTTTCCTTGATGCTGATTGGCTGTACGCCCAAGAGCAGCGATAAGGAAGTTGTTTGCTTGTGCAGCATTGCCCAGAACGGTATATTTGGTGATTTAACTATTAGAATAGGAAGTTATAGGTGTTTTTAGAGGTGGTCTTAAGTATTAGCAGATTTCAGCAACAGGCTCACACATGTACTTTAAGAGCTGTAGTGCTGAGCTTTCAAACTAACAAGGCCTTGCTGCATTGAATTTTTGATGTCACACTTCCATCTGTCACCCCTCTTAATTTAATACAGGTCATACATAATACATAGGGTAATACAAATCACAACATGGGCTTGCAAGTGGACCCAAAGGTGCTTCTATGTGGTAAAATAAGAAACAGTTTGACAGTTCACCTGTAGAGCGACACTCTACAGCTCATTCTCCATGTTGTTCATAAGCCAGAAGGAATTTAAAATTGCTCTAGCAGGTTCTGGGTCTGCTGCGGGGTCATCTCCTGTTGGGGCATGCTCAGAAAATCTCCAAAGAGATTACTCAAACCACCACAGCTGATTTCTTTTGATGCAGAAAAGCAATTGTTACACATCTCACGGTGACAGACCAGACCAGTACCCACATTACTGCAGATGAAGCCCCAATCCTCCATCCTATCACCATTTATGAACAAGACACCAATAAACTGAAATTATACACTGTGTGATATGTTTACTATCCTGATTATAACAATGTCAAAACATGTAATGGTGGAGTTTGTGAAAAACAGAAGTCTGACTCAAGAATGAAGCTCGCGTACCCTTTTGAGAATGATGATCCCCTCTTGGTTGTGCTCGTTGGTGGTGATGTCAAACATGGCACCTCCATCACCAGGCACAATGGTGTATTCTACTTCGGCGTTCCTCCCGATGTCCAAGTCGTGAGCCTTTATTCTGCCAACAGCGGACCCCATTGGAGAGGATTCAGGGACTCTCAGGTGAAAGAAACCTGTCCAAGACAGTGAGAGCAGAGGTGGATTTATCTCCTATCATCACCTGACATCAAAAAGAAACATAGCGAGCTCCTAACACTGTTAGTTCTATAGTTATTCCCATACCCACCAAAAGATGTCTATCAGTATTCACCCATAGGCAAAGGAGCTGTGATCCTCTCTGTTTGATGTCAAGCCTTCAGTTTTATGTATATTATTGGAGCTTGAAGCTTTTAGACATCAAGCCTGCTTAGGTTCATTGGAATAGTCTGAAACAAGCCAGTAAGAAAATACAAAATAGCCATATTCTAGCCGGAAAAGCAAAAAAATAAATAAATAAATCCACGGATGGGCAAACAACTGACTGATTATCGCTTACACCTGAGGTGGAAGGAAATTAATCATTTCTGCGCCTCACCTCGCTCTCTGAGATCTCCTTAAAGATTAGTCTCTGTCTGTGGCAGAGGACTGACAGCTTCTAAGTTGCATTTCAGATCTGATGCCTATACGGGCTGAGATCATGAAGCAGGTGCGAGTAATTCAGAGTCCATAACATTGTGTAAGACGATCTCGGGTCCTGGAATGCATTTTTGTGGAACTAGACAACCGATAATGTCCTTGCTCTTTTATCAGTTCAAGAAATGCAAGCAACACTCAGTTTGGACATTCATGTAGAAATGATTCATTTCAACACATATTTGAGTCTTTTTATTGAATGAATGAAATTCAGAGTAATTCAAATTGCTGCCCTCTGAACAGCTAAGCTACTTCCCTTTTCTTCTGTCCTTGTACATTTTTAAATTGAATTCAGAAAATTCCAAACATGCTTCACTTTTGAAATAACAAAAAACAGCCGAGGGCACTTCAAGAAAATCTGATTATCTTTCTTTTTGAATTTGATTACTTTGGCCCTTATTTGACAAAATAAAGTCCAACTCCATCTTGGTCTGAATGCATCATGCGAGACAGGATTAAGGAAAGGAATGTTTTTTGCTGGTGGCAAATAAATACAGCCTTTGTAAAACAAGGTTAAAATACCCAATTATGGTTTGTACTTTTAAAAAAAAAAGTGTTAAAAACATTGCGAGAACACGCTGTCACAGAAAGTTCTTGCAACAGAGGAATGTAAGAACATGTCTTTTCGTGGTTATTTCTCAGTTTGACAGCAGATTGTGAATTTTGCCACAGAATGGATAATTCAGCGTGCTATTTTCACAATTATGAAGGAAATGGATCTTACGGGAGTCATTTTCAGCTTTTGTGGTGTGCTGTCTGATTGATTAACTTTTATCTGTGGAGGTAACTGGTTTTGGGTTGACCCAAAAGTTCTCCCAAGACTCCCTGCAGGAAAACATCTGAGCAATCTCAGCACCAGCTCATTTCTGAGCCAGATAAAACTCAAAAAATAGTTTAGTAGATCATCATATCTCAGTGCCATATGCTAAATTAACACCTTTCATTTCTGCAAGCAGTTCATTACCTTCCATCACACAGAGCTGCATTCAAAGATGCTGTTTTCAATCGTTTCTCTATATGCTGTTTGGGGCTTTGATGATATAGAGTGTTCATATTCCCAGCTGGTGTTCACAAATCAAACTTTTAATGACGTGTAGGTAGGAAATAGATGAAAATTGGCCTGCATAACAGATTATAGAGCACTGATGTGATGAATCTATATTGTTAAAAATTGAATATGATGAGAACTAGCCCTACAAACAAGTTGTCAATGAACATTTTCTGGCTATTCAAGCTTTGCCAGAGCCATGTCTTCATTTGGAAATGAAAAATAGACAAAAGTGTGACGTTGTGGTTTATATCTACTGTCCAAATTTAGCCAAAACAAAGACATTGGCTTGGTTAGTCCATTCGATCAACTCTAATAACCATTTCACCACATTTAAACATCAATGGACACCTTGATGTTGGTCTTACAAAAGAGAATTGTGCTAAACTGCTGCTACTTCTAATTTTTAGTCCATTAGTTATGGCAAGTTGTTTAGGTCGTGAATTAGCAAAGCAGCCCCAGACCACCACAGTAGCACCACCATGTTTGATGGCATGATGCTTATTTACTGAAATGCTTTGACAGATGTATGCAAGATGTAATTGGACTTTTGTTTCATTAAGGCTCAAAAGTGTTCATCAAGATCCTTTTTGGCAAATGTTGAACAGGTTTTTGTGTTCTTTTTGGTTATCATTGATTTTTGCTTTGGAACTTGCTTATGGATGCAATTTTTGTCCAGACTTCTTCCTTCTATTCTAAAGTGAGGTCTGAAGCGCTTTAGATATTTCTGGGGGTTCTTCAGTGACCTCCAGGTTGAGTTGTCAATGTGTAAATAATTTTGGATGGTCGGCCACTCCTGGGAATGTTCATCACTTTTTATTTTATTCTACATTTGTGAATAATGACTCTCACTGTGATTTATTTGAGTCCCTAAGTATTCAAACTGATAGATGGCTGGATATGTTGTTTATTTAGAGCTTCTAACCTACCTCATATAGTCAAACAGATTCTATTTAAGTGATTTCACAACTGTACAGCTCTGGCAGTAATCAGGCCTGGATGTGTCGAATGAAATTGAACTGAGCTTTCTGAAAAATGTTATTAGAAACAGTTCATTTGTCAGTTAACAAAGAGGGCAATTACTTTTTCACACAGGACTAGAATAGTTTTGAATTTTTCTACTAATAAATCACAATTTGAACATGACAATCTGTATTTAATCAGGTTATCTTTGTCTGGTATTAAAATTATGATGATCCATGAGGTTAAGATTGTCAAAAAAGCAAAAAACAAGAAATCTGTGATGGGTTGTAAATCAGGAATGGTACAGCATAATGCACATAATCTTCAATGGTAATTTCTTCCATTCATTCCTTAAAACCTGAAAGCCTTCTGTAGCGGTGAGCAGTGGAAGACAAAAGAGGATAGGATGGGCAAAGGAGCTGAGATTCTTGGCCCGAGCTTCGGTGCTGTGACAGCATTATGGAAATATCATCTTTTCCTTGCAGCCAGAGGAGCTTGACCGTCTGACTGGCTGTATTTACATTCAGGGCAGAGCGCTCAGTGTCACCTCAAAGCACACAAAGATGCTGCATCAATACGGAGGAGTATCTTTTGCTTTCCCATTCTTGCTCCCATGCTGCTTTTATCAAGAATATAATTAGCATACACTTTATTACATGTGCTTCAAAGTATGCAGAGAAGCAGATGTTTTGGTTCGCCTTATGTTATTTTAAACGTTGGCTCTCCGGATGATTTATAAACGCTACAATCAAGGTAATCTGGTTTAGCAGCAGCTTATGGGAGAAAAAATACAGAGTTTAAACACACCGACTGAATCCCTGACGCTGCAGCAACAAATCTCAAATCTGATCTAAATTTAGATGGATGCCCATGAGCGAAATAACATCTACCCTGCTTTATTTGCCAGGAGTTGTAGCTGTAGATGCAATCACAACAAATAAACAGGCCACTGCTTATGACGGAGCGTAATGACAAATAATGAAAAGCAATTACGAAGAGAAGTGATGATGGAAACCCCCTGCCTTGCTGTAATTGTGGAGTGTTTGTATTATTATTAAAGCATATGAGAACCTGGGTGAGGTCTTCGTGTTTTCTACAAAACTTATATCCACCACAAAACGTCTTGTAATGTGACAGCATGTGAAAAATGTCGTGATCTACTTACAACTACAAACTTCAGTGTGTTTTTGAGGAAATTTATGGGACAGATTAAACACCAGAAAATTTCTGAAGAAATTTAAAAGGGGCCTGCCAAAGTGTGAGGCGTGTTGTGGAAAAACCGTCAGAGGTATCAACATACCGTCTTCACTTCTGAACACAACACGGATGTATCTACAAACTGAGTGTTGAATGGCGTTTGTAGGCGAAACCATGATGACACAGTAAATCCTCCAAAATAGTGGGTTTTTTTGGATGTCTTCAGGACCTCGCTCCATTGACTTTGTATGGGGTAGTTTTTCGCTAATTACGTCGCCATGGTAACTCGAAACGAAAAGTTGAGTAATAGCACACATCTCGAGAACGAGCCGGAATTTTTGATATCTATATATTGTGGGGGTGCACGTTACGGTTCAGGTCGCATTAACGGAGAAAGCAGTTTCGAGGTGGAGGTAATAGGAGCCTCCATGCATTGCATGGGAGGCAGTGCATTGCAATGCACTGCCTCCCATGCAATGCTATGGCAGGCCCCAATAACTGAGCATATTTTAATGTGGAAGAACATTTCTAGATTTTTTTTTCAATGCAATTGTCAAAATAAAAGTCTGAAAAGTATATGTTCAGGTTACCTGACTAAACCCTTTGGAGAACTGCCTTTCACTGCAATTCCAGCTGCAAGTCTCGAGGAATAAATCTCTACCAGATTCAATAAAGAGTAACATCCCTACTCTTTCTTCTCTGCAAAAATAATTCAGTCCAATTGAATAGAGAGGGTCTGTGAACATAAATTTTCAAGTCTTGCTACAGATTCTCAATTGAATTTAAGTCTGTACTTTGACAAAGCCAGAACTCTGCAGCCTGCGACTCCAGAGATGCAGCAAACTTTGTAAGTGCTACCATCTTGTTCTTTTTTTTGTTGTTGAATAGACATTGAAAACACAATGTTACTTTCCATCGAAGCTACTTAAAAATTGTGGTTGAAAAGTAGAAAAGATATCCACAGAGCAATGTCCACTGATTCCTCAACGTGGTTGAAAAGTGGTTAGGGCTGATGAAATTTAATTCAAATCAGTTCAGTTCAATAAAAACTTTATTTACCCCAATTAAAAGAGCAATTAAAAAGATGCAGAAAACAAAAGCACATACAAACCCAGACAAGTAACCACATGAGAAATAGCTGAAAAGTTCAATAAGTGGGTTAAGTGCTATGTACAGATAGAGTTAGAATTGTTAAAATTGACAAGGAGAGAAAGCTTAAAGTAAGGAAAGGTCAGAGTTCAAGAGCTGCACTTCTCTGGGGACAAATGTGTTTCTCTTCCTCTGAGTTCTGCATCTTGGACATCTCAATCTGAATCCAGATGGGAGCCAGTCAAACACTGAGTGCAGAGTTTGAGAAGGATCCTTTAAAATCCTACAAGCAGTTCTTACTGTCTGGTGGTCACTGAAAGCAGGCAGAAATCGACGGGTTGGCTGATAACTTTTGAAACAGACTTTGGTGATATTCTGTAGACAACTCCGGTCTTGAAGGGAAATTGAGAAGAACCAGCAGGTGAATGAAAATGTGAGAATGTTTTAAATAAAGGCATGGTAAAAAATCTGTTAAATTGGATTTTTTGACTCTGGCTACATTTCTGGAGAATCATTCGAGGAGAACCTTAGGAAGCTGATGAAGACTCTGCCCGGGTACCTGTGTTCACCCACCTGCTTGCCCCCCGAAATGGGCAAGATGACTTTTAAAGGCCTAATTCGTACAGGTATTCTGGACTATCCAAAAAGTTTAGAATGAACTGATCAACCTCTAAAGGCTATGAAAAAGTCCAGTGTTGGGAATGTGAGCTGTTTTCTATAATTTAATCTAAAATCTGCAGGGATTTCTTTAAACAGATTAACACTAATGGTACAAATATTGTTCCACAATCTACTTGCTTTTTTCCTCTTTGTCTATAAATAATGAATGCTCCTTCCAAGAAAGTATAAAGGATATGTATACATAGACAACTTGCCTGCATTAAGACCTGAAGTAGTTTGACAGTAGTCTAGAAGTGGGTAAAATTGTTTATAGTCACTTTGCAAAAACTAAATATTAACATTTCTTCCGAGTGCCAATTGAGACTAATTCATACCTCCTAGTTTGCTGCAGTCTCAGCCACGACGCCTGTGTGGCATCAATTTTGTCACCTATACCTTCCCACTAGGGTCTGTGCAGAGGTCCGCCCAGATTTTTGCGATCATATTGGCTCTGCATGCCAGCAGGGACTGTAATTATCTAAGTAGACAGTGTACAAACCAGTGTCCCTAAGGGGCATAAAGAAAACTTCCTGAGTTAAAAAATATGAATGGGGGCACATGCTTTTCCAAGAGACTGCAAGCGACTTCATATAAAGAGAGGTATGTCAGCGCCTTAAAGTCACCCCATATGCCACCAGTTTTTGAACCCCAGATCTAAGCCCTTCTATTGCAGCTCTGGATGTTTTTTTTTTTTGTTTGTTTTTTAGCTCACTGTCCGACTGAAAGGTGACCCTCCAACCCAATCTGTAGTCAAACTGGTATTTTCTTCATTGTACACTTACTTTTAGAGAACCTGGGCGGGTTATCATTCACGTCGCTGAGGGTAATGTTGACAATGGTGGTCCCAGCCAGTCCTCCCAGTTGCCCGCCCATGTCCTTGGCCTGGATTAATACCTGGTACTCTTCCTTCACTTCTCTGTCCATATTGGGCAAAGCTGTCTTTATAACACCTGGTATGAGAGCAAGATTTATGGGAGCAGGAGGTAAAAGAGAAGGAAGACAAAGTGGAAAAAAAGAAAAAGGAGATAGCGGGAAGGAGCAATAGGGACATGAAAAGAGAAAGAAATCGAGTGTTATACTCAAGGCAAGCAGGGAGGTGCTCAATTTACTTCAAAATGCACAATATATTGCCAGCAAAGAAGCTCACTCCTCCGCATAGAGCTGCAGAAGTATGAGGCCGAAAATAGAGGTCACCTTACAAACTGGAAACACTTGACATTCAATAGGGAACACTGGTGAAGCCATATAATGACTCACTGGAGGATCTGAGACCCTGAGATCAGAGAAGGTTTATACTGCAGATTAATAGCGGGGTCAGTGGGAGGTTGGCAGGCTAAGGAGAAGCATGCAGCACAGGTTAGACTGAACATCCCCCTTCCATTATTCCATTAATTACATCGAGATGCTCTTCCATTTGATCCGCAAACCTCTGAGACGCTGATTGTTTTTTGATATATCTCTCTGGAATGCAGATTTTCCCATGTTGTTGTCGTCCCCCGCCTTTCTCTTTGTTCAACTTAAATCTCCCAGCGTTTCTTCTCCTTTTCTTCTGCACATTTGGAGATAGTGGAAGCCCCAGCAGGACAAACATTTGCTTTAACATTTAGATTTTTTTTTTTTTCTTCCACCATCAGTTTGAAATATAATCACAGTAGGTGCTCCGCAAATCTGTGGGATGAGTAGAACGATCAGCAACAGATTCCACCTTATCTGGCTGTGTGATATGCATGAACCTATTTCCATATGGATTGAAATGCCCCAGATAGCGAGGGAACAGCAACACAGTTGTGCCAGTATGAAGTTATTTCAGATTTAGAGCAGTCATATGCTATATACCCCCTCCACCCCAAGCCCCTTTCACCTGCTTTTGACATGATTTATCAACAAATAAATGGGAGAAAAAAATTCTGTCAATGCTGCAGAAACAAATGCTTTTTTTCTATTTGTCTTTTCGGGATCTAAGTTCAAACCATCAGCTACACAACACTGGCTGTGCACAATCGGAGCATCAAAGATTCAGTAATTTCATGGGTTTAACTCTCATTTTGATGCACTGCAGTGATATAATAGCATTCTGCCATCGCAACTGTACTTGAAAGACGCTGCATATTTATGAAGCCTTGTCTGAAAAAGATCTGCAGAGTATTTCACTTCTTCACAATTATTGACACTACTGGTGAAGCTGTGGAGAAGATCCCATTTTATGCATGCTTTTCTTTAGATAACCTCATTGGTTTTCTTTTGGATTTGTTTCTGGGAACTGACATGGGCGTGACAGAAGGTAAATGATGGTGTCTGGTGCAGCATTCTATATTGATTTGACCAAATTGTCCTGATAAAAGACCCACCAACCACCTATTTTCAATTTTTTGTCAGAGTTTACCAGTTTTTATTAAAAAATATCCTGGTATTCTTTAACTGAATTAACCCACGAAATGGCCCACAGCATCACACATCCTCCATTAAATCTAACAGTGTTTATGAAGTGCTTTGCTATGCTTTCATCCTTTGTTTCACATGATATTCACTTGAAGTGTTTGCTGCAGAAAAACTGCTGTCACATTATATCTTATCATGCCATGTATGCTGAGGTATAAAAAAATGTTTTTGTGGGTCTACACAAAATAAAAAGAGGGGCATTTTGTGGAACAATCCTATCATATATTTGTAGTTGATGCACTCCCGTTCTGAATTGTGCATATATATTGGGATCAAAGGTGTGGAATTCAATAATTTGCTGAATCAGGACAATGTACGTTACTCTTGCTCTGACGTCATCATTTTGTTTTGTAATTTATTTCATATTAAAATATCAACTGAATGCCTGGATCGGAAAGTATGGTGCTCTAAGATCACTCCCAAGCTGTCAGATAATTATAATTCAAATTAATCAGAAAGTAGATTAGTCTGTCAGTTCTACTTTCAGTTTTAAGCATCAAATATGCAAAGTGAGCAAATCTTTCATCAGTGCAGACAGCTTGGTGTAGCATGATATTGAGTAATGTTTCCATTGGGTCATTGCTGGGATACATGAGTCAAATTTGCACTGATTCTGTAGCACTGGGACATACATGGTGGAAGTTTTTTTTATGTGTCCAAGAAATCTCTACCAGGAAGATAGAGAACATCACCCCAGTTCTAAAGGCTGGCTCCCTGGAGCTCAGAGAATAGACTTTAAAATACTTCCGTTAGTTTATAAATCACTGAATGGCTCAGCACCAAAATACATTAAAGACCTGTTGTCATTATATCAACCTTCCAGACCTCTCAGGTCCTCTGGTTCTGGTCTGCTCTGCATCCCCAGAATCAGAACCAAACACTGAGAAGCATCTTTCAGCTTCTATTCTCCATTAATCTGGAACAAACTTCTAGAGAACTGCAAAACAGCCGAAACACTGAGTTCTTTTAAACCAAGGCTAAAACTCCACCTGTTTAGAGCTGCCTTTGATTCGTAGTAAGTGGAACATTGATCAACATATTTGATGTGTATTCATGCTTCTATTGATGGCACTTAATAAAATGTAATGTTTGTTACTGGTTTCACAATCGGTGACTGATGTGTTTATGATGTTTTCATGTTTTCATGATGTAAAGCACTTTAAACTGCCTTGTTGCCTTGCAGCCATTTCCAATATGTTTAGCTTTTGACTGACAAAACAGTGAAAAGGACTTGTGACTTGATATTTAGTTCAATATGCAAGCATTACTCACAAGTCAGTTTAATGACAACATAAACAGCGTCACTAGTCAATATTTATAGCAACAGTTTTTTATCTCTTGAAGCATACAGCACATATTATTATGAATTACCTTTAATTTCTAAGGGGAAGCTCAAGACCTCATACTTTTCCTGAGGCCAACTTTGGGAATCACCGGTTTGTGGCCCTGTTAGAAAATGTATTTGTATAGTTCAAAAGTGGATAAAAGTTAACTCTTTCCCTTTTATGATAGGTTGTTGCTTCTTTTAAAGTTATAATATATTGGTATGGGTGAAAAATTATGGTTCAGTACGTATTTGGATATTTGGAGTAATGGTTCAGAGCATTTTCAGTATACTCCAGTCAATAAAAATAAAGAAAAATAACTGCTTCTTTTACTTGGCAGGAAGCAAAGAATATGTTTCAATTTCTGAAATTAATTGGATTGGTATTATGTTCTAAAACTTTAAAAAAGTAGATAGTTTAAAACTGAGTGGAGATTTGTTTTTGGGTTTTTTTCAATGAATACAACACTAAAAGCAGAGTCAAAATTTACAACAATAAAAGCACTTGAAAACTGTTCATGTTGATGTTTAGAAAGTTTTAAATAAAACTATGCCAGTATTTGAAAATAAAACATGTTTAAATGACTCTGGAGTTGTTTTGATATTTAAACTACCCAGTATCCCAGCTGTACCTCAATGCAGCATGAGCAGCTGTTGGCAAAATCCTTGAGATTCTTCCAACTTGCATCTCATACCATGCACTGAGTTTGGGCTGATTGGATGCTACAGGTAGCTGGATTTGGATTTTAGTTGATTTTTCTCCAGTATTTGTGATGATTGCATTCAGCTTGACAACATTTCAAGTGATTAATATCTTAGTTAAGTGCAGAGCAAGCTACATATGTTGTTGCTGTTGTAAGATGCAGACACTGACATGAGGCTTTGGTTTGGTCCATTTTTCTTTCTCCACTGTAGCTGTAACAGAAAACTTAATGCTCCCAAAGCTCAAAGTTTAGTGATAGGTGGGAGCTCTTTATGTTTTCTTTTCATGGAACATTTTGGATGAATTGGATTGTAATGTTTCAGGACAATAAGCGATTTTAAGAATGTTAGTCCTAAAATGTAGTATTTGTGAGCTAAAATAGGTTTGCATTAGAAGTTTTAAGATAAGCTGATCAGGTAACTCTGAATAGATATTCTTCCATCTGCTAGTAAACAGCACAAAGAACATTAACCCAATTATCTACATGGAGCTTAAACTTTTCTTGACTGGGTAAGGAGATGTTTTTGTGGTTTAACAAGGATTTGGAAAAACAAGAAACACATTAACAGTAAAGAAAATGGATGTTATCTGAGGAGCTCCTTGATGGGATAAGAAGAACAGCTTGTGCTGATGGTTTGGAGCATGTATTTGAGGAACAGCAAAAGCCACAGTTGACAGTGAACAAATGTGAAGCAAAAGCACTTCTCTTTGCTCGGTCTACCAAAGTAGCACTCATCACTTTGTAGCAAGACTTGGAAACTTTGATTAGAAAAACAAAAACTTTTCACCATTCCCTGACAGAATTCTATAAGACGGACTGTGACAAAAGTCAGGTTGCGCTGCCTTTTTTTTTCTCTCAAAGGAATGAAACTGGAGCGGTAGGGGTAGAGCTAACAGCAGAAGTAAAACTTCATAACTGGATGATTAGAATAAGACTGAACAGATTGCCAGGTGAAGGCTTCTTTATCTGGAAAACAGTTTATCAGCAAAACATAGATTTGCAAAGTTGTACGTGAATGAACCACAGGACTTCTGGAACACTGCCGTTTGAACAAATAAGACCGAAATAGAGATGTTTGGTCAAAGCGCACAGCACCGTGTGTGGAAAAACTTAAGCCCAACATATCAGAATAAACACTTCATACCAGCTATCAAACACTGTGGCGGTGTGTTAAAGATTTGGGCTGGTTTCACATTTCACAAGAAAACTTCTAATCCCCAACAAACTCCTCTGTATTCTAAAATATTTTTGAATCAGTGTGAGGCCATCTTTCCAACATCAAAAGCTTGGCCTAAGCTTGGTTGTACAAGCAATGGTTCAATGTTGTGTGAAGGAGTGTTAGAAAAAAAAAATCCTCCCTAAATATGTAAAAGACTGATAATGTTTGAATGACTGCAACTGCTTTCAGAAGATACTTCAATAAATATTGAATAAATAGTAACAATCTGGTAGTTAGGGGTGCACAATGGTGCAGTTGGTAGGACTGTTTCCTTGCAAGAAGGTTCTGAGTTCAAATCCTGGTGTGGGATGGATGGACATTGGAATCTAGTGCTTGTTTTTGTCAACTTGGGAAAGTATGAAATCATTTTCTAACCTGGTAAATACCACATGGTTTTTGTAAGTTCTGATATGTTCAACCGGATAATCAAAAGAAGGTGTGCTTTGTTTTTCCTGAGTATACTTTCACAGTATTTGGCAGAAATATCATCGACCTTCCGAACCCTGACATGGAAAATCACGACTTATTTCAAATCTTATTTTTACACAAAACCACAATTTGTTTCTACTGTACCTGATCACTGAAGGATAGATATCTTTGACTGTTTTTTTTTTTTTTTTTTTGACAGCAGTGGCGTAAGATACAGTTTGAGAACCCATTAACCTAATTATTTCGAAATCCTACTGCTCAGGCTGAAGAGTAGATGATCTGCTTAACAGTTGAGACATCTAGGGAATTACTGTGCATGGGCATTTTAAACAAATTTGAAAATCACAGTAAATTAGCTGCAAATGTTAGTATTAGCATGCTAATTTAGTGTTAGCTTGTCAGCCCACGTTGCAGTATAGAAGGCCTGTGGTCTATTGTGGTACACAACATCAGCATATTAGCTTTTTTATGTACAACATGATTTATTTATACAGCATGGAAAAATAAGGATTTAAGTTTTGAACATTATTGAAAAATGTCTCACTCGTGCAGCTAAGTGAATAGTTGCAGTTTCAGTCAATACACCTAGAAAACAGGAAGTCATAATTCGACTAAAAAAAAACACATACTATAATATTTTGATTTGCTTTTACCATGTTTTTTTCACAAAGTATGTTCAGATGTCTGACCTGAGAGGAGAAAGGAAGATTCCTTTTATGTTCTGCTTCCTCGTTGTGCAACATATAGATGCTACCTTTATTTAAACCCTTCTTAGTAAAAAGCTCTAATAAACCATCATGCTGTGACATTGTCAGTGTTATTGCCTTTCCACTGAAAGCTTACTTTTTAAAGTCGAAGAAAAACTTAGAAAGTAATAAGCTGTATTTTTTATAGTTATTATTAGTCATTGTACTGTTGGTTCTTGCTCTTGATTCCTGGTATATGCAGCTCAGTCTCTATCAATTTAGTTATGTCTATACAATAAATCTATTTAATTAATCTCAGTTTTAAGTGTCCCTCTCTAACCTCCATAAAAACCATGACCAGTTTCTCTTAATGGATGAGTAGCTAAACTTGCTGTGAAATTTCATGGATTTCATTATTCAAATGTAACACTTGGAAAGAAAGCAAATTATCTTACCTGTTTTAGGGTCAACAGAGAAGTACGGTTGACCATGAAGGATGCTGTACACAACTCTAGCACTGTTTCCATACGTTGGGTCATCTGCATCTGTGGCTGTTACTTGCGTCACGTAGGTCCCTGTGGAAAGGATCAGAGACAGAAAAAACAAATTGACCTTGAGTTAATCTGTTTCCACATGAGACCAACATCCAGACTCTTTTGAAGTTCATCAGCCTAACAAAGGATCTTACCTGACGCCTAATGACTAGTGAGTCACTGCTGAGAAAGCTGCAGCTAAAGCTGATGGTGTGGAATGGGTGTAGAGGCAAAATAATGTGTAGAACAATATTCAGTTCCCCTGTTGGATGGCTACATTTGCATGTTTCTAGCTTTACAAAGCAGCGGTAAAAATCTGATTAAAAAAGTTCTTGTTAAAACAGTTCATTGAACAATGTTCCCATTAAGAAAACAAACAGCAGAGTCAGTAACAGTGTTAGGATGGCGGACTTCCAATCTCCTAAATCCCTGGGTAATTATGCATGTTTGGTTTGCCTCATCAGCTTCTATATTATTATCTGGGGAAAAATAATTTTATGAAGTTATTCCAAAAAATTTCTTTACATTCAACAGATTCTGGTCTCACAACAGCCCCATTTGGACCTGCTGGTTCTCCAAGTGGTCCACTCCGATTCTCGAGTTGCTGTGAGTTATTCTTATTTTTTTGCAACCGACTCCCTTTCTTGATGGGGGTGCCCCCTCCCCGCAGTTCACCTACAGGCAGTCTCTGCCTCCACCTCAAGGCACACCAGCTGCAGGCAGAGGTAGGTAGCAACAAGCTGCATTTACTTAATTTACTTCTCGAAGTACTTTTATTTCGAGAAGTACTTTTACTTCTCGAAGTAGAAGTAGTTTTACTGTACTATACCTTTTACTTGAGTTTAGCATGTTTCGTACCAACCAAGCATCAATTCGGATGGTTGAAGGAAATGAGCTGATATTTTACATTTGGTAACAAACAAATAAAACCTCAGACTCTCAAATCTCATGTTAATACAGAGACTGAATAACTTCTAAATTCAGAAAAAATGCACTAAACAATAGTTAAAAATTGGTTTGTAGGTTAGTGAGTGCAACAAATATTTGATCCTCCATCAATGCATGACTTAGATCCTGATGAAGAAAAAAGTGTCCTGTTGCTGGTCAGAAGGATTTGGCACATCTCAGGAGAGATTTTGACTTCTCTTTACAAAAAATCTCTAAATCCTTTAGGTTTCTTGAGTTCGGCTTGGAAACTCAAAGCTGCAGATTTTCTAAAGGATTGAGATCAGAAGATTAACTAGGCCACTCCATGGCCTTGATATGCTTCTTGTTTGGCCACTTTTTTTGTCTTATTTGGGGATTTTGCATTATTGTCATGCTGAAAGATTCATCCATAACTCATATTTACTGTTCTGATCCTAATTTTCTCATTAAATGACCCCATTCATTGGTTTCTTAATACTGTGAAGGCAACCTGTATTCATGAAGAAAAATAGCTCCAAAGCATTGTTTCCATCTCCATAACTGACAGTGGAGAGGTTGTTCTTGCAGCCTTATTCAGAATTTCTCTTCCTTCAAACACAGCACGTTGAGTGGATGTTAAAGAGCTTGATTTTATCTCGTCTGACCACAGCACTCCAAAGAGGGGAATGCTCAAAAAAGAGATAGGAGATAGGCAAAAAGGCAAAAAGCTTGTCAGCAAATGGTATTTGCCTAATCTCCCAGGAAAAGACAGAAAAAAAACAAAGAGTTGAGTCAGAAACAGAGTTAGGATGGCATCCTTCCAATCTACTAAAGTAACAATGGCCGAGTAATTACAAGTCTGAAGTTTGGCTCATCTGCTTTTACAATCTGTCGAAAAATACACTTATTTTACTAAGTCAGTCCTAAACTTGTGGTTAAATTAAACAGATTCCAGTTTTATAACTCAACACAAACAGATTGTTCAGAATAACTACCCCCAACTGGGTGGTGTAAAAATATACTAGATGAAAACAAAAATTGCAGGATGTGTGGGATGCTTTTTATGATCAAGAGGCACTGACCGGAGGGATGGCACTTAACTTGGTCATTTTCTGCTTGATGCCCTTAAAGAACTCGCTGTATATTAAACAGGCTTTTTCAGTCCGAGCTGCTGTTAACAGTGGAATTAAAACATCAGGTGAAGCGAGAGAGAGATTAGTGTCTCTTAGAGATGCCTGATTAAAATGCCATAGAAGGTCTGTGTTAAACATGTGTATAGAACAGATGAGATAACACATTCCCTGTTAATGCAAAGAGAGCAGAGCCTCGGCAGCCGCAGCCTGTATGAGCTGAAAGTTTGAAAGCCTTCGAGCGCCTCTGACTCCCACACATTCCCATGCAACAAAGGTAACAGCTTTTACATAAGTGCAAGGCTATAAACCAGTAAAACCGATTTCAATTTGTAGGAAGAAGGACAATCAAATGCTTGAATGAGAACACACACACAAAAAAATGTTTAAAATTCTTAAACAGTCCAACTTCATCAAATACCATATTACTCAAGATTAATGCAGGAGTGATGTAAAGGAAAGCAATTAACATGGCAAACTGCACAATGTATTCATGTTTTATATTTAAGCATGAGGCTGAGAGATAAGAATTACAGCTATCTAAAGACTGATCCGATTACGAAAGTAGTTTTTTTGCAGAAAAATGTTCGAGTCTGATGTTAAAAAACACATTGACAATCTAAAGTGGAAGTTTGTATACAGGCAGTGGAATAAACAAATTGATTAAAAATAAGACTTCATTTTGCAGTAATTACACACCCCCTGAAATAATGTTTTTAATCTCCCTCATTCCCTAAATGATTCAGGGATAAACTATTTATTGACAAGGGATTATGGAAAGATTTGTTGCTTGGCTAAATGTTTGTTGCATTTACCAATCTACTAGCCACTAAAGCAAATTTCCTTCTAGCAGCCCTTCGTCTTCACCTTTAGTGAGGCTTTTTTTGTTGTTTTTGTTTGGTAATGAACACAACAGGGTGGCAATTAATTATCCTCTGCAGACTTCACTTCAATGTTATCCAATGACATCCTGTCATCACTTTGATTTTAATACGGCTGCATCTCAGTACGGACAACTTTAGGGTCACTTTTTATGCTTTTGTACATATTTTGCCCTTTTTTATTCATATTGTCTGTCACCAAAGGGCCTGATTTATATCCGCCCACCCTTTTGTGGTACAGTATTCGTGGATTCACCTGCACATTTTCCTGCCGAGTGTGACTTGCAGATGTTTTCGAAGAGCAAATCTAAAATGTTTGAAAGAAAATTCAGCTTGGGAAGCTGAAATACCTAGCTACTTGACATTCATTTGGCTGGTATTTGCAAACCAAAAAATACCGAAAAGAACACAAAGGCCTTTCCTACATCATACCTATAGTCAAACGTGGTGGTGATAGTGTGATAGTGTGATGGCTACTTTGCTGGTTCAGGGCCTGGATTACTTGCTCTATGGGTTTTCAGGCTTTTGGCCAAAAGAGGTAGGGGAAAGGTTCTCAAAGAATATTAGATTTTTCAAGTTTTTATTTGTTACAGATTCTGGAAACCATAGATTCTTTACCTTCCACTTCACAATTTTTCACTACTTTGTGTTGGTTTATCACAAAAAGTTTTAAAAAATACCCTGAAGTTTGTGGTTCAAAAATTAAAAATTGAAGAGGTGAGAATATTTTTAGTAGGGGTGTACCAATCGATCGTCCCCGATTCCCTATCGTGATCTGCCAATACTTGCATTGGAAATCGATCTTATCTACTGATCTACCTCCACAGTCATCTGAAAATCAGTCATTTCCCCTTTTTCTCTGCTGTGTGTGTGCAGTTAAAACAAGTTTGTATTATTTCACAGGTACTGTTCAATGTTTTTCAATAAAATAAGAACATTGAAGGTGTACTATGACTCTATGACAGTTGATAGTGTCAGTTATTAAAGAAAATCAATATTGGACAAAATCGGAATCAGCAGGTCAGTCTTTTTAAAGATCGGTGATTGGTCAGAAAACTGCAATTGGTGCACCTCTAATTTTTGGGTGTACTGACAGATTGCATTTATATAAGCGAAGGGTGACCACAAATCACAGATTGACTTGTTTCCAATTACATTTCGTACTGGAATATTTTAACCCCTGCCCAAGGTTAAGTTAAGATGCCAGGGGTAATTTCTGGTTTAGGTGAAGAGGTTCAAAGGGTACGGATTTCAGATTAAGAGTTAAGGGTTATTGTTTTTACACCAAGGTAGGCTTTGATTGCTTACCAAGGCTTAAATATTAAATAGTAAATGTTATAACTTAGTCAAATGTAATATTCTATGACTGCTACATAAGTTCAGCAGAAAAAAGACAAACGATTCCCCAGATCAAACCTTTCAGTTCTTTAACTGATCCCTTCACTTTGCTTTCATGGCATCTTTTTTTGACGAACTTGAAAGGCTCTCTCCTATGGAAAACATAACAGAACAGCTTTTGATCCAGGGGTCTCGCCAAGCTTGCACCATGTTTTCCCTTCTTTCTTTCCGTCCTGCCCCCGGGACAGCTGAATTTGAAGTTTTGAGGGCTTCATTGTGATTCACATCAAGAGAAAACCATTCTCCCAGCGAATTACCTTGATCTGCCACCCCTCCCCCAAGGGAAGTGTAAAGACAAAGCTGTGAAATGTACTAAGGGCACACCAAGAATAAAATGGTTCTCTGAAATGTCAAAATCAGTTAGGTGAAGCAGCATTGCCCCCGCTGGTTGCAACCATTCTGCTCCCAAGCTGAACTTATTTTTGTTGTTTCTCACAAAGAAAGAAAAGTTTTCCCTGCAAAGAATGGAGTTCTTAAAACTGCATGGCTTCTTACCAACTGGTGACATCTCAGGTACGCTGGCTGTATAAGGTCCCTCAAGGAATTTTGGTTCATTGTCATTGATATCTTGGACCTTGATGACAAATTCTGATTCCGGCTCCAGAGGGATATTGGTGTCAATGTCCACAGCCTGGGCCCGCAGGGTGTAGTAAGGCTTCTCCTCCCTGTCAAGACTCCTTAAGGCATGGATGTCCCCCGTAGTTTGGTCAATTGTGAAAATGGAGCCAGCACCTTCCCCCGAGAGGGTGTACTTCACCGAACTGTCCCCCTTATCGAGGTCAGTGTGGAGCTGCAAGACAAAAGAGGGGGGGAAAAGGGGGTTGAGTGCAAACATTGACACAGATAATGATTTAATGAAAACATTGGGGAAGAGCTGTCAAGGAGCACTATTTCACAATGACAGTCAAGGAAACTGACTTCACATCAAAGAGCTCGCTCATCTCTCTGTGAAGATCTGCAAAACACTAAGTCAGGAGAAAAGGAAAATGATTGGGCTCTCAGAACATTTTGCAGATTAATGACTCTAAATCTTTCATAAATAATGAATCATCTCAGTGCAATTATGCTGTCATGACAAGCCTTCAACATTTTAAGAACCATTACAGTTTAAGAAGAACTCAGAATCCTTTTCTTATAATAGACCAATGGGAATTTAACTTTAGGAGGCAAATATCAAACAGCAAAAACATGAGATAAACACCTAGAGTGCTTGAAACAAATAATTTTCCTATTGCGCATGTATTTTGTTTTGGGCTTTTTTTCCTCATCTAAAACTCCAGTAAATACCAAATGCAGTTTATAATTGATGATTTCATTTATTCAGGGAAAAATTAATCTAAAATCAAATTCCTAAATGAAAATACAATCACAATACTCTGTTTATATCATGAAATAACCAGACCAGATTACAGCCTGACCAGAAGAAACAAATAATTTCACATATGAACCATTTGATTAAATACAACAGGCTAGAAATATCAAAGAGTGAAATATCTTACCCTTATTTTTTAAAAAAAAAATTCAAGAAGGGATGAAAAGAAAACATTCACTAATAGCAATGTATCTGATTTTTCAATTTCTAAAGCTGCAGGACTCAAGAAAACCACAACTAGAGTCAATATCGTAAAATGAAGAAAACATTGAACAGTGAGGAACTTTCCTAGGAGTTGCAGATCTACCAAAGTTACTCCAAGTGCGCATTGACGACTCATCCAGGAGGTCACAAAAGAACACAGAACAACACTTAAAACAATGCAGTCTTCACCTGCCTCATTTAAGGCCATAAGAAAAATATTGGGCAAAAATGGAATCTATGGGCCAAAACCACCAAAAGGACAAAAAAACCCATCTCACATTTCCCAAAGCACATTTTAATGGTCTCCAAGAATTTGGAGACACATTGGTGTATTCCGTTAAATCTGGCATAACACTGCACAGCACATCAGAAAAAGAACATCATCCCTGCAGTCAAACACAGTGGTAGTAGTATAATGGTCTGGGGCTGTCATACTCCTTCAGGATTTGGATAAGTTCTACTTTCTAGTAGATAATCCTGATGGACAACATCAGTTTGTGTCCTTAAATACAAGAGCACTTGGGAATGCCGCAGGTGCATGAGCCGAAGTACACCACTAAGTCCAATCAGTGAATGGCTCAAATTAAAAAAAAGAAAGTTTGGAAATGGCCTAGTCAAAGGCCAGGCTTCAGTTTAGTTAAGTCACTTTGGCACGACCTTAAACAGGTGGTTCTTAAAAATGAAACCCTTGAATAAAGTTGAATAAAACAATTTATCCAAGAAAACTTGGTTAAAATCGTTCCACAGAAATGTTAAAGACTGGCAGTTATCACAACCATGATTGCAGTTGCTGCTGCCAAGGGTGACACAACCAGTTATTAGATTTAGGGGATACTTACTAAATCTAGTAAGTCCACTAAACCACCCACCTCCCACCCTGCAAGGAAAAGCAGGAATAGACAAAGACTAGATGGATGGATAAATCTGAAACACGTAAGTCTCGACAAAAAAGCAAAACCAGGAAAACTTCTTAAGGGTGCAAATACTGTTTTATGCCACTGTGCATATCAGAAGGGAAATTTTAACAACTTTACTGAGTTCTGCAACCTTCCAGCGTTTGCAAAACACAACATATGCAAGCAGAAATTACATTTGCTAGAATAGATCCAGGTCCATGGAAGCATTTTTTCCCCCTACAACAAACAAATTCTGGGTTGGCACTAGAAAACCCTATTGACATCGTTATGTTTACTTTATGGGCAAAAACCGCTATGATATTCAAAGCCTTTTAAATATTTACAGGCTGTAATGCAATGTGATCACCACAGAGGACTATGGATTTTCTCCTGCTTTGTCAGAGAGATTGAGTTTCCACAAGCCTGACTGAACAGAAGTTGTCGACCAGGAGACACTAAAAGATAATTATACACAATTCCAAGCTATGTTAAGTGTTATCTTGTGGCAATGTGATTAATTTTTCCATTGACATTTCCAATTTGACATCTTAAAAATGGACTTTTCAATTTTCAGTTACGCTTGTGTTTGAATGGACAAAAGTTGTATTTATTATGCTACATTTGCAGAAGTATTTATACCTCTTAGACATTTTGTTGTGTCACAAATAAAACGTAGTTGGGGGAACATAGTTGGAGCTAAATACATAACAATACTGGAAGAACTTTGCACCAGTGTCAAGTCTTTTACAGGCTCAGAGAGTCACCTTTTAGCAGGACAACAACCAATGAATAAATAATTGTAAATAAAGGTAATTGAAACATTTTTTTCAAGCTCTATGTTTCAGTAAGTAAGGAAGATGTGTGTTGATAACTCTAATAAGTTAGGAAAATAGCAACGAGAAAACAACTATCCCTCCCCCCAAAAATAGAAGTTTAAAATAACTAAAACAGTCTGGGGAAACATCCAAGTTTATCTTGCAATCAGATATGATCAGGAGGATGTTTGGTGAAGCAAAAACATTTCTAAAGCCCACTTTTGGAAAACTGTAGCAAAAAGTGGAATCTTGGAGTCATTTGGTGGCCGTAAGAAAACAGTTTAAGGTTTTTGTACACATCTTTACTGGGTGGACCAGTAATTATGGAGGGCACTATACAGAGGACACCTGCCTCGTCATGGTTCACCTATTCATGGATTTTTCTGTGGAACATAACTCCAAATTCTTTACAGAAAATCTGCCTATTCACAGATTTTTTTTTGTACAACATAGACTGTACTGTACTGTACTACTTTTTAGTTGATGTTTCAAAACATTGAGTTAAAACTTCTCAGACTGTACTTCTCTTCTGATCTATTAAACTTATAATTTTCCTGACTTCAGCTTTTCTATTTTTGCATTATCCTAATGGGTCATTGGCCACTACACCATTGCTAACTGCCATGGTCATGAAGACAGGAAGAAATATGAGCTGTGGCTGTAGATTTTCTGTAGGTTACAGCAGCTCCAACAGACACACAGACAAAAGAAAAGGCACAAACACACTGGGTGTAATTGGTGATTCAGAGTAAATTGCCAAGTTCACGGAAGCATAGCATGGCATTATAATGCTGTCACCCATTGGTGCATTTCTCATTGCTATTCAAATGATAGACTATTATTCTTAGTACATGACCGATGTTGGGTGATAACAAGACCCCAAAACATTTTTTCCCATGAGGAGGGGGACTATGATGTAGATTATTTTTTCTCATGTAAAACTAATGTGACTTACATGTATTCCTCCTCCACCAAACTGGAGGATATGACAGCAATTAGGGATCCACAAAATTACCCAAAAAATACATTTAGAAGCAAATAATGATCAGACTAATGCTCTAGATCGCATCCTTCATTTTTTACCCCCCAAAATATCAACATCCAATTAGTGTTGCTGGTGAATGAGTTTTAGCAGAAGTATTATTTAGCATGATGAATGTGTAAAAATCGAGTTGCCTCTTCTACACATGACCAACCTCTTTGCAAAATGCCAAAATAGTAAGACTTTTTAAAGAAAATTTTAAAGAACATTTTAAACTTTGTGCAAACACAGAAGTTTGCACACATTTTTGTGTAGTTGGTAGAACCGTGTTTACAGTAAGTACCTTGGATTAAACATCCTTGATATCCTTCCAGAAGTTAACAATAGTTTGCTGGAAATTTGGCCCATTCCTCCTGACAGAACTGGTGGAACTGAATCAGGTTTTTAGGCTGCCTTGATCACATACACCTTTTCAGATATGCCCACAAATTTACTGTGGTTGGTGATTAACGTCTGTTTTTGGCTTTTAGAAAGAAAAATCACAAAAGCGGATTTTTTAATTATCTTAGTCTGAATTTTGATTAGTTTTTTAAAATTATTTTTTCTCATTTATTAGTTCTGTAGAACTAGTTGCCTTTATTTTGCAGTATATAAACGGCATACAGAAGGGGTGTCCAAAGTGTGGCCCTTGAAATGATTTTGTTAGGCCCCTGACCAGAAATCGAGAATGGTAAAAAATTTGCCCAACAAAACAGAAAACAATTGATGACCCCAAAAATGTGGAAATTGTCTTTTCTTTAAATAAAGCAACAGTCTGAAGCCCTTTTTATGTTTTGGATCTTAGGGGATATACACATTTCATTAAAAAATTGTTTTTTTGTTGAGTAGGTAAAATTAAAACAACAAAAACAATCACAGTAAACAAATTTTTGCTTTTTTAATTAATTAATTTTATGGCCTGCCTGTAGTTTTAAATTTGCCAATTTTAGGCCCCTGTGGGGAAAAAGTTTGGACACCACTGGCATATAAGGACTGGAAACAGTAATTAGTGCAACAAAACACTTTAAATGTGAAAAAAACCTACAACACGGTCCTCATCAGGTTCGTGAATTACTAGAATCTAATTTCAAGTATTGCAGTATGCAGACAGGAAAGAAGGGGGGAAGACATGCAGCAAAGCTCGTGAGGTCCAAGGACAGTGGCAAGCCTCCACATATGGGACACCTGCTCTACCTCTACTCTACAGTTTTTATTTTTGTACAGTCATCAAAAAGCTATCAAGAAGATCTGTTTTCTTTCCATCACATGTATGTAAATTGATGGGAATACAGTCAAGGAACAAAATCTTTGCCCAGTAAAATACATTTAAAAAATTACATTTTGATGCAACTTTTTTTCATAAAAAAAAAATGCAATAGTAGTTCATTTAGAATATGCATTCTGAAAATGAGTCAATGGCACAAAAAAATTGCAAAAGTAACACTGATTTCTTGCTTTAGTTTTAAACGGCATAAAAAAATTATAGCACATTAAGTTGTTCTCAAAATACAGTACCGGGCAAAATGTTATTCCATTTACATCAAAACAGCCAAATGCACGTAAATTCAAAATAAAATAAAAAAATTCTTTAAAAAAATAATTTAAAAAAGGTTTGGTGCCCTAAGTGTTTTTTTACAAACTGTAGTAAAAATGAGTGAGTTCTTGTACTTCACTGAATGTTTAGGCTCCTGATAACTTTGCCACTTTAGCCTTTGGAAAGAAATGCTTAAGTCCGTCAGTCTTGGTAAAAATCAATCTTTCTTTTATTTAACTTGAGTTGAAATTTCTTTTGCCCCATCTTAAGAAAACACAATGTTTATGCCAAAAAACTGAAGTAAACATATTTGGAGATTTTGTTCCGAAGCATTTTCTTTCTTCACTGCCTTATTTTTCATATTTCCTCATTAATTGTGTCTTTGTGGGCTGCAAAATGGAGCAGTAGAGAGAACTGCTGCCCTTCAGCAAGAAGGTCCTGAGTTTGAATTCCAGCCTGGGGCCTTTTGCAGAATCTCCCTGTGCATGCGTGGGTTGTCTCCAGGTACTCCGGCTGGATGTTCACTCCAAATTGCCCTCAGAAGTGTGTGTGTGTGTGTGTGTGTGTGTGTGCATGGGTGACTGTGCTCTGTGTTGCCCTACGATGGACTGAAGACCTGTCAAGGGTATATTTTGGAATATATTCCACAAGTGCTTATGTCAAATCTATGATATTTTGCATTTTGAAATAAGTAACCTTCACAGAGGGTGTAGCCGAGGACAAGTTCCAACCTGGACCTGTTGAGGGAGCTAATGAGTGACAATGAGTAGATGTGATAATTAGGGAGGGGAGCAAAAAGCCAAACAAACAGAAAAACAAGCAGCATACTATCAAAGGGCAATGGAAGCAACAATTATGCAATCTCAAGACCTGTGAAGAGCTCCATGTGTTTGGAATAGAAAGTTGTGAAGGCTTTGGGCATTCTTTGAGTTAAAGAATGGATGAAAACCATAAAACGCAGAGTGACTACAAAAAGGTAGGACCTGAATTTCCTCCCTCTGTTGGCCCTGGCTTTCCTTCTCTTGCCCCTCTGCTATGTTTGGCAAAAAAAAAAAAGCTGGCTATTGTGCCCATTATTCCTGAGTTGGGTTTCATTATGCACTTGTTTCTGTTAGTGCTGCTTTCTTTTGTGCGTGTTTGCATTGAATGGGCTTTAATAGATTATTTTTATGCATTTCTGTTCCTACAAGCATTGGTATTTGTTGTGGAATTTGTCTCCTTGAGCTATGCAGATATGTTTTGTTGGGATGTGTCATGATGACAAATTGGTTAAATGCTTTGAGCTGCGATGATTTCAAAATTATAAGACGCTGTGTGCTTTTTCTCTTAAATGTGAGTGTGGCTTAGTAATTATTAATCGGCTGTGATCCGCCAGGGTTTTTATCTTCATGTGTTGGCAATAGATGTGTTTTTGTGATTTCTCTGACACTAGTGAAGGAATTTGATTTGAGTGGTAAATATTTAATGGGAAATTGTAGACATTTTGCTCATAATAAGATGGATTATTTTCTGCACAGATAAAATGGCTTTTAAATGGCTTCCATGCAATGCTTATTTAGATTATTGTGCTACTTCAGAAATATTCTGTTGTTCTTTTCAAACTTATTGCATATTACACTTTTGGTGATTTTAGCAGCTCTTTACTTACTCTCTCAGCGATATTATCACAAAGTATTAAGTATCTAACTTCAAATATGAAAAGACACAAATCAACATGGAAAAGTTGGTGAAAAATTAAATACAGCACAATATTCAATGACCTAAAGAACCAAATTTACAATGACTTGATTTTGTCATTTTCTTTCAGACTTTTTCCTTCTCTCACGTCCTTGTGGAGATATTTTGGTCAACTTTTCTTAACAATATTACTTCAGTTCATTTAGGTTTGCAGACATTACTTTCTCTGGACTTTAACTGAGCTCTTTCAACAACATGTCAGCTATTCTGTTGTGGTTCTGCTGCTGTGTTTGAGATCATTGCCTTGTTGATGACCAAGTTTGGGGCCAGCTTATTTTTGACTCAGGCGTACTTGGATATACAGAGGTTGATTCAATGACCGCAAGTTGTCCAGATTCTGTGGTTGTGAAACGGGTTCTTCACCTCTGTGCTTGACAGCTTCTGCTGAAATGCAGTGTTTTATTCTGTCAACATTGTGTTGTACATTACGGGGGGAAATCTCTGCTTGGGTTTCATCTGTCCAACTGACATTGTTTGACGAAAGCTATGCAGCCATGTTGTCTTGGAGAGAATAAATTTCTCCTTCAGCTCTTCAAAACAATCTTTTTTCTAGTTCACTGTCATGTACTTTATTGTTTAGCATGCTAGGCTAGGCTAGGTGAGGTCTGCAGAGCCTAAGATGGAGTTCTTGTATGCTCTGATATTGGGGTGACTTTGCTGGGTTGGCAGTTCCTGAGAAGATTGGCAACTGTCTTAAAGAAAGTAAGTGTTGCAAAATGCCTAAAATGGAGCATTACATGAACTTCGAAATGATAATAAGATCGTGTGTGTGTATACTTGACACAACTATACTGGGCACTTTAAAAGCTGAAATTGTTGTTAGTAACTCAATTGACACTGAAACCTGTCACAACAAAAGATTGCTTGTTGTCCAAAATCTTTTAGATATTGCCAATAAATGCTGAACAATTATCTACATTTTTATTGGTTAGAACCTTACCGTAGAAAATGATATTTTAACCAGTGAAAACAGAAACTGAGAAAACTGTGCCCTAAAACAATGACATCAGCCTGTTGCCATATGAAATGTTAGTGAAATCCTGAAATGAGTTTAAATTTTGAATGGAAAGTCGACCTTTCCTGGGGTAATCAGACACGTCTTCCTGGATCCAATTACATTTCTTTTAATTAAATGCTTAAACATTCCTTCATCTGATTAAAAATAGAGCCAAAACATCAAAAATGAACCCTGCTATGTCTGTAATAAATTATATTGGGAGGTATGTTAGCATTATCGAGATCTCTTCAATTTGTAACCTGTTAAATCAAACAAAAAGCGTTTTTTTTGTTTGTTTTGTTTTGTTTTTTTTTGTTTTTTTTAATGGAGTGGAGCATAATCACAGACCCAGTGACTATTGCAGACTCCTGATGGACTTTTAACCCTTCTGAGATTGATGGATTGCAACAGTTGCTTCTCTTAGCTCATAATTGTTGTTGTCTTTCCATCCCTGCATTGTCCTAACGCACACCTGAACACTCCAATGCAAAAAATCATCAAAGTTGTGTCTATCTCTATATATAAACACATTTCCTGATGATCTGTTAATGCAGTACAGTCAATTAACAGTCCCCTGATGTTACTTTCCCACTGAAATCCTATAGAAGCAATAAAGGTGTACTTAGTTCACACATTGCTCCTTTTTTTTTTTGTTACATAATTGAAACTGAGTGACTGTGAGTGAGACAGATAGTGTTGAATCGGTATATGAAATATATTATTTATATGACATAAATAATTTCAGAACTTGGTAAAGCTCATTTCTTGGGTGTATTTTATTTTTACCATGAAAGTAAAATGTTTAAAAGCAACAATCAACTTGAGATTTCATTGAAGTTATGATTTTGTTATTCTGGTGAAAACTTTAGGCTTTAAGTTTTTTTGTTTTTTTTTGTCATTCCTTAAAAACAGACACTTCCAGAACATTGTTTTCAGTCTGATAGTGGGGGGTTTCTGCAGGAACACTGTCTTGTATTCAACAGTTGTTCCTTTATCATCCAAACTTTTTTTTCCCTCTCTGTGTTGTAATCCCGTAATCTGTTGCAGCATCAATTGCTCCAGATTATCTCGTGAGTTTGGCGCTCCCATTAGACAGATGAAACGATTGCGCCAGAGACAAACATTTTCCTTCTACAACAAAGCGGTCCTCGTCTCTCTGCGGTTTTAGTTGTGACCTACTGCAGAGATGATGGCGGCAGATGAGCTGTTGCAACAATGTTGTCTTAATGGGATCTATTTCTTTTCATGACGCCGACGGATAGCAGACACAGAAAACAGCTGTGTTTAAAGCCGCCAAAATCAAGCAGCCTGGAGCCAAACTGCGGCTATGAAAACACAACGATGTCTTTCATTAAACCTATTTGATGACATGGTTTTTAATTGTGATTGCAGTGTGTTACAAAATCCCCTATCTCACTGTGTCACCTATTCCCGGTGGACCTAATAATGGAAACTTTACAGTGAAATGTGTGTGCTGCTGGGGCTTTGTGAAGCTGAATCAACTTGTTTTCGACACACTCAGAAAATGAGCTGTGTAAGCGACACAGAATATGTTGCAGAGCAGTTGTTTTGGATTGCATAAGGTAGAAGTGTTTGTGATGTTTTCCATTTTATTTATTTATATAAATATAAGTACAGCTTGCAAAGGCAGTTCAGAGTTGATTGAGGTATGCTACATCATTAAAACAAACCTGCCTGATGGTGTCTACATCTGCCAAAACATCTCAAGTATTTGACTTGGAGAGGACTTTTCTTGACACTAAGGTATAAGTAATGTATGACACCTTATATTGTAGGAATTACTGACCAGTGAGCTGGTGACCAGTGATAAGTCAGGGTTAAAACTGGTGATGAGTAGTAACTGAGATGGTTTCCCAACAAATCAGAAAGCAGAGGGGGTGTTAGGATAAATCAAGGATGACCTGCTTCTCATTAATTATTGACAACAGGTGTTACCAGTTGGAAGTTTGAATACCATCATGGTCACAATGAATGGCATCCTACAAACTCAAACACATGCATGCAAACCAACTAATATTTAAATACGGTAATGAACCTGGAAATTCAGACAGAACCCAGGAGTTAACAGTTAAAGCGGCAGTATGTAACGTTTATTAAAAATGCTGCTAATGCTAAGGCTAGTTAGCATGGCCACTGATCACGGCGGATAAACAGTTTTCCTGGTTGTTTCTCCACCATTAGCACATTTAGCAGCGTGTACACAAGGGTGACTGATAGCGCTAAGCCCCTCCTCCTGGCTCTGATTGGTTGTTTTAGGTCAGGAGCGGTGCATTCCTTTAGATGGCAATAGTAGGTCAGCGAGGAGCTCGATCTTTTCACAGATTATCTGTCTCATACCAAACTGTCACATGGTGACAGTTTTAACGCATATGCAAAAAAACATATTTTTGTAAAAGTTGCATACTGTAGCTTTAAGGGCAAAATTTTTACGAAACAAAATAAGGTTAGATATAAATTAGATATAAACCTGAGCTTGGAACCAGGAATGTCTCACGCAGGGCTGCAGAGAGAAGTGACTGTAATCTCTTGGTTAATGCGAGGAATTCTTCATGTCGGAATCATAACCCTGAAGCGCTGGGAGGCAGATGGAACAATCACAGCCAAGGTGACGTCAAAGAAGGGAAGCAGCAGAGCCAGCCTGATTAAGCAGGTATGAAGTAATCAGATAACAGATCCAATTCACATTCCTCTTCTGTTGTTTTGATTCTTTAAATCTCAATCCAAAACCCAAAAAGGGAGGGAGTAAAGCAATGGTCATTCGCAAGGAAGCAGAGGTTATAATGGTCAGTGTCCAGTTATCCGACAGGCAGTGCAAATCCATCATGGGGAAGGAGGACAAAATCCCGGGACATGAAAAGGTCAATACTTGAATCACGAGAGCAGGGGAAAGGTACACTGGATCACTACTGGCAAATCCAGTCGATAATCTGAAAAGACTGGTAGTGCAGGGGACAGATAAAACAGGCAAAGGAAATTAGGCGGGGCACAGTTGGGCTAAGTCAACCCAATTAGAGGTGAGGGACTTGGCCTCTGGATTACACTGAAAATATACTGAAAACATGGAAAAAGGCACAGCTTTAAAATTCATTCATTTCCAACCTGGTTGAGGAAACCGTTCCAGATGCCAGATTGTGTTCAAGTGTCAACCATGAGAACTCGGCAGTCTCAGACGAAAGGAGACGGATTAGGATGTTCAGGAACAACCCACTGAGGCTCAAGCCCCTCTATGCACTGGTCATTGCTTGAACACCAGTGTCACTGTCCACTGTGACACCTGTTTTCCATAGCCATGAAGTGAAATGGTTCAGCACCAGAAAGAAAGATCTGGTTGAGTTTTGCTGCTGGTGGTAAAAAAGCCTCCTGGAGAAAATGTAAAAATGGCATATCTGTTCATCATGGCAAGAAGAATGTTTGGAAGAGCAAATGATGTGCTCTAAAACCTGAGAACACTGCACTGCAGCCCAGCATGGGGATGACAGCATCATGCTGTGGGATCATTTCAACGGGGAGTGGTACTAGTGCACAGCACAAAGATGGTACAATATTGAAAATGGAGGACTAACTCCAGCTTCCTTCAACTTAACCTCGAGTCAGGCTCAAAATCTAAATGGTTTGGAACTTTGGGACCATTTTCCTGTTGGAAAACTCTCAAACACACATTGAAACTGGTTTTATATAGGCAGTTTTTTTTAGTCTACACAAAAAAATAATGATACTTTCCAGTTCGCACATGCTTAAAGTCCATCTGAGTGGGTCTTCTGGTGTGTGTCATTTTTTTTCTTCAGAGTCTTGTTTGACTTACCTGTGAGTTTGGCTCGATCCTTTTAGATTGGAGATTTGTCATTTGCTTTCTTTGTCATTGCTCACAAAGACCTGACGGTACAAATTTAGATTGCACCCAGTTAACCTGAAATGACCCTGGCAGGATAGCATAGAGGGCTATATGAGCCAGAGGTGTGGTCCTATGTGATTAAAAAAATAAATAATAAGTCTTTAGTGATACTTTCAAGACTAAAAGTCATCATTATGATACAGAATCAACAAATTGTATGAATCGCATTGAGATGTTAGCATTTTAACTTTCACTTAACTCTTTTTGAACTGGATCTCATCCTTGATTGTGATAACCACTGTTTAATCATAAGTGATTTCATTATCACACATCTATGCAGGGTATATGGGGAAAAAAAAATCATCTCATGTTTTTCTTTTAATGGCGCATATCAGAAATGCATTGATTTGACTGTGCATTAACAGATGTGGTTGTTGCTGAATAAATTATTATTTCTGATTAAGTGGAAGTTGAGATATGATTTCTCTTTGATTGACAGGAAAGGGAAAACAGCCTCTTTAATTTATTTGCATTAACAAAGACATTTTCAGGTATTTCAATACACATACCCAAGAGAGGCGCGTTGACTCAGAACAGCACATTGAGGGAAGAAAAAGAAATGCAAATGCAAAATGAAATGGACAGACACATTGGCTCATTAATTACAAGTGAACACAGCCTGTTATTAATTAAAATTTTCATTATGCCAACAATGGTAATCAGTTAAATAAAATTATTCATTAATAAAGAGGCACTCAATTGTTGAAAGCATGAAAAACCAAATAGTCCAGGGGCAAAATCATAGCCTTTGTAATCAAATATAAAAAGAACAAAAGAGAATAAGTTATTGTAATAACAAAGGGAGACAGAAAAAATATTGATAACAGAGGTTCAAATTTATATCACATTCAGGTTTAGAATTGAAAAAGATGGTTAATTCTGATAACTTGAAATGAATCATTGCAGAATGCCTGAATGAAAGCTGGCTGACAGAATGACAGGAATGACCTTCACCTCCCTTTTTTTTTTTTTTTTTTTTTTTTTTTTTTTTTTCCCCTCCATAAGCATAATTAGGGAGATGCTGTGAGCAGGATATCGGTTGACACGGCGGCTAAAAAAAGAAGCAGATTGTGTGTGAAACTGGAATAAGATTCCAGTTACGATCCAACCTCGCAGCCACTGAGGAAAGCTTTTTTTACTTTGTATTTTGATTAATAATGCACATGATGCCACAGAGGAATATTCAATATTTGTGTATAAACTCCTCAGCTGCTGCATGTCAAAGAGATTTTTCAGTGATCATGGAGCACAGCAAATAATTACATAACTGAATTATGTCATAAACCAACAAACATTAATGCGGGAAGTGGGCAGCTCTTCATAAAGGAAGTTATCGCTTGTCTTGAATGTTCTTTGAAGTCAGTTATGCTACATTTGCATAATGACCATCTTCATTTACAAAACGAACTTCCTTCTGTCGATTCTTGTTTTGTTTGTGTGTGTGTTTCTTTTTAATTTGCTTCAAAATCTACTTCAGTAGCATCTAACTCTTGAGACCCAGAGTCCTGGAACGTTTGGGTGTGTCTTGGGTCGAACATATCTGAATTTAAGTTTATGGATTTAATTTAATGAATTATCCATCCATTTCATCCATCCATTATCTATACCTGTCTGCAGGGAAGCGGGGGTGCTGGTCTCAAGCAGTCATTGGGTGAGAGGCAGGCTACAATCAACAACACTTTTCTTGGGAGAAGTGATTTCTGTAGGAGCTCAACTAGTCACATAGTCACAATTAGTCACAATTCAATAAATTACAAACAAACATAAATTACAAACAAACACATGAATAACATTTATATGTCTGCAAAGGGCCCTCAGGTGATTGGCTCTTGTTGTTTTTTGGATTTTATTTGCTCTTTTTTCTTATTTGTTTTCCATGCAGTTAGCAGTTTGAATTCTTTTAAAGGGGTCCAAACAACACATTTCATTTTTCTGTGGTTTTGGAGGTATAATATGATTTGTTCACAGATGAGGTCGTGTGAATGTCAAGAGTTGGTATCAAAAGCCCTGTTTATAAATGGTCAACTTTGTTTCTTTTTTCAAAAAACGTACAATTCCGAGAATAATTCATATTTCTATAATTCATAGTATGTCTGACTACTACACTTGAGAAGAGGATGGCTACTGAAAAGCGGTGAGTCAGAATTTACAGCCACTAACGGGGGTTCCTCTATGCTCACAGGTTACAAGTGTTTTATATTAATACGAATGCTAAATAAAACTTAAATCAAGAACTTTCTGCTAGATAAGAGGTGGGCAGATTTCTCATTGACTTTTATTAAGGGCTGGACTTCTGCCAAATGCTATACATTTTCTTAGCTTGAAGTTGTATGGATATTGTCTGTCTATTGTGGCACATTTAAAAAAGATATGAAGCCCCTGTACACTAAACTGAATGCAAATGTAGAAAATTAACCAATATTAAAAACTACACTTTTTTTTTTGGTATTTCTTGACATATTTAGTGTGATGTTTTCCACAAAACATGTACAAACCTTTGAATTCAGTACAGACACACCTGGGGATCTATCTTGATGATAATGCTTTCTTTTCAGTGTTTGCTAACATGTCTGAGAGTAATTTACAGTTTCTGTACCATCTTAAAGTGCCAATTCCTCTACCATTAGCACCCTCAGGAAGTGCTAAAAGAAAAAAAACAAGTAGAGCTTTCTAAACAAAAATGAAAGACATAATTGCGCATCTAATAATGGAACATTGACTGCTCTATATTCAATGAGGTCATATAGGCTTTTGTAAACATAAATATTATTGAAAACGCTGAATCCTCATTCTGGAAAACTGTTTTTGAAAGAAAAGATACCTCATGCAATGAAAAAGTTTAAAAAGAGAGTTTAATCTCTGCTTCAGATTTAGGATCCAAATGTAGCTTATTCTTCCAGCAGGGAGCAATGAAGTAGGAACACATTTGTTTAGGTTAGAGACAAGTGTAGGTATGGTCGACGGCTTAATGTCGACACAAATCCCATTCCGCTAACTTTCTGCTGCAGCTCATATTGCATAATGACAAGGACCAAGATGAGTAAGACATTGACAGTAACAAGTCATGACCTGGTAATTTCCACAATGTCCTCTTTAAGAATCAGGTCATCTTGTTCTGTCTGGAGGAGTTGAGCCAATACAGACTGGCAGCTACAGCATCAGCAGTGTTGGCAGCATTGGCAAGCCCATTAGTTGTCTTCCATTAATCAACAGGCACATTTAAAAAAAAAAAAGGTATTGACCTACAGGCAGAAACTGTTGACAAGGAAGCCAATGTTACTGATAAATGGTCTCTAAGTTGGAGCAGTAGTTTTTGACTATTGAAGAGAATGCTGTTCCTTGGTACTGTTGCTTTGCAGCAAGTAGTTGCTCGCTGGCTAGGCAGTAAAGCTGCATATTGATTTGAGTTATTCCAGCGGAGAATGTAACCAACCTCTGTAGAAAAGGCTGTAATTGGATTTCTGCTGCCAGGATTATGTGGAGCTCCTCAAGAATGCACTTCAAAGCTGCATCTCTTTGTTGATGGGTGAGAAATCCAGTACCAGCAGGTACACAAATCGGCAAACACCCTGATGAGAGCGACTCTTGTTGTCTTTAAATGAAATTAAAGCTCTGAGTGGATTAGGGTTCAGTTGTTTTTGTTTTTCTGTGTGTGGTTGTTTACAAACTACTATATACAGTTCCGTGATAATTTATACTCCACATCTAACAGGGAGACCCTTAAAGGGTAGGTGCTGATTAAAAAAGGCCATATAAGACAAAACTTCAGAACCAATGGGTAATAACTCATACACCTTCAGAAATGCAGGATAATCACCGTAAATAATGAAACTGAAATGATATGAAATGTTAAACAATTTATTATTTGTGCTCTTTTCTTATCAGGAGTTTCTCTTTGTTGTTGAGCACCTTTTTTCTTTTTTAACTTCTCACACCTCCACACTTCTATATAAAAGATTATTGCCGATCTACTAATTTACTGGAGCTGTTGTTGCGTGAATAAACAACTTAGAGAATCTATCTAGGTTTGCCTTTTGGCTACTCACATGATGCAGAAGGAGGATGATAAATTCAACAAACCAGATATGTAAACACCCCATTTAGTCCACAGCACCTGCATCTGTATGTTTAGCCCAGGGCGGCAGTGGGACAGGGGATGGGGGGTTTACTCAGAAGTGGGTTCAAAACCCTGCTCTGTCCGTCTCTGTCACGTTGCCATTGTGTCACTGGGCGACACATTTCACCAGCCTTGCCTGCTGGTAGTGGCCAAAGGGCCCGGTAGTGCTGATTTAATGGCAGCCTTGCTCCTGTCACACTGCCCCAGGGCAGCTGTGGCTACAATATAGCTTACCACCATCAGGGAGAATGTGTATATGAATGGGTGAATGACTGAATGGAGTTTTATCAGGGTTATTAAACCTTATTTTGTTAAATTATGAAATGGAGAAAGCTTTGGTATAACTCATTTTATCATAAATTTAAATGTTGATTTGTTGTTAGGATCAAGCTTTGAATTAGAATTGTTTTGCTTCAATGAAGTGAATACCTGCTTGAGAGTACAGGGTGATAATTAAACATGGAATTATGATGTAGGTGTTATAGTTGATATCTTGTTTTTTTTTTATGAATTTATGGAGTCTATTCTTTTTCTCCATGCATGTGAGCTGGTCCTCATATTTATCCCAAGTTTGAATATTTTTGGTCAATCAGCTCCCTCCTAACAAGTCCACTCTGAAAGTGAACTCTTTTAATAAGTTGTCATCATTTTAACTCAACTCACGACTCTGGGGAGTAATGAATTGAGTCAAAATGGCGTCAAAATGAACTTGAAATGTTTCAACTTCACTATACATATTTAATCAACCAACTTTTACAAACAAACCTATTCCTGATCCTCAGGAGAGCTATGCAGCTGCAAGCTTTCTGGTCATTTTCATGGAAAGTTGTTTTGCTGTTGGCACACACGTTGCAGAGACCTGCAAGAACACAATGAAGCGGAGCGGTGTCGGCACAACTCGGTGGTTGTTTTTGCAGGTGCAAAAAAAGTGTGGCCTCTAAGGTTACAACCATAAAAAGGTTAAAGTAGAAAACTGCTCCTGTTGATGGATCATGGCACAAAAAAATAGAAGGGTGGGTAGATGCTTTATTAATTCATTCAAGAGAATTTGTCAGTGAAATTCAGGTTTTTAAAGCACCAAAAGAGTAAGACATCACATTTATTGTTATGGCTTAAAAAGACCCCAACTTAAGATCTCCCACCCCGCCCTAGAATTCATTCTTAAACAATCAACCACAACTACAGTCTGTTACACAGAAGGTAATGAACGTCTCTGTTGACATTGGGTAATTGTTCATAAAGTAATATAATTATACAATTAGTACTTGATTTATCTTTAGTCATTAATTGTATTTATACTAAAAAATACCAAAATTGATGCAGGCCTTGGAAAAATAAAATCAATTTACAGTCTACAGATACACCTGTTGCACCTCCTCTTCCCCTGCTGTTTGCATTCATCTAATAATTGTTGGCGTTGCTATAAGGAAAACCTGTGTTCGGTGTTGTGTTACTATGATATTTAATGTTATTAAAACAAGTAATTTGCCCCACTTGCAATGCATGCAAGTATGCAAGCAAGTATATGCTAGCAGCAAGTATATGCATACTGCATATGCAGCATACTGCATGCAAGCATGCAGTATGCTGCTAGATTTACTGATGGATGCAGACACTCTTGTAACTTGTTGCCAATGTTTGATTCAAAATAGTCTTGGCTTTTAAGAAATCAATGGATCACAGTACTTGGACTGCTAAGCCATTACTGCATTTTGCTACAGGAAAATGTTCCAAACAGTCAGACTCTATACTCAGTCAGCAGAAGCTGCCAAATGTTGCCTCATGGCAACTCTTGAAACTTGTTGCAGATGTGTGATTCACAACACCATTATACCAATCAAGAAATAATAGGAAGCGGTTTATAGGTCCTTGGGTATCTAAGCCATGACTTCATCTAGTACCAGACACAGCTGACTGACAGCTCACCTGAACAGATGAGGTGATGGAAAATGGGAGAGCATTTTCCACACAACCAGGGAAAACTCTACCCCCTCAGGTATCTGACTCTCCAGTCAGGTGTTTATTTATTTATTTTTTTTATTTCACCAGCAAACATTGTTCCTCTTGTAGCTTGTTGCAAAACAGTGTTCCATTGAAACTCCAAAGAATGGGGCCCCTCTGTTTGCCAGTACATCCAGCTTTATCTAGCATCATACACAGCTGACTGATGACTCGCAACAGCAGGTGTTGAATGAGACTATATGACTGAAAAAAAGTTGCACTGTCTTTAGTTTCTCATTTAAATAAATCTAATCCACAACACTGGTATAATGAAGTCTTGTTAGACCCATCCAATATCAGAATGCTGTTGTATTGCCTGTTGTACTGTCCTTTTTATTTTAAGGTATGAAACAGCTATTCCCTCTACTACATTATCAGTGCACCCTTCTCAATTGTAAGATCACATAGTGACAGTGTCTCAGCTTGCGTGCGGCTTCATGTCCACATATTGTCACAACCATTCCATATCTTGCCACATCATGACTGCCTGTTGGGCAGCGACCATTTGAGGGTCGTCACTGTACTGGTGAGCAGGTGATAGGGAAGAAAACATAGTGTCAAGTCTTGTGGGCTTTTTATAGCTGATCGATTTTTGGCTTGGGAGTCTTGTGAGATTTTTTTTTCTGCTGGTGACAGCTCAGAGCTCGCTATCTGGTTTGTGTCATACCCCAGTTGGGTAATAAGGATGGAGAGAAAAAACTCACAGGGATTTCTATTGGCAGATATGCAACCATAGAATCTGTGTGAGTGTCAGACGTGTTACTGCAAGCCTTGCATGTATGACAAGTGAAGTTAATGAGTTTTATTCTCTTGTGATGCTGTTTAAATGGCCATTCATCAAAAAACCAATTGGATAGTTTGCACTTTTTATAAATGACTGAAGTGGTTGAGGAGGATCTTATAGCCACTTAGTTTGGCAGTTTGTAAAACTAAGCAGATGCAGCAAGGAGAAACCCTTCTTAACACATCATTTTACATCACACAGATGCATTTTCCTCATTCTGAGGTACACAAACAGATTTTTTTATCTTATAAAGGTTGAAATTAAGGCATGGCCACCATTCGTCATAGTACAAATGATTAAACAATGATGTAACATTGATACAAGACACAGAATACAATTTCCTTCTACCCAGAATCCCAACAACATCTTTCCCTGAATGTCATCCTACAAATGGAAAATGTTGACCATGGTAGCAAGTGATACAGATTGGGGCATTAGCAGGCCATTTGGAAATATAATTCAGGCAATTCAACAGAAAAGTCCATTACCCATCAGGACAAAATATAGGAATTGTATTACTTGGCAGAACAGATGAATGACATCATTATCTTTTATTTCAACTGTTCTTTCTGGCAACATTCATCATCAACACACATTACCACTCTGAATGCTCTCAACCTCTTAATAATTTCTAACGAGCCACGGAGTCGCAGAGATACCTCGACCTTATGCATAATCTTCAGCAGAGCAATCATTTTGAATCACTTTGCATATCATAGGAAATTACAGGTGATACATGTAAAGCTAATGTCCCGCAATAATTTTTCAATCTCCTTAGTTTGGTCTATTAAAGATGGCAAAGATGACCCTAATTTGTCTGTATAACTTGTGTTGAGGTGTTATGGAAATCAATAAATGAACAGCATCTCAGTCATGCAAATATGAAATAACTCAAGCAAAGACTTAAAACAGAACCTGAGCTGATCAGTCTCATCTCAATATTGTTTAGACACCATGTAATGGTAATGGAGTTCTTGCCTTTAACGGTTATAAACTTTATCATTTAAATTTTTTTATCGCCTCTCTGGTGGATGATGCTCATCATGGTATTAACTGCTGCAATATTTCTTCCTCATTGGGTAAATATGTAATAAATGAGGTAAATTATATTCTGAAAAACTCCATAGAGCCATACACTGAACTTTATTATGTACACCTTACTAGTACTGAGTTGGACCCACTTTTTGCCTACAAATTCAACAAAAAACCAGTTCTGAGATTTTGGTCCATCCTGACAGGATAGCTTTCCCCAGATGCTGTAGGTTTATTTGAGGCACATCCATGATGTAAATATGAGGTTCCACCACATGCCAAAGTTGACCTACTGATGTGAGATAAAGTGACTGTGGTGGCCCCTGGAATACAGTGAACACACCCTCATGTTCAAGAAACCAGTTGGAGATTATTTTTAACTTTCCAACATGATGCAGTAAACGGCTGGACAGAGCTGCCAGAAGATGATACACCTTGGTCATAAAGGGAAGGGCTTGTTGAATTTTGTTAATTGGTTGTGCATTCATGAAACCCCTCAAACATCACAGAGCTAGAAGTGAGCTGTGGTGCAGATGTCAGATACGGTAGATGGCTACAAGAAGCATCTCGCTACGGCATGTCAAACACAGAGGGTAGGGTGTCCGTGGCTTTTAGAATATACATTGTTGCTTTTTTTGTTTCAAACAAGATGAGCTTAGTTTCTTTTTACAGCAAATAAATCAGTTTGTTTTCCAAACATAAAGAATATTAGAGATCAAGATAACATTTTGGAGCTAAAGGATGATGCTGTCGTAATGTTTGTGACCCTCGAGTTGATGTCATTGAGGTCTACAGTGGTGCACTGGCACTAGATTATGGTGTAATCTTTGGGCCTTTTGCTTGGATAACATGAGCTGAGAGACAGTGGTAGTTCTCCAGAGTTTGGTACCTTTTTTTTTTTTTTAAATTATTATTTAAGAAGGATTTTGTTTGAACAACATATTGTGTGACAAATCTGAAAAGATTTTATATAAGCGTTACCTGAAGATTCCCATGCAGTCTTATTTATATTACCCAATTATTACCTTGTTTTTCTTTCTGCATAGGTCATTCTTTCACTATGCTGCATATAAATAGACAAGATTAAATAAGATTATTGTTTAGCACGGTGATTCAGATGTGCACGTTACAGCCCCACTTAGCTGTAGGTCACTGAATAAACATCTTCATAGCACAGAGCAAACCAATTAAGTTATGAAGCCTGTGATTTTGAATTCCAAGTTAATTGGCTGCTGGTTCGTCTCTCAGCCAGTCCTACTGAATTATTCTACAGCGGTGGCTGTCCTCATCATCACGGCACATAAACAGGTTTGTTGTTTTTATGTTGGCGTGCTCAAATATAGGGGACTTCCAGAGCGATTAAAAAGAACCAAATTTAACCGTGTGGAACATACCGTCACAGCTAAGGCCTGTAAATTTCATACAGCTGGTTGATGAAATCTTTCTTTGTTGGGCCTGATGTGTAAGTCTTGTTGAAAAGGCTTTTATATCCCTCTTACGGGTCGTCACTGAAAGATTAAATTGCAGGCTCCACATCGGTCATAAATCTGAGACAGGTGTGGAATGGGACCAAAAGGAAGAGCCATCAATAAAAATAAGGACAGCCATTTCTTGTCAGGCACGAAGCGAGGGAATAAACAGGCTGTCAGAGAACCGGTGCTGGCCTTTGGTTTTGTTTTTGTTTTGTTTTTTTTTGTTTTTTGTTTTTTTTTAAAGTCATATTGACTTGTATGTAAATAAGTGACCTTTTGTCTGTGTGTGAAAAATAGGGCATTTGAGCATACACCTGCATGCTTTTGTTATGAGGAAAAAGGATGCATTTTTTCCATCTTTATAGAGTTAGGTTCACAATCTAAATTGATTGGATTTGATACACGAACTACTCTCTGACAATTGTTAGCTAATTTCTTTACAACCTAAATCAGTTTTTTTTTTTTTTTTTTATTTAATTTGAAAATTTCCAGTAATATCAAAGCAAAAACTAACATCATTAAAAAAAATGAACATAGCTTTATTTAAAATTACCCTGAATTACCTTGTAAGGTTGGCGCTGTCAAAATGAACTTTCTTTTCCTTAGTTTGAATGGAGATTAAAAAATAGTAGGAACAAAATCTCCTGCCCTGTCCTGGATCTGCAGAGCTTCATCTCTGAACAATGACGGTAAAAAATGCATATGTAAGTGTATGAGTATTATAGGTCTGACCGCTTTCATAATGCATCTAAACTGTTTTTCATCCAGGGTGGGACGACTACGCACCAAGCAACTTTGATCCGTTTCTGAAACCAGAACTGGGAGCACAAATCTACTTTTATTTTGGAGGTTTTTGTGGAGAATTTGGAGGTAATTCTTCTCCTTCATTATTCCATCCATCTCGTGCAATACACCAGTACTTTTGGTAGTGATATAGCCCCACAGAATGATGAGGCCACCACCATGCTTGACAGTTCATACAGTATTCTGAGGTTTGAGCTATTACATCTTCATACTCTTTGTCATTGTGGCCATATGGTTCTTTTTTTTCAAATATTAACAAAGGAAGGCACTTGGCTTGTCCTCGTGAGCATCTGAAAATTTCAGTTGAAGTCTATTTTGGATCGGTTAATTGTTTCTGGGTCAGTATACTCTCTCACCTCGCTTCACAATTGAAAGTAACACTGGTGTTGTGCAACAGTATTGGGTGGTTTGGCTATGAATAACTACTAGGTGTCAAGGACAATTATTAAAGTTGGTAATTTTCAGTAAAATTACCAAGTCAAGGCATAACCTGCTGATCAGGAAATAATAGCCAAAGAACTCTCAGAATTTAAAAAACAAAATACTTCAACTTTCAATTAAGAAAGTTCAGTCAACACCCTCTTTAACTAGGCAAGTAGCATTCACCGAAGCTTGAAAGTGAAAGGAAAGGAATATAAGAAAAAACTAGTGAACTGAAGGGATACCTTGCAAACTGTCAATAATGAAGATGAAAACATATAAAAATGGAAGCACCAAGATCTATTAAAATAACAATGCAGCGATATCACAGTTCATTGTGAATATATGTTTAAGAGGCAAGGTTTGTTATGAGTTGGGAATTAGCTCCCAAAGTTAAATAAGATCAGCAATATTTGTCCAAACAACCAGTCCATAATGCAGAGAAGGGAAAAAAAAAAAAAAAAAACACTAATAGGCTATTGATTCTTAGTGTTGTGTGGCGACGTAGAAGTTCGTCTTGTAACCGCCGGGTTGCCGGATCGAACACCCAGTGGCTTGTACGTACCACTAATCCAAATATTCACATGTGTACGAGAACTGGTGGCGTGCTTCAGCCGATCGCAGCAAAAACAGAATCAGTCGTAAAGTAAACACAGCAAAACTAATGGTGGCTGCTGTCCTAGCTTTAGCATTCGCAGCTGGAATGGTAGAGATGCAGTTTAGTGAGAGCAGAGGAAGCGACGACGGACTACGTCTAAATGTTGATTTTTGCCAACAAGCCATTCAGTTTACATGAGCTCTACCAACTCTGTTAAGATCAGCTGTCAAATATCCAGCGAGAACTGCGCCAGAAAGTTGTGGATGGTAACAAAAGCATGAAGTTGAGGTGTAACCATATATCTTTTAATGAAATATTAGTGGGGGTTTTGTTTATATTTAAGCCTGCAGCTCTGTGTGGATTAGAGAAAAGTCACAATTTGTGCAAATTTTATTTTGGTCTTAAACACTTTTGAAATTGATTGTTGCACCCTAAATAACTGCACGGGTAGCTCACGAATGTTAACTGAACATTCCTGCAGTTGAGTAGATGCAAACTTTTCACCAGAACTGTAAGTACAAAACAAATTTTCAGGTTGGTTTAAGTTATTGACAAAACCAAAAACGTATGTCCACAGTACCATCATAATGACATAAGTACTAAACACCACTGTCTGATTAGAAATGAAACTATGTCAAGTATCAGAAGTCTGGGAACAAAATGAATATATTAAAGAGACAATGAAAGTATTCCCCCTGTGGTGTCAACATAGAAAAAAGGGGAACCAGCTGCTACAAAACCTTGTTAGATGATTCTATGTTTGGAGCTTCATGCTTTTCTGTCACACCTTGAAATAATTGCAGCAACAGCAAGCTGCATATATCCTCAATCTGTAAAAAACTTTGTTCCAGTGAGACCTCAACCAGCATTTAACGTGTGTTCTTGTCTCACCTTTGCAGCCATGTGATTATAGACCTAAGTATTTACTGAACAAGGCATCTGATTGAACAGTATGCCATTACTTCTTCTTTCACTGCAATAATTTTCTGTCAACACCTAACCAAGCAAAACAGAAAAGCTTAGACAAACTTCTTAAAACCTAAAGTTTTTGAGCAAATGGCATGGTTATCTATAATGCATGTCTGCATTTATGGCTGCACACACATTTAGTATGTATACTTGCAAATGTGTGGTTGTTTTCACTGTATGCATTGGTCTTTGCAGTTAAATATGCATGCCTGTCTGGATGCATGCAGACACGGAGAACCGTGTGAAATTGTGTTGAACATTGTGATAACTCTGTAATCTCATATTTGACTGTGCCCTTTCTGTAGGACAAACTAAAAATTAAATATCATTGATGCATTCTAAAATCTGTCTGGATTCTGAGTCACCTCAGTAACTGCTACAGATATGCAACAGCATTGTTTCACTATTATTATATGTAAGCTGATGCAAAAGTGGCTAAAATTTTTCAAATTGCCTCCTGAACTCACTGAAGTTTACCAGAAACAAAGTTGCCCCATTCCCCCCCCCCCCCTTTTTTTTAGCAGCTAATCAGTTCCTGGTTTAGTGAAGGTCTCAGCATATTCTGTTGCAACATTTACCCCTTTTAAACCCTGCGGACTCTGTGTGTCAACATTTTTCCTCTCCTCATTATTCCTGTCCTCGGACATGCAACATTTTTACGGTGCAGAATTTCCCAGTAAGCTGCCCTCATTTTCAGTCCAGTTATCCATTAGCCTAACCAGTCTTCACTAATATTCAGAGCAGGATGTTTTGAACACAAAGTGTGGTAGTGTTGGACAAACCCCATGATTTATCTTCAGCAATGGCTTTCTGATGATTTAATTTTAAATGACAGAAAATGAGAAGTGACTGGCATGTAGTGAAGGTAAAGATGAAGAGATTTCTGAGTACTGACACCCCACTTTTAGATCGACTGAATGAAGCATCAAATAAAACCATTTTAAGTCCGAAAGGCTGCAATTAGAAGCCCTTTCTACAAAAGATACCTCCAAGCAAGAATGCCTACGGGCCAAAGTGTGATGAGACAGCCTTTTCTTTGATTCTCAGGAATTTTAGTTCAAGTCAGCACTGGGATAATGAAAAAAAATGAATATTAAACAAGGAATAAATTATTTCCAAATAGCTGTGCTGAGTACTTAAACAAAGTTGGGTGGAACAATTTATTGAAAGTCTTACTGCAGATGTGTGCTCAGCCAAGCCGACTTGATTTGCCAGCAGTGGCTGTATCCATCCATCTGTTTTCTGTACCCAAGAGATATTTCCCAGGGGACAGCTGGAGAATATCCCAGCAGTAAAAAAACAGTAAGGAGAGGTGGAGAACATCCAGGATGCACCAGTCTACCACAGGGTCAATGCAACTAATAAAATCCAAATGTTCAATTTAAAGAGTCCAGTTGATTTAAAGAGTATGTATCTGGAGAAAATCCACTCATGCATGGGGAAGAATAGATTCCACACTGAGGCTCCAACTGAGATGTGCCATTAACCAGAACTACTTGTGGTGAAGCTTATTTATTGTTTCAAGGAATACAAGAATCTGAGCAACTAGTTACAATGGTATTCAGGTAAAAAACATATTTGGACATCTTAAGCAGGAACATTTGCTCGTACACCTACCTAGATATGGATCAGTTCCCAATATTAGGGTAGAACAGAATGTGAAAAACTGCATATTCCGATTAAAAGAAACATGTAAGTGAGTAGGGTCATTTAAAAAATATATACAAAATGTGCATGTGTATTTGTGCAAAAAAACAACATACTATTTACAAGAAATTAAAAAAAAAAAAAAAAAAAAACTGTAAATAACAGCAGGGATGTGAAAAGTTGAGTTTGTTGGGAGCAGCATTAGCTATAAAGTTTTACAACTGCTGTGAAGAAGGATCTGTGATAATGGTACTTTATGCACCTAGAATGCAGCAGTGTGCCACCGAAGGACTTTTACAGTTCTGCAGCAGCTTCATGCATTGGGTGGGAGACATTTTCCCACATCTTATAGATATACCAACATTTAACAAAGTGGTTTTAAAACTGGCACGTTTTTCCAGCTAATGTTTTTTGTTGCTAGGCAGAAAAACCTCTAGACTGACTGGAGTTGCCCCTCCCCCACCAGTTGCTGTGCATTACAGGTCAACAGGCAGAAAAAACGCCGCTGTCTTTCTCAGCACTAATAAGAGAGATAAATTCTAGTTTTTGGGAATATTTTCAGTCATTAAAAGCATGAACAGTCACGGTTTGCATGAGCGTCACCTGTCGCTGTAAGACTGCAAACTAAAATGGGCAAATTATTCACAGCTTGTCTGCTTACACTTTACGCTTTGTGTGAATATTGTAAACCTGTGGTATTCAAGTATTTTTACTTATGAATTACTTTTTCCTCCAGTAGATGTCAAAGTGGTAAAATTATCTTTTAAAGAGGGAAGATTATCTGGTTTGGGACCAGAAGAGAATGTGTTCTGGTTTTCTTCAGGTACCAGGTCTATTTTGGAGCCATGGATGAATCATTGTATAGTGAACTAATACACTTGGGTGTAAACCACCTCCAAGTTCCGAAGAAAACTTTCCAGAGACTGTGCTTCTGATTAAATTCAGCACATTTATAGAAAGCTTGGTGGCCCCAGCTCAGTTTCTTTATATTATTGCATCTAGACGTATGCTGTAAATGAGTTTTATTTAAATATTACACTGTTTGGACTTATTTTGCATATGCTGTTTTGATCCATGCAAAACAAATGTGAATACATTAGTTTCCTTACTGCAGACTTATACTGTTTCTGTATTTAAATGAGCTTGCATGTATTAAACTGTTTGAAAGCTTGAGGAAAAAAATAGACTCTTTAGTTTGCAGTTGTACCATACCACCAGGACGAGCAGGAATGCAGACTTGGCATTTATTTCTACATATGCTGCAGAACAAAAGAAACTTTGCTGGCACTCATTAATCCAAAATAGAACAGGTAGCTAATAATAATAATAATAATAATAATAATATGATTTTCCCTTATGTTTAGTTTTCTAAATTTACAACTCCCTGTTCTAGATTATTACTGTATATACTTAGAGAAAAGAGATGTAAACAGACACGCAAACTGTTTTGAGATTAAATTTTAAATGCATCAACATGAATTTAGACATAAACTTGGAAGTTCTAATAGAAATGAGCCCTCCCACCTCACTGCTGGAGCAGAACACGATATCGACTTTTTGAGGTGTATTGATATGTTTTCAAAGGAGATAAAGGATGAGACAATTCTTCTTCATAGCCCAGCTTTCATTGTGGATTTATAGCAGCCAGACTTCGACCTACATTCAGAAGAGGAAGAAAATGGAAATCACTGCTCTGCAGTTTTTAGAAAAGATGGACTGACTGGGGGAAGAAGGTGTTTGTCATCCTGTGTGATGAAAGCACTGGTTTCAAAAGGGGCAGATAAATCTCAAGGTTTATATCAGATATAAATGAGACCAGTTAAATTTGGAGTTACTTGAAAGTTGGTAGAACTGTAGCTCTGAGCTGCTTTTTTTTTTTTCAGCAACTTCCTCCCTTCATTAATTTGTACATTTTATAATACAACAATAACGAAACGCCTTGAAGGACAGGATTTTAGTAATAGGATAGATTTGCATTCAATAATTAGGACCACCTGAGGGTATATTATACATTGGAAAAGTAAGCTTTTGAAACTTTACGTTTTAGTTTTGTACCTTACAACCTCAGCCTTCAATATGTTACTGGAATTTTCCCATTCTTTGCAAAAATGCAAAATGTCCGTGAGATTGGACAATGAGTGCTTGTAAAGTTTCAAGTTTTACCACAGATATTCAGCTGACTATAGCTTAAGACATTGGCTAGGCTGACTGTGTATTAAAATAAACGAGTTGTTCTAAGGCTCTTTATCAGAATTACCACTTCAATCAAAGTTTGTCAACTACTGCCACAGGGCATACCTTTTAAAATTTTAAATACCCGTGTAAGGGCGTAATTCCAAATGGAAACCCATGAGGTTTCCCAACAACCCCGTCTTCTAAATCCAAAACAGCAGCATTGAACATACTATTTTGTGATATCTGCTGTAGACAAAATGCACTTTAGTTTATTACTTTCTCACCCAATGTTTTGCTCACAAAATCCTCTAAAACTCTCCAACTGGAACATTAAATATCCCAGATCCAAGCTCCAATTTGAAAGGTATATGGAAAATAGAACAAGTGTCCACAAGTAATTATTACTGTTTCACTGTTTCAATTTGTACCAGGGGTTCGCAACACTTTATTCTCTGGGATTCTCTTTTGAGAATGTTTGGTTGAAACACAGATAGGTGTACTTGAACAACTCATGTTTGTTCTTTTGGGAGTTTTTTTAAAGGTTTTATATGGTTTCATCTGGCCTTTATTCAGCTGTAGCTGGACAGTAAATAGGGCAGAAAAAGAATGGGAAGACATGCAGCAAATGGCCTGGGGCCGGGAATCTAACCTGGGAGAACTGCATTGAGTACTGTAGTCTCTGTATATGGTGTCCCTGCTGTACCACTGAGCCACGTGGCACCCCCAAATGGCTCATGTGTTTAGCTTTTTGTGCATATTTGCTCAACATAGGTTTCTTTTTTGTGTATGTATTTGCCTTGTGAATAATACCTACATTTCCTGTGACCCCCTAGCCTGATAAAACCAAACCCTTGTTCTATTCTTTGCTTCGTATGGAGGGTCTGGACCCTCACCTATTGAGAAACAACTGTTTGCTGAAGCTGTGGACTCTGTAGAAGTTTTAAACGATTGGGTCTGATTTTACCCAATCGCTAGCAGTTTGGTCTGGACGTACGCAATGCACCAGCTCAATGAAGCTTACCAGAAATTGCATGCACTGTAAACAACCAACCCCCAACTGTGAAGAGAGGAGTGCCAAGCTGGGCAACGTGGCTGGTAATGAGAGCTGCTGGGTTAAAATGCAATTAAATGTCTTAAAACATTCCTCTGACTCCGACTTTATTTGTCCAATGTTTAGAAGCGTGGCCAACATGGACTGGATGGCTTCGTTCCCTTCCACTGCTGACATTGCCAAGCTACATCCCTATATAGGCAAGCTACGTTTCTAAAACAGCGCTGAAAATCAACATAATCATTCACAGCTCCTCCTCCTGTTCACTGATTGGCCGGGTTGAAATTCAGCCAGAGAAATTGACCTCAATGGGAGAAATCCCAGATGGCAGACTGAAAGGAGATGAGATTCAGGCAGAATTGTGTAGGAAGGCAATGGCCAGGCTAGTAAAGGCAAACAAATTACCAGCAGTGGTGCTGGATTTAAACGATTCCATTGCAGCTGTAACTGAAATAAGCACAAATGATTTTGGCTATTTTCAGTCAGCCACTGAATCTGTTTAAATGCAGAATTACAGATGACTTTTTTGTTTTGTTTCCACAAAATGGACAAAAACTCAACTGCTAAAGCACTCCAAATATTTATTTATTTATTTATTTATTTAATTATTTTTGCAACAGATAAGTGCTTCAGTACTTGTCATGCACAAGGACGTAGTTAGTAAGTGGACTCGAGCGGCACTGATAATCCTGTTTTGCCATATGGTGATATTTCCAATTTGTTAGTTTTTAAAATGGTTCCATTAAGTCCAAAAGTCAAATGAATGTGTTTCAACATTTTTAGTGAGAAGAAACCAGTAAGGCGAGTAAATTTGATGTGACTATTGCCAAACATCTGCTGTCCCCACAAACAAGCACTTGTTCTTTTTGGCACAAGTCACAGGCAGACTAGTTGAACCGAGACACCAGTACAGACTGTGTACTCTGTCACACCCCCACCCCCACCCCCATTCCTTCTCCAGTGCAAGTCTTTCATTTAGTTTGCCGTCAGAACTGACAAAATTACCACCCAGTTAGCAGCTTGAATTATGTTTCAGTGGCTAGCACTAATTAGTGCTTATTTAGCTTTTGTAATTACAGTTGGCAGTGATGCATTTAATTCGATGCTCTTGAAATAAATGTGTATAATGTGCACTGTTGCACACAGAAATCAGCAAGTTTTCTTTTATCATAGCACTAAATATATATATATTTTTTTTTTATTTGGCGCTCTTAGCTATAGCATTGTATGCCAACCCTAAATGTACTGTCATGGGGAAGAACTAAGTCCACAGCAATATTCAGTCGCTTATAGAACCACGTTTAGCAGCTGTTACCATCACTAATCCTCTTCTGTCTTTATTAGACTCCCACATCATTACTGTTAAACTTTGGCCCACTCTTCTTTGCAACAGAATTGAATTCATTGAAGATTTCAGATGTGCATTTCTACACAGCTCTAGGTGCCCACTACAAGATTTCAATCAAATTAACATCTGAACTTTGACTGAACCAGTGCAACTCCTTTATTCTTTTCTTTTTCAGTTATGCTGGAGGTTTTTGTCTGTTTGGGATCAGTGTCCTGTTGATGACCTAGTTTGGGTTAAGCTTCGGCTGACACACAGTTGGGCTCACATTTGACTCTAGAATATGTTTGGGCTGATATGCTTTGTTTGGTTTTCCCCGAATATGGTCATGTCTACTATGGCCAACCATCTCTACTTTGGAACAATGTCCTTTCAGACAGATTAGACCAAAGATTTTGTGGTTCATTCAGATACAACCTCCTGCACTCTAATGCCACTGTCCTCTAACGTCTGGATACATTCTGCTCTGACAAACCCAAATCAAACCCATTGTTTATAACCAGGACTTTCTACAACTTTCTGACATACCAAGGAGGTAATTCACTTCTTTCATCAGGTGTGTTCGAGCAGTTTTCAACAGTCGCCTTATACTTGCTCAGGTTAACTTGCTGCAACACCAATGACTGTGTATTTAGATCGGCTGCCTTAGAGATGTTTTTAGACAAGGAAAAAAATTTAATTTGCTTAATTAAGGCTCCCACATAGTCAGCCGTACTTCACTTCATGGAGGTCCACGTGTACTTAATGCGGACTCGATGCCGATTCAAAGTGTTTGTCCACCGAACACGTCCATGCAAAAGTTAATTTTTATGATGCATACTGTCACACAGTAAGCTGCTTGACGGGAAACAGGGTTCATATTGAACTGTTTTGTATGCGACTCCAAGCTGATAAGGTTGAAAGTCAAGTCATCTTGTGGACGAAATGGAGTCAAAACTTGAACGACGTCTGACAGAAGTGATTAGAAAATGCAGAAACTTGTAGGATAGATGTATCTACTGCCTTTTGTTTATTTTTTTAAAGCCTAAAGCAGACTATCTCTTTCTCCTCATCCAGTGAAGCCATAGCTGAAGTTGTGGGAATGACGGAATTTGTCATGAGAAAGATGGGAAATCAGAACATTCGCCTATGAAATCTCAGCTTTCCGTGGACAGTGCACACAGAGTCTACGCAGCTCACAGAATATGCAAAGTATGCCCAAATATGTGGGAGCCTTAAGATTTAACTGTGTCCATATGACTGAATTGGTTTGGCTTTACAGTGGACCACCACCTCTTCATGGTTCAGTATTCAGGTATTCACCTATTCCCAAATTTTACTGTGGAAAGTAACTCCAATTATATATGGAAAACTCACCCATTAACATTCTTTTTTTTTTTTTTTTTTCCATAGAGCATATCTAATATATTCAAAAGAAAATGCAGCTTGGGAAACTGGAATACCTAACCTCAGTGCTACTTGGTGCTGTATTTGCTGGCATTTGCAAAGAAACCAATCCAGGAGCAACATTCATTTTTCTTGGCATTGATTAGTTGTACCCCCAAGAGCAGAAATGAGAGACTGTAGATTTTAGCTTCTGTGGTAGTGCTAAGGTGGTTTCCACTGTGTGTATTAATGAACATGAAGATATATTTGGTGTCTGAACTATTAAAATAGGCAGTTATAAGTGTATTTAGAGTAGATCTCAAGTATTTATGGATTTTAGCCAGTCAAGGGCGATTTGGTCCTTACCTCCACCAATACTGAAGATCCACTATAATTTGGATATTAGATGCGAATCATACTTATCTTTTAAATTGCTTCAAGATGACAGTTGCTATAAAATGGCACTGTATAAATATAAACTAATTCCAATTAAGACTAAAGTTGCATCAATCTACATTCAGAATCCATAGAAATGTTTAAAAAAGAGTGGCAGTCTGGCACTTGTTCAGTGAAAAGTAAACAAAACAAAAAAAACACTGGAAATCCTTTCGGTGGACATCTGATGGTTGCATGGTCAGTGCACACGTGGGTGAGAAAAAAAGCCCTCTGCAGCTGAATCCCCCTGCTTGACTTGCAGCCAGTGGGATCTTTGCTCTATGTGATTCTCTTGCCCCAAATTTCCCATCAATCTCTGCTGCAGCTATCCGCTTTAGGCCGAGTGCCAAAAGATTTAAACATTCCACATAATGAACCATAATGGCGTGTAAGGAGGTATGTGTGTAATGTACACTCATGTTGCTTAGATCATTACGGCTGCATGTGTGTATCTGGCTGGAAAACAGGTCAGAGGGTAATACTTTCTGCATACACAATCAAAGTGTTGCCAAGCTTATGAGGCTGGGTCGACAGATGATTCAGTCTCACATCCCTAAAGTATGAACTCCTCTGGCAATATCATCTGCCACAAAGTTTCTCTTACATCATACACATACACCGGGACTCTTCAGCGAGCTCCCACCCTAACTCTCAAATGCTCCAAGTATAGCTTTTCCTCTCTTCAATAAATCTTTCCTTTTTCCTCAACAGATCTCCCTCCTTTTAGAAGCTGGAGTTAGATACAGAAATTACTTCTTCAATAGGTCCAGTGAGGCACTTCTGCCACTGAGAGCAGAGCAAATTTAATGTGTCACTCTTACCTCACACCATGTAGGTCACTGAATGGACCTGATGTTTATATACTGCTTTCCATTTATCACATCACTTAAAGCTCGACGTTGAGCTGTTTGTGGTGGCAGCAGCTTGAAGTAGGTCTAATATGTTCATCATGATTTATTCTTTTTGTTCATCATGTTTTTGGTTGAGGCGTTGCCTGTTTGCAAAATTATTTCATTTGGTTTTGGATGCAGTCCAGCTCGAAAAAGTTTTGCTCTTACTTTTAGACGGCTGTTGTAATGTATAACCATGGCAAAAATGTATTGTTTTTACAACTGGGAGCAGCTGATTAGCATCTCAAAAGCTCAAATAACACCTGAACTACGACCCCAAATCCCAGAGGAGTTGAAAAGGAGGCTTCATGGATGCAGAGAAGGACCAAAGAGCAGAGGGGAAAGGAGCAGGTTCTAACCAGCTCAATAGTTTCATCGATCATAATGAGCAAGGATCACCGTTTCTCTTCCTAGTTTCCTAACCATGCGACTAGGCAGAGAAGCAGCAAAAGAAAATGAGCTGGCTTAGCAGTGCTTGCCAAAAACTGAGGGTGTCATCCAGGACATATTATTGTGGAATATCACCTCTGCCACCTGGATATTGAGTTGTTGGCATGTTATGACAGTCATAAGACAAAAGATCCTTCCTACCCACAGCATCCATGACCATCCACGACTTTGAAGATACTTGGACATGAGTTACAACATTTAATTTCCCTGAATGATAGAAGTATTTTTGAATTGATGTTTCCCTGTGTTCCAGTTAGAAGTTGGTGAACCAGTAGGAACTGGCAGGCCAATCTTGTTGCTAACTATTGTTAGCTTTACAAACTTACAACATTTTATGTCTTAATTTTTAGCCATTCAAACACAGCACATGCAACACACCCATCTGGAGTGCAAATGGTGTTTCTTATTACTGCTGACAGTGTTAAGGCATTTGGCAGCTTAACTGGGGTTTCAAGGACGGCTTTTTTGTTAAACCTGCAACTTTCTCAGTAGGAATTTTGAGAATATCTTCAGTAATAGGTTGTAATATTTCTGTGGGGGAAGTTTTTTATTGCAGCTGGCAGGACATCAAATGCATTTTTCAGTCCTATTGAATTCTTAGGTTAGGGTTGGTGCAAAATATTCATCTTTTGTGAAGTTGGAATTTCAAGTTCAGGGACCATTTAAAGGGGGAGTATTATGTATTTTCTGTCCACACAGTGCCAATTTATAGCACAATCAAGAAACGATGTTACCTTCAGTAGTTATAAAAATGCTACACCATGGTGTGAAAAAGTGTTTGCCCCCTTCCTGATTTTTTTTTTTTTTTTTTTTTTTTTTTTCTGTGTTTGTCACACTTCAGTGTTTCAGAACATCAAACAAATTGAAATAATAGTCAAAGACCACACCCTCTAAACCTAATAACTGGTTGGGCCACCCTTGGCATCAACAACTGCAATCAAGCATTTGCGATAATTTGCAATGAGTCTTTAACAGCGCTATGGGGGAATTTTGGCCACTCATCTTTGCAGTATTGTTGTAATTTAACCACACTGAAGGGTTTTGGAGCATGAACGCCCTTTCTAAGGTCTTGCTGCAGCATCTCAATAGGATTCAGGTCAGGACTTTGAGTAGGCCACTCCAAAGTATTCAGTTTGTTTGTCTTCAACTGCTCGGAAGTGGACTTGCTGGAGTGTTTTGAATCATTTTCCTGCTGCAGAACCCAAGTTAGTTTCAGCTCGTGGTCACAAACCGATGGCTGGACATTCTCATTCAGGATTTTTTGGTAGACAGCAGAATTCATGGTTCCACTTATCACAGCAAGTTTTCCAAGTCCTGAAGCAGCAAAACAGCCCCAAACTATCAGACTGCCACCACCATGTTTTACTGGTATGATGTTGTTTTTCTGAAATGCAGTGCAACTTTTATGCCAGGTTTAACAGGACACACCTTCCAAAGAGTTCAACTTTTATGTCATCAGTCCACATAATGTTTTCTTGGGGATCATCAATAACTTTCACACAGAGCCATGTAGGTTTGGATTTTTTTCTTCCCTTTTATAATAAACACCATTTAAAAATTGTACTTTGAGTTTACTTGTGTTGTCTTTGATTGATATTTAAATAGATTTGATGTGCAGAAACCCTGAAGTATGACAAACATGCAAAAACAAAAGGAAATCGGGAAGGGAACAATCACTTTTTCTCACCACTATATGGCTAGCAATATAAACTGATAAAAATGCAATAGTTGTTGTTTTAAACATTGTAGCAACATTTATTGCACATATTGCAGCTGAAACGTTCTTGTATTTGGCATTATTGTTAAATTTTTATGTTGGGCTTTTCTGAACTATTCCAAGTTTGTTGGTTTATCTGACGAAGAATGCAGAAACTTGAAAGACTGGGTCACCAAATAAACAATTGTTAGTAATAAGGGATGATGGCAATTATTTCTGTGTTGGTGCAATTACTTACTCCAGGAACATGTCTCCTAGCAGAGATTGTACAGAGCAATGTTTAACACTTTTTTAAATTAAATAAAAACAGTGTGTAGAGTTGAGTGAAATTATTTCAGACAATCCACCAAGCGCAAAACTAAAACTTGCATATTTCTCAGTGAGAACTTAATTTATGAACATGTAAGATGGTGTTAATACAACATAGATAGAAAGCAATGTTGACAAGAAATGCCTATTATATACTGCTATAGGAATAAATGCCTAGACATACACACCACCTTTCAGTGAATAAATGAGTAGAACACTGCTGCCATCGCTTTCTTTGTGCAGTCAAATTAAAGCATGGCTTTAGGATTGGTACAAAACCTACAGCTTTTTAAGTTAGAATTACAACTTCAAGTGACCTAGCTGATTTCTTCGCTTTTCTGAATTAGACCTCGGAAAGCTGCGAGGTTAATTGCTGTCCTCAGCAACCAAGCTAACTAATATTGAGATGAGCACAAAGGAATTCATTTTCATTTTTATACTTTGAAACAGTATTTTGGAGAAGCAGCATTTGGCAACCTGGTGTAGTAATTCAGCAGCTCTGCAGCAGATAAGAATGCCCTGCAGAGTTTTGGAAAGACTGCACAAAACATCATAAACCAACTTTGAACATCCACTAAACACAGCACATCATTAACACAAAGCGTATTTGAGATGTGTGCTATGAATGGATTTGCCATTATCTATTTCGATTTCAAAGGAAACCTAGTTTTTGAGTTTATTGAATTTCGTTGGATGTTTTTACAATGACAATAAAGAATCTAATCTAACATGTTCAGTAACTAAGGTTCTGCAGTGTTTAATCAGTTATGAAAGACTGGAAACTAGTGTCTATAGTGCAGTTTAAAACAGCAGCGAACTCTATGCTTTATGCAGCTGGCTGCTATATTGGATTATGAAATTGGGTTCAAAGCTTCGGGGGCAATCAAGTTGAATATTCTCAGTTACCAGGCTAATTAAGCTTGGTGACCACGCTAACTACTATTGGTTATGCAAGCTGATAGCAATGCATTAGTCATGTCAAGTATTGTGGCAACATGTTCACTGACCTAAGTAGTAGTGCTATGTATGTGGCTATTTTTTGAGAGCTGAACACCCATGAATAGTGCGAATAAGGAGGTTATTAGCCAATGTGACATGTTTTTTACATTCAGCAGCCATATTAAGTCTTGGGGCTGGGGTTTGTGCAAAACACTAAAAGTGGAATACAACTTTAGAGGCCATTTAAATATCTATCCTAATCTAATTGTTGGGCTCAGCAACCATAATCAGTTATTTGTGATGAAAAGCATAGAGCAATACATTTGTCTCCACTGTAGTAACAAATCACTAATAGAAATTGTACAGTACTGAGACTAATTTAAGGAGATAAAATTGTTAAAGGGGTAAGTAATTTGTATAGCGACAGATTAATTGGATTTTGACTTAAGGTTTGGAGCTGAACCTCTTGCTTTACAAGTTTGAATCCAGAATGAGGGGTCACTGAAAGGAATAGTTCAGCATTTCTAGATGAATATTCTGTCAGCTGATTAACTGTTATGGGCAGTTAAGAACTTGCTTGAAGTAGACTTTTCTCCTTGATGTCTTTATATAGCATAAATCCAGTTTATTACCTCCCAAAGGCTGAAGCTTTTGGCTCATCCGAGCAGGACCAGTTCCAAGAAGGGTGCCAAACCTAAAAACACCACGCCAAGTTTCTGGCAAAATGTGCACCGTCATATGCATGATGTAATTCCTTTTATGGAATTATGAGGGTGTTTTTTTGTTTGTTTGTTTGTTTTATTTAAATGGTGCTGCTTTGTTACCAATGATCTTTAGTCTTAAGCATGATTTCTAGTAAGCATTTCTGGACCCTTGAATGGTCTCATGCAAAAGCAAAACAGTGTGAAAATGAAAACAGCATTTGCTTGAACCACAAACTTCTTGCCATTGTTTTTTCTTATTTTAAAGCTGCTTTAGAACTTGCCCGGCTTAGACAATGCATTTGCTTCACCCTTGAGGAAATGCTAATCTGGATTTTTACTATATTAATAAACTGAGAGTTACCTACTACTTTTAACCCTTTGATATATATATATATATATATATATATATATATATATATATATATATATATATATATATATATATATATATATATATTCTCTATCACTTGGAAATCAAAAAACTTCTCAGTATGGAACATGGACATACTCCTGAGTAGGTGAAAAGGTCCTGATCTCTTATTCTAGGTGTCATGGCTAACTTTGTGTCCTTGACAGTGCATTTTTTTTTTTACCTTCTCTAAAGCCTGTTGGTACTTGGACTCTGAATTCAGACCGCCAGTTTGAACTTAATATGCCATTGCTACAATCATGATGAGCTAAAATCCCCACTGTTAAGACTGTCCCAACAAAGATCGGAGCATCTTTAAATGCTGTTCATATGTAGAAGAATCAGTCAATTATTTTGAAGCAGTGCAGCGGTCCAGGATTAAGGACTTAGAAGTGCAACAGACATCAGCCTCTGCCTCTCTCCCTGCTTTAGCCTCAGAGACTTGCACAAACAGCACGGCTTGTCAGGGCTGATTGCAGTGGCACTGGGGCAGATAAGTCAGTCTTACTATTATCCTGTGTAAGCCAGGACTGCCAAATTACAACTTTAGCCTTAAACCCCCACAGAGTTTGCTTACGAGTGTCCTAAGCCACAGCAGTGAATAAGAAATCCTGCTAAAAAGAGTGATAGCCAAGGTTTTAGAGGGGACCAAAACAAGTGGGTCTGATGGGATGCATTTTGTTCAGGCTGCTGTGGTCTCTCCTACCTTTTTATTGCTGTTGGCACCCCTCCCTGGCTCATAAGTATGATGTTCTTACAGCTTTGCAAGGACCCTAATTTAAATTTATTTCCACCATACTATCGATTCTCTCCTGGCTTTGACGCCACGTGTGTCTGGTTACAGTGACATAGAAAGGTTGTGGCACAGAACCATTAGCATGTATGGATTTCTTTGTCTCCTCTGTAGACGCAGAGACAATTTATCAACAGCAGATTTCAAAGATAAAATGGATGAAGTTTAATGGGGTAAGTTTAAATCACGCAACTTGAAGCAGTTGCCTTTAGTATACAGTAATGGGTAGGCTATACAATACAGTGTCTTACAGAAGTATTTAGTCACATTGCAGCATGAAAACCTTAATGTATTTTAGAGGAATTTTATTTGGTTGACCAACACAAAGTAGTGCATATTTGTGAAATGAAAATGAAATGTTTTTAAAACTTAAAAAATAAAAATCTAAATATATAAATTATTGCAAGCCCCCCCTAAGTTCACACTTTATGGATCCACCTTTCACTGCAATTACAGCTGAAAGTCCGTTGGGGTATGTCTCCACCAGCTGTGCACCTGTAGAAGATGGCATTTTTGCAAACTAGTTCAAGCTCAGTCAGATTAAATGAAAAGCGTTTCTAGTCACAGATGCAATTGAGCATCTCGACCAAGTCTCGATGGCCCGGTCCAGTCGGGACTTGAACTGGGCCATTCTAGCACATAATTATGTTTTGATCTAAACAACTCTATTAAATCTGTGGCCGTATGTTTGGGCTCATTGTCCTCCTACAAGGTGAATGTTGGTAGTCTCACTTCCAGATTTTCCCTTTATTCAGCTCCTTCCATCTTCCCATCAACTCTCACCTGCTTCTTTGTCCCTGTTAAAGAACAGCATCCCCACAGTATGATTCTGCCACCCCCAAGGTGTGTTCAGGGTGATCGATGGCAACAGTTTTCTGCCACATGTAGTTCAAAAACTCTTCTGGTCCCATCTGAACACAGCACCTTCTTTCACAATTGCTGTGTCCCATGGCAAACTTTTTAAATTGGATTTCCTGTTTTTTCTCTGAGCAGTTGCGTCCTTTTTGTCATTCTTTCATCAAGGCCAAATTTGGGGAGTCCACAAGAAATACCTAATAACTTTAGCGCCTCAGTTGAGGGTCTCTGCTGCTCCACCAGAGTTACCAGGGACTTCTTGGCTGCTCCTCTAATGGTCTCCTGGCCCAGAATGTCAGTTTAGATGATCATGACTTGGTGGATTTACAGTTGCGCCAGTTGAGAAGAACTAGCTGTAAATTCAGTTCAGTGAGGCTAAAATGAATTCATTCATTTGCATGGTTCACCACCTGAACACTGAACTAAATTCACAGTTGCAGCAGGATCTGGTTCTCCTTCATTCATCGTATTTTGACTATATATGTTAAAGTCATGATTTTCTTCACCAGTTACCACGTCCATTATGTCATCGCAGAATCTATGCTGCCTTTGCCAGTTTGCTTACACATGATTCATGTTTTCTTTGCTCATATAAACGTTACTTTCTTGTGGTCAAATTCCTTAAATAGTTGCTACTTTTCACACATTTTCATTTCTCTGTTTTTCATGCGAAAACAAAATAGACCATGTTGTAATTAAAACCCTCTTTGCGTTCTATGCTGTTTTAGAAAATGTTTGGGGGGTTTTCCCTATGTAAAGCTGCAAACTCAGGGGGAAGCTCCAGCAACAACAAAATCTATGTGCAAAGAAGTCTGTTAGTTTAATCTATTAGTCTGCTATTACTATGCACGAGTCTTCAGTTTAAATTGAACAAAGCTTTAGAGTAAGGCTTAAAGCAATAGGAAAGGCAAACTTCAACAATGTGACTTCACAAAGACCAGCTGTGTGTGCGTAACAATGCATGGAACCGCCCGGAGTTAAAAAGTGTTGCATCTGTTTTATGCATAAGGTACCAAAAGTTTTCTTCCTTAAAACATTGCAGATTAAAGCTTTCATTAAGTCTAAGCACAGGGCCTATTAAATGGCACAATTATGAGCTGCCCTAACATGTTATGTCAAAAATGGCTTTTTTTTAAATCAAAGTTCTGGAAAGTGAGCTCCACTCCTGAACAAGTTCATTTGAATGTGTGCATGCACAACACTGTGTGTAAAACCCTTTCCACATTCATAGGATGGCTCTATCTGAGCTCTGATATGTTCTAAGCTTTAGAACATCTCACATCCTGGTTTAAACGTCTCCACAGCCCTACAGGCTCACAGTCCCTCTAACCTGTCTGCTGTGTTCTTGGTCTTCTTGATGCTGTTTGTTCTCTAATGGGCATCTGATGTCTTCACAGAACATTTGAATTTACACACTATTTAGGTGATTTCTCAGGGCGAATGGTCGCTGTGGATTTTATAGTCTAGAAGCTGATATAAGAAGAAAATTTTCCACTTCTAAACTATGAACAAAATGTGAAAAAGTTCATGTCATGAGAAGATTTTACCAAGGTGCTCTGTAGGCTATGTAACATATAGTTTCTATGTAGTTTTGTTTGGCGTAAAAATTGCCAGTGGCTGCGAATTTATGTATTTGGACTATATTTCAATATTTCCCTCCTGATACTTTATTATTAGTGTTTTCTTTTCCCCCCTTTATCCCATTATATCTCCTCACGTTCTTTTGCTCCTTCCATTTACCCCTGATTCAGTTTTTCCCATTCTCCTTACTGCTTGATTTATGACTACTGCTGTGCCATAAATTACTGGTTGCAGAAAGACTTTTTACCTTGCCCACGTATTGTGGGTCTGACCCCATGTACTCCTCCAGGACAAAGAACTGGTTCCACACCCAGCCCCTCTTGACTCGCTGAAACCCAGCCACCCCATTCCTCATCGAGCCCACCGAGCTCCTGCCGCGCTCTCTCCCACTCCTGCTCCGTCCCAGTGGGGGTGAAGGTTGACGTGAAGAAAAGACAGAACCCTCGTTGACAAGAATCCACAGGAACAGCAGCAGGCAGTTCCTTGTAAGCATTGGCGATTTGTGAGGTTCAGGTCGCCGAGTTGAAGTCTTTGTGGAGAACTGAGTCACGGGGAAACAGCCAGTGGTGAAGACTTGTACGAATGAACAAGGCGTGGAGTCCCAGGGGGTTTCAGGACTGCAGTCAGTGATTTCTCGATCTCATTACCTGAAAGAAAGAAAAATTGGTTTCAAAATGGCTAATTTTTGTATTACTTGACCTGCAGACTAATAAGACCTTATTAAAATAAGACAAAAGGGTAGCACAGGGTTCTCTCGTCTCATGCTCAGTCACAACATACAGTGCTAATAGCTTCTCTTTCACAAACACCAATCGGTAATAGCTTTCTTTTCACAAACACCAATATCTTAGTGGCACTTAGCAGCCTATACTCCTTCCCCCACTGCTCACCTGCATTAGTTTTTAACTGTTCAATGATAAATTATAGTGCTTTCACTCTCAAGCATAAAAGTAAGTGCTGTAATTATGTGCCCTGTGATAGATTACTTCTACACCAGGCAGTTCTCATGGATACATGCTCTAATTAGCAAGAAAACTTGTCTCTGTGGGGAAAAACTGTGCCTTTTATTTTCATTGTCAATTACAGGCCACCACACACCAAGCCAGACCTGTCAGTTTTACAGCAATTCCTCACGCATAGAATGGCTAAAAGTCAGCATTTTCGATGACACTTTAATGAGAGGGTTCTGATGAATGTCATGATTTACTTTACTTAAGCTTGTCTATTTGATCTGAAAACTGCAGGTAAAGAAGAAAACTTTTATCATGAAACAGAATAAAACATGAAAAAACCTGCAGAAGACAAAGGATGATGCACTACAGAGTGCATGTATCAAAATGACATGTGCACTGACTGAAATGTCACTGTATTGGAGCATGCTCACAGTGATTTCTCAGATACGTTCTTTTCCTGAGAAGTCGCCCCTTATAAGGGGCACAGCTTCACAATAAAGGACAATTGCAGATTGATTCTGCTGCACGGCATTTTGACTTACATGCGGGAGTCAGTGCACATTACAAAAAAGATAACTGAAAAACAAGAGTTTTATGAAGTATGATCAGGGAGCCTTGTACAATAAAAAACCTTTTTAGCTATAGCTGAAAGACATAAGATAATGGACACAATGATTGCTCATTGTCATTTTTTTTCCCAGCTTATTGAACATGTTAATTATATCAGGTCCAAATAGTCATAGAGACATATTCAGGTTTTGACTATCAGTTTAAAAAAAACAAACTTTTAAACAGACGCTTTGTATATTTTTTTAAATGATGTTTACAGATTAAAAAATAATTACACAGATTAAAATGATGTTTCAGTTATTAATCAAAGGCAACTCTAAACAAATTAGTTTTTAGCCTTGATTTATAGGAATTTAAGGTTTAAGCATTTTTCTGGAAGTATGTTCCAGATCAGAGGAGCATAAAAACTGAATGTTGTTTCTTCATGTTTGGTTCTGATTCTGGGGATGCAGAGCAGGCCAGAACCAGAAGACCTGAGTGGTCTGGAAGGTTGATACGATGGCAACAGCTCTTTAATGTATTTTGGTGCTAAGACATTCAGTGGTTTTATAAACTAACAGAAGTATTTTAAAGTTTATTCTCTAAGATACAGGGAGCCAGTGGAAGGGCTTTAGAACAGAAGTTTTAGTGAAAACACGAGCAGCAGCGTTCTGGATCAGCTGAAGCTGTCTAACTTTGTCAGCAGACCTGTGAAGACACTGTTGCAGTAATCAATTCTATTAAAGATAATTACATGGAAATGTTCTTGGTGATAAAAGGCCAACTTTGTTGGTCTTGATGTGTCTCCAAAGGTTCAGGTCTGAGTCCATCACTACACCCAGATTTTTGGCAAAATATAATTCAGTTTTGTTTTTATTCAACTGAAGAAAGTTTATGGCCCATCCTTGCATTGATTTGTTCTGTGCATCTACTCAGTGCTTCAATGAGTTCATAGTCACCTGATGACATTTTATTGTAGAGCTGTGTGTCATCTGCATAGTTATGGTAACCTATTTGGTTTAATGTGAGCAAGGAAAGGCATGTAGATATTAATTAGGAGTAGCCCCAGGATTGAACCTTGGGGTACCCCTGCATGTGATTTTTGTCTGCTCCAATGAAAAGTTACCTGTTGACACAAAGAAGTCCCTGTTCTTTAGGTCAGACTCAAACCAGTCAAATACTGTACCAGAGTCTGACCCAACTCTTCAGTCGCTTCAATACTATACCATGGTCAACAGTGTTGAATCCTGCACTGAGGTCCAGCAGTATCACCACTGTGGTTCTTTCACATATGGCAATTTTACATTTGTCATTGATATTGTAACTAATTGCTTAACTGTATTGTTGTCAGGACACTCTTGTAAAAGAGATATTTAATCTCAAGGAGTTTTATCCTGGTTAAATAAAGGTTAAATGAATGAAGTGAACATTTTATTTCTCTATATCCTATTACTAACCTAATATGTGGTGCCCTTCATCCCTATAGTTGATTTAGCTAAATTCATTTTTTAGGCAGTTAGCATATCCTCATATTCAAATTTTTCTTCATATCTGTGAATGGGGTTATTACTAGAGTTTGTTTGTTTTGGTAAGTAATTCTCATTGTGTGAAGTTTTAAACTTTGTAATCATTGCTCTTACTTATGATACGTGCAGTTTCAGCCAAGTAGCCGTTTTCCTTGGAACTATTTCTTGATTTGTGAAGATCAACACAAATTTAACTTAAGTGTGTTCTCTTGTCTTTCCTATGTTAAAGAGTGGCTAAGGGAAATTGGTTTGTTTTATGTCATATTCATAGCCCAGGGAATCAGGAAGATATGGATTAGTAAATAAAAGTTCATATCCATTCTTACAAATTAATGTTACCCAGGCATTTTGATAAGGATTGTTGTTGGACCCAGCAACTGTTATCCTGGTATTTTGATTAAAAACAAATATTAATAAATCAAATCAAAATTTTCCTGTATGAGAAGACACTCCTGCAATACAAGATGCATTTATTTGAAGGCATTACATGCATCTTCACCCACGTTTTCAATAACTTTGGAGGATAATGAGTATATGGTTCCATTTGAGAAAATATTCATTGCAGCAAGTCTTTTATGGAGAAAAATAACACTGGAGAACCAACTGTTAAAACCACATTGATAATCCAGCAAATGGCTATGACTGTTGGCACCTCATTTACAATCTTTACTACATTGTCAACATCAAAGCATTCAGCTCTGGCCTTGTTACATGAGACTCATTGTTCTGGAAACAAGCGATTGGAACAGCAGCTGGTTCGGAAGAATGAAACCAACGATCCTCCACGTTTATTGTGTCCCCCCCCTCCACTCCCCACATAATGCTCTTAGAAGCTGTACAGTAATGAAAGAAAGCATGCCTCTAATTTCATAAATGGAGCCCTCATTGACATCATCGTCTTTGATTAATTATACAGACTTGGAACACTGGCTTCAGAGGTAGATTTCTCCTGCAAGGTTATCTTGTGCAGCCAGATCCATTTATTCACTGTCACCACAGTCCCTTTAAAGAGTCAGAACTGATCTGCAAAGTTCTCCAATATGAAATTGGCAGGAACTGCCTTGACATGGGTCAGACATGCCTCTCCTGCAGGTCAGTCCTCATTTAGCTCCAACATAATGGAAAATGACTGTTCCCATAATTCCTGCAAAATCACGCCTCTGCCACTGTTCAGTCCTGAGAGAGGGCCCCATGCATATTTTATGAGATGAGCTCATTAGCATATGTCGGGCTTTCGGGAGTGAGCCTTGACCTGTGTGTCTGCTTCGCGTAGCACAACGAACGCAGCGGGCTGACTGGGCTCTCGCACATCACCGTCAATAATCAAAGAACATATGGCTGGCCGATCTGCCGGTGCAGATTACCACCCACGAGAAACTCCCACAGAAAGTTATTAGTTGTCAAGGCAGCCATAAACATGACAAACAAATCAGCAGGCATTGACTTTTGCAACAAAGGGGAAGAAATGAGTCATAAGGATCAAGTTTTTGTTTTGCATACACTTTTATATCCTAACCTTTTTTTTCCCCATTCTGCTTTAATAGCTTCATTATTTTGTACCAGCTGCATTATTGTTATTCAGTGATATGGCAAAGGTGTAGATGTTTTAACAGGGTTATGAACCGACCTAGTCATGATTCAGAGATGAACTGTAAATGGTGTCTAAAAATATGCGTTAAAATAGTATAGCCTTTCTCCTATATAGCAACAAATTTAAATATGGAAATTAATTTCTTCATGATTTATTGGGAAATTTACATTTTAAACTACAAAGTTAAGTACAGCTCAAGCATGTAATTTTACTTTGAATATATGCTTTATATTCTTTGGTTTATCAGTATATGTGTTAGTGCTGATGTGTAATGTTTATATAGCACAATAAAATGCACAAAAATGAAATAAGTAACAGCATATTGCAGGGAGGGAAGTAGAAAGCTCAGGTTATGCAAAGCCAGTCAAATTTAATATGGACATTAAAAAGCACATTGAATAAAATTGGTAACAACGATATAAAATACACATGTAGTAGGTTTTAACCACAGTAAAAAATATCTATTGAAGACAAAAAAAAAAAACCTAAACCAGAGAAAAGTACACAATTGACACCCAGTATTCCTAGGGGGCCCCCTCTAAACACATTTATAACTGGCCATTTAACTAGTTTAAACACCAAATATTCCTTAATATGGATTAATACACACAGTGAAAATGGTCTTGGCACTACCATGGAAGCTAACATCCACAGCAGGAGTCTTCAACTTCAGTCCTCGATGTCTGGTGTCCTGCAACTGTTCGACGCCTTTCTGCTTTAACACACCTGAGACAAAAACTCAGGTCATCAGCAGGACTCTGGAGAACTGGACTGCCCTGAGGAGGTCATTCAGCCATTCGATTCAGGTGTGTTGGACCAGGGACACATCTAAAGGCTGCAGGATGCTGGACCTCGAGGCCTGGATTTGAAGACCTTTAATCTACAGTCTTCTTCATCTCCACTCTTGGGGATACAGCCAGTCACTGCCAAGGGAAATGAATGGAACTCCTGGATAGGCTGCTTTGTAAATGCCAGCCAGTAGCATCTCAAGTGGCATTGCGCCCAGGTATTTCAGCTTCCCAAGCTGCATTTTCTTTCAAATACTTTAAATATGCGACTCGGCAAATTTTCCATGAATAACTTGGAGTTAAGTTCCACAGAAATATCCAGGAATATGCAATTGCCTGGGGTCCACTGTATTTCAAAACACATATATACCAATATACTGTATGTGTTGTTTTTACATTCTCATACAACACAAAAGCATAAAACAAGTAGTTCCTCTAGTTGGGAAAAGCTGTTTGAGAGTTCAGCACCTCTAACGGGAAATTGGCCTCGGCTTGCAGAAAAACACGGAACTGTGACTTTTAACCTTGAAATCCTCAGTAATATGTCCTTTATTGGAATGTATCCATTTCCTAAAAAAAAAAAAATATCTGTGGTATTTTATAAATTGTAATAACAGGCATTTTCTGAAATGTTTTCTCCAAGTCAGATTGTCATTAATAACACCTGAGAATGTTGTGGAAGACACCTGCTTTCTGTCAAATGAATCAGTTAAAAGTTTTGTTTGTTTGAAATATATTTTTTTCTGTTCAAGATAAAATATACTTTAATTCATCAAATAATAAATGGCGTTTAGACCATGCAAATTTAATCCCGTAAGTGAATTTGGCTGAACGTGAATGAGCTTTTTCACCTTTGAACGAGGATCTAGTCCAGTTTGTTGTCTCTCAGGCATATTCAAGTTTTCTTTACATCTGCTTTGATTAAAATGTGTTTTGTAACACTTCTTTGATATTGGTATATTATTTTTTTTTTTCCAAGGCTGTTTCTTTCATATTGAAAAACAATGCGTCTACTCCAGTAACCTCAGAGTTTATGACAATATTTTAATGTCATATTCTGACTTTTTTCTGTCCAGTGTTTGTTTTCCCTCCATGATATTTGGCAGTCTTCAGCTGGCACTGCTCTAGTTTTCCTATTACACCACCTGCTGCACATTCTCATTCAGTTCGCCTGTTTCCACTCACCGGGGCTTCCCAGCCTTTCCTGTTATGTAAAGGGACGGTAATGGCATAGAGCTATTTTTTAGCTATTTTTTCTAAAGTCACATTATTCTCGCTGGCTCAAGCATCTTTTGTGCTGCGTACAGGCATCTGAATGTGATGTAAAATGGGGGTAAAGAAAGATTTTAAAAATGGAGGAGACATTGCTTCACATGCTGTATTGATCAATATCTGCACTGAAGTTTTGATCTATTAAACTATTCATGATACTTTAACAAGCAAGCTTTAACAAGTAGTGAAAATAGTTTAAGAATACTCAAACTTAACTTTTACAAAAATGGTTTTAATGTGTAGGTCTGTGTGACCTTATTTTCTGTTTGGTATGATATCAAGCTTACACATTGGGAAAAGTATTTGCCACCTCAAAGATTTATTAATACTTCTTGCCTTAGCTATTGTTAAAACTCATTCAAAAATTAAAGATAGCTTAAGAAAATACAAAATAGTTTTAAAACAATTTCATTTGTTGTGCCCATTGTGAAAAAAATAATCACCCCTCTTATTGAGTCATGAACTGTGATTAACCCTATTTTTATGGTTTAACTTCAATTGCTGAAAGGCATGATTACTGCCTGGCTTACAGAATCCTGAAACACTTGTATTGAGCCTGTTTGACGAGATGAAGTAGGCTCAAAGAGCTTTAAAAGTAACACACCAAGTCATAGGAATTCAAAAACAGATGAGTAAGTTATTGAGCTGGAAATGGTTACGAAGCCATTTCTAAGGCTGGTGAACCTTCCCAGAAGTGTATTGATGAATCATCCAGGAGGACAGAAAAGAGCCCTCAACAAAATCTAAAGCACTTCAGCGCTTACTAGTGTCAGTTAAGGTTAATGTTCATGGGTCAACAATAAGAAAGAGACTGGGCAAGAATGGCATGCAATGAAGCTTTCTGAGGCCACAACCACTGCAGACCAAACAAAACACAAAGACTGTTTCATGTTTGCCACAAAACATCTGGAAGACCTCCAAGACGTTTAGGAAAATATTCTAATGACTGATGAGACCAAAGTACAACATTTTGGGTGTTTTGTGTATCCTGTGAGATCTTATGTAAAACTTGCATAACATTTCAGAACAGAAGATGATACCAAAGTCAAACATGGTGGTGCTTCAGGACCTGGGCTTCTTGTCCTTACTGATGTAACCATGAATTCTGGTTTTTCTAGAACATCCTGAAAGAAAATGTCTAGTGGTCAGTTTGTGACCTTAAGCTAAAGCTAACTAATGTTCTTCAGCAGGACAATGATCCAAAGCACACCAGCAAGTCACCCTCTCAATGGTTAAAACAAAGCTAAAATGAAGGTTTTTGGAGCTGTCTGGACAAAGACTGGACATCGGTCCAACTGAGATGCTGTAGCATGACTTTAAACAGGGTGCCCTCACTCACAAACCCTTAATGTAGCTAAATTAAACCCCTTCATGAAAGAGAGAGCCTAAAATCCTCTTCAGTGAGATAAAAGAAAGATTGCCAGTTATCACCAATGTTTGGTGGCAGTTGTTTCTACTAAAGGTTGCACAGCCAGTTATTAGGTTTAGGGAACAATTAATTTTTCACATACAGCCAGGTTGGTTTGGAGAGAACGCATATCTTCATTTGAAAAATGTGTTTAGTATTTCCTTAGATTCTGAATTTCAGGGGTAACCCATTTTGTAAGTTCGCGCCATTTGGTCTAAAATGAGTGACCTAACATTACATGGGTATGCTAACATTACTTGGGTATGCTAACAAAGTTTAGCTAAACTGGGTAGTTTAGCATGGGCATGCTAAACTACCCAGTTGTAATGCTCTATTACAACTGGGTAATAGAGCATTATTGAATGCTCTATTTTCAAGTGTTTTATGCATCATGTTGCTTTTTTCTTGATTTTTCTCAAGGGTATTTTGCAAAGTTTATGGACTTTCGAATACATGATGTAAACATGATCAGTCGGACATTATTGTATGAAGCACCTTATCTTTAATCAATGCTTAGTGAATTAAAGTTAGAGAAAAACTGACAGCAGCACTCAAGCCAGTTCACTGATGAGTAATTATCAGAAAGATTAACAAGACAAGTCTTAAAACACAATTCTCAGCATTTATTTGCACAGATTAAATCATCCAGCACTGAGAGCTTTTATGATCATGACAAAAATGGTGACGTGAGCTGAACCCACTGCAGTAAGGACTGTTAATCGGGTAAATAACAGTGAAGATGCTGTCTCCACACAGCTCAGACAGGGGGAGATGGTAATAACACTCAAACCCCTGAGGAAGCAAGTGGGAGGAAAAATAAGTGTAGGTGGGGAAAAAACAAAGTAATGAAAATGGGAATATCATCACAGCTGGCCAGTCGAGCTGAATTATAAAATCACAACTCGTGTGTAGGTTAAAGCACAACCAAAGCCACAGACAGGGAAAGAAATAGCTTTCATTTTGTGATACACACTCACTGGTAACATTTGTTTGCTTTTTTTGCGCACTCTGTAAAATGTATGTATAGATGCTTTGCAAAAGTATCCCATTTCCTTAGGCTTTTACACATTTTCCTCACATTAGAATAACACTTGAACGTAATTTATTATTTTTTTGTGTTAGACTAACAGAGTGTAGTGCATTAATGCAAAGTGAATGGAGGAGGAAACAGGTTTTTCTTAAATCAAGAATAATTTGGAGGGTACCAAAATGGGACATTTTTAACCTACAAGCAAAATACTGTTTGTGAAAGAAAGCAAACGCTGCACATCAAACTGAGTACGATCCCCCATAGTGAAACACGGTGGCAGCATCAAGCTCTGGGGAAACTTTTCTTTTGCAGCCCAATATGACGAAAACCTTGGGAGAAAAACCTGAAAGAAACTTTTCAGTTTTGAAAAAGAACTTGAACCCTTTGTGTTTCTTCATTTAATTTACTATGTACAACTCGGTGTTGGTCGACCAAACAAAATCCCAATAAAATACATTGAAGTCTGTGATTGTAACCTGACAACATGCGAAAAAGTTTAAGACGTGTGATTACTTTTGCAATGCACTGTATACTAGAATTAGGAATCATCCTCATTTGTGTTTTTCTTTTGAAATCTATTATTGGGTCATTTTTGAATTTATTCTCTGTTTTTATTAAAAACAGACAAAATAAAAATCTGTCATCCTTTCACATTTACTTATTTCAAAGTCAATGCCCCCATTGTCCTCCACTTTAACATTTTTTTGGCTGCATAAGAAAACCAATTAAAAAGTTCTTTGACAGTTTGTCTCTTTGAGGAGAACAAATCAATTTAGTGCCTGTCCAAAACCATCTGTGTTCTTCTAAGTTTGGGAATTACTTTGTGGTTTGGCTACCAGCCCAGATCTATGCTGGAGGGGAAAAAAATAAGTTTCAGTCATAAATATTATGATCTAAACAAGATTAAGTTCTACTCTTTCGACCATAATTTCAGACCGTTTTGTAAAAACACCTCTATTTTTATAGTCAATTCGTTGTATCATTTGAACAGCAGACCAACACATTCTTTTAATGGTGACAAATGAAAACAAGTCCTGGTGCCAAGACCATTTGTGTGATAAATGCTCTTTGATGCTTCTTAGAGTGCAACGTCTGCAAAAGAAGCCAGTCTATACAAGAGGGAAGAACATTTTGGAGGGGTACTTTGGTAGTTTTAGAGGAAACAGAATTGGAAGTACAGTTTTAAGGTACTTTGAGACAGAGAGTGATTGCCGCTGTTGCCTCCATTGTTTTCCCAGTAAACACAGCAGCAGAATTCATTGCACGGAGAGGCAGGATTGGTGCACCTCTATTGAATATGTCTGGCTCTCTGCTCACTGCTGCTGACTTCATGATGGTTCAACTTCTTTTAAAGGTTTACCATCACTTCAAATAAATCACTATGCACGATATTGTTGCAGTTCTGCCCTTCTTTGCCACAGCCAGGCTCTACAGTACTCTGCATCTTCTTGTTTGCATGCACAGAGTGAATGGACTTCAATTTCGACACCTGTCTAGTCAAATTAAAGGTGTTATTTTGCTGCTTCTAGGTTGGAAAGTCATGTTAAAAAGTTAGGATTCCAGAGAATGACCAGTACCTTTTTCTACCATATCTAGATATGTTAGTATCAGTTTGAACAATTCTGAAAAATGTAAGTAATATAAACAACTAAACCAAAGAAAAGTTTTTGTAAAATATAACGAAAAAGGAATTTTTGGTGAGGAATACTTGAAATGGCTGAAGCTACTAAAAGCTATCTGAGGCCTTAAGAAAGAAGATTGCTTCAGCCTCCAAGTCAGGTGAGGGATTTATAAGGGTCTCAAGATCTTAAATTGGCAATCTTGGTGTATGGAAAATAGTCTTCAGGCATAGCACATCTAAAAGAAAGCCAGTGTTCCCAGTTCTGGCCATCCAAGCAAGATGACCTGAGAAGCAGATCACAAGATGGTAAGTCTCCCAAAACCCTAAAATCTAATCATAGGACCTACAGGCAGGATTTCTGTACTGTTATGAAAGTGCATGTTTATACATTCAGATAGACAGCACAAATTTAACTTTAATGGGAGGTGTGCAAGGAGAAAACATTTGCTGTCTTAGAAAGAAATGAAGGACTGGAAGCACATTAACGAAGACCAGGACTTCTGGAAAAATGTTGTTTGAACAGATGAGTCTAAACTATAATCACCAGAGCAGAGGATATTCTTGGCATAAACCAAGTACAGCATTCCAGGAGAAACAAGGTGGAAGGGCAGTGGTTTGGAGATGCTTTGCTGCAGCAGGACCTGGCCAGCTCATTATTCTACAATTCTTCACCATAAGATCTGGTGAGTATCAAAATACTGGAAAATTGACATGGAAAAATGAACTGAGATGGAAAAATGAACTGAGCTGAAATAGGACTAGACTGCAATGGGACAAAGACTCAAAACATACAGGTAAATCCACCAAGGACTAGTTAAGAAATAAGAGATGGAAAACCCTGGGGGGAGTCTCATTGAGATGCCGTGGGGTGACTTGAAATGGGCTGCAGATGCAACATCTCACAGCTGAAAGGAAGGAGTGGGGTGAACTTTCCTCAGACCAGTGTCAGAATCTAGTAGATGGCTACAAGAAGCTTCTTTTTAAAATTTGAGCCAAATGTGCTAACGCTAGCTGGAAGGAGGTAGCGTGTTTATACTTTTTCTACCATTAGAAAACAGGTTTTATCTATGGTTCACTTAAACAAGGTAAACAGTTAATCTTTGGTGTTTTTCTGTAATTAAATCACTTTCTTTTTTATAGATAGATAAATAAAAGGTTAGACATCAATAAGTGAACATTTCTTAATAAAGAACTGAACATTTAATGGGGTGTCCTAATTTTTTCACATGACTTTAGCTTGTTGGCCATTGGTAATCAGTGGCCTCTTTGAGTGAGAAACACCCTTAACACAATCAGAGCTATATACCTGTTTTATCCAACAAATCAAACACATGATACAATACAATGACAAAAAAAAAAACAACCAAAAAAAAAAAAAACAGAAGAAAGGGTCCAGTCTGTATATAAGTAGGTAGACTTGCAGACATAATGATCAGAATGTAAATTATTTTGTTTGCTATGTCTACAATGGGCACCGGAAGGCCTTATTAGCGGGATGGCAGGTGTAGCAGCAGAATCGTAGGCAGTTATTGGAGCATCCAGCAGTCAGAGCAATGAGCGAAGGTCATCAGACACAAATGATACCTTGTAGAGGCAATAGACAGTATTACCAGAACTTGGTGGAGCTTAATAGGGGCTACGTTTTAGGTTTGCATGAGGTCAGGTGGTGTTTTTAAGCAAATACACTGCAAGTGTGGTATACAGATGTTGGTGGTCCGACGTACCTGTGAGTCCAAGAGGTCGGCTTGTCAGCTTTGACCAATCTGAATTTCTTTTTTTTTTTTTTACTATTCAGAAAATATGTAACATTTCAAAACACCCCTATTTTTAAGCATATGAACATGTCAACAAAACAACATGTTTAAGGTATTATTTGTTGTTGTTCTGATGATTGTTTTACAGTATTTTGGGATATCATACTTTAAAACAGACTTCAGATAGAACAATAAATTAAATGGGAAACCTTGTCATAAAACTAAAGTTTTCATGTTTCTCCTAACAGTCGAAAGTCTGACGGATGTAATCTTTTGTTTTCATATTTTTGTCTTTGAGTTTGCAGTGTCCCACAACCAGCAGTCGGGCATCTTTCATGTCGTCCTTGACGTCAGAAGTTTTTGACAGAAACAAATATCCACAGTCAGGAGACATGCCTGATCTCATAGTGAAGTGGTGAAAGACAGGCAGCTACTGAGATGAAATGAAACGGCACTGTTGCCCCAAGGCAGCTGTGGAGCACTGCGGGTGCACAGGCAACGGCTGTCATCCAGTCAGACCATCTTAAAGCCCGCTTTTACAACCAATTTTTGACCCGAGCTGCTTGAAAACCTTCTCCCTTAACCCATTAAGAATGGATACAGTGTTTCTACGCATCTCCCTCATAGAGTTGAATGAATGACCTTTGCGTGCTTGTCCCCAATAAGCCTGTCATATTTTTTGTGGCTCACGGTTCGAACGTTTAATATTGTCAATAAAAGAGCAAAGTCAATAAAAGAAACATGAATGCTGAATATTTGATCTCTTAAATAGTTTTTACTGTATCAGATACACATTGTTTCCTCAAAAGCAAAGAAATTAGGTGGAAACACAAAAGCTTAACTGTATCAAGCTCCTCCATGACTACTCTGTATGCATAGCTATGAAGTCCCCAGTGTTATCTAGGGCTCATAAACAACATAATTAACTTGGTTCTGCCTCAGAAGCTGTTAAAAATACCCAGAATTTATTCATGTCCAGTCTTATTTTTAAGCAGCGGTGTTTTGGTACACCTGTCTACAAGAGTGTAAAACACACTGCTGGAGGAATAAATTAACGCCAAAATTGTTTGTTTGAAAAATTCAGGTTCGATGGGGTCGAAGAGCTGTAGAGGTAAAAAAAAAAAATGTGATCAGGATTACATCCATGAGATGATCCATGAAAATGAGTCCATGGAAGAGGAACAAGTCAAGATTTTAATCCTCATTCTTGATTTTCACATATAAACAGGTGTCACAAATCACAAACTACTGAATACATTGGCTTGGGTTTGTCATCTTAAAGTCTACTGCAGTTTTATAAGGTGGTACCGATACCAAAAATAACATTTGTGTTTTCATAAATAGGATAAATGTTGCACAGATTACTTTTAATAAGTCTCCAAGTGCAGAATTGTTCAATGAGTCAAATGCATCCTCTATTAAATACCGAAATAATGAACATCATAAATCCAAAATTCATGTTAATGTCACTACTTAACCACTTTGTCATTTGACTGGGAAAAAAAGCATTTAAATTATTTTGTGTGTGTGTGTGTGTGTGTGTGTGTTTTCCACCAAGCAAAGGTTTAACAAATCATAGATTATGTTTTTGAAAATAAAGTTATTAAAAATATCCCAGTTCAGGTTTGACCAAGTATCTTAGATTTTGAACGATGAATCCACAAGTCAGATGCTCGCTAGCTTTGACATATGCTAACTCCACCTGGATAACTGCTTCATTTTAAGATCATGAACACTAAATTTTGTAAGGTTGAAAACTTATATCAAACAACAAATTATTTTATTTGTTACATAGGTATTTGAAAACCTGAACTTTATAGAATGTTATTGATAAATCATGAAAAAATATCGAAAATCAAGTAGCTAATTTATAATTCGAACCTAATGCAGTACGAAGCAAAAGAATCTCTTGGTACTGGCTACACTGCAAACAATTATTATTATTATTATTATTATTATTATTGTTATTATAAATAAATATTATTGATGAACTGTTTCAGGGATCCTTTTTAGTTTTGTGAAAGGACACCGAGGAGCATGAGGAGAAAACAACCTTGTTTTTGTAAAATGTTTTTGGTTATAATTGAATTTACCACACACAAGAAAAAATACTCTGAAATCTGAACTAAGTTCAGCTATTGGACCAAAGTCATGAATAACATTTGGTTTAACAGAGAAAATGTCTATTTTGACACAAACACTTGACAAGACAAAATACAAACAAACAAAAAAAACAGGGTAATGTTTCATTGTTTAATTTATTAAGCAAGCCAAGGAGCCACATGCAGCTGCAGGTTGCATACCCCAGATCTAGTAGATGAAAACTGCGATCCTATCTCAATATGGCTGGAGATAAAAGAGCAACACCTTAATTTTTAATTTATTTTTAAAGTAAAACTGTGAAGGTAAAAATTAAATTGATCTAAGAGAGCAAATAGCTACATTTTATGTGCCAGCAGTTGCGATCATGAGAAACTGATTTAGTATTAGCCAGTTCTGCAGGGGCATTGGCCCCTTTTGACCCCTTCCTAGAACCACCCATGGGAGCAAATGAGGAACTGTTTTGGCTTTTGGGTTCAATGAGAAAATTTGGAGTAAAAAGACATGCAAAAGACTTGACCAAAGATGAAAATTATGTTATCCCTAATTCAAATCTGAGAAAACTCATGTCTTACATTACCTATTCATGTCTGCCTCTGTTTATCTTTTCTTCTAAACATGTTTGAAGTTGTTGCTTCTTTTCTTGAAATTGGAGAGTTGTCCTTGACCAAACCCCTCGCACATAAAAAATGGCGAGGAGGCTGAAATTATGTTTACTACAGAACTTTTAACTAATTATAGCTTGAGTTTTATCAATTGCATGTTTCACCACTGTGTACATCATGTTGGGTGCAGAGATTTGAACAAAATGATTTGTCATTTTAGTCTCTATAGTCTCATAGTAAACTAAAAGCTAAACTAAAAGTTCAATCTAAACATTCTACAATAAAGTGTTTCGCATTTTTTAGGCAAATCCTCGCATGCAGTCTCAATAAACACCATAACCCTGAGAATGGAGAAAAACTATGAAAAATAAAGATTTGGTTGCTCGAAGCACACTATGGGCTGGCGGAGTGACTGAGAGCCTTCTGTTTGACGGCACTCATTATCCGAATTTGGAAAAAAAAAAAAAAAAAAAAAAACCCTGAGTGGCCACCTGGCTACTTCCCGTCTGCTCCTTCCAGCAAGCAGTGAGAAGGATTGAGCGCATCGGTCAGACCTCCTTTTCGTGCACCAGCTTTGAAGTTCTCATTGCCCGATCACTACCCAGAATTTGTGGGCCCCTGCTGGAAAACAGAATGTTAAGAAGGAGCTATGAGCCATTCTATCCTCATTGCTGTTCTGGAACCCACAATTCTGGCACAAAAAACAGGCCTCCTATTGAATAATCATTGCCCAGCGAGTATGGCGCCTTTCTGCAGATAAACCACCAGCACAGAGTCATATCTCAACAAATATTAGTGACTTTACGACAGCGCTTGGTAGTTTGAGATTCTGAACTGGTCCTACTCCTTCCACCTGCACATTTAAAGGGATAGTTCAGTGGTTTTGTGAAGAGTTTATATCAAGACATACAAAAAACCCCAAAACATTATACTGCATTAAATTGAATCGCACTGCATTATTTATATAAGTCCTCTGCATGAATATGGGGGGTGCCTACAAAGGCCTCCATAGTCTTCAAAGTGTCCACATGCTTCTGTCTGACCAGCAGTCTAATGGAAATCTAACACAAACTTTATAAATAAACATGTTTTTTGGCCTGTCTTTGATTAGACATCAACTGGAAAATTGATCTATTTTTTTCAAAACGAAGGCTCTACGAAAGTGGTATAGTGCAGGTAAGCTACTGACTGCTCAAATCCACTTCAAAAAAATGTAACCACCTCCTTTTGAAGCCGCATTTGTGTTTTCTACTTTAAGACTGTGGTGCATAAGATCAAGAAAACATGTAATGGTGATATTGCTGCTGAATATTACTATAAGGATTATGATTAACCCACATTCTCCTCGCTATTTTTAATGTTTGTCATTATAAAAAGGTTCCAATGACTGTATGTGAGCGTTGCACTGTCTTGCTGCAAGGCAATAGTACTACCAACTATGCCACAGTGAACTGAGGAATGACTGTCTCAAGTATCTTGGTATTCCATTCATTCCAACATAAGATGTGAATCATCCCAGTCACTCAAATTAGTTAATTTACTAGAGTTGGAAAAACTCTGCCATGAAATACCACCCCCATTGCATCCATTGCCTTAGATTACCCAGGAATGGATATGTACCTTGTCCTTCCAGCAAGTCTTGGGCCCACCTAGGTGCTTATGTTCAGTGGTGTGTGTCTGGAAAGCATCCAATGATGAGATGGGCAAATCCACTCAACTGACTACTTTTGATGTGGATTAGGAACAACTCTTCTCTGAGCTGTTACTCCAAAGCGAGTCTTCATTTGGGAATGCATTTTGATACCCCGAACAAGCTAGTGTTTGTCACAGGGAAGAAGGATGCTCTGTTTTCCCTCAGAGACCTGTTTTCTGGAATAAGCAGAAATGGAAATATGGATGGATGGATAAATCACAACTGAACATTAAAATCTTGATTCAATCACAGATTTATTTCTGTTAAGCCAGAAAAAATTGGTATTCCCAGTAATATCGAAATAACAATTTCCTTGGCTAAAAAGGCATTCACAGCAGTACAGTAATTTAAATTGAAGAAGCTACATAATAGATGTAAGATATAGGTTTCATCGGTTGAATTTACTCTGGTAAGGAAATCCTTTCATCATTGATTCCTCTGAGATGGTATATCACCTTGACTATAATCTTCTGGTGATAAAAAATAAATTAGCCCTGTGTCCTACTGAATGAAGGCTGCCTCTGTGCTAGAAATTGAACTTTTCCCCCTCTGAAGATATGGAAAGCTTAGCTTTAGAGACAAAACTGGCCTGAGGCAATAAAGAAAACCTACACTGGCTCAGCTCTCCCCCAAGTGAGGATGTCTGAATCCCCTGCCAACAAAATCTATGATGCAACAGATTTTGCTACAATGAAAGGTTATAATTAAAGGCCGTGATCTGAATGTAGGATATTCTCGGGGAATCTCAACACGTGAAGATGATTGGGGCACACTTTCAAATGTTTAATAGATGAAAAATACTTTTACAAATGGTGGAAGAACATAGACCTGACAAAGAGGTCCTGAACCTCTGCTGTTCTTAGAGTCATGGAGAGTAAAAGTACACACAACTGAAAAAAACGTCACTGCAGAGACCTGTCAGAAGTCTGCCTGCTGGAAAAGCAACTAGCCAAATTGAACTTTGCTTCACCTGTTTTTACTGACTTTGCAGTGAAACTCAGACAACGCCTCAGCTCCCACCACTTCTGTTTGAGAAAAGACACGGAAGCTGAGTTTTGAACCCCGCTGCTGTGTTACAGGGCATGCCAATAAATTCTGCTGAAGGCAGCACAAACCGTTGACAGATAAGGTTATAGCGGTAGTGAGATTATGACGAGACATATCATCAGGGAAGTGGTCAATATGGATATGCTCTAATGGAGAACGACAGCGATCTGTGAAAACTGCCTAATCTAATGCCTCTGCAGGAGGATTTACAGCACTGTTGGATATTAAATCATGTCACTCCAGTAAACATCGATAACTTACAACCTTGAAATCTTTTGTTCTCAGAAAAACAAATATGAGAACCAAGGTGTATTTGAAAGAAGAAAATCCAAGAGTAAACTGGTTTTTCATGTTCATGTAGTTCTGTTTGCACTCGTCCACCAACACATGGTGTAAATAAATGAGCAAATGGGCAAAATTAAATCTCATCATCAAAGACTTTAAATATCATGACTCACAGTGATAAAGAGAAGTTGTGATTAGTACTAAACTATACTTTGTATTACATGGAAAACACATTTACTATAAGCGTTGCACATAATGACCGAAGTCACACGTGCTGTGTTGTATTTCAAGAATCCTGTTTGAACCAAAATTTTAAGATTGCCCCATGTGATTGTGTCTTTACTGGAACTGCACTGCTGGGTTTCCTTTACAAAATATCTCTCTGTGGCAGTGTGTGCAATTTCATAAATTGGTTTTGGTAAGTGTAGCACAAAGTTCAGAATAAACAGTAGGCCTTTTTTGATGTTGGAATTGACACTATGTCCAAGACAAACAAATATATTTTCTTTTTCTTCGTTTTATAAAACCAGATGATAAACTCTGCAAACACAAATGTGAAGTATGGCATACAATGTTTTGTTTAGCTCACTTTACTCTGCTTCCTATAAAATCAAGTTTGACTATTTGCCTTTAGAAGTCACCAAATCGGTATAGAGTTGACCTGTGAATATTTTATTCTTAGTAAAAATACAACTCTTCTGTGAAGTCCAGCAAACAGCCTCATAAAGGCCAAGGCCACACAGGTTGAGGATAAAGTTCTGAAAAAGTTTACAGCAGGTTTAGGTTGTAAAAACAGTTTCTCAATTTCTGTGCTTTGAATGGTGTCATCCACAACTCTTCATTGGAAAATAAGAGTATACCATTACTGCAAACCTACCAAGACATGGAGAGCATGTAAAGTAGCCAACAGGTTCATGTTAATGTTTCAAGAAGATGTGAAAACTATGTTCCACGACACAATTTTGGGCCACTTAGCATTCATACATCACATACATTCACCATAAAGCACAATGAAGTTCATAGTTTGAGGAGTATTCTGTCAGTGACGCCATCATGAGTGGAGCAGTCAGGTATTTACTGGAGCATCTGGTCACAAGACGAGGAAGATGCCATGTTTATGCAACAGACGTTACCAGCATTTCTTGGAGCTTGATAAAGGTTGCATTGTGGATCCGGCTGTGATTATAGTGTGCAATTGCCCTGCATGATTGGGGCATACAATTGTCACAGTAGCCTGATACTTGACCCAATGGGTCTTATGTGGTGGGAACCGTTGTAATTTATGTGTGTGTGCGCATACACCTTTTATGAATGGGTCTAGATATATTTTTTTGTGTTCATTTCTTTCCCCAATCAATGCATGAACCATGACGACATTTTTACTGTTGTGAATAAGCCATCAAAGCAGGAGCTCCAGAGGGTAACAAGGGGACAAAACAAAAAAAACCCACAAAAAACTTAATGTTAAGAAGTTTACAATAAACAAAATTACTGGTAGAATCCAGGCAGAGAGATACCATGGAAAAACAAGCAGAAGCAGAGTTGACTGGTTATTCTAGAGAGCCTGTTCTAAACTAAGCTGATGATGGTAGTCTGAACCAACTTTCCTTTCACGAATGAGCTTCAAACATACCTTGGGTTTACTTTTTTTTTTTTTTTTTTTTTTTTTTTTTTTTTTTTTTTTTAACTTTGTTTTTATCTGAAAAGGTTAGAGAACATATAAGAAACCTTTTAAGATGTCTCAAATTAGAGATAAAATCACAAGTCATCCTAAGGTGAAGGGTTCGTTTAAGGAAGGCTAAATGAGATCAAATACTGGAAACCACATCGTGCTGCTGTTTTTTTTTTTTTTTTTTTTTTTTTTTTTTTTTTTTTTTTTTTTTTTTTTTTAAATTATGTCAAATCACCAAAAAAAGAGCATTTGTACTTTTTTTTTTTTTTTTTTCACTTTTTGTGGCCATTTTTTTTCCATTTAATTTGCCCCACAGTGGATATGGTATATTGACAATTTTTCACATAGCTTTTTGTGCCCTTCATCCATCATTTTAACAGCTGAACTGTAATCAAAAACCAGTGGAGATACTGTAAGTTTGAACCTCTTTAATCACAGCCGAATGGCTTTTGCCCATTATGGCTGCTTCCTTATTCTAATTACCCTGATTTAATAAGTGCATTTGCTTGCAGTGACAGACACGCATCCCAAACTGTTATGACTGTCATTACCCGGCTGCAGCATTTTTCAGCCAACGCAGTTCCCATTTTTGCTTAATTAGACTTTGCTAAATGTTAACAGATAAAGCCTGGGTGAGTAAGTCGGTCTGCGTCAGATTTACACCCGAGCTGAGCAGATGGCAATAAATTAGAGATGAGAGAAAGACAAAGAAGAAATGATGTGGTGGGGGGGGGAACTGAGTCGGTCCTACTTTCCTTGCATAATACAAACAGGTTTGTTTGGTTTTTGTTTTTCAAATCAACAATTGTGAAGTCGGTGCCTGTCCACCCCCTCTCAACCTTCCCTCTGTTTTCTTTTTCTCCAGTCTTCTGATTAGGTGCTAAATTTGAAAAATACTGTGGAGTGCTGTTATAATGTAGCTTTTTGTATTCAACCTCGGGATCAGAAGGTTTTCATCCAGGAGCAGTCTTCAAAGCAAACATGGTGGTTCTGTTGAGTCTATCTACCCACTGCATCAATAAGACAGCTAACATTTCTCTCAAAAGTCTCTCCTCTGATTAATGTGAAGGAAAGTTTTGAAAATGTGTACTGAATACACATCATGAATTCATTGAAATCACTGTGGTTCCAGAATTGTGCCGCTCATGCTGGCAGCATGTTGGAGTAGCTCTACTACCATAGTTCTCATTTGTTTTACCATTGGACACTTGCTTCAAGGAAGCAGAGCAGGACCAAAGAGCAGAGAGAGAAGGAGGAAGTTAAAACCATCTCTTCCATCGATCATAATGGGCAAGGACAATATTTCCAGCTGCAACTTCTCTCTGCCAGGATTTCTAACCATACAGCCAGACAAAGATTTTAAAAAGGAGCAGCAAAAGCAAATGGGGTGGATTAGCACTGCTTCGCAGCAACAGCTGTTGTCATTCAGGACATGTTGCTGTGAAATTTAGTCTCTGCTGCCTGGACGTTGAGCTGTTGGCATGTCATGACAGTCATGAGTATGTCATACAGGAAGTCTTCAGTCAGAGGCTTCTTCAAATTCATTGGAAGACTAACAGAGATTCTTTTTGCCCAGAGAATCGCCATCCACAGATACTTGGATGATATGAGTGACATTTAATTTCCCTTTGGAATAAAGTATTTTTGAATTGAATTTAAAGTCTTAATAGAAGTTAACTATCTGGAACAAAGTTGTTTTCAAACATTTGCAGGAAACTTCCGTGTGAAACAAATAACACTGGTATGAATGTTCCATTTGAAACGAGTGCTTGAAAGTGTGACTGAGCATTTTTTAATGCTGTCAGACCTGCAGTTCCATTTAAGATTTGTGTAGCAGAAACAGATTTGGGCATCAAAGTATTCCATTGAGACAAACTGAAAATCAATGTTGCCCCAGGAGCAAAGTGGTGAAAGAACCGCTTTTATTAGGAATTAGTTCCTTTAAATGAAGGCTAAAAACCCACCTGTTTAGAGCTGCCTTTGATTAGTAGTAAGTGGAACATTGATCAGTATTTTTGAATTATATTTGCTTGATATTTGCTTGATGATCTTTGATTTTGATGCATTGATATTTTCTTGATGATTTTGCTGTAAGCTTGCTCGATGATTTTGATGTGTAGTTGATTGATGTTTTTATGATGTAAAGCACTTTGAACTGCCTTGCTGCTGAAATGTGCTATACCAGTAAACTTGACTTAATATGCCTCCTATTTATTATTATTTTTAATGACATGGCTCTGATTTAGAACTAGGGTGCTGGAAAAGCAAACCATTTTTGTACAGAACCAGACCTTGGCTCTTGCACCAAACATAGTTAGGCACTGGTCTGTTTGGTGGAAAGACCCCATGAGTGTAAAGTAATGAGTGTCTAGCTGAATAAGCACTTAACGAAACAGAAGGAATGGGGAAGTGAAAGCTCTAGTTTTGGCCCTTGGTCAATCCATCAGAACCTTCTACTGTATCCTTCCAATAAGGTCAATAGCTAATTTCATGAGTTCATTTAAAAATCTGTTTCCCCTTAATGCATAGAAACAATTAAATGTTTTTTTTTTTTTTTTATCAGTGGTGTTTGGCCATGAAAGTACATTTTGCTCAGTGCATTTTCTACATTAGTAGATAGAGAAAGTAAAATATAAACTTCATTTTTGTGACCGTGGGAATTGTTAAACAAGTCTCAGAAAACGGAACCTGAGTCACATTCTGTCACAGAGCATTTAAGCTAAATTTATTCAATCTGTTGCTCAGATATTTTTCTTTTTCCTCTGCGTTTGTCCTGACTGAGGCCACCCAAAGAACACCTTATCATTTAATTATCCAAGACACTCTGTAGAGATTGTCCATGCACAGAGGGCTGTTGCTGCCTAATTAAGTGTCTGTGATGGTGTACAGCTGACATTTTTTGCAGCTGGAGGATGGCGAAGAACCGAAAACAAATTAGACCCACTTGGTATGCACTATCGGCAAACAATGTGAGGTTCATGAATATGAAAATCAGGACTTGATGTTTGTGGTAAATACCACACATAAATGAAAGGGAAAAACTTAGCATTTAGGGTCACATTTCCAACTTTTTAGAATTTAATGTTGTTAGACAAAGATGTAAGATAGAAAATGATTAAAGAAAAACAAATGGTCTGGTTAATTGATACATTTATCATCTCTTTTTGTTCTCCATGGAGCTCAGCTATTGTTGTTTTAAATATGATACATTGGGATTCTGTTATACATCTTTCCATACAGATCCAGCCTAAGTGTTTAACTGCACAATTTTATTCAAAATACATGCACATTAGTCTCTTTTTTTCCAGAACAAGATTCATCGCCATGGTCTTTCTATTACCACAGTAATCTAAATGCAAATTTTAACTGTCCCTTTTTTCCACCAAGATGATGCTTCTGGCACAGCTTGAGCACTGGAATTGAGATGTGTTTTCCTGCTCCCATTCCAGCTCCGTTACATGGAAATTTAGCTCTGGATAAAAACTGCTTACCATGTGGATGTTTGTACAAAAAAGGGAAGTTGTCTGTAATTGAATAAGAAAGATGCCTTTTAGTAAATCAAAAGATTTTCAAGGAGTGTTGACTTTTGAATCAATTTAATGATGCAAATAGTTTGTCATTTTTAATAAACCTATAATATTAATCCACATGCATTAGATTAAAGTCAAATACAGAGTTTTTCCTCTCAGTAAAATGTCACTTTCTTTGCAGTTTCAGTTTTGAAACACAGCGTGATTTCCCCCAGCTGCCCAGCGCACACTGATATGGATTGGTCGCAGTAAAAAGGCTTTATCACTCCTGCCTCCCTTCCTGCCCCATCATCAATTTTCCCTGCATGAGTATAGTCCTGAGTGACACCTGGTGAGTTGCTTTCTCCTATCTCCTCCTCCCTCTGCACTGTAAATACATACACAGTGTAGAAGCCAGTCGTGCCTGTCCTCGTAGTGTAATTTCAAACCTGTGCGCTGGTGGCCTAATATACCAATAACCTTCCTCTGCACATTGCTGCTGAGCTATTCTCCATTACTGTGGTCTTGGATCACTTTTTCTTATCTTGTGAATTAGGGCAGTGATGACTGAGTATCTGGATACATACGAGTTAAAGTCACAAAGTCACTATGCAAGCAAGAAATGGTCTGTAATTCCTTCTGGATATTACATTATTTGCATTATTTACTTTAATAAATAAAATCATAATTTAAAAAGACGAGGAGGGGTGTATTGTGCAAAATCGACTTTATTGAACTTTATATCACATTATGTTATTCCCTCAGGAAAAAACACACCCAAAGTGTTGCTTTGACACTTTATGCATGTTTGAGAAATCCTCGAATCTCCTGTTACAGCCATTCAGGGGTGCCTAAACAGCTGCCCATACAATACACCATATATTTATTTTATTTCATGATTGAGTTGATGAAATTTTGCCATTTTCTCTGTATTTGTTATGTTTGGGCATAGCATTGGCACTGGATTAGATGTTGATGTGCAGATTAACTCTAATTTTCTAAATTTTCTCTGTAAAGAAGTTGGCAAATTCATTGCAGGCCCTGGTAGAGTGGAATTCAGTTGCTACAGGGGAGTTTGTCAACCTGTCAACTATGGCAAACAGGGCACGAGCATTCTTGATGTTTTTGTTTGATTTCTGCAAAGAATGTTTCCCTTGAATGTTTTATAGATGTGTGATGACTTCGCAGTCTGTCTTTGTTGATTTCATAATACACTTGAAGTGGAGTTTTACACCATTGACGTTCAGCCCTTCGACAAAGGCTTCTTACACTTCTTATTAGCGGAGCACTTATGCATTGAGATTTCTTCCTACTAGACACAACATTCATTTTAACGGGAGCAATGGACTCAATGATGTCTGAAATTTTAGAATGGAAGTTATCTACCAACTCATCTACTGGGTTACAGTATTGAGGTGAGGTGGAAGAGTAAACTTGATTAAAAGTTTCAGCTGTGTTTTCCATAAAAGAATGTTTTGTAACAGCATCTGTTTTGCTAAGTGAGTCAACGGAAACTGTACTTTCAAAGAAAACAGAAAAATGTTCAGACAGAGTGACATCAATTACAAAGACCTTGGAAACATTAACACCCTTATTGATAATCAAGTCCAGAGTGTGTCCTCAATTCTGTGTTGCCTGTTTAACATGTTGAAAGTATGAAAAGTGCATCACAAATGTGACATAGTTCAAAAATTAAATGATCTTCCAAGAATAACTTGATCATACACTAACAGGCTTCTTTATGATGTGGCTCTTTTATAGGCAGAGAAAATGTAAGGCTGCAAAACAGTATGCATGAAAGTTAAGTGAAGGCCATGTTCAGACAGATGTAAGAAATTTTCTTACTAATAGCTGAATTGTGAGACCATATTGGTCAACTTAATCATCATGACAAAAGAAAAGCTATTTTGTTTTTCATGTTTATCTTTTAATTTGTGAAATATCACATTTGCTTTTTGATTAGTTCCCTGGACTTGGAAATTATGTTGACTTGCCTGAGCTTTTTTTCTTTTTACCAATGCTAAAACACTTGATGTTATAATAACTCTTGACTAACCTGAAGTTATACCAGTGGAAATCTCTCAGCTGTTTTGACAGAATTTCTTGTCACATCATTTCCTGCATAATAGCAGGGATGTCATCCATCTGAAGAAAGCAATAGATTGAACAACTGCAACAGGAGCAGCCTTACACTTTAAGTTTGTGGTTTTCTAAAAATGTTAAATCCGGGATATCCCTGGCCACAACTGACCTGCTATTTTTTATTTATCTTTTATTTTGCCAGCAATAAAAACTAACTTTCTTCTTACAAGAGAATTTTTCCTTTTTTTTTTTTTTTTTTTTTTTTTTTTGCTTACAAACGATTGAATAATAAAAGAAAAAATCTTTCAATCTGCTGCAGCTAAGGCACTGGGACATAAGTACTTCTTAGAAAACCTTTCATATGAAATTGAAACTGTCCCTTCAAGTGTCGAGCAATGTTTTGATGTTGAGAAAGTCAGGAGTTTATTTAAAGGTCAAAGCAAAATGTCAGATATTGACGCAGTTCTGGCAAAACAGACCTGGACTCTTATGAGAAAGTCAAAACAGCAAGGAAAGAGAAAAGTGACAGTTTGGATGTTTACTTTTTTTCCCCATAACTTACCCTTCCTTTTCTATGTATATATTACGTATTTAAATATATACATAGGGAAAATATTGTTAATAAATATGCTTTCAAAAACTTAAAAGCAAACCTGCATTAAAACTTTCTTAGTACTTGTTTTTTTTAAGAGCATTTACTAGGATTTCATAAATTTTTTTTTTTTATCAAGTGAACGACACCAATTAAAATGTTTTCTAAATCATAATTGTCAATTGATTAGGTCTGTTAAGGGCTAAAAATGTCACGTCAATACATAGGTCATTAATAAAATCTGCAAATATGTGATCATTTCAATGAAATTAGAAATGAATCAATGATTGTATAAAATATGTGTGAAAATCATGATTGTAGAATTCATTAAGATAATTTCAAGATATACTTATTTGTTTTTGAATTGGGCTAAATAATGCTTAAAGTTTTTAAGAAAGTTAGTTAATTTACAGAGCAACATACATGAAGATCAATCAGATGTTTAGTTGTTTTTTTTTTTTTTTTTCATGAGCTGTAACACATGAAATAATTAAATACAGTGGACCGCCGGTTTTTGCAGTGGTTAGGGAGCACAGTCACCAACAAATAGCTAAAGTTTGTGAATAGTTGAGACTCCCTCTAAAAATGCCTCTAACTACATGCACAATGGAAACCGTTTTGGCTCTACTGCAGAAGCTACCATCCCACGGTCTTCCTTATTACCGCTCTGGGGTGGTTCAGCCAGTCAACACTAAGGAAAATAGATGCTACTTTTGGATTGGGAGCTTTGCAATCGCCAGCCAATATTATGCCAAGTTGCATTGTGCCTTTGTAGTTCAGCTCCCCAAGCTGTATTTTCTTGTTTTTAGGTATGCTCTATGAAAAGATGCATGAATGTGCAAATAGGCAGAGGTCCATTGTAGATATTGAAATAATTACAATGAATTCAAATTTTAATAGATTTTTATTGATTTAATATTTAATTTTGTATTGCAGTTGTGTACTGACAACATTTAAGGAACTACAGAAACCTTTTCATGTATATTTGGATTGATTTATATTTAAATTTTCACATGTATAACTATCACTTTTAGGATTCTAGCATTTTTGTTCCATGTGAAACTTTTTTTGGTGGAGGGGTGATTCAGCTTTCAATCAAAGGCATTTTTACAAAAATAACACAGAATAAAGTTAAAAATCATTACAAAGCAAACTGAATTGGTGCCATGACTGCAGAAGAAAGTACCTGATGAGGGCAAGAGGGCTCTCTTAGTTGAGGCTAATTAGCTGTTTTACACACTCTGCTCACTAATTGTGCTGTCTCTGTGTTGTTTTTGGATCTTTAATGGGGTTTTAATGTCTGAGGCAACATTTTGGCTCTTTGACCAAGCAGGTGTGCAATAAAAGGAATTAAATAGCTTCTTCATACCACTTATAAACCTGACAAACATGAGAAATACTGTGACACAATTTGGGTTCTGTGATTGATGATGTGTATGACAGGGACCTTGTCAGCTGTAGTTTAATGAATCACACTTTTCCCACAATGATCCCTTGCCAGGACTCTCTCATTGTTGTATTCTTCCAGCCATTTAACAGTCTGGGAAATCGGCGGATAACATGATTATATCGCCCAGGGCTAGAAGCAGCCAGTGTTCCCGTTTCGTGCAATGGCCATTGTTGAATGCTGACAATCCAATAAAAAATAGCCAAACTGTTGACAAATGATAGCCTGTGGGTTCTGCAATGTATTTTTTTCCTCTTGCCTATCTTCTTCCCTCTGAAGCATTCTTAACTAAAGCCCACTCAGTGGTTATTAGGCAGGATTATGCAGAACACTGATAATAATCCTATTTGTTCAAGTTACAAACATGCTTGACTGTTTTATATTTGAGTTGAGCCATTTGGGGTAAGGGCAGAGGCCATTAACAATCTTGATCATTGCTTTATATTTTTAAAACAGTCCACAGTCCACATCAAAAAACATGGGTATGTAAAATATATGATCTGTAAGCAGCTGATTATGTTATTGCTGTTGTTGTTAGAACAGTTGTACTCACTGCGATATTAAGATGATCCAATAAACAAAAAGTGGAATAAAGTAAAATAAGGATTTGGGTTGTAACAATATCACTGTGGCCTTATGTTGGAACTAACGTGGACCAGACAGCCCTCATAGACACATTGCAGAGGATCCCATTTACCAAATCCTATTGACCCTGGAAGGGTGCCGCTTATTGCACAATATGAACATTTTAGAAAACCCAACTTTCAGACTTCAGCAAGTACTTTTAATGTTGCATCTACGAGGCAACTTCTATGTCTGCTGACTCACTGTTTTGACTGAATGACGGAAACTCTGGCAAATGCCTGTTAACGTTATCGTTTTACTCAAGTCTAAATTACTAAAAGTGACAGGTATTGACTCTGGAACACTTCCAAATATTGTAAAATCACAACCCAAAATTTTAATGAATTTCATTGAGATTTTGTGATAGATCACCCTATTGCCCCTTATTTGATTTGTCACAAGTTACAAGTAGGACAACTTATTGATTTCTTTAGAACAGTGGCTTTCTCCTTGTCACTGTTCCATTAAAGAAAGATCTGTAGGGCACATATTCAATAGCTACACTGTAAACACATTGATCCCACCTGAGCTGTAGCTCTCTACAGCTCCTCCAGAGTTAAAATGGACCTTCTTTCTCCTCCTTCAATTAATGCTTAGGTTGTTCTGTTTGTCTGTTTAGGTCGATAGCCAAATTTTAGAAATTGACAGGAAGTCCTTTCAGACTTGAAATTCTGCATTGGATTTTATTTTAGGGTATCGGAGGAAAGGAGGTTGGATGCACAGGACACTTTAGGAATATTTGTAGAAAAAAAAAAAAAAAAAGATCAATGCATCCCAATAAATTCCATTGAAGTTTATTGTTTTAATATGACAAAATGTGAAAAATTCCCAGCGGTATAAATGCTTGTCTAATACTGCCACCTGCTTTAGACTTGGTCACTTCTTGCTAATCTATTCATTTACACATCCATCACTGGTTTTCATGTTTACCAAATTACGACCAAATTGGACCAATTTCTTTTGGTGCTTGACTTTTTATGTCAGTTAGTGTATGTCCACTATTTACATAGTAACATAAAGTTAACTGTCTGCCATTTATTCTGCAGCAGGAGAAGATTTAAAAGAAAACAAATTACTTAAAAGCATCATGTCCAGCATTTTTCTTTTATCTGCAAACGACCAAATGCTGATCTCTCTAGTTTAAAGAGAACTATCTTAACAGCTAATGAAATCTTAATAGCTTGTCTTGTTCTGAGTGTTTTTCTATTTGTAGTCAGTCTTTGGCAAACAGAGGCAGAAAAACACTGTCTTTGTCCTCAATCAAAGCAAGATCCACAGAGATAAGTAATGTCCACCAAGTTAAAAGGTGTTTTCACCAAGGCCGAACCCAATTTCCTGTTATGTCTTCTATACCTTGGGTGTTAATTTGAAATAAAGAGGTGTGGTGGTTACAACTTTCCCCCGGGGAATGGAACAAGTGTACAAGAAGCCATCTGCAGGTACATTTTAAAATGCAATATTTTCTGGTACACTTTTGATAACGACTTTAGTGCATGACTACATTTAATGAAATGGCAGACTTTAAGTGTGACATTTTAATCATTAAATAAAAAAAAAACTGGACTACAAATTCTTGAATGTAAGGGCAGCCAGTGGATATTGATGTTGACTGATTTTGACCTATCCCAGTTCAATGATATCCAGCAGCATTTAAAACTTCTGTAGATGTGCACGGGAGGACCTACTAACTCCTGTATGAAAGGGTGAACAGTGAACCTCTGCCTGTTAATGGTTCAGTATTCACAGATTCACCCGTTTGCTGATTTTCTTTTTTTCGTAGAGCATATATAAAATGCTTAAAAGAAGATGCAGCTTGGGAAGTTGAAATATGTAGGCACAGTGCTACTGTATACACTATGGGCTGGTATTTGCAAAGCAGCCGAACTAGGAGTGCCATTCATTTTACTTGCCGCTTGTTGGCTGTACCCTCGAGTGGAGATAAGGAAGAGTTTATGCATATTAAGGTATATTTGGTGTTTAAACTATTAATATAGGCAGTTAGAAACATTTTTAGAGGGGGTCTCAAGTGTTTGCAGATTTTAACCATTTGTGGGCGGTTCTGGTCCCTAACGTCTGCAAGTACAGGGCATGCACAGTATAATTGTATAGCTTAGGCCAGAAATCTGGATGAGACCTTCACCTTCAAGGACACAAAGACAGTTACAAAATCAGCCTTCTATCACCTGAAGAACATTTCCAGGATTAAAGGACAGATCCCCCAATAAGATTTTCGAAATTCATCCATGTGTTTACCTCCAGTTGCATTGATTACTGCAACAGTGTCTTCACAGGTCTATCCAAAAAAACAGACAGGTGCAGCTGATCCAGAACGCTGCTGCTCATGTTCTCACTAAAACCAGGAAGATAGCGCACATCACCCCAGTTCTAAAGTCCTTACACTGGCTTCCTGTAGCTCAGAGAATAAACCTTAAAATACTTTTGCTAGTTTATAAATCACTGAATGGCTTAGCACCAAAATACATTAAAGATCTGTTGTCATTGTATCAACCTTTCAGACCACTCAGGTCTTCTGGTTCTGGTCTGCTCTGCATCCCCAGAACTAGAACCAAACATGGAGAAGCAGCCTTCAGCTTCTATGCTCCACTAATCTGGAACAATCTTCCAGAATAATGCCAAACAGCCAAAACAATGAGCTCCTTTAAATTAAGACTAAAAGCCCACCTGTTTAGAGCTGCTGTTGACCTAAAATAACAGGAACATTGAGCAACATATTTCATAATTATGTTCATAATTATATGTCTGCCAATTCTTTAAAAAAAAATCCAATTAGGATTTGAACAAACAGTGAGGAAACTTAATTTAGAGAAAGGTCAGTATTATTATTGAGCAACTCAAATCAATACACTTTTATTCAAAAAGACAAACAAATGGATGATGAAATGAATGACTTTTTTTATTCATTTCATTTATGTCCTATTTCATGGTAAATTGAATTTCTTCCATTTTTTTTATCAATGCCATAGTAAATAACAAAGACTGGGAGTAACTACACAGTAGTCAGAACAGCACATTAGCATATAGATTTATTATCCAGAAGCTATGTAGTTTCAGTTGGATTTTTAATTACTCTGTGTGACAAAGGACGAATCTGATGATGGCTTCGGCATGGACGTTTTATTATGAAACTTTCAGCACAGACCTCCAGATCTTGGCCTGATAACCTCGTGTAAATGTTCACTGAGGTGGATTTCAGTAATTCGAGACGGATGTGCATCAGATTGCGTATCTGGCCAACGTGCCACCAGATGAGGAGGAAGACATTCTGTTACAGATTCCTTCTGTTGAGTCATCACTGATCATTGTTTAACGGTCATTGAAAATTGTGTTCCACTGTTTAAAATGAGCCTTCATTATGTGTAGTTGCATCCAGCATAAAATTTTGCTGGATAATATGCCAATCTTTTAAAATGGTCATAAAATGTGAATCTTTCCCCAATTTTGCTTTGAATATTCTGGAATAGTTAGATTTTCCTACCAGCTCTACATTTTTATAGATTTTCTATTATGTGCAGAGGCTCGATTGTGAATAGCTAAACAAATGCCCCTTGAGCTTGAAAATCAATACGCTTCCCCAGCTGTAATTGTCAGACTGTTGGCACAGCAAATTTTGCTCTCAAATGAAATCCTCTCAAGCTTGTTATTTGATGAATGACGAGGACTTTGTGGTACTCAGTGATGCTCTTTTTGCACCTCATCCTTGCAAATAGATTGACCTCTCTCAAGAGAAAGTTTTAGAAAAATGTGCAAAAATGATCCTCAAGCATTTGCAAATAAACAGAGCAATATTGATTGTCAGAATCTAACTGCCTTACGGTGTAATTTTAAAGTCTGTTATGAGCTTTATGAACTGCTCAACACATGACTCAAATGCTGCCTGCTTGTTATTAAAATAAATCCTCACTACACATGCTTGCATCACAACATGGAGCCATTCCAGTTCAGTTTGTGTTAACATTCAGTTGATTGCAGATGCCAGGTCATCCATTCTGGCTTGGAAATGGAAATGGGTAGTGGCGCCAAAATGAAACGTGATACACAAGCAGGTATAAATTTCAGCTAAATATTTAAATAGAGATGTCATTACTTTGGTTAGCCAAGCATATGTGTCATGGCTTAGATTTGCTGTCTGTGTCAGGTGGCCGTTTAAATTGACCAGGGATGTGCAACTGAATGCATGAGTATGAGAAATTATTGCGTTAGAGTCAATGTCTTAGTTTCTATAGAAGGCCTGTTGTTAGCATTTAGAATAGAAAGTCTGTAAAAATGGGGGAGTAGACTGGATCTCTTAAATGGATAAGATAGCAATGTCAGCCATATGTGCTGAAACAATGTAGATGACTAAACAGGGTTTTCATAACTTACTGAATTTGACTGTGTTGAACTGGAACGTGATTGAATTACAACCCAAATTTGATTGTGTGTATCTAATTGGAAAGGATTGAATTGTTTCTAACTTGATTTCCTTTAGATGTTTTGGGTTTAATGAAACATATGGGCTAGTATTTCAGGCTAAATGTTGAGGATTTACAAATTATAAATTGTTTTTTTTAAGAATGTCATAATCAGTGTGGCATATTTCAGATTTGACCAGTCTATAAACAGTGAACTCCGGTATTCACAGGGATTAGGGACAACAGCCACCTGTGAATAACCAAAATCCACAAATACTTGAGAACCCCTCTAAAAACGCGTACAACTGCCCATTTTAGTTGTTCAAACACTAAAAATACCTTAATATGCAATATTATGCACAATAGAAACCATCTTTGCACTAGTGTAGAAACTAACATCCACAGTCTTCCTTTTTTGCGCTCTTGGGGGTACACCCTATCAGCACCGAGGAAAATACATGACGGCTGTTGACCAGCTTTGCAAATGGCGGCCAAATAGTGGGTCAAGTAGCATTGCAGTTTGGTTTTTCAGCTTCCCAAGCTGCATTTTCTTTGAGATATTTTACATATGCTGTACGAAAGAATCAGCAAACATGCTGATTTTCAGTGAATAATTTGGAGTTACACTCCACAAAAAAATCAGCAAATCCTGAACCGCTTGTAGGCAGAGGTCCACTGTATTGCGTATTCTCATTTCAGTTTAAAGTTGCCCTTACCAAAAAATGTTCTTATTTGTGTGTTTTTATGCATTGAAAAAAGTTTCAAAAATCTCAAATACAGGCTTTGAAAAACCTTTGTTTAGTATTTTTTTTTTTTTTTAGATCTTAAAGAAGAACTCAAATCAAATGCAGTCCAGACTGCATTAAAATTGTGACATAGCCCTTTAATTTAGTGCAGTTTGGAAGCCAGCATTAGCATTGTTGGTTATTCTTGGTATTCTCTGACCTTTTGAATTGTTTTCATCTGGTCTGTGTTTTGTTTTTTTTTGTTTTTTTCCTACAAAGTAACAAAATCTTGACAGATTTTGACAATTTAAACAAGGTGGAAATTTCTAAAAATGTTCAAGGACTACTTCTATACCCACTTCAAACATACATATAGCTGGACATTTAGCATATAGTACTCAGCTCCATCCTCAGGGCTCAAAGTAAAAGCTTGTACAGATGCAGCAACCCTAAAGCACTGCCCCAGATGGGCTCCATTATTACAAGAAATGTGGTGGCACGAGATCTGATTTCATCCCTTTTGGCTGTTTTTGTGGTTTTCTAAGCAATGTGATGAAATCGGTTGGGAAATGGCTCAACTTGCACAGCCCTACCTACTGGTCAGGTTGAACTCATGAATGTGATTTAAATGTTTTGGTCTACACATTTTATTTATCAATATATGTGTCCCTGAGCTGGATACCGATAAATAATTCAAAAGATAAACCAATGTTTTTTTGTTCAAAATGATTTAAAATTGATGCAGAAATATAGACCTGGAGCCTGGAACAATAAAATCACTTCTGTAAAACAGCCTGGCTGATTTTTCCTTTATTGGACTGATGTCCTTGAAATGAAACCTCCAGACAAAGCACTCTGCACCTAATTTTATTAAACAGTGGGTTTCGCCAAGTCAGTGAACCTAAAATGAGGCAGTTGAACTCCATGATCTCCTGTTACTATAGATGAGGGGGAGAGCAGTTTGGAGAGCATATCAACCAGGTTACTGTGCTACTGCTTCCAAGTTGACCTAGATTCCCTGACTTCCATTGTTTTAGACCTGTTCTGTTGTACATTTTCTGCTTGGCTGTGCTGCAAAATAAAAGTCAAAGTAACTGAGAAACAAAGCAAATATCTCTTTCATGCGGTTATGGGTTATTAGACACAGACTCGCATTAAGCCTAGTCTCATTATCGGGGTAAAGATAAACTCAGAAAGCATTAGGGTCGAGCTCACTGATGTATAGTTATGATCAGCACATTCGTTATGCTAATGGATGTTTGTGTTTTCTATTTATGCTGCAGCCTAATGGTGATCTTCAGCTGTGTGTTTGTGTGCGTCAGTGTGTGTAATTCACGCGCGGCATCTTGGTGGTGCAGACTGCTTTATGTATGATGAGTTGACAGACAAACATGGGAGTAAACATCACCTCAAAGCTTTTCATTGACTTTTCAAGTGTTAGAAACTTGACGGTCCCAACCACACCATTTACAGACTAATGGGCTATTACGCACATCACACACAGAGGAAACTTAGTGTAATAACCACCTAATTAATTATTGAAGATCAAAGGAATGCAAGCAGAAGAGAGGCTGTTTAGTATTTTTGCCTTAGGCGGCCCTTGGTGACCGCAGCATGTGATCTAAAATGATACGGCTCACGGAATCCCATCTACCTCGCCTTTAGCAATAAGCACTGCAAGCTATTGATGTTTGCAGTATTGCACTCTGCACTGCTGCTGGGTGATATTACTCTCAGATAAGTGCCTGCAAAAAAGGCCCACTTTAACCTGTGATACTTTTTGTGCAAATAGGAGAGGCCCCACTTTGAGAAGCAGGGCCTTTACAAGGCTGTTTTGCAAGATAAAATCTTGAGAAGTGTTCAGTCTCCTATATTTCTTTGGTTGCCACCTCCCATTGGCTCTGAATGCTGCAGATGGGATGGGGCAAAGTTAAAACTGCATAAAGACGGGCAGGGATTTGACCCTAAAGTCAGATGAATACCCACTATGCGCAAATAAACAGCTGCTACATGTCTTTTATTTATTGTAGGATAATCTCTTCCTTTGAGAGTTTTATCTCTGGCCACAATTTGACTGCCATGCCTCTCCGGCTCCCTGAGATTTGTTTTCAGGCTGTCAAGCCCTTATTTCAAATCACAGATAATCTAACGAAGCCTCCGCTGAGCCGCACTATTAAACTGGAGTGCCCTGACCTCAGTAAGATACTTGAGCTGCATTTTTCAGCACTTAATTAAAGTGACAAGAGATGTATTTCCAGAGTGTTTGCTTGAAGTGTTCTTATAGGTATGACAAAATGGAATTTTGTAACTCTGCATTGAGTTTCAACACATTTGAGGGCATTTAAGAGCCTACAGTGAAGTGTTCTGTTTAACTTGCCACCTACACTTATTGCTATTGCATTAAATATACAAAAAAGTGAATGGTGCAAAATTCATTGGGTTTTTTGGTAAAACTAGAAAATTTCAACCTCCGTGGCATCAAATATCCCTGCTGACATTCACTTGGGGTCTATATGAGTAAGAAAGGGTTTACAAATGAGCCCCAAATGGGGTTATCCCCAGGTTGCACTACTGCTTCATGATGTTTATCTATACAGGTTAATGCAGGGCATGTTCTGATAAAAATTGGGACCCATATGGCCCCAAAATGTGGTAATCAATTTGAATTGATTCTAATGCATGTTAAAAATTACTGTTTTGAAGAATAGCAGTGCAGCTCCTAACCATAAATCGAAACAACCCATCCAGCTTGTACATTTAGCTAAGAAATGATGCAATACATGGGCTCAATAGGGGACCTTCGATTGATTGCATAATGGTTTCATGCTGATTGTCTATATGGGTTTGATGTAGGACAACTCTGGCTTAAAAAGGAGGACCTATCTGGGGGTTAGATATTTTGCACAGTGTGAACTGATTTGGATATTCTTTTAGGAAAACTGAAAAATTTCTGAAGAAGTTTTAAAGTGTACCAATGGGTACAGCCCATCAGCCCAATTTGCAGGCAACATCCACATATGGGGTCTTTTTAAGTAACAAGGGGAGTAAAGAAAAAAAATGCCCCCAAAAGCGATTGTCCAGGGTTTAAAATATGACTGTTACTTACTGCCCTTTACAAGTTTAATTCAGGACAACTCAAATGGGGGACTTGTATGGACTGTTTTGTTCAATTTGAACTGATTTTTGAACTGAATACCCATTTGAGAACAACTTAGACCTGCATAGGGAGCCTGACTGGCTTGGCAATATGGGTTGTAAGAAGCCTACCATAAGGCTAGGCAAACTTCATACTGCTAATAATGGAGCTAATTGTTCATTTAGCTCTTTAGTGTTTTTGTGAACTTTGAAAATGTTTGGCACACTTAGCTTCTGCTAAATTAAGTTTTCCGGATAAATTCTAAAGCGCTAATTTACTTGGCTGTTTTGTAAACTTTCAATTGAAAAAAGTTCAGTATCTGTGTTGAAGTTTTTGTTGTCAAGTTTATATTCATGTTCTTATTTTGAAGTGGGTGAATGTTGTTGACACAGCAGTTCCATTTCCTCTCCCCACATTCTCCACCCGTGATGCGGTGCAGCAAATAATGTTTTTTCTGTACCCAGAATACATCTACAGTAAACAGTTTAAAATCTACTGATGTCCTGTGTGCTTCTGACCTAAAACAACCAATCAGAGCCAGGAGGAAGGTCTTAGTGCTGTCAGTCAGCTTCATTTACTCGCTGCTAAATGTGCTAATGGCAGAGAAACAACTTATTGTCGCAGGGAAATCGTTTATCCATCGTCATCAGTGGTCATGCTAGGCATGAGCATTCACAACAGTCTCTGCTAGCTGCAGTGCATCAGAGAGTAAGGGTGGAGGGGGGGTGAGCAGCGCCACTCAGAAGGTCGTTGACCGCGCTAAGACCAGCGCTGCAATTTTTTATTTTTAATAAAAATTACATACTGCAGCTTTAAGGGTTAGCGCAGCAACTTTTTGTTAGTGGTGCCCATCACTGCTATATAGCCCAAGCTAATTCATTACATTACACATGTTGGCTCCAGTGCAACAATTTCTTTCTGCCAACCCAATTATAATTTGAAAATTCCTCATTTATGGATTAGTATGAGATGAAGCACCAAAGAGCTATGCCTTACTGTCTCCCTGAGTTTTGTTTTTCAGGCCATAAAGTCCCTATTTCAAGTCACCGACAGTCTAACGAAGCCTCCACTGAGCTTCACTACTAAACTGGAGGTCTGACCTTAAAGGTGTTTGGAAAGATATTTGAGCAGTGTTTTTTAAGTTATTATAGAATAAATATATATTTCCAGTGTTTGCCTGAAGTGTTCTTTCATGTATGACCAATTGGATCACTCAACTTTTTAATTTCATTCAAGTGAGTCTTAAAGCCTACATGATGTGTCCTCTATTACAGTTATATCTAACACACAAAACGAGATGAATGGTAGAACTCATCAACACGTTTGCCATTTAAAAGGAATCGGCTGCAATATTGATGGGTTTATTTGGTAAAACTAGGACACTGAGTTGTCTTCAATGGTGTCAATGCAGCTACTGCCCATAAATGGCACTTCCCAGCCAAAATGTACATATGTGACCAAACCTGATAATAAATATGTTGAAAAAATGGGTTCCTATTAGAGATAGTCCATGGGTTATATATTTCTACCTGTACAGGTTTGATACAGGGCAACCAGTTATCAAAAGGGGGGATCCAAATAGGCCCCAGATATGTTAAGTATTTTCAACTGATTTCTAAAACCCCATTTAAGACCCAGAATAAATCTATAGGATGACAATCTGGTTTTTCAAATATTGGTTTCATTTAGTAAACTCAAGTATATCTTATAAAATCAGCCTTCTTCTTGCCCAAAGTCACCTGGTACCCATCCAGCCTGAGCAAAAACCTTATTGGGTATACAGGGACATGTTGGCAGGAAACTGATTTGATAATGGATAGCATTTAAGTACAAAAATGTTGAATCACAGGTTATTATGTTGTTTCCTGCCTTTTTTTTGGGGGGGGGGCAAGCCTACAATGCCACTCATTTTGAGGCTAAAATTCTTGTTTTGTTTGATTGGCTGAATAAAAGTTTAAATGTTTTATTAAAGAGATCACAGTATAGGAAAACCTTACCTGGTTTAAAAGAACATTTTGGAGCTGGATTACAAAGGCAGTGAAAATTAGTGGACATGTGGACATTTCAGTCTTTCGTGAGATGATAGAAAATTTCAAGTCCGATAGCAGTATGACTAAAAGAAGATATCAGTGCCTGCAAATTGAATTGTACATGTGGAGATTAATTTATGAACATAATCTATGACAGATGCAAAATATCTCTATGTGACATCACACACCGAGCAGAATATTCTTTGGTAAAGTCTGGAATAAAAACAATCATAGCTTGAGCCATGTTTGTGTAAAACTGGTAAAAGGAATCAAAATGCTCTCAAACGTATGTAAAATGGATCTGCTTCTGTTAAAATATGATCAGTGTTCCTGCTGCAAGATATGGGGGATATCTTACAGCAGGGGAGAGGGATGGGTTTTCTCACCCTTTTGACCAAGGTCCCTTCTTTTTTTGTCAGTGGAGAAAGTTTTAAAATAAATTACTCAAAAATGGCTTCCAAAACTGCAAAATTACCAATCAGTCCACAAGCTCACATGCTAAAAATTGTGACCAACAAAATAGTAGCAAGGGTGCTTAAATGCATTGCCAACTTTAATTAATCCATATTGTTTATTGATAAATGTTTAGTAATTCGGAGAGCTACTCTGGATTGTGTCACAGAGGACCCATGGGCATTTGCAATCAAGCATCACAGTTCAACATTATTAGCCTCAAGCAGTGCTGGCATAATGATTCAGCCAGGTAATATTAAAAGGTACGCTCTCTCAGCCTCTCAGGTGACATAACTTCCTTAATCAAACTGTTATCGCACGAGAGGCCATGGGGAGAGAGAATAATGAGCTAGCAGTATCCCGGATTAAGAATTAGTCTTTTCTGTAATGACTCTGTCTCTTTGGGTCAGTGGTACGTGATGCCATGGCATACAAAAGGGTTGTAAAAGCAGAAAAATGTTTGAGGATGCTACACAGGGGTTTCATGAATCACAATGATGGGGAGAAAATGGAACAAATTTGTTCCTTGTGCTGAGTGGAGGAGTAAATAAGACAGGAATCTGTGTCTGTCTGCTTATAAATGTAGTACTTTCGTTTGTCAGGAAGCTTTCCCTGTGTTCGTTTTATTTCCGTCTTAAGTGTAATAAGGTTTAAAACCTAAACATACAAATTTTTATGAATCATTTATATTTAACACATTATTAAAATCAGTCAAGAGTGAATACTTGACCAACTATGGAGCAGAAATCACGAGGAGAATGAAATATTTAAAATGATGAATTTCAATAAATAATGAAAGATTGTCAAGAGTTGATAAATATATAAAAACGTAGCCATAGGATGTCGAAGTGGCGTAGTGGGTAGAGCAGGGACTCCGTATACAATTTCACAACAAATGTCATCTCAAGGCACTTCATAAAAAATGTCATTTAATTTCAATTCAGTCACACACATATTCCAATTAATTCTAGTTATCAAACAGTTTAAGTTCATGATTCAAATTAAAGTTTTCTATCTCAGGAAACCCAGCAGATTGCATCGAGTCATTGACTTACAGCATTCACTCCTCCTGGACGAGCACGTAGCGACAGTAGACAATCGCTTGGGTTGTCGTTGACTTTACAGCAACCCCTCATACCGGACATGCATATGGTGACAGTGGAGAGGAAACACTCCCCTTTATAACATGAAGAAACATCCAGCAGAACCAGAACCTGGCTCAGTACGAGCGGCCATCTGCCATGACTGACTGGGGATTGGAGGAGAGAGCAGAGACAAAAAAAAACAAAAAAAACAGAAGAACTGTTGTAGGAGTACTTTCTATGATCATGAAAAGTTGGAAGTTAATAGCAGGAGAGGAAGAATGTTATTTGTTGAAGTATTTCAAAGATTTTATTTTGTAGATGGAACAAAAAGATTAACAAACTTTACTCTTTTTGTTTTTTTGTTGTTGGGATGATAAAATGTCTCATTGTGCTGTTTCTCATTCAAATAATCAATAAATAGTCAATAAATAAATATCTGCTTGGTTCTCTGAAGCCATTTGATATCACCAACAAAAAGACAGCCTTGGAGCACATTGTTCACATCCAGTTTGTTTCTGCTTGACAACAAACACATTTTGGTTTTAAAGGGTTGCTCTGTCTGCTTTTCATTCTGAGGTTTAATGACTTCATATAGAACCATGTAACAGGGTTATTCAGAATTTTAAATATTAACAAATCTTTGGCCTTTATGGCATCAGAAGTGGCCCTAAAAGTCCCTCTTAGTCTCTTTCATTCTATTTCTCTCATTCTCTGGAAGTTGCATTGAAATATTGAATACATGAAGTCTAACGCTGACAGATGCCATGAAAGGCTTATGAATAACTTCACATTCTGCACTTCTTCATCTCATCTACTTTTTTTCCCACTTGCAGTTAGCAACTAAACTCTGAAAAGCTGTGTATTGAAGCTGGAGAAGATTACTGTGAATTTCTCAAGAATGAGTGAGTCGTTCCCTCAAAATGCAAACTGTTCTCTGATAATTCTGTGTGGTGAAGTGCATACAAAACTACAGCTCTCTCTCACACACACACACACACACACATACACACACACACACACACACACACACACACACACACACACACACACACACACACACACACAGAGAGGCAGCTTTTATTCAGAACTAACTCTTAGTGTGAGTGGAAAATTAAATCTAAGTTGTGGAGAAAATAAAAGCCTGTTGTCACTTTTGTTGCTCTGTCCTTCACTGTATAGTCATAATATTTGACAGTTGTGCTCAAAACTAAGTGACACGATGTAATTCAAAGAGTTTCAATAGCCTAGAAAGTTTAGATTTCGGAAAAGTCAATTTACCCTGTATTGTTGCACAAAATGATAAGCAACTTTATTTCAGCTGAGTCATATTAGCAAAAGCAGCAGCAAAGCTGTGAAAGACTGCAGCTGAAATTGATCTCTCATCAGTAGATTGGTACAAAAAAGGGAAGATGTCCTTAAAGTCTTCCTGTTAGCAGTAGTTACTTCCTTGAATAAAAAAAAAGCCTGTAGTGACTATCATTTTGCATCAAAAGTGTCTAACATGTAAGAAATTTCTAATAAGAATAATGCAGCTCAAATAAATTGATCATCAAGAACTTCCATAAGAGAATTTGTTGTAGTGAAAATGCATAAGGATGTCAAAAGGTATTAGAGTCCTATGATGGACTTGAACTGAATCATTGCAATACTTACTTAAAACTGGCACTTTTGTGACAAGAAAAACAGCAAAAAACACCACTTCTGTTAAAAAATATAGAACACAGAGACTGAAAATCTGAAATGGAATGAGATGACACACGTGGCCGAAATGAGCTTCCTCAGTAGCAGTGTAGAACTCAGCCTTGGAGATGGAATGATGAGCTCCATGGCCTGGAGCAAGCTTGGAGTAGAGCCATTGTTCCTCCAAATCAAAAGGAATCAGTTAGGGTTGTTTGGGCTTCTGATTAAAATACCTCTGAGGCTACTTGCTTTAGAGGTTTTCTGGACATGTCCCTTCAGGAGGAGACCCCATGGCAACCCAATAAGTCATATCAAGTTTATTTGTATAGCACATTTCAGTAGCAAGGCAGTTCAAAGAACTCCCCGGAGGGACTATTCAGTGGACTGCTTGTCTTCGTGGTGGTGAGGGACCACAGTCGCCCACAAATACTTGAAACCCCCTTTAAAAATGCTTAGAGCTGCTTATTTTATTAATTCAAACACCAGATATACCTAATATGCATTAATACACCCAGTGGAAACCATCATAGCACTACTGCAGAAGCTAACATCTACAGTCTTCCTTATCTCTGCTTTTGAGGGTACAGCCAATCAGTGGCAAGGAAAATGAATGCCGTTCATGGAGTTGGCTGCTTCGCAAACACCAGACAACAGCATGTCAAGTAGCATTGCGTCGAGATAGTTTAGCTTCCAAAGCTTTCAATCCATGAACACATGAATCCACAAATACTGAATCGTGAATAGGTGGGGGGGGGTCCTCTGTATATCACTTCTGACCTGGGAACTTTGTGGATTCCCTCAGAATGCACAGAAGAGTGATGCTGGAAAGGATGTCTGGGTATACTTTTTGGACCCATTACCTCCATACCTTAGCTTTGAATAAGCTGAAGACCATTAATAGATATATCTTCCTAACTGTTTGACATTTGAAGAATCATTTCTCTGCCACAGAAAATGTGGAAGTTACCATGGGTTCTGTCTTGGTGCTAACAATCCAGGAAGGAGTGATGATACAATCCACAAGTGGTGTTGTGAAATGAGCTTCTTCCAGTTATGCCCTAGAAAACCACCATAAATCAACAGTGGGGTAAAAGTTTCCTCCACAATCAACTTTTTCCAGCAATCCAGCGCAAAATTTGGTGTTCATAAGATTTTTTTCAATAAGAAAAGTGACAGTGACTTGGTTCAAAGATTGAAAACCTAAAATCTGGGACGTCAAAAGAGCCTGCGGTCGATTCTTAAAAAGCAGCTGGATAAATCAAAGCCAATGCGCTCTTAACAACTTAACACTGAGACAAGAATGTGTCACCATCAATTCGAATTTGGTTTCAAAATTGATATCCGGAGAGATCGAGAGAATTCCAGAAATTATGTAGTAACACTGAGTCTCTTCCTGAATTTGATGCATTTGATGTCACTTGTTTTCTGGTATAGCATGATTAAAATGATTAAAGAAAATATTGTAACTATCTTATTTTTCCTTAATGTCAACAAGTCTTGATATGATTCTGATATAATTGCTGCAGTTGGTGTGTTAAACTTAACCACAATCATATCATCCATTTAACTAAATTTCAACCTTTTAAATCTGAACATAGTTTAAATTTCAGTCACACTTTTCAAGAATAAATCTAAAATTACGTGATTAATGACAACTACGGCCATCTTGTGCCACCAAGCCCTTCTTTAAATGACCATTTAGTCCACCATGGATGCCGGCGTTGGATGGGGCCTCTTAAGTTAGTTCCTTTTTATAGTGTATCCCGCAGACACGCCATCAGATTGGGATCTGGGGAGTTTGGAAGCTGGGTCAATGCCTCAGGCTCTTTGTTGTGTTGCACTAGTCATTCCTAAGCTGTGTTTGTAGTTTGGTGGGGTGCGTTGTTGTGCTGGAGGAGGCTGCTGCTGTCAAGGAGCATGTTATCACCATAGGGGTGTGTGTTTAGTTTGTATCCATTTTCAGGTAGGTGGTACATGTCAGAGTTATATCCAGATAAATTGTTTTTCCTAAGGTTTCTCTGCAAATAATGACTGATGAGATGTACAATTCCATGCTGGTCTGTTTAAAATGACTAGAAACTAAGAAAATGCTGGAAAGATGAAGTATCATGAAAAAGTGTACCAATATCAAAACCATGAGTGAATCTGGTGTTTAATTGCAAAAAATATATCTTCTGAGCATGAGAAAAAAGAGAAACTATTGGGTTTTGATACGCAGTTACTGCGAGGCATCATCTGCCTAATGTGACTCTGTGCTGCACCCTTTTTCCAGCTGCTTCAACCATCAAATCATGATTTCCCCAGAGCTACAGCTAATTATGTAATTCATGTTCATATGATAAGATAGCAGATCATCCATGCATTTCTTGAATGAGCATCATGTATCAGATTGTTTGCTTTTAATTTCTATTTTACATGGTTATCATTCAAACCATGCAGAGATGTGATCTGCTATCAGCCAAAACATCTGCAGAACGTTTAATTCTTTTTTTCTTTGGATTACATGCAAAGAGATCTCCACAGGACTCCAAACAAGTTTCTTAGCCTCATTTTTGAGCTGTACTTAGAGGTTTGTGGTAAATATGCAGCATTTTTATTTTAGTAAGTCAAAGTTAACAGATCAAACAGTCATGTTGAATCTCATTTCATGAACAAACAAGCAAAATGCATTTCTCATGTGATTTATTACATCTCTACAAATAACGACCGGAAAAAAGAACATTATGCGGACATTGGCTATTGATTTTTTTTTTTTTTTTTTTTTTTTTTTTTTTTTTTTTTTGAATGATTTTCCTGTTATCTCAGGATTTTTCGGATTTTTCAGAAAGCTTTCTCTTTTTTTTTTTTTTTTTTTTTTTTTTTTTTTTTTTTAAACTTTCTGATTATCTCAAGATTGTCCTGTTATCTTGGGGTTTTCCTATCTTAATTTTATTTGCTCGTTCTTGAGATTTTCCTGTGAAAACGTTCTCGCTTTCTTGATTTCATCTTCTCAAGACACTTTATCTCAGGAATTTCTTTACGATTGAAAGACTTTCTCTTTATTTCAAGATTTTCATATTAGAGACTTCAATAAATTCAGAGATTTCTCCTCGTTATCTCAAGACTTTTTCTGTATCTTGGGATTTTCTTATCTTAATTTACTCACTATAAAGATATTTGTTTGTTCATTCTTGAGATTTTCTTGTGTAAATTTTCTTGTTTTCTTGAGATTTTGTCATCTCAATATCTCTCCTGTTATCTCAGGAATTTCTTCATTATCTTGTAAGTCTTTATCTTGAGATTTTCCCATTATCTTGCTATTTTGTCACTATCTCCATAGATTTTCTTTTCTGAACAGACTTTCCTATTATTTCTCATTTCTTGATGTCTGTTTTTCCTTTTCAAAGACTTTTTCTTTATCTTGGGATTTTCCCATTTTATGACCATATAGATTTGCTTATCTGGAGAGACTTTATTATCTTAGGATTTTCTTGTTCTCTCCTGATATGTTCTTGTTGTTTTGAGATATTCCTATTATTGTTGTATTTTCTCCCTACCTTGAGAGAATTTCTTGTTCTCTAAGGAGAATTTGTTATCGTGAGACTTCAAACACAAAACACATCAAACATAATTTTCAGCTGGAATGGCAATTCTTAACTTCCATAATTACCATCTGAAAGCTTGCAGGTACCAAAAAAGGAATGGGTGTACTACTGCTCAACAGGATTTTAAGCCACAGGTGCATTAAAAGCATAATTTTCTAGGTTTAAATTTGTAACTTTTTAAAACTGTCTATTTAAGATTTGGCGGAAGAACATCACGGAGTATAACTGAATGTTGAAACTCTCTCGAAACATTAAATGTTAGTGTTCTTTTAATTACTCTTTCTTCCTGTAGAAGCATTCAGATTTGTGCCTTGGTGTATCCCGCAGTTTTTGTTATGCTGTTGAGGTCATTAATGGTTCTTTCCGGGGCACATGCTTCCCTCCTGGGGGCTGCCTGGTTGTTGTATAGGTTAAAGATAAAACATTTCTCATAAATAACTGACATTTATTAGAAAAGCTTTAGGTCAATCACTTGGACTTTAGTAATTTATTAATGATAAAAAAATATCTTTGTAAATGTGATGAGCCCCATGTACAGGTGAATCATATCTGCTGTGACTCTTGTATGAAGTCTAAAAATACCATAGAGCAGCATTTGTCATAGAAAGTTACTGTACCAAAAACTTCGCCCATTTTAAGTTGCTCACCAACACATAACTCGGGTGATTTATGGCGCTATATAAGAGAGATAGATCTGTCAGTCGAGTGGATTGTGTAGACAATAAGAAATGGGGTGAACGGAGGCCTTGCTTGCAGAAGGGTGACTGAGCGCATTGTTGTTTATCTTCGACACAATGAAGTCAACAGACCCTTGCTCATCAGGAAAACTCAGCCGGCTAGGTCACAGCTGACAAATACTGAGCCCCAAGGGTATAGAGCTACGGTGGTGAGTTTTGCTTCGTCTTACTCAGAGCCCAGCTCAGGTGAAGAGCCTTGAGAGTGTGGGGAAGTCCATTAACATGATGAGGCTTCCACTTTAATTCTACTTAGGGTGCTGATAGTAAAAGTATTAACAACATGCAGGTGCTTGCCTGGGTGAGCTTACGACTGTTTGCACACAGTGTCAGGGGTTTAAGACTTAACAACGCAGGATACATCATGATAATGGTCAAAAGTGAACTTTGGAGCAAGTGTTTATTCTTCAAGGGATCATTTATAGAATACATTTTAAAATAAACCTTAGGAAGCACAAACCTATCTTTGCTGTGCAGTCTGCATATTGGTCATTAACACAGCAACCAGTTAAAGGCTAAATAGATGGTTGTCCTGCTACAGATGGATCTGCCTAATGCATAAAGTAGTGCTTGTACAATGCTTTGCTAAAGTATTCCTACCCCTTAAACTTGAAAATCAAATGTCACATCACATAAACAAATTTGTATGGATCAGGACAAAGTAGTGCCTACCAATGAAGTGGAAGGAAAATGACGATGCCTTTTCTTCTGATAACCCTAAATAAAATCCAGTATGACCAGCAGCTTAGCAAAGTTCCTCAAATTAATAAGCAGAATCTGTGTTGTAATTCAATTGTAGCATAAATCCAGCTGTTATATGAAGGCCTCAGAGGTTTGTTAGAGAACATTACAGAAGAAACAGACTCATGAAGACCAAGGAACAAAGCAGACAGGTTAGGGAGAAAGTTGTGGAGAAGTTTATAGCAGATTTAGGTGATAATATTATAAGTATATCTCAAATATCCCAAGATTTGAACATTTCACACTTCAGTTTTGGATTGAACAGAGGTTCAATCCAAAACTCAAGGAGTAACTGCAAACCTACCAACATATGGGTGTTCACTTAAACAGTGGCCAGGTAATAAGAACATTAATCAGATAGAGGCTCTTCACAACTGTGGGTGCTGTGGAGATTCACAACTCAGGAGGGAGGATCAGTTGGCAGGACAACAAAGAGTCATACATGCCATAAATCTGATCTTAATCGTATAGTGTTAAGTTTAAAGATATTGATTAAAAGAAGCCTTAAGAAGTCCATTTTTGCAGTTTGCTGTAAACTATGTAGGAGAACCAGTAAACATGTGAAAGAAGGTGTTCTGGTCAGATAAGACAATAATAAACTTTCAACTTGCATGGGTGCAAACAATGGGTTCCCCAGTCCTGTCCCTGGGAGCTACTGTCTTGCAACTTTTAGATGCAAGATAGATGCTTTTAGGTGTGTTAGAGGAGGGATTCAAGTCAAGTTCATTTGTATAGCACATTTCAGCAGGAAGGCAGTTCAAAGTGCTTCACATCATAAAAACATTAATCAAGTATAAAGCAAATCATCAAAACATGAAAATCATCAAGCAAGTATGCAGCCAAATCATCAAAATCATCCCGCAAATATCAATGCATCAAAATCATAAGGATCATCAAGCAAATATAGTTTAATGTTCTACTTACTATTAATCAAAGGCAGCTCTAAACAGGTGGGTTTTTAGCCTTGATTTGTGTCGGCTGTTTTGCAGTTCTCTGGAAGTTTGTTCCAGGTTTGTTGTGCATAAAAACTGAAAGCTGCTTCTCCATGTTTGGTTTTGGTTCTGGGGATGCAGAGTAGACCAGAACCAGAAGACCTGAATGGTCTGGAAGGTTGATACAATGACAGCAGGTCTTTAATGTATTTTGGTGCAAAGCCGTTCAGTGATTTATAAACTAACAGAAGTATTTTAAAGTTTATTCTCTGAGCTACAGGGAGCCAGTGTTAGGACTTTAGAACTGGGGTGATGTGCTCTGTTTTTCTGGTCTTAGTGAGAACACGAGCAGCAGCACTCTGGATCAGCTGCAGCTGTCTGATTTTTTTTTTTTTTTTTTTTTTTTTTTTTTTTTTTTTTTTTTTTTTTTGTTTGTTTGTTTGTTTGTTTTTTGTTAGGCAGACCTGTTAAGACACTGTTGCAGTAATCAGTGCGACTAAAGATAAATGCATGAATGAGTTTCTCTAGATCTTATTGAGACATTAGTCCTTTGATCCTGGAGATGTTCTTCAGGTGATAGAAGGCTGACTTTGTAACAGTCTTTACGTGTCTCTGAAGGTTCAGGTCTGAGTCCATCACTACACCCAGATTTCGGGCCTGATCACTAGTTTCTAGTTATTATAACCGAAGCTGCGTGCTGACTCTAGACTCTAGATCGTTCCTCTTTAGATCCAAAGATAATAACTTCAGTTTTATTTCTGTTCAGCTGGAGAAAGTTTTGGCACATCCACACATTGATTTGTTCTAAGCATCTGTTCAGTATGTGGATAGGTTCGGAGTCGCCTGGTGACATCGTGATATAGAGCTGTGTATCCTCTGCGTAGTTGTGGTAACTAATCTTACTGTTATAATGTGAGTGAGTGAGGGCATGTAGATATTAAATAGAAGGGGTCCCAAAATTCATCTAAAAGTTGGAGGATAGTAGCTCTCGGACTAGACTTGGCCACCCCTGTGCAAAACGCTTTGTGTGTGATGGAAAACTTAACACTGTACATCACCCTGAACACTCATCTTCACCGTGAAATATGGTGGTGACAGTATCATGCTGTGGTGATGCTTTCATCCAGGGTTATCCATCTTTTCAGTAACTTTGACCAGCTTCCCTTTGCTTGCTACAGAAAAGCTTCCACAAAGCATGACCATCACCATGTTCTATCATCGAATGGTGCATTCAGGCCTGCAAAAAAATGAAGACTGAAGTGGAGGTCCACCTTCCATCAGAAGACCCCTGAAGATAAAGCCAAAGCTACAATGAAATTATATAATTCAAACCATATCCATGTTAGAATGGCACAGTCAAAATAAATCTGTAACAACTCTTGAAAATTGTTGTTCAGACACTTAACAACTCTGGTCAATCTTTTGCAAAGAAAAAAAATGTCCCCATCCCTTGTGTTGGCCTGTAACAGAAAATCAGAATAATAATAGTTTTGAATAATAATAATAATAATAAAAATAATAATAGATTTCAATGCGACTAAGTGTGGAAAAAGTTCAGGGGGATGAATACTTTTGAAAAGCGAAAAGCACTGCATTTCTCAAAGTCCAGAATCTGTTCCAGTATTTTTTTTTATGCAACTTGCAGCAAATCAAAGTCATATATATATATATATATATATATATATATATATATATATATATATATATATATATATATATATATATATATATAATGTGTGTGTGTGTATATGTATGTCAATGCTTGTGGAGACATCATTTGCAAAGTTTCCTCAGGCCATCCAACATGAGACACTCTAACCCAGACAAACCAGCTGGGGCTGAAAAGCCTTGACTTGTAGCAACCAACGCCACCTGCAGCTCTCCTCTCCTGATCCACAGCCACTTTGAAGTAGCTTGTACAACCTTGCTTTGCAGCTTAATACCCCTTTGCTCACAGGTCGATGCAATAAAAAGCAGGTTCTTAACAGAAAATTCAAGTTTTTAATTTTCTCAGTTTTAATTCCTTTTTTTTTTTTTGCTAAACTAAAAGAATATTTACGTCAATATTGTTTTACTCCAAAATTCATTCAATAACTAGCTATCAGAGTGTTACTTATGGTCGATTATGCATGAACTGGATACAAAAGACAACTCTGTATTCATTATTTATCTTACAAGGATGCAACAAATTAATTTATTCATTGTATTTTCATTTGTCATGAATGGATTTCATGTCCTGTTCTGTATTTTATGACGAGTTAAATAAGGACCCCGAGACTTGCCATTTTTAATTTAGGTCTAAACTGAGAGGCATTTGGCTCTCTGTGGTCTCTGTATACAGGTAAACACATCACACTAACCATGTGAATCTTCATTGCTCTTGCTCACATCCTCTCTGCCGTGCATCGCACCCTGTTTATCACGAGTGTAGCACACTGAAGAAAGCCTGATCAAGCTGACCTTGAGGAAGTCTCACTCATAAGAAACCGCACATACAGGCCAAGATCTAGAGACTGTCAGGATGATTTCTTATTCTATTTAATAGAAAAGGTGCAGTTTTATCACCTTCCGAGTTCATGGTTTGTATAAGGCATAACTGGCTTGAAATGGTAGGCCATTAAGTCAAAAAGCCCTGTACACAAAAAAGATGTCCTTAAGAGTCACGGTGATTTAAGTGCGTTGGAGGTGAATGGGCAATTTGATGTTAGACCGGCACTCTTGAGAACTGCAAACTAAGAAACAGACAACAATGTCCCGCTATCTCCTCTCTGACATTTTCCACAAAGGCATTTGTCTGAAGATAAGCATGAATGAATAAAAACCAAAGTGCTGCTTTGTCCTTATGCTCTCATCCAAGACCACACTCCAGAGATTTTCTGTACTTTTTCCATCTAAAGTTTTCTACTGGACTTGCACGATAAAAATGAAATGCAAGGATTCCGATTTTATTGGTCTTGGATAATGAAAAATGGCTTTTTAACATTTAAAAGAAAACATTTACTCATTATGTTAATTTTTGTGCACTTGGAGATTAGAAATCCTGTAATAATCCAATATACAAGAGCTGTACAAAAACTGATGCTCACTTTATTACAAGCTATCTGCTGCCATTTTCAGAGGGACAGTTCGCAAAAAATGTTGATATTCTACTTTCTCACAAAAGTCAATAGTTAGAAATAGCTCCAACCTGGAAAACCAGTTTGATTTTCCATATTTGATGCTAAGGAAGCAGGCTAACTCTCGTTAGGAACTGAAGCTAAATAGAGTATATTCCCCTGCGTCTTTTACTTTATTCGAGAAATGTCAGGAGTAAGGTATTTTACACAAAATTTTCAAGAGCAGGCTACTATGTCTGTGACCATCATATCATACACATTGTCAATCTTCACAGTCGAGAATAAAGCAATTTATTTCTGCCAAATATAATTCAAGTTTGGTTGAAGTTGGCGGCACTGTAATGTTTTTGACTGAAACTCCAAAATGATTGTCTTCTGTGATTTGGATTTTGAGGTGGAAATTAGTCTGCAGCCTCAGAAATGTGTCTTTTACAATTTCAGCAATTTTTTCAACATTCATTAGCAGAAATGTTGTCCAAAGTACAAATGCACAAATTTGCTGTGGCAGCTATACTAGATTTGAAAGTCGAGGCTAGTTAAAAAAAACAAAAACAAAACAAAAAACAAAAAAAAAAAACAACTCTTTCCAGCATTCAAATGCAACACAATTTTTGTTATACCGGTCATCTTGGATTTAGGTTGGTGAAAATTTTCCACCTTAGAATTCTGACCGTGTGGTGTTCTGGTTTTTTATTTACATCCATCATCCATATTGGATTTGTGGTTTTGGTTTGTGAGAAACCTCAGACTTTCCTACTTGACATTCCAAATTTCCAACTTGGTGGTGTTCTGGTTGTATCACTCCCTCAAAGCTCAGAACTTTTCTATTCTTGGTCTAAATACAAAGTAGGAAATGGCCTATAATGTTATAGCTGTCACAAAGTGGAACCTCCATTATATGAACAGTGGGTGACATTACTTTCAGCTGAATTTAAATATATACTCATAGCATAACGTTAGCAAAAAGGAGCAGACTAATGTGTCCAGCTGAGTTCTGCATTACGATCCAGTAACAGCCAGCCTCTGCCGTTCTAACATCTAATTCCTGTAAGTAACACAGAAGCCTGATAATCTGCCATGATAGAGACAATGAGATACACCAGGATCAACCTCCTGTTGTGTGTACTTGTGCACACAGACTTGAAATTATGCCTCAAATATTACAAATCATATGCTGAACTGCTCATATACAAATTACTTATGGTCTCACGGCTTTAGGCTTCAGCTATTTAGCATATTTTTTTTCTTTACCCAAATAAAACCTGATTTGGTATTCCCAAACCTATCTAAGGCTCATAATACAGGGGTGTTGTGTAATATACTGTGATGGGATTACTGAACAAATGAGAAATGCACTTAAAACATTCATGCAACTCAACATTAAATGTAGCCTATATGCTGGAGCGGGTATCCTGCTCAAGTGTGGTAAAGAATAGGGCTCAGGTGATAGTCGCTTCACTGAACATTTGTCTGGAGCATGGGAAAATACTAAATTAAGGATCCCCTTTTATGTTGTTTAAATTATAGTCAGAAATGGATAAAATTAATGTCCAATTTGTAGATGCATTCTAACATTAGTTGGTGCTTATGTATGAATTCAAAAGCCACATAACAGTATTTTCTTAAGATGATTTACATCTTACAGTATATTTTTAGCAACAATAAGATGGGACCATATGGCCTTATGTTAAACCCTACATTACTAAGTAATCTGCAGTGTTAAAGAGAGGTTCAGGATTACAAATCCCAGGTCCTCCCTGATAAACATGAAAATGTTTCATTAAAATGAGGGAAAATGTGAAATGTCTTGTATGAGTCAATTTTAAACATACTGAATCGGACATGTTGATTTTATCTAACATCACCAGAAATGAGTAGTCTTTTATAGGACTAGATTTAATGTCAGATTACCTGATGATGATAATAAGTCATCAACTGGAGATTTAATATAGAGCTCCATGAACAACATGCCAGTTCTTATCATTACTGAAGGATTAACTGATGGACTGCTGCCACACAAACTTATTAAGTTTCTGAAGAGCCAGGTCTAAATGAAAAATTTATTGACCTAGCAGGGCTATACTGGAAAAAAAAAAAACACCCACTAATGGCCTCGGAGTCATCTGCAAAATTTAATCAGTTCACCAAAATGGGAGTATTCCATATTTGTTTTCACCTTATACTTTCCTGCAGAACAGCTCAGCCCCAGTAATGAAAGGCCCCTTGGCAACCTCTCTAGAAATCATTACAATCCCACTTTACCTCTAGGGTCACTAAACTAATAGTCATTCACCTGTGTGACAGGAAATCTTTCCCAAGTTGCCAATAGGGGGCCAGCGGGGTTATGTTTAAGGTTATGGAATCGAGTCCAGCCAGAGATGGCTGTTTATTGTTTTGATGAGTGTTTTTGATGAGTCCCAAGGAGTGAGAGCATCAGCGTCAGATCAGAAGCAATGCATCACAAATGCAAAGGATGATGGTTATACATGTTTCTAATAGTGTGTGTGGCCAGCACTAACTAAGTGTTACCCAGTCTTCAATGGCAGACTCAACAAATAAACTTCATGGAAAGCTTTCAGGGATTTTTACAATCAAGGCTGAATTCCAGCTCACTTTTTCCCCTGCTCTATAAGTCTATCCAGATATTTCACATATGAACAGAGAAATTTAGGGTTTCCTAATCCTTTTTGAGATGTAGGTAAAGTAAAAGAGGTGGTATTATCTGTCTTATGTGGGGTATTTCTAGGCTATGTTAATCAAAGGGTGTTGAGCTACACTTTCCAATGCTCAAATTAAGGGTGTAAAAGTATTTTCTGCTGTAGTGTTTGACTTTGTTAGTTGTTCTTAACCAGCATTTTTCAATTATTAACCCTTGTAAGCTGTTAATATTTTGGTTACACAGTCACTGTTCTTGGGTCTGGTGAACCCACTGCATTTTATTGTTAAGACTCATTACAAACAAAACCTTTTTACATGAAAATACAAAAAAGATGTTCATTTCAATTGCATCACTATAAACGGCATATATGGTTGATTTATGCCTTTTAACTTTGAAATAAAACATTCAAAAAATGTACCACTTGTTCATGTTTGCTATATGACAAAAACGTAAATTTAAAAAGAACTAAATTTCTATTCAATATATAAATAAAACATTTGTTTGTGTTTAAATTTATCTGTATGGCTTTATGATAAGAACTTATTTTTAGCTTTTTTTATTTTACTTTTATTAGAAAAAGAACACAAGCTGAACGCAAATGAGCACCATGTCAGCATCGGAATGCGCATGTCAGCTGTGAAGCATCTGGCACCTGCACATTGCATCAATGTTTCAACTTCATCCAGAAAGCCAGGTGCAGTAAGACAGCATTCACACACATAAATAACCTCGTTATTTATGTGTGTGAATGGTGGTAGACGATGGTGGTAGGAGTTCATCTTGCCTGCTGGTGGTGGTCAGAGGCCCCGGTGGCGCTGGTGCATGGCAGCCTCGCCTCTGTCAGACTGCCCCAGGGCAGCTGTGGCTACAATCCAGTAGCTTGCCACCACCAGTGTGTGAATGTGAGCATGAATGGGTGAATGACTGAATATAGTATGAAGCGCTTTGGGGTCTTCAAGACTTAATAAAGTGCTGTACAAGTACAGGCCATTTACCATTTACTTCCATCAGTCTGAGGACTTTATCTTGACTTCCATTCATTTTAGTTACTGCATTTATGCCAAACCCAGACATTTTTCCTAACCCTAACCATTACACATTTATTCCTAATCCAAACCTTATTAACCAAAACTTAATTCACACCATACCTCTAAACCTTACTAGCAGAGCTCAGTACAACTTAGAAAAATGAGGACATTTGTTGGTGAAAATGGTTATTATTGCACAGCATGATGGTACACAGTTTTATCAGCTCTGGGTCTGGTGGACCTGAACATCCTGAGTGTAATGTAGACGTGTTGGGGGGGTGGGTGGTGGGTGGTGGGAGGTCATCATTTTTTTTTTTCCGAATTATGTTCTTCACAGAAAATGATCAATGAGTCTCACTTTGAAAAAAAAAAAACAGTTATTAATATAAGTTTTGCTATATTAGAAAGAGAAAACAGGTCCCACAGACCCGAACAACTTAATAAGGGTTAAGGTAGAAAGTACTCAAAGGCTGTAAAAATCAGATTTTCTTTTTAAAAACAAAAATTCAAAAGTAACTTTATGGTACTTTTTGAGTGAGGTGTGGGAGAAGGTACCTACAATCTGCCAAACATGCAATATTTTTGTGAAATGAACAAAGTTGCCTGATTGTTGAAGAAAAAGGATCCCTAAATCCTATTGATTCAAAAAATAAGGGTTTTGCACAATTCAATTTACAAATAAAGGTCGATTCAATCTGATCATAGACATCCTCATTGATCCTAGTTATCAAACAGTAAAGTCAGGTTCAGTTGTTTTTATTAAAATTGGTTAAAAACATTTTCTATCGAAGGAAACCCAGTAGATTTGATCAAGTCCTTGACTTGTTGCATTTACTCCTCTTGGAAGAGCATATAGGAATAGTGGACAGTTGCTTGCATTGTTGTTGACTTTGCAGTTTTCCTCATGCTGGGCATGCATGTAGTGACAGTGGAGTGGAAAATTCTGCTTTTAGCAGGAATAAACTTTTAGAAGAACTTGGCTCAGTGTTCTAAAAGCCATACAGTAGTAGACTGGTAATGTGAGCTCTTTACCTCATGGTTGACCCCTTTCCTTACTGTCAAACTCCAGTCCTTGAGGTGCTGGAATTCTGAAAATTTTGGATGTCCATTTGCTTTAACATGCCTGAATCAGATAATTAGGTCATTATTAGGACCGGGTCAAACTTGACTGAATGCTGAGGAGGCAATTCAACCATTTTATTCAGGTATGTAGAATCAGAGGCCCAATATAGCATTAGCAGGATGCTGGCTCTTGAGGACTGGAGCTTGAAATCCCTTCCTTACTATGACAGACTACAGCACAGCCAGTAAAGACACATTGCTCTCATATTTTAATGTCATGTGAAATATTATGTATTGTGTATTATGATACATTACCTCAAAACAGTGTTAGAGAGAATACATTTTAAGGTCAGCAAATTTTTGTATTAAAAAAGAAGTTTAAACTAGACTTTTTTTTTTTTTTTTTTTTTTGTCTCGTCCAAAGAAAGATGTTGAAAGTCAGATTGGTCAGCCCATATAATTAACCCCAACTACTTTTTAACCACGTTTAGATATTGATAAACATCTTTCTAGAGCTATATTCTCATCTTTCTTTTTTCAGTCACAATTTCAAGTTGCTTACATGGGAGGCAACATTATCTGTCCTATGTCTAGTTATTGTTTTGTATATCTTTCCGACCTTAAAAGTATTGTATGTGGAAATTTGTTGCAGGATTGATGCATTGTCATGATTGAATATTCCAAACACTACTCCTTCTGACTTTAAATAAAAGTCCAAGGGTAGAAGTAGGTAAAGGTGTATGTTCAAAACTGTTTAAGTTTTCAGTTTGTTGGTGAATCTCTCAAAGGGATCATAGAAATCTGCCCAGGAACACAAAGGGTCATTGAGATATTTTAAGACTTGCCTTGGAGTGTTTTAAACAGCATTTTTCTTCTCATTGAACAAAAGAGGAGACGATAAACTGACCTCACCTTGGGGTTTCCTTGAAATATTCAAAGGTTGTGAACTGCAATGATTTTAAGTGGGATTGTAAGAAAGAAAAATCTGAGAAGGCTGATTAATAACGTTGTTTTTCTCAGCCCTCCAACTGTGGACATTCTGAGATAAAAACCCCAGCCGTGCTCATGTGTGAGTAATAATCAGTGTTCAGACAGTGTGCAGTTTGAGTCTCAGAGGAGCTGCCTCACCTTTTATCTTACATGGAACACCATACCGAGCTCACTGCTTTGTCTTTTTCTTACGGCAAAACAGTTGTGTCCTCGATATGAAATGGCATCATCAGGTAACCGCATCCTTCCTACATCTATTTTCGCCGCTCGCTTCAGATAACATGCGTACACCACAGGGAAAGTTCCATTCGTTTGTTTTACAGAAACAAAGCCTCTGAATAAGAGGCCTGCACCAACTGTGAGCTTTTACCTCTGTAGGGGGGTTTTCTATCACAGAGAGGAAGAAATGAAGAAGGGGAAAAAAACCCAGACAGACGAACAGAGACAAATCTATATAAATAATTGCTAAGTGGAGTGGAGAGGAGTTGCCCATCATTCAGACAAGAAGCGTGTGCAATATCTCCGGGAGATTGAGAGTCATCCATCACTGCAAGACTTTAATTTGAGATGTTTAGGACTGTTGCTGATGATTGTCTGGAGAGGCAGGGAGCGTCTGGTCTGCAGAGGTCTGCAGGGGTCTTTGCCTGAGTGTGGCTCACAGCGGGAGAAAAATTGCTGCCTGACACAAAGCCCGTTTACACAGGCACAACGCAATAGTTTCATCTGAGATTGGCTGTGAGCACACAGACAGAACAAGCAAATCACTGTCTGATTAGCATTCAGATGCTTGAAAGTGTGGAAGCAAGTTTCTGACAGCTTATTACATCTTTTGGCGCTACAGTAATGCATGCCGACAGATGCACTTTGGTACACGCGCACACACTTGGACACACCTCATTTAGAGTGGAATGATGTCAAAATGAGTCCATTGAGTGGGGGGTGGAGATTGCAGAGCCCAAGGTAAAGAGAGTCTGGAGACTCCAAATAATCTCAAGTATTGATTCCATTTGAGCCCCAAGGCTCCTGATGGACATGTACTTAGAAATGCAGCGATAGGTGGCAGATCCGTTTGACTGATCACTGTAGTTCTGCTTTATGATAAAGGCTGCAGACTATCTATAAATAACAGCTCTCTCTAATCAAAGGGTGCAGCAGATCCGAAGAAATGATGACAGCTTGGTAGACGTATGCTGTAATTTACCACAGAGCACTTAGTCTAGCCATTAAATTTACATGGACACAGTGCAGAGTTGACTTTTCCTTTGCTTAGGCATGCCTCGGCTGATGTATAACAGTCAACCGATGATGGCATGGGATGACATATTTCACTTTGGAGGCGTGCAATAGTTTTAGACCCTAAAACAAACAACTAGAAATCAGCAGGAAGCTTATCAGTTATAATTAAATGTCAGTTAACTCAGAAAATCATTTTCCTCTGCAAAACAATTGGGATTTGAATAAATCTGTGCAACTATACTGGCAATGTGGTGCAGCCTGTAACAAGATGATCTGATGTAATGCTGTTGAGTGTTAGACATTGTGATGGGATGCAGTATCCTGTCCTTTAGCTGGATCAGCTTCTATCAAGGGCAGCACTGAACATGTGCAACCACAGAAGAGAAGTGGAAGAATACAGAATGCCATTATTTACACATGGAAAAAGGTTATCTCAAGAGAATATCATGTTCAAATTATCAAGTCAGTGAAATTATTGCCTTCATGTGCACCTGAGTCGGTTATTAGTGTTGGCGTCTCTTAATGACTGCAAGTATATTGCATGTGTCTTGACTTACCCCCTCTCTAATGCAGTTATAATACCTGAGTTGGTTGGTGGCTGCATGCCTTGAATGCTCATTTTCTGCACAGTACCCTCTGTGTACTCAAAGTGTCCGGCTTCTCCTTTTCCCGAAACGCAGACTCCTTGGAGTATAATTTGATTATTCCAAAGCAGGTGTTTTCAGCTGAATGTTGATAAGAGAACTCAGAGCCTCAAACACTTGAGTAAGGGTGCATTAGATCTGCCTGAAGCAATGGAGGGTAAAGGCTTATTTTTCATCTAATCTGTAAGTGAGGATGGGATTCACCGAAAAGCCGCATATGCTGCCTCTGTAGACTAGAAAAACATTGCAAATACCGAGAAAATGAAGGGACTGATCTTCATTATCTCTTATGCAAAATCAACCATGCATATGACATATAAAGTCCCAAAAAGTGGATTAAGTTCATTCCAGTCCTTGAGAATGCATATCTAATGTAATTACAACTTTGTTTTGTAATTACAAATTTGTTTTACTGTATTTCCAATTAACTCTTCTGAATTGACAGCTGTGCAACAATCAAAAGGTTACATCTATGAGCCTGTTGTTTCCAAGCACAAGCCTAGCTATTTTCTTTCACACTGTTGTCTCTTGCAACATCATGAGAAATTGTTACACTTTTGCAATATTGCCGTAAATAAATCTGGTCCAAACAGAGAAACTTCTCAAGCAAAATCTGCCGTGCGCTTGGCCTAAAATGTCCCAAAAAGTGGATTAAGTAATCCCAGTCCAAATGGCTGCTGGTCATTTGCAAGCCAGGATGCATATCTAATATAATTCCAAAGTTGCAAAGAGTTTGAAGAATTAATAGCTCCCTTAATTTTATTAAAAGAATTTTTAGACTCTAGTGGCATTTATTTTACAGTATATGGACAGGAAATAGGGAGGAGAGAGAAAGCGAGGACATGCAGCAACTGGCCCGAGACCGGGAATTGAACCCATCACAACCGTGTTGAGGACTACAGCCTCTGCAGATGGTACACACTCTCTACAAACTGAGCTGCCCAGCGCCCAGATCTCCTCAGTTTTGCAACAATGTATTTCCTCATTTTGAGGTATTGGCCATAGATATCCATGTTCAATGTATTTGTAGGTTACAATGGGTTTGCAGAATCAATGGATCTTTTTAGTAAAATCCACACTTGTTATTGCATCAAAAGAGAGTATTGCTTGAAAAGACTGTAAGCAAACAAGAAAACTTCTCAAGTAAAATCAACTCTTTATTTTTCTGTCTTTGCAATCTGTTCATCCAAATTAACAACTGAGACTGCATGATGGGTTAGAGGTAACATCTGTGATCCTGTTGTTTCTGCATCTAATCTTAGCCAGATTCCTTCAGATTCCTGCCTGCCAAAACATAAGGAAGACACTACAGTCTCGCAATATTGCTGTTAAAGACTGTGCAAACAAAAGGAATCCTGTCAAGCATATAGATCATGTATCTGTTAATGCATCAGACTTGTCTTTTCTGTTAACGTCAAATATCTTCCACTTGTAGTATATAAATTCCCATAATTCATCAGATCATTTTAGCGTTGATTGGATGAGACGCGACTTCTTTTTGTGCTGCTCAACGTCATAAGCACAGCTCTGAACAACTTGCCAAAACCTTTTGACACAGCGTGGTGAGATAATCACAGCTGAGCACAGAGTTAAAAAGCCGCACAGCCCTTTTCATATGCAGATGAACCCAAAAAAAGAAACTCAGACCTACAACTGATGTCGCTACATTCGCCAGATCCTGACACGTGTCTAATTGATGCTTTTCTCCCACCTCATCTCGCTCTACAAGCCCCGACAGAGAAGCCCAGGAGGCGCAGAGCTGCCAAAAAGTGGCGGCGATGCTCGAAGTTAAACCGCATTACAACACTATCAAGGGCACACGTTTCATCCCGCTTCACTAGAGGTTTGCAAAAGGTGCTCAACTTGGGTTTGAAGGAAATTAAAGCAGTAACTTCATCAAACAGAACATTTTGAGCTGAGATGAAAACCAAGTGAGTGTGAAGTTGCTGGATATTAAACTGATTTCTGTAATTTTGAAATCTAGGGTGCATGTGAAATACAAAGAGGTAGAAATAACATCACAATGCAAACATACACTTACCTGTGATGGTAACTTAGGAGCAGAGAAGCACCCAGTTTAATCCAAATTCTCACCGAATCAAACTGTCCTTCCACCTTTACGCAAAAGCGGTCTCCCTCTTTCTCCTTTCACTCCTTTTAATTCCTTTTCTCACCCTGGCTTCCTCTTTGGTGCCTTTCAGTCATCATCCTGCTCTCTGTGTTCACTTTGAGTGCGAGCTGGAACATAACAAGACGCCTGTGACTGTATGCACTACACTGGAGAGGAAGAGGAAGAGCTGGAGAATGCACAGGAGCTGTACCTAAAGTGGAGTGCGTCCGAGCGGATGCAGAACAACGACTGAATGGTGGGGAGGTGGGGGGAGAGAGAGCGACTGAGTGAGTAGGGCAGTGTGTGTGTGTATGCACCAAGAGAGAGGAGGTGTGTGTTTGAAGCAGAGAGAAAATGTGAGGAGGGTCGGGGAGCACTGCCGGCTCAGTGGTGAGCGACGGTCGTGATTGCACTGGCGTAAGGCAGGAGAGCAACACCCCCACCCCCTGAAGCCTACCCACAAGCCCCCCACCCCTCCTCCCCAACTCCCTCATCAGATCCCCCTGAGCACAGAGGATCTTCATCATCAAGCAGATTAGAGCCAACTAACACCCCACCCCCATAACCCCCTGAAGACACACACATGCACACACACAGAGCCAGTGCTGTGCACTGTGGTCACAAGGGACATTCTAATTGGAGAGACTGTTGGAGATGCTTCTTTTGTCTCAAGCGCATGTGGTGGTCAGGCCTTTGAAGAAAAACTTGGGCCTTCTTTAATCAGGTTTTTTTTCTGAATTTTCCTTGAAATCCTTGGCAGTACAGTACAGTCCAAATAGACCGAACTGGCAAAGAAATTGTAGGTTTGCCACTGGTTCAAGTAGATGGGTCACCTTAAATAAGCACAGAATGGCTGCAGAACAGCTTGTTTACTCAGTCAGGTATACACTTCAATTTAATTCAAAAATACTTTATTTATACTAAAGGGAAATTAGATGTTGTTGTAACTCATATGAACAACGCATCTTCAAACAGTCATGGTGATTCTGATGGTGATTCTGTTTACAGGAAGGATCTCCAGTAGCAGTCAGTCTTGAAACTAACAACTTACATATCATACCTGTCCAACAGTAAAAAAAAATAAATAAATAAAAAATAAGAGCAAAATTCCTTCTGGCTGCATAGCATCCAAAACCAGAGGGAACAATTGTACAAAAAAGCAACGCCTCAACCAAAAAAAGTATGAACATAAGTCTACAAAAAGAACAAATCATAACTAAGATAACAGAACTACTCCAACCTGATGCCACCATGAGCAGCGCAATATATTAGATTAGATTATATTGCTCTGAGGATGTAGCCACAATAACTTACAATATTTGTAATCCACAAAGTTTAAATGTTTTGCCTGTTCCATTTGTACTCTGAATTTGAAAAGAACTTTCAGTGAAGCTGGATTATCAACTAGGAAAGTGTGAGGTCTCCTTGCTACTCTAAAATTAATATCCAATATGACTCCCACACATAAAAAAGGTAGTGGAATAAACTCTTCATTTTACTTCTGATGGCGTTCATTGGATTACACATGTGGCACCATTTGCTAATAGCAGTTAGCACAGCGACTCACAACTAGAACATGTGCAAATCAAATGTGATGTCATTCTCAGACCCAAGTTCCAACTTCAAAGATGAATTGAACACAGCATTATTTATGCAGCTCAATTACTTGGAAACACTTTATAATTCTACAGAGAACAATTGTAGCTCTGCTGCTTGATTTACCTTAATCACTATATACACCACTCTGTCACGACCAAGAAGTTCTTCGTGCAAGAGCCACAACAGGGGGAACATAAATGGTAACATTTACAATATGTTGTTAAGAAGTCTGGCAAGCAACACCTTCAGTCTCGGGAATTCATGTATACAACTTTGTGCACAGTATTTTCTTAATACATACAACTTTGGACAGCAGTCTGTTCATCACCTTTCCATTCAGTTTAATATAATAGGTAGAGCACTGCACAAAAGTCCTCATAGATACATTCAATTCAGATCCCGTTATCCATTCATTCATCTATCCATCCATTGTCTATACATGCTTATTCTTGCAGGATTTCGGGGGAGCTGGGCCTATCTCCAGCACACTTACACCTAAGGACAATTTAAAGAGACGAGTTAACCTAACAGTTGTGTTTTTTGACTGTGGGTGGAAGCTGAAGTACCTGGAGGGTACTTCATGGCATGGGCAAAGGGAGCCCATGGACATTCCATGCAGAAAGAGCCCAGGCTGGGATTCGAACCAGAACTTTTCTTGCTGCAAGGAAACAATGCTACAACAGTGCTAGAAGTCTTGTGCATCCTATAGATGTCTTTTGAAGCAGTTTATTTATTAAAGTCATCCTACAAAGTAAAAAAAGAATAATTTCCACATCTACTCATTTCTTTTTTTTTTTTTGAAAGGATTCCAAAGTTTCCATTGTTAGGCTACACCTTAACTTGCAGAACGGATACCCTTTTTTGTTGTTGTTTTATGGACACACCAAATTATGGAATGAATTGCCAAAAGGCATAAATATCGTCTGGAAATTCAATGGTTTGAACAGCAGGATTTGGGATACAACAAATACATTGCAGACACTCTCCTATTCACACTTAAGTATTTGCAGATGTTTTGTTTTTGGATCGTGACCCCAAATTATTCACAAAAAAAATGAATGCATATTGAGGTATATTTGGTGTTAGAGCTATTAAAATAGGCAGTTTTAACCATTTTTACAGGGGATCTCAAGTATTCACAGCTTCTATTTATTTGCGGCTGGCTGTGGTCCCTAACTTCAGCAAATACCAAGGTTCCACTATAAGCCTCCATCTCAGCTATGTGGACACCCCTCTGCTTTCTTTAAAGAGTGGTCTTAAATTTTAAAACTTAATAGCTCCCATTAAAATCAATTTGTATTTTTTTTTTCTTAATTTATTTTACGAAAAAAGTTGAGATCAATAATCTCTTTTACAGACAGCAGTTAATATTCATAACAGAGTTTCTGAATTAACACTCACTTTTTAATAAAACTGCATTAACACTTTGTTAAAATGTAAAAACAAAAGTTGTCTCTCAGTCTCTTTATGTGAAAAGATTTTCAAAGTAATTTTCAAACAGCCTCTTTGCCTGAAATACACATCCCTACTTCATTCTCTGTTTCCGTTTTCCATTTGATGCATCTCCTCCACATTGCAGTCCAGACTGAAAGCATATGGCTGGCCATCAAACTGAAATAGCCCTCATTATACTGCTCCACAGGGTCATCTTCTATGAATATGCCCATAAAACGTCAGCCTCAGTCTGTAAACAAACAAACAAGTGTGCGCAAATGATGAATATATCAGTGATTGGTCAGGAAAACTGAGAACACGGCAGTGATGCTCTTCAGTGGCATAACAAGCGATTTCTGATTGCAGGAACTGCCATGTGGGGGGGAATGATGCCAGGTAACTTAGCATTTTTTTCAGTACCTTTGTCTCTGTTAATATTTTGGTCTTCTAAATCCATCAAAATGTCTCCTCTTCCAATCTGTGCTTTGTTTGAGGCAAACAAGTGTTTGTGCAGCTGCAGTTTTAGATTGTACACATAATTCTTTGTGATGGATTCTTTCTGGATCCCTCAAGTGTTGGTGTTATTGCATGTTTGAATGAAGGGCTATTGTTTTTGTTAGGATGCGCCATTATTCTTGACAGACTAAAGGCTGAGCAAGCACACTGAACCAGGTGCAAGGTCAGGGTCTGAGATTTGAAGGGAGTTTCTTCACCGAGTTGCTTCACAAATGGCTTCATTCATGTTGCTTTTGCATTTAGGGTTTCTCTGAGATTTATACATGAACACAATTTTCTCCTCTTTCTCTGGGCTGCTGATTGGTGGATCCTCCAAAAGAAACATATTTTATTTAATACTCTTTTGGTCAATTTCTTAATCTCCTTGTATTATATAGATATCTGTGAGCCATTTGTTTAAGAAATTGCAGGTTATAATTAAATATCAACCTGATTTGAAACCTCAGGTATTTCTGCAACATTTTGGAAAATTAATATACTAAGTATAGACAATTGATATTGCAGTGGTGATATAGAGAAAGAGATGTAAAACTTACAGTAAAGCTCTGCTGCATTGAGGTGTATGTCTAGTTATATATTAATGTTCATTAACCATAAGACTCGCTTGGGGAAGGTGGTGCCTTCCTAGAACCTGAGTGACTGGAGTGGTTAACCACTGGAACACTCTGTAGTCATGGTGGTGAATGTCTATGAATACCTTTGTCTTTGTCGACTATTTGCATTTGTCTTTTTTCTCATATTGTGGATACCACTACCATAGTAGACTGTAATTGCTCCCAGTAACGACAAACATTTTCAGTACCTGTGTGAAAAGCTATTTGCAGATCTGCAGAGTCCTCAAACTTCCCCTTGTTGTCTGAAGAGAAGTGACTACTATGTCAGTGTCTTCTAAAATCATTGAACTTTTCCACATTCTGTCACATTACAACCAAACACTTGAATGTTTGTTTTTTTTTTTTGTGATGGACCAACATAAAGTAGTGTATCCTGAGATCTGGACCTTGGCTGGGACATTATAAGGGTGCTCTCAGATAGAAAACAGTCTGGGATATACTCGCCACTGAATTCTGGCAGGGGATAACCAAGCACACTTTACCACTGAGGCTAATCTCACCATTGCTGGTTGCAGCAAGCAGCATGTTTTTTACATGTTGCAGTCTGAACACAGAATGTGAGTGTCAGCAAACATTCACTCTTAAAGCGAGGAGTAACACTATGGTTGGGCTGCGTGAACTTAGACTCATTCAGCTGTTGAACAAAAACAGCAACCACTTCATGTTCACTTGATGTTCACTTGGTACTTGGTGGAGAAAAGTATGACAGCCTGTCATGTAACTCTCAAATTACAATCTATAAAAAAAAACAACCGTAGGTTTCCAAAAGTCTGTATAATCAGTTGCAGTGATCAGTTCACAAATACACAGACATGAGTGAATGAATCATTCTCTTAGATCGGATGCACTGAATAAAACAGACATAAGTGCAGGGTGGCATGCTTGGCGGTGTGCTGCACTCCGTCTTGCTCAGCATTTTCTGACATCAAGCAAGACACACACAAGAATAGGTTCTGAAGTGATGTGCAGGGCTTCCTACGTGAAAGCACATTTCAATATACTTTGGTCTACATTTCCATTGTAGCTCTGGCTGTATATTTAAAGTCACCATCCTGGTGGAAGGTGCACTTATGCTTCAGGCTTTAGTCTTTGGCAGACTAACAGGTTTTCTTGCCCCATTTTTAGTTCCATCCATCTTTCTATCAACTCTGACCAGCTTCCCTGTGGCTGGTGAAGAAAAACCATCATCACAGCAAGATGCTCCGAACAAGATGTTTTAACTATGGTTAATGGCTTGTTCAGAGTGATGTCCAATGTTAGTTTGGCATCTTGCAAAATGCTGTGCATGTTGGCTAAAAGATACAGGTGTGGTCTAGGTAACCTTCTCTCACATGTATGCTGTGTTCTCTATATGACTTGTGGTAAACTACAAACATGATAAATGACTTTCAGCTTGTTTACGGTTATATTGCCATGAAGGCCGGTCTTGTGCATTAGTTGTCCTGTTGATAAATGTTTCCAAAAAACTGCATCTCATTCAGAGTTCCCATGGGCCTTTTAGCTGCTTCTCATCATAATGCTCTCATGCTCTCATATACCTGTCGGTATACATAGGCGGACATGTGTTGGTACGTTTGCAGTTGTATCCTATTCGTTCCACTTCCGGAAGATGTATAGAACAGTGCTCCATGTCCATGCTTTGCTCCTTGGATTTCATGCCCATGTTCTTATTTATTCTTTTTATTAATGTTCATCAACAAAGAGCTGAGGCTTTCAGTCTAAACTGCGTGGTTGCTGAAATTTTTAAGGATGTCAAAGTGCATCCATTCATCCATTCATTGTCTATACATGATTTTCCTTGCAGGGTTGCGTGGGGGGAGCTGGTGCCCATCTCCAGCAGTCACTGGATGAGAAGCAGGTCTCATGTCCATAGGACAACAAATAGATACACAGGGCAAATGGCAATTTACGTGTAGGCAATTTAGGGAGACCGATTAACGTAACAGTCATGTTTTTGGGAGGAAGCCGGAGTACCTGGAGAGAACCCATGCAAGGAGAAAGTACAAACTCTGGGATTAAATCCAGGACCTTTTTACTGCAAGGCAACAATTCTACCAACTGCCCAATTGTTGATACATAAGATATATTTGAGATGTATTATTAAGAAATCTTGAAAAAAAAAGTGGTGTTGGTGTATTGCATGAAATCGAAATAAAATATTTTTGAATTTTGTTGTTTTTAACATGACAATCTGGAAATGTTCAAGGCATATGAATACATTTGCAAGACACCATACTTGTGGTTGAAATCCCTCTCTACTAGCATTATATAGATCTTAAATGCATTGCTTTTTGTCTCCAACCTAAAGGTCAATCCCATTTCCATGTTTACAGAGTAGACACTCAGGTATAGGTTGTTGTCTCTACACAGCTGACAAAGTTGCACTTCTCAGTAAAATGCAAATCCTTGTAAGCAAAATAGGGTAGTTTTCAGAGCAGCCATTATTCAAATTAAGGTAATAAGAGTATTTTAACTTGAGTCACTTGATGCAGACATGTATTAAATTTAACTACATCCTATGGTGTTCCACCAGGGATTTCATTGCACCTTACAACACATTTCTGCTTTATAATGCATGCCCTAGGCTCCTGCAGGGTGAGTGCAGAAGAGGATGGCTGTGGGTAAAAAAAAAAGAAAAGAAAGGTAGTTGTTTGGAGATGGGAAGAAACTCTGTTTCGCGGTAGATGTAAACCTAATGAAGGCTTTGGGTTGTGTTGTAAGAGAATGTAGCGTGTAATGTGATTAAAGTCATTGATCTCACGAGGATCTCTAACATGATGTAAGCTAGAAAATAAATGGGATATTCTCCATACAACTCATGTGAAGAGCATAATTGGAATATTGTTGTATTTGGAAAAAGGTCAATAGCTGAAATATTACTGTGCATGTAGACAAAGGCAGTCTGTTAGGGGATCCACCAAAAGCAACACTTTCTCTTGTTTTCACAGCATGGTGCCCGTAATGAGTCTCTTAAACATCAATAGAGTTTAATTATTCATGATTTCTGCCCCATTCAGTTCAACCTCTGAACTATATTTGGCATTGCTTAATTATTTTTCTGAAGTCCTATCTTTCATTTAATATTTTATTGTTGTTCACATGTATATTTATCTGCAGATATGCAAGCAGAAGTACTAATGAGCTAAAAGGAGAGCCTTGGTGCTTACCAACCCAAACTTTTAGATGAACAAGCATCTCTTTCTTCAACTAATGAAAACCTCTACATATTATTAATGGATTGTGGGATAAAATATCTTTGATTAGTATTTTTAAATGGCCATTGTACCTCTCTTTACAACATCAGGCACAGGTTCTTTGAAATGGGCTTTTATTCAAAGGCATGAAACTTCTGGCCATCACCGTCATGCCATAATAAGCACATTATGACAACACGAAAACTTGAAATAAAATACATATTACCAAAATGTGCAGCATAAAATGAAGGATACAAATCCAACTATCATTCAGCAGTGTGCAGTTATTTGCAAATCACATATTTATGGATTTTCCGTTGAATGTAGTTACAAATTATGATAAGAAAATTCTACTATTCTGTAGAACATATCTAAAATATTCAAAAGAAAATGCAGCTTGGGAAGCTGAAATACCTAGGTGCAATACTACCTCACACACTATTGGCTGGCGTTTGCATAACATCTAATCAAAGTCCCATTTACTTTCCTTGGTGATGGCTGTACTTCCAAGAGCAGATATGAGGAAGACTGTAGATATTACCCTCTGCATTAGTTTTAAGACAGTTTTCACTGTCTTAATGCATATTAAGGTATAGCTGATGTTTTAAAATATGCAGTTGTAAGCACTTTTTGAGGGGGTCTCAAGTATTTCATTCAGATTTTTGCTATTCATGGGCGGCTTTGGTTCCTAACACCCACGAATAACGGAGGTCCACTGTACCTCTTTGGCTCCTAAGTCCTTAAAGATCACTCTGGTTCAGGTTTTTTAGCTTTGAGCATTGTTCACTTTTATAGCGACAAAGAGCACTGCATTTCTGTTTACACTCTGGGTTACTTCTGTTGCCTTTGTAGGATCTCGCAAGATTTCTTATTTGTACATGATTTCAGTGCCAGCTTCACATGAGATTTGATTGGTAGGATGAACTGTGATAGATGGATTGGAGCTTTGCCCATCCATGATGCAAATCTCCCATTCCACCAAATTCCCTCTGCTTTGTTGGATTGCAATCTGGTGACTGTGAAGGTCAGTGATGTGCAATGAACTCTTGTCATGTTTCAAGAAACCAGTTTGAGATGGTTTGAGCTTTGTGACATGCTGCATTATCCTGGTGGAAGCAGCCATCAGAAGATGTGTACACTGTGGTCATAAAGGGATGGATATGGTCAGCAACGTTTGGGTACACCGTGGTGTTTAGATGATCCAAAGTTAAGGTGTTCAAAAAGAAATCCCCCACACAATGATACCAGCAGTAGCTAAAAATGATGCAAGGCAGGATCTTGTGCTTTCATGATGTTTACACCAATTTCTTACCATGCCCTCTGAATATTGCAGCTGAAGTTGAGACTGAAGTTGGACCATGCAGCATTTCTCAATCTGCAGCCCAGTATTGGGGAGCCTGTGTTTTATAGCCTCAGTTTATCTTCTTAGCTGACAGGAATTGGCACCTGATGGGGTCTTCTGCTGCTGTAGCCCATCTGCTTCAAGGTTAAATCTGTTAACGGTTCAGAGAGGATGGTCTGCTCATCTTATTTGTAATGAGTGGTTGTTTGAGGTACTGTTGCCTTTTATTATCTAAACCCAGTCTCCTCTGACCGCTGGTATGAACAAGGCATTTGTTTCCACACAACTGTCGCAATTAGATTTCTTCTCTTCAGATCGTTCTCTATAAATGCAAAAGATGGTTCTGTGTTAAAATCGAAGTAGGTCAGTAACTTCTGAAATATTCAGACCAGCCTGCCTTGCAACAACTGCCATGTCATGTTTAAAGTCTTTTAACTCACATTCTTTGTCATTCTGATGCTTAGTTTGAACTTCAGCAAGTCATCGTCTCCATTTAAAGATACATGCATTAAATTATTTGAGAAACAAGCAACTCAGTTGGTTAGCCAATGAAATGACTGGTAAGTGTACATCCCTTTTGTTGTAGGATTACCTTGTAATCCCTCTAGAGGAGTGGTGTCCAAAGTCGGTCCTTAAGGGCCGGTATTCTTCATGTTTGTGTTCCCCTGTCTGAACACACCTAAATCAAATGAATGATTCATTGACAGGCCTCTGCAGAGCAAGGTGACATGAAGGAAGTAATTCAGTCAGCTGTGTTGGAGAGAGGAAATATCCAAATCCTGCAGGGTTTCAACCTTTGAGGACCGGAGCTAGACATGCCTGCTCTAGAACAAGCTGAAGAGAGGGATGTCTGGTTACCACTGTGACCCTTGTTCTGGAAGAGAGATGGATGGATGATATCAACCTTATGCTCCTCCACACATTTTTGTACTCTACCTCAAGAAGCTGTGGTTAAGTTTTGTCTGCAGACTTGTACTTCAGAGACTTATCAGAGAAAATTCTGTTCTCAGTTTTCCATCCACAAACCAATGACACTAACAATACAGCTTTTTGGGGAATGATTTACAGTAAGTTCAAAGCTTTCATCCAAAGGTTTCTGCTTTCCCCCCTCTCTAAGCATCTGATATGAATTGATCGGTGCTCTACCGTATTTGGACAAGCACAGATCAAGGCATTTATTTCAAGTTCACAAACTGGTTTCTTTCTGTAGTTCATGTTCATGTTTTGGAAGCCGTAAAGTTGGAAAATCATGAGTTACAAGGCTGAGTTGTGCAGAAAAGTTCAGGCAACACTTAAAGAAAGCTTCTCAATTTGCTCAATATCATGATGCTTGTTTTAGAAAAATAATGCCCCCAATTTCTATTAAAATGAACTAAACTTTTTCTAAGGCATGAAATTGCATTCATCTGTGTAATGATTGAAGGGATAACCAATATTGTTGTTTATTGAAATACCTCAGCGGCAAATTTAATCAATTTATTCAGTTAACCAATATTCAATCAGCCACTGTTGGCTACTTTGAATAAATGTATATCATCCCCATGATGATGGTTTAGATTTAAGGTTTACACAATCAGTTTCTGTCTCTCATATTGTCAGTCTGTCTGTGCCCATGCTCCTCAAAATGACTCTTACACTGATCCTAATTCTCTGGTTTCCTACTGTTATACAACATCTGTTCTCCATATCTTTAGATACAAACCCTGCTGAATCTCAGCTAGTAGATAAACACAGCTTATTAGTTTGCTTAGGTGTATTTTCCCCTTTTTTGCTTTAGTGTGGTGCCACAAAGCATTCCAATTTCACAATAAATTTCACAGGTTGAAAAGTAAACTTAGTAACTAGTCATTTTAACAGATTTTTATTACATACTGAAGTTAATGTACAAAAGGAAATGATTAAAATTATTAGATATTTTGATGTATCCTTTTTCTTTCTTATTCTTGATTATGTTATTACAACATTAGAAGTAATTTTTATGTGTCACAAACTCCATCCTCTGGAATTCACTAAATCCATCATCAAGAAATGGAGACTATGGTCCATGTGTAAATCTGCAACAGTACTTTAAAGGTAGAAGGCAAAATAATGCAGCAAAATATGGGAAATCCTGGAGGACAGTTTGTTTCTATATGCAAGAGAACTACAGCTTCAGAGAACATTTATTATTAAGAAAGACAACGACACGAAGCATCCAGCTAAAGACACACAGAACTGGTTTGAAGACAACAGGATGGATGTTCTGGAGTGGACCAGTCAAAGCCCAGACCTCAGTCTGATTGACAGTTTGTGTCAGGACTTGGAAAGGGGTGTTCACAACCAATCCCCACAAAATCTGATGGCACTTGAACAGTTTAGCAGGACGAATAGAGAAAAACTGCAGTGACCAGATGTGCAGCCGGATTGAGACCTAGCCACACAGACTCTGTGCTATGAGTGCAGCCAAAGGTGCATTTACTGAATACTGACCATGTAGGGGGTGAATATTTATGCAATCACTTATTTTATGTTGTGTTTTTATTCAGCTATAGTATTTTGTTGAAATCAGTTTTCCTTTGACATTAAAGGTTTTTTTTTTTTGTACATTTTTTGATCAAAAAAGCCTAATTTTGTTCATTATGATTGATTTGTAAAGATAATAAAAGGGTAAAACATCTAAGGGTGTGAACACTTTTTTTTATAGGAATTGTACAGGAAATTGTACTGTTGGGTCAATTACTACTTTATTTGCTTCTTTCCCTTAAAATACCAGTTTATTCACCTTTAAATGATGCCATAATTGTAGGAAAGATGCTTTTGTGTCGCTGATTTTTAGTTTTGTTGTTAGTTTTGTTTATTTATCTCTGTTTGACTTTTTCAGAAAAGCTTTTTTAATTTTTTTTTTTTTTTTTACCAAAAAGATAGTGCTACAATTTGAAGGCCATATCCACCACTCCTACTGGAGATATGCTTAAATACTTGATGTCTCTAAGTGCCTCGGAGAAAAAAACAGACGGCATGCACGAAATCTGGATATACAGAAAGAAAAAAATGCTCTTCAAAGTTTATTGTAAGCCAGTACAAATTTATTTAGGATTTTAAATTTGCATGTCTGCCAAAAGATGACCCAAAATAAAAAGAAATTGTGACGAGAATGAGTCTTGTTGTCTAGATGCTTACTGTTGTGAATACCTTTTGTGTTAAGGGGTGACTTAGGATGGGGTCATAATCAGATTTAGTGTTAGGATTTTGGGGGAAAACGGCAATTGTTTATCTGCAGCTCAGCCATCGTTGCTTCAAAATCATTTTAATGAATCTTGTTTTTGACATTTGCACCAGCAAAATGTTGGAGAAAGGTCTCCTTAGGAATAGTCAGGGAAAAACAGATGATAAAGTATGTGTGAGAGAGGGGATTGCTCTGGTGGGTTGGAAGTGTGTGTGTGGGGGAGATTTAGGCGGAAAAGGAGGCATCAGCTGGCTTCTGCTAATACCCATAACCTCTCAAAGAGGGAGATCCAATAAAGAAAATCCAAACCCCACCACCCCTTCTCCATAAAATGAACGCCCCAACAGAGACCAGCATGAAAATGAATTACATCATATAAACATCAAAACTTTCTGGCTTTTCCCTGAAGTCTAACAGTTGTCACTGATGGTGACCTAAATTCCCTAATTTTCATCTTCCACGTAATTTTTCATGCGCTGCTACACTCCTGTCTTGGTCATGCAGAGCACAGATGTCTTCTTATATCTCTCTTGCATGCTGAAGAGTAACCACACATCTTAACCTTTAAAGATCTGGTCAGGGAATCAAAGGTAGCCCACATCAGTCTATGGAAAAGGTTTGTGAGGCATTAGCATTTGGTCATTTCAGTATTTTATTTTGATTGGATTGAAGATGGACAGAGATGAAATCAAGAGCGGATTTGCATTTGTTTTTTATCTTATTTTACTGCAATAAACATTTCATGGAACAAAAATTGCTAAGGTTATTCAGTTTTAATGTAAAAGGAAAATACTGAATGACATGAAAAAGCTTTTATTTGGGAATAAAAAATATGGTAGAATCTGAAAGCTGTATTTCAGTGTTTTCTGCACTCAGCAGTCCTGTTTGACAGCCCTGCTCCCAGATCAACTCTGACCAGATGGCATGGCGTGGCCCTAGAGGACTCCATTTTTAATCCTCTTGGCACAGGCTTTGCTAAGCAAGAGGTGGAACGGCTTGCTTGGAGTCAGGCGTCAATCATGGCACCTCAGACTAACCCACGCTCAGTGGGACGCTGAAGTATTTCCACTCTAGCGTGCCAACAGAAAAAAGAAAAAAGGATATTTTACAAGGCCATTACAGGTAAACTGCTGATATGCATGGAAAATTGATGGGCATCAACACACATGCCTATGGAGGTGGAGCATGTAAGCATTAAATTTATTTTACCTGTAAAGTAAGGAAAAGTAACTCTTTGTTGCACACATACAGTGAAACCAGAAGTTTACATACACTGAATAAAAAGACATATGGCACAATATCAGAAAGAGAATTGTGGCACTGCACCAGTCTGGTTCATCCTTGATAACAATTTCCAGATGCTTGGAGGTGCTACATTCATCTGCTCAATTATATGCAAGTATTGACATGACCGAAATGTCTGACCATCATACTGCTAAGGAAGGAGATGGGTTTTGGTCCAAAATGTGCAGATTGACCCCAGAACAAAAGCCAAAGACCTGATGAAGTTGCTGTTGAAGCTGGTAAGACAGTGTCATTATCCACAGTGAAAAGTGTCTTGTGCCATATTACCTCCAAAAGGCCACTCAGCGAGGAAGAAGCCATTACTCCAAAAGAAACAAAAAAGGCAGATTGTAGTTTGCAAATTCACACAGGGACAAAGACCATTTTTGGAGATGTGCTGTGGTCTGATGAAACTAAAGTGGAACTATTTGGCCATAATGACCATCGTTACATTATGAGGAAAAAAAGGGGACACTTGTAACATCCTAACTGTGAAGCATGGGGGTAAACTTGATGTTTTGTCTGCCAACAGAAATGAAGAGGAGTGACTGACATCTAACTAACTCTACTTGTGTCTCCACCACAAAATGGACTCTGCAGTAAATGCGCACCCATTATAGTCAGAGTGTTTGCACTTCCTCCAAATGGCAACACACTGTGCCGCACCTCCACATCACTATCCATCAAAATTAAAAGCAGTCCTATTTTTGCTGGACGCCGGAGCAAGTGTGTAGTCAATCTTCAAAGAACACACCGCTCCAACAGAAAAATGCATGCGCACATCCATATTTTCAAATTTCACCAAGACAGACTACATTTTCTCGAAATACTAGCTATATTAATGAATATATGGGTATATCTGTTCATATAGGCTGTCAGCATGAATCATTTATGGCTATGCATACACACAAATCGTGAATTTAATTCCGAAACCTTTAAAGTCAAGTTCTCTTGTTCAAGTCTTAGTAGAAGCGTCAGTCAAGGCAGACAATGTAAGAGCAATGGACAAAGAAATATTAATTTTGGAAGCTGAGAACTACAGTGTTTTATATAACACCACTCATCCGTTTTATTACTGGCTTTAACGCATCATCTTGCGTTTCCCACACATGCTTTTTAAAGCACTTCTGGGATTCCCAGTGGAGCTGAGCTGCACGTAATGTAAATTAGGTTGATCAGGAACAGCTCCACTTCACCAGTGAAGTGCACAGCAGAGAGGAGACGCATGCAGTGTAAATCTGGTGCACAGACAAGAACCTGATGCTAAACACAGCCAAGACCAGGGAGCTCATAGAGGATTTCAGGAGATGTAACATGAACATTTAGCCACTATATATCTGTGGGGAGAGGGTGGCAAAATTCCCTTTCCTGGAAGTCCACATCATGGAGAATTTGGACTGGGATGTAAATACAACAGGCTTAGCAAAGACTATTTCATGAGAGACCTCAGGAGACACATCTCTCAAAGACTGTTGTCCTTTTACTGATGTTCTATTGAGAGCATCAACTGCTGTTACCTCTGTTGTTCTCCAGCTGCACAGCACCACAGAGGAAAACTCTGAATCAAAGAATCAAAAAATCTGCCCAGAAGATGATCAGCTGTTCTCTACCTTCTCTTGAGAAACACCACAGATCCCACTGCTTTAGGACAGCCAAGAACATTTAAAAAGTCTCCTCACACCCTGGACACAACTTGTTCCAACTGCTGCCATCTGGCAGCAAATACAGGAGCATTAAAGCAAGGACAAGCAGACTGAAGAACAGTTTCTATCCAGTAGTCATCAGGGCATTAAATGCCACCTAGCACTATATCTAACTATGTACAATAATGCCACACATCCAATGATATTCCCGTGTTATGGATTATATGAAATGTGTTGTTTGAATGAATGTTATCGTATGGGAGGGCACCTAATCTTGTCATAGTCCTTGTATTTATTTCATGTATTTTATGACAGTTTTTTATTATTTCAGAGACATGTCAGGTTTCTAATGGTGTGTGTGTGTGTGTGTGTGTGTTATATATACTACATATACAGGACCATTAAAACTATTATCACCAACAAAGGGAGGTCATTTCTAGAAAAAAAGAGAATATTTTCCTGGTCCCCTCTTTTTTCCTGGTCCTCACTTTTTTGCATTTGGAATGCACTCTAAATATTAGGTTTAGAGGTATGGTATGAATTAAATTTTGATTAGGGTTAGGGATGTACTGGTGTTAGGGAAAATGTCGGGGTTAGACATGAAGCACCTACTAAAATGAATGGAAATCAGTACAAAGTCCTCCGATTCATAGAAGAACAAGGATGTGTGTGCATGTGTGTTCTAGCATTTCTCACCTTGTAAGACCCACTTTTCCAACGAATACTACGTTGTGAGGACCCACCAAAGCGTAGGCCCCAAAGGAAGAAATGCCATTTTTATGTTTAGGGTTAAAGTTCGGCATGTACTGGTGATGGTTAGGTTAAGGTTCAGGGTTAGGCAGTAGATATGAGTAAAAATTGAATGCAAGTCAATGCCAAGTCTATATGAGACAGAAAGAAAGACATAATTTTTGTGTGAAAGTGTGTGCGCCTGATAAGTTGTTCCTCACCAGTGTTATCAAATTGGTGCTGCAACAATAACATTGTGCTTAGTGTAAACTGCACAGAAGTATGTGTCAAAAGTATTGTCTCACACACTGGCTGTTACTCTGTCCTGGCCTATTAAAACCAGTGCCTAGATAGTATTTGTATCTTGGTAAAAGTAACAGAACCCCCTTCTTAAGACATTTTCTTTTTCTCAACAATTTCTTCATTTTCTTCATCTAAGAAAAACATTTATATTCATGACTTGTATTTGTTTCTCGTTAACTTTCTGCAATATTTTCTTGATGCACAAGGATGAATGACAAATGGATAAACAGTGATGTTTTGCCGAAGCATAAGGACCCAGGTGTAGCATCCTATTAGAAGCAGAGCTAATGGAATCACCGGACTGTCGCTTGCTGGATCATCCAGCTCAAGACAAGATGAGACTATCCTGAGGGAGGCCAGGCCTAAAAGAGGGCATCTGGAACCACAGTCTGCCTCCTGCTCCCTGATTCACTTTATTTGCTCATGAGAGAGAAATACTGTGACATTTACATCACATTGAATGCTTTTTTTTTTTTTTTTTTTTAAGTTAGAACGTTTAATCTCTGATGTTTTCATTACTTCCTGTGGCAATATGCCGAAGGTGTTGATTTTAAGAAGCCGCCCTGTGACCATGAAAGAAAAATTTTGGATTTCACATCTTTTTGAGTTCTACTCTGCCTTGTGAGTTTTGATTGGGAGGTAACGTTCCAAAATGCTAAATCAGAGTAGAATAATATTTCATTAAGCCTGCAAAACCCTCTTCACAATCAAAATCTGAACCACAACAAGGAGGGTCTTTAAGGAACACTCGCGACTGAATGCTGATCACAGTATCAATGCTGCATTGATCTGAAAAGGGCTGTAATTAAAACAGACGTTGCTTGAACGAAGCAAGCCACACTCAATCTGCCTGCGCCTCTACCATACAGGTTGCTATTAACAACAATCAGTGCAGGCAGTGGGACTGAGGCATCTAATCAGTTTGTCAAAGCTGTAATGCCAACCTAATGAAAGAGATTAAAAATGCTTATTTGAGGGGGCGGTCATTTCGCTGATGAGGGTAAAAGCAGTATATTATTATTGAATGCATCTTTCCTGATGAGGTTTTAAGGTATTGACAGTCAAATAATTATTTTGTGGTTTAACAGGAGGAAGGAAAACCTTCAGCTTTTTTTTTTTTTTTACATTTTGACAAGTTACACCCACTAACTCCGTGTATTTTATCAGCACACTATGTGATAATTGCACACAAAGTAGTGCATAATTATGATGTAAGAGGAACTTATGCATTGTTTTCAACATTCTGAATAAATAAATAATCTAAAACGTGTGCTGGGATATGTTGCTGGCCCTCCCAAACTGGATACTTCAGAGAACTACTTTTCGCTGTGAGCCTTTTGCAGCATGTCTCTAACAGTTTTGTATAGTTATAGACTATAATTTTAGCCTGCTGTTCTTTGCAGTTTGATTGCATAGAGAGCATCTCTGAACATCATTCCATATCTAATTGATGCCTGCTTTTTGGGGGCCATTCTGACATAAATATACACTGATCTAAACCCATGATTCTCCAACTGTGTTACAACTACAACTACCACTGGTAGTATTTGGGCTGCCTTTTTCTGGTGCTTAGAGAAAATGGAAGCCTTAATTACCTGTAAGATAAATACCTGCAAACTCATCGAGATGTAATGGATAAAGCAGGGGCTACTTATGCTTTTACATTTACCTCTGAACTTTGGAAGCTGGATATGAAAATACCATCAAATGCAATTGAAAATCAGATTATTGAAATGCTTAGTGACCAGGCCTACCCTTAAAACCAATATGAGATTTTACAGCCTTCGTCTTTAGTGGATTTGTTTAGCTAACCCATCAGAAGTGAAAATAAACTGTTTTTACAGCAGCTTTAACTACATTTCTGATGCAAGGGAGCCATATTGAATTTGTCACTGGGTTACTGTTAAACGCTAAATTTTGATGCTCAAATTCCAACTGTGGACTTTTCTGTTGTTTTTTTTTTTTTTATAATTTCACGCTTTAAAAAATTCAACTTCCAAGTAAAAATGAAATGAATAACTAAATTGAATCCTTCAACCAATCAAACAGTGTTAATTTTATTTAGATTTATTTCAGACATTTTTCTTTTTCCAAGTGGTGTTTTAAAATATGTCAGTACGGTTGTACAGTACTTTGAAAACATCCCTAACGGATCTGGTACTTGTAGACTGATCGAAACCATTCCCTTGTAGCTGGTGAACCTCCGCCTCTAACAAGTTTTTTTTTTTTTTTCCCCAGGATTGTCCTGCATTTAGCAAGCTCCATCTTTCAATCAACTCTGAGCAGCTTCCGTTTTAAAGAACAGCATCCCCACAGTATGATGCTGACCCCTCTGGGCTTCATAATGGGAATGGTGTGTTCAGGGTAATATAGTATTACACAGTTTTAAATTTCAGTTTCATTTGACCAGAGCACCTTCTTCCAGGCATGTATGATTAGAGAATAATTCAAAGGATGGAATATTGGAAAATATTTGCATGAAAAAAAAATCATTTGCAATAAACCCACATTTTCCTCTCTCCTCTCTTCAGATCTCTGCGTCCAAAGCTCTCTGTGACCTTTAGCATCTTTGGTATGTGTCTCAGATATGGTCATTAGCAGTGAGACTCCATTTAGTAGGGTTAAGTTTACTTTAAGCAAAGTGGGAAATTCAGACAGTTGGAATACAACATCCAACCTTTATTATAGTCCAAACAGCCCTTTGCAATGTTAATTTTGCAAAGACAAATATTATGAGGATCATACAGTATATTTGTAATATACTGAGCAGACTTTTTTTCCACATCTTTTCTGTGTCTTCTATGCAGCTTGTGGGAAAGTCCCACTGGAGTTGTGGATCTCTGCAGCTCCTACAAAGTTATTAGGGGCCTCAGGGGCCACTTCTGATTATAACTAATGTCCTGCCTGTCAGAGTTCATGGGTGGACATGTCTTAGAAGGGTTATGGTAGTGTCATCCTCTTGGGAGTATGGAGATGTTCAAAATTATCTTATTCCCTAACCCCACTGTAAAATTCTCCAATCCGCTTCACTTACATTGGATTTTATTTTGGGGTGTGGCAGTAAAAGGGGATGAATATCAATGCATGCCACACTTTGAAGAGTTTAGAAGCCATATTTGTTTCACCCAACTTCCTAAATATGCAATACTTGTTGATGGTCTTTCACACAAAATCCCAATAAAATTACATAAAGCTTGAAGTTTTTCACATTTTATTAACCATAACGTGTTTGAAAACTTCTCCAAGGGACTGTCAGAAACTCTTCTACCCTAAAAAGAAAGAGGGGAAAAAAAGAATTGAGGTCACATGTCATCAAGTTGCAAGGGGAAAAAAACCTTTCAAAGTTTGGATGGTTTGACAATTTGATCAGCAATCTTTTGCGAGTAATCAGTCCTGGCAGACACGGCCTTCGCTCCTGTCAGTGCCACGGGGGCTGCTGCCACCGAATGAGCCCATATTACTCGTCTGCCGCTGAAGCTGAGAGATAGGTTGTCAGGTAAGCATTTGGCAAAGATTTGAGCAAGTAGTGGGAAAGGATAGAGGCACAGTAAATACTGTGGAGAGATGAAGCGGGCCGGAATATGAGCTCTGGCCTGAAGGAGTTTGAAGTATATTGAGGAAGTGGACAAGGATGAGCACAGCAGCCAGGAGGGCTCCGGTGAGGAGGCCGCCACAACTCACTGTGGGCTCTAAATTGTCTACTGCAGCAGCGGTATATTACATTTTTGTGCTGTCCACCTGAATACAACACACCACCTCAACCTCAAGCCTGTTCAGAGAATGTTAGTAATTGTTGCCTCAGCCTGCTCTTCTGAATTGTTCCTTTTTACAAAAAAAATACAAATGGCCATCTCGCACTGTGCCTCCATATGATGCTGTCTGCTTGTTAAGACCAAATGCTGTGTAGGTGACACAGTTACTTGGATACACTCTGCTTTTTTCCTGGCCACTCCAGTGCTTCAGGCTGAGCAGTTAGATCTGTCTTTTAAATAGTGGAACACCAAGTCGAATGTTGAGATGAAAAAGGGAGACGCGTAATCTCCGATGGGAAAAGCAGTGCCAGGGAAACGGCTTTCTTGTTTGTCCACAGCATGGAATTAGATCACTTTATCCACTGCCTTCACAAGGTTATTCTCAGGATTCCCATGGTGTGACATATCAGCAGATGTGCTTTAGATTAAAATTAGCCACCAACATCCTCATCTTAAAGCTTTTTCCCCAACTGTATACATTAGTTTTTACACTAAACATGGAAAACAGATGAGATTTTCATGGCAATTAGAAAGAAAAGTGACAAATGGTAGTTATTTAATTTATAGTTAAATTATAGGTAAATTAAATGACATAAGAGCATTATTGCTATTTACTGAGGACTGAATGTAAACACCAGCTGGCAGTTGAGACCTTGTAGGAGCCAGATGTTGGAAAATCTGACAGTTAATATGCTTTTTAGAGTCTCTTGATTAAAATGGCTGGAAACAGTGTCTATTAAATAAGAACAAGTACAACTGAAATATAAACAGTCCAATGTTGGAGTGCCTTACCATGTATTCAAGAAGGGGTAGTATTCTTAAGTATGCACACCCCACTAAAATGCTAGCTTTTTGTGATGTAGAAAAATTACATAATTTCAAACTTAAGCATAACTTTCAAAACTTTTTCCTTGTATAATGTGGGACTTATCCTGCAAAATCCAACTTGTATAATGTGGGATTTATCCTGCAAAATCCAACTTAGACCCCCCCCCCCCAAAAAAAAAAAAAAAAAAAAAAAAAAAAAAAAAAAAAAAAATCTGTTGGTTGACGGCAAAAAAGGTGCTTCCACCTGGTTGCACACCCCCTGAACAGGAACTTGAACACTTTAAAGTCTTTAGATACATCATCTTCCCTTTTCTTCTTTATCTTCTTTGCCAGGGGTCTACCAACATCCCACATCCTTCGTTGGTCATTTTTGACATCTCTTGTCCACAGCTCTCTCCAAGTGACCCCTCAGACTTTTTGCCAGGTTTAGTTGACTCTGGCTTGGTGATTCCGAAATGCAATTTTTTTTCTGGTCCACCCTTCTCTTATTTTAAAGTATTCTGGGACTCTGTGGTGCTGAAAAATGAAACATTTCTTCTTCAGCGTTCAAGCAAGAAAATTAGCCCCATTATGTTTCCGTCTGCAGGGTTCTGTGTTATTTTGGTAATGGTTAGTATTGTGTTGGTAGCAAATTTACTTTTGGAATTATCAAAAACTCACATTTTTAGTCCCAATGGACCACAATGCTTTGTTCAGCAAGTTTTTAGCCCTGTCTGGATGCTTCATTTAGAGGAAACAAGTCTACCTTACAACCCTTCTCCTTTGCTCTGACATATAGAGAATAGTACTTGCTAGAAATTCCTGCAGCTCTTTCAGTGGTTCTGTCTGCCTCTTGCCATCCTCCCTAACCAGTTTCTCATCATCTATTTGTTTTGGGGAAATTAAACTTTTTTGTGGTGTTCCAGTTTCATAACTTCTCCAATTACTGGTGATAACCTTCACTTTGGATTGGTTAATATAAAAATGCTGGGGATTTTTTGTGATCTTCACTTGACTAAGACCTTTGAATCTTTTGCAATCTCTCTAAAAACTGTGATCAGGCTGTGACTAGTTCTATCTATCCGTCTATATATTGATTTTAAAGTTGTTGAGCAATGGGGCCTGACAGTATTGTCACAAGATCATAACAAGATGGAGGAAGCTCAGGATTAGGGTGTCAGCACTGCATGCTTCAGCCATTGTTTACACCCAGATTTACCATGTCTGTTTTTTTCTGGTGCAAAATAATGAGGCATGTCTCACATCAATCATGTAAAAATTGGATAGAATAGAACATAACCGTTCAAACTGCTGACACTTTGAAAATCAGATACGGATGTGATTTAGTTGCATATGGGCAAAAAAAATCGGATTTGGGTCACATTTGCCTGCTGTGTAAATATAGCCTTTGATTACCTTCATATTTATGCTTACTATATTAGGATTTTGGAGTTTGTAATAGTTTAAAAGTTAATAAATTACACACACACACACACACACACACACACACACACACACATATATATATATATATATATATATATATATATATATATATATATATATATATATTACACTATATAGTTTTGAAAAAACTTTTAGAAATCTAAGTTTTTAAATGACAAAAACCTGTCTTTTCTAAATGATTGGAATGACAACTATTATTTTCTGTTAGCTACTCACAGCAGGATAATTCACTATGTCACAAGGCTCAAATTCTCTCAAACTGGTTTCTTATGAATAATAATGATCTAATGCTACTCCAACAGCTTCCAGAGACTCTAAATTTTTTTTATCCGATAGAGCTTTCTAGATGTTTAGCTGAGAAATTTCCAGCAACTGCATAATGCTATGATGTCAATATCCACCAAAATCTCAAAGGAATGTTTCTGACCCCTTGTTGAATGTATGCCAAGGGTTGACACAGTTCTGAAGGCAAAAAAGGTCAAACGCAGTATCACAAGGCGTACTTCATGAAGTAACCGGTGAGTCCAAAAAGACATAGGTGCTGCTTCTTTAGTTTCCACACTATTAGTTTTTTGAGAACTGAAATATTTCTAAACTGCCAAATTTGTCTTAAGTAAGAGAGGAAAAAGTGTACTATCCATCCTCCATTCAGATAGCTTCCTGGAAGTGTTCAGCAACAGGTGAGGGAGGAATGTGTTACTTTACATGCCCCTTTCTTAAAAAAATATCCTAAAAATGTAGAAACAGTATGACGTGTATTGAAACCAGAGATTATTCAAAATTCTGCATACCTTAATAACAAGATTTGGCCTATGCTTACATAAAACCTTTTTTAAAAGGTAAACAGATTCCATTTTGTGCTTAAATAGCCACATTTGCCAAAATCTGAATGAATTCTGAGGACATCATGGAAAAGCTGTCCCTTTAAACTCATTTTATGCAAGGCCAAATAGCCCCACCACCTTGTCCTCTACTTATATAGCTAAAAGATATTGGACACTGCTAGCTTTTGGGATGTACATGAAAAGTGATGGGGCGAGAAGCTTGACTCTAAGTAGCCAAAGTGTCAGGCATCAGATGACAACCTAAAAAAATGGTGCTCTCTTCTTTTAGACATAAGAAAAGTCCTTGAAATTGTTGCAAAAAGTAATTTAGGAGGTCTCTACTTTTTCCCAACAAAATATCAAGAAGCTAGGATAATGCATTCAGATGATTAGAACTAAGTATGCTGTTACTTCACTCTTTCACAGTCACATTTCAGACTTTTCACCACCTGTATGGCCCTCATTTGCTGCGTTTTGTAGGGCGAGAAACCTAAACTTAAAATAATGATCCCGAAATGTGCATGGTTCTTGGGTAGATTAGGTGTTATGTCAGTCGCCGTGCAGCTGTTTCCATACTCACCATGCTTGTTACTAAAGGAGATGATTCCTGCAATTCATTTTTAAAAATTGGGTCAGTAAATAGCTGTCAGTGTAATTCATTTGGCACTGCAACACTGAAGCCAAAATGATGCCTCGCCTGCTGTAGCACTGCTGCAACCACTACTCTTGGCAAGCAGGGTTCAAATTAATATGTTGCTGGATTGGTTCTCAGTCACACTCACACACACGTATAGGCATACACACGCTTGGTGGAAGTCAGATAAAGACAGCAGGAGATGGAGTAGGCAAAAAAAAAAAAAAAAAAAAAAAAAAAAGATTCCACCAATACAGGCAAATGACTTCCTTTACTGTTTCCCCAAGGAAGTCTTTTCAGCGTGACTAATAAGGTTCGCTGAGAACTGGAGAAAACATGCATAAACCTCAGGAACATGCATGACATACTGCAGTTTTTAAGTGAAACTGAAACATCGAATTCCATGCACACAGTTTTTGTTTAATTTTAGTGATGGAAAGGCTATTGCCATGTTTTATATTGAGCTATATTTCATGACCATAAAATCTTGTTTAATATACCAAAAACACTCTGTTATCCCACACATAATGATCCAGTAGCATGAACTTTCCAGCTTTTTTTGACATGCATGTTTTATTCGTGGTGTGTGGTGAATGAAAAAATTGTTTGATGGATACCTGCAAAGAAAATGTTGAAGTTTACAACAAATGGACTGTAAGTTTACCGAATCCTACTCAGTCAATTCTGGTGCCAGAATTTCTCTGAAAAAATGTTGATTTAGGTATTTTGGTGTTTCCCAGGTCTTTACTCACGTTTCATTCCTTGTCCTGTTGTCTAAAATTTATATCCATCAATCTGATTATTCATTAGTCTCTCCATTCTTAGAACCATCTCTGTATCTGCACACCCATCTGACCATCAGTTTCTCTGTCCAAAAGTCTGACCGTCAGTTGATTATTCCATCCAACTACTGATCCATCACTACATTAGTTGATCCTTTCCTCCATCTATCCATTGGTTTGTCTGTCCATCTGACCAACGGTTTGTCCATCCATCCAACCATTGGTTTGTCTGTCTAACTTTCTGACTATTGGTTTGTCCATTTATTGGTTTCTCCATCCATCCATTCATCCATAGGCTTGTCCATCGCTCTGTCTGCCCGTCATTCACCCTAACTATTGGATTGTTCATCCAACCGTCTGACCATTGGTTTATCTGTCCAACCCTTATCACTGCCAGTGTCTCCATCCAACCATTTGACCATTGGTTTGTCCATCCAACCATTTGACCATTGGTTTGTCCATTCATCTGACCTTTGGTTTGTTTGTCCAATCTTCTCACCATTGGTTTGTCCATCCAGCCATTTGACCGTCCAGCCATAGGCTTGTCCATACCTCTATCTGCCCACCTTCCATCCAACCATGTCCATCCTTCATATTGGTGTGTCCTTCTGTCTTTCCACATTCATCCATCTGTCCACCTATTCTTCTACTTGTTTACACATCATCCATCCATCCATACATACATCCATACATCCAAACATCCACTTGTCCATTGCCCATTCTCTTCCTTACAGTTTCTGGAATTTGCATGTTCCATAATAAAAACAGGAGCACTGTAGAAATAATACCAAATCATAGTGCACCTTTATATTTAGACTTTTAATAATAGGCTAAAAAGAGACTGTGAAGCCTGAAAAACTTTTAAATAAATAATTCCTGAAAACCTGTAGTTCAGTCATGTCTCCAACTGTGTACAGGGACCTGCTGTACCTTGAAACTGATCTGAAGTTAAAGGTGGAACATGATTTGTTATGATCATTAACTTTAGTCAGCTCATTATAATTTTTATGCACATATTTGCATCACAGTAAGAAATAAACACACTTTGCATATTTGATTTAGGCTCTAAGAGGATATAGTGCGTGATCTTTTGACCTACTAGGGAATGCTGCATTTTCTTATTGTTTTATGAAGGAGATCAGATTTTTAGATTTTTGGTTTGAAGAAATATCACAAAGGCATTCCTTGCTTCTGTCAAGAGACATGTATGGCAAAAATAATGCTGTTGGAATTTACCTTTTTTTTTTTTTTTTTCTTTCCAGTCTTATAGCACATTTAGCATTACAATATGAAACACAAGAAACAAGCTGTTCCTGCAGGGCTTTTTGCACAATATTTTCAAATGGCGTTTCAACAATGGCTGTCACAGTGTACTTTACTGTGACCTGTCAGGAATGAGTCCAGCCAGCATGATAAGAGTTCTCGTCATAACTGAAGTTAATTTATGGAGATGCTGAGTGCGACTGCATTATTAAAGTGATTCCTTCCAACTGGCACAGGCAAATGGTCATGCTGCAACTCTTTGGCTTCATGCTGTTCAACCTTACGCTCTCTGTTAGGAAGGCCAGAATGTAATTGCACAACAGTGTTCAAAGCTCAGTTAGGGACTCTGCTAATGGCACATTGAAAGACACTAAAGAAAGAGGCGGGCTGCATATAGAGAACAAAAGTTGGATGATGAACTATTACAGTATTTATTCTTGATTTGGCAATAGAAGATTATTTGCAAGCAGTTATTTTTGTGACCCATTGATCTACTGATTAATCAAAACTAAGTAATCATTTCACTTTGGAACAATCTGCATAAAAATTACATTCTTGGCATGGTTATGTAAAGCTGACATAAAAAATAACTGTGTATTGATCATTATCTATGCTTGAACATAACCTCAATAATTACCAACAGTGAAAGTGTCTTCCTGATTCTATGCAATTGATGAGATGCAGTGACAAATTAGGAACCGTACGATAAAGGTCAAATGAAGGAGAAAACCTAAAAAATGTGTATTTTGCAAATTCTAATTAAAATTATTCTCCTCTGTAATAAAAAAATATTCAAAAACACAACTTTCCACTTGCTAAAGGAGCTACGAAGCAGAGCTGAAAGTCAGAATTCTGGTTTCCAAGGTAGACGGCTGTTGCTACGTTATGTCACTGTAGACGAACTGTCCAACTGGCATCATGTCTTTCTCTAACACCGAATTGGATTTCGCCACGAAACCAGCTGTACCAATCTGAACGTGCAATATAGAGTGGAGAATCTGCTGTGCAGACAGAAAGCTCTGAAGATGTAAATGACAGTTACTGTGACTTGAGCATGTCATTTCTGCAGCGGTTCAGTCGCTCCTCTGTGTCCTGTAAACCGCTCACCGTCATGTTATGTTGGTAGTCGGGCAGTTGGGAGATTGAAGCAGCAAGTGGCAGTGAGCTCACATCGAGCTGCATCTGATTAATAGCTGTCCTATGTAATGTTCAATATAGACCACATTAAAACAGATCGCTGTATTATTGTATGGGTCTGTGAAACTGAACGGCCTGACACCTGGGAGGTGACATTGCTCCCTTTCCATTCATTTCCTATGGAACTTGTGGAATGAGGCGACAACCGTTTGCCTTCCTCCAGTCAAGCGACCGGAGATATTCATGAAATTGATATTCTGAGCTTGCACACGTAGGCATGCACACATGGGCTTGAAACGCGACACAAGAAAGTTGAAAAGTGTTTAACTTTTGTTGCTGTCACTACGTCCGATGGGTTCCACTCCAGCTGGTGACGATCCCTCCCGTCCTCCCCCATGCGTCGAGCCCATTACACATGGGTCGGCACCGCGTGAGCGATTGCACACAGAAGCTTTAGAACAGGTTTAGTTTTCACCTGATTACTCATCAGTTTGTTTCACTCATCCTTTTGGCTTGGGATGTTGCTGAAAAAAGTCCTGTCATCTCCACTGCAGAAGCTCCCGCTATGGCTGCAGTGATTTGCAGATGCATCTGTAGTAGCATCAGCCATCTTCTATAGTGTTGTCTGTTGGAGCAGCAGCTTATCTATAGCTGAGAAAAAGCAGTTAGATAAGCTCATCAGTAAGGCCAGCTCTGTGTTACAAAGCCCCTGCGACCCGGTGCAGGTGGTGGGAGACGGAGGGAATCTAGCTAAAATAACATCACTGATGGACAAAGTCTCTCACCTCATGCATGAAGCTGTTGCTGAACTGGAGAGCTCCTTCAGCGACAGACTGCTGCATCCTAGGTGCACTAAGGAGTGTTATAGGATATCCTTCCTCCCAGCTGCTGTTAGACTCTATAACCATCATTGCTCCCAACAAAATCAATGTGTTTATATCCATGTTAGTATCTGTACAACTCTACTGTTTTTCTATTGTCACTAACTGTAAGTAGCTTTTATTTTTAATGCTCAGAGACATGCACATCGTGTACATTTTAATTAACCAACTCAGTTGCACATTCCTCTGGACTGGGGTATTTTTTACAACTACAAAATATTCATGTTGCAATTTTGCCTTACTGTACAGTATTTTTTTCTTTATTCTGTTTTTTATATGTATTTCATATTCTTTTGTGTGAGTCTGTTTTTTATGTTATTATTGGCCAAGACCACTTTACTGCTGTCGCACAGAAATTTCCCCATCAACAATAGAGGATATTTCTATTCTATTCTATTCTGCACAGCGAAATAATGATGCCACTGTGTCTTCCTGCAGCTGGAGCCTTTTGGGTGCAAAATTGTATTGTTGTGGTGCAAAACCTTTGGCTGCATGGACTAGGAGGCACCAAAAAAAGCAGACTCTTCAGAATAGACTGAGCAGATCTTGCTATGCTTCATCGGTTTCCAGTCTTTCCTCCGCACAGCACCATCCACCCAAATCTTCTGCTGTCGTGGTGGATCTTTTGGAAAATTTAAAAAGCCAGCAGCTGACCCTGAACCATTTATGTGCCTAAAGCCACACAATATCTTATTTCAAATCCCCAAAATTAAGTCCAACTTTAGAGCTGCTTCTGCCCTGTAATGCAGAACAGGCACTGTATAACAGAGGACGTAGGGTTGTGTTGTTTGTCTTCAATGACGTCACTGATCGCTCTGCCTCCTTCAAGAGGTCTGATGGGAAATTCAAATTCAGATTTTTATGTACTTGGCATGTTTTGGCCCCATTTACAAAAATATTTAGAAATGTTAAGGATCTTCATACTGCACATAACATATAATATCAACTTATACAGTTTTTTTAAAAACTAAGTGGTCTTTGTTTGACCTTTAAGAGCACCACCACTATTACTTTTTTACAAAAGGCCAAATTAGTTTGGATGCCTTTTTCCCTTTGGATAAATTAAATCATCTGAATTATTAGAAAATCATTTGAAAATGTCCTTTTTTTTTTTTTGTTTTGTTTTTTGTTTACTCAGGTTCTTTGTTGGATTTTAAAATGTGAAAAACGGTAAAAAAGAAATCTGTAGGAGGGAGAATACTTTTATACCTGTGTACACGCTCACCACTATTTCTTGAGGAACTGTTATGCGTTGTTATGAATTATGGGTTTAGCGTTCTCTACATTTTGTATTGATCAGCAACTTGGTGTTTGTGAAAAAACACTGGATAGGAAGGCAACAGACTGTAAGCTTCTCCTCTAACCTTACAAATATTCTGCCATTTTAAAAAAATGTATTGAAAACAAAAAAACTTTAGTTTGTTGACAATCCTTTTTCTATGATACATAAGAGATTGTCACTGATGGGCTGGCTTTTGTGGTGCATTTTTTCAAGCATTTTGATTGGTCTTGGCAACAAAAGCGTTCAAGCTCAAACATTTTCAAGAACACTGGCTGTTTTGGGCTGTATTTGTCTGCTGTTTGCTTGGTTTTCTTGTTTGTTTTTTATTTTTACATATTTTGACACAGAAACCACTATGATTTTTTTTATGAGCTACACAACAAGGAAAAGGAAAACGTAGTGTTTGGGCATGATTTAAAGACTTGGTTAGTGAGCATGTGTTTACATGGTAAATATTTTGTTCAGCTTACTCTTAAGGGATGGCAAAATCTTTCTTTTTCCATGAAGTCATGATTGAAAATTGAGAATGCAATGAAAAGAATCTCTTGTTCACTTCATAACCATTCCTAAAGATTTCTCATGTTCTACGGTTGAAGGGAAGCGAGTCTCTTCAACTCATTGGCCTTCATTTAATTCAAAACTGAGTTTAACTCAATTTCTACATAAACACTAAAGATTTATGCTATTCAAACATTTGAGTCAGAATCTCCAAGGGAAAGAAAAAGATATCTTTTTGACTGCTCAGAGTTTTTAAAGAGGGTAAATAAAAACAATTACCAGCTGATAAAGAGGGACAGATACAAGGGAACAAACGGGGGTAGAAGTGTGCAGAGGAGGAATGATGGAGATTACATTTTCACTTCTGCTATTAACTGCACTGGTTAATAAATCCGGAATATCTCCTAAAGCATATTCAGTGCTCAGTTTGTGGCTTTCATACAGTCTGTTGCCTTCTTGGTGTTTGGGCCTGCTTGCTCTTAAAGCTGATGAATAGAAAACTGTCCTCAAAGAAGAGCAGGCAGAAGGGTCCCCCATTCATTTCTAAATAATAAAAATCATGGAATCTATTATTTATGCGCCAAATGTCCAGCTTGAGATATCAAATGCACTTCTGAAGTCTGGAAGGGTATATCTTCTCACCTTGTTTGAAAACGGCTCCAACAATATGAAAGGAGATGGGTGTGTACAGAGAATATCAAGCTGAGTGTGTGTTTACTTATTTATCCGTTTCGTGCATTCACTCTTTTAGGAGTCGGTTCACAGAAGGTGCAGCACGGACATTTAAGCCTTTTGGGTAAGGATGTTTCATAAACTGCAATAAGTGTTGTGGGCGAGCCATAAGTTATTCTTCTTTAAGGCAATTCAGAGCTCCTGTGGTGGCTCTATATTTGTTTCTACCTAGATTGACAGCTGGTTTAAATGTTTTATCACTAGATAAATAACTATGCTGTGAAGATTTCTGTCTTATCAAGGAGTTCTACTGGGGGTATTAATACCGTTAACATTTATTAAATGCATTTAAAGACCAGCTTAGTTTTTACCAGCTCTTTCTGGCTGTCACAAAGCGGATCTTCTTGCATCATATAACACATTTCTCCAGCCTACTGACATGCTACTGCCAATGCATTTTAAGCAATCGGAGTGATTGGGGGAGAAAAAAAAAAAAAAAAGAAATCATTACTGCTTCCATAGGATTTAAGAAGTAGCAGTGCTGCTAATCCTGATTAACTGATTGTCAGAAAGTGTGACAACCGCTATGTAAGTAGGGCTTTCGGCTTTGGAGCACAACATCAGGGTGGGAGGACATCAGGAATGGTGCTGGAGAAGCAGGTTTAGTAGCCCATCAAATTTAAAAGGTGTCATCATACAATTTTGAAAGAACTTGCAGTTCTACAGCGATTAAAGGTGCTGTATTGCATTGGCTTCAGCCATACTGGAGTATCTATGAAAATATTGAAGATCTTCCATTCACCCTCTCTTCATATGAGGTTCCTCAGGGATCCTTGGACCTTTTAATTTTTTTGCTGTAGTGAACCCACCGTAATATTCACAGGTGTTAGGGACCACAACCACCTGTGAATTGGTGAAATCCGAGAACACTTGAGACCCCCTCTAAAAATTCTGCCTATGCTGACAGCTCTAAAGGCAAACATACCTTATTATGCATTAATATGCACAGTGGAAACTGTCGTAGTACCACTGCAGGAGCTAACGTCCACTGTGTTCCTTATCTCTGCTCTTGGGGTTTTAGCCAATCAATGGCAGGGAAAATTAATCAGCAAATGCCATCTTATAGCGCCCCCTGGTACCATTGCCCCAAAGTATTTCAGCTTCCCTAGCTGCATTTTTTCCTGATTATTTTAGATCTAATCTACAAAGAAATCTGTGTCCGGGCAAATTTTACATGAACAACTTGTAGTTACATTCCACAGAAATATCCACAGATAGGTGAATACACAAATGCTGAACCGCTAATGGGCTGTTCCGCTTCCTCAGCAGTCTTTTGTGAGAAAGTATGACATCTTATTTGAATGGTTTGCAGAAGACTATCAGATTTACCTGGCTCTAACACCAGATAATTCATTCTCAGTCTTGCCTTTACTAAAGTATCTTGATGACATCAGGGCAGGGTCTCTAAACTGTGATGAAAGGAAAATGGAAGTATCCGAGTGACAGAATTTCTATTTTGATAATGAGAATCTTCTCTCCACTCCAGTGTCTCTTTGCTGTGGGATTCGTCAGGGTTTGGTTCTGTGACTTATTTTTATCTTCACCTGCTGCCTTTGATGACTATTCTGAGGGAAAAAACACTAAGATTTTGTTGACTGATAGATATAATAAAACAGAGCAACATCAGTCCATGTGCAGCTCAGACCCTTAAACTGACTGGTAATGGGGTATTCTGGCTGAGAATCGCCTTACAGATAAAAACGAATTCCAACGTAAAACCCAAACTTTGCCAGCTACATCATCTTCACCAAAGTAAGGCAGCTGAATTTCAATCATGAAACAAGCAAGGTCAAGCAAAGAAAATCCAAGGAATCAACTGTGTTTCCAGCTATGCCAAAATCATTGGATACACAGAGAAAATGAGGACACAACAAACCATTTTACCGAATTACAGGAGACCCCAGGATATGTGCACACACTCCATGTAAATTATAAGGCCAGAATGAGGATTAAGCAGAAAACAGAGATACCACCAGCAAGATTTCTGGGATGCAAGACTCATTTGTTTGTAGAGACACCAGATGTTGAAAACATTTGCATATTTTAGTGTAAGTTTGTTTTCATTGACACAGAAAAATGTCAGTGACTCAAAATAAAACAAAACAAAACAAAAAAACAAACAAAAAAAAAAAAAACAGAGAAATGCAACATTTTGAAAGAACGTGAGTAAAATTTTCCACTCTTGCTCCCAAATACCCCCACAGACAGCCTCTGGTGGTGTGGAAAGAGTTTAGTGTATGGCTCAGTGTCACATATTGTGGATGAAAACAAGAATAGGCTTGTAGCTTTTAATCCGGAAAAGCTTTTTGTACGTTAAAAAGAAAAATGCCCCTCACTCCACCTTTTAAAAAGCTTACTTTGTCCAGACAGCATTGACATTTATTCTGTCATTTAAGCTCCATTTCTGCTTCAGTCATGCCATGCTCAAATAGAGTAAACAGAGCATGGCTTATAGAGACATGTGGAAAAGAAAGTTTATGACTGTCAATAGATGAGGAAAGACAAAGTTACCGTGTCTCGCAACCATATTTATACACCTCGACATTTTCATTTTGTCACTTTATTGCCACAAACTTTGATGTATTTCACTTTGATTGTACATGACCGACACAAAGTAGGTTGTTAAAATGCAGGATTTACCCCCCGCACCCCAAAAAATCCAGCTTTAAAGCGTAGCACTGAAGGCAGAATCCACTGACTTGGCCACAATTACAGCTGCAAGTCAGCCCACTCAGAGATGTTTTTTAATTCTTATATATTTTTTAAAGTCATGGGAAAAATTTCAAATTGGAACTGATTTGAACTTTGACTAGGCCGTTCAAATACTTGAATATGTTTTGCTCTAAACCAAATCATTGTAGCTGTTCTGCTGGAAATGGAACCTCCACCCCAGTCTCAAATCTTCTGCAGGTTCAAAAGGGTTCACCTGTGATCGCTGAAGAGCAGCACCTCTGGATCATGATGCTTCCACCACCAAGTTTCACAATCTGGAAGTTCTGTTCAGGGTGTAGTTTTCTATGTAAACCAAAAGTTATTTTTGTCTCATTTGTTCTCAGTATACTATATTATATTAGAAAATCAAGCAAATATTATTGATAAATATCATTATGAACACTTGTGATAAATTCACATTTTCCTCACAAGTTCTCTTTCACCTGTGCTTCCATTGTTTTAATGACCTTTAGCATCATGGGTCCAATTGCACTGACCAGAACACCTTCTTTCACATTTTTTGTGTCCCTTACATGGTTTGTGGCAAACTATGAATTGGATTTCTTATGTCTTGCAAACCTTCCATAATTCCCTAAGTCTGTTCTGTCAACAGATTCTCCCACTTAAGCTGTAAATCTGCAGCTCATCCAAAGTTAAAACAAGCCATGTCTTCATAGGTTTGCAGTTGTACTACACTCTTTCCATTGTCCCATGATGGACTGACCAGAGCGCTGTTAGATTTTCAAAGCTTCGAGTATTGTTCTATAACCCTACTCGAAACTTCTCTGCAATTGGCTGCAATTGACTTTATTTGGGAGTATTAGAGCAGAGGGTGGTGTGTACAGATGCAGGTCACACTTTTCATATTTTTATTATGCAAAACTCTAATTTTCTTTCCACATCACTAAGATGCATTAGTGTTCATATGTCACATAAAATTTCAATAAAATATTCAGACATCTGTAGTTGTAATGTCAAGAAATATTTCAAAGTTCTAAGGTATTACTTTTCCAAAGCACTGCACAATAATTTAGTTAATACCATCAGTGCATCCTTTCATTGCATTATCTGACCATTTGTGCCAGTACAAGGAACTACAGGGTGGAAAAATGATGGAAACTAGTCATTAGTTGTAAAAATCCAAAGGCTTTTGGACTTGTGTATTGTTTTATTGAATTCTCATGCCCTTTCTTATGACTGACAAGGTTACTCCTTGGATTACCACAAGGGTGAAAATGAGAAAAACATGTCTAGTCTGAGCATTTATACAGGATCGACTCTCAGCCTTTATTTTCCTACACAGCGTCAAACATTTTCCTCATTGCACAGAAACATGGTCAGGTTAGTCCAAAAAATGCAATGAATCAGAAACAAGATTCTATGTTGTTTCGTTGAAGGTCATTTAATTTAGACAATCTTCAAGCTGTGAGCCACACGGCGAATCAAAGCAAGTCTTTCAGTGATAAATATAGAACTGAATTCAGGTCACTGATGGAGAAATTTTCTTATTTTATAGTACAATTCACAAAGCGCAGAGGTTGTTCACAGTTCATTAATTACCAAAGCTCCACACATAATGAGGGTCTCATGAGAGGGAGGCTTAAGGCTTATTTCTGTTGATATATTTCACTCACAAAGATTTTTCTTGCATGCACACAGAGCCACACAGGAAAAGAAGCTGATGTGGGAGGTCCTCTTTGTCTCTAACTCTTAAATGCAGGAAGAAAAATGTAATGCTAAGGTAAACAGGTGGTTTACCATGGCCTGAAAGTAGTATTGCAGCATAATGCTAATAAAAAAAGACGTTGAAAAAAAGTTGAGCAAATTCAGTCATTTTGTGGGGGGAATTCACACGTTAATGTTGTTCATAGAAATGTTTTTATCAGTTCTTATAAAACATATCCTGCTGAAGCTTCTATGAATATTCATCCTTTATTTAATGATTTCCAAGGTCTATAAATGCGAAGTGATGGGGGTTTGTTTCGCTTAGTTGCTTTTCAAAAGGGGAAAGATGAAAAAACACACCTTTAAACTATGGCAGATGTGTGCCGATCTTCATACGTCAGGAAACGAAAACAAGAAAGTGCATCTGCCCCAAACCTTTTTAGAAACTAAACCGAATGGGCTCCAGTCTGGTGTTAAAGTGAACCAAAACAAATACGTCAAGTTTGTTTGTATAGCGCATTTCAACAGCAAGGCAGTTCAAAGTGCTTTACATCAAGTATACAGCAAAATCATCAAGTAAATATGATATGCCTATTTCTAATAACTGCACAGTATTTTTTGCCAATCTTGTCCAGTGTATTATTAGTAGTAGTAGTAGTAGGGTTAATCTTTTTAAATTGTTTTTTTACACTTTTTGTATGAAATTTACTTTATATCTGTTGCTGCTGTTACACCTGAATTTCCCCTTTGTGGGACAATAAAGGCTGTTTCTATTCTATTCTATTATAGAAGGCACAAACACCAAAGTTGCCGGTGTGGAGTACATCTGATTTCATTTACAAAAAAAAAACATAAAATGGACAGATGCCACCCCAATGCATGTCTGTGCTCAAATTTAAGATTAGATTTTTCCAAATTATGAGTCAAGTCAAGCTTATTTGTGGATAATTAATAGTGGCATTTTTCTTGGGGTTAAGAAGCAGAACTATTTGATGTCGTGCTTCTTCCCAAGTGAAGCCTTGATTTCCTGTTTGACTAATTACCAGATTGCTGAAGGCATTAATCCTGTCTGTGTCAGTTTAGTCAAATGGCTGACAGAACTATTTTCTGTCAGTCTGTTAGGAAGTGAAAACATGCTGTCTGTACAATCACAGTCTGTTTACAGTCAACATGTCATGTGTCTAAAAAAAAATCTTGATGTTCATGTTGCATAATGTCATGCTGAGCTGTGTCACTTGTGGAAATCTGACTTTCAGATTCCTTCCAAAGAACAGACGTGCACATTTTAGGATGCAGCCTCGATATCCAAACATTAAATGTTAGTTAATGTATTCACACCCCTCCCCCCCCCTAAATAAAATGGTGGTTGCAGCATCATGCTGTGGAGATGATTGTCCTCAACAAGGAAATGAAAACTGACTGGAGATGAGGTGGGTAGAGCTCAATGCAGAGCAGTGCTGAAAGGAAAACAAAACAAGTTGTCAGAGGTTTCAAAAGAACTGGAACTGGGGCAGCAGTTCAACTTCCAGGAGGGAGACTCTAAACATACTGCCAGAGCTACAATAGAATGACTCCTATTGAGGACCCCCAGTATCCGTGGGGCTTAGGGACCACAACCGGCAGCAAACAGGTGAAATTCGTGAATACTTGAGATCCCCTCAAAAAACACGTATAACTGCCTATTGTAATTGTTCAAACACCAAATATGTATTACTATGCATTAATCCACACACTGGACACCATCTTGGTGTGACCACAGAAGCTAAACTCTACAGTTTTCTTATTTCCGCTCTTGGGGGTACAGCCACTCAGTGACAAGGAAAATGAATGGTGCTTCTGGATTGGCTGGTATTCCAGCTTCTCACTGTCTGTTAACCATCAGACAGCGAGAAAACCATTTTCTGTCGAATGTTTTAGATTTGCTCTATTCTATGCAAATTTTCCACAAATAATTAGTGTTAAATTTAACAGAAAAATCCGTGAATAGGTGAAACCTCGAGTACCAAACCACAAAAGGGCAGGGGTCTACTACATAACAAAGAAGGGGCAAGAAATATCTTTCTCTAGTTGTGCAAACCTGGTAGACTAGCAATTCAACCTGGAGAGACTCACACAAAGACAGAGCAGCGATTAGAACGTTTTATTGACGCGGGCACTGGTGGTGGAGTGGAGGCCGAAGGAAAGAAGGGAGCCTGATGGAGCCGTGAGAGAACGTGGGTGGAGAAGGGGCGGAGGCGGGTTGTAGCGCAACTGGGGAGCAGATGGAGCCACGGATGGACAGCCTTATAAGCGGGGACCTGCACGATGACTGGCTACGACGAGGCGTGGTCCGAAGCTGATGGGCTGCAGCTGAGGCACATTATGTGGTGACTGGATGAGGCACGTGAGGCTTGGAAGAGTCTTCCAGTTTGAATTTACGCTTAAGCTCCATAACACCCGCAAAACATGGTTCTGCAAAGTATAGGTGTGCGATCAATTCAACACCAAGTAAATACAGGGCCACTATCAACGACACAGACACTTTTTATTATTTAAGTTCATATCCTCAAACTTTTGACCTTTTTTTTTTTTTTTTTGTCTTTCCTTTGAATTATTTTGTTGAAAGCTTGGACTGAATTTGGACAAAGTTTATAGGCATCCACAAAAGACTTCAATATTAACAACAATAGACAACAATGGATTAAATAAATTTATGTGCAATTTTTTCCCAAATAAAGTGCAAAAAATAATTTGAAAGCAAATCAAAGCACAATTTATTTATTTATTTATTTTTTTTTTGAGGAAAAGTTGAGAAACTACAATGCAAAAATAAAATAACATTTCAACAAGGAATCTGAAACTAAAGTTTCAATTTTACCACGCTTGTATGGATCCAATACTGATACCAACTTGGTTTCCCATCTTGATAGAACTACTTTACTACAACGTACTGACTGGAGGGTATTCCCTTCACAGAGCAGCTGTAGTTATACTGAGATTAAAGTACAAATTATTTGACTTGTAAAGATAGTTGACTGCACTGGAATTTTGTTCGGGATATCAGGTTGAAGAGGGCTGAATAATGTTCATGTTTCAAAGCAGATATTTCTTTTCTTAATAAAAACTAAAAAAAAATTTAAATCTTGTTCCATTTTCTTCAGACATTATAATTCTGCACCACTTTTGCTATCCCATAAATGTCCAATGAAATTAATTTAAGCTTATGACAGTAATGTGTCTAAATATTTAAAAAAGCCTTCTGTATAAACATAAAACCATCACAGGTAAACATAAATTATTCCTGCTTTCACATATTTAAACCAAATACCTGGAACAGAAGTAATGTAAAGAGGGGAGTGCTCCCATTTGAATTGTAAATCTGCATAATTTAAAAGTTGCTTTAAGTTGTAAGCATTTTTACGCTTTCATACCGTGGGGTGTCTGTGGTGATAAATCCAAACCCCAAGTGCTATTACTCATATCGGGTCTGTGTGTGTGTGAGATTTCGGGGTGAACCAGCAATGTGGAAATGAAAGAGGAGCAGAAAGTTGCAAATTAAACTCCTTACTTCCTTCCTTTGGCAGGTTCTTTTCAGCAGGAGCTGACGGGGCTTGAAGGACGCGCTAATCTCACTCAAGGAAATTATATTTAAATCACAGAGGCTCGTGTCTCCTGTATTCCACAGCATGGATTTGGGGATTTCTGTCCAGTTTCAGCTTCCACCACGATTCCATACAATCAATATTTGATCAAGGTCCTGGGCATCAAAGCCCTATGAATCTCCGTTTTGACTTTTAATTCCCCACCGTGACGTGTAATTCTCTGAAACAGGGATGGCTGCTTGTGCCAATATTTGATTTTTCTAAGTGTGCAGTTGCAGTCGTTGCCCTTTGAACTTTAATTTTAGCCCTGACTGGCTTCTTTGTACTTTGAATTAACCAGAGAATCTGAAAGCATTCAAAGGATTTGGACTGACACACCAGCCGTGTGAAAAAGTTGATTGTCAAGTATTGCTGGAAATCGTGTTGAAGTTGATGCAATTCATGTCCAGCGAATTAAATTTGGGGTCATTTATGCTAATGTATTTCATGCCATTAGCACTGTCTGGATCAGCGAAAGCAGAAAGCAGTGAGATTTGGTCCAGGACACACTTTCTGTTGCATTTGCATCTTTCTTGTGTTGAAAAATTGTAGTCAAATATTAAAACAATTCTTTTGAATCAAAGATTTTTAAAAACTCTGAGTTGTGTCTATATAGACAGGAGATATTAGGAGGTTTAGATAATATGACAAAGTGGTCTACTTTCTGTTTGTCCACTGTGGCCTTCTGCACTAGAAACCAGAACAATGCACTTTGATATATGTTTTCAAAAGAAAATCTTAATCCTATATTCAACACTTAAAAGTTGATGTTATCGCCACCTGTTGAGAAGGAATGCACATTGCTGTATTTCTTTTTCATAATTCTAAAGAATGTTTTTACAAATTTGTTTAAAAAAAATTATATATGCAAAGTTGACCAACTGACTTCTCTAGTCTGGCAAAAATCTTAAAATTGATTAATTTGGGATATACAGTGAACCTCCGGTATTAAGGCTTAGGGGCCGCATGAAAAGCTGAAATCCCCCAGTATTTGAGACTCCCTCTAAAAACACTCTGTTAATCATTCATAACACCAAGTATACTTTAATGTGCATTAATACGCACAGCGGATAGTGTCTTTGCACAATTGCAGAAGCTAACATCAACAGTCTTCCTTATATCTTGGGAGTACAACAAATCAGCTCCAAGGAAGATGAATGGTGCTTCTACGTTGGGTGCTTTGCAAACACCAGGCAACAATATTATAAGCAGCAATGTGCCTCGGTATTTCAGCTTCCCAAGCTGCGTATTCTGTAGAATATTTTAGATATGCTCTAAGAAAAAAAATCTGAAATAGGTCAGTTTTCCTCTAATATTTTGGAGTTACGTTTCACAGAAAAATCTGTAAATAGCTGAATTGAGAAACAGATTTTCAGATTCTCGACAATAATTGGCTCATCGGGCCGGATGGGTTTCCTAAGGCTGTCCTGCTCTAACTGGGCCTGGAGCTCTGGTCTTTCAGCCAATGAAGCACGGTGAGAGTCCAAGCCTTGCTTGGATCCATGCAGCTGCTGACAACACTGGGATGTCCAGTAACATAGGGATTTTGGAGAGACATTGCAGAACGATCTTTCTTTCCCTGTATTTGTGATGTTTTTTTTTTTCTTATAGTTGTCTTATTGTTTGATCTTTGTTTTTATATTTGCACAGCACTTTGGTCAGTTGCTATGTTGTAGTTTAAGTGCTTTATAAATAAAGTGGTATGATAACAATCAAGAGTGAAGGATTTTATCTGTCTTTCTTTTTTTCCCACATTTAAATGCTCCCAAAACTGAAATAATTTGAATATTAGACAACTAACCAGACTAAACATAAAAACTGTCATTAAATGATAAAACTTACTGAGGGTAAAAAGCTATGCCAACCAATCTGGACAAATGTGGAAAAGTAATTGACTACTAACCCAAAGAAGTGGTTTTGCTGCTCTTATTGTTCATTTAAACCAAAGGTATCCAAACTTTTGCAACACTGGCCAAACTCGGCAAATTGAAAGGGAATCTTTTCTTTTACAAGACAATTTCATCTTCAGGGTTCCCACAGAGTCTAAAAAGTCCAGAAAAGTGTGACATTTGATTGGAGTTTTTCAGGTCTAGATAAGTATAGAAAAAAATCTGGGTAATAGAAAAACACCTTAATTTACAGGCTTTATTCTAAAAACAGGGAGAAGTCTGAAATTCTGAAAATGCTTTTTATAGTGTTCTGCTTTGCCACGCTGACGCTGGTTTCAAAGCTAAGGAAAGGAATCATTTTACACACTGTCGATGTCAATACTTTAGAAGTACTAATAAGCAAAGCAGGAATGGATAGTCATCTTTACAGTTAAGTGAGCCAAACAGCATTTAAGTTATTTAAAGTGATTCTCAGAAGACGAGACTAATGCCAGGAGGAAATGATTTCAGCAGCTGAGCTGGCATTTCTGAATATATTTCCAAGTTTTCTTATTTGTGGCAGGAAAAAGCTGAGGGGGGAAATCACAGAGGACTTTTCTTTTAATGACACTTGAAATGAGGCGTAATTAAGGCCATATTTCCATAACGTTCCTCAAAAACTTTAAGGACTGAAAATTTAATTAAGTGATCATACTGGGGCACATTGACCTTGTCACAGCTGAAAAAATAAAAGCTTTTTCTTCCTTTCAGAGGTATGTTAATGCTATCGTTTGAAAAAATTTAACAGCCATAACAACCATGATTTATTTCAAAGAAGAGCCTATATCTCCCCTGTGGCCTCTTTAAAATCTCTGCATGATTCTATAAGTTTGAACTGGTAAAATCAGAACAATTAAAGAACCTCTCTGCGGTAAACATTAAGCGGATGGTGTGCTTTTTGAGCAGAAATTGGGGATTAACTTCTTAAAATGTTCTGCCTGATCCCTTGACTGGACTTCAAAGTAAAAGTTATGTACGGAAAATGTGTATCGGAGGGCCATTGTCAGCGGGTTTGTCATGCTTCTGACACTGAAGTCAGAATGCTTCTGAGGAACCACAAAGGACCTCTAAGATCACAACGGATGAATACTGGATGTTAGTGCAAGACCACAAGACTGCTTGAAAATTTTTTCAAGATGCTTAAAAAAACTGTTTCTGATGTGAAAATTATCTCATAGAACCTCATTGAAACCATATTCAGTGATTCTATCTCATCTGATGAGTATTGCATTGGCATACTGTATGTGTAAATGATGGAAGGCCATTATTATGAAGGACACTGTTCAGATTCTTCCTGATTTTCCATTATAGGTAATTTACAGCCTGTGAATACAGCATGTATGCAAATTACCATACATTAAAATTGATGTTGGCACAGATTCAGAGGGCAGGCCTGGCTTTATGCTGTGTTTTCCTGATCAATTATTCCCTAGGCTAACAGAAATCAATGTGTTGTCATACCTCACTTTACATTTCTAATTATTTCATGCTTTTTATTGACTCTACCATGAAAGCCTTTGAGTGTTCGCTGTAAAATCAAACATTGTGACCAGTTTTATGCTTTTCTGCCTCATGCTTTTAAAAGGGAGGCTCATGTAAAGCATGGAGTTAGCTATCTATTTATGTTGCCCCTTTTTTTCTTCAAATGTAACACTGGTCTTTGTGGCCAAAAACTTGAATTATACATAAAACACAAACAGATTCCAAAAATTGTGCTGTTTTTCTCTGGCTGCATTTGTAAACTACAGTCTTTGTTTTTATGTTGCATCTAGGGTAATGGATTCTTCCTTACTGAGTGGCCTTTCAGCCCAATTGGGTACGGGACTTATTTCACTGTGAGTAATGAAATTCATCTTACCAGATTCATCAGTGCAATGTGCCTCACAAGGATTTTGGGATACAGAACCTGTCTCCTTCCAGAGTCTGTGACGGCTGAACATTCCTATGCTGTTTATGCTTGAACAGATGAACATGACATATTCAGACATCTACAAATTGTTAATAAGGACAAACCACTCATGGAGGCCCACAATTCTGTTCCTTTTTTCTTAGATGATTCAGTTTGATTTGATGAGGTCGAGCTTGTTTGAGGTGTTACCTTAAAATACATCCACAAGTGTATTATCAGCTAACCTAAAAGAAGCTTACAAGGCAATGAAGGCCATCATCAGGGGCTTTCCAAAATTGTTTGAAAGCATATTTATTTATCTTTCTTTAAACTCTGAAGTTTAGAGAAAGTCATAAATCCATCTCTAAATATTCTGGTATTTTGCCAATGGAGATCATATTGGTAATCCTAACTGACTTCGGAAGATGGTGATGGTGGTAGGAGTTCGTCCTGTAACTGATGGGTTGCCGGGTGGAGCCCCCACTCTCTGTCTCAGCCATTGTACCCTTGGGCAAGGCACTTCACCCGCCTTGCCTACTGGTGCATGGCAGCTTGTGTGTGTGTGTGTGTGTGTGAATGAATGACTGAATGTAGTGTGAAGTTTTTTGGGGCCCTCTGGACTTAAAGTGCTATACAAATACAGGACATTTACCATTTAAAAAAGGAGAAGCTTAGTCTGATTAAACATCAGACAGCGAGAAAACCATAGATAATGATGCTGTAGTGGCTGGCAGGGAATGGGGTTTGCTGGAAGTGACCCCCGAAGTCAAATTGCAATCTCTGCTCTGGACCTCAACTATGGGCCAGCTTTGGCTTAAACTGTACGATTCTGCAGAGATCTTTGGCTGTGAGAGCGCATATACTGTTTGAATCTGCCATTTACTCCTGCAGTCTAGCCTATTTGAATGAGGAGAATAAGGTAGAAAAGGTTTGACATGAAAGAAAATCTGTCAGTGTTTGTTGGATGAAAACAAGGGGACAAAGCTTTTTATATCCACAGGCGTCATTTCCTGCACTTCTGACTTGAGGTCTTCTTTCTAAACAAAGACTATTGTTACACTACTGGAGAGCATTGAAAATGGCACAGCGTGCAGAAAGCCTGCATTCAAAAAACACTCAAATTAATTGGTCCAAGATGATGACTGTGCCTCACCCTCTGATTTACATCTACTTTCATGTCGGATCACTTTTTTTCCATTATAGTTTTTGTTTGTTTGCTAGTTTCCGAAGCCATTAGATGAACCACGCAATAATGCATTCTGTCGAGCTTCCGTTTCTGTGACGAGCACTTTAGTCACACTGTCTGAGGAGGCAGGATTTGCCATTTTTAATTGTACATTCAGTGGCAGAGAGAACCAAGACAAAGTAATCAGCTTGTTTTTATAAAGTGAACAAAGAAAGTTGTCAGATTATGTTGGCTTTCTAACATGTATTTTTTTTTTAATTTGAGAGCAGTTTGTCATCTCAGGAACTGGTAAGAGCAATGTTTTTATGTTAATTAGTGCCATTTTAGCATTATGGGATTAAACCTTTATACAACTCACATGAAAGCATGAATTTACGTCTGTAAGCAGAAGTCACAGAGATTATTTTCCATCTGAACCAAGGTGCTCCGTGTTAAGTGCAGGTTCGTGCTTGTAAATGCTGGGCTCTGGCTATAGGAAACAAACTGTGCAGCTGATGAATCACAGCCTCCTGGTTATTAACAGGTCTATTTGTTTGCAACTCTATGCTAATTTGCGCTGCTCCTGGTGACTGCTTTGGTCATTATTGAAATGAGTCTGTGTCTGTAAATCACCACACCTGCCTGCGGTACTTATGATTTGCAGCTACACAGTAAATCTGCCTCTTTTATTCCCTGATTAGTGTACAAAAGCAGATGACTTTGCTTTGTTACATCCTACTCTGGCATTGATGTCTTTTTGAATCTTTGGTTTGTTATTGTGATCCCATATATAGGTAGTTTTTAAGTTAAATTAATAAAGTTCATATGCAACGAGGTATGTTCATTACTTAAAAAGCATATTTCTGTGTGCTGAAGGTGTCAATAAGAAAAAAGAACTTTGAGCATTTTGAAGCCTCTGAAACATCTGCAATGCAGTGATATGTGAAGTAAATCAGCTTTCATGCAAAGATCTGGTGCAGGGTGTCATCATTATGATGAAAGGCACTGAAGAAAAAAAGAGCGCAAAAAAGCAAGCTTTCTTTGGAGTAATGGTTGCAAAAGAGGCCTGGATGAAGATTATTTTCTCCAAATCTAAGACCATAGTCTTCAACTGGAAGTGGGAGGGTTGATGTTTTCAGACCGAGAATGAGCTCATATAGCTCATAGAGACTTGTTTAAGAGAGGTTCTTTTTAACAAATGGGAGTAAAACACTGTGGAAGAAGACAAGTTGTTTTAGGGGCGGTGTCTACAGTAATGTTGACAATGGCCCATTCTGTCAGTTCAGTCACTTCCGAGGAATTTTACAGGACAAATGGGTCCAGTGTGTATCCAAATCTATGGAACCCAGTTTGGGTTCCATATATTTGCTAAGTGACATATGGAACCCCTGCCTATAGTGGATTAGCATTTGGGGATTCACCTATTTGTGCATTTTTTTTGTAAAGCATATCTTAAATATTTGAAACAAAATGCAGCTTGGGAATTTTTCATGACATACTATTGGTTGGCACTGGCCAAGCAGCCAATCCAGGAGCTGCATTTATTTTTCCTTGATGCTGGTTGGCTGTACTCTCAAGAACAGAAATAAGAAAGACTGAAGATAGTAGCTTGTGCAGCAGTGCTAGGATGGTTTCCACTGTACATATTATTGCATATTTGGGTAAATTGGTGTTTGAAGTGTTAAAACCAGCAGTTTTAGAGGGGATCTCAAGTATTCATGGATTTTAATCATTTGCACTTGGCTGTGGTTTCTAACCCCCATGAATATCAGGTGTCCACTGTACTGTCAAATTGAAGGGACTCCAAGCTGTAATCTGAGGAAGCCTAGATGACAACCTGAAGGTGTTGGTTTTGTAGGGATCCCTCCCTCTGATCAACCATGGAGCACAACTGTAAAGGAACAGTTTCTGTTTTGCAAAAGGAATCCTCCAGTAGAACCAAACTCATTATTAATGGTCACCTTCCCTGACCAGCTGGGCTTTGACCAAAAGATCTCATAGAAAAACAGGAAAGCATTGGGCCAGGATTATCTTAAAGGGAGCTTTAGGATTAAAAAAAAAAAACAAAGAGAGTTCACAAAGTTAAGTGGAGCAATAGCTCAAGCAATTGCTTTGCTCAGGAAAGAGACACAGCTGAACACAGAACCATTGGAGAAGCATACTTTTTATAAAACAGAGAACTAATGAGAATTTTTAAAGTTTATGGCAGCTTTAGCTCTGTCAGTGACTCATTCTATGAAAGAGCTAAGACTACATTCTATTAGAAAGAGAAACAGAGTGCACAAAGGTAATGACCGGAATAGCTCATTCAGTGGCTCCATCCAGAAAAGAGACATAGCTAAACACAGATACAGGAGTACTTTCAATGGGGAAAAGACAATGAAAGTACACAAAGTTACCAGCAGTAATAGCTCCATAAATTGTTCCCTCCTAACACAGAGATAGAGAGTATGGAACATTGATTAAGAATAATTACAAATATTGAATGAAAAGAGAGTTGACGATGTGGTGAAGAATTGGCTAAGATGAGATTTACCAGTCGATCTCCATCTCAACTTTCACCTACAATCATGAACTGTGGTAAGCTATTAAAGAATAAGATTCGGAATACGAGCCACTGAAGGATTGATGGACTGACTCTTTGGAATAAGCTGAGAACCTATACCATTTGAAAAAAAAGCTCTGAGTAGAGTTGATGCTTTGGGCACCTGAGTTTGCCTTCGAGGTACCTTCACTGGGACTCCTTTTTTAAAATGTTCCACTAAGTCTCAAACTCTAAAACCCACTGGAGACATTTTATCTCACTACTGACTTCAGACGGTCAGTCCCACCAGTGGGCAGGTAAAGGCAATTGGATACAGAGAGTTCCAAGGATCTCTGCTAAAGCGGTTGTACCGGTAACCCGAATCACAGAAAGTGAATGAATATGTATAGACATGAAGTTCCCTCAGTTGTTGCTTCAAAAATGATTCTTTTTTTTTTTTTATGATGTTTTCCAGGAAGAAATATATTGACCTCGTTCTAGTGGAAGAAAAAGTGTCTATAAGCTCTTATGATTTCTTCTACCCGGAGGCATTATTGACATCTGTCAATTGTGGTAAAGAAACATCAACCATACATTTTCATTAGTCTTATATCCCTGAATTGCAAAATTAGACCAACTCCTTTAGTGAATAGATAAAAAAGGATAAATAAGACATCCTACACTGATTTCAAGTTGGGTTGGAAATTTACTTGGCGCTCTATATTTTTTGATTTTCACAATTACTAACCCAATAAACCAAATGAAACTTAAAAATATGTTTGCTCCATAAGATAATACCTATCCTATGCCACTTTCTTTATAAAATCTAGTATTTTGCTCTTTCTGGTACTTAGCATGCACTAAGATATGTTTTTTTTTTTTTCTAAATTTGAGATGTATGCAATAGATCAATATCTCATTAGTATAACAGGAATTTGAATTATGAAATTCAGAAAATTCTAAAGATCAAGAGATTCAGACAAATCATATTAAACAAATTTTTTTTTACCCATTTCCAAAAACTAGCTTTCTTAAATTTTCACCATACATTATTCATTAATCTTGGCTAAATACAGGAAATATTTTACTGTACTGCATTCTTCTTGATGAGAACAAATTTAAAAAAAATTCTAGACCAGCAAAATGGAAAATAAGTGACTCCCCAAAAATTTGGAAAATGTGATTTTATCTTAATTATGTAAAAGTGGGAGGCCATTTCTCATCTGTCAGATCTGCAATGATTTACAGATTGTTTCTGTAAAGTAAAAGTGAATATTTTCTTCATTGTATTAAAATGTTTCATGTTTAGTTTATTTTTGAGCAGGTAGAACAAAAAAAAAATATAAAGGTTTTTGATTTAAAAGTGGGGAAAAACTTTTTCTTCTTGTGGGACGAAAGAAATTTCAACTTGTCAATTCTGGCCTGCTTAGCAAAAGTAAAAAAAAACACTATTGAGCTAATTTGTGTTTAAAGATGTAAATTTAGTTCTGTATTTTTAATTATCAGTATTTTATCAGTATTTTTGCTTAACTTTAAACATACAATTTTTCTTTAAGTTTAGTTAATTTTTGTAAAGGTCAATCTTGCCATAGACTAGTAGGATTATCCTTCATTAAAAGTATCAGAACTCCTGAATTTTGTTCATCTAGTCTTTTTTGCAAATATCCAACAAACTAAATTCACCTTACTCTGTTTTCTAAAGCACTTTGTAATTAAAAAAAAAAGATCTGCACAAATGACATTCTGTCATTCTTATGTGTAGAAAAGACAATGTATTATTGACTCTGGCAAAAATGGCAGCCATCAAACTGTCTTTTTTTCATATGTCGGCACTTTTAGTGCTTCCCTGCTGATAGTTCTCCCATTTTCTCTTTGTTCTGTGCTGAGGTTCTCCATGGGAGTCCTTTCTGCATTTGCAGATTTCAATGTTCTTCTAAAGTTGTCAATTTGATCCATGCCAGAACTCGATGAAGGCAGTTAAACACTATGCATATTTTATCAAGCCACTATTTCTTCTTTTTGTTTTCAACATGTACCACAACATAACAATTTTTAGGACAGATAGAAACATATTTGGGTCAAAGCTTTAGGTGTTACACATTGTGTAACATATTTTCGTAAAAGGGCTTGCTGATCATCTTACAAAACACCTCAAGAGACATTAAGACCCCTTTCACACTGGAAGAAGACCCCACTAAACTCTCCATGACCTAAATAACCTGTGAACATGGTTTGATTGCAGCAATTTGTAAAATTCCCTTTAGTGTGAAGGCAATCATTGCATTTCTTCACTCTCAGTATTTTCCAAAAAGGTTTATCCCTGCAACAGGCAATGATGCCTGTTGCAGCATCTGTGGACAGAGCATTGCAATAGCTTATTCGGAGCCCAGCTAATGCAGAGTGGGGTCAAAGTCAGGGCATAGGTCAGCAAGGCCAGTCTACCTTCAGTTTTCAAATGACTAAGCTCGAGTTGCATACATGGGCCCAACTTCACAATTAACTTCTCACACCAGCCTGCACCAGCATGGACCACCACCAGCAAGCAAAGTGGGTGAAGTATCCCAAGGCTTCAGGTGAAGTGAAACAAAAGGTTTATAGATGCTTAATACCTTCAACAGTGTCTGCATACCCTATTATGTGTAATGTGTAGTCCACTCTATTCTTAATACATCCCTTAAAACTGTGACAGTAGCATGCCATCAAGGTTCTAACATCATAGTTAGGTGTTTATCCAATGTTAATGGGAATGTAATGAGCGAATCATACTGAACAAGTTGAGGTAACCAGTAATTTAAATATGCAAAATATTTGAAAGTCTACTAATCTGATTTGTATTGACATAGTTCAGCTCTATGCATCCAGTGGGACCATTTTTACATATCATGTCGGTTAATTGGTCTCCAAGGCTCCCATTGCCGAACATTAAGGGCCCAATGTGCTCCATTCAAAGTGCTCCCATTTAAGTAGACAGGAGACAAAAATTGCGGCATTTTGTTCGCAGAGCCATCTGTCTGTCAAACTCAACACCAGGCCCAGGTCAAACTATTTAAGCAGAGCTCTGTGTGAAGTGTTGTCTGATTGGTCAGAAGGTTGTTGCTGTGTTTTATGCGGAAATGCGCTCGGACGGCAAGGTTGATATTTGTCTTTACTATCCAGTTTTTGTATCTGAAGGAGACTTGAGTACTTTTGAGGGATGTTTATCTGACATGGTGTGGAAGTAGGTACATTATTTACTAAAAGCCTACTATAATAAGAAGACTGGCAAATGGTTCATAACTCATGGATGGAAACTGTAACGCTGTTATCAACGGAGGAAGCTGTCTGCACAAAAGAGTGGTGCTCTCTCTGTTAATGTTTCGTGAAAGCAAAACAGAGGATGCACGGAGGGAAGGCAAACCCCAGCAGGTTGGGGCGTGACGTATACTGAAGTGGGAGGGGTGTCACTAAGGTAGTCTGTGCCATTGTATGAAAGGTGTGAGCGAATACGAACGGTTTGCAAACACATGACTGCACATCAACTGTTCCACTTTGGATGAAGTATGTCGGGATCTTTAATCGACCTAATGCCTTGTGGCAAACCTGATTTGTGTTGCCCTACAGGCAGCCCCACTGCATGATTGAACCTTTATGGTGTTATTCTGTAAGCGCACTATTCATTTTTTCTAAGGATTCTTTTGATGAACCATATCCTACAGAAAATGGATAGTTTATTTAAAAAAATTTGTCTAAGATGGATTGGATTTGCATTTTTTTTAAAGTCGATACAGTATGCAAGGTTGATTAAAGCTGAAATTAAAACAACAAATTCAGAAGCTTTATTTTACCCAGGACTGTATGGTTTAGCCTAACAAAGCTAGTATTTGTACAATTTAGTGTGTGTTAAATAGTGGGAGTCTGGAACCAGACTTGTAAATAAAGTCCATTCGACCATGAGTCAGCAGGGAGTAATCCAGTGTTTGGCCCAATGAGTAGCTTATTAAAACAGTAATTCTCCTAGGACAAGCTGATTCTGAAGTTGGGAAATTTGGGGTTTTAATTAAACATGAACTAGATAACAAGACTCTGCAAGCTGATGGCAAGGTTTTATTCAAACTGGTCAAGAAATGATCTAACAGTAGATAGCTAATTGGTAATTCTCCCCATTACTTTTTTCTTGAAACATTGTACAAAGTCGTACCGATGAGAAGCAAATTGAAGAAATGGCCAAGGAAAAAAATATTTAAAACATATTCTTCTGACAAAGAGGAGCTCATCTTTGTGTCAGTAAAAGCAGATATATACTAAAGAAATTAAAGCTTTCTCTTTGGAGCATTAGAGACTTGGTTCCAGAGAGATAAAAACCCTGGCTATACTACTAGTCCTTCAGAACAGATGTTTCTACTGGATATCTAATTTCCGTAATCAGAACTACAAAAGCAGGGACATGCTATCAAAATTAAAAGACCTTATTAGATGCTTTTTAGATGTTCTACTTCTTATTTAGACTAAGAGAGCTTGGATTATTATGTCTGGGAACTCATAGAACTGATTGGCTGTCACTACTTAATCTTGCATAAAGGGAAGCGACTGAAACAACTCTGGTTAGATTATTTACACACAGTATTGGAGTATACATTACTGTTCTTGCTAAATGTTTGCTTTTAAAGCTTTCTCAGCTATGAGACAACATATGGTTTGATTTTGTATAAAAAATATATTTTTCACACTCTAATAGCAGCTTGAGTTCCTCTGGCCTTCCAAGCAAAACCCCTTCTCTCATCCTCTGAAAATGTATTACTGCAGCACATTCACGTTTTCAGGCATTCATAATTGAGTAGCATATGATGAATAGCACAAAGGTGTTCCATTTTAGGCAGGCTTGAAAACAGCAACAGGATCAGTGGTGATTGTGGTTTTTTTGTTGTTTTTTTTTTTTTTTGGTTATGCAACACTTGTGTCTCAATACAGAATTTAATTCACCAAAGTTACAGGAAATAAATATTTTGAATGTGACACATTTCCCATGTGTATTTCTGTGCTAAATAAATATTTTTGTAGTTATTTGTTTTTAGGGTTTACCATTGTGTCTAATGAGTGACATTTATATGCATCATAGATGGGTTGGAACTGATTATACAGGCAGTGGAAGATATGGATGTTTTCTTTTTGAATAAATGATATCTCTGATCTTGTGAAACATATGCATACCAGCAATTCAGGCCCAATTTGAGCAGATAAAACAAACAAAACAAACAAACAAACAAACAAAAAACAAATAGCTGTATATTTAAATTAGAATTAAATGTATTTTTTTGTGGCCCAAGTGGACTTGTATGGTAAGATGTTTGGAATCCAGTGCACTTTAGGGACCTTTTCCATGAACTAGTTTTCTGGGGCCATCGTTCCCACCTTTATTTTCTCTGCAATTTCTTGGGTCAAATCAAATTGCCAGGTAGAAATGTTTCCCCTTTTCAACCCCCTTTACAACAAACCTTTGGATGGGGTTTTGTTTCAGGAGAGTGCATTTAAAAAAATTCTCATCATGGCAATTCAATCTAATCAGTTTAAAACAGTCTACATCTCAAATGTTTCACTAACCATAACTGTAACAGGAGTGGTGGGCACCACTAACTAAAAAGTTAGTTGTGCTAACCCTAAAGCACTGATCATAAACAGTTTAGCTAATGCTAAAGTGGTATACCACCACAGTATGTGGCGAAAGCTAATGCTAAAATGCTAAAGTACAACATTTAACCATGTTGATACTCAGTGTGTCAATGACACATTATGAGTATCTTACAGCATAGCAACATGTCAACACAGTACGTCATTTAGTGCACCACATCACGAGTGGAGAACATGAAGAGTACCAACAAAAAGGCTCTCAAAACAATTTATATCTGTAAATCTTTGTATTTGTTTAATTTATACCCTTGGACAGTCTTCACTCACTTCAAAATGAGAGCAGGAATATAAATGTCTAACTGCTTTGGGTAGTTGCTAATGTTGTAACTATTAATTTTTAACAGTTTATAACCAAAACTTCAACAGAGATGTTGAATTTTACTCACCTGAAAGTTTACAAAACATCCAAGTAAATTAGTACTTTAGAATTTATTCGGAAAAATTAATTTAGGGGAAGGTAAGTATGGCAAACGTTTTCGAAGTTAGCAAATATGCTAAAGAGCAACATGAAAAATTAGCGGAAGTGTGTCCACCACTGTGTTTTGGGTTTTGGAACATCAGTCTCTGTCTATATGTGTATACCCCTCCTTTCCTAAAAACTTTGTCTGACTTTGTAGTGATTATACTGTGATTTCAATATGTAAACCCTGAGGGATGATCAGATTTATGGCCACATCACTAAATTTTAATCCTGATTGGAAAGGTTTCCTCTCTTTTCTTGCCTCTAAAACAATGGAAGACAGCAAGCCGCATCAGAACATTTCTTTGAAATTTATTACAGTTTCATGTTTCTTCGGCATTTGTAGTGACATTCTTTAAGGTAAAAATGTAGGTGGTTACAAAATTGTCGATTATAGCTTTGTGCTGATAATAAGGGCTTTTATTTCCGCAACAGAAGACCCTTTTCTCCCGGTCTCTGAGAGAGAACAACGGTTGACACTGCTGCAGTAAGAAGTTACTGCTCAGTGGCAATGGGCCTAATTTGCACCACGGTGGAAATACTCAGAAAAACAGGTGTGGGTAAATGAAGTTGAAACACACCTTTTAATTAAAGGTCATTCAGCTTTCTTGGATATTGCAAGATATAAAGACACAAAGCATAAAGGTTATTTTACTCTTTCTTGCTTGCCATACCCTTTACTTGAACCATTTTTTGAGCATAATCAAAGAAGGAAAATTTTATTTTAGTAACAGGTAACAATGAATCAGAAATTACAAAACAAATATATTTTAAGGGTTAAAAAAAGCCTTAAATTTCCATAATCCAAGATTGCTATTTACTAATCTCTCTAATTTTACACAGCTCTGTGAGTCTTTCGGTCCATGACCTTTTATTCCTTTTGCATCTTTCACACCCTTTGGCTCTGACCTTTTGAATAAAAAACATATCAAATGGATTAGTCTATATGGAAGTTCACTACATTGTTTGTACCTAAACTTGTTTTTTTCATTCTTATGATAGGTCTTACATAAATGCAGTTTTTCCTGGAACGATTATCACTATTTTTCCTAAAATGCAATCACATCAAAGTTGCTCCGGGTCAAATATCCAGGATTTCAGCCCAGCCTGGAAAGTTTAGAATTGGATTTTCCAGATTTGGATAAGTATAGAAAAAGAAAAAACGAGTTTGCAAGAATAGTTTTTTTTTTTTTTTTTCAGACTTTGTTTCCTGTCTGGTTTTCTAACTGTAATATCTGTCCTTTCTTGTGTATTTCCTTCCTTGCAATATATTCCTTTTCTTCTTTCCTTCCTTTCTTCCTTAATTCTTTTTCATGTCCTATCTTTCTCATGTCCTTTCTTCCTTCTTTCCTTATTCCCTTCCTATTTCATGCCCTTTCCTCATTCCTTGTTTGCATGTGTCCTTTTTTTCTGTTTTCCTTGCTCCCTTGTCTCGTGTTCTTTCTTTTTCATGTCCTAGTAACTAATCATGTACAAATCAGATCCAGATCTCAGAGCTCAAGAAAGATTAAATGAATTTTATTAACAATTTTACAAATATGTAAGATGATCACAGCTTCTTTGGTGGATTGACCTTCAGGTCAAACTCTGAGAAACAGACAAGAAGATGAAAAACTGGGAGGACAAACAGGAAGTAAAATGGAAACAGGAATTAATGTATTACCCGGCAGAGGAGGTTTCCAAGGAAATTCTCTGCAGACATTCGAACTCCGATGAACTTGAATCCTTTGAGGATGAGGGATGAGTCATTGAGATAGTTGAGGACTGGAGTGTGTCGTTTTACCGGGGATTGTTTCGACCGCTGGACCATATACAGGGAAATCCTTTATATCCAGGACACTGGGGACGATGACATCTCAGAACATAAAAAAAACTCTGGCAGCAGGGTAACTTGGATCACGTACACTAATCCAATGATCAGGTTTCACCATAGGGAAGTCAGTGGTGACTCTGTCCATAATCATAAACTCGACGGTCAGGTGAATGGTCCAGGTTGGCAACAATGTAGGTTCATAGGGCAGAACAAATCCAAAATCTGTGAGGCAGGAATCAGAGTCCAGGTGCATGAAGTAAGGATCAGAGCCAGAATCAGTGTAACTCACAGAGCAGTCAGGGAACAGGCAAGGGTGATGGTCAGGAGGCAGAAAACAGGTCAGGTACGCCATCCGGAACATGGACATGGAACACTCAAAGGCTGTGACAAGAATAACAACAGTTTATTTAGGCAGTGGCAAAGCTGGGAGCAATCAGCAGCCAGCAGAAGTGGGAGGGGCGAGAGCAGGGGAGCAGCGTGAAACACGGCAGGAACTGGGAAATCATGACAGTCCTTTTACTGTGTTCTTCCTACATTATGCCCTTCCCTTGCCATGGCCTTTCTTGCTTCCTGGTGTCATTACTGTCTGATGTCATAGCTTTCATGTTTTCTTCCTTCCTTTCTCATGTCTTCCCTCTGCCAGGCCTTCCTTGGGTCCTTTCTTTTTCTCTGTCCCTCAAGCCACTTATTGCTTTTCTTCATTGTGCCCTCACTTATTCCCCTCCTTGTGTTTCCTTTTTTCCATTCTGTCCTTACTTTCTTATGTCCGTCCTTTTCTTCCATGTGTTTATTTTTCCTTCCTTGTTCACCTCCTCTCTTCATTCCTTCCTCTCCTCACTTTGATCCATTCTCAGTTTTATCAAGATTTTATATTTAAAGCCTGCCCACTGTGGAAATACCTGCCGTAAATCCACAGTAACTTTAAGTCATATTTTAAAGTGAACATTAAAGGGCTTAGAGCTATTTGTCTGAAAAAAGTTGGAACCCTTATCATAAAATATTAAAAAAAAGCTCAGATGTGACACTTTAAGGTTTTTTGTTTCCTCATAACATGAAACATAAACTCATCAAATGTCATGCTCTAAAAATCCCAGAATTAGTAAGATTATCTCTGTTTTATACAGTACAAACATGTTCTGTTTACCCAACTGGTCCCATTTAATCTCTCTTTTTTTTAAGCACCACATGTTGTGCACGGTTCCTTCTCACTAATATTTGGACTGGCCAGTTTATGTATTCCCTGTTTTCAAAGCTCTTGCACTGGAGCTGGTGCACCTGTGACGCACATCACTCATACATCACTTATAGAAAGCTATTTTATGTGGTTTTGTCCTCCTGCTCATAAAGTCATCCTATCCCTTGTCAGGTGACGGCTTCGTCTTTTCAGCACAAGTGCCTTTAAAGTTTAAGGGAGGATTTATAGATGCTTGCTCATACAGATAGGTGTATAAATAAAAGCAATGACGGATACATCACCGGCCAAGGTCACACTCACTCTGCCACTCCTCGACGTAAGTGTATATTAGAAAGGCCACTCAGTTGATTAAAATATGATTTAGAATGGGGTCTGAGATGGTGGATATTGTGCTTGGTTCATTATCGCTAAATGGCTTAATGGGAGGCATTAAAACAAAGTCCTTTCTGCGGTTCAAGCTTTTAGTACGAGTCTCTGTACTTGCTGGGGTGGCTTAAACTATGTAACTATAATATTCTTTTTTTAAAAAGATGGAATAGTTTACTATTATTAGAGTTGAAATCTCCACATCAAAGCAAAATAGTCTTACAAAATTACTCCTCCTTGAATTTTTTGACATTACAGCCACAGACCTCAACACAGCATGAAAAAAGAACTCATCTTTTAAATCATGAAAAAATTGTACAAATGAAAATCTGGAAAGCGTAGCTTCCAGGTATTCAACACCCTTCAGTCACCCTTCTCTGCAATTTCAGCTGTGGGTTTACGCATCTAGAGACTGAAACTTTTGGCCCATTTTTTACATGCAAAACATTTTATCTTTCAGTCTTGCTGCAGAGTATCAATTGGGTTGTGATCTGGACTTTGACTGGGCTATTTTAACACATAATCATGCTTTGTCCTAAACAACAGGTGTCAAAGTCCAGTCCTCAAGGGCTGGTGTCCTGCAACTTTTATATGCGTCTTTTAAATGCATCATATTTAGCTCCATTCATCTGCCAAAAAACTGACCAGTATATCTGCCCTTTCTGAATAACAAAATCTTCACGTTATGATGTTGCCACCACCATACTACATAGTGGGGACAATAATACTGTGCAATGTTAATTCAGGCGCACCTCCTTGTACAGGTTTGTTGTGTTATTTTACATGGCTTCTGGCAAACTGAAAACAAGGTTTATTAGAACTATCTTTCAACATAGGCTTTCTATTTACAATTCTACTATAAAGGACTAATGTTTAGAATGGAAACTTAATACCCTGGCCAACAGTTTCTCCTACCTGAGCTGGGGATTCTACAGGTTTTTCAAATTTAACTCTCGACACTACAGCACATTTAAAGCCTCAGCTGAAGAAAAACTACAGGACAGTTGAATTAGACTTAGTGGCTTGTTAAACACAGACTGCTTTAGGTCAGAAAGAGCCCACTCCAAAAATAAAATTAGATTTCTGAGAGCTCTTTGATTGGTGGTTCAGAATCAGTTATTTTGCCTCAGCAGAAACAAAAGATTTCAAGGCATTTTTCACATCAAATGAAGGGCAACTCATTTCAAAAAGGTCTACTGTCATTCCAAACGGAGGAAAAGCTAACAATTTATGAACCAGCATGTACCAATGATTGCACCAGAATTGAGAACACTGCTGGAGGCCAGTAGTAAAATTAGAAGAAAGGAAAAAAATAACTTCTAAATTGAGCCTTTATTTTAGATTTAAATGTGACATTTTTGTAGTTTTTAATTAGTATAAAGAGAACACAGCTCTTACCTCACTGGTAAATAAATTGTATTGTGAGCAGTTAAAGGGGAGGTTTGAGGGATATTACAGCAGCAGAAGTTGTTGCCAGGGTTTTTTCAAAGGCATTTTTGGATTTTTGGCCAAAGCTCCAACTGGAAGCACAGGAGACATTTTTATAGCTAAAGGAAGACTGGATTTAATTAGATACCAGCATTTTTTTCTTCAAGAGAAGGATGTTTCACAACACAATCATATCTCAAGGTTTTTACAAGATTAGGTGAGTTAAATTTACTGAATTTACCTAGAGAAGTTCGTGACTACATTTACTGCTTAAATAAACATAATTTTGTCCCATTAAGGTGATGTTCATTGACTCTGAGACCCCACTACGTTTTTAAACCTGGTTACAAAATTTGAACACTTTCGATGCAGCATACAGTAAGAAACATGACATTCAGTGATAATAAGTTTAATAATAATAATAATAATAATGAGAAGATAATGAGAAGATTCCCACCTCAACAAGGAGGAAGTTTTGGGGGCTTTCTAGGACCAACTGAATGTCGAGCAAGAAACTCCCCATTGCGGGGCTCTCTTGTCTCCTGCCTAGTTTTGGCATGGTATAATAACACCATAGCTGGGCCAGAAACAAAACACACTGCACACTAGACCAGCACACCACAACACAACAAATGTAAGATCTGGTATGGATCCCTTGACTAAACACATGACCAGGTGTTGAGCAATTTTTTCTAGTTTAAAAGTTCAAGCACCAAATATAGGCTACCTTAATGTGCATTAATGGTGCACAGTGGAAACATCTTAGCTCTAGGAATCTAACATCTACAGTCTTTCTGATCTCCACTTTTGGGGGAACAGTTAATCAGCGCCAAGGAAATTGAATGTTGCTCCTTATTTGGCAATCCAGGAACTCTGCCAGCCAATAGTTTGTTCTTTAAGTAACATTGTACGTATGTGTTTCTGCTTCCAAATCTGCAGTGCTCGGTGGAAAAAATTAGTGCCAGTACTCCCCATATTGTCATACAAACATGGAACAGAAACACAGGGGATATTTTTATATCGATCTATCTCTTGATCTATTTATAGATCAGTTGTTTTGTTGTACATAAATTGCAACAATGAACAAAGTTCTTAATCAAATCCACGAGTCAAATTCAAAGTGTCATGGAACCACTTTTGCAAGCCTCATGGCATTAACATATGACAAATAACATTGTGAAACGAGATATAAAAGCTCCTTAAAGGGGTGGTATTATGCATTTTCCAGGCATATAGCACCATTTTATAGCACAATTAACTATGTTACCTTCAGTTATTATAAAAATGCTGAATATATTAAACATAACTTAAAAGAAATTTGACTTCACAATTTGATGCCTTGAAATTTGCCTTTTTAAGAAGCTCCTACTCTTTGTAACACTCTGTCTTCAGCACGTCATCACAACAGTCTTTCTCCATTATGCTGTTTACAACCATTTTGGGAAGCACTGGACTGAGAAGTAGTTTGTATGATGAGCTCAGCAGACACACAGTTACACCAGGTGTTTGCTAATTGTTGCTGCTGCTAGTCTGGCAGAGCTGAGTGGGCAAGGCATGGGGGAGGAGTGCCTTGTGAGGCGGAAGCTCGATTGGACATGGCAGCTCTAAGGACGAGCTTTGGGTAAGTAGGCGACGCATTGTATGAGCAAGCGTTTAGTCACCCATGAATGGCAGCCACAAGAGATTCAACAATTCCTCAAAGCAACTCTCCTAGTATGTCTTTGATAAGAGAATGACATTATCACGTAATATAAATCTCAAAAAGTCAATTTTACATAATACCCCAGCTTTAAAAACATAAAGTTCCTTTTAGACTTAAGATTTCAATAACCTTATTAATGTTACAGTTTCCTTCTGTAAAATCTATTCTCAGCATTAGGACTGGCCTCAACAAACCCATGGCAATATTATCTTACATTTTATCTGGAAGACCATCCATCCATCCATCCATCCATCCATCCATCCAGTGACAGCATACTACCTCAAGGACCACAGCGGTGTTGTTTGAGCTTTCACAAACGCAGACTTGCATAACGTCAGAAAAAGTTTTGCTACGCTGATGGGTAAAATTTAACAGTGCTGGTACTGTGTACAGGTGCATACTGGCTCACTTAAAACACTGCCAAGCTGCATCTCAATTTGAATACTTTAGATTTGCTTGTCAGCAAATAATGTTGAAGTTGCATTCCACAGAAACATCTACGAATTCATGAATCCATGAATACTGAACCGCAAATAGGTGGGGGTCCACCGTACTCACCACTGGTCTTAAAATAGGACCAAACGAACTCCTAAGATTTTGCTCATCACGCCAAAATTAGCTTTGCCCTTTATTAATTCTTTCTTAATTAATTCTTTGAAGAAAATACCAGCTCATACAAAGAGCACTCATAAACATCAATTATTGTCTTCAAAGGGCATTTACAAAGTAGACTGGCTATGATGACATTTTGCTCTGCTTATGGTGTAGAAAATTAAGTTAATTCTAGGTGACAAAAATTTATGGTATAATTGTTTCAAAGCAAACTTATGAGTCCTACAGTTGGCTATTAGAAAATCATAGAGAAAGACTTTTTGTAAAAATCATTTTCTAGCTTTTTTCCCCATTCAGGTGTCTTTTTTTGTTGTAGGACTTTTGATTTTATTGCTTGAATCTTGATAACAGGTGCTTTGCCTTTTCCTCTTTGTTTGGATTGAAGGATGAGTTGGTAACACTACAAAGGATTTCCAATGGCCTGGATTCATAAATGAACTTTTCCTCTCTTCAGTTTCTCTTTCAGGAAATAAAAAGGTAAAGATCTCTATGAATGAAACATTTTTCTTTTGAAGTAAATGAAAAATGAGAGCAAAGGGTTCTTTTGCAGATACTATCGTCAAGGCATTGAGGCATTGACTTCAAATTGAGAAAATCTTGTATTTTAAGTAAAACCACGAGGTGTTTATGTTCAGTTCAGAGTAAATACCCTTTAAGAAAAACATATTTTTCATTTGAGTAACAAATCCAGGTTGGCTGATTTTCTCTTATATTTCTCTTGCATTGACCCTTTTGGTGCAGCCTTATTCATCTAATAAAGACATATGAACAGCAGAATCCTTAAAAGTCCTGGCTTAGTAAATGTGACGGCGAATAAATTTCCCCCAAGACAAGACCTTTAATTAACTGTCTGCTGTCATTAACAGCAGCAGCCAAAAATTGCTTTGGCTGATGAGAACAACCAAAACTACGGACTTCATTAGGTGGTACAATACCATACATTTAAATTTAACCTGGATTTAAAATCTGAGGAAACCAAGTGATGTTTTACATTTTTAACTGTTCAGCGCCGCACAGTCCCTTTTTCACCCAGAACTAATGAGCTACCCTTAGAAATAATGGCCAAATCGGTCTCATTAACACTGAGGCTAATTCTTTCAAGTGCCTTTGCCCTCTAAACTGTTGTGGAGTTCTGTTTCTGCTGTTAATGGGAATGTCATCTACACTCACTGACACTAACAGAGTTACAAACCCAGAAGGAATTATCCAATAAGCTAATCTGTATGCAGAACGATGATGGGTAAAAATGACTCAACTTAAAAGGAGGTCAGACATATCGAGTATGCATCAGAAAGCACAAATGGAGCAGCAGTGTTTTCAGGAAGTTTAAGTGTGTGACATGAAGCAGTAAATCCAAGCTTGCAATTCTATCCAGCCCCATTCACTCTGACACCCCTAAACTAAAACTTCCCCTCAACCAATTACCTTCTAGAGCTCACCAAGTCAGTAAATCGAGTCCAGCTGTGGAGAATTTGTTAGTATAGTTACAACTGTTTTGTTGAGGCCGCATAACAAGCATCATCAGGAGGAACACCAAACAGGTCGCAGAAAAAGTTGTGGAAAACTCTAAAGCAGGAATAGGTTGCCAAACTTTGAACCTGCTGCTCAATGTGCTAATGTCAGAGAACAACTTACCGTTACAGGAAAACTGTTTATCCACCATCACTGTGGCCATGCTAACTAGCCTGAGTGTTTGTGGCAGGCTCTGCTATCAGGAAGAAGCTGTTGGGAAGCAGAGAGCAAGGGAAAGGGTGTGAGCAGCAAGCATGACTGACAGCACTAAGACCCTCCTCCTGGCTCTGATTGGTTGTTTCTGACCGAAGGTGTATTTCTGCAGTTAGAACTGGGAGAAGAAAATCTTTTTTCACAGATTATCTGTCTCACACCATACTGTCTCAGCATGATGACAATTTTAATAAATATGTAAAAAAAAATTAAGCTGCATATTGCAGCTTTAAACTTCAAAGCACTATTTAGTCGTGTTGGTATATTACAGAAGATTCCAACTAATATACATTGAAGCATTTCATTGTAAAATGACAAAATGAAGAACATTTTAATGGGTGTGAGTGTTCTGGGGTTTTTTTTAAGGACCACATGCCGTAGTCTAAACATCGAAATCACATCTTTCCAGGTTCCTGTAAGTGTTGTGAAAAAGGGTTCAATATAAGCAGTTTTTTCTGGCATGTATTATTGAATTATCTGATCAGATATGCAACACCTAGTTTGTGTTTACATTGTTTGCACTGTGGTAAAAACATTTATTTAGCTTGATCTGGAACATATTAAGCCTGTTGAAACATTTCTCAAGTGGGCATGACTGCTGCTCTGCACTGCAGAGAGGTTGAAACTCTCAGGATCATCGCTCAGCACCTATGTTTTCACCGCAGCACACCTTAGCTACTGTCTCCACCACCCAGTCACCGAATCAACCCTTCAAAATGCTAATGAGCACAAACAGGAGAGGGGCGGGGTGTGGGCACAAAGGGTGAAATCATGTTTCGGTTGTTCCATGTCAGTGGGGGCATCTTTCCGGCTCTGACAGATCGCCCAATTAACCTTATTTACCGCATTTCCAGTCGTCCTCTAACGAGCTCCACTGGGCTTCTCACTAATAACGAGCTGCCCAGATCAGGGACCGTCACTGTGTTGGTTCTAGTTGCGTTTGTCCCACAGTTATTAAGGTGACAAGACAGCAGCTCGTGTTCTCCTGTGCTTCCTGAGCCAGAACAATCTAAATGTTTTCATCCTTGTATGTTTCTTGTGGAGTTTTTCAGTTTTCTTCCCCCTGAATCTGTCAAAATTATTCTTTTTTTTTTTTGCTTAAAGTTTGCATGTAGGAAACATTTCCCTGTTGACTATGCTAATTATTTAATTTTAGTTACTACAGACCGCTAGTCCCATGAAACCCCATTTACCATAGTTACTCATTAATTTCATCTCTAAAAAAAACATAAAACAAATCAGTGCTTTATTCTAATAATGTATTGATATTGCCATAAAGCAAACTATAGTTGACAGATTTGTTTTTGCATATTTTCAACTCTGTCTGACATATTTTAAGCCATTTATTTTTCAAATTAAAATCAGACCTGCCCAGGATTTATGAAGTGAAAATTGAGATTAATCCCCAGTTGAATAGAGCCATATTTAATAAGCATCAGAGAGCCAGCAGCTGGATGGCATCAAAAAACATATTTTAATTTGGTCAGGCTGAATGCAACCTTTATGTTCAGGTAGACTAAAATAACCCCTCTTCTTCTCTGTGTTTTGACTATAGGGGTTCCACAACTGAGAAATATATATATTTATTTTTAGAGGTGAAAAGTACTGAAGAACAAATACGTTTTCTATAGACTATATTTTGGTATACGTTATTCGCTATGCTTAAAAAACACACACAAGCTTAGTTGCAAAAATTATTTAAAAATATGCATCAGTGGTGAACAGTGAGGAACTATATGGATTTCTCTACATGAAAGGCAAAGACATGAAGTTTAAACAAATAAATTGTGAGAGCATAACATTTCTGCATACTGAGGAATGCGATATAAAAGTTGGAACTTCTCTAAATTCTATAGGCTTGCACTAAATGTTTTCTTAATCTTTTTTTTTTTTTGCAGTTTATTACATTTTGAAAAGAACCAATAGTCATTTCACAAACACTTTTGATAGGCTGGATGTAAAAAAATGTTTGTACTGACTTTTTCAATTCTTAATTTGTACATTTCTTAATTTGCATTAATTTGTTCAAGACGAACATATTTCTGATACTCAGAGCAAACACATTTTATTCTGTATCTCATTGTTACAGTCTCCAGTGTACAAAATGCTCACATTCAAAATTTTGTAAAATATGTTTTTGCCATTATTTACTTTTTCAGATGAGAGAAATCACATAACTGCTTACTAAATATGAAAAGGGCTATACATTAACACATAAAAATGGAAGTAAATTTTGTTCATTTTTATTCTTTCTGCAACAAAACAATTTAACTCGGGTCTTTGTTGTTGTCCTTGCAAAAGTCACATTACTTTCTTTGAATGTGACATTATTCTATATCAGGAAAATTCCACCCTGCCATGGAAAAAGGCACAAAGAAGCAACTTTTTGATGTTCGGGCCACTTGTGATTCATCTATTCAAGCAGTACTGCCTTTAGAGCAGATACCGTCTCCGTTCCGTGACCTTCACTGGACAAGCGCTGGTTTCAGGGCTGTGATTTTCAGGTCCCCACTGTGTTTGCTGTGGATGCCTGCGGAGACACTAATACAACCCATAGCACGGTGCTTTAATATGGTACCTCGGGCAGGTGCTGCGAATCCTTTCCCGTTCAACCTTTACCCTTATGAAACCACTCGAGCGATCTTTGTGTTTATCCCAGATTGGTTTACTTCATAAAAATAGCAACTCAAAGGCCCAAATAATGAGAGCCCTTAACAAAAAGAGGATTTTTATGTGTTTGAGTCTAAGTGCGTTATATGTGCTGATACAGTTTGAGTGGATTACTGACTCAGGCCTTTTTAGCTCCTGCATAAATAGATGTTAACTAAACAAATCCACCACCTTAACAGAAAGTTACAACAGCAGGTGTTTGTTAGTGAGCCATACCAATTAATATGCTTAACAATCCTGTAAGAATCTTATCCTGAGTTAATTCTGTTAGCAGTAGGTCCTACCACAGTAATAAGACACATCTGATGCAGAAGATTCCCATAAGGTCCAATGCTCCAACGTAATGAAGTGACTGTAGAAGAAGCTAAGAATGGATAAAAGGGTACAACATTTTTTAAACGTTGTTCAAACCACACAAGGTCTTCTTATTGTAATGACTTACATTATGTTGTTGAGACTGTGTATTGTCAGGGTGCAAATTAGAGAGAACTGAGAGTTGAGGTTTTTGATTGTCATCTTGCTTATTGTCCTAAGAACTCCGAAAACTGGTCCACAATCAGCTGAGAGATCTAGATGGTTCATACTTAAGCAACTCTTGAATGTTTTCGGGTTCAAGACCAAGACCAACCCTTCAAGCAAGACCGTGCAGAGACCTTTGGATGGGCAGGTGCTCAAAGTTAAAAAGGGGTACATAAAACAAGATCTTAAAATACTGTACAACAACATAATGACAGCCCATTTTAATCAAGAATCTAATATGGAATCGGATCATGGTATATCATTGTCATCATGTGGGGACGATGCAAAGCAAATGTAGTCTATGTTTTCCCTGATGGGTACGGTGTTGCTGTTGAGGGGCTGCTGCTCCTGCTGCTGATAGTGATGGAGGGCTGTAGTTGTTAAAAAGACCAAAGGAGAGATGGTCACTGATTATGAAGTACATTATGAAATAATCGAAATTGCCACTGTCTCACTAAGTAAACCCTGATCATGTCTGACTGTTTAACCTTCACAGCCACTCAGCTGCAGACTGCTTTGAAGATCAAAATAACTCAGAGGGGCGAACCTCAGAGTTTTTCTATGTTAGAACCTCTGAGAGATTTAGATTTGTAAAGTTGAGAGATAAATTATGTTCATGAGATCTTGTCCCTCTCGACAAGCTCTGGACTCTAGAGAAACTCATCCATGCATATATCTTTAGTTGCATTGATTACTGCAACAGTGTTTTCACAGGTCTCTTCCTAAAAAATCAGTCAGACAGTTGCAGCTGATCCAGAACGCTGCTGCTTGCGTTCTCACTAAGACCAGGAAGATAGAGCACATCACCCCAGTTCTAAAGTCCTTCCACTGGCTCCCTGTAGCTCAGAGAATAGACTTTAAAATACTTATGTTAGTTTATAAATCACTGAACAGCTTTGAACCAAAATATTTTAAAAGGTGCTAATCAAATAAACTGCCTTGCCTTGAAGTGTCTTCAATCATGGTATAAAAATATTAATAAAATGTAAAATAAGTTCAATATAAAAAAAAATCCTATATTTATTTATCAGGGTAAGGATAGATTCATTTGTTTGACAAATGAATCTCAATTTTTATGGAGACTGATTTATTTGAGATTCATTTGTTTAATTATTGCACGTTTGGTTTTATGCTGCGGTCCAAATTATTGGTACAGTATTTTCACTACTGACTATGTGACATTTTAGATGTGAGCTCCAGATGCTGTGGGCCGAACTTTTCGTTAGCAGTTGAGCTTCTCCAGCAGTAACTTCTATTCACAGCCGCTCACCTCCAGCCCAGATCCTGTCTGCGGTGGGAAGGGGATGGGGGGGGGACAGTTACTGCGAGGACAATTAGGAAAGTAAATAATGTTTTTTTTGTAACTATACTTTTTTGTAACCTATGTTTTTCTTCATAAACAGCTCTATGTTGAGAAAAAATGTTCTTGCCAATAATTTGATAGTTGGAGCACCTAGTTCTGCCCCCCTCCCTCTTACCATGGGTCCAGAACAACTGAGGACATAGAGGCAGAGGCAGGTCAAGGATGAGAATCTGTTCATAATTGTTATTTAACTGAGGGCAGCCAGATCAATTTATTTAGCTAAATTGTTATTGTTAGTTAAATATTATTGTTGAGGGGCACAGGCAGACCTCCAGACACACACAAAAAAATTTATATTAAGAAAACCCAACTCAAAAAGGGCACTTGGGGCATCAAAGATGAAAGGGGCAGGTGCTCAAGCCCCCTCTGCCCCCTTCGAGGGTTTTTTTTTTTTATAGGGCTTTATGAATATAATTGGACTGGACTGGATTAAGTCCAGTTGAGTACATTAATCTTTCAAAAAAAAAAAAAAAAAAAAAAAAAAAAAAAAAAAAAAAGCCCAATGATTTCTGTGTTTTCTGATTTAACTGGAGGTCTGATTCATCCACACATTGATAATATGGGCATACTTACTGGTCACTCTAAGGTCACAGGTCATCGGGATCTATATTAGATGTTTTAGTGGTCCAAGATGGAGCCTTGAGGACCCCAGTGTAATTTTGGTTGTCAAAGGACGCACAGTAGTCCTGGTCTGACAGGTCATATTTGAACACACCACAAGATAAACCAGCCGACTTTTCCAAGTAATCTGCATCAAGCAGCAAGTGAGTGGGTTCAGTATTCGTAGAATCACCTATCAAAGAATTTTTCGGTGGAACGTGACTCCAAATTAGTTTTTGCGTAGACCATATTCAAATTATTCGCCAGAAAATGTAGTCTGGGAATCTTTAATACCTAGATGTAATGTTGCTTGACACACTATGATGATTTTGATGTTTTTGACGATTTTGCTGTATACCTGATTGATGTTTTTATGATGTGAAGCACTTTGAACTGCCTTGCTGCTGAAATGTGCTATACAAATAAACTTAATTATGAGCTGGCGTTTACAAAGCAGCCAATGTAGGAGCGGCATTAATTTTCCTTGGTGGTGATTGCCTGTACCCCCAAGAGCAGAGATAAGAATGTTGGTGCTTCTGCGGTTTCCACTGTGAGCATCTCAAGATATACCTGGTGTTTCAATTATGAAAATAGGCAGTTCTAAGCATTTTTGGAGGGGGTGTCAAGTATTTGTAGATTTTAGCTACTTGAGGGCAGCTGTGGTCCCTAACCCCTGTAAATATGGGAGGGTCCATTGTAATTATATCAAATGCAGTTCTGAGATCCAGTAGTGACAAAAAATAAAATTTCTTTATGCATCTCTGTTGAGATGTATATCATTTAAAATATCAGTCCAGTCTGGGTAGAGTTAAAGCATTTAGGAAATTCTTTTGCATTAAAAATAAGCAAATCTGTTTTTTTTTTTTTTTTTTTTTTTTTTTTTTTTTTTTTTTGTTGTTGTTTTTTAACTGCCCTTTGATCCTTGCCAAATTATGTGACTGAATATGTGACTCTCCTATAGTCACTTATCACTTGTGCTGACTTTTTATCTATCTGGTTCCATAAAGTTACTCTCAACTCAAACATTTAGAGTTAAACTCTGCATATTCCTTAGTTTGTAGTCTTTTAAATTGACTTTGGTTTAGAAGGTCATGGTTTTGGATTTGATATGATCTAGAAATCATTATAAAAAATATTCTACGTTAAAATTTAAGAAAACATTGGGATACAGTTTTTTGAGGGGTTTTTGTGTCCCTAAATTCTTACAGATCTTTTGCTAAATTAACCCTCTCCCTGAACAACAATGTATTTATCACCAAGACAGTTAATCAAATAAGGTTAAACGTGCGCTGTAATTCGGTCTCAAGGCCTTGTTCAGCAACAGTAGCATGTGTAATATAATGTACATACACAAGAATGTAAAATGTTTAATAACTGTCACACCTAAATTTATATCCACTGTATATCTGCTATATTCAAGTTTAAAGTCTCCACCATATTTAGCAACTACTTGAAAGCAAAGATGCAATTTTAGAGGTTAAACTAATCTGGGATTGGGCTGTATGTTTTTGTAAGGTAAGGAGTCTAAAAAGAATTGCACTTTACTCTCTGGATAGTAGTAAATATTTGCAAACCTGATTGCTGGTCATCTTCAAAAGAACTCACAAATCCAAGGCAGTGCAGCAACATCAGAGAAAATGTAGTGTGTCATCTCCTGTATTGCAGCCGGGCCCATCTGATAATCAAGCTGGCACGCGGCACTCACTTTTATTTGAAGTATAAAAGTTGATGAATCAGACTTGGCTGTGCTCTTACAGGACCCTCTGGTCTGTTCCCCTTTTGTCTGTTGCCTGGCCAAGATTCTTTCGCCTCGTCCATCCTATTAGGGCGCACTGCCCTCCAATATGCTACCCATCACCATGTGCGTAGTGGGGGATCAGTCCAGTCCATTTGAATTACAAAGGACTGAAATTACACTGCCTTTTTTCCAGTGCCTTTGAAGCATTCTACAGTTAGCTTGTGATGTCCAAATCACACTTTATTACACTTAACTCATGCTTCCAAACTTTAGCTTTTCTATCTTCACAATAAAACAGTACCTGCATAACCATTTACTGTCATAAAATGCTTTACAGAAATTTTGGAAAACAAAAGTTATGACAAAGAAATAAAAGTAAAACCTCCACTCACTATACTCTTAACAATCAGTCACATGCATAGGTATGCATGTATGCCCACAGAACCCAAGGATTGCCCCATGTTTACCTCTATCCATCTTACCATAAACTCTACCCAACTTCTTTGTCCCTGCTGAAGAAAAGCATACCCATAGCATGACGATGCCACCACCATGTTACACTGTGGAGATGTGCAGAGTTAGTTTTCAACCAAATGAGACCATTTACTTATTAAATGGCGGTTTGTTGTGCTGAATTGTATGCATCGATACTGGGGCATTGGGGCTGAATACAAATGCATGCCACACTTTTTAGATTTTTATTCAAAAAAACCCCCCAAAAATTAGGTCATAGTTACCTTCAACGTCACAAACACTTTGTTTTGGTTTATCACATCAAATCCAAAACAAGCCACATGGACACCACAAAATGTGAAAAATTTCATGAGGTGTGAGTGCAAGGCATGGTGGATAATTTTGTATCTTTATTATTCATTTATGGTGCAATTACAAGATATGACCACCTACTGTTGCGTTTACCCAACACCAATGCGTTTTGGACTCCATTATGTGCTGGTAATGCTGTGGAATGGACCTAAAAGTCATCCTCTGTCATTTGACTAACTTTCAGATCACTGGGGAACTGTCATACATCCTACCTTTTATGCCCTCTGGTGCCTGTTTTAGGTGTTCCAGCTTTTTGCAAATTAAATCAGTTGTATCCCATTTGTTGGTCTACATGTGCACCAAATTATATCTCTCTGGACTGTTGATTCGCTGCTTTACTTCTCTGCATCTGTCTGTATGACTCTGATGCCATTGCTTCTGCAGCAGCCATTTTAAAGCTTTTTGTCTTCTCTAAAGAAGCGACTGCTCTGTCACTGTCTGAGCCTCAGGACTGAGGGGCAGTCTGAGTGATGGTAAAACAAAAAAAAAAAAAAAACAAAACAAAACACTTCAATTGAGATTTTGCAACTTGTTAAACTGTCAGATCATTCATCCTGTAGCAACAGGACCTACATGCAGCCACATCAGACAGGAAAAGAATGTGTTTCCTGTTTCAATAACCTTTCCTGTACAATGAATCATAGGGTAATTTCTATGGCCACATGCATCCCTAACAGTCTTGACTTATGGGTTCCACCGTAGACAGCCCACTGTGCTTTGCCTTCATTTCCTTTGTTTCTAATTTTGATTTCTATCCCCTGGACATGATGCTCATTGTCAGTTGTCGGCCTCAGAGATTGAATAGCCCAGCCAAGCCTCCCAGGAGTCCCCCCTGCACTGCTGCAGTCTTGGCAGGGGAGGAGGTAGTTGATGTTGTCTCTTTATGCTCCTCTCTTTAAAAAACAGAGACGCTCATAGTATTTCATATTGCATTTCCCAGAAGATGAACCTGGGTATGTTAGGTACATGATTGGGATCTGCGTTGTGTATTCCCACAAAAAAAAAAAAAAAAAAAAAAAAAAAAAAAAAAAAAAAAAAAAAAAAAAAAAAAAAAAAAAAAAATATTTTGGTAAAGAAATACTCCATGTCCTATGTACAACAAATTGTCTATTAGACACCATCATGTATGGAAGGAGTGGCTCAAAAGGTGCTTTTCAATGAATAATCTGCTGTGGAAAACAATGGAAGAGCTGATTATGTTTTACAAAGGTTTTATCCTTTAAATATTTGTTTTATGACTTTAAACTATATTTGCCTTTTAAAATGGCTTTAGGACTAACTGAATAATTTGAATGGTCTATTACATAAAATTGGTTTATAAAAGCTAGAATAAAAAGATGTCAGTTATCTGCTTTCTATTGAATTAGTGACTTGTGTGAGATCAAAGTCTTTCTAGGACAATCTCAGTACCACTGCTATCCCCTCAGGCTTCCCATTGTTTTGTTTTTTTTTTTATTTCAAGAAAAGACTTTCCATGTTTCCTTCTAAGGCACTAATTTTTCTCACTGAATTCCTCTGGCATACATATTTCCAAGGGACCTTGATACTAAACCTTACCCCCACTTTTATGTGTCTGTCATTTCCTCTTGTTTTCATAATTCAACAATCTTATTAAAATAGTAGTGTGTGTCTATGGAGTGAGACAAAAGCCGTTGCATTCTTCAGATGTTTGCATGTACCACGAGTGTGTTTCTGGTGTAGCTCAGCACTCTAGAAGAACATGAACTCCTTTTTCCTGTCAGTGTTGTCTGCTTGTGTAAGTGCAGAGGTGGACAGATTGTGCCTGGCCTTGCGTGCCCATGGCCTTTTGTTTTGAGTCCCCACAGACCTCCCTCTCGTGACAGGCCCCCATGTTTGGGTGGAAGCCCCACAGAGCGCCCTGCTGGCAGGTTAAGTGCTCCTGCACATCACCATGGGGACCAAAGACAGACAGGCAAAGACAGCGTTTTGCTGTTCTCTCCTTAATGGTGTCTTTGTTCGTGTAAATGGGTCTTGGTGAACTACTAAAATAAAATTGCTCCATTTCTTTTACGCTACGTCCTGACTAAACTGTGTTATATCCTAAATGGAAATGCATTTCTTTCAGATGACTTGCTATAATGTTACATTAACCTTTTTTTTAAATTTTGAAATGCTATATGAGCAGTATATGGAGCATTTCTTGTCCTGCAAGATTTGGAAAAGCTTAATGGACACATTTTAGCTTACATCTTCAGATCTTGCTTGTTTTCACACAGTCAGTCACAGCTTTCAGGTGTTATATCTCGCACCCATCTGAGTGAGCCTTCTGTGCAGTCAGATTATTGCTGCTGAACACCTGAACTCCAGCTTCAGTACAAGTTTCAATATACATGAATATGACTTCCATACAGACAATCTGTGTCTATTTCTTCAGATTGTCAAAATACACCATGGGTGTGGTCGAGTCCTTTCTGCATTGAGTTTTCATGTTCTCTGGTTGTATGCATGAGTTCTCTCCTGGTATTCCGGCATCCTCAAAAAATACGAAGACATGCAAGTCAGGTTAATTAATCTCTCGGGTGCTTTCAGTAGTACAGCAGTTAGCTTCCCGTTCACTGCTCTGGAGAACATACAGATCAGAGCAATAACCAGATTATGGTACTGGAGCACTGTCACTAAATTAAGTTTCTGAGCTGTTGCAAACTGTCTCAATCAGGGATAAATATTTGATCAGTTACGTGTCATAAATACGTCTCTGGATGAGTAAACATGAATTTTCAAGAAGAAGAATGTTGTCATATAACAGCATGGAGGATGCATTAATATCTCCTGTAGCTAGTGCTTCGGTTAGATTTAGGTCTATGCTTACTGTTTAAACTTTGTACAGGCAAAATCTGGGCATCTGTTTTCAAAAGTTAAAACTTCTTGAAAATAATGTACATATTGTAAATAAGGTACATTATTTGACAATAAAAGCCACAGCGTAACAGTCAGTTTAATCAATGTAGGCTGACCGTGTTCATGCAGATTACAGATGAGTTATAAGGTTTCAAATTAAAAGCTTGTGGCCAGTAATGCTTACCAATAGTACTTAATAATACTTTCCTTATGTAGTTTTCTCCAAACAGGTTACTCTGAATCTTTAACGAAAGGGACCTTAGGTCATACACTGTGGCTTCTTATACCATAGTCCCAGTTACCCTCCCCATCATTCGCATACTCGATCACATTCATAGTGACAGTCATGGTGGACCACATCATGTTCATTGATGGTAAGGAAGGACTGAGATTCATCACAAAAATATATCACCAATATTCATCTGTGCCCATTTGTTCTCCCTAAATCCAGCCGCCTCTGTTCTTGTGTTAATGGAAGCCAGCACATGAGAGGGTAAACCCTTAGTCCAGATAATGTCAGTCATCTAAGCAAGGTGAGACCTTAGTTCAGTTAATGTCAATCATCAAGTCAAGGCTGACCTTTAGTCCTGCCAATGTCAGTCATTAAGACACGATGAGCCCTTAGTCCAGCTAATGTCAAGGTGAACCCTTGACCCAGTTAATGTCTATTATTCAGACAAGGGGAACCTTTAGTTCAGCTACCGACAGTTATCAGGGCACGATGAAACCTTAGTCCAGCTATTGTCTGTCATAAAGACAAGGATAACTCTTTGTCTATCTAATGTCTTTGATCAAGACAAGGACAAGGGTATTCTTCAGTCCACCAAATGCCAGTCATTCAGACACAGTGACCCCTGCTATGTCTGAATGACACAGCTAATGCTAATCACAAGGACAGTTTGCTGAATTTTGGCTGACTGTCAGATGAAAATGCTTTGTAAAACACATCCAGTTGTGATACCATCCTTTAAGCCATCTGATGCCTGCTCTAGATTGTGCCACATCTTTTAAAACAAAATAATTTACAGATCTGTCACTGGTCTCTACAATTACAATATTATGTCCAAATCAGACCAGTCCTTCTCGCTACTCAACAGGTTGTTTTATCACTGAGTTGTTATTTAAATTTTTTGCACCTTTGTGCTTATCCCTGTGTAAGAACCATAATCAGTAGGGTCCAATTGTGATCTTCAGTGGTTAGTGTACTTGCATGTTTGAAATGTTTCGTTAGTGCAGCACTCCTGATTTTATTAAATAGGGCATTACCTAGATTCTGCATCACTTGATGAGACAATTCAGCTGTTTAAATCAGTTGTATTGGAACTAGAACAAATGAAAAATATAAAGGACATCAGCATTTGATGACTGGAATTGGACATCACTGCTTTAAATTTTTACATCCAAGACAAAAAGCCCAATTTCCACCAAATATATCAGTGTAGTGCAAGCAAAACAACCCAAGGAGCTTTTAATGACTTCATAATGAAATCATCAAGTTGACGTCCTACACACGCAAGACTTTAGAAATAACATATTTACACATTCCTATTGCTAAAGTGAACCAAAAACACAGCAGGCTCATATTGAAATCAAGTGCATGTCTAAAAATACAGTAATTATGTTGAAAGAACATCATAAGAACAGCCACTTCATAAACATTATGCTTTTTCTAATGTTACTGAAGGAAGCTACAATATTCCCAGTGACTACTAATGAAGAGCTACTGTCATTAACTGGTATAAATCATTCATAAGAAAACAATTCAGTAATAGTTCCTCATTAAATCCTTTTGGGCATTTAGTTTGCAATGTATAAAACTAAACACTTCCCTTCCATCTCCTTCGAGTGAGAAGCACTTTCACTTCAAGAAGCAAACACAGTGCCACACTCTATTAACCGTAGTGCAAATAGCACAGATGAAAAACAAACCAAGAGGTACTCGATTTGATTCTGAGGAGCTATTATTTTGTTTCAAAGCTGAATTATTTTGCTGCTTTTTCTTGTTCTTAATCATTATTATTAAAGTATACATAACACACCTGTCACAGCTATGTCTTGTCTACCTAAATCCTCTTATCTCATCTTTTGACACCTTGGTAAAGATTTGTAAAAAGCCTTAACATAGGTTTTCACTGCAGTTGGATTGTGTGCTGAAACTTTTTTGTGGCCCTCTAACAATAGGCTTTGTATTTTTTCCCTAGCAGTGAGCATGGTGAAGATTAAAACCTTACACTTCTTGCTCTGACTGTATACAGCAGGCCCCCAGTATTCGTGCAGGAGAGGGACCACAAGTGCTTGCTAATTTCTGAAATCCATGAATACCTGAGACCCTGTCTAAAAACGCTTATAACTGCCTATTTTAAAATTTCAAACAGAAAATATACCTTAATAGGCATTAATATGCAGTTTAAACCATCTTGGTGCTACTGCAGAAGCTAACATCCACGGTCCCGCTTATTTCTGCTCTTGGTGGTACAGCCAACCAGCACCAAGGAAAATTAATGGTGCTTCTGGATTGTCTGTGTGCAAACTCCAGCTATGAAGGATGGAGGAGATGGTTTGAACTTCCTCTTCCTCTCTCTGCTCTTTGCTCTGCATCCATGAAGCCTCCTTTCAGTTCCTTTGGGATTTAGGGACATAATTCAGATCATTTTTGAGCTTTTGAGATGCTAATCAGCTGCTCCCAGAAGTAAAAACAATACCTTTTTGCCATAGTTACCCCATCTTAACTGTTTGAAAGTAAAAAAGCAAGAGCAAAAACCATTCCACAGCATCCAATATCCAAAACCAGAGGGAATAATTATCCAAAACACCAATGCCTCAATCAAAAAAAAATATGAACAGAAGTCTACAAAAAGAACCAATCAGAACTAATAGAGCTGCTCCAACATGCTGCCAGAAAGTTCAAGGTGTATAAACACTTATGTAAGGTATGATCGCTCCATAGCTTGATGTTTTGATGAAACAAAAATTTTGTGTCAAGAATTGTGATGCTTCGAGTAGTGGAAAAAAAGTTTCTCTTCAGGGTCTTTCATCTTCTTGTGTTGATGTTATTTAAAGAGAGATCCGTGAACTGTTGCAATTATCCTGATTCATGTTAGACATCAAGAGATTAATGGATAACTTTTACACACATTCTAAAATTGTGCTTGTAACAGTTAATTTTTTCGCGCATTTTTTAAAATAAAGTGGATAGAAACACGTCACTGGAAATTATCTGAAAAACATCAAGACATTCAGTTTTCAGTAAATTTGAGAACTGTTTAAATAAATGAGTCCTCCTCAATAATGTTGGAAGACCTTTGAGCTGCAGAGCGAATTTAGACGTTGACATGCAGTAAATCATGTGCTCACTTTGCCATGCGGCCTCCTTCTACCTCTACTCATCTGTTTTGCTCCCGGAGGCACTTGCTGAACAAGCAACTTTCCTTCAGCCAATTTCTGTTCTGTTGAAAGTCTAAATGCTTCAAAGCAAATGCTTTTGTGAGATAATTCCCTCTGCAAAGATTTAATTAAGTGCGCTCAGTTTGTTTGCTGTATCGGCTGTTCATCAGCATTGTTGCAGTGTTGGAAACATTCAGTCCAATCAATCTGAACTGTCTCCGTTTCTTGTTTGTGGCACTTCTGGCTCTGAATGTCAAGGCCAAATGAGTTTATGAGAACAATGCTTTAGGAGCATGCATAGGTAAATTAGCTTAAATATTTTAGTGAGGATGAAGATATCCCATGGGTACTAGTCAACGTTTCTTTGACTTTGTTTGCTTCCTGTCATTTGGAAGAAATCTGAACCTTTTATTCTGTATATTAAGATACCTGTCCTTCAAACACTTGTTTTAAGTTAGTTATTACACAATGCAGGTGAAATATTTACATACATCATAGGTATCATGAAAATCAGTGAATTTGGACTTGCAATGATGCGCCCTCCATCGGTTGTGACAGATGGCCTCTTGTACTGAGCCAGATTCTGGTTCTGTTGGAGGCTTCTCTCTATTAAAGAGGAGTTTTTTTCCTCTCCACTGTCACTACTTACATGCTTGGTATGAGGGATTGCTGTAAAGTCAACGACAATGCTAGGGATTTCTACTGTCACTATGTCGTCGTAGGAGGAGTGAATGCTGCAAGTGAATGTCTTGATGCAATCTGCTGGATTTCCTTTGATAGAAAACTTTTTTAATTAATTTGAATAATGAACTGAGCTTAATGCACTGTTTGATAACTTAGAGCGAACTATCCCTGCTTTTCTCACATCCCAACTGGATTATTGTTCCTCTTTCTATGTTGGTGTTAGTCAGGACTGCCTCACATGCTTGCAGTCTCCCAGAATCCTGCAGCTCATCTTCTGACACAAGCTAAAAGGCATGAACATTTTACCATGGTGCTTCTCTTCACTGGCTTCCTGCTCATTTTAGAAGTGATTTTAAAGTTTTATTTTTGGCTCATAAGGTACTGAAGTGATAAGCTCTTGAGTATCTGCCTGACCTCCTCATGCCTTACATGCCCTCCAGGTCCCTTAGATCTAATGATCACTTGGTTTTAGCTGTACCAGGGCCCAGGCTGGTTCACAGATTTGATTGAGCGTTTGGAGATGTGGCCTAAATAAACTGCCTCCGTCTGTTCTTCTTTCCATAAGTCCATTTTTCAATTAGTTTCATTTATCCCTTTGCCATCCATCCTTCTATCCATCCGTCCATCCATCCTGCCTACATTCCGTGGTTTTTCAGGGTCTATATTTAAAGCTGGACTATAAATAAAGAGTTATTTATATTTCAAGAAATGGTGAAAAAAGAAAAGACAACTCCTTAAATTGTAGTGTTGTACAGCATGAGATTTTAACATGAAAATGTATGAAAACATTTGAAACAGTTTGGCTAAAATATTCATTCAGGCTTCTGTCATCATCCCCATTTTATCCCAATCAGAATGAACCTTTTTATATTATATTCCTTTGAAACCAACATACAGTCTCTATGTGCGTTCTATTTCCCCATGAGGCTTTCTCTTATCAGTGCTTAAAAATGGTAAAGACTATGTTGAAGAGGATAAACATAGTTTAGAGACACATAAGTGATCCATGATCTTTCACAAACACAGCTAAGCACATCTGGTTTGGCAGTGGGAAAATTAAAGGCATGTTGACACTGAATTTTGACCCAGACAAAACTACCTCTTTCATGGTGGTCTATGCCACAAATTCTGTTCTAATAAAAATTGTTGATGGAGGACTGTGAATCTTCAACTTACCAAGGTAAACAGCTTTTATGAGTGTACTAAGAACAGACAGCAATAAACACCCTCCCACCTTTCTCACTCTGCAAGTCATGCGACACCAGAGATCTGGGGGAGTTTTCATTTACCTGCGACGCAAACGCACACCGTCTCTTCTCTGAATGAATGTTGCCATGAATGCTTCCCAGCTGACCTTATTATAAAGGGTGAGAGTCACTGCGAACAGGAGAAGACGAAGGGGGTACAAGACAGAAATGGGTTGACTGCCTGGCTTACTGCAGGTTCTCCGTCAGGCAGACACAAGAGCAGTGATGTGACTAATGCTATAAATGGGCTGCCGTGCTTTCAATATGGGCTGCAGCAAAAAGCCAAACCAAATGGAGCTCTGCTGCATGTTCTGCTCACCTACACACCTCAGAGACCCTTTGTGGGAGGCAGTGTTACCTTTGTTCTCTTGTTTTTATGTCTGTAAAAGTCTAAGTCAGTTCTAAAAGTATAGAGATTTGAAAAATCTGATATGCATCGAACAGTTGTTTTTGTTTCTCAAATAATTCCAGAACTAATCTCTTAAATCCAACTGAATGTACTTCAGACATTTGGGCATTCTTCTCAAATACCAATGGTGTCCAAAATCAGTCCTTAAGGATAGGTATCTTACATGTTAGTTATTTCCCTGGTTCATCACACCTGAATTAAATGATGGTTCCTTTGCAGGTCTCTGCAGAAATTGATGACATGCTGAGGAGGTAGTTGGACCATTTAAATCGCTGTATTGGAGCAGAGACACATCTAAAACTGGCAGGACACCGGTCCTTGAGGAGTGGAGCTGGACACCCATGGCTTATACTATTGGAAAGTCTGTATTTTCCCTAAATTGTGCTTGATTTGAAAAGAAAATGCTTACTATATACTCTCATCCAATACTGTGGGGGAGCAACTTACTCACTGGTAAAATGAGGCGTAGCATCACAGGAGGAAGCCTTGATACTGAGATATCAAGATAAGATTCTGCAACCAGTGGCAATCTCGTAAAACCATTATTTAACTGAATTTTCCTTTAAAACATCAACATCACTCCCCACAGAGTGTGATTTATCAGCAACTATTTTCAGAGTTTGTGAGTGGGGATTGCTTGTCTTAACATCACTTAACATCCATAGGATCAGCTTGGTAGAACTGTATGTGACCAAGATGACCACAAATTCCGGTTAAAGATTGAGATGCTATCCCGCAACAGTGTGTGACCAAGCAGGTGACCAGCATGTGGAGCCAGCTGTTGTGGCCCACGTAGTGCTACAAGACATGAAGATGTCTCATTTGTTCTCAACCATCCAATTCAATAACGACACCAAACAAGACTCAATAATGGAATAACCTGTTCGACATTAGCAGAGACAATTTGGTGCTTTCTTACAAATCTAGCACCATTTAAAAGAAAATAAACAGCGTTTTCGAGATTCATTGCCAAGAAGTGTTGTTGCAACTCCCCAAAAATGTACCAATTTTGTCATTTTCTTGTCCCAAGTTTAGTTGCAAAAGCAGAGTTAAAGAAATAGAGGCTTGAAATATTTTACTGTCGTCAATTTATATATTGAATTTCAATTAAACTAAAAAATAAACTGTTTATGACATTCTATTTTTTTGAGCTATACTTCTACATGTCCATGTATGCACGATGGCATCCCTTATGTTAGGCATCATCATGGTGCTCACAGAAGATAGTTTTCTCTACAAATAAAGACTTTTTTAACAGAAACATAATGAGTTGATGTATGGTTAATTAATAGTAAGCACTTTTGACAATGCAGGAAGTGTGGGTGAGCTCTGTGGAAGTAAACACAAGCACTGTTGACCTATTTCTCCTTGCCCAATGTGTGTTTTCATTTGCTTTAACTGGCTGTGGCATTAATAAAAATGATGTAGAATACCCTGGGTGGGGAGCATACCACTGGGAGACCACATAAAAAAAGTACTGACTAGTTAATTTCTTTCTCAACAAAAATGTAATCAGAAAAGCTGAGACTGCATTGGTATATATTGGTATTACTCATGTTTTAACGTTCTCGAGTCTACTTAAGGCCTTGTCTGAATCCCATAAAGGCCCCGACAATATACTGCTGGTAAATACAGACTGGACAAACTCTCCTCAAATGTGCCTCTGCAGTGTAATAGCAGCTTCAAACACATGCCTCTAGTTTAGTTTGTTCCTACTGTCACATTAACTTAAGTCAAACTGACCAAGCATGGAGACACCATCCTATCTAGAAAGCATTTGCACCTCGTCGTGCAGTTCTATTTCAGGAATAACAATTTGTACAGAAAACAAGCCGCCTTTCTATTTCAAGGATAGTGCAGTTGAAATTGAAATGCTACAAAGCAACAATACCAGAAGAATTGTTTATGGCCCTTTTTTGTTTTAACAGAACCATGAGAAAAACTGATTTTAAAATAGTCAAGTTTTTCATCTTTCACACCATTATTTTGAAAGGAACCATTAAACTAGATCAGGTGTGTGTATTTCATTCTGTGAAGTCTTTTTAAAAGGGAGTATTTTACATCATACTACATTCAATAGCATTTATTATTGATTCTTTGAAACCACAAAAATGTTTTTAGTGGCAGGGGGAGAGCAATACCTAAATGGCTCCTTTAAGTGCATCTAGCCCCCATTTTACCTTTGCACCCTTCATTGCATCCTGTCACTATGGATTGCTTTAGCATGGATTGTCATCTAATTAAGTTTTGGTCCCCGATTGTTCTCCTAACACCTTAGTTGATGTTTATGTTTTAAAGCGTATCTAGGGGGGTATTTTTTTTCCACTAACAAATGTACAGTGATCATAAAACACAGCTAGGTAATGAACAATGAATTTTTACTTTAACATTTCTCAAATTATAAACTTTCAAAAGCATACAGGAGGAGAAACGCTGCAAATTCTACTTTTGGGTATTTAGACTTATATTACCAAGAGCCACAATAATTTTAAATTATTCGAATTAGTCACTAAATCACAACAGAAAGATTAGATATCAATATGTGAACAAATCCTGAATATTTGTTTTGTTGTATTTTGTAATATTTGTAATATTTTTTTTTCACAGCTGTATTCACGATAGACACCCGGTTTTCGTGGGTATATTGGCATATTCCACAACTGGCCACAAATAGCCACAAATCTGCAAATACTTGATACCACGTTTTAAAAATGCTTAAAACTGCCCATTTTAAAAATTCAAACACCAAAAATACCTTATTATGCATTAATATGCACAGTCGAAACGTCTCAGCACTACCTCAGAAGCTAACATCGATGGTCTTCTAATCTCTGCTCTTACGGGTGCAGCCAATAAGCAGCAAGGAAAATGAAAGCTGCTTCTGGATTTGCTGCTTTGCAAATGCCACCCAACACCTTGTAAACTAGCATTGCTCCTAAGTATTTCACTTTTATAAATTGCATTTTTTTGAATACATTAGATATGCTCTACGAAACAAATCTGCATATAGGCAATTTTTGCAAATATTTGGCACAAGGTTCCACAGAAACATCCCCAATACAGACAACGAATAAACAGATGTCCACTGTATTGAGTTTTAATTTTTGACCTGAGTTACTGAAATACATTTTTTTTTTTTTTTTTTTTTTTTTTTTTTTTTTTTTTTTTTTTTTTTTTTTTGTGATATTCTTATTCAACAAGATGCACCTGTGTTGTTGCCACAATTCTGTAAATCCATGCGGCGTTCTCACATCAAACGTGCTGAAATGAAGAGGGAAAAAAAAACACCAAAACTGTGTTTTGTGACGTCATCAGTGGCAGTTTGTGTTTTGTAGCTTGATTTTATTTGGATTAAACACAACTTTATAAGCAAATAGTGTGACAAAAATAAGAACCAATGCTGTCATAGAGGTGGAAAAATTATTTTAAAGTGAGTTTGATTGATTTCACAGGTAATTCTGGCTAGCAGGTTTCGAATTAATAAGATTACTTTGTTAAATGACTGTGCTATCGCTGTACAAAATATATCTGTACATTAATTTGCTATGGTGTATGCAGATATGAGTCCCCTATCAATATCTGAGGCTAAGTTTTAGCTTCTCAGAGGAAACATTAAAGATTTGCTAATTAAGAGCATATCCAGAGCTCATCCGCAATAAGAACTGTGTAACATGTTTGACCATGTTTTTTACCAGGATAAAGGGAAAGTTAATTAATATTAGACAAATAACCTTTAGATAAACCTTCTGGATGGTTCTTTTTTATGATCAGACAGTGGAAAAAACTAAGATTTAGCCACTAAAGAACCTGAAATATCCCTCAGAAGATGGTGTCCTTTCAGAAGTTGAATCTGACTTAATATCTGAGCTGCCATCACCAGGGACCCATGGACTCAGAGTGAATAATAACGTCAGTGGCATATATAAATGGTTGGCTAATTTAGCTGAAATGGCTTTGTGGGTGATGTTTGGTTAAAGAAGCGTTCAAACCAAAAATAAGAAAAAAAAAAAAAATCAGGATTAGCTCATGAAGAAATCATCTCCTTTTTATTGGCTTTGAGTGTATTGTTTTACTATTTTGCCTGCATTGCTTGCATGCATATAGGTAGATGTCCACAGGTATATCACTCTGTGACAAATTGCAGCAATTTACTCTGATGAAGTTCAAGGATGACACCATTATGATGATGTAATAATGAGTCCAGCCCACCTGACAGCTTCTAATAGGAAAGTGCCGAAGGACATTTTGGTGATGAATGAGCATTTCGTCGTGCCTTTTTTGTCAAACTCTGGTGTAACCTGAATATGTTCAAGGCTTTACTTGGGGCTTTAAAATGCTGAAAACTCCAGGGGAACACCAGGGATTAAAGTATTTGCTCAGAGTGAAATGTAATATCCTGTCCAGAGTTTCTCTCAGATTTCTAGATTAGATTGTTACGACCTGACTGGTATATTAGTTTTGAAGTCTTTATAATAGGTCTGGGCTGGTGTGAGATTGGATGATGTTCATAAGAGAAAAATGCATTTGTTTTACAGTATTAAGAGAAACTTTTTAAATATTTAAAAAAAATGTTACATTGTTCAACTGCTTTACCATGAAAACTAAAATGCTAATTTTTATGCAGTTCTGCAGAAGTTGAACTTTAAACATTTTTCGATATTACAACCTGAAACCTTAATATAGTTTAATTGGATTTAATTAAAGTTTTGCCTATTTGTCTTTGCAAAATAGCTCCACTTCAGTGTGATTGCATGGAGAGCATATAGAAACACCAATTTTAAAGGCTCCCAATTGGATTTAAGCATGGACTTTAACAAGGCCAATCTAGTGGATGGATGAGGGTCTGAATGAATTTTTTTAGCTGAGTTTGTTCTTCACCGCAACAGACTGCATCTGTAACTGGCAAGATCCCATTCAGTCCATGTGTCCCTGACTTCCCCCTACCCTCATTAGCAAACAAGACACCAGACAGAGAGCTCTAGACTGTGGAAGAACCAGTGTTGGTTCTGTTGGACCTCAGCGCAGCATTTGACAAAGCTGACAATGAGATATTATTAAAGCGACTGAAAAGCTGGGTTAGACTCTCTTGTCCAGTATTTTAATTGGTTCGAATCCTACCTAAAGAACAGGGATTTTTTTGTGTCAATCGACAACTTCTCATTGGAGTGGACAGAATTCATGTGGAGTACCTCAAGGTTCAATCCTGGGACTCTTCATACTTAATATCTACATGCTACCACTAGCTTAGATTATAACAAGTAATAAGATTAGTTACCACAACTATGCAGATGATACACAGCTCTATATCACGATGTCACCAGGTGACTCCAAACCCATCCAAGTACTGAACAGATGCTTAGAACAAATCAATGTGTGGATGTGTCAAAACTTTCTCCAGCTGAACATAAACAAAATTGAAATTATTACCTTCGGACCCAAAGAGGAACGATCTAGAGTCAGCACGCAGCTTCAGTTATTACAGCTAGAAACTAGTAATCAGGACTGAAATCTGGGTGTAGTGATGGATTCAGACCTGAACCTTCAGAGACACATAAAGACAGTTACAAAGTCGGCCTTCCATCACCTGAAGATCATTTTCAGGATTAAAGGACTAACATCCCAACAAGATCTAGAGAAACTCATCCATGTGTTTATCTTTAGTTGCATTAATTATTGCAACAGTGTGTTCACAGGTCTGTCTAAAAAGTCAATCAGGTAGCTGATCTGGAACACGGCTGCTTGTGTTCTCACTAAGACCAGGAAAATAGAGCACATCACCCCAGTTCTAAAGTCCGTACACTGGCTCCCTGTAGCTCAGAGAATACACTTTAAGATACTTCTGTTATTTTACAAATCACTGAACGGTTTAGCACCAAAATACATTAGAGACTTGTTGTCATTGTATCAAACTTCCAAACCACTCAGTCTTCTGGTTCTAGTCTACTCTACATCCCCAGAACCAAACATGGAGAAGCAGCTTTCAGTTCTTATGCTCCACTAATCTAAAACAAACTCCCAGAAAACTGCAAAACAGCCGACACACTGAGTTCCTTTAAATCAAGGCTAAAAACCCACGTGTTTAGAACTGCCTTTGTTTAGTAGTAAGTGGAACACCGATCAGTATTTTCAAACTATATTTGCTTGATGATATTTGATGATTTTCATGTATATTTGCTTGATGATTTTGCTGTATACTTGCTTGATGATTTTGCTGTGTATTTGATTGAAGTTTTTATGACGTGAAGCACTTTGAACTGCCTTGCTGCTGCTATGTGCTATACAAATAAACTTGACTAGACCAACATATAGAGCTAACAGACAGCTCTAGGCCAACATACACAGCTGAATAATGGCTTTAGCCTAATGCACATGGCTGACAGATGGCTTTAGATTGGGTGGCCATATTTTGATTTCCAAAAAGAGGACTCTTGGTCCTGTCCTGAAACACTTCAGGCATACTCTGTTTACTTAAAGAAGACTTTTGATCCTAACATATTTGATGTACGCCTCCTCTATGTGGTTACAGAGAAAAGTTATATATCAAACTTCAGATGGGCTTTCACAGGTCAACAAGTACAAAAATGACTTTAAAATCTCTGGAAATAAAAAATACAAGTAACAAATAATTACTAGGGTTGGCCATGTGGTATTTGGTTGGTCTTGTGACTGTTAGTGATACAGCACAGGATTATGGGGGGGTTAACTGAAGCACAGAAGTAATGTAGGCAGTGGGGTGGCTTTTACAGAGTCAAAAGTGTAGGGAAATAAAATTATTTATACTTTTTAAGTCAACCTGGACAAAAATTACACAAAAATCTGAAAATATATTCAATGTAATGAAAATAAAAAAACAGTCATCTCATAAAGACACTTACAAAAACGTGTATACTCCAGTCTTTAGTTTTCGTCTTCATCCTCCTCAGTCAGTTTACTAGATGAATTCTCACTTTGCATAGCCTTTATACAGTTTTTATGTCCATGAAACACATATGGTAGCTATGTGCACAGTGCACTCAGCCATCCATTTGTTGAGACCAGGACGGTATGAAGGAAATGTATTTTGCAGTTTGTCTGTAAAGCTACACTTGCGCTTTGTAAACATCAGCTGCAGCGCTGCTGCACAGCCTGCTATCTGTTCCTTCTATGAGCAGATAAGAACTACTATACAGCAGTTTGAGGTGGACGTCAAATGAAACTGTCATATTTCATGAATCACACCAGTCAATTTCCTATCAGTCCTCTAAAAAACTATTAAAACCCGGCCATTTTTGTCAATCAAGGAATTTTCCCCGGATGCTTCAGACAGGGGGTGAAATGTGGACATGTCCGGGAAAAAGAGGACATTTTATCACCCTACTTTTGACCAACATACACAACTGATGGACAGCTTGCACTGTCATAGTAAGTGCTACAATACAAAGATTTTGCCTCAAAACTGGAGACTGACTGATAACTAATTCACATTGCCTATAGTTTGGTGTGTATGAATCAAAACAGACATGAGCAATAAAACAGCACCTTAGATAAATTTGTTGTAATAGATTTGTTTAACGGTGAATAAAAATAACTAATTTAATTCTTAAAAATCAGTTTCAGGAAATACCATAAAAAGTTCTACCTCATTTTCCTTCGTTTAGACCAAGGTCTGCAACCTGAAAGCCACAAGTGGCTGTTTGGACCTTCCACAATGGCTCTTAATAACTTTGGCTGAAGATGGTAACTCCATCCAACCAACCACGTCAGTGCAGGGTCTCAGGGGAGCAGGTGTCTATCTTTATTGGGCCGAGAGACAGGGTGCACCTTGGACAGGGTAACACAATGACACAGAACAAACAACCATGCACACACTCATAGGTTGAGGGCAATATAAAAAGACCAATTAACTGAAATGTCATGTTTTTTAACTGTGGGAGGAAGCAGGAGGACCTGGACGGGCTGTACTGAAAATATAATTTCCTCACTGGGGGACTAATAAAGGTATTAAAAAAACATAGACATAGTAAATACAAATGCAGATTTTAGATGTAATCACATTGAGTTTCCATAACAAAGTAAGACTAATATTAACAGTAGTAATATTTTTTTAGATTAATTGAGCCTAATGTAGTGTTTGATAACAAGGATGAATTGGAATCTATGTTTGATTGAATTGAAATGACTTGTTTTCAAAGTGCCTCTAGAAAACATATGTTGTAAGTTTGCTTTATATGAATAAATTGAATTGCTATTAGAATAGATTTTTCTTGTCAATAAGGTTCTTTTTCACATAATTTTCCACAAATAACCCATAGAAGAAAATCCATCCTGTTTTTGCAAGTTTTTTTTTAAAACCTAAAAACAAAAACAAAAATTATGGGAAATGTCTTATTGTAGATATTGATAAAACAATTAAAAGTTTGATTTCAAAAGCTCGTGTAACATTTGTGGCTCTAAACTAGTATTTTTTTTTTTTAGATGGACTGGGGGTAAAAATAGCTCTCTGGATTGTAAATGTTTCAGCCCCCTGGTGTAGATATTAAGTGAGAAGCAAATGAAAACTCCCTGCCTTAATCACACCTTCCAAAAAGATATATATTTTTATCACTTTTCTTTCAGGTATTTTTTTTCTATTTGTCTAAGTGTTCTGATTATTTAAATAAACCTCTTCAGTCATTCAATTTGACAGCTCCTCTGCTGGCGCCAATGATATTTCAAGTTCTTTAGTCTGGGAAGGTATACTTCAATTAAATTAGAGAGATACTTCAGACCCCCTGCTGTTTGGGGGCCTCGAGGATGAGCTGAGAGTGTGGATGAGGCAGCTGCTGACCAATCTCCAGACCCCTCACCGCTGCGCTAATGGCACTGCCGGCCACCTTGCAGTCACCGTCCCGTAAAGCAATCTCCCAAAGGGGGAGAAGCAACAACATCAATAATAAGACTGAATTGTGTAAAGATTTACCAAAAGCAGAGAGCCAGTGACAGCACATCAAATATAAATGGCCTCTCCTCTGCTGGACTAATGTGTTTGTTCATAAGTGAGCACATTAGGTTTGAGGATGGTGAATGAAGGGTGCTGCGAGATGCCTGGGGATTTGCTTCTCTCTCTGTAATGATTGTCCGTTGAAGAGATTATGATGCTGTGTTGCATTTGTGGCCAACATAATTTTCAAGTTATCTCTGAAAACTTTTATGAATTTAATAAACATGTTGAATACATTTTCAAAGCCTCAGGCAGGCATGTTAGCTTTTTCACTGTCAAATTGTTGTGTATTAACTACATTTATAATCTTAAAACAACCAAAGAAATGCAACATGACAGTAAATAAATATGGATGATTTGTCTGTGTATAAACAGATTTTTGTTTTGGAGGTTTGGGTGTGACTGCTGTGTTCTTTGTTTGGATAAGCCACCTACAGCCATTTGCAAATCAGCAATTTGAGCCAACTAGGCCCAGATCAGTACCTGGTATTAATGTGTGACCTGGCTAATCGGATTGAGAGTAGATTAATCAAACAAGGACAGTTTGTACCTAGCATTAAAAACAATGATCCGATCTCAACTACCCCCTTTACATGCAAAAATCCACACATAGCCCCATTTCAGCTTGGTCATGAACAGGTCTGCTGATGTTTCAGTTGCATCAAAGGTACTTTAAATCACTGGAACTGTGTTATCAGACATCAACAGGCTGAGATTTGCTTGAGTTCTATTGTTGTGTTATTTTGGTTACAAACTCGTCACAAGCTTATCTCTGTTGTTTTAACATTCATAATATCAGAGAGGAGCAGACAATAAAGGACCCAGCATGGTCGGAACGAAGTCAGTCAATGTGCGGTCACGTGGTTGCGGGACTTTCGTTTTTCCAGACACCCTTCAAGGTCCACAAGACACACCGAGCCGAGCTCCTGTGAAACCCCTCCCGCTGCAGTATATGTCATGGTGTTTTGTCATATGTGTGGTTTACAACAGTATAGTAAACACAACAATCATAGCAGAGAGGATCAACTATTACGAGTTCACAAGTTTGGAGGAGGAGGAAATAATGATTAACCAGCTGCAACATCTCATTTTATTTTCTCCCTCTGCATCGGATCAAAACCGAGCAGAGGGAGTTCAGCATTTTAGAAGCGGTGCGTATTTCCACACAGCCTCAGACAATTGCTCCTCAAAACTAGCCATCCTGCTCAATGGCTGCAAAACCGATTTCTGGAAGTTGAGTAGTTGGAGCTGTTTTCCACATAAACAAGCACACCCACAAAATTTTGACCAATTTTTGCCCATTTCTTTAATATTGTTGAATCATGAAGTCTAACCTGAGAAGTGAGGCCTGCAGTGCTTTAGATGTTCTGGGTTTTTTGGAGCCTCCTGAAGTTATTGATGCCGTCTTGGAAAAATTGGGAAGGTTCACCACCGTTTCATGTTCTCACTGTAGTTTGTTGGAGTCCCAACCTTTCCCAGACTGATAGATGTCACTGACTTTATCTGTTCTTGGATATGTCTGGTTTGAGGCATGACATCTTGCTTTCTGAGATCATTTAGCCTACTTCACACGGTTAGACAGGTTCTGGTTTAGATGTATGGATTCTATAAATCAATCAGTGTGACTTGTGAAACTGAACTCATTTTTTGTTAAAGCGACCTTTTTATTTGCTCAGGTTATAATTGCCTGATACTAACATTTGTTTGATGTGAAGCATTCAAGTATGACATAAAAAACTGAAAAAAAAAAAAAAACAAAACACATACAGTAGCAAATACTGCATATGAATATAGAAATGTATATGTGTGTGTTTGTGTCTGTACATGGTATAACTTTTGTCACTGGCCTTTAAATTCAACATATTTTAGAGGTTTTTCTGTGTTGCACTGTGCATCAGATCTCCACTGCCTTCAGAAAACAATTGTGCTGTCAGCAGAAATTCCCCTCACACCTCATTGCTTCCATCTGTATAGAACTCTGGCAGTTTGCTTAACATACAGATGCCAGATGCAAGCATTATCGCTGCACTGCTGCTCCACCTGTTAAAAAATGGTCAGGAAACGTCTCTTTTTACATTACCGAGGTAAAAACAGGATCTGTGTCCAAGTCACGGATAAAAAATAAACTGACAGTCTAATATCTTGACTGAGACCTTTTTTTTTTTTTTTTTTTTAAATAAATGTAGTATATACAATGTAATATATTTTCCTTACTTTTAGTGACACTGCATTAATATTTCTAGAGAAAATACAAACTGAGCTCAGCATCCTGAGTTTTTTTTTTAAAGTCTACCAGTTTATACCTTGAGCAATAAGGAGAAATAACTTGCTGTAAACAATGCATCACAACAGTGGTTTCATCTGATAACAAGGAGACTGATAATGGTGTGATAGTAATCACTTACCTGCATTCCATGCATATTTATAATGCCTGTACTGGTCCTTGTTTTGTCTTTGTCATGACATGTTGTATAATGTACATATGCTGTGTAGAATTATGCAGTAGTAGATTGATGAAGGTGTCTGTAGCTCTTATATCGCACACAGATCTCTGAATAAAACCAGCAAAAACAACAGTGATTAAAGATGTTGCAACAGTTTTATTACATTCCTCAATAAAATGACCCAACATTTCAATTTCGTAGCTCATAACATTTATGATTTTTTAGCCTTAACCACACAGTGAATGACAATGCGTCATTAACAGTGGATCCACATCTCTAGCAATCGATAGACTATTTAACACAAAAATATAATTAACTTTTCAGACTCATTAGTAATATTAAAAAGAATTAATCTTTGTCAAAATCTTTCAAAATGTTGTTTTAAGGGTAAATTATTTTTGTCAGGAAGCTTAAAAAGCATTCTTCATGCAACGAAATGAGAGGAAAATATGAAAATAAATTTCTCAGAATTACCAAGTGAAATAGAAACCCTTTAAAGAGCAATATTTTTCATATATTTACATTCATTTTAATAGGCAGCTTATTGTATTAGTAATGAGAACTGCAGTTGTATTGCATGCAAGTAGCTGGAATGAGCTTCCTCCAATGGATGGCTGGACTCAGCCTTAGATATAAGGTAAGGAGCTCCATCATCAGGGGCAAGCTCAAATCAGAGCTGCTGATTCTTCACATCGAAAGGAGTCAGTTGAGGTGGTCCATGCATTTGATCTGGATGCCCCTTGGGCGCCTCCCTTTGGAGGTTTTCCGAGCAAATTTCTCTGGGAGGAGATTCCGAGGGAGATCCAGAGCTCACTGGAAGGATTATATATCCTGTCTGGCAGCAGACTCTGTTGACAAAAAGTTTTTAGCTCCATTTAATGCAATGATAAAGTCCTTTTTTAACAATCCTGGTCAGAGTGGGATATGTATGTGTGTGCATCTGTGTACATGCAAGGTCATGGAAAGTGGGCAAAAGAGAAACAATATACCCGCAATGAAGCAAGGAGTAGTTCAGTTTGGACACAGAATAATACCGACTGAACACGTTTTGCTGACAAATTTCAGAATGTGCAAGATGGACAGCAACTGCTGTGAAGGAGATATTTTGATGAGTGACAGGCAGAGTAAATAGGAAGTATAGTATAATCAGGAATTGAAGCGTTACCTGACAGTGGAGGTGTCCAGGGTGACTCTCGGCTGAGACACAGACATCGATAGCCTTGAATCCTCTGTGATGTAGCAGAAGAATGGAGACTGTCATTTTATCATGGATTGTTTCACCCGCAGGACCGTGTAGAGGAGAATCCTCGATAAGTTGGAAACTGAGGAAAATATTACAGAGTGAGCAAACTCAAGTAGTAGAGTAAGTAGGATTATACACTTTAACCCAATGATCAGAGCTCACCATAGAAAAAGGACAATATTGGTTCATGAAGCAAGAGGTTCAGAGGCAGAACCAGTGTAACTCAGAGCAGGCAGGGATCAGGCAGAAAACCGGTTAGGTACACCATCAGGGACATGGGAATGAAAACACTTAAAGGCTATGACATGGATCATGACAATCTTGCACTGAGTGAGTACAGGGCAGGAGTTTATATAGGCAGTGGCACAGGTGGCAGCAATCAGACAGCAGAGAGGGGAGGGGCAGAGTGGTAGAACAACATAAGACTTGGCAAGAACAGTGAAGATCATGACACAATTCATTTTTTAAGTATCATCAAATCCACCCATCCGACCATTATCTAGCAGGCTTATCCTTGCAGCCCCCAGCAAGAGGGGGCTGGTGTCTATCTCCAGTGGTCATTGGGCGAGAGGTGGGGTACACCCTGGACAGGTCACCTGTCCATCTCAGGGCAACACAGAGATGGACAGGACAAACAACCAAGCCCACGCATGCACCAGAAGAACATGCAAACTCCTTGCAGACAGACCCCAGGTCAGGATTCATTCTTGCTACAAGGCAACAGTGCTACCATCTGTGCCACTGTCCAGCCCAATATCCAAATCAACTTGGATCTATGTGAAAAAGTAATTGCCTTTCACACCTTATAATTGGTTCTACCACACCATGAAATTCTATGAAAGATGCCTTTTTTACCCAGTCTCTGTCAGAGTTGAATGATGAGCATTAACCTGAAGTGAGGCCTGCAGTGGTCTAGATCAGTGTTTCATAACCTCAGTCCTCAGGACCAACTGTCCTTCATGTTTTAGATGTGTGTTTGCTCCAGCACAGCTGTTTGAAATAATTGCCACCTCAACATGACATCAAATGCTGCAGAAGCCTTGTAAACTATTCATTTAAATAAATTGTGTAGCAGCAGGGAAACACCTAAAACTTGCAGGACAGTGGGTCCTGAAGACCAAGGCTGGAAAACACCGCTTTATATGATGATCCAGATTCTCTTGTGACCTCCTGGATGAGTTCACTGTGCACTCTTAAAGTAATTTTGGTAGGCCAGCCATTCCTAGGATGGTTCACAACAGTTCAGTGTTTTCTCCATTTGTCAATAATGGCTCTCATTGTGCCTGTAAAAAACTGATAGGTATCAGGGACTTTTTTTTTTTTCCATCTCTTCTCAAATTCCTTTAGATTGGGGCATATTGTGTTGCTTTTTGAGGCATTTAGCCTACTTCATGTTTTCTAATAGGTTCATACTGTTTCTTGATTCTTGAGCTGGGGATGACTATTGAAATGAAACTAGCCTTCCAAAGAATGTGGGTAATCACAGGTATTTAAAGACCTAACAAGCTGGGCAATTACTTTTTTCATTTAGGGCCAGATTGGTTTGGATATTTTTTTTTTACTTCAAAAAAGGGAGCCATAATTTGAAAAACTGCATCTTTATATATCTCAATCTCAAATTAACATTAGTTTGATCAGAAACATTGAAGTGCGACAAAAAAAATAGGCAACAACCGCAAAAATCTGAAAGAGGGCAATATTTTTCACAGTACTTTCTGTTTTAAAGAATAGCTGGAGTAATGCAGCTGGACTCTGAAATCCATAAACCTTTTGCAACTTGGGCTGGATTTTTTTTAACACAGATTACAGGTTCTTTTGAAAAGACAATTGAGATTGTAAAATCCAGATGCTTTAGTCATCTGTAAACTGAATATTAGCGATTTTTATGCACCAAAAATGTAGAAAATCAATTTGCAGAAAAAACGCTGGAGCATCTCCATCCCTTCTGCATGAATATGCAACAGGATTCAGCCCTAAAAAATGTTGAAAAACTATAAAAACTTTAATTCCTGCCACTTCTAATTAGAAGCTTTTTTAAACGCCACTCCATCTTTTGCTTGTGATTATAAGCTGGGTCTGCCCTGATCCACTAACTTTAAAATCTACCATTTTAGAGGGTAAGAAGACTCATGTCATCAGTCATCAGTCATCCCTGACTGTGATATATGAGAGCTGCCTTCTCTTCACTTTCCCCAAAACTTTTCATACAAACCACCTTTCAGCATGCAATCACCATCACACTGTCCTCCTCCAACAATTTCTTCCTCCCAGTATCTATTGGGTAGTGTTTTCACCTTCATAAAGTATATCTTGTGTTGACATTGACACCTTCTTAGAGGAGCATCAAGGCTGTGTCCGGGTTAGCTGTCAGTAAAGTGTAAAGGATGTCATTGTAATCTCTTTATAGCTATAGTAGCCGCATGGCTGTTACTGGAAATGGCTGAGCATACTGTACATTTTTCACTCCAGCAAAATTAGATGTTCTGATTTATTGAGACCCATAAGGAAAGCGTTTTATAAATCACTCCGAGTTCACATCTTACTCCACCATATAGTTGGCAAGAATTTTCAGCTTCTCAGCTGAATTCCAACAGTAAATCAGTTTGCTGCGGCATGCCAACCTGTTCTTGAGCATCATCTTCACAAAGAGACAACTACTGGAAATGAAGTAATCATTATTTAAATGTTTATTAAAAGTTAAATATCGGTGTTTGTGGTGCCTTAAGATGAAACAGTCTAAGATATAGCACTGCGTCAAATCTTTAACCCCCCCTTTAATCTCTTTCTCCTTTACCTCCAAAGACCTAGATTTCTTTGTAATCATTTAAACTGGCCTTGATCAGTAGTTCTCCAGGGTTCTTGCAGGTCTTTCTAAGTTCTTCTTTGAACTTAACTTTTATTTAACCTTTTTTTCTTGTTGTCCATGGACCTGTCCACGATGCAATATTTTGTCATGTGTGTGATTGAGAAATAAGGAACAAGTGGATGGAAAGACAAGTATCAGAACAGGAACAGAATACTTGAAAGTAATTTCTTCATGAGGAAAAAACTTAGGGAAGATCTGACAAAGGACCAGAGAGACCCATCATTCTCTAGCTGATAATCTAATGTATGCAAAGTTTACAGCTAAGATCTCAGCGAATCACCAAACCGGTGCTAAGTTAGTCTAGTCACCCTCTTCCAATATCACCTGGTACCATGGCTCTGCTTGGTTCAGCTCAACAAGATTTGGGTGATTTTCCATTACCATTGAGTAAAAGCTCCAGAGAGTGGGGTCTTCATATAGTTTGGGTGGTACCAGAATCCAAAAAGTTGCGCGAGGTGATCTCACAAACAAAACATAACTATGGAGGACATGAAAGTTATGTTGAACATTCTGCTCCAATAGTCAGAATCAATCATTGTAAGGTTTTAAAAATGGTGGGTCAGATTATTGTGAGGAATTTCTTCTTGTGACAGAACTAGTGACTTCAACCCTTACCCAATAAGGGATCAATCATGTTTTCAGCCCAAACACGCTTAGTACTCCAGCGAAGTAGCTTCTAAAAAAGGGGCTGGTACTATGTAGCCAGTGAAAACTCCTTATAACCGTGTTTAGCCTCCTTAGTAGGTAGAGTCTGCTTTGACTCTTCTAGTAAAGAACATCAGTATTATGAATCCAGTCCAGTTTCTTGTTCAGGTGAATACCCAGGAACTTATAAAAGTCCACAATCTCAATGCCCACTCCCTGGATGTTCACCAGTGTGAGTGTGGTGGGTCTGCGTCTGCTGAAATCCCCCAGCAGCTCCTTGGTTTTCCCTTTGTCCACTTTGTGGACTAATACCACTCCTGATTAACTGATACCAGTCCACAAAGTCCAGAGTCCATTGTCTGTACATGGTTTGGATCACTTTTTTCCGCTGAATAAATAAAACCATTGTTTGAAAACTTTGTCTGAGATTGCTATTTATTTGAACTAAAACATTTAAGTGTAATAAAAAGTTAATTAGACGAGATCTGTAAAGGGGAAATGCTTTTCCGGAGCATAGCATAGTAAATACCACATTTATCAGGCTTTTATTCTTCTGGGTTCCTTTTTTCACACTGTAAGTAATATGAACTGTATCTTTTTACTTTAATAATCATATGAATTAGTAAGTCATCACAGACATTTAATATGCATTGTGTATGTATCTCCAGAGGGAATATTTCCACTGTCCTCTGTGAAGCACATGGCATGGCTTTGTGCTTAAAAAGCTTTTATAAAGGTACTTTTAAAAGGTTAACAGCATAATAAAAAGAATGATCACTGATGTGATTTTCATTATACAAATCTGAGCCATTATTGTGCTCTCACAATGATTCTCTAAAGGCCCTCATTCATTCCTCAGTGGATACATTGATTTGATTTGCTTTGATTCTTAGAACGCTGCTTGAATGAAATATTTTATGACACACTGTCTTTGTCCACTGAGACTCATTTGAAAGTTGAACATGCTGCCTTCGCTTCTCTGAATTCATTTTTTTATTGCGTTCCCTAATTAAGTCTGCTGGACATGTGTTTGCTGAAGGTCGTTGGGACTGTGAATCTTTCCCTTTTGAAGTTGTGTTCAAATCCACTAAGGCCAGTTCAGGGAGCTGGTGCTCTGCCTGATCTGCAGACCCTTTGAGAAACTACAGCAGTCATTCGCCAAATCTCTGTGGGCATTTTAATAAACCCTTCCAAAACTAACAGCAGTCACATACATGGAGAACTCTGTTTGAACAGAGACTGGGCAGCAGGAGAGACGTGAAACGAGTAAAAATGTCTTGCTTCATGATTTAACCAACACATGATACAAACAGTTCTAAGAGAATGGAATGCAATGAAGTGCCTGAATAAAGTCATGGTCAAAAGAAAGTACACCCTCTTTCAGTTGTAGGGTCTTTATGTCAGAACATAATAAAAAATTATTCAAATCTAACCTCAAGTGTACAAAAACAATTTTAGAGCCAAAAAACAAAAACAGTTTAAAAATTTTAAAACCACCACCATGTATGGATGAAGACATTGCATCTTTAATGATGGCATTTTCATTGCTGTTTTATTGACAGTAGAACTTTTTTTAATGGGAATATGTTACTGGGTGTTTGAATTCTTAATATTGATGCAGAAAGGGACAGAGTGAGCATCTCTGCTACAAAGATCCTCTATACAGAACAAATAGTTGAGAAGTAAATGCAGGTGAAGAGGATGGATTTCTCCACATTGTCAAACACTTTTCCCCACATGATTATGTGCTAAGATGGTCCCCACTGTGCGTATTAATGCATATTAAGGTATGTTTGGTGCTTGAACTATTAAAATAAGAATTGATAAGCATCTTCAGAAGGGTCTCAAGTATTTGTGGATTTTACCTCAACACACGCAAATTCTGGGGTTCCGCTGTACAGTTTTTGTTACAAGCGACCATTCAGCACTAAGGCAACTTACAGGTAGATTACGCTTAACACAGAGTGCCACTCAGAATGCTGGTTTGTTATGTCTCCAACTTATTACTCTGACATTTTTCTTTGTTTCCTGCTCTTCGCCTGATAATTAAACATAAATTCTACTTGACCATAACTAGTTTTGTCTTGGATGGAGATTGTGTTTCGCATGGATGCCTGAGTTAGCCTTTTTAGTTAAACATCATCACTCTATGGCATCGTTTAGCTACACGCTTGACTGCTGGTGCACATTTTTTACTTCTGCCCTTTTTCTTAAAATATTTCCCCATTTCAGACCAGCAAATGAATAAAGCTATCATGAGACTCCAGCCTCAACATAACTGAGAAGGAAAAGGGAAAATAAAATCATGCCCTTTGAACAAAGATGAAGCTGAAATGGAGAAAATGTGTTCAACACTAAGTATAGCAACTCCTTCCATTTGAGGTGAGAGGGAATATAATTTACCACTAATTAAACACACTTGATGAAATTATCATCACTGGCAGAATATGTATTAAGGGAGAAGAAAAGATGCAAGACACCAAAAAATATCAAACAAAAAATGACTATTAAATGACTTTTCAATTTTCATACTTGGGTTTTCTATTTTATTATTTCAATAAATTGTAACAGTAACATTCAGGTAAGAATGAAATAAACTTAGAACCTGGTAAAGAATAAACAGTTTTTTGTTTTGTTTTTTTTTTTAATTGCTAATACATAAAAACCTAAAGCTGAAAAAGACTGTGTGCAGTCTAAAATACTTTGATGCATTTGGATAATATGTGTCCTGTCAAGTATTATGTGGAAACTTTCAATTCAAAAATTGTTTAATGAAACACAAACAATGAAACACAATTCATTCAGTTGAAAACAATAAAACTGCTGACATGCCTTATCCCTATCCCAGCTGGCAGGATGCCAGTGCTGGCACCTTTTATTTGGATTTCAACCAATTTCATTTTGACATCAGATAAGGATAAACAAGGCTCATTAGCATTGCCCTAATTAGATCTCTGCCATGGCTTGGTAATTAGCTCAAAAAACACATCTCAGATCTCCCAAGTTACATCAAAAGGATATCTTTCTCAATTAGAGTTCAGAATCCTCTTTCATTTCTCTTTGTTTACCTTCTCTGAGTAGCATTCTCCATATACAGTGGGTGACAGCTAACATCAATAAGACTGGCATATTTTCCCACCCACTAACTAAAGGTTTCTTTTCTTTGAAAAAGAATGACACAGTTTGGAAACTCCTCTATTAAATTTTTGTGTACAGTAAGAAAGTACATCTCAGTATTACAGGAAAATGCTTATTTTTGTGTTACATAAAAATAAGGTTATAACTTTTGAATACAGTAATTCAAAAGTAATTAGAAATATTTAATTTGTTTTCTGCTGCTGCTTACTAGATAATCTGCCCAGGCAATTTAATGGTTCTGTGTCATTAAGTTTTTTTTTTTTTTTTTTTTTTTTTTTTTAATTTTTCTTGAGGAAGCCATCATCTTAGCAGCCTACATTCGAGATTACAGATAAATTGAGGTTCTAAATTGAAGTGTGGGTGAGGGAAGGTCACAGCCCTGCTAGGAAGTGCTATTGGACAATGTAAGCAAGACAACATTCATCACAGGATGCAAAAATAAAAAAAATACCAAGAAAACATAAGTTTATCTTTACAGCTCAAAGTTCAAAATTGTGAAAGCATTATGCCTCCGGGGTCATTAAAAGAAATCAGTTGGTACATCTTGGTAGTATCCAGTAAGTGTTCCGGTTCTACATGTCTTCATAAAGTATAAACAAAATGGAGTATTCCTTCACACATCATGTGCTTCCATGTTTTATTGAAACTTAGACAAATTATGCCCAGCAATAAAACTATTCACGCATATTTAGGTCTTCTGCATTGGATGCATGCGATAAGATTCCATTTCCTTAAATTGTACATCTTTGGTTGCAGGTTACCATTGAGAAATCTTTGTTAGAAGCTCCAGATAACCTTACCCTTGGAACACAAAAAGATTGGCATACTCATAACCTTAGACATTACCAAGCACACAATAGAAAAAGGGCTACAGAGTAGGTGAAAAACCTAATCTGACCTTGACGTTGGGGTTTTCATCCTGACTTTTCAGCTGATCTATGAAGTCTTGAGGACTGGTGGGATAAGACCTCCTTTAGAACAAGCATTCTTCTTAGAGAGCATGCAATTGTGTTTGAAGGTTGGGTCTGTGGGTTGAGAGTAAGTTTTGTCCTTTACTAATTTTTCTGTAAGTTCCACATATAGTGACTCTTCCCTAGTATAACAAAAGATTGGAACACATCCCTGGTCACGAACAAGCAAACTAAGAATGAAGTTGGTGGGAAGGGATGAAACTGGATCTTTGCTTTGGAGGGTTTCTGCTGATTGACATTGGAGCTTTTGGGTCTTGTCAGTTGCCTCCATAGAAAGGACATCCCGCTGTGACAGTTTAATCATTGGTTTAGTGGTTCCAAAGATGTGTCTTTCTGTATGCCCTGTAAGCTTGGTGGGCTGACTTTGATGTGTTCTGTGATGACCAGAGGTAGATCTTTTGGCATGTCAAGGTGAGACTTTTTCAGAACAATCCTCTTACTTTGAAAATATGAATTTGGGAAAGACTGAAAGTTGCATCACTGCTTCACAAGAGTTATCTCTCTGTAATTTTAGTTAGAAGAGCAAGATCACTCCCAAAAGATAGGGACACCCACACTGCCAGCCATGAACAAGCAAATAGAAAGAAATTTATGAGGTAGACGGTAGAGTTGAAAGGAGAACTGACTTTGATACTAGTGTATTTTTTATTTATTGGCTGTTGATCTTTTGCTTTTGAGAGTTCCTATTTAGAATGGGCATCCTGTGTCGGGAATTTGAAATAAGGACCGTTTCAACAGCTGAGTCAGTGATTCCTAAGAGTTTTGTCCTTTAGCCACTTGAAGGTGCAAGCTGACCGTTATGTTTGCTTTATGTTTTCAGGGGGAGAGATCAAAAAGAGCAATGCAGTATTTCTAAAAGTTTGAAGTTTGCTGAATCATAACTTTTTCTTTTGCTCCTGTAAAAAAAAAAAAAAAAAATGTTCTTACAGCTGCAGATCTCCTTGGTCAACATTTCCCCTTTGACTGTTATGAGCTTGTGTTTTATATCTCCTGTCTACAGTCAAGTGTGACGTGAAATGGGGGATCTTTGAGTGACCCGCTCTATTAACAGAGAATTATTCTGTCACTCAAGTATTTGCCTCGCCATAGACGTGTCAGAGTTTTCAGATGTAGCTCCCAAGGCATACGCACCGAAGCTGTCAGAGGATGAATTGTTGAGAGAAGCTTTTTAAATATGAAGTGCCCAGCAATCTTTAAGGGGAGTGGAACACATCACTCAATGACACATCCACCAAAGTGAAGGGTTTCAAGGCTTGACATTTGTCAACAGGCCATTCTGAGGTCTGTCTCCTGTTTTGTGAGAGCTGCTATGAAAGCAAGCTGTTGGACTTTCCAAGCCACAACGAGTGGTCAGTGCATTTTTACAAATAAGAGAGCTTATGTTCTCCTCAGACATTTACCTTGACAGAGCTCTTAGAGCTTTTTTTCCATGTTCTTGTGTCTGACAACCTCTTATGTCCTTACTGTAAAACATGTTTCAAACACTTAAAAATGACACATCTGGTGTCAGCGCCAAGCTAAAAATCAACTCTCAGGTATAAAATACAGTGCCTTAAAAAAGTGTTCATGCCACATTTTGTTACTTTAGAACCACAAATCAAATATATTTTTGTTGGGATTTTAGGTTATGAACAAAGACAAAGTAGTTTAGAATTACATATTACATTTATATTCGCCCTCCCCCCTTTATCAACACCCCAAACTAAAATCAAATGGAACTAACTGGCATCAGAAATCACCTAAGTAGCCAACCTCTGTATAATTTAATCAGAATAAATTCACCTGTACTGTATGTTTTGCCTCAGACAACAGTAATGTCCTCAAGGGCTGGTGTATGGGATATTTTTGATGTCTCCCTGCTCCAACTTTGACTTTGGACACAACTACTCTAGTGGTTTGTTAGAGATCATTGATGTTCAAAAACCATGGGGAAGACCAATAAAGGTAAGGCAAATTTATTAGTATAGCACATTTCAGCAACAGGGAAATTCAAAGTGCTTTACATGATGAAAAGATAAAACAACCAACAAGCAAGAAACCTTATATTCCAGTGGTAAAATAAAGGAAAGTAATGAAAAGTTGGAATAAAGACTGAAATTAATAATGTTCCATTTAACATTAATCAAGGGCAACTCTAAAAAATGGGTTTCTAACCTTCCTTTAAAGGAACTCAGTGTTTCTGCTGTTTTGCAGTTTTCTGGAAATTTGTTTGAGATTAGACCAGTAAAAACTGAAAGCTGCTTCTCTTTGTTTGGTTCTGATTTTGGTCATGCAGAGCAGACCAGAACCAGAAGACCTGAGTGGTCTGGAAGGTTAATACAGCAACGACAGGTCTTTAATGTATTTTGATGCTAAACCATTTGGTGATTTTAAAAACTAAGAAAAGTATTTTAAAGTCTATTCTCTGAGCTACAGTGAGCCAGTGGAAGAACTGGGATGATGTGCTCTATTTTCCTAGTTTTAGTGAGAACATCAGCAGCAGAGTTCTGAATCAGCTGCAGCTGTCTGACTGAGTTTTCTTAGCCAAACCTGTGAAGACACTGTTGCAGTAATCAATGTAAGTAAAGATAAACACATGAATGAATTTCTCAATTTCTCATTAGTCCTTTAATACTAAGATGAAGTTGTGTTGAAATCTGAAGCAGAGTTAAGTTATAACACAATATCCCAAGCTTTAAACATCCAACAGTGAAGCAGCAAACTGGCCCATGGTAGCTCTGGAGGAGCTGATGAGACCCACAGCTAAGGTGGGAGCATCTGTTGATAATACAATTGTCACAAGTGTGGCTTTCATATTAAAGTGGAAAGAGGTTTGCTACAAGGGGACACAGCAAAGATATGAAAGAAGGTGCTCTGGTCAGATGATGGCAAAATTGAACTTTTGAAACATGGTGATAGCAGTATCATGTTGTGGAGGTGCTTTTCTTCTGCAGGGACAGGGAAGTTGGTCAGTATTGGTTGGTACAGGGATGCAGGTAAACACAAAAAAATGCTGTTATGGCTGAACAGCAAAAGACTCCAGATTATGGTGGAGGTTCATCTTCCAGCAGGACAATGATCCAGGCAACCAGACCTCCAACTAAAACTCTGTAGTAAGACCTAAAGGATTGTGTGTTAAGAAACGATTTGAAAATCATATTTTTTTTTTTTACCTCTTCACTATGCCCTACGTTGTGTCAGTCTACAACAATTCCAGATAAAATACCTTCAATTTGTGGTTTAATGTGAAAAGTTTAAGGGAAGTGTCAATACTTTTACCATGCCTTGTAATATGGGTTATGTCCTCTGTAAGACCAGTCACCCTAATGAGCTGGAGTTAAATTTCTGTGGTGAAGATTAAGGTTGAGGTGAGGTAGTCATAAAAAAGGACGTCACTAGATTTCAGGTTAAGGTTTGGGTCATAATGAACACAATTCAGTGTAATTAGCTAATCATGATAGCAGCAGAAACTGTATATAGGTGAAGTTCATTAATTATTTACCATTTAATACATTTTCCAAGAGGTTGGTGCAAGTTCTGGAGCTTCTTTCTGCTGCAGAGAGGTGGAATTTACTCTTTCAGGTGAGAGGAGGGTCTGAACCGTGAAATTTTATCTTCGATTGGATTGGGTGAAAGAATATCCTCTGCGATTATGGTGTGACAAGTCTTAGAGACTTAGAAAGTAAAGTATGGAAGAAGAAGATTTAATAAGGTCGCAACGGCGGTGAAATTGTGACAAAATTCTTAATTTTAAAGTCCACAGGGTCAGAGCTCCATCTTCCAGGCCGTGAGCCCAATAATATCACTAATTGGCTTCCAAGCAGGGAAAATTACAAACCCGCCCTTTTCCATTTGCAGAGTAGGTATTTCCAGATAGCCTGTGAGATCCCGGGATATAGTGATAGACATTTTTGGACATTATATGGCATACTATGATTGGTGTAATGGCAAGTCCTGATCCTAATATCCACACATAATGGAAAAATCCTTTGACAATGTGCAAAAAAAAGCCAAAAACCAGCCTAAAAAAGGTCCTACTCAGGTTTCATTTTGGGTGATCTGGATGATTAAAATGATACACATGCTTTAGCCACAAGACTTACAGGTGAGACAATGAAGCACATAACGCATGACTAAATAGAAAAGCCCAAAGCTGGTTACAACAAGTGATTTTCATGGCAGCAGGATGTGTAACTGGAACTAATTTGACTCTCGTCTATTAATTAATGCATTCTAACTGTACCAATACCCCCCAAAGATATGAGATATTCATTTGCGGATCTTTCTTATTTGTTAGATCCAATTAAGAAGCCCCCCTTCTGAGCCGATGTGCTAAATTAAGTCCTATTAGAGATAAAAATCTGATTCAAAATAACAGGTTGTCATAAGAAAATCATGCACATTTTATTGAAATTAGATCATATTTTAGCATTTGACAAACTGGATACATTAATGACATAGTCATAAACTGTACTTAAGTCCCATAATTTGAAAAGAGGAATAAAAGGTGGCTGTCCTCCATTTTGGAACATTTTTTCAGCAAATGGGTCAGACCCATGTGGAAAGTTAATGGACGCCTCTCTCTGTCCTTTCTCTGCACTTTTTGGCACTCCTGGAGTGAAAAAGCCTGTAAAATAAATGTATTGCAGTAGCATATTCTCACGCTGAAAAATCAACATTTTAATTCAAGTACAATAATTCTCTTTGTTTATGGGGGAGGTCTTACATAAAGAAATAAATGTCTTTCGTGAGCTGAACACTGCCTCACTTCCTGGTACCTCTAATAGCTAGTAAAATAACTTTTACTTCATCTTTTTTAGCAATTTACTTTTTTATGTTGATCGGCATATGAGTGGGAACCATTAATTAGATGTTTTTATAATAGTTCAGTATCTGCCACTCTTCAGAATGGTAAAGGGAAAGAGAAGAAGCCATTCAAGTTGAGCTAAAAGACAAAAACCTCTTCCCAAAACTTTCCCACATCTGCAGTCAAAACAATGAAAAAGCTATGAAACTACTGGAACTGTGATCAACAAGGCTGGAAGAGGCCGAAATATTCGAAGCTCACCACCTGTAGCAAACACTAGTTACTTAGGGCCTACAGGTCTCCATAGCAACCATTTGGGATGATACAACCTGGTTGTTCAGGAAGCATGGCAGGGGAAGGCCATTCTCTGTCCGACCATCACAGCCTAGAAGAACTTCAACTGGAAGCGCTTTACACCGACCAGAGGTTTTGTCAGTGTCCTCTCTGTCTGGGTAACTGTGAAACTACTGGAAGGTACTCCTGGACCAGTGCTATAAATACACAATGTTAAAAAATGAGGGGAAAAAAAGAAACTAATAAAGCAATAAGCTTGATAGTCAAATTAATAACACTGTTGAAAAGGATAAATATTAATTCATGTTTCACTGAATAATCAAATAAGTTGGGAAAGTTCTTTTTGTCTTTTGGATACCATATTTGTCAGATGAAATACATTATCAAACCTTTTATTAATATGTTTATTGCCAGTTTTGTCAGGATCCATCCTCCATATGGCTGAAGGTGGATGTATAAAGTAAAAACAGAAGAGGTGACAGTAGGTATGTCACCAGTGAATTGTCACTGCTGGAATAAAGGGGGTCCAAGTCATTTTGTTGGGTGCTGTATGGTCTACCCTTGCTCACTGCTGGTTATCCAGTCAGTTAAGGGGACAGAGGTAGTTGGGCAGCCAATACCGCACATGCTATCAGACCGAAAGGGCAGTTTAGAGTCCCAACTGGAGTACCCAGTGAAACTCAACACAGAACAGCTCCAGGCAAGATTTGACCTAATGACCTTTTAGCTGTGAGGCAGCATTGGTAACCACTGGAGCCGTCATGCAGCCTATTTACACATTTTCTTTATGCTTCATACATTCTTATTAGAATCAGGTTCAAGTTATTTACCCTTAGATTTAATTTAAAGATATCCATTGTTTATTATCTCTAACCCATAATGTGTTGAAACATTAACTTATGTCTTGTCTGTGGATTTTCTTCTTCTAATGGTTGAAGCCTTCATTATTATGTTCTAAAAATAGAAGCACACAACTGAACAATGTTCCGTATGACATAAGTTAATTTCCCATCACCAGGCGACAACATGCAACTGTCCGGAGCTGTTTGCGACTGTAATGCATGAGTCACCAGCAGGCAACAGGAGGCTGTCAGCTGTGTCTTGTGACTTGCTCTCAGTCTCGGCAACCCCGCTGTCAGAACACAGAGATGTTGGCAGGAGCATGTGGTCGAACACATGAAACTGTCCAAATGTTAACAGGCCTGGCACAGTTTAGGGGCCTGGAAGGCATGAATATTAATCTTCCCCAGTTAAATACGAACACGTGAGTCCTCCCAAATTAAGTGGGGTATTTACACAAGCTGATACTGTTAGAGAGGATGTTTCGGTGAGTCATTCCCCTTGAGATGAACTCATATGATAATTATATAAGACGGCATATGGTGTAGGGAATGCATAGTTTGATTTTTTTAAACACGATAAGGATGTTGTTATAACTGCTTATTGCTGTGATGTACTGTCCCTTTATCTTTTTTAGATTCAACATATTTTGTTGTTTTCAAGTATTTGTGGTCAGACCCTTTTAATCTGATAAATGCAGAGGTCTCCTTCAGCTGCGTGTCATTAAACCCCTGTACAAATTCAGCTGTTCTGTGAAGACACCAGAGGTTTGTCTGAGAACATTAGACAGCATCACGAAGAGCAAGGCCCAGAGTTGACAGGTCAGGGAGAAAGTCCTGAAGATGAAGTTAAAACAGGGTTAGGTTATGGAACTATATCCCAAGCTTCATCATCTCATTGAACAGAGGTGCAATCCATCATCTGAACAGGGAACGAGGATGGACCAACAGCAAATCTAGCAAAACATGGTAGAGTGGTGGAGAAAAAAAAAAAAAAACTGGCCTTTTTTTACTGTGTCCTCACCAGTTTGTAGCAGAATTGTTGTCCAAGTGCCATAAGAGACCTAACAGATTTACTTTCACAAGTAGAGCGTTATGGCTTAATCTATGATGCTTCACTTAATTTTTATTTCTGAAAAGTTTATTAAAATTTGCTTTGGGTTTATGTCAGTCGTAATGGACATGGAGGAAGAACAGAAAGGGAAAGCAGAAAAAGAAAGGAAGAGAGGTGGGGAGAAAGTTAACAGGGTGAGAGGGAGAAAGAAACAAAACAGATGAAGAGAGAGAATACAAAAATTACAAAAAAAACAAAAAAAAAAAAAAACAGCATTTGTTGAAAGAAAGCCATACACTTCCAGCTTATGGTTTGCCACAAGCCATGTGGGGGATACAGCATGGTGGTCTGGTTTAGATGAGACCAAAATTTATTTTTGGGGGCAATCGTACAAATTAGTACGTATGGTGGAAGGCTAACACTCTGAAAACACCATCCCGATGTCGAGACATGGTGGTGGCAGCATCATGCTATGGGGATATTTTTCTTCACAAGGGACAGAGAAGCTGGTGAGCTTTTATGGGAAGACGGATGGAGAAAAATAGGCCAATCCTGGCTGGAAACCTGCTCAAAACTGCAATAAACTGGAGACTGGAGCGGAGGCTCACCTTCACCTTGACACAGCCAGAGAGAGAATGGTCTAGTTAAAGTCCAAACTTAAATCCTATTGGAGAATCTGTGGCAAGACCTAAAAATGTATGTCCACAGACGTCCTACATCCCATCTGTCTGGGCTTTAGCTACTTTTGCAAAGAATGAAATGTAAAACACTCCGTTTCTAGTTGAAATGATTGAAACATTTTAAGACTTGCAGCTGAAAGTTGCTTCTTGAAAGTATTGACTCGTTTTACTCCTCACTTTCAGATTTTCATCATAAAAAACAATAAAAGCCCTATTTGCTTCTGCTTTAGGTACACTGAAATCTGCAGTTGTGATGAGAAGCACGATAACTTTCACACAGCATGATACTGTAATATGCACATGGCATTTTAAAAGAGGCTCCCACCTGCGGATCTTCAGTGCTATTTTAACAACTTGCTTTTTGATCAGAACAATTGTCTTTTCTGCAGAACAAAAGACATTGATGCAGATCTGAATGTCAGTGGTTAATTTATGCACACAAGTGACACCTGAAACTTACCTTCGGTCAAGTCTGATGGTTAAAACAGACGAGCTCATTTGTGCAGCTCACGCATCAAAGTGCCTGAGATTTTCCTCCGTGCACGTAACACGACAGCGTAAATCAATAATGCATTATTTATTTGCTTTGCCTCTAATTCAGCCGGGATGAAACATCAATAAAGACTTGCTGATTGCAGTAAGTGTCGCATCAATTTGCCCTGATTTGTCCTTTACTTAACAAATGTCAAACGGAGATAAATTTCTATTCTTCCTCGTCTTTCTTTGATGATACAGTCGTGGCAAAAAGTTTTTGGCGCTGACACAAATGGTTTTACAAACTTTGTGGTTTCACTTTTTGTGGGCAGCTTTATTATTTTAAGATTATTCAGCAGAATGACCAGACGTAGGTTAATTCCTTTTCGAGAGTTCCGTTGCAGGATCTTTAAGGGTCTCCATAAAATGCAAGGACAGTCCTGAGGAAACTGCTAGAAAAGTATGTTGCCACCAGTGCAGAGCTTGCTAAATACTGGCAGCTATTGAAGATAAAAATCTAACAGATTGAGATTCTGTGGGAGGAACAAAGGTGAATCCTGCAATTAATTTCCTTGAGCGGTACCATAATTCAATGTGTGTGTGTGTGTGTGTGGCTGCTTCTCATCTAAGGGCACTCCCTTAGATGAGAAGCAGCAGGCTGTCTATTAATTCTCCCTCAGAGCACTGTTATAAATTTGGGTTATGGTCTATGGATTTTTCAGCCATATGAGTTGCTGTATTACAAGACAATAGTGATAATCATTCAAAAATCAGAATATGGGCACCAAGTGCCTCAGCAAGAGCACTATATACAGAGGTTACAGTCCTCGACGCAGCTTTCCCAGGTTCGATTCCCGATGCCCTTCTTCCTGTCAAGCTACTAATGAATGAAGGCCTCTTGTGGGAAAATAAACCTGGAAAAAAAACAAATCAGAATATTAAAAGTTTTGAACTGTCAAAACACTGTCATCATACTGACAGAGTTTGTGCTTCATCAGTCAGGATTTGGATTGGCTGCTTTGCCAATGCCAGCCAATAACATGTCAAGCCTTGGTATTTCAGCTTCCCAGCCTGCATTTTCTTTCAGATATGCTCTACAAAAAAATCCACAAATAAGCCACTTTTCCACAATGGGAATTATGTTCTACAGAAAAATCTGTGAATGCTGAACCATGAATAGGTGGACATCGGTTGAAACTAAGGTCATGCAGTAGTTTAAATGTAGTTTAAATTCAAAACTTTAACCTGATCATCCTGTGGTACCCATAACCCAAAAAAACCTATATTACAGTTGTGAAAATACTATATAGGTATAAAAAAAAAAAAGTCACACATCTGCATATACCCTTTTGTGAGTTGTTTTTACTTCAAAGTGTAGCTGAGCAGTAGAGTTTCAAAGATAGCTGGCTGTTTTAACTGAGTTTCCTAAAATCCATTTTTTTCTGTGGTTGCCAATAAAAATAAAAAATGTTGAAGGAAACTGAAAATTGATAAGAAGAAATGCAAAAAATACTAATGAGGGATCCTCAATAGTGGTTCGCCTTATACAGTCTGCACATTTTGGCACATTGGATCAAAACTTCTCTGTTGGCAAATGTAAGAACTCATCACTGTACTTATCATTAGCTATTTTTAGCTCATCCAGACATTCTTTCAATAACAAGCCAAACTATAAACATAGAATATGGACAGTAATTGTATAACTTTGGTTTTCTTCTACCTCCTCATCACATTTCCAAAGATTTTTTTTTTTCCAAACACTGAATGATTTTCACCACCCTTTTTTTTTTTTTTTTTTTTTTTGCCTGTCACTGGATCCTCTGTATGCTGACTTTTGTCATTAGTCGGCCAACTTTTATGAAGGGCACCAGTCAGTTATGCCATTATGTGAGGTGCTTTTAATTGAATTGCCTCCTCCTACGAGTCCTTTGTGGGCGCTGTGTTCTCTGGAGGAAATGCGAAGAGTGAATTATAAATCTGCATGTAGAGGAGGGAAGGTCCTGTGGCAATATCACTTTTCACTTCAAGTCTTTGAGGTAATGAGCTTAGGTTTAAGAGCAAAGCGCCAGACAGGACTGAAGTGACAGTATTGGAAGCAGCTGAACTCCTGGGATACAACTTCTTAAATCCTCATCACTTTAATGTCAGAACTTAACTCGCACTCGATGCAGTGGTTATCACTCTGCAAGCATGGAAGCAGAGAGAGACATTTAAATGGAACACAGGCAATTTAACACACTTCTCTTCGTTTAACTAAGTGAAGTTTTTAAATAAGTGATGACACTGCCTCTGCCCCATGTGTCTCTGGAAGACTGCTGGATGTTTCTCATTTGTCAGAAGGGCAAACTTTTACTATTTCTTTCTTTATTTATTCTTTTATATATTATGTGTTTGTATCTAGAAAGAAAAGCATCCAGTCTCACCTTTAATCCCAATTTATCAGGTATGAAATTTGCACCGATGTGAAGTAAAATGTCCATTTTTTAAAAAATTATTTTTTGATCTGAAGCACTTTTACTGGAACAAAAATTACAGCACTTGTATGCATACTCCTCGCTTTATTCACTCCCACCTGCACTAAATCTATCAACCAGACTCCTGAATCTGAAAACATTTGAAGTTTTCTTATCCCCCCTGAGGATATATGTCTCCTTTTACTCAAACAAAAAGCATGATTTTCTGTTTTTACTCATTTTTTAGTCCATGCTTACTCCAGTATTTCTTTTTCTGCATTCATCTCTTTAAGGGTCTTTGCTTTGTTTTTGGTGGCATGACTTCTAGAAAAGCTGCTTAAAACTGTAAAAAAAAAAAAATGAATGAATAAAACACTTTCAAAAGAAAGTGAGAAATAAAAGATGTAATGGTCTGATTCTGATTAATTAAAGGAAAATTGCTGGAGGTTGAAGTCAAGCTAATCTTTTTTTTTTCTTTAAATCAGACTCAGAAAAATTTAGTGTATTATGGGGCACATTTGACCACCTGCAGTGCCATGCAACGGTCTCCATCTCTCGAACATTTTCATACTTTGTCATGTTGCAACCATGAATTCAATGGATTCTGTTGGGATTTTCGGTGTTAGACCAACATAAAGTAGTGTATAGCTGTCAGATAGGATAGAAACCAAACAGTTCTTGAAATCTTCAGCAGTTTCCCATTCCTGCTCAGAAAAGGCATCCCCAAAGCATGATGCTGATATCACCATCTTTCCCAGTCAGTTAAGATTTTTACACAACTGACCATAACTGACCTGCAGATCAGTTATGGTCCATTCACTGAAAGGAGAAAAATCAGATAGTTCAGCGTTTGACCTGCCGTTTCCCTGCATATTGATTGGTGCATGGCTAATTTTCTTCGAATTACCTTTATTTTTCTTCAGGTTTACCCTGAAGGCCGTTGAACAAATAAAAACGTAAAAAATCCTTTCCAGTTACCTCGGAGTGTTTACAACTTGTGTGTGACTTTCTCTTAGTAGAAAAGAAATGACACACCCAAAAAAGACTTTACCTTATGCAGCAGCAATTTTCTGTAACATCAGAGGAGAAGCTAAAACTCTCAGGAACTTACCTATGTTAATGAAGCAACTTTGGAGTTTATTCAACAGAGACCACTAATGAGACACGGACGGGCGGAGGAGGGGATTGTTATGCATCTGAAATGCAAATTAGATTTAGAAGTGAAATTACTGTTAGGTCACATGACAATACCAAGACAGTACGGAGAAGAGCCAGCTAATATAAACTGTGTCACTGGAGAGAAATGAAAGAACAATAAAATGAACAGTGTCCCATTTTTTTTGAGCTGTCACTTTGTGCTGGGGATTTCTGGATGACTGGAAAGCCCCAATGTTTAAATCAGTAGAAGAAGTGCTGCTTTCATAGAGATCATTCCTCTGAATTCCTGAATTTACCAAAGATGGGACAAAAAAGGATATATTCGACCAGGTAGACACATCAGTTTTATGAAATTCATTTACAATAAACAATAAAAACGAAGGAAAATTCATTTTAAAATGTTCTGTTAAACGTCACATAAAATGAAATTTCTGCTGAGAAATGAATACGTACTTAAAATGGCTAAACAAATATAAACTTAAATATATCAGAATCCACATGATTAGACCGTTGTTTGTCAGGATTTTGAAGTAGGTTTGCGCTACGTTCAACCTCAGCCGTTGCGTTTGGTGCTCTTGGCTGTTGAAGTGACGTGGTTGGTTGACCAAAATGCTCTTACTGGAGTGTGGATGTTAAGATGATCACAGCGATATAATGGAGCTAAGCCTCTTAAAATTGTACAAGTAAGCAATCAAATCTTGAAATCAGTCCTAAAACAAACAGGAAGCCAATAAAGAAAAGCCAGAACCGGAGATATGTGCTCATGTTTTTTAGTACCTGTTAAAAGACAAGCTGCTGAATTTTTGATGGTTTGTCGGCGATGAAGAGATGATTTATCTAACCCAACATACAAGGAGATACAATGATCCAACCAAGAGGTTATAACAGCATGAATCATTTTTTCAAGGAGATATGTCTTCCCCTTGGCAATTTGTCTTAGTTGGAAAAAACTGGATTTCATGACAGCATTTATCTGTTTGTGTAGTTTAAAAAGCACTGTCAAAAATAAAACCTAAATTCTTGACAGCAAAATGGTTGTATGAAGCCAAGAGGCCAAGACATCCAAGAGTTATACAGTTGCCAAAGCTGATGAGATAAGTCTTATTTTCATTTAGATGGAAGAAATTCATTTTCAGCCAAATTTTAATATCATTCAGACAGTTCAAGAATGCTTGAAGTGAATTGACCCTGCCTTGCTTAACTGGCAGCAAGACATCAGCTGAACAGTGAAAGGGAATATTATGTTTTCTAAAAATGGACCCCAAAGGCAATATCAGCGTTTTATGTAAATGTAAATGATTTGCTACATTTACAGTGCTTTGATTATCATAAATAATCATGTATTGCATAGAGGTTTGCTGTAATTTTTTTTGCTTAAAAGTGAAATCAATAAAGTTGAGCAATTAAATGTTTTAATTGCACAATTCTCCAGTTAATTAAAGGAAAAGACTAACTAATTAGGGTTGGTTTTTTTTATGGTTTGATTAAACTACACCTAATTTTAAGTCAAAACTCTTTAGTTGCAGCAAGATTACTGTCTGCTGTTTTGAGGAAAACAAAATAAATTCTGTGATCAGAATAAGAAAACAGTGATCAGCTCTAAAGCTGGTTTGCACTTAGGATTTGGAAGTGGAGCTCAGAGAGCGATATGGTTCAGCGATTTTGTTTGTGATGCTTTAATCACTTTGCATCAGCAAAGATGAGATGAAGTATTGATTCTTATGAGAAAATAAAATGGATTATTGTAGAAGCAAAGAATAGCAGTTTAAAGTACTCCCACTAAGAAAGCTTAAATTAATGGGACTAGAAAAGCAATAAATGTTCCCAGAAAACAAATACAGGGTTAAGTTCTTCCTTTATCTTCTTGATTTCAATTTAATTATTCCTTACTTGTATTTACAAAAAGACCATATGCCTAAAGACACAGCCTCCATTAAAGGATGCAGTGGTGTACAAAACCCAGAGTCAGCCCGCTCATGAGCCAAACCGGCTTTAAATTAGGTGAAGAGGTTGAGAGGTTTAATAGACGACTCCAGCATCCAGATAAGGAATGACAGCCTGTCCTGGTTATAGATATGAGCCCCCAAGTGCAGCTCTGTCAACCAGAACGTCATTTACCAGCTTGAGGGATGTCGGCATTGATTTCAGCTCACCATTGATAATGCATTCCAGCAACACCGGCCTGCCTCCTTCTCTTGTCAGTGGGGAACTTGATGGGAGGTTATGGTGACGGATACTGCTGTCCTGTCAAATTAACACAACATGGATGTGATGTTCATGACTCTGGTGTTGGAAGCTCCTCAGCAGACACGTCGTTAAACAGGTTTTAACCTCATAGGACATTTTTAACAGTACATGAACATGAATATATGAGGTTTGTGTGAATTCATAGACACACAATTAGCCTGCAGAAAGTTGTATTTGTTTAAATTTGTTATTTTGATTATTGTTAAAGCCAGATGAGATGAGATGAGGTTTCTTTTTGTGTACAAATTATCAGTGCAGCACAGCGAGCGTCCGCTGGAGCGCAGAAAAATATCCGATTATTACAGAGTTTCATTTGTGTTTGAAGTAAACAGTTCTTACTTTTAATTTGAAATAAATTGACTGAAATGCCAAAACATAAGAAGCTGGAAATTCATTTTGGAAATAAATTCATCTTCCAACCTGAAGACAGCACATAAAAAAGTGCTGAAAGCTGCAGTAATAAATTGATTATTTAAATGACTATTTTTGATGGGTTCCATCATATTCATGATGCTACTGATGTATTGGAATGTTTTTGACTTGAACCACAAAGACAACGTAAATGGGCTTAAAAATCATCATCCATTTGGAAAATTCATTTGTAGCCAAGCTTTAACTTCCTGGCTGATGTTTTAACATGTTGCATCAATATTTGCACATAATCTTCTTTCCTCTTAAAACTATTTTGTAAAGTGCACCAGTCCCTCCTGCAGCAAAACACCCACACAACATGATGCTGTCACTCCCACGCTTCACAGTTGGGATGGTGTTTTCAGGCTTACAAGCTTCTTCCTTTTTACTCTAAATTTAACAATAGTCGTCTGGGCAAAACTCTTCAACTCTAGTTTCATCAGACCATAAGACACGTCTCCAAATATTTTTATTGCTTTAGAGCCAATAGATTCTTCCTTTCTGAGTTGCCTTTCAGCCCATGTTAGTACACAACTTGTTTCCTATGGTTAATGACACCGTCTTATCAACTAGCTAGCTAGCAGTCGGTTGCTTTTGTTCTGGGGCTGAAAAGAACACCTTTAGGAATCTGGAAAGTGAACTAAAGGATGAACGAGATTGGTAGAGGTCCATAAGTCTCTCCCAGATATCTTGGTCCATCTCTTTAGATTTTTTTATGCGTCACACAAGGAAGTAGAATGTTTGAGGTGTTGCCTCAAAAAAAAAAAAAAAAAAAAACATTCACAGAAGCTTACAAAGCCATTACATCATCATCTGCCTTTGTCCAAATAGTTTTAAGACAGTATTTATAGAAATCTTAGCTTATGTCAACTTCAGAATTTAAAAAGATCTCTTAGTCTCAAATCTGATTTAATATCAGACAGTGAGAAAGCAAAGGTTGGGGCAATGTGGTGACAGAGATAGAAGTTTGCCCTGCGATTGGTGGGTTGCTGGTTCAAGCCCCATCTGTCTGTTGTCTTTAGCGAGACACTTCCCCCACCTTGTCAGAAGGGCCAATGGCACGATATGGCAGCCTCCCCTCCCTCAGACTGCTGTAAGCTACAATCCAGTAGCTTGCCATCATCAGCGTGAGTGTGTGCGTGAATGGGAATAACTGATTTCATTGTAAAGCGTCTTTGAGGGTTCTGAAAATCACTATACACGTCTGAAGTCATTTCATATCTTTTTACACAGTGTACAGCTGTGAGATGTTTCTCAATCAATGATTCTGTCAGCATTTCTTCTGACAAATAATGAAAAGGAAGCATTTAGTGTTTTCTTATGGAAGCTGCCTCCTGGATCGGCTGGTCCACTGGTGCAGTTAGAACCACCTGGAGCTTAACCCACTCTGGAGAATACTGGAGACCTTCTGTTTCCTAGGGACCACCCTTTCTAGGGACCTAACACATATGGCCTTTTTTCCACGAGCACCAATACAGCGCGGCTCATCTCGGCTCAACTCTAATCTTCACAGTTCGGGTGGTTTTCCATTATGATTGAATAACAGCTCTAGTGGTTGGGTTTGACATATAGTGGGTGGCTCCAGAGTCCGAAAAATAGTGCAACGCGATCTCTACATGGCACAAGCTTAACACAACACATGGAAGCCATGTTCAACAGTCTGTGGCTTTTTGTCTGACTCAAAAATAAGAGAGCCAGGAAAGGCTATGCCTGGAGAAGTACAAGAGAGTGTGAGAGTCACTCTTCTGATACAACCTGTGGCCTACCCCCACGCCCCCACCCAGAGGTCTGCAACCTGCGGCTCCACAGCCACAAGTGGCTCTTCAGACCTTCCACAATGGTGCTTTATAACTTTAGCTAAAAAATTATTAAGAATTAACTAATGTTTTTAAATATAGAATTAATAACAAATTCAGGTTTTCACCTGCTTTTTTTTCAGGTCAGTAATATTTGCATTGAAATTCTACAGGGAATGACACTTAAAGTACCAGTAATATGTTTTTAGATCTGTTTTATTTGAAAATTATGCAGAAACTGGGCTCTTTTTTTACATCAGAAAAAAATCCACGCTCCTTTCACTAAATTTTACGTTTATCTTTATTTTAAATCATAAAATTACAAAAGCCTTGGGATATTTGCAGCTCTAAACACGTTTTATTTGGCTGGCCTGAGAGCGGAAATGGCTCTTTAGGCTGTAAAGGTTGCGGACCACTGCCCTCGCCATTCAGTAACCGACAGTCTTCTGATGTCAAGTTTTCAGCTGGACTCGGCACTCACTGAACCCCATAGATTTGGTTTCTAAAAAGGGGCTGGTAACATGTAACCATTACTAGTGGAAAACTCTTATGACTGAGTAGATTTGAGTTAAGCTGTAGTAGGAGCTGGTGGAAAGGGCTAATAGTGTTCAGAAGAAGGCCCACCAGAGACTGTTTTTCCTGCGGCAACTTTCCACAGGAGCTGCTGATCATCTTGCTGGTTAACACTGGTCAACACTGCCTTTATTCAGTCTTCCTGTGTTTGTCCGTCACTGTGTGGTTTGGCTTATTCATCCACAAAACAGGACAGGTCCAGACCGCAACGAATAATCAGGTCTGCAGAGCAGATCATCATGACTGACCTTCCTTCCATCCAGGACTTGCACAGGTCTGGAGTCAGGAAAAGGCCAGCTAACCTCCCTACAGACCCCACACATCCTGGGCACAAACTGTTTACTTTTACCTGCAGGTTGATGCTACAAAGCATAACTTTCAAAACCCAGCCGCACAAAGAGACAGTTTCTTCCCTCAGGCTGTCTCTCTGATGAACACAATGAACACTCGTCTGTAAAAACACTGCATATATACATATTTACAAGAAAGAAATAAATGTATATATTTCAAATGTCTTTATTTAGAGTAAACCAGAAGTGCAGTTAAATTCCTTTTTTGTGTGCACAAACTTGGCAAATAAAGCTGATTTTGATTCTTCTTTTAGAAAACTGTAATCCTGTCTTCAGTGACAGTAAAGTCATTACCAAATCTCATTTGGTACAGGGCTAATTGCCGGTAACTGTGTCATCTAACAGCTATCCACTGTGAGCTTCATAAAAACCTCATTGTTCCCGGGTTTAATCATCCTAGTTGACTTGTAGATGAGATAACAAGGAAATCTCCCCTTCCTCACACCCCAAATGAGCGTAAACACGACGCAGCTCTCCTGAAGCGCAGCTCCCCTAACCCTGCTGAGACAGAAACGCTGCAGCGGCGGATGCATCAGAGCCTGTGACACCTCACATCTCTTTCCTGTTTGCAAAACGAAAAGAAGCAGCTACCTGCCATTTTAATTGCATTTCTCGCTTTTGACTAATCACAGAGGACGTCTGGGCCCGCTGGGCAGCCAGCCAGCTGGAGCAGAAGGATACTGTATGTCATTTTTACTCCCCGGCACAGAAAAAAACATGGCTACAACAAAGAGAGACACCCCTGCCCCAGCAAAATGTGTTAATTTTATCTGGTGGGGTTTGTTTTGATTTGATTTTCAGATGCATCCTTTGGTACACATTTAGAAACTGTGAGAGGAACAAATAAAAATATGATATGAACATAGCTGATAGATCAGTGTCATAATTTTACCTTCCAGTTGACAGATATATTATTTCTGTATACTCCAGAAGAATATGTGTTGAAAAATTATATTTTTTAACTTTATCCACTTTTTTCCACTCTGTCAACCCAAGCTGCACAAAATTTTATTTTTAAAGACTTTATTTTGTATTTGTGAATCAAATTTTGCTCATTATCAGGTTTGAGAGAACAGCAGGGCTGGTTCTTGAATGAATGGTGCCTTGGGTGGGCCCCTCCTGTTGTACACCCTTGAGTTGCTTAACCACAGCATTCAGTGCTGGTCTTATTCCATTCGATGATGGAATAGGTTTGATGAATCTCAGTCTGTGTTTTAATGAATCTCTGTTCAATGTGGAAGGACCTAGTTTAAATTTGATCTAAGCGTTTTGGATTTTGAACACAGATGATCAAATGTTGTCCGGATTCCCTCAAAATAGTGAAATAGTGCTCTGATTTTGCTGAATTTGCGACTAAAAAACCCTATATTTTCTAACATTGCTCATATTATACAGAACTCAGGGATGTGCTCGTTCAACATTAACTGAACAATCTGGCTGCCCCCTTGCCTATGCCACCCTGGGCTGTGAGCCAAGTGGTCCATATCTATACCCTGTAAAGAAGCCATGATTTTAGATGAGATTTGTTTTCCATCACCCCCTACTGTCCCTACATGCTCATTAATCTGTGTTAATACTGGGTGGGGAAAAAAAGCATTTGATGTGTGAACTGGACCATTTTACGTTGTAGTGTAAAATACACACTACTGTGAAAATCATGCAATTAAAACAGTTTTTGATGGTGCTTACAGTTGAGGTCAGAAGTTTGCACAGACACTACAGGTATGAACATCATTATTTTGGTGATTTTAAGGATTTATTTAAGCTGAGTGAACTGATTACACAATATGGAACTTAGACCAAAAAAAAAAAAATGAGTGCACTCGTTTAGACTTACTGTTGAATTTCTCTCTTTCAAAAGAATCAAATCATATACACATACACCCTCATTAGTATTTAACTACATGTGCCTTAGCAAGTTAAAAAAAATATATGATTTTTTTTTTTTTTTTTTTTTTTTTTTTTTTTTTTTTTTTTTTTTTTTTTTTTTTTTTTTTTGTCACCATCAACAAGCTTCTGATATGATCCTGTCTGGATGTTACATATGGTGTATTCACAACAGGAAAGTCCTTTGGTCTACTTGTTTGGTCCAGACCAAAAAATAAACCAAATGTTTAAAGTAGACCAAATGTGTCAGGTGTGAATACAACCATAGAAATAATGGAGCTAATTTAAATCTGATTGCATAGACCTGGTTTTGGGGCAGAGTCCACAGATTTTAACTGAGTTGAGATCAGAGCCAAACCAGAAGCCATATATCAGCCTGCTTTATTCACTACAAAAACAGTTTTGATGTGTGTTTGGGATCATTGTCCTGTGGAAACACCAAATGTTGTCAGCGATCATTATGCTCAAATAGACTCCAGCACAGCTTTGGATGTAGCACAGAGGAAGCCCAACCCTTCCATGTTGTTAGCCTGGAGTAACAACCAGAAGATTGGAATATTGTAGGGGTCTGGAGGGAGGGAGAAGTTATCAGATCACTGATGTGAGAGGAAATCAAGGTTTTCATCGCTTTAAAGGCCTGAAAAGGGATTTTGTTTTAAATCTTCAGTTTGGCAAGGAGCCAGGGAAGATACAGGATAACTGAAGTGATGTGAGCAAGAAACCAGGTATTGGTAAGCATTTTTGCATCCAAATGGGGTTTCTGTAAGCATGTGACTCTTTTCTCTGTTTAAGCAGGAATACAGAGTTACAGCAGTCAAGGAATAATGAAATAAAAACATAAATATCTTCTTCTACCTGCTAATAAGACAGGAGTGGGCTTGTTTTTGCCATATGTATAAGCTTAGACAATATATTTGTCCATCAATGAAAATTGCGTGTCAAAGATGACATCTACATTCTTGGCAGAAAGATTTATATTGATGCCTAAGACTCCAAGGGAATATTATTGGGAATTTACATTATGGCAAAAATTAGCTGCTCTGTTTTATTATGACTTAATTTGAAAACATAAAGAGGCATGCTGTTCCTAATCTACAAGGTATTGGTGTAGCTTTGTAAAATACTGTATGTAAATCCAGCAGTGGGCAGTCTTCTGCTAATGTGCTAACAGCAGAGCTAATTTTTCATTTAGAGGTTTTGCTAACTTTAAAAAGGTTTAGCACATTTGGCATACCCTAAATTATTTTTTTCCAGATAAGCGCTAATTTACTCGGCTGTTTTGCAAGCTTTCAGTTGAATAAAGTTGGACATCTGTGTTGAAGTTTTGGTTATCGAATGTTAAGAATTCTTCAAATAGTTATATGCTTATATTCATGCTCTTATTTGGAAGTGATTGGACTTTTTATGCATCAGTTCCATTTCCTCTCCTCATGTTCTCTCTTTTTCCCCAATAACTTTATTTCAAACAAGAAACATACAGGAACAAAATAAAACAGGGACGATAGAGAACAAGATATAAGCATAAATATGATATCTAAGGGCTTTATGGAGCATGGTTATGGTTTAGCATAAGCTTCAGCAAAAACCATGTTGGTGTGGCGCTTTAGCGGTTGTAGAACTGATGTTTATTCTCAGGGCTCTAGGGTTAGCACACTACTGTGTAAACCTATCTATCATCAGCATAACGCTGATAAGACACTCACTATAAGATGTGGCCAAAGGAAAAGTATATCCAGGGAAAGAAGTAGAGGTCCAAAAACTAACCTTTGTGGGACACAACAGGTCAAAAGTGCCTGGGAGAAGTCTGTCTCACCAGTCATTACATGAAATCTTTGGTTTGATGAGGAGGAGATAAACTGCTGAAGAGCAACACCAGATTTAGGCAGCCAGTGAGTAAGCTATGATTGACAGTATCAAAAGCTGCTGAGATATACAAAAGAAATGAAACAGAAATTTCATCACGATATAAACTGAGTGAATGGCGTCTCATATGGTCAGAGGTTTTAGGAAAAAACACTGTCTCGTAGTTTGCATCAGGTTACAAAGGCCAAATCTCTCCTGGTGTACAAACTATTTACTCTTCTTCTAGTTATCATAGGACATTTTCATAGAGTATGTTGAAAGTAATAAATCTTCTGCTTTTACAGATGATGATAGCTCCTCTGCAAACAGAGAAACAGAATAACAATTACCCCACTGAGCAGCACAGTAGGACACTGGTTCAAGCCAAGGCTGAGGTCAACAGTTCGGGCTTGAAAACCTACCCCTAGAGCTTGGTGAACCAACCATGCATGGTCACAAGATTAGAGTAAACACAGTTTCACACATGCAGTGAACTACTCTGCAGCTCAAGCTTGACAGCGAGAGCCATGCAGTCTGACACGCAACCTGTCTCCATCAGTCATGGCCAGTCAACTAAATCTGGCTGTTTGCTGGCTAATCGATGGGTGCATATCTTCTCACAGACATTGGGTTCAAAGCTGTGTGAAGGGGTGAGGTATTCACACAGTTTATAGTTGATTACATGTTGTTACTTTACAATCACAAACTTTAAGGTATTTATTAAAAATTGACATGATAACCCTGCCCAAATCAAAGCTTAATTATGAAGTGGAAAGAAAAGGAAACATGGTTTTCAAAGGTTTTTACAAGAAAAAAATCTAAGTCTGGGATCCATTTATATCCAGCCTTCTTAAGCTATCCTATGTTTTGAACATCTCATTGAGCCCTGTTCAAACCTTTAGACCTGCAGATATCCACAGCTCAGTTGAAGATGCTGTCAATGCACTCAACAAATCTGGTGTTTCTAGAAAAGAGTCAAGAAGACAGCCATTACTGAAAAAATGGCATAATGCTCAGATGAGACTGAAGCTGAACTTTTTCCATTTATGTGCAAAACACTGTACATTATCCAGAACATGTCATCCCCACAGTCAAATATGGTGGTAGCAGCATCATGCTGTGGGGGGTGTTTCTTTCACCAGGAACATGGACATTGATCAGACTTGATGGGAAGATGATGAATGGATCTATGTACTGGGCAAACCTTGAAAAGCTGTTAGAGGCTCTACAGCAGACTCTGCCTATTCGCGGTCACTATTCACCTATTTCTGCGGAACATAACTTTTTTTGTTGTTTTTTTTTTGTTTGTTTGTTTTTTTTTTTGTAGAGCATATCTAAAAATTTGAAAGAAAATGCAGTTTGAGAAGCTGAAATACCTAAACACAATGCTACTTGGCACACTTTTGGCTGGTGTTTGCAAAGCAGGCAATTCAGGAGCTGTACCATTTCCCCAAGAGAGGAAATAAGGAAGACTGTGGATGTTACCTTCTGGAGTTGTGCTAAGACAGTTTCCACTATGCATCTTAATGCATTATATGGTGTATTTGGTGTGTTAATCATTAAAAAAAGAGAGTTATACGTGTTTTTAGATGAGGTCTCAAGCATTTATGCTCTTTAGCAAGTTGTGGGCAATTGTGGCCCCTAATCTCTGCAAATACCGGGGTCCACTGTAGAAGCTTTAAGACTGTGGCAAAGGCTCACATTCCACCAAGACAGTGACTCTTAAAAACATACACAAATTCAGCTGAGACTCTATAGCAAGACATGAAAGGTGCCGTTCAGAGACACCATCTATCCAGTCTCACTGAGCTCGTACAATGAGCAAAAATAAATAAAAAGGGGCCAAGTTGGTAGAGATGTGAATGTACATGCACTCTTTTACAGATTAGGGAGCTCACATTTGGTTTTATTCATTTGAGCTTAGTACCACAATGACAAATAATGGAGACATGAAAATACTAACTAAAGCACTCCACACCAAAGCACTGCAACAGTGGCTGAGAATTATGATATTTAAGAGCTTAAAGATCCACCTGCCTGTTTTAGATTGGTGTGGAAAAAGATTTGGGTTCACAGTGATCTACAATTGGTTACACTAAATTCTATTTAGGAGTATCAGAGTAAAGGGGCAAAATTCACTGATGAAAATCACAAAGTGGTTCACAACAGCATAAAACAAATCATTAAACATTTTAAAAAGACAAACACAAAAGATCAATAACAAACACTAATCTTTTAAAAGGATCTTAAGGAGGAACACATTGTAATATGAATGTCTTCAGCCGCTTTTTAAATTGTTGCAGACTCTCAAAATAACCTTACATGCATGCCACAATTTTTGGATTTTTATCCATAAAAAAATTAAATGTTGCATTTTTCTTACACATCAAATGTACACATTACTTACTGTGTTGGTTTATAACATAAAATCCAGATAATATTTTTGCGAGGCCATATATTTGAGTCTGCAGTTGTGTTACAAGCCAGTCATCAGCTTCTCTGGCTATAAAACTGCATTGTACGGTAGTTGTCAATATTTATTTTGTTGCATCATTTTCCACAAGATAACCTTTAATTTTGCTCCTTTTTCTTTTGGGGAAAAAAGGGAAAAAAGAAAATTTCTCAATCATCAACAAAATGGTTCAGATTAGCGAAGCCATTTTCATCATTTCGAATTAGCTTAGGGATTGAGGCTTTTCTTTTAAAGGGGGATTATTCCTCAAGCTATAAGAGTGTAAAAAAGGGGGCTAAAACTGACCATCTGAATCAATATTTTCTGACATCTGTGTCCATCGAGTACTTCATGTTGCTATGTATCTTAATGGAGTTTGTTTGCCTCACAGCACTTCTCATTTCCCAGCTGTGATTGTCTCATGCCGATGTTCCTGTCAGCCTGCGATCTGCCGATAGCTCTGATTTGAGGCAGATGTCTTCCAAAGGCACGCTGCTGAGACCGATCCAACACAGCCGTAAGGATAGGCTTTTCACCCCCGCCACATCATAAATGCTGGCCTTGCACGGCCGTCAGAGGTGGGGTAATCTCTCTAACTAAAAATACGACCAAATGTCCCAAATCCTTGCGTTTAGCATTGGTGATGAGGGAATGCCACACTGTAGGGTGAGACTGAAGCTCCCCCACCCCCGCATCCACCATGGCCTGGAGCGGGGGCTATCTACAGCTGTTAACAGGAAAATAACAGGTACTGCAAAAAAATTCTGTCCTGGGAGATCCAGACGGCAGTTTACAGTGAATTAACTGGAAGTATGAACCGTGTAAGTGAGCTGTGTCTACTGTGTGTAAAACAGCTGGTATTACTGTGGTTTTGGTAATTAATCTTCTTGGAATTTTCTTGCCAGTTAATTTTGGGTCCCTAATTATTCCGACATCCCAAGGTCAGGCTAACAAACCTGTAAGTGAGTGACCGCCAGGCCACTCCCTCCTCAACACTCGGCTTAAATTTCCTAATTATGTTTACTATTAGTATTCTACTGCCAGGCTTTAATCATGCAGTCTGTGTTTATTGGGCATGCAGCCTGCTCTGGCCTTCAGTTCATGTTTTAAAAAGCACACTCATTAAACACATCTACAGGAGGGGTAACACTAGGTGGACTGAAAATACTTGTTGCTACAGAAGATTTCAAATGAGTGGACACACACATATATTTTCCAGTTTTAATTTGCCATATAATTCTGAACAGTTGAGCTGAAAAATACACATCTGATAAGGAGACATGTATGAGAAATTAGAAAGTGCAATAATCTTGTGTAAAACTGATACCTTGAAGAACCACCTTTTGAATCAGTTTCAGCCATCAGTCTTCTTGAGTTCACACCTGGCATCTGTTGTCAGTCTTACAAACCTGTTTAATTTTCCACACTTTAAATCATTTGCATCTCATCTAACACCAGAATTAGCAGAGAGGCTACAAAGGATAAAAGAAAATCTTATTTTATGAAGGTATCAGTCAGGAGAAAGCCACAAAGCAATCCACAGGATAACAGTGGATCCCCAGAATTTGTGGGGTTAGGGGCCACAGCCTTCTGCCAGTAGCCAAAATCCATGAATACTTGATATCCCCTCTAAAAACACTTTTAACTCCATTATTTTAACAATTCACACACCAAATACACCTTAATATGCATAAAGACACACAGTGGAAACCATCTTAGCACTACAGCAGAAGCTAACATCTATAGTCTTCCTTTTTTCTGCTTTTTGAGGATTTGAAGTCTCTTATCATGCTTTCATTTAAATGTAAAAAAAAAAAAAAAAAAAACTGGTCATTTTAGAGGGTTTTATACACTTCCTGGGGCTCTGTTCCCCAACCCTGGTCCTAAAGCACACTGCTCAGCATGTTTTAGGTGTTTCAGTGCTTCAGCACCCCTGATTTCAATTGATGGCTTGAGTAACAATCTTTTACTGAACTGCAGTCATCTAAATCATGTGTGTTAAAGCAGGGAAAACATCTAAATCATGCAAGGCAGTGTGCCTTGTAGACCAGGGTTTGGGTAACAGTGTTCTCGACTCACTGTGCATATGTGGACAGACCAAAATTTCTCTGCCTAGCAGCTTCAAACTGTGATACAGTTAGCTTTCATGCACACTTTTGACAAATTTTATTTAATACAGCCATTGAACGGCTTGTGATGTCTGTTGAAGACTTAGTACTTCTCAACTCAACACTTGACTCTGTCACTGGTTTGAAAATATACAGCCAAATTTCTCCAATTAGGAGTCACAAGAGGCCTATTGTCAAATGATGTACATTGCAGCCTGCACTAAGTTTCTTTCCAAAGAAAGGCTGATTTGTCAAGCAACTCACCAACCTCTTTTTACTATCATACACCAGAGAATACAGTGAGGTTGCAGGTGCCATTACTGAGAATGAAGGTGTTCCATTTTGCTCCGATGGCGCTTGTCTCAAATGCAGGCCGCCGGGCAGCTGGAGGAACAGCAGGTCTTCATATGAGGAGAAAGTAGATGTTCTTTGGTTGGCTGACCCTGAAGTTTGAGCCAAATTATTTACAATAAAAGCTCCATGTCAAACCTGTTTAGCATTCAGGATGGGAGGTGTATGCAGCAGTGGTGCTGAATTCCAAGTGAGAAGGCACTCTACTCAAAGCACGGGAGTAAAGAGTATAATGTGAGCAAAAAGTTGTGACAAACATGAAGCATAATAGCAGGGAGCAGATGTAGTGCTTTCATGGGGTGTTAAGACACCAAAATGAAATGTCTTGACTTTTGTTGTCAACATGGACCAAATGTTGTTTTATCAGATCATCTGGTAACTTCTTTTCTCTTTCAACCTTCAAAATGTTTCCTTATCAGCCATACATCTCATCTTATAATTATGCACATAAGTTAAACATGTCAAAATAAAAAGTACATGAAAACCATGGCTCTGTTTGCTTTATTCACTTCGCCACTACATCAATGATATAGGCATGTTCATGTCTGTCTGATGCACGGCAGACAGAAAACTAGGCACATAAGGAGAGGGAGAGGAAAAATTAGATTGATTATGTTCCTCTGAGCTAAAAGAGCCAGGCAGCACAGAGGAGAGTCTCCTGATAACACAAAGTGACATATGTAGTGATTTAAGTTGGTGGTCCATGCTTCTTAGACTCATATCAAACAGAAAGAATTACAATCTGCTTATGTTTTATGAGAAAAACTATGCAATTTAGTTGTCTGAATAAAAGTAATTTCTTAACTAATATTGTATACTCATGAATCAAGAAACACATTTCCACCAAGATGCTTTTTTTTTAGCAAAGACTTCATATTTCAGTGTTCATATAACATAACAATTACTTCACCAGTCTCCATCTTAAGATCTCGTCGGTTTTTACTTTTGTTACCTTATAGGTTTCAGATAATTAAACAAGTTTTAATACCAGACCAAGATAATCTGAGTAAATGGAAAATCAATTTTGGCCCAATATGAAAAACTAATCCCCTCTAAACCTAATAAACAGTTATACCACCATTGGTGGCAACAACTGGCATCGAATCTTTTACAACACTGTGGAGAAATCTTCTTTTGCAGAATTGACTCAGACCTGAACCTTCAGAGACACATAAAACAGTTACAAAGTCAGCCTTCTATCACCTGAGCAACATTTCCAGGATTAAAGGACTAATGTTTCAACAAGATCTAGAGAAACTTATCCATGCGTTTATCTTTAGTTGCACTGATTACTGCTATAGTGTCTTCACAAGTCTGCCTAAAAAAATCAATCAGACAGCTGCAGCTGATCCAGAACCCTGCTGCTCATGTTCTCACCAAGACCTGGAAAATAGAGCACATCACCCCAGTTCTAAAGTCCTTACACTGACTCCCTGTAGCTCAGAGAATAGACTTTAAAATACTTCTGTTAGTTTATAAATCACTGAACAGCTTAGCACCAAAATACATTACATTAAAAACCTGTTGTCGTTGTATCAACCTTCCAGACCACTCAGGTCTTCTGGTTCTGGTCTGCTCTGCATCCCCAGAACCAAACATGAAGAAGCAGCCTTCAGTTTTTATGCACCACTAATCTGGAACAAACTCCCAGAAAACTGCAAAACAGCCAAAACACTAAATTCCTTTAAATTAAGACTGAAAACCCACCTGTTTGGAGCTGCCTGTGATTAGTAGTCTGGACCATAAATCTGCAAACAAATCCGGGTAAGATAAGATTGGTTTTTCAAAGGTTTCAAAGGGTAGAAGTTTGAGTGTAAATCAGTTAAATAAAGTAAGTAGATCATTGATCAATATTTTTGATGATGATTTTGATGATTTTCACGTGTATTTGCTCGATAATTTTGATGATTTTGATAGATGATTTTGATGTTTTGATGATTTTGCTATATACTTGATTGATGTTTTTATAATGTGAAGCACTTTGAACCGCCTTGCTGCTGAAATGTGCTATACAAATAAATTTGACTTGACTTAATCCAGCCACTATAGTGGGTTTTCAAGCATGAGTGATCTCCTTAATGTCACACCACAGTATCTAATACAGATTTAGGTCCAGAACCTGACTAACTTGATAGTATCTTTATTTTATTGGTTTGTACCCAGTCATGCGTAGATTTGGTGGTGTATAACCCAAGTGGGCTTGATCTTAAGAGGGAAAAATGCAATTTTCAAATGAGTATATCATTATTTAAGAAGCCAAAAAGCTATCCAAAACAACCTGGCCCGACATGAATAGGTTTTTGTCCCTTAAACCTAATAATTCATTGTGCCACCCTATCCCGTGTGGGAATGAGTGTTTTTCATCACTGTGGAGGAATTTTGACCCACTCTTCTTTGCAGAATAGTTTTTCATTCAGTCACATCGGAAGATTTTCCAGCCTGAATTGACTGTTTAAGGTCTTGCATCTGCACCTTAATTAAATTTAAGTCTAGACTTTGACTAGGAAAACCCTTCAGTAGTTCAACACATCTGTGTAGGAAATGTTTGGTAGCTGTTATGTTTTTCTTGAAAATTTGCTGTTATATCATCAGTTTTACACTTTTCACAGTACTTTGGCACTGTCTATGCATATGGAGCTTTTACTGTGATCACAGCAGCAGGTTTTACATTGCCCTGAAGTACATATAGTTATCCTTACACCTACACATTTGCCGAGGTGTTAGGGGCTCTATAATTGGCATCATACAGCAGGCTAGATAAAGGTTATAGTTGAGAATGAAACAAAACAATGTGAAAAAAATCTGTTTTCTTTTTGATTCGTAACTTAAAGATGAGAATATGTGATAAAACCAAAACTTGCAATATAATTTCATGTTTTTCTTCTTTCCAACTTAGTCTTCATTATATCCACCCACATTGTTTGATATTATAATTTCTCTGTTTGTGTTTCAGCTGCAGTCTTTGTCAGCTGAAACATCTTCATCTTGCTGTTATCATACTCTCACAAGGTGTAAAATCTTCTTTCACTTCAGCAAGTGCCATTCTGCAAGCTTTTACCTTACATACCATCACAATAATGGCAGTCATAACCATCTCCGATTAATTTTCAGGTTCTTGATCACAATTGCAATGTAATGCAGTCTGCTGATAAGGATGTCACGCTGCATTGGCTGTGCTTTATGATGTAACAGAAAACGTATGAAGCTGCATGTGCATGCCAATGGATGTAATATACTTATTCTCCCAGTATCTACTGCTTCACCTCTAACTGTTGGGATATAAGATTGACAACAGCGTTGTCGCTTCAGGTGATTTGTGTTGAAGAACGAACAGCAACCAATGCCAAACGAAATGAAAGAATTTGTAGAAAAAAAATGTCATCTTCAAAGACAGAAATGTAAGGTCAAATAAGGTAAGATGGATTTTAGTTTTAAAAAATAGTTTACCCATATGTACTGCAAAAGGTTTAAATATGGGAGGATAACAAAGAGCAAAGAAATATTTACAGTAAATAGAGAAAACATTGGTGGCTTTGGCTAAAAACTGCAGCATCATTGAAGGTCACAGAATGCCAGCTTGGTTCCCTATTCATTTATTCATTTAGTCAAAATACATCCATCATTCAGGTTGTTGTTTTACGGGGAGAGCAAGTGTACTTTAAAGAAATATTTGTAGGTACTGTGAGAAAGGTGTGACTCCATTTAAAAAAAAGATGAGTTTTTAACTGGAAACTCCATTTGTTGAGTTCTGGTCTTCAGCTTCCGGGTTTATCGATGTTTTTATCAAGTTAAAGATTTATAAAATTTAGATTTTGAATTGAAAATGAGAGGCTAGATATCACCACTTAACCTAAAATATAAATTTTAACAACCAGAGAAGGTCTGTTACCAAATCAGTTGCTTTTTGTTGTCTCAAATTTAACAAGAATCCTGCTTGCAGTTTAATAAGACGATCTTACTGCAATTGCTTTCGTTCTTCTTTATTTGGAATCTTTAAAAAAATCTTCACAATTCTCTGTGCTTGCTTCTATTATGCTGTTTCAAAATGGAAACCTTTATTTTAGCTGTGGTTTCCTGGAAAATTAAGCACACTGTTCTTGTGCTGGTTTGGAGGGAGAACAAATGCAAATTGTTCTGTACATTCAGCTTTGAATTGTTTTTTACCCTCCATTTTCCGTGTTTCAGCAAATGTGGAGCACACCATTTTCTTCCAATCTGGGCTCCGACTGCCGAGAATGTAACTATAACTCGTGAACCACACTGAAAGTGAAAGTAAAAACGTGCCGCTGGCATTGCAGCAGTGTTTCACCTTGAGAGGGTCCCAGATGATGGTCCCTGTTGACTTGGCTGACATCTCAACGTCTAGTGGTCTTCTCTTTATTTTGGAAACACAGTTTTAGATTCACTCCTCCCATTTCACGAGGGAGGGTCTGTAGTTTATTTGCCTTGGAATAGGTGAGTTGACAGCAGACCGGAAGTGCGTTTATGTCGCCTTCAGCCGTAGCAAGCGAACTAAATTAACATTAAAACTACATACTGTCTACTACTACTTATTTGCATTTTTGAGTATTGCCCAGTATGGTAAGTTGATGTTGAATGTTGTAAGCTATGGAAAGATATGTTTTCTGTTCTGCATGTGGGTTTTGGTAAATTAGCTTTTTGCTAATGGAAATGCTAGAGGGTATCAGCTAATTAGTATAATGCTAGCTTGTTTATTGCAGAGTAGTGTTCAATGTTGATGTTTATTATACTGTAAACTGTTCAAGGAGTAAACTATATGCTTTATAAGTTGTTGTTAAATCAAGCATAATTGGTGATGATATGTCCATATGGTTTACTTTAAAGGTTTAAATCTGAGTTTGAAGTTTGCGTTTATTTAAACATTATACAATACTAAGTATTCAAATGTTGTTTTTACTTTGTTTAAAGTTTAACCATAATGCACCTGGCAATGAATAACAATAACTGCAAGAACAACAACTAACTTATGTTCTTTAAAACACACAGTGCTCGCAATTCCACGGCATCTCGGTACGGAAACATGGATATAGTTTTGAAAAAACCTGCTTGGGTGCCACCAACATGCGACTTGTCGTCAGATGCGGACCCCGGGCCTTCTGATGAGGGGCACTGCTCTATGCATTTTTACCTGCCAAAGGTCAGTTCATTATTTAAGTCCATGCTTTCATAACCTCTGACAAGCAATGTGGGCCCGCTACTACCGCAAATATTACTATAAGCTGTTCAAAATATATGCCGGAATGTAATGTAAAATGTAAATCAACTTTTTAATTAAAATTTTGTAAAACATGGATCAATAAATTAAATACCCCTTTGTAATTATTACAATCAAAATGATTTAAGAGCACAGAGAGAGGAGGAAATATGTAAAATAAGCAATCAGCTTTTTAATCTGTGTCTTTTTTAAAACAAAATTTAAAGTCTGTGCAGACTGGTCTCCAGTTGAAACAAACAGCAGCAGACTTAAATGATCTTTTGCATCTGATGGATTAATTGAAAGTTTAGCCAGATACAGTGGAAGTAAATGTAAAAATCATTGAATAGGTAATAAGTGTGGTGAAAGATGTTGATGGGATATTCATGCTCCAACCAGTCAGTTTAATTTTAATTTGGAGGAAATTATGCAAATAAATAAACATCTTAAGTCTTCCTATTCTGTAGTTTTAATCAGTGAAATGTAATGACTATTTCTGTGCAGTGGATGCAATTTGCTGGTTTCAAAAACTTTGAGCTGTGTCCTTGGCAATGTGAGTGATGTTTTAATTTTCATGAAGGTCTTGTAGTGCTCCAGGACCACCAGTGATTTTTATTGATGAATTTTTTGCTCATCTTCTGTGCAAACATCAGTTGGTAAATGTTCAGTTTTTAGTTTTTGCCATTTCCCCATTGATCAGTCATCTGTAACTTATTGTATTTTTTTTTTTTAAAGCATTCGACTTGATTTATTTCCGTAGTGGCATCCCCTCATATACGTATGCTGTCATCAGACGTGTCTTTTGTCCTCTGAACCTACAGCTTTACGTGTAAAATCCATCAAGACACTTTCTGTTACAGTTCCTTGCAAAAACATTTATACATTTTGAAAGTTTTCAAGCTTTGCAAAGTTGTTGAGCCTAAAGAGTGAGGTCTGCTGTCTACCTGAATGTACTGAGTCTGTTAACTTTTTTTTTTTTTGATGGTGACTTTTTTGTTTTGGCCAGGCAGTGTATACACTTATTACCAGTTTTGGGATCACTATTCTAATCTTTCTCATAGGCCACTTAGACTGCCTCAATCTGCAAAACAACCAAACAGTCCTGGGGGTCTTTCTATGAAAAACATCTTTCTATGTTTTGGTAGTGCAACATATTAAATAAATACAGTCATTTTATATCCAATTATCAATCATAATAATCCAATCAGTCTGTTGGATCAAGAACTAAAGTCTTTCATCAGAATTATAAATAATTGCTGCTTTGTATAAGTTACAGCTGGATCAATAGTGTCCGGTTGCTGCAGTGGGAGGCCAGTTATGGATTCATACATTAGCCTAAGCAAAATTTAGCCATTAGCATTTACCACAAGTCATTCTGTGGAACATATGAAAGGGCCTGTTACACTTCATTAACATAAAATGGCCTCTCATCGCGCATCAATCTGCAGCCATTAACACCACTCCCCACAGTCCAGGCTCTCGCAACAAAAGCGACCAATGGCATGGACAAACACACCCACTGAGATGCGATGGCAGATGGTGCAGAGGGGTAGTGCTGTATGAGCCGGCACGGAGATTAAAACGCAATGAAAATAAGCACGGGAGGAAGAATAACTGGCATGCAAACAAAACCTCGAGGTGAGGGCATCATCACAACGGGCCTGCTTCCTATATATGAAGGTGTATATCTTCAGAGAAGGCTCTGTTATACATTAGGTTATTATCTAGATTAGATTTGTTAATCTCTGTCTGCAGTCTTGTACCATATCGGTTACATTCCCCTCACATCTGGCTGTGCACAAGCATCGGGGGCCTTATGAGAGACATCACCGCACAGATGAAATTCAATAATGCAGTTATAGGGCTCACGCAGGATCTAATTTCATGCTAGACCACTCATCAAATCGTCATATAAGCCACTGTAATTTTGAAAGAGCCGTTATCCTTTTTACATAGCTTCAGGAAACGTTTAGTGAACGCTCTGTAAGACACTGAAGTTCAATATGTTCCTTATTGCAGTTACAAACAATAAAATGATTTTAGTTAAATCCTGTTTTGTATTTGTCCTATTTTCCATAGTTTATTTTAATATTGGGGAAATAAGTCGCTTAAAGGAACATGTCTGTTTCTGTTTCGTGTGCACCTTGATCTATGAGCAGAGGAGCAGTTGTTGAACTACACCAAGGTTCTCTAATAACGTCTCGTTGATGCAGAGTTGATGTAACAGCAGCAGAATGTCAGCAACACAACACCATCAGCAGCCGGCTGTCAGTGTGTATGCTGGACCCGTCACAATGAATGAGTCAAGCTTCAGGAATGATGAAGAAGCTTTAGAAACAGTGGACATATAAACAAGAAAGATACATACCACCGTTAAAATATCAGGATTTGTGATGCAAAAACAAAACGAAACAAAGTTCCATCATTTTAGAACTTTTTCTACATTTATTATATATCCTGTGGAATTCCAATGAAATGCAAATATTTTTAAGGGGGAAAAATGGGAAAAATGCAAAAGCTATTGTAAAAAGGTCTCAATAATATGGTTGCATAAGTGTGCATACCCTTAAACTTATACATTATATCTCATATCACCTTTTGATTATATTCCAGCCACCAGTCTCAGTGAGTACACTTGCTATCAGTTTTAGAGAACCTGATTATTTCTTTGTGAAGTTAACCTTTTCTAGTAGGATTTTCTAAAAATTCACTAAATTGCTTCCTTTAGCTATAATTTGCAGAGATGTTACACAAGAGCAATGGGATCTCCTTGTACAAAGGGATCCATCAGGAAAAGAAAAATATTTTATATACAGAATAACAAAATATTCAGTCATTAATAATTAAATAAATTTTGAAACATTACAAAAACTTCACATTTCTTTAAAATCCCTGAAAAGATGAGACTGGTCAGGGAACCTGCCAAGAGCTTAAAGGTAAGGCTGAGACAGCTGTGGAAATTTCTGGTTATTACAAGTTATCTTCTATGGGTGGCAGAAATCTCCTGTATTCTCCACATGTCTAGAATAAAGAGTAAAGTTGCAAAGCAGAAGCATTTTTGTCCACTGAAGGACCATAAAGAATATCTTGTTTCCTCTATTCTTTCTTTCAAAACAAACCTCCAGGTCTCTAGCTTACATTTCCCAAAGCCTTTTGGATGAATATGTCTTAAGAAATCAAACTGAAAACAGACTTGGTCTCACTCCCAAAAGGTACGTTTGGCATAAAAACAATGCTGCATGTCAACAAAAGAACAAATAAAACAGTAGTGGCAGTGTCATGCTGTAGAGTTACTTTAACTACTTGAACTGCACTTTTTGTCAAGGTAGTTTTATATACCAGTCAGTTTTTACCCAAAGCTGAAGAGAGATTTTGTTTTTCACCATCAGAGTGAATCTAAGCATCCAAGAAAAGAATGACTGGCTTAGAGTGTCACAGAGTGTCATCAGAAGATTGCAACAGAGATGCAGAGAGACTGGAAGAGTTACAGAAAGATATAGAAGTGGAAGTCCTTCGGTCACATCCCGCATTAGTGACCGCTTCATTGTGGACAGTGCCCTGCGGAACCAGATGATGAATGCCACTCAACTCCAGGGAGGTGAGAGGCACTCGAATGTCACGTCAGACCATTCAAAACTGTTTACATCACAGTGGTCTGCATGCTGGACAACCTGCAAGGGGAGCTGGCCACACCACTAGGCATCGTCATCGTCTTGCAGGGCCAGGGAGCGTTTGAGCTGGACAAGGGACTAGTGGGCCTTAGTGCTGTTCCCTGATGAAGTCGATTCACGTGGAGCAGAAATGATGGCCGCCAATGATGAACAACATCATTAATCCAGTCATTGTGCCTCTGCATGAACAACACAGGACTGATTTCATCTTCATCGAGCTCAGAGTGAACCGCTGCTGGACATTGGGGTACCTCAAATGGAGTGGCCGGCACTTTCTCCAGACCTGAATCCCATAGAAAAGCTACAGGATATGCTGAGTTGCTGTATAGAGGCTCGTAACCATGTACCCCAGGACCTCAATGACCTGAGGGCCGCCGTTCAAGAAGAGTGGGTTGTCATGCTTCAGCAGACACTAGCTGTGTTTCCATCAATGTTTTTTATGCGCTGAAGTAGCGCATTAGAAAAGGTTGATGGAAACAGCAAAATTCAAAATAACTTTCTCAATTTCGTAAAAGTTGTTACCCTCGCTTGAGCTGGTTTTTAGGCTTTCCTAAAAAAAAAAATAATTAAAGTACTAAAGCGGAGATGGAAACGCATTTGCCAAATAAGTTCTGCAAACATTTACGTCACGACTGATCAGCAGTTTCTGCCTTTGAATTGTTAGAATTGCATTTCTTTCTCTACGTCTTCACATGTAACAGAATGTAACATCGCCAATACTTGTGACATGCATAACAATTACAACTGGCTGGACAGCAATGCTTTCCTGAAAACCTCTCTCTGTTTTTCTGCAATGTGTGGGCCATGCTAGTTTGTAACCTCTACTTCCTGTTTGTTACAGTCATGCATAATGTCAGCATCTGACAAAATAACGCTTTGCATAGCCTGGTTGATTTGCTTCAAACCAGTATATGGAAACTTGCCTAATATGCATTTTCTTTTTTTCCTCTTCTTTTTTGCGACTTTTTAAAAGTTCATTCAGAATTTACATGACAGTTGAATGGAAACATTGCTAGCAAATTCACTTGTGAACATCAGGAGATGTTGTTGTCAAACTGTAACTGATGCTCAAGGGCACATGACCACCACTGAGATATTGTCATTTTTTGTTGTTGGCTGTTGTTACAATACAATTGCTTGAAATGAGAAAATCGTCACTGCATGTTTCTACTTAAATGCCATACTTTCATGATTTAATATCACTGTTGCTTGAGTTTTTTATGTTTCTCAACCAAAAGCCAAATATCCCTAACTTTTTGTGAGTGGTGAATTTCACCACCTACATGTCAGCTGATGCTTAAATTTTCTCTTGTCTGTTGTTTGAGCTACATAACAAGAGTTTAGAGTCCAAATACGACTGACTGGCAGTCATGTTTAAGAACCATAATGGCAGAAGGGTGGAAATATCCTGAGGTTTTTTTTCTGCATGGCGAGGACCTCAAAATGTATTGTCCATACTAATGTTTAAACCCTTTAACTGGAGGATTCCTAATATGTTTCAAATTATGTACAGAAACCAGAATCATTTCAACAGTCTACTGTGAAAACTAAAGTTTCAGGATTTAGTCTAATCAAGGGTGTTCAGGAATTATTTCTGCACACTACTGTGTCATGAATCATGTTTACCACAATTGTTCGCTCACACCGGTGAGTCATGATGAAGAACTCATCATGAAAGACTGTAAGCTATTTATTATTATTATTATTATTTATTTATTTATTTTTTTTTTTTTCTCCACTTTGGACAAGGACGTCAGCTTAATGTTTGACAGTACAAAAGTCTATAATCCAGACACGATGAAACGGACTGAACATCCATTAAGCTGAGCAAGCGAAGTTAACCTCAATCCAACAAACTTCAAAACTGTGAATACTGCAAAAAACAAACATGAATTCCAAGAGCTGACTCTTCTGCTCATGAAACTAAGCAGTTGCATCAGGAATGAAACAACATTTTTGCATACATGCCTGGCACTTCGTTTTGTTCTTACCTCTGTGAAATGAGGTGAGACTGATTTAATGATGAAAGCTGATCTGCACTCTGAGGTACTCAAGATCAAAGCGAGCTCAGAACCCACCTACATTCTCATTTCAGGCAAGTTAGAGCAGAAACTGCTCTGTAAGCTCTTCCTCTGTTCTTTCCAACAGAATTTCTTTCATGTAATGTTATGATTGTTCCTGAACTTCATCAACAAAGTGATGTGGATTACAGTGCCTCTAATGTTTGTGATTTCAAATAAACTGAGGTGCAAAAGTGCCACGTTAAGAATTATTCACAACTTACTTCAACAAAGTATCAGGTTAGATCTATGGGCACATTAATGGAGGAGAAACTTTTCAAAATCTATATCTTCTCAATTTATTTATTTATTTATTTATTTATTTTTTACATAGCCTGGCCTAACCCTTATAAAACCTAGTGTTTTACAGGGATGTGAACACAGTTTTCTTTTACTTTACAACAGCAAAAATCATAACTCCACAGAAACCATTTTTACCCTGACAATGTCAGCCAACAGGCATGTCAAGATGAAAAAAACCAAAAAACATAGGGTAAGCCAATTCAGGTTTAAGAGGGGCTTCTTAATAGTAGAAGTGTTTTCCTACCCAGTTAGTTTAATTTCTTCAACAGATATTCAATCAAATTGAAAGAAATGTAAAAAGGGGCAGCTAAAAAGGTTTATTTACATCTTAAAACTTAAGTTAACATATTTTGGGTGGCTTACATTTCCAAAAAATACATTTTAATACAAAAGTCAAATCAAAATCAGCAAAAAAGTGACTGTAAACTCAGAAAGCAGCTGCAGATCTTCAGGGCTTTCTTGTGGAATATTACTTAAGACCATTTACTTTTTGGGCTCATTCATTATGTGAAACGAAATAACATTTAATCAAAGTTTCCTTAAAGTTCATGAATGTGCTTCCTTTGAATAAAAACTCAAAATAGAGGCTCTCTAAAACAAACTGGCAAGGATAACCACAGCTCCTTCAAAAAAACACACTCAATAACATACCCACATAAATACATATATAAACAAACCCTTATTTCTTTTAATATATCTTATCCAGCACTTTAATCATATTTCACTCTGACTTTATTGAGTTCCACTCAGCATAAAGGTTTGGCTTTCCATCTGTATTTTCAGAACCATAAGCTGCCAGTAAATAGGCAAGAAAAGAGATGGATGTACCTAAAGTTCAATAAATTTCTGTAGATATTGAGGTGGTGAATGAAATAAAACAAAAAAATAGAAGATATTTTATAAATATGACAAAGAATTAGGTTTCTAATGATTCTAAACTAAATCAGAAGCTGCAAAGCACAAACCAAGCTAAAACACCTGAATATAGGTCTGGTCTTTAATAAGATAGCTACTGCTAAATTACAGGTTTATCTAAAACAAAAAAAAAAAGAATATTGTGAAAAAGTTCAATATTTTTTTTTCTCTCATTTCAGAAAGTGAAACTCATAAGCCTCATAAGCCACAAACCCTACTTGCTAAAGAAGCTGCTTGTTCACAGAGCACTGTATTCAGGTGTATTTATAGAAAATTGAGTGGAAGGAAAATATGTGGTAGGAAAAGATGCACTAGCAGTGGGGATAACTTTAAGAAGATTGTTGAACAAAATCAATTTATAAAACAAATCCATCAGCTGCAAGCATTGTACTGCAAAAGGATGTATGTAATGTAATTATGTAATATTAAAATTTTCTGAGACACTAAATGTAGGGTTTTCATTATCTGTAAGCCATAGTCATTAAATGTACAAGAAATAAAGGCTTGAAATATTTAATTCAATGTGTAATAAAACTATACAGTGAGTTTCACTTTCTTAAATGAGTGACAAGAAATATTCAACTTTTTCATCACATTCAAATTTTTCGAGATGTACCTTTACATTTATTTTATTTTAAGTTAAACTATCAAGAAGCATAGTGTGCGTTGATTCAGATGATGCTGCATGCTTCTCACAGCTGTCAAACATTTTTATTTGGAACCTGAGCTTTAAAACAGAAAAAGAAATAAACTGAACAAAAGTGGTGCTCACTGACCTGCAAAAAGCCTCGGCTCCACTCAACTCTTGGCAAACATAGATCTGTCAAGTCCCATTGCAGTCATGAATATCTCTGCTGTAATGAAAATCTGTTGCCCAATTTGATCAGATTATTATGTAAAACAGACACAATCAGAGCAAAATCTAATCCAGGTGGGATTTCCTGCTGAACATTCGCCCAAAAAATGCTTGCACAAAACTATTTTTCCATTACCTTTTGCTGAGGTGGACAGCGAATACATTTTCTAAAGCCTACAGATCTGCAAATATCTGCATTTGATTTAAGGTCCCTTCATACAGACATTGCACATAATCAGTGGGTGCATAGATCTGATGGTGTCTGGCAGTAATGAATACGGTCATTCAAGATGATGTAAAACCCTTAACACAAGAGCCTGATCAGTCAAATATTAAAAACTGAAATTAGAAAAAGGTGTGGTGGCGACACATTTCCCACATTCCTATGAGGTGTCCTTACTTCCATGAGGTCAGCAGGAGATTCTGATTATCTGGAAGGTAAATACCACGCTCTTAAAGCAGTAGAAAATGTGCTTGTTCTGGTTTAATTTGAAGACAAAATATGCCTCTTGCACTAGTGCTGGTGCTATAGTAATAAAATATTGATTTAATATTTTTTCTACATTAGTTATACTTGCTTTAGCTTAATTGTTTATTTATGCTTACTTTGATAATAATAACGATACAAACAAGAAAACAGATTAACATTTCTTCTTATTGCTAAACTCAATTGAGCCAGCATGCTGATTAAAAATAGATGTTTTGTCAGCAGATGTATAAAATGGTTCAAAGCCTCAACAAAGCTTAATATAGTAAAAAAAAAAAAAAAAAAAAAAAGTTTTGTGGGCTTCTTCAGATTAGTTAGTGTTAACTTAGCAGCAGGCTGTTTATTTTACAGGCAGACATGTTGATTATTTACTGTGCAGAAGACATAGGGCATGTCCAGATTCAGGGGCTGCATCCTTCGAAGGTCCCAGCCTACCGCGAAGACTAAAAGTGAGCAGCTACGAAACTGGATGGTCCAGCCTTCAGATTTATTTCTGCCCCTACCTTGCCCGTATGTCTTGTCAACCAGCAACCGTAACAGAGTGAAACACAAGCTGGGAAAAATGGAGCTTCAAATCTTCCAAAGTTTTTTTTATTCCTTATTTAATCCTTTTTAATTACTTAAATTAATGAATTAAATGTATTTTTTATGTCTATGCAAATGACAAAAGCCTAACAACACAACTGCTTTAAGCTTTTAATTTTGGTACTGCCAGATTTTATTTAACTTTATGTGAAATCATACTCCAATCCCGCTCTATCTCCCGCTTCGTCCAATATTGCTGCAAGAATAAACATATCCTGTTCGGCCCGCAATGAATCCTGGGACAGGTTGGGCTGCGAAGAACACACCAGACCCAGCCTTCAAATCTGACAGGAGGAGGACGCATTTGTGCACCGCATTTAGAAGACGCTTTGAATCTGGACAGCCTTCGTCACATCACTTAGACGTAATCGGCCTTTAAATGCGGCCTTCAAAGGATGCAGCCCCTGAAATCTGACACGCGTAATGTCTTTTCTGCCTCTCCATTTTTAAAGTAACATTGTGAGCTTAATGAACCGTTAATGGGTTAAACAGACCAGTTAGCTTACTGGTAATAGATCTGCAGGAGGCTGTTTATTTTAATGGCGAAACTGTAGCTACTCATTGTCCAGAGGAATCTGTCTTTTTACTATTTCACTCCTTGTAAAGCTACTTAATTAGCCGTTTTAGCTTCACAAGTTAAAGAACCTGGAGTAGACTACTCACTTTATCTACTTTTTGTTGTTTTGTTGTTGTTTTTTTTTGACATTCTACTGTTTGCAGAGTAACAGTGGCGATCTGAAAAGCTGTTTACCAAATAGCTGGCTTATTTTCTCTGGTAGTGAGCTTGCAGCAGGCAGGTACTGAACAGAAATTTGTCTTTTCTACCTTTCTGTCTTTGTATAGTAACATTGAGAGTTTGACAGTCAGTTTACCTTGTAGGTTGTTGATTTTACCGTTAGATATAACATGTCTATGTAGTACAAAATATTTGGCCATCTGACCTTTTTAGATAGCACTGAAAGCCTTATAAGCTGTTAGCTAGTAAACTTTCTAGAAGCTGGACTGTTTATTTCACCCATAGACACTGTAATGCACGTATTGCACAGAAGGCTAAGTATTTTCTGCCATTCTGCCCCAGTAAAGTAACACTGGATCCAAAACAAGTTAAAGATGCTACTTATTTAGTCATGTTTGCTTTCTTCATAGTGAGCATGTTGTAAACTGGTTATTTTACTGGTAGGCATGACTGTCAAGCCTTGTTGAAATTTCTTGTTTGAACAATGTTGTTATGTTTTTTGGCAGGCGTAGGCAACATTTACATGTGGCTGTCTTTAGATTGTCCTCCAATCGGTATTGGCTATTGACATGGGCCAAATAACCCAGGGCAACATGACCAAGGGGGCACCACAAACACTCGAGGTCTCTGTTGTAAACATTATTACCAATGCAAATAAATATTTATTCTGTATTTGTGAATTTATTTCAGTTTTTTGTAGAATTTTTGGAGAACACAGAAGGGCCCCATACATGCCACAGCTGCCACTGTTTCCACTTTAAAGGAAAAAGTGCTGAATTCACCTTGCCATCTGCAAAAGTTCTCTGATGGCTCTGGCACAGTTGGTCTCATCATAGGTGAGGACGATTCAGAGTACAGACAGTGGACTCAGGACTTTGTGGACTGGTGCCAGCAGAACCACCTCCTGATCAATGCTGCTAAAACCAAGGAGCTGGTGGTGGATTTCTGCAGACGCAGACCCACCTCACTGACACCAATGAACATCCAAGGAGGGGACATTGAGATCATGGACTCTTACAAGTACCTGGGAGTTCACCTGAACAGTAAATTGGACTGGACTCATAACACTGATGCGCTTTACAGGAAGGGTCAGAGCAGACTCTACCTGCTGAGGAGGCTGAGGTCTTTTGGAGTGCAGGGGGGGCTCCTGAAGACCTTCTTTGACTCTGTGGTGGCATCAGCCATCTTCTATCGGACTGAATGTTGGAGCAGCAGCTTATCTACAGCTGAGAGGAAGCGGTTAGATAAGCTCATCAGGAAGGCCAGCTCGACACTAGGATGCTCCCTCGAGCCAGTGCAGGTGGTGGGAGACAGAAGGACTCAGGCTAAAATAACATGGACAATATCTCCCTCCCCATGTATCAAACTGTTGCATGGGGTGCATGTCACTGAAGGAACTGGAGAGCTCCTTCAGTGACAGATTACTGCATCCTAGGTGCACTAAGGAGCATTATAAGAGATCCTTCCTCCCAACAGCTGTTAGACTCTATAACCATCACTGCTCCCAACAAAATCAATGTGTTTATATTTATGCTAGTTTCTGTACAACTCTACCATTTTTCTTTTGTCACGAGCTGTTAGTTGTTTATATTTTTATGCTCAGAGACATGCAAATCTTATACATTTTTAATTAATCAGTTTCACATTCCTCTGGACTGGAGTACTTTAACTACACAGTATTCATGTTGAAATTTTGCCTTACTGTACAGCATTTTTTTTTAAATTCTTTATTCAGTTTTTTCTATATATTTTATATTCTTTGTGTGAGTGTTTTTCTGTTATTGCCTGACACTACCATTTTGCTGCTGTTGCACAGAAATGTGCCCATTGTGGGACAATAAAGAATATGTCTATTCTATTATTAATCAGTTGCAGTTTAGAAAAATTCATAATAAATAGATCCTAAAGAAGTTTTTGGGGCAATTTAATCATGCTGGTTTGGGTTCTAAAGCAAAGCAGCGCAATTCTTGTGCAAATAATGATCTTTCATTTCAGCTATTGAGGGGGAAAATTAAAATATTTTCATCTTAAAAATGTTGCACAGTAGTGTCCATAGCTTATAAGTGTTGATGAATCTTGATGCTGTCAGTAGTAACAAAAGTTTTACCTACTGATGCACCAAAAACAACTAATACTCACTGGATAGAAGAGAGATTCAAGTTTTGGCCCCACAAACACAAAAATTAAGTGGAGCCAGAGCGATTTTCTAACCTCTTTCTAGCTGAACAGCAATTACATGTACAATATTTAATATCAAAGTGTACTTGTAGTCCTTTAGGGGTGAACTGAAGAGAAAATAATTCAATAATGCACTTTTCAGCTCCAGTGGGGCCGTGCAAAATCATATAAATGGCCTCAAGCGATTGCCACTTGACAAGTACAAGTTTAAGAATGCTCTTAAAAAAGCAGATACTGGGTTAGAGCAAAAAAAAATGCAAAACTGATCACAACTCTTTGTATTTTTCAAAACTTAGCTAGAAGGCAATGCCTGCAGGCTACATAGACCAACGAGTTTACAACAGAATTCATGTTTAAATTAAACATTTTGCTTAGAATAGAATCACAGTGAGTGGATTCTGCATATCAAGATAAATGACAACTAAATCTGACGACTGGGTCAGCCTTTGTGAGTTTTATTTAGGAGTTTTCAGACAGCTTTTTGTGGAATATAACAGATTGCAGTCAAAAACTGTGGTGGTCAGATCATAAATATTGCAAAGGCTGTGACACTTTGGCTGAGACGACTCCCTTGCCTCCTCCCTCAGAACAGACAAGTACATGTGTTTCTGCCGTTAATTAGAATCAGCGCTGGGCCCACGTTGCATGATTAATAACCTTGCACCTTTTTAGTTGCCTGCAAACAATGATGACTCTCTGCTTGTATGCCATGGATAGTGCTCGCACCATTCATCACCCATGTTAGGTCAAGCCCAATGTTACATTATGTTCTGTAATTACAAGTCCCTTGTTCCTGGTGTCATGTTCACTTAATGGTTTTGATTTTGACAAATATGTTCATGTTGTTCCTTAGGCCTTCGATCAGTGTTCTGAGTGGGCACTAAATCAATATTTGCATAGATGTATGAAGACAGGAACAAAAACTTTGTAGACAGTTTATAACTAGAAACAATCAATAGCATGCTAAGCAGGCTTCTAAATATAAATACAACTGCTAAAATATTTTTTCTGTTTCTTTTCACTTTGGAAGTTTATAGTTATTTGTTATATAAATATATGTAGTTATAACAGTGACACATAAACCGGCTAGCTGTTTAAAATACATGGTTTTCAGCAAATGTACAACTGAAACTCTAAGTGAGACCTAGTTAATGGTTTCAGCTTGATTTTAAATTATCAGTCTGAACATACAGTGAAAAGTTGAAGTTCAATTCAGTTTATTTATATAGCATCAATTCACAGTAAATGTCGCCTCAAGGCACTTTACAAACAAGACATCTCTGTCCAGTCATACATTTATTCCAATTGATCCTAGTTATCAAACAGTAGGGTACAGTAAGTTTAATTCTTGAAATTAGTTTTAAAAGTTTTCTATCAAAGGAAACCCAGCAGATTGCCTGAAGTCATCGACTTGCGTTATTCACTCATTCTGGATGAGCATGTAGTGACAGTAGACAATCGCTTGTGTTGTTGTTGACTTTACTGCAATCCCCACCACTAATGCATGTAGTGAAAGTGGAGAGGAAAAATTTCCCTTTAACAAAAAGAAACCTCCATTAGAACCTTGCTCAGTACAAGTGGCTATCTGCCACAGCCAACTGGGATAGTTGGTTTGTATTTGTTTTGTGAAACTTTATTTTTATTTAATAAATATCCTGTAAATATCCTACATTTCAGAAAGAAGATAAAAATAGCATGTATAATTGATCAAATATATACCTGGATAAATTGTATTCTGGCAATTTTTTTGGTGGTCAACAATCCTCAAGCAGGTGATCCTCTGGGAAGAACCACCACTGCCCTAATTTTGGTTTGGTATCTCTTTTATTTTACGGCCTGATGAGCTGTTAGCTTGTTAAATATCTGGATTAGCAAACACTTTTGACCCCTACTAAAAATGCTTATACGTGCCTATTTTTATAATTAAAACATCAAATTATAGAGTAGTGTATGATTAGCTATTCTGATTAGTAATCTTACTTTACATTGAGCAGAAAAGTCAAAGAAAAACATTTTGTGCTTAATAGGCACTGTAACATATCCACCGGTAAAATGAACACCCTGTGGCAGGTTCATAACCCTATAGCTAAGTAAGCCAATTAGCTAGCTATGAGGGGGAAAAACAACAAAAAACTAGCTATGAGCTTGCATGTACCTAACATTACTTTACAGACAGCAGAATGGTAGAAAAGTCACAGTATTTTTTTTTTTTAATTTTTTTGTACAATAGGAAAGCAACATGTACAGCTTTAAAATAAACAGCTTAGTCGAGACTAACTTCCAAGGAAGCTAAACTGGCTAAATAGCTAAAAGCTTCCAGGCAGCCTAGCATATTTAGCTGTGTTAGCTTCCCTGGGAACCAGGCAGAAATACACAGTTTATTATCCAAGTAGACACAGTCATAACTTTGAAAGCAAACTGGAGCTTGTTCCAAAGAAATTCACCGCCTACTAGCTGCAAAAAAGTTCAATGCATTACAATAAAGAGCACAGCCTTCCCAAGGTTAAACCGAAAACGTGAGATATTCAGAACCAATGCACCTTAGACAGCTGCAGTATCTTTCTTTGTTTCTCTCTCTGGAGGAAATCCATTAATACACACCTTTTTGGCTTTGGAGAATGCCACTGAGCAAATGTGTGTCTCCTGACACCTTGAGTTAATGATCAGCCAGCTTCCAGAGAGGCAATGTATTTTGAGTCACCAGCGAAGCATGACAATAACCTTTAACATTATCATTTACACACATATTATACAGCAGGACACATTGTCTATAGGCTGCCTGCAGCAATAAGTCATCTGCCACCGATCGGGTACAACTGTCATTTTTTTCTTCTTTTTATGTAAAGGTATGTGACTTTAAAGAGGTTTGCAGGCCAAAATCATCCATCTTATAAAATTTCATTTTTGTCTTTTATGGAACACCTTCCCACCACTCCTCCTCTCTGAGGTGAAATATTCCGATAATGTCATTGACAAAATGTTCTGAGATTAAAAAAGAAGGAAAATGAAATTAAGTGAGTCTTATCAGCCCATTGAACAACACCCCCGCATGCAGAATGTGAGTTATTACATATGTTTAAACGGCAGGATGATAGTTTCAAGGTCACGTCGGGTGCCAAGAGGTGGGTGAAACATTTGGTAGAAAATGCAGATTGACAGGCACCAAAAAAAAAATACTGTCGGAAGACAATGATGTGTTATGAATCATGCAGTGCGGGATTTAATACCAACACACACCACATTATTAAAACCGAGTCTTTTGCAGCCAAGTTGACCCCTTATTAACATGTAAATTGGCAGAACGAAAAATTGAGGAATAACATGTTGGGGGAAAGTAAAATCATTATTTTGGTGGGGTAGGAAAATCCTAATGCAATTGCATTTACTATCATCTTTAAAAAAAATCCTGCAAATGTTGTAACAGCCATGTATATAAGTTAAAACAGTAAAGGTACATTCATGTAAAGAGTACTTCCTGTGGTAACATCCCTGCTGTGTAGTGGTAGTACTTATGTATTCATATCTACAGCAGACTGTTTAAGACTGCAGACTGTCAGCCATGTTGTCAATAAAACTTAATACTTCATTGCCATTGCATGCATATATTCTAACATTCACCTAAAAAAATCTATAGCTTCCAAAATTATTTTAAGAGCGTCCCTACACATTTTTCATGTCAAATGTTTACAAGACTTGTCAATAAATTTCTGCCCATTTTTGAACTGTAAAGGCAACATTTAGCTATGAATTTACCACAGATATTTCTGCACAGCTCAGGCTTTGAATATAGATATTTCAAAATGCATAGACTGGACGGTTGGATGAATGGAAGGAAAAATGTATATATTTCTCTCACAGATGCATACATATTGCTGTGGCTGGTAAAGGTTGAAGAGATCAAGAAAAAGTTCAAAGTTCAAGCTGAAAAAAGGGGAAACATTCTGCTGTTGAAGTAAAATCTTTGGGGGATCTAGGTGGTGGGTCACACCATGAAAAAAACAGGCAAAAGCAGAGCTGACTGGTTCTTGTACTGAATTTCCCAGAGGAATCTTCCCAAGGGATTAATAGCATTCTGTCTACTCTAATCTAGATCACATGAATCCATTCCTTAACTAAATAAATTGATCCCTAAAAAGCAATAGAAGGACTGGAATGTAATGTGATGCAAACCTGATTATGCTCGAAAGGAGTCGCATTTTAGGTTTGGATTATGCTGGGTAGTCATATTGCACAATTGTGTGACATGCCTAATATACAAGCAAGAGATTCTTTATAGACAAGATCTTTCTGTAAACCTTTTGTATAAACTGTTACCTTTCCAAATGTAGCATTAAAAACACTTGTGGTCATCTTTAATCTTAGAATATACTGTTAAATGCAGCTTGTATTATAAGTATAATACCCTAAATGAAATGGTGTAATCAGGCAACATCCAAAGCCTCTCTTGGCAAATTCTAATACTATATACCACAAAATATTTCTGAAGAAAGGATGGATATTGCTGAATTCTGTTTGCCACAAGAATGACTTGAAACACTAGAATTGTTTTTTTTATTATTATTTTTCTATTTTGTTGCAGTACTTCTTTCATATTTGCAAATTTGATGACTGTGTATTATTGTTCAAGTCTGGTTACATTATTAAAATAATAAGGTTTCTTTTGTGCTTTTATTTTCCAATCATAAATGGTTGATTTTACTTTTCAAGGTTCTTGCAGGGACTTTTGAACTGATAATTGTATGACAAAGAAAAAATGAGAGATTGGCTATATTAAGTGAATCCGACATGGCAACTAATTCTCAATACTTGGAAATACAGATTTATTTTTTTACAATGACAAACAAGTAGCAGAAACATTGAATTGTTTTCCTGGTTACTTTTCATAATGTATTTAATAAGTGCTTAGTCTGTAAGGCAAAGGAACATGGGCCTGTATTAATAAATGGATTAATAAAACACCAGCATGCTCCTGGCTTTGCTGCTACACAGACATTCTCCTCTGAAGATTGGTAACCACTGACTGTTTCCACCGTCTTCTCTGCCACTTCTAATCCAATCCTATGCAACAGCGGGTTAGCAAGCAATCAAGAGATCCTAATATTTTTGAAAAATTAAGTTTCTCTTGCCTAAAATGTCCTTGTCAGTCAGTGGGACTGCCGAGGAAGCAATGCAGAGCTGGTGCAATAATAATCAGTTAGAAGAGAACAAACTCTTGGTTCAGTCAATTACCTTTCTGTGGGAAATTAATGTTAGAAGGCTCTGACGATAAGCTTGACATTTTTCCCCCATTTAACCAAAATGAAGTGGAAGCTCATATACATATGAGGAATTACATGTTACATTTTTGTCAGAGATTCATAGTTCTTAAAGGGGTACACAGTTTTATATTTGTTTTAGATGTGTTAGATCCCACAGGGGAAGCTAGGAGAAAAAGCTCATTCATGATATGACATGTTCCCCTAACATTCATAGCTTTATCATTTGGTTTTTGAGTTGACACATATATTTCCAATATTCAACAGACTCACATCTTGCTCCTGCTGATGTTTTTATCCTAATCATTTTACTAAGGTGCTAGACTAACATTAACATACACTCTATTTTGCTATTACTCATGAGACGTTTAAGAGCGGTTCCAATTAATTATATGTGGACAAAACTTATAGAAGTTGTACTTCTGCTTCACAAACTTTGCTATTCATTTTAGTCCTCATGAAGTTCAATAAATAATGTTACAGCAGTTTTCTGTGCGGCTTTTTTCTTCCTCACCAACAGCTATCTAAGGATTTCTGAGCACAACGCAGAGCAGGTCACATGACACAGAAAGAAAGGGAGTTGCAGCAACCAATACAGTCTCAAGTTCACATTGAAAGTTGTTTTACAAGGGTGAAAAAACAGTTTATCGTCAGTATTTCCAAGTTGTGCACATGAAAATAGGCCATGATTTGATTATTCATAAAATAATTATAAGTAACAACAAATTTTGTCAGAGACTTGAGTGCCAATCATTTCAAAATGCCTTGTTCTGGATCCCTATTCATTATATTTTGTTGGCTGAATTAAAGCAAAGTCTGTACAAAATAGTTTGTATGTGCTATACAGTGGACCCCGGTATTTGCAGGGGTTAGGGACCACAACCAAATGTGAATAGCTCAAATTCACGAGTAGTTGAAACCTCCTCTAAAAATGCTTATAACTGCCAATTTTAAAAGTTTTAACACCAAATCTAACTTAACATGCATTAATACGCACAGTGGAAACAGTCTTAGCTCTACTGCAGAACCAAACATGTACAGTCTTCCTCATCTCCACTCTTGGGTTTTCAGCCAATCAGCAGAAAGGAAAATGAATGGCGCTCCTGGATTGGTTGCTCAGCCAAAAGTGTGCCAAGTAACATCGTGCCTAGGTTTTTCAGCTTCCCAACTGCATGTTCTTTTGAATGTTTTAGATATGCTAAAAAATTGTCAATAGGCAACTTTTCACAATATATCAGTAATTTTGAACTGTGTTCCATAGAAAAATTCACAAATACTGGACCGTGGATAGAAGGCCGTCCACTGCAGTCCCTTGAGAGAAAACTGGGATCAACCAAAAGTGGAGTGGCCAGATTAGACCTCAAAGAAAAGTAGAAACTTGTTTGGGCCTGAAAATGCTTAACTGGTGCTACTGCAACACAACCATTAACTTGGAACATAATAGTTTTACATTTCTACTGATATAGGAAGAAATCTGTTACTTGGCACAATATTAGAGAAAATGTAAAATTACTGTAAACTGTTGATCATGAACACATTTTTCAGAAATTAAATAAAAAAAAAAGAGAGATTTTAATTTTGTTCAATTTAATTCTTGGAAGAAACTGAAGTAAATATAAATTAAAATACTAATTACTGCGACTGTTAATAGTGTGACTCCTAGAAGCAGAGTTATAATTTGGTATATTCCTAAAACCAGATAATTACAGACAACAAACGTTCGTGTTTCTGCTATCAATAGGGTTCTTGCACCGTTTGACAAACAGTTTAACACCGTTTCAATTTAAGCTAAAAGCCAGCACATTCATGGTTGTTTATTCATATGAAGTAGTTTTAAACCTGTAAATTCAAAAAAAATGAAATTAATTTTTGTTAAGACATGCATGTGTTAGCCAGTGCAGTGTAAAAAAATGTAAATATGAAAGAATGTTTTATTTGGCAGAAAACATTGATACTGATTGACATTTGTAATGTTGAAGACTTAGTATCAGTCTATTCTAAATTAGAAACACTGCAATTCCCATCGTTCCGATGAAGTTCACTGTACCTTTGTTGATTTCATTACATACTCAAAAAACAAATAATATGTATAGGCCTAACATAACATCAACATCACTTGCAAATATTTCCTATGAGGGAAGGAAGATCTGTTTTTCATTGTAACCATAGCAACAACATTAGCTGTACTCGGTTTTTGAACTCTCTGTGAACTGCAATCACAAGCGGAAAGTTATTACATCATGCTGGAAAGTACAGACTTGGACTGTTTAATGGGCACATGTTGGGAAGGTTTTGCTTGGTCCACTTCTATTACACAAGTGGAAATGTAACGTTATTGGTTCCCTGATCTCAGTAGGCTTTGAACTGTAAGGAAAGGGGTGTTTAACTACTGGGTGAAGCTTTTTTGGAGATAAAAATGCATGTTAGTTTGAAAACTCCTTTTTTCTATGAGAGCTCATTGGTTTATTCATTGTTTTTCTTTTCTTCAAGTGCTCCAACACATTTTATGAAGCCAGAGAGAGTAAAGAAATTCTCAGAAATGGACAAAGCCAGTATCAGCAGGTCTGTGCTTTAAGGGGGAAACCAATTCTGACAACAATAGTGCAATCAGTGCAACATTCAGCATTATTGAGAGCTTTAAAACAATTCCAAGTTTTTTCAAACACAGAATTTAGTTGTAAGCATCAGTGTGTAACCCTGGTTGAAATAGCTTGGAAATATTATGCAGGTTTATATTCATTTTAACTTAAAATGTAAAATCTGAATGAATATAATAAGAGGAGATGGCGGTATAATGTCACAGTTTACCAGAGTTTCCCTAATGGAAGCTGGATTTCTACATTCGTAATAAAACAAATATGCTCAGAACATGACCTTTTTATTTTATCTAAAACAGATACAGACACATCATTTTTATCTAAACATAACTGGTCGTGCAGATGGGAGCTGAATGATTTAATTAAGAAGGCAAAACCATCTTTTCTCCTTGAGCACTCAAAGACCTTTGTAGCAGCAGACATTTTGACTCGTCACAGCGGGAAGAGCACAGGTGGAATTAATGATGGCTCATTTCCATTAGGTTTCTCCGTAAGCTGCCACAATGAAACAGCATACACAATAGGCACAAGTAAAATAAGGCCATCATTAAATACCTGCGCTTCCCAACTGTTACATATCAAAACGCCTGCAGTGAAAAACTGTTTTTGGAAAAGTTGGTTTCAGCTAAATGTGGTTCAGTGTTTCCAGCTAATACTAATGATCTGTTTGTTCAGCACTAACACAGCAAAAAAAGCACCTTATTTTGATCCCACAGTTTGACATTTCAGCTATGTTTTACTTCATCAGTTCGGTATCACTTTCTTCATGTTTTTATTATTAAAAGTGGCATTCTCATCCTCTCTGCTTTTGAGAGCTACGACAAAGTTGTCAACATTTATTTATAAGAGGAGATGTGTTTTCCTTGCAGAAACCAGGGGAGAAAACAGAACTAAGTGCTTGACTAAAAAGCAGCTTTCCACTTTTTACGTTGCAGAATAGGGCAAAAAAAACCTGTTCAGGGGTAAAACCCAGGAGTGCTGGGTGTTGGTTTTGGCAAATATCCGTTACTGCAGAGGGGAGATTAGAAGTAAATTTGCACGGAGCTAAATGTTTGGCCTCACCCCTGACCTTGTGTTTAACCCCAACCAAGACTCACACTGCAGTGTGCAACCTATTGGGGGAGGTTATGTAGTGCTTACCTGAACATAATTACTGCTGATTATTTAAATTACAGAAAAGAGCACAAAGGGAAAGACTGAAAAAGCTTTACATGTTGTTTCAACTGAAATTGCGACTGTGAAAATCCTCTTATTCATTTACCCCAGACAGTATACAGCGGAAAACAAATGATTTGGCACCTTTGCTCCATGTGAGCATTGAAGTGTGTCAAGAAAATAATTGAAAAGCTTTTACAGTCACAGAGTACAGGAATTAAAAGTAAGCATAAGTTAGATCATGTTACATTTTTTGTATATTTTTATGAAGTTTGGTGTGATAGTACATATGTTCTATACTGTAAACGCTGTAAAACAAAAGTGAAACTTAGATTAATTGAAAATCTGTTACATCTTCTTATTTCTGTGCAGTTTTGGATCGATTTTACATGTTTAATTACCAAAAAACTTAAGTGTAATTCAAATCAATTTAAAAATTAAAATCAATTTGCAGAGTTTGGAGAGATTTTGAATATATTTTACACTACAACCATTCTTTTTCAAATCCTTTAGACTTTGCAGACGAACATAAGTGTGATTTAAATTAATTCCAAATATGTTAGATTTGCATATTTCTATAGCGTTTGGAGTGATTTTACAAATGTTTTAGACTGCAACTACAATTAAACATTTTAAGATGACTGATTTATTAATCTTATTTCACAATTCCCCTCTCCTGTTTTGAAAAAGACAGCAGCAACACCTCAACAAGACGATATGTTCACAGCACCTGCTTTAATTTTAAGCTTTATTTTTTTCTTCTTATTTTTTAAACTTTTTTTTAGGGATGAAATACTGATTAACAGCTTGTGCTTTCTGTAAATTTAAATCCTTGTGTTGTCTTTGCTTTAGTTCCAGTCAGGAGTTTTAAGTGTATTTTACCTTAGTTAGCGCTTGTATTTCAGTTTGGTCAGCTCTTTGTTTTCCTGCTTTGTGCATTGCTTTTGAAAATAAACAGTGTTCACTTATGCCTGCCTGCCTTTCAACATCTGTCTGCGGTTCGGTCCTCTGCTCTACTCATAGCTTGATTTTGTGTCAGTTGTGGGTAAAAGTAGGCAGTTAGATAAGGCTGCACAGCTGACGCCGCCTCACTTGAGCAGCAAGGTAGCAGTTTAGTCCATTGCCTTGTCATTCTCCAAACCCAATGATCTGTACAATTGTATAACTCTGCTCATCACCTTGACGCAACATCTGCTGCAACAACAAAGCTGTAGACGCAATTAACATAAGAGACACTTCCAAAGCTCCAGCAGGTTGGACAGATGGGAAGAGGTAGACTTTTGAAGAAGTGATTCATGAAATGTTGCAAGGTTTCTTTTCCCGTCTTGATCTAAGATTGTTATCAAAGGATGAAGTTCTTGTCTGGTTTATGCAAGGATAATAGGGTAAGCTTACAAAGGCTTTGCACCTGTTGGAGAATCAGTTTTACATGAATTTAGCAATGATACCAAAGCTCTGCATTAGTTCATGAAAGTTGTGTACACAGTTGTCTTTGAGCGCGGCCCTGCTGGAAATAGGAATGTTTTAAAGTATGTCTTATTGTGGTCCTCATTAGTGTACATGTCACCAATGAAATGGCAGGTTTTTGTAAAAAATTAGACCATGATACATCATTTGAAAATCCTTTCCACATATATTGTGAAATATACCTTGTATTTCATCAGAAAAACAATCTTTTAAAATTAAAAAAATCACAGAATAAAAAACTTCCAATAACTTTGTTTCATAATGTGATATGACTACATATGATTTTAGCCATTTTATGTGGGAGTTATATGACAATATCTTTATTTATTCCTCACCCAAAACTGCTTAAATTAAATTTTACAGGATTTTTTTTTTTTTTTTTTTTTTTTTTTTTTTTTTTTTTTTTCCAGAGTTGTTCAAATTGATATTAAATGCCAATGTGTCCAAACATGCTTCAAATAAATTCAGTCTGTTGTCCACATGGAAACACCAAAAACGGATCAAAACAGATTTTTTTTTTTTTTTTAATCCCCCAGACCTGTAAGTGGCACTAAGCATGGAATATTGGACATGCACAAAAAGCCTTCACACGAGGTTAGAGATAAACACAACAAGAAACCAAGAATGGCAAACAACAAAGCACGAGTGGATTCTTTTGTGTGGAGTGACAACAAAGTCAATCCCCTCCTTCGTGTCACGTTGGATTATAAAACTAGGAATCTACAAGACGAGCATAAAATCGGCATTGTTGTTGTAATGAATGGCACATTTGGGGTTATAAGTCAGGTTAGAGGTTAGGGTAATAAGTCAGCCTTTTCACAAAAGAGGCTGACCAGGATACTTTATCTCCAATGGTTGAGGCGCAGACTGGCCCCCTATCTTGAGGCAGATTTTTACCTTATTCTGACTTGGAAACTTATTTCTATGAAACCTTACAGTCAAAATGAATCAGGAAGACACAACCACCTGAGAGAAGCCTCTTTTGAAATGCACAAACTCCATTTAAATGGCTTACTTTTGCATACTGTGTGATCCTGAGCCATAAGAGAAGATACTTTAAATGTGGTTAAACTGAATGGATGAACAATTTTTTCTGTATTTCTTGTGTTCTTGCAGCAAAACAAGAAACAATTGTGTCATTATTGCATTACAGAATTTAAAATATTCAGAAATATATCTAAGTATGCGCTCATATATCACATTGCAGTGATATAATTTGAATCAAATGAACCAGCGGAAAGGTCTTCTGTAGCAATGTTTGGACTCAGTGACGCGCACCAATGAAAAATCTTAATAAATCGCCCCAAGGGTATATGCACACTCAGAGGATGAAGTTAAACAATGCAAGCAGCTTTAAAAGTTTGGGAGACATTGACCCCTGCTGAATAGATATCTGCTGCTGCTAGTTTTTAACAGTTAGGGAGGTCAGTTGTGAAGAAAGTCTTCTGATGTGCCAACTGATTTTAAATGCTCTCCTGGTGTTCAGTTATCCTCCATTTTAAGTTTCAGTGAATAAGTGTCATCATTTGAAATGCTAACCATCTAAATTAGGCAGGTATGCAGTTAAAGGAGCTCAACATTCAAAACAACAGCACCAGCTTGGCATTGTCACCTTACAGCCGAGTGATTTTAAGTGATGCATGGATTCTGGATGTCAATGAAAGAGGTTTTATCTGCCTTAAAGTTAGTGAGTCATTTTTGATTTGTTGGGTAGTGTTTATACGCCAGAGAGAACTGAAAAGTCTGCTCTGAATCTGCTGAGATGGAAAGCCGTTACCAGGTGGCTTCTTGAGCTCCAGCAGGAAGCAGGTTTTAGGGAACAGCAGATGCTTTCATGTGTAGTTTATCAGCATAATGACAATAAATACAGTGCCATCCAAATGTGTTTATATATCTTGAAGTTTCTCGGGTTTTGTCATGTCATATCTACAATCTTATTTTCTAAGATGGACCAACACAAAAATGTATAATTTTGAAAAGGAAGTAAAATAACACATGGTTTTCAAAATCTTTACAAATAAAATCTGAAGATTGTGCTTCCATTCTCTGTAAAACCACCTTTTGCTGCAATTATAGCTGCAAGTCTTCTGAGGATAGGTCTCAATCAGTTTTGCACATCTAGACATTTTCAGAATCAGAATTAGCTTTATTGAACAAGATTGTGTGAACAAACAAGGAATTTCACTTCAGTTTTAAGCACTCACAACATACAGACATTAAGTACAAATAGATCAACTTTAGGGGACATAAAATTAAAGATAAAAGGATGACTACTAAGGCTCTAAGGTGTTCATTGTGCTCATCAGAGATAGCCTTTGGGGGAAAAACCTGTTTCTGTGGTGGCTGGTTTCTGTAAATAGAGCTCTGTAGAGCTGACCTGAAGGTAAAGGTCTAAACAATTTGTGTCCAGGATGTGTGGGGTCTGTAGAGATGCTAGCTGCGTTTTTTCTGACCCTCAACCCATACTTTTGCATTATCTTCTTTGCTAAATATCTTAAGATCAGTCAGATTGAAAGGAGAACATCAATTTTAAAGTCTTTCTACAGATTTTCAGTTGCATTAATGTCAGGCTTTGACTAGGCCTTTCCAACACATAAATGCACTTTAATCTCAACCATTTCTTCATAGCTTGTAGCTAGGATCATTGTTCTGACTTTAGTCTCTTGCATCCATCTTCCCATCAACTCTGACCAGTTTTCCTTTCCCTGCTTAAGAAAAGCATCCCCACAGCGTGATGCTGCATCTGCTGTGTTTCAGTGTGGTGAGGAACATAAATATTCAGGGTGATGTTAGGCCAAAGATTAGCATTTTGGTCTCATCTGACCAGGGTGCCTTCTTAGCACACTTGCTTTGTCTGCTTCAGGGCTCATGGGACACTGCAGACGGTATTTCTAAACTTGTCTCAACACCTGACCTGTGAATCTTTCCAGGTCCTTGAGAATAGCCCTGGGCTTCAACAACATGGTGTATTTTTACGACCAGGAGCAGTTGATTGTCGTCTTAAAAACTCAAATGACACCTGAAAAATGACCCCAGCTCCCAGGGGAGTTGAAAAGGAGGCTTCATGGATGCAGAGCAGGACCTAAGAGCAGACAGACAGGGGGGAAGTTCAAACCATCTCTTCCATCCATTATAATGGGCAGGGATCACATCCCCTACTCCGTCTTTCTGCCCGGTTTTCTAACCAATCGGCCAGACATAGAGCTAAAGAGGAGCAGCAAAAGCAAATGAGGTGGATTGTCAGTACTTGCCAACAACTGATAGTGTTACCTAGGACATGTTACTATGGAATATCGTCTCCACTGCCTAGATATTGAGCTATTAGCATGTCATGATGGTCAGGAGACTGTCATGCAGCAACAGTGTGTCCAGTCAGAGGTTTCCTCAGATTCGTTGCTCCTTGAGATCCTTCCTGCCAACAGCATCACCATCCACAAAGACTCTTCAAAGATACTTGGATGTTATGAGTTATGACAATATTTATATTCCCTTTGAGATAAAGTATTTTTGAATTGAACTTGAATTAAATTCTTGTCTGACTTTTCCACAACTCTCTCCCTGATCTGTCTGCCGTGCTCCTTGGTCTTCATGATGCTGTTTGATCTCTAATGTTCGATAACAAACCTCAGAACAGAGCAGTTACATTTATAGAGTTTGATTTATAGACAGGTCAACTCTGTTTACAAAATTAATGCAATTAGATGAACTGGACCTTTTAAGAAAGTGTCAGATTTAAAGGGCTGGTTACATCAGAATTTTCTCAATTTTTTTTTTTAGTTTTTATATCAGAAATGATGTACCCCAACTATCGCATAAAACCCTAATAAAATACAATGATTTTTGTGGTAGTAACCTGACAACTTGTGAAAAGTTCAAGGGGTATGAAGACTTTCGCAAGGCTCAGTTTTATGATACACTTGTCATTTTTAGGCTTCTCTTAGCCATAATTTCCAACTTTGCTTTGTTTAGAAAAAGCACAGACTTGCTGGTGTACATGCCTTAGAAAAATTATTAAAGTTTAGATTGTTGGCAGATTCCAAACTTTCCCATTATACAACACAATGAACCATCCATTCATTTCTTTCTTAATCGTGCTCAGGGTCACTGGGGGCACTAGTGCCCGTCTTCAGCAATCAACGGCAGAGAAGCGGGGGTATAACCTGAGCAGGTCACCAGGCCAGAGTTTGACTTAAAACTAATGAGGCATTTTTCTCTAGGTTCTCTGATTTGCTCCTGTGGGAGGTTTTATAAAAGTAAATTTTAGCAGGAACCTCAATTTTCCACTTCCACCGACACACACATCTTCAGTAGTTGATCAGTTAACATGTTGAACTCCTAAAACACAGTTGGAAAGCTCAGTCCAAAACTCTGGTAACTTTTAGTAATTCCTGCTAATGTAAGCTTAACCCAGACATCGATCTGCACTGAACTTTCACTTTTAGACCAAATACAGCTCGATTTAAGCTCAGACGTGTGCGAGCCATTCAGACTGGTTTAGATATTTACCTAAATGGATTAAACAGATTCTTTATTTACAAAATGCACTCATTCATGACACAGATAATATGCAGACACCTTTTTTCATGCATAATAAACTCAACGTACTGTAATTTAAAATTAAAACTCTGTATGCCTTTGCACCACATGGACACTCTTATTTGGCTCTGTAATGATTCCTGTCAAGCAGCCAAATGAAGACATAATGTGACCTCGGGTTGGTAAAGCGCTTCCTTGCAGAACAGATTAGAAAAAGAATCCATGATGTTTTTTTAAGGCATGCTTTGTTTACACTTATTGCATATTCTTCTTGGTCTCAATGCTAAGCTGAAACTTTCATACTAAATTCTATTTTATTGCTTCTGCAGTGAGGGTAATTTAAATTTTTATCCAATACTTAAGGTGCGTTTTCTCCAACCTGCTGTGTACCAGCCTTGTGGTCATGTTATCTGATAAAGTAAAGACATAAATAGATCTTTGAAGCCTTTAGTACCCCCTTTTGGTTGCTGATAATAAAAGTGAATAATTCTGCCATTTTTCGGCAGCCCATTCGGTGCACATCAGCGGAGTCCTCTAAGAGCCTTTTATTATTCAAATTGCCATGTCTGTCCGTCTGATGGGCTCTCCCGGAGGAACTCTATTATCTTACCTTGTATCTGACTTAACTTGATAAGGGGAAAAAGTGGATTTCTATTGAAAGAAATGACACAATACAGCAGAGGAAAAAAAAAGCACAGAACACATCAATTTATTTTTCACAGACCTCTTGATATGAAATTCACCCAAGATGTCAGTAACAACCTAAGTACACCACAGATACCAAGAAATTAGAGCTAACTAGCCCAGAAATTAAGTAATGTGTGATAAAGTTTAATGACACTGGGAACACATATTAATCACACTTGGTCAAATTTATCCAATACTCAGCAGAAAATACTTTGTTGGTAATGAAATCTTCAAGACATCATCTTTATGTAGAAATGAGCATTGATCAGGTTTAAATTTGACCCATTCCTCCACACTAATTGTATTCAAATCTTGATTATCAGGGCTGACCCTCCCTCCATCTAGAACTCCTACAGGTCCAGGATCAGGACAAGGGCAGCTAACATCTCTGCAGACTTATATCTCCAAATTGGCTCAACAGAGCGACGTTTGCAAAAACCAGCCGCCACAGAGACCGTTTCTTCTCCCTGGCTGTCTCTCTGATGAACACGTAACAGTCAGAGAGCCCAGATTGATACCATGCACGTTTGTGCTAATTCAGCCTTGTCTTATTTTGTAAAAACACTCTAAATATACATATTTACTTTTTCGTTCCCCCACAGTTATATATTTTATTTAAAATGTCTGTACATCGAAAACAAAGTGAAACTTATTTCAAATTCCTTGTTTGAGCGCACAAACTTGGCCATTAAAATTGATTTTGAATAGGATCTGTTGATATGTTGTTGGTTAAATGAGTTACATCATTTAATTTCCCTTTGGAATCAAGAAAGTATTTTTGAATTGGAACTGGAATTTGAATTTGATGATCAGCTCTTCGAGCAGCTTTATTTTCTTTCTCTGAACCCACTTTGCACATCGCACATTCCTCTGGACTGGAGTATTTTTTTTTACAACTACACAGTATTCATGTTGAACTTTTGCCTTACTGTACAGTATTTTTTTTATTCTGTATTCTGACTTTTATACATATTTTTATACTCTTTCCCTGTGTGAGTCTGTTTTTCTGTTATTGCCTGCCACTGCCACTTTGCTGCTGTTGCACAGAAACTTCCCCATTGTGGAACAATAAAGGATATTTCTATTCTATTCTATTCATTTGAGAGGTTCCTTGGCTGTGTATTTTGGGATTACTGAAATTCCCTCCTTGGTCAGATTGCAGTGAGTATTGTTGCAGTATATGTTAACATTCGTTCTTTCAGTCAGTCATGCAAAGGCTCTCGGTACCATGAGCTAAAAAAACATGGTACTGAATACCACACCATGATATTCCCACCTCCAGACTTCTCTGTTGGGGGTGATCTGCAGTGTCATTGCTACGTAATCACATCCAAATAAACTTTTTTTTTAAAAATCTAACCAAACTACACTCATCAGCAGAGGTGGGTACTACCAAGTTAAATATAATTGGATGATTGTCCTGCTGCATAACCCAAATGATTTGAACTTAGGGTCACAAAATGGTGCCCAGATAATCTCCTGTAGGATTTTTTTGGGTAGAAAGCAGAACTCACGGTTCCATGAAGAATGGCAAGAGGTTCGGTTTCTGAAGAAACAAAGAAACTCCAGACCATCATTCTGATACCATCATGCTTGACTGTAGTTATGGGATTCTTATTGTCAAATGTGGTATTAGTTGTATGCCAGAAGTAAAGAGACGCACATTACCAGAAAAGTTCCATTTATGTCTCCTCAACTCACTGACTTTTTTTTTTTTTTTTAAATTCTCAGGGATCATTTTTGGGCAAATATGTGACAGGTCCTTCTCATATTTTAAGTCAGCTGGGTTTTCGCTTTTAAACCCTCCTAGAGATGCCATTTTTGCTCAGGCTCTTTTTTTGTGGTCGAATTATGACAAGTGATTTAACTAAGCCAAGTGAGGCCTGTAGTGCTCGAGAGGTTCTGGGTTCTTTTGTGACCTCCTGGCTGGTTCTTGGAGTCATTTTGGTTGGAAGTTCACTTCTGCGAAGCTTCACCGCTGTTTCATGTTTCTCTGAGGTTTTTTTGTTTTTGTTTTTTCTTGTTTTTGTTTTACTTATGGCTCTCAATATGGTTCACTGGTCTTCAAATGCCTTAGAAATGGTTATGTAACCCTTTCCAGATTGATAAATATAGGTAATTGTATTTGTCGTTGTTTTGTGAATTTCCTTTGATTGGGGCATGATATGTTGCTTTTTGAGATCTTTTAGCCTACTTCAGGTATCGGACAGGTTCTCTTTTAGTAATTTCTTGATTCTACAGGTTTGTTCCTAGTCAGACCTGGCTGTAGCTTGAGAAATTCAGCTCAGCTGTCCAGTAAATGTGTTAAATCTGGATCCCCGCCTATTCATGATTCAGTGATTCACCTGTTGGTGGATTTTCTTCATAGAGCTTATCTAAAATGTTTAAAAGAAAATACAGATTGGGAAGCTGAAATACCTAGGTGCAATGCTACTTGACATGCTAGCATTTGCAAAGCAGCCAATTGAGGAGTGGCATTTATTTTTCTTGGCTCTGATTGGCTGTACCCCCAACGGCAGAAATAAGGAAGATGGTGGATGTTAGCTTCTGGGGTTGTGCTAAGATGATTTCCACTGTGCAAATTGATGCATATTAGGATATATTTTGTAATTAAACAATTAAAATAGGCAGTTATTAGAGATAGGATGCGAAGCTCTGTAGAGCCGCTGCTTCGCCATATTGAGAGGATCCAATTGAGGTGGGTGGGGCATCTGGTGAGGTGTTCCGGGGACGTCCCACCATGAGGAGACCCAGAGCTGGAGGGACTATGTTTCTCAGCTGGCCTAGGAACGCCTTGGGTTTCCTCCGGAGGAGTTGGCACAAGTGGCTGGGGAAAGGGAAGTCTGGGCCTCACTGCTAAGGCTGCTGCCCCTGCGACCCAACCCCAGAATAGGTGGAAGACAATGGATAGTGTTATAAACTATTCTAGAGTGGTTGTCAAGTATTCGTAGATTATTCCATTGTATGCTTAAAGTCACCTCCTCTCAGATCTGCTGTTTTCCAGTTGGGTCATCCATGGGGGTTTAAGCAAATACGTTAAAATGAAGATATTCAGCTGCTTTGAGTGCTTACCAGTAGCTTGTGTGACTTTTTCCCAACAAGATTCAGATCCCAGCTGCTCGAATTTTCTGATATGAACACAGAATCCCATTAAAACACACCTGATGTTTGTCCTTGGGGAATCCACAGAGCTCTTGACTAGTTGAAATTGAGGCTCGAGCGGTGCACTGTTTATTTATAGTACATTTTACAGCACCTTGTTGTCAGGGTGATATGATATGAAATAGAGGGGAAAAAAATACCTTAAATGAAATCGTTTTTTTTTTTTTTTTTTTTTTTTTTTTTTTTTTCCTGTCATGCAGGCAGTAGACCTTTCCCCAGAGGAACATAGAGAAAGCCCAGCAGGACAGTCATAATCATAACCAGGAAGAAAAAAATTAATGTAAATATAAGAAAAAGACAATTTGCAACCAGCCAACAGTGGCTCAGGCTTCCTTATTAGAATAGTTGATGCATTTTCTGTGTGGACAGCTTATCAAGAGTGCAATGTATACCGTCTGTGATCAAGAAAGGAGAAGATTACACTGTCAAATACCGTTCTGTTTACAGTTCTGGCTGAAGATATCAGCCTGTCGAGGGTGATGACACCTGGCAGTTATGTCCTGTTACATATGAATTGTGAGAGGGCTGCATAGTGCTGATTTTAGGGACAGTTAAATTGCCTGTGCATTGGATGTACTGCAGTAAATGGTTCATCAGTCGGCTGTCACTGGAGCGAAGTATAAGGATATAGTGGTTTTGTACAAACAGCAACATATTACAGCTCTGGCAATATTCTGTAAGGCTCCCTGGAGAAGCTTTCTTACACTGTAGCCTCAAACTTTAATGTGTTTTATTGGGATTTTCACGTGACAGATCAACACAAGGTGGTACATGACTGTGAAGTAGAAGGAAAAGATACACAGGTTTTCAGAAGCTTTTACAAATTCAAATCTGAAAAGTGTTCAACTTTAATTTGATACCCCTAAATAAAATCATGTTCATCTGCATTATAACATAGAGACGTATAGCTCTAAAAGACATGCAGCTGAAGTATCAGTAAAAAGTGGTTCTGCTAAGTATTGACTCAGGGGTCCTGATCACATTTTTTAGATTATATTTGCAAAAAATCAAAAACACCATACATTATTTTTCTTCTGCTAAACTATTATTCACTGTTTTATGTTGTCAAGGGCTGTAAATGCAGTTGTCGAGCACTGAATACCTTAGAAAAACATAAACGATGTGGGTTTATTTGAGAAAATTATTTATGTTTATTCCTTATGACAACTTCAAAGGTCGAATTCACATTCCTGGATGCCAGTAAGTCAGCATAAGATGGTATGACTTCAACAGAAAGCAACTCCTTTCCCCTAGATAGGATGGCCTAATTAATGGCCAGGATAATTAACTGGGTCCCATTTCACTGGATCTGAAGAGCAAGGTAGCAGCCCCATTATCCTGTTGATAACTGAAGTGTCCTTTCTTTCATCTTCACTCTTAATGCCATCAAATACCATTACTGATTGTCCAATTTACAGAGAGCTCTGGGATCTTGCTCCTCATTGAAATACAGAAGTGCATCACAAATAGGAGCCTGAGCTCCGTTTGGTGCAATCACAGACCGATAACTTTCGCCCTGGTCCTGATATATTTTAGGTTGGCAGCATAAAGCCTGTATAGGATGCTATATCTCAAGCAGTAATCAGACTGGGTGCAGCTGTTTTACAGTTGTCAGAGTGGTGTGGAATAGCCGCAATTATCTGAGATATGGAATTCTGTTGCATTAAATCTTCTCCATCGAGTTAAAAAGTTTCATTGGCCTAGTTTAACAAACTAAAATCAACTCTTCTGATGTACGTATATATCTTAGATTGATCTGATGTCATGCAGTACATCCAAACCCATGTCATAAAACAAAGTCTTCAAAGAAAACTATTAACAATGCATGAAGAATTTCCCTATGAATTCCTCCTGGTTGCTGTTATCTGGGTCAGCACCTGTGAAACGGTATCAGACTGCTATTTTTGGCAGGGGAGTTCTCTTTCATCAAATATCACCGTCTCCACTCAGAGCTCTATGACATATTCAATACTTTATTGTGCCTGACATGACAAAAATGAAGGCTTTCATAATTTTCACTGACACCACGAATGTGTTAGCTTGACATCAGCTGTACATCACTTATGTCCTGTAATACAGTGGCCTAACAAAACTGGGCTAGAACTGCCTCACACTTCCCCACCAACCACTGAAACATGCACACAGGTAAAACAAGATGTAAAGGCAGTTGTTTTACACTCCAAAGTAAAAATAATAGCATTAAAGAAGGTTGTGATCGTTGCCTAACCTAACTTCATGACTATCTTATAGTACTACGCAAGTAAATGCACAATTATAGAACACAGTTACATCCAAACAAACAACTCAAAAGTCATCCAGGGGCGCCGGAATGCTGCCACACAAAATGAAGAAAGCAGAAAACAATTAATGAGTTTTTGTTGGTAACCAGGAAAACCCAGAGTGGAGTTTTAGCAGTTAGACTATTCTCCTATCAATCAAGTCGAATGGATTCTTTTGCGAAACAATACAAACGGCGCTGGTGGAAGTCATGTTTTATTGTAAATGTGGGGTGGTCCAAATTAATATTTTTCTAATGGGAGGGGAATATGTCCCTTTCACACATAGTTATTGTGACACCCATTAGTTCATCCTTTTTATTATCACCAGAGAAAAACACACAAATAAACTGACAAAAGTCAAAACTGGAACAGTCTTGGAAAATGTATTTATCCTCCTAAGAAATTTCTTCAATTGTAGGTTTTTTGTCACACTTCAACAGTTGTACTACAAGACCAAAATAACCTGAGCTCCAGTGAACCACAGTAAGAGCCATTATTCACAAATGGAGAAAACTCCCAGTCGCCCGTATTGACGCTTGAACTGAGCGAGGTTCTGCTAGAGGTTTCATCATGTTCCTCTCCGTTGTCGCCACATGCATGCTCAGCATGAGGGATTGCTGTAAAAGCAATGACTCAACCGAAGTGAAAACATAATGGAAATTTTAGATAATGGAAGTCAAAGCCTAAACTCAAAACTAATCGAGATAAGTGGCGTGACCTTAAACAGGTTGTTCTCAAAAATCTTCCAGTGACACTGAATTGAAATAACTCTGCAAAGACAAAGTGGGAAAAAATCCCAAATAATAATGGAAGAGAGCCCCCACTGGTTGACACGAGCAACTGATGGGAGTTTCGCTGCCCAGGACGAAACAACTAGTTATTAGATTTAAGGAGTAATAGGACCAGGTTAGTTTGAAGAGCTTTTTTCAGCTAATAAATGAGGAAATCATTTAAAAACTGCTTTATATTTGCTGTGGTTATCTTATCTAAATGTGATAGACAAGCATAATTACTGAACTTTTAAATTTAGACATCATGAGCAATCAACACCGTGAGACTTTAAGTTATCTTTCTAATAAAACAGAAAAAATTAAATCCTTTGGATTAGTTTTACTTGTTAAGAAACAGTCTTGACAATCATGGTGGCATCACCACTGTTGGTCTATATTCCCCGGGGATTATGGGAAATAAACACAGCTGGAGCTCAGGTGGCGTTAACAGAAGCAGATGTTATTTGTTTTAATACAGACTGGGGAAGATGCTGCTGCAGGGCATCTTCTTTGCCTCAAATATCGTGTTTTATCTCTTCACACTTTTTATGGTTCTAATAATAAAACCTTTTGGTAAACAAGTGAGTTTCAGAGCTGAAATGCAGAAAAGAGGTCCTTTTCACTCTGACAGATTTGAGGAGAGGTAAAGAAAGATGGATTTTTATATTAATCCACGTCTGGCCAGCAAAGGCTTTCCAAATATTAGAGCTAAAAATAAATAAATTATGAAGTCAGACACACTTTAACAACAGTTGTGGATTAAAGAATTATCATTCTTGATTAGATTATTGCTAAGCATGTGGAGGAATGCAGTTTTATACACCAATAATCTTAGAGACGGATGTGAACAAAGTATGACAGACGGACAGTTTGACACATTTAATCTGGATTTGTGACAAACACAAGGAAGAAAAATGTGTAAACATCTTTTGAAGCTGTCAGACATGTTTGTGTAAAAATATTAATCTACTACTCGTGATAAATACAGTTTCTTTGATGCAATATTTGTCTTATAAGTTCTCATGAAATTTAATCTGTTGGAGGGAATCATATAGAGAGATTTGTAAAATTAAAATGTTGATTTTTTTTTTTACATTTTCAAAGATAGCTCCAGGTCTTGGAGGTGGGAAAGCCCCCTTACCATAACCCTAATCCTGAGCTCCCTCCATAGATTTGAGTAAACTCAAATAAAATTGCTTTAAAATAAATCCATCAGGGAGATGACTCATTTAGGGCCAAGGTCTTTGTATGTCAGCACTGTAAGTATAGGACAAAGGTTTTGTATGTGAGACATAATAATTATACCAAAACTTTACTTTAGGGTACCTGAGGATTACTGACAGGGTACTTGTGGGACACTTACAGGGTTTTTGCAGAGTAACTACAGGGGTTCCTGTAGGAAAACTGCATGGTAATTGTTCTCTATCTATGAGGTATTTAAAGGGCACCTAACATTGCGTACATGGTACTTACGAGATACCAACAAGGTACTACTGAGGTATTTATGGGTCCTTACAATGGGTGGAACCTATAGGTAGTTGTGGTACAATAGTATGGCATTTATTTATAGGGTTCTTATGAAGTACTTAAGGGTCATCAGTGAGTATACCTATGGATTACTTACAGTTTCTCCATGAAGCTAATGCTTATAGTGTACTTACAGGGTACTATAAGCAGGTAAGTTTTGAAGTACATAGCAAAGGTTTACAAGGTATTAAACCTTGTAAACTACAGGGTAGTTTCAGGGTATTTACAATGTTCCTACAGGATACCTACTGGCCTTCTACAAGCAACTTAAGGGCTCGACACACAGGAGCTGATGTCGCTCCCTCTCCATTAATTTCCCATAGCACTTGTGGGATTGCTTGCCCTCTAAGTGGCCAGTGAAAGTCATGCATGTGAAATTTCGAGCACGTAGATATGAACAGATGGGCTTGTGACATGACACAAGAAAATTGAAAAATGTTTAACTTTTCGCGCCGCCGTTACTGTCATGCCCTGGGTGTGGGGTTTCGAATTTTAAAGTTTAGGAATTCTCTCCTAAACTGTAAGATTTATGTCAAACATTTTGGGTTTTCTTCCACAAGCTTCTCACAACTAGTTTGCTGGAGTTCTGGCCAATTCCTCCAGCCAGAACTGGCATAACTGAGTCAAGTTTGTAGGCTGCCTCACTCACACATGCCTTATCAGGTCTGCCCTCAAATTCTCTCAAGGATTGAGATCAGGGATTTGTGATGGCCATGCCTAAACATTGACTTTGCTGTCCTTAAGCCACTTGGTAGCTAATTTACCACTATGATTAGAGTGATTGATTTGGAAGACCAATTTGTACTGAAACCTTAACTTGCTGTCTGATGTCTTAAGAATATTGCTTCTGTAATCACACATAAGGTTCTTTCCTCATGATGCTATTGATTCTGTGCGAAGTGCACCAGTCCCTCCTGCAGCAAAATACCCACATAACATAATGCTTCCACCTCTGTAGTTCACAGTTGGGATGGTGTTCTCATGCTTGGGAGCTTTCCACCTTTTTCCTCAAAAATCTAACACTAGTCAGTCTGACCAAACAGACTACATAACATGTCTCTAGAAAGTGAGACCTTCTTCACTGCAATCTGGCTTTTTGGAGTGATGGCTTCTACCTCTCCGAGCAGCCTTTCAGCTCATGTCTGATGATTTCATTTGATTTTAAAATGAAAACACAAGGTAGCAGTGTGTTTGACATGTTGCCTTAAAATACATAATCATGTGTCTCTCCGTTTACCTCAATAGGACTCAACATCAGAGTTTTCCCAAATTGTTTCAAGGCTTTGTAATGCTAGCATACACTATGTGAACTTCTGAATTTAAGGAAAGGTGTACAAATTCTCCAAAAACATCTTCTTTCTCATAATTTTGACAATCCTATAAAAACAGGGAAGGTTTAGTCTGATTTAATGTCAGACAGTAAGGAAAAAAAGGTTAATGTGTCTTTCATTGCAGCGGACTTGGTTTCAACTGTTCTTTTCTCTTAAGGAAACAACATGTCGCCGTTTAAACGCTGAGGTCAAACAAATCAAAAGTAATGCTTGTAAACGGTAAACGTCCAGCACCTTACCAGCATGTACGCTCCAGAGATTGAGCTGTGGAGGATGTGTGCTGCTTAAAAACTGCTGATCCTGATGTAATATTGACAGGCAAGGTCTCTGGGTCTGACACATTAAGGTCATATTACCTATTCTCCCCCCTCACCAGGCTGAACTCCAAATATAGCCTTTCCAATACAGAAGCATGTTGAGGATTAAAAATTCATGGACTTTACAGGACAGCAAGCCACAAAAGGTTTAGGCCAAAAAAAAGTGTTGGAAACCAAACTAAAGACAATCAAGAAAACACGTGTTTACCTGAAATCTTGAAAGCACCCAATGAAATACCTTAAACGAAAACATTATTTATTTATTATTATTTTTCTTAAACCTGTTAGACAATGTTTTATTGAAGTGTCAGGGCAAAATTCAATATATCTTCTTGGCAGCATAAATAATGCATTGCAGGCTCTTAGGGTAAAAAGGAGAGGACATTATAAATATGAAAGATATGAGTTATATTGATGCGGCCGAGCCAGGCTGGCTCTAGTCATCAGCTGGAGAGTTTCTTATGAAACAACAAATGAGTACTCTGTCATCTTCTTGATGGTTTCAACTCAAATTCTAAAGGTAAAATAATTTTTTTCTGCATTTTTTTTTCTCATTATAATATAAATCTATGAGAAAACACCCATGATGATAACATTTAAAAAATATTTCTTCAGTTTTGTTCGACCCATGTGTCCAATTTAGAGTCAAAAATAACACCATATTTCACCTCTTTTCTTTTTCAAAAAGAAAAGAGGAAAAACAAGCTTTTTCTGAAGTATTTTGCAATTCCGACTGAATTCAAAGAAGCGCCTTCGGTGTTTAGCTGTGCTCAGCTGATAATTGTTGCCCGGATCGATGACACTTTGTTGCGCTGCACAGATGATTCCAGTCACAGAAGTAACAAGATGCTTTACTCACGGGAGCACATGCAAAGGCAGATTAATGGCCCACAAACCAGGGCTGGTCACAGAGTCTTTGAGGAAAACATTAACTGCTTGCCTTGAGAATAAGGGAAAGAGATGCTTAAATTTAATGATGCTGCATGAATGTGGCATCCACACAAAAGATTGGTCATCATCAAATTTAAACATCAACATTTAGAGTTACACACCAGCCACTTTCAACCTTATTTTTTTGTCATAATTGTTTTAGATGCTTGTTAACACAAATGGCAAACAAATCAATCATGTGGCAGCAACTCGATGCATTCAGACGTGTTGAAGACCAACTCCTGAGCTTCAGAATACAAAAGAAAGAGGATCCAAGTGTTTTTGAGCATGGTTGTTGGTGCCAGAGCGGTTGGTTTGAGTATTACAGAAAAAGCTGATCTGCTGTGATTTTCAACCTCAACCATGCATCTGATTACCAGAGGAAACTTATCAGTGAGCAAAAGTTGATCTGATGCCCCTCAAGATGGAAATGAATCTTTAGGCTATTTTTCTACTTTTCTGCAGCAGGTCGCTGTGCTCTGCTGTTCAACCAAACTTGTACATAATAGGAAACAACGTATCTGGATAATTTTTATTTATTTTATTTTATTTTTTGCATCACTGTGTGTTTTATGATTACATTTATACCCTCCTCTGTGACAGTGCTACAATTAACAATTATTTTGTTAGCAAATCTACTTAGGAGCTACACGCTGAAAGGCCCCAAATGAGGTGTGCTTATTCTCCAGTAACAATTGTAAATGTTTTTATCCACTGAAAAAAATAAGACGTTACTTAATTTATCTGTTGGAATTATTAAACTCCAAGTTGTTTTACTCTTTGCTTTTTTAAAAACTGAAAAGTTATTGCTTGACAACAGTCCTCTAGATATTTGTTAAGCAAAACAATTTTTTCTGCATTTGTAAAAAATATAACCTCTGAGGCACAGACGTTCAAAGGAAACACATACTGTTTCCTCCTAATTAACTTTTTAAGCACATACTTGAAGCGTGACTGTGACAGTGTTAAGAAAACGTGAGACAAAAGTGGCGTCAGTTGTCACAGCTTCTGCTTCAAAAAGCAGCAGTGGAGCACATGGAAACTCATTGAACAACTTATACGCTTATGCATTGTTTTAAAAAATAACTTTGCTTACTCTAAATGGATACACCAGTAACTTTTAAAATCACAAATCTTGTTTTTAAAAAATGACATCTTCCAAACAGAAACTGGGTATCCAGGTCAGTTCATTGAAATTAAAATATACTTTATTCTTCCTAAAGAGAAATTAAATAATGTTGGAACTCATATCATCCAAGTATCTTCAAAGAGTCATTGTGTATGGTGATGCTGGGGACAGGACAGGAAGGATCTCTGGTAGCAGTCAGTCTTGCAACAAGTCTGAATTGGCCTCTGACTGAAGACTGTTGCTGTGTGACAGTCTTGTGACTGTCATGACATGCTAACAGCTCAATATCTGGGTAGCAGAGACGATATTCCACAGTAACATGTCCTGGATGACACTATCAGTTGTTGACAAGCTATGCTAATCCACCTCATTTGCTCTTGCCGCGCCTCTTTAAGTCTCTGTCTGGCCATATGGTTAGACCACTGGGAAGAGATGTTTGAGTCGGAGACATGATCTTTTCCCCTTATGCTCAATGGAGGAGATGGGTTGAACTTCCTCCTTCTCTGTCTGCTCTGCATCCATAAAGCCTCCTTTTCAACTTCGCTACACATCTTAAAAATTGTCCAAAAGTAAAAAAGGAAGAGAGCCAGAGAGAAGTCCACATTCAGAAAATGTATTTGTGTTTTTTGCCAAATATCTATGTTGAAGTTATATATAGTGTTTAGCTGGATAAATTGTCCAGGGGATGTTAGTTGTGTTGTGGATATGACAAAAATAAGGAGCCAGTAAAAATACGCAAGGTGGGGGATAATTTGTCTTCTTCAGAGCCAGCTTTTTAGTTCTTTGTCATAAGTAATAAAGGTTATTTGAAGCCACACTGTTGGTGTTTAAATAAATATTTTAACATACAATGCAAACCCAGAGGGACAGCAACATTACATTATTTCACAATGCAAAGTTCAAAGTAAAGCTTGAGTTTATGAAAGAAAGAAGAAAATGCCATCCATCGTAAGAATTGGACAGTGAATGAGCTGTAGCTGGGATAACAAGTGGGATTCTTCCAGTGTTCTCTCTCCCTTATATTCAGCCAACAGGGGTTGCACAGAAAAACTCAGCACTCAGACTAAACAACTCTTTGTTCATCCATATGAGAACGTAATCTGAATTTTTCTCTCTTCCACACAGTAGGAATTTGTAATCTGTGGATCAGCAGGAGATCTGATTTGTGTTCTCAACACATTTGGTGTGTTTTGGTGAGATTGGGATTGAACTCAGCAGCTGGTAATCCACCAAAAAAGGATTATGTTTTCTCTGAAAACAGAGACATAATGTTTCTGTTGCCTTTGAAAATGTACTTTTCAAATGCTGTCCTTGGCCAAGGACTTCATCAAGTGTGGAAACAGCAACGGATGCTGGAAGGAAGCAGGAAATAGGAGCCAATAAGTAACCCTTCAAGGCATATAGTCTTTAACTAATTCGGTTTAAGGGACAAAGTTTTTCTCAAAGAAAAAAGAAAACAAAAAAAGGGGAAAAAAAAGATGTGAATACTTTGTGTGGGCACTGAAATCAATAACAACTATTTTGCTTTCAGACAACTTCCAGATACTGACTTTATAAACAAAAAGTTGTGATCAAGTTCTAGGAAAAAGTTACAGATTGAAAATGTACCTGAATGTTTCATTAACTGGCTGACTACAACATATAGTTAGTCCCAAAAACATCAATACCCCTGGACATCTTAGGTTTAATTTAGCCTTTTAGTTTAACCTGTTTAATATGTTTCTTCTGACAGGAAGTAATAACATTTTGGAGCAGCCCAGCCATATTCCTCACTTCTGATAGAGAATCTGCGGAGGGAGCGAAAGAATTGGATGATGGCAAGAAGTCCTTCCAACCAGTGAGCAAACACCTGGTCAGCTATTGTAGGGATTTGAATACTGCAGTGTTAACTGATTTATGGAGGAGTTAAAAGTACTTTTAAACATAGCATTTTTGGGAAAAATAAAAAAAATAAAAAAAATAAAATAAAAATTAAAACAGATCATTGTCTTTCAAGTATATTCTTTTTCACATTTTTTTAATTATCTATTGAACTATGCATCTCACCCTTGCTGTTGGAAACAAACCTCTTGGTTTTAAAAAAAATTTGGAATCTAAATCTGACAGGGATGAATAATGAAGTTGGGACATATCTGTGTGATGTAACGGATAAACAGACTTCAGTGTAAAAGACTTGTAATCCTTTCTTAGTTATATAAATACACCATACTTGTGTACTGCATAATTGTAATTTTCTCATTTCTGATATTAGCAAACGAAATAATAAATTTAAGATTTGATATATGACAGATTTGTTTGTTAATTAAACTTTTTGCAGGATATTTCTCATTATTAATGTCCCACTTTTTAAAAAGTATTGAGCTATTATGGCAGTTTCTCATTGGAATTTTTACGCTGTTACAGTTTTCATTTCCCATAACTACTTCCTCTTTTGTAAAAAAAAAAAAAAAAAAAAAAAAAAACAGTGTATATCTATATATTTACAAGAAAAATGTTGATATGTTTATATATAAAATTTCTTCATCAAAAACAAAGTGGAAACAAAGTTGAACTCCTTATTTGTGTGCACAAACTTGGCAAATAAAGCTGAATTTGATTCTGTATAGTACTAAACTGGAACAACCTAGGGGCAATTTGGTATTGTTTTCTTTTTCCAGGATTTTTTAAAATAAATTCTCCCCTATAACAATACTACAACTAAATATTTCCAGTAGTTATCTCATTTTAAAAAATGTTTTCAACAGCTATTTGTCTCCACATTCTTGTTGCAGCTAGCTTTGCTAACCATAGCTCTGTTTTGCTAGGTATGCTAGCTATGCTAACCAGTAAATATTAGCTTGTAACTATAGAAGGTAGTTAACGTATAGTACAGCGCTCATCATGGGGCTTAATTATCTTTTCACCAATTTCATGGAGCACAGCTCAAAGGAAGAGAAGATTTCCTAGTAACCAGCAGATGATCATGTTTGACTAGTGGGAAGGTGCAGTCCTATTAGCCACAGGTTAAATCAAACACAGTATTTATTTCTTAGGTGACTATGAAATCGAATTGGTTGCACTTAGTTAAATTTAGTTGTTTCAGAATGCAGGGTTACATCACCTAAAGTTCCATGTATGCTTCTATAGCTCTGTTTGCTAACTTTACTACTGTAATGTCTCTGATTAATCTCAGCAGTAGGTGGTTTTACCCATAGCTAAAAGTTTTGTAATTTTCTTACTCTCCAAATGACAATCCTGGAGAAAATCATGCTTCATGTTTTAATTTTCTCTTGTGAGCTATAATTTTTGTAATTTTTTTATGGTAGATAGTTTTCCTCTTATTGTCTTTTTACTTGGGTTCCTTATAAAGTAAAAGTCTTTGCAAATTTCACAGAAAGTTATCTCTAAAATCTGATCAAGTGTTGATTGTTACTCACTGCGGCTGAATAATGGCAGGAGTGAGGGATTCTTACTTTTTCTTTTTCAAAAACACTGATGACATTTTTCAGATAGTCAAAATAAATACTAGCTACTGACTGTCTCATTATTATGCCAAAAAACAAAAGTATGTCATTAAGAAGAGTAACTGGTTTCTTTCTACATCTACCTAAACCACCCTCCATGCAACTGAACTTGGAGCTGACTCATTGCCATTGTATTCTCCACTTGTCAGGATCTCTGAGCACCTCTGAAAGGCTTTTTTCCCAAGCTATTTCACTGTTCTCTCTTCAGCATTCTTTGAGATTACAACAGGCAGATGCCGAACGCCCCACGGGATTTTAATTTCTGAAGCAGAACAACAGAAATGTCAGTACATTGGCTCTGGGCCCCATGTCCAAGAAAAATCAAAGCCTTGAATGTTTCTTGTAGTCCAACCTTGGGATAAGTATGTATCTTCAGACCCAGGCAGGGTTACCTCAAGATCATAGAAATCTTTTGTTGTGAGTAATTGCATGAGCTCTGTGTTGAATGGAGAGAATAAAGCACTATTAGCTGTTTGAATACAAAGGTATTCAAACCACTAATCTGAAATATTTTAATGTGTTTTATTGGAATTCAGTTTGTAATGGATAAAATTAAAGTTTCACTGTGACAGAGTTACAGTTTAAAAATGTGATTTGCATGTGTCTTTAGCCCCCTCTATCCAGTCAAAGTTGAAGTTTTTAGACTACATGCAAAACACAATGTGTAGCACCCTAGAAACATCATCCCCACAGAGAGACATGTTGGTGGCAAAATCATGCTGTGGGAATGTTTCTCTTCAACAGAGATAGGGAAGCTACTCATAATCAATGAGAAGATGGATGGAGCTAAATGCAGGACAATCCAAGAAGAAAACCTGATAGAAGCTGCAAAAGATTTGAGACTGGGCAAATATTCTACAAGCTTAAGGTGTGTTTCTGCCGCACCTTACCTGATACATACATTTACATCATTAGCAGGACTCTGTCAAACTTGGTTGCATGCAGAGGAGGTAATTCAACCATTTGATATTAGTGCATTGGACAAGGGACACATCTAAAAGTTGACCCTGAAAGAACTAACATTTCAGACCCTTGGTTAAATGAATTTTAATGGGTTACTGAGTGCCGCTGTGGTCAGCAAAGAACACGAAACTGAGGCCACAATTCACACAGATGAAAAAACTAGACAATAACCAGTTGGGAAACAGTATTTGATTCAGTGAATCACAACTCCAGCATTCAATTCATAGGGTCAGAATTTGATGTAAACAACACTAAAGCCTGGAACCAAACTGCCTTTAGCAACAGTTCAGGCTGGTGCGGATAGTGTAATGCTGTGAGGGATATTTTCTTGGCAGTCTTTATCAATATAGCATTATTTAAACACCACAGCCTAACTGAGATATGTTAATGACCATGTTCATCCCTTTGGACCACCATGTACACATCTTCTGTTAGCTATTTTAAGACAATTACAAGAAGCCTATTTGTTCACTGTACTGTAGTGGCCCACATAGGGACCAGATCTGAGTCTAAAAGAGCACCTTCGGGATGTGGTGGAACAGGAGATTCACTTAATGGACTCTGTGATGCTGTTAATATAGATTACAATCTCTGAGGAATGTTTCTGACACCTTTTTGGATCTGTGCTGCAAATAATTAAGGCAGCTCTGGATACAACATCTCACCTAGTACAAGCAATGTGTACCTAACAAAGAGTCCAAAAGAATCCCTCTGAATCAAAACTCTGAATGCATTTGATCAAACCTTGGGATAATCTGAAATACTGAGTAGAGTTACCTCCCGATCATAGAAATCTTTTGTTTGCAGCACATTTCTATTGTTATGTTAAGATAGCACTGAGAAGAGGTTTTTGGATTTCAGAGTGTTTGTGTTGAACCACAGGACGACCTCTGGAGCATTTTATCTGGCCGTGCAACCTGGCCGGATGGCATTCTCTTTGCATACCGTCCTTGTGACTGGCCACTTGGCATAAAGCCCAGGGATAGCTGGCTCACTCTGCAACAGAATCCCCCCTCCCACCCCCTTAATTCCCATCTTTACCCTTCTCTCTCTCTCTTTCTCCCTCCCTGTGATTGGCCACTTGCCTAAAGACAACTGCAGAGCTTTGTGTGGCCTACGGGTCTCTTTATACTGTTTTCACGGCCGTGGCTGGTAGGGAGACATTGCCATGATAGCTATAGACAACCCCACAATTATACAGCATTGTCAGTAAGTCACAGCGACGTGGCTTTTTGCAATGCATGAGCCAACTATCAGCAGTGACTTACCGAGACACCGGTGTAATTCAATTGCAGGGATGGCCTTGGGTGGTGCAGAATCAGGGGGACATACAACAGCTTATTATCCACCTCTCCAACTGTCTATCAAACTGATGGCTCACTCTTAGTGGCATCTCATTGACATTGTGTTGAATGTCCTGTGTCTGCCCTGCTTAATTGAACACAGAATTACCCAATTTGGACACGCTTAGCAGAATGGAGCTTAACGAACGCAGAAAATGGAAGATGAGATCGGCGCTGACCTCTGGAACACACTCGGTACACAGAGAGCAAGTGGTGGCTGTCACAGAGATTATCTAAAGAGTTGGGCTGAACGATTTTCCAAATGTGACAAATGACAGTGTCCAGCTCAACTCTTGTCTCTTCACTTTTAATGGTTTTCACATATTTAAAATGGCTCTGATGGCATTTAATTTCAAGTGTAGATGGTTTTCCACAGCTTGATGCAATGGAAGTTCAAACAAATCATCAGTTTATTCTTAATCAAGGACAAAACAAGGACTGATTAGAAGACAGGTTAGAAGACCTAATCATCAGTAATACAGATCCATGAATTGGTAATTTTATCAACATAAAAAGGTATGAAAGTGTTCACTGGCTTAATAGGTCTCCAGTAACTGTCAAAAGTTTATACATCCCCTGTTTTTTTGGGATGCAAACAAATATAACCAAGATACAGTGGACCTCAGTATCTGCAGAGGTTAAGGACCACAACTGCCCACAAACAGCTGCAATCCACAAATGCTTATGACCCCCACTAAACATGCTTATATCTGCCTATTTTAATAGTTCAAACACCAAATATACCTAAATTTGCATTAATATAGAGTGGAAACCATCTTGGCACTACCGCTAAAGCTATGATCTACAGTCTTCCTTATCTCCGCTCTTTGGGGTACAGCCAATCAGCATCATTTAAAATAAATTGCGCTCCTGGATTGGCTGCTTTGCAAATGCCATCAAATAGCATGTCAAGTAGCGTTGCACCGAGGTATTTCACCTTCACAAGCTGTGTTTTCTTTCAAATATTTTAGATATACTCTACAAAAACAACCTGCAAATAGGCAGATTTTTCATGAATAATTAAAAGTTACGTTCCACAAAAAACCTTGTTAAAAAAATCAATCGGATGGATTTGTGTGGGTTCATGTGGATGAAAAATTTTCTGAGACTGATCCTGTGTGTGCATTGTTTTTTTTAAACAACGTGGCAGAGATATTTGTTTTTATGATACCCAGCTACATGTGTACAAGGCCTCAGTTTTGTTTTCAGTTGTCTTGAGTTCATGCCTCTTATCACTTAAAATAGACCTAATTAATCATAAATTAAGTTCAACTGTCCCAGTAGAATTTTTTTATGCTGCATCCTTAAATGAAAGTCACAGTTTGCTGTTACAAATTATAAAAATAATTTTAATGGACAAAGGTATTCACAAAATTATCTAAACCATGGCGTAGTAAACACAGTCATCAATAATTAGAGGAACTTTGTTAACAGTGACATTGTAAAAACGGGAAATTAATCCAAAACATATTAAATAATAAATAATAGAAACTGGTCAGTAAGGCTGCCTAGAGGCTGACAGCAACATTACAAGGAGCTGAATGAAAATTTAAATTTAGTACCAGTTGATTTCTACATGAGAGAAAAGTCAGAGGTCGTCACCAAATATCTGAACTTAAGGTTAAGATAGCAAGACAGAACTCTTTCCCTGACAAGGAAACATTCAGGGCAAGATAAAGTCTAACAAACCTGGGATGCTCACGGATCTCTGTCAAAGAAGACTAAATGCTGAATTTGATTCAAACTGCTTTAGCAAAGCACCACATTACGACTTATGTTGCCAGTTTATTCTACCTTTTCATGGTTTTTTTTTTCAGTTGAGCTGTACAGAGTAAATGTTACATTATGTCTGGAGAAAGTTCTTCAAATGATTGATCATAGTCCAATTTTTATGACACAAAATCTGTCTGTTTACTAGAAGTGTGAAGACTTTTTACAGCAATACAGTCATTAGCTGCATTTCCATTACAAAGGTGCACAAATCTTTGTCAATTTTCTCCTAATGTCAAAAAAAACACAATTTCGCAATTACAGTGTTTCTAGTAAATAAGAAATGAAATTAAAATCAAATGTGAATAAGCTTGTTCACACGATAAGTCATTAAAAACATGCCGTACAAGGATCCTCCAACTACTTCCTGTTGTCATCTTCTTCATAGTTTGCGCTCGTGGCAACAACTGGTTGTTAATCATGTGACTCATGTGACGCAAAAAAAAGTGTTTACAGTGCAGTTTTGCGAAACAAACCAATTTTGATTCTTCTTTTTCTCGAAAAGGAGAAATTTTTTTAAAAATGGCGTATTTCCATTCAGTGAATTTATTTCTGTTAATTCAAATTGCGCAGTTTTATATTTTAATAGTTTTCAACATCAGAAATCCAGGCATTACCCTCTAAGTTTTTGAGTTGGATGGATGAATATTTTTGGCAATCAGTTATCTTTTTCCCTTTTTATATTATCCAGACAAAAAAATACTGAAATCAAATTCCAGACTTTTGTGGTCTGTTTAGGAACTTAATATTATCATTTTCATTTTCACATAATTTTTTAGATTTACTGTATGTTTTAACCCCCCTTCAGCTTTCTGGGCTGTTGTGTTTTCATTAAAACACTAGCGCTGCAGCCATGTGCTAATTTCAGCTAAAACCTCAGTTTTCTCATTATTGGGTACATACCCAGGTTCCTACAAATCTCTTCTATTAAAATCACACATTAAGGGCTCCAACACAAACATCTGCTTTATTAAGAAATCAAATTTTCTTTGTTGACCAATGGAGCCTTAATCATAAACCATTGAAGAGTCTTAATTTAAGCAGTAGAGCCGTAAAGGAGAGAAAGAACCCAAAGCAACCAATATCAAATGTCTACATTGGTGAACTCACCAGTTCAGGGGGTGAGTTTTGGGAGACCTCTTCTATATATTTGAAGGTTTTGATGTAAAGCACACATAATGGACACTTTTTAGCAGGTTTTCTTGTCTGGATGAGAACATAAGACTAAATAACAGTCAAAAATAGACAGTATTTGTTTAGAAAGAAAATTAATCTGATTGTAAAATACCACAGAAAACCAAATTTACCAGAGATCTTATGAAACAATGCCACTTTGCTCCATCTGCATCATATACATACTACCCCAGTTGACAAAACATTCGCCATTCTCTTGTGTATATGTAGTATAACACATCAAATCCATCATAAATTAGACATTCAACTGGGGCTCTCATGTTCTACCAAAGAATATTTGGACAACAGATTAAAATCCATACAGATTCAGGTTTCCTGATGTCTACTGCACTTTTGTGGAAAAATGTAAAAAGCGAAGCCTGGAGGCATTTTGAAAGGCCTGGAGACATGGATGAAAACAGTCAAACTGTTCCCTGCTGACATTTCTATATTTACTACAGCCCATAATTTCCTGAGCACAGTTTGGTTTGAATGTGCGACTTTTCCAGGGTGTACCCTGTTTTTCACTCAATGGCTGCTGAAGATAGAAAGATCCTACAAGAATAAGCGGGTATAGCTGGATAGATGGATGTTTTGAGTGCATGTACCACTATTCAAAGGAAATGCTAAAGGCCAGGCTACCCATGCAGGGTACATCCATGAACCCCATCAAGTCACTGTCTGCAACACCATCTCTCTACTGCTTATGTCACTTCTGCCCTCTTGTGCCCGTCCTTGACAAATCAGCTAATTGAGAAATGAATCATTTAGGTACCCATCACTGGTCATCATGTGAACCAAATAAAACACAAAGTGTGTTTGTGTCACTCAGATAACAGGCAGCTCAGTTTTAGCAAATGGATTGACTGCAGAGTCACATCAAAGACAACACACCTTTATAAGAAATCTTGTGTTTGGTTGAAGACCTGGAAAGTAGATCACATATTATGATACAAGAGAAGTAAACAGTGAGCTGAAAGATGCTGAAACTATCCACTGATATGATTTGATGACCGCTGTCTGTTTGCTGTACCTTCATTGCTTTCTAAATTTTATCACATGTAGTGCCGCTTTGAATCAGTTCAAACATTTGGTAAATTCAGTCAAATGTAAATCAGTTAAGAGGAGGTTTTTTCCTCATGAATCTTTGATCAATATGAATAATTAATGATTCTTATTTTTCACATCGCTCATGCTGTGTGACTGGAATTAAACAGGCTTTGCATGTAATATGTGGTATTTTTCATCATTTTAAGCTGAGCCTGGATTACAGGTTTTCTACTTATTTGTGTGTCATCTTAATGACTGTAAATCCAGATAGCTGGCATTTAATTTCTTTATTTGAAGTTTTAGTTTTGTAAAACTTTGTGGAAGTGAAAAGAAAACATCTCTACATTTAAGTGTGTGCTAAACCAACAAAAGCCTGTTTGATTTATAAGGTCTCTGCTGCCCTCTATCGACTGCTTACTGCCTCCCAAATGTGTCTATACAAGGTAAAAGGTTTGATCTGTACACTACAGCATAAGATTTTCTAAATATTTCCATCTGATTTCAGGATGATTCAAAGTACTATGTTGCATATCTGTTTTGTATTTCTGCCTTTTTCCAAGCATGATTCCAAAAGGTTTCCCTAGTCTTAGACTACAAGTCGATTAGACCTCATTCCAAAGCATAAGGTTGATGTCAGTTGATATGGAGAGACAGGATATTTTTCTCAATATTTCCTGGAAACAAAACAGAATTACTTTTGTATAGATGTTAGCAAAATGTGAACAAATCTGTTTTATGCACTACAAAACATTTGGATTTTGTGAAACATCTTAGATAAATGTAACTAATACCACAGTTTTTTTTTTGTTTTTTTTTTGTTTATTTTTTTCATATTGTGAAAAAAGCAGCTATGTAAATCACTGAACTAGTTCTAAATTCAGTTCAGCTAAGCTAACAGGAACTGTTTAATGTTTATAGTTCAGGACCTAAATATTCTGAAATAAGTTCATGGCTTCAGACTGAAATAGTTCTCATTCATTTATAATATTTTTTAGGTATGGGTCACAAGATCATTCATAAATTAGTACATTAATTACACAATTGCCATTCTTTCCTATTTCTTTTGCTTACATAAGATTATTTTGTAATGGCTTTTGCCATCAGAAAAAAACAAACAAACAAACAAAAAAAAAAACAATTGTCCATTCAGGCTACAATTGCAGTTTGTAGTTTTGCCTTTTAAACTGTTACTGCTCAGTCAAAAACACACAGAAGCTAAGAATAAATAACTGCCACATAATAAAGTTGACATTTCCTGAGACAAAATAGCAGAAGCAGTCACTAATTAAACATTTTTTGATGATTCTACAGCTATAAAATCAAAATAAATTCAGGTAGCTTATATATAATTTTGGACAGCGAGTTCAGTGCCACAACAATTCTGTTTAATAAATGTTTGATGCTGTTTAGTTGACAAAATCATCAGTCATGCAAATTAAAAGACATCTGTGCTGTTCTTTTGACTACTTATCTGTAAGATGGTCTGTGAAATTCTAAGTTTAAGCTTATCTGCTGATGTTTGCTCTATACCCTGCCCATAAATAAAAAAAATGGGGTCAAAAAACAAATAAATTTAAAATAGTAGATTTAATAGTGAGGGCCCAAGACAAACCTTAAAAGTCATAGTCAACTTTAAAATGAGGGAAGACACACAGGTCCATAAAAATGGCCCAAATGTGAACAAAGAGCTGAACTTCATCTCTGCTGCCCACATGTTTCCACACACAGCACTCAGCACTCACTCAGCAGTCACTCACCGTTCACCTTGAGGGAAAATAGTGCTACTCTTTCAGGATGAAATAGCCAAAGTTTGCCCATAAAAACAAACCCAAAAATAGAACTGCATTAAATAAAACCAGTATGAGTTGCCTGCTCTTCCAGTTCATCAGGTAAAAAACGTCATAGCTCAGTTCAAAGTTCTCAAAAATGTGAGATCCTTACATTCATGCACAACAGCGACTGTGGAATCAACGGGTTGACAAAAAGGTTATGCGATCACTCCATATGTATATTAAAAGGTATTGTCAGGAGTAAAACTCATGGAATACGTGATGCTGATGAAAAAGTTGTGGAATCACTAAACGTAGTTGTATTCTATAGTTATGTTTCATACCCAAGAATGTTGGTAATGAAAAAAAAAAAACATGAGTAAGAAATAAATTACAAAATGACAAGTATCTGTCACAGCTTCAAACCAAATGGGGAAATCATAAAAGAGAACTATCCAAATGGAGAAAATGGAAAACCAGATGTCAAGAAAATAGAAAATGCACAGAAAAAAAATGAAAGAAAGTTTGTAAGAAACTGGCCAGAATAAAAAGCAACACTAAAAACATTACCTCCTAAACAGTGGATAAAAAAGGTTCCAGCAGTCATAGATGAAGCCTAAACTACATTGACCAAGATCATAATGCTCAAACGTTTGTTTGGTGCCATGACAATGATTTGTGGCTGGAAAAAAACGACTCCATGTCCAGGAAAGGATGGACAGTCATGAACTGTTCAAGAAATGAACATCTGGACATTACAACTTTGACTTTTCTGGTTCATTTGTTGCTACAGAGTAAAAAGTGTTTAAATGTTCTCTCAGGAAACCCAGATCAAGTCAATGAAATTACTAGAAAGCAGTCTTGGACTCATTCCAACTTAGAAGTTAAACTGAAAATTAAAAAAACAGGTTTTGATTGCCTCAATGAATTTCACCTGAGCAGATGCAACAGTATTAATAATTAGGATAGTTTTTGGTTCTTGATTTCATCCTCTCTCCCCCCCCTCTACTTCATCTAAAGAGAAAAAGCTTTGCACTGGAGTAGTTCAGAGCCTAGTGTGAAGCGGACAGGATGAGAGTTAGCCCCTCTAAAGGAGAAACCACATTTGGACCCAAGGTGGGTCTCTGTGATTGACGTGCATCAGTTGGAATTTTTAACATGCCTTAGATATCTTTTGCTAAAGTGCTTCTGAACAGGACAGGTTTAAAAGGGATTGGTGGGTCATGAAGTGTTGGGTAATGACCGGATACCATCAGTGTGGGATGATTAATAGAAACAATCTTTTTTGCTTCAAGTCTGAGGCCATATTTCTCTAAAAGGAGTCGAGCTTTGCCCTAAGAGGAGGGAGTTTAATATCTGGGTGGCTTAGTCTCAGTTGGTGCTAAGATGTAGTATAAGACAGACAAACAACTTGGGGCTTTGTCTTAAATAAGGTGGGCACAGCTTAGGTGTGTTATAAAGAGAGAACTTCCAGAGGTTTACATCCTGCAGGGAGGGTCTGGCCCACCAAAGCCACCATACATCCCTTCTGGCCCAGGAAGGCCTTGGGATATGCTAGAAAAAGCTGGGGAATGCTGTTGGGGGTAATTAGAGTTAATCATCTCTACAATGACGTATCTGCATCTGTTTCAAGTTGTTTGTAATTACCTGACTGAATAATGACCTTTCGTTTGATTTTAATGAAAACAGTTGGTTCCAAATATTGGTTTTGTTCAGATTAGGGGATGAAACTGAAAAAATTCAGTCCTTTTCTTCGCCAGAAGCTGGCTTTCAAGAGCTGAAAAAAATCAGCCACTCATTAAAGCTGTGCAAAGAATCCTTACTTAGGTTGAATATCATTCATATATGAAGTAGATTGAGTCCAGGAATAAATTTATTACAGTATTTTTACATGTTGGGTGTCTTTATGTCCACTTGATGGAGCCAAATACTAGCGAAAGAGGTCTTTATTTTGAGCATGTTTGTATCAGACTAATAAAAACTGGCTTGTGATTGGTTCTCCCTCTTCAAATCAGCCAATGACTAAAAGACTCAACATAAACCATCCAAGAACGTCATGAGACTGGATCATCTTTAAAATTAAGACAAGCACATGTGAACCTGGATTTTCCTGTCTTAAATACACCAAAAAGAGACGAAAAGCTTGTATGAGTTCCTATATTCACCTCAACAAAGACAGCATTTACTGTTTCTGAACAGCAATCATATCCCCACCCTCCTTAAAAGAATCCTCCAGATGGGTCTTGAAATCTGCAACAATTTGTTTGGTCATTAAGATGCCTATTCAGAACTGCTTTTGCCTCGTAATTATAACAAACTAGGCAGCGTGCCATGTCACTGATGCATTCCCTTGTACGCAGAAGTAATTTTCTTTTCCTAAGGGGGAAAGACGCTGCTGTGTGTTCTTTAATGTTCAGCCCACGTCTGGAACTCGCAGTTACAAGAGTGCTGAAATTATTTCAAACACATGGAAGATTGCCTGTACAACAAAGCTGCTCGGAGCTGGGGTTTCTACACTCATAAATTTATCTCAGTCGTTATTTGACCAAAGAATGTTAATGCTTTATGGTTTTGCTCAGGTGAGAGGAGCACATGAGTTATTGTAGTTGCATGAAACAAGGTGGCTGTTATTGCGAGAGCCCCGGATTGAACTAATCTTTGGGCATGAATGAAAGAGGTTCTAAATACAAATGCACTAATCACAGGTTTGACCTGCTGATACCAATTTTTACAATTTCATTCAATGCTACACTGCTTTTTGGGCTTTTAACAATGCATTTGAACCATTTTTTTGGGGGGGGGGTCAACATAACATACAGTCGAGATCAAATATTTACATACACCGAAGAAAACGACACATACACATTTTTTCTTACTGTCTGTAGTTAAATCTGACTAACATTCTTTTGTTTTAGATCAGTTAGAATGACCTAAATTACTGCTCTTTGCTAAGTGCCAGAAAACATAGTGAGAATTTTTTTTAGACTTTCTTTGAAGTTTACATACATTTGGTCAGTATCAGGGATAATTGTCTTTTTAACTGTGTTGTGCCACAATAGGAGTGTAGTTTTGGCTATGAATAACTATAATAAATACTTAGGTCAATTATTAATAAAACTAGTAACTAAGATCAAAATTACCAAGTGGGAGCACCACCTGATTATCAGGAAAATAATAGCAAATAGTTCAGTCTGTTACTGTCTATAAATACCTGCCTGATAAGGCTTAGGTTTTAAAATAATAGATGAAGGCATAAATCCAGCACTGATGTTATCTGAACAGCAGGGTACTTCATGTGTATGTTTTAAATACAGACCCCTCTCTCCAATATACAAGAGTTTATCAACAAAAAAAATTCAACTTTACAGTTAAACACTTTCATCAACAAACTCGCTATGCTAATAACACTCAATTAAGCCTCTGAGAAAAAAAATAAAAGAATGATAAAACCTAAACCAGTAAAAGTAAAAACAGTAAAATATAAAACTAGATTAAATAGAACCAATAAAATGATGTGATGATGTCACAGTCCAGTATGAATATGCATGCACTGAAACTCCCATAACTTTTGGGACAATGTTCTATTGACTGATGGGACAAGAGTAGAAATATTTAGTTTTTTGGTCATATTGGATCTTGGGTAAAACTAATTTCAGGAAAAAAAATTGTACACACAAACATGGTGGTGGCAGTGTGATGGGCTGGAACTTGGATGACTGTTCGCAATTGATGGTACCACAAATTCTCCTCTCTTTCACAAAATCATAAAGGAGGTTGTCCAACCATCAGTCTGTGGCCTTAAGTTCATGGCCATTTGTGTTATGCAGCAGACGCATTAATCCAAAGCACACCACCAAGTATAATCCTCAATAACTCAAACAAGAGAACAAAAGAGGCTTTGGAGAGGCCTAGTCAAAGTTTGGACATCAATCGCATAAAGATGCCGTGAAATTACTTCAAACTGGCTGTTCATGGTATAAATTCCTCCAAAGTGGCTGAATTAATTCTGCAGAGAACTGGCAATGAGGAAAATCCTTATCACAAACACTGGATGGCAGCTGTTGTCACCAAGGCTGGAGCAACCAGTTATTAGAATCAGGACCAGTTTGTTTACATAGCTTTTTTTTTCTGATAAATTAAATGATCACTTTCATTTTTTATTTTTTTTTTTATTTCAAAATTAGTTTTGATTATCTGAAATGTTTGAATGTGATTAAACAAAGCAAAAACAGAAGAAATCTGTAAGAGAGGAAATACTTCTTCACTCATTGAGTCAAAAAGCTCCCTCTAGAGGTTAGGATGGGTGATTAGAAAACAAAAAAAGAAAGAACCGGTGAGAGCTTATTTGCTTATGTTATCTGGATGTGCTGGAGGTTTTCCAAGAGCAGCTGTAATTATGAGCACATATTTTTCTAATAACACATTTTCCACAACGCATTTCTGAAGTGCACCTGTATCGACACATTGGGTATTTCGAATGCTAAAGGTCAGTTAATGGAAAAATCTATTCTGCCCTCAAGTGGGGTGGCCGAGGCTGCAGTTATGTAATCAGAGCATGTTAAAAATAATGACTTTTTGGTTACAGTTTAGCCACATTAAGCTGATATGCAGGGAATATGAGAAATTGGCTGCCCTGGGTATCAGCTTGGAACTTGTTTGTTCAAGAAATTACTATTATAAAAATGCAGGCGAGGGGGAACAAGGAAAGAAAAAAGCCTCAGGCAGTTCTCTGCTGCTGTCACATCTCGTCTGCATACCAATATTTCACCTGCATTATTGATTGCACTACTTTGTGTCTTTTAGTCTTTTTTTTTTTTCTTCCAGCCACAATAGACCCATAAGAAACATCATGCATTATGAAACATGACATGAGGCCTGTTTTGTACAAACATTGCAAGGGATTGGGGGGGGGGGGGCAAAAAACATTCTGGAAAATTGAAGTCTGGAGTTGTGACATCAGCCTTGTATCTGCCGTCTAAAGCAAAGCCGTGCACAAACAATCTTAAATGGAGATTTAGCGCTTTGGAATTGATACCAGGTGTATCTTTGCAAACGCAGATACACCTTCAGGATGTTGGTGCTGCTACTATTTTAAGCAATAATGGGTCAATAAAGAACTCACACTGCCACTGAATCTTTTACTTGCGTCTAGGCAACACGACTCAGCCATGCTGGATACGCTGAGATTTTTAATAAGAGCTGATGGCTCTCTGTCAGGTGAAAATCTTCCCTAATTTGCACAAGGTACTGGGCCTCTTTTTATATTCCCTCCACCACTCCATCTTTTCTTGTATTGTGATAGCCTGTTATGGATGACCCAGTATGAGAGTCTGACAGTATGATAACTAAGTGCTCCTCCAATAAAGTTACACCTAAAATAATTCAACTCACACTTCAAATTAGATTTATTGGCAGCATTTTTAAACCAGCAGCTGCAAAATTTGCAATAAATGAATCAGACAAGAAGGACTTAAAAACCTCAACACAACTAATATTCCAAGTTGTTTCTCCTAATTAAATAGAAAATGCCACGCATAATGACTACTGCACCCTCTGAAATGTTTAACCCCTGCATGACAACCATCTTCACTATTTAGTAGAGCACTCTTTTGCGGTTATAATCTGCTGCATATGTGACGCATAGCCAGACACAAGTCTCTTGGCAGCTAATCTTCTTGGGTTTGTATAGTGTAACTGCCGGTTTCAAATCCCACCAGAGATTTTCAGTAGAGTTCAAGTCAGGGAACTTCAATGGCTATGCTAGCATTTCGAGGACTTCTGGATCAGTGGCCTATTTGAAGGTCTAATATTTTCCTCCTTACAGACTGCTGGACATTTTCTAACACAACTTTGCCTAATCTTGATTGAAGCCATCCTGCCCTTTATCTGTTGCAAGTTTTTAGTACCATAGAAGGCAAAGCAGTACCAGAACATAACAGTGTTGCCTCTTTGCTGCAATATAGGCATCTCTGTCTTTTCAGCATATGCTTCATTTATCCTCCTCCAGACACAATGGTGATGCATTGCCCCAAAGAGTTTCAGATTTGTTTCATGGCCCTACAAAGCAGTGGCAGGTCTTTTCCAGTCAGTTTAGATCAGGGGTTTGCAACTCCAGGCCACGAGTGCCACTGTCCTGTAACCTTTGGTCTGAATATGTGCTCCAACACACATGAATCAAATAATTGGTGAATCACCAGGCCTTTTCAAAACTTGCCGACATACCAAGGACATAATTCAACCTTTTGATTCAGGTGTGTTGGAGCAGGAATGCATCTAAAAGTTGCAGGGCAGGAGATGCAGGGTTTCTGAACATTGCTGATAGCTTCCTCTTACTGCCACCAGATGGTGTAGCCACTCCCCCTTTAACTTTCACACATAAGTCCACCATTACACAACCTTTTGAAGAAGGTTTTTCCTGTTTAATATTTGGACATTTAGTTTGGTGTTCCCAACTATTGAAGTTAGACAAAGCCATGGTGAGATCCAAAGAAATGTTCTAGCCCTTCAGAAAGAGGTTTATGATTCCAGGACAGGTTTTAAAGAGGTCTCAAAAGAATTTGAAATCAGCCAGTCCATAGAACAGAAAATTTTCCTACAAGTAGTAGTCTGCCAATAAGCTAAAAGAGGTCTCCAAAAGCCCCAAAATGTTATCATGGGACCCACATCAGGCTGACGCTGCTGTTGATATAGTGGTTGCTTATACAATCAGAAAGGGACAACAGTTGACCCTTGGCATTTGCGGGGGTTAGGGACCACATCAAATAGTGAAATTCCACAAACACTTGAGATCCCCTCTATAAAAATGCTTATAACTGCCTATTTCAATTGCTCAAACACCAAATATACTTTAATATGCATTAATACCACTACTGCAGAAGTTAATGTCTACGGTCTTCCTTATCTCAGCACTTGGGGGTACAGCCAGTCAGTGCCAAGGATAATAAATCATGCTTCTGGATTGACTGCTTTTGCAAATGTCAAATGTCTTGCACCAAGATATTTCAGCTTCCCAAGCTGCATGTTTTAAATTGGCAAGGGTCCTGTCCAGATACTTTAACCTTTTGCTCTCCAAGAAAAACCTGCAGTCTAAACAGAACAGACACAAAATCCAAAACTTCTGGAATAATGTCACAGATTGAAATTGATTTTGTTTTTTTGAACAGAGACATATTTGTAAATAAAAATCAAGCACAGAATTCCAGGTCAAGAGCCTCATATCAGCTGTAAAATATGGAGGTCACAGTGTAATGGTTTGGGGATGTTTTGCTGTAGTGGTACCCAGCCAGCTCACACTCATTCCACCATTTATCAGAGCATGCTTGAGAATAATGTGAGACTATTCAAAAACACACACACACAAAAAAAATAATTCTGAAGCAGAACTTTACTCTGCAATATGACAATGACCCACATAATACCAGTAAACCCACCAAGGACTGGCTGAGAATGAGGAAATGGAGACTTCTGGCTTGATTCAAAGCTTTAGAAACAGGCTGTACATGAAAGAACCCCCTCAAGTGGGACAAACTTTCTTCAGACTGATGTCAGAGACTGATAGATGGCTAGAAGCATCTCACTGAAGTTATTTCAGCTAAAGGGGGTAGTAGTAGCTACAAGGGAGGATGCCCTTTCTCTTTTGCTTTGGTAGAAAATACCTTTCTCTTGATATTTTGTAGGTACATTTTTGTTCTTTAAGAAATAAAACAGTATTTTATTTCCAGATATAAATAACAAAAAATAAGGTTAGTCATGAAATGAATGTTTAATAGGGTGCACATCTCTTTTTGTTTCCTTTTCACTGACTGTGCATGGTAATCATCTCTTCTCTGAGATTGTTGGACAAATCTCTGCATGCTCCCATATTTTTAACATGCTATGAAACGTCACAATTAACAGTTCAGGTTCTTGAGGTGTTACATCAGTTTTTTTTATAAATCCAACTGTATAACCGGTTGACTGAACATCATTTGAAAGGCAGTCTAATCCTGACAAAACAGACACATATTCACTGGCTTGGATACGCCACACAATCAACCACAGAGCAATTTTTGCGAAAGTGATCCAAACTGCTTCTCCATCGGACTTCCCAGGTGCTCCTGTGTAACAAACCATTTGTTGTGTCAAGTTACTGGGTAATCCCAGAACTCCCTACAGGTTGTCAGCATGTGAGTTTAACCCAGAGCCCTGGAGGTAGCCATGACTGCACACTGTCACTCACAGGAAAATAAAAAATGTATTTTTTTTCTAGAAAACCAGTAAATCAGCATATGGTTTAGTATCCAGCTCTGCTGTTAATGCAATATTTCATTTGACATGCAAACCTCCTTCCTACATCAAATTGGAGATGTTCCCTGGAAGCACCCAGTCTCATAGAGAGGGTACAGATTATCTACATTGAAAGCCAACAAACACCCCAAGGGGAGCAGATGCCCTCTTCATATGTTCAGGTTTCAGCTCAGGTCAGGGGTGTGTCGGCTCACAAAACAGGCTGTAACTCTGCTGAAATAACGATGCAAGGCCAAGCTTTTCTTCCAAGGCAAATACATCACAGTAAGGCAAATCAAATGAAGAACATTTCCCTAAATGCATCCCACTGGACATGTAGTAAAGCTCTTCTTTCTGGGTTGACTGCCAAATTATGGAGGGCAATGGTTAACATTCACTGACTTGCACACTGCAAGTTAATTATAGATCACAAGTTCCTCGACATTATTCATGCACATGTGTAAAGTCTGATTTTATATGTGGAGTTCATATGCGCTTTATGATCATAATAATGTTTGGGAAAAAAAATAAGACTGACTACACAACAATCTGCTCTATTAGAGACTTCTACAATATTTATTGATCACATCACCATGCATTCGGGTCACTGACAAACTCCTAAATGAAAGCCAACGGTAATATGCGGTTATAAAAATATGTTGAGTCAGTTTTATCAATATGAGGAACTCAAGGATGGTTATTAAGGGGAAGGAAAAAGTCTCAGCAGGTCGGCTTTGTGGAAGTTGTGAGTCGTGACGGGGAGCGGGGGAGGAAGTCACAGTCATCTGACACAGAGATGCAGTCAGTTTTACCACAGAGCAGACGCAGCGTGAACTCAAGAGACTCAAAAGGTTTTCTTCAGAATTAGGTTCAGCCTCTCCTGCCTGCTCCCACTTTCAAAGTAATCACTAACGCAGAAAGAAGCAATAGCTGCTGACGCCCCACACTGGCCCCAGTCTAGAACTCTTATACAATGCCTTTCGAAGGTAAATAGAAGTACTATGTCAAGTTTTTTCACATTTGGTCACATTATACCCTGAAACTTCAAATCATTTTACTGGAAATTTATGTGGTAGAGCTGCACAAATTAGTACATATTTGAAATGAAAGGAAAGTCCTTCATAGTTTTAAACGTATCATATAAACAAGCTGGTCAGAGACCGTCTGTGAACATCACTTTTCAATTTTTGCAACAGATTCTTTGACTAGGCCATTCTGACACATAAATATCTTTGGATCTAAATCACCTCATTGTAGTTCTGGCTGTATGTTTTGAGTCAATGCCCTGTTGAAAGGTCAACCTTTGCCTTTATCTTAAGTCTTTCCGAAGCCTCTCAAAGTTTTTCTTCCTCACATTTTATGGTTTTTATTTCAAAAATTGCTTCTTTGTTTCCACTTTTCCATGATGGTCAGCATTGTGGAGTGCATACATAATTGTTGTTCTGTCTGTTGGGATATTGCTTTATCTACTGATAAAACATAATGACCAGCATGAGCTCCCTTACTGGCCCTGGCTATATAACATAACATGCCATTCTATCAGAGTAGCATAAAGGTCTTCAGCAATTTCAGAAGCTCATTTGTGGGACTGAAAATAGACCAACCTTTGGCCCCTACATGCATCAATAAAAATTAGTTGTCCATGACTCTTGGGAAGACTGTACCTCAGCAACAAGTGTAGTTATTTTGCAGTTGGAAAGTTGCAGGTTGGATTCCAGCTTCCTCTTGTCATAAATTGAAATTTCCCTAGGAAAGACACTGAACCCCATGTTGCCTACTAATCTGTGTATCAGTTTATGACTGTGAACTCATCTCTGGTTCACCAATGTCCTTTCCATTGACCACTTTTTAGAAATACTGACCACTGCAATCCCAGAACACCTCACATGAGCTCCAGTTTAAAAGATACTCTGACCCAGTCGTTCAGCCATCCCAATATCACATATGCTTGCCAATTTTTCCTGTTCCAGACATGTCAACCTTTGGGACGAAATGTTAGTTCCTGCACCAGCAAGTGTCATGATGGAGAAATGATCAAAGTTAGTCATTTAGCCTCTCAGAAGTCATAAAATTACGCCTGATGGCTTCACTTTAACCCTGCTTTAAACTCCAGAACTTTCTCCCTGACCTGTCTGGTGTGTTTCCTTAATCAACCAAAGCGGCCTTCATTGAACCACTGTATTTGTACATCTGAAGGCAATTGTTAGCACTGGATTTTATTTAGTTATTTTATTGGCAAACTGTTTGAAGACCATTTATTATTTTACTTCCACTTCATAGTGATGCACTACTTTGTGTTGGTTGATCACAAAAATCTAATAAAGTACACAGAAGTTTGTGGTTGTCATGTGAGAAAGTATGAACACTTTTGCAAGGCAGTGTTTATAACGCATACTTGCTTTTAATGGGACATTTCTTTTGCAGTGTGTAAATGTAGAACCTAACAGGAAACGTAGCAAACTATGCATTAGACTTCTCTTTAATATTATAAAAACTGAATTTATATCTGCCATATTCTTCAATTTTCTCTGTTTGATACTAAAACTGGATCACAGTTCACAGAACGGACATCATGCACTGTTAAAGAAGCTGTAAAACTAGCTGAGACCATAAATAGTTTTAGAAAATGTTTATTGAGGTCACAAATCAAACGAGAAGTAGGGTCATTTCCCAAAGACGTCTGCACAAACAGTTTAATACTTTTTGCAATGACTGGACATAAAAACATCACAGGGATTAGATTAATTGCTTGGCTGCTGGATTGGAGGCACTGGCTTGTACACGTGTACCTAATCACCACTTAACTCCATAAAGTGCAATTTATAGAGTTCTTATTCAACTTTCCAAAGCAAGAGCACTTTATTTTTAATGATGATAGCTTTCTGGCTCAGAGTAATAAAAAAGTTTGACAAATTGTGGTTGCAGCATCATTAGGACGTGTCTTTTGCAGATTAATATTGGAGTTTTAAAGCTCTGTGGAAGTTTATCAAGTACAGGAAGCTAGAAAACTTGTAATTGAACAGTTTTTTTGTCTATTATACTAAAACTGAGGGGTTGCTTCAAAATTTGATTTGGATTTTGGTGTTTTCTAGATCTAGATAAAAAAGAAAATGAGGCTGAATAAAAATGAAAATGTAGTCTATTTTCCCAACCCGTTGTTAAAAAATTGTATCCATTCATCCTTCACCTCAACCCATCCATCCATCCCTAACAAACTAACACACATCCAGTAACAACTCGGTTGAGGGAACTCTACTAGCAAACAGAAATAGGAGCCTCAAACTCGTATGTGGGGAGTGTACCAATAATTCTTGCAATTCTTCAAATCTTAGAATGCTGATTTTGAAAGAAATACTGTAAAAGAATGGATCGTTGAAAAATTAAGACAAAAATAAAGGAGGAGAAGGATTTTTTTATGCATGGTTGCATATCTGAGGAGGGCATGTCTGTGAGGTGCACTGAGAGGGAAAAAACAGGATTTTTTATTTTCTTAAACAACTGCTGATGTCTGCAGATTACATTTATAAACCTTCTCTCTATATGTTCTGCCTGCATGTAATAATTACCCTTAGCAGCTTAATTTTGTCTCTGTGTTTGAGCCAAATGAAGGAAAACTCTTTGAGTAGCTTAACAGATTTGATCTGTGAAATAAAGTTTTGTTGTGCTGCTAAAGCTGTGTGAGTAAAACATGGGATGATTATGTGGAGAAAAGTGAGAGTTACATAAGCACTACATAGTTCACTAATAAAGTATTTGGGGCATCAGAGTAAAACTGTCATTTAGAAAGGGGTCATTAATTGCAAGGAGTTTGTTATTAATTCAAAAATGTTAGTTTTTCTATTTCCAGTTTTTGTCACAAGCAGCTAACCACTCCTGTACTTAGATACATACTCACAGAGAGCTTTTAAACCCCTCCATGGAGTGCTTGTTTGGTAAGTGCCCAAGTTACTGCTCTCAAACAATATTTCTCCTCACTTCAACGCTTCACTTGATAAACCATCATATAAATATTTACTTCAGTTTAAACCAAAATCAGACTATTTTAGTCTTGGATAAAATTGTATTGTGCCAGCAGAGCCCAAAATGCGCCCCGGCCCCTGGACTGAATGTGTGTGTGTGTGTTGTTGCTGCTGAGAATAGACAAGAAAATGTATTGAATTTTTATTGAAAAAAGACATATTTTTGTAGCCTGCAAGCAATTTTGACCTGATGATTTTGGACCATGTGACAAACAGTTTGGACACCTAATTATTATTGATGCTGAAGGTCTGTGTTCAAATCCTGCAAACTGTAAATTCAGTTGTGAAGATTATCAGTATTATGTTTAACCTTGTAAAACTCCAATAAAAAAATTACAATTAATATAATTATTTAATTTTTAAATACTTTTATATAGTAATAAATTGCAGTATATATTACAATATAAATCAGTATTCTAATGAACCAAATCGATCATTAAATGGGGTGGAGTGATTTTAAGCATGCAAGCTTTTGATTCTTTGATGAATTTTGCATGTTTGAGTATTTTCAAAGTACTTAATTTTCTTTTATAGAACAAAATCTTGGATAATTGAAAAGAAATATGGCTTAACCCTTTTCAGATCCTTTTATTAAGAAAATAAGTATAAAAATATAAATATAAAACAATATGACTCAGCATTCAAATAGCATGAAAGCAACGTGTGACAGTTTTCTACAACATACACTTTCCATTACATATTACACCTACATGATGAAATGAATTCACAGTTTGACAAAAAAAAAAAAAAAACTCCACCAACCACTCACATGAACATTGCTCGTCAAACAGATATAGCAAATAGTATATACGATGTCCATCATTAAAAACACTTTGTACATTTACAGTATTTAATGGAGTTGGCTGGAAAAGCCATTGGACTCCTTCCCCCATTTCCCACCCAAACCAAGCCGGCACCATTGAACATTGATAGTATACAATACTACTATCTTTCATGTTGATTACAAAACACATTATTCACACCATTGTTCACAAAAATCCTAAAATTTAAAGGCATCTTTACTGATTATGACCAAAAAAAGCAAAAGATTGAGATTCATATTGTATCTTCATATAGAAAACTCAGTTCATGCCTTACTCTGTGTTCGAATTGTCCATTCATTTACAATCCATTAGCAGATAGTCATTTTGGTGTGGTGTTCAACATTGCATGGTAAAGTAAAAGTAAACAACTGCCTTAATTAAAGTAAACCATACTTAACTACTGCCCAAACCAACTGAGCATGTCAATATAAGCCTCAGGATCCAACAATTAGTAAGGGCATCTTAAGTTAGTCGCCTACCACTGGCAGCAAGGGTCTTCTATTGCTAGCAAATTAAAATTAACATTGGCCATAACATGCTAACATCAGCTAATGCTATCATATTAAAGCTAACAATAGCCACAGCATCAATACTTTAACTGTCGCCTCCTAAGATTTGCATTTTTATGCTATTAGTCCTAGTAACACTAGCACAACCCTAATGTTAACTATTGCTTACTAACATTAGTGCAGTAATACTCAGGTGTTGCACACTCATTTACTGTATAGTCCACTTTACATCGAGTGAGTAATTATTTTTTAGTGGAATTCAATATTTTAACTCATTTTTCATCCACTATATTGTTTGGGATATGGGGTATAGTAGTATGCAATATGGTCTGGTACATACTTAGGTTTCAAGGTAACAGTTCAGTATGTTTTCGGTTCACATTTTCAAAAGTTTAATTCACTGTTTAGTTGCTTTGATATTCTGATAATTCAGTGTAAGAGATGTACTTGAATGCAGAATAAAAGTGCACCTGTCATCCCCTCTAGTAGGAAGGACAGTACCAATTTGTTGTTGTATCTCATTTCTGTACAGCATTTTGGACTGGTTGAATGCTCCAGGCACATGGATTTGGACTAGTTGATTTTTATCTGGTACACGTGATGTTTCCATTCAACTTCATGTTGTTTCAGATAAATGATTCAGTTAAGTGAAGAACAAGCTACATACCTTACTGCTGTTGAAAAATAAGTACGCTGACGTAAAGTTTTGGTTCAGTCCACCTTCTCTATCCACTTTAGCTGCATGAGAAACCTTCATGTTCCAAAACAGCAGAGTTTAGTGACAGCTGGAAGTCCTCTCTATTGAGCTACAGAACATTGCATTGCATACTTACTTCCACACATAAACATTCGGTATGTACTCAAGCATAAAACAACACTGTATTTCTTTGGTACATGTGTGTACCTAACTGACAAGGTTGGATCAGATTTTTTTGGTATGAATACATGTACCATTACACCCCTAATTCAATAGCAAGTTTTCATTTTACAACAAAAGTACCAGGCTGGTATAAGTGAGCCATAATTAACTGCAGCCCTAAAAAGCTGAGCATATTAATACTAACATCATCCTAATTTTAGCCAAAGCATCTAGGGTTTAGCATAGACCTACAGCTGCTAATATTAGCCATAGCACCTTAGTTTTAGCACACTGACAGAAATGTTGGCCAAAAAAATAACTTATACAGTATCCTATCAGAATAGTGTCTGGAATGTTAGCCATATTACGTTAACATTAGAACACTAGCCCAATTGATAAGCACGGTACACCAGAGTTAGCATACGAACATTAGTAATTCCAGCATGCTAACAATAACGCTATGATCATTTCCAGAGCAACTGAAAATATCTTAGCCCAGTATCTCTTGATTTTTTTAATTGTTAAGCAGCTTCACATTCCTAAGTCAGAGAAATTGGTAGGGAACTTGCTACTGAAACCATAATTCAAACCTTATTTTGCAAGTTTAAGCTACTGAACCACATTTCAACAGATTTCTTCAGAAATATTTGCATTCACACTAAAACACTTAAACAATGGCATGGTACATTTGATAGCTTGAATTGGATATTACTTGTTGTGAATTGAAGGTTGTGAAATAGTATGGCTTAAGTCTGTGTGAGTGGATCCAGCACAACATTAAAGAAAATGTTATGCTCATGTTAACACTGACAGTAATATAATGTTAGTTTATTAATACTAACATTAGACATGCAAATATTAGCATAATTTCACATTTTATAATACTAACGTAAGCGATAGTATTCTAACTTTACACATAGCATATTAACGTCTTTATACTAACACCAATGTTAGCCAAAGAATTATGCTAGCCGATTAATAGCAATGTGTGTCTGAACAAGTCGTACCAATTTCAGTGATTGTTCACTTTAGAAATATTTGCACACAAAGCTAAAACTTTTTCTCTGTGACAGAAAAAGTACATTATGCTAATGCTTACATTAGAAGCTTTAGTTGAGGATGAGCATTGCAAAAATTCAATAAAATATGTCTATGCAAATGACAAAAACCTAACAATACTACTACTTTAATATTTTAATTTTTCCACTGCCAGAACAAAAATCTCCCATTTGGTCTGAAATTAATCTTGGGATAGGGTGGGCTACAAAGGATACACCAGACTCGTCTTTCAAATCCAGGAAAAGGATAAAGACCCTGCCTCTTTTAGAAGGCTTCAATTTGTACAAACCCTAAAATCAACCTTAACATGTTGGCATAATAATGGTAATGTCTGCCAAAGCATCCTAACTTCAGTCATAGCATCGTAACGATAGCGTCACAATGGTAACTCTTGTTAGGCACACTAATGTTAGCATACTAACATAAATATTTCCCATGAAATGCTAATGCTAGTATGTAAATTTGAACATCGACAACTAACTACATTTCCCAGAGTTAGATTATATAATTATTTTTTTTCTCCTATGTCTCAAATGTCTCCTCTTCTTGGCCTAAACTTGTGAATTAAGAAACATTTGCTGGCAAGTTTTTAGATGTTACTTAATTGAAGGATGTCATACAGTTACAGCTGCAGTCTGCTTGTGAGTAGTTGCAGTACAACAAACAAGTGTAATGTGTAAAATTAAATTTATGCCAGAAAAATTAATATTTTTGTTATAAGGAGAGTTTTTCAGCCAAAACTGAAAAATCAAACCACCCATCACCTCAGATTTAGGGGTGTATTCCAGTGCATCTGACTTTTGAGTAGGAGGGAATACATAATTGTTAGGTATTGTGGCACTCAAGAGGTGCTCAAAATGCAAAACCACCTGGCTTCCACTATTTAGTCCTCTGCATATTAAATATGATATAGTGAGTGAACATTTCGAACACAGCTTTCCAGTTTCCATGTCATCCTTCACATGTGAGTTTAAGATATTGTCTTAGTGTGCATGAGTTTGTGCATATTCACGCACATTTGTAGATGGAGCAAACAGACAACCAGTTGACTATCAAGCTAGCTAGCAAACTAGACGAACAGATAGCTTGATAGATATTAAGACAAACAGGCTAGTTAACTAACAAGACAATTATGTGTCTGGCTAGCTAGTTAGCCGAAAGGACATCAAAAATGAGTTTGGATTATGGAGAGACGGATGGCTTTGTTTAGGTCTCTCTGTCAGGGCTCCTTCCTATGTACATCTCTGCCAGCTTTTTAAACTGTGGTCCCCAGTTGCTGAGGTAATCATAATCGTGGTCCCCCTCAGTAACAGCAGACTCCAGTGAGCTCAGAGATTCTGCCAGCGAACCGGTACCCTCGTAAGCGTAGGTTGCCAGGGAGTCATAGGGGGGAGCCGTGGGGTCCGAGTCGTTCTCCTGCAGCCTCCCGTTTATGAAGTCTCTCACATCCGTGTTATCCTTTATCGGTGATGTCCTCCGAAAGGGAAACAGCATTTCGGGTATGATGTCCCTGCGAAGCTTGTTAGCATCCATCACCTCCGGGTTGCGCAGCGTGCCGATATCAAAGGCCTGAGTGTCCTCCTCTCCTCCCCCCTCGTCGTTGTAGCTGACAACGTTGTCTCTGACATCCTCTTTGGAGATGATCAGAGGCTCCTTCTTCCTCTGCCTCCTCAGGGCAGCGAATAGCACCACGATCACTGCACAAAAACAGCGGAGAGGGAAAGCAGAGCATAAGATGCGTTCCTCCGAACATATGTCATGCATTAGGGAGCAAAAAGCAGAAGGGAGACACATTCGCTACCAGTGACAAATCCCTAACTCTGCCTCAGGCATTCACCTCCTATTATTAAAGATTCAGTGAAAAAGCTTTTTCTTCCCCTTTTTCTCCTGAATGGCACATTCACTTTATAAAATGCATTGTGGTTCAAGGATCCCATTTTATACTCTTCAGCGAACATCTTCATATGTCATCTCAGGGGTAAAAGACTACCAGGGATGTTTTTGGAGTTGAACTACAAAGTGCCTTGGAATCTAAATCCCTTAAACTTTTTCAAACTTTGATTTTTTTTTTTTTTTGATTTTTTTTTGATTTTTTTTTTTTTTTTCAAATTTACTGAAATTCATTGAATTTTACATCAAATGTCATCTTGAGGCACATTGATCCAATTCAAACCCAGAAGTTAAAGCTTGGATCCAAACGGGTCTTTCAGACGGACAATAAGCCAAAGCATCTCGCCAAAGTGGTTATAAAGTGGTTTCAGGACAACAAAGTCTATGTTTTGGCGTGGCCATCACAAAGCTCTGATCTCAATCCCAGGGAGAATTTGTGGGTAGATCTGAAAAGGTGTATGAGAGTGAGGCAGCCAACAAATCTGACGGAGGTCTACAACTTTTGTGAGAAGGAATGGTGCCAGAACTCCAGCAAACCATTATGAGAAGTTTGTGGACAGAAACCCTAAACATTTGACCCAAGTCATACAGTTCAAAGGTAATGCTACCATATACTGAGGAAATGTATGTAAATTTCTTATCTTGAAGAAATTAATAAATAAATCTCTGATATATTCTTTTTCTCATTATTGTGGCATTTCGCAAATAGAAATAAATTTGGTAATTCTTGGTCTGATTTAACTTCAGACAGTGAGAAAAGTGTATTTTTTTGTTGTGCGTAAACTTCTGGTTTCAACTGTAAACGTGTATGTTGACAGATGCTCTACATCTATCCTGACTGAGTTTTAGCTATTCTGCAAAGCAAAAATTTCAGGCTTTTAGATGCAAAGCTGGTACGTGTAACCCCTAAAAGACTTTCAAAAGGTGGAGCTCCAGACTAGTGTCTTAGGGGGAGTAAAATATGAAAATGAATGAAAGAATTTTTAGCAGTGGGATCAATCACGTAAATTTAATATTAAATACAAAGAATTTTTTTGGTGGAAATGTGACAAAACATGAAAATGTTTAAAGGGTGTGAATATTTTTTACCACAGTCTAGATTTAAATGAAATTCTCTTATTTAACTGATAAATCCTGCTCCTCTACTTCTGCTTTCTTTCCCTTTTTTGTCCTCCCAGTGGGCACCATAGTCCTCTGCTTGCCTCCCACCTACGCGTTAATTGCAATGCTTTCAGCATGGGTTGCATAGAGCTGGCTGAGGCTGTTCCAGACATTAGGACATTTGTGACTGGCCGGTGCATGATTTCAGACAAAACATAAGTGCAGTCCAGCATTGTGCATATCTGAGTCAAATGGAGGTGAATGAGACAGTCTGTCAGGGGGGGTTTCAAAGGCAAAAAGCTTCAGATAATGAGCAGATGTTATGATATTTTTGTTCAACATGAGAGGCATGAAAATTCAACCTTCAGTACACTTGAGAGGCTTGTTGAGATCTGCCTACCAGATATTAATTTATATATCTGGAATTTAAAATACAGGCAGATGGAAGAAAAGTCAGTCTTTTCTGAACTGCTTGTTTCATTAGTCTGGTCAGTTGAAAACCTAACCCAATATGGTAGGATAAAGATAGGCCTAACACATGGAAAGAGTCAGGCTTTCTTATAAACGGCAGTGAATACACCCACACATGAATGCTAATTTTTAAAGATTTTTTTCATAAGTTATCTTGATTATTTTATGACTTTTGCACAGTTTTTGCAGAACAAGAGGAATTTCAGTGTTGTTGTTTTTTTTTGTCTTGTTTTTGTTTTTTTTTTTTTTTTTGGTTTTTTTGTCCAGGACACCAGGTCTCAATTAGTCTTTCCTGGTTATATACATAAATAACACAAAAGACCCCAATTTATTCCCAGTTCAGTATTCGTGGATTCACCTGTTCACAGATTTTTCTGTGGAACGTGACTCCAAATAATTCATGGAAAATCTGCCTTTTGTGGATTTTTTTCGAAGAGCATATTTAAAATATTTGGAAGAAAATACAGCTTGGGAAGCTGAAACAGAAAGATGCAATGATAGATGACATGCTATTGGCTGGCATTTGCAAAGCAGCCATTCCAGGAGTGCCATTACTTTTCTTGGCACTGTTGGTGTTTCCTCAAGACCAGAAATAAGGAAGACCATGGATGTTGGCTTCTGTGATAATCCTAAGACAGTCTCCACTGTGTTCATTAAAGCATATTAAGGTATATTTGGTGTTTGAAATATTAAAATAGGAAGTTATAAGCGTTTTTAGAAGGGATCTCAAGTGGTCTCAAGATTTCAGTTATTTGCAGGCAGCTATGGTCCACAACCACTGCCAATCCACCATAAACAGAACAAATAATGTCAGAAATATTACATTGATAGTATTTATTTATGCACTTCAGGGAACAAAAAGGAAAATCCAGCCAAATTACAAAATAGCTGCAAGGAAAATGGGTTCCTTCTTGATATGTCCTTACCCAGAATACCTAGATGTTGATGTTAGGTGCATTTTTCTGTTTGTTTAAAAGAATACAAATAACTTATTTTCACAGATAAACTCTTTGTTTTGGTAGATGTACTCTATGTACTTACAAATCTGAACTATAATGATGAAAAGCAATCCTTTTGAGTAGGAAAAATGCTTGATATCTATTCACATAAACATGTTACTTCTTCCTGGCAAAATGTGCTACAAATGCAGACCAGAGATAGCTGTATAAGCAATTTGAATACAGCGCTTTTCACATTGTATTTGTACAAATTTTGGAGCACCGTGTGCCCTCATGCTTTGTGCAACTTTGTGTTGCTTTTCCACATAAAATCTTAATAAAACGTGGTTGTAAATCGACAAAATGTGGAAAATTCATATGGTCTAAATATCTTTATAAGGCACTGTATAATTTTGGGATTAACGTACATGAGTTTACCGGAGTGCATGCCCTCTTTCCCACAGCCAGGAGAAAAAGTCGTCCCTCCTGATTGTGTCTGTATAATTTGTACATTGGCGTCGGTGTGAAATGTAAAATCTGCAGTTTGAACTGCTGTTTTCTTTAGAAACTTGATTGGATTTTCTAAGCCCTTTTCATCTCTGCCTTCCTACCTTTCTCATCTACGATGTGCGGCTTATGTGGAAAAATAAGATAGGCATGAATTTTAAGTGAAACACAGGGCAGCTGCCTCAGATTGAAATGGTCTCCCTGCAATGCATATAAATAGCTCGCTATTTTCAGGCAGGCATTCACTTGTCATTGATATGCATTTTACATGAAATTTTACACAGTTACAATGACTTGCCAAAAGGTTGGAATAATGTGAAAGCAAAGGACTGGGTGCCCTGTTGTCACTTTATGTAGCGTGAAAAAGCATCAATGAAAGGATGCAGAGTTTTAACGGCCAACAACTCTGCTCCTTAATTCTCCAGGGTATCGTTTATTTTCTGTGAAACATAAAAATGGGCTGTGATAACCTGCAACATGTCCTGACGTGTTAGTCCTAAGCTACTGTATGAGACCAGCTGTGACACACTGCAGCAATTTGCAGCACTTTGAAGAGAAGGCAGTCTGACTCTGTGGGATCAGAGGGTAAGAATCTCATGCTGGCATCTCATCCTTAGTCATTTTGTTTTGAGATCTCAGTCATAATTTTTAAATGTAATGAAAGAGCTGTCATTCCTTTTGTCAGGGGCAGATTTTGTCTGTCTCTGATTATTGTTTTAAACATAAATATTACCAGTTATCACAGTCAAAGAATATTATTAGTACAGCCATAACTTGTGTAATTATAAGTTAGTCCTAATGACAAGAAAGGCTCAATATTTCTCATTTCTTGTATTTTCACAAACAGAACAGAAGATGTTTAGAATCTCAACATTTGTTTGATCAGTATTGTGGATTTTGAACAAGAGATGATCAAATGCAGACCAGATGCGTTAAAAAACTCTAATACGCTCGGTGGATGAGCATTAACCACATGAAAGTAAGGACTTCTGACTGTAATGCCACACTGTTGCGTCACATTGTAATGACACAGCAGTGTGAGATGTGGCATTACTCAGGTAACATCACAGTGTAGCTCCCAGCTTAAAGGTCACACTGTTACATTATATTTTAACGGTACATTATAACAACACACTGTAACTCCATAGTTTAAGGTAACTGTACCTTCAATGTTGCATTACAAAAACATCCCTTTGTAACTCCCCACTGCATTGGGACATCCTAATGGCAAAACTTCAATATCCAAATTCCACACTGTATTTTCACTGTAACGCCAAACTGTAATATAACACTGCAATGTCACACAGTGACTTCAGTGTTGTGTTACAACATAACTTTGAAAAGCACCACTGTTATGATGCGTCGTAGTAACAGATTGCAATATTCCACTGTAATGCCACACTGTTGCGTCACATTGTAACGACACAGCAGTGTCACATGTGGCGTTACACAGGTAACATCACAGAGTATCTCCCAACTTAAAGGTCACACTGTTGCATCACATTTTGGTGGTGCATTATAACAGCACACTGTAACTCCATAGTTTAAGGTCACACTTTAATGTGTAACTGTAACTTCAGTGTTGCTTTACAAACACATCCCTTTGTAACATCCCATTGTAATGGCAAAACCACAATATCCTAATTCCACACTGTAATTTCACTGTAATGCCACGCAGTAACTTCAGGGTTGTGTTACAACATAACTTTGCAACACCCTACTGTTATGGTGCATCGTCGAGACACATCATGCATTTCCACTGTAGTGTCACAGTGTAACGCCACACTGTAACCTCACTATTCCGTTACAGAAACATTATTTTGTAACACCTCACTGTTATGGCGCATTGAAATGACTGTAATACTCTGTTGTATTGTCACGCTGTAATGTTACGTCATAATGTTACGCAGTCGTGTTACACTCTAAAAGCACCATGTAATGAAATGTTTGAGTGCATTGTAAAGGCACACTGTAATGCTACCACTGTAATGTTACATTGTGGCGCTCTGCTGTAACATCATAACTTCACATTGGAGTGTCAGATTTTAAGATCATGGTGTAACCTTACACTGAAACATCTGAAAATGTCACCAGATTTAAAATGCTCAGATTACTTACTCATCGTGAAGTGTACACCAACTCTACTGTTGTACATTTTCCATATAAAGACCTGAAGCAGCCTCTGAACACGCAGTTAAAGTTCCCAACAAATAATGACAAAAACCGTCTGTATGGCTTCAATAACAGTTCTCACAAAGAAATAAAAGAACTATTCTCCTTCATTCACTTTGTTCTCTGCTGAGCTGTCTTTATTATTGACTGACTAAATAGCCATTACTAGTGATGCACTCTTGAGTCTCTCATTATCAGCACTCTGAGACGGTGAAGTTTAAGGGTGACATCTCTTTCTATCAATGTGCTAATGTGCTTTGAGTTACTCATTGCTTTAATACATTGAGAGATGGAAGACTGTTGGCTGACAAAGAGAGACACTGGCGGAAAAGCATCTTTTTGGTAGCGTTTCAGTGATTTCTGTCAGTTTTTGGTTGACTTTGTGTTTATAGTGACAGACTTATCTTTTTCCTCCACATGGGCACACTGTAGACATTTACACTCTGAATTTGATGTGCAAAAACCATAAGTATATTCATATTCAGTAAATTAGAATGAGGCTTGTTTGTAGCATTTTAAAAATAACAACCTTTAAGCAGGTATTAAACATGGTTTTAAAAAAAGCCCACATTTCTATATAATAATGTTTTATTTGTTTTGGTTTTATGTAATATTCTAATCTTAAATGTTGTGTTTTCATTAGCTGTAAATGGAAAATCATAATTACCATAAATACAGGCTTTAAAACAACAGCATGTATGGATACACCTAGATGCCCCAATCAATTACTGTATAAAACTTAAAACACATCATTAGAGTTTAGGACTTTTCTTTCTTTTTATTTTTTCTGAGCAATATTTTGGGTAGTAACAATTTGCAGATAAACAACAAATGTGTTACATTTTAATTTCTGTATCATTTTGACCCTCAATGCATGGCTAAATGCCGCTTCAGGAGCTCGAAAAAGGTTTTCCATTTTTCAAACTAATTATGGATGGATGGATGGATGGAGACATTTCTATGTAAATCTTTAATGTAAAGCTCAGGATAAAACTCCTGTTTGAAGCAACTTCTTATCTATAAATTGGCAATGAGACTGAAGATAAAGGCTGGAAATAAAAATAACCATACTTTTCCAGACTTGGAAAATACCTGAATCACAATCTGTAATGCTCCAGATTTTTCTAGATTAGGAACCATATACCTCCCACCTACAGCTGCTTTTAAGAGAGGCTTAAACATTGTCTCCTTTACTCAGTTTAGCTCTTTGTTCTTGTGCTGGAATTGAAGGGGAATGTTATAACGCTCAACTTTCAGAGGAAAAAACATAGATCTAATATTTATGGCAGATATACTTCAGACAGAAGCAAAGTAGTTACCACCTTCAGTTCCTGACAAAGAAAAAACAGTACAGGAACAACAGGCTCCAATTATCCACAGTTACATGCACATGTTGGTTCAGGAGGGCACTTACTGAGCAGGATAATCACACAGAGCAGTATGGCCACGAGAGCTCCGGTGGTGAGGCCATCTGAGAAGGGCAGGACCTCCGGGTTGCAGGACTGCATGTTTCCTCGGCTGTCGCAGGCACAAACGCGGACGATCAGTGTGCTGGTGCTGCTCTGGATGGGATAGTCATTGTCGGAGATCACGACGGGGAGGAAGTACATGCTCATCTCACGCCGGCTGAACCCCCCTCTCCTCGTCAGGATATTGGCAGTGTTATCTATGGAAAGACGGAGGCGGACAAAGCTTGTCAGGGTTGAGATGGCTCGGTTCAAACAAACGGATGGCAATATTTTTATTTCCTCCAGTCACAAGCGGAATCACGAGTGGTAACAGCTCTGCGGGATCAGTCAAAGGGTGGTTGAGCTAAAAACTGTCCTGAGAATTTACAAGTTGAACAAAAACCAAATGTTTTCTTAAACCAAATTAGACTAAACTTTCATCATATATAGACTTTTCTAAAGTAAGGTTTCTGTTTAATGAAAGAGATCCAGCTTATTACCTGATACTGCAATGCAACAGACAACTCAGTTAAGATGTATGCATACACTCTTACTTCACTGGGTGCTCATATAATTATTGTTAGGCACATTTTCCAACTTCAAGCTGTATAAAGCTGAATGCTTGCTGGATTTGACCATGTCAGCTGATGTGTATTTGTGTAGTCAGGGAGGCTGTAGCCTTAGGAGATAAACATTCTATATCAAGGCGTGCAAAATTATGAGGCAGCTTCCATTCCTCAAGCAAAACGGGTCAAAAAAAGCCATTTAACTGACTCTGAAGTAAAAAACTGTAGGACTTATTTTAGAGGGATGCAGCTGTCTTGAAATTGCCAAGATATTGGGATGTGATCAAAGAATCATCAAATGTTTTGTTGCCAGTTCAGGCCCTGGTATTTGCAGGGGTTAGGGACCACAGCCGGCCATGTATAACTGAAATCTGAGAATACATGAGACCCCTCAAAAAAACGCTTAGAACTCCCTGTTTTAAGAATTAAAACACCAAATATACCTTTATATACATTAATATGCACAGTGGAAACTGTCTTAGCGCTACCACAGAACCTAACAGCTATGTTCTTCCTTATCTCTGCTCTAAGGGATACAGCCAATCAGCATTCAACTCACATTGTGCCTAGGTATTTTAGCTTCCCAGGCTGTATTTTCTTTTAAATATTTTGGATGTGCTCTATGGCAAAATCCATGAATAGTAGAGTGGCACAATATATCGTGACTATTTGCCATGGCAGTTTCAGTGAGTGCAGTGTTCACATTGCAAAGGACTGTTTAGAGCACAATAGTTGTTGGCTAATATATTTCAAGTGTTATAAACCTACATTTCTCATGCTAATGTCATATTTAGCTAGATGGATTGAGTCTTACACAATCACTGCACAATATTTACCAATATTATCATCAACACAAGATTTTCTAATGTTGTGCAGCCCTAACTAGAATAACTCTCAAATGCAGACAAAAAAACCATATTTGTAGCATTCACCAAAAGAGATAAGATCAGTGCAGGTTAACTGTCAACAAGATGACAGGAGTGTAGTAGCAGAACCTAAGGTGCTGTTCAAGTCATCTGTTGAAAATTCCTGTATTCTTTATATATTCTTTATATCGTAATATATCGCAGGGCTGGGAAAAAAATTGCAATGTCAGTTTTTTACAATATCTTGCAGTTCTAGTGAATATGCAAATGATCCGCGCATAATTTGGACTCACATTCCACAGAAAAATCTGGAAATAGGTGAATTCTCAAAGTCAGAGCGATGACTAGGCGGGGCCCACTAAAGTGAGCAGGAAGGAGAAATGTGTAAGAGGAAAAAGATGCAAATTAACTGCTAAAGATTGGTAAAGAATCAAGTGTAAGGACACCTGTTCCCCTGAAGTGCTGTCATTCCCGAGAACTGCAGCTTATCTGGACTGCCCTAAAGTACGAGATGTTCACAGCTTAGAGACACAGCCAAGGTCAGGCAAGTCAGCAACGACTAAGACGGATAAGTTAAAACATCAAGACCAGGTGAGGAATTATACAAAAACAAGTTTTTCAGAGGTTTTATGGACTGCTGAAATGACTGTGATACTTGATGGACCAGTTGGACGAGTCAACAGGCACAGAGCTTTACTTTGGTTCTGATGCCAGCAAGGCAGAGGTGCAGTACTGGAATGGGCTCTTTGGTTTGAGGATGAAGTCAAAATCAACTCCCAAAACTACTTCCAGTTTTAAAAAGACATTTTCTTCAGCAGCAATGGAGGAAAAAATCTGAAACTTTAAAGAGGACCATAACTTTTATGTAGGACAAAGCTCCACTGAAAAAAACAGAAAAAATAATGACACAGGCCCCCTTCCTCACTTGACCTAAACCCTATTGAGAATTTGTGGGCCGGTCCTAAACGGGGGATTTATGTTGAAGGAAAACAGTCCACCTCTCTCCACGGACACTCGGAGGCTGTGGTTGCTGATACACAAAAAGTGCACCGTTAACAGATCGAGAAACTGAAAAACTAGTTGAAAAGAAGGAGTCCAAGGTTAAGAGGGTTGTCTGCACTGGCACCAAAATCCTTATTTTTATGACATTTCAAAAATGCTCATTTGTAAATTTTGAGTTAATTGTTTATTATTCTTGTTTTGAAAGAAAAAACAAATGTTATATGGAAACATTTTCAATTAGTTGCAGAATAATTCTGCCCATTAATTGTGAACACACAGATATTCTCAGAAGAAAAGCCAAAGCCTCTGTTTTACTGTCTTAAATACTCAGGTCTGAGGTTAATTAACCTACTGGATTGACTCAGAGCTCTATGGCTATTTAATAACTAAAACAGTCCTCAAAAACACAACTTGCCTAAAAATTGTGCTCACACTGTAGTTTATATTATATAAAAATGTTATGCTTTTAATGATTTCCCTGAACAGATCATTTTCTGGTGGAAATATTTGCTCATTTTCCAAGTGAAGAACCGGATCTAAAAGTTTCGAATCAGAATCAGCAGTACTGGCTAAGGCTGAGTGCACCAACATTACAGCATACAGATATTCAATATAAATAAATAAACTTTAGAGGAGATGAAAAAAATAAAATGAAGAAACATGTACATGTGCTTGTACAGCCAATATTTTTATTTTATTTTTTTATTTAAAAAGGGAGGCTAAATTAGTGCAAATAAGCTTATTTAGAGTAAGAGTAGCTGATTACTCTGGCTGTAAGATGTTCATTTGGTTCATCAGCGAACAACCTGGGGGGGAATGTCTCTTTGGTGGCTGGATTATGCAAATAGCGCTCTGCAGCGCGGCCCTGAAAGTACAAGTCTAAACAGTTTGTGTCCAGAGTGTGTGGGGTCTGCAGAGCTGTTCTGCCCAGTTGTTGACCCCTTGACCTGTACAGGTCCTGGATGGAGGGAAGGTCAGCCCTGATGATTCTTTCTCTGCATGATTATTTGTTGTAGTTTAGACCTGCTGAGCCAAACCACACAGTGATGGACAAACACCACACACACTGAATATTAGCCATGTAGAGGATACTTTTGTTTTGTTTTTTAAATACAGAGTAAGAATTTCACATGCACTAATATATGGTTAAATTTCCCCTAGGGAGTTGCACCAGAACCAAGCTTGTGGCATAATTCTGGCCTCAGAAGCCCACTTCATCCATTTTAGATCAATTTTTACATCATTGTCCTGTCTGAACACTTAACTGTGTCCAGGTTTCATCCATTGAGCTGTTGATGTGACTTGAAGTTGAAAAATTATGGAGGTAGTCCTCCTTTTTAATGTCATCCATTTATAGCATGATGCTGCCACCACCATGCTTGACAGCTGGTACAGAGTTCTTGGAACTGAAAGCCTCAGTCTTACTCCTCCAAACATGCTTCCTCACCCTTGTTGGTTCCTGGGTTGCTTCTGGCCGCTCCAACTAGTTTTATTTCCATTTTACTCCAGACCATTGCAAAGTGGTGACTATAATTATCTACACCCTCTTTACTGATGATCTTTAAATCTGAAATTGTTTAGAAATGGTAACAAAAGTCTTTCCCAACTAGTGTTAATCTACAATTCTCATCTTCTTAGATCATTATTCAGCTTTCCGATCTCTTTTACTCTAAAATGAAGAAACTACCAGCTGTAGTCGGCCATGGTCCCAGGTAAGAACTAAACAGGTCCTAGCAGGTTAAAAGGCTATCTAAAACCTTCAACACCACTTTTTATAATATTTATGTAGGAACTATGTATATATTTAAGTCAAGTCAAGTTTATTTGTATGGCACATTTCAGCAGCAAGGCACTTTAAAGTGCTTCACATCATAAAAACATCAATCAGGTATACCACAAAATCATCAAAAACATCTAGCAAATACACATGAAAATCATCAAAATCATTGGGAAAATATCAATGCATTTAAGTCTGTATATAAAACTTAGACCCTGCAGGGATCACAGAAAATCCACAATAATGTATTTTTTTTTATCGTAGCAGTTGTATAATTATTCCACCCTGGAAAAAGAGCAGTTCAAGTTACAGGAAGATCCACAGAATTAGAATTCTGATGCTCTGCGTGCCAGTGTTTCTGGTACAAATGACACTAAATGTGTTCTGGGAACTGAACTTAATCCTACCTTCTTTGTCAACGATGGTAAAGTTTGGGTTGGTAGCGCTTATACTGAAGACAAACTTGTGCCCAACAAGCGGTTCATCTGTGTCAACAGCGCTTATTGTCTGAATCAGCTGCAAAGGGAAACAACAAACAGTGAGTATTAGGCATGAGAAAACAATCATAATTCTTCCTAATGCGGGGGGTTTATTGGGCATGTGATATGCAAATAGAACTTTGTGCATGAATCTTGGAATACAGTGATCAAAATATAATGTCCTGCAAAAGGGTTTCATGTATCTTTAACTTTTTCTTTCATATTTTTTTTTATAACAGCAAACTTCAATCTATTTATTGGGGATTTTGTGTGATAGACCAACATAAAGTAGCCCGTATCTTTGAAGTGAAAGGAAAAGTATGCTTTGAAAGTATTTAACAAATAAAAATGCGATAGGTATGCTTTGAACATGTATTTAGCTTAATTTATTCTCATACTACCCACTGGCAGTTAGTCACATTCCAGGGGCTACAGACAAAATGTTGTATGGGATGGAAAACTACCCCCTTTACTCGCATACCCTTAATATAAAACTAAGAAAAAAATTAATTAAACTAGAAAATCTGAGAAGAGATTGGCCTGATAAATCTCCCCAAATTTTGTCTTGTAAAGATGATTGATTACATTTATTAAATTAAGAATGATCCTGAATCTTATTTTAAGGCGATCCTGTGAGCTTTATTTTGAAAAGTAAATCATTTTTCCTGTTTGAAGCCCTAAAACATGAAAACACAAACACTGAATTCGGCAGAGCCACCCATTTAAAATCCAATTCAATAACTGATCAGAAATTAGGCTAAAGCTTTACACGGTCTTTATGGTGTAAGGCAGGGTAGTCCAAAGTGCACCTGTGGCCCCTGGAATGGCTTTATGTAGCCCCCTAATGCAATTCAACTAGGCAACAAATTATACCCACCAGCAGAGGTGTGTGATGCAGATGGACACTATTTTAAACAATTTAGTGTAAAGTTCTCATTCTTAAATAAATGTTTAATGGTTAAAATATTAAATAAAACTAAATTTATTCATCTTTTCTTTAATATGAGATTTAATTTTAATTTCATAAGAAACAGCACATGCATCCAGTGATATTTACTATTTATTATCGGTAAATATCGGTTATCGGCCATAACAGCAGTATTAATATCGTATATTGATATCTGCCCAAATTTTCAAATTAGTGCATCCCTAGGCCTGCATGGCAAAATGTTTGGACACCACGAGTGCAAGGGATCAGCCATGATAGCTAAAACCTGCTGAGTAAGGCTTTGGAAATGCTGAGTCATTTATGTCAGGATTTATGGGTTAAACGGAATTACTGTGTGAACATTTTAAGCTCTACTGAACAATGTTCGTAAACTTTGTGTGGTGGAGCCTTCTGAAGATCACAAATGTGCATTTCTTTTATGTAGGGTCCAGTTTTGAAGACCTAAACTGAAATCTTGATGTGTTTTTTTTTACCAGTATTATATTCATAAGCGTAATCATTGTGTCCAGCTGCATGTTGACGAAACCGTCTAATACCATAACGGAAGGCTAACTGAGCTGATATTTCCCGAGTTTTCATGCACCTGTCCTGCCTTGACGTTTTCACAGACGAAGGTGTCGTAGGACATGGCGAACTCTGGAGCGTTGTCATTGACGTCCAACACCTTGATGAACACAGGCACTCGAGTCGTCTGGCGAGGGTTATCTAAAACATGGGATAACATCACTCATGCTCTGACGCCATGAATTTCAGGACTGAAGAGAACTGTTAAAGGTACTGAGAGAGGAGGTTACTTATTTCGGTGGCCACCACAGAGATGTTGTGCCATTTGGACATTTCTCTGTCGAGGGATTTCATTGTTGTGATGGTGCCGTTCACAGAATCGATGTTAAACAGCCTTTCAAGATCCGTGTGTCGGTCAATGGAGTATCTGCAAGAGGGACACAAGACACCATTAGCTCTAATAGATTTATATAGGCGTAGTTAGTGGTGTTGTCTTCTAATCTCTAAACCACTGGTCCCTAAACAGCAGATAGCATTCTGGATAGGGACCTGGATGAAGTCCTATCATTAAGACCCTGATCTGTTGCAGTTTTTTTTCCCAGAAAGTGTTTCTCAAGCTGTTGACTCCCACTGACATTAAGCAACACAGCTTTTCTAGTATTTACATGTTCAAACTCTTAAGTTTTTCATATTTTGTCATGTTATACCCACTACCATCACTGTATTTCATTGAGATTTTCATCTTTATCTATGTTCCCAGCCAACAGACCAGGTTCCCTTTCCTTGCGGAAAAAAAAGCATCCCTACAACATGATGCTGCCTCCACCATGTTTTACAGTGTGTTTCTGGTTGATGAGTCAGTTTTGGATTTACGTTGAACACCCGACTATTCGCAGTTCAGCTTTCGCGGATTTTGCTGAATTTTCTGTGGACTGTAACACTGAAATATTCTTGGAATATTTACCTATTCAGAAACTTTTTCATATAGCAGATGAAAGTGCAGCTCGGAAATCTGAAATATGTATATGCAATGCTACTTGACACACTATTGGCTGGTATTGTAAAGCAGACAATCCAGGAGCGCCATTGATTTTCCTTCTGGCTGATTGGCTGTTTCCCGAAGAGCAGACAGACATACTGTGGATGTTGGCTTCTATGGCCGTACATGCACAGAAGAAGAACGTAGATGCCACACAGCAGCGGACTGTTTACGGAAGTAATAATGGATTCTGCCATCTATGGATTGATTTTAAAGTTGTTGAGCAATGGGAGGTGACAGTATTGTCACAAGATCATAACAAGACGTCCGCATTTGCTGCATCTGGCATCTTCTGGAGCAGAATTATGATGCATGTCTTACAATAATGATGTAAAAGTCAGATAAAATGCGACATGACCATTCAGCCTGCAGATGCTTTGAAAAATGTCAGATATGTAACTGATTTTTTACCACGAGGCACAAATCGGACTTTTTTTTGGGGGGGGGTTAAAAGATCGGCTTCGGGCTGTTCAGACTGCCATGAATAAGGCAGATGCGGATCAGATTTGCTTGCTGTGTGAACGTAGCCTAAGACATTTTCCAGTTTTAATGCATGTTAAGAGATGTTTGGTGTTTTCTTAGACGGGGTCTCAAGAATTCGTCTCAAGTACTCTTTTTAGTTTATCATTTATAAACTATTTTCAAAGCTATATTTCTATTTTGCTTCAACTTCAACATTATGTACTATTTTGTGTTAGTTTATTACATATAATCTTGATAAAATATATTGAAGTTTGTGGCTGTAATGTGATAAAAAGTGAGTTCAAGCAGTCTGATGCCTTTGAAACGTAACGTCCCAACTTCATTTTCATTTTAACTGGAAAAGAAGAATCCTTTTAAATATATCCTGGACGATGCTGAGCTGTAATTGAAATTCCTGGCTTCAGGCTGGAAGTTGGGTTTTGTTTGTTTAATTTGCATAGATTTGTTTTCAAAAGTCAAAAAAGAAAGCAGCAGCTCCCAAAAAGAAAATGTATTCTCTGTTGTCAAAAGATGACGCCTTTTTTTTTTTTTTTTTTCTTTTTTTCTTCAAGTCGGCTCATTTGTCATAGTCACCTCTCATGTTCAGCTGAGATTTGAATATGCAACACGAAGCGCTGCGCGGAGCGCCATTTCTCCTGCAGCAGGGGACGGGCAGCTGCCATATGTGTGCCAAGCGGCAGCTATGACCCATGTGAATCAATACGGCAAATTAGGAATGTTTGACTTTGCGCGGCGCCACGGAGGGGGGCTTACATGATTCTGGGAAATAAACATTGTCTGTATTCACTTTGCAGGGCAGCTTCCGTTGGGAAATCTTCAGTAGGGACCTCATGAATAACACTCCTTCTCTCTCCTCTCGGAGCACTACACGTGGGTGGGTTGATGGATTAGATAAACCTGGTGGGCACATTTTCATCTTCACTGCATAAAACTGACAAGGAGACTGTAAATCCACCATATCATGCTTCTTTCTGTATTGATTTTTGTGCTGGTATAATTGAAGCAGGGAGAATGAGTTGCGAAGAGATCAAATTAGGAGAATAAAGCAGAAAGCCCATATGGTTGTCGAGGAAATGTTTGCTTAGCGGCCAATTGATCTGGCCTTAAGTTCATAGAATGTATCTGATTTCATTTTGTGCAGTTACAGTAACTTGCAAAAGTATTCACACCCTTTGTCACATTGCAATTGCAAGCATCAATCCATTTTATTGAGATTTTATGTTGTAGATCAACACAAAGTAGTGGAGAACTGTTAGGTGGAAGAGATATTGTTGAAGGTTGTGCTTTAAGTTGAAGCTACATCTTCCATTGTAGCTTTGGTTATATGTTCAGGGTTGTTGTCCTACTATTTAGCTCTGTAGAATAGCATCCCCACATCATGATGCTGCCACCATCTTGTGTCACTCTTGGACCTATGAAGATGTTCTCCACAACATTAGTCCATACCTGTCTAGTCTGTTTCTTGGTCTTCATGTATCTGTTTGTTTACTCATGTTCTCTAACAAACCGTTAAAAAGTTGTCTGAGTCTCTTTTAAGGGTTCCTTTACATTTTTCATGTGAAAACTTCAGATGTCAGAGTTCTTTAGTCCTTTAACTCTCATTTTTTTAAATATGAAACACTAAAGTTCACCGAATTTATGGCAGATATTACAGCGGGGAATTCTTAGGATATGAATTCTGCAAATAAAACAGGAAAGTAGGTAGGTAGGAAGGATGCAAGAACAAAGGAAGGTGGGTGGAGGGGAAGGTAGGATGCAAAAAAGAAAAGGAAGAAACAATCAAGGACATAAAGTGAAGAAAGGAAGGAAGGAAGCAAAGAAAGAAAAGGAAGGAACAAAGGAAAGAAGCAAGAACCCAAGAAAAGAACATAGTTCACAAGAAAGGAAAGAAAGAAAGGAAGGGAGGTAGGAAGCTGGAACGATAGGAGGATGGAATAACATAAGAAAGAGAAGAATAAAGAAAGGAAGCAATGGAGGAAAGAAAATGGATGGAAGGAAGCAAGGATACAAAAAGGGAGCTAGAACACAGAGAAGGAAGTCATGGGGGACACAGTAAGGAGGACACAGAGAAAGAAGAAAAGAATGAAGGAAGGACAGAAGGGAGAAAAGTACAAAATAAAGGAAAGAAGCGAGGATCCAAGGAAACACAGTAGGTCACAAAAATGGAGGGGTGATAAAAAGCATTAATGATGAAAAGACGAAAGAATAAAACAAAGGAACGACAGTACCACACAAGGAAGGAATGATAGAAGGACAAAAGGAGAAAAAGGAGGAAGAATATATGGAAGGAAGAACAAGAAACATATATTAGAAAAGGACACAAGGAAGAAATGGTGGAAGGAACAACATGTCTGTTCGACAGTGGGATTGGGAATTAAGTCAGGAAGTTAAAAGAAAACTATCCTTTCATTCTCTTTTTTCATTTGTCCACATTAGTCCAAACCTGTAAAACCCTGAAGAAAACTTCTGTAGGATCCATGTTCTGAGAAACGTACTTTACTGGCTTATTGTCAGCGTCGGGGTCCCTGGCCAGCACCACGCCGACGAAGCTGCCGGCGGCCGTGTCCTCGTGCACTTCGATGATGTAAGGGTTGCGGGTAAAGACGGGCGGCTCGTCCACGTCCTCCACCGTCACCTTGACCGTGGCGTAGTCTTTGAATTGCACGCCATGGATGAACCTGGCGTCTAAGTAGGTGTTTTTCACCTCCACTCTGAACTCGTAGTCCCTCTTACTTTCATAATCCAGTGCCTGGAGATGAAAGAGCAGCAGAGAAGGAAAGCTGTAGACTTTTCCATTTAAAAGAGAAAGCCTGCCTCCGGGATTTTGATATGCGATTCATTGCATTTCATTTGTCTGCCTTTATCTTACTGCCTCTCTAAATTCAGAGCAACAAATCCAAGTCAGGAATACTGAAAGATCTTAGGGGAAAACTAAAGAGAGTTCCTTGCAAAAGACTCCTTTATATTATTCATTTTACAGGCTTATGATATCTGATTTTACACTGCGCTTCAAAAATAAATCCTGTCATATCTTTTTTACATGAATAAATGTTTTCAGGGGGTCGTTTTTTCTTCATAAGGAAATCAGGCTGGAGTTAAATGTTCTGTAACTCTGGGAAGGTAACGTTTTGTAAATCCTCACTGGCTCAAAAGATGGCTAAGATTTGACTGAAATGGAAACATGCAATAAATTTAGACTTAATTTCAGCCCCAATATATTTACAAACAAACTCACAAACTTGAAACGGTTTTAAAAAAACATTCAGAGATAATGGAGTCAACAGGAAAAAATATTTGATGTATCTTGCAAAGGTGTTTGCATCCTTTTTCTCATTTTGAGTTGTTATGACAACAAGCTGTGTCTTTTGGGGTTTTCAAAGTAGAACATAATTGGGAATTGGAAGAAAAATAATGTGTTTATGTATAAACAAACAAAAAGATTTGTCCGCCCTTTGCAAAATAACTCAAGTTCAGAATGCATGTGAATATACTTTTTTTTTTTTTTTTTTTACCACAGATTTTCATGTTGATCTGGTCTGAACTTTGCTACATTCTCCTACTACTCTCCAATTTTACATTGTCTGATGTAATTTCGACTGTTAACTTTATGTTCTGTTTTTTACTCTTCATATCAGCTACATCTGGTCTGCCATTCTGTTTAGCTCTGACCTTTCCTTCGATAGATGATACACTTGACTCTGTCTTTCAGTGTTTAATCCTGTCTCTCTGCTGAGCTTTTACTGCAACTATCTACATGTGCTCCATTTCATCCTAAAGACTTGAAAATCAGCTCAGAGCTCATCTGTTCACATGTGTTTCTCTCCAAGGTGAAGGCACTAAAGGCCTACTACTGCTATTAACTTTTTTTTACTATTCTCTCACACAGAAAGTACTCCTGCATCAGTGCTTCTGTTTCTTTTTTGTGTTTATACTCCGTAATTTCAAACCCCCAGACGGTCGTGGCAGACAGCCGTTCACACTGAGCCAATGACACAACGCAAGCGACTGTCCACTGTCGCTACATGCTCGTCCAGAAGGATGCTGCAATAAAATCTGCTGGGTTTCCTTCGATGGAAAACTTTTTTTAACCAATTGGAACAATAACCTGAACTTGACTGCATTGTTTGATAACTAGGATCAACTGGAATGAACGTACAGTGGACTCCCAGTATCCACAGGGGTTAGAGACCACAGCCATCTTCAAATAGCTAAAATCTGCAAATGCAAGAGAGCCCCACTAAAAATGCTTACAATTGCCCAATTTTATAATTCAAGCACCAAATATACCTTTATATGCATGAATGCACACAGTGAAAACCATCTTAGCCCTACCGCAGCGGCTAATATCTACAGTTTTCCTTTTTCCCACTCTTGGGGGTACAGCCAGTCAGTGCAAAGGAAAATAAATGGCACTGGTGGATTGGCTGCTTTGCAAATGCCAGTCAATAGCGTGTCAAGCAGCGTTGTGCCTAGGTATTTCAGCTTCCAATGCTGCATTTTCTTTCAAATATTTTAGATAGGCTCCATGAAAAAATCCACAAATAGGCAAATAAGTGTTAAGTATTTTACAGCCTCAAATAGGTTTTCTTCCAGGTCTGTCCTCTTGTCTACCTCTCCAAGAACTTGGACCTTGTCTCTCATTAAAAAAAAAGCATTCCCACAGCATTATACTTCTGCCACCATATTTAACAATGGGATAGTGTCTTCAGGATGATGTGGAGCATTGGTTTTCAAACCTTTGGATGTTGTCTATAACCTAACCCTGCTTTAACTGTCTCCTCAACTTTCTCCATGTTGACCATGTTCCTCTGTCTTCAGGAATCCTCTTCTTTACTCTTCTCTAACAAACCTTTCAGGCCTTCACAAAATGGCTGCATTTATTACAGAATTATAAACAGATGGATAACTGGTTGCAATGGATCTTATCAGACTAAAGGCGATTGAAAATACATTTTTATGATTTAAAAAAAATAAAGGGGCAGTATCAAATGTGTTTTGAGGCACATAGAATCATTTTATAGCACTATCAAATAACTGTGTTACCTTCAGTTGTTGCAAAATTGCTGTATATATCAAATATGACCTAAAAGAAATTTTACTTCATAATTGAGATTGGGCCTCTGTCTCTTTAAGTAAGTCCTGCTCTTTCTGAAACTCTGCCCCCAGGAAGTCACCACAACAGCGCTCCTCTATTAACCCTTTAACAATGTTTTTACCAGTGTTTCACTGAGAACTAGCTCATTTAATCATTTAATGAGCTCCACAGATGCAGAGTTCCACCAGGTGTTTGCTAATTTCTGATGGCTAATCTGAAGAAGCTGAGTGGGGGGGTCACGGGGCAGGGGTGCTCTGTGAGGCGGAAGATCAGAAGTTTAGAAACTGCAGCTCTAAGGAGGAGCTGGGTCTCAAAGGTGACGCTAGGTCTATCCAGGCGTTTTGCACAGCTGAATGGTTGATTAAAGGATTTCTCAGACATGCATGAAAAAGTCAAGGCAACACTCCAGGTATGTTTTTGATGCGGGAATAACATTATAACATGATGTAAAGCTCCAAAAAGTCCATTTTACATAATACTGCCCCTATAAAAACCATGTGTCATTTTCCTTCCATTTCATAACTATGCACTATGTGTATAGTTAAAATGCTAGTAAAAGACATTAAATTCTGTAGGTGTATCATGACAAAATATAGAGAATGAGCCTGATACCTTTTTAATTATGATGACTCCTTCCTGTGTAACTTGGTCTGTGATGATGTTGAAATTGTCGTGACCACCGACGATGCTGTACTCCATCTCAGCGTTATGGCCCACATCAGGATCATCAGCCTTGATGCGTCCGATGGCGCCACCTATCTCCGTAGACTCCACGGTTGTCACGCGGAAGGAATCTAAATGAAATTCAAACAAGCTGACATGCCATGTACGTTCTTTGACGTTTAAACCTCTACGTCAGTGGAGATGTATTAGGAAGTCTTACGGTTAGCAAAGCGTGGCGGACTGTCGTTTACATCGGAGAGGGTGATGCTGACTGTGGTGGTCCCTGACAGCCCGCCCATCTGTCCAGCCATGTCTTTGGCTTGAATCACAACCTGGTAGTGCTCTTTGACTTCTCTGTCCATGCCAGGTAGAGCTGTTTTAATGGTTCCTAATAAAAAAAGAAGAAAATGAGTAAGTAAATTGATTTTGTGATATTTATATGACAATTTGATATTTATATGATGGAGTGTGCTGTAACTTATAGCTGCTTTTGCTGTTGACTTTATGCTCACTTAAAGTGGAGTTTAAATTTGTTAAATAATGGAAAATAGTTAGGACGTGTCTTCTAGTGGAGTCTGTCTTAATTCGGGTCATAAAGTTGAACTGAACTCAAGACTTTAAGATTGCTTTTAAGGTTAAACTGTTTTATTTTTTTGTTCACCTCCTATTTAAACAGTTTTCTGATCTCACTGATGTTGATTGTTTCAGTTTTGTGATAGAAACAATGAAAATCTGACAAAATGACATTCCTTACTGTGCAAATTTTTAGATCATTTTTCCTGACATTAGAAAACCTGTTAGAGAGGACTTGAAAAGTTTGTCTTACCGTTTTCTGAGTCCACAGAGAAATATGGCTGTCCCTGCAGGATGCTGTACACAAGTTTGGCGCTGTTTCCATATGTTTGATCATCGGCATCAGTGGCAGTTACGGTGACCACGGACGTGCCTGTGAAAGGCAAAGAAAATACACACAGAGTTGTCTTTAACTGCTTGTAATGCTACAGCCAAGCTGTGATCAAGAGACTGAGTCAACTTATTTTCTTGTTTGCTTTCAATTTGCATAGGCAGGCTGCAGGCCTCAGAGCGGTTTTCAGCCATGCAATTTCTCCAACGGACAGCTTTTAATACCAACCGTGCCCTGATGTTACTCATGTTTCAACCAGTACCCAGTGACTAATCTTTAGTGACTAGATGGCCTAAAAACAAGACTGGAGTTTGGTTTCTCCTGGCACCTCAGTGATTAAACCCAGTTTTTTCCCCTCTCATTTGTATGGTGCCTTTGAGCTCTGGCGATACTCAAACAACCAGCCATCTGGCTAAATCAATGAGTTTAGTAAAAAAAAAAAAAAAATACAAAATTTGAATATAAATTGTGACAAACTAATTTGTTGAAAATGTATCCAAAACAGGCAGGATGCAAGCTTGCATCGGTTGTCCCTACCTGATATAGTCAGATATATATTTTGTAGATTAAAACAATATTTCCAACACAATAGCTACATGTAAAAACACAGTTCATTTGATATAAAAATTATCTAATGCAAACATTCTGGTAATTTATTTGTGGCTGATTTCCATTCTCCAGCTTTAGAAGGACCAGATTTTTGGTTTGGTGTACACCCAGGACGCCAGTACATCACAGGGCAACACAGAGTCACACAGGTCACACAACCATGCACACACTCACACCTAATGGGAATTTAGAGAGACCAGTTAACCAAACAGTCATGTCTTTGAACTGTGGGAGGAAGCTGGAGTCCCAGGAGAGAACCCACACATGCACAGGGAGAACATGCAAACTCCATGCAGAACTGTTCTAATATCTACTGCAAACAAAGCAATCCCAGACTATCATTCTACCACCACCATGTTTGATGCTCTTTTTCTGAAACATACACCTTCCAAAAGGTTCCACTTTTGTCTCGTTGGTCCATTGAATATTTTCTTAAAAGCCTTGGGGATCATTAGGTTTTTTTGGGGGAAGATTTCGAGTCGATCCTTTGTTCTTTTTTTGGCCAGCAGTGGCTCTCATGTATTTTCATCATTAATGCCAGGGGCAGCCCATGCCAAAAGCAGTATAGGCAACTGCTAAGGGTGCCAGCCATCCAGGGGGGCGCCTTAAAAGGGGCAAGAAAAAAAAAGTAATTTTAAGAGTTCCTTTTAAAACTTGAAAGTAATAATTTAATTTCCTAATATGAACGATTCTACACTAATTTAGCTACACAGCCAAGAATATTAAATACAACACTTAATAATAATTATATTGTTATAATAATAACAATTAAAAAAATCTTGCCCAGGGCGCCAAAGTGGCTAGGGCCGGCCCTGATTAATGCTTTACAATTTCAGCCCAGAAAGCAAACAAAACAGATTAATTTTTAAATTTTTGTTTTATTTTTTTTGTTGTTTTATAACTATAATAATGGGACACCCCGGTATTTTTGCTCAAGTTTACCAAACCATCAGAATCTCATGGGGAAAAAAAAAAAATCATTGAATCTTACAATGAGCTCAGCTCCTCTTAGACATCCAAACACTGAAATCGCCTCAATAGTAAACCCTGCTTGATCCAGCCGAGCGTTTCAGTAACCCACACTGCAGATACTGTCCTTGGCATTCAGGAGACCTCTGCCATGTCCTGTTTGGGTCTGACTGTCTCTGTGCATACTAATGATCCCCTGAACATCTGTCTCACTTAGTTCCTCCACCGATAGCGTAAAGGGAAGAGGGGGTGGGGAATGGGGTTGCTGATTTTTCATGGCTGGCTGCCTTGATAAAGTAACGTGTTCAGTTTCAACATGTGAGGCAGCTTATTAGTCCACAGATGAGTAGCGGTGACCCTGACACACACCTCTCCCCCACAGCCTGTGCAGCTGGGAAATCTGAGGACACCCATTTATGAATTCCAAATTGAGTATTGTTATTTGTCATAAAGGCAATTGGTTTTTTGATTTACCCCTGATTGCTCCTGTGTATTAATTTGCAGCTTCGTAATTGAGGATTGATTTCAGCTTGCATGCATTATTTTCATAAGCTTTGTTTATATTCAAGCCAACCGAGTTATTCCCATTACTTGAATTTGAATGGAGTGCAATGAAGCAAACACTTAATTGGAAAGACTGTGACAATCTAAACTTTCAATATTTCTGCTGCCTATTAAAAATGCCAAATGGCATTACTTATTATGAATGCCCAATGAGGCTGACCAACCTAGCCAAGTCAGGAAACTGCAAAAAGCTGCTGAATACAAGCAGCACATCATCACAGTAACTTGCCTTATCTGCATTTAAAACTGTCTTACCATATTTTATTAAATACATACTGATCAGCCATAATATTATGACCACTGAGCTGTAAAATGAGCAATGTGAGACCTCAAGGCTGGATTTGCCCTTCTGCCAAAACAGCTCATCAGAAAAGCAGGGGGGCATCATCAGAACGGTGCAGGCAGGGATCAAAGAACATAGAAAAAAAGAGCGGAGGTGCTCATCCAGGCCCTCAACCTCAATAATTCCAAATCTGATGCAATCTAATGGCATCTGCGGGAAGCAAGGCGAAACCATCCTGCAAATCCACAGGGCCCAAGGATCTAACACAAACTTTCTGGTACAAGACACCTCCAGAAACTTACAGGAATCCATGCTCTGACAGCATAAAGTTTATTATATGACAAAAAGTCAGACTTACTTTTAGGAAACTTTGATGTAGTTTCCATTAATATATCAGTAATTAAACACATTATGAGCGACAAAACCATTTCCTTATACACTGGAATGCTTTTCTATTTGTCTTTATTGTTTATGATGTTGTTTATGAGAATTTTGCAAAGATAATGGAACCAGCAGCACAATAGAAAGTTGATAACACTGAAAAGTAACATGCAGCTTATGGGAAAACCACAATCTTTGATAAACCAAAGTCCAATAAATACAGCAACAAACTTCCAGTATACCTTGCAATCTAAAATAAAAACACAAGAAAACCAGATTTTTTCCTTCACTGCTTAAAACTGGTCACATTCAGGAATTCATGCTTTGTAGTGACTTAGCTGCTTAGCAAAATGTTGGTCAGCTTGCCATGGGGCCGTGTTTTCTGTTTTCTTTGGTCAATCAAATGAATCTGCATGTTTGCCAGGTTTTCAAATTCAGTTCAAAGTAGAGTGAAAGGGTGGTTTGCTTTATGAAGCACACTGATGATTTAAAATGAAGGTGTTTTAAGCAAAGCGCAAAGTTTATGAGGCAGAAAGACAAAACTAAAAGTTTTGTCCTCACAGGATTAACTGAAACTGAATGAGTGAGCAAACGTTTGAAAGCCAACATTGAAGTTTCCCCCTTGCCCCACTCAAAGAAGAAAAACAACTTTAAATGGAAGAGGAAGATAAAACATAGAAAGAAGAAAGGAATACAAAAATTTTATATCTTCAGAATAAAACAAAGATCAAGATTTGGGTTTCTAATAACTACCACTACAACCAATGGAATAAGTTAAATAAATGAATAAAAGAGAGACTTTAGGTTTTTAAAAGTTTTTGTTGTGTATAATTGAAAAAAAATTGTTATAGATTTAAGGTTAAGTTTAATTATGAAATCTTTTTCACAACTAAAAAAAATTTGACTTCTAGATGGAGAATTTTGATTGGATAAGGAACAAGTTAATCACATAAATCTAAGAATTTTTCTTGTTCTCATAATCTATGTAACCAAACAAGATTAACAATTAGAGTAAATGTGAATGAAATTAGATGATGTAACTCTACAGCAGCTTTGGTGGCAGAAAGGTCTCCAAAAATGTTTCAAATGCCAGAAAGAAGTATACCAATGTTTTCTTCTTCCTGTTAAAATACAGTAATTCAAACTGATTAAGATTGCAGTTGATTACTTTATTCATCAGCTGTCAAAGCACGTTGCTTGTACAAAGAGACCCATGACAAACGACTCCTTTTTCATCCTCCATTGTTTTAGTACATTGTTGTGCCTGCTGGTTGTTGTACACAAGTGTTTCACCAGCACATTTATCTCAGAACCAAACCAAAAACTCACCAACTTCAGACATTTCAGGGACGCTGGCGTAGTACACCTCCTTTTCGAATCTTGGCGCATTGTCGTTAATGTCGTGGATCTTTATGTTAAACTCAGTGTCAGGTTCGAGTTCTGCATTGGTGTTTCTGTCCACGACCTTGGCGTGCAGCGTGTACATGGCTTTCTCTTCCCGGTCCAGCCTCTTGGTGGCGTGGATGTCTCCGGATTTCTCGTCAATCAGAAACAGGGTGCCAGCCCCATCTCCAGTCAGGATGTACTTCACAGTGCCGTCACCTTTGTCTGCATTAGAGTGCAGCTGGAAATCAGAACACAAGTTTGTTAGATATAGAGAATATCTTTTAGAGAGTAATTCCATCAGACCAAGGGTGACTATAACAATATATTGTTGGATCTACAATTCTAATCATGTGGACCAAAATGGCAGTTTTATCTTCCATTTGTCACCTTTCCTGCTCATTTTTGGACAAGATTCATGCATGTTTTCATGAATATTCTGTTTGTCAGAAACACATATTTCTATATTTTTCAAGCAGCAATTTGGAGTAGAAATTATTTACCTAAGGGAGTTGTATTATCTGTATGTTCCACAAATTTTGAAATAATGCAATGCTTAATTTTAAATTCAGCTTGACATTGTGGAAAAAGGCTTTGTTTAAAACCCCGAACTCAGAGGGTCACCTAATTGACTTTTATTTTTCTAGTAATAATTTTAGAGGTCTTTTATGAGTCTATAATATCTTATGACTCTGGAACTCTTCCTTAGGACTTGAGATCAGTGGACTCAGTGGTCTGTTTTAAAAGCATGTTGAAAACATATTCTTTTAAATCTGCCTTGCATTATATTCTCTTGGATTTTTATGCATTGTCTGATTTTCTGAAGCACTTTGGGAACTAAAAATGTGCTATATCATTAAAGTTTTACTTATTTTACTTCCTGAACCTGTGGTATTCACACTGTCAGCATGTCATACGACTCATGCCTAATTCAAGTGTTTAACGTCCTTTCAAATTGTTTCGACTATTCTTCAACTGTTTCACAGCAGTGCATTAAAGCACCATAGAAGCCCCTTATGAACTATGAAATAATGATGTAAACCCACCAAGGAGTCAGTCTCAGTCCATAAATCTTTGCCTCCCACTGTGTTGAGGGCGACATCGCTCATTACTCAAGGTCAAATTAGGCTCTGATTTTCCTCCCAGATTGGGCCTTTAAAAAATGACAAAAGTCTGACCCACAGCAACAACTGCTAAAATTAGTCACCTCTGACCCATCCATCACCTTGAAGAGCCTGATGGTGTCGCTGAGGAGTAATGGCAGCATATTGTGACAGACACTTGATTCAAGCTCATTACTGCGCTGGATCTGTCAGCAGATATATTTAGAGCACTATCTCATGGGCTCACATTTTAAATGACAAGGAGTTAGGGACGCGGAGTGTACCTCGGCAGCTTATTAATATTAATGCCTGCATGCTGTGCGGGGAAGTAATTATTTTTTTTCCTGCGTATGGAAGGAGCGATGCCAACAGCACAACTTTTGGATGGAAATCAGAAAATGCAATGCCAGAACGGCCGCTGTTCTCGGGGAGGCATTAAAGAAACGGGGACAACGTTCGAAAACAAGATGCCGTCAAGTTCAAATGAGCAGTATACGCGGGATTTGGCACTGTATTTGAAGAAATTTTCATGCAAATGAACCCTATTATCTGAACTCTATTAAAGAAGAATATCAGGCTGCTTGAATGTTTACTTATTCATTGTTGTGAATTTGAATTCCCTCCTGAGCTTCAGGCCAGAGAACCAAGGATTTAAAACGGGATGCTATGGATGTAAAAGCTCCTGCTGCTATTGACTATAATTTATGGGACAATTTAAGCAGGTAGGAGAGTATTTGTATAATTTTTTTTTTCCCCATAACAGGCTTCTCATTCCAGATAAAAAGCCAGTTTGGATGCAAACGGGGAGGACAGGAATTGCAAATTAGCCGGGGCTAGGAATGCAACAGTGTGCAGTATTTATTAACGCAAACCACATTCCCTTATAAAAATAAATGAGACAAACACAGAAGCACCTTCTCCCTTTTAAAAACTCATAATTGAACTGCAATCCTTCATCCTGTACTTCGGAACCAAATGTTTATTTAGAATGTATGAAGTGTAGGAGGATGCTGATCTCCTCAGCAACATGAGAGGAACATATTTCATCAATGTTATTCAGAGCTGGGACTCTTCAGACTTCTTAATTAGGCCAGAAGAATTTCAGACCACAGGAGTTGCTTTTTTTCACCTTCCAAAGCTTTTGATTATATTTTGCACTGGTTTTTATGTGATCATTACCATATTTCCCTGTCTGTGTTGCTAATCCTGTAAAATAAAAATGAATATGAGAAACAACAACAACAAACAAGCAGCCATCAAAGAAGCCTGAACTTTACCAATGGAGCAAAGATACTGCCATAAAAACTTCCTTCAGTCTTTGCAGAAACTTGTATTTTTAAATAGTGTTTGTGAAAGTTTTCACACCTCACTGAACTTTTTAGCATTTTTTTATATTACAAACACAAAGTGGTGCGTGGAAGGATAATGATATAAGGCTCTATGTTTGGGGCCGTTCTCCTGCTAGAAGGTGTCTCTCTTGAAGATTCTCAGCAGGTCTTCTTCCAGCATCACCCTTCATTTACCTCCATCCATTCCCATCAACTCAGACCAGCTTCTGCATTCCTGCTGAAGAAAAGCATTACCACAGCATGATGCTGGCAACACCGTGTTTCACTGTGGGGATGGTGGGTTCAGGTTGATATCAACAGTTAGCGTTTCACTACATGGATGGATGAATAGATGGACAGAAGGACAGGAAGATGAATGGATGGATGGATGAAAAATGATGGAAGGATGGGAATATGGATAGACACACTGATGGACACATAAATAGATGGATGGGAAACAAACTAATGGATGGATGGACGGACGGATTACGGATGGATGGACGGATTACTGATGGATGGAAGGTTGGGAGGATGGATGGACAGAATGGATGCATACCAACATTAGAGGATAAATAATAAGTCTTAAAAATATTTTCCAAACTTAGCCAGGGCTGAAAAGCACATTTAAATCAAGTTCCAGATTTTTCTAAGTCTGGTCGGAACCCCATCAGCCTTATTTTGCTGCCTGACTCATCCCACCTACTGATGGCTGCCATGATGAGGAGATATTTTGTGTTATTCACTTCACCTGTCAGTGGCCATGATGTTATGCCTGATTAGTGTACACCAAACATTTAGGTAATAACGGGTTTTGTCCTCTGGCGTGCTAGATTTCTCACTAAGACCTTCTGCAAATAAGAAACATTTGTGCAAACAGTGATAGTGTGAAATATTTCAAAATGTGCCAGGAACACAGATTTATCCAATAAAACCACAAAAACTCCAAACTCTCTCGCTTTAAAGGCTATAAACCAAAATGTACGGCTTTTTCTGACAAGTGTGTGTTAGAATCTATATTCATGACTTAAATCTATAACAGTTTGCACAGCTTGGAAAAAACGTCTTGGTAATTTTGAATAAGTGTGGCACAAAGTGCTTTTGCACAGCCTCTCCTTACAAAATCAAATGTTAGCACATCCGCACTATATTTGCAGAGACTTAGCGGCTCTTCTTCCAAGGCCCCGCTGCACAAACACAGCCTCTTCAAGGCCTTACAACAGAAGCACAGAGGAGAGCCTTGATGAGTTAAATCGCTTTGCACAAACACTGAGGAATTGTCAGTAAAGCAGCAAAAATCATTGGCAATTCTTGTCAGGTCTCTGGTAAGCATTGCTTGCTGCTGCAAAGAGGAGATAGCAAAATAGAGCACAGAATGGATGCAGAATAATTACTCTTTCTCCTCCCTCCCTGCGCCTTTTAAGACCTGGGCTGTGATTCTTTACTGTGCTATAATGTCACATTTGCAGGTTAAAGTTGCAGCTCACGGTATCTCTTAATGCGCTTTACGATTTTCCATTACTTACGCAAAAATTTATCAAACGAGGCCTTCCCGAATTCCCCTGGATGCTTATTGTCCAAATATTAGCACAACAAAGCAAGCTACCTTGGATATTTTAATTTAGGCCAGCACATTTTGTTTACAAGGCGCAGCACAATGCAGTGTACCAAGAATTTAATAGGATTTAGCTCACTTCAAACACACCACTCCAGTGCTCCTGAATCCAAAGTTTGCGGCTGTATTGCTCAGCATTGCAAGTGTTCACACTTCACAGCCTCGCTTAAGAAGTAGGCCACCGCAGCTGCAGACAGCACAGTGCTCACACTCACTAATGGCCTTCTCAAAGTATGTTAAAATGAGATTTTTTTTCTTTTTTAGAGGAGGGTGGTTTTGCACTTGATTGCATAGGATATGAGTGGACCAAAAGATACGCTATGCTTCTTTTAATCACGACGACGGCTGTAACAAAGCAGAGGGTAAAAGGTTGAAAATCCTACAAACGGAATGAGTAATTGTTTGTCTATGTCATTTTCTGGTATCTGTCAGCAGCATTCGGCACGCAAAGCCTGAAAACAGCGTGTCTTTTGAACGCTGCGATAAGCATTATTGTAGAGCAGCAGTGCACCGCTTTTCCTTTCAGCTGAGCAGAGGGCTGTAAAAGACTGACAGTTCTTTACATCTAGTTTCACTGCCATAATCAAGAAATCAACCTCAAGTGACAGTTAGCAAGCGTGCAAGGGCTGATTGGAGAGGTTTGATTGAATGTGAAATAAACAAGGTTTCCCACAGTGCACTGCAAAAGGCTATTAAGTGATCTTTATGTGGAAGACCATCAAGGCTTTGATAGCTTTGTACAAAACATGAGTTCTTTTTGCAGTTTTATTACTTTCTTTTTTCCCTCGTTCTTTCTATCTTGCATTCTTTCTTTCAGTCAGTTTACTTTATGACTATATAATTACGCAATGTATTTAACATATAATTTATGTCTATTATGTAATGGGCAATTATGAGCAAAGGAAAGACTTGATATCACTTAAAATAACACTGAGATAAATCAAACTCATATTCTTCCCCTAATCAAGTTTAAAGTTTTTGAGGGCAAGTTCAAGTCTTATGTCTAGATGTACAAAGTTTCTATCAAATCATCCAAATGAGGAATCTCAGGACCAGAGAGAGTCACAGGTCAATTTTCACAAGTCAAGTCTTTAGTCTTTCACCCCTGCTCCAAAATCAATCCTCGTCTTGAGCCTCAAGTCCAACACAAGTCTGCAGCCATTTGTTCAAAGTCAAATACTGAGTCTTTCACTTAAAATCAGGTCTAAAGTGTTTGAGGGGCTAGTTCAAGTCAAGTCTCAATCTTTAAACCCAAGTGCCTAGTCTTTCATCTTGGTTAAAAGTTTTTCTCTCTAAGTCCAAGTAAAGTTTTAGGTATTTCACCCCAACTTTGAGGCAAATATCGTGTTTCCTGCAACTCCATGTGTTAAGTCTACAGCCCCAAGTCAAGTCTTGCACCTGAAGTCAAGTCCCAAGTCTTTGGCCCCATATTCAATTAAAGTCTTTTTTTTAATTCAAATCTGAAGACTTTCATCCCAAGTCAAGCTTAAAGTATTTCTCCCCAAGTGCAAGTAAAGTCTCAAGTATTTCTCCCAAATGTCATGTCATTTTGCACCTGAAGTCAATTCTAAAGTATTTGAGGGGCTAGTTAAAGTCAAGTCCCAAGTCTTTGCCCCATGTCACATGAAAGTCTCAAATTTTTCATCCCAAGTCAAGTTTCAAGTCTCTCTCCCTAAGTCTGGTTTCAAGTGTTTCACCCCAATTCTCAGGTCTTTGAGGGGCTATTTTAAGTCAAGTCTGAAGGCTTTTGTCCTAAGTCAAGTCAAAAGTCTGTGGCCAAAGGTTCAAGTCTTCAGTCTTTAAGTGGCTAGTTCAGGTCAAGTCCCAAGACCTTGGCCCCAAGCCCAGTCTCCAGTCCAATTCAAGTCTTAAGCTATTTAACATCAACTGAGATCTCCAGTCTTTTGCTCTAAGTTTAAGTCAAGTTTTGATTATTTGAGGGAAAGTTTAAGTCTTTTGGCGCAAGTAAAAGTAATGTCTTCAGTAGAAATCAACATCCTTACAAAGAATTGAGACCATCTAGTCTGCCTATAACATGGAATTGCTGCAGGGTATGAATTCAGATCATTTTCCTTGTTTAACTCATGAACATTTAACATCTTCGTCTTTTCCTAGAACATTTATTTCAGCTGATAAAATCAGTTGTTGTGAACTGGGGTGAAATATTTTGAACATAAGCTGTAAAGTTTACTCCACTACAGAAATAAATATGCTTTTATGTTTAAGGGAAACTATCAGAAATAGCTAAACATCTGTTAATGCTAAATTTCTGAGGGAATGAAACAGTCAGTGCTTTTTTTATTTTTAAAGAACTGGTCTTTGCTCTGATGTAGTTAATCCTTGTGTTAACACTGCCCACTGTGTAGCAAATTAAATACGATTTAGAAGTCTTACGCCCCCTTACTTTGAGTCAGCAGTTTGCAAGATTATCAAGAGACTAACTAGGAAGTTCCCTCTAAGTCCTTTTACTACGGTGAACTTTCAAGAAACATTACTGGGATGACTCATGCATACTGTGTATGTTACCATTACAACTAGTGAGCTGTATACCCTGGGGTACCTTGGGCAACAACAGTCATTTACTCAAATTATCAACCTTAACCGCCTCACTTTCACAGATGATTACATGCGATAACAATTCCATCCCAAACTTCGAGTCCAAGTCAACTTCAAAGTCTTACTTTTTGTCACTGAACTACGTCTTGAGCCTAGAAGACCATTTACAACCTTCTGTAAAGCACAACAAAAACACAGTTTCTTGTGAATAAATTTGGACACCTCCACATTAATTCTCACTTAAAAGCGTATCACAAACCAGGACCTCAAAATAAAAATATAATTACTCAGTCTTTTGTTGGAGGTTTGACCTGTTTAAGACTTACACATTTCATTTGGTATGCTCTTGACAGTTGAAGGGCGAGTGAGCACCATAGTGAGATCTAAAAAGCCATCTGATGCCTTCACAAAGAGGATTGCAGCAGCTCTTTGTCCATTATCATGTCTGATAATGGACTTAAAGAGGGTTCAGAAGTATTACAATTTAGTTATTTCACTGTTCACATATACACTTTGAGAACATTCAGAACAACTCCCAACATGTCCAGGTCTGGCGATCCAAGCATGTTCACTCTGCAAGTAGACCACAAGATGCAAAAAGAAGCCTCAAAAACCCTAAAATGTTATGACAGGACCTATAGGAGACTCTTGCTGCTGTTGATATGAAAATGCATGTCTGCACACAATCACTGATCTTTAAAAAGCCTGCTCTGTCAATTCTGATTTTGGCCGATCCAAATCTTTTTGTCTGAAAAATTGCTAAATATGGTGACAAACTCGCTAAGTTGGGAACAGTGGGGTGACTATTGTTAACAGCGCATGTGCAGATGTGACCTGGTGAGTGGATCTGTCAGTACGCCCTCTTTCATGGCAAAGCAAAAGGGGAGAGTGGCTGATTTTCAGACCCTTGTAGAGGTAGATAAGATCTGTGGATAAGATCAGTTTCACATGTCAGCATCGGCTGATCGCTGATCTCCCAAAATTAAGGGAATTGGGGCCAGTTTATCGGTGCACCCCTAATTTTGACACCAGAAAAGAGGACACGTTAGACATAGATCAAAAAAAGCAGTCCAGGAATTCTCCTGTTTGCCAGAGGCTGATTGAGGAATATTTGAAGCATCTGTAAAATATTTAAAGCATAAGTAGAACTGGATGCTACAACAAGAAAATGACCCAGAACGTAACAGTAAATCCATGCTGTGTGCTGACTACAGGCAAAGGGGGCAAGCTGTTAGGAGGTAGGGTGTACTAACCTTTTTTAGACTCAAAATGGACATTTTGTTGATTTCTTTTGTTTAATGAATAAAACAAGGTTAATTTTAATTGGTTATCTGTAAATAAAAGCAAGATAATTAGTTTTGAAATCCTTGAATATTGAACAGGGTGTTCTAATGTTTTTTTGGTAGTGCTTGAAAATATGACTCCAGATTACATGTGTATTACTGATGCCTGATCAAAACCTGCATATAAATAACAGAAATCTGAATGAGATATAACAAAGGCAGCAGTATAAATGCTCTATGCAGCTTGGAGAGCAGTAAAATGGATTCTCTGTGATCATGATCTCGAGAATCTCACAATCTGGCTGCCTTGAAAGGTGATAGCCACTGGGGAGGAATCAGAAAATGGAGGCAAAATTAGAATACTCCCATGTTAAAGATGAGTCATAATGCTTTAAGAGATTGAATTAATTAAATCCAAAGTACTGCCTGTTTGCTATTATCAAACTTGTCAGTGAAATAATGTTTTTTCCTGGATTCGTGCTTCCTTTGTGAAGTCGTTCTGTTTCTCTGTCACCACCAGAAGATTGTGACTGTTGTTAGATTTACCGATGCATATCGCCACGCCTCCGCCTGTAAAACAAGAAGCAGAAAGAACTTCACCACCACCACCTGTAAATTATTTAACTGTCATGAAGTTCTGACAGTTTAATGACTTTAGACACAAGGAGAGCGTGGAGACAGCGAATGTGATTGCCATGAAAGTTGGATGCCAAGAGGCATCAAAGAGTTCAGGAAAAAAGGAAAAGTCATTGATGATTCACCGGATGGCTCCTTTTATGCTTCACAGCAGCTGCTTTGCTGCATCATCACATATCAGAGAGTGAATTTATATATTTCTTTGATTGATATGTTTTCTTCCTTTCCATTTTGTCTCTCTTTTCTGTTTATTATATCCTGCACCTTTCTCCTCACCCACATCAGGAATATAGTTTCTGCAGAGGAAGTTGTCACGTCCCCCCCCCCTCACTCAACCCTTTCACGAGACACTTGTTTTCTCCGGAGACTGAGGTGCCTGATGAAAGCAAGCCTTCTTCTGAGAAAATTGGGTGTTGACAGTCGCCTCATTTCCCTCTCTGAGTTGATAACGGTGGCGTCCCACCATCCCGCCTGTCTTCACGGTGCGCTGGTGAGCTGACAGGAACCACTCTGATCTCTAGGACTGGCGATGAGAGGAGTTGTCCCAAAACTCTCTCGGATTGGTTGTAGTCCTTAAATTTGATCTCAAAACTGAATCTCAATTCATGTCTTAATCTCATACAGATTATGTGTCTCTTTAACGTGTTTCCATAACAAACATTTCCTGACCTCCTTATTGTACTTTTAGGTAAGTACGTTTTTTTTGTGGAACAAACCCCTGGCCTATAAGGTCCTTATTAAAATAAGTTCTCTTGTCATTCTATTCTGAAGACTGGCTAAGAGAATTTGACTGTGTCTGATCATATTTACATCACATTCCAAAGCTGTTTTAATATACCTGGGGAACCTTTTCACATTTTTGTGACATTACAACCACAAATTTTGTTGTGTTTAATTGGGGTTTTATGCAATAAACCAATACAAACTACTGTATAATTGTAAGCAGAAGGAAAACAAGACATGGTCTTCCTTTTTCTGCAAATGAAATTCAAAAAAACTGTCAGATTGAATCGAGAGTATCTCTGAACATCAGTTTTCAAGTCGTGACACAGACTTTCAATTGGATATGGTCAGTACTTTGATTGGGCCATAAATATGCTTTGATCTAAACCATTCCACTGTATCTGTAACTGTAAGATTCAGGTTGTTGTTCCACTGAAAGCTGACCCTCTGCCCCAGACTCAAGTCCTTTCCAGGTTTTTTGCCAGTATTGTCCTGTATTTAGCTATATCCAGCTTCAAATCATGTCCATCACCATGATGCTGCCACCACCATATTTCACTGTGGAGATGGTGTGTTCAGTGTGATGCTTAGCATCGTTTTTCCCACCACACTCTAGCATTTTATCAGCCAAAAAGTTAAAGTTCAATCTAATCTGAAATGAGAACCTTTTGCCAATTACTAAATTACTTCTTCCATAAAGTCCAGAGTCATGGAGTTCACAACTAATAGTCATACTGATGACAGAATTTCCCAGTAGAGCTATGGGTCTTTGCAGCTTCTCCAGAGTTACCATGGGTCTCCTGGCTGCTTCTCGTTTTCATTCGGTCCATCCTCCATGTTTTTAATACTTTTTAAAGACCATTATGAATAGAATTTAAGACCTATATCCCCACAGAAATGTTCGAATGACATCCAGCGATAACTTTGCACTTACCCATGATAGATGCAAAAAAGCCAGCTAGCTTGCAAGGGTGTATTAGGAGTGATTTACTGGCAATGAAGATGTCTGAGTGTGACTCAAACTTTTGCCTGACAGAAAGGCCCCCAAGAAAAAACAATACATAGAATATACAAGATTAAATAGCTCTGTCAAGACAAAATTTAAGACCTGTGATTAACAAATTAAAAGCCAACTTACTTTTTTAGGTGAATTTAAGACCTTTTAAGAATGTGTGAACACCCTGCTCTGAGCTGTCTGCTGTGTTCCTTGGTCTTTGTGATGCTGTTCAGTATTCTAACACATAACACATGGGTTAAGTGATTTCAAAGGTAATTGTTTGCACTAGATTTTATTCAGGGGTATTGTAGTGAGGAGGGATGACTACAAATGCAATGAATGAATGAATGAAAATTTGAAGCGGTATTAAGACATTTGCAAACATTTTTAGAAGAAGGAATCAATTTCTTAAATAATTTCATCTCCTATATCCTAGCTGTTAATGTGTAACTTTTGTCAAACTGATACTTTAATATACTCAGATAAATGGATAGTAGATACCAGAAGATGTTATTCAGTGTTCACCTTTCCTGGCAGCTGCCCAGAGAGCAATCAATGGAAGTTTGATTTTGAGTATAACTGTACTTTTTAACTGTGGATTAGGAGTGCACTGGAAAGCAGAGGAGAGAGCCCATTGGTATGCAGTCATGTGGATCTGATTGCTCCAGTTAGCTCTGCCCGTAACAATCAAGACTTCTGGCAGCCCATCCATCTCAACCCAATTACATCAAACACTACCCCAACAAGCTAAACCGGCTATAATTACTCTACAGACAATGCACTCGGACACTTTACCTTGCCAACATATTGATGGTCATTTCCCGTATACTCCTCGAGCAGAAAGAATTGATTCCACATCCATCCCCGTTTGGAACGCTGAAGAACCTTCCCATCACTCTCTGGCATCCCGAACAGATTCCCAATATTCCCAGGCATGAAAGGTAGGGCAGTACTGGGCCACAGGAAATAGAGCATCAACAGGAGCAGAGCCTGATTGCCTATCATGGTATCCAATCAGCAGGGAAATGTCCGGAATGACTTGCGAATTATGGAAATAAGCTTCTGAGAGGGTAAACACTGGAAGGTAGCCTTGTCAGAACAGGCATTGTATTCCCTTTTCACTCATGTCCTTTAGGTTTCTGTGAAGAGAGAAAACTACAGTTAGCATGGACATCTTGACACTTCCTGCTTCTCCAAAACCCTGGCTGATCACAACACGAAAATGCTCTTGTATCTGTTTGGGCTAAATTTATTCTATCATAACATCAGTTTGTGCTTTATAAAATCAGAAGCTGGAGAAAATATGACAACACCAAGGAAAAATATGTCTGTCACATGATTTATTTATGAGGGTGTTAAGCCTTAAAGTTTGTAATCTGATGTTGGGATCTCGTCTAAATTCAAATATACTCAAAGTGATACAAAAATAAATGAAAAACATCTTCAAGCTTGATTTACAAGCCTATGTGAGAGTATATTTTTCTTGACATAAAAATGTCAACTCTTTGTCTTTGGTAATAATTCTATAACTGATGCAAACCAACTGTTATTCACCACATGTCTACCTCTTGGAGGCCCAACTTTTTTTCATTCATTATGTGCAAAAAATGAACAAGCAGTGCTTCACTAATTATTAGTTGCATTAGCCCACCGATGTGCTTCAGAGCCACCAAGCATGCTTAAATAGCCTTAAAGAGGCATCGCTGCGAGCTGAGTGCATCTGACATGGGTGGGGGGGGGGACCCAGACACAACCCCTACATTTCTTTCTCAAACTCAGGTTTTATTTATATGTCCTGTTTCACACTCAGTCGCAGCGTGCAGTTCCTCTAACATGAGAAAAAGGACCGTGTTGCTCACAGGAAGTCTTTTTTTTATCTCTACCCCCTTTTCACAACCCATAATTTTTAGCTCCAGTCCATTCTTGCTTCCTGAACTAATGGGTAAAATCGTTGATTTTTGCTCCTGCATCGAAAATGTTGCAAATCCACATGAGTATGTCAGGAATTGCCAAAAACTAACAAAACCATTCCCAGTTACTACCCAAGCTTTTGTCTGCAGATAAGCTGTTTTCTGTTATTGGCAGTCTTCTTCCAAGACCTCACTATAATGCTGTATCCCCAGCAGGAATGGCCCCTGACAGGTAATTTGGGTGTGCATGCATAATTTACCGTCTTTTGGGAGTTAATCCTAATAAATCTTTCTCCTCTCTTTAAAGCCATTTGTGAAGGCTGAAGTTGGAGATTTATCCTGAAAAGCATTCACTGTGTATCTCAGGGAATGTTCTAGCAAGGACACATACAAGTCAGTTCTTCTATTTTTCTTCAGAACTTTTAAATAAAAACTGAATTCTCAGTTTAGATCGTCCGAAGTGAAATGACCTTAAATTGAATGATTCAAACAATGTACTAATATAAAAAGACATTTTATGAGTTCTTTGCCTGTTTTCCTTATATCTCATTCCATGCTATTTGAATTTCGTTTCTAGGTCAGCAGTAAGATAGAATGATTTAAATTTGAGAATGTAAGGATACTTGTGTAAGAACTATGTACTAATATGTAACAGGACATGTAAATCATCAAAAAGTACATACCTCAGTCATGGTATCGGTAAAACGGTAACAACAAAAAAAGATGTCATATGCTAGTTTGTTTTTTACTTAGTTTGGTAAAAGTTCCATTCACAAATATTTCCTCTTAATACTAATCCTATGTGTGGTATGTGTGGTATGAACTGATGGTACAAACAAAATACTATACGAAACACGGCATCCGCTGAATGGAACAGAAATTCAAATTAGCTTACCAAAGTGTTTTATTTTCTGTTGTTTTTTTCCAACTAATTGTGAACAAGAAGCAAACCTCACCCTATAATGTAAAGCAGTTCAAAAGCTACTAATGAACTTTGTGTACAATACTGGATCCTAATTACTGCAGGGTACTTACATTCAGTTCTCGGGTCATTTAACAGGGTTGGTCCAACTGCAAGATGAAATACATCTAGGTTTCTGTTCACCTTTTACAATGAAAAAGTTGGGGGTTTTTAAATTAAAAGGATTTTGAAAAAATGATTGAATTTTTTTTTTTTTATGAACTAACGATACATATAAATTATTGTATGATTCATTTAAAGTCACAGTACATTTGGCACAGCAGAGTGTGCAAAATAGTTTCCAAAAGCATTTTTTTGTTTTTTCCACTAATTGTGAAAAGTAAACTAACCTCAACTTGTTATCAAAAGCATTTCAAAAGAACTAAAGAACTTGTATAATCATGCATAGAAAGTATGTGTCACCATACGGGTTCTGTGGAACAAGTAACACATACTAATTGGTTTTTGTTGGTTTCACATATTTTGAATAGAAAATTATACTCAACAATCTTACCTTTAAATGAAAAACTTTTTTTTTTAATTAATGAGCTCTGGGTGAACTGTACATGTAGATTTGTATGGTTTTAAAGACATTTTGCTCAAAAAAAATATCCTAAATATTTCAACCTAAAATTAAAGGAATTTTTTAAAATTAGTGAACCATTGTAAAAAATGGTTACAATGGTAAATTACTGCACTATATGTAGTTACCTAGTTTTTAATGTCATGTAATGGTACGGGTTTGGTAAAACAAGAAAAAAGAAAAGCAAGGTTTTTATTCATTTTATTTTTATAACAAATTTTAATATGAAAAGGATTCCAAAAAAAACTATGGGTGTAATGGTACATAAAAATTTGTCTTTTGTCACAATAAAAAGAAACATCGCGTTAGTTTTTTATTTATTTTTTTGCCAATCCTATGAAGAAAATGTCCTTAAGTAAAAAAAAAATAATAATAATAATACTTCAAATAAACAACATTTACAACAATTTATAAAGTTTAAACCCAAGTTGTCTTTTTGGGTCATATGTAAACCAAAAACTCTGCCTTAGCCAAAAACTAAAAAATTGTTCTCTTGTGGAAAAAAAATAAAAATTAAAACAGTACAAAACTTAAACTGGCAAGAATTCTTTTTTTTAATTAATTTGACCTTAACACCATGCAAAAATCAAAGGCGATAAGCAAATGATTGCCTTCCATAAGAATCTCCAAAAACAGAGAAAATATTAAACACCACCATAGCACTTCTTAAACACTACGTGACACTCATAAGGCACCTGGTGGCATATTTCTGTTACGCAAATGTCCACTAGGCTTTGCATTTATCCACCATTCACCCTCCTCTGCTGCTGTATCCCTAGAAACTCACAGCCCTTCTCTTACTGCTGATTAAAAACAATGATTCACTGTGTACCTCATGGGAAGCTCCTCCGTTTTTGTTTGGAGGTTTTAAATAAGAACTGTAGCCCCTCTAGGGATGGGCCGTAGTAGAAATTGGTGTCCATTCCCAATGGTGGAAGTGACGTGCCCAAAATAAATTAATTATATCTCTGATTAAAAAGGAAAATACATATTTAGACATCTATTAATAAACACTTTACAGTATTTAAAGTTACTTTTGAAAGAGCTCTGGGTGTTACAGTAAAAACTAATTACCGAATGTGGCACACTTTGGTTTTAGGGTCACAGGTTTGTTGCAACAGCGAAATGCTCATATTTTGATCTAAAAAGAAAATTTTACCTTAAAGTTAAAAAGGATTCCTTCCAGCATGTCCTGCCAGTGAAGATGGTTACAAAAGGAACAAGATTATCAACTAACTTTGAATGAATACTGAAAAAAGAAATGAAAAAATAGCTGGACCCAATATAACTGTTCTGAACATAATTTTTTTTTCTTAAATTTGCATTCATAAGTTACTTTAGAGTTACTTTAGCAGGAACAATGGGCTCAACTCGTGCCACTGCCCCAGTACCACTGGCAACAAAACAGGCCCTCATCACGATACTCCCACCAGTACTGCCTGACACTTACAGTACAGCATTCCAACACTTTAAAGCCTCACCCTCGACTTCTTTAAACATACTTTGTGATTGTTTCTTTGTAACTTGCTGAAGGACATTTACCCCAGTTTTAGTTGGGCTCTGTATAAATACTGGATCCTAACACTAACTATAAGCTAATTATAAGCTAAAGGCTTTGCAACCAACTTTAGTTTATAAAAATCCATGACATTTTTTGTTGTTTAATTATATTACCTTGGAAAAAGAGCCATTAAAATATAATGACAATATTAATGACAATGATGAATGTATGTAAACTCTCCAGCACAAACTATTTGGTTCTCTATAAGCATAACCATCACGTGTTGGTGAAACATTTTCATACCACTGATTAAAATTCAGAATAATTTATCTGAGACATTTGCTTCTGTAATATTCAGGACAAAAGAAAATGTTTTTAGGAATACACGTTACACGTCCAGTGGTCCAAAGTGTTCTACTTTTACAGGAGTTAAAGTCACAATCATGCTGATTGGAGCTCCGTGTCTTTGTAGGTACGAAATGTGACACAAGTGTGACACGAATGCTGCTGAAATCAGGGGAAGCGCCCGCCTTGCAATTAATCCAGTCTGATGCTTGTGATTGCATTTTCTAATTATCATTCCAGCCTGTCCTTGAGATTTTAATGGCATTCTGGATATTAATCTTTGATGCGGCATGCCTATTAAGCATTAGGCCAGTGTTTCTTTTTCAAAATTCTTCCAAACACTCCATTAAAGGATGAATGAGCGCGCTTGAATCCACGCCAGATCCTATAGGGTTGAGCTGAATTATCTCGACTTATTCAGCCCATTAAAAAAGCAGGATACATTAAAAGAAATTGTTTATGACTGGATTAACTGGTAGCGAGCTTATACGGCTTGGCACCACAACACACACAGATGTGGAGGGAGCAAATTGTTAAATATGCTTTTATGGGTGGTTGTCTTTGACTGTTTTCTCTTAATCTTGGCAACCACACATTCTGGCTGGCTGGCAACAACTTCACCGCGCTTCATTGCTTTAATCTGCAAATTATACATTCTTGTTTTGCTGAATAAGAGCATCTTTGATCAGATACAAATGAGCTGTTCATCAGGATCTGCTTCCTGGGAAGAAAAAAAAAAAACAAACGAAAAAGCGCAGCCTTTGCAACATTGGTATGTATGAATTTTCATGCACACGGTGTTCTAAAAAATGAACGTGCAAACGTGGAGTGCAAAACCCAAACTGAGCTCTGCAACGAAGCAGTTTTGTGGATTCTCTAACTCGAGGAGGACAATAATTATAGCTGCTGTAGGCTCTTGACGTAAGCCTGCCTTATAGGTTCTAGAAGCTATATATAGTTAAGCCCAAATTTATTCATACCCCTGGCAGATTCAGAGTTAAAATTGTTTTTATGCAACAAAAAACTTGGTTTCTAATAGGAAATGACAGATGCATTTCTAAAAATATGATGAAACCATTTAAACCAGTATATATGGTGAAAAAAATCCATAATTTTTCAGGGTGAAATCTTGATTGGTACAGCAATCGAATGTATGTTTCCACTGATAGTTTTGACAATTTCCTAATTGATGAGCTCCAACTGCTTAAGGTTGGAATGCCTCCTTGCCATCACCTTAATCTTTAGCTCCTTCCACAGACTCTCAGATTCAAGTTGATTCTCTAACTGGGCCCATCCAACACGTTACTTTCAATCAGAAGAAACATGCTGATCCAATTAAAAAAATCATTTAAAAGCTAAATCTTCCAGGGGTGTAAATAATTTGAAAATAACTCTACAAAGAAGGAGTTTAACCGTCTAACATCATTTTTGAGAGACATACTTCTGAGACCTCTACCTTTTGAACAAGGCTTATATTTTCCTCAAGAACCTGCTACATCGAGTAAATATGTTGCTAAATATATTGTACATATTTACGTTAAAAGCTTCTGACTAGTTCGTTTCATTATTTCTTTTATCTCCCTTTAAAGGATTAAAAAAAAATTTCACTTTTCATGTTCGCACTAATATGGTGCAACAAGCTACACAGTCTCATTACTATCCATGTTCACCAACTGAAGTACAGGGTGTTATTGTGGTGTCTTCATATTTAATGCAGTTTTCCCCTTTCCTCCAATATTTATTAAACTTCTCCCTTCTAAGATTAAAGGAGAAAGTTAATTTCTCCACTATATGTATTTTCTTTAGTGTCTCTATTCATTATTTAATTTTTAAGGGGTTTTTTATTTAACCTTTCCCAAATGACATCTTTTTTTACCGGAGGCAATGATAGAAAGAATATTTCCCAGATGGATAAACCTAAAAAACATTTTGACAAAAACAGCTATTTCTTTCAATCTAATATGCCCGCTGGTGTTATTTCCTAGTTTAAACTTAAAACGAGGCTATAAATATTCTCATATATGGATCTATTTATTAGCAGATGCAGTGTTACATAAGGATTGGACCATATAATTAGGAGTCAACAATCCAAAAACTCCCACGCACAGTTTGAAACTGCTGGCTATTTCAATTTGAGCACTATGTGGAGCAATGGAACCATTTAGCAGTGAAGGTCTCGCATTAGAAGAAAAAGGGGAAGAAGATGACAAGGTCATACTGCTGCTGTGCAGTGAGGTTGCCCGGGACATTTTTTAAAAGAAACATAATTCATAGACTGACACAAACAAAACAAAAATCTATGCAAGGTTTGATTTCCAAACTATTGCAATCTGAGTGGCAGGTTTAGTGGCTCCTGTGATTGCTTGCTGCTGTTTGACAGACCTGCACGGACAGGGTGTAAATCTAGCAGGAATGGGGGGTGAGGGGGGTGCAGATGCGCTAGCCTCCACTTGGTGGAGCCCTAGCCCTTCTCAACGCACCGGGGCCCTGCCGCGGCTGCAGTCTTTGGCAGACCTCGGCGTGCTTTACTCATGTTTTGAAATCCTCAAAGCAATTTTGTGATACAGTGCACACTTCCTCGCTGGAAAGAGGCCGGGGTGGCTCGAGTGCCGAGGCTGAGCTAGATGTTTCTTGAAAAGAGCCTGACAGTTAAAGAATGCCATAAAATCCAACATGTGTATTATTTAGAGGAAGGGGATATTTTTACTTGATAGCATTTAGATTAGAAAAAAAAATCTGTTTAGGTTCATTAGACATTTTTATTTTATGAAAGAGACTAAATATTCATGTCTGATTTAAAAAAATTGCAGCATGGACGTAGCCTGCTTTGAGATCAGATTTCTACCCCTTTTTAATTTCAGTGCTGAAAGGTCAGCCTCTGTTAGAGAATGATTCAAGGAGCACATAAGTGGCTAATTTGCACTAAGCTATAACAGCCTTGCATTGTCAACCCAGGAAAGCACCCATATATCACTTTGGTGCCTTTACAGAGTGAGGAATAGAGAGGAAATGTGTGTGGGGGGGAATCAAGCCAGTCAGGGCTGGATTAAGTTTGTGCCGTGGAGCACATGTCCCTTCCCTCGCCATGATAAACACCTTGAGGTATTTTTTGGAGATATGAACGCTACAGCGCCTCTCCATCAAATCGCATCACGAGTGCGACTCTCTCCCTCTGAGAGCGCTTCATGGAGACTCTCTCAAATGTTCAGACGTACTCAGAAAAGTCACACACGCCTGCCTTCAAACAGGTGCGAACACCTGCTGTACGTGCACCGACGCTCACCCTGCAGAGGCTTGTTAGAGGCAAAGAATGAGTGACGCTGGAAGACCTGAGGATGACTGACAGGTGTCATGGGAATCAGCTTAATCAGAACGAACAGCTGCAAGTAAACGTTTATGAAAATTGAGTGAAATTTGTCAAAAGATGGATTTATGAGGAGTTTGACTGTTAATTTTTGAATCTAGACATGTGATTATGGGTGGAAGTTCTTTCCAGAGCTCAGTGATGCATCTAGTCTGGCTGTGTCACAGTGCAGGGAGCAGATCATCCCTCTAGAGTCCAGTCGCAGATGAAATAGAAAGCATAGATCAGAGGAAAGAAGGAGAAAATAAAACCCTTACCTTTGGTTTTCCTCTGCTTAGCATCCATCTGTGTGTCTGAGTGAGCGCTGCTGGGTTTGTACTCCTTCTTGGTGGAGAAGCGGACTCCTGACGGCAGTGCTTACATTCCAGGACTGACAGTGGCACAGCTGCTGCGAATGTGTATGGGACTGTGTGTGTGGAGGAGAGAGAGAAAGAGAGGGTCTCCTGCTCGCCTCTCTGCTCCCTCCCCTTGCTCACTTACTCCTCCTCCTCTCTCCTTCCACACTTTCCTCCTTTCTTTCCATCATCTCCTCTCACTCCTCCCGTCTCACAGTCCCTCCTCCTCTCTTTCCTCCTCCAGCAGTGCATCAATCCTGCCGGTGGATGTCACCGAGGCTGAGGCGACTCTGCCCCCTGATTGGCTGCCATTCACAAGTTACAGATAAAGGGGGATGAAAAGAAGAGATGGGGTGGGGGAGGTGGGGGGTGGCTGTGGAATAGAGAAGCAGGGGTGGACTCGGCTGCTTGACGTCTGAAGCAATCGGCTCTGTCTAATCTTCCCTCAATGACGGAGGAATGAAGGAGAAAGAGGCCATAACTTGTAAATCAGAGGAGGGGGGGGAGGTGGGCTTCGTTTTGACTCGTTCATCTTCATCTTCATCATCTTCGTCTCCTGGACTTGGCCGCCAGTGTGTGGCAGGTGCACACACACAGAGTCCAGGCACTCTGTCATCCCTTCTCATTACATGCTGGATGCATATCAATCCGTCTCCATACAGCTCGCGCTACTGAGAGCGATATAACATCTCAGTTCGACTAAAAGGAACAGAGGGAGGAATGATATGTGATGAATTTGATGAAGACTGGGAGTGCCGGATCTTTAAATGTGTTCAGCAAATATAAACGATTAAATTTATTTAGGGATTTTCAGCAAATTAAAACAGTTCTTCAAGGTAGAGTGGGTCAATATCCATCCACCTTTAAAAATGAACAGTTCTTGCATTTGCTAAATGACAGTAGTTGCTGCCAAGGATGGATAAAAGTAGTTGAAGACCTTTTTTGAGTAAACATCTTCTTTCTGTACTTTATATTTAGCACTCTGTGATATTCTTATCTATGAAAAGTGATATATCAATGAAATTGACTGACTTTTTAGGCTTTAGGGCCAATTCATTTTTCACGTTGGGCTGTTTTCATCGAAAACAACTTTTTCCCCCTAATAGGTTAAGTTATTTCCATCTCACCTGATCAGAGCAGTCAAAACACCAGATTTAGCAGAAAACTGACACTGCAGACCACCTTGAACACACCATGTCCACAGTGAAATGTAGTGGTGGCAGAATCATGCTGAGGGGATGCTTTTCTGGTCTGTAACCCATAGGATGTTGCTAAAGACTTGAGACCTGGCTGGAGGTTTAAGTTTCAGTATCAGCCAGAGCTGCAGTGATCAAAGTTTATTCATGTGTTTGAATGGTCCAGTCAAAGTTTCCACCTAAATCTAGTGAAGGATTTGTAGAAATCCTTGTACACTGCTGTTCACAGACAGCATGTCTGTTCTGACTGATCTAAAAGGGGACCTGTTACGCAATATTCACTCTTTGCACATTTTTTACTTCCATTTGGGTATCGACTGCTCCCAGAAACAGTCCAAGCGCTAAAAAAACATCCAGCTGTTTGATTGCAACAAGTTAATGGGTTTTGGTGTCTGGAAAAGGAACCATTTTAAAACAACACAGTGGGCACTGTCCCTCACCAAGCAACCAAAGCTGAGCTTCGCCCACTTCATTATTAGAAGAAGAGTTAGTTTGGTCAGCTGGTATGCAATGTTCAATGGCTGCTGGAAAAACAAGTGTTTCGTTGTTGACATACCATCCAGAAACCGTGGCTGCATCCTTGATGGTTGTGCGTAAGGCTCCACTTCTTCTGGGTCTGACTCAAGGTCAAAGATGCACGGTTGTTTTCAGCCTTCTTTTTTTAAAACGTGTCCTGTCTGGCAATATGGGACTCAGAATTGTTGTCTGAGTGCCAAGGTAAGGCCCAACAGATTTACTTTCACAAGCGAAGCATTACGGCTTTTGCCATGATGTTCCTCTTGGTACATATATGAAACGTTATTAGAAATTACTTTGGGTTTATTTCAAATGTACAGCGGACACAAAGATGAAAGAGAGAAAGTTGGGGAAAAGATTTATAGGGAAAGGAGGAGATAGATGTAGAGGAGAGAAAAAAGCATAGAGATAACCAAATCGACACCCTTGAAGTCTGCCTCTAGACCTGCAGAAAGAGAAAAAACAAAACCATGAAACCACAACAACAAGCAACAGATGCATATATATTACTGACGATTATAACAGCAATGGAAAGTACACTGTACAAGGTAATACAAGATGTACTTAGTGTTTGCAGCCATTTTTACATGTATAAAGTGCAAGTGTAAACATTTAGTTGGGGGCATGGCCAGCAACATCTTATTTGCATAAAAGTGACAGATCCCAAAAACAACTCATTCTGAAAGAGGCTCAAAATAAGCAGGACTGAGTAAGTGAAATCTCATCTGAGAATGATTTCGAACATGTTTTGTATAGTCCATAGACCTATGCTAACTCGTTTAAAAGGAAGCATAATACCCTTGAAGAGATTTTTGATAGACAAATCGGCAAGATTGTTTAATTCTGAAGACAACTGGTTGAACTGAACTTTATTTAGGAATAACAGAATAAGGGGGGGGGGTGGCAGAATAAAAAAAGACCACCACACCTATCCAGTTGTTAATGGTAAAACAGCAATAAAAGATGGTTAAACACCTTACACCAGTTTCCTTTAACTACACCATTATACATAGTGTTACGTTGGTCCATCACATCAAACCCCATTAAAAAAAACACTGATGTTGTGATGAAATGCTACAAAACATGCAAAAGTTCAAGGAAGTTAAGACTCTGGAGATCTTTAGATATCTCAATATTTCCATAAGACACACCAGGCCAGAGAAATGCCTGGATGAAGTGACTTTTAGACCCCAGTTGCCGCTTGCGCTTAATGAATAATGTAAGAAAAGAAGCAGCTCCACTGGCCAGCTTCAATCTGGGCTCAAATTTTATTCTGCTGATATCAATGTGCATAGATTATCAGCTGTAATGCTCTGCACCAGATAAATAAGAATGCAAACAGGCCAAACTAATTAACATCCAAACGAGCGGCGAGGTAGCCTCCCTCTGATGCCAAGCCAAGTCCTCCTCGCACTCTATAAGTCAGCCCCTCGTTGGGTTCATGGCGCTGGGAGATTAAGAAGTAGGTGTGTGTGTTTGTATTTGTTCCCCATGTGCGCAGTGTTTACTGAATGGATGTGTGAGTCTGTGTGTGGTGTTCTCTTGCTAACAAGCCTCTGAAAAAAGGAGGCAATTTTGTACCTCTCTGCATAGAATTAGTAATAATTTAGTTGCTATTTACACCCCTGGGATGTTAATTACGCTGTTGTTACGCGGCCCAAACAACTCGGCAAACATCAGAGAATAAGAGCCAGCATTGTTCCAAGCTGCTTGAGGAAATACAGGAACATTTTCAGACTCCACTTCTTTAGAAAACAGACAAACAAGCAATATCTTCTCATTTTAACTTCACAACCCCATCTGAAGCCAATGATTCACACAATGCATTTTTCCCTCTCTTATTCTCTAGATGAGGACTCTGTTATATTAAATCAAAGTTTTCCAGCCTGGAGAAACAGCTTCCTTAAGTAAGAGGTGTTTCTTGATCCTCTCCTAATACTGAGTGTCAGCTTCCATCAGCGTCACAAGAACATACCACTTGCATTCGCCTCCACGGTCTGAGCTGTGCCCCTGATAAGTTCTCTGATGCCCTGTGCTTTCCCAAAGCTGCCTACCACTGTGGATGCTTAGTCCCTGTTCTTTGTGCTAGCATAAGGACTCCAGCTGCTGGCAGGTTGTTGATATACTGTACCTCATTGTCTTGCAGTGATTGAATCACATTAAGCAGGTTCTTCTAGCTCACATTCTTTTTCCAGTTCTTTCTTTCATCTTAAGATCTTCTATAATGTTTTATTATGTCTATAGGGAAAGCTTCACATTCTATGCTTGTTTTTTGCCAAAGATTAAGATATCTTCTCTCTAAATAGATCTCTTTGTTTGTATATAAACTGGTAAACCTTTCCTCTGTATATGCCTCCTCAAACTAATTTTAGTACCAGACAATAAAAAAAAGAGGAAATACAAATTAAAATTCTGCCTATTAAAGGAGAAAAGCTATCCACCCTTAGAGGCAAAAACTTTCATCAAGAATTTGTGACAACTGGCGTCACCGTGGACTCGTTCTTTGTAGAACTGTTAGGTGGCCTTGCTGCTTTGATTTGGATCCTTGTCCTTCATAACCCAAGTGTGCTTGATCCTAAAGTCACAAACTGATGGCCGGATGTTCTCCTCCAGGATTTTCTGCTGAAGAGTCGAATTAATAGTTTCATTGATTGTAGCAAGTTGTTCAGGTCCTAGAGAATCAAAGCAGCCCCAGATCATCACGCTACCATGACCATGTTTGGCTATAGGTGTGGTATTATTTTTCTGAAGTGTCGCTAGTTTAATGCCAGATGTCTCTGCCTGTTTCTTATTGTTGAATCATAAATTCTGACCTTTACTAAGACAGCTGAGGACTGTTTGTTGCTCTAGGGAGAGTCTGTGACCTCCTGGTTGAGTCATCGATGCACTCTTGAAGTCATTTTGGTAGGTGGATGTATCCTGTTCACTTCATATTCATGTTTTCTCAATTTGTAGATAATAATTCTCCCTGTTGTTCTCTGGAATCCCAAAGCCTTAGAAATGGTTTGTAACCTTTTCCAGACTGATAGTCGTCAATGACTTTGTCTCTAATGGCTTTTTTTTTTTTTTTTTTTTTTTTTTATTTTGACGTACGATGCTTTTTGAGAACTTTAAGCCTACTTCATGCTGTAAGGAAGGTTTTACATTCGAGGTGTTGCTTTGAGATGAAGTGAAAGGTGGTCCTCCTTTTTTATTATTACATCTCAGAGCAATGGAACAGTTCTGCTAGCATTAAAACAGCCTCGTAGCATTAAATTGTCACTGCCATGCTTCATCTTTGTCTTATCTGCCCCCAAAAAACCTGTTTCCAGTTAATGCCAGGTGTCTTGGAGGTTCCATGTTTGTTCATCAACATCCTAACCAGTTTCCCTTCTTTTATGGGGTTGACAGTTTGGTTGAGATAGCTGAAACTTGGATACAATTGTATGTCTCAGCCCAAAAGGATCCCAGCAGGACAATGTTTGGCTTCTGGGATGGGCTTCTCTTGAAAATGTGTGGACTCTTCTTAAAACCTGGATCCATTAAATGAACTCAACCAATTATTCCAAGAAGAATGGTCAAATATGCAGCCAAAAGGGGTGTTGTTGAGGTTTTTTGTGTGCGTGCTCTGTCTTGTCAAGCCCCCAGTGTGTTGTGGTTGATGGACCCTCGGACTGAGCCAGCTTCTGGTTCTGTTGGAGGCTTCTTCCTGTTAAAGGGGAGTTTTCCTCATAACTGTTGATATATGCTTGCTCAGTATGATGGATTGTTGCAAAGTTAATGACACAATGCAAATGATTGACTGCTGTCGCAAGATGCTCATCCAGGAGGAGTGAATGCTGCTATTCAATGACTCAATGCAATCTGCTGGGTTTCCTAAAATAGAAAATTGTTTTAGCCATTTTGAATAAAAAACTGAGCATGACTGCATTTTTTTGATAAGTTGGATCAATTGGAATGTATGCATTATTGGATTGAAATGATCCTTTTTTGAAAAGTGCCTTGAGATGATGTGTTATGAATTGGTGCAATATAAATAAACTGAATTGAATCTCGCAGGGACATTTGTACAAATAATTAGTCGAAGGCATATGTTTACATTTAAGCTTAAATCCTACCTTGTGAACACGATGCTTGTTTTTATAATTTACTGTTGTTGAATTTTTCAGCTTTGCTAAATAAGGTTCAGAATTAATAAGAAATTTTGCTCATTATGAATCCATGGAAACCTCAGTCCAGAACTGTTCACCTAAAAAAAATTTAGTTGTATGTAAAATCCTAGATTTCAAAGGGACTGTACATTCTTTTTCAATGACTTTTAACATACACTTATTGTAGAGCCAACAACTAATTAAACAATACCTTTGGTTTGTTCCAGTTGTATTGGTTCAGGACATCGAAAGTAATGCCTGCATGACAATTCAGCAAGCCAGTAATTACCAAACCTAATGAAAAGACACAACAATCACAAACAGTTGTCCAACCCACCCTATATAGTCTTTAAATTTTGGTTAGTTCAGGCTTTGTGTTATGAACAAATGAGCAAACGATGGATTCAAGAAGGTAATTAGGGTCTGAGAACTTAATTAGCTTCTTGGGTCTTTGGCTTGTTCACAAGAAGCTAATTAAGGTCTGGGAACTCTGTAAATGTTATACGAGAGCTCAAATCCCTCAGGATGGCCAAACATGAGCCATTCTGGAGATCTTTTTTTTTTCAACCTCAGTCTCCTTTCACAATGAGTAAAAACGTTGTTTGTGTACAGAGTAAACTATAACAGGGTCACAATGAAGGCTCTTCAATTGTAAGATGGTTTATAGATCAGTCACGTAATCTGGTGATGATTCCTTGGCATCTATATATGGTAATAATCCTAACCTGGCTATTATTCACATAAAAATTACATAACTAGTTTTAATGTAAAACTTGACTTAACCAACCATGTTACAGCTTGAAGTGTATAAAAGGTTTTTTTTAGGCCCTAATAGCCTTAATTGAACTACTGATAATCAGGAAAACAGGATGAGAGAGAAGGGTAAGAAATACAGCAAATAAAATAGAATATAAATATACTTTATTGTCCCACAATGAGGAAATTTCTGGCCTGAAACCAGAGATTGAACTCAGGACAATGGCACTGAGGACCGCAGTCTCTACACATGGTGCATGCCCTCTACCAACTGAACTGCCCAGTACCTGCCAAATACATAAAGGTTTAATGAAAAGGTAGCGTTTTGACACATTGCAACAGGGTATTCTTTTAGGTCTCATCTTTTATTAGTGTTTTATTCATTTATTCCCTAAAAAGATTCACATTTTTTCTTTGTGTAAGCCTGAGATGCTATGTTAAAAACTTTATTTAATAAGTGAGAAAAAAGTAAAATTATTTCCTTTAGCAATGTGACTAATTTGTAGCCGCATTGCTAAAGGAGGTAATGCTGCATGTAATTTTGTGAATTTTAAGTCATTGCTGATATATTTTCATACCAAAATAACATAACACCCCAAAACACAGAACAAAAAAAATGTTAGGTTTAGTGATGTGATGTTCATGAACTGTCTGATTCTTTTGAATGGCTTTACCATGAACGATAGGAATTGAGCCTCAGTTAGTGAGAGCCGTTCTTTGTTTTTACAACTTTGCTTGCTTACAATGCTCTGCGTACACTACAGTAGCTACTGTTATTCTATTTAATTTGAAATAATATGTATTTAATTGGGGAAGAAATAAAATACACAAAAGGGCTGGACTTATGAGCACACAGAGCACGTTCTCATTGCTCACTGTTTGTTTTGTCATGGCGGCACTGTTGGCGACCTGTCTGCGACACTGACGCAGGTACCATGCAGCGGGAGAGAGGATGAGGAGGGTCATGGTGCACTCCATTATTCTTGGTTTCTTCTTGCTTTATGTTCCTTGGTTAAAGTATATAGTTGAGTGGTGTTTACCATTAGTTCATTGCCTTAATTGTTATATTTAATGGTGCAGAAGAGGATTTTTGCTTCTGCCAAAACACTCAAGTCCACTTTTTTCCTCTACTGTTCGTTGGGTTTTCCTTTTATTTAATCTCTATATTACAAATACACATAATGCACACAACACTTGTAAAAAACTATATAGGTATATTTTGAAATTGAATACTTTATGAAATATACATACTTTTTTTTTCTACAATAACTTACTGTAGTTTTTTACTTTTTACTGATGATTCAACTTGTTTTGTGAACTACACCCACAAAAACAGTTAATATAAAACTATGTTAGGGATAAAATGGCTTGTTCTTAGGAAAGTTTGCATTTTTAAAAATGGATAATTTGAAGGGCTCCTATGAACGGCTCTTTGAAGTGAATGAATCTTGAAGATCCGGTTCCCTTCAAAGAACTATAGGTCCCATCACCACTTGGGTTGGGTCGGGTGACATCCATATTTTTGTCACTTTTCAGCGTGAGTTTTACATGGTATATGATTAAGATTAAGGGTGTGCCTTTATCATGTGTTTATTGTTGTCATAAAAAAAAATTGTGACAAATTCCACTTGTGATGTCTGACAGCCCCAAAACAAATAGTTTTATTAGGATTGATTTTTTTTTTTTTTTTTTTACTATTTTCTCCATTGTTTGTTCAATGAAGGCATTAAGAATAGTTTGTGATGAGATCTTATTACTGCATTTAAATTGGACCGTTTTAGGTGGTTTCTGACATTTTCTTCACACTTAACTGGCAAACCACCAAAATGTAGGCGGAAAATGTAGGATTTGGCGATATCCATTTTTGATCCTCTGAAAGCTGCAGTATGTAACTTTTATAAAACATATTTTTCTACATATTTGTTGATGCTGTCACTATGTTGTGACAGAATGGTATGAGACAGATAATCTGTGAAAAAATTGAGCTCCTCTGCCTTCTCCCAGTGCTCCCAGTGCTATCTAAATACAATTATTCAGAGCCAGGAGGCGGATCTTAGCGCTGTCAGTCACAAGCTGCTCATCTCCCCTCCACACCTCTCCCCCCACTTGCTCTCTGCTGCCCTGCAGCTCGCAGAGACTTGTGAATACTCAGGCCAGCCAGATAGCATGACCACAGATGATGACGGATAAATGGTTTTCCTGTAACAGTAAGTTGTTTCTCCGCCATTAGCACATTTAGCAGCGAGTAAATGAAGTTGACTGACAGCACTAAGACACTCCTCCTGGCTCTGATTGGTTGTTTTAGGTCGGGAGCGGTGCACGGTTACATACTGCAGCTTTAAATGTCCCTCATATTTGTATTTTATGTTGATATCTTTCAGTAAAGACAAACTTAGGATTTTGTCTCATAATTGTATGTAATTTAGGGCATTTTCAGGGGTTTCTTATACATAGTCAGACCTGAAGAACTGATGGCTAAATGGTACATCAACAAGGTATGTAAGTAAAATTTCTATGTCCGTCGACATTTGAAGTAAAGTTGAACAGTATCCATTTGTTGATACTGTGAAGCCTATTTAAATTCTTCTGTGTTATATGGTATTGCTGACTGCATAGAAAGCGTTTCATTATTCAGTTATTGTTATATAAAATTTATTGCTGAGAACAAGACACTCAAAGTTGATCTCATGCAAAATTTGCCTATTTTAACCTGTTTTATTGACACAAAATTGTTGTTTAATGAGAGCACATTAATAGTGATGCTCTCAGGAGGCTTTTCTAAAGTTTCTAAAAGGTACTTTCCTGGTTATAGAAAGTACATTGACTGAATTAGAGGAAAGAGTCTGATCTGGTTTCATTTAAATTCATTTCACAGATTAACTGCAGCCTTACTGAAAGCCTTACTGAGACCAACTAACCCTGGGTGAGAATCTATAACAAAGCTTCATTTCCAAGTTCAAGGACACATTCACTGTTTGAATGGCTGTCATTAGACACGTTCGTCATCACAGGACCCGGGCTTCCTTTATATTTCACAGACTTGGATCCAGGTTCTGAATTTATATGGAGTTTACAGCTCTCGTGGAATCGTTCCTTTCAAAAAGCTGTTCAAAAGATTGCAATTTATATATTGAACATATGGACATTTAATATCAATTTTAACAAGACTACCAAATTCAGATGATGCTGTAAAGCATGAAAACTGAAGAAAATGCATGTCATTATCTGTGTAATTTACAGAAAAAAATTAAAAGTAAAGGAAAAAGCTGTTTCCTCCTTCAGTCCTACATTTATTGTCACTATCAAGGCTAAGATCACACAGGGACTTAACACATGAGATCTGTATTATAAAAACATAATAACTCAGCATTTTGAAGGAGGTTTGCCCTGTTTAAAGCTCAGAAATTTAGTTTAGTATTCCTGACTGTTGAAGTGATCGAGTGAATACTTGAATACTATGATCAGATCCAAAGAGTGGTCCAAGGCCCCCAGAAAGGAAATTATAGCCATTCCACTGTACAGAAAATACTCTACAAGTGGAGAACATTTAAAAGAAATGCCAACATGCAAAGTAAGTTCACCCTTAAAAGCAGACCGCAAGACGCTGAAAGAAATCTCCAAAAACCTTAAAATGTCATCAAAGGACCTACAGGAGGCTCTTGCTATTGATATGAAAGTGCATGCCTATACTGTCAGAAAGAGACTCAAGTTTAACTATTATGGGAGGTGTTCAAGGAGGAAACTTTTTCCCTCTCAGAAACACGTGAAGGCCAAACTGAAGTTTGCCAGAGAGAATGTAGATAAAGACCAGGATGTCTGGATTAATGTTCCAGATTATTTTGACACCAGAATAGAGGACATGTTCGGCATAGATCAAATACAATATTGCAGAAAAAGAACCTCATACCAGCTCTGAAGCATGGAGGTGGAAGTGTCATGATTTGGGGACAATTTGCTGCGTCCAACTTAAATTCTACTGGGTATTATGACAATGACCAAAAACAATAAATCCATGCTGTGGGGTAACTTGAAAGTATGCAAGAAGCCCCCAACATCTCTCAGCTGAAAGTGAGGAGTGAACTCAGCTAAATGGCACATTTTCTTAATTTTAATAGACAAACTTTAAAAGACAAGAGGAAAAACAAGCTTTTTTGTTTATTTGTAATTGAATCACATTTTTTAAAAACATATGTAAACATTTCTTTTGAAGATGATGAATCTTTAATAGGTTGTCTTAATCTTTTATGCATTTAAAAACTGCTGGAAGCAACTCATTTTATTCACAACTAATCACTGGAAAGATTGACTTTGTAAGATTTGGATCAGAATCAACATTTCAAAGTGGTGATCCGAATTATTTGTTGACCTGGACGTCAAACACTTTTCTGCTTAATATTATATGTTGCATAACTGCTTTTATTGTCTTTTTGAGTCACCAGCCACTTACTTCAAATGTCTCACTGTACCCCTTCCAGCTGAGAACAAGATTCACACAAGAGGTCAGTTATGATACTCAGTCAAACTCATGCAGTTTTTGGATATTTGCACCTGTACTTTGCTGGGCTCCTCCACTTGTGCCTGTTCTCTGTCTCACATAGTGGAGACGCAACAAGGTGTTTGTGTGTAGATCTGTGTAAAAATACAGCAAAAAAAAAAAAAAAAAGAAAAAAGAAAGAACACCAATAGGAGCAATTTGGTTTCCAACATTTGTGTTAAAGAGCCAGTCAATTGACTGAATTTGTGAAAGTCACAAGAAAGAAAATCCTTTATTAAGAGGATTTTTTAAAAAATTTTGCTCCAATATATCTCTTCTGCAAGCTATCTCTTTCTGATACATCATCTTCTTTTTGTGCATTTTTATTTTTTCTCCCTCAATCTCACAGCAGTCTCTGAAGTTCCCACTGAGCACACTGAAAAGACACAGCGATTAGTCTTCTCCGGACTTGTATTTAATTCAGCTGTAAATCTAAAGTTTTTCCTTAAAGTCAAGTTTAGACGCACAGTTTTCAGTGCCATTGTTTTGCTTCGCACTATGTGGCGTGCTTATCTTTTAATCGGGAGTTTAGGAGTCCCAGAGGGTTCATTCTACACAAATGATCAGCAACGGGGGGCCGAACTCTGCCAGATCTTTCACTACACTGAACCCCCTGACTTATCTGACGGATTTTTATCAAGGAATTAGAGCTGTCATGCAGACAAATCCCTCTCTCGCATCATTACTGTGTTTTACACCACAATTCATGTAGCTCCTGGTGATTTAGTCTGTTTCACTCAACATTTTGTTGGAAAAAACACCCAATATTCCCCTCCAAGCTTTTTCTTTCTCAACTCTGCTGTGATTTTGCAAGCTGAAAATAGTTCCTCAAGCCCTAGCACACAACACTGTCTTCACCATACTCCCTCCGTTGTGACCATTGCATGTTTTTCTTGTTGCATTCCCCTCTCAGGTTGTTGTAGTCTCATTGGCACTATCTCCTTCTGGCATTTTGCTTCAATACAACCTCCTCCAAAATATCTGGGAGCATGGAGACATGTTTGGTAGGGGACTAGGCTGGTGAGACTACTAACTGCCAAAGCAGCCATCGATCCTCCTCAGATCTGGGCTATTTGCCTGCAACTTCCAACGTTTTTCTGAAAATCAGGTCTAAAATCTTGTGAAGAGTTAACCTGGCTCCAGGCAACATCTCCCTCCAGACTTTGTGGTTGATTTTTACCAAATGCATTATGTTGCCTGGGAGGAGGTGTAGTCTTTGAAGGTATATAGAGCTTTGTTATAGAGTATATGCTTACAGAAACTTGCAAACATATTCATAGCTCTTGAACTTTTCCCCCTTACAACCACATATAACTATATTCTGTTGGGACTTCATGTGACAGACCAACACAAAGTTGTGCTAAATTATGATTTAAAAAGATAATAATCAAATACTTTAACAAGTAAATTCTGAAAAACATGACCTGTATTTGTATTCAGCATCTTTTTATCTAAATCCTCTAAATAAGATCTTGTGTAAACAATCGCCTTCACAGGTCACTTAATTAGGAAATATAGCCACCTCTAATGTGATCTCAGTATAAATCCAGCTGTTCAGTTTCAGAACAGACAGCATCGTGGAGCTCAAGGAATCCAGCAGGCAGGTCTGGGAGGAAGTTGTGGAGAAGTTTAAAGCAGAGTTAGGATCTAAAACAAAATCCCAAGAGTTCAACATCTCACAGTGCTCTGTTTAATCCATCATATGGAAAGAAAACGAGGAGATCCACAGCTCAGGTGGGAAATCTTTAGGCAGGACTACAATTTATACACTCCGCAAATCTGGTATTTATGAATTGGTGATAAGAACAAAGGCATTGTTGAGAGGAAGTCATAAGAAGTCCTGTTCACCAGTTACCAGAAGCCATTTAAGGGACACGGCAAGCATGTGGAAGACTTTGCTTTGCTCAGATGAAACCAAAATGCACCCTGGTCACCATGAACACACCATCTGCATGGTGGAACATGGCAGTGGCGGTGTCATTCTGCAGGGATCTTTTTCCTCATCATGGACAGGGAAGCAGGTCAGAGTTGATGGGAAGTTGGATGGAGATAAATAGGTTACAGTGGACCTCCCGGTATTCGCAGGGGTTTAGGAACCACAGCCGCCCACGAATAGCTGAAATCTGAAAATACTTCTGACCACCTCTAAAAACGCTAATAACTACCTATTTTAATAGTTCATCCAACAAATATACCTTAATATGCATTAATAGGCCCAGTGGAAACTGTCTTGGTCCTATCAAAGAAGGTAAAATCCACAATCTTCCTTATTTCTGCGCTTGGGGGTACAACCAGTCAGCGCCAAAGAAAATAAATGGGACTCCTGGATTGGCTGCTTTGCAAATGCCAGCCAATAGTGTGTCAAGTAGCAGTGTGCCGAGGTATTTCAGCTTCTCATACTGCATTTTCTTTTAAATCTTTTGGATATGCTCTTTGAAAAAATAAGGCGGATTTTCTGCGACTCATTTGGATTTGTGTTTGACAGAAAAATTTGCGTATACTGAACCATGAATAGGTGGGGGTCCACTCTTCAGGACAATCCTGGAAGAAAACCAAAGAACCCCTGAACTGTGGAGGTTCATCTTTCAGAAGGACACAACCTGAAACATACTTTAAGACCTACAATTGTAGAGGTTGGATCAAAGCATAAAACAACCCAATGTGACGGAGGTTGGACCATTTTACAAAGAAGTGAGGGGGATTTCAGATTCTAAAGCTGTTAGAGACATCCCACAAAAGATGGTTTGTCAAAAGACTGACTCAAAAAATGTAAAAACCTTTCATCATTTATCTTCTGCTCCACAATCCTGCATTGATATGTGGTGGTCTATCACATAAAAGCCAATAAAATATGTTAAACGTTGAGGATGTACCATAAGTATTCATGCAAACAGTTACAAGGCGCAGTTATGTCCATCCATCGTCATACAGTCAGTTTAAAAGCTTGACCTTTGTCTCAGTTTGTTATGAGTCTGGGAAGGTTTGAAATTCTGACATGAACAATGTATAGAGATTTATACCAAATCATGCCAAAAACATGTTCTTTTGGGACTTTTACTTCCTGGAAGGATAACAACTGTCCTTCTAAAGCTTTCCGAAATGAAAGAATCCGCTATATTTTTGTAGTTAATATAGATTAGACTTAAAGTGACAATCATTTGAGGCAATTTCAGGCCAGTATTCCACTTCCCAGTGGTAATTTTACAGTATTTAACTGCGATAGACATCCAGACACCCCTTCCGTGATGTAATTTATTACTAAGAGTGATTAATTAGAGTTAATAGTCTATATTGCACATTACTTCGTGAAGACCTTCCATCACTGGCTGGTATAAATCCCCCGTAATGTGCAGTGACGTGTGTGGGGAAGGGTTGTGTGCATGATGAAGTGTTGTGTGGTGGATTCACAGCAAAAAGCCCCGAGGATGCTCCTGTCCTAGCCAAAGTGATGACAGTTTAGTCAGTCTGTGAATACTTACTTACGGAAGTGAAACATCTGCTTTTATTGACTACCCTGGCTCTATATCAGAGGAATTTCATGCTCCGCTGCACTCTGCGGGCTTTCATCAGATTCTGCACCACAGTCTTCGGCTGCTGGAACTCTTTTGTTGCCACACAAGTAATTCAGCAGTTTGGAGAATTTTTTTTATTATTAGTTCCTGTCACATATAGTTCTGATAATTCAGATGTAATCATTTAATAGGGAAGACAACAAAAGGGTTACGATCAAAGCATTTGAAGTCACCTGCCCCTTCCCGCACTGCAGGAAAACATGGTTCTCTACAGCGCCTGATGCAAAACAGCCTTGATGACAGGAACAACCCTTATTATAACAGCAACTGTCATCTGCCAGAAACACAAATATCTTAAACCTGCAGTATGTAACTTTTACAAAAAAATGTTTTTTGCATATTTGTTAAAACTGTCACCATGTCATGACTGTAATATGAGACAGATAATGTGTGAAGATCAAGATCCTCCACCTCCTCCCTGAGCTACTATTGCCGTCTAAAGAAATGCACCGCTCCCGACCTAAAACAGCCAATCAGAGCCACGAGGAAGGTCTTAGCGCTGTCAGTCACCCACAGGGAAACGAGTTCTAGTAGGTTTATGTTTCTGGGTGTTTTGCTGCATGAGGGACTGGTGAATTTCACAAAAGCAACACTATCATGAGAAACGAACTTTTCAGTGGACCCCCATCAGTTCAGTATTTGTGAATTTTTCTGTGGAATGTGACTGCAAATCATTTGCTGAAAGTTTGCCTATTTTTTAATATTTTCATAGAGCATACCTAAAATATTCTTAAGAAAAAGGTAGGAAAACTGAAATACCTAGATGCCATGCTTTCTGACACGGTATTGGCTGGTGTTTGCAAAGCTGCCAAGCCGTGGTGTCGATAGGCTGTACGCCCAAGAGCAGAGATAAGGAGGACTGGATGTTAGCTGCTGCAGTAGTGCTAAGACGATTTCCATTGTGTGTATTAATGCATATTCAGGTATATTTGGCATTTAAAGTATTAAAATACCGAGGTATAAGTGTTTTTAGAGGGGTCTCAAGTATTTGCGGGCGGATGTGGTCCCTGACCCCCCATGAATACTGGGGATCCACTTTATGTTGAAATCAAGAAATTAGACAGCAAGTTAAAATGTGGACACAAATATGGCTTCTAAATGGACAATGACCTGAAGTATACCACCAAATTAGTTACAAAGTCACTAAAGTGACCACCTGAAACCCCTGATCTCAGTCTCATTTGTGGGTAGAGCTAAAAAGGTTTGTGAGCAAGAAAGGCTTAAAACCTCTCATTGTTGTGGCATTTAGCAAATAGAAATAATTTTGGTAATTTAACTGACCTAAAAGAAGAGACGTTTGGTCTGATTTACCTTCAGACAGTGAGAAAAAAGGTGTCTTTTTTTTATTTGGTATATGTAAACTTCTGGTTTCAGCTGTTGGTTATCTTTTTTTGATGATATTCTAATTTACTGAGATGCACCCATTTGTTGTTGGAATGGAGCAAGAGTTCGACCTTCACAGAAAAAAACGAGTCTGAACACAATGAAGTTTTTGCATCACATTCTGCCTCGAAGAATAAGGACTGATAATTGATTTGAGTCAATGCAAAAAAGACGAAACATGTTTAGTCTCTAAAGAATTAGCAATGAGCCACAGAAACCTTGCAAACGTGAATGTTCCCTGCTGCACCAAAGCTTTCTTGGACTTCTTTCCTTATTTATGTCGTCAATACATAAGTGTGTGTAATTGCCAAGGCTCACACATGTGGTTGTAGCACTGGTAACACTAAAGTCACTCACTCCTGAGGAAAATTTTTCTTTTTTGCTTCGTGAAACGTTGATGTCTTGTTGAGCTCGACCTTTTTATGCACTTAGGAACCATTTTATACGTTTGAAGAAATAAAATAAAAAGGTCTTCACAACCCTTTTTGCACATGCTTACCGGAGGGTCTTTTCAAAGGCACAAAAGCACAGAAAGCCTCTTGGCCTCTTTGTCAGGGGGGGTCGTTTTGGTAGCACACATGCACGTGCCTCAGAAGCTTGTAGGAAACTAGTTTGTAGTGAAATGTGAACATAAACTCAGCAATTATTGTGATATGTTCCCTGTTCTTTACCATATTGTGGTTCACACTCCTAAACAGCTGATTAGTCCCGTTTTGAAACATAAACGTCTATAAATCTTGCTTATCAGAAAGCTAAATGAGATAATGGACAATTATTTGTGTATGCCTATTCACTTGGCAGACCTCATTTTGGGAAATCATTCGCTTCCTCCTTCCACCCTCACCATCCACCCTCACCATGCACACAACTGTTGTTTAGTGTTCTTCCCAAAGCATGTGGTCTCAGGTTTGGCTCTCTCCCTTTCCTACCTCTCACAATGGATGCCATTTTTTTTTGTTTTTTGCCTGAATGGTGATTACACTCCAGCTAAAATTGGCTCAAATTGCTGCAGACTCAATTACTGCCTTTAAAGGGAAGCACAAGAGGTGATTTGATTGGTCAGGACTAATGGCAGCCTCAGCAGCATCTTAGCGGTAAGGTGCTGTTGTTGCCAGTAGGTTCTTGAATTGATGCTGCAAGCTGTGAAATAGTGACACATTACAATGTAAGGACATGGCCCTAGGAAGTTCAAAAATCTCTATATTGCAAGTAAATTATGTGAAAAATCATACGCAGAATGAAACAAACTACATACTATGTGTTCATTATGTTTTTTGTTGCATATATATTGTACAAATTGAAACATTAGAACAGAAACTTCAATGTATTTTAATGAGATTTTATGTGACTGACCAACACAAACTACTGTATAATTGTAAAGTGGAAGGGAAATAAAAAAAAGTTTTTCAAACATTTTTCACATACAAATCTGAAAAGTGTGCTGTTCATTGGTATTAGTTCAAGTTTTGCCACAGATTCTCAATCAGACTTTGACTGGGCCAAGCCTTGATCTAAACCAGGGGTCTTCAAATCCAGATCTCCAGGTCCAGTGTCCTGCAGCCTTTAGATGTATCTCTGCTTTAACATGCCTGAAGGCAAAAACTGAGGTCAACAGCAGGATTCTGGAGAACTTAACTGTTTATTGAGGAGGTGATTCAGCCAAATTGTGAGGCATATGTTGTTTTTTCAATGTTTTTTTTTTTTTTTTCAATAAAATATCAGTTAAAACATTATGGTTTTAAAATAAATACCTTTGTGTTACTTTTAAAAGAATTCTGTCTGATTTCCCCTGAGAAACAAACTTCTTGGTAAAATTAAAAGATTTTTTTAAATCTGAATCTCCCAGAGGTATGGGTTTAAGTGTACATCTTAATTACAATTTATTACATACATTCCTTTACAAACATTAGTGTTTGCATGTTTGTAGTCCTTTAAAAATATTTGTTCTTGAAATGAAAAGAAAATTATATATTTTTTGAGACAGATCTGTTGTTGCTCATTCCTCTGAACAAAATAGCTTAAAATATGAAACGTGTGTCTGATAAACTGATAAACAGAAATATTATTTACCCATGTATTTTCAGTGTTTGTTTTTATTCCACCTAAACACTGATTCCACAGATGGATATTCTGACATTTGCCTTGAGAGATAGCTGGTCGTATAAGCTGTCCTGGCCTCAGTGATTCACAATAGGATAAAAATATAATGCCACAATTCCTGTGCAAATACTCACATAAATAACATGAGGCGGCGTTTCACAGATGGGAAGGTTCCTGAGCTCGAATGCAGGGATTTTTTTTCCACGTTGTAACATATCGCTGCTAATTTCAACCACAATCTCTTGTTTTGCTCTCATCCGTGCAGATTTTTCCAACAGCTCTCTGGTTTGCCCTTGTGATCTTTCGCAAACTTCTTTTGCAGAAATGCTATTCTGAGAAAAAAGCTTCCTCTCTACGCAACTGTGCAATGCACATCATTGTTGCACAGATGTCTGCATATGGAGGATATGTAAACACTAGTAGAAGCCAAAAAGAGATGTCTAAAAGGGCTACTTTACAGTGTTGTTGATGACGGCACTCTTTGGTCTTGAGATGATCTTTTTCAAATAACTACATCTCAGAAGCGTAAAAGTTTTCTTGTTTGTATAAAGTCTAAGGGTCTCCTCCAGTGGGAAAAAAATCACTTTCATTGGAGGACAGCTTTTTTTCCCCATGATGTGTGACTTAGGTGTTATGAAAAAATTAAGACATGCTATAAAAGCTTGAAATATTTAAAAAATCAAGTAATATCAATAAAAAAGACTTGAAATTACTGGTGAGGAATAAATTAGGACTCCCTCTTAAAATGGCTAAATTCGCACACAGACCTACCCCATGAGATGCACATAAGAAAACCCTAAACATTATGGATCAGCTTTGCCCTGTTCACACCTCAGAGGTTTAGTTTGGTGCTTCTGACTGCTGAGGTGATACTGAACACCATGCTGAGATCCAAAGAGATGTCTGAGGCCTCCATATAGAAGATTCCAGCAGTTTCTCGGTCTGATAAGAAATTTAAAGAGGTCACACAAGAATTTGAAATCAGCCATTCCTCTCTACCCTATATATTTAAACATTTAAAACAACTGCCAACATGCCCAGACCTGGAGGTTCAAGCAAGTTCACCCTGAAAGCAGCGCACAAGATGCTAAAAGAAGTCTACAGAAACCCTAAAATGCAGCAAACTGTCCCTACTGTTGTTATGAAAGTGCAAATCTGTATTCAATTTAGTTCAGTTTAGTTATAAAGCACCAATGCACAACAAATCATTCCAAGGCACTTTACAAAATAAAGTGATTTCAATTCTAACATACATGCATTCCAAATGATCACACTTATCAAACAGTGCATTAGGTAGAAATAAATATGAGGGATACCAATGTGCAGTTTCAAATGTTTATCATAGTAAGTGAGCTCTATGTCCTCTGGTAACCTTGTATATCCAACACGTTCTGAACCCTTCAAAGACTCACATTTGGACCACACTCTGGGTCAGGAACAACTGACTTTTTAGATGTTATGAACTAGAAAACGTGACTGGCTCATTTGCATGTAATAATCCAATCTAATTTGCGCAGTTGTCCAGGTTTCAGTTATTGTTAAAAATATGGTGAATTATCCAATTTATGTGGATTTATCTTCCCAAGCATATCTGAAAAAGAGAACCATCTAATTCAAATTAATCCACTCTGGATCCGGTTAATGAAATCCTCTGCAGAGTTGTAAACGCTGCAGTTAAGCTCACCATTTTCACTTAAAACCTGTTCAGAAAGTTGGGGAATTATTAGGCTAAAACTTTCCAAGCTGGCATTTACTTCTTTACAAATAGAAGAAAACCAAACCAGTTCTCAGCTGTTTTTCAGATCCAGTCCAGGCGCAAAAAAGGTTGTCTGTCTGATCAGGATCGTCCTCTGCAGAGGTGTCCAAACACTAAGGAAACGTCCAAATGGAAACAGAAGCTGGGACACACTGCATGGATTATGTTCTTTATCCCATATAGCCTCAAAGCATTGCCAAGTAAGGATAGAGGATGTGGCTAAGGGAGAGGCATTGGCCTACTGCTCAGTCAGAACTGGAAAGGGTGAGGATTAAGAGCTCTCAGACAGATTTCACAAGCAAAATTAAACTAAAAGGCTCCATATTAGTACTAAAAGTACATCTCAATGAATTATAAAACCACCGAAAAGTATGTTTATCTCAGAGATTCTGTTCAAACAAGAAACATTGTAGATTATATAGATTGATTAGATGCATTACATTCTTACTCTGGGGACATGACATTGCAAACAGGAACAAATAGGAAGGGATGATACGCAACATGGCTTTGTACATAAATACATGCCTGTAACTCAGGTGTGGGGAACCTAAAGATATCAATTAACTTAATAAATTACACAATGGTGAGTAAGTTGGTAACAAATCTAGGTGGTTCATGGTACACATTTTCCTTCATGTGAAGACAATGCAGAAGCATTCATATACAACACATCTTGACCAGTTTCAAACATGACTTGTTTCTATGATATATTTGCAGTAAAGGTTTAAGGGATCTTTTTACAGTAAATTGAATTTACTCCTTAAAAGACAATTAGTCATCAATTAAAAATCCCAATATTTAAAACCAGATGCCAACTTATGTTCATATTTTTTCAGTGAGTGCTGATGTTTCAGTTTCTGAGGTGGTTGACAACATATTTGTTTGTCTGTAATTTGAACATGTTGCAGATAACAAAGTTGTTCTTGTGCTTGATCAAGCAAAAGTTGTAAATACTGAAAGGCCAAAGTAGAAGTTGCTGCTGTGGAAAATATGATGGTATCATCTGCATAGAAAGGAAAAGATTTAAAAACCTTATGCCCAAGATTATGTATGAAAAAAGTGATTCATCGTGGGCCCAGTACAGAACCGTGGGGGAGGCACCCTTTTCCACTTGCTACATTTCCAAAGAAGACACCTCAACCCCCACCCACATGAGCAGCTTGGGTTGTGCCTGGAAAAAAAAAAGATAAAACTATTGATTTGCTTCCTGGGAAAAAAAAAATGCACATTTAGCATTACTGGACCATTAAATGGAGAAAAAGTGCTTCCAATATGTTTTTTGCTGTGTGTGAAAAGTGCATCGACAGGCATTTACGGGACCACCTTAGTTGTGTAGTTGCTTGAGGTTAATTTCATGGGGTGAAGTGAGAATGACTTCTAAAAAGCTCCATTCCTCAGTTTTTCTTCCACTACCATAAGCATGATCAAGCATGTGACATCACTTCTTATGTCTCAAACTGAGATTAAAACTGTGTGGTTACACCCCACTGATTTGTGGGAAGGATTCTGGACTATATGAGCAGCTTGAAGCTAGAGCTAAAATCAGAGAAAGCAATTCACTGTACAGATTCACCAAATGTTTGTGATGTAGTTTGTTTACAACCAGAATGTCCACTACAACATTTGTTACCAGAAATTCACTTCCAAGTCCTAACATTTGATGGGACAGACAGAAAAAGTCACCTTTTTAGTTTGTCTTGTGAACAAATCTAACCTTAGGTAAACATTTAGGGAACCCTGAACAGAAATCCTCTTAAAGTTTAAAATTTGCTCCAAAGTTAGTTCTGCCTTCAAGTCTTTTTTCCTAAGCTGTGCTCACATGGTATATTATTAGCTGCACCTCAGATAACATTAAACTCAATCTGTGCACCAAATGACTGCAGGGAAAAATCTGAAACTGTTTGTCTGAACCTATTCCCTGAAAACCAAAATGTCTGTTTTAAGTTTTGCAAGCTGCTACATTCCACTGACCAGGCTTTTAAATGGGCTCAGGATTTGCTTCCTGAAGTGTTGTCGGCTTGTTTCTCAATGTTGCTGTGACAACCAGCCATTAATATATTGTGATAAATTCTTTTTATGCTCCAAACCCAACGTCTGGCAGTAGGAGCTCTGTTGCATATCTCAGCAATAACTGGTAGAACAGTGATGTACTTGTATCATTACCTCTAAAACAGAAAGTAAACAATGATAAAAAAAAAGTATGTTCACTGAATACACTAATATATCTGTATCATCTTCAAATCCAGTCATGGGGAAACTGTACCCTATTTCAATTTTAGGGTACAGAATTATCTGCTTTTAATTTCACCTGTGCAAGAAGACAGACCAGATCCCGAACAGGAAAGGAAGAAACACTTATGGCAAAAAAAATAAGTACACCCCATAAGACAGTAAATGTGTTCTCAGTTCTGTCATCCAAATAATTTAATTTCAGAAACATCTGTAATATTTTTCCAGATTGTTATGGTCCTATTACCCCCCCCCTGCTCGTTTATTCTATGATTTTTGTGTTTGACTGATTTCGGAACTAGAGTCGCAACATTAGTCTTGGTATATGGAAAAAAGGAGGAAAAAAACAAAAATGAGCACCTGGCAGAACACACAGTGAGGTGGGCCTACCTGGCGATGTCGGTTCAGAGTTGCAAGAGAAGTTTGCAGTCCTTTGGTTAGGGCCAGCTTACACAGTCCATCGTCACGTCAGACGTTCATTTCAATTGTTTTTCTCTTTTTTTTTAAGTTGTAGGTTTTTTCTTTTTCCTAAGACTAACCCCCACCAAACGTAATGTCCCAGGGGTTAAAAAGTGGCAGGCTGGTCCAACACTTCCTTAGAATCCAGCCAGCTTTTTTTTCCAAAAAAACCCCCAAAACAATAAAAAAAAAGAAAGACTTCAGCCTGGCCAAAATCCGACGCTCCCCTCTGGGTTGGTCTGTCCCGAGGTGAAGGTTCCTCTTGTAGAATCCTTTGCGCACCATACTTTCTTTTATTTTTCTTCTCGACGAAAACTCTGCTGCAGCAGCTCCACACACACGCCATGCATGACCCACATTCATCTCCAGTGTATCACCAGCTGAATCTAAAAGTTGGGTTAGCTCCACCCCACCGGTGAACCATCACAGGTGCCCGTGATTTACAAACCAAAAACATTGGGGGAGACAACAACAAATGTGAACATGTAACAACATGTCCTGGTCTTTGTCAACGCGCTTTCTGGCAAACTTCTGTCTGGCCTTCACGGTTTTCATAGAGAGCAAAGGTTTCCTGTCATGAAGGTTGAACCTGATCAGCTTCTGATTGTGATGACCTTTTAGGGTTTTTGGAGACTCTGCTTTTAGGGTGAACTTGCTTGGATGTCTAGACCTGAGCATGTTGGCAGTTGTTCTGAATGCCCGCCACTTGTCAACAATTATCTGCAGTGGAATGACAAATTTCAACATTTTCTGAGACCACTCTTAGTCCATCAAATGCTTAAGATGCAGTTCTTCTTTCTAAAAATCTCAGGCCATATATTTAATATTTAAAATCCCCTTCAGGTCTTTTCTTAATTTTTATGCTGTTTATTTATACTACTTGAATTAACCATCCATCCGTCCATTGTCTATATCCGTTTGTCGTTGCAGGGTCGCAGGTTGTGTTGTGCTTATCTACCAAATAACAAAAACCACAACGCAACATCAAAAGTCACAATAGAAGTTATGCTAAAACAAAAGTTATGCTAGCAAGTTTATCATGACTTCTGTGTTAGCATAACTTCCGATGTGACTTTTGTTGTTGCATTGTAGCTTTTGAATTTTGTTGACACTACTGGGCCACTGTAACTGGAGTACCCAAATACCACCCACACATGCAGAAAGACCCCAGGCTGGAATTTGAACCCAGGGACATTTTTCTGCAAGACTATTACTTGAATTAATATAACTAAATTAACAGACACTTTCACAAGGCTATATTTATACCTCTGCAGATAAGGCAAATCAGTGATTGTCTTTATTCTCCTTAAATGGCTCCAGTGGTATTTTCCTTATGTACCCTTTATGTGCTTGGATGTGCTTGTCACGTCATGAATAGAAAACTGTTCTTTGTTTCCTCTACATTAACCGACCCATTTTGCATTTTATTTTGAATTATCCATCCACTGGTTTCTGGTTATGTAACTTCTTTTTGTAGAACGCTGCTGAATGCGTGGTCAAGCTGCATGCAGCATATGATGTAGAAGGCTATTATAAATAAAAACCCATTTACACCCCCTCTACCCACCAACCCTTTTGTTGTTTCTCTTTGTTGCTGTTGTCGTTGTCATGTTTCATTGCAATAAATGGCCAACACCCAGCTGATTTAACATCAACCATGTGGCGCTTGTGTTAATTCATGTTGCATTTCTCTTCAGTAAATATGATTTGCTGTTATTTACAAGATAGGGGACCTCATTTTAAAGATGCATGCACGAATCCACGTCTTCCAGAAGTGTATTAGCATTTAATCGAAGTATAAAGCTCAATATAGAATCACCACTCGCTGAAATAGCCCAAAGCATTTCACTGAAGATGACCTTAAATCTAACCACTGAAAATGTCTCTTTTTTTTCTGCTTCCTTCCTTCCATGGCAACTTTGCCCTCATCACCATAATCACTGATTAATGACTACAGCGTGACACCGAAATGGAAGCAGCTTGAGCCCTGAAAAAAAGAGGAGAAAAATCCACCGGATACAAGAAATCTGAAGAAAACTACTAATCCATCTGTCTCTGCTTAAGATGACATTTGCTCATCTGAATGAGGGGTTTTATGGAAGGTTTGCAAACACTAAAATATGGGTCTGAGTATATTCTCAAACACTGACTCTCTTCTACTTCGCAGTACTGGAACATTGCCCAGTTTTTTTCTGAGCAGATGACAAAGTTATTTCTATTTCTTCCTAATGCAAAAGAAAACATTTAGAAACAGCATAAAGACATTTATCATAGCCATAATTTAATATGTTATATTGTAAATTTCTTTTTTTCTTTTTGGCCCCAAAAATCTCAAATTTCAGTAAATTAAGATTAGCTGACATCCAGAAAATAAATGTTCAGCTGGTGAATGTTGCTGAAAAAAATTGATTATAGTAAAATTTTAATGAATGCAAAACATGAAACATTTGCCTATCTGGAAAAAATGTTTTTTAACAGGATAAAACCATTTAATCATTAGAAATGCTCATTTTAACAGTCTTGTTTTTATTTTTTCTGTCAGTCCACTGAAGTCATTTCAATATCAGACAAAAATAACCTGAGAAAACACAAAAGGCAGTTTTCAGCTGGTTTCATTCAGTAGGAAAAAAAGCTATCCTAACATCCAGGCCCTTGGTGAAAAGGTAATTACCCCCTAAAGCTAACAATTGGTTATGCCACCCTTGGAGTTTTTTTGATAACTGGGAATAAGTATTTTCCATCACTGTGGAGGAATTTTGGCCCACTCTTCCTTGCAGACATGTTTTAATTCAGCTTTGTGGAGGGTTTCAAGCATGACTGACCAGGTTATAGTTACATCACAGCATCTCAGTCAGGTTTAAGGTTTCTTTTGGGGCGCATAGATGTCGTCTTGCTTGTGTTCTCTAGATGACAGTTCCGCTGTAGAACCCAAGTGAGCTGGAGCTTAAGGTCACAAATTGATAGCCGGGCAATCTTCTTTTGGATAATCTGGTGGAAAGCAAAATTCTTGGTTTAATCACTTATAGCAACCAAAGTTGTCCCCAAACCATCACACTACCTCCACCTGGGAAGGTTCACTACTGTTACTTTTTGAGATCTTTTAGCCAACTTCGTGTTGTCACTCAGATTCTATTTAAGTTTTTTACTGGCAGACCTATAGAATCAATAGTGAGCTCTAAGTTTGACGGGTAAAATCAACTCAGCTTCTCAAAAATGTAGTTAATAATAGTTAATACCCAGGAGGGCAACTATATTTACACACAGAGCCAGGTTGGTCTGCACAGCCTTCTTCTCTTACCACATAAAATCGTCATTTTAAAGCTGCTTTTTGTATTTACTCTGGTTATCTTTGTCTGATTTTAAAATATATTTATTGATCTGAAATCTTAAAGCTGCAGATGTAACTTTTACAAAAATATGTTTTTTACATATTTGTTAAAACTGACACCATGTTGTGACAGTATGTTATGAGACAGATATTCTGTGACAAGATTGATCTCCTCCATTTCCTGACTGAGCCTCTTTTGCTGTCTGAAGACCGCTCCCGACCAAAACCAATCAATCAGAGTCAGGAGTGTCTTAGTGCTGTTACTGAACCTCATTTACTCACTGCTAAACGTGCTAATGGTGGAGAAACAATTAACAATTCCAAGAAAACCATTTATCCATCGTCACTGGTTGCCATGCTAACTAGCCTAGCCCCTGTGAGCTGCAGTGTAGCAGAGAGTAAGGGGGGTGAACAATGCCACAGACATGGTGATTGACGGTGCTAAGAGCCGCCTCCTGGTTCTGATTAATTGTTTCTAGATAGCACTGGGAGCACTGGGAAAAGGCAGAGGAGCTTGATTTTTTCACAGATTATCTGTCTCATACTATTCTGTCACCACATAGTGACAGTTTCAACAAAGATGAAGAAAAATATTTTTTAATAAAAGTTACATACTGCAGCTTTAAAATAAGGCATAAAAGCAAAACCTCAAGAAAACGGAAAGGTGGTAAATATTTTTTCTTTATTCACATAAGACAAAAACTGGAAAATTCAGCATAATAACATTAGATTGAAAATATTAAATTATACTAAAAAACAAATACCCTAAAATAAGAGAAGAATTTACATCTATAAAACAGCCTTATGTCTGAGTGTGTAAAGGACCAGCGACCAGTCCGGGGTGTACCTGTGCAATCTTGAACGCAACTAAGCAGGTATTAAATAATAGATACGTGGAAATGCATGACTAAACCAATCTGAAATCAGAGCTACTGTTAGGTCAAAAAGCTATGTAACTGTAAAGTGAAATTCAGTGGACCCCCAGAATACGCCAGGATTAGGGTCCCCAACTGCCCGCAAAGAGCAGAACTCCAGGAATATTTGAGAACCCCTCAAAAAATGCTTATAACTGCATATTTTATTATTTCAAACACTAAATATACCTTAATATGCATTAATACAGTGGAAAACATCTTAACACTACCGCAAAAGCTAGTATCTTCAGTCTTCTTTATCTCCACTATTGGGGATACAGCCAATCACCACCAAGAAAAATGTAGATGGCAGAGTTTATTCAAACTACTGTCTTTAGTCTGTTCTGCATTCTTGTTAGAAAAAACTGCTCCAATAAATCAATCATAGCCCAAACTTAGTTTGCTCAGCCAGTCGTGTTTGGATATATAGTCAGTTTCTTTAGGTTGTTCAAGTTTTCATACAAGACAGAATGTTGATCACAGACATTCAGTTTCTTTGAAAATTTAATTATGTGAGTAAAAAACTCCCAACTGTGATAGGTTTACTTTGCCACTGCTTTGGCATCACATTTTAAGGTTTATTTTGTACAGTTAGGGCCTGCAAACATGAAGCAACACTGTTACTAACTTGGATTTATTAAGTCCAGTAATTCCTGCCTTATTATCTCTGTTGTTTTGGCTGATGGGGTTTGAATCTATGCAGGCAACACTCTATTTACCACCACCCCCTTACTTTCTAGAGCATTGCCACAAAGTTAATTAGCTTTGGTCCCTAATTGGGTACAGAAGATGCTTGTGGATTTTGTTTTTTCTTTTCTGGGTGACAAAAGCTTCTGGAGTAAAGCTTGGTCCACTTCCAGCTTAGAATGAGATGGTTAACTGTGGCCCACTGCAGCTGTTTTCTCCCTCTATAAGTTGTTCTGCCCAACAGGCTCCATCTTTTATTAAATTCCTTCCTGCTTCAAGACTTCCTCTGACAGTTAGCAGAAGGTACCATGTAAAACTACTTTGAGAACAACTCACGCTCTGCAGTGCACCTCCACTCCTCTTTCTGACAAGTGGTGACATAGTAACTGTCGATCTTTCCTACCCCATTATGAAGGAGGTTTCACATTTCTTCACTTCAGGGCTGCCAGCCGTCTTTTCTTTCCCCGTATTTCGCCTTTGAAACTTGCTCTGCTGCTACAAATCAAATCATGACGTATCGAGCAGAACTGCTCTCAAGCAGCGTCTCCTCTGACAACGCTACAGACAAGTGTGGATGTCTGCTAAGGTGCATCGCTCCCTATGGTAGCTGGCTGTGTAGCATCAAAAAAAGGGACATTCTGATACCTGGAGCGTAATTATACATTGAACTGTTTTATTGTTGTTACTTAATTTTTGGAAATTAAATTTTACTTCTAAAATACTTTAATGATCCCAGAGGGAAATTAAATGTTCTTGTAACTCATGATTTTCTTCAAAGAGTTGTACATGCTGATGGCAGGAAGGATCTCCTGTAGCAGTCTGTATTACAGTGGTTCTAAGGAAGTCTCTGATTGAAGACACTCTGTCGTATAACAGTCTGATGATGAAGTTGCTCAGGGTTGTTCATAATTATCGTGATTTTTTGAAGAATATTTCTTTGCACAATAATCTTCAGAAAATGGCAACACTTTTAAAGATTCCATAAACCATTGCAACAAAAATGCATGACATACTCTACTGTGCCAAAAGATTTGGGTTAGAATAGAATAGATTGATTTATTTTATTCTCCCTCAGTGTGGATATCAGGTGTACGAGCAGGAAGGATTTCCTTTAATGCTCCTTAGTGCACCTAGGATGCAGAAGTCTGTCACTGAAGGAGCTCTCCAGTTCAGCAACAGTTTGATGCAAGAGGAGGAAGACTTTGTCCATCAGTGATGTTATTTTAGTCAGTCATTCTGTCTCCCACCAACCTGCACTGGGTTGAGGGGGGATCCTCGGACAGAGCTGGGCTTCCTGATGATCGCTTTGTCTCAGTTGTAGATAAGCTGCTGCTCCAAAAAACGACACCATAGAAGGTGGCTGATGCCACCAAAGTCAGAAAAGGTCTTCAGGAGTGCCCCCTGCAGTCCAAAAGACCTCAGCCTACTTAGCAGGTAGAGTCTGCGCTAACACCTTCTGTAAAAGAGATGATGGAAAATAATCCAAACTTGTGACCTCTGAAGGACTCAAAGGCAACTGATTTAAATCCTTAATCTCCCCAGGTTGTCCGGCCAGAACAGATGAGAGAAGACATCAGTTACACTCATCCCACTCTTTATTACGGTTATGATGAGGTTTATGTTTATAATTAAGTCCATAATTTCTACAAAAAAGAAATAAATGACAAAAAGTGCTCAAATAGATTATATCTATCTAACGGCACAGATAAATATTCAAAGTAAACACAATGAAATAAAACCAAGATGGTGTAAAGAATTATTGAAATGACAAGGCTTATAACCAAAAATAGTGCATTAGAAAGATAATACTGATATTTTGGTAAATATTTGCAAAATACAGAAAATTCAAAGCATCCCTGAAGAAAAGGGATGCTTGAATAAGAAGAAAATTACGTGAAATTTTGGAATTCTGATGGTCTTTAAATGCACTACTGGTATCTTACGAAACAGCAATGAAAAAGATAATTAGATGCAATTAAGAATAATTAAAAATTCCCAGTGATAGTTATTGTAATAATAAGGAATATTACATCAAAAGCACTCAGAATTAAACAGTTAAAACAACTATAAAGAAGATTATTTTCAACAGAAAACTGAAAACACTTTAGTAACTAGCTAAACAATTAAAGAGGCGAACTTACAGTCTCATGGATGCATAAACATTGTTGAAACAAAAACACAAGTGTCCCAATAAATACAGAAATCCACTGATGAGAAAAAGTCAACTATTCTAGCAACTATTTGAGAGTGATGGTCAAACTGAAGCGTGAGAGAACTCTGAGCTACTAAGCGGAGTCCCGTTGTGTGGAGAGGCAGAAAAACTATTATGGAACGGATTATGAGAAAACAACTATCATGGGACGGTGATGCGTTGATTGAGTCCAGAAACTAGGAAACCAGAAAACCTCTGAGAGCATCAGTGTTGTGACTCCAGTCCAGTTTATTGTTCAGGTGAACACCCAGGTATTTCTAAGAGTCCACTATCTCAGTGTCAGTTCTATAAATGTTTACCGGTGTTGTGAATCTGCCCCTGCAGATAACCACCAGCTCCTTGGTTTTCCCTGCGTTGATTACATCCAGATAAACGAATTCAGGTCTTCCAATCACTCCCATGCCAACAGGTGAATACATGCAGTTTGCTTTTATAAACATCTGTGAAAAAGTGGGTCACTCCCAAGAACTGAATTTTACTGTGGTACCGTGATAGGAAGCCACTTGTGGAATAAGTCCAGTGCTGAAATTTCCTCCATACTAAAGTCAGCTATTATATGAAATTTGTACTCTAACAAAGTGGAAGCGACTGGGAATGATCACAACTCAGTAATGAATTAGCAGTTAGGCTCCATCCAAGAGACTGAATATCTCCTGTGCAAAAAGCTGCGTACAACAAGTTTGGAGTAGCGATATGGAGAAGGTCTTTGGGATGAGCTCAAGAAAATTCTCGAAAACTGTTTCACCACTTAGACAAGGAAATCACGGCTCCTCCCAGACCGTGTTTGGTTTGGAACAGAATGGAGACCTGGACTCAGAGTGTTGAGCGGTGGACAGAACACTTTGAAGACCTCCTCAATCTGGTCACCAGGTCCTCAATGGAGAAGCAGTGCCTAAGGACTCGGGAAGGTGAGTCCGTCTCCATTGCAGAGATCACCAAGGTTGTCGCAAATCTACTATGTGGAAGATGTTAATGCCCTTTTGAGTTAGATCTCTTAGGTGATTGATCACCTTTGCAGAGATTGCCAGCAAATCTGCCTAGTGCATGTTGGATTTCCTCTGTTGGTAATACCACAGGACCACATCGATTCTTTAACACCCAAAGCCAGAAGAAGAGTCACCACCATATGTTTGTACCCAGGAAGTGGTTAGGGAATTTAGTTGCTCCACATGCACCACTGATCGGGTGATGTAACATGTGACTCAGCTAGCTGTTGCTTTTGGGTTTTCTTTTTAAGTGTATCAGAACTCTGAGTTAACTGGAACTGAATCTAACATTATCAGTAAAACTTAAAGAAAACAGCCCTTACCCAACTTTCTTTTAAACCTTACTGTCTCATTATAGGGATTGCAGATTAAAATCTTTTTGCATTTCAAATACTTTTGCACATGGGAGATCTTTCCACAGCCGTATTAACCAACATCACAAAACACAAGAACGTGCTGTTTTTATCTTTGCAGGCTTTAAGATTCGCTCAGTGGGTCACCCCCTCCCACATCTTTTCACCTTAAAAAAGGATGTTGCAGTGGTGAATCTGTGATTAAGGCCAGGAAGAACCCAGGTGTTTTAAAGGTTTGAATGTCTGTCACTGGTTTCTACACAACCCGCCGGGACCTGAACTGACAGTATGGCTTCTGGATGGATTTAACTTCTCCACCAGATGCTTCTCTGACTCTAGGGTACAGATACTCAGGAGGAAAAGCTTGTGTTACATGTTTTCTCTCTTTTTTTCATTTTAGGATATATTACAGAAAAGCTAATTCTCAAGGGCAATTTGGTGGTGATATTTTGCCTGCTGTGTTAGCACAGTTCATCATAATGATGCACAGCCTGGGAAGGTTATTTTCGAAAATGTATTCATTTCATTATAAGCGTGGAGTTAAAAAGATACCCTGCAGAATGTGGTTATTAAAAAAAAGGATATTTCTGAAAGACATCACGAAAAGGGTACACAAACAAAATGACTGAAGAGGATCAAAAAGAGCCATTGATGGCAAGACGGCATATATATCTTTATTCAGACAAGAAAAAGGGAAACCTTAAGTGTAAATGTGATGTATTTCAAGGTAGGTTCTGTGATTATGCTGAGTATTATTATTTACACTCATACTGGGATTCTAACTAAAAGGATATCAGGAAAATAATTTCTATAGGCACTATGATCAGTTTTTACAACCATTGCAATTCAGATTAATTTTTTATACTGTCCATGTTCTCTTTCTAGAAACATCAATGTTTTGTTTTTTTTTTTTTCAAAAAGAGGAAAGAAACTCAATCCTCTGTAAAACAATGTTCTGAATTTAAAACGGATGGTCATATGCAAAATCAACATCAACAGCTAAGTTCTACAACAAAAATGAATGGATTAGGCTTTAATCTAAAAGCACTCCACACCAAGGTAATGCAAAGTAATTGGTGATAACAGCAATGGTGCACAGCAAGTCCTAATAGTAGGTTTACCATTTTGGGTCATAGCTGACATTTTAAGGTTTTACACATGTAATTTAGAAAAATCACTTTTGCCCAACACAATGGGAACTGGAAAGTTAAGATTCTACCAATCATATCAACTTTTTAATCCTTCACCATTGAGGCAAAGAACTAATACATTTCTCTAAACTTGAAAATGAAGGACATTTAAAATATTAAAACATTTTGCCTCTTGACACTGTTTGAACATGCTTGAGAATGTTAAGCATCTGCTGTGGTTACTTGATGATTTTGATGTGTTGATATTTGCTTGATGGTTTTGATGTATACTTGCTTAATGTATTTATGATGTAAAGGACTTTGAACTGCCTTGCTGCTGAAATGTGCGACACAAATAAATTTGTCTTGACTTACTTAAAGTTTGGTTGTGCTTATTGAGTGGAAATGGAACGTCACAGAAATGTGCTACGACAGTAGAATAGTAATTTGATTGATTGATGTTTCTGTCATCATTACCAGCCCATGCATTGCTTTGGTGTGGAGTGCTTGAGATAATGTCTTGTATTTTGTTACAGCTATTGTGTCAGTTGTGTTTAGATGTTTAATTTGATCCATCATTCATAAAAAACAAAATAAGCCAAATTTAAAAACACTAATGACCTTTTTTGAGTACAGGCAAGCCCTGGACTCTGCCGGGCCTTTTGAGGTACACTCTTTTCCACTCACTGAATGTATTGGAGCAATGAGTTGAATGTAACTGAGTTGAATGTAATGTAAAAATGTGTGTCACAGAAATGTGCTACACCAGTACAAAAGTAGCCTAATTGCTATTAATTTCTTTGTGCAATCCCTGCAAGCATTTTCTGCATTGTTTTGGTGTGGAATGTCTTAGAGAGTATCTTCACTAGCTCTGTTACACTTAGTGCATCATATCAAGCCAATTAACATGTTTTATTTGATCTAATGCTAATGAAAGTAATGTCTCAGATTTGTAAATCTCCAAACTGTAGTCTTTTCTTCAATTATCATGATCCAGTTTGGGCATCTCATGGACTCTGCTGGCACTGGTCAGGTTTCATCCTTTTCCACATGCAGAATATACTGAAGGAGACTGGGTAGTGGAAAATGAGTATCAAGGAAATGTGCAACTGTAGCGGAATAGCAATTCAATTGTTCTTTGACTTACTCGGCCTGAGTGATGATTGTTGTAAAATCACCAGCCAATCACTCCTTTGTGTGTGCAAAATAAAAAGGATCAAGATTGCCAGCTATCCTAAAGTTGACAGCATGTCAGGTCACATTGCATACACTTTCTTTAGAGTGCATCTTGTCATAAGGGAGTATGAGCCATCCTCCTGCTTTAAGTGTTCCTGTTTAACACAGAAAAAAGCTGGGTAAACATTTATCTTCTTTTTGGTGCTAAGAGTAAAGAATCCAGGTGCATTTATGTGGGACAGCACAGCTTTTTATTCTTTTTTGCTCTTCCTACAAATTGCAGTAATGTCCCACATTTTTACTCTCACTATTTTTCAAAAATCATGTCTGCAGGGTGAATGCTTTTGCCTCATTTTATCCTATCCAGTGGCTATTAAAGAAACTTGGAAGTAAGTCAAGTGCAGGCTGACCTGTCCCTGTCTTTGCAGCCTCAATGGGAACATTTTCGGAAACGCTATGAAAATAACAACTTAAATTGTGTAGATTTCTATTGAAAAGGATGGAAAATGGACACAGATGAGAGGAAATAAAATTACAACAAATGTATTCTTGCTAAACCTAAAGTAACAAACATTTATAGTAGAAGTACCTGAAAACACGAGCGCTTACTACAATGGGCTACACAACTCAAAGTACAGTAAGGAAGCTGGAAAAAATTCCCATGGCCTAATTTGTGATGTATGCTGTTTTTTGTTTTTAACTTCACATTTTTACATTTCATTTTAGTAACATTTCATGTGGACCACAGAAAGGTCATCTCAAAGTTGTGGTACTGGATGCCACTGTACACTATGTCGACAATGAAATAATGGAGGAATTTATTTTCCAAACAACACCAAAACAAAAATGTATAGTTAAGTTTATTTGTAGAGCACATTTCAGCAGCAAGACAGTTCATAGTGCTTCACATCATAAAAACATCAATCAAGTATACAGCAAATCATCAAAATCATCGAGCGAAATCCTCAAGCAAATACACATGAAAATCATCAAACTTATCGGGAAAATACCAATGCATCAAAATCATAGGGATCATCAAGCAAATATCTTAAATAATTAACTAAACAGCATTTTGAGTTTTTAAAGTAAAGAGACTGGACACAAACACACAAAAATGTTAAAGATTTTATTTTAATATTTATTTATTTCATATTACGCAACAAAGTGGCAGCAATAAAAAGCTAAAATCCCTATACCTCTTTGCACTTTTTGCATTCAAATAATAAAAGTTTAGAAATAGATGTTGCACAGCACTGTGTGAAACTGATTTGATGAGAAGTAGTTGATAAAAGACCAAAACAGTTTATCAGTGCAGCTATCATGACTTTTTATATCCCAGGCAGGCATATTGAATTTTAAAGTTGGAATTGTAGAAAATCCCCAGCTTTCTAAGTCAAATGGAACAGCACAGATTGTGACTCCAGTCTGTGACTTTGACTTGAATTGCACTCCTGACACAAAAACAAAGACATCAGACTATACTGGGATCCATGCTTTAGAGACTTAAATTTCAGAATCACTTATTATTAGACTTCACCTGGACTTCCCTTTAAAAACTTCAGAGTAAAAACCAAATCCATATTGAGCTCTAAAGGCTCATTACTCAATTAATGACTTGACACAGACTTGTGGTTTGGGACTGAGGTCCACTACATTACCCTCCAAGGCTTAATACTTGGATTTCACCCGGAACTGCCCCTGAAATACTTGATTTGGATTTGCCCCTTTAAAACTTGAGATTTGAGTTGGACTTATTCATAGAATACTTTAGACTTGCCTTAGACTTGTACTCTAAAGACTCATGACTTAGCTTGCAGTTGTGGTTTGGGATTCAAGTCTCAAATCTTTATCTTTATTAGAAACTTGAGAGTAAACTCGAACAAGCTCTTCAAAGATTAGAGACTTTACTTGGACCTGCCCTTCAGAGGCTGTAGATTTGAAATGGACTTTCCACTCAAAGATCTGATATTTGATTTGGACTTGTGCTCTAAAGACAATTGAGAATTAACTTGCTGTGTGGTTTGGGACTCAAGTGTCATAAGAAGTCTTTATTTGAGACTTGAGAGTAAACTTGGACTTGCCCTTCAAAGACTTGAGGATTGACTTAGACTTGCAAAAATATATATTTGTCAACATCTCTGGGAATCAGCCGCAACTTTCAGCTTCTTAAAGAAGTATCCCCTTTCTGAGTTGGAATATTTTAACTGGCTCTTGATTATAGTGCCAAGGGAAGGGGTAGACACATTTGTCAAATGCTCAGAAATAACAAAAATGCATACACTGCAGTGCAGCCTTATTGCATTCCCTGTACACACTGGTTGTCCTTTCTGTGACGTGTTGGTCTCTGAGGGCCTATTCTGAGCCAGAACATATCTTGCTTTGCCAAGTTAAAAGGTTCAGAATGAGCTTTCCACTATACCATCAGAGGTAATGCAGTTCCTATTGTCCTTCTTTCTCAGTGAACACAACACCGAAGTGAACACAAAAACCCCACACAAATGCAAATGAATTCAAGGACAACTGATGCAAATGAGCCAAACTGCACAAAGGATCCAGGTTATCATTTCTTAGGAATTAGCTTTGAGCTGTGACCTTTGCCAAGTGACACTTAAGGGTGATGGGAGGTTGTTCAGTCACTCAATGAGATTATATTATAGCAGACCCTCCATTATATAATGATGAGATCAGAGCAATCAGACATGCAGGAAAATCTTTGAGAAAATCAAATGTAATTAAGATATTGTTTTAAGTGTTTTGTTAAATCTGCTGAAAAATAAAGTTGAATAATAAAAAGCTTTTATCACAGAGTACTCCAAGAAGTTTGAGGAAGTAAAATGCTTCAAAAAAATCTAAAGAAGTAGTTCCTTAATGTCTTGTTAATAATCGTGATCTCTGCATTACTCAAAATAAGGATGGTCTATCAGCTGTAGATATTAAAACCTAAAAAAATCTTTCTTCGAGACAAAAGACAGTTTATATGATGTTGTATTGAACCACTAGACTGATGAAAACATTCACAAAGGGCTAAACTGATGGGTTGTGGGTGTTCAGACTGCTTTTAATCAATTAACTTAAACGGGCTACAAAAAAAATGGACTTTGTACTTTTGCCAAATAGCACAGCCCACTCCTTTGCTAAATTTAAAAGCTACATTTGTCCACAATATGAAGTCTAGTAGTCTCAATAAAGGATCAATCTGACCTGCTTCATGTCAATGTTTCATTGAAAAACTACTGGTTAGTGCTCAACAAATAAAATATCTCCCTTTATTGGATTATGAAATGTTTCATGGTGATTATATTTAGGAAAGATAGTTGAATCTCTTTGCCCTAATAAATTGTGATGTGAACAAAACATCAGTTTGTGAGATGAACAAAAATAACAAATTGAAGATGTCTAGTCTATAATCATTATCTGCGGTACTGATACAAATTTGAAAAAATAAACATATCAGCGGGAACTGAATTTTCACTTTCTGATCCAATACAAGATGGTACAAAAGTGTTATCATACCCAGCTGCCAGATTTAAGCAAAAGTGGGTATTTTTCTTAAACTTGCAAGAAACATTGATTCAAATGTCATATGAGTAACTACTGTTTTATTTTTCATATTACAGCATTTTTTTTTGTTCCATTTACAGCTTATGCCTAATAACAAGCTAGAATTATCAAGTAAGCATAGATGCAAAATATTAGGTGAAGAATTTAGAAAATAAGTTGTTTAAAATGTATTTAATAAATTGACTGAAAAGTCATAGGAGGGTTTGTGATCTGTTTATTTTTTTTACTTATATCGCAACAAGTTTTGATTTCAAATGTAGGCCTGGTTTATCGCAAGCTAGTATTAGTCCTGCAGCACAGCTAGGTGCTACAGGGATCCAGAAAAGCTGCAATTTAAAACCTCCTTTAACAGTTCCTTCATAAGCTGTTTGGTGTTCATTGTCTTGTTTTGCTATATGGAAACCATTTTTTTCTGTTTAAAAACATACTTAATCCAGTTTATGCACAACCTAGCATAGGCACCTAGGCAGAGAAAGCTGTTACAGGAAGTTAGAAAAGTAACTGTTTAAATCATTGCTACAAAAGTTATGGCATTGTTCGAGATCGCTTTTTTTATTTATAATTTCTGTCCGTTATTTGTCATATGGCGATCAGTTCTGGTAGAACATATTTCATTTCAGTTTATGTGTTTTGCTAGCGATAGCACTACAGCACAGCTAGCTGCAATGGAAATTCAGAATCCAAGCAAATAAAAAACTTCCGTGATGCGGTCCTTGAAACGTTCTTTTTATCTTTTATGCTCTTATTGATTTTTACTTCATGGAAACCCTTTTGCTCTTTGGAGAAAAGTTTCTAAAACATTGGTCCAGGTACCTGCTACATAAGGTTTACAATGTTAACAGTTGGTTGCTTTTGATGAGTTTTTAGTATGGGCATTGCAAAGGGCATTGCTCTAATATGCACAATCAATAGCCACCACAAAGAAGTTTGTTGGGTATTATTTCAAGTGTGGGGCAGCTACATTACCCAGTTACTGACATTTACCCTATAAAGTGTATACAGTAACTCAGTTTTTGTACACCTTTCCTTCCAGAAAAGGATACTTTTTCAGTGTTCATTTTCACATCTTTTCACCATTAAATCTAACTTGCATCCACTATCTTTTCTCTTTCATGTTTTTTGCAATGTTTTTTCTTTCTGCATTATGGGGAATGTTGAATTCAGTGTTGTTTTTTGTCATGTTTCCTTTAAGCTCAAGTCAGAGTTCAGCTTTCTCTCAAGTTTGAGTGAAATACACTTCGGTTTGTACTGTGAAATTGAAGACCAGAGTGGAAAGAATGAACATAGAAAGCTCTGAAGCATTGAAGAGAAGCACTTTGCACTCCTGCGTGAACCTCTTTTTTTCCCTTTGCCTTTGTATTTACATTCATGCCTACTGTATATCAAACCCTCGCTTTTTTGTATCCAAATGTATGAACTATGTAAGTCAGGCACTGGAAATAGTCTTTTCTTTCTTTTTTGTTCCTCCTTTAAAAAAATCATTAAATAAACAGAGACAGCATATCCCTGGCCCAGAAACATAATTATTCAATGTTTGCTGCTTAAAATATATTCAAGTTAGACTAGTCATGTGCAGTAGCATTGAAAACCTTGAACTCGAAAGTTGTTCTTGAGCAAGAAATTAACTTACAAGTTAATCTTCTGAATGAATTATGGAACATAAATACATGTAAAACATTGAACAATTTCAGGGCAGTACAGTCAGGGGACAGCCAGATTTTGCTCCTGAATTCTGCTCATTGTGAGCCCTCTCTAGGGTGCGGTAAATCAGTGTTTAAGCTTAGATTATATTGTAATGAGATCTATCCAGACTGAAAGAACAAGAGGGCTCTTTTGAATAATTCAATGTGAACCTTTGGGATCTTGCAAAGACAATTATGTGCCTGTCGACTGTAATTTTCTCAAATTTTTTCTCAATTTTTAAGTCCATAGAAATGTAAAAGGGGCAGAAAATAAATCTTTGTATGTGTTCATGCAGTATATGGATAAATGAAACAGACCTTACAACCTAATCAACCCCTGAGGAATCAGTGCTTGTCTTTTAATCAGATATATAGTGTACTGCCTGTCAGAAGAGTCAATAGAAATTTAATAGGGTTTTATTAAGCCCTATGAATAGCTAAAGAAGATTAATCCATTATTACAGTCAAGTATGTTTGATTATTTAAAGGATTAGCTTGTGATATCTGTCCACCACACCGTTAAACCTTTTATTAACCAAAAAACCTCATGTTTCTCTTAGTTTTACCATTTATCTTGGGTATTTTGAGGTGTTTTATTGATACCAGTGAATCACACTGATAATATCTTGAGTGTTTTTTAATGTTTCAATATTTAGCAACTAAACGCCTACCAACATTCATGGGCTGCAATATTTTAAATTCATTCCATTCAGACAAACAGGTGAAAAACAGACAACTTTTTCAATCAAAGGAAAAACTGAAAGAAATATATTGTGAAAATGCAAGTTGGAAAAGATACTTATTAATTTATTGTATGAAATACTGTACAGTCATTGCCTAAGGTTTTGATAGTTAAGTACCAAGTAATTGATTTTTCATTTAGGGGATCAAAAAGCACAAGGAAAGAGAGCAGCACTGAGAGGAATTGGGGGCCTACTGACTCTTTGCCCAGTGATCGGAATCCCCCAGCTTCAATACAAGATCTTGGTTAAAAATTAATGCAACACTGGATGGAAATCGATCTTGTTACATTGCAGAGGCTTATTAAAGCAATGCTGCAGCGAATGCGTGCTGTAATCGAAACTAAAGGCGGGCCAATGAAAGATCGTGACCTTTTTATAGTAGTGATTTTTATTTATTTTTTGGCCAGGCAGTGTAAAGGTGTGAAAAGGTACACATACGTATTTGTTACACATACAGCGTTTATTATACCTGAACACTAAACTCTGCTGTTTGGGAACATTAAGGTTTCTCATGCAGCGACAGTGGCGAAAGAAAGGTGACCTGAACTAAGGCTTTATGTCTGGTGGCTCTCAACAGCAATAAGGTGTGTAATTCTTCTGAACTTAATTGAATTACTTCAACTAAACCTTTAAAAAGCCTGAATAACTGCTGAACAAAACCACTTTAAAGGGTTTCAGAAATGTTCTGGCTCCTTGGAAGCAAACCATAAAGAAACAAGTAGCATTTTAAAGCTGTTGAAGATTTCTGTTAGTTAGGGTGTGAGTTTCACTTGAGGAAAAAAATGCTTTGCTTTCTGTTAGGTACATACATTTCAGTTTGCTTTAATGAGTTTAAAGTGTCTTCTAGTTCAAGAAGAAGCCAAACTAGCCAAGGAGCCAAAACTTCATGTCTGTCAACAACCTCCAACTTCTGTCAACTCTGCACCAGTAATTCATAATTTCAAAGACAGCATTAAAGAATGTAGAAAGTTTCATTTAATGTATGTTTTGCATGCACATGAAAACCACATTTTCAAAAGATATGAGTTCTGTCAAATGACAAAAACATTTTTTCATAAAAATTAAATATCATGATGTGTGGGACTGTCACTCATTTCGAGAAATCAAATTTTTTTCTAAGAAATCCTGTCACGCTTTCTGTTTTTTGTATCTTGTCCAATACATTCATTTTAGAAATTCTACATGAAAGCAATACCCTAAGAAATACAGTGGTTTTTCATTTATTAGTGTATCCTATTGTGCAGCCAGCCAAAGGTTGTTGTTTCTTTTCTCCTAGCAGCCAACAAGCTACAGTTATGATGCTGTCACAAGCTGCCTCTGCACATAATAATAATTCATTTCTTCCCCCCTTTGAATTCGTTTCACACTTAACAAATCACCAGCACAGTTTTGAAGCATGAAGTTGACGGGGGACGTTGTTTCGTACTGGGTGACAGTTTGTTTCCTTGTCAGTACGCCTCTCGTCAGGGGTCACAGGAAGTCGCATCTGAAGCATATGATATGAATGAAATCTTTATTGTGCTGCTCTTTTGCATTTTTAGACGTTTTGTTGATTAGATCACTGGGAAACCAGTTGGAAAAAAATAAGACTCGTCACAGGACTCACTATTGAATCTGCATTTTGAGTGGCGGTTTCCAACCATGAATGGTAAAAATAGTGTTTCGGTTACCACTGAACCTTTACTGCAATCCTGTGTGTTCCAGCTAAGTGTTACCAATAGTAGTGTTAAGGAAACTGGTCCATTCGTGCATTTGTTTAATTGAAGACCGGATCCAAAGGTAGCAGACACAGAGGAAATCTGGTGTTGATAAATATCATTTAGCTTATCTGTGTTTTTCCCTTAAAGCTACAAGATGTAACTTTTATAAAAATATGTTTTCCACATATGTTAAAACTGTCACTGTGTCCTGACAGTATAATATGAGACAGATAATCTGTAAAAAAAGAATCGAGCATATCTGCCTCCTCCCTGTGGTCCTACTGCCATCTGCAGAAACACACCAATCCCCAGTCAGAAACAACAAATCAGAGCCAGGAGAAATGTCTTAGCGTTGTCAATCACTCTCATATAAATGATGCTTACCCACCGACATTCCTCCCAGTTCTGATTGGATCTTTCTGACAGGGAGTAATGTATTTCTGCAGATGACTGTAGGACCACAGGGAGGAGGCAGAGAAGCTTGATTTTTTTTTTTTTTTTCACAAATTATCTGTCTCATTTTCTACTGTTAGGACATACTAACAGTTCTAGCAAATATGTAAAAAAAAAAAACAGTTTTATAAATGACCTACTACAGCTTTAGAATCTGCTGTTTGAAGAGAATAATGTTGCAGCATTGCCTAGATAGAAATCCTAAGTCCTCTCAAACACAGGTCCTCCACCGTAGTTAACATTTTACCTTTCCACATTCATGCTCTGTTTCATGTCAGTTCTAACTAGAGTGTTTGTTTGAAAAAAAGTTAATGGTCTCATTTGACCAGGGCACATAGATCCAGGATGAGTCCCAATAAAATAAGCTCCACAAGGTTACATTTGCAATGGTAGAAAAAGGCTTTCTCCTGACATGCCTCCTAAATAACCGGTTTGTTTTTAAGATGCCATCTAGTTGTCATCAAGACTTGGTGAGCCCCCAAGTTCTCTAACAGTGAGTTTTGGAGATTTTTTCCCCCCTCCTTCCATTTTCTTCTTGTTGGTGGTTAAATAAATTTGGGTCCTCATCCTGGCATTGTTTTTCACAGTTGCAGTTGCTCTAAATGTTTTTATTATTATTTTAACTGCAAATGTAAACAAGTAACTATTTTTAGCCATTTCCTGGCTTATGAAAATCAAAGACTAATATTTTAAAAATGGTTCAGTTACATTTATTATATAGATATATATGTGTAGTAGCAACGAGAGTTCGAATGACCAAAATTTTCATGATTTTACAACTCCAGTAAAGGATTTTTAATGAAGTGTTCCAATAAATATATACAACACATAGGTGTAGCCAGTATGCAATGCTGTTATTGTCTGAACGTCACACTATGCTGTAGAGATGATCTGACTCCACTGATAAAGAATCACCAAATACTTGAATTGGCTGACATGTCAGGACTGTTGGTCCAATTTTTTTGATTAATGTGGCTTATATTAACTTGAGTGCACTGAGGAGAGTCCATGACAGTTAGGTGAAAGTGATTGAATATGATGTTGATGAATCCTGTTTTGTGGAGTTCTGTAGTATATTGCTTTTAGGTTGAGTTTAAAGGTGATATTACTGTGCATTATTTGGTTTGTTTTACATTAGTGCAGGGAGAAATACTGCTTTACTTACCTTTAAAAAATACTTTCATATCTTGTCATATTGAAACCCTGCAGGCTCAGTGTTGCAGATTCAAAAATAAATTGTTTGATCTGTTTCGAATACACTTTTACACCTTTTTAAATAATCAATTTCATCCTCTGTGTATTTTCATATGTATTTGCTATCTGTGTAAAAAAAAAAAAAAAAAAAAAAAAAAAAAAAAAAAAAAAAAAAAAAAAAAAAAAAAAAAAAAAAAAAAAAAGTGTCTTATATTGAAATGATTTCCATGATGTAATGAAAGGTGACAGACTGTGGGCAGTTTGGACTTGGTATGACTCTCAGGTAGATTTCCATGCAGGAAAAGAGACCCAGCAGTCATCAATCACTCTCAGTCAGGCTGGGGAGACTGGTATATCTATCCTCATTCAAGCTGTCTGTACCAATCAGGGAGCCAAATTACACTGTGAACCTAATGTGTTTATCAAGGATTATTAGGGGATTTTTCTCAGTCTTAAATCTTCTTAAGTGCAAAACTATTTTCTTTACCGGTTATAGATGACACAGTGAATACAGAATCGATCATTAGTTATTCAGTTTATGTTTCTTGTCAGTTCTTCTCTTAAGCATGGCATGTTTCTTCTTTCCCATTTAAGATAGCATGTAAATGCTCCATAAACTCACCTGCCTGTGTTGCCACTGAGAATTACAAATAAACGAAGCAAACCCCAGAACTGCAAACAATTTTAATAGTTGTGTTGGAGGAAGTATTTCTGATTGAAAAGGAAATTCCCAAATAGATCTCAAACTTCACCTTTCAAATATCCTGTGTACAACAGTAAAGCACAATTTAATATGCAATGTATGGTGGTTATAACAACCAAAGTAAACCATGTCAATAGAAATTATCTTACATTTTAAATGCTGATTTGTAAATTTGTTGTCTGGACTACATTTAAGCAGCTACTTCTGAAGAGCAACGTACAGCATTCAAGCTAAAGGCTACTCATGATAACTCTGACTCAAAATACATAATAAAATAATCAAGCTTACTTCTAATTATCCTAACAGTTGTGTATTTTTGTGGTTCTTCATTCTAACAGCTACTTATGCAAACAGTTCCTCTCACTAGCAGAAACTTATGCTATTATTTGTCCAAGCTAGTAGTTAGTAATGCTAGCATCTTCTCAGTCTAAAAACTAGTCATTATGACAGTTACCTATACATCATTTCACACTAGCAGCGTTTACACAAGCGTGAATGATGGTGCGAGGACTTTCCTCCTGGGTCTGATTGGTTGTTTCTGACAGGGAATAGTGTATTTCAGGACAAACAACCATGCACACACACATTCATACCTAAGGAGAGTTTAGAGAGATCAGTTAACCTAACAGTCATGTTTTTGGACTGTAGCAAGAAGGCAGAGTACTCAGAGAGAACCCACGCATGCACAGGGAGAGCATGCAAACTCCTTGCAGAAAAACCCCTGGCAGGGATTCGAACCCAAGACCTAGTGCTTCCGACTTTGCCAATGTGCAGCGTTAGCTAAGGCTACAAATGTTATAGTGCTTGGTATTACGTATAATAAACACTTGTTGCCATTCAAATAAACAACAAACAAAACCAAACCGCCACTCAAAATGTAGGTTCAGTAGTGAGTTGGTTCATATTCCTGTGACAAGTCTTATCTTTTTTCCAACTGGTTTCCCAGTGATCTAATCAACTCAACATCTAAAACTCAATGATTTAAGCAAAAGAGCACCACAATAAAGATTGTGTGAATTTCTGTGACCCCTGTGACTCACAGAAATTTCTGTGACCCCTGTGATCCTGCAGATGGCTGCAGGACCACAGGGATGAGGCAGAGGAGCTCAGTTTGTGACAGATTAGCTGTCTCATATTATACTAGACAAGAAATAGTGACAGTTTTAACACATATGTAAAAAGCATATTTTTATGAAAGTTACCTACTGCAGCTTTAAGGATATGTGAGGTGAATGGAGGGTTAGGGCAGTGACTCACATGTCCTAATTGCCCCAGCAGCAACCTTAACAACCTTATTTGTGTGATAGTTCTGACTACAACCTATGCCTGTTGGTTCCAACCAAACTGAAAAAGTCTTTTGGATGAGAAGTAAAACGTCAACTTAAAAAAAAAAAAAACAAAAAACAAAAAAAAAAACAAGTTCAGTTGCCTTCTACTCAAGCACTTAGGATTGTCATGGCTTTTAAAAATGATATATTTGTGTTTCAGCTCATAAAATGAAGAGAGATACATTACCATTGCTTGTATTGCTAATAAAAACTAGCACCAAAACAATTGCCAAATATCAGTATTTTTTTCTCTTGTAAGTAGAATGTGCAAAACTTGGAGGGATTGTCATTCAAAGCTCTGAGTACCAACTTCTGAGACATATTGAACACAGCATAACATCTGGTGAAGCAAACAAATTGTCACGATAGCAGCTACTTATGCCAAAAACTATGCAAGCTAACATCTGTCCAAGCTCACAGCTGCTTATGCTAACAGCTACTCATACTAACAACTTCAGTCAAGCTACCGATAATTCAAGCTAATAGCTACTCAGACTGACAGCGTCCCAAGGTAACAGCTATTGACAATACAGCCTGTTTAATAGTGAATTTGAGCTTTTTAAAATGTTTTTTTTTACACCTCATCACTTTTACACAAGACATGAATTTGCTTTCTTTCAATTGTCTGAACCAAATTATATTTGTGTTAATCAGTAGGCTAGTTATTTTCAGAGTAGAATAGGCAGCATCCTATACTTTTCAGCCATAGTACATACTTTTAGGGATAGCATCATGACAGCCTACTACAGAGAAAATACTGACTTCCAATATATAGCTAATAGATGTGAGCCAAATTAAGAGGATATATTATACTTTAACATATTTTTGGTTTGCAGGTACTCTATTTGCTCACTTGTCTCCAACTCAATACTGCAGATTAATATAAAATAAATTCTTAATCATCAGTCCCTGACCTGTGGGCCTTCGCTTTCTGATGAGCCTTAATTATCATCACCACAGATTTCCAACTGTGGACACCAAGAGGTCAGCAGAGATGGATACCACGCATTTCAGTAATTCAGCAATTAAGGTAAGAAAAGTAAGTAGTTTTTTAAAGCTGGTGATGTAAAATTGTTGTTCAGTTTATCCAACCAATAACACAAGTGACTGCAAATAAATACAGCAGAAGAAAGCATTCTCAAAACAAAGTATTTAACAGGGATTCTTTGATTTTAATTAAACAGTACCATTGCAGATTAAAAAAGATGTGAAATCAACACTAGTGTAGATATATAGTATCACAATAAAGACTGTGGTTGGTAAATGTATTGTTTGTGAGCTTTGCTGTCATATCCATGTGAAGTATGCATGTAATAAATACCCCGTTGTTTGCTTGGCGCCATGAAAAGGTCACGCTTTGGGGATTTCAGCAGTTCCTAAAAATAAAACATCTCATCAAGGTGTATACATAATTAATGATTGGTCATTTTACATAAGGAGGCAGACTTTTCCCTCTCATTGCCCTAGTCAATCATCCAGTGTCAGAACAGAAGGTTTTAATTCATATGCATTAGATCATACTCATCAATTTGAGGGTCTTCATTTTTAATCTTCACTATTTGTTGAAAGGTGTTGATCAGGTGTTTCATCTTTTTTGATAATATAAAATAATATAATATAATAATATCATAATAATATAATATAATATAATATAATATAACACATAAAGTTGCTAGAAATTGCAACCAGAAATAGAACAAGATGTTTGTTTATTCTTCTAATTGTATTATGACTCCAAACAAACAAAAATAATTCTAGCTGTTTTTTTTTTTTGTTTTTTGTTTTTTTGTTTTTTGTTTTTTTTAGCAATAGTTAAACTTTGGGTGCATTTAATACAATAGGGAACGCCTTGAATGTTGTAAGGCAAATTATCCGCCACAAATTAATTAAACATGTCAGCCCTTTTAAAATCTAAATTTAATCGACTCATTAGAAAGTAAATTGCATGAATTAATGATCTGAAGAGTTCACAGCCCTGTAATAAAGAATAAACCAATGTGTTATACTCTGTGTTAGAATCATGTTTTTGTGCTCTGGTTTAGATTTTTTTCATGTCAACCTGTTTTATTCCCGGAAATCTGGGAGTTCTTTTTCCTTTGTTTTCTCTGATGTACTTCCTGATTTGTTTTAGAGCTTGTCCTCCTTGGTTTTTATCCAATTAGTTTCCCCCCGGCCCTTGACACACTTGGCCTTTACTTGCTGATTACCATTCAGCTCTTGTTCGTTTGTCATTATTTCCACCTGGTTTTGTGAACACATACAATGGTGTTTTTGACAACTGGGAATTGCAGTTCACCCCAAAGTATTTTAAAAACTTACAAAAATGTAAATTTCTAAACAAAAGTTTCTACAGTGTTTTTTTGTGTGTTTTTAAAAGATGCAACATAGTTATTTCAGCCTTTTTTGTTCAAGTTCTTAATTAATTCTTAATTTTATCATCAGACCCCAGATGCATTCAGACTCACTTCATCCATCCATCCATCCATCCATCCATCAGTAAATACAGTTCAGGCCAAAATTATTCACCGCCCTGCCAGATTTGGATTTAAAGTAATCTTTTAACTTCTCCAATATGACTGACTAGAAAGGATGCAGCTGTTTCAAGTTATCATTCTTCATTTGATTTACAATTTATGTAAAAGAGCTTGTCAGAAACTATTCATACCCACTGTAAATGTAAAAAAGTGAAACATTCTGCATCATTCCAAAAAGCCCATGCTGTTCTAAAGCATCCCAATTGCTTCTTATTTTTTATCAACTTGACAGGTAAAAAATAACAGCTCCATGCAGAAGGCAAGTAATGGCTAAAAGAAAAGAGCTCAGTGAGGGGCTGTAGATGCACACTGTGGATGCTTACAACACAGCAAAGGGCTGCAAGCCCTTATCTAAGTGTCTTTATGTTCCGGCGGCCACTGCACAAAGTGTTGCTAAAAAAATACATGTTCCACACTGTCAAAAGTGACACATTTACTGGCAAGGCTGTTGGTGTGAGATGGAGAAAACAAGGCAAGGATCAAGACTAAGGCCATCTAAAGCAGGTGGACCATGTCTGCAGCAACATCTCAAGGAAGAAAGTCCAACGAACACTGTATACTGCTGGACTCCATTGATCCAGACTAAGGAGGAAGCCACAGCTGAGAGGAAGGCAAAGAAAAGCCCAGTGGGCCTTTGCAAGATCTTATTTTGCTAAAGAAGGAGTACTCTGGTCTTCTGTTTTCGTTAAGATGAAACAAATATTGAAATTTTGTGCGTAATGATGTAGCCTTTATTTGGCATACAAAATGAGACACGTTTGACCTGAAGTACACTACCCCCATTGTCAAGCTCAAGGCTTGGGGGTATTTTTCAGCCTTCAGGCAACCTAAATAATGTAAATGTCATCATGAAAAAAAGACTACTTTAAGATTCTCAAAAGATATATATCATGAGGAATGTTCGAGCAACACTGAAAGTTTTGATACAACAGTAACCTAAAACATACAGTTAAAGTAGTGAAGAGATGGTTAGCTGTCAAAAGTATTCAAGTTTTGGAGTGGTCCACCTTCATTCTTGAATTAAATCTGATAAACTGTAGAGGGAGGTAAAAATTAGGACTAGTGGCGCTTTTGAATAGCGAAAAGATACGTACATTTACTAGCTCTCCACTGAAACAACTTTGTGACTAATGTAAACATCACAGATACTGGAGAACAATTAGCTGAGGTCCAAATCCAGCTAACTGTAGTGTCCAGTCAGCCCAAACTTGTATAAAATGCAAGTCGGAGGAGTCCCAGTTGGGAAGAGGGGATTTTTCCCCAACTGTGCATGGTGCATTCAGGTACAGCTGGTACACTAGGCTGGCTGTCAGAATATCAAATCAACTCAAAAGTGATTTAAACATGTTTTATTCTTAAATATGGGTAGAGTCTTATTCAAAAGTTTCTAAACCTCAACACTGACCATTTTCAAGTCATTATGTCTCTATATAATTCATCTAAGCAGTCACTGGATATGCCTGCTTTTACTATTTTATTACTGAAACATATCCAACCAGCTCTCCTGTCAGTTCTATACTTTCCACTTCTTCAAAATTAAAAAAAAAAAAAAAAAAAAAAAAAAAAAAAAAAAAAAAAAAAAAAAAAAAAAAAAATTTAAAAAGATTCTTTGTTTACCACTGGCCATAGAAAAAAAAATCCAATGTTTTTAGTTATTTTTCTTGATTGCAGCATACCGAACCATGACTTTTCAACTCAAATGCATACCAAAGTGTAACGTATCATTACACTGCTTCTGTGCAGGCATGTAAAAGTAGCTTTTAGTAGTGAGAAACATTTGGCTGCTGTAATAGGCAGTAAAAGCTTTTCCATTGTTTTTTGAAGAGGGTTTGAATAATTTTGGACACGGTTGACTTAGTTTAAAAGTAAATAACAACTCAGAAATGATTTTTTTCACACTGATAAGGACTTGTACATTGTCTTATCTTTTTGGAGATGCCTGTCACTTTCAATTAGAAAACAACTTCTTGGTTGAATGACCATGACTTGAAATCTAAATCTGCGAGGGTTATAAATAGTTTTGGGCTGTACTGAATGCCCATCCGTCTTCTGTTCATCCATCTGACAATACAGACATACTTAACTTTGATATTTACACTTTAGAAAATGTGTGTAGGAACCCGTGATCAAATATAAGGATTTTTATAATTCATCATTACAACAACCATTCGGATGTCTGTACTTAAGCAAAGGCAGCACAATCATAAATCAAATGCATCTCAATAGTGTAAAGCGTTTGTATGTGTATGCTTGTAGCAAGCAAACTAACCATATAGGCCATAGGAATTCATTAACCTGTCCTTGCATCTATCAAAATAGCAATCTTTCCATACCACATGTTACAGCTTCCGAAGATGTTGATGTTTCTTTCCCAATTTGAGCTTCAGTTTGCTCATTAGAGCAGCACATATTTCACCCTGTCATTTGTTTTGAACTGGTATTGAGCATGTATGATTAAACCAGAAGAGATTGATTTTCTTACAGACAGCCTCTTAATGAAAGCCAGCAGAATAATTGACCCTGAACTCTTAGTGCCGCAGCATCTTCCCCTCATGTATCCTGAGCTGTAAAGATGCTCAATATTTAAATAAATATAGCTGCGGCACTGCAAGTTGGAAATCGAAGGCTGAACACTTTAAAACACATTCAAATAATACACTACTTGCTGAAATGATTGGTCACACTGAGGGAAGCCATTACGTGGCCGCCATTAACAGTGCATCATGCAGAAATAAGCTGATCAGCACTTTATGATGGAACTGGCATTTGTACAGAGGATGGATGGCCTTCTGTGTTCATTATCATCAGTATGTCTCGAGTTACGCAAATCAATTGCACATTAAACTACAATGAAGCCAAAATATGACTAGAATGTTTTGTTTTGACAGCTTAGATAGCATAATATACAAATACATATTACAGTGGTGATACAGATAATATAATATAGCATCCTCTCTGTGCAGTTGAAAAGCAGGCTCTCTTGTTTGTTTTGCTTCTACTCATTTTACAAGCATGTGTCATTGTTATTTACCAACATTACATGTAATTAATTATTCTTAATTTTTACTTCTTTTCACTTTCTTGACACATTACCCACTCAGTGGCTTCATTGTTGATTATGTGAGTGGTAAATGAATGTGACAACAGCTGGTTGACGTGCTGAATCTGACGGATACCACACCGGGAAGACAATACTTCCAAGAACAAATATAAGTTTAATTCCAATATGAATGTAGGAATGTAAATGAAATGTCCCGTGGATTTAATCATGCATTTATTTGAAGTATATACCAATGGTGGCATTTTTTGCCATTGGTGTTTAATGCTGCATCCCTTTTACCTTTTCATAAATCCTAATGCTGATTTGGAGTTATGTTGTTTAACTTCCTTTCAGTTATATAATCACAAAACCAACAAAGTTTCCAAATCATTTCATTCAGTGATCATTCTAACTACAAGTAGCATTTTTTCACATCTGTGAGAGCACTTTAACAAACAACCATTTTGATTTTTGAGGTCAGCATTGGTGAGAAACCTTTGACTTTACAAGTGAAATGCACACTTCAGGGGAGTATACGGATTTCAGCTCACAAATTCCAACTTGCATGATTGAATGTAAAGTCAGGCCAAAAGGTACTTGCCAGTTTCTAACCTGCTAGCGTATCAAACTGGTTAGCTTGAGAGCTGGTAATTCTGGTTGATTAAAAAAAAGTTAGTTTCAGTTGATAAAAGTAACTAACACATTTCCAACCAACTTAATATCTATCTTCTGATTGTAAATGCAGAAGTGAAAGTGCCATGAATTCAATTGAATTTCTTGTTAGCTACGACTTTCCTATGTTGACGTGTAATATAATTTTGCATGTGACATCCACATTGTTTTCCAAGGCTAAAATAAGTGAAATCAAAGACTTTCTAAGTCAGCATCCTTACTTGGATTTTCAGTTCCAACTTCCAAGCACATATATCTGCAGTCAGGTCTAAAAGTACTTCCCGATTAGCTCAACATGCTAATCAGTTTGCTTGTCAAATTTGCTACATTGTTATTTGTTTATGATGGTTGAATGAAATTATTTCAGTTTGGTTCCCCAGTTGGAATATATAAACATCCCTGCCATAATATTACAGTAGGTATTTTCTAATATAAACTTTAGTTAAATATAAACACAGAAGGAAGATGAATCCAACAGTGATGTTTGTGACTGATGAAGTCCAATTAAAATAACCAGAAACACAAGCTAGCTAATTTAAGCAGTTGCCATGTTACATTTGAGGTTTACGTCAGAGAAAAAGAGACTTTCCAAACCCCAAAAAAATTCTACTTTCTAGGTTAAAGAAATAATACAGTGGAGCCCCGCCTATTTGTAGTTTAACCTCTTCATTTTTCTTTTGAACATAACTCCAAATTATTCACTGAAAATTTTCCTATTCACAGATTTTTTCATGGAGCCTACTACTCTTACCGTTGTCAAAATATTCAAAAGAAGAATGCCTACTTGAAACACTGTTGCGTTTGCAAAGCAGTCAATCCGGGAGCCCATTAATTCTCCTTGGCGCTAATTGACTGTATCCTCAACGGCAGAGATAAGGAAGACCAAGGATGTTGGCTTCTGTGGTAGTGCCAAGACAGTTTCCTCTCTGCGTCATAATGTGTATTAAGGTATATTTGGTGCTTGAACTGTTAAAATAAACAATTATAAGCATTTTTAGCAAGAGTTTCAAGAATTCGTGGATTTCAGCTATTGTGCGGGCAGTTGTCGTCCCTAACTTGCAAACACCGGGGGTCCACTGCAGCATAAGTCATAAAGTCTTGGTCAGTTAGCTCAACAGGCTAACCAACTAGCTTTTCAAGCTTGGTACCTTACTGGTCACTGGTACTTCCTGGTATTTTTGACAGTGGCAGGGAAGAATATTTTTCTTCTTTTAAAAAGTCAGTCATCCTTCATATCATATCATGCAATTTAAAGAGCATTTACTTTATTTATATGATTTGCATAAAGAACAGAAATAAATCATTTTTCTTTAACATCCTCTTGTTTAAGTCTTATGCTTAGCAAGCATTTAACCTGGTAAAATAAAGGCTATAAGAAAAACAACTATTTCAATCAAAATAAAAAGTTGTTTGTATTAGTAACATCAAAACCCTGTTTTTAAAATATGCAAAGCATGATAATTTGCAGTAAGACACTGAAGTAAATTATGGTATGTATAACAGTGGGAATTTATACATTTAAGTTGCTTTATGTATTTCAAGCCCTGTACATAGAAAGTAAATTCTTGGAAACAGTATAAATAAACATTAGTAATTTATTCCGGAAGGAAATGCTGTCAGATAACCATACACAGTTACTGAGTGGACTTTAATATGAAGAGATGTCATTTGCATGAGTTTCCTGAATCATATGCTGATGTCTGTTTTCCTGCAAACAATTTTGCGTCTCCTCGTTGATAACAATTCACCCAGCAGACACTTGGACAATGATTCCTGCAATCTTACTCATCATCTACACAGGATTGCCTCAATTCTGCCTTTATGACTCCAACAATGAAGTACCCAACAAATGAGCTGGGTGGAAACAAGAGGAGAATAATATACACTTTGTTAAATGTTTATGCAGAGGTGGAAAAAATAGATTTATATTATTGTTTATGCCTTGGCAAATAGTTTTTAGCATAGCAATAAAGACAGAAAACAAGTCTTGAAGATTAATTAAGTCAGTTTTGTTATTGATTTTAATCTCAATGAACTGAACGGGTACACACAGGAAAACTGTTCTCCATTTCAGTAGTTTTGAATTAGGAAATGAATGCATCTGAAATAAGTAAAAAAAACCCAGTTTAAATAATTGATTGAAGCATACTAGAAACGAATTGAATGAAAACAAATATCAAATACATAAATGTATTATATTTTAAGTATTTATTTAGCGTTAGACAGTTGATTCCGCTGTATATTAGAAGAGAAATATCAAGATGGCCATACAGTCAAATCAAATTTTACTGACATTCCAACTGTACTATGCTGAACAGTTAATGGGAATATATAAATATTTAACATTTAAATTAATAAAAATGTTTGTTTGTGTGGAGAAAAGTCCAAATATCTAAAGCATGATTTCCCAATTTCTCTGTCTTTCTATCTTCCTAGCCGTATCTCCTGTTCCTCCCCTGCCGTTCCCTCACAACTGAATCCGACTGCGAGTCATAGATCACTCGAGACGCCCCAATCATTTATATGCAAATTGGATGCCATCTATTAGCCTTTTACAGAATCAGTTTAGATTATGGGAGAAAACAGAGAAATGTCTGTATCTGATCCTTATTTCCTGGCCACAAAACCCAATTTTCTTCCACATGTATGTAACTGTTATATAAAAACACGACAGATATAGAAGAAACACCTTTTTAACCCTTTTTCCAAACTGTACTTTTTCTCTTTATTAGTGGAATGGTTATGGAGCAGGGGCGGATTGGGGAGAAAAAGGGCCTGGGAGTTCCTAGCAGACTGGCCCACTGAGATGATCAATGTCATTTTTCATGAGGTCCAAAATCGCAACCTTTAAGCAGGTATTAAATATACTTTTCATGAAGGCCACATTTCTTTGTTAAAATGTTTTTAATTGGTTGGATATAATATTCTAACCTTAAATATCATGTTTTCATCACTGTAAACAGAAAATCATTACATTATCAGAAAAAAGCCTTGAAAACATGAGTCTGAGTGTAATTAATCTATACAATGTATTTCACTTAGTGAATCAAGTTTTTCTTCTCTTCAGTGTAATATTTTTCTTTTCAACAATATTGTAATTTATTGAATTTGACTATTTGGTTTTAGTACATGACTTATTGAGTAAAGATTATTGTTATTCTACCCACAGTGCTTTGCCTTTGTTCTTGTAAATGCTCTTCAGGCAGCTCTTCTCCTTTCCCCAGAGCAAAATCTAAGCTTTGGTCCCTGTGGCTTTCTACTGGCTCAACTGGGTCATCCTCAGCCACAGTCTTTGCAAGAAATTAGTATTGTTAATGTGGAAAGGGCTATGTAAAAAACATGCCATATCAACAAAAACATTTTCAAGTTAGAATTATAATATATGCTAACCTCGCTTCAGCTGATGCAGGCAGTGTCATCTGACCTTTCATGTCTACTGGAGATACCAGACCCAGAACTATGGGAAGGCCCACCAAACAGGTCAGAAATTTTTACATCCGTTGATGCACTCTCCTGCAGGGCTTTCTTTTTCCTATCCTATCCTATCTCTTATCTCTTCAGCGCCACCTTAACACTTTGTACTTTCCTTTCGCTGCTCCATCTTCGTGGCTAATGCAGAGTTATTTAATGTTTCTTATGGTGACAGAGATTGACAGGTTATGTTCCGCGGAGGAATCAGATGACGAACTAGAGCCGCTGCACTGCGCATCTCTCTGCTGGATGCCAGAGACAAACAGAGATTTAATTTATGTGACACTAATAGGGACAATTCAGTTCTTATTTTGTGAATGTTTAGTTTTTAATAAGTGCCACTGTTTATTTTAGTCGCCCAGGCTTATTGGAACGAGTTTTTCTGATCTCCGCTCTTCATTGTTAGCTTAGCTGGCCCTCCCTTCAGCGGTTGTTCATGTGTTACAGATCAGCTCTGCAGCCGCGCGCAGCAGAGCTGATCTGCCTGACTGGAGCGGAGGAGAGGTAGAGAAGCCATTAGATATGGCATAGTTTGGGGCACAATGGCCCAGCAAAACATCAGCGCCCCAGAACCTGTCACCTCTTGCGTACTGGCTATCGCGCTTGCCCTGCATCTGTGCAGGGCGGAGGGCTGGTGGTTCAGCCCATGAACCACTGGCCCACTAAGCTGGCGGCCTAACAGGGATTTCCCCAGTAGCTCCATATGCTAGTCCACCCCTATTATGGAGTCATATAATTTCATGTTATGATAATTAATAGTTGTATAAAAGGTAATGCATAATCTAGTTTGAGCTTTAAAAAAAGAAGCAAAAAGTATACTTTTGTCCCTTTGAGAGAATAAACAGCTATTTAGACCAAATGTGCTTGTTTTGTTAGTCTGGTATTGAACACTAAAAAGCTAGAACCTCGTTGGTCAGTTAGCTAGCTGCTTATGCTTGTTGTCTGACATGCTAATGTTGAGTTCCAGTTATGGTTACCAACTGTCGCTTAAAATACATTATTTTTAAACTTACAATCTGGATTCCATTTTAATCTATGTGGAGCAATCTTTATTTGACATGACACTTAGAAACATAATTTTTTCTCTTTCCTGATTGGCTCGCTTTTGAGTAGTGTTATTTTCTGTTTCTTAAAAGTTTAAATTAGTGATTGTGTGGTAGATTAAAAAGCAGTCTCTTTTGAGCTACTTCTTAGAGAACACATGCTATTTCAGTGCACTGTGCTTTTTGTTTAACTTTGGTAATTAGCATTTAACAGTAAATAGCTAGCACCTCACTGATTAGTTAACTAGCTGCTAATGCTTGTTCTCTGACATTCTAATGTTAAGTTCCCCATCTGAAGGCCGATTGCATCAAAGTGATGCAAAAGGCTCGGACAGTCCTCCAAAATGCAGCTCAAAAATGTGTCCTTCTCTTCCTCGGAGATGAAGGAATAAGTCTGGCATATCCTTTGCAGCTCACACTATCCCAACATTCATTGCAGGCTGTATGGCAGATTTTTCTTCTTGTAACAATGGCAGACGAAGTGGTAGAGCAGGAGAGGAGAACAGTTTAAATTAAGGTATGTTAATATCTGCTGGTACAAAATTTCACATTCACTCACTTCCTGTCTTTGTTGTTAACGAAGAACCCAGCCTAGATCAGCCGAGGCTGAGTCATTTGAAGGATGCAACTCCTGAATTTGGACACACCCTCTGAGTGCTTTTTCAAGCAGCTAACTGTTTGTTCCTATAACTCTGGGGGGTTTTTTATGTAAGGTAGCCATTCTCGGATACTGAATTCGGGGTAGCACCAAAACCTTTGACTTTCAAACTAATAATTGTAACATTTTGTAGGTGCGTCCTGCTTGGAATTCAGAAATTTCAACTTCCAAATACAAACTAAGCACATTCTTAGGCCACAATAATGCTAATCCAGCAGTTAACAGGGAATTGACTTCTGAAGTCATGCTGAAGCGCTTTTCTTCCTCAGCAGATAGCGAGTGCTACTGTGTAGGCCTAAAGCAGATCCAGGCTTAAATCTCATATAAAGTGTCAAATTTATGTTTGAAGAATTTAAGTAACACCCAGCATTAACCAAAAGAGGTTTTAAGTTAAATGCCAGAGATGTGAAGGAAACATGGAAGCATGCTACTTTTAGACTTTATCTGCTGAGTTTGAACTTATTTGCATTAAAGGGTTGGCCTACTTTGCAAGTTATGCAGGTAGACAATGCTACTGTTCTTTAATTTGATGGTAAGGAAATAAGTTTTCTCCACAAAAGTCTGGCAATTAGACAAACAAATTTATATAAAAATTCTTTGTTAGTTTTGTTATTGCTCATTATTTTTTTAAGGTTCTCTGTTCTTAACAGAGTCAACCAGGAAATCACTTGAATAAGCTGGAAACCCTAGCTGATTGGCATGAAAATATAAATAGATATTTGTAATTAAAAATAATATCCACATTTCATAGCAGTTACTTTCTGAAGACATTCATTGTTTGTTAGATTTGCAAACATGTATTAAATGTTCTGATGTTTTTTGAGCATAAAGAAGTTTTGCAAATAAATATATCCCATCCTGGTCTATAAATAGCTACTATCTTTGTATTTTAATGACACACAATGTACGGTAATTGTTTTTTGCAAAACAACAACATTTTTGCCTTTTTTTTTTACCAGTAATGGCTACTTTGGTTGTTGGCATCGTAGAGAGAGAGAGTAATGGGTTGGGGGGCCCTGTATCTCTGCTAATTAAATGACAGCGAGCAGGCAGATGAGAGAACCGGTTTAATTTTTCAGAGGTGACATGTAACCAGGAACATTATGTGCCAGCTATCAATATGAATAACAGGTAGAGAGGCATCAGCTGGCAGGCTTTCTAATGAAGGACTGCAACACTGTAATGTTGTCTCCATCTGTTGTCAGATGTCACTGCATTCACCCTGTGGCTCTTTTTCCTTATCCTGATGTTTGCCTTCATCTGTGTCAGAACACAGATATATAGGCTGTCAAATTACATCTTCAGGTACCAAGAAAATCCACTAAGTTCCTACTCATTACAAACTTTTGAAAGTAAAAACATGTAAAATATTAACTGACTTAAAACAAAGATAGAATTTTTCTGCTTACATGATGAGTTTAATTTGAAATAAATCAGGTTTTAAGCAGAGTTTTGAAAACTAGCCAAAGATAATAAGGGGTTCCTATAGTTTTATTGCTAAAGTTCTGGTCCAGGTGTAGAAAACCATAAAACTACCACCATGCTTAAAGCAGGAGTCCCTTAATTACTGAATTTGATGTTTCATTTAATCTGATTACATAGAGTTTCTGTCACAACAGTTTATGTACTGGCACAGTTGAAATTTGTCTTTGAAGTTCGAGTGCTGCAACTGCATTCAATAACAACATTAAAGCAGCAGCAGGGTTTATTCAGATAAGTTATTAGCTTGTACTCTCTAACGCAAAAATCAACCATTCATGAACAAATAAGCACATCGAACAAGAAATAACCTCAAAAGCATCCAAGCATGGAAATAATCTCAACTGGTCTTGTTTTACTTCAGATTAGGGCATAGAAACTTGTATATCTGCTTTATATATCAAGTAGGAGGACAATGCAAAGCTGCATGAAAGACACAAGTAAGAAAATAATAAGGAAGATAAAGTCAGCGCTCCAAATCCATGTAAAATATATGCAATTAGATCACTTCATTTACATTACTTTGCATAGTCTCATTACAGCATCAGTATGTTGAATCTGTGTTTTATGGATTTGTTTTGTGTGTCTAATCAGGATTAGAAAGAACTGACTATTAAGTATCTGAAGTGGTTCCAGTCATCAGAGTAAATATAGTTCCATAATAAATTTTTAATTTAAACTTATAAAAAATGAATGGACGCTTGATAAGTATATCACTGCACTGTCCACATGAAACAATAGGGAGTGCAGAGAGGCAATATCAAACTTTGGTGAAAAAATATGCTTACTTTACAATAGCACTCTAAGTATTGCAGTCTGGATAGGGTCAAACTGTCCTAGATCTTGTTGGGACATTAGTCCTTTGATCCTGGAAATGTTCTTCAGGTGATAGAAAGCTGACTTTGTAATTGTCTTTATGGGTCTTTGAAGGTTCAGGTCTGAGTCCATCACTACACCCAGATTTCAGGCATGATCACAAGTTTCTAGCTGTAATAACTGAAGCTGCGAGCTGACTCTAGATCATTCCTCTTTAGGTCCAAAGATAATAACTTCAGTTTTATTTCTGTTCAGCTGGAGAAAGTTTTGGCACATCCACACATTGATTTGTTCTAAGCATCTGTTCAGTGCTTATGCAGATGGGTTCATAGTCACCTGGTGACTATGAACCCATCTGTTCATCATCTGTGTAGTTGTTCATCATCTGCATAGTTGTGGTAACTGATCTTATTACTTGTTATAATCTGAGCTAGTGGGAGCATGTAGATATTAAATAGGAGGGGTCCCAGGATTAAACCTTGGGGTACTCCACATGTGACTTCTGTCCGCTCCGATGAGAAGTTGCCTGTTGACACAAAGAAATTCCTGTTCTTTAGGTAGGATTCGAACCAACTTAGTACTGTACTAGAGAGTCTGACCCAGCTCTCCAGTCGCTTTAATAATATATCATGGTCAACAGTGCCAAATGCTACGCTGATGTCCAACAGAACCAGCACTGTGGTTCTTCCACAGTCTGTATTTGTGTGGATATCATTGAACACTTTGATGAGGGCAGTCTCAGTGCTGTGGTGAGCACGGAAACCAGACTGAAAGACATCAAAGCGATGAGTGATAGCTTCACAGCCTTTCTTTGTAGATTTCATAGTAAACATGAAGTCGAGTTTTACGCCATTTATGTTCAGCCTTTTGACAAAGGCTTCTTTTGTTTCTTACAAGTGGAGCACTTATCCATGGAGATTTCTTCCTACCAGACACAATCTTCACTTTACCAGGCACAATGAAATCAATGATGTCTGAAATTTTAGAGCACAAGTTATATACCAGTTCATCAACTGGTTTACAGCATGGAAGTGAGGTATAGGAGTAGATTTGATTAAAAGTTTCAGCTGTGTTGTCTGTAAGAGAATGTTTTGAAATATCTGTTTTACTAAGCAAGTCAACAGAGATTGTACTTTCAACAACAGAAAAATTATCAGACAGAGCGACATCAACAACAAAGACCTTGGAGATATTTACACCCTTGCTGATAATCAAATCCAGAGTGTGTCCTTCGATTATGCGTCAGCTGTTTAACATGTTGAGTCAAACCAAAGTCTCCGAACCCATCCAAGCACTGAACAGATGCAGTATGATCATGCTTGGTGTCCAGTTGGATTACAGTAAACTGTCAAAGGGACAAATATCAATGCTAACGCAGTGAGTAGTCTCCTTCTCATTTGCCAGCACTGGCCACTCAGTTACCTCTGGTGGCTGCTCAGTTAACTGTGCCAGCCTACAATTAATCAGATCAGTAGCAGGCTTCAGAATGGACATAACCTTCTGTGTCAAGTAAGTAATCAGCGGTGGGTGTGCAATAGCTTTAATTTTGGCATTGATACAGCACCATACCTCTCAGCGGTTTTAGGAGCAGCACTTCCTGGATTTGTTACTTCTGCCATCCAATTTTGGTGTTGGACCTCCAGCCAGCCATGAAGGACTGAGCACAGGAGGATGGTATGATAACTAAAATTCAACCCTGGTTCCAGCATCAGGAAGAGGAGTTTCAAAAAGGAAACTCTGTGATGTCATGGGGACCTTAAAACCCCAAGACAAGGATAAAGACGTTCTCTTCCTTAGCATTGCTGAGAGAGGATCTCCTCCAGCACCTATCATTTGTTAGGAAGACATTGAGTACAAAGCTTGCTTTTTTTTCTCCTGCAGTCAGGCACAGTGGACCGTTGACACACAAAAAGTTAATTTTGTCAGTTATGGTGCTTTGGACTTCAAAAATATTGTTTAAACAGCAAATTACATGACTTCAGTCTGTTTAAGATGCAGTTTTGTGAGTGGCAACATGCTCTCGGTCTGCAATTTTCTGATTTTGTGTTACATATTTTTATTTGTCATTATTTTTGCAGAAATCAGTTTTCAGTTTGAAATTAAAGGGTTTTTTTCTTTGAAAAAGCAAATTTTTTTTATTGATAATGATTGATTTGTAAAATCAATAAAAAGGGTAAAACATTCAAATGGGTGAATCCTTTTTATAGGCAGCGTATTTGATTCAGGTGTGTTGAAGAACGGATGCTTTTAAAAGTTGTGGGGTCGTAGCTCTCAAGGACTGGACTTATCCATCCCTGCCTTGGGGCTTCCAAGAACCACTTGCTGAGTGGCAGTGGGGAGTGGAAAATCTTGACTTCTTTCCTGGATCTGTCAACTTTGCCATCTGACCTTAATTAAGTGAAAAACAGAACAGTGAAAAAAATGAACTGACAGATGGACAGACATTTCTTGGCCAAGACCACCTTGGCACATACCCAAGTGAAATCCCAGGAATCAAGTTACACATTAACTGCCCCAACTTTGTGCTAAAGCCACCCTGGTAGCTTTGCCCCAGTGCAGTGGTAAGTCTGATATCTGGGGAAATATTATCTATCTGTCATCTATATCTACTGGTACTTAGGAAGGGTCAAGAGAGAGCTGGTGGCTATCTCCAATGGTCATTGGGTAAGAGGCAGTGTGGATGGGTCGCCATTCCATGACAGAGCAACATAAAGACACACAGGACAAACCACCACAACTCATACTCACACTCATACGATTTAGGGTAACCAATTAACTTAACATGTTTTTGGACTCTGGAAGGTGGCAGAAGTACCCAGAAAGAACCCACTTACTCAAGAGGAGAATGCCCAAACTCTGCAGAAAGACCTGGGACTCAAACCCTGAAATATCAGCAGTACATGTAAAGGAATCTTTACTGGAAATTAATAGAAATCACTCATCCTTGTTAAAAGCATAGGATGGCTCTTTTTCTGTGTTATACAGTATATGTGTGTTCAGTAAGTTAATGGTAAATGTGTCACCAATAATTATAACAGAGTAGTCTCCTATTTTCTGGTTGTTTTATTGGTTTGTTGTACAGGTACATTATTTTGTGACGTTAATGTCCCCCCCTTAGCAGAAGTGCAATCTCATAGCACCTCCAAAAGCAATATTAAACCTGCATATGATGCATTATATTTTTAGCCTGGCAGGGTTTTTTTTCGCCCCCTAACAGTAATCATAGTAGTAGAACACGTGATGCTTAAACGTTTTTCTGTAGCAGTTTATTTATCCTCATCGGGCAGAAGCGGGAGGGTGGTTGTTTTCCCAACGTGAATTATCTGTGGTACCGGTGCATGGTGCAGTTACAATGACTCATTCTAAAAATTCAATACCGCTGCTTAAACACTGCCTGAGTATAATGGGGACAGGAATATTAAACATTGGCAAATTAAAACTATCCATAACACTGATTAAAAGCACTGCTTTGAAACACAGCCACACGCAGGTGGGGGAGATAGATGAGCAGCAAAAGAACAGCAGAGGTTTCTGTTATGTGGAGCTGACATCCTTGTTTTAAGCTAGCTGAATACACAAAGTACAAGCCATTAGAAGGACGAGTGTCAAGGGACCTACTTAGCGTCAAATTTGAGGCCTCGTGTGCGTTCTTAATGGCTAGTTATTCACAAACTAAAGTTGTTTATTGTGTCAATGTTTCTTTTCATTGCCTTTTGCCTGACATGAGTGTTTCTATTCTATCATCTGCTGTGCATGCTGTGATTTACAGTTGAAAAGTGTTTTCTGTCACATTGAAGCTCCTTAACAGCAAATCAAACACTGTTAGTTTATGGTTTTCTTTTGGTTTTCTCTGCTACGTCGGTGACTATTTGTTTAAATATGCAGAAGCTGTTAAAAAACTCAAGCAGTTGCTTGAAAAATGAGCAAATAAATCCCTTGGTGTGTGTAAGGCTCATTGAACAGATCCTTGCCAGTTTTAAAAAGGGTCTGTGTCCTTTTCCGTTTGCTGACTTTGATGAATTTCTGCAACATCAAGCAGCTCTGACTGATCTGTTATTGGTGTATTAAAAACCTTGGCATGTTTAGCGATGGTAAAATGTGGACACAGGGACTCGTTCAGAACTTTGTTGTAAGTAATAAAGTTATCACTTCGCTCTCCATTGATTATGTACTGGTAAATCAAAGACTGCAAGGGAACAATTATCCTTCTCTAAATCACTTTATATTGAACTAAATTGTGCACAACAGACCCAAACCTTATTGTATTTTATTTGGATCTTATGTGACAGACCAATATAAATTAGTAAAAAAAAAAATCTGAAAAGTGTGGCATGCATCTGTATTCAGCTCCTTATACTCTAAACTCCAAGGTAAAATCCAGTGCAAGCAATAGTGCCCATTTGTGTGTGATTCAATCTCGGTATACGCAAAGACAATGCGGCTACGTTCACACGGCAGGCACATGCGACCCAAATCAAAATTTTTTTTTGCCCATATGTGAACCATATCCGATCTTTTCACCCCCAGAAAAATCTAATTTCTGCCACTTCCATATGTGGTACTAAATATGATACATATTCGATTGTTTTCAAAGCATCTGTGGTTAGAACGGTCATGTTGCATTTATCTGACTTTTATTGATGTGACATATGCATCATAATTCTGCACTTGAAGAAGCCAGACACAGTAAATCCAGATGTAAACAATAGCTGAAGCATGCAGAGCAGACATGAAACTTTCTTTTTTCTTAGCTTCTTTCATCTTGTTATGATCTTGTGACAATATTGTCGGCTCTCATTGCTCAATGACTTTAAAATCCAGCCATAGATTGCGGCCTCCATTATTACATAAGTAAACGGTGCGCTGCTGTGTGACATCTACGTTCTTCTTCAGGTCAAGCGGGTTCAAGTTCACCCAGAAGTCTGATTGCGGTTGCATTCAATTATTAGTATGAATGACCACACAAAACACAAAAATCAGATTTGAGCAAAAAAAATCTGAGTTGAGCATCAAGACCTGCTGTGTGTGAACGTAGCATTAGTGGCATCACCTTTAAACTATCGGCCCCATGGTGATACACGGTAGTGGCAGCATCGGGATGTGTTTTGGGTTTTTTTTACAGGGAGGCTTGTCAGATCTGATAGAAACTTGGACGCTAAATACAGCATAATCCTAGCATAAAAAAATTAAAAAGGGTGCAAAAGACTTGAGGCCACGTTGAAGGTTCAACTTCCAGCAGAACTATGACCCTAAACATACAGCCAGAGCTACAATGTAATGATTTAGAGCAAGATATTCATGCGTTACAGTGGTCTAGTCAAAGTCAAGACCTAAATCTAATTGAGAATTGCAACCATAAGTAATAAACTCTCAATTTTTCATGTTGCGTTAAAGGATTAGTCCACAAAAAATCTAAACAAAGGCAAAAACTGGAACAAATGATGAGGAATACTTTGCTTCAGTGCCTTTCTATTCCAACTTAATCTAAAAAATACCTCTAAAGTTTAACCTGTCTTGGAAATGTCAATCATAATTTTTCATTTATATGTGAAACCTTGATCTCATTTGACAAAATATAATCCTATTCTCCTGAAGCAGCACAGAGGACTGTATTCATCTGAGTATATGAATAAATAATGGAACCCTATAGCTATCAAAAGACCACCAGCCTGGTTGTTTAGTGGCATTAATTTCATATGCAAATCAATAATTTCACATTGATGTCATACTTGAAAAGGGCACTTCAAAGTCAAACATTTTTAACATTCACTACTAGTTTTCTCAGTGGCCTTTTATCTGTTTCGATAATAATTGTTCATAGTTGTTTTTTTTATAATTTCACCATGCATAACCCATCCAAATACACAAGCCACACTGTATACTGTTAGGTTTTTACTCACACAAAGGCTGCATGTCAGGAGCAGCTTATTTAACCTTTGGTCCGGTCCCACAGGAACCCTGTGGCTGCACCACAATAGGATCAGTGGCTTTTTCAACATGAATAAGTTATGTACTGTAGCCTGATTATTGAGGTCTTAATGTTACATGATGCCTCTGTGGACGTGGGAGTAAATACAGAGGATGGGGAAAGTGATATGAAATGGGTAATGTACTTTAAAAAGGGACTGGATCATGTTTCTCTGGTTGGAGTCAAAGACGAATAGAAAATAATGGAGAATCTGGTCTAAAATGATGGGAAAAAAAACAATGCAGAACTTCTGAAGCTGAAGGAACTAAATAAAACTGCATACCTTTGTTCATGATGGAGCTGAGGTTATGAATCAGGTGGGAAGATTCCACTCTTACTTTTGGTTTGTTATGTAACACTTCCAGGGGATTTGGAGATGATATCACGAGTTACAACCAACAAAAGAAATCTGAAGTTCGGGATCCCAAACAAGGTTTTATTAATGGTTATGTTTGTTGTTAATAATTACTTCCTATAATTTGACCCTAAGTTTGAGTTCAAAGATTATTTTGGTTCAAAGGATCCTCTTTATGCACGTGAGGGTTAACTGTTGGAAGTTACATGACAACATGGGGTCACATATAACAAGTAACAAGTTGTCATTTCTTCTAAAATAAAATAAATGAAGGAATAAGTGTTTTTTGTTGCCTTGAGGATATGCATGAAGATGTATCTTTGTTCAGATAAAAAAAGAGCTCAAACAGCCCTTAACAACACCAGACACGCTCTTTTGTCTAGCAATATCAACTTGACTCCATGGTCAGCAATGTCTGCCCACCAGCCTACATTCAGTCTCCATGGTAACGCTATACTCTTCCACTGAACTGTTTCACATTTCAGTCACAAATCTACAAGTATTTAATTGCAAATTTATGTGGCAAATCAACTCATTTTAGTGCCTAATTGTAAAATGGTTGACAAATGTTGCATGGTTTTGAACATTTTTCATGAATAAAAATCCTAAGTCATTCACAGCACCACTCACCCCCCTTACACATGGAAGAAATGAAGGGCAGTCACACAAAGCTAAACGTTTACAAAACTGAGTTCACACTGCTTCTAATTCTGTAACTACATGTAATTGGAGGACAGATCCCGCCAAAACTGGCATTGAATATGAATATAAATACATGGCATGAAGAAATTATTGTCCCAAATATTACATCCAAAAAATAAAAAATAAGAACTTTCCAAACTTATTTAATTATACAGTTTGGCATAAATCAAGATTTCTTTGTCATTTTTAACAGTTTTACTTATCATGGTTATTGCATTTTCCATTTTATTTCCAGTCTTATTGTTTTATTAGTTTCCTTTTTTTTACTATCTTTATTTTTTTTCCTCTTTTTTTTCTACTCAGTATTTATATAATACAACTTTTTTAACTTCATCTATTTTTTTATTTGTTCTCAGTTTTTCTTTCTGTATTTATTTACTATTTAAATAAAAAATTAAGTAAATATTGAACATGAAAAAATGAGGAAAAAAAATAATGAAACAAAGGAAACTGGAGTGATGGTGGCAACAGTGCGTTAATCCTGCAGCTCGCCACCTTCAGCGTGACTGTGTGCGTGAATGGGAATGACTTATTTAATTTTAAAGGGTCTTTCAGTGTTCAGAAAAGCTCTGATGTCATTTCATAATTAATAAAACAATAAGATTGGTAAAAAAAATTGAAAATTAAATAATATTGATAATGTTAAATTAATACTGTTGAAAATGACAAGCAAATATGTCACACTGTATAACCGTGATAATTAACACTGTTAAAAATGATAAAATGATAAACAAATATTGATTTATGTCAAACTGTATAATCAAATAAGTTTGGAAAGTTCTTATTTTTTATTTTTTGGATGTAATATTTGGCACATTAATTACGTTATCAAGCCATGTATTTATTTCCATATTCACTGCCAATTTTGGCAGGATCTGTTACTTCACTGAACCAGCAGTGTCTCTCAACTTGAACTCAATTCGCCACATTAATGTGAAGCATTATACATGCATTTAGGGGAAAACCCTCCCATATTTATGCTTATTTACATAAAGTACAGCTAGAGGAAATTACGTCTCATACTAGAAAACCAGCATGTGTTGCAATATGCTGATTCCATTGAAAAAATAAGGTTTGCTTTTCTGTCTGGTGGAAGTTTGTGATAATTTTGGTCCAGGAGAAGCCAAAGAGAACAAAGCAGAGGTATAATTCAATTCTGTTCAGTTTATTTATATAGCACCAATTCACAACAAATGTTGTCTTGAAGCACTTTATAAAAAAAAAAATCATTTCAGTTCAATCACACATACATTCCAATTGATTATAGTTATCAAACAGTACAGAAGGCTAAATTAATTATTCAAAGTAGTTCAAAAAGTTTCTAAGGAAACTAATTCAGGTCTGCTTAATATTATCGCAAAAATGACACGATTCAAATAAATTTACAGGCTTAAAAGAAATTATGTTTCCACTTCAAGCTTCACATGGTTTTATGCACAGATTTCAAAGAAATGAACTATGAAGCATACTGCGGAATCACACAGTCACTCCTGGCTGTTGAGTTGAGGATGAGGAGCAAGGACGGGTTTAGGTAGAAGAGGGCCTGGAGTCAGCAACGCTCAATATAAAACAAGTACCCTTATTTATTTAACAAGATCCAGTTTCACACAAACGATTTCTTTTATATTCTTATTAATACAGAATGTTGCTAAACTTTGCTGTACAGAATTTTGGCCCAACTTTCAGGGCTTTAACTCTGCTGTATCAGTTCAGCATAATTGTGTAGACAACACTGAATAAGTAGTACTCTGATACATTTTTGACTTCAATTAATGCGTTTTAACTTCACATCAATCAATTCAAAGTAAATTAAGTTAAAATTAAATTGTCTTTTACTGTCATTTCCGTCACCACTTGATTTGAAACACCATTCCAAGCCTCATTTAGATAATGTTGTTAGTTTTAAGTTATCCCTCATCAAATCAAAAACAAAACAAATCTCGCTCTGTCTCGTTTCTCTTCTCCTGTTGTGTTTGTGACTGAAGAGAAAAAAACTGTAACCTGAAGCAACACTGCTGCAATTTATTCCCATTTGCTTGGAATGATATTCCGGATTGCTTCTGCATGTCTTTAGTGCAATTTGCTCTGTGAATCAAGTGCAGAAACAAAGCAAACAAGGGGAACAAAACGGTTTCATACATTCCCTCCAGGCATTGTTGCCAATTTTTCTTTGCAACATAACTCAAACTCAGGGAAGATCAATCTTCAAGTTTTGCTAAAAATTTTAGTCAGATTTAGGACTGGAATTTGAGTGGACCGTTGTAACAGATGAACATGCTTTGATCTAACCCATTCCAGTGTCGCTGTGGCTGTTAGGATCATTGTCCTGCTGGAAGGTAAACCTCCGTTCCAGGTTTTGCCCTGTATTTACCTCCGTCCGTCTTGCGTGGTATCAGAGTACAGGATTTTTATCTGTAAACATTCTCTAAAACTATGCATTATTTCCTTTCTCTAAAATATTATTTCCTAATCTGTGTTGATTTATCAAATCTAAAATCCCTACAAGGGAGGAGGTAAGTAATCAGCAGGAAGAAGACAAATAATAGGATGGTCCAACCTGTTCAATCCTTCAGAAAATTAAAATGTGGATTACAGTTTAGTTTATTCGCTGTCTTGCCTGTCCATATTGCTGGATTGGTAACAAACTAAAGCCTTAACAGGGCCACTGCATGATTCTGCATTATGAGCTGACACAAGCTGGGGGAGCACAGGGTAATCCACTACAGTGTTTTAGTTCCCACAGTCGGGATGTGCTTGGGAGCCACTGGAGTCCACAATGTGAGTGGGAGAGAGGAGAGCGGTGGTGTTGGGAGGTCACTTTTTTCTGCTGCCCACCTTGGCACCGCCGCCTGCTTGTCTTCAGATCAGAGCTTTGCCGTGAACCGGAGGTTGGCAATGAATCCAAGTGGCCAGGGGAGATAAGGCAGCCTCTGGGACATTACAGATGCAGGCATTAGCCGAGAGGAGGCTTGATGGAGAGCAGGGCAAGCTGAAGCCTTTGATAGTGCTGCCGATGTTTACTGCCACCACTCAAGAATTGGGCAACCGCTAAGCGCTTCGGAGACTCCAGACTCATTCAGACTTGTACTGACAACAGGCACTCCACAATCCCCCCACAAGCACCGTGTGATCAGATGTTTGGATGGTGCCAATTCTTTGCCATTTCATTCCTCCTGGGGGATTCAGCAAGACTGAACTGATACATAAAATCAAATCACATCATTTTTAAATGTTTGTATAGAATATATACCATTTTTGATTACCTCTTTTTTACAAACCGGCAGCCCTTCAGAGCTTTTTAAAGTCATATTTTCTGTTACTTTTTCCCATACTCCTGCTGTCTTTTTTTTTCCACCTTATAGAAGATTCCCATTGGATTGCCCAGCATCCCACATTTTCCGTTCTCTGCTTATCTGACAGTAACAGTGCCGGTCCCCATCCCGAATCTAACATTTAGTGTACCATCCGTCTTTCTCCTCGCTGCCTTCAAGCAGCTCTGCCATTTACCATACGTGCCAAGAAGTCTGCAACCCAAAGAGACAACCGTGAACTGAAAGGGGGGGGGCAACGCTTGACAAAGTGGCTGTCACTCTCCAGTGGTGTTTCTCGGGTGAATAATTCCATGGCTGTAATAATCACCAAATGTCTCCAACATAATACGATAACCCACAGTGTTGTTTAATGTAGGACAAGTCCCCATATTAATTAAAAGCCTCATGGTCAACCAGCTGGGCCTAATTCACCAACTTTTTAATTATGTTAACAAATTCCATGTCAGCCTTGCTAAAATCTAAAAGGACATTTCAAACACCACTTTTCTAAATGTAGTTTTCTTAGTTTTCATTCTTGTAGATAGGTGTATTTTGTAGAGTGGTTAAAACTGTAAATTATATAGAAGCTTTGCTAAGCAGCTTAACTCAGATATATGAATTACTCTTGGCAATACTTACAGTGTATTTTGGGGGTTATATATTGCAAAGTAGCATTTACATCGATGAAAAAGAGCTTTAAAAAAATATATTTTTTTCCGCCAACATATTTCTTCTGTATTTGCATAAGGGTCACTTATTAAATAAATGTTTTTATTAAAGATAACTTGTCTAAATACAAAAGGCTGTTTTCAGATTAGGATTTCAGAAAAGTTATCATGACCAACATGATCTTAAGTGAAACTATAACTCATGATATAACTCGCGGGGGGGGGGGGGGGGATTAATTGTTGTCATGACGATGCTGTGGGCAAGAAGGACCTCCTATAGCAGTCAGTCTTGTAATGCATCTTATGAGGCCTCTGACTGTTGCTGTTAGACAGACTCATAACCATCCTGACATGCTATCAGCTCAATTTCCAAGCAGCAGAGACAATATTTCACAGTAACATGTCCTGGATGACACCATCAGTTGTTGGCAAACTCTGCTAATCCACCACATTTGCTTTTGCCGCTCCTCTTTAAATCTCTGTCTGGCCATACGGTTAGAAAGCTGAGCAGAGATTAGCAGAGGCTAACTGCCACGACCTATTGCTAAGCATAATTGTTTAGTCTACAATTTAGATGCAGTGTAAATTGTTTTGTTTCCCATGTCTGACATATTTGTTACACTCCACTTATTAATACTTTACCTTGACAGACCAATTAAAAATATTACAAAAAAAGTCTGTATTAAACTTTGCGAAGTACTCTTAATACCAGTGGAAATTTAAAACCGCTAATCGTGTGTGTACAGCTGAATGACCATTATCTAGTTCCCTCCCCCCATCAAAATTATCCATACCTATAACACACCAAAAACAAGTTCCATAGATTTCCAGTTTTCATACCTTTTTTTCCAGTTTTCCACATTTGGTGAGACTGCACCAGAAACTTTTTTAAACACAAAGGGCAGTAATTAATTACTATATTAAATAAATCTGGTCACATCACCTTTTCATAGTTTACTGATTGATAATGACTCAAAGGAACAAAGTTTCACACATACTCATGACTTCACCCCCTAATTCATTTTGCAGACAGGCCACTGGCCTTCTAAATTAAATGCAGTGATGTCTCTTGGTCTCAACCTCAATGCTTCATGGTTCCAAGGTTTCATTTATTATGCTTCATCCACAAATTAACAGGACGTAATTTGAAATTTAATATGGGAAAAAAGGGGCTGTGATTCAGGGTCATATTTGGTGTTTGATGAAATACCGTATAATCCATCTTACAGAGTCTTCTGTGTGGTCTAATCACGGATGGTCAAGTGGACTGTGAACTTAAATGTTAAATAGATGAGTACATCTAGCAACCACAGGAGAGAACAAAGTAGAAAGAGCAGAGGAAGAGGAAAGATGTGGCTAATGTTTAATAAAGTTTTATTTTAGTGCCTGGAATAAACAAAGAAACAACGAACCATCGGGTTTTCTGACATTGCTCTGCAGAAGCTCTATAAATTAAGTGAACATGGCAGCAGAGACACAGTTGACAAAACCTCACCAAGTTCATAAAACAAAACAGCTAATTTGCCTTTATATTTCTAAAATAGATTTGCAAAGAAGCAATGAAAAAAAGTTTCTGCTCTTTGTTACCTGGCAATAACCATAAACTGAAATGCTTTGGTTTGTTCCAAATGCAGATAACTGAGAAGGTCAACATGAACAGGTGGTCAAACTGGGAAATCTTCTAGAATATGGTGGTTTCTTTTAGCTTTTTCTGAGTTATGAAATATGAACACCAACAAATCTGTTGATATTTAGGGAAAGAAGAGAAATCCATTTGTGGATTAGGCAGCAGAGCTGTTATGGCCTTAAAAAATTCTCCCCTCAGGATTGGTAGATCCTCTCTGCTACTGCCAAATAGCTTTTTGTACTGTTGTTTGATTTTGTTTCTTGGATTTGAGGATTGAAGAAAGTAGCTAGTCCCAATTGAGCAATTTGCTCATTTAACAAATGGGGACCTGAAGAACTGTACAAACCACAACAGCCTGGTACCTCCTCCTCCCTCCTCCCAATCTTCAACCAACATATGGTCAATGTGGCCAGTCAAGTCAGCCAGTGAGGCCAAAGAATGCAGAATCCAAACAAAGCTTCTCTGCAGCTGCCGTCTGATCTTACATCAGTATTTTGACCTCACTTCTAGTGCACCAGTGGTGTAGCATTAGCTGAAGATGACTTTTTAGTCCTAACAGACATGTTATTCTGAGAAAATCGGCTACCAAAGAACTCGAAGAGTATGGATGCCATGGCCAACTGTTCAGACTGAACGCGTAAGACTGAAGTGTAAAAAAAAAAAAAAAAAAAAAAGAAAAAAAAAAGAGACTTTTAGCTGTTTCCATTCACTGCTGTTATGTGTCACACAAACACCACAAGACTACTGAATATAAATTATTCTAGTAACTCAGTTGTTGGATGATGTGCCCAATGCTGTGGCAATGCTGGTTAGAACCGAAGCATTCTATCTTAATGGTGCAAGAATTTTAGTTTTTGCTGTTTGGTTATTCCACATTGTGGTGAATTACAGGCAGAAGGGGCTTTCCACAGAGTGCTTTTAAATTCCTGGGAAGGTTGCTGGTTTGTTAGGTCACTGGGCTACTACTCTTATACAACATTTCTCCTGACTTCCTCTTCATCACTAGCCTGACCATTGCCTTCCTGTGCAATTCCACTCAATTCTCATCTCCCTATGGTGCTCCATCTGGGCTTTCTGCCATTGAGCTGGATTTCTCTGGTAGAATTTCAACCGGGCCAATCAGTGAACAGAAGGAATTCCGAACAGTGACATTGATTTTCTGTGCTGCTTTAGAATTGTAGGCTGCCTGTAGTTTAACAATGGCAGTGGAGGAAATGAACAAAGCTATTCAGTCTGTGTTGGCCACGCTTCCAAATAACGATTTAACATTAGCAGCCATCTGGTTTGTCTTGACACTTCTGTCTTTGCACTGGGGATGGTTGTTCACAGCACAGGCAATTTCAGGTTAGCTTCATTGCGTCAAACTGGCGCATTACATACGTCACGGCCAAACGTTGACGATTGAGTTGTATTTAAAACTTCAACAGAGTTCAGTCATTTCTCAATATCCAAGGGTCCAGTCCCTCAGTACGAAGCAAAGCATAAAACAAAGGGCTGATTTTTACCAGGCTATTTCTTCACTGAAAAAAAATGAAACATAAATCTTTATCAAAATCAAGCTGGAGATTTTAGCTTCAGTTCATCCTAGGTGGCCGTTGTGCAATGAAGGCAGAGCTCCACGGTCCGTGTGTAACGTCATTGCTCTTCATTATTTTAACATTGTTCTTTGCTGCCTTGTGCTCAGAGAAATACATATTTGTTGGAAGCTACAAGCCAAAACAAAGCTGAGAAAGAAAAGTTATAGAAATTATCATGTGTGTTGTATAATTGGGTGAAAATATTCTTTTATGACAGGTCTTTTTTTTGAGCGTGTGCTATTTATCGGTGGAAAACTGAATGACAGACTAATAAATAAAGAGCAACAGGTGCCTTGTGCAGTGCATCAGCAGAAAGAAGAGAAAGTCAGGTCTTCCCTGTTGTTAGGCTTTGTTACAAGCGGAAGAGAGGCCAACAATGAATACGTCCATTAAACAATCAACAAACAATCTCTGCCGTCCTCAATCAGTGAGATGTTTTGCACTCATCAAAATAATTACTATCCTGACCCGGCACTGCTGACTGATGAACAGCACAAATGTTATACTGTACAAGGGAAAATCAGTGCACAAAAGGAAAGAAGTTTGTCTGGGCCTCTTGGATTTTTACTTCATCCAATTAAGTGTGGCTCTCCAAACAGCTCACCACTGTTTACTACTCTTGACTTGTTTGTTTTCACTAATGCAATCAATGATAAGAGTGCACAGCACAGAAAACAACACACGGGGCATGAAAACAAACAGCATGAATGTATTTAGCAACCAATATCGGTCTGCAATTATTTGATAACTACACATTGAGCTATACTGCAGTCAAACTGGAATATCTGTCTGGAAGAAACTTAGTACACCCTTGCTGCTTCCCTGGGATTGAAGAGGGAAAATAGCAGCTTGGTTCTTCTAATCAAATGCGCCTGATGAATTAATTTTCACGTGTTTGTAAGCACAATACCAGGAAGGAAAGACCTCAGCCAATGTTGCAGCTCATCGATCTCAGAAGGGTTATAAGACCCATTTCCTCTCTTAAAAAATATGGCAGCACAACTTAAGTTTGAAAAACAACATCTGAATGAACACCAAGACCTTCTGAGCTACGTCCTTTGAAAAACTGAGACCAAAGTAGAGATGTTTACCTAGAATGCACAGCGTGGTGTTTGGAGAAAAGTGAACAGCGCATATTAGCACAAATGCTTCATACCAATTGTCAAGCATGGTGGTGGAGGGGTGACGATGTGGATTTGAGGCGCAATCAAGTCGACTATGAACTCCTCTGTATGTTAAAGTGTTCCCAGAACCTGCCCAACTGGCTGAAGCTGCGTTGAAAGAGGGTCGAGCAACAGGACAATGATCCAAAACAGAGCAGCTTGTGAGTCCAGTTGATGCCGCGACTAAAACCGATCAGGAATTATGGATTTGCTTTTATCAGTATTTTGCTTTTATCAGTATCAGAAAAAACTAAAAATGTTGGCTTTCCATAATAAAGTATCAGGTTTTATATTGTGATAATTAGGGAAAAAAATGTTGCTTGATTATTATACACATAATTGCTCCAACCCTATTCTTGAGTTTTCCTTCAACTCTGTGGTGTAGCAATCGTTGAACTATGCCACTCTGTCTCCTAACCACTCCCTGCGGGCCCTGTAAGCTATATAAAATCAAAGAAAGTTTCCTTTATGCAGAGCCTATCATTGATTCCTGCAGGAGCTCCGGTGTGTTTTGGCTTTGGTGATGGGAAGGAATTGATTTAGTGATGACCGTATTTCCCCATCGAGTTCTTTGCACACAATTTCTGCTCAAGTGCATGAATTACAGTGTGAATCAGAAGGCTGCTGTCAGAGCCAGTTGTCCTGAAAGATGAACTTAGTGGGATACATGCAGCCAGAAGCTTAAATCTTCTAATCAGGGATGTGAACGATGTGTTATATTTGGGCTTTCAATAATTTACTGGAACATTGTTGGGAGGGTGGAGTGATTTTATTTATTTAATTTTAGAAATTACAGTTGGGTGCACAGATTGAATTTACTCTGGATTTTCTCCAATCCACATAGGGCACAATTCTGTCTGAAAAACTGATCATCCCTCTTAGTGAAACTTGCAAAGTTCCTTTTTAATTGGTTAGTTTCCAGGCGTCCCTTCAGTTTTTAAGCCACCAGTATAGCCCTGCGTATTCGCAGTTTAGTATTTGCGGATTTCTTCATAGCTCATATCGAAAATACTCAAAGAGAAAATGCAACTTAAGGAGCTGAAAAACCAGCGTGCAATGCTACTTGACACTATTATCTGGTGTTTGCAAACCAGCCAATCCAGGAGCACCATTTATTTTCCTTGGCTTAAACATAAAATGCATCTAAAATACATTGCTAAAATATTAAACTGAATATAACTATTCAGTATCAGCCAGTTTTCCATCCTATCAGAATTCATCCAGCTCTGTTGCTAGGCAGACAAATCAGAATTATGCCAAAACCTTCCTGATGGCTCCAAAAAAAAGGTCTTGTAGTTGAGGTGCAACAAAGCTACGCTGAATCACACGTTAGTGGTGAATGTTTCTATTTGAGTCTGTATCTAATTATGAGCCTTTGTGGAATAAAATAAAAAACTTTTGCACCCAACTCTTGTTCTGAAAAATAGCAGAAGTTCACCCATATGTCTACAGGAGAGTATAGGAACAGTATCTTCAGAAATCAATCAAGAGGTATGTTTTAAAACAAGGAGGTTTCCAAAGCTGGCTGTGAGAGGATATTTGGATTTACTTTTAAAGACTTTTAATGCTTCTTTATGCTTCTTTATAACCCAAGAATTCACCGATTTTTCCAGCCATACCTGTTATTCTTGGAACAATTGCTAAGTGCTGATAAACACAGACGAGTGAGTTTAACCTGAGGCAGAGATCCTGTTTGCTGTAAGACTACCAGAAGCCAAACAGGACATTTCACTTCTTTTTTTTTTTCCTTTAGCATCACCATTCCTTTTTTCACAACAGCGTCTTGCCACTGGCTCTCTATGCCTGCAGCTACGTTGCCCTGTGGGGAATGTTCTCTCAGGCGACTCTTGCCAATCTCCTACCTGTCTCCAAAATGTCCGTGCCAATTTCTTGTTTTCGGTCCAAAATAAGCACAGCTCCTTTTTCTGTTCTTGCATCCAGCTCACCTAATTATCCTGGTGCTATGAGGCATGTTAGAATGTGCTCGCATACCCTCTGCCAAGCCACTTTCCAACCTGTGCTCTTTAATTGGTCTTCATTATAGAAGGAGCTTGAGGAAACAAGTCCCACGTAAAGACTTAATATGACTTGTTTGCATGCAGGAATGGGTCATTCTGTGTGTTTACAGGAATGCTGCTAATGACATTTAGGAAGAGGAAGCTGCTTGGAGTGTCTTCATCACTCACGTTGGAGAAAAAAAAAACCTAAAGGTGCTGACGCTGAATTCAGAGGCAGCAAGTGATTTAAACACAACAGCTCATCTTTTCAGGTGATTCTGGAAAATAGAATTAATATGATTGCTTTTTTTTATTCTTCAGTGACAATTATACAGCATTTTCTCGACACTTCAGAGAGCAGCAGCTGTTCCTTTAGGTCTGCAGTGACGCAAGTGCTGTACCAGTCTGGTCGATCTCCGTTCCTACCCTCATCTACGGCGACGAGCTCTGGGTAGTGACCAAAACAACGAGATCCCGGATACAAGCGGCTCAAATTAGTTTTCTCCACATGGTGTTTGGGCTCTCGGACATCCGGGAGCGACTCAGGGTAGAGCCGCTGCTTTTACACGTTGAAAGGATCCAGTTGAGGTGGCTCGGGCATCTGGTTCGGATGCCTCCTGGTGAGGTGTTCTGGACACGTCCCGGCAGGAGGAGACCCGGGACACGCTGGAGGGACTGTGTCTGGATGGATGCTAGAAGAACCTGGTCGCTCTCTTGAAACTATCTGTAAAATCAACCAATCAAATCATGACAGAGACAGAGAATATATTATTTGGGGATAAAATAAAACATTATAATGCAATGATGAACACTGATGATGGGTTAAATAAACGTGGAAGAAGGAATCATTTTGGAAAGGGTTTGGACCATCTCATATTTTTAATTTTATATCATCATATTTTAATTTGTTTTTACAATCTTCCTGCAAACCTGAGAAGTTTGGTTAACTTAGAGTTTTAGTGTCACTATCCTGCAAAGTGTTAATTAAATTACAAGCTGGGTCCTTGTCATGCTTTCTACAATTATTGTGAATCAAATTAAAGTGTCACTTTTATGATTTTGTGGAATCTGTAATTGCTGGATGGTTCACTTTGTCAGTGTTGCATTGGGAGCTGGAGATAAATTTGAAAAATCAGCAAATATTGAATTTATTTCAGCAATTAATTCCATAAAGTGAAACTTGTGTTCGATAATAGATTCAAAACACAGATTTTAGGTGTTATTTTAGCTCATTTAGGCTGTAATTCTGCTGAAGTGTAGTAGTTTCTTTGATAGCAGCCTTCAGGTTAACTACATTGTTCGTTCTGATGTCTCTCATCTTCATCTTGGCAATATCCTGCAGAATCTAAATCAAGTCCATTGGTAGATTAGTCTGTGTGGGGAGGTGTCACATCCTCCTGGGCCACTGAGCAACAGTCCAGTCCTTTTTCTCCTTAGTTCAGGTACAACTCTTCTGACATTGCCCGTGATTTAGGAAGAGCTCAACCGTTTTGACATCTGTGACTGTTGTAGTTTTCCCTTCCACCATACTTTCCATTATTATGTGTGGATACAGCACTCTGTGAATGAGCAGTAAAGCAGTAACCCTTTGCTGCTTGTCCTCCTTGTGGAGACTGTTTGCTGGATAACAGTGGTCCTCCCCAGGACTGTGTAGACAGTAACATTTCTGTGCTGAATAACTTTTCGTTTACTATTATGATCTAAAATCACTCTGTGTAATGAATTTGTAAGCATGAATGTTACTGTTTGAACTGAATAACTGAAATAAATGTAACTTTTCAGTGATGTTCTCGCGTTGTGAGGTGCACCTGTAGGGAAAGCAACACCTGTGGTGCGTCAGGTGGCGGTCACTGTCTTAAATGAAGCACGGGGAAGCATTTTCCAACATTTCCAACTGACACACCTCAGAATCAGGAGGAACAGTCTTCCTTTTGTTCTGGTTCTGTAAAAGTGGACTAGAGCTTTACCCAGAGATAATGAGGGGGTCACTGCAAAAACTCAAAACCTTACCAAATACTTTTGTCCAGTTTCTAGTTCAAATATCTTGAAAACACTTGAAGTAAGACAAAACTAACTTACAAGTAACTTTTCAGATCGATATAGGAGTTTGTTTAAGTCAATAATTCCTTCATATTGATGAAAAAGTATTGAATTATGAGTGAAATAATCTGCTGGTGGAACAAGACATTTTTCCCATATTATAAGTTAAAATATCTTTTTCCACTGACTTCCATTTCACTTATAACTAGTACTTTTTCATCAATATTAAGGAATTATTAACTTAAATCAAGCTCCTATATCCGCTGAAAATTTACTTCTAAGTTAGTTTTGTTTTATTTCAAGTGTATTCAAGATATGTGCACTGGAAACTAGACCAAAAATACTTGGTAAGATTTTGTGTTTTTGCAGTGCACGAGAGTCGGGGTGACCAGTCCACTAAGGCTTACCTCCTAGAAACTTTGCTGTGGGAATATGAAGTCCTGGGGTTCGTACTGGAAACTATCTGATCTCTAGAGAAATTCCAGCTTTTTCATGGTGCAAGCGTAACCCCGGCAGGGCTGCCATTCGTTGCTGATCCAGGTTGTGGTGTTCTTGGAAAGAATCTCAAGGTGTAGTTGATGTGGAAAAAGGCTGTCTGGTTTGCTCATTTGGACTGTGACTGTAAGAAGGGGTTCCCAGATTCAAGCTGCTGAGCTGAGCTTCCTCTGAAAGGTAGCAGGACTCCACCTTGGGGTCACCCAGAGTGATCTTGGATTAAAGGCGCTGTTCCTCCACGTTGGAAGGAGTCTGCTGAGGTGATTCAGTGTCCTTGACCTTTTCCTTTGGAGGTTTTGAGACTATATCCCTCGGACCTCGGTGCAGAGTCTGAACTGGTGGAGGGAAAACAGTGGACCCCCAGTATTCACAGCGGTTAGAGACCACAACCAACTGAGAATACTTGAGAGTCCCTCTAGACATGCTTATAACTGGCTATTTTAATAGTCTAAAATCAAATATACCCAAATATGAATTAATACGCTCAGTGAAAACTATCTCAGCACCACAGTAGAAGCTAATATCTACAGTCTTCCTTATCCCCGCTCCTGAGATACAGCCAATCAGCACCAAGGGGGGAAAAAAATGGCACTCCTGGATTGGTTGCTTTGCAAATGCCAACCAACAGCAAGTCAAGTCGCATTGCATCGAGGTATTTCAACTTCCCAAGCTGCATTTTCTGTCACATACTTTAGATACGCCCTTCAAAAAATCCACAAACAGCCAAAATTTCTGCGAAAAAAAGGGTATGTATGTATATATATATATATATATATATATATATATATATATATATATATATATATATATATATATATATATATATATATATATATACACATACCGGCTGGGTAGCTCAATGGGTAAGTCACCCGACCTTCACCCGGGAGACCGGGGTTCGAATCCAGGCCGGGTCGCTTGGTTGAGATATCCAGTGTGGGTCCTTAGGCAAGATCCTTCGCGCTACTGCCTACCTCATGATGAGTGATAAAGGAATACACGCCATGCCGGCTCAGACGTCGCCCGGCCAAACAAGGTCTGCGTCAGGTGCTGGGGAACCAGGGCACCTTCACGAAAAATGGGTTACTGGAACAAGACGGAATTGGGCGAGAGGTGAAAACTTGGATCTGTTGGAATGCTACTACTCAAGTAACCCTAGTCAGAGGGGTTACATGCAAAGAATGCGGGAGGAATGGTTACGTCGACATCCCCATTCAACACTAACTGCCAAACAACTAGTAGCTCAGTGTTCCAACATCCGCAAACGGCAAATGCTGTCACAACTTGAGATAGACGAGGTACAACACAAATGCTACGGCAAGGGGGAGCCAGGACGCCAGGTCAGAGGGGAGTTAGCTTCAACTCCCCACCCGCAGATTGGGTATGCAGCCCCAATAATGAACGAACCATCACAGCTGAACGAGGCAGCAACTGACCTGAGAGGTAGGATCGTGGCCCGAATGAACACCAGGCAATCCCGATGCCAATTACAACGGCTGAGTGAAGTACCATCAGAAAGTATCATTGAAGATGTGAATGCAGCATTGAGAACGATCCCTACCAACACCATAACGGAAACCAATGAGCTGGTGTACAACTCAGCATCAGTGATCCTTGAGATGCTCGGCTATAGGAGCAACCATGAGATTCAATACCCACCATGGAAAAGACGGTTAGAGGCTAAAATCAAGGTAACAAGGAGGGAAGTGAGCCAATTGTCAGAGCTCCAAAGAGGTGCAATCAAAAGACCGGTACCCAAGCGGTACAGCCAGATGCCCATACCTGAAGCGCTCGAAACTGCCAAACAAAGGCTCCAAGCCTTGGCCAGTCGCCTAAAGAGGTACACGAGAGAAAATGAAGCCAGGAGGATTAACCGGCTCTTCTCCACCCAACCAGCTAAAGTGTACTCTCAATGGCAGGGTAATAACAACAGAGCGGACCCACCAAGGCTGGAGACCCAACAGTACTGGAAAGGCATATGGGAAAGGGAGGCGACCCACAACAGCAATGCACAGTGGCTAATCTCTCTACGAGATGACCACAGCAACCTCCCTGAGCAAGCCCCAGTAACTATCACAGTGGCAGATGTCCAAGAAAGAGTCTCAGGTATGAAAAACTGGACAGCACCAGGTCCTGACATGATCCATGCCTACTGGCTAAAGAAACTCACTGCCCTCCATGAGCGACTGGCAGCTCAAATGAACCAGCTGCTACAAAGTGGGACTCACCCTGAATGGTTAACTGAAGGGCGCACAATCCTGATCCAGAAGGATCCCTCAAAGGGTTCGGTCCCATCCAACTATCGGCCAATAACCTGTCTCTCTACAACATGGAAGCTCATGTCAGGCATCATAGCAGCTAAGATAAGTGGGCACATGGATAAATACATGAGTACAGCACAGAAGGGCATCGGCATAAATACCAGAGGAGCCAAACACCAACTCCTGGTAGACCAAACAGTCGCCCGAGACTGCAAAACCCGACACACCAACCTGTGCACGGCTTGGATTGATTACAAGAAAGCCTATGACTCAATGCCACACACTTGGATCATTGAATGCTTAGAGATGTACAACATCAACAGGACTCTAAGAGCCTTCATTGCAGCCTCGATGGAGATGTGGAAAACCACCCTTGAAGCCAACTACAAGCCAATTGCACAAGTGTCCATCAAATGTGGCATATACCAAGGAGACGCTCTGTCCCCACTGCTGTTCTGCATAGGTCTGAACCCCCTCAGCCAAGTCATCAACAAGACTGGCTACGGATACCGACTCAAGAACGGAGCCACCATCAGTCACCTCCTCTACATGGATGACATCAAGCTGTACGCTAAGAGCAAACGAGACATCGACTCACTGATCCACACCACCAGGATCTACAGCACTGACATTGGGATGTCATTCGGACTAGAGAAGTGTGGTCGGATGGTTACACAGAGAGGGAAGGTCATCCACACAGAAGGGGTCTCACTCCCAGAGGGAACAATAGCAGACATTGAGGACAGTTACAAGTACCTGGGAATGCCACAAGCAAATGGCAGCCTCGATGAGGTCACAAGGAAAGGAGCCACGGCCAAATACCTCCAACGAGTAAGGCAAGTCCTGAGAAGCCAGCTCAATGGCAAGAACAAGATCCGTGCGATAAACAGCTATGCCTTGCCAGTAATCAGATACCCTGCAGGAATAATAAGCTGGCCAAAGGAAGAGATAAAGACCATGGATGTTAAAACTCGGAAACTACTAACCATGCATGGAGGGTTCCACCCTAAATCCAGCATCCTGAGACTATACGCGAGCCGTAAGGATGGAGGCAGAGGACTAGTGAGTGTGAGAGCCACTGTCCAGGATGAAACATCCAAGATCCATAAATACATCAAGGTCAAAGCCTCAACCGACGATGTGCTCAGCGAATGTCTCAAACAATGGGGACCAGAGGATGAGGTGCTGGAGGAACCATCATGGGAGGATAAGCCCCTACATGGGATGTACCACCGACAAATAACTGAAGTGGCTGATATCAGGAAATCCTACCAATGGCTGGAAAAAGCTGGACTCAAGGACAGCACAGAGGCACTCATCCTGGCTGCACAGGAACAGGCCCTAAACACCAGAGCAATAGAGGCTCAGATCTACCACACCAGACAAGATCCAAGGTGTAGATTGTGCAAGGAGGCCCCTGAGACAGTCCAACACATAACAGCAGGGTGCAAGATGCTGGCAGGGAAAGCGTACATGGAACGTCATAACCAAGTGGCGGGCATAGTGTACAGAAACATCTGTGCAGGATATGGACTGGAAGCCCCGAGATCTAAGTGGGGCACACCCCCAAAGGTGGTGGAGAATGACCGAGCTAAGATCCTGTGGGACTTCCAGATCCAGACAGACAAAATGGTAATGGCGAACCAACCGGACATCGTGGTGGTGGATAAACAACAGAGGAAAGCCGTTGTGGTGGATGTAGCAATACCAAGCGATTGCAACATCAGGAAAAAGGAACACGAGAAACTGGAGAAATACCAGGGCCTCAGAGAGGAACTGGAGAAGGCCTGGAAGGTGAAGTCCACAGTGGTGCCTGTGGTCATCGGGGCCCTCGGGGCAGTCACCCCCAAGCTGGAGCAGTGGCTAAAACAGATCCCAGGAACAACATCAGACATCTCAGTCCAGAAATGCGCAGTTCTCGGCACAGCCAAGATACTACGCAGAACCCTCAAGCTCCCAGGCCTCTGGTAGAGGACCCGAGCTCAGAGGTTGAGAAAGACCACCCGTGGAGGGTGAGAAGGGAATTTTTTTTTATATATATGCACCAAAAAAGCAAAATGTATATAAACCAAGTCCTTTTTCTTCTTGTTTCGCTAAAAATAAATAAATAAAATAAACAAATAAACAAAATCAAAGCTTTAGCAGAGCAAATGGAGAATGTGGTAAAGGTCTTTCTATCCAATCTATCAGGTCAAGAGTTTCATCCTTGAAAATAACAGTAAAGCAATAAAGCAGAGGGAAGAAAAAATAACCTGACACGGTCATAAGTCGTCTGGAGGTTCAAATAGAGAAACATAATAATAAAAAAATGGAGAAACACTCTGTCCTCAGTCATATTCTGTAACAGAGGCTCGACGAGAAGAACTATTACTTCATCCCAAATGGCGGTTTCTCCCCTTTCTTTGGCTACTGTACTGCTTTCATTTGTTCTAATTATTAGAGAGTTTACGGAGTAATTGCTTTTGGATCAGAGGAGCTGAAACATCAAAAGGTAATTCAGACATTCTCCACACCCACAATGAGGAGTATGCATCGACCACGGCAAGTAACAAGAAATGAAACCGTAGAAAATGATGTGATTGGATTGACCTTCTGAGGTAGAGCATGTCTGTGGAAGCGCCACTCAGTCACTCATGAGTGGCTTTAAGCTCCTGCAGCATCCACAGCACCTATTATTGTAATAGTATGCATTCCTGGCATTCACTTCCTATTTTGACTCAAACCTTGACCTTTATGGCCAATTTTCCTCATATACATCGGCATAGGTGTTGTTTTCTTACGTGGATATTTTCAGAGAAATGTCAGCAACAGTTTGGGTTATGTGCATAATGTATATAAATCAGTTATAATAAAAGAAGCTCACTGAATATTACTCATATTACTGCACAGTGAGAAGAAAAAGGGGTAGAATTAAAATAAATCCCTAAATAACGGAGTTATGCTCCTCATTTAAAACCCCTGAGAGGCTGGAATGAATGTTTGTCACTACCCCAAAGTTTCACTATTATCCAGACAGACAAAATGAAATGCCATTTGGGGACATGTACTGGAAATTAGTTTTCAAAACTGTAAAATGATGAGCAGCAGTGAGATGCTGGAGGGAGAGCGCTGATTGGCAGGTCTCAGACCAGCTCTATCAGACCAAAACTGCTGGGGAGATGTTAAATCCCACACCCACGGGTGGATACTAATAGTTCTGGTGCCAATATTAAAATATTAACTAAATAACCAAAAGTAGATGCTCTCAGCATGCATTACAACATTTCTTCTTTTATTAATGTAGTGTTCTAAACATCCCACATTTTGTCCTGGATGAATTATTATGTTGAGTTTGTTGATATTTATCATAAAAACCTTCCAGTTTTCCAGATGAGATTTTCCAGAATTCCCAGTCCTTTGATTTTAATGTAAATTACTAGTAAAGTTCACCATAAATGTCTTTAATTAAAATTCAAACGTGAAATTAAACGCTGTTATATCATCAAAGTATGTTCAGTTTTTGCAGATAGTGATGCTGTAGGCAGGAAGGATCTCTGAAAGCAGTCTGTATTGCAACAAATCTGAGAAGGCCTCTGACTGAAGACAGTTGCTGTATGACTGTCTCGTGGCTGTCATGATATGCTAACAGCTCAGTTTACAGGCTGCAGAGACGATGTTCCACAGTAGCATGTCCTGAAGGATGCCATCAGTTGTTGGCAAGCTCTGCTAATCCACCTCATTTGCTTTTGCTGCTCCTCTTCCAGCTTCACAGCCTCCAGAACCTGAGGGAATAATTGTCCAAACATGGAACCAAAAGATGAACAAAAGTCTGTACGAAAAGAACAAATCAGAACTAACATAACTGAGCGACTCCAACATCCTCCCACCATGAGCCGCGCTATTCTAGAACATTCTTTATATTCAATATTTGGTAAATATTTGTACTGCAGACAGGCTTCAAACATGGAAACTACACAACAGTGGAAGAAAGGAAAGAGGGATGACACATGGATGGGAGGTAGAAAATAAGTGAGGGAGGGAGGAAAGACAAGGATTCTGGGAAGGAAAGAGGAGATATGAAAAGGATGAAAGGAAGGGAGATAGGATACAAAGACAGGAGCATAGAATTCAGTTTATTCAATTCAGTTTATTTATATAGCGTCACTTTACAATACATAATCTCAAGCCACTTTACAAACAATTCATTTCAGTTCAGTCGCCCATACATTTCATTTGGTCCTAGTTATCAAACAGTGCATCAAGTTCAGCTCATTATTCAAATTAGATTAAAAAGAAACCCAGCAGAGCATCATATCATTCACTCGTCCTGGACAAGCACGTAGCGACTGCAGACAATCGCCTGCATTGTGTCGTTGACTTTACAGCAATCCCTCATACCAAGCAAGCATGTAGCGACAGTGGAGAGGAAAAACTCCCCTTTAACAGGAAGAAACCTCCAGCAGAACCAAAACCTGGCTCAAGACCAGCGGCCATCTGCCTTGGGGTTTGAGAAGACAGAGCAGAATGCACACAAAAAGAAACGAAAGAACTGATGTAGGAGTACTTTCTATGTTAGAGAAAAGTAAGAAGTTAGTGGCAGTTTAGGTCCTTCAGTGGCTTCATCTCGGACGGAAATACAGCTAAACAGATGAGCTCTGAGATGGTTATAAAGGGTATAGGATGAAAGAGAGACCATTCGGTTAGACACAGCAAAAGCTCAGCTCATAGGAAGGAGGGAAGGACACAATGGCTTAAGGAAAGAAGGCAAAATCAAAGAAGGAAGAGAGGAAAGACTGCCAAGATACAATATGCAATATTAGAAAGATGCAAGAATGGAAGAAAGGAAAGACTGAAGGAAGGGAGGCAGAACACAAGTACAGAAGCATTGAATGATGTAAGGAGGGGAGATAGGAAACAAGGAGTCAAGGAAAGAAGACAGGAATAGAGGAGGAAACAATCAAAGGCAAATCAAAGGCACAAAGAGGAAAAGAAAAGGACACAGGGAAGAAGGGGAGGTAAAAGAACATATAAATAAGGAAGGAAGGACTCAAGGTAGAAACGAGGACACAAAACAGGAAGGAAGGAACAAAGGAGAAAAGGAAGGAAAGAAGGAAGATAGATCACAACAAATAGAGAAGAAGGATCCATCCATCATGATATACATCATATGATCAAAACAACACAAATGGTTCACAACAAACTAAATCAACCTTCTGCAGCATCTCAGTGATCAGATCCAAATCCTATAGAAACCTGCTGGTTGAGCTGAAGAGAAGAAAGCATCAGAAAGGACCCCAGACCCTGGGGGTACCGAGAGACGGTGCAAAGTACTCGCCCATTGGCAAAAATGGCTTCAAGTATTAACTGCAGGGGATGCAGTTAGTCTGGTGGCGCTCCAACCCTCTTTAGGATGAGGAAACTTGAAATTTTTGGCCACTCCACCACTATCTGCTGTGGATACCACCAAAATCACAAGCTGTCACCAGCATAATGTCTGCCACTCTCAGCCGAGGCCAATTGACGGCAGAAAAAGCGAATGTGACATTATCTTGCTGAAAGTAGGACCCCGGTACCAGACGTACATCCGTGCTCTCCGGTGTTAATGTAAAACTCACGCTGACATTTATTTAAAATCCAATTTAGCTCAGGTGCTGCGGGGATATGGAGTCTGGATGGAGTTTTGTGTCGGCTCTCTAATGAAGGAACCAACGCTAGAAAACTTAGAGCCTGATGAATATGAGCAGATGTCAGCAAGTGATCTGACACATATTCCATCAATTTGGCCATGTACCTGCAAGGAAATAAAATGTCTGAATAAGTCATTTGGTAAACAGAACACCTTGTGTGGCACCTCGAAATTCTATCAGACCAGAATGAGAATAGCTCGCTGGATATATATGCATGTCTGACGGTATATGCATGTGGGTAATTTTCAATATGATGGTATTTGGACAGTCTGAATTAGAGAGTAACACATATCCAATTTTCTTCAATTTCATCCAATTTTACTTGTTTATCACTTTGCTCCAGGAAAAAAAAGGTTGAGATGCAACCATCAATTTGTCTTCGGAGGAGCCATGAAACGCACATTTTATACAAATATGCAAAAATATTGAAATTTAACATACTTTATTGGGATTTTATGACATAGACCAATGCTAAGTTGTGCATAATTGTAAAGTGGAAGGAAAATAACAGTTGAAACCAGAAGTTTACATATGCTGACTAAAAATACGTTTTTTTCTCACTGTCTCAAGTGAACTCAGACCAGAGTTCTTTGTTTTAGGTCAGTCAGAATCACCCAAATTATTTCTATTTGCTAAATGTCACAATAATGAGAGAAAAATTATGTCAGGGATTTATTTATTAATGTCTTCACAATCAGACGTTTACATATATCTCAGTATTTGGAAGCGTTGTCTTTGAATTGTATGACTTGGGTCAAACCTTTACTTCCTTCCTCAAACTTCTCACAATAGTTTGCTGGAGTTCTGGTTCGTTCCTCCTGACAGAACCGATGGGACTGAGTCAGGTTTGTAGGTCGCCTCACTTTCACGGGCATTTTCAGATCTACCCACAACCTCCACATAGCAATGAAAACAGGGCTTTGTGATGGTGACGCCAAAACATGGGTGCTGCTTAAACCACTTTTAACCACTTTGGCGAGATGCTTCGTGTCATTGTCCATCTGGACCCACTTGGATCCAAGCTTTAATTCCTGGCTGATATCTTTAGATGTTGATTCAATATTTCTACATAATGTTGTTTCGTCATGATGTCATCTATTTTATGTAGTGCACCAGTTCCTCCTGCAGTAAAACAACCCCACAACATGATGCTGCCACCGCCATACTTCACAGTTAGGATGGTACAAGCATCCCTGTCTTTCCTGAAAATGTAACGATGATCATTATGGCCAAACAGTTCCACTGTCGTTTCATCAGACCACAGGACAAGTAATCCCCTGTGTGCATTTGCAAACTGCAATCTGGCTTTTTAATGTTTGTTTTGAAATGATGGTTTCCTCTTGGCTTAGTGGCCTTTCAGCCCATGTGGGTGCAAGAGACGTTTCACTGTGGATAATGACATTGTCTGACCAGCTTCAGCCAGCATTTTCAGAAGGTCTTTGGCTTTTCTTTAGGAGTCAGTCTGCACCTTTTGGACCAGAACCCATCTCCTTCCTGAGCGGTATGATGGTTGGACATTCCCATCATGTCTTTACTGGTGTATAATTGTTGGAAGAGATAAATGTGGCACCTCCAAGCCTCTGGAAATTGTTCCTAGGGATGAACCAGACTGGTGCAGCTCTATGATTCTCTTCCTGATATCTGGCCTGATTTCCTTTGACTTTCCCATCATGTCACATAAGAAAGCAGTGAGTTCCAGGTGTGGCCTTAATCTGTCATGTGTGTGTTAACCTATCAGAAGCTTCCAATCCATGACATCATCATCTGGGCTTTCTTTCATTGCTTAAAGAGACAGTAATCATTCTGTTTGTAAACTTCTGATGTTGAAGACATTAATAAATAAATCTCTCACTTATTTTTTTATTATTGCAGCATTTCGAGAATAGGAATAACTTTGGTGCTTTTGACTGACCTGAAACAAGAAACCTTTGGTCTGATTTAACTTAAGACACCGAGAAAAAAAGGGGTTTGTGTATTTTTTGCTGTATGTAAACTTCTGGTTACTAATGTAGTTCATATATAGTTTACCTGGAATTAATTCAGATTAAAATTTCCTCTTTTAAGTCAGCTGGGATTATTGAAATTGCTTTTACTTGCTAAATATCAGAATTTATTTATTTATTTATTTATTTATTTATTTATTTATTTATTTTTAGAGAATTTATTTCATTTCAATTTCTTCAAATTCAAATCTTTATATAAACAATAACAACACTTTTACACCGTTTGGGAAGGTCAGGACGATGATGTCATGGCTTTTCAAGCTTCTGAAAGGTTAATTCACAGTGTTTGAGTTAACTGGAGGCAAACCTTCCCAGTAAAATCAAAAGAAATCCGCCAACATATCAGGAAGAGGTTTGTTGACCGCTTGGTCTAGTACATCCTTGTGTACAGGATATATTATTATATATAACAACAGCAAGACTGACGTGTTTGGGTATCCAGTGGCAGCAACACCGTCGCCCTCTTGAGCCAGAACTACATAATATAAGCAGACTCTTCTGTACTGATTGGTAATTGACTTTCCCTGGATGAAACCACACAGAAGAGGGCCCCATCAACAATGGAGGGCAGATTTTCAGACACAATGCGGCTGATTTCCTCAGGACAAAAACGGCAGATTTGGTTGACGTCTCTTTAAGCCGTTAGATGTCTTTCTTAAAGAGGTTTTGTGAAAAGCTCGGCTAATTAAATTTGCTACGCAGGCAGAGTGTGACTGCTGTGCATTCTGCGCTGATATGTTTGTGTACCAGCTGACAAAAATTCAATGCTTCAGCGTCTCAGTAATGAGAGAACGTTGTCGGAAACGTATGGCTGGGCGTTTAGATTCCCAGTGATGTAATGAACATTAATGGGCCGCACTTTCAGAAAGTCTGTCGAATGATGAGAGTAAAGGTCATGTTGTAGATTCATTTTAAAGACAGGGAGAGTTAGAAGATGTTTCATTTACAGATTCAAATGCAGCATGAGACGAAAACAGAGAGACATTTTCTATATGAAGGATTTCTGCAGAGCTCCGTTGTCTGAATTCTAGACTTTTCTAGATTTTAAGATTTTAAATCTGGATGGATGGAACGACGGCTGGATAAATCCAGTGCTGCAGTCTAGTTTCTGGAAGCGAGTATACTGTGACCTCTCAACCAATACTTCCACCATACATTTCCAGTCACACCACACATTCATTTTTAAATGCAGTGGAGATCTTTTTAATTAATACAGACCGGTAAGAATTTTTTTTGTAATTAAAACAGAAACAAGAGTCAAACATAAAACTTTGTTAAAGCACAAGTTCAGATTGAGATAAAAAATATATATAATTAAAATTAATTTCCAAATATCCACCATTTATCCACTAATGTTTTTTACATGACTAATCAGGGGAGATTAGCGACTTTGACAATAACTTAATGATTACAACAGTCCAGCACAAAATTCTTACTTTAGGCAGCTTAGTTATTTTCTTAATAAAACAAGGCAAGGGAATTCAAAGTGAGCAGACTGCAGAGAATAGTATATGTAGCTTTCCTTTTCCTTCACATCTATGCATTATGAATATTGATGTATGTGGTTTTAATTTGACAAAATATCAAATGTGTGATGAAGTGGCAACTTGTCCAGGGTGTACCCTGAATTTCACCTAAAGACTGCTGGGGGGTAGAGAGGGTCAGGCACCAGCTTCCCAGCAACCCTGCAAGGATTAACAAAGATAATGTCATCACCACCTTATATACAAAAGATTCAGGTAAGGCTGGGCGATATGGCTGAAAAACATGTCATGATATAAGTGTTTCATTTTGGTTGATAATTATTGATTAGTTTTTTTGTTTTAAAAATCTAAAATACTCCCAGACTGGTAACGCGACCTTTCCTTTTTTTATCCAAAATTTCTTCTCGACCTGTTGTACTCACTTTCTCCTTTCACTCCACGCTGTTGTTTTTATTTTTAAGCAGTTATGAGACACGGTGGTGAAATCTGAAACTGTCGCTGCGCAAATTACTCAACAGGTTGTTGCTAGGTAACCAAAGAGTGAGTGATTTAGTTGATGCCACCCACCTTGCTAAGCTGGCAATGAGCGGTTGAGCGGCTAAAGCCTTTCCTCTGCCCACATCCCCCAGAATGCTGGATTGGAGTTCACTGAAATATTGACCACTCTATCGGACATATTTTCTATTAATATTGATCACATTTCCATCGCAACAGGTGTGATTATAGATTTATTGCCCATCCCTAGTCTAAGGGGTGTTAGAATTTCTGCAAGACACTGTATTATGAAAATGTGTTTCTTTGTATGTGTTCCACTATTGTCAGGAAAACTGTAAATAAAATTTTAATTCTCAGGGTTTTTCCTAGTTACGTAAATTAAAACTGAAAATTTGAATATTTAACAACGTATTAAAACATGAAGGGTTTTTTTTTTTTCAATCTAAAAGTCCTTTTGCTTTTATAAAGCTACATGGGCATTTTTTTTTTTTTTTTTTTTTTTTTTTTTTTTAAATTATGGCGAAAGCTGTAATGCTCCACCTGTGAAAGAAAATCTGTTGGGCCCTACCTTGACATTCAGACAACAATTCTGAGTGCCACACTGCTGGACAGGACATGTTAAAACAAACAAAAAAACCATGGGTATGGTTTTAAAGCCCCTCAACCTCCATGTTGTGTGTTACACCCCTACCTTCACTCCACACCTCAGATGACCTGCTGCCCAGATTTGACACTTATATTCTGTATCAATGATTACAATGACGTTTAATTATGCAGCTTTACAGACACGCTTGTTTACGGCTGTTTTCACGTTTATCGTACAGTGTGCTGGAGCGCACCTCAAAGCTCGATGTCCCTCACAACAAATATTCCTTTGACATTAACAAAGACATGGAGAGAGGGGGCGGTGATCATCCGCGAAAAGATGGACTGGGAGAGCATGAATAAAACAACCTGCATGTCATACAAATCCTGGGGCTTGATACGTATCTCAACTTATTTTTTCGTGGTTATGCTCAAATCCAGCAGATTTTAAAGTTGTTGTGCGACGTATACCCATGTTTCACTTCACCACTGGATAAACGCATGGATGGATGGATGGAAAAACAAATGTTCGGATGGATGGTAACTCACTGGTGGAGCACACATCAGGCTTTTTCTCCATTACAACTTTGGAGCTTCTGTGTTTTCAGTCAGAACCTGAGACACCATGACAGCTGCAGACCTGATGAGGTTGATGCGGAAAATAAAAACATACTCTGTGCATCTTTTGGGCAAAACCAGCATAAAACACACACCAGGTGGAGGTACTTCCGACACTGGGACAGGAAATAAATACAACTACTTCCTGTCACCCCAGCATCAGGAACATTAAATATAAAACTTGATGAGCTATGTTTGTAACCATTTATGCTTTATATTTTAGGTGCTTCTAAATCCACGAGCTCTTGAGCATTACGAAGGTTGTTGCACTCCCTCTGAAGAGTACATGAGAGACCGAAGCATCTTGATAATGTGAGCGTGTGGAAATGCTCACAGCAGAGGCTAAGAAAAGGTCACTTTGACAGAAAAGAATTAGAAAAATGACAGAAATGTCAGGAGGCAGTTTTATTAAAATGTCAATATTTTACTATATCACTTCAAGCAGGTCATTGAGATAAGACCTTTATGCTGTGTTTTTTCTCCCTTTCTGCCAAATTCTGGCATTTTCTACCAGGAGAACGATCCAGTCTCATTACATTTTGGGGCGAAGGAAATATGCTTTCATCTCATAGACTGCCCTCCTGTTTTAATGAACTTTTTCACATTGTGCCTCATTACAATCACAGACAATAGCGTACTTTTATTGGGATTTGAAATGATCTGACAGAAAATCTCATAACTATGAATAGGAATGAAACTAATAAATGTACTTTTAAAAGGTTTTACTCCGAAAAATCTAAGAAAATTTGGCATAAAATTGCATGCAGCACCTCTTAATGAATGCTTTGTAGAAGCACCTTTTGCTGCTGTTAAAGTAGCAGCTTTACACATGGAGAGAATGAAATTTCTGCATATTTGTTGCAAATGAACCCAAGCTCCAGTTTAAGTCAGATATTTCTACACACTGTTTAAAAAACCTTTTTTATCCTCATTAAATCAATCTAAATTTTACTGTTCTCTGTCAAATAGGATTACTAATATTAATTCTGTGTGCTACATGCCATAATGATTTGAATAGTTTGCATTAATTTCTCCAAATTCACATTTCTTTAGTGTTTGGTGGAACTGCCTGTTAAACTCTATGACTGGGTCTGATGTTTCGGGTTTCCTTCCCTAAAATGTCTCACGTTTGCTTGAGTTTTGGCCCATTCCTCTTGACAGAACCAGTGGAACTGGGTCAGGTTTGTAGTCTGGCTTGCTCACACACACACATTTTCAGCTCTGCTCCTAATTTTCTGAGATCAGGGTTTTGTGACGGCTGCTCAAAAACATTTATTTTTACTGTCCTGAAGCCACTTTGTGACTAATCAGGCAGGATGACTGTGGTTATGGTCCATTTGCAAGATGCATTTGTGTCCAAGCTTTAACCTTTGGGCTGATGTCCTGAGATGTTGCTCCAATATTTCCACATAATACCCCACCGCGTGACGTCATATGCATCCAGTTAACCTTAACACGATGCTGCCACTCCTGAACTTCACATCTGGGACGGGAAGGCTTGGAAGCATCCTTGTTTTTCCTCCAGACGTAACGATGGTCATGAAGGACAAACAGTTACGTTTTTTACAGGGCTGTTGATGTTAGCGATTAATCGGAAAATTTTAACTCCTTAATATTACATAACGCAGATTAATCGCATTGCCTATGTTGACCTAAAAACCTCTCTCCCGCGGAAGGTTACTTTGTTGAAAGCAGCGCGTTCCACGGTCTTGTACTGAGTCACAAAACGCGAGTGAACAGACGAGCGAGGGGTCAGGCTGGCGGGCTCAGCGGCAAGCTTCGCCTTCAAAAGCACCGCGGTTGGAACACGGAGGCTGTCGCCCTGGATGTGACCGTCCCGAGTTCGACTCCCGTCCTCGGTTCCTGTGCTGCAGGTCTTCCCCTCTTCTTTCCGCCCAAATAAAAGCTGCGAGAGCCAAAAAAAAAACAAAAAAAGTTTTAAAAACCCCCAGATATGGACGTTTGGATGAAACCAAGGTAGTATATAGCCTACTCATTGCAGACAGCCAGTTTATGTAACGTCTCTAAATTACGTTTGAAACAAAATGACTTCTTTTAAACCTTCCTGACTATGAAAACCTGGAAATTGAGATGTTTGATTTGAGACAATAAAATATTTTTTGAAACATTTCTTTGAAAATATGCATTTTTTTTTACATTTTAAGCTTGCAAAGTTAAGCACAGTGATTAATCGTGGCTAATCACAGCTCTGGAGTGTGATTAATCTGATTACATTTTTGAATCGATTGATAGCACTAGTTTTTTATTTCATCGGAATGCAGGATATTTCTCCTAAAATTAGGGTCTTTCTCCCTGTGTGCATCTAAAAACTCTAATCTGTCTTGTTATGTTGCTTCTAGTGTAATGGCTTGTTCCTCTATATACATTCCCATATTACAAGTGAAAAAACTTGCCAGTGGAACTAGTACTTTTTAACATAAATATTAAGAAATTGTTGACTTAAAACAAGCTCCTATATTGTGCTGAAAAAATATTTGTAAGTTAGTTTAAGTCTTGTTTCAAGTCTACTAACATATTTGCGAAAAATTCTTGGTAAGATTTTGTGTTTTTGCTGTGTATATGGGTTTATATGATACATAACAGCATTCAAAAGAAAAAAAAATCACCACAGAATCCTGCCTACATTTGAATGCATAACTTGCTGCAGTCAACTTTTTTACATCCATCATTTATTGTTTGTGTTTTCTGGTTTAGAAATAAACTATTTCCTTTGTTTTGATTTTCTTCAGGCTGTAAATTAAGATTTAAACAGGAATAAACAATGAAGAATCACTGCTAATTTGGTCTAGCAGGAGCTTGGACATATACCGCTCGATAAGTCACGCTTAACTCCATCTGATAAATAATAGATCATATTCCATCATTGAATGAATCCAATCACATTAAAAGATAACAAGAGGAGCAGGGGAACAGGTGAGTAGGAAGAGGCTCAATTTTATCCTGCAAATAAGTGCGATGCGAACAGCTGGGGCCTCAGCAAGTGGTTACATCAAGACTGACAGCTGCCAGATAGCTTTCAGAGCTGTCAGAGGCAGCCGTGACCTCACATGTCTGCAGAGCAATATGTGCACGGGGGTGGTGGCCATGTCAAGGTCAGAAATACTTTGTTTTTATTGTTGGCTTTTCTTTCCAAAAGAAATTCTCTTCCCTTTCATTTGAAAAGAAGTGATACGTTTTACTGTTTATTGCTGTTAGTGTTGAATGTTACGGCTTACAGCTGATGAAAACCCCAAATGCAGCTTCTCTGGACAGTAGAATAGTGCACTGGATCATTAAAACAAGTATTTTAAATACAGAATGTTATCCAACTACATCGTGTGTTCATGTAATGGATAGTTAATGCACTTGATCATCGGTCTGGGCTCCTTTTGCATGAGTTGGTGGTGCTGAGGTGTTCAGGAACTCAGATGATTTAATAGTGATGTTCAGCTCATTAGCTTTGCTGATTCTTGCATTCTCTGAAGCTGGCTTTTTCAACAGTGGCCTTTTGTGGCTCATCCTTCTTATGGCGGGTGTCAATGAGTGCTAGACGCTATGGCCATGTTAAAGCTTATACCAACATATCAATGGAAGGTTGAGTGGAAGGAAAAACGTTGGTAGAAGAGGTGCACAAGTGACAGGAATAACCTGGGATAGCCTGTTCAAGAGTTTGGGGCATAATCAAAAGGTGTGGACTGTGGACTCAACTGTAACTGTCCAGTTCATTGTGTTAAACTACTCTTGAACCAGAAACAAGGTCAGAAACATCTCAGCAAAATCTGTTTTTTCAGATGAAAATAAATGTAGCATTTCATTTGTTCCCATTTGTTCTCTTCTGAAGGAAGAGTCCAAAAGAACTTGACACCTGCCCACACTGTCAGTTGTACCAACCCCTGCTGTAAAGACCATGGTATTACTAAGCTGTGTGCCATTAGTGGAAATCCTCAGCAGATTTTATGTAAAAACAGATCCAAGAACGGCAGAAACTAGACTTTACCATTATATTTTCAAACACATTTCTAATTTAAGCATTTTTATTTGGTCAAAGTAATAAAAAGAGCCATTGTGGAGCCACAAGCTGCAGATTCTGGTCTTGAAGTAAGACGGTCAAATTAGGCAAAGCTCCACATTCCCAGCACCAAGGATAACTGCTCATATGTTCAGACGATTTGAGTGTAGATTTACCCAGATACCAGAGTACAGTTGAAAGTGTTTTACAAACTTCAAATCATCTCTTAGTCACAGAGAAAAGAACAGGTGGTCATATAAAAATATCTTGGTTTCATGCGGAACACCTCATGACCAAACTGCCCTTTGTCACGGATCTAAGTGTTGTGAGATAAATGAAGGGTGATCGTGTCCAGAGGCAACGACTGCCGTTTGTCAGATGGAGGTTTAAAGATTTCAGCAAGAAAAGCACATGTATTCTGTATATTTTACTCTGTGCATTGTGTAACATCGCTGGGGTATTTTTTTTTTACCTTTTAATACAAGGAAGCAAAGAAAACTTGTAGGACTTTGGAGCCTAAGAATGAAATATTCGTATATATTTTTGAATGTGCACCTGTGTTCAATAACTAGAGCTCAACTGTTTGAAGCTCCATGTGTGTAGTCAAAGTACACCTTTTGATAAAAGCAGAGCCCTCCAGCACCTTTAAGCCGATATTGCTTTTTCTTCCTCCATTTACATGATAAAAATGACACAGTAACATTAAATGCTACACAAGTCTGAATTTAAACAAAAAAAGAAATGTTTATTAACAAAATGAAACATATGAACAATGGATAGCATACACTGTAGAAGATTTAAATCAAGGGTTTCTTCCAGAAAACTTGCTAAGCCCAGTGGTAGGGGGACTTGGGCAGTCCACCAGTGGACCACTGTGTTTTTGTGTTGACAGGAAATGTAATAATATGACTAGGTAACTATGTTATTGGAAGACATTGTTGACAACACTTAAACACACCACCATAGAGTGTTAAGTCTTGGCTTGGTTTATGCGGGTCACATTCAGAGCCGACCTAAGGCATAAGTGGAACTGAATTTTAACACAGACCCTAGAGCAAGGATTTTTACGTTTATTAAGAATGACAATTCTATTAAATCTGATTTAATGGTTTCATCAAAGATAAATTAAAAGCCTTAAATTGTTTTACTTTAAATTTAAGATTTAAAGGAGTTGACAAGTTTACTTTGTAAAAGTGCAAAAAATAAATCTTCATAGTTTGATTGTTGTGTTACCATAGCTACAATCTGGTGCTATGAGTTTAATCTTTGTGTTTGAGCTTGGGTTGTTAACAAATACATCCCAGCAAATAACCAATTATCACTGATTCCTTTTAAGCTCGGCCAGTTAGACTTGGCACCCTCTCCCAGATTCCACCAAATCTGTATTAAAACACTGTAAAAATGCAAATAAAACCAGGCGCCCGCCATGCCTGCGGTACACTGGTGGAAACCCTGCACCGCTGTTCTCTCTTGCTCACAGTGAGACAGAGACAGACTTTCAAAGAGCAGATGCAGCTAATTTAGATAGTTAAAATACATTAAAAGTTGAAAAGCTTACTCTTGTTATTGTTGGGAGTCTTATAACATTACCAGCTGCTCTCTACCAGGGATTAGCAGCAGTGCATGCACGTGATGTCAAGGCATGGCTGTTGAATGCGCTAATGGATCAGCAAATGCATGCATCTTCTGATGGTGATACAAGAAAATTCCCCACAAGTATCGGCCCAAAATTGGCCGGCCAATGTATCGGTCAGCCACTACTTGCAACCCTCAAACTTTAGTGTATTTTGCTGAGAAGTCATGTGACTGACCAGCATAGGATAGTGCATAATCGTAAAGTGGAGAAAGTGTGACATGCATGTTCACTCAGCCCCCCTTAACTCTGGTTGCCCTAAATAAAATCGAGTGACAACCAAGTACAATCAGAGGCTTGCTAGTTAGTAAATAGAGTACAAGGGCCTCAGAGGTTTAGTAGTAAATAAACAGCATCATAAAGACAGTAGAACAAGTGTAGGGATGTTTTTATTCACCAGAGACAGAGAAAGTTGGTCTGAGTTGATGGGAAGATGGAAGGAGCTAAATTCAGGACAACCCTGGAAGAAAACCTGCTCAAAGCTGCAACTTGAGACTGGGGCGGACCAGGTTCACCTTCCAGCAGACCACCACTATGGACAGTGATGCTGGGGCAGGAAGGATCTCTGGTAGCAGTCAGTCTGAAGAAACCTCTGACTGAAGACTGTTATGTGTATGACAACATGAAGACTGTTGTGACATGCTTACAGCTCAACATCTGGGCTGCAAAGATGGTATTCTACAAAAACATGTCCTGGATGACAACAGTTGTTGGAAAGCAACTGCTAATCCACCTCATTTGCTTTTGTTGCTGCTCTTTAACTCTCTCTTTGCCCGTATGGTTACACCATGATCCTTGCCCATTATGGTCAATAGAGGTCATAGCTCAGATATTATTTGGGCTTTTGAGATGCTAATCAGCTGCTCTGAGTTGTAAAAATAATACATTGTTGCTATGGTTACACAGCATAAGTGTCCAACAGTAAAGAACAGCAAAAATCCTTCCAGCTGCACAGCATCCAAAACCAGCGGGAATAATTGTCCAACATGCAATGCCTCAACTAAAAAAATGGTTAAAACTTTACAAAAAGAACAAATCAGGCCTAATGTAACATTTAGAACAACATTTCTTTACGCTGATGTTTACAGAAAGGTGCAATAAAATACACTTTAACATGTTAGAGGGAAACTTTAAATTATTTAGGGCAGAAAACAAGAGAGGAAAAAGTAATCTCCGTTGCGACAGCGGGTCAGCTGTGTCCCTAAACGCACCACGTTTCCCAGTCGATATGAAAAAGCATTTCACAACATGATATTTCACCGCCTCTGGGGACAGCCAAAATTGGGTGAACAACAGAGGGGGGAAAATGGTTAGTAAATGTCACTTTAGTGCTTTGGTAACCCAGGCTAGGATTAATGTCAGTCTGAGTATAGGGCTGCTGTCTCAGAAAGAGAGAAAGCAGACAGCTTTCAGACAAATGGTACACACTGTCAACAGTTAAGAAATAAATCTCCTAGCATCTTCAGACTCTCTGTTTCAGAAGTTTGTCACAGCTTCTCAGAGAAAAGCTCCAATTATTTACCCTTTTCATCCAAATCTTTGACATCACAAACACAACAGACCTTTTAATGTTCATTTCACATGGAGCAGGTTAAATTATAATTGAGCTTTTAAACCTAATTAAGCTACTCAACACTTTTTAGTGAAAATATGTCAAAACCACATTTGAATTGTCAATTAATGTTGAGGTTCAAATTAGACATACATGTGCAATATATTTAACTGAAATAAGTAAAACTGACTAATCGATGGAGATATGGTTCATGGACCAACTGACTATTCAGTGGATGGATGGATGGATGGCTTGATAAATTTAATAAATAGATGAACAGAGGGATGGATGGAGTAATGGTTGGATGAATGATTAGTTAATTGCCTGACTGATGGATGGATGGATGGTTAGTCAAGTCAAGTTCATTTGTATAGCACATTTCAGCAGGAAGGCAGTTCAAAGTGCTTCACATCATAAAAACATTAATCAAGTATACAGCAAATCATCAAGCAAATATCAATGCATCAAAGTCATAAAGATCATCAAGCAAAAACAATTCAAAAATATTAAGCAATGTTCCACATATTACTAATCAAAGGCAGCTCTAAGAAGGTGGGGGTTTAGCCTTTATTTAAAAGAACTCAGTGTTTCGGCTGTTTTGCAGTTTTCTGGAAGTTTGTGCCAGATTTTTGGTGCATAAAAATTGAAGGATGCTTCTCCATGTTTGGTTCTGGTTCTGGGGATGCAGAGCAGACCAGAACCAGAAGACCTGAGTGGTCTGGAAGGTTGATACATTGACAACAGGTCTTTAATGTATGTTGGTCCTAAGCTATTCAGTGATTTATACAGTAACAAAAGCATTTTAAAGTCTATTCTCTGAGCTCCAGGGAGCCAGTGTAAGGACTTCAGAACTGGGGTGATGTTCTTTATCTTTCTGGTCTTAGTGAGAACGCGAGCAGCAGGGTTCTGGATCAGCTGCAGCTGTCTGATTTTTTTTAGGCAGACCTGTGAAGACACTGTTGCAGTAATCAATGGGACTAAAGATATGGATGAGTTTCTCCAGATGTTGTTCAGACATTAGTCCTTTAATCCTGGAAATGTTCTTCAGGTGATAGAAGGCTGACTTTGTAACTGTCTTCAGGCCTGATCACTGGTTTCTAGCTGTAATAACTGAAGTTGCACGCTGACTCTAGATCGTTCCTCTTCAGGTCCAAAGATAATAACTTCAATTTTGTTTCTGTTCAGCTGGAGAAAGTTATGGCACCTCCACGCATTGATTTGTTCTAAGCATCTGTTCAGTGCCTAAATGGGTTCAAAGTCACCTGGTGACATCGTAATGTAGAGCTGTGGTTAACTGATTATTTGATGGATGGATGGATGGATGGATGGATGGATAATGTACTGACCGATGAATGGTCAGTCAGAGCATTTAAATGAACTCTACCATTTATGAAATAATCAGGTTTTCATCCAGTATTATGCTAAAAGGTAGCTGATGGCTAAAAAAGCCTGTGGTTTCTCTGCAACTGAATAATATTCAATTATTAGTGGGGGTTGCATATACAGGCTCATCTATAAAACTTTTATATTTCTGTTGTTTATATTCTATTGAGAGAACGTTCAATATTTTTGCCATTTCAGAAAGTGAAACTCACACTATATTGTGGAATATTCCAAGCCTTTATTTCTAGTAATCTTGATGACTGTGGCTGACAGATAATGAAAACTCAAAATTCACTGTCAGAAAATTAGAATATGGTGTTCGAAGGAAAAAGTGCGGTAGGAACAGCTGCACTAGCAACAGGGATAATCACAGCCTTGACAGGACTGTCAAGCAAAATCCGTTCAGGAATTTGAGGAAGATTCACAAGGAATAGACTGAGGCTGGAGTCAGAACGTCGAGAGCCGCTACGCACAGACAGATCCTAGACATGGGCTTAAAATGTCTCACCTGGAGCACAAGCACTAGGCTGTTGCTCAGTGCTCTACAGTCCTCTTTTCAGATGAAAGTAAAGTTTGCATTATATTTGTAAATCGAGTCCCAGAGTCTGGAGATGACCAGAATCCACGTTGCTTGAAGTCCAGTATGAAGTTTCACAAACTAATTTATACATATGTGTTTTAGACTTTATGTATTGTTTTCAACCCTAGCTATGTGTGGATTAAAGAAAATATAGAATAAATTCATTGAAACTGTAGTAATAATTCAATCCCAGAAAAAGAACTGTTCAAATGAATCATTAAAAGCCCCAAATTAACCATAGTCATGCCCATAATGACTGACTACTGATATCCACTCAGTCTGCAAGTAGTTGAAAACATCCAGTTTACAGAAATCAAGCTAAATTAAGGCATGTGTTTGGGGGTTTGGTGCCAGCTGTACATCATCATGATTCCTTCAGTGTTTGATTGGAAGTATGAGTTCCCCCAGCATCTTTAAACCAGCCGACAGCACAGCTCCTTGGGGAAGCACTGCATCTCGAGAGCCTTCTTTCATTCTGGTCCTTGCAAACTCTGCTGAGTTCACAACAAGAAAGTAAGACGCGGCATAAGTCTGCCCATCTAATAACAGATTATTACGCTCTAATCTCCCACAGGGTCCTGAACACCAGCTTCCAAATCAAGAAAAAATATTTGGCTGATCTGCTCCGCAGTAACTCATTTACCACAGCCCGTCTACTGTCGCATCTTTTATTTCTTTCCTCCTTGTTGCCAATTCTTCCCATCTCTGTGAATATTACTGGATGCCGCTTCTGATATGGACTGAAATACTGCTCTGTAGCCTGTGGAGGTTTCCTAAAAGTACTGAAAAACATCACTTGGTGCAAATGAACTAAAACAAAAATAGTGTTTGTCATTTAGTGGATGTGCTTCAGAGTCGGACCAAGCTCATATGGACACCTGGATCCGTGAATCCATTTACGGTACAGAGAGCACCGTCACCGACCAGCCACCACAGTATTTAAATTAACCCTTAAATTAAACCTAATCGGAGAAACATGAACTCCACAAATCTGGCCTTTGTGGAAATCTGTCAAGAAGAAAACCATTAGTTAAAGACAGACCTTAACAGTCCATGTAGAGAAGATAGCCAGCATGTAGAAGAAGGTGTTGTGGTCAGAAAAGACCAAACCTCAACTTTCTAGCAAACTTCTGCGTGTGCCAGGAAATTAACATGGTGGTGGCATCATGCTATGGGATGGTTTAATCCATTTGGGATGGAAAGTTGGTCAAAATGGAAGGTAGATTAAGCTAAATACAATTCTAGACAAAAACCTCTTACAGTTCCAACATACTTAAGCATCTGCACTCCATGGAGATCCGCGCATCCTTGAAACAGATTTGAAGTGGACGTCAGCGCATCGTCAGTTTTTACAACTGTGTACGCATTCTCAGTGCTGCACAGCAAACCGCTTAGGGGGAAACAGTGTTCACATCAAACTGTTTTGTATGCGACACCGAGCTGAAAAGCTTGAGAGTCGGTGCCATTTTGTGGATGAAATGGTGTCAAATTTTGAAGAGTGTCTGACGGAAGAGATTAGAAAATATAGAAACCTGTATGATACATCAATGAGGGAATTTAAGGACTTGCAAAGATCAAAAAATACATATAAGGATGAGACACTGTGTTGAGCTAAGTGGAATTGTGGGAAATGAAGGAATTTGTCATGAGAAACGCAGGAAATCAGCATGCTGGACTATGAAATCTCAGCCATCCGCGGAGAGTGCACAGGGAGTCTGTGCAGCTCACAGAACACACACAGTACACCTGAGTATGTGGGAGCCTTTAGAGGCAACAACAGATTTGATAACTTAAAGTTCACAGATGCTCTCCAGCTCATCTAAATCAACATGAACTGTTTTGCAAAAAAAGACTGGGCAAAAATCTCAGTTTTTAGATGTGCAAAGAAAGACTCCCATAGACCTGTAGTTGTAGGGGCTGAGCTGAAATGCATGCCACACTTTTCAGATTTTTATTTGTAAAAAAATCCTAACTTATTTTCCTTCCACTTCATAAAAAAAACCCCAAATAAAATAAATGTAAGTTGATGGTGGTAAAATTGAAGAAATGTGAGAAAACTTAAAGGATGTTAAGACTTATTATATTCATCGACTTTTATCTCTTATTTTATCCAGTCATCCCAGCTGGGCATCAGCTGTTATCAGACGAGAGGAGGCGGGGTTCACCGCAAACAGTTCTCAGGTCAGGTTGGAAGGTGTCAGGAATCATCGTAGCAGTAACTATAATCAACAGCTGGCTGCATTCGTGAAGCCCAACACAAAGTGAACAACTGAAACAAACAACTCTGCATGCCTACACTCCCTCCTACGGTCAGTACTGGACAGGAAGAAACTGCAGCACCTGGAGAAAACCCACACAGGTTCAGTGAAAACATGCAGCATTAAAACAGAAAGGCCAAAACTGAAACACAGGATTTTCTGGGGAAAAAAAGGTTTGAGGAAACAGTGTTAACTACTCCACCTTAGTTCTGACAATATTAATTGATTTATATTTATGGTTTTTGTGTGTTATAAAAGATTGTTAGTCAATTTTTGCTTTATTGTGTCCACACACACTTCATGGAGTGCACAAAAGTGGTGTAATTGAGATGATGAGTGCATTTCTAGGAGTGATGGTTAAAGGTTACCTGCTCAGTAAAGTTGTTTAATTACATATACATAATGTAAATACTGTAAGATCTACCATGGTTAATGTTTATAATGACAAATTGCCAATAAAGGTTTTGATTTTCTTAGAAATGTACCCACATATTTATAAACAAATGAAGCACATAGCAAAAGGAAATTATATATTACTTGGAGGCTAACTACAGGTTCAGAAAGCAAATAAACATCAGAAATCATTCAGCAAGACAGAATAAAAAGTTTTTATTTTAAAAAACAAATAAAAATAGCCATTATTTCCTTTAATATGGAGATGATCACGTGTAATTATAAACAATATAAAAACTGACAGTAACTCATTTTCATTAGTCATTTGCAGGTTTTAGAGTCTCACGTTTCCTGCCTCTGGCTGTCACAGCCTGCTGATATGTTCACCACGAGCTCAAAAAACCAAAATAAAGCTTCCTGAGGGAACGTCACAAGGTTATCTTGGGAATGATAAGAGAAAGGAACAAGATGTTTCAGGGGATGCAGAATTATGCAGAGGTCTGCCTTGAAGACTTAAACTGTGTTCAAAATGTTCTCCCTGAGTAAGTCAACCATTAAGTAACTTTAAACCCAGTAAAAAGTACAACAGATATTTGTCACATTGTACTGTTAAACTAGTGTACAAAAGTAGTGTGCTAGATTCATAAAAAAACAGATTAAAAATACCTGTTTCCTGAGTTAGCATGCTAACATTAGCACTGGGTGACATGCTAGTGTTAATGCTGGTGTACTGTGGTTTTGTTGTTATTATTATGCTGTTATTGTGGTTTTCAGACTTATTGAAAATCCTCAGAGGATAATTATTTCCTAGATTTGCCAGCTTTTACATATTTGAGAAAAGCACAATATTTTTGGGAACTTTAGGCTATCTGGACTATTTATTACATGAATGTTGCAAGTCAATGACTCAATGCAGTCTGCTGGGTTTCCAAACAGACTTTTTAAACTACTTTGAAAAATTAACTGACATTATTGTACTGCTTGATAACTAGGAATCAATTGGAAAGAATGTGTGACTGAATTGAAATGATTTTTTTTTTTAAGTAAAGTTCCTGGAGACGACACTTGTGAATTGGCGCTATATAAGTAAATTGAATTTAATTGAGTTGAATTATGTCTAATTTAAGGTCTGATTGAGGATATTTAATCAGAAACCAGTGAAAATAAATAAAAAGTCTGTTTTTTCTTGTTTGTCTTTTAAATTAGATGAGGAGATTAAAATTAGATTTCATTTTCTTTTCATGTTTGGAACAAATAAAACAAAACCAATGACAAACAGAAAAAACAACAGACATTTTTGCCCATTTTTCCTGAAAAATCAATCTAAGTCTGGATCATTGTTCAAAGTAACTGTATTAGGTGTTTGCGATTCAGTATTCAGGGATTTTTGTGGAACATAACTCCAAATTCTTCACAGAAAACCCACCTATTCACTGATCTTTTCATAGAGCATATCTAAAATAATTGAAAGAAAATGCAGCTTGGGAAGTTAAAATATTTGGGCACAATGCTACTTGACACGCTATTGGCTGGTGTTTGCAAACCAGTCAACCCAGGAGCGACATTAATTTACTTGGCACTGATTGGATGCTTCTATGGTACTGCTAAGATGGTTTCCACTATACTTACTAAAGTATTAAGGTATATTTGGTGTTTGAACCATTAAAATAGGCAGTTATACATGTTTTTAAAGGGAGTCTCAAGTATTCATGGATTTTAGCTTTTAGTGGGTGGCTGTGGTCCCTAAACTTGCTTGCACAAGTTGGAAGGACACGTAAGAGTATGAGAAATGCCAGTGTTTTTTGTTTATTTTAAATATGAAAAGCACTAACTGTATTTAAATGTCCCATCTGTAATTTTTGAGTGCATTTATTGATATATATCTGCAATAGCTTTAGTCAGTGAGTGAAATGTCAGATTTCTGAATGGTTCAAATCACAGAACAGGCTATGAGGGCAAGATCATAAAGTATAGCTTCATCTGTGTACAAAATGTCTTCAGAAAATGGTTTACAGTGGACCCTGATATTTGCAGGGGTTAGGGATGCCCACACATAGCTAAAATCCACAGGTACTTGACACCCCTCTAAAAACACTTTCAACTGCCTATTTTAATAGTTTAAATACTAAATGTACCTTTATTACGCACAGTGGAAACCATCTTAGCACATCCACACAAGCTAATATCTACAGTTTTCCTTATCCTTATTTAGTATAGCCAATCAGCATGAAGGAAAATGAATGGCACTCTTGGATTGGCCGTTTTACAAACACGAACCGATAGCATGTCCAGTAGTATTGTCCCTAGGTATTTTTGCTTCCAAAGTGGCTTTTTTTTTCTATATTTTTGATATGCTCTGTGAAAAAAATCTGTGAATAGGCAAATCTTTCGTGAATATCTTGAAGTGACGTTTCACAGAAAAATCTGCAAATAGGCTGGGGTCGACTGTATTCTTTCCAATGGTCCCTCAAGTTTGTTTAACCTGGAAATCACAGATAAAGTGATTGTACCTGATTGCATACAGACTACAACTATTAAAAGTTGTTTTGTATTCGATATTTCAAGAGTTAAAATTTCCCCAGGAAATAGCCATATCCCAACCTTTGTTCAGTCCATCCATGAAGGTTGAGCTGTAGCTAGCTGCACTACATTTGGGTGAGTGGATACAAAAAAAATAAATGTTTTCAGCCAAGAACAGCAAAATCAAGCAGTCCTTTAAGAGTCCACATAACTAGAAATATTGAAGTTCACACAGTGTTGAAAAATGTAAAAACAGCTGGATACCCTCTATCTACTTCATATAGAGTGTGGACATTCCAAACACAGGAATACTTTCAATTCTGCTGAAAAGCAGAAATAGAAGGAGAAATGTCTTAAACTGTTTTCTAACACAGGGTTGCTGTGACCCATGACGATTGAAGTTTGGGGCTCCCTCAGAGCAGCCATGCACATAAACCACATGATGTTTTACTTAAAATGAAGCATCCAACCTGAAGTGGCAGTCCATGCATGAAATAGGACATATTGATCCAGAAGGCACCTCAGAGCCTTCCCGGCTAAAGGTGAGAAGTTTCAGAGGCTTTGACTGAGTAAACCCAAACCTTTTTCATAGAGCTGGAGTATTTAAAGTAAACGTGAGGAGTGAGACCTGGGAATCACTATGACCAGAACCATTTAACTGTATCAGCTCTTATAGAAAAGTGGGTCTGCTTCATAAGTTTATTGTTTCATCAACAATTTTCTTGCTTTAGTGATTGTTTCAGAGTTCAGAAATGGCCTTGAATGAGGGCCAAACAAAGGTAAAAAAGTTGAACCGAATGTTTTTTGTAGCCATCACCAAGGTTCTGGCATAAATCTGAAAGGATATTTGACTGCTCTTCTAGGTAGAGTTTTTGTAAAATTAGTTGTTTTCCCTACAGTTACCTGTCTTTTAAGCGTAGTTCACACACATTTAACAGTCTTGAAGTCGAACACTTTAGGAAGTTTAGTTCAGAAGCTTGATGCTAACTGGCTTTGTTGATTCCAAAACCAGTTTTGATCTGTGTTTTGGATCATTGTACTGTAAGTACACACAGGTATGCCCTAGTTTCAACCATCTAGTTGTTAATTTGATTATTTTGGGATTTGAAAGTAGTCTCTTCTTGAATTGTTCCATCCCCTTTTTGTGGTGCACCAGAACCACTGGTAGTGAAGCTGCCCAGAGCTTGATAACTTTTTTCAGGTTTCAAAGCACACCTTGTCCAGTTTAAACATCCAGTTTGAGTACAAGTTTGAACTATCCAGCCATGTACATCACATTTAGGTGATGTTGATGTGCCTTATTCTGTCTAGTCTATGCAATGGAGCAGTGGCAGCACCTCACAGCATGATGACCCCCAGTTTTGAAAGATGGTATAGTGATCTTAGATCTGACGCCTCCAAATGTTCCCCTATCACTTTACACAAATATTTCAATATTTGTCTTATCTGACTATAAAATTTCTCCAGAAGGTATTTGGATTGGCCAAGGAGGCAGCTGAAAATTTCATTCTAGCTTGAAAGTGTTGATATTTATGAATCTGGCCTTGAAGTAGCTTTCATTTCTTGGCAAGTTTGAGTCTTGGTGGTTCTTGGAATTGGCCTTGAACGTCCTAACTAGTTTCCATTCTTATCTGAGTGGAACAGTGCTGGTCTTCTTCCGCAGTCTTTTGAACTGATGATCTTGGAACCTCCAGTTGCTTAGGAATGGCTGCTGGAGACTTCCCCAACTTGGGTAAATCTACAGTACAGTTCTCGTTGTTGAACCTCTGCTGAATTCCTGAGTTTTGATCTGTGCAATGACTGCTGTCAAATGAATGCTTTTTATTATGCTTTTTATGATTCAGCTACCAACTGAAATCAGTCATGATGCCTAATAAAAGGCCTTTCTAGACTTCTACAGCCTTCAGAACAACCTTTCCAAAGATCTACTTAAATGTTTGTCTATAACTCAGCCTGTACCTCTAAAAAATTCATTGCAATTGTATACTGTATAATTATCCCAAAACTAATGCCATTCATGCCCACGATGAATGGAAACTAGATTATTAGAGTTTTGAAAAGTACTTGCAGCACTAAAGTACTGTAGGTTTAGTGTAACAACAGAAGACATTGGAAGACAGTTAAAATTCTTCAGAATACTATTTTTAAGAGAGACTGTTGAGTATGTTTTGAATTTGTTGCTTCACTGAGAGGTCAAAGGTTCAATCTCCATGTCCATCAGCTGCATGTATCCTTCAAAGGGACACACGATAACACGTTTGATTAGACTGCTGAGATGTGACTGTCATCTGAACACTAGAGATGAAGCCAGGAGGGAATAAAGACGTTTCTATTCTGCGTGCACTTGTGGTGTTGTATTGAACACTTTTGTAACAGAACAAGTTTATGTGCACATCCAGATAAAAGATAAATAAAAAGGTGTGATCACGATGACAAAGAAAGTGTTTAGAGCAGTGTAATTAAAGCTGCTATATTAAGACTTCAGTGTGTGTCAACAGCAAGGTTTGCAGATGCAGTGTTGTGGTTTGAGATGCGGCTCTCACCAGCATGATTACAAACAACTGGTTTGTGCTTTTCTGCACATTAAAGATCATGACAATTTATCACACAATGACAAAGTTGCTTCATGTCTGTGTAATTCATCAACAATTTCCTCTCAAGCGCTGAAAGGTAAACGGTGTTAATATCTGTCCATATGCCTTTTTAGACAGGAATTTAACTGAATGTTCCTGGGTTTTTTATTGTAAGTTTAGTACAATTTGACAGAAAAATTTATAGCTAACAAAGCTCCCTATCTTTAATAAAGTTTTTGTAATGTAGGAGGTCTAAATGTTGAGAGGCAATAATATTAATACAAGTTTAGTTAAGCATCTCAAAAGGACTATTGTGGATTTGCAGAGAACCCCCGGTATTTGTGGGGGCTGGTGACCACAGACACCTACAAAAAGCTAAAATCCATGAATACTTGAGACCCCATCTAACAACGCTTATAACTGCCTATTTTGATAGTTCATACACTAAATATACCTTAATATGCATTTATATGCATAGTGGAAATTGTCTTAGCACTACTGCAGAAGCTAACATCTACAGTCTTCCTTATGTCCACTCTTAGGGGCCAGTCAGTGCCAAGGAAAATAAATGTTGCTCCTGGATTGGCTGCTTTGGAAAAACCAGCCAACAGCATGTGAAGTAGCATTGTGTCTAGGCATTTCAACTTCCCAAGCTGCATTTTCTTTTGAATATTTTAGATATGCTCTATGAAAAAATCTACAAGTCAGCGAATTTTCCCTGAATAATTTGGAGTAAGATTCCACAGAAAAAACTGAAAATTGAACCACGAATAGGCGGCGATCCACTGTACACAGGCTGGGAAAGTCTTTTAGAGCTATTTCAAAATTGTCAGGACCCAGGGTTGTTTTGGTTTTTTTGGCTCTGTAAGTTTGATTATTTATTGTTTTGTGTTCCTTAGTCTCTTATTCTTTGATTAGATCAGCCTTGTTTCTGTTTTACTTCAGCTCAGTCCTTTCTTAGTTATTCTAGTTTAATAATGTTGATTTATTCCTTGTGTCTAGTAATTTTTTGTTACTGTTAAATTAATTTTCTTAGTTCTCCTGTTGTTTACTTTCCCTCACCCCCGAGTGCCATTCTCTCTCTATCTTCAGTCTGCCTTCTGCTCTCTCCCCTCACACCTGCAACATGTTAGCCAATCAGCCCCAGTCAATTGTTCCAACATTCACTCTCACACTATTTAAACGCCTCTTCTGCACCTGGTTCCTGTTTGTTCTGCTCTGGTTTCCTGTGTTCCCAGTGTTTCTTGTAAGTTTGTTTTATCATTTTTCATTACATAATCACCATCTACTCTATGGCTCTGCTTCTCTGCATTTGGGTCCATCATCACCACACCTCATCATGACAAAAACAAGAATGATCAATTCTTCAAATTCTTCAGATTTTTCACCACATTGCCAACATTTGGTGGAAGAGTCTAACTGTCACCTTCATATGAGAGGAACCTGGTTAGGATGTTAAGGAGGAACCCAGAAGCCATCAAGGCTCAAATCTACCATGAACTGGAAGCCACTGGAACAGCAGTTTCACTGTCCACAGTGAAGCCAGTTTTACCATCAGCATGGATTGAGGGAGCTTTCGACAAAGAAAGCTGCTGGAAGCTTGTCAATGACTTCAAAAAGCATGTGGTCAAGGTAGAAGTTCATCCACAAAAAATTCTTATGTGTGTTTTCAAAATTCTTTTTATGTTGCAACATCATTGCACCCTGGAAAAAGACCAGTTCAAACAAATCCCAACATTCATATGACATTTTGAAGCTGATTGGAACTATGATTTCCTAACACATGAAAAAAGATCAATTCAAATTATATTTGAATGAAAGGTTTCTGAATCAAATATGTCAGCAAATGAACTAATCATAGTAAAATTAGCTAATTTAAACATGATATTTTAGATGTTTGAAGACCCAAAACAGGAACTGGATCAGTGTTATGGTCATGTATCATAAAGTATTATCTTTGCTGCCAACTTGATGGTGCAGTTTACAATTGGACCAAAGAAAATGATAAATAAGTCAAGAATTGACTTCGATATAAAAGGAGAAAAACTTGTTGCTCTTGTTCCCTGAACTTGACTGCAGATCAATCAATTTCATTTCTCCTTGTATCTCATCATTTTTCCTTTTTGGCACGGCCTCGCCATCTCGTCGGTGTTGATTTCTCCACCACACATCCCCCCAACAACAACACACACTGCAAATCCCTTTTCAGCTCAGCATTCTATTCTTTTGTGTCGCCTCTGGTAAGATTCTTCGAGCCAAGAATGAGAATAAACACTGCGATGGTATACTGGAGGCTTTAGAATAAAAAACACCGGCTGACTCTGACAAACTGATTAGTGAACAGATGGATAAAACAAGATTAATGTGTATAATTACTATTGACAGGGCTTATCTCTCGAGGAGAAAGTGTATCTACAGCAGTTTTTGTGCAGATATGGCATAGTTTGGGTGGTTCTAAACACCTCGGGCTTCAAACAAAGAACAGAAAATATCCTAAAAAATCAGATGAGTTGTGAAGAAATGATGTGCCTGAAATATTAGCTTCATAAAACTCTTTGGATGCAGGCAATTTACCTTCCTTTGAGTCAACAGGCTGCGAAGCTGGAGGGAGGTAAAAGAAACGCTGCTTCTGTCTCCATTAAGTTGTTGATGGAAAGTCCCGCTGGGGCGCTTTCTAATTCCCAGCAGAGGTAAGCTGCAGTATGTCAATACCCCACACTTGATTTACCTATAACAGTTCAGAGCCAATAACAACACACTCATGCTCGCATCTATCGGCAGCGGCTCAAACACTGAACTGAAGGTGATTAAAAACGCGCCTTGAGGAGGAATTACTATCATTTTTAGCATCCCTTAGTATCTTTTATCCATGTGTTTTTTTAATCTATTGACACATCTCAGTATGTAGAAGGAAAAGAACATAAATATACAACAGACACAACATTAAAATTGTAGCTTTTTTTTTATCTGGAAAACACAAATCTAACGTCAAATATTATAAATTTAAAGGAGTAATCTGAACCAGACCTAGAAATATTTCAGTCGTCAACAGATTCAATATTGTCCTGATTGATTCCACAAAGAACAGGAACAAACAAAAAAACTAAGTACACCCTTGTCGTTACAGGAAATACCACACACGAGCAGATTTCACTCACAAACATTCAGATGTCAGATGGGAAATCTAGCCAAACATCACGAGATCAAACAGGAGTTCAGAGTAAATAAATATGGCCGACCATGGTTAGTTTGTGGACTATTTTTAGAGAAAAAAACGAGACAATAAGACATGTCCGACATCCACCGGACTTTCTGGTGCACCACGGCAGTTGTTTTGTCTTCTGTATTTTGGATTTCCCTCCGTGTTTTTTTTGTCAGCTCACTTTCTGATTGGCTGCACGTCACATTCAACAGGCTGTATGCTCATTTGTCCTCAGGGAACACCCTAAATGCTGGAATATTGGGCCAAGACAATCCAATATGTTGAATATCCCTGATTTGAGGTCATTCCTGACGTACTTCTGAGCGGACTAGATCATTGTTATCAGACCACACAACGCAGGAATTTATCCTAAGATTATCTTTAGGGCCATCACAATAATCGGAGTCTCCTTAAGATTGTTGGAAGGAGAAAATCGGGTTCAAAATCAGCATAATTATCTTGCCGTGTGAACCAGGCTTTAGATGACAGATTTCAACCAGGCCCACATCAAGAATTACAGATCTGTGCACCGATCTGGAGGGATCAAAGCTGATTATAGAAGGATTCCCTGCTGATACTTAAACACAGCCTTTTTATAGACGTCTGGACAGCAAACATACAGAACTATATTTAACATTCCTCAACACAGCTCTAACTTTAAGCACAACCTTTTCTACAGGCACACTCTCCATATTTAGCATCCCTCAGCCTGTGGTTTCAGCTGTCTTTAAGCATGATCAGGCATTCATACCGTGCCCTTTTTTGATAACTCTCTGCATATGGCTCTGACTTAAAAATGTACACCAAGCCCAACCTGAGGCCTTGAGATCGAATGTGCTAATCAGACACTGCATCAGGTTTGAAAAAAAAAAACAAACAAAGCATATCAACACAAACACTTCATACCAACTGTCAAGCACGGTAGTGGAGGGGTGATGGTTTGGGCTTGCTTTACAGACAAAGGACTTTGGCCAATCAGAGCCATTAAGTCAACTACAAACTGTCAGCAGGACAATGACAACAAAGCACAGGAGAAAATCTACAGCAACCTGGCTGAAAAAGAGAAGAATCAAGGTGCTGTAATGGCCCAGTCAAAGTCCAGACCTTAACCTGAGTGATTTGCTATAATGTGACCTTAACAGAGCTGTGCAGAAACAGTGGTTTGCATAGAAGCAATGCTAGAAAGTAAAGTGGGTTTGAAATTCAACCAGGCTGATAAAGTCAGACAGAAAACGAGTACTGAGAGTTATCACTGCTGAAGGTGGTTCCACAAGCTGCTAGGTTATTGGGTTTACCTCATTTTTCAAATATATAAGCTGCTTTGTGTTTTGTACACTGGGGATTCGATTTATATAGATAAATTGTTTGAGAACCTCGTAAAGAGATCATTGTTAAAATGTCCCAATATTTTAAACTCTGGACTTAAATAATTTTATTTCGTTAAACAATGACTGTACGCGTCCTGAAACAAATGTACTGGCATTTACACAAATTAAGAAATAAGAATACAACACAACATTCCTCATCGAGGTTGTTACATTTCCATATTCACAATGGTTTTAAAGAAAAACATAAAAACCTCACAGAACGTATTGTTTTGCATTTTGGTTAAAGGAGCAAACACAGCAGCAAAAGGCTGATGTTGCAAAGTATACAACACAGTGAGACCTGGACTGCATGACACATTCTTTATTATTAATTATGCTATTTTATTTGTTATTCCTGTTACTTTCTTTAACCAGGAAAGACCCGTTGAGGATTAAAATCTAATGTGCAAAGGTAAAAACAGCACAAAAATACATCACATAATGAAGTTTACAAATTATGAAACATCACGGATCACCAGAATATAAATATTGTCTGTTCGATGATTACTTAACAAACACACAATTTAAATTACCAAATTAAACCCTGACTTTGATGTTTTTTAAAAAGTTTGTGATGCTTTATGTGAGCCACCAGGCTGTCTGTGTGTCTCACGGTGCTGATCCGAACACCTGCTGCTCAACTTCCTCCTGCTGAGCCGCTCAGATCCAGACAGGAGCAGCTCCAGGTGTCCAAACCTGGGAGGGGAATGTTGTCACGTTCCCAAGCACCCACAGGACCGAGGTGTTATTAATGTAATATAACACATAAACCAAGTGGGGACTGTTTGTGGTCAGCTCCCTGTAGTGGATGTCTGTCACGCTGAAGACTCAGACATCCAGTGAAGGGATCGGTTAACCTGCTAAATCTGCTCAAGATGTTTTTTCTCATGTTTTCAGAAGAAATGAATGATTGATCACCTCTGTTTAACTTTTTAGCGTCGTCTCGTTGGTGCGATAACCCCGTCGATTCCACGTTTGCTTCCATATCTATATTTATTTATTCACTTATTTATTTTTGCCTCTTTCATTCGTCACTGTGTCTCTTGTCAGAACGCGATCTCGTTTTTTCTTTCATCACAACAGAAGTGACAACTTTTTTTGTCAGCACGATGCAGATGGTTCAACTCATTGTTTTTTTTTTTGCTCCCAATCTGTTGGTGGACATAAATAAATCTTTGATGTCACAAATATCATTTACATTTCCAAAGGTAGCAGCACATAAAGAAAAAATAATAGTAATTTAAGGTTGACTGAAATCCTTTTAACCTCCTTAACAGCTGCTTAATTATCAACATGTATTTTATTTAAGTGATATTTTAAAGCAATCTGTCAGACTGAGAGACTGAAGTACTCTTCAGATGACATATGATACTATAAAAAATTAATTAACAACCTTTTATAAATATTAGTTTTTAGAATAATTTATTTTTACTGGTGTAAAGTGACTCTTGTCAGGTTTCTGCAATGGAAAATATTTTTTAAATTGTTCCTCATTTAATGTGACATATATGCATATATAATCTTTGGCTCAGGGTTGGCCCAAAGTCCATTGATACCATCAGTTAAATTTGATTTGGTGACTCTTCCTGTTAAGAACATCATTAACAGCATCTCAATACAGATTTGGTGTAATCTGAGGGATAGTTGGTGTTATGGAAAACCAAAGCTAAACTTTGGCTTCATTAGACCATAACATACTCTCCCTAAAAGGTTTTGGGAAACATTTTTTTCTATCCTGCATCCCTACTTCTTACTTTAGACAGATGGAGAACATAGGAGATTATTGTTCTTGGAAAACCACCAGGACTTGTTGGAAACTCCTCTGGCATTACTGTTTCTGTCCAATTTCTGTCTTGTCTTTTCATAGATTACTGTCCAATACAGTTGCATTATTTTTTTGTACCCTGCCTTCCACCTAATACCATTGTATAATAAAGACTCTTTGTAATCCTTCTGCAAACTACAGTCAGAGCTCAAGAGTAAAAGTCAAGGAAGTCTTTCAATGACCCTTTTGTTTTATTCAGGTTCATGAAATTCACTACAACTTATAGCTGGTGTAAACCCAGAGTAGAGGTTGGTGGAATGAAATCAAATGGTGTTAAAACACAGTTTTAAGTGTGTCCACCCATATGCAGCCAGGTTATCACATCTGTTACCTTTTCAGGTTACTCCCAACAGATTAGTTAATACATTTTATGGATATAGGATAGTCTCTTCCAAAACAATTTATGTTTTTGTTCTGAACTGTTGTTTGGCCTCTTTGTTTATGTGTTTCTCTTCCAATCAGAGTTTCTCCAATCCATTTTAGCATTCTACAGACTGCTGTTTCCCCCCCAAATCTTAATGTAATCAACTGTGTTTTTTCTCCTCATGCTATTTATTCTGTCTGGGTGGTCTGGTCTACTGGTTTAAAAAAAAAAACCTACCCCAAAACATTGCATTTGTTTGAGCTATTTTCAGTCATTCTGGTGTCCAAACAACTCTGATTCCATTTGGTCTGAGCTTCCTTGTTGCCTCTGTGAGCTTTTTGCAAACAGAAGTGTCTGTTTGGTGACTTGGTGTTCTCCTTGAATAATCTCTCATTGTCTAGTGTTTGATGAAGCATCTGTTTTGATATGTTGGCACCAGATACATCTAGATGGTCTTTCTTGAGATTATCATGTGGCAAATCAGAACATTATGACCTGGAGGAAAAATCTTTTCTATATTTGGTCCACTAGAAAATAAGATATGACATTCTTCTAGGATAATAATCTACTGTTGCTGGCCCCTGTTTTTAACTAACAAAATTAAAATAGCTGTTCAACAACCAAAATGTCATCAATAGTTGTTTCCAGTGGTGGGCACAACTAACTAAAAAGTTAGTTGTGCTAACCATAAGGCACTAATAATAAACATTAGCTCTGCTAATACTAAAGCGCTATATCCACATGGAATTAAATGGAAGCTAATACTAAAGCACTAAATTCAATCATGCTGATATCAACCATGTGTAAATGACACAACATTCAAATTCAATTCATTTCAAAAGTACTGATCCCAAAGGGAAATTAAATCTTGAGCTAACTTATTTAATTAAGGAGTTATCATAGATGGTGATGGTGGTGGGCAGGAAAGATCTCCTGTAGCGGTCCTTTTTACAACCAATCTGAAGAAGCCTTTGACTGAAGAGACTGTTTTCCAATGACAGTCTCATGAAGAGGATGGTCTGGGTTGTCCACAATTTCCTTCATTTTATGCAAAATCCTTCTTTGCATCATCATCTCCAGAGGTTCCACAGTTGTCCCCAGAACAGAACCAGCCTTCTTTATCAGGTTGTTGAGTCTTTTTAGGTCCCTGGCTCTGATGCTGCTGCCCCAACAGATGATGGCAGAGGAGATGACACTCTCAATAACAGACTTATAGAAGATCTGCAACATCTTGCTGCAAACCTTGAAGGATCTTAGCTTCCTTAAGAAATACAGTCTGCTCTGTCCCTTCTTGTAGACGACTTCATTGTTGAGTCTCCAGTCAAGTCTGTTGTCTCGATGAACACCGAGGTATTTATATTCCTCAACCACCTCCACTTCTTCTCCCATGATGGAAATGGGGTTTAATCTGACCCTGTTTCTCCTGATATCAACAATCATTGCCTTTGTTTTATTCACATTCAAGATAAGATGACTGTTTCCACACCATGCCACAAAGCGGTCCACCAGCTCTCTGTACTCAGCTTCTTGTCCATCTCTGATACACCCGACCACTGCAGAGTCATCTGAGTGTTTCTGTAGATGACAGGAGTCTGACTTGTGCTGGAAGTCTGAAGTGTACAGAGTGAAAAGGAATGGTGCGAGTACAGTCCCCTGTGGTGCTCCTGTGCTGCTGACCACCTGGCTTGACAAACAGTCCTTCAGTCTCACAAACTGTGGTCTGTTTGTCAGGTAGTAATTGATCCAGATTGTTGAATCCTCCACCTGAGTATTCTGGAGTTTCACACGAAGCAGATCAGGATGAATTGTTGAATTGTTAAATGCACTGGAGAAATCAAAGAACACGATCCTCACAGTGGTTTCTGCTTTGTCCAGATGACAGTGGGTTTTTTTGAAGCAGATGTATGATGGCGTCTTCAACTCCAATTCTACGGCGATAAGCGAGCTGCAGGGGGTCCTGATATGTGCTGGTTTACTTACACAGGTGGGTCAACAGGAGTCTCTCCAACACCTTCATGATGTGGGATGTAAGGACAACAGGTCTATAGTCATTGATGACTGATGGGTGAGTTTTCTTTGGTACCGGAACCAGACAGGATGTCTTCCACAACAGAGGTACCTTCTCTTGGGTCAACCTAAGGTTGAAGAGGTGTTGCAGAATCCCACAGAGCTGCTCTGCACAGGCCTTCAGGATCTTCTTCATCCCTGACCACACATCTCTGATATTGTTCCTCTGCAGTTTACTCTCCAGCTTCTTCCTATACACCTCCTTGCTGTCTCTGATCTTGACTTTGAGCTGCTTTTGTGTACTCCTCAATAACTCCCTGCCTCGCTCCCTAAAGGCTCTTTTTTCTTGTTTAACAGTTGCTTTAGCTCACTGGTGATCCAGGGTTTATTATTAGGGAAGCATCTCACTGTTCTGGTGGGGGTGGTGTTGTCCACACAGAAGTTTATATAGTTGGTCACAAACTCAGTCATGCCATTAATGTCCTCTCCATGTGGCTTGCAAAGAGAAATCCAATCAGTAGCATCAAAACAACCTTGAAGGGCTTCTTCGGCTTCCTGTGACCACTTTGTCATAGTCCTCTTTCATACAGGTAGTCTCTGGACAAAGGGTTTATATTCCGAGCAGAGAAAAACAAGATTGTGATCTGATTTACCCAGAGGAGGTCTTGCTTTGGAAATATATGAATCCTTGACATTTGTGTAAAACAAATCCAAAGCCTTGTTTTCTCTGGTAGAGCAGCTGACAAACTGTTGAAACGTTGGCAGTGTAGCAGAGAGTGAGGCATGATTAAAATCACCAGATATTGCCACAAAAGAATTGGGGTGTTGTGTCTCTATCTCAGCAACAACAGAACTGATGACATCACATGCATTGTTGGCAATAGCTGAGAGTGGAATGTAAACAGCTACCAAAATAACACTGGTGAACTCTCTTGGCAAATAATATGGATGAAAACTTACTGCCAATAGTTCAATGTCTGGACACTTCACAGTAGCATGTCCTGGATGACACCATCTGTTGTTGACAAGCACTGCCAATCCACCTCCTTTCCTTTTCCTACTACTCTTTAAATCTCTGTCTGCCCGTATAGTCAGAAAGCCCTGCAGAGATGTTGGAGTCGGGGATATGATCCTGCAGCCTTATCTCAGTAAAACACATAATACTGCATTCCCGATACTCTTGCTGAGTCCTTGTCAGTGCTTGAAATTCATCCAGTTTGTTAGCTAGCAATCTCATATTGCTCATTATGATTGATGGATTTCTGGCTTTAGATGTCGTATTATTTCTGCTTTTGCAATGTTAATCAGCTGCTCCTTGTTGTAAACCACCCTGTTGCTATGGTTACACATCATAACAAAAGAGCAAAATATAAGAAACTACTGGAAAAAAATCAATCCAGCTGCATAGCATCCAAGACAAGGAATGATTGTCCAATAAAGCTATTTTTTTTTAAAGAAAAGCAGGAATGAAATTTAAAAAAAAAGAAAAAATCTCAATAAGGTTACAGAGCTACTCTAACGTGCTGCCACCCTGAGCAGTGCAGTTCTAGAACATGCATTATATCACCCTATACAGGGTCAAATTTGTTATTACACACCTGCCAGAAAGGTTGCATTTCAGGAAGTGATTCTTCGACCTTTCACTCATGGGTGCAGTTTTATAGTTGTTGAGTATTGCTAACTCTGCTGCTGATTTTCCCTAATTGACCATGTCAGGTCTTCGGTCAGAAAACACATTGTTTCTATCAAGATTAGGTTACATATTTATTAACTAGGTGCCTTTTGAAGGTAATTGGTTGAACATGATTTTTCTTTGGTATATTGGAGTAAAAGGGGCTGAATGCAAATGCACGAATCAAGTTTGGAAACCAAGCTTCACTTCATACCTAAAGTTTGTGCTTGTACCATGAGAAAATGTAGAAAAGTTCGAGGAGACACTTCTGCATCTGTGGGATTTAATGTTCATATTTCTGAAAGGTATCAACTTGAGCTACTGAGTTAGGAGACAATGTTCCCTGAAGCAGACAGTTTGTAATAAACCCAAGAGTTATTCTTTCAGTACTTTCATTTTTCTATGCATTGAACAAATGACACATAATGTATTAATTAGTATGCATTAGAGGTACTGAAAGACAGGGTTTTATGTTGTAGCTATATTTTCCAACCTCCTCTGAGCCATCAGGCCATCTTTTGGCCACCACAATGCATTAAATGGACTGTTATGAAACTGAATGTATTGACGTCCTATAAGTCTTGGCACAAAGGTAAAAAAATGTGTCTCACCTACAAGGTTGGGCTGTTCTATAATGTGCAAAATGCTATAGTAGGAGAGACAGTTTTTTGTTTGCTGTGAAGGTGAGAAAGGATGTGTGATATAACACAAGAAATATTTGTGTTCTTGTTATCTTACACAGCTGTTGTGGGATAGTGAATAGCTTGTAGGCTGCTTGGAGACACAGTGATGTTGTGAGGACACAAGGAGTGAAATAGGAATAAATAACAGCACAAAACTGTCAACGGTGTTTATTCCACCATGTGTCATTCTCCTTTCAACTTTAAAGTTATTGTTATTTTTTCATTTATTTTTTTTTTTCTGCATGAAACTACAGTTGAAGGAGTTTATTGATTGTAAGATTTGAATAATCTGATTGTCTGTGTGAAATCTGCTGCTGCCTCAACATTGCTGGCATGAAAGGGGACTGAATGCTGCATGAAAGGCCACTTCAGAAGGTTTTATTTACCCCATTTGTAGTTGAACAGTGTTGATCTAACCATCATCAGTGCAAATCTTTGGTCTTGTAAAGATACGAGCCAGGAATGTTGCTTCCTCTCAGTAACAACAGTACCTTTAGAATAAAAGCAAAGCCCAGAAATGATGAATGAAAATTGACTGCATGATTTCATATAAATAAAAATGTTACAGGAAGTATGTCTGTATATCAATGACATCACATGAGGCATTAAACATTGGCCTTTGTTGGGCAATCTGAAGCTTTTTATTAACATTTTACGATTTTTTTATCCACCGTGGTTCCGTTAAAGAAATGTGACCATCATGTTTCTCTGTGGACACGGTGATTCTTTTAGGTCTAGCAGACCTGCAGAATCAAGAAATCACTTAAATTGAACTTGTCTGATAAGATGAAGTAGCCTAAAAGTGTCTTGTAAAAGTTACAAAGCCATTTCTCAGGCTATAGAACACATCTGAACCAAAGTGAGAACACCAAAGTGAGGCAACTTTCGTCCTGTAACCAGTGGGTTGCTGGTTTGAACCCCTGCTCTATTTGTCTGAGTCATTGTGTCCTTAGACAAGACATTTCGCCCTTAACCATGTTACCTTCAGTTGTTAAAAAAAGTTGTAAAGATCAAACATAACTTAAAAGACATTTTACTTCACAATTTGATGGCTTGAAATTGGCCTCTGTCTCTTTAAGAAGCGCCTACTCTTTCCGACACTCTGCCTTCACCACATCATCACCACAATGCTCCTCTGGTGTGCCATTTACAACTGCTCTTAGGAGTGTTGGACATAGAAGTAGTTTGTATGATCGGCTCAGCAAACGCACAGTTCCACCAGGTGTTTACTAATTGTCGCTGCTGCTAGTCTGGAGGAGCTGCGTGGGGAAGGCACGGGGGAGGGGTGCTCGGTGAGGTGGAAGCTCGGCTGGAGACTGCAGCTCCAAGGAGGCGCTTTGGGTAAATAGGTGGTGCTTTGGACGAACAAGCGTTTTGGGACACTGAACGGTTGCCACGGGAGATGAAAGGATTTCTTAAACATGCATGAAAGAATCAAAGCAACATTCCAGCCATGTTCGTGATGAGGGAATAACACTATCACATGACAAAAAGCTCAGAAAAGTTGATTTTACATAATAGCTGTCAAACAAACAAAATACACTGCAGTTTGAAGTTGTAAAGGAGGAAAATTATTTTGTATGACACAATCAGTCATTGGAATTCAAAACACAGTAGCATTGTAAAATAGAACAGGGAATATAAAGGTCTTCTTTCAGACAGTATTCTACTTGTGTTTTGCAGTTCAAGTTCAATAAAAAAAGAAATATGTTTTGCACACTCTCAATGGAGGAAAAACAAACCCTCCCTTCAGCACAGGGTTAAAATGCCTTTTCAAAGATTGGATTAAGTCCTGCGTTGTCCTCCTGGATCACCTCGGCTCTGCAGGAGTAGCAGAGAAAGGTTGAGGGGCTGGGAGTTAACTGGCCCACAGTGGATCAATCCTGGGTCAAAGGGACATCAGCCAGCAGGGTGGAGATGTCAACTGGCAGCTATGTGCTCCTTCTTAACTTACTGATTTCTGCTTCAACCCTTTGACTTAGAGGCTTCCACCAGTTCCACTGTAGTCTGTTAGCTTCAACAATCAATGGGCTGTGCTGCAGTCAGTTGGCTCACTCGTCCACCACAGTTCTCTTCTAATAAGAAAAAAACAACTCAAGATCCTCAGATTGCTTCTCAAAGCTATACTATAATACTTCTGAATTCGTCTCAGGGACTGATCATACACCATATCTAATCTAAAGTGATCTCGTAAAGGAGAGTTCATTGCCTTTAAATGGCTGTGAAATCACAGGACACTTCATTTGCGACACATATCTATGGTTGTTTATTTTGTGTACCGTCTCTTATTGCCGGCGCTCCACAACTGTAGCCCTGGAAACCAGATTATGCAAATGACGAGCATTCGCCTGTGAGCCAAAGTTATATCCAAGTGCAAAAATTAGCCTAGTACTGAGGCACAAACAAGATCATGTGGCAAGCGAGAGCAAAGGGGTGGAAATGGGGCTGAGGTTGAAGATGATTATATACACGGACGCTAAATATATCCTTAGGTTATTGACCATAATGGTTTTGTAAGCACTGACTGCCCCTGCTCTGAATTCACTGATGCTGATTTGATTAATAAAGTGGCTCTGTGTCAAAAACACATTTCCCTTCCAGGTTGATTTCACTGAATATTCTCATCAAAGGTCTGGTCTCAGCCTGTTGTATTCTTATTGAATTTGACTTATAACATCACAATGATACACTGAGACATTACAAGTGTTCTGTATGTGTGTTTGTGGTAGTTCTGAGGTAACCCTAACACTTTTGGTTACTTCAGCTCAAGTTTATTTCACTCAAAGTAATAGTAAACATCCCGATTTTTACCAGTGAAGGTTGGACTGCATTTAGGGAGCTTGCAGATTTGCATCCAGAGGACCAACACCACTGGTTATTGTGGGGGCAGTGTGGTGCACTATAGCTCAGCAAAAAGAACAAATAAGAAGATGGCAACAAAAACGGCAGCATGCTTTCATCCGTATTCCACAACCTATTTATTGGCCGCGCAGACCACCTCCATCTACTGTGGTTCTTCTTTTTATCTGTCTTTCTGAGAATTATCTATAATCCAGATGTCCTCAAACTCCATCATGTTTGCTGATGTTTGAAACTTACCGCTGAATGCAAAAGCTAACTCAAAACTCCCCTGTAGTGGTTACATTGCCAAACATTTTATGAGGTTCAAAAAAATTAAGGTACCTTAACTATTCTGAACATAAAACATTTTGATGCTGCCTTTTAGCATATACATGTTAGTTAGCATGGAAGACAAAGCTAACCAGCTTAAGTAGTTCTAAAACTCACAAATATGAATAAATAACCATATGAAGATATCTATCATTTTGAAATTGGTCAGTAGAAGTGGTTTTGTTAAGCTGAAGAATCAAGATAATAAGCTTCAATAAACAAAAACAGCTACTTAGCATATTAAACTCAGCCAGCTATGTAGCATAATAACAAACTACAATACAATATCAGAATATTTATAGTGTTATTAGCTGCATGACAGATGATTCATATACATGTACAACCAATTTAATTCATATCAACTCAGGAAGAACTATAATAGCAAATTTATCTTATTTCAGTCAAATTGTTGTAACAGTTAAGTAAATGTATTTTACATATCTTACCGTCTGCTATAAAAAGATTTGCTTTTTAATCCAGTCATTATTTTAGTCTGCAGTTGTTGTGCTACAGCCGGAGCAGCTTTCCTCACAGAATCAATTGTCCTGTCTATCTTTTTATAGATTAATCGTTTGTTCACTCAATGTGTTGCAAATAGTTATTTTCTTTTCAGAAAGCATATCCAGCGAGGAAACATATAGCATTCCAAATCCTGGACCAGGCTCAGCTAAATGAAATGCAGCTGCCATTTTCCTGCTTTGATGTGTCACAATCTCCACTGGGAAGTGAAGGGGGACCTGGATCATTATTCCAAAGAAAAATGGAAGGAGAGGCATCAATTTTTCAAAGGAAATCAACAGAAAAACTCAGATTCATGCAATTTTTTTTTTATTTTTTATTTTTATTTTTATTTATTTATTTTTTTTTTTTTGTATCTTGAGATGTTTGGGGAGAAGGTGACAACCACCAATACAGCAGTTGCACTGGGCTGAGATGCTGTTATCAGGGGGTTTTAGATTGAATTAGATTAGTCTCCAAGTCAGCTGAACAGCAAACAGAGGAAAGAACCAAAATATGCAAAACCTAAAGTAGATCAAGATTCATTTTCAACACTTGCCTTTGACACATGGTACAAAAGTGAGAATTATGAATATTTGTCATACTGGGAATGTAACATGAAAGGTTATGGCTTCAAAGTAGCTAATTTTGACTTAACCTTTACCAGAATTTTTGAAGGGTGTTCTTGGTACTAGTGACCTTTATTTATTTAGTTAGCTTGACAGGAGGAAGGGCAAAGTGAGAGAAGAGGACATGCAGTAAGTGGCCCAGGGCCGGGAGTCGAACCTGGGAACCAAGGACTGTCACCTCTGTGCTGCACTTCCTGTACCACTGAGCCACCTGGTACCGCTTTGCTTGGCTTTTTAAAAATATATACTTTCAGAAATAAACCTGACTGACTCAAATAAAACTCAGCCAGCTTTTAGGTTTTCTCTGATTTCTCAGATAGGTTGCAGTCTTTCAGTAGAAGATAGATGGAACAACATAAGGGCTGAGATGATATAATTACAGCTTTTGATCAAAGTAAGAGAGTCATTGCAAAGATTTAAAACGTGCCCACTGTTTCAGTTTTCCTTCTCCAAGGACATTATCAAGCCTATGAAGTTGCCGCGAGATGTTGGGAATAATTATCACAGAAAGTGTCAAATGATGTCACTGTAAGAAACACCCCAGAATTTGGAGAATAGGAAAGTTTCAAGCTAATATTTAGTAACTCTTTCAAGTTTTACATCACTACTATATGTAAAGTTAAAGGGCAAAAAAAATTTTACAGCCAAAAAGATCCATTGATAATTTAAAAATGTAACAAAATAAATCAAAATTTGCATTCCCAACCTTTGTCTTTAAACCAGATAAATAATCTGAAAAGCATTTTTTGACAATAATAAAAAAGCTATTGTAGCGACCTGAAAAGTGGATGTCATATATGGATGATGATGATGTGATGATGGCTCACAAAACAAACAAATCATTGATAAATACTTTTAATGCTAATATTTTTAAACAGATGTGTGGCTGCTAATTACCAATTAATTAAAGACATGGAGTGATGCCTTTTGGTGCACATATCACCTATATAGGAAATATGAATGAACTCTGAGGAAGTAAACAAGTTGGATTTATCCTGCTCCACTAAAAACAGTGTCTTTGTTAGATGATCTTTTGCCCAAGGATTATGAAACAACAGCAAACCAGGATTTAGAAGAAGGAGAAGGATTGAATCTAATAAACAGGGACGCTGCATAATTCATGCTACTATGTCAGATAGCCCTAGTACGAAGTAAACAGCAAGACTAAGAGGTTACACCAAGTGTTGTTTGTGAGCATAAAGTTAAGTGAAAGTCAGGTAAGAATTATTAGTAAAAGTAATCATTTCTGTTAGTACTGTTTTTTTTTTTTTTTACGTAAAATGATTGTTTACGGCCACAGATATTGCCTAATCAATAACCAGTCTGGATTAGGTTTAAGCATTTATCTTCAGCTGTGAATAATTTATTCTACTTGTCTGAGTAAAATGATGAAGAGAGTGTTTGACTGCCGCTTCTGTTTGATTGTATATTAGTATTTTAACTTCTCTTGCATTCACAACATATGTAACATCGCCTCTTGATGAATTCTTTGGGCTAAACAACCTGTGTTGTACAGCTTGGAGACTAATTGCAGATGAACTACATGGCTCACTAACATAAAGTAGGCTATCCTGATCATTGGGATGAACATTACAACACATTTCTGTGTAGATTAGAGTAACAGAGCTGGTCAGAAATGGAGCAGAAATGACATCTATCAAAATCCTTCTAAGGTTTTTGTGTTTTGAAATATATTTCTTGTCACAAGCAGTTATTTACCACTATGGCAAACTACAAGCAAACTGGGCTCATAATCTTTTAAATCCCTCCAATGAGTGCCAGTTTGTTGGTTTGTTCTCCAGATTTCTTTCCCTGTGTGTTAATGTTTCTCCTGACTTGCTATTGCTCACTGTAAAAATCATAATATAAACTTTAACATTAATAACTCAAATTCGAACTGCACACTTTGCTATCAATAATCCTTTTGGGTGCCCATTGTGTTATGCTTTGACGCTCAAGTTTGGTGTTGTATATGTGAAGAGGTCAATTGTTCTGAGCTGCCATTTGCTCGCATTGTTGTTTCATGCCCTTTTACATTTTCGTGGTTTTGGTCATGGGAATGAATGAGCTACAAGCCTGAACACAACTGAAAAGGAAAAATGATGATAAACACCATTTAACAATGACATGCAAGGCAAGTGTTTTCAAGTTAGGATGGTTATTGACATTTTTTGTGATTTCATACCAGGAATACTTGGGCATATTTGTCTATGTAAAAATACTTAAATCAAAGATTTATTTGAATTAGGATTTTAATTTTATTTTACATTTAAACTTAAAATATTTTTAAAAGAAGACTGTGAACTGTAACAAAAAGATAAAGAGTAATAGCTAAAAAAAAAAAAAAAAAAAACCATAAACATTGGTAAGAAAAAAGTAAATGGCAGTCCAGTGCTTTAAAATAGGATGTTTGTAACCCACATGAACCCCCTTCCTTTGTGGCTCCATGTCATTAGATTATCTCATAATTCCCTTGGAGTGCATGAGCCTGTAACTCTGGAACATGACCATATGTTGGTATGGACATCTGATGCTGTTTTTTTTCTCCCTGACTGGGATTTGGGAATTGGGAAAGTGTAGTTTAATGGATATAGATTTACTGACGTAAAGAAATCAGTTTTAAGGCACTTCCTCTTATTTTAAACACTGGTGCTGATTGCCACATTTGTCAGTTAGAGTGACAAATGTTGCCGGCAGCAGGTCACATCGTTTGCCACTAATTATTGTTAATTCCTTGAGTAATTTGATGGCAGGCCAAAACATTTGGCTGTTGTCGGCTCTATGTGCTTTCTGCAAGCTGCCGTCTGGCTGTGCTCAGCCAAAGATCTTCTGTGAGGGAAGAACATTCACTTTTTGCAATGCCATTATGCTTGATTGAGTCACATTAGTTTCAGATATTTTTAGGATTCATGTCAGTAATTTATGTTAATGAGCATTATATTTACTGTACATCTGTTCACACATTAAGAAAAAGCCTGATGAAGCAGAGGTAACCTACCTACCTGGGTTGTGACACTGAGCTATACATACTATTTTAGCATTTAGTCTAGTTGTCGGTCAAAGCATGGCTTGGGACTGATTTTTTAAAGATTTCTAGGGGGCGCTGTGGAGGGATTAAGCCACACCCACCAAATATTGGACTGCATTTCTGTTAGGGGGTGGATTAGGATCAATCAGTGAGTTTGCTGCAGCTTGGCTGAAAAATGTTGAATTTACAGCCAAATGTATTGCAATTGCATGACGTTTGACTTCGCCACGCTGCCAACGCCACGCCCTCCACCAAAAACTGTTGCCATTTTAAAGCAAGTGAGACCAACTTGTTATCTGTCTTCTGACACAAGATCATCTTGATTAGATCAAGGGGGTCAGAGATGGAGCTTTCCAAGAAAAAAAGTGACTTCCTGTTCTGAGGGACGTGGCTTTGATGATGTCAGCATATGACCGCTAAGAATCATTGGGCATCCCACATGGATGACTCATATGAGGTTTGATGCCAATTGACCTTTTTATGTGAAAGTTATAGCAGTTTGAATTTCATAATCTACCTATGTACCAAGTTTCAGCTCTCTAGGATTTACAAATTGGTCTATCTCACGTGAGTCTTTTGGCCACGCCCACTTTTGATTCCATTAAAATACTAAAATTTCAGTTGGGGAACAATTTTGGTTGAAGTTTCGTGAGTTTTCATATATGTTTAGGCCTCCAAATTAGCGTTTCTTGTGTGTCGAGAATCATAATAAGAAACACTACAATTACAATAGGCCTTCGCAGTGCTTAGCTGCTCGAGCCTAAAAATGAGCATCAGAAAGACTTTAACATGGATAAAAATGTTTCGCAATTGTTTCACATAATCCTAGACAAGCCCCCAATATTTTTGGGACAACACCACATGGTGCTGCACAGATATCTTGGGTCAAAGTTGCATTCCACAGATAAATAAGAAATAAATAAAACATCAAAAGACATTTTATTCATGATCACATCTAAATAAGGGGCAAACAAATCAAAAAGAAACTATATTCATAGAAAGTTTCTATATTTATATATAAACAGTTAAAATACATGAGATGAGTAAACATGACTCAAAACCTTCATTTTGATTGAGCTCAAAAAATTTCCTTACCATCCATGACTCACCATATAAAACACAGGAGAGTCTCAACTCTTATACTGCAATTTCCACAATTTGATTCTGAATATCTCTTTCATCCATCTACATGACTGATGTCCTGATTGATGTTGCTCGTGATAATTACAGTTTACATCAGTTTATCTGAACATCATTTCTAACAACAACATTTGGTCTGACAAATCAGGAAATGTTAATATATTTAGTTTTGGTGAATAAAACCCTCGTGAGCAATGATAGCCTTCATGATTGAACAAAAACAGGATGGGACAGCAACCAAGCAACCTCTAAAATCAACAAAACTACAAACAAGATGACAAAGTAGCTCCATATAACGAGCATAGATAACTATGAGCAGGGAAGGAATGACGCAGCAGTGAAAGAAAAGGAATTTAAACTGACCGCGTTGTGCTCTGATGTGCTTTTGTGCAGCCAATAGACACACAATGGGTGTGGCCAAGCCCAAATTTAGAAAAAATTATATTATCTAACAAATAATAACAAAATTATTATGCGCTTGTGTTACACCCCTGAAAATAGGGGAGAAAGAAACACGAGAGTTATTTTCACTTGCTTCTCTCGTGCAGCAGTTTAATGGAATGCAGACATAAACATAATAATACAAGCTGTTCAATGTCACAAAGTGGAGGAAAGAGCTAATTAATAAAGCAAGATAATAATAAACTTCCAAATATCTGTGTTTCACATGTTTCTGCATACTAAAATGATAACAGTTTTCTAGCTGTTGTCGTTAGCTTAATGGCCATTATCTAGTACACAACTGCCGCACAAAAACATCATTTCTAACTACTCATAAAATTAAAAGAACACTTCACAAAAATAATAAAGGATTATGTATAAGAACCGATTAATAAACCAAAATAAGAAAATAGAGTCAAATATCTGTGCTCTAACATATTCCCGCAAACAGAAACAACAATAAACAAGTTTTTAACGTCTGCCGTTAGTTTAACTGCCATTATCGAGTACACGACTGACTCACACAAATGCTGTCAAATTACTCATAAAACTGTAAAATATTTCTGAAGTTTACAAAAACAAGGAGAAATTACTTATAAAATGTTTTAGCAATGCACAGACTACAAGTATATCGTGTTTTGATCAGCATTACCTGAAAACAGGGGAGAAAGAATCACGAGAGTGATTATCAGTTGCTTCGCTCATACAGCAGTTCAATGGAATGAGAGGAGAGCGTAAAAGCCCCTTGTGGTCAATGAGGCACTTCCAGTTAATCGCAGAAAAGGCTAACTCGCTGATTACTGTTGTATGGCTTGCAATTTCCTGAAGTAAAATAAGGAATGCAACATGAAAAATAAGTTTTTAACAATTTTCTTACTGCATTTACATTGTTTATTGGCTTATTTGAAATAATATGAATTAATATTTATTCTAAACCTTTTTAATGTATTAAATCACAGAACTTCACTGGAGATGTAGTAATAGTTTTTCAACCTATCACACCTGGACAAAGATAACTTCGTCAAAAACACATTGCATTTTGCGTCAGATGCCTCATCCCTACCCTACCATATGGAAAGTGTTGCAGAGGGAGAAAACCTTCTGTAGTGAGATGTATGCTGGGGTGTGATTTATTTTAATTCGTATTCACAGAAAGACAAAACAATTGGTATGTGCAGCACTCCTTCATTTCCAATGTTGAGTCCTTTTATTGTTCAAATATACAATACAAAACCATATTACACAGACAAACATCCTGCAAGCATATTTACAGTCTGTCCTAACTGTTTAACTGGTGTCAAAATCTTATTCCTTGGTTGAAAATGCATAAAAGATGCGTTGTGATTCAAGTACCGCTAAAGGTTATGATAGTACCATGAGTGGCTTTGAAAATAGAAATTGCCTGTAGATGTTTCCATTGTTGTGTGTTGAATGAAAATGGAAGAGGTTTTCCACGCGTTATCAGGCAAAATAAGGAAGAGCTCAGTAAATATTAGCTCAAACTGTGCCTCTCTACCATAGCACATTAGAGGGATTACAATATGCTCATAACTTCACAGGTGGATATGATTTACTTTCGCATGGCTCGCATTATTCTGAGACTGCTGTTTTCCCCGTTAGGGAGATGAATTCATCCGCTGATGATTTACATAAACACCTGTCAGTGCTTTGTCTCCCACTGACACCTAATGAATTTCAAGCGTTACTTGTTCCTTGAGGTTCGTTTCCCCCCGCAGTCCAAAGGTGCCCTCTGCTAAATCCTGAAATGTAGATTTTTATGTCTCACATTTTTCTTGAAATTGTATCCATCAGTCATCTCTTCTCTGGATTTTTGCCACACAACAATTGAGCTTGAAATATGTTTCTTGATATCGCAATGGTGCTCTTTTCAAAAGTTCAAATTTATCATTCAATGCCTTTTATTACGATTTAAAGAGGCACGACAGATACATTTTTCCCCCCTGAAATAACTGCATCTATCTCTTCGCGACTCCACCTCTGTTGACATTGAATCTGAATAACCACAGATTAAGAAGTAGGAATTTATGGTGCGCTCATGGCATAAAACAAAACATATTAAAGGAGAGAGCGTTGGGGGAGACCAAGGATTCTGAGGGCCTGACTGTGATGAGTTGGCTGCTGCCTCTCATAGTTTGTTATAAATACTGCCTGAGACTGACTGCTATGGGAGCCATGCATCACCTGGGCAGATAGACCAGTGAAGTGATGATGCGTGTGTCCTTGGCGTGGGCCTGGGAGGAGGGCGGGTGAGTAGGACTCGTGGCTTTTATCTCTGGCAAACATCAGCGGAGAATAGCCTTCGTAAGGTCATCCTTGAAGGTGAAACTTCAGTGGAATGTTTCGCCATCATAATTCGTTTAGAAGACATGCTCCAAATAGAAAGCAGAGGCATTTGTACAATTTATGAAACAAAATTTCATCGTTAATAAAATTTGCTGGGAGTGGATTTGAAAGCATGGCTTTAGATTTCTGCTGAATGAACGGTGGACTCTGTTTCACTGAGGGAAGATGAAGGTTAACTTGGTTGGACAACAGTGAGGCAAACGAGCTTCATTCAGATTCATTTAATTGTTGCTTCATATTATTATTTTGTTTTTGTAACAGCTATTTCAAGTATGATGGAATGAAGACAAAAGTTGATTAGGTTTTTGTTCAGGTCCGTTACTCGTGCACCTAATTTGGATCCCAAGGTAATGTCTTTTGGTTAAAGTAAAGGCAATTCTTTGAGGATAAGCTTGAATATGAAGGTTTTCTTGCATATTTTTCCCTTTATATTGCCATGCATCTCTTCAAGGGCTATCTGTTTTATTAGAGGTTGAAAATAATTTTACAGTAAAATATGGGCAACAATATGATGTTTCTGAACGGTGTGATAACTGAATATACATGTGAAGGGATAAGCTTTGGTTTTACATTTTGTTGTAAATAAAACCACATCTGTTATCATAAAATCTGGGACTTTTATATTAATTCCTTCAAATATGTAAATAAAATAAAAATAAATGTAAAAATGTAAATAAAAAAATAAATTTCCTAATCTGATTCTTTTAAATATAGTTTAGCAAGTGTGCTATGCTTTAGCTAACATGCTATGCTTTAGGTGACAAGCATAGGGGATAAAGGATAAAGCAACTTGACAAAAACATTAGATAACTGAATTTGTTTTATACTGGTAAAGAGTAAGATATTAAAAATGGAAAAACACTGTTGAAACTGAATCTCCTGTTGTTTCCATGACAAGGAAACAGCAGGAGCTAGCTGCAACAAAGAGTGAACCAAAAGGAACTCATGGGATTGGTTATAAATGTGGGTCATGCACGACCGTCTTCTGCATTAGCGCAAAACAGAACTCACCACTTCCTTCCTGTCTGGAGCCCTTAGCTTGATAGTGGGAAAAAGTAGTGTGATGCCGATGTAGTGATAGCAGCTGATTCAAATGCTGTTGTTTTATTCAAGATGGCTTTCACAAGCTGCCAAAAATCAAACCGAGCCAACTTTATTTATAAACACTTTAAAAACAGCACAACTGTTTTTAAAGTGTTGAACAGATATCATATATAAGAGTTAAAACCCAAATACAATACAATACATAAAAGATGTTATAAAGCCACTTGAATAAATAAAACAAGCTTTCTCATGCTGGGTCAAAAGCACATGAAAAAAGATGAGTTTTCAGAGCAGATTTAAAAATACACAGAGAGGAGGCTTGTCTGATGTGCTCTGGCAGTGAATTTCAAAGCCTTGGATCTGCCACAGAAAAGGCTCTGAGTTTCCACCACCTCCTCGGCACGTCTTGAAGAAGCGGGTCCGCTGACCTGAGTAAACGGGACGGGCAGTGTAATTGCGAAAGCTCAGAGACGTAAGGCGGGGCAGGACTAAAAACAAACAAAAGGATCTTGAAATGACCTGGCAGCATTTTGAATACGCAAGGCTACATCAAAAATTTCTGCCATCAGATTAGATTAAGGGGTTTACACTGTACGCCTTGTCCTACAACTACGAAGGTTTGTTGGAGGATGGTGATTACTTTCTTGATATGGCTCACATGTGATTATGAAGACACTTGTTTTTCTTTTTTTGGTTGCTTTATTTTTACTCGTATCACAACAAAGACAGTTACCAAGATGTTAAATAGTATACATACATAATGAGGAATCTGAGCTCATCATGTGATGCTGGAAATCGCTCCAGCTTCGGTTAGTTCTCCTCCACTCTCTTTCTCAGCTCTATTGTCAGCTGCTGAGATTCTATGATTTCACGTGCTGCATTCAAGGCCACTGGTTCAAGTCTGACATTATAATTGTGGCAGTGACGCAGCACTTCAGCATCCATGTTCTCCTGTAAGACTCCTTCATCCAGTTGTTTTGTCCTCTCCCAGAGACTTGGTCTATCTGCTGGCAGCGAGTATTTATACTAGGTGAAAAGTACCAGTAATCTTTTGGCTGCCGTCGCCCCCCTGGAATGATATCTGTGTACACAAAATGTCTACTCCCAAGGGAAGTGATCTGCTTATCAGATTTTCACGTCTCAAATTGTGTATTCATATTTTTCCTAACGTGTCATCCTTTGGAAAGTGCTACAAACATTTTGCGGGAGTTGAATTTCCCTGCCAAAGAGGATTGAGGTATAAGGCAGAAACCACCGCTGGGATCATCACACATGGATTATTTTATTGCTCAAGATGAACTGTTGTTAAAATATTTGCTGTTATTTTTGTTATTCCTAAGTGCTAAATGGTAGACCATAGCATTAGCACTGAGCACAGCGGTTGTCTATTGTGACATTCTCTGGTTTCATTAGGTGACATTTAACATAAAACCTGTTGTTTATTACCAAAAGCAGGATTTATGGGAGGGTTAAACTGAAAAACTGCTGATGTCTGCTGTTCTGTTTGGATGGAGAGTCTGTATTATTAGTTGTTTCTTTTAATTTTGTGTGTTTATTAGTCGATATAAATGGTTATTGTCATGTGTTCACTTGCAGAAGGACAAATTTTCTGTACATGCTAGCATAAGCATATTAGCAGAGCTAGCAACAGCAGGAAGTTAGAATGTGATTTAAACAGTGCCATCAAAATTCTGGGTACTTTTTGGCAGATAATTTTTTTTTTACTGTTACTGTTTTCATTGTTTAGTATTCGTAGAGATGTTGATTTAATATTAAATACTAGTACTAATCATCAATCAAAGAATGCTCAAAAGATATGCATACACAGATTCTGTAGTCATGTAGTCATAAATTGTTTAGTTATCTGCCCCAATACTACTATAAAATAAAGTAACACTTGCTTTAAAAAATATTGTGAACTTCTTGTAAATTCATTCAAATTTGGATATTTGGCAAACAAAAATTCTAAACATTGGTGTTGGATTGATACAGATTTTCTATTATTATTAACAGAAATTAGTCTATTAGACTATTATTAGTATTTCTCCTCTTAATTTGCTTCATAATCAAAATTTGTGGAAAATTCAACCTCAAGTGATGTGCCAAATTTTAATAAATATATCATTTATCATTTATACATTCTATTATCATATTTTTTAGTGTTTCAATGTGTAGCATTCAGACAGGCTTAAGGGAGAAAAAAACAGTATACAATATAACTGCCATGTTGGATGTTTTTCTTGGTGAAAAATGAAAATTTCTCATATTTTCAGAGAGAAAGTCATTTATATCAAATGAAGTTGCAAAGCGATTTAAGCAGCCATTTGATGGTTTGGCTGCCAAAGTAGTTAGCGGATGTGTGTGGAGTTTTCAGATGGCTTCAATCTGTGCAGTTTAATCAATCCACATCCTGCTCATGCGATGTTTAAACCAAGGAAAAACAAAATTTGGTCTCAACATTGTGCATGCAATATGCACAAGCAGCCAATTCTGACAAACTGTTAAGCAGGACAAAAATAAAAGGAAAATAATTAGCAAAAACATACTTCAGTGCAGCTCTAACTAAAGAGACATAGTAGAGTTGAATTATTGGGGCAAAAGGAAGGTGATATCATTTGGCACAGACTGCATGTTTGCTTAGCGGTGTATTTGAGAAGCTCAGAAGACAACAGATGGCCAAACAATAACCAGAAGCAAAATGTGCAGTCCTGAGAGGGATGGGATGAAAGTTGTTGGGAGGACTTGGCATTCAGTTGCTCCCCTTCACCAGCGCCTGGCCCCTTTTTGATGTGTTCCTCCCCGTGGCTGTGGTCATTCTCAACCAATAAATCACCGTGACAATAAATGCTGTGACATCTGCCACGCAGCATCTGATGGCTGACAAAAGTCATCTGTACCCTGGATCTTTGAGGGGGGAAGACAAAAATAATGCACTGCAGTGAGCCAATGACATGAGCCGCCTCGTGTGCCACGGCTCGTATTGGCAGATCGGTTTGTAAATTAGAACAAACTGAACTGCCGTGTCCATTCTCAATTAGCAATGTCACAACTGTTCAGGTCTGACCTTGACAGTGAGGCTGGTAACCAATACAACACACATCTCTTCATAATCTCTTTTATTTTCAATGTGTACAACATATATTGAACGTATTTAAAAATTGAATCTTATATGTGTATAATTTATTTTGGGCAGCTGGGGAGTTAAAGGAAACTGGTTCAGTTTCAGTTGGGCAACCTTTAGGTATCTGGCCTCTTGCTTTTTTACCAACAACCACACTGAGAAACAACGATTCGATGAGACTCTTGGGCACAGAAGGAACAGATGGGGCTCGAGGAAACACCTGGACGTAGGGTTACACATTTCAAAGCCACCATGTGCAAAGGCAGACTGTCGCACACGAATAAGACAGACTGCAAGAAAATGAACCATCACACGGTTATGATTCAGTCTTAGCCTAAAGGCACAGGTAATTATTTTCTTGTCTCCGTCCACTATGATCATTTGATTTGGACTCATTTTAAAATCTCATTGATGTCTTATGGCAGATATATTGGCGATTAAGTACATAGAAAACAACGACCACTGAAAGCAACATAAACACAGACAGCAAAATTCATAGGCAAAACCCACAGGAGACCTTAAAAACATCAGATACAAGGGGAAACAGTTTAAATGTTATTGTTATAACAATATTGATAAATAAATTCACACATGTACAATTTTAAAAACCAGATAATTTATTTGTTAATAATTATTTTTTGTTTTGTTTTGTTTAAAATAAGTTTATTTTTCCTTAACACACAGTTAAACTGGGCAGAGCTGTTAGGCTGGGACAGGTTAAAGTTAAGCCTCATAATAAGTATACAATTTCTTGCTCCAGTGATAATTTTCACATTAATGAGAGGACCACTCCTTCTGCCCCCCACTCCCTCCCACCCATAAGTTAAAATGAGAAAACAGGAAAACAGGATGGGATTGGCATCTCCTCATTGATCATACAAGCAATGTTCAAGGCACAACTTATCTGCTTTATTTTGTTTTAATCCTTTATGTTTGTGTCCCCACCACTGCCTTTCTTATCTCACCCTGGGTAACTGCACAAATAGCCCATATCAGAAACCACCACTAGATTTCTCTTTCCTATGTTTACTTTTTGGATGCAGTTTCATATACAACCAAGCAAGAGAAAGTTTTTTTTTGTTTTTTTTTTTTGTTTTTTTTTTTTTTGTTTTGACTGAAGAATGACTAAAAAAAGTTTTGGCTCTGCAACCAAGCTACATATGCTAACAGGTTAATAGGCAAATGTGGAAAAAAAATTTAGCTCTACTTCATAAAATGAGTCTCCCTGTGTAATTTTTTTAAAGACAAAACAATGAGATTCAGTTCCTAATAACTGTCTCACCTGGAGGATCCCCTCAACTCTAACTGAGCAAGAGTAACAACACTGTTAGTCATGAATGGTTTAAAACTAATCCTTTGTTTACTTATCAACATTTGTACCTTAGATAAAAAAAAATTGAATGTTTATACTGGCAACTAAACAGACCAAAATAAGAAAATAATTTGCTTTTGTTTTTTGGGTGTCCTGCCTTAGCTGAGAGATTGCAACCCTACAGACTCTAAACCCACTGGTGGGAGAACATTCCTGACCAAGGAGCCACACCGATCAATAAAAACAACTAAGTGGGCTCTAAGGCTTAGGTTACTCCCCAAGGAATCAGGAACACGATATTCCTCCACCAAATTATCTGGGAAAGATGAGAATCACTTCTTGCCTTTCCTTTCATTCAATTATATATATATCTTCTGTATTTTCACATTTTTGTTAAATTACTATTAACTACCAGAATCAAGCCACTTTTCATCACTGATGTCTAAATGTAGCATTATATATTACTTATATATGGTGGGATATGATGATGTAATGAAGTACAAGTATTTCATTATCATACTTAAGTACATTTTTCATGTATCTGTATTTAAGTAGATTTAATGGTGGGTACTTTCGACTTTTACTCCACTACATCTTACATTGAGTATCTGTACTTTCTACTCCACTACATTTCTATAACGTGTTGCGTTATACGTCACATTCAGATCACATCAGGTGTCGCATTAGCCGAATATTTTCCATCAATTAGATTACACACACCTGACAACCTGGTGCTGACGCGCAGACAGTTTCAACTTTACGTACATAGAACATCGCGGAGGTCACTATATCAATCAATATAAGAAAACTTTCTGTCATAGTATCACCTCTGATCTGGACACTGTCTGAGAGCTGACAGTGGCACGTTGAAGAGTTATAGACAAGAGGCTTTGGAGCACATCTAGCGCAGCAGACACTACGGCGGGATTATTCTCCCGCTAAGGGGAGTATTTGCGGGGTCAGGTAATGTTCAGAGAGTCTTGCTGACTTCTGATCACTTCAGCTGGTGAAATGTTACCTTTAAAAACTTTGATATATAGATCTATCTATCTATCTATCTATCTATCTAGATAGATAGATAGATAGATAGATAGATAGATAGATAGATAGATAGATAGATAGATAGATAGATAGATAGATAGATAGATAGATAGATGTAAAATAACCCATTGTCAGGTGCACTTTGTTGGTCTTCCATTTTACTAAAACAAACTGATCGGATAACATTCGCCAGCATTCATTGCGCTGGAGATATCACTGATAAACCCCCCCCCCCCCAAAATAAAACCCGGAGAGGGACAGATAAGAGTTGTCTTTGGAGCTTAGCCTCCAACAGAGACACACACGTGAACTGTTCCCTTCCTGTTCTGTTGGATAGAGAAAGGACTTTTAAAACCTTCGACGTGTAACCTGGAGAACTTTTAAAGAACGTCGTCCATGCATCCAGCTTTTGTATAGTTCGTCCATATATGGCCAAAGTCGAGACCCAGGAGACCTCTACTGTGTCCAACACACTGCAGAAGCCCTTTGAAAGCGGCCTCTGCCTAAGTCGACCTGAGGTTCTTCCCAAAGAGCCATCCAACTGATTCAGCTATTGAATCTTCTCTTGGACCGGTCCCCTGACATCGTCTCAAATCTGATTGAGCCAGATCAACTCACAACAGGGTCAGAGTTTCGTTTGTGTCTGGGCTGGAATAAAGTGGTTAAATAAGACAATTTAGTCATCTTTCTTTTAGATGTTTGTTCAATGCCTCTTGCTGAAGAGTTGCTGGTTGTATGATGTGATTGTTATTATTGTCTTTGGCACTCTTGATACTGTAATGCTGAACCCTCTCTCCCTCTTTCCCTCTCTTTATTCTGTTTTTTCTTTTCTTACCGTCACGCACATTCATTTCATCATCAAACACAAAGCCCCAAAGCCACAATCCTTTGTCTAGTCTAAACCTAGGCCTGAGCACATGTTCGAGTTTTATGACTCTTTGTTCCAAAGTGGCGGGCTCATCTGGACCTGGACAGAGTCCCTACTCCTGACATTAGCCCTCAACCCCCTGTTTCCTCCACCTTATCCCTCTCACTGCATGGGAGCACGTTAATTTGTGATACTGTGTTCTAGTTGCATAGTGGTTCATGTTAATCTTTCTGTTTTGTCTTGTTTTAATTAGTTAATTAGTTTTGAAGTTATTTTTTCAGTATTCCATTTCATTTTATCATAATTTATTCATTAATTTCATTCGATCCTTCATTTACCATTCAGTTTAAATATTCCTTTTGTCTTTTCCATCAGTAGCTAGATTGCATGTCGGTAGTTAGAGAAACAGGTTATTGACAGAATATTTCAGCTGTAAAGTTGGGTTATTTCGTTAATAAATTCTCAGACTTAATTGGAAAGTGATCATTCCTTGTTTTGTGCAGAGTTTCTTCTCTTTGGTATGAATTCCATTTTTCATGAGACACTGACAAGTTTGACTTATGATTCCAGAGATACTGGAATTAGTGTCCCGATTCAACTAAAAAAACTTCAACTTTATTCATAATTTCATTAATAATAAAGTTTTAACCATAATTATTAGAGCTTACATAAGCCAAACATTGATGAAAATTTTGATTCCCAAAAACTTTAAGAAATTAGAAGTTGATTTATTGTAGTAATTCAAGTAAAAGAAGTATATTTCTTTTACTTTAATAAATGATATCCATAATGGTATTATGGATATCATTTATTGGTTTATTTTACATAGTCACATGTTTCGAGTATTTATTTCCGTTCATTACAGCTAACACAAATTGCATTTACAAAGGCCCCATTGAAAAAAGGATTCATAACACTGAAAAGTGAAGCTACTAGAAACATTGTTGTTGTACTGTAGAGTATATGACTTCAATACTTGGTTTGGTATTGTTTTTACAGTTGTTACTGTATCAGTGTGGTGTGGAACAGAGGCAATCAGTTTGTGATGTTGTGGAGATATTTTCACCACAGTCCTCTCAAAGCTGTGGTTTTCTCTGTTGATTCTGCAAGTTTTTTTTTTAACAAAACTTTTTCCTTCCAGTAAACTTCCCATTTATATGCTCGGATTCAGGACCATTTTCCTTTGGAATGACCTTTTTTGACTAACCTTCCCTGTGAAGGGTGCCAGTGACTGCTGGACAGCAATCTTTCCTATGATTGTGTAGGCCATAACATCTGTAATAATAATATCTGTAATGCTGTATTTGTTTTTTGAATTGAATTTTTGAAAGTAAACTTTATTCATATTAACTGAGATCCACCTGGAAATGAGATGGAATTACCAATAAATACAGTAATATTCTATTTATTTGACAGCATCAGTGTTCCAACAACATGAAGCATATGATAGAAAAAAGGGAGTTTTAAAATCCCCATAGCTGTGCTGTCCCTGACATCTGATATTTCTGTCTGCATCTTCAGAGTCAAAAGTGAACAGAGTCTGTTTTCTGACTTCTGAGAGTTCTCAACTCAAATAAACAAAGCATTCATTTACATTTATTAATATTAAGCAAAAAAAAAAAAAAAAAAAAACAACTGTTGGCTTCTTCACAAGGCTAGCAGTGCTGGGTAGGTGTTCATCGTGTAGACGGTGATACAGAAGTTCATTGTTAAGAGGTTACCTCTTGATGTTGCCACATGTCTTTTAAATGTATATTTATGAGGACCCCTGGCACTTGAAGGCAAGCCAGCCCATGCGCCGAGCACATAATTCCCCTGTAATTAATGTATTTATTCAACAGCATGTTCAAGCATCGGCGTGCCCTCTCTTTTCAAACTGCCCTTTTGAAGAAGCCGTTGTGCTCTTTATAGCTAACGCGTGCGTTGTTTTTGTTTCTTTTCTTGCAGATAACAACAGTGCCGATTTCCATTTTGCAAGGACGGAGAAGAATGTGTGATTTAAGGTACACATAAATAGAAACTTAATTTAGGAGCCAAAAATAAACGTGTGCAAAAGAAGAGAGGAAGGGAACCAGCTTTTCTGGTGGGGATCAGAAATAGAGCATGAAGCTTAGGAAGCAGCAATGCCACAGGCTCAGACAATTATCTTTCAATTCCCGTGGCCAAACAGTGTTATTGTTGCTGTATTTGTGTTGAAAAAATGTCTGTGAAATTGTTAGCAATTGACTGGAGGATTCGTTGCATCAGTGCAGCCCATGTATTGTTAACAACACAGGGGTGGGGCAGCTTGAACTCTGCTGAAGATTTGCTTGCTGAGATGTGGAAAACCAGGCCTCACCTGTCGGACATTGAGGACATCAGAAAACTGCTCCCGCGGTCAGTCTTGCAGCAATTATCACCCTGTTTACTGTTTCATAACCTCACAGTGTTTGCTGACAGCTCCAAAGGTAAAGTGAAATGGGGACAATTTAAAAAAAAAAAAAAAAAACCAAGCATTTCTGCAGATGCATGCTTCTCCTGACACCTGGGGTAACGTTCAGTGTAATTTATTTCAGTTGGAGGTTTTTCTTTCATGTCTCTGTGACATTTTTATTTAGCAGGCAGAGCTGGACTCTTAACCTGATGCATAAGAAAAACAAGGTTTCTAACCTGGAGAAAACATGCCACAATATATTTTCTGAGCAGCTCTTTTGGCTTCCTGGTCATATTCTGAATGTGACGAAGAGGCTGAGCTACATCCACATATCCAGTGTGGAATTAAAACCTAAAGGCGATACTGGACATCTTCTGTGTTCATTTAACCTCAATCTGTGCAAGAATGAAAAGTATTCCAACCAACCCTGACTTCTCTGGAATTAATGCAAGCACAAAAAAAAAAATTCCCTTGATTCCAGGAAGTAGAAAAAAATCCCAGTCTAATATCAGAGCCGCTCATCTGTGTGTTCACGTGTGTGCTGAACTGTAAAGCAGGGCTGTCCCATGGCGACGGGTAGATTGATTAGCGATGAGGTCATAATTGCTGACTGAATCACCTCCATAGTTAATCAATCTCTGGCTGAAGGATAAATACGCTGGGTGAGAAAGGACAATACTTCATGAGGTGATGCACGGTTGATAAAGGACATATTCATTCATCACGGGGTTCCTTTGCTTGATGGATATGCAAGCATTGATGGTGGACTCCATCCATCAATCAGATGGAGAAGGGAGGTCAGCTTTGAAGATCAAAGTCAAGCACCCAACTAGGCCGTACTGCACATCTAATGTGGTACAGTAAAAGACCTAATGGGTTTTCAACGGGATGCGAGGATGAAATTACCTGCTATATTCCTCCTTGAAGTATCCATTTGGTCTCATAATCTGCAGGTTAACTAGACGTGGGAATAGATTAGCTCTCGCTTTGTTGCTTCTTCCCTCTGTGTACCTTTAAGCTTAAATGGTTTAGGTGCTCTGGTAATCAGTGTAGAAAATGTTTTATATTAAATTAGATATAAACTGTTTCATACAGCACATTTTTTTGGCACTTTGGTTTTCTTTGGAGCTCAACGCTTATATGCATCATCCAAACGGACTGTTTCTGACATTCCTTTTGCTGGGCTCACAATAAAATACACTGAACCTCTTGAATTATGAATCTCTGAGCAACACTTTGATGTCAGCTCCTTTTGAACCAAATTCAATAACCATAATAAAGATGAAGGGAACAGAAGCAATTTTTCCACTGTGCCTCTTGCCGTCCAATGCACTGTGCTGCCTATCACACATATACTGCCCCTCTTCCCCCGCGGAGACTTACTGAAATGCCAAAAAGCAAATATTATTTCTAGTAGATGACAAGCTTTTCTTGAAGTCACAATAGAAGCTCTGGATTCAGAAGGTGTACATTAGCCTAGTCAAGTAGCCTTTTTGGATACACCTAATGCCTAAAAAATAGAAACATACTACTACTCCTGTTCTTTTCATTTGCGTCACTTCTATTAAAATCTAAGTTGCTGAACGGGTTTTCCATGCAGGCATGGCATTTACCAGCTGCAAATACACTTCTTGATGCTTTGGACATACTAGCTAGAGGTATAGTATATACAATATACAGTATATAATACAGCTGGGGATAGAAATATGAAATTTGTAATGCAAAAATGTGTAGCTTTTATTTTAAATGCACATGTAAAAAAATCCATGCTAACCATGTTCCCATCAACGGTTTTTATGCACATTTTGAAATATCGCATTAGAAAAGGTTGATGGAATCGGCAAAATTCGAAGTAACTTCCTCAATTTCAAAAACAGTTTTTACGCTGGCTTGACGTGGTTTTTGGCTTTTCTTAAAAAAGAGTTGATGCGTTAAAGGGGAGAGGGAAATACATTTGCCAAATAAGCTATGTTGTAGCAAACTTTTACCTAAGAACGTCATTAGAATTGCAATTCTTTCTCTTTGTCTCCGAAGAGCATGTAACATTGGCAGTACTAGTTAACATGACAGAACAATTACAATTGGTCCGATAGCAACACATTCCTGAAAACCTCTTTCCATTTTTCTAAAATGTATGGCCTATGCAAGTTTGCAACCTCCACTTCCTGTTCATTACAGCCATGCATAGCATCAACATCTGACGAAATTGCACTTTGGGTAGCCTGGTTGATTCATTCCAAACTAGTAGATGGAAACGTGCCTAATTCGCATTTTCTTCTTGTTTTTCTTTTTTGTGACATTTTAAAAGTTCGCTCAAAATTCTCATGACAAATGGATGGAAACATAGGTACTGTGTGTATTTGGGTCAATGATGTCAAACCAGGCCGCAAGCATTATTTAGTAAGCAGAAGTTGACTACGCAGCATGGTTTAAGATGACTGGTGGCATGGCAAACGTCAATCTTAAAGCATTTTTAACAGCTTAGGTGAAAAAAGAATATAGTATGAATCAGACATCAATAATTCTAGTTGCGATAAGTTTAATCTTAGTTTGAGTTTGATTCTGATGGTCCCCAAGTCATGATGGATATTACTGAGGACCCAAAAGCTGAAATGTTAACTTGATGTCATTATTTAATTTTCATTTGATTTTACCAAATTCTGATTTTATTGTCTTAACTATAAAATCAGATATGCCAAAGACATATTGTGTTTTTGGCTTCTGTGATTTTCCCAGCTGTATAGTTAAAGGTGTTTCCTCTTGAACTGTAATTTACATGTCCATTATTTAAATTTGAAGCCAAATTTTTGTAAAAATAATTCTGGTGCTAAGTTAGTGTTTTAAGTCAGAGGATTCTTAGATTCACTGTAATACTGACCGCTACAGGAGAGCCTTTCTGTTGACAGCCATCAGGGTCTACGACTTGTTGAAGAAACTTAGATAATATGAGTTACAACATTTAATTTTTTTCTTTTGCAATTAATAGTTTTTTTCAGTTTTTGTGAAATGAATTAATTTGAATTGAACTGAACTGAATTAAAACCGTATCCCCTTAACCAGAAGCTGTCTTTCAACATGTTGAAATACATTGTTGTTAGCATGCTAAGCTAGCATTAGCGTATCGTTTTACCTCAGGCTAGAGTATTTTGGATCAGTTAGGTTTACCACCCTTTTATGCTACTTTTACTCATATAAACGAACTCTAGGGAGCTACACAATGAAGTGAAAATAATAGAAATTTCTAACACCACCACAACATGCCTAACTTAAATAAAGCTGAAAGTAAATTTAAACTCTGTTAATACATGAGCTATTTCATACGATGAATTTTTGTTTGTCAGTATAACTGTTTAAAAACTACAGATGAGATTTTAAACTGACTCCCAACATGTACTGAATAAGTGGACAACTAAAAGATTTCCTTTTTGCTATTGAGCCAGAAGTTAATTCACTTTGACAAGGGAGCTGTGCTAATGCTGCAACAGAGTTTTTGTTTTTTTTTTTTCAATTATATCAGATTCACATGTGGCTGTTTAACTGAACTATTATTAACAAAATTATCTTTAATCTCCCAGTGCTTTTGGTAAAATCATTTCAACCTCAGATGGAAAGGCCGATACGGATCCCTGATCTCCCCCTATACACATACAATCAAATTACTTTTTAACCAGAGAATAAAATTAATTAAAGTCTTACACAACTGAATATCATAGTTTAATAAAACTTAATGGAAACTTTTTGTTCATCACCACAAGCAATTTCAGGCATTTTTGTTCCTGCCTGAAAAGTGAAGGGGGGTTGGGTTCAGTGTTAAAAGGAAAACCCAGGATACAGGAACCCAGGAACACAGGACCCATATATATCAGATGATACAATCTAAAAATGTTTCGGTTTCAACATATAAGTGCTGAAAGCCGTCCCTGCTACCCCTGTCCTATACGTACGTTGGTTACTGTCTCCATCCCTTTAATATGTCTCCTCATTAAACACAATTCCACATCAAATCTGGCACCATAATCGCTCCATCTTGTAATTTCACTCTGTATTATTATTATTATTGCTGTCTGCTGCAGTCTGTGGTCTCATAATGACCAGAAAGGGAGCAAAGCAGGTAAATCTTGTCAAAACCAGCCAATAATATTTAGAAGAAAAAAAACCCAACCTGACTGGTAAAAGCTCCCTTTCAGCAACCTGTGAGTAGCTAATCTTTCGCTTCTTCTCAACTGTTAGTATAATGAAGGCTAATGAGTTTTTTTGTATTTTTAGAACAAAAAAAAAATCACTGCTGTTGCTCTTCATCAGTAGTTCTTTGGGGGTCTTTTTATCTTTAAAAGTTTTCCCTTTTGACACTTCTCCCTTTTTTGACTTGTTACTTCACAAATTTTCACTTCAGCTCATTTACACCACCATGAAGGCAAAGTAGTGCAGGACAAAAGAGTCTCATCCTAAAAAACCTTCAGAAAGCAAGAAGTCTTGATTAAGGTAATTTTCAAAGATTAGATAACACTTAAGCACCATATGACCATAAAAAAAAAAACAAAAATGATATTATGCATTTAAAAACTTTTTTTTTTTTTAATCCTCGTCATCAGATTCATCTCAGTTAAATTGCTTGATCCATGGTTATATAATAATTTTAGAGAACAGTTAACTCATTAGAGTTCGCTGGGGGTTTGCCCTTTCATAACTTTTTATAAAGATCATCAGCAGGATACAGGCCTGTGTGTGTGTGTGTGTGTCTATATATATATATATATATATATATATATATATATATATATATATATATATATATATATATATATATATATATATATGCTTGAATTTACATTTAATTGACAAGTTTACTTTGTAAAAGTGCAACTAATAATTGTCATTGTCATAGTTTGATTGTTGTGTTATCATAGCTACAATCCTATGCTTTGAGTTTAATCTTTGTGTTCGAGCTTTGGTTTGTTCACAGATACATCTTAGCAAAAAATAACCAATTATCAGTGATTGCTTTTAAGCTCAGCCAATAATACTTGGTCCCCTCCCAGATTCCACCAAATCTGTATTGAAATGTTGATAGTCGTGATGACGTGCTTAATAAGAAATCCTGCAATTACAATAGGCCTTCATAACCCTTTTGCTCCTCAGGCCTAAATATTCTACCAGAAAGCTGAAGATGAAGATGGGTTTTTATTTTTCAGCATCAAAGTTGGTCCAAACCAACAACAGAATGGTTTCACAGGACAAAAATGAAAGTTTGGAATGGCCTAACCAGAGTCCAGAACTAGATCTGACACTAGATTTGTGCAATGACCTGCAGAGAACTGTGCATAAGAAATGTTCTGAGAGTCCAGTAGAACTTTTGCAGTGTATAGAAATGAAGATGTGACATGCTGCAGTTTTGCAGGGGGTTGATTGACTGTAACCTGGAGCACCCACTGAGGAGCCAGTGGTGTGACCTTTGTTTGAATGAAAATAAAGTTGATAAATCAAAGAACTGGATGATGCAAAAAACGTTATGAGTTATTACTCAGGCCAGTGTCTGCTGCAGGAAAAATATAGACTACTTGTAACACCATCACACAGCTCCACTTAGAAACCAAACTTCCCCTTTAATGCACCAGCTTACTGAGGCTGAAGCCCTGGGGCTGACAGCATATCAGGCCCAGGAGGTTTGGTAAAAAAGTATCACTGGGAGAAATATTGCTCGACTTTGTGAGTTAACCCACTTCCAGCTGTGCTGTGTGTGTGTGTGTGTGTGTGTGTGTGTGTGTGTGTGTGTGTGTGTGTGTGTGTGTGGGTGGGTGTGTATTGATCTTTAAAAACTTTAATCCTAGACATGGAGACAAGTTTTTGAATCAATTTCAGCTATAACTTTTTTGAAATTAAGGTTAAATCTTCTCTAAAATATTGAAAATATGGATGTCAGGACTTTGTTGTCCCTGATTTTAATCCAAGTCAATTTCCAAAAGGTATTTGCCAGTAATGAGTACCAATCAGATACTTCACTACAGTCAATGCTATGTATGTGCATAACATAAACATAAAATATTACATTTAATCACATATTGTGATCATATCCCACTTGTCTTACTCACCAGTAAAGTTCCAGATGCTGCAGCGACACATATTTTATCCCAGATGGAGTTTCTGCAGGGATAGCCTTAATCTGCTGCTCCAATGCAGGGTTATCTCAATTTAAAAGCTGCTGGACTGTCCTGATAACTCATCATCTAAAACATGCATTGATTTATAATTTATTTGTAAAGATATGTCTGACTCAAACCCTATAGCTAGAATCTCCCAATCAACGTACGTCTTACTCCTGCTGGCAATGTTTACATACATAGCAATACGTTAGCATGTAAGCTAACGTTAACATGTTTGCTTTCTGTTGTGATAGGACATGTTGATCATTCTTTTCGCATATTTCTGTGTGGGTCCAGTTAATCACATGAGTACATACTTAAAAATTGCCTTTTCCTCTACTTACATTAACTTGCGTTGTGTTTTGATCACAATCGTGTTTCTTTTTCCAACGGACAGGACACAGATAGTCATGAAGCTCCAGTAGACAATCGTCTCTCATTCACCTCTACCATCATTATCTTTTAGAAATGCATAGCCTGCCATTCAGGTTTGCAAGGTATGCACAAAAACAGTCTGTGATTTTTGCCACAAAAAATATGGCTGTGATTTTCACAGTGGAGATTGCCTGACAAGACAGTGGGCCTACAAGAGACATAGGGGTTGATTTATATCAAAGACATCCAGTACAATAATTTTGAAAAATCTTGATCAGGACTCCAAATTGATTCCTGGGATCGGATCAGGCCATGCATAGTTGAGATTGTTATTTCGTTTCTGCTGTTCTCCTAAGTTTGGGAGTCAAACAACTATGATCTCTCTTTGATGGCACTTTATCTGGCGACTCCTTAAGAAGACCTTAAACTGTAGAAACTGTACGGCAGCGGCTTTATTAAACGACTATTTACCTTTGTACCTGAAACCATTCAATGGATAATTAGCACCATCAATGGACTTTACTTGTATGGATGTGGGTTTGTCATCTTGTCAAAAGGCCAAAAATCCTCCCTTCACATGCAAATGCACCAACGTCTGCTTGCTGCCAATACCTAGCAAGCTCTGCAGGGGTGGCAACAAGGTGTTTCTGCATAAGTCCAAGGGATAGAGTAGGAAATCAGCTGAGGGGTGAGACATCTATTATTGTGGACCCCCGGCATTTGCCAGTGTTAGGGACCACAGCCGTCCATGGATAGTTAGAGTACTCAAATACCTGATTCTAAAAATTCTTATAACTGCTTATTTAATAGTTGAAACACTAAATATACCTGAATTTGCATTAAAATGCATCGTGGAAAACTGTCTTAACACGACAACAGAATTCAACATCCATGGTCTTCCATATCTCCACTCTTGGGGGTACAGGCAATTAGAGTCAAGGAAAATGAATGCCGCTCCTGGATCGGAAGTACCCAATGAAAAATGCAACCAAAACCCACAGAAAATAACTGAAAAGCCTTAAGACAACATGATGAGCAGTTGTTCAAGAAAACTTTAAAAGATTACAAGATAATCCGGCTGCTTGGAGGCAAAGTATAAAGCAATTAGGGCTGGTTTATCACTTTGCACAGTATGAACTGGGATTATAAAATAAAACAATGAAGGGAGGTTTTTTTTCCATCAAAGGTTGCTATAGTCAGCTTCTTTGACATGTGTGAAGACTCATTGCAAATGGTTCTTTAGCATTTATAAAACAAGTAAATTCAAATGCCCTTTTTGTGTGCTAAGATATTATTCCAGTGAGCCTGGATGTTTCAAACCATGGCAACAACGTAGCCGCTCCTACCCCACCACATAACAAACCTCAGTTTAACTCTGGCAATTTGTGGTTTTCACAGCTGAGAAATGATTGGCACTTTGGTTCAAGAGAAACAGTGAGATTTTCCTGGCTGTTGTTACTGTCTTCGTTTGGAAGGAAATCACGAGTATGGCACTTTACTGGATTAGTTCCTTTGTGATAAAAGGTAGCTGATTATAAGGGACTCAGATGGGTGTGTGCTGGCACTGATATAAAAACTTGGGTTGAAAAGCAAGCTTGTAAAAGCTTCCTTACAGACATGAAGAACGATGTCGCTGCTGAAATATGAGCTTTAAAATCGTGCCTTTCTTGCTTTCCCATGTCCCGAGACCTTAATTCCATTAGGTAACCTTAACCTCGCCTCACTTTTTTTCTTTCTATGAGGGAAAAGTCATGGTCAGCACTACCACATTTATCCTTGCGGAGTTGTTTTGTATTCTGCACATGATAATGAAAATATTGATTTACATTTTAGGCCCTGGCCAAGAAGTCGCGGATGGCGATGACAATATTTCTTCAGGCAGTAAGGTGAGGAGATTAAAAAGTGGATTTCAGAGAGTGTGGATGAGGATGAGAGGTGATAAAAAAGTGTGCCAGTTGAGTCACGGTCCACTGTGTTTGGTTCATAACCCCATGTGAAAGCAGAATAACCCATTAGAGCAATTAAACACGTCTATATTATACTACAGATGTTATTTAAGGTCACTACAGTGATTTTATGTAAATTCAGTGCAGCTCAAACTCATTTCCAGTTACTGAATACGTTTAAATTATCCAGCTATATTGAATGCCATTTTTAATGTATGATGTGAATATATTTGGCAGGCAGCTCATATGAGCTAATCTTGCTGACTGAAAAGGGTAATATTCTAGACCACCCTCTTTCCATTTTCTCCGCCTTTTGCCAGAAAGGCAGAGAAAAGTCTTTGCCCCCTTCAGAATCACCTCGAAAACCTCAACTCATTCATCGTGGACGCATCAGTCCTTACCTGAGCCTGAAATTAAATGACTAGTTCAGATTGTTGGGTGTTTTTTTTTTAACTTCCAGTATCGAAATCAGTATCATCCCTGCACAAAAAAACAAAAATAAACCGTCTTTTACATATGACCTGTGTACCGACCTAGGCTCGGTTCCCCTTAGAAATCGGATTGTGCAAATTTGAATGCTAATATTTCATCGTTAAGCTCAACTAGAAGGAATTTTTTGACAAAGTTTTTTGGGGGAAAAAAATGCGTTAAATTGGGCAATTAACAGAGAAAAGAAAAATAATATTTAAAATCATACAGGGATGTAAGAACAACATGCAAATTGCAAGTTTAAACATAATCATCTATCCTGGTTGGATAACAAGTAGGCCCTATAAAAGTAGCAGATTTTATTTTTCCTCAATTTCTTTTCCGTAAATTCAGACCGTGTGGGGACTCTTTTCTTTAGATTTCACCTGTTCTTCCTTTGTCTGACATATCTGGCTGCAGCTTTATTGAAAATATTTGGGACAAAGTATAGAGACGACCACAGAGATTTTTCTTGCCCAGTAAGATAGAAGAAATTTATTTGAAACTGAGTATAAGGGAGTGGTGCGAGGTGTAGAGGTAGAGCAACTGCTCCATATATTAGATGCATCCATCTGCATCTATGCGCGAGTTTTTCTGTGGAACGTAACTCCAAATATTGTTATTAGTTCAAAAGAAAATCCAGGTAGGGAAGATGAAACACCTAGGCGCTGCTATCTGCAGGCCACTGTCCTGCAACCTTTGAATGCATCCCTGCTCCAACACACCTGACTCAAATGAATGGTTACTGACCAGGCCTTTGCAAAACTTGCTGATATGCCAGGAAGGTAATTCGACCCTGTGATTCAGGGGTATTCATGGGTCCTGTGCCAGCTGGAGACGTAACCTGTCTAAACTCAAGTGTTTTGAGTAGTTATCTACTACTGATAACTTCCCTGCATTACCCCTAGAAGGTCTATCATTATTTCTAAATCAAGTTTCCTATACAGTAACCTCCAGGTGCTCGTATAATGCTAGATAATGTCTCATTTCAGAATTATAAAGGCTATCTGCGCCTTTCTCTGCCCCTGTTTATGCCCAGCTACAGCGTCTGATTAGGTTTTCAAAGCGGCTCCGAGCACATGTTACAAAGTCTATATTTAATGTGTGAGGCAAACCATCATAAATCTCTAAAGCGCTCATCAGTTTTCTCCAATGGCAGCCTAAATCACTCAGAGGATGAAAAAGCTGACACTTCTCCCCATCTTCGGGTGCAGAATGGGAGCTATCTGGCTTTAGATTCTTCTGACTCCTTTGGCTCATTTATCAAGCTGCGAGTTCTGCTTCCAGACTGTGGGCAAAGGGAGATATTCAGCTGCTCCCTGCCAGTGCACAATGTGTGCTTTTTTTTCTTCTGAAGCTCATGTGTTTGGGTACTAGTTTATATATCTTCATGACAAATGCATTTATTCCTATTTCAAGATGACGCATTGTTAGGATATTTCAGCACATTTGAAATGCAAAAAACTATTAATAAGATACCCAGAGACAAAAATTACAACACAGCATGATTTTTTTGCATAATGATTACTAATAAAATGGCTGATTTGGTCTGTTGATGAAGAGAGCGATGTTGAGGGGATATCAATGAAGCCAAGGGGTATATTTCTTAATGTATAACTGTGTTGGAGTCGATGCAGGCCTCGGTGCACAGATACCCATCCTTAATCCATATTCAGAGCTGCTTTCTATTGATTGAGTGTGTTCCAGATAAGAGGGGATGCTGAATCGCACAGAGATAATACATTCTATGGATCACAGGAATGCAAATCAAATCAGATACCCATGCAAATGTGTGCCAAAGTCATCTCAAAGCAGATTTTATTTTATTTATTCAGATTCTGAAATTTCTTATTTCAAGTCAGTGTTCGCACTTGGAGCTTCTCTCTTTTTTTTCTTCACTCTCTCTTTTTTTTCTTCACTCTCTTGGAAAATTATTAATTGGCTAATGTTTTTTCAGGGCCCAATTACCAGCTCGCCTTCTCCTCAACATGCACAATCAGAAGGCGTGACGCATATTCCCAAACCCCTTGATCACCACTGTCCTTAGTCAGCAGCCAACTGCTGAATCACTGGCTGCTTTAGTCTGTTTCTTTCTCTGTCGACGTTTAGAGTTTGATTTACAGGCATGTTTTCTCCAAACAAATCCAGTCAGTCATTTGTTACGTCTGGCTCTTGCTAGATTGTACTGTTCCCATCAGACCTTTACATACACTCGCTGGTCTGAATGTCGTATCTGGGCTTGTAATGATTCATTTGAATCAGCTTTTTTTCCAGAGTAGACTGATTACAATGGGCCCCTGCTTTCCATCCATCTATCCATTATCTGGCATACTTAACCTTGCAGGGTCGCAAGGGGGGCTGGTGCCTATTTCCAACGGTCATTGGGCGAGAGGCGGGATACACCCTGGACAGGTCGCCAGTCCATCACAGACCCTGCCTATTCGCAGGGTTTTTTTTCATGAAGCATATCTAAAATATTCAAAAGAAAATGCAGCTTGGGAAGCTGAAATACCTAGGCTCACTGCTACTTGGGAAGCTGGCATTTGCAAAAGCAGCCAATCCAGGAGTGCCAATCAATTTTCTTTGGCGCAGATTGGCTGTACCCCCAAGAGTGGAGATAAGGAAGACTGTAGATGTTAGCTTCTGCAGTAGTGCCAAGACAGTTTCTGGGACAGTACAGGAAACAAGATTTTTCTGTATTTGGCATTAAAAAAAATAATAATTTATGTTCAAAAATGTATGCTTAAGGTTAATTTGTAACACTGATTTCTTATTTAAAAAAGGAGATGGGAGCTCTGTGCAGCAAAGTGAATTTGCTGAATTTAGCTGTATATGAAATACTGTATGGATGAAAAAGCAATGGTTGTTCAAAAACATACATTAACTTGATTTCAGAGTCTTGTTGAAGCAATAGTAGTATCAATGAAAAAAAAAAAAAAACCAAATACTGGGATTGAAAAGTTGGTTTTGTTCCTTATGTGGCAGAAGGTGCTAATTTGCATAATACTTAATTTTACACTGATACAATGTTCAAATTAATAATCTCTAATTAATTTAACATGTGTTTGACAGGATAAACATCAGTAATAATTATTTTTGTACAATTGGATATAAATTCATGCATTAAGGGTTTGTGGTTCTTTGGTTTCTTGCAAACATCCAAACCAATTTCTTTTGTCTGAGGGTGACTGACGATGAGTTCAGATACTTGAATTATGGACACAACCGGTTTTTTCAGTGGTACACACATGAAACTGGTTCTGGAATATATAAAGCAGGCTAATTCAATGAAAATCTATTATCTCAACCCAAAAGTTGCCCAGAAAAACAGCTGATTTAAATGAACTCTACCAATTCAACCCATGATGACTGCTTGTAAGCCTCTGACCTGAACTGTGTATATAAACAGACTGCTGACCATAAAGAGCATCTATAATGTGTTTGCCAATAAAGTCATGCCCGGTGTCTCTGTGTCATGTTTTTATTGATTTAGGAGAGACAGAAAACACACAAATCAAGACAGGAAAAGTAGGAGTCATGACTCAAAATTGTTGAACATGATGTTGGATGACAAAATCCTCAAAATTAATGCATAAACACACACATCATATTCTACAAGTGGGAACGCCACCATCCACCCTCTGTGCTCTTCATGTGTATATTTGTGGGTTTTTTCATCCTCTGTCATTTCTCTTTTATTTTTTATTACACAGCTGCATATCGGGACTAGTTTATGTCTGAACGACATATCAAGCATTCTCATCTGCTAAGGTAATACATGAGATTTGAGTCAAGACTGGAAAATTTCTTGGCTGGGCATATCCTTCCTACGCAATTCCGCTGTATTCTCTTCTTCCTTCAGTGCTCCATCTAGGATTTCTCCCATTGAGCTCGATTTCTCTGGTTGAATTTCAGCACACGCAATTTCCCATAAGTGTCATCAAACTGCCACATTACATACAGTACCTCATGGCCAAACGCACTTGGGTAAAATCAGATCCAGTTTTTTAGAACTTCAGTAGAGCCCACACTTCCAGAAAGCCATCGTTTCTCAATAGCCAAGGGTCCAGATCCTCTGTATGAAACAAAGCGTGAACAAGGGGCTGGTTTTTACCTGGCTAGAAAATATAAATTTAAGAAGAAGTTTTGAAGGACACCAAAAGCTCCAAAATCTGTCATATATCAACTTCCTTTATAAAACTGCAGACTTTAAAAATACCAGCATGAGTTTTAGTTTAACAAAATGTTTTCCTTCCACTCAACTTTCCATACATATGCTGACCTTTAGTAGCTTTTGGAGGGGGCAGAGCAGCTGTCGGATGAGCGGCGTTCCCCATAATTGTGCAGGCCAGGAGTTTGCAACCTGTTTCTCTTTACGTTCTACACAGTGGCTCTAATACATGTAACCAGATGATATAGAGCTCACTCATGTTTTTCAAATATTTAAAAAGTCTGGCTTCAACACCTTTTCTATAGATTTTTCATGTGTTTCTGTAACTGAATCATGTATCAAACATAATTTTATATAGACGGTAATGACAAAACTCTAAATACTATATTTTTTCAGAGGTTTTTGTGACTTTAGACATGTTTTCTTTTGCCTGTGGTTTGGGCAAAGCAAAAGGTTTCTCTATTAAAAATCAACTTTTTTATTGAATGTAGGTTATATTCTAATGTTTTAAGTTAGCTTAGTGAAAGAAATTTTTTGATGATGTTGGAATTCACTGACATGCACCTGTCCTGCATATGTTTGGGTCTGTTTTGATCGAATGATCCCTGCAAAGGTTGTAATAAAGAGCCCACTCCCTCTGCATCAGTTCAATTTTTTATTCACTCGCCTCCTTCTCTAAAATGCAGTTAGGTATGTTAAATAAAATCAGACGACCAATAAGCAAAGCCACTAAAGTGACACACTCATCACTCAGATCACCCAGCGGACCTCTGAGCTGTCAATTACTTTGCTCCTGCAAGCATGCCTGGCATACAGACGCCAGCAGAGGACCAGACCAGTTCATTAATTGATCTTTGGTATTCCCCCATGAGGACAGAGGCTCAACAGTGCATCTTTTGCTGCTTTCTTCTACATGCCCTCTAAAATTCCGCACTAGTTCATCTTTCTAAGCAGGTACAGAAGCTGTGTTCAGCAGACGGTCTTAATGAGAGGGAAACTGGTCTGTGAAACTGGTACCGTCTGTCAGCTCGGACAAACTCGACGTAGCTCAGGCCGAATCCAACTTTCCGTAATCCCAGTTTACGTCTGCAGCAGCATCATTTAAAATGAGACCGAAGCATTATTTTATCCCATTGTTTCCTGTGAGTTGTAAGGCAGTACCCTCCTCGTGAACTCCCTCACACTTGCTGATGCACTCTGTTAGTCAGGGAACGGGTGTGCCTTGTTCCGCTCTGTACGTCTGCGCATGAAACTTGCAAACCTGCAGGCCTTGAAGTCAACACAGCTCCTGTCTAAATTGTTCTCTTCTATGCAGCGAGAACAAGCTCGATGTAATTATTCTGCCCCTCAGATCTTGAGCGCTGGCTAAAATAAAGGAGATCTGTCTTTGCTGAGCACAGTCCAGCGCACTGATAGGCTCGTCTGCAACCCGAGCCCTCCCTGGAGAAACGGTGAACAGTGTGGATGTCAAATACGGTGATGAGCAGATATCAGAACAGAGCCGCATTATAAACTAAAACAGATGGGATTTAACACATGGACTCCACACTTCTGAATGCGTTCTTACTTATAATCGTGTTTTAAACTGACAGCTCTCATTTTGCTGCAAGGCAGTGAGTGGCAATTCCCCACAGACTTCCAGTGTTTGGGGTGTAGCTTTCAAAAATGTGAACATTTTTCACATTATAAAGACAAACATGTTTTATTTGGATTTTATGTGGTAGATCAACACAGAGCTGTGAGTAATTGTGAAGTGGATGGAAAATGATACGTGTTTTCATGAATACAATTCTGAAAAGTGTGGGGTACAGTTGGATACAGTTTCCGAGCACATCACCCTCAGTAAAACATGGTGCTGGCAGCATTATGCTGTGGGTATGCTTTTTTTTCTAAACACAGACTGGGAAGCCGGTCAGATTTTATGGGAAAACGGACGGAGATACAATGAAGTGGTTGTGAAGATCCTTGCTGAAGCTGGGAAGGGAGTGTCGTCATCCACAGAGTCCTGAACAGGGCCGTTTCTAGCTTTTTGGGGTCCCTAAGAAAGATGCTGTTTGGGGGCCCATATTGGGGGCCCTTGTTACAATTTAGAGATTACTAATCCTTTAGATGTTCCACAAAAATGTCATAATAAAAAAACAAAGCTCCTTCAAACATCAATAAATAATCTGAATAAACAAATCTGGAGTCAGTCAGTCATTCCCATGGCAGCACAGACTGTCAATTCATGTGACATATTCATTTAGTATAAGAAAACGTTCATGAAGCGGACACTAAAGCTGACTTTATGATGAACAAAAGTCAGCTAGTCAGCTAAATAATCTTTGCAGTCTATTTCAATTTTAGCTTATCTTTATTTTTTAGGCATATAAAGATGTAATAAATATACCAGATAACTACAGATAAAGAGGGGATATTTTCTGAGATGAGGATGAACATGTAGCACTGGGGACTCCTGGTGGTTAGGGGTTGACTCGTTCACCTATAGCAAGAAATGGCCCTGGTCCTGCAGCAACTTGGGCTGAAAGGCCGCTCAGAGAAGAAGAAGCATTTCATTTAAGGAAACATGTCCAATGGTTTGATGAAGCTAAAGTCAGATAAGGACATCATGACAAACCTGGTTTGGAGGGAAAAGGTGGACGCGTACAAGCCTCAGAACTCCATCCCAGTTGTGAAGTGCGAGGATTGTCATATATCTTCTTGTTTGGCTGTTTTGCTCCAGGAGGAACTAGTGCACTTCTCAAAATAAATGGCATCGTGAGAAAAGAATATTATGTTAAAATATTGAAGCAACATCTCAGGACATCTGCCAGAAAGTTAAAGCATAAAGTTAAAGATCTGGAAGCAATAAAAATGTCTTTTTATACAAACTCAGATGTTTTGGAAAAATGAAACTGTTGTTCTTTTGTTCTTATTCAGTCTTCTGTTTGATGTATTGCATTTTGTTGGTGCAAACACAAAAAAGTTAAGGATAAGCATCTTAAAAAAGAACTTTATCTCAGCTGTTTTGAGATAAAATAATTATCTGGATACGAGCAGCATAAATCCTCCTGACAGCTATGATCAAAACAAGAATGAAAGTAAACTGACGGATTAGAGAGAACTTGTTACAAATAAAAATCCAGTTCAGAACTGGGGTGAGGTGACCGTGGAGCAAAAACAAATCAATAGACAGAGCGGATGAGTCCAATCCCTGCTCATCAGGAGAATCCCTCAGGATTGGAGAAGGCTCCCCAACACTGCCCACCCATTACCTTCGAATCCTTTTCAAATCCCAACACAAAGCTGCCACATCCAACAAAGCAACCAGGCCACGAACAAAGGGCCAGCACTGCAGCTTCCTTCGCACCACAAATGAAAAACAGCATATTGAAACTATCCTCTAATATCTTGTTTTGATGTGAGAGCTTAGTTTTAGTGATGATGATGATGAAAGGGGATCGCTGCATCTCTCGTACTTTGAAGTACTTTATTAGTGCTATTAGTGTGCGTCCTTGAGTTTTCTGGATCCAGTAAGGAGGGAATAATTATTATAATAAAGTCTGGGAGTTACAATAAACAGCAGCGGGAGGGGTCACCGAAATTCATTAAAGGTCCTATTTATTTCACCAGATGCAGCGTTCGAGCATCAGCTGCCATTGCTCAGAGCACAAGCTGCTTTCAGTGGTCTCCAAATCAAATTCAAACTTTTTTCAATGTTTTTCATCATGGATTTTTAAAGTATAATAAAGTGGGAAAAAATTACATAGAAAACAGATCAAAAGAGATGTTTCTGTACACTGTATAAAAAGATAACCTAACCTTTGTTTTCTAGTCATCTGACATTGAATCAGACTAAACTTTTCCTGTTTAGGTTAAAAAAAATTACCTAAATGATTTCTAATTGCTAAATGCCACAATCATGATAGAAAGAAAATGTCAGAGATTTACATTTTCCAGTTCCACCAGTTCTGTCAGGAGGAATGGGCCAGAACTCCAGCAAACTATGGTTAGAAGCTTGTAGAGGGAACAGGGACAAAGTGACGTGGGATTCATAGACATATATCTGGGAACATTTAGTTCTTTGTGTCTGTTCACCATAGTTCCTCTCTTCCGTGTTTGTTCTTGTGATAGTGTCCCATTTGAGCACCTGTTGTTCAGGCATTTTGGTTTGTTTTCAGAACCAAACCCAGACTATTCTGGGGTGAAAGCCTCCGATGGACCAGGTTCTGGGGACTGAGATGGTTGACTTTGTGTTTGCTGAACCATTTCTGTGTTGATTTGGTCACATGTTCGGTATCATTCTGCTGAAGGACCCAAAGACAACCCATCTTCACTTTTCAGGGAGAGGATGCCATTCTTTTATCTAATATCTCCTGGTGTTTTTAAAGTTTTAATGTTTCATGATGTTAGGGACTCTTCACAAGGCTGCCAGGCACACAGCATCACCCCTCCTCCACCATGTTTAACAGAGGAAACTCATCTGGATTGTTTGTTGCTATAAAGCTTAATCTGAGCAAAACCAAAAAGGGTCCAGATGGAGTCCCAGTTGAGTTGACTAAACTCCGCATGTTCATGTTTGTTTGACAGGACAAAAATAAAAGCCTTTTCCTGACATGCCTGCACAGTGACCCCAAGATGTCACTCTTTGCTGTGGTTCTTTAAGCGTGAGCTTTCCAGATCTTTTTCACCTCCCTTACCATTGTCTGTATTGTATGGTGGTGAGATAAAGTTGGTTTCTTCATGGTCATACCCAAGTGATGCTAATGAGAAGTTCCTACATTCAGGTCAGCTTATAAAAGGAAAGTATAAATTAAAAATTGCTTCTGTCAAAATGATGTTAAAGGAATTAATAAATGTGCCGCATTTATTTTCCCACTAAATAAAAGTATTCAGATCAAAGATGAGACCTTTCTAAATGTTCAGAGTGAGATTACGCTGCTGCAATCAAAAATTAATTTATTTATTTCGGGGCGTCTGCCGATAGCTGTGGTCGGCAGCGTCAGTGTTAGTTTATCAGTGCAGGGATGCAAGTCTCAGGGTGGGTGAGGGATTTGGCCTTTGATTGAGTTGAGCAGCATCCACTCTATTGGCCTGTCCATCTCTTTAATTCCACTGTCAATGAGAACAAGTTTCATTCTTCATTATAGCATGTGGCAGCCCATTTATCAGCACTGTGAACAACTGACTCAACTTGCAGAACTCTTTTGGTGGCTGTTTTTAGGTTTTAGTTTTTATCAGAGTCTTTTTTCTTTTTCTTTTACTGTATTATACTAACAGTTTGAAAAAACAGTGAAAAATATGAAGGCAAGGGAAGCTAATTTCTATAACACCATTCATGCAAAAGGAAATTCAAAGTAATTTACAGGACAATAAAGAAACCAATTAATAGAGTAAAAATGTGAAATACAAGCATAGCATGAATAGAACGAAATAATAAAATTTCAAGCTTAACACTAATAAATAACTAGGTCATAACCGGCTTCCTCCCAGAGTCCAAAAACATAACTGTAAGTAAATAGGTTAATAGGCCTGTCTACATTGCCCTAAGGTATGAGTGTGTGCATGACTTTTTGTCCCGTGTGTCTCTATGCTGGCCTGCAATGGACTGGTGACTTGTCTGAGGTGTCAAGTCAAGTTTATCTGTATAGCGCATTTCAGCAACAAGGCAGTTCAAAGTCCTTTAGATCATAAAACAGAACATTTAAAACAAACAAAAAAAAAAGAAATAATATATTACAGTGGCAGAACAAAGAGAAGTAATGAAAAGTTGTAATCCAAATTAGAAATAACCAATATTCCAGTTATTATTAATCAAAGGCAACTCTTAACAGATGGATTTTTAGCCTTGATTTAAAGGAACTCAGCATGTCGGCTGTTTTGCAATTTTCTGGAAGTTTGTTCCAGATTAGTGGTGCATAAAAACTGAAAGCTGCTTCTCCATGTTTGGTTCTGGTTCTGAGGATGCAGAGTAGACTAGAACCAGAAGACCTGAGTGGTCTGGAAGGTTGTTACAATGGCTACAGGTCTTTCATGTATTTTGATGCTAAGCCATTCAATGATTTATAAACTAACAGAAGTATTTTAAAGTCTATTCTCTGAGCTACAGGGAGCCAGTGGAATGACTTTAGAACTGGGGTGATGTGCTCTAATTTCCTGCTCTTGGTGAGAACACAAGCAGCAGCATTCTAGTCTTCAGAACACTGCTGCGTTCTGAAGACCACTAAAAGTCAATCAAGACATGAAGACAGCTGTCTGATTGATTTTTTTAGGCAGACCTGTTGCAATAATCAATGCGACTAAAGATAAAGTCATGGATGAGTTTCTCTAGATCTTATTGAGACATTAGTCCTTTAATCCTGGAAATGTTCTTCAGGTGATAGAAGGCTGACTTTGTAACTGTCTTTATGTGTCTCTGAAGGTTCAGGTCTGAGTCCATCACTACACCCAGATTTTGATCAGTAGTTTTTAGCTGTAATAGCTAGCGGTGTAGTCCATTGATACACCCCTTACTCAATGACTGCTGGAGATAGGCACAAGCCCACCCCTGTGACCCTCCAAGGCTAAACTGGTATAGACAATGGATGGATGGGAGGATGGATTGATAATAATAGTAAACAAATTTTTCCAATTTTGTCCATCAAATTCATCAGCACAAAAAACAATTTTTTTTTTAGCTTTGAGTTTAGTAAAAATAAGATAAATGTTATTGGCAAACAGTATCTGCGACAGTTTAACATATAAATGACTTGAACCATGTCACTTGTACGTTTTCTATTGGATTGAAAAATCAGAATGAGCCAGTCGTGGACTCAGCATCTCAGCCTTCAAAGAAAACTGTGGTGTTAACCAGTAAAAGCCCAAATGGTACATGCAAAAAGAAAAAGAAAACATTAGTTATTGTTTTCAAATGACCTACAGAAAAAATATGAAATTATCCTCTAAATTAATTTTTTCTAAAAAAAAAAAAAAAAAAAAAAAAAAAAAAAAAAAAAAAAAAAAAGATGGAATTTATGTATAAAGCTGGAGGAGCTGCCACATGTTCCTAAATTTCATTCGCTCTCATTAATGGCCCCAGCTGTCAGCAGCACACTAGAAATTTCTTTTAAAGTCTGGTTGATGCATCTGGAAAGTTGACCTTTAACTGGGCTGACCAACAGATATCGATACACAGAGTGAGGTATTGACTAGAATGAATGCAGCTGGGACTAATAGAGCTCAGACCCAGAAAACAATACCAACAGAGATATGCCAAGGGCCAAAATAAGATGACAAACATCACACGGGCTAATAAATCTAAAGAAAAACCCAAAAGACACCCAAACGGTTACTGTGTAGCATAATAAGCCTGTTTTTCACATTAATACTGTAAATTCTACATCTATATAATCCATAATTCCACTCTGACCATGCATAAATTTGCTATTTTGAATATAAAGCAGCAGTTATTTAAAGGTTAATTACCATAATATGTGGTATCATTTAGACGGAAGGTAAAGAGACATCAAATCAATATTTTTGCTACATCATCAACTGAGCAGTAAACATTTTGGAAGCAAATTACTGTAGAAATGAAGTAACTAAGTAAAAAAATGTAAATGATGGTCCATGAATGAGAAGAACTAGAATAACATTCCCAGTTTGTAAATGCAAATCAGACCCTGACCTTACAAACGTCGATGGCCTCATTATAAATACATTAATATGGAACAGCTCTGGTGAAGGTGGACTGGTTTTACTTTATCAGTGGAAAAACATGATGACTTACACTAGTTAATTGTATATTGTTAAAGCTGTTTACACTAGTTTAGCTGAATAAAACTGTTTACTATTTCATCTTCATACTTAGCACAGAAAGTCATAAAATTTCTGTTTGGTTGATTATTTTTTTTTGGTGCAAGCAGGCTTGGTAATGAATCTTAAAGTGATTATTTCCCTCTAATGATGCCACATTTGTGAGCTTTGCTTCACAGTTATGAAGGGCTTCTGTAATCTTTGTTGCTTGTTCACCTTTTATTGCCACACATTTTCCTTCCACTCAACTTTCTATGAATATGCTTGGCTACAGCACTCCGTGAACAACCACCTTTAGCAATCACCTTTTGTAGCTTACCCTCCTTCCCCATGTTAGTGTCGGCCACAACAAAACGTAAAAATCCTTTTTTATTGGTCTGGTGTAATAATCTCATTTCCTAAAAAGGTGAATTTGGAGGTGTGAGCTTTATTTATCAAAACAAAAAGCAACAGGGCATGACATTACTGGAACAAATGAACTTCCAGAAGACAGTCTGGTTTATTAAGAAGTACCTGGACATGCATACATGTGACATCTACCCAGGTGAAGCTGCACAGCAGTGCAGGCAGGGGTCGGTTACTTCCTGAAGGACATAATGACTTTGCAGGCTGGTGTTTTTTTTAAAAAAAGACAACTCGTGACCATCTGGTTCCAGGACAATCTCAGGACAGCAAAGACTTACACACCTGCTGTTGGTAATGAGTCTGTCCACAAGGATTACACAAATACATCCAAAACTTTACTCCAATTAGAGATGAGAAGTGGATGTTTGGCTTGGACTGTGCTGCAACCAGTTTAGCTGATAAACTGCTTCTATTTATACTCCATATATATATATATATATATATATATATATATATATATATATATATATATATATATATATATATATATATATATATATATACACACACACACATACATTTTGGGTTTTTTTTTAGTGTTTTTGAACAATCATCAACTTTTTTGTACTTAACAGAGGTCCAAACTGCAACCTGGCTTTTGGGAGAAGATTTCGCAGATGACAACAATAACAAATGCAGTGACTAAGCAGGAAAAATCCACATACCATGACTTAATGTATGGCTTCCTCACCAGGCTTTGCTTACCTGCACACATTTTTGAATACGATCAGCACTCCTTCTCTGTACAAATCCCAGGACTCAAGGTGTGGGTGGATGTATGAGAGAGCGAACCCACTTCCCACCTCTGGTTTCATTGAGGATGAGCAAAAAAAAAAAGAAAAAAAAAAATGTTATTTTTTCTGTGGAGCTTCAATTTGTAATCCCTGGTCATTGTTAATCATGGCCCATGAATTTGTTTTTGTGATACTGACTGAGTTCCGTTGGGTGTACTCGCCAGCGGTATTGATTTCTTTCTTTTTGTTTAAGATTCAATGCGTGGGCGGCAGGATGATCATTTTGATTAGGCTGGAAGGGAGGCTGATTTTCACCCTCTATGTGTTTGCAATGTTGATAAGACTGTGACAAGTATAGGAAGCATGAATAATCCATGAAGTAAAGATGTATACCATGCCGCTTTAACTTGAAAAGCCATTTTTCAGCTTCAGGATTATTGTCACAAATTTGATATGTTTTTTTTTCCTTTTCGGGAATAAATTTTCAACGAATGCAGCATATTCATCTGCATCCTACCATGCCATTTAGCAGTTTTAAATTAAGTGCACCAACTTTTTCAGCTTTCTTTGATGGAACTTTTACTGGTTTACAATGGAAACTGTAAACCAATACTGCATCGTCTTTTGCATCACTCTGGGGGAATTTTGGCCCAGTCTTATGGACAGAATTGTTTTTGAGCAAAAGCAGCTTTTTTAAGATCATGCCTCAGCAGTTCAATCAGATTTAAAGCTGGGCTTTGACAAGGCCACTCCAAAACTTTCATTTTCTTTTGTCCCATTGCATAATCAAAGTCCACTCGAGCTCAGGGTCAAGAATTGTTGGGGGATTTTCCAGGATTTTCTGGTAGAGAGCATCAGTTACAGCATGTCTTCCAGGTCCTGAAGAGGCAAAACAACCCGAGACCATCACACTACCACCACCATGACTGTCAGAATGATGTTCTTTTGATAAACAGCTAGTTTTACAGTGGACCGTATTCTCTGAGATCAGGGACCACAACCACCCGTGAATAGCTAAAATCCAAAAATACCTGAAACCCCTTCTAAAAACGCTTATAGCTGCTTATTTTAATCGTTCAAACACCAAATATACCTTAATATACGTTAAAACGTAGGGTGGAAACTATCTTGGCTCTAAGAAGCTAACATCTACAGTCTTCCATATCTCCACTCTTGCGGGTACAGCCAATCAGCACAAAGGAAAATAAATGGCACTCCTGGATTGGCTGCTTTGCAAACGCCAGCCAATTGCATGTCAAGTAGAATTGTCCCAACGTATTTCATTTTGATGAGCTGTATTTTTTTAGATATTTTAGATTAGATCTACTAAAAAAAAATCCATGAACAGGAGTTTTCTGTTCATAATTTGTAGTTACGTTTCACAGAAAAAACAGCAAATACTGAACCGCGAATAGGCAGAGGTCCTTTGTACATCAGATGTAATGGGACAAGGAATATCAAAAAATAATGTAAAAAGGCTGATCCAAGACCAGATCATTTAAAATTATGGTCCAAGTCGAGGTAATTTCAAGGCTGATCCTAGACCAGATAATTTCTGCCCCAAACCGATTGCCTGTTAACTTCTGGTCCTAAAGCAAGATTGCTAATCCCAAATTGGCTGCCTTACAGTCCTTGACTGTTCTGTACAAGATCTCTGCAGAGGAAAAAATTACACATCAGAGTGCCTGCAAAGAGCAAAATTTCTCATTTATTTACAGAAATTACAACATATATAGTGGCACAAACATTTCTCCCTCCCTTTCTCAAATGGGGGATTGGTTTACAGTCTAGTAGCAAATCACAAACAGTTGTGTCTTGTAAAATTCCATGCAGCATCACAAAGGAAAGTACCATTCTATTGACTTTCTACCATCAAAGAGATCAGGGTGACCACCTGTGGAATCAAAGACAATGGCCGTCTGCAGCATTACCATTTGGCTAGAGAGGGTGAAAGCAGGATGAGCTGTGTGAATAGAACAAAACAACGTTCTCCAGCGAGTGAAATGTCACCAAATTATGTTTTATCACTATTTAACAAGGAAGGGAGGTTACTGTTTTATTTGCTATCCTTTAAAATTGCTTACATTAAAACTTTTTTATGTATTTCTTTTGATTTTCTCCTAAAACATTTTCTGCAACATTTTGCTTCTAACAACATTGCAATGCAACTTCATCATTAGTGTTTGCTATGCAGGCCTTCTTGTTTGGCCTCTGGTGAATACAGGAGGAACTGGATATTCAAAAGTGCAGAGTATGTCAGCGTGTCCTGAAAAATGGGAATGATACCACAGCTTGCTCTAAGCTAGAGAAACTGGGATGCCTTTTTTTTTTCCCTCCCTGATTTAATCGGAGCTGAACAAATTCACAGGGGACAGAAATATGGGTTTTTTTCTGACAAAGCTTTATGCACAAATGATGACTGGTTTTTGTTCCTGCTCCGTAGCTGTAGTTAATATCGGTGTGGATCATCTAATGTAGCAGTAAAATGGCAGCGAGATGGGGGTTTTTAGAATTAGGGGGGTTCCAAATTGCTGTTTTTGATGTGTTGATAACAAAAACAAGTTGAAGGTAGAAAACAATCACTGCTGATTTTGAGGTCATTTCACCAACTGAATTGCATGTTAGGGTGAACCTGTCGGACCAGAGCAATCAGTTGAAGGTTGTCTTTCATTTTCAAAGCACATATTGTGTTTACACACCAGTTTCTCAAGGTTTTAATTTAGGCAAACATACCAGACTGTCAGTTTAAAAGAAATGGCCTGACTCCTGCTTCCCAACAGCTGAAAGAACTGTAACCTGCCAAAGAAAATGCTGAAAATCCATAATATCGTTCAGTTTTTATGCAGAAACTACTGCTTATTGATTTCTTTTGGCCTCATAGTACTACTTCTATTGCTGCTCGTTGTTCCTCAATATTACTCAGAATTCTTGGCCCCATTAATATACTTCTCTTGGAAAAATTGGTAAAGCTCATTTAAACTGATGCCTAATGATGTGTGTGTGTTGATTTGGGGTGAAGCTGAAAGTAGTCCTTCTTCATTATGCCACTGAAAGAAAAATGACACCCTAACATGATTTAATTCATTTCAGTTAAATTTAATTCAGTGCAGTTCAGTTAAGCTCTGAAAAACTTTGGGAAATTAAATATTGTCGTAACTCCTATCATCCAAGTATCTTCAGAGTCGTCGTGGACGATGATGCTGTAGGCAGAAAAGATCTCCAGTAGCAGCAACGAATCTGAAGAGGCCTCTGACTAAAGACTGTTGTATGATAGTCTCAAGACTGTCATGACATGCTAACAGCTCAATAATCAGGCAGCAAAGACAATATTTTATAGTAACATGTCCTGGATGACAGCATCAGTTTTTGGCAAGCACTGCTAATCCACCTCATTTGCTTTTGACACTCCTCCTTAAATCTCTGGTTGTATGGTTAGAAATCTGAGAAGAAAGATGTTGGAGTCGGGGATATGATTTGTGCCTATTTTGATCAACTGAAGAGGAGGTTTGGACTTCCTCCTTCTTTTCTCTGCTCTTTGGTCCTGCTTTGCATTCTTGAAGCCTCCTTTTCAACTCCTCTGGGATTTGAGGTCATAGTTCAGGTGTTATTTGAGCCTTTGAGATACTAATCAGCTGCTCTCGGTTGTAAAACCCCCACCTTGTTGCCATGGTTATGCATCATAATAACGATGATGAACAATGATGGTTCCACCACCATGCTTGACAGTTGGTACAATATTCTCAGGTATGAAATCCTCACTTTTTATTCATCCAAACAATCTTTTGTCACTGTGACCAAATGGCTGCATCAGGATCATGATGCCATTGTTTCCAGGTCCTGAACATCTGGATCCAATTTCCTTCCATCCGTGAGAAAAAGTTTGGATCTTCTTCCAGACCTTGACAATGTGGTGATGTATCCAAGTAACTTGTCGATACAGAAAAAGTAAGCACTGGATACCCAGAAAAAGCTGAGTCTGTGGTTGCTATGCTAATTCCCATTGTTGTGGGGCACAGGTGGAGAGGGTGCTCAACCTCAGACCCTCAAACACATCAAACTGTTATAAAAAAGACATTCTTAAACTTTCTGGGAAAACACACATGAAATGAATGATTTTTTTTTTTTAAACTGCCGTGTTTTATGTAGGCGATTTGACAGGATAAAGACCCCCTTCAGATTCAGTTTTGAAAGAAATCAAGAGATGAGATCTAATGAGAGTGATTTAAAGTGTAGGTGTGCACTCTCCACACTCTGGGGTGACTCAGTAGAGAAACGGGTCCTATAGCAGCGGGAATCACGGTACCAAACACCCACACTGCATGACATCCTGCTTTAAGCTGACATGGAAAACAAAACAACACTTTGAAAATGATACAACAAAGAGATAAAAATCCCAGCTTAGTCAGTTACTGTCCAACTTTTCTGGGTTTCATCTGTGTACTACGGCTGAGCTTTGATGTGCCAAAGGTCATCCTCAAGTACCTCTAAAACAAGTCACAACCTTCAAACAAGTTGCCCTTTTTGATCAATTTTGTGTGGTAGAGGTTTTTCTAATGCTCTCTGAAAGCTTGAAAACCTAAAAATAGAAACAGAACAATGATGAGAAGAAATGTGACACATAACCATTAGTATGTTTCAGTTTAATTTTGAAAAACAGAATCTCTGGATCTAAGCTCTAAAGGCAAAAAATAAAAAAATAAATACCATGAAAAACAAAATTTTGTATCTACTCGATTTAACTCCTTACTGGCTTGATTTTTGGGTAGTGATATAAATTAAGAAATGTGTTTCAGTCAAGTAGAGCCCATATAATACATACATTTAGGTATGATTCAAATTAGTGACCGTAGGCATAGTTGGACATAATAGTAATATTATGGCCAAAGTATGCAGGTTATTTAATTAATTTTGGTACTAACAAAACTGGGTTTGAAACTGAATTACATGTTTCTGTATATTCATTGCTGTTCGATCATCAAAATATTTCAAATTCTGTTTAACGCTCCAAAATTGTAACAGTAGGTATTTCACTCTCCGACCACCAGATGCTAGCAGAAAGCTTCCAATACGACTGGGTATGTGCAGAATCTGAATCAACAGACACACTGTTGGGCATTAAGTTTCGAACGGGTTGGAGACGAGTTTGCCTAGTCTACAAGAGGTTAAGGGACTCAAACGCAGGCAGGAGGTAGACAAGACCATGTGTGGTGTGGAAATAAAACCAGAAATCGGGAACTTACAGACCAGAAATAGAAGAAAACAAGTAGCAACTTCACTAAGATGAGGTTCTGGGCAGCTATGATTGATGGAACAATAGAAAGGTGAGTTGATTACTAGAACGCATGAAAACTGTGTGGAGCTATTCCTGTAGAGCTGAGGGGAAATGACTAACACAAGATCCAAAAGTTAAGAATAAACAAAACTGAATTAAACTAAAAGCTCAACAAATAACGAAAGGTCAACACAATTATTCACATTTAAGAATCCTAATTTTCATCTAAGATCCTTCAGATGATGGTTTTCTTTAAACCAAATGATCACCTTTAAAACTCCAGGTGCCGTTTCCCTTCTAACTGCCAACATGAGCAAACCGAACAAGGTTAAAATATTCCCAAACGTGTCCTCGAGTAATTTAACATGTTTTGTTTACAAACACTCCTGCAAGTCTTGTTTCTTTTTTTTCTGTTTCCTGTCGAGACTTTTCCACCTACATCATGTTTATTCCCTTGGGTTCAGTATATTTATATATTTATTTTTCTCTTACTCCTGTCTGTTTGCCACCAAAATCATGCACAGCATCTCCGGGATGAAGAGGAAGGGGAAAAAAAGTCATTTAAGTCTAATTTCCATACAGCATGTCTGGTGAAGGAGTGATGTAGTATTCATTGTACCGTAGCTGTCAGAAATATTTGTCAATGGCAAAACTATTTCTTGAAGAATATTTGTCAAACATGCTGGAAAAAGTGAGGCTGAGAATATTAACAAGATGCAGCTCAAATGAAGACTTTTTGAGAGCTAAAAAGCCAAAGCATTAGTAATTTTAGTCTGTTCTGTCTGTGCTCTTCTTTCGGTTAGATCCTTGATGAGTTAAACTGTGATTATAAATTCAAATGTTTTTTTAAATTCGCCCTATGATGGTTTATGCTTCTGTTTTTCTTCATAAAAACCTTGCTTTCCAATGAAAGTTAGAGAAACAAACATGGCTAGGTGTAGATGATTCCAATTAAAAACCTAAACTTGTTGTTTTCACACATAACTGCAGCTTTATTTTTGCAATTTTCTTTCTTTTTTTCTCTAATGTTGTTCCAAATGCAGCTTTACCTCATAAAAAAATGAGCTGGAGACTGTTTTGGTGCTTGGATTTCACATTTTGAGTCCTTTCATGGTTTTGAAGCATGCTGATTATTCAAAGAGGCTCATCTGACACATCAAACATTGAAGAAAATATCCTTGTGAACTCTTGTAGGGAAAATGAAAATGAAACCATGATCTATGGTGCCTCGCTTAAGCAGAAGTACCAGTTTAACTAAAGTAAGTGTTTTCAGCAGGAATAAGGAAATGCTCAAAACAAAACAGTAAAAGTAAAACATGATAAGGTATCTTTTTGAATAATTTAGAGGAGATTACTACTAAAACAGAAACAGTCCCTGCAATGTATTTCCACGACAAAACATTGAGACTTAAGAGATAAAGCCATTTATCTCAAGATAAGAAATCCAGTTTATCTTGTTTTAGTCTTTATCTCAACACCTAAGGTTACCCATTGGTTTAGTGGTGTTTTTGTGGATATGTCTTGGTATGTTGGGTTCCTCGCTGGCAGCCTATGTCTCTTGGGGATGTTTCGAGCCAACGTTGGGCTACAAGGACTGACCTGGGCCTTTGTGGGAATCCCATTCCCTTGACTTCCCTAGGGCTGTCTGACCAGCCTAGATGGCATGGTGCAGGGCAGTTCTGCCACTGGGGTGACTGGGTTCCAGGCTTGGCCTGCACTGTGGGTCGTGGTGGTGGGTTTGGGTAGGGAGTTTGGGAGCCGTGCATCTCTACTTGTGCCTGTTTGCCTTGGGAGCTGCCACTCTTGTTCTTCGCTGCCACGTTGTCTCATTATCAGGAACATGGCGACTCTGTGGGGGTGAGGTGAAGACTCCAGCAACACTTGAAAACAACTTTATTAGCAAATCAACACATTTTGGGATGTGGTCTACCTGGGGCTTCTGCGGCTTAATTGACACAAGGATAAATATCTCTTCAAGTGCTGTAAGGTTTCTACCCTTTTCACCATTTGAACAACTTTGCAATTCCAGGTGACAAATTAGCATACACACCTACCCCACACAGGGCATTTCTAGTAAAGCCTATCCTCTTGGTTTTTACCAGGTGTTGGTGAACAATAAAATTGGTTATTAGCAAAACAACTACCATCCTCTTGATGCAATATCCAGAAAGCTAAACTAAAATTTTCAAGATAATGGAATAGTCAACTGATGTTCTCACTGTAATTTCTTCATGCTGTGTATTCTGATATTTGCAGATGCGTCAATTTTTCAGGCTTGCTCAGGAGGATGGATCACTTTGATAACTTTCAACCAATTGGAAATCAAATGATTACAAGAATTTGACAGCATTATAATTAGGATTTATCTGGAATATATAGTTATTTGACCTTAATAAATAAACTGGATTCTGTGTAACTGGATATGAACTGGATCTGTTTGTCTTAGTGCCCAAAGATGAAAGTTGTTATGGATTGATGCTGTTTAAATAAAGCTCAATTAATTTCATGCAATAACTCTGTATTTTATTTTATTACATGGAAGAAGCAGAGTGGATCCATCAGTTTTCCTGGGACAAGCCTGTTTCCTGTTTCTACAATTTTGAAAGTTTTTAGAACTTTTCAAAAGCTAAAGTCAACTAAACAGATGTGCTACATTTGGCTAGCATGTTAGCCTTCAGTGCTTTGAAAATTTATTTACGTTTTCAACAATCACTTCGTGATATGTCACCTTTCTGCAACAGATATGTGAACTATTACAAACAGTTATTTTTGCAGAACTTCACTTTAAAAAATACAAACCAAACCTTTAATTACGGTAAGAATGCTGCGACTCGCTAACTGTTAGCTGCATGTGGGCTGCATTTGATAATAACAATAATAATAACATACTGATCAACCCCAACCTGGATAATTTTACACTGAATAGCCTGTGCCCGATAGAATATTTAACCCACATTCCAAGGTTTTACTGAAACTTTTTTTTTTTGTACTTTTTAAAACAATAAAATGCAATCTTCTCAGTAGGACCACCTTACAATGACAAGCATAAAAACCACATTGTATAGACTGGTGAATGGTGGATTGGAATATTCTACACCATTTACAGATTCCTTAAAAAACAGTTTTTATTTGTGAGAACAAACAAAAAAGTGAGTTTAATTTTTATCCCAAAAATGTCTTTCTTGTTCTCATCTACCCAATGTTGTGCATCATCTTCAGAGGTGGGTAGTTAGTTAGATCTACTTAGTTACATTTACTTGCATGACTTTTGGAGATAAATGTACTTTTAGGGGTAGGTTTACTGTGCCATACTTTTACTTTTTGAGTCAGATTTTATGATCAGTTACTCAATACTTTTTGCCAAATACTTTTTCACTCTTTCTTAAGGAAAAAAATGTTAAAGTAGTACTTCTCATACTTAAATACAATATTTGGGTACTCTGCCCATCTCTGATCAACCTACAAGCTAAACTTATTATTATTATTGTCGGGACAAATTTTAACAAAAAATAATCTGTACTTCTAGAGAAATCACAAGGTTATATTGTGCATTTCAGTTTGAAGAAGAGCCCTTTCCTGGTATAGAGTCCAAGTATAAAGTTATTGCTTTAGGCAGAAATGACCTGAAGACGACCTCACTGCAGCAGGGCTTTAGAAGTCTCTCAACGAAAGGAACTTTGTGCTTTGGTACATGCTGAGGTTATGCTGTGTTGTCCTTTATATTGAGCATCTTATATAACATCCATCCAGGGCCTTCCGTGTAAGGCCAAGTTTGATTAGATTTTATTTTATTAGTTTATTTGTTGCTTCTTTTTTTTTTGCTTACTCTAATCCCATTGCTACAACAGGTTACCCTTTAACAAGAAGGCTCCCTCAACAATATATTGAACATCTCAAGAATGTATTGAACATCTTTCTCAAGACCTGGATTCTGGTTCCTTCAAACAGCTTCAGGGCTGAACAGCCCAAGTATTTGTCGTCCACCTCCACCTCTTCTCTTAGGATAAAAATATCCTCTATCATCTCATTTTTTCTAGTCTTGTTGATGTGGAAGATAAGTGACATTGTTCTCACTCTATGCCACAGAGAGGTCAGCTGTTAGACAGATGGCCTCACATTTGACTCCAGCTAACAGAGGACTTCATGGTTGATGCAATGATTGTGTGGTGCTCAAGTCTAGTGACTTCAAAACAAGCTCTAGTTATCAGTCCTCCACCACAGTGATTGACAGTTAGTACAAGATCTTTGTTGTGTGTTTGGGTTTCTTTAAACATGGTGCCTTGTACCTCTTAGCAAATACTACTTAAAGAGGTATTGTGGTTCACTCAGGTGCAACATTACAAACTTTAAAGAGGAGAAGCCTTCTGCTGGCAAACCTTCCAAATAACCTATAACCTTTCTCTAAGTGGCCTGTCTTCAATTTTGTCAAGGCCTGTAGGGTTTGAGATGAACCTCTTGGGTTTTTCTCCCAGTTTGCTGAGATTTGCAGAATCTGACATTGGGGTGAATTTGCTGTCTATTTCTGGGTAGATTGGCATCTGTCTTGAATATTTTCCTCTTGTTCATACTGTTTTTTACCTATAGACTTTAACATGTTTGGAAATGATCTTTTAACTTTTTTTTTTTCAGATTGACGGGCAGCAATGATTGCTTACCTAAGGGCATTGCTGTTTTTTTTTCCAAAATGTTCCAGAGTAGAAACTGCCAAAACTCCAACTTTTATAAAAGAAGGGGTCATCTAGTCATAATGACTGGCTGCTCCTTGCTCCAATAGTGGAAAGCAATGCTTGTAAAAAACTTTTTTTACAGCTTTCTGCAATTTCAATAAAGTTCTTTGCTATATTCCAGTAATATATTTCCTTACCAAAAAGGATTCTGAGAAATGAAGCATTTAAACAAGATTTTACATGTGAAAGCTCAGTATTTATCAATACCTATTCTACTTTCAAGGCTTTCAAAGTAATTTTTCCTTACTCTGCCAGGGGTGGACATGAACGAGTTCTGAAAGTTGCCATGTTTTGTACTAACTCAGGAACCTCTTCAAAACCAGAGTGGATTTAGAAGTTAAATTGCGACTAAGACTAATTAGTTGGCCACTTAATTGATATTGCTGTTAAATAGTATTTCCACCTTTAAAGATTTCTTTTTTTTTTTTTTTTGTCATATTTACGCTTCAGATGAACAAAAAAACATAACAGACTATGATGAAATAAGTCAATAGAAAAAAACTGTTTTTCAATTGGGAAATAATTTATTACTTCATATTAAAAGCAAATCATTCCCTCAACCTAATAACTGATTTTGCAACCCTTGGCATTTGGCATTTATAAAAACAATGAGTCTTTTCCATTGCCATGGAGGAATGGTGACCCAGTTATGATGTTCTTTTTCTCAAATGGTCTTCTAGTTTTACACCAGATCTAAGAGAATATTTCACCTTAGTTTTGGGAATCATCAAGACCTTTCTTTGGCAAACATGAAACGTACCTTTGCAATCTGGCTGGTCAGTCATGGTTTTTGCCTCCCATGGAAGCCGTTTTTTTTCCAGTCTCTCTTCCTTATTGTTGAATCATGAACTCTAATTTTAACTGAGGCCAGTGAGGCCTGCAGAGCTTTAAATGCTGTTCTGGGTTGTCTTTGGAGCTCCTGGATTAATCCTGGATGAGCTCCTGGAGTAATTTTGGTAGGCCAACCACTCCTGGAAAGGTTCACCACTGTTCTATGTTTTCACCATTTGTAGATAATGGTTCCCACTGTGACTTGACTGGAGTCCCAAAGCCTAAGAAATGGCTTTGTAAACCTTTTCAGACTGATAAATGCCATCTGTCATCTGACAGAATGTGTTGCTATGTGGGATTTTTATCCTACTTCATGTGGTCAAACAGGTTCTGTTTCCGAGATTTGTTGATTTAACATATCTAAGAGGAATCAGGCCTAGGTGTAGTAAATGAGATTGACGTATTAGGTTAGTTTAATAAATTAAACCATATTTATTCGCTCCGGTTACTTTCATTGATTTTAAAAATTAGCTCAATGCTCAATTTTCAGAAAAAAACTAATATTTTTTTTCCCCACACTGTATAAACTCAGCTGAATGTGTTCAGTGCATCTGTTTTGCAGTTGTACTGCTCTTCACTATTCAAACTACCCAGTTAAATGCTGTTATTTTGTGTCCATTAGCCTTTAAAAACCATGCATCTGAAGGTGTTTTTCTTTCAGTTTTACAGCAGGGACAATGTTAGGAGTCTATTTTGCCCTTTTTCCACTCCTCCCTGGTCTCAGTCCATTATCCGGCAATGTACAGCACAGCTTTACAACCGCCTCTTTCCCCGGTGACCTCCCACATCGGCGTCCACCGCCTCTCATTGCCTTTGACCCTGTTTGCCATGCAGGCTGTAATTGTCACTCGCTCAAGGCTTTTAAAACCATCAAAAGCTCCTCGACGCTGGGCGTGTGGCAGTATATCTCAGCCCTCATCAGAACACTGTCCTCCAAAAGCTAATCCAGCACCCCCCGAGGTGGCTGATCCAAACCAAACTAATTATTTTGTTTAACCGCAGCATCTGGAAAACAGCCACTGCAGTTTGAAAATGAAGGTCCAGAGTGAAGCGTCTCAACACGATGTTATCTCTGACCTTTTTTCTCCATTTCCAGCTGATAGAAATGTCTTCCAACATTGTGTTTTGTCCTTTTTGTCACAATAATCTTTTTCTTGAAACAGCAGCCACCATTTTCAAAGTTTTTTTCTGCCTTGTGTATGAAGTCGGATGTGCTATATCCGTAATGGAGACCTACCAGCAGCAGGGTGATGTTGAGGAGAATCTTTTTCTCTGCCCCTGAAGTCTGGACCTTCCCCAGGCCAGCAAATATATCAAGCAGCTTTCCAGTTTGTGTTCTGCTCTCAGAGGAAATAGGCTCCCTGAGGCTTTGAGGCCTTCTCTTGATCCCTTGGTGATACCGAGGATTTACGGGGACTCTAGTGATTAGCCAGAGGGGAAATGGGAAAACAGGGGCAATCGCTGCCAGCAGTCCCACATCCAACAAATATAGACAAACACACACACACTGTTGCTACCATGGCAGGAAAACATCAGAGCATAGGGTAAAAGTTTACACACTCCTTTAACTTTCCCCATACAATCATGGACATTAATGTATGTTATTAGGTTTTTGTTTAATAGACCAACACAAGGTAGTGCAAAATTTGGTGTGGATGAGAAAGGATGGATGATTTTCCAAAAATTGTGGCATGCATTTGTATTCAGCTGTCGGATGACTCACCTTAGTGCTGTCGTGTGTTTCTGCCAGCTTTGCACACCACAAGAAAGCTGAAGCTCAGTCAGAATAGATGGAGAGCATCTATGAACATCAAATTTCATGTTTTACCACAGATTTTCAGTTGGATTTAGGTCTGGACTTTAACTAGGCCATTCCAACACCTGAATATACTTTGATCTAAACCATTCCATTGTACAGTTGAAACCATATATTTACAGACACTAAATAAAAAGACACATACACATTTTTTCTCATTGTCAGAAGTTAAATCAGACCAAACTTTATTCGTTTTAGGTAAATTAAAATTACCAAAATGACTTCTATTTGCTAAATGCCAAAAAACTTAGCGGAAAAAAAAAAATTTAGCGAGTTTTTTTTATAACTTTTTTCATATTCAAAAGTTTTCATAAATTTGGTCAGTATAAGGGATAATTGTCTTTTAGACAGGACCTCTGGCTGAAATTGCTGTGTGACAGTCACATGATTATCATGACATGCTAAAACCTCAATATTTGGGCAGCAGAGACAATATTCCACAGTAACATGTCCTGGATGACAGCATCAGTTGACAAGCACTACTAATCCACCTCATTTGCTTTTGCCACTCCTCTTTAAATCTGTCTGGCCGTCTGGTTAGAAAGTTTAGCAGAGAGACGCTGGATTAAGGGATATGATCGTAGCCCTTTATGATCAACAGAAGAGACGGTTTAAACTTCTTCCATCTCTCTCTGCTCTTTCTGCATGATGATGTTTGTCCATTAAAGTTCTCTAAGAGACATCTTTTTCATTGAGGAGTATCGAAGTAATGGGGTAAAATGCTTATGCACGCCATAGTTATCGCATTTTTATTTGTCAAAGACTAGTATCCATTTCCTTCCATTTTATAATTAAGGATAAAATGTAAAAAGTTCAACTGTTATGAATGCAGCAATGCACTGTAAAAAACATAATATATTAAACTATGAAATGTAATTTTGCTGCTATAACTAGTCCATAAAGTTTATATGACATAATGCCCTGTTTTTCATGGTTGTTTTTCTGAACTCAGTATATGAATATGCATCCTTTTTTCCCCCAACCTTGGAAATCAGCATATCTAAACAAATCAGAGCTCCTTGATATTGAAAATGGTTGTAGCAGTCCCACATGTCCCATCTGGCTTTGAAGATAAAACACTAAAGAGACATGATTTGAAAATACAAGCTCCTATTCCTCCCCAGCTCGAGGATAAGTGTATTATTCATATTTAGAGCTTGAAGTCGTGTAGCACACTGGCATTTGGTTGATCTTATCCTCTTTGTGTAAGAGATAAGCAAAGGCCAGGATAAAACTGGATTTTTTTTTAACTTCGTGCTACAAAGGAAAGTCCAGCTGTTAGCTGGAGTTGAATCAGGAAGAGTTGGACCTGAAAAGTGATGAGAGCGTTCCATCATTTCTTTGACAGCTCCTTGAAAACCGTAAATGTTAGGAGTATGGCTTATAGAGTGAAGAGAGGATCAAACTGATTTTCATGAAATAAAAGTATCTCAGTTATTGCATATACCTCCATGTTATTAGCATTTTCTATGATGGATGGATGTTCAGATGATGGATGGATGGATGGGTGGGTGGATGGATGGATGGATGTTCGGATGATGGATGGATGGGTGGATGGACGGATGGATGTTCGGATGGATCGATGGATGGACGGATGGATGAATTTTCAGAGGACCAATGAGTGATAAGATGGATGTTTGCATGAACGGATGAAAAATCTCAATAGAAATTCTCATCAATCAGGAAGTAAATGAAAGAGGAAGTGACATCAGGTTGTTGTTAATGAACCTTCTTTGGCCAGTCTCTGCTCATAACTGTACCTGTATGTAGGGCAGCCACTATCAGTTATTAATTAGATTCAAACAGCTGAAGACCAAACTGATGTCGTAAATAAGTTTAAAACACCCGTAGAATTATGTGTTGTAGAATTACTTGGTCCAAGCTTAAATGTAAAGTTTTCTGTCAGGAAAACATTAAACATTTGAGAACACCTGAATCTGCTAAAACTAAAGATTAAATCATTTTAGAAACCAAAAAAGCAGTTTCACAGTTCAGTTTTTGGTTCCATTTGGCAGCTTTAAGGGCCAGTTGTGTGAAATATCAGCTGCAGATGAGGTCGAGTGCCAACACCAATAGACAGAGGTTTCCAATTATCCAGCAGCAGAGGCAGAGGGAATGGAGAAACAGGTGGCGCCTTTAATTGCTTTTTGCAACCCCAGAAGCAAAGCACCAGAGGGAGAGGAGATGTTGGAGATCCTCTGGGAGATGAGACATTCACCACTGTCCTCATAATTGGTTTTATGGAAAATGTGGAAATATAATCCTGTTGTACACGGTAATGTTTTTATTAAAAGCTCAAGATGATAAGCATTGAGTGTGATCTGGCTGGTATTTGAATTTGGAGAATCAACATCAGAAATGGCTGAGCTCAGTCCGTGAGGCCCGCTTTGGTTGGTTTCTTCATCGCTACATGTTTATCGTCTGGAATTCATCTTCTATCAGCAACATACAGGATTCATTATCTGAACATTTACCAGAAACTCCATCTATTCATCCATCCACACCTTCCTCCACCCTAACATCCAGCCATCCTGTTGAAGCGCTGGCCCTCCCTCCATCCATCCATCCATCCATCCATCTCTGACCTGCTTCAGGCTTATGTTTCACCATGATGTCAGATCAGCTGATCAGCTTCTGTTGGTTCATACCAAAAACTAAGCTGAAGCTGCCATTACACAATAAATATTTTTTTGGGGGGTTTTTTTTAAAATGTGCTTTATAAAATAAATAATTAAAAGGGGATAACAGATAAATTAATAAGTAAAATAACTATATAAATACAAGTAAAAAGTAAATATAAATGCATAGTATATGGATAAATAAAATAAGGAAATGAACATAAATAAATAAATAAATATGGATTGTAAACAGATAAAGAAATAAAAAGGAAAAAAACTTACAGATAAAACAAAAAGAAATAAAATGCATAATAAACAGAAAAATAAATAAAAAATGAAAAAATAAATTAAATAAATATGGATAGCAAACAGATAAAAAATAAAGAAATAGATGGATAAATAATAGATATTACATACAATGAAATAAAAATGCATAATAAAGAGATAAATAAATAAAATATACACATAAAAATAAGTATAAAAGTTAATAAATACATAATAATAAAATAGACAAACAGATAAAGAAATAAAATAAAAACTAAAACTGACAAATAATTAATAACAATGAAATAAAATGCATAGTAAATAAATAAAAATACATAAATAAGTACAAAAGTTAGTATATAGATAAATATGGAAAATCAATTAACTGAAAGTTTTCCAAACAAATTTACATGATTAGATATCCAAATGCCCCAATAACAGAACAGAGGAAATCAGCTACATGTTCCTCAATATTAAGATGAATGTTAGTAGGTATGATGTGGTGTGAGATTATTATTGATTTCCAACAGCAAATCTAAGCCAAGAATAACCCTCTACATATTCAGTTGGTGCACATCTTTTTGTCTCTGGTTGTTTTTGTACAGTATTTGCTGCAGTGCAAACATCAACCTGACTTCAGAGCAATCTCATATCCTCATGCACATTTCATGACTGGCTTCATGACTTCACATCCTGTGGTTGGGACAGGAAGATGCAGCTCATGCATTGTTTTAAATTGGGCCTGACAGTCTGTAACTTCACGCACGGAGAACAGCAGCTCGATAATTGTAAATACTAAAGTATGAAATCATTATATGTCTCATAAAGTAGACAGCTGGACTTAAATGAGTCATCTGTTTAAGTGGCAGCTGGCACTAATGGAAAACTGAGGCCTATATATCACTGAGCAGCAAGAGTTTCTCTATGGAAGCACCCTCCTCTGACATTACATCCCCTTACATGCTGTAAATGACAAACCTTTGATTGATACTCAGTAAAAATACATCCAACCTTGTGTTGCAGAGCTACACGCAGGATCTATTCACGTTATCGAAACAAAAAAGATAAGTCAAAGTGTTGGATGTGGCGAGTGAAGAATCTGAAAATTCAAGGTGGACATTGCTATGATGAAATAGGCTTGAATGTAATTATGTTGGACCATCAAGCATTCATTTTAAAATTTCTGTTTAAGGCTGGAAAATTAGTACAATATGCAACTTACAAATTTAAAAAACAAGAATTGGTTGCACCAAATGTAAACGTGGCGAGACGCACTGATTACCAGGATGGGTACGGCTAGACCCAAACACGGTAATGAACTAGTGAGGGGTAGGAAGAAGCACGCAGTTTGCTCTAGCAACACCTGGAGCACTAAAAAGTGGATTCAGAAATTAACTGGTGTTACAGAACGACTGAAGAACTAACAGCGAAGGCACTTACGGCTCCTAATGAGTTGGTTGAGATAGCGACATGAACTGAATGGAACAATGTCTGAGCAGAGAACAGGTGGGTAGGTCTTCCTTTTAAAGCCAAACCTGTGGTCATCTAAGAAGGGTCAGAATTTTACATACAGGTACAAATATACAAACACACCTCCATGGATCTGCTAGTTGCAGATAAACCAAATGTGTTTTGTAGCTAACAAAATGGTCGACTCATTCTGACACTAAATAATGAGAAGTTACTTATGTAAATCATACAGGTACTCACCAATCCCACCCTCATGATGCTCTTATCACACACAGTAGAAACCATCTCAGCACTAACACACAAGCTAACATCTACAGTCTTCCTCATCTCTGCTTTTGGGGGTAAAGCCAATCAGCACCAAGGAAAATGAACGCCACTCATGGATTGGCTGCTTAGCAAACGACACCTTCCCAATCCTTATTTTTCTTTGTATATTTTAGATATGCTCTACAAAAAACCCTGAAATTATTTATGAATAATTTGCAGTTACATTCCACAAAAAAAATTCATGAATAGGTGAATCCTCGAATACTGAACCACGGATATGTGAGGGCCACTGTAAGTGGACAGTACCAGTGTCACAGTGGACCCGTGTTGCACACCATAGGAAGATGAGGATATCGTACAAACATTGTCCCATCCCTGTCGAATGAAGAATAAATTTTATTTTATTTATTTATTAGGTGTATTTAATAGGGACAGATGCACAATAACAGACAAACTGAATAAAACAGTAGTCTCATGCCTGTATCATGGTGCTTATAGCATAATTTGTAGCACTTCTCCCTAGATGGGGTTTTCTAAACAGTCTATCTGAAAACTATTTGGAAGTGAAATAGTAATAATAATGTAAAATAATACAAACATGTTATTGACAACATATGCAAAATCATTCATATAAAGCAAAGAGATTAAAAACATGTAAATTAAAAAAGAAACATTAGCATACAAGCATAGTAGCACGATAACACCACCAGGCTGCTTCAGGCAGAACGCAAACATGACCCCCAACGAACCCCACCAAGTTGCTTGTTTTTTAATGTTGGACTCTCCCCATAGCTTACAGAACTTGATGCTTTACTACTGATATGCGCTTACATTTTAGTTTTTGATTTCTTGTAGCACCTCTTGATTCTGCCTCCCATGAAGAGTTCCTGGGATTATTAACTTTTTTCACTCTCGGTCTCATTAACATCTAGGTCTCCAGATTGCGGGTTGGGGGGATTCATCTTTTACACCCACCAACGTTGGATTTAAACAACCACGGTACCCGATCAGCCATGAAATTGAGCTCTTACCAGGTTTTCCTGGTGACAGAGAAAAATCAGAGCAGAATTGATGTGGCTGTTAGTGCATCTAGAGAATCGTATTGTCTGGTCTTTGGATCAGAATGAAATATTTATTGGGCAACACATTGGTTTTCTGCATGCAGAGGCTCCTTGGGAAGGAGCATCTTCCTGCTTCTAATGACTTGGATGTCCTTGACAATGAGAATGTTCTTTAGCACTTTAGCATCATTAGAAGGAAGTGAATGATCAGTCATCTACGGTACAGTTCTTCTGCGTTGTTCTATAAGTAGGTTTTAATGCAATTTTGTCCCACCAGGATGAAGGAAATGACACACCAATGTGTGCAAACAATGGGCCATCTGAATCTGACCCTTTCCTTTCCCTTTCAACGAAAAATTACTCTCTGCAGGGAGCTAACTCAGACATTGGCACTATTTCATTTCTCTTTCAAAATATTCTCAGCAGGCCTCCAATATGAATCTAATAGAGCACCAGGGTCCTCCAGGAGTGTGTTTGCATAGTGGTTCTCACATGTAATATGCCACATGTCCCTTTCCCAGGAGGTGCAATGCTGTTACCTGCTTTTCAGATTCACAAAATCTCTTCAGAGCGACGAAACACAGAGGAAATCAAAATCAAACTGCTTCATTTCCTGACAAAAAAACTCTAATTTTTAAGATTTTTTTGATGCTTGACAGAAACTTCACTTCAATTTCATAAAACATTTTACACATATATACTCAGATTAACTGCATAAGGGGGACTCAGCTTCTGTATGTTCTCTGGGGTTCAGCAGAGGCTCTGTCTCTACCTTGCTGCTCCCACCTGCTGCTAAACTTAATGACAAAATGTGTTGTGAGGCAGAGAATAGGAAAAATATGGTCCTTCTGGTCCAACAAAAGTTTTTTTTTAAGCATCAGAGAACAATGTAGCTCAACAGGCAACTGCAAAAGCTTTCTGCAAGTCCTGAAATTTGTTTCTTGCTGAGTTATTCTCAAGCAAGTAAAGCTGCAGTTTGCTGTCTCCCCTGCAAAAGTGCCGCGCACACCCCTTGAAATGTGACATATTTTGGGGCAATGGTCCTTACCTGTCCTGTGTACAGCTCCAACAAACTACATGAGCAGGATATGAGGACACTGCATGGATCACTGGCCACAATAACCCACATAGAGGAACTGGGAAGACTGATACTAAAATCTGGACACTCCAATCAATTGCTGCAATCTTCATGCAATGAAACTGCTGCTGCTGAAAAAAAGAGTTCGGACTCCAAATCATATATCCGATTCAGACCGGTGATAATCCTGCATGGCTCTCTGTTACCACCTAGAGTAATTGCCAGAAAGACCTACCAGTTAGACCCATGATGTGCTTTTATACTACATTGGCTCTGTATGTTGCAAAGCTGATAGCATAATAATTTGCCAGTAACATAATTACTGTGTTATTGATGTAGCATTAAAAGAATCCTTTGAAGGGGGCACTAAGTGGCGAAATTGGTAGATCATGCGCTCCATGTGTAGAGGCCATAGTCCTCAACCCTGTTGTACCAACCTCACATGGTGGCACCAATAAAGTCAAAATTGATTTTGACTTATGTAATTATTAATAATTATACTTAATAATTCATTATTAATAGAAATATTAAGATTAAAATTTCTTTGGTTGAATCGAGCCACCATCCAGAATATCTGGAATCATAAGTCAAACTTAGTCAGTCTCTCATCAAGGCATGAATCCAGAACCACTGGCAGAAGAAACTGTTCATACAATAAACAATGATCAGACACCCTTTCTATTTCTGAACAAGTCTGAGAATTTATTAACAAAATAGCCCAACCTTACGGGTGACTTTTTCCACAAATAACCTCTTTCTTTAACTATTAGCATGCAATCTAACTACTAATGAAAAAACAAGAATTAATAAATATAAATAAACAAACTCATCAACTAAACAAGAAAACACAGGAAAAATCAAATCTGTAAATCCATATATGCAGCACAGTGTCATCAAAAATAAAAGGTCCCCCTCTAGGATGAGAGTGATGAGGTGAGGGAAGCAAAAGAGGAGGGGGGGTTCAGGACACTGTCAGATTCAGATTTGCCCTCCAATTTGGAACAAAGAGTCATAAAACTCAACCATGTGGTTATGGTAACTGTAAGCTAGACAATGAAATGTGGCTTTGGGCCCTGTACAACCATGGATATGTATGGAGAGGTCAAGAAAAGAAGAGAAGTGAGAGAAAAAACAACAGGAAGCAAGAGGCAGAGAGGAAAAAAGATTGGCTGGAGAAGAAGCCAATGGGAGCAAGCAGCACTGAATTCAATTATTTTGGATCCAGACAGTCTCTAACATATGGCAATCTTAAAACAGAACAGCAACAAAATGTCATAAGAATACCACAGCATATATTCAGCACAGCATTAAACAAACATACAACAGAAAGGCAATTACAAATAGCCTTATTTTAAACACCGAATTAGGCCCAGATAATGTAACCGTTTTACTTGAGTCAGTCAGTCATTTGGTCAAAACAAAACGTCCAGAGCTCCAAAGAAACATGTTCTCACTCAGCAGGTGATCTCAGCTAGGGTTCTCAGCAGAACCGCCGGTACTGTTGGTTAAAAAAAACAATAAGATACCTTTTTGTCGACGGATCCAGAGGTTCAACTTTAGCAGGCCTCTGGAAACAGACGTCAACAAGATTTTGTACATGTCAGGTGAACTTAGAGCTGGATACACCAGCAGCTTTTTTAAAGTTCTCCAGTTAACACTTCGAAGAACTATGACATTACAGGGCTGTACCTCAACAGTTTTTCCATCATAGCAGTGTTGCTGCAGAGGTTGATAATTTTGTATCACAAGCCAAAAAGTTTTTGGTTGGCCACTGCTTTAAAGAGAGGGCAGCCATCTTGCTGCTACCTGGCTAGGGTCACATGAAAATTTTTAATTCCAACAAAGTCTTCTTTTCTGAAACCATGAATGTTCTTTGTGAGGTTTTATGCTGAGAATCCCTCCTAACTTTGAAAAGACAAGGAGATGGCCAGCACAAAAAGTATTCCATCAAACTGCAGGGAGCTCTGAAATATGATAAATATCGTTTTCATTAATGAGCTTAGACATCATTTTATAAATACTGAAAAATGTTATATGCTGCCTGAACACTTCCAAGTCTGAATGACACGGCTCCTTGGTGAGGTTTCTGATTTGTCCTTAATCGAAGTCCTGATCAGGGTCTTCAGTAGTTGTCTTTCTGGAGGGACCTCCTCTAGCTGATATCAAGTGACTTATGAGTAGAATTACAGGGAGAGAGATTGAGAAGGAAGAAGGTTTGTGGACATTTAACATCAGCTGTCTTTCAGACCCTCTGATTCATTTGTTTTGCATTTTGGATGATGCTCATGTAAATCTTCTCACACTTCTTAGAGGTATGTGTGTCCTCATCAAATATGGCCAAACCACAGGGGGCCCATATCAAGGTAAATGCTGACATTTTCCTTGACTTGGCACAGTTTGGGTGTCTGTTTCTTTCCATTGAGCTCATTTTCCAGAATTTTTACAAGTTAGAAATTTTGTCCAATTTTTCTAACTTCAAAATACCGCTCTAATACTTTCCACTGGATTTTCAGAGGTGTATGTTCTTATTGTTCGTTAGACTCACTGCAAACAGAAAGGAATTGTGGAAGTTGGTGTAAGATGTAGGTGTAACTACACTGTTGGAGTAACCATTGGTTATCATGACCGTCTACAGCTATCAGGTAGACGTGCCATTTGCCAGTGCTCCACCTTTCCACAAAGGGAAAAAAAAACAAACGCACATATAAGTGGGTTGAAAAAAATGAGTTAACTAAATAATAAAAATAAAACTGGTTGCTACAATTTGAAAAGCATATTCAGCTAACAGGTATTAGCTTGGTATAGCATGTGTTAGCTTATGGTAAGCATTGAAATAGGGAGATAGTAACAGACAACTTAACTAAGCACATGTTAATGTAAAAGGTGATGAATTTCATGTATTAGCAAGCATAGCTCATGTATAAGCAAAGCAAGCATGGCTTATTGAGCATATCTCAGCCTAGAATATATTTAGCACACCTTAGGACAGAATAAAATGTAAGTTAAGGAACATTTTCCATGTAGCAACTATTAGCTTGGCTAATTTAGTATGTCATGCTTTTGGACACCATGTTGCTGGTGTTACTCAAGGTCAGCACATATTAGCTTTGGGTTATGTCAAGAAGAAGAGTCCATCTGTCAGCTGTTAGCTTAGCATGTCTTACCTTTGAGTAAAGTTAGTGAAAATTCTGGTTAGCAGCATGTTATCTTACGGTCACATATCATATCTTGGAGAAAAAAGTATGAAAAAGAGACTCCATCTACCAAAAAGTATGAAAAAAGAGACTCCATCTACCAACTGGTTAGCTTAGCTAGTGGACACAGAGTGTAAAAAAGGACAGCAGATTCCACTGGGCATTTTAGTAGCTTAGCTTATATATGATCATTTATCTTTGCTATCTTAACATAAAATAACAATAAATGAAGACCTCATCTAGTAATTTATTAACCCAGTTCATTTAGCATATTTACCTATGCTGATTACTGATCATCACCATCACCTTATTCTACACAATTCATTTTACACATTTTTAAAAAAGTTTTAAAACTTTCATAGCGACAAATTCATAAAACTCTGCCTCTGATGGACACAGCTGGATTGACTTCCTCCCTCCTCGACTTTCATCCTCCAGTCATGCCAACATCTGTTCAATTGCCAGCAGGGTGTGGCAGCCACTGAGTGTAAATTACCTTTTGTTTTTATGCTATGCTACGTTATGTTTTCCCTCTGCACTGAAACCACATATCGGGCATACAATGCTGTAGACTCTGCTAGCAGATAACATTGTGTCCTTGAAAAATAAGACACAAAAAGACACAAAAAGGTATCCAAAAAGGTATCTTGCATCTCAAGGTTTTAATTTTTACTAATACAGGATCATGATCCTTGCTGTTGCTTATTGTGTGTTGTCAAAATAACGAGATCCAGCCAAATTCACCCTTTTAATTAAAAAGAACTAAAGTAGGATAATATTTCAATACAGGCATTGAGGAGATAGTCAAGCTGTTTTGTTGTCTGTAAACCTGAGTAAAAGTGAACAGAGATTGTAAAATCACCAAAAAGAAGGCGAACTTCAAGTGCCTTGGATCAATGAGTCACCATAGCGACGGGGCATAGAGTAAGTTGGGGTTTTCTGGACTGTTGAAGGCAGAGGACAGTGTATTTGAGTTAGTATGTGAGTGTGTGTGCTTTATAATTGGCATACTATTTACTTATCCTTCATAATGATAATCAGAAAGGTTTATTCTTCCTGAAGTAATGTAGAGAAGTAATCATTTACCAGTCATTGAGATTCTTCCTTTCTTAAATGTGATTAGTATATTATGAGGATACAGAGATTAGGATGATATACTCCAGAGACAGAGTGAGAAATAAGGAAATACAGATTAACAATTAGATGGTTTGATATAACTTGGAGTTTTATGACTTATGTTGGTATGAAATAATAATATGTGAAGGCTCGTTTATTCTAGCTGGAGATTGAAGCTTAACAAGGAAAGAGTAACATTTAAATAAGTAGAGCCAGCATGTGTTAGTCAATCTATATTCATTGCAGTGATGAGACATAGGACTTGTTAAATTTGAAAGGGACAGTTGTCTTGATCGAGGCACTTTTAGGTAAGGACTAGTTTGTGCAGAAACCAGTCCATGATTAGGTTTTTAGAAGCCAACATTTAAAATTAATAATACAAAATAATATCTAAAACTAACAGGATAAGACTTAAGTACAAGAAATGAAGGCACTAAGCTGTTTGTCTTACAAACCTAGCTTTAATATCTTTTTCTGGTCTGTATCTAAGCAAGAAGTAATGATCAGGGAAAGCTTGTAATGACAGAAAGTTAATCTAAGCTTTATGGGCTATCTAATTGACCAGTCCAATTGTAAGCAGTTCAATAGAAATATGATTTTTGATAGTGTAGGGATTGAATGTTACAAATATAAATAATGAATGATGTTGAACAATGCATATTAATAATTGGGAAGTAATGTGATGTACAAAGTAAGTCTTTGTGGATTTAAGTGATGTTCTGATTGAAATGTATGAAACGTATTAATCAGTTATAAGGTACAGGAGACGACTCAGGTTTAGTGTGAGTGAAAAGCAGAAATTGACTGGGATAGAGAGGCATGGGGGCAATGGAACAGAAGGTGAAGTGGCTCGTGATAAGATATGACCTGAGCATATAAGAAGGAGTTCATCCGATGTCAGGGATCATTCATCCCTAGAGGTAACGGGAACGCCACAGCAGGATCTTGCAAAAATGTGCGACGCAGCCTCTGGTGTAATGGAAAGATGACAAACAGGTAAAGGTTGCAGAACCACAAAAGACGAATTTAAGTTTCCAGACAGCAGACACGTAATTATGGGTCAGTAGGTGTTCATGAAGACATACAGGAGCATGTTCTTATAAGGGACCAAGAAGCAGTTTAGGATTCTGGTGGAAGAAGCAGTCATGTACACATAGAATCATGTTAGGCTTGGAGCGTATGTAAGAATGGTCCTTGGAAATATTCAGTGTTGTGCCTTGGGGACAGCCTTTGCATTCACATCAGGAGAAGAGATCGTGAAGGACTAACCATCAGGGTTTTGAGAGTAGAATTGAGCCTCAACCAGACCAGAGAACTGCACCCATGTCGAGGCCAACCCATGAACCAAAGGATGAGGTTTCAGAATTTGGAATTACTCTCAAGACTGTTGCTTCATGCTGGGTTTTTTTTCTTTTTGTTGGATCCAAGAACTTTTTCGCAGGCTCTGTTAAGAAGTTGTTTTAGGATTTTTATACCATGTTTTTCCACACAAAGAACAAGTGGATCAACCCAGGACAGAGCTTCCCATGCGGTGTGAGCCTGTCTCTCTCTCTGTCTTCTTGCAAATTTATTACATCCAAAAAGTTTACTCAGCCACAGTTATAGGAAAAGATGATTAAACATAATTTGATGATCAAAGCAATCAAAATTCTACTGGAAGTTGTGGAAATTCAGTTATTGTGACTGTCACTTTTAAGGATACTTCCTGGTTGTAAAGAGTCTGGTTGCATTTGCTCAACAAAATTATGAGAGGTTTCAAATGGTTCGCTAAAGAATATAGAAATATAGAATATCGAAAAACAGAGCCCTTGAAGTCTATTCGTCTAGATTTCTAAAACTAATTCAATACGATTCCACGAGCAAGTTGTATGAGAAGAGAAGTTGCCGTTAACGGACATGGTTGAAAGTGCTTGGCTAGCTACAGGCTGCTCAGTCAGGCCGGACCGCCAGCTAAGGCAGGGTTAGATGTTCAGATGTAGGCAGTGAGAAGCTCGACGTGTTCTCCTCAACTCCAGTTTAAGCAGACCCTTTGTTGACCTGCTTGGGACAGCCTCATCAGGCTCAGGAGATCCAGACCCTTAGCACGGAGAGCTGGTTCAGGGTGCCTTATGGTAGTAGGGTAAGCTTGTCGACCGATGATGTGTATAAAGCTTTGTTTGTCTGTCACCATAAAAATGTCTCACCCTGTTAGTTTATCACTAAAAAACAATGTTGTTGTTTTTCTGATCTTCTTTACTTGTCCAAATGCTACCCAGCACAATTACCACTCTAAACATCAGTGGCACATTAGCACATTACTGGCAACTGCCTGTTTTAATAGTTCAAACACCAAATATACCTTAATATGCATTAATATGCCCAGTGGAAACCATCTTAACACTACCACTGAAACTAATATAGTTAAGTTAGTATAGCTAATACTGTCTTCCTTATTTTTGTTCTTCAATCAGTGCCAAGGAAAATAAATGGCACTCATGCATTGGTTGCTTGGCAAGCACCAGCCAATAACTTGTCAGATAACATTGCGCCTTGATATTTCATCAAGGCGCAGATCAAGGCAGAGGTACCTTTGTACTATGGTCCAGGATTTGATCCAGTATTTATTGGCCAGAAGAGTGGATTGTTCTCACAGGTTCTTGGTTAGATCCTTTAGGTTGAAGCCATACAAGAGGCCCTACCAACCAGCATGCTGCCAACATTAAAGTAACCTATTTCGAGAGCTGTGAGCCACTTATGGTTTGGCAGATTTTTAGTATTGTAACACATTTTTAAGGCAACCTTACAGAATCAAATTTTCACATCAAACCAGGGGATGAAGCAGTCAACAGGACTTGACTGTAGCGCTGATTCTGAGATGAATGCTTAATGTTAGGCCTTCTTTCAGGTTTTAGCTTGTGCTGCTACCTTTTCCTTGAATTGCTGCCTAATCATCATTATATATAGAAAATACTGTTTTTAATTACAGACCTGACTCAAATTCATTAAAATTTTATTATGCTTGCACCTAAAATGAGTGAGCATGTTGGGCCCTCCACTTGGCAGAATAAAGAGACCTAAAGCAGGTTTTGTTTTGAGGGCAACATTATGCTATGGGGATGGTTTTCCTCAGCAGGGACAGGAAAGCGGCTCAGATTTGAAGAGAAGATAGATGAAGCTAAACACAGACAAATCCTGGAGGAAAAACCTCTTAGAGGCTTGCAAAAATGCTTGAGTCTGGAGCGTAGGTTCACCATCCAACAGGACAACAATCCTACAGCTGTAACAGAATGGACGGCTGCTTTTAGATACCAAGTATAACTCTTCCCCACCCTTTTCACCAGCTGTAAATGTACATTTTAATCTTGTGGATCAGTGCTGAGGAGTTTTAGGCCGTATAACTCTTTTATGAATCACCACCAGGGTTCATAAAACAAGAATATAACTCATGATTTCCATTCTGCTGACACTGCATACCATTACTTTTACTTTCTGCAATTACATCACTGTTTTTATGAACCAATTCCCTGCTGCTTGTAACTCTCTGACCCAGCTGATGACTGCATTCTGTCTCTTTCATGCAGGACCGTCGCCCGGTCACGACACGTGACGCCAAGCAAAGAAGCAGGGTTTGCCTTCAGGTTTGCGTGGTCATGACTTTGACACTGTAACAGAATCACTATGGCGACCTTTTTAAAGCCTGCCAGCATCACGTCCACCTCCTCATTAGCACATTGTAAAGGTGGTGATATTGTTCTCGAGCCATCTGTTTTGACCACCTTTCAGCACCCATCATTAAGCAGTGGCTGTGTGGTCGTGTATCTGACAGTTGCACACTGCAGACTGAAAAGAGGCATTAGCTAGTGGTGAACCGGCAGGCTTCTCTTTGATCCATAAAACTGGAGTCGTGCTGCTATGAATCATTATAAATATCAGAAGACGGAGAAAAAAAAACATATTGGCTGGCTAAAACAATAGGTCACAGAGTGGCATTACCCTGGCTATATTTAATCAGTGTCTGAACTTGACCAAGTCATCTGAACCTCTACAAAAATACTGATCCAGACAGAATGATGCGACATGCAGATTGTCAGTATAGTATATCTTAAACTAAAACATCTCTCCAGGACTTTTGTTTGTTTGCTTTGAAGATTCTACTACCCAAAGTTGTTCAAGTTTCCACTTGATAGAAACTGTTTAAAATGCATACATGTACGAAGACCAGAATTTACTTTGCATGCCTGTTGATGTGCTGTGTATCTGTGTGCTGCACGTCTACCCTCTGATGTGCTTGTGTTTCTCTGCAGAGCTCCCCACTCTGCATCCATCTAATTATGTGCAGAACAAAGAGACTATGTAGTCCTTTGTAGTAATTGATCCTTCCACCTGAGGGCAGTACTTTCTAATATAATTCCAGATAAATCTGTTTCATATTCAATTAAACTGAAATATTGAATGAATTGGGTGAGCTCACTTGCTTTAGTTTACTTCATGATGTGGATTTAAAAACAAAGCATGAAAGATTGCAGTACCATCTTTGCCCAGCAGGATAAAATAGAAAGGTCAAGCATTGCATAAAATTAAATATAACTTTTGCTGAATAATCAATTATGAGAATGTTGTATATGTTTTTTATCAGTGAAAAAACAGCACATTACAAAACAGGTATTTAAAAAGATGAACTATGAAAACTAAAGCCCAATCATTACCAAAATCATTTACAACAAAATGTTTGTGAAATTAAAATGGTTTATGCTACTAGCTCCTCTTGTAGTCTAGTTGATGAGGCTTGATTGAACCCAGGTGTGCAGGAACACCTGCTGGAACTACCCAGCCAACCATGCTCCATGACGCCCTCTGGAGACTGGCTGAAAGAACTGCACAGAAAATATGCAAAACTCCTAGACCCCAACACTTCAGATGATAAAAGGCTGACTTTGTAATTGCTTTTATGTGCCTCTAAAAGTTCAGGTCTGAGCTCATTACTACACCCAGATTTCAAGCCTGATCAGTAGTTTCTAGTTATAATAACTGCAGTTGTGTGCTGACTCTAGATTTTTCCTCTTAAGGCTAAATCATAATAACTTCCGTTTTGTTTCTTTTCAGCTGAAGATAGTCATGGCACATCCATGCATTGATTTGTTCTAAGCATCTGTTCAGTGCTTGAATGGGTTCAGAGTCACTTGGTGACATCGTAATGTAGAGCAAACCAATAAACACCAGAATACGACATACAATGGTTCCGAATTTTAAAGCTCTATGGTAAACGGTATCAAGAACCTTTAAACACTTCAAATTACATCAAATGCACAGATATAAAAGTGACAAATACAAGTTTTTTCTTCGTCTCAAAAGAAAAAAATACTTTTACCTTCAGTTTTTTTAACCACCCGTGTGATTTGAGACTTGAGAGAATCATCAATCATTCCTGGGTATTTGTATTCAGACACTGAACTCATCTTGCAAACCATGAAGAGCATTAATAAAATGATGATTAGATGATGAAATAACAACAAAAATTTACATTGTTTAGCATTCAAACCTAGTTTAGAACCACACAAAATGAAATAAGTATTGAATGATTATTAGAGTTCATAAAGTGCCCAATAAGATGTAGTGCATTGAAATACAGCACAGCCACCATAAAAAAGGAACCGCCCAACACCTGATCCCTGGGGAACATCTTTGGCGAGCAACAATGAGAAAACTAGAAATGCTTCCTTCACCTTTTACATATTATTTCAGCTGACAGCATGCCTTTTTAAAATAATGTGAAAAGCCTTATTGAGGTCAATGAACAGGGGAGCACTATGTTGATTTTAGTGTGGTCAAAGTTTAAAGATGACATAGTTGTACCTTGTCCTTAAACCAAACAAAAGGTTAGATTTTACCAAGAGAACACAATTTAGATACAGTGGGTAAAATTATCATGGTCCCATTGTTTTTTCTGTTTAAAACCAGAAAGCCAGTCACTAATCTGAGTTACGTAAACAGTGGTGTAGGGTGGACAACTTAAAAGACATATACAGCTGAATGTCATCTGCATAGAAGTGATATAAAATGTCATCAAAAGATTTGATGATGCCAGCTAAAGGGAACATGAAGAAAACAAATAATAATGGACCCAGAACTAAACCCTGTGGAATCACAGGCTAAGAGAGGTAATCTTGTCAGTCAGAACAGAAAATAACTTCCCAGTTAATTAAGAAGAAAACCAGTGATACCAGCTAAAACCCTAAGTCTTTTTAGTAAAATGGTAAGATTAGGTGAGAACAAAGGTTTATTTTCAACAAAATTAATCTTTTTTTTTTTTCATTCAGAGAAAACTTAAAAAGATATTTAGTCAACTGGAAAACATGTATTGAACTTGTAGTATTTATTTTAAATCACAAGAAAGGATAAATTATAACTTTTGGAGTTTTATTTGAATTCAAAAACAATTAATAGTTTTACAATGATCTTTTAAATCATTATCTTATTCTGATCAGACATTGTGTATTTAAAATTTTTTACATTTACTATACTCTGTTATATTGTATGGATGCGTTTAACTGCCAGAGCTAGGAAATAAATAGAGGAGCAGGATCAACTTTTTCCTTATAATGATATGTTAAAGTCATTGTAATGAGCTTTTACTTATGCTGACGTTCCACAGTCTGTCTAATATATTTAATGAATGTGAGTGACGTATAGTCTTTCTGATCAGCCATAAATGAGCAGTGAAAATGCGTAGGGTGAGGCAGAAAGTACCATGCCTCACTGATAGAGGGCAGTGCTGAGCCCCAAACGCACAACAGGCAACAGGTGCTCTTCTTCTACACACTGAAAAGACTGAAAACAATTGGAAAAATACTAAAAATGCAGTCAGAATAGGACCGTTCAAGGCCACTCTCCTCTCCATTAAAAGCTCCCACATTTTTAAAAACGAAAGGAAAATAAGAGAAACAAGGACTTTTTTTTAACAGAGTGACAGAGATATGCATGGATGTATGCATGGACTTAATATAAAATGGTAAGATCATACAGAATTTTCAATTTTAATCAGAAAAGAGAGACATCAGTCAAAGAAAACAACATTTAAATAGAATATTAAATATTCTTTTATTTTTTCTTGCTGTCATTTTGTTGAATTATATGGAATTGATTAAAGCATAATTAAAAACTTGAATCAGTTAAGGTCAAAATGGAAATGTATAATATAAGGTTGTATATGCATTTTGGATTTGTACATCCGATTCTGGGGGAGTCGGTGCCTCACCAGTCATGACCCTCACCGCACCACATCACTGGTCTAGAAGAAGATGGGAGGGAACCCTTTATGCCTTTTTTAGGAAGTAAACATATGTCAGAGGGACGTATTATTATAATCTTGCTAAATAAGATGAAAAAAAGTTATGAGTTTTATATCTCATTAAGAGAAACTTTCTTGTTTTAACGAGACACTTCTCCTATTTTGTTTCCTAGCTCTGGCAGGTTAAATGCTTCCATAGTTTTACATTTTTTCTCTGGTAAAAATTTTTAAATACTTTTTAACAAGGAAAACTATGTGGCAGGGTAATTTTGTACTTTAAAACCACTTTATTTAGCTTTCTGTCTACATTTATTTTATTATGAATTAAAATTTCTTAGTTAATTTGTTTTTATAGATGACTTATGTTATAATGACCCACCTACATTTGTGTACATTTTTAGGGATCATTAGTCATTAGTTTTGAATAATACAATATTTAATTATTTTCAGCTATCCTATTTTTTCAGAATTTTGTTGTATTTTTATTATTTTCTAATATATATATTTTTTTGTTTTTAAAGCAAGTAGATAACTTTAGTGTTCTAGGATGCCCTCAGCAGTAGTTTACCCAGGCATTGTCCCTTTTTATTCTCTTTACATTACATTCTCCTTTACAAAAATCAATTATTTTCACCATTCAAAATCTCCTGCCAGAGGCTTCGCTCATCCTCTTCTTATTCATTCAGGAACAATGTCTGAACTGATTAAACAGACAGCCACCTATCACCACAGAGGGTAGGAAAACAGTTTTCCTCACGAACGAAAAACAATAATTTTGATGTCTTATGCTGGAGTGACAATTTAATTTAGTCTGTGGTGTGAAATGTATGCTCAGAAGTGATATACTGTAGTGCCAAGCTGAATCTTCTCCTTTTTGACCTGGAGGCTTGAAAATAAAGAGAGAAAGAATTGATGCAATTCTTTAAATTAATCTGCCTCTGCCACTCTCTGCTGATAGATCACAAATTGTTCCTTCAAATAGTATTTTCGAGCAGTACGCACAACCTCCAGGTTAAATCAAATATAAAATGTTTCTTTAGTGGTAACCCAGAATACCTCAAGAAAAAACAATCTCATCAGTCAAACTAAAAAATACATTAAAGGAAAAAAGATCTGACTATATTTTCTTAAGTTATGACTCAATAAAATAGAAGAAGCAGTATGGAATACCAGCTACAGTCTCTACTAAAGCAATGGACTGTTTGTTCTCTTAATGAATATGTGGGTAAAACGTATAAACACAGGCTCAAATAAATTCAATACAACTAAATTACTCAACACGTGATGCTGAAAGCTCTAAAAAGTCGTTTACTCACTCCTGATCATCTTGCCACATATGCAGAGGTATTGAAATATGTGTCTCTAAACACGAGGATATTAGGATGGTTTTGTGGTACATCAACTCCTGTTATATCTTTGAGGTATAGAATAAAATATAGAACAGAAATAGCCTTTATAGTCTATCAGTGTGAAAATTCAGCCATATGTGTGTTTCCTTTGATGCGCTCCTGGTTTGAATAGTGCATGTATTAATACTATAGAATTCATATCATTCTGCTTTATCAGAACCGGGGATGTTACCTGGTGATTAATTATTACAGTGAGTCTTGTCAAACAGAATAAAAGGAGAATTTGGGAAGCAGTTCTGACTCTAGAAAGTGAATCATAAAGTAAATATTTGGGGGGACCAGATAAAAGACTGACTACTGTACTTATTTTAACGTAAAGATGATGAAAATCGAAAAGCAGTCCTGGATTTGGCTAAACCATAAAAATAAAGTGAGCATCTGAAACACCTTACTTTCTAAAAAAAAAAAAAAAACCAAAAAAAACCCTGAAATTGTTTGGGCAAAGAGCAGACGTTTAAGGCGTCTATCATGACCTTTTAAATTATATAGGATTGAGCTTCAGAGCAAATAAATGTTTTAGTTTCGAAAGAAAAATATTGTTTTTGCTTTCAAAATGCCAAAGGCTGCATACAATTTGTATAAGTCTGATATTCCCTTGATTTTTCCGATTGCATGTATTGACACAAAGAGGCAGCTGGGGTCATGAGAGGAAAATCCAGAAAAACTATGTTTTCCTTAACCATATGTGGGTGTGTGTTAAACTCAGTCACTTCTTTAAACATTCGTGATCTGATAAATGTCTAATATCTTAAGGATTGTTATCTGAGAAGCTCCAGACTGGCAAAATGGAGGAAACTAGAGAGAATTTAAGAACTAGTCTGAACACATTACATGAATGACAACATTGCTGAGCCTTTAAAATCATGACAGAAGGCTGAAATCCTCAGATCTCTCCGCAACCACTTCCTCCAGCTGCTCTACTGGGACATCACAGTATTCCCAAACCAGCCTTGAGATATAATCCCTCCAGTGAGTCAAGTGTCTGCTTGAAAGCGTCTCCCCTCGGAGATGATCTAAAGGCATTTAACCAGACACCCAAACAATCTTAAATGGTTTATCTCAATGCAGAGCAGTAGGGGTCCTACCTAGGCCCCTGCCATATGACTGAACTCATACACTCATCTTTAAAGGTGAGCCCGACCATCTTTTATCTAGTTTTTCAGCTCCTACCTCAGCTCATGACTATAGGTAAGGGTAAAAACATGGGTCCACTTCAAAATTGACCACATCAGAACCATAAAGCGGACACATCATACCTGGCACCGCCCTCAACTGGATAGTCAATCTACCCTTATATTCTAGTTCAGGGGTCTGCAACATTTACAATTCAAAGAGCCATTTTCACCCTCAATTCCACTAAATAAAATTTAAATAAAGTCAGGTAAACTTATTTTGAGAAATATCTACTAAATTAATTGTTGTAACTTTAAAAGAAACCAGGTTTTGAAGCAAGCAAAATGTAGGACTTTTGCAAAAAGAGGATGGATACATTTTCTTTTATAGGATGTTTATTTGTGGAAAATTCTCTGAAAACTAAATACACATAGTTTCCCAACAAAATTGACTATAAAATAATCTAAAAATAGTATGTGGTACCTTTAGTGCCACTCTTGTGGAAATTCTGTGCAGTCATTCGATAAAAAAAACTGAAACTGCTGAAAACAAACATCTGTTGCTGTTATCTGTATTTAAAAACATTAGTTCTTTATCATTTTTAACAAAAGTTATAAGAGCCATTGCAGAGGGTCTAAAGAGCCACTTGTGGCTTCAGAGCCACAGGTTGCAGATACCTGTTCAAGTTCTACTTTAAGAACAAGACCACAGGATGCTTACACTCATCAACCAGGCAGTGTCTCTACTAACAACATGGAGTCAACAACGTCTAACATTCTGAAAAGGAAATGGAGCTCTAAATCTAGATTGCATCTATTCATCCAATCTATCCAACAATCTTTAAAACAGAATGAAAACTCCTACTAACATGATCCCCCCCCCTCATAGGTGTCAGGAAAGTCCTGAACTCCAGGCACCCACCAGATGCCACTGGTGGCATCTAATGGAATCCAACTGAAGGAGATCTTGACTTCTGACATACAGTCTCTAGCATCCATCCACTGTGACCACGATGGACTTCTGGGTACCCTCATTTATCCGCTTGAGGCGTAGTGTAGTGAAAGAATGGGTCGTTCTCAGGAGACCCAGTGTGGTACCATGCATGTATGGCACCAATTTACCTGACCAAAAAATACTCCACAGTCAACTTGTTGGCGACATTATAATATGGGATGTCAGATAAGTTCATTTGTCAGGATGAGGCTGTAGCGATGGTGGACCCCAAATGCAGAAAGGCAGAGACAGCAAGTAGATTTTGGTGATTTAATGAATTAAATAACAAACCAAAACAAAAACCACAGGGAATGCAGGGAGCCTGAGCAGATCAAAAACACTGGAATCCAAGAGCTAAGGGACAGCAGGGTTTGACGGGGAAGTAACTTGGAGAACCAGCGAGGAGTGATAGCGGAGAGGAGTTTAAATACTATGAGTGAATTGTTTGACCAATATAATCGGGGCTGACTGATAACGGGCTGCAGGTGTGAGGAGAGGGAGCATAATGACAGACTGAGAAGAGAGAGAAATGGCAACAGTGGATGAGGGAGAGTAAACAGGGGAACTAGGGAAAGACTCTAACTGTAACAAAGATTAACTAGACACAAGCAATAAATAAACACAATAAACTAGAATAAACTAAGAAAATGCTGGGGACTAAAGTAAAATAGGAACAAAGGTAATCTAAAACCCAAAACACTGCAGGACCTCACAAATTTAGTGTGTGACGGCAATACTTTTAGGAATACAGTGAATCTGGTTTCCATTTGGTGTGGGGTTTTTTTTGCTTTTTGGTGTTTTTTTTTGTTTGTTGTGTGTTTGTTTTTTTTGCTTGAACCAACACAAGCCTCTTGTGGCCATAACCCTTTACAAATTCATTGACAACAGAAGTGACGAGACTCTTTGAGAAGCTCTGCTGCAGAAAAATCCAGGTCCTCAAGAGTAATCTAAGTAATAAAATTAATCCTTGATGTCGGACCTAACTGATCTGCCACCAAGTTCCCTTAGAAACAAGTCTATGGTGAAATGTTTTAAATTTAAGCAGAAAACCTCTTTGCTCAGATCGGATGAGGTGAACTGAAATTAAATAAAAATGTATTTTACTGATGATATTAAAGCTTGTATAATCGTCTCTTAATTAAATCTGAAACTCATTAATTCTTATGTCTGGGAATATAAATAGCAGATCCTCAAAAATCTATAACTTCCCAGCCAGCAGAGCATTATGTTAGACCTCTTGTATTCTTTTTCACACAGAGGACAAACACTTATTGTAGCTGTGATCTCAGGTAAGTGATTAACACCTGTTCTCTCTTTTGCAGATATGTGTTGCAGACTTTCCAGTGCTTCGATAATTGTCTCATTTTTGTTGTTGTTTTAAAGTAGATTCCCTTATACTTTTCATGAATAGAAATCTGCAATTTATTTTAATCTATGTTTTATTTTCAGTGATAGGAATCTGGACATCGACTCTTTCTCCAGGAAATTTAGTTTAACTTCACTTAATCTATCATTTTTTTTTATGGATCCTCTACTTTATTTATTTATTTATTTTTTTTTTTTTGAAAATCTTGAATGAGCTTTGCTTCATAGAATGGCAGTATCCCTCTTGATTGAGCATCTTTTTCTGCCACAGCTTTTCCTACACTTAACCTTCCATCACTTTGTTGTTATCCTTACAATTAACATCAGTGCAATCTGCTAGATTTAAATATCTGTAAAACCACTTCCTGGTGTGGCTGGTTCCAGAACACGATTGGCATCAAGGGGAAATTTAACCATCTCTTGTTGGCATTATGAACCTCCAGCACAAAACTGCTTTTAATTCATGTTAGAGCATGATATGTTATTCAAATCGGTTCAATTTAAGTGCATTAAATCCATTCATTTCAATCTAAACAGTCACATTTTACCTTTGTTTTTAATTAAAACCAAAACCTCCGCCTCACACTCTTCACACTTTAAGTTTTTGTTTTATAGATCAATCTAATTTTGTATTTGGATAAATATATCAGAAATAAAAAGTTGAATAAAAAACAAGAAGTAATGCTCAGTGCCATTAACCTTACTTTCTTCACATTTCTTTGGAAGCAAAAGCAAATTTCTGCTCTTTTATCAAGAACTCATTGTATTTTAGTTAAAAACTGTCATCTCTAACTGATACAACACCAGGTATTGGGAATATTGAACAAAAGTACACTTCAAATAGCAATACTATTACATGCAGTCAGAATGAAAATTCCCTAAAAGATCTAAGTACCATTAGCACAGACAGCTGTTAAAGATCCTTGGAGGAACAGCCACGCCATGGATATTTGTAACATTAGTTAAAAGCCCAGTCGATAAGCAATTTAAGCAAGCCAACTAGTTTTTGACACCAACTAATGAAGCCAATGAGTGCAAAGTCAAGGACAGAACGATATTAAAATGGGTTCTTTGCGAAGCACTCCTGTTCTGTGTGATTAAGATGAAGCTCCAACTCAATTATCAACAATATTTAGCTTTCTTTAATGGAAAAAACTTCACTTTTTTTATGTGTTGGTCCAAAATATAGCCAAAGCTTATTTGCCGCTAAAAGTCTAAAGTGTTCCTGAAAATTACATGCTTTGAAAGAAGAGCATAATTAAAAACTGTTGAGTGTGGAATATTAATAAGGGGTCAGTATTGGAGATATGAGAAGTGTACACAACCCCAGTAAACTCAAGGATTTTGTGATGTAATAAAATGTGATCTCTCACAATCCAACCGAAAACAACCAATTTGTCCATGTTAATGGATAATGATTAAAAAAGGGTCCAATAACATGGTTGCATAAGTGTGTACACACCCGTAAACTATTTCCGCTGATGGAGTTCACACCTGTCATGAATTATGGTGAATCCGATTGGAATAAAACTCAGAGGTCCTCTTAGGATTTTCTGACACTGTTACAATGGTTTAAAAAGAAGTAAAGGTAAGAGTGAGGGGAAGGCTTACACAAAATGACAAAAGCAAATTGATGAAAGGGGAGAACAAGACTGAATGTGGTCAGTGTTGCTTCCTGCCAAGAACTTCCGGTAAGTAGTGCTTGTTCTGCTGCTAGGACTGTTAATCACGCCGTCTTCACTAACAGTGAAAAGTTTGGAGGGGATCTCTGGAACTGTCAGGGAGTGATTCAGGTCAAACCTTTCAAACACGTGTGCATGAGAATACAGAAGACGCCACGTTTTAGTGTTTGTGGATTCACTTTTTTTTTTGTTTTTTTCAAAAATATTGAAAGAAAATGCAGCTTGGGAAGATGAAATGTGTCGCCTTTATGAGCCATAGTGGTTAGTACTTTGGCTTTATTTATGTTTCTGTTTTGATCATTTCTTTATTGGTTTTTTTACTTTGAAACTTCTTGGTTTATTGTTATTTTGGTACATGTAGATGTAGGTTCCTTAGATTGTGCTAATCTCTGTTAAAGTTTTGATTCAGTTTTGTGATCTTCATTCTGTTATCTTCTACCTTCCCCGAGCCTGCTCCTCTCCCCAGCTGTCTTTTCCAGTCCTTTCTCAGAGTATTTAATCTTGGTTATTCCTATTGTCCTCCACTGGCTCCTTCCGTTACACTGTAATTCTCAATGTCCACCCCGTTTATCCTTGCTTCTGGCCATCTCTGTATGTTTTTCATATCTGTCACTAAACCCTTTCACATGAAGCTCCTGACCAAAACACCTGTCTGAGTTTTGGTCCGGCCGGAACATCAGCCTATACCTTACACCTACACGACGCAGATGCTATTTGACATGCTATTGGCTGCCTTTTCAAAGCACCTAATACAGAAGCGCCATTCAGTGTTGTTGGCACTGATTGGCTGTATCCCCAAAAGTGGAGATAAGGAAGACCATAAATGTTAGCTTCTACGGTAGTGATAAGATGGTTTCAAATGGGCTTATTAGTGCATATTAGGCATATTTGATGTTTTAAAGCATTATAAGTATTATAAAGCAATTATGTTTTTTTACAAGAAGTCTCAAGTTTTCGTTGATTTTAGCTATTTGCAGATGGCTGTGGTCCCCATTTCCTTTCCCTTTCTTAATATATACACACCCTCTTGGATGGATCATTAACAAATTTTATAAAATCACTGGCTGCTTTTATGCAGATGATATTTGTATTCTCTATTCTTTTTGAAAATTTGGAGTTCTTCAAACAATCGGAATTACCTGGGTGCCTAAATTACAAACTGGTGAAAAAAACCCCTCCCTTTTTACTGAACACTTAAAGGACTAGCCATTGCTGTGGAGAGCGTGCAACGAACATGCAGGTTGGTCATTTGCTCTCGACAGTCAAGCCAAACTAAATGAATTAAGGTATGGTTTTACACCAATCAAAATCTTTTGAAGGTCACTCAAAAAAATTATCCAAAACAATTTTTACCAGTTGAGAAACTAAGAAGGTTGGTGTCAAAACATGAACTAGACAAGGTTATTCATGCTTTTATGTACTCTTGTCCTTACTATTTTAAATGACTTTTCACATGCATCAATAAAAAAAAGCCCCTGATCTCTTTCAGTTTGTCCAAACCTCATCAGCACGACTCTTAACTGGAGCAAACACAATGTGTTAAAGACAGGTTATCCCAGATAAAATCTCCCAAAACCTTGTTGTGAATGTCTTAACTGACAATGCAACCAAACTCAAACTTTTGCCATAGACTCCTCTTCCTTAAAATCTCTGAGAACCTGTGACTGAACACTTTATTGTCTAAGGAACTGGAACATTTGGGGTGTGTAACGAATGCAAATTAAGTTTAAGATAGGTCCAAAATCAATCTAAGGAAAAATCAAACCTACCTCAAGGGGATGGATTTTGCTTGTTGGAGTTGGCAAATATGAAGAAGTCAGGATGTGGTATGCAGGTTTAATGGTATACATGCTTATGTAGACAGGTTATTGCATTTTTTTTTTTCATTATTGACATTTCCTCTCCAAATATTTTTGTTTATTTTTTTAGCTGCATTATGCAGAATAAATGTCATATTACAGAAGAAACGGTTGTGAAATGACATTTATCCATCGAAAATGTGATTTATGGCGTAATTATGATGTTAAACCTCGTATAAGCGTCTTTTTATTAAATCTGAAACTCATTAATCTTATTGCCTGAAATATAAATAGCAGATCCTCAGAAATATACCTTCTCAGCAGTAGAGCATTGCCTCGGACTTCTAATATTCATTTCACACAGAGACCAAACACTTGTTCTAGCTGTGATCTCAGGTTAAGTGATTATCACCTTTTCTGTCTGTGCGCAGATATTATGTGTTGCAGACTTTCCAATGCTTTGGATAATTTTCTCATTTTTTTGGTATTATTCTTGTTGTTTTTAATTACCTCCTTTATGCTTTTCCATGAATAGAAAATCAGTATTTGCCGTACCTTTGAGGTTTATTTCAGAGGGGTTTGACAGGAATCTGGACATCTGCTGTGGGTCTTTTTCACCATGAACTGTGCCTCTACATTTTAGTTTCACTTTAACAGTTTTAATCAATGTTCAAACAAGACTCAGCCCCAGTTATTAAAGCTATTAAGAGGGCTCAGTCAGTCTTTGCAGAAGTTGCATGGGACAGATTTTGTTTACTTTGTAATTAAAACTTTAGAAAATGTATTAATTACAAGTTGTTTTCATGACTCATATAAATTACATTCACTAGGATTAGATTTATGTATTTTCATTTTATTATATCTATCACGAGGTATGATATTTTGATCCATCTGATATATTTATCCTATTATATATTTTGAGTATTTTTAAACTATCAATTTCTCAATTTATGTGTATCCTCTGTTATCTGAATCCATTTCTTTTATTTAATTAATACATTTATTTATGTGCTAATTTGACTTGATTTATTGATGTTAAACATTAATTTTTTTATACCATTTAAATGTTTTAAATATTAAACACAGTGAACCCCTGCCTATTTGCGAATTCACCTGTTCTCATATTTTTCTGTGCAACATGACTCCGAGTTATTGATGGAAAACCCGTCTAGTTGTGGATATCTTCGTGGAGCATATCTTAATATTCTAAAGAAAATGCAGCTTGGGAAGCTGAAATACATCTTTTATATTGATATTAACTAGCTTACTGAATCAACAGCAAATGTTTAAAAAATTAATGCAGTTATCTGAATGAATTGTGTTTAATTAGATTGCATGTTTCTGGATTTATGCTCAAGTATATTTGGACCAAACTGCTTCAAAAGAAATAAGGGTGAAAGATAAATGGAATTGAATTTTTCCTCCTTTGATTTCTGTCAAGTGCCCTGCCATGACTTTTGTTGTGAACCAAGATTTTTAGAAATACCCAAAGCTAAATTAAATTGGTTAAAAAGAATTGAATTTATTCCAATATTACACTGCTGAGTCGTCATGTAGGCCTTAGAGTTAAAACTTCAACTTGCTGCTGGTTCTGCAGAGGTGGAGGTGCAGGGCAGCTTCTACCAAACAGGTCCCGGTCTGGGAGTGCTTTGAAAACAATGAACTTTGGAGTGTACTGTACTTGTGTCAGCAGGGATTTTGTGCAGCCTTGTGAACATTTTATAAAGAATATTTTGTTGTTCTCTCTCAACAGCATGAAAAACAAACAGTGTTCAGACTGAGTAAATATTCAGAGCGGTTTCCTCCTACTGCCTTCTTTTCATGGTAAAAAAAAAAAAAAAAAAAGAAAATCAACTGTGTTTTACTTCTTAGGTTTCATTAGGGAATGTTAAAAATGATTGGATCTTTACCAGGTTATAAAATAACCACAACTATACAGACGAAATAATGTGATTAGCTAGTGAACGTACATCCTTCACATTTATAACATCTCTGACTGCATCATCACAATCTCTCACTGAAGAAATGAAAAAACTCCAGCCTTTTATCAAGAAATATTTGTCCAGTGGGGAAAAAAATCCTGTGTTATGAAATACTTGGTATTTTTATAACTGACCAGTGAAACCATCCTTTTGCCTGTAGGCAGCTCTAGTCTTCTCTAACATTTCACAAAGTTGGAGCATACACAGAGAGCTCTTTGACCATTCCTCTTTGAGGACCCAAGTCTTTGAGTCCTGGTTCCTTTCTGTGTTCACTTCAGCTCTCCCCACAGCTTTACTACAGGATTTAGGGTCTGACTTTCTGTTTGCTAAACCATTTCTTTGTTGATTTGGCCAAATTTTTGGAGTCATTATCCTCCTTTTCTGGAAGAGATTAACAGATTTGATTTAAAGGGGGTATGTTATGTACAACAGACTTTTTTTAGATTGATATCATGTGATAATGTTATTTCCTCACCAAAAACATACCTGGAGTGTTGCTTTGATTTTTTTTTTTTTTCATCCATGTTTGAGGAATCCCAGAATCTTCCGTGGCAACCATCTGGGGTGCCTAAACGTGTGCTCATACAAAACGCTGCCTATTTACCCAAAACTCCTACTTGGAGCTTCAGTCCCCAAACCGAGCTTCCACCTCACAGAACACCTCTCCCCTGTGCCTTCCCCACGTGGCTCATCCAGACTAGCAGCAGCAGCAATTAGCAAACACCTGGTTAAACTGTGCATCTACTGAGCTTATCATACAAACTACTTCTCACTCCAACACTCATTAGAGTGGTTGTAAACTGCATAACGGAGGAGCATTGTTGTGATGGTGAATGGGGCGTGTTGGAAACAGTAGGAATTTCTTAAAGAAACAGACGCTTTTAAAGAAGGGTCAAATTGCAAAGTCAGATTTCTTTTGAGTTATGTCTGACATATATCGCATTTTTATAACAACTCAGGGTAACACAGTTACTTAACTGTGCTATAACATGTGCTGGAAAATACATAATACCGCCCTTTAAAATTACGCTGAGTTTAAAGAGTTCATGATGCCATACACTGTAAGAGAACCATGGCCACAGTGCCTTCTGGATCGCCATTGTACAGTGGACCCTTGCCTATTTGTAAGTCAGTGTTTGGGGAATTCGCCTGATTGCAAATTCTTTTGTAGAGCATATCTAAAATATTAGAATGTATATGATTTACCTTTGCGACCCTGCAAGGATAAGCATGATCGATAATGGATGGATGGACAATATGATTTACATAATCTTAAACTTGTCATTATTTCATATATTTTTTCAATGTATACTAAGGTATACTCGGTGTTTGAACTAATAAAATAGGCAGTTCTAAGCATTTTTAGAGGGGGTTTCAAGTATTCGCGGACTCAGCTGTTCACTAGCAGTTGTGGTCCCTACCCTCCCTTGAATACCAGGGGTCCTCTGTAATTATCATTGAGAATATTTTTTTATTTTATCCCAAACTCAAGTAGAGCGTCGGTTGCTTAACATCTTAATCTTAGGCTACATTCACACAGCAGGCAAATGTGAGATAAATCCAATTTTTTTTCTGCAAAAAAAAATCATAATTGAGCATCAAGTGTGGGAACATAGTGTCATCTGACCAAACCATACTGTTTCATGTGGAGTTCCAATAGTTAGCCAACTTCATATCGACATGTTTGTGATGGAAGGACAGAAAAGGACTCCCCAGCTTCCACTAGATATGGTCTGATGGTTGTTATGAAGACGCTGCAACTCTTTGCTGCATTTCAAACACTCTGCCTTCATATCTGCCTCCCTTGAATGGTATCTTGTCTTGTCTTTCCCATTTTGATAGACCAAGGAGAAATAGACCTCATTATTAAGTTAATAATACTTGAGGGAAACAGGAAGTCAAGGATTTCTATATGTCCCAAGATATTTCAGTATTACCAACAAAGCTTCTGTGATATTTACTTTATAGGAATTATTCTCAGTAACATTAATTTTGGCAGCAGGGATCTCTAAACAAAATATATATTCCAGAACTTGCAATTTTTCCCTCTACTACATCAATGCATCAACAAACGTGTGAGATTGTGCTTCTGCACTAAAATCTGATTCTACTTCATGGCTTTTTCAACATATTTACTGCTGTAAATGAATCCAAAATGTAAATGCCAGTTTCTCAAATAAAAAACAGCCTGGTTGGGTTCAAAGGTCTCCAAAATGGTGGCCCAATTCATGAATGTGCTCATTTGAATGAAAGTGGGGTGAAAATATCTGATCAGCAGGCATTGCTTTCATGATATGGCAACAATAAAATAGGTTTTGTAATGGAACAACAACGGGCTGGGCTTTATCATACAGTAATGAACATGAAGATTTTACAATGAGGAAAGTAAAGAAAAGCATCTAAGAAAAAACAGTACAGGATTAAAGGGGTGCACTGAGTTTGAGAATACTCACAGATAAATCCCATTCCTTTCAGTCAGAGGAGATGTGCTAACCAGGGCAAACCTGGATACCTCATGTTCTGTGGCTCTCATTGTAATTGGAACAGATCAATTGTGCCTTTATTACACGAATAAGATGGATAACCTTGTCCTCCTTTCTGGGCTGTTTTAATGGGCCACTCGCAATCTCTGCTCCTCGCATCTCACTAATCCCTGTGAAGCCTATACACACTTTTAATCCTCCCTGCCAGACTGCTAACATAACATGGGCTCATCATCTATCCAGGCTGCCCAACCTCCCATACACTGCAGAAATTAGGAATTCCTCAGGGTTCATCAGAAAGCCTGGAGATGGAGTCTCTGAAAGAGCTTGAAGGAATCGATAGAAACATTGAATGTTTGCAGGAATATGCCAGTTCTGATTCCTAAAATACGTCTGCAGCTAACACAGCCCTGGCTTTACATAATGCTATGCAAAAAGAAAACCCTTCATTTGGTTGTACTTGGTGATGCAATCAATGACATCATGAACTTATACAAACAGGAAGTGGGAAACTTCTGTCACTAAGAGCCTTTCTCTGGCATCTCATTAAACCAACTTCAACCACAGGGTTTAAGTCTTTTCTTTTTTTTTTTTTTTTTTGTCAATCAAAACTTGAATAGATGACTATTTCTTTCACAAAGGCTCACATGGCCTTGCAACTTAAGAATTAGCAAACAGCATCTGCCTGTGCTGATGCAGTTTGCTAAGCCATTATGACACTATTTACCACAACAAATGTCTAAAAATGCCCAAATGCATAAATTCTTGCACTTTAAGGAGTCATTAATTGTGGTATATCATTAGTGTTATTTGCTTTGTGAGTTAGTTATACAGCAAACATGCAGCAAACAAAAGCTGGAGCCAATAGTGGGTCCAAAGCAAGCTGGATCAGGAATTCAGTTGACATGTGGATGGGAGGTGCAAATATTTTGTTATCAGTGTGGAAAGTTCATGTATCTAATACCAAAATCAAAACACCAAATTTAAGACTTTCACTTATTAAAGCATAGATCAAGGAATTTAAATTTATAAAGCAACCATCCATAAAAAAAAAGGAGCAGGGTTACTCATAAAGCAAGAACTACAAAATGCAAAAGGACTGGAGTAATTTCTATCTGAAAGAAAAGAATGAAATACATATATGTAATTATAATGGCTAAGCTACACAGTTGATGACATTTTGTCAGCTGTGATATTTCTGTTGCCATCTGTAGCCTCACCCAGCAATATGAGATTGTCTCTCTTGACTTGTCGACAGACACAAAAACAAGGAAACTTTTGGAGAGGAAGTGTTTTGGAAAATATTCTCAGGGTGCAGTGGTGATGCTGTTTGTTCTGCTCTGCATGGACTCAATAACATCCTGTATTCCTGCCGTATCTGTGTGAATCCAGCAGGCTGATCAGAGGAGACAGACTGCCGGAGCATACAACCCAGCTACATTCAAAGAATACGACACTGCAGAGGCTGAAAGAAGGAAAGACTTCCATTTGTTGTACATCATGTGGTGTGATTAGACTTCATTGGACAGTGCCTTGCACAAGCCTTTTAACTTTTTCACATTTTGTTATATTTTACCACAAACTTCTGTAGCAAGTAGAAAGCCGCCTTTGAAGGAATGTGTCTCCTTCAGCTTTATCCTAAGAAAAACTCATCCCGTCTCTGGTATGCAATAACCTCTCGCCTTCTGAGAGGCAGTACAAAAGATCGGAACAGACCAAGTTTTTACTTGAACACAGACCCAGCAAACTTCAAGAGATTTGAAAGGAGGGAAAGCGTTATCTTTTGTACTGGAGACTAGAGCACGTGTCAAACAGTCCCTCCAGTTTTTCACGATGCCACAATCACAGAAATTCATGCAAAATCAAGAGTTCCCTGTATTTTTTTGCTAATGCATAATCATGAGTTTATTGCAAATTTTCTGCAAAAATAGTCTTGGTTTAAGTGACTGCTCAGCCCCACCTGCAGGTGGCAGTATTTCTTACTTTTACGACACTGCTGGGTCAGCCTGACTTAATGTCAAGTTATGGTCCATGATCGATATGGCAAGTAACAAAAAGTCACATTTTAACGCAAATATTGGAAAATTCCTTGAAAAGTTTTCTAGATTAGCACCACAAAATCTGTGCTCATGGTAGATAATATTTTAATTACCCCGGGGCCGATCAACGTTCCAGCGGAGACCAGCGGACAACCTCCCTCAACCCAGGGTAAGCAAGACGGCCACTTGCCAGATGCAAAGAAGTCAGTCATCCAGGGTTTGCGTCCAACTAGTAATGTTCATCTGTTTTGGCTCGGTTCTCATGTTGATGCTCGTAGGGTCTAAATTAAATCTAACCCCCAAATTTTAAGTAACATGATTTTAACCATAATCCCTTTAGTAAAATAATCTCTCTTTCAGCCATCACTTTCCATTAATAATGTTTTAGTAATGTTTTAATGTTTGTTTTAGTTATAATTTCTGTTAGCATGGTATGATGTTACCATGTCCTTATTTCTGAAAATATAGTATTTGTTTATTTTATTAGTTCATTGCAGTTCCTTTTAGATTAGTTAGTTGTTAAACTATAACAAAATAATTCCTTCTTCTTGTAATTCAATCTGGGTATTTTTGTCATACCTGAATTCACTTCTCAGTGCAAAGTTTCATAGGTTGGTCAAGAATTCTCTTTTATTCTGTAAATTTGCTGAAACCTATAATCTGAGTTATTCACTTATTCCTGTTGTTTGTAACTGTCTGGTTCATATCAGATGCATAGTAAGTATTTTCTCATCAAATTAACAGTTCAGTCTGTAGTAGTTGATGTGAAATTCCATGAACTGGCATGCTCAAAAACTTACTTCTTGAGATTTAAGGTAACCTCCAATCCAAAAGTTTAACTTTGAACAAAGTTCTGTTGAAATATTAAAGAAAGGTTTCCGCTCCATTTCAATGTGTTTTCCTTGGAATTTATGTGATAGTGGTGCATAATTTTGATGTTTTGCACATTCTTCTTTGCAAAACAGCTCAAGTTCAGTCACATCGGATGGTGAGCACAGATTCTTATTTACATTTCCGTCTAGACTTTGACTAGGCCTTCTGGAAGGTGAACCTCCACCCCAGCCTCAACTCTTTTGCAGGCTGACGTTTAAAATCTTCAAATATTTCAGCTTTTGGTAAAAATCTAAAGTTGAACAAAACATAGTAATGTTTTTAAATACATGTAGATGTTACTAGGTAGACGATCCCTCGACATTTATTTGCAATACCTTGGAATCACAGCCCCTGTTTGTTGACCACACAGCCCAAAGTGAAGTAATCAGCATCAGGCTTTTAATCCAATAAGGGTCCCTCCTCTCCATCAACATTACTAACTCTGCATTTGTGTCAAACTGTAGAGCACAAACAGGCAAACAATCGATAAACTGCCACAGTTCAATAAGTGTACAACCCCAGGCCTTGGTTTATTACCAGCCTCTGAGTCATAAACCCCAATCTTGTGTACCTTACAAGCTCTTTTCAGAAACACTGTTTTACCTCCTTTTAAAATAGGCACCAACTGCCACATTGGTCATTTTATATGACTTATTCTGGACTGCTGAAGGTGTTCTCCAGAAACAAAGCTTTCACTATTTCCAGCTTCCCTTTAAGCTATAATCAGTCACACTGCAGCGGAAGGAAATGCAATATTCAATAAAGATGCAAACTACAGTGAAGGATCTGTTTATTTCACTCTTATTACTCAAATGTTTGACATTTAATTTGAAGCGTCTTGCTTTGTTTATTCTGTTTAAACAACTAAAACCTCCAGTATCCATGCAGTGGGATAAAGCTGCTGATTTATGTCTTCTCTGGGACCGTGTCACTGCTAATTAGTTTTGCTTTGTATGTTTTGTGGGAGATGTAATTGCTGCTTAGATTGGTGCTCCCTGAAGTGAGTCCCAATAGATTGATCTTTTTTAAACTGCCGTTTACTTAAGAGTACACGAGGCCAGCCTTGGTCTACATCGGAAAACCCACAAATTCCAAGTAAACATCCGACACAGCGGATCAAAAAGGCAGTTTAGCTTCTGCCAGAAACAGGGACTGTTACAGAAGGGGATGGCGAAGAACTGACGAGTCATTCCAAAGATTCATACATGACCAGAGTTTAGTGCAAATCTCTGAAAAGCTTATGTTAACGAGTAAGGTCGGCTTGTTCTAGATTGGGTTCTGTAAAGTAGTTGACATCTATCATTATCTTACATATAGGGTTATCTGAGTTCTGTTAACCATGAGCTTATCACAAAAGAAAGTTGCATGCTGCTATTTATTACATTGGATAATGGTCTGCAACGTTTACAATCTAACAAGCCACTTTCACCCTCAGTCCAGTTAAGTAAAACCTGTTTAGAGCTGGGAATGTGAACATAATTTTTGCTAAATATCTACTAGAGGAATTTTTTGTCATTTTTAAAGCATTTTATTTCTATTTTTAGGCTTTAAAATAAAGAAAAACAAAACTTTTGCAAAAAGAGAATGGATACATTTTCTTTCTTGGGATATTTGTGAAAATGGTGTAAAAATGACCGTTTCCAATCAGAATAAGAAAAAATGTATTTAAAAAATGTTACTTATTTTTTGTGTCATTCTGTTGTGGAAATTCATCCAACTATTCCAAGAAAAAAACAGCTAAAACCTGCATTAAAACATTAGTTGGTTCTTTATCATTTTTAGCCATGTTATTAAGAGCCATTCTGGAAGGTCCAAAGAGCCACAAGTTGCACACCCTGGCATAGATGTTATTAGTTAAATTACCATCTCTAAACCTCCAAATGGGAATTTTGCCATCTTAAAGAAATCCAAAAAAATGCAAATGATACTTGACAAAATCTTTCTGAATCATTTTTACATCAGATGCTTAATTACATGAAAGCTCATTGTTGTTTTTAGTGAAGAATACATTGAATGTAGAAACTAATACACTGCCTAACTAAAAAATGTTTCCACCTGGATTTAACTAATAGGTACAAGTCTCCTATTGGATAATTACTGTATAGGTGATTGGCAACAAGGTATTTAACTCCAACTGATGCAATGAGTCGCTTCTCATTTCTTAAACAACAATGTGGAAAGACATCCCATGTTCATGGAAAAGATGTTAGTCTGTTCAAGAAAGGTCAAATCATTGGCATCAAGCCGAGAAAACATCTAAGGAGATGCAGAAACTACTAAAATCATGTTAAAAACTGGAAGGAAAGCTGGGAACCATTATCTTTGAAGAAGAAATCCAGAACGATCGTGATCAACAATCACGGAAATGTTTGGAGACATTAAATCGAAGAAAAACAACAGTGGAACTCAGGCTGTGTTTAACAGTGAAAGTAAGAGCATTTCCACAGGCACAATGCGAAGGGAACTCAAGGCTTTGGGATCAGTGAGGCTAACTGAAGATACAGACTTAAATTTGAAAAGGAGAATAAAAATTGGACTCTGGGCAATGGAAGAAGGTCTTGTGATCTGATGAGTCCAGATTTACCCTCTTCCAGAGTGATTGGTGCATCAGGGTAAGAATAGAGGCAGATGAAGTGATGCACCCATCATGCCTAATGTCTACTGTGGCAGCCTGTGGGGGCAATTGGTCAGGTCAAGGTTCAGCAACATTATGAGGTCAGCTGACTACCTGAATACACTGAATGACCAGGTTATTTCATCAATGGATTTGTTCTTTCCTGATGGCACGGGCATAATCCATAAGTCAAAGTTTATTTATAGAGCACCAAAAAAAAAAAACAATGCTGTCCAAAGAGCTGAACACATCAACAATGGTTAATAAATACACAAAATATAAAACAAAATGCAGAAAAAGGAGAGAAAAACGTAAAATACAGAATCTCTACAGAGTTAAAAAATACATAAATAATAAGATACTTTGTGGGAGTCTTGCTCAACCTAGATCAAAAGCCAAAGAGTTATAATGAGTCTTTAAAAAAGATTTAAAAGTCAAGTCAAGTTTATTTCTATAGCACATTTCAGCAGCAAGACAGTTCAAAGTGCTTCATATCATAAAAACATCAATCAAGTGTACAGCAAGTCATCAAAATCATCAAAAACATCAAAATCATCAAGCAAATACATATGAAAATCATCAAAATCATCAAGCAAATATCAATGTATCAAAATCAAGCAAATATCAAGCAAATATAGTTCAATGTTCTACTTACTACTAATCAAAGGCAGCTCTAAACAGGTGGGTTTTTAGCCTTGATTGAAAGGACCTCAGTGTTTCGGCTGTTTTGCAGTTTTCTGGAAGATTGTTCCAGATTAGTGGTGCATAAAAACTTCTGACTTCTGTCCCTCCCGACGAGAAGTTGCCTATTGCCACAAAGAAATCCCTGTTCTTTAGGTAGGATTTGAACCAATTAAGTATTCTACCAGAAAGTCCGACGCAGCTCTCCAGTCACTTTAATAATATATCACGGTCAACTGTGTCAAATGCTGCACTGAGGTCCAACAGAACCAGCACTGTGGTTCTTGCACAGTCTGTATTTATGCGGATATCATTGAACACTTTGAAGAGGGCAGTTTCAGTGCTGTGGTGAGCACGGAAACCAGACTGAAAGACATCAAAGTGGTTTGTCATTGTTGGAAAGCTGTTTAACTGTTGAAACACAGCTTTTGCAATAATTTTGCCGATGAATGGAAGGTTAGAGGTTGGCCTGTAATTCTGCAGTAGTAATTTATCTGGATTGTTCTTTTTTAACAGTGGTTTGTTAAAAAAGAACTGCTGTTTTTAGAGCCTGGGGGAAAACACCTGAGGAGAGGGATGAGTATTTGAGTCAGGTCAAAGCCCTCAAACCCTCAAGGTTTGAGGCCGATCTAATATGCATTGGCAGGTGGTTCCAGAGTCGCGGAGAATCCCCTCCTCTCCATAAAAGCTCGGCACTCTGAGTCTTCAGTCCAGTTTTAGGGATGCTGGGCAGAAGCTGGTTACCTGACCTGAGCATTCTAGCTGGATCATAAAAATTCACCCATTCTGAGAGGTACTGTGATGCAGTCCATCAACACATTAAAAAACCAAGAAAAACATTTTAAAATCCCTTCTACAGGAATCCACCAGAGCCTAGTGAAGTGAAGCCAGCATTGCTGATATGTGGCCCAATGTCAGAATTCATTGGGCTGAAATTGTGAAAGAGTTGTTACGGGAACATGACACATCATTTTCACACATGGATTGGCCACTATAGAGTCTGGACCTTAACCCCACTGAGACTCTTTGGGCTGTGCTGTAATCAAAGCTAAAGCTGGTCAAACAACATTTGCTGTGTGACCTTTTTGTTTTTGGGGTCTAACTTTTTTTTTTGGCTGTGCAGTGTAAACTTATAACAATATAAAAGGTTTTCTTTTTATGGTGAACTTCTTTTATCACACAAATCCCTATAATAGACATTGAAGTTTGTGGCTGTGATGTGACAAGATAAGGAAAAGTTTAAGGCACGGATGTCAAACTCCAGTCCTCGAGGGCCAGTGTCATGCGACATTAAGGTGTGTCCCTGGTTCAACACACTTGAGTCAAATGATTGAATCAGGTGTGTTGAGACAGATAAAGTCTTTAAGGACTGGATTTTGACACCCCTGGTTTAGGGATTTCCAAGGCAGAGGAAATCAGGGTCATTGGTTGGATATTTCTGCTAATAATTAACTTGTCGTTTATATTTATTATGCATGTTTCCTCTGCGTTAAGGATGGATACCTGAAATTTATCTTTTCTGATTTTTCACTTTGATTAATTGAAAGTAAAATGGTTATGCTTGCCTCCCAGCTTGACTAGTTGTAATCCCCTCTGCTTTAAAAATATGCAAACATAACTCAGCAAAAACAGTGGAAGTCAATAAATTAATCTTGATCTATAAAAGCAGCTTGAAACATTTAATTTTGTTGATTTATTAGTCGATCAGAGTTTCAGAAGCTGACTGTCTGGGCAAATAAAAATGAGCGTTGCTCTAATTAGCTATGACATCAATGTACAATAGGCTTTAAATGCCCTATTCTTATGTCATATCTTGCTTTTTAAAAGTCTGTGAAACTGTCTCTGAGTCTAATTCTTTAGAAGATAATTCACAGCAGGAGGATTTTATTAATCAAAATTAACGACAGAATCATAGCAGCTATCACATCTAATTGCTCTACAACATCTTGGACAACATCCATTACCATATACACGTTCCATTATCTCAGATCACATACTGAAATTCAATTAAATCCAAATTTACGACACGGCTTTCAATGCCACTAAAACACTGCAGCGTCAAAATTAAAAAGTACGAACCTGAAACATCCCATAATTAAACTGCAGATAGGCATTCACTCCAACTCATTAAACATGTTTTATCACCTGTTTTTGCATGTTTATAACTCTTGTTTTTCCCGGGCTTGCGCCGGTGCCAAGATCTCTAATTCAAATGATCAACTTAATCAGCCCCATCGATTTTACTGACATGTTCATGATGCCTTTTAGTGTTGTTCTTGCTAAACGCTGCAATAAATGAAGAGAGGGTGGCTGTCTGAAGGGTGCCGAGACATTAAGGCCAATGTGAATTAATCAGACCTTCGAAAGTAAGAACTGAACCCCCAAGACTATATTTTAAAATGACAGCAAAAGAACAGAAGTCAAATGATTTTCTATCGGACAGCTTTTAAGCTTTCATTCTCTTTGTTATACTTATTTCATGCGACTAAGCTGCAGTTCCAGCAGGGAGAAATTACACACATCAATTTAAACACTACATGAAGTTCCGTTTTTTCATTTTTCAAAAAACAAAACAAAAAAAACAAACAAAAAAAAATCTCATTCATGAATTCTGTGTCCAACTGGCACTGATTAAGGTCACAATGTATGTTTGTACGAAGACTATACTTGAGTCCAAGCGTTAATAAAAATATGTTCTGACTTTTTGCACAAAACAAACAAAAAGGGGCCAAGAATGCACTCATAACATGTCACCAGTGGCATTCAGTAATGGCTAGCAGAGTCAGAACAATGTCATTTAGCCTTAACCCGGATCATTTAACCATGACCTGTTGGTGCTGGCAGCTAAAACTGCCCTTTTGTGTGAAAATTTTCCAGATTCCATTAAATTGGAAATCAGTGAACACAAGATGTAAAAATCTGCAGTGTTATCCTGTCACAGTCACAGTTAGTTTTGTGTTGGTTTTGATTTGTTCTTTTCTTTTTCTGTCATTGAAAAGTTTTTTTTTTTTTTTTTTTTTTATCATTCAGTGTGTGGTAGTGTTTTTTAAATCCTAAGGTTTTGCGTATTATATCCTCTGTACAGTACACTAAAAGATTGTCACTATACAAATAAAAGTAGTCCAGAGAAATTGCGAACTATATTGACTAATACAGAGTATAAAGCATTTGCGAACTGAGGTGACAGCATATATATGCTTACAGAATAGGATGTACAGTGGACCCCGCCTATTTGCAGTTCACCGATTCACATATTTGCACATTTTTCAGTGGAACATAACTCTATAATTTTTCGTAGAGGATATCTAAAATATTTGAAAGAAAATACAGCTTGGGATGCAGAAATACCTAGGAGCAATGCTACTTACAGCTGCGGTATGTAACTTTGCACCGATCCCGACCTGAAACAACCAATCAGACAGTGACTGACAGCGCTAAGACCCGCCTCCTGGCTCTGATTAACTGTTTCTGGATAGGACTGGGAGAAGGCAGAGGAGCTTGACTTTTTCACATTATCTGTCTCATGCCAGTCTGTCACGACATAGTGACAGTTTCAACAAATATGTAGAAAAATATTTATTTATTTTTATAAAAGTTATATATTGCAGCTTTAACACGCTATCCACCTTATTCCCAGCCCCGATGAGGCTTTGGATGAATTATGGGTGCGGCTTCTGCCGCGAACCAGAACTAGCTTTTGTTTACGTGGTGGCGACATGCTAATCCTCTTTCGTCACAGGTTTTTGGCTATAAAATATGTGGGAACACCAACAATCACAGCTCAGATGTGGCAATATTGTCTTACCGCTACTTACAGCTATTAAAAGATGAAAAGGTTGGAGGATGACCTGAAGAACTGGCCGCAGATAGCCTACATTAGCATATTTAGCTCCTTCATTGACTCGGTTGCTTCAGATGGTGAAGCGATGAGCAATCTGAAAAGCTCTGAAGCTGATGAGTATCCTCACAGTAATAAGGCTGGCAACATTTTGTTAAAAGAGATGGGGAACAATGTTATCTACCTTAAACCAGACATAGAGCCCAGCCAAAGCCTTAAAACTCCACATTACCGAGCCTTTGTTTTGGTTTCAGTGTCAGGTGAAATATGAACAGCAGAGTGTTCGTGCATTGCAAAGCAAGGGAGATCATGCATTGCCATGCTGCTGCACTACCGTAGAAGGTACAGGCAGGTTGTTTTTGTAGTTTTAAGAATCATTTTGATTCCAGTATTTGACTGAGGTGTGTTGAAGTAGAGACTCATAAAGTTTGCAGGACAACAAACCTTGAGTTCTGGAGTTGAAGATCCCTGAAATAAAAAGGTTTTATGTGTAGTACACTGGCTAACTGCTCAGAGCACACTAACATAAAAAAAGAAAACAATCCTTTTGATATTTGGAGACATAAGATAAGAAAACAGTACATTATTAATCCCAGGTTTGGAAATGATATATTGCAACAGCAAAAACAACCTCATAAGAATATAAATATGAAACTACGGTATATAACTGACAGTATGAACACTTGAATCATTTTAACACAAAAAATACTTTTTTAAAAAATGCTTTCTTTGTTGTAATAAAGTTGGATCTCTTTTTATTTATTTATTTATTTTTATTAAAAAAAAAAAAATCCTGGCATCCTTTAAAAACTATGCAGCTCAATACGTGTTAAGAGTTGTATTACAGTTGCAGTCATTGCAAGTACACCTGTACATGTTTGAGGAAATGTAACAAAAGAAATATTTTAATGCAACATTAAATGTCTTCTCACTTTTCACTTGAAATTAGTTCGGCTCTTAAATTCACTGGAATTTCTGAACCTTCAGAAATGTTCAAATAGTTTATTCATTTATCATTCAGTGAATCAGCGACTTCAATGTTCCAAATATCAAACGGAATTTCTTACTGGCAACATGCTGTAGAGATTTTTTACAAAGTACAGTTAGTGGAGGGGCAGTGCAGGGTCAAAATGTAATGCGCTTGGGTTTGAGCTCACGTCTATAGTTAATTACTGTAGATATTTAAACTTTCAGATGTGCTCAAACTGGACACCCATTCATTGTATAAGTTAGCTAATTTGTAACGGCCTTTGAAATTTAACATTTTTCTCCAATATCTCTATTGACAGAAATGCTGGTATAGTAATGGTAGTGTATATTGATCAAAGAAGAGTATAAGGAAGTTATACTATAGTTTGGCTGCCGCTAATAGAGTGCTAATAATACCATTAGTATTGTAATGCTAATGTTCCTTGCAAAAATTGTAAATTTCAAACACTGGAGTGAGTTCAAACTAACCCCTGGTGTAATGTATAGTAAGTTTTTGACATGTTGATTTTGGTCATCCACAGCATAGCCTGTATGAGTTTTCATATGATAAAATACAAGTTATGTAGCTACAGCGGTCAACATGTCCTGGAGTAGTCTAGGATCTCAGCAAACGCAATGTGCTAATGCTACTCTTAGTATGTCAACACATTAACCAGTTAACTATAGAAAATTTCTAATTTTTAGATTTGTTCAAATTTTCTACTCATTGAGTAAATTGTGAGTGAGCCATTTTATAGTGGTGCTTAAGGTTTGAACTTCAATCTACTTAGTTCACCACACATTTTTGTGGTACAGCTATTGTACAAATAGAGCATGATGCACCTGGCTTGAGCTACTAGGATATGCTAACCATTAGCATTCTAATGTCAAGAGTTAATTACCATTGTCCACTCATTAAGTATTTAATGAGTTGTGATGTTTGAATTTTCAACCTCAACCTTTTATCTCCTATCTAGTACCTAACAAATTTGTAACAGCAGTATCTATAGATCAAAATAGAGTGTAATAAAGTTTTGTCCTAAGCCAATGGAGTGTGCTAATGCTAAAATGTTCCTTGCTAAATAGTTTAGATTTAAAATTTGCAGATGTTTGAAACTGTCCAATCATTCATGTTGTAATTTTCATTTTGTAGAGATTTTTTTAAATTAGCATTTTTTTATCCATGATATATTCCCACCACAATTCGTTTTCATGTGGTGAAGTAAAAATTGTGTACATTAGTCAGAATAGTCTTTATTGCCCTGCAGCGTAAGCAACTGAAGTGTGCTGATCTACTACTAGCTTGCTAACTCTGACATCTTAATGACGATACAGTTTTTAACACTTTGATGTTGTCAGAATTTCTACTCATTAATATACTGTGAATGCGCCAATCTTACTGGTACTTGAAATTTTAACTTTCATTTTTTTATCCACTATATATAGCCCACCAGTCATTTTTATCTAGGACAGTTAAAGTAGAGAATGGGTCAATAGATTTTATACATCAGAGTGTATAGCATATTATAAAACAACAAAAATGTAAAAACAAAACCTATCTTGCCTAGAAAATGTACACTTGGGTAATGTATATTACCCAAGTGTTGTTCCTTTATTTTCTCAAATCACTCAATACTTTGTAAGTCATAATTGTTGATGTTAAAAGTGTTTGTGGCGTTTGGCAAGTCATTTCTTGATAAATGTGCAACTAACATGTCATATTTACTTCCAAATAGAATACATCTATTCTGTTTTTGTCAAATGAAAGCTCTGCTCTGTCCATAAAAGAAATCAAATCTGAATTTTATTAAATGTCACTAACATAACAAGCTTTTGACATACCTTATTAAAAAAAAAATCAAAAATTGTTTTTTTTTCTGAACCACTTGAAATTATAGAAACAATTTAAAATGTTTTTCTATTTTGCTTTTTCAAGTACTTACAGTGATAGCCAGAGAGTTTATATTTACCTACTGAAAAGAATCTTTTTACTTAGGAAGCATAGTGTTTTGGTGAATAGAAACAGCTAAAACCTTGGCTTTTTGTGTTTTAATCTCAATGAACAATGTGTTTCTGTATCAGAAGGTTTTGTCAACTCTACAAATATTTAATTACATCTAGATCTCTATCTTTGCTCCTACCTTATGTGTATTGGTTCACCTGTCAGCACAGAAGATGCAGGTTCCACAAAAACATAAATTTTAAGCAACTTTTATTTTCACATGTGGTGACTCAGAAATTGAAAATATACAGTTTGGTGCAACCATGAAATGTTAGGCTTTGGGCAAGCTTAACATTGCCCTTTACTGTATGTCAAATGTATTCATTTGACATACAGTAAAGAGTGAATGTCTTGGGAGACAAACTCTCTCGTTTTAAAATTGTCCTGAGCAATAACTCTCTAGGCTGTCTGATTGACTATCAAAATTTTGGTGGGCTTGACTGATTTTTTACTCATTGTTGAAGGAATATTTCTTTGTTTAATCCCCCATCTGGAAAACCTATCATGATGCTTATATGCCTTTTCCTGCTACATTTCTGCTTGTCCTACCACAATGCTTCCACCATGAGTATCATGTGTTCATTGAGATGTTTCCCCTACATTGTCACATTGTCCTGAATTTCTCTCTATGCATCCACCATTAGTTTCAGTTTTCTGTTGTGGAGAAAACACCATCAGGATTCCATAAAATATTCAGTTGACGCTGATCAGTGGTTTACAGAGGACCCCTGGTATTCACGGGGGTTAGAGACCACGGCCCACAAATAGCTGAAATCTGCAAATACTTGAGACTCCATCTAAAAGGCTTTTAACTGCCTACTTTAATAGTTGACCATGGTTTAGACAATATTCTTTGCAAATGGCAGTCAATACCGTGTCAAGTAGCATTGCGCCTAGATATTTCAGCTTCCCAAGCTGCATTTTCTTTTGAATATTTTAGAAATTCAATAAGGAAAAATCTGTGAATACGAAAATTTTCTGCAAATAATTTGTAATTATATTGCACAGAAAAATCCCTGAATAGGTGAAATCGTGAATATTTAGCTGGGAATAAGCAGGGGTTCACTGTAAATAAAGGCCTTAAATTCAGCAGAGGGAGGTACCTACAATGACTTCTGAAGAGTCTGCACTTGAGCTCTTGTGAAGCATGAAATGTCCTGGCCAGAAAGAAGTTTGTTGTTCCTGCCATCTCATGGAAAACAACAACATTTTCACAGCCATTCCCTCACTGCTAAGCTACTGCATCATTAAAAAGACAATTCTGGCTGATAATATCAAACATGGACTTGGACAAAAAATGACTTGTGAACATCTCTGCCTGATATTTAAGCTGAAAGCCACTTCAGTTAACTGATACTCTAGCTAACAGCTGTTCAAGCTACATATTTCTTAGGCTAAGTACTGCTTTAATTTACTCATACTTAAGCTAAAATCTACTAAGGCTAACTGTAAAGTTCTTTCAGTGCTCAAGGCTACTTATGGTAACTACAATTTAAGCTAAAAGCTACTTAGTTGAACTGTTGCCCACTGTAGCAGCTACTCAAACCAACAGATACTCAACATCATTGCTATTTAATCTGAAAGCTACTCCAGCTAATTGCTACTTAGCTAACAGTGTAATGAGAGCTTTTAATCTAAAAATGCCAAAAATAACAACTGTAAAGTAGAAAAAAGGATTTTTGTTTTGGCAAGGTAATTTCCAAAGAGCTATTTGTACAGTTGATGATGCATCTTATACAATTCAGTTCAAAGGGAAATCAAATAATAATACTGTAATAATATAATAATACAATAATAAAATAATACTTTAATAATTATACTGTATGTCCTGTCATTTTTTTCCTGTTTCTGACGGACATGACTTTCCAATGTCGATCATCTGCTACAGACATCTTCATAAATGTTAGGATATTTCTCAAAAAGCAAAAAATACTCTGCTTACATCATTCTCAAATCACTAAGGTAGTTGTAACGACATTATATAGGAATGGTTGTAAATTGGACTACTGAGAACATGTCCCTAGGAAATTCTTGGCATTATATCTCTGATCAAAACCTAAATTCCAGCCAATAAATCATGGTTTCCCTTTCCCTCTTTGCACCTACTCTTTATTTTGAAAATGATTATATTACACCTTTATCCATTCACAAAACTTCTTTCTGGTACAAGAGAAAGGTCACAGATTTAATGAGCACAGAAAAAGAAAGCTTTAAAGGTCCGGTCCTAATAATACCGCAATGAATATGTCTCATTCTGTAGAACAGAGTAAAGCACAGTGCATAGGTGTAGCTTACAGACTCACAGCCACTGGATGTACCTCAGAACATTCTGCCACTGAAAGGATGCTTACTTAAGAGGCATCATGGGAATACTTTTCACCATGGGGTGAAAGAAAAATCATATGAGCGCATTTAAATCACAGACAGATTGATGGACACCCCATCAACCCATGTCTTCACACCATATGCCAGCTCATGTTGATAAGCTGGAGGCAATTCATCTTCGTCACAGAGAACACATCCCCAGCCTGACTGCATGCTTTAATGGTTTGTACACCCATCAAACAAGTTACAAAATGAGAATAAACTTTTATCAGTTTCAAAAGTGGGACAGTAAAAACCTGGGTTATGGAGTCTGGTTATGTTTCAGGTGGTTTTCTTCCGGTTACAACACGCCTCATCTGTTTAGCTAGAATCAAACCTAATGCCAGAAAGCTGTGCCCATATCAAATTAAATACGATTGTAGCCTCTAAAATTACCATCTGATCGGAAAGATCACTGAGCAGTAGCATAAAATCCGCTAATTACATTAAACTTTTGGAAAGGGCAAATACGATTCCATTTTGCACTGCAGGAGCATTGTCTGGTCAGATATTGTTTATGGTGATTTGACTTCAGAAGAAAAGGCACTTTAACCCTTAATTCCATTAAACAAAGATAACCTGAGTACACATAGAATCCAGTTTTTCATTAATGACTTGATTTATTAAAGGGGAAAAGCAAACCAACCTGGCTGTATGTTTAAAACCAATTACCCCCTGAACCTAATAACTGGTTTTTCAATCCTTTGCAGCAACAACTGGCATCCAGCATTTTTGATAACTAGTAATGAGTCTTTTACGTCACTGTGAAGAACTGTTGGCCCATTCCCACAGAATATTGTTTTAATTCAGTCACACAGGAGGGTTTATCAGCATGAACAGCCCGTTTGAGGTCATGTCACAGCATATCAAATGAAAGACATTCTCCTTTAGTAGAGCAGCCTTCATGGTTCAATAAATTACAGTAAATGGTACAGGTCTTGAAGCAGCAAAGCATCTCCAGACCATCATACCACCACCCTTTTTGATTATTGATATGATTCTTCTTCTTGTCAAATCCTGAAACTTGAGATTAACTGAGTCAAGTGAGGCCTTGCAGAGCTTTAGATGTTGCTTTAGGTTCTTTTGTGTCCTCTTGGATCAATAATGCCTTCGAGAAGTAATTTTGGTATACTGGCCAGTCCTGGGAAGGTTAAACATTATTCCATATTTTCTTCTTTGTGGATAATGGTTCTCGCTGTGGTTCTTTGGAGTCCCAAAGCCTTAGAAATATCTTTGTAACCCTTTTCAGACTGATGGATGTCAGTGATTTTTTTCATCTATCTTTAAATTTCTTCAGATCAGGGCATGATGTGTTTCTTTTTAGCATCTTTTAGCCTACATCATGTTCGCAGACAGGTTCTGTTCAAGAGATTTCTTGACTCTGTTGGTCTGGCAGAAACCAGGCTAACTTTTTTTTTACAGTGGACCAGGTTGGTTTGAGTAGCTTTCATCCCTTAATAAATGAAACACCAATTGAAAACTGGCTTTTGTATGTTCTCAAGTTATCTTTGATGGATTTTAAAATTAATTTAGAAAAAAAGAGAACAAGCAAGAAATCTGTCAGGGGGCCAATTTTTTTTTTCAATTAATCAAGAGAAAACAAGATACACAGAAATTGAAAAACAACTATTAAAAAATGACGGGAAAATACAATAAAAAAATCTATTATACTTTGACACCCCAGTCAAGTCAAAAGCCAAAGATGAAGGATAATTAAAAAAATGAATAAACAGAATCTATAATAGAAAAGAAACCAAATTAACTGAGGAATAAATCAAACAAACATCGTTGACAAAATCTGAGATGCAAAACAACAAAAGCAATTTTCATTACAGCTCCTCTTTAACATTTTCACATCTTGTGTATAACTGTGTATAATCATGAAATAGAAGAAAAATGGGACATCTTTGCTCAGCTTCTTTACAAGAACCCCAACCCACTAAAACCATCACTGGTCCATCGCTGAAATCTCAGTTAAACACATTTGTGGTTAAATTGGGAGAAGTGAACAACTAGAAATTGGGGGGGGGGCACTTTGGAAGGCTTTGCAGTTCCTGTAAAGAAGGAATCAAGAAGACATGGACTAGAATCAAAAGCTGCATTGCTTCTTTATTCACTTTAACCCACATTATAGAAAAGAGTCCAACTGTTATAATCAATTATCTGCGTTTGTAGGTTCGCTTCAGATACAACCTAGAGAAGGATGTCTATTGGATGTATTTTCAGTATTTTCTTGTTCAATATTTTAGGAGAGTGTTTTACAGAATCAAACCTTCAACTTTGTCTTTTCAGCTTCTCTTTACCTTGCTTCTTGAGCTTGATCACGTCAAGGTGAATCTTCAAGGTAGTTTTCACGTGTAGACGGCACATTTCAGCTCTAAAAACTCCCAACCGTCCCCCTGGATTCAAAAGAGTTGTAAGAGGCTCTTGTAGCCATTATGCTTAAAGAGATTCTAGGCTTGAAGGCTGTAAAGACATTGTCAAGGTTTCTCCCTGAGTAGCAAGCTGTCAAGCTGCTACACCTGATCCAAGGTCTTTTTTGCTGTACAATGCCAAAGATCTTTTCTCTAAAAATCCTTCAATTCTGAATAGTGTTTCATATAGTATGAGCCCACGAGAATTCCAGCAATGTTATTTTAAAGTAAAACCAAATTTCTTCACATTGAGAAGGAATAATTACCAAAAAAAATCATTTCTTTTGGATTTTAAAAGCATGTTTTCTGTAAAATTTCAGTGCAATTACTCTGTAGACCTTAAAAAAGACATTTTTGATTGTCCAAAAGAATCAAGAACATGTTTGTGTAGGGCATAGATGTCCACAGTGTGGTCACCCAAGCACAGTTGGTAAACTTTACTTCTACCCTTCACAGGTCAACAACCACAAAGTGCTTTACAACAAAACCAGGCATAAAAAAACCACAGAAGATAAAACATAAAAGAAAAGATAAAGGTCGTGGGAAAAGACACAATAACTCCATTCAATCATCTTCTGAAACATAAATGCTGTAGTTATTGATGGTTTAATGGAACCAACAGCAGAAAAATGGTTCAAACAATAAAAGGTAACAATCCACATTGTTCACGGTTATTATCACAGGATGACACATTCTTATCATGATCATTTTCCCTCGTAGCAACAAACAATAAGATTGCCTGTCCCTACTGTTTAGTCTTTGAATGTCTTCAAGCAACTGTCCAAGCCAGGGGTGCCCAAACTTTTTGCTGCATGGGCCAGAATCACTTTTCTATTTCTATTTCTTTTGTCAAGCAACAAATTAAAAATGGAATTATTTAATGAAACAAAGTCGAAAAGAACACAAAATTATTATAGGTCTGAAAAAGGATCCCAGATGTTTCCCTTAGTAAAAGGCTATGTTCACACAGCAGGCAAATGTGACCCAAGCCCTGTTTTTTTCTGCCCATACACAACATATATCTGACTTTTTCATGGCAATCTGAATGGCCCAATCCAATCTTTTCAACCCCCCAAAAATTTGTGCCACTTCCATATGTGATACTAAATCAGGTATCAGTTCGTTTTCAAAGCGTCTGCAGTCAGAATGGTCATGTTGCATTCTCTGACTTTTACATCATTGACTTGTATGCATCATAATTCTGCACCAGAAGAAGCCAGAGGCAGTAAATCTGGATGTAAACAACGGCTGAAGCAAGCAGTGGGGACAGTGAAGCATATCAGACCACAATCCCACGACTCCTGACTCAGCTATGCATCCAATCAGACTTCTCTTAAGAAGCTGCAGTCAATAATCGTGTTTCTATCCTCGTTTTTTTCCGGTGCATTTTGAAGTATCTCATTAAAAAAGGTTGATGGAAACGGCAAAATTCTAAATAACTTCCTCAGTTTTGCAAAAAGGTTTTTACACTCACTTAAGATGGTTTTTGCCTTTTCCCACAGACTGGTGGGTCTATGCCTTACCATAAGCCTACGTTCTTTGTCTGCACATGCCGGTCCCTCTGGGTTCATAAACTGGCCACACAGAGGTCTGACTGCAGTCGCATTTAATTAATAGTATGAGCAACCATGCAAAAAAAAACGTGGATTTCAGCAAAAAATCAGAATTGAGCATCAAGACCTGCTGTGTGAACATAGCCTAAGAAACGTTTTACATTGAATGCATTTCATTTTGGCTGCAGTGGCTCAAGAAGTAGGGGTTCGTCCTGTAACCAGTGGTTTGCTGCTGCGTTTGTCTCAGTCACACTGCAGTTGTGTCTTTGGACAAGACACTTCACCCGCCTTGCCTGCTGGTGGTGGTCAGAAGCCCTGGTGGCGCCGGTACTTCTGTCTGTCTGTCAGCACCAGAGCAGCTGTGGCTACAGTGAGGCTTACCACCATCAGTGTGTGAATGTGTGTATAAAAGGGTGAATCATTGAATGTAGTGTAAAGTGCTTTTGAATCTATTCTCAGCAGCAAAACCTTTCTTTGAAGACCCTTGTCAGGGTGTTAAGCCTTAAAATGTCTTAAATTCATTTTAAAAAGATGTTTTAAATGTTGTCTTGCCTGGACTATTTAATTGTATATTCTTTGTATTTTTTTGTTCTCACGGGACTTTTCTGTCAAGCAAAAGTTTGGGTCACGCGGAGACATCATGTCTTTCTGTGACTCCTGCTAACATGCTAGTTAGCGAGCTAGCTTTTTGCGTCTATCATGCGTAAGTGCAAATTTATTGCCAGTTAGCTGGATAAAGTTCGTACATTTCTTTGGAGATATAGGCCTTAAATTCCATTTTTAATGGTATTAAAAAGTCTTAAATTTGTGTTGGTGAAACCTGCAAAAACCCTGCTTCATGTATTTACCCAGGTTTAACGAATGGCTCTGGCCCAAGTCTGTTTTTTGTCAGAAATCTGGGGTGTTTGTGTCTGTGTGGATGGTTTTCCTGTTTTTGGAGTTGGTTTTCTCCACTGGACCGGAGCTGCAAGTCATCACCTGGAACATACGAGGAGCTGGCTGCCAGTCATTGAGTGTTTAACCTAGCGGTAAAGCTGAGCCCTTTGAGTTCTCTCCTGATTTTCTCAGTGTTTTTTCCCATCCTAAAGATCTCTTTGAGTTTCTCCACCGTCATAGCAACCCCCAAGCTGAAACCTTCTCTTTGCGCTCCTGGATGTGTCATCATAAACCATCTGCAAAGAAAATAACCATCGGATCTCCATTTCCACGGCTGGCAACCTTAAGGCTCCTCATGATCCTCATCTTCAGTTCATCAGCTGACTGACCCGTGTCCCCAGAGATCCCCGGATCAAGATCTTTATTACATCCATTACTGTTGTCTTGAAATAAACCATTTAAACTTCCCTCCTGTCTCCTGAGAGTATTTGTACATTAAAACAACACCATGACAGTTTTGATGTAAGATTTTGCTGTGTGCTTTTGGCTCTACATGACTAATTAAAGAAAAATGCTTATAGTAAATTGGGTCATTAATATCAATCTGGTTTTTACTCAAAAGCAGACTTGGCCACAGCCATTCATTAAGCTAAAGCTAAATACTGCAAGTGTTTCAAAGAAAGTCCTCATTTTTGATGCCAGGAGTGGGCTTAAAATGTTTTCTAGACCAAGAAAATAGAAAACATCCGATCCAAACAGTCAGAGAACTATTCAACCTTCATTTTATTAAGGCAGTGGTGTCCAAACGTTTCGCCATGAGGGTCAAAATTATAAAGTTTGAAAGCATCTGGGAGCCACAAAAAAAGATTCTTGTGCCTTTTTTAATTTTATCTACTCAATAATAAGCCAAATGTGCAAGATTTTATTGAAAGGAACAAACTAGTCCTAAAGCAGGTATCTATAAATCATTGTTGATCTAAAACATATGAAGGGTCTTTCATGATTGTTTAATTAAAGGACAGTGACTTAGTTTCCTAAAATTTTGGGTTGACTGTTTTCTTTTTTTGGACTAGAAGATTTTTTCTGCAACAACAATGAGAGATGGTTCACTCTTTCCTCTAAAGTGCTTGCTATTTTAATCAATGTGGGAGGGAGAGTGGTCACTGAAGTCTGCATGAGTAAAAGTTGCTGAATGTTTGTGGTTCTACTAACTGCACAGAAACCTTGTTAATAAATTAGAAATAATTTTATAAGTAACATTTTTTTCCTTTGTTTATTCATGTGTGAAAATGTTGCATTGAAATATATAAAAAAGAAGTCTATCTGCATCAACCGCCTGTGTCTGCAGACCAAATTTGCTGCAAAATCATTCAGAGGGCCGCATTTTGAACACCCCGGTATTAAGGGAAGTCTCTGTGAACCGTTTTCGGACCTGTTCAGATTTATTCTTTTCTACTTTGTTTTATTCAAATATTGCATGTTTAATTAGTTGTTAAACAAGTAAAAACACAAAAATTACGATAAAATTATTTTTGTTTTTTAAGTTGGAAAAAAATAAGACCCCTGGGTACTTTTACCCAGCTGATCGAGGGTATAAGAAACTGATTCACGTTGCACGGCAGAGAGGATGGCAGGCTGAATGTGATGCAGTGCATCTACAATTTGGAAGTTTAAGAAAATTAATGAACTTTAAAAATGTCCTAAACCTAGCTGAGAACTTTTTTTTTTTTTTTTTTTTTTTTGCAGGAAATCTAAAGGTTCTGCAATATTAAATGTAATAAGTCTGTTGGAGGAATGCCATTCCGGCCAAAAGGTCACAAAACATCTTTCCTTACCATTTTCAGCTCAGTCCCTTTGATGTTCAAATGCAAAGCAGCTGAATACAGGAAGAATTGCTTAACACACTAAATCCTATTTTTATTACAATAGTAAAGGTTGAGGACAAAAAAAAGTACAAAAAATGAAAACGCATATTTGTCTCTGTTTATGTGGTCCCAGCGCCCCTAATTTGATTTGACCTGAGTTCATTTCTGGACACTTCAAACAAACACGGCCACTTTGGGCCAACGCTCAATGTTAATGGCATGATTAGTGCTGTATCTTTCCCTTGGTGTGGCAATTTATTTTGCCCCATTAAGCCTTTGAAGCTATGCCCTGCTGACTCAGATGCTCTTAGTAACAAACAGTAATACTGAAATGGCTATTACTGCCAAAATCTATCATCTGGAAATGCCTTGTAAGGTCATAGAAAAGTGCACCTGAAGTGAAACATCTGAAAAGGCAAGGGCAGTAAATCTACAGACATGTTTTTAGGTTAAAGTAGGAACAAAAGCAAAAAATTACTTTACTCCATTTTGCAGTTAAAAATTTGTTCTCAATTCTAATGGAAGAAAATATAAAATATTACCAGAAATAAACCACTGTTGTAAAAAGTTTACTTTTTTTTTTGTCACACCTAAACGTTTCAGATCATCTAGGAAATTTTACTTTTTAGACAAAGGTAACCTGGGGAAATACAAAAATTCAGTTTTCAAATGATTTAATTTAGTGAAGCAAATCAGCTTGACCTCAGGGAGAACATATAATTGCCCTCCTTGTTAAATCATGAGTTCAAATTCCCCTAAACCCACAACCAGGTCTGATTACTGCCTGACCGGTAAGATCAAGAAATGACTTGAATCGAATAACATGAAGTAGGCGAAAAAAAGCAACACATCATGAGATGAGAAAGTTACTGACATCTCAGTCTGGAAATGATTACAAACCAATTTCTAAGGCTTTGGGACTCCAGCGAAGCACAGTAAGAACCATCTTCTACAAATGGTGAACACATGGGACAGTGGTGAACCTTCCCAGGAGTGTCCAGCCCACCAAAATGCCCTGCTAATATTTGGACTGCTATTTGCACAGTTTTACTCATTTTAAATGACAATTTTGCTGGTATTTGCACATCTCTGTTGCTTGCACTTTGATTTTCATGTATTGTAAATAGTCTGTTTTTTTAATGCACAAATACACATGCACATTTTTGTACTTTTTAAAAAAATTATCCTAATTATTCAGTTACACATTCGTTGGATAGGAGTATGCTATTTTGAGAACTGCACCGTATTTTATGTTGTAATTTTGCCCTTACTGTACAGTATCATTTGTTTGTTCTATTTTTTTATTCTTTTATATTTGTGTTAACCTACATTCCTGGACTGCCTGTCGCTTTGCTGCTGTTACAGATGAATAAATAAATAGACCCACAACTGTCCCACTACTATGGGACAATAAAGGATAACTCCATTCTATTCTATTCTATTCTATTCAAAAAAGCATGAACGATTCATCCAGAAGGTCACAGAAGAACCCAGAACAGCATCTAAAGCTCGGCAGGCCTCACTGCCTCAGTTAAGGTCAGAGTTCATGATTCAATCATAAGAAAGACAGACTGGGTAGAAATGGTCTCCATGGGAGAACTCCAAGGCCAGAACCACCGCTGACCCAACAGAACCGGTAGACCTCACATGAGTGTGACGTGTGGTGAGGTTCATGACTGGTGAAGCACTGACTCCTCTGGAGTCAGATATACAAATATAAAAATAACAAAATACAAGCTTATATTTCAGTTTTGATCCTAGTTGAAACATTTGGTAGTTTTAAAAGCTTTTAATTACGCTTTAATCATTGTCATGCTGTAGCAAATAGTATAAAAAAAATATTAACAAGAAAAAAATAAACAAATATTTAATGAAAGTTCAAATTTGATTTTTTTAAATATATTTACATATGTATTTTTTGTTGGCTTATCTCTTTTTTTATTAAAACTGAAAATTGTGTATGATCTTACCTGTGTTTGTAGATGAGCTCCATGCGCCTGTCCTCCATGAATATCTCCATCTCTTGGTTGTTAAAAAATCTTTGTTTGCCTTCATTTTTTAAAGTCTCGGTGCTTCAGTGGAGATGATCGCCCAGGTGGAGCGTCATCCTGGGTCAGTTCTATTCCGACTGTATTTTTTGAGTGTTATTCCGATCATCTTCCGTCTTTTCAATGTGTAGAAGAAGAGCACTCGTTGTGCTTTTGGGGCTCAGCACTGCCCCCTATCAGTGTGCCATGGTACATTCAGCCTCACCCTGTGCGTTTTTACTGCGCATTTGTGATTGATAAGAAAAACAAAATATGTCACACACATTGGGCAGACTGTGGAACGCCAACATGTGTAGAACATGTGTAATCAAACGTGTTTTGCCGATATAAATGTGCATACCTGTAACTGTCAGTGTGTGTGTGTGACAGCACCACCAGAGGTGAGGCATATCTCATCACTGCTTCACCTCGCCCTTCCTCCATGTATTTGAACAGGAAATGCATAAATTGAGCGACTTTGACCATAGGAATGTTGAAATCATACAGAAAAAAATTATAAAACATTGAAGTTGACAAATAGATTTTCTCTAATCTCTGTTAGTATTTACTTGACATTATGACAGATGAGGCAGTCCCTCGCCTGCCCCCCTTGGCTGCACGTCACTGCTTGATGATCCCCAAGATTAAAGCAATGCTTACACAGGAGGAAAAAACATCATAGCAACAGGCCAACATGGCTGGTGGTAGTGTAATGGTCTGGGGTAGCTATGGTTCCTCAGGATCTGGACGAGTTGATGGAACCAGAAAGTCATGAAGGATAGGGCCGGCCTGGTTTATGACATTGGGTTATGCAGCAGGAAAATTATCCAAACTATGACTGCAATTCCTTCTCTGAATGGCTAAAAAAAAAAAAAAAAAAAAATCCAATTAATAATCTATGGAGTGACTATAAGGGGCAGTTCATGCTTGAAAACCTCTCCAATATGGCCGAATTAAACCAAAGAAAAATGGGCCAAAAGTTCTTCCTCCACAGACACTTCCCGGCAGCTTTTGCTGCCAAGGTTGGCCCAAGCAGTTATAAGACTTAGGGGGCAATTACTGTCATCTGAAAAGTACATTTTGTTTTTACTCAGTTTATCTTTGTCTCATAATAAAATATGTTTAAAGTAAGTAGATCTGTAAGGGGCAAATACCTTTCATCACTCAGTAAATGCACTTGAACTTGGGGTAAGACAACCTCTGGTCTAACATTTCCACCAACTTTTTCTAAGGAACAACTCTACTTTAAACTATTTTCATTTAAAATGTGTTGGAAAATATTGTAAGCTCATCCTGTGACTGTGATACAAGCAGAAACGCCCTTAATCCTGGGCTGATTTAACTTTTTAAACATTTTCTACCATCCAGTGGGGAAGGGCCTCCTCTCTGTTTCTGCAAACAAAGATCCTCGGATATACAAGCATCTGCGAATGTCCCAGACTGACTGACAGAGGAAGCACAACTCCTTCATGTTAGTGAAAGAAAGGGCAACATGAATGCATAATGGTGTTTCGCTATGTTGATGCCTCGGGTATTCAAATTGTGTTTGCTAGGAAGAGGAAACAAAATCAGGGCTGTGCATAAACTTCCTTTGATTGACTGTTGATGAATTCTTCAGAGATCACTGGAGGTAAACTGCTGTATAGCAGAAAGGTTTCATATTGACAGCTATCCGATAAAAATCATGCCAGAAGCCGGAATTCCCTCCAGGTAGATAAGGCAGGATTCCCACTGAGCGCAGCTCCAATTAAATAAATAAAAACCTCAACATTAGCTTTTCTTTTCTTATGTGAGCACTCTTACTGTGCTGCAGTGATCCCATCATATGTTTGGTCTCTCTCTTTTTGTCTCTCTCTCTCTCTATTCGTGCCTGACAATGAAATATTCATCACTCTCTGGTATATTTCCACATCTGATTTACACCCAGTGCTGAAATCTCCAAACCTGAGTCAGGAGCATCTTGGTTTTTACATTTAAAACATGCTGTGGGGGCTTTTTATCTTTTAGTCAAATTCTGATTTCTGAAGATAAAACGTGAGCAAATCTGCAGCATGTGGTGCTCTGAGGAGGGTCGTTTCATTTGGGACCGACTGAAATCGTGGCTCCTGTATGACTACTTTGGCTCGATAATGTTGGAAAATAGAACAAGGCGGCTGGTATTTTGTTGCATTTGTAGTGTTAAATGGATTAAATTACCCATGTCAGATACAGAGTGTAAAGAAAATATACTTAGGGATACTTGTTTAGCGTTTATTCAATGTTTTTGGTTAGTGGATGCATGTTAGAGGTGAGTGCATGGACTGGTAGACTACAAATAAATTATTCATTGAGATGAAAAAGTTTTCTGAATCCTGACCATTAAAACAGGAATTTGTGATGCTTTAAAGCAGAGATCTCCAACCCAAGTCCTCAAGACCTACTGTCCTGCAAGTTTTAGATGCAACTCTGTTCCAACAAACCTGAATCATCCGATCTGATTGCTCTTTTGCTGTTTTGCAAAGAAGAACAAGCAAAAATTCCAGTATCTTGTCTCTGGAAACATAAAGTGTTGCAGCTGTGAGTGAAGCAAAAGGTGGGTATACAACGTGTTGACTCAAGGGGAGCTGAACACAAAGCGTTGTGTTGGTATATCCCTTAAAATCCCCGTAAAATACATGAACATCGCCATTTTTAAAAGGCAAAATGTGAAAATTTCATATTTACTGCATTAGAAATGGTCTGTGTTTTGCCCGTAATACAGTTTATTCTATACTGTAATCTCAGCAACTTTACCCCTTCCTATATTCTTTTGTTACTGTTGCTCCTAATTAGAAATCTATGTCATCATAAACTCGCATTGTATAAATAAACTCCTCAAGTCCAATTTGTCAGAGTGAGCTCAACCCCACCTCACTTCCCAAAAATAAATAATCAATCACCGCCTGGATGTGGGAGGGGGAAGTCAGGGATCAAATTGCCCCTGCCGTCACTTCTTTACACCTGAATTAGCTCAATAAATTTCTCAACCGTCACAACAACTAGAGGCCACACAACTCTGGGGGTTGCCTCGCTGTTGCATCAGTATGATGAAGGGGTTGCTCTAGATCTCTCTGCATGTGGTGTTTATTCATTAATTTATGTAGTAGTTTCTCTGATCCCACTTCAGAGGGAATACAAAGGCCTTGTCCCCCTTTTTTGCTGCATGGGGATCCAAGTCACTGATAAAACACAGGTGCATCAATCATACAGCTGTTTTCCATCCATAAAGATGATTTTGGATTGTGGGAAGTTCATTTTCAGTTGGATTCATGTCCAGGGAGCATTAGGACTTTTAATAATTCCAGACTTGGTAATCAGCATGGAAGGAGCAGATTGTAATTTGTGAAGTACATCTTCGAGGGGCTGCACGGGGGTGTAGTCAGTAGCAAGAAAGTTCCATATATGGGGTCTGTTTGCATTGAGTTTGTATATTCTCCTTGTGCATGAGTAGGTTTTCTCTGAGTATCTGGCTTCCTTCCACAGTCCGAAACCATAAAGGCTTTCACATACTCAGGTGTACTGTACGTATTCTGTCAGCTGTTTGGACTTCACACGCGTTGTCCGGGGATGTTTGAGATTTCATAGTTGTGCGTACTGCTTTTCTACATATTTCTGGTATTTCCACTATATTTCATTCTCTTTTATTTCCTCATTGATGTATTATACAAGTTTCTATATTTTTTAAACTCTTCCGTCTGATGCTGTTCAAAATTTGACTCCATTTCATCCACAAGATGGCACCACCTCTCAACCTTATCAGCTTGGTGTTGCATACAAAATAGGCTAATGGGTTTCCCCGCCAAGCAGTTTACTGTGCGACACTGAGTACATGTACACAGTCGTAACAACCTTACTTTTGCGTCGACATGTCTAACGGATATCTGCCTTGAGTTGGCCTCGAGTACGTGCGGACCTCTGTGAAGTGAAGTAGGCGGGTACGAGTATGTGGGAGCCATAACTGCTCTCTCTACATTGCCCTTAGGTGTAAATGTGCATGGTTGTTTTCCCCGTGTCTCTTTTGCCTCGTTTCCGCTTTGCAATATGGCATGGGGCGGTGAGGTCCGGTACACAATTTGGCTGTCTCCATGAGAAAAGCGACCTATACAACTGACCTGTACCACACCATTCCTGGCCCCCTTCTGCTGGAGGTCCATAGGACAGTGGTACAGTACAGTTAGGGTGGAGCTACTGGCGTCACACAACACAGTCCATTGACTAGGGGACAAAAAAATGTTGCTGCTTGCGACAAGCACAAGGCAGTTCATCACGTTTGTTGTTGCACTAGTAAGGCGCTACATTAGGCATTTGGGTTTAACCCCACTTTCCCCATGAAACTTGTGGTGAACATGCTCTCAATACGCTAGACCATAAAACAGCGTACCAGGCTGCACCGACCCATACTGTACTGCTCACTGGAAACAATGCATTTATTGTCCTGTGATGAACTGGCAATCTGTCCAGGGTGTAAATGAAGTCTTAGAGTTTTATTTCAGCATTCATCTTCTTTGGTAGGACTCCATCAGCATCTCGCATCTTGATTGGGTATCTTGTTTCAAATCTATCAAATTGTGGGAATGTCCTTTGTCCTCAGGCATACTCTGTCACGGTTTCAGAGTGTGAATGTGATGGATGTATTTGTGGACTTATAGCTTGAGACACAGATCTTCTACCTCTGGACATGGCCTAGGCAGAGTATTGCAGTCGCACATATATCCAATCTTGTAATCCACCTCTGAGTTGATGCCTGATAGTCACAGTACTGGTTAGAAATCAAGCTAAACACTAACCTTCTCAAGATCTTCTTTGGATATTCTAATGTTGTCCTGCTCTCCACATTTTTTAGAGCAAAAGATTCGAGGAAAGACTTACCTGATTGTCTCTCAGGCTTTCCAGTGTGATTGTTCCACCTGAATCCCCAGTGCCAAGATGCTTAGTATTCTGAGCCATATTCAGATCCTCCATAAAACCTCCAACTATTTTTAATACTCGCACCCAATACTTGGAAGCATGCAGTACCTCACCTCCAAACCAGACTATAACCTCTCCTTCTCAGCAACGACTGTCTTGCAAACACAAGAACTGGAATAACCCGAATCCAAATCAATGTCTCTTTTAATAACTATTTAAAACTGTTTTCTTCTCTAGCACACGTTACCTACAAGAACATCATATCTACAGTCAAACATGGTGGTTGTAGTGTGATGTTCCGGGGCTGCTTTGCTGCTTCAGCACTGTAACAATGAATTGTGCTCTCTAGCAAAAAATCCTGAAGGTGAAAGTCCATCCAGAAGTTTGTTGTCTTAAGCTCAAACACAACTGGGTGATTGAGACATGGTGGAAAGGTCCGTTTACCTTAAACGGACCTTTCATGCTGGAAAACCCTCCAACTGGGTCAAATTAAAACAATTCTAGAAAAAAAAGAGTGGGCCAAAACACTGCCAGTTAGGCTTAGTATGTTTCAGGGGGAACATTCACATTGGGTCGAGTTGGTTAGGGTAGCACTTAATTGATTAAATAATCATCTAAATAAAAAATGTTGTATTTAGATTACGTTCAGTATTATACTCAGATTACGTTCGATATTAAAGTTTATGGACGTCTTACGACTTTCTTTCAACAATGACAACTCCTTTCTATTCTTTAACAAAATGAGGACAAAATGGAGAGAACAGAAGCACCCTCAACTCTTTCTTAGTGGGGGTTTAAGTCAGTTACATTAACATGAGATCTACTACAAGACGTTGTTTTGTGTTATTTTGATATGGAATTTGGAGGAAGCAGCTATAAAAAAATGTAAAACCTCATAAGACAAGATTTTAAAAAAACAACAACATAGAAACAGGGGGAGAAATCATGTGTAGCCTTCTCCAGGGACTCCTGATGTGTGGAGTATCCATTAAGAAATGGGACATCTCCTTACCTCCAACCCCAAAGAGCATGGAGGACACGGTGCGTGCCCTCTGGAAACACTTAAACGACATGGAGGAACAAGCTCTTCCCTTATTAATGTGCTGCTTTACAAAGCAACACACCATGCACTGTTCCCCCAGGACAAGGCAGAGCAATGAGTGTGGCAAACGGGTCTGTTCATTTTTTAAACCTGTCCTTAAAGGTACTGTAGTAAATCAAGATGCTGCTTAGCTGCTCCGGTAGGTTTTACTCACTCTGTGGCTGATGCATGTAATGACTCATGAACCATCAGTCTACGACAGAAGCTACGAGAGGAGTTCAGATGGTTGAAAAAGTTTCCATTTTTCATATAAAAATTTTTGGTTTAAATTAGGCTGAATTAGGAAATAATTCAGATTGCAGGAAGCACCGTGTCACACCGAGGAATCGATTGGCAGTTTCAGCCATGATGTGTTCACAGTCCAAAGGACAGGGCTGAACGCTTGGCTGGCTTTGTACCTATTAAAGGTGGCGCTTTAGAATAAGGGGGAAATGCTTACTTTGATTTCCCCCAGGCTTTTTGCTCTCAGAGCAAAATGAAAAGGCTGCTTCTACGCCGCCATAATAGGTACGACCCACCACGCAAAGGCCCATTTATCCTCAAAGAGCTGATGCACGCTCACTCACACATACATGCATGCACAGAAGCTTTTTATGAGCTAGCAGTCTGCAAAGGTTTTACAATGTAAAAGATTTTTTTCACAACTGTATGACCTTGTGTGCTTCATAAAACATGACGGATGCAGGGATGTGTTCGGGCATGACAAGAGGATTGATTGTTTAGCCTGCTGTGGTACTCATGTTTCATTGCATGGCTGAGAAAGCATGGAGCAGGGCGCCATCGCTGATCCATATTCACTCAGGCACATAGTGACTTGCAAAAGTATTCACACCACTTGAACTTTATTACATTTTGTCAGTAAAAAACACAAACTTCCATGTATGTTATGAGGAATTTATGTGATAGTACGCAAGATTTTTACAAATAAAATCTGAAACGTGGAGTTCATTTGGGTTCTGACCCCCGGAGTCTCTGTGGACCCACCGTTTCCTGCAGGTCTTCTGGGTTAGATCTCCACCAGTTTTGCACATCTAGAGACGATCTGTTTGCAAAACAGCTCAAGCTGTCAGATTGGATCAAGAGTTTCTGCGAAAGGCAATTTCTAAGTCTTGTCACAAATTTTTAATTGAATGTGGGCCTTGACTTTGACTAGGACCTTTTAGCACATAAACATGATTTGATTTTAATCATCCTACTGTAGCCCTGCCTGTCTCAGTTTGTCTGTCAGGCTTTCTTCCATGGTTGTCCTGAATTTAGCTCCATCCATTTTCCCATCATCTCCACAGGATGATGGTCCATTACCATGCTGCATAGTCATGAAGTTGTTGCATGGAAGCAAAAAAGTGAATTTTAGGTCTCTTCTGACCAGAGTTTCTTTTTCCACATGTGTGCTATGTCCTCTACATGACTTGCAGACAAGACTTGTAATTTTTTTCTTTATGCACCTTTTCTATAAAGGCCATATTTGTGACTAATAGACATCCTGTCACACAGATTCTCCCACCAGAGCTGTAGATCTCTGCAGCTCCCCCAGATTTACCGTGCACCTCTTGGCTGCTTCTTTGAGTAATGCTGTCAGTTGAGGTGGAAGGTTTGCAGTTGAGCTGTACTCTTCCCCTGTTCAGATCGAACAGAGCTCTGTAGATGTTTAAAGTTTTTGGCTCTGCAGTATCAGAGTCAGCTTTATTCACCAACTTTGTGCACACAAGCAAGGAATCTGACTTCGGTTTTGGTCTCAGCGTACAACAGAGTACGCAGACTTGTTTTAGAATCAAATCATGCTTTATCTCAGAAGTTCTGAGACAGCTACCTCATTAGCAAAGTTGGTGCTTTCCTCAGAAACTTTCTTCCTGAACTGTCTGCTGAGTTCCTTGGTCTTCATAATGCTGGTTGTTCACTAATGTTCTCTAAGGAATCTCTAAAGTATTCACAGGACAACTAGATTTATACTCAGATTAAATTTTTACACAAGTCTTTATTTAGGGGTTTTAAACTATTAAACATTGCATGCCAAATTTATATTTGTAAAATATTTTGAAAGTCATATATCATCATTATACTTCCACCACACAGTTAGACACTACTTTGGATTGTTTTTCACATAAATCCCAATAAAATACATGAAAGCCTCTGGTTGATAAAATGTGAAAAGGGCTAAAAGGGCAAGAAGATTTCTGCAAGGCACTGTATTTTCTGCAGAACACTCATTGGTGTGATGCGCCTATCCAATATCTCTGATCACCCAATTGCACACACGCAGAGGGGTGCTACTGAGGGACAGGGAGGGCTGATGGGCCGCGTAGCCAGAAGCGCTTTGCATGGCAGGGGCGAGGTGGGGTTCTGTTTGACTTGGCCACCGGCAGCTTGAACCAAGCTCAAAACGCTGCAGGTGGTGAAAGCCGGTGGGAGTCCAAAGGTCTTTACCTGTGTGTGTGTGTGTGTCTGAGAGAGGCAGCAGAGGAACCGCTAAGAGGCGTCCTTCTTCGTCTCATCACACATGAAATTACAGCCTATTCTAATAATTTATCAGGTTTTACAGTTGGGTTCACAGCACATTCCCAGCGCCTGTCAAATCACGGCGTGGCAGGAAGGGTTCCACGTTTGATTAAGTCGCTTTACCCTTCGCATCCTTCTATCAAAAAGGTCACCACACATCCTCCTCTCATTTACATTTTGTAAAGCAACCCCAAAGCTGAGCTCATTTACAAGGCATAATCCATTTTGCTCACGATTTGCCCGAGTCAGGCGCCGTTTTGGTGTGAATCCATGAGAAATTTCCTTTCAGTGTCAAATTTGTTGCAGTAAAGTGCGCCTTGGTTGGTCGAAACCTTCTACTGTGGGAGTTTGGAACAGGAGATAAAATAACTAAAAGCAAAGCACCCAGGGTTCCCCCACATTCTCCAGACTCAAATTTACAAATTTCTTCAGTATTTTACATGCAACTTTTATTGTTTAGCAATGATCTCATGCATCTTACGTATATAAGCACCAATAAAGGTCACCCCAAGACCCGAAATCAGCTAAAGCCAATCCAGTTCATGTTATTTATTGTGATCATATACACTGGAAAAACACAAAATCTTACCAAGTATTTCTGGTCTAGTTTCTGGTACAAATATCTTAAATACACTTGAAATAAGACAAAACTAACTTACAAGTAACTTTTCAGCAGATATAGGAGCTTGTTTTAAGTCAATAAATCCTTAATATTGATGAAAAAGTTCTAGTTATAAGTGGAATAATCTACCAGTGGAACAAGATATTTTAACAAATAATATGGGAAAAATGTCTTATTCTTCTGGCAGACTTGGTATTTCAGTTTCCCAAGCAACATTTTCTTTCAAATATTTTAGATACATTCCATGAAAAAACGGCAACTTGAAGAATTTTCCGCAAATAAATTGGAATCATGTTCCACAGAGAAATACACAAACAGGCTGGGATCCACTGTATTTTAAATGAGTAAACCGGATGAAGAAAAAAAACCCTTTACATAATTTGTGACTGGCAAGATCTATTCAATTCAGCTTATTTATATATCGTGCCAATTCTCATTACGTCATCTCCAGGCACTTTACAGAATAGAAGTCAGTTCAATCTAATCATGCAGATAGCCAGAAAAGTCAAGAAAACACGTATACATTTCAAAGAATACGTTACTACTAAAGGTACAATGGAGTACTGGGGCCAGGTTAAGAAAAAAAACATTTACAATAATAAAGCCATAATATCACGAGGATAAAGTCAAAATAATATGAAAATAGAGTCCTAATATTGCGAGAAAAAACTCCTATTAGGAGAATAAAGTAGCAATTTTATGAAAATCCTACACGAAAAATCGTTTAAAATCAAAATGAGGAATGTTGAGCATCTTGTGAAGTTATACTTAGGTATCTGTTTCACAAATAAGGAAATGCTTAATCTTTTAACACATCAGCAACAAATTATTATCAGTAGCAGGACTTTGAGACAATTGTGCAAGCGACTGTCTATTTTGAAGAAAGGACCAAATGTACTTGTTGAGCTGGAAACATCAGATCTCGATCATTCAATCAAAGTTTTTTTTTTTTTATCTCATTAAAACAACTTTTTTCTCATAATTTTACAACTTTCTTCTTGTATTTTTCCAATATTATGACTTTATCTTCGTAATGACATGACTTTATTCTCATAATTAAGAAAAAATGATCTTGGTCTGGCCCTAATCCTCCATCGTTTGAAGACAATTTGCTGGACTGGATTTTGTTTAGGAGCGTCAGATTAAAGGGGTTTCAAATTTTCCTGTGAAAAACTGTTGAAAACCATCATTTTCCATCAACTTGAAAGCTATTCTCTACACTATCTCCTAAAATCAAAATAAAATACATTCAAATCTGTGGTTATAACAAGATAGTATATGAATACTTTTCTAAGAGACTGTATATTGTTGCTTTGATGGACTTTTTGACCCGTCCGGGACTGTAACCACCGACCCCAGCCTGCACCTCTTTTCCCCTCAACCCTGAACAGGATTAACCAGTCAACGGATAACTGGTGTTTGAGTAAGAAACTGTTGCAGTGGGATTATTTAGAGTTAAAACAAATAGCAGGACAGTCGGGGGACAGCCCCTGAAGCTGATGTCACTGCGATCAACAGCACATCACAGCTGGACGCCCAACAAAAGCTTGGAGATGTGAGACGGCTGCATTGTTCTCCGTCCTCCTGCCATGTTCTTCTTCTCTGCCTGCTAAAATCCGGAAGGCATATTCATGAGGGGGGCCTAATTAACCAGTCAGGGTCTGGATGGCTTCCAGATGGATGAGTTATTATTGCCGTTATTGATACTGGCTGGTTGGAGCCTTGCTATCAGGGATTAATGCTGCTAGAATTTAGAAGCCATCTTACCACTTAGTCCCATGATGAATAATGTTAGGCAAAGTCGTTTGCTCTGACACTCACTTACTTCCCCTCATTTTATGTACTTTGCTTGCCTTATTAAGGCTCTTACTACCGGCTTAATTGCCTATTTAGAATTCCCCTCTTTGTGACCTAGATGTGTGTTATTTTGTGAACGTAATTAAGTTACCTGTAAATATCTCAGCCGGAGCCTCATCCATCTCTGTTATGTCGGCACTCTATTTTTTTTTTTTTGTTTTAATTAATTTAATGGCTGCCGTATCTGGACACGTATAGCCTCGCTAAAAACCAAGGAGGAGAAATTGGTGTCAGTCGCGTTCAAGTTGAGGCGCCCGTGTTGAACTGGAGTCGTAATGGATCGGTGCTGGAATGCCGAACCTTCAGGCGAGCACGGAGAACGAATCAGGGCATGGGGATCAATGTGGCAGCATTAACACGGTGAAAACAGATCAAATATTAGGACTGCAGATAAAAACTGTTCAGTTAAAAAAGGCCTACTTTGATCACCTGTTTATAATGTTGAGTTTTATTGATGGGTAGCAGAAACAATGGGAACACATAACCTTTTTCTTCATTGTTTCACATCAAATTAGACCAAATTTCTCCCAATTGTGTACATTGTAATAATACTGGTGGGAGAATATCATTCGCCACAGTAAAACAAATCCTGTACCGACGCTGTCTGAAAGAACATTCAGCGAGGAAGAAGCCATTATAGAACAAACAGATTTAAGTTTGCAAATGTACTACATTTTTAAGGACTTCTGCCGTCTCATGAAGTTAAAACTGAAGGGATTGACTGCTGTGACATGGTATGGTTGCATTTTGCTCATGTTTATCGTCCAAGCTTTAAGGTTCAAGCCCAGTTTCTTTGTTTTGCCAGTAAGAAAGCTTGTTTTGCAAACTGGTGGCAACTGGGTACAATGACAGTTGGTAGTTGGTAGCACTATTGCCTTGCAGCAAGAAGGTCCTAAATTTTTGGACTTTTGCATGTTCTTCCCGTGCATGAGAGGGTTCTCTCCGAGAACTCCGGCTTCCTCCCACAGTCTAAAAACATGAATGTTAAGGTAACGGGTTTTTCTAATTTACCCTTAGGAAGGAGTGTGTGCATGATTGTTTGCCATGTGATGGACTACATCACCTGTGCAGGGTGGACCCCACCTCTCGCCCAGCGGCCGCTGGAGAGAGGCACCATCTCCTGGGAGATGGGAGATGGACCAAATCCAGTTCCGACACCAGTCTGACATCGGACCAGAAGTAACATGGATATCAAAGTGGTGAGATCTGATGGGCCAAAGGCGACCCGCTGGGAGGTAATTCGCTCCGTTTCCTCTCCAAACCTCCCTTAAAGTTAAGACAGGTGCTTAAAATGAAGTTTATATAATATTCATTCAACAATAATCATAGAGTTGAACTGTTAATATTGTGTTTCAGAGAATAAATGTTTTTGTGATAGAAAAAAAAAACAGAGTAATTGCTCTAAAGATTGAATTTTAAAGTTTTGAGACTGACAAGAAGAAGAATATATTTTACAAAAGAGCCTGATTTTTGATGCATAAATATAATGAAGTAGTAATTATGTATTAAGTCTCTAGACTTGTGAGAAACCTGTGGAAGGATACCTAAAATCCAAAAGGATCCAAATCATACCGTTTAAAAGCATTTCTAACAAATACTGTAGAAATATATATAAATGTTTGATTCTAAAGGAAGTTAAAAACAAAATCCTCTATTTTGGTGTTTAGAGAAAAAAAAAACAAGAAAGTACTGGACAGGGCCTTATAGTAGAGGTTTTTTGAATTTTAAACAATTTTAAACAATTTCTGTTCAGAGTAGAGTCATACATTTCAGTAGGCGACATGGCTTTCTGCCCAGGACGGCGCAGTATTGGGGACACCCACAAGAGGGGGAAAATTTTTAAATTAAGATTATTTTTGAAAAAAAGTACCCTTAATGACTCTGCCATTACTTATATGCATGTTCAGTCAAAGGTAATAAACATCCAGTATTACAAAAAGATATTGCAGCTGGGACCAAATTAAAGGGCTATTTTAGTGTTTATGCTCAGAACCATTAATTTGACACCAAATCATAAGCTGGGATCCATTTACCATCGTCAGCACCACCGGCCTCATTGGGGTGTACAGCACTGGTTTCTTAGAGTGCTTTCACCATGTGCACCACAAGGTGGGGCAGCCATTCCTAGTGGCCCCCCTCCTAGTAGAAAGATTCTAAGTTGCTAAGATCTGATTTACAGTCTGGATTTAAACAGCCTCAGATTGGACAAACAAAGTTTGGTTTAAAGGGATAATCCTGAACTTTTGAGGCAAAGCTCTAATAAAAAGTTGCAACCAATTAACATCTTACCTGCAGTTGATAACTTTCCTGCCATCATCAATAAGTAGAAATCCGGATTAGCTGGTCCTGGATTTCATCTACAGGTATCAGAGTAAAGGGGGATGAACACAAGTGCAAGCCACATTTCACTTGCACTACACAATTATACACTACTTTTGGGTTGGTCATGTATATAAAATCCAAATAAGTGTTTATAATGTGACGTAATGTGAAAATGTCAGGGGTATGAATACTTCTCCATCTTTGGCTCATGGTTTTGTGTCAGGCACTGATGTCCTCCACATTCCTAAGTATATTTTGTATTTCTAAAGGACAAATATGCAGATTCTTTCCAATCTGACTGAAAAAAAGCATTTGAAATACATTTACGCATTTTTACCAATAACTGCAATAGCTTGTTGAGCCAATTTGGGATTTTTAACTCACAGCTTTATTGTTTTTTAATTTGGATGCACTGATATAAAAATTATATCCAATTATAATGTTGGTGTTATGGTTAATATTTAAACATATTATATAGGCCTACATTTCTCCACTCTTTCAACACCATGAAACAAGAACCACACAACTGACATTGCTTCTCTGAATCAGGAACAAAATGGAAATAAACATCGTTATTAATATAGGCCCAGTTTTACTTATTGGACCAACATGTTAAAAAGTGACTAACATCGGCCAGTACCTAATTTTCACTCTTTCATTTCCCTAAAGTGTCTCCAGTCCAGCCTTCCTGGTGATTTACTGTAGGCGTGAAACGAAGGAATATATGTAAAGTTTGTGCAACATGTTGCAGAAACAAGTTGCTGTCTCTTTCCATATGTTGCTGTGATTTCTTTCCAATTATGGTTAAAATGTCAGCAGCTGAATCACTGTGTTTCTGTTCCCAGCCAATATGTTCCGATGGCAATGGGTACATGAAGGGAAAGGTGCCCCAGCAGCATTTAAAGCTGCATAAAACAGCTTGTTTAAAAGCACAAAAACAAGATTTAATGGCATGAAGGGACAATCTGTGAGGTATTTTCAGATATGTTTTGAAAGATATTCATGAGAAAAGCTATAATTCGACACTTATTTGTGTGTTTACCAATAGGAGTGCAACATAACACATGACCACTGCAGATCCAGAGCAAACAGTCCCCGGCCCTCTTTCTTTCTTTAAGTTTTTATTTTAGAGGACAGACACTGACTAAACTCCAGAGTAGGTTTTCCTTCAGAGAACTCACTACCCTGACCTAATTCAATCCTTTAAGATGAGTATCCCCTCACCTTAATCCCCTGTTGGAATAGCAAACAGTTTCTGTTCTCTGAGCCGGATCTCCGAGGATTGGTTTGCCAAATTTCCGAACGGAGAGGAGAAACTAAATCAGATTGTCCTTCAGGAAACACAGTTATCCCTCAAACACACACTCACAACCTTTGCTGAATACATAACGTGGAAGAATAGGTATACTAATGACTAAGAAGTCTTTCAAGCAATGTAAAAGCCACTATCCATGACAATATTTCCTCATTTTGTCTTTGTATAAACAAAATGAGGTTACTTATACTTTCAGTAGTATCAGTTGGAGAAATGACAATCCCAGAATTGGACCTGAACTTGAGGAAAGCTCAGATGACAACTGAACTGGTTCAAAGATGACCAGAGCTGTTAAACAGATCATGCTGGCATGTTTCTATAAACCTCAAACTCCGTTTTCTGTTCTTTCCCTCATATTTTCACCAGAAATGTTGGCTCCTATTGAAGCACAAATATCGAGGTACATACGATGGAAACATCTAACCGTTTTCCTTACAGGCGTATTGTTTTTTATGGATATAGTAAAACACTGTAACAATAAAGAAACCAAAAAACAGAGAAAACCAAGAAATTCAGGTCAGTAATAAAGAATTCATATGTTAAAGTCTTGGGCTGTCCAGCACACCCTCATCTACTCATGCCATCCTCATTCAGACTCATCCTCGTCATTCTGCTGTACTCTGCGTTGTTTTTCCTTCCCAAAAGTAAAAGTGACTCAGTTCTTCTCTGTTCAGATGCGTCTCTTTTAACGTAGCTATTGTTGCCATTAACTGTGCGTACTCTGCTAAACAAGTCCTTCTGTGTTCACTTGCGTCTCTCTTTCCTGGACAAAGTCACCAAAACACAGATTGCACAAAATTCAACTTTGTGTACTCCTTTTGTTTTCTTTCCCATATAAAGTAGCCCTAGCTCAGCGCTTCTCTATTTTTTCCAATTTCTCTCCTGAACATAATCACAGATGTTAATGCTGCCATTAACGTTGTGTACAGTTTTTCTTTCCCATAGAAAGAAGAATACTAAGAGCCCAGTGCTGCTTTGCTGAATGGAGTCTTCAATAGAGCTATTGCACCTGTTGACTATATGTACTCTTTGTTTTTCTGGTCTGGTTTATGTGTTTTCTTTGCTTCTTTTTAGTATGGAGTTGTTGGAAAAGCTATTGTTGCCATTCACTATATATGCTCCTTTTTCCTTTCTATAGAAAGTACTCTAGGCTTGATTTTTCGGTGTTTTCCTGTGTTTGTTTTCTGAATGGAGCTAACAACCTTTAAATATGTGTGCTCTTTATTTCCATTCCCATAGAAACTACTTCTTTTCCAGTTTTTCAGTGTTTATGTCTCTTTCCCAAAGAAGGTCATTGACTGACTTAGTGAATTTGTGTCGTTTCTCTCATTTTCTTTCCCATAGAAAGTACTTCTGGCATAGCAGTACTTTCTGTAGTTTTTTTTTTTGTCTGTTTGTCTTTGCTGAAGGGAGTTGCTGTCATTACCAAAGTGTACTTTTTTTCCTCTGAATGGAAAGTGCTCCTAGCACAGAACCACTGTCTTTTCTCAGTTTTTTTTGTTCGGGTATAAAATCATCAGCAAAGCTATTGTGGCCATTCACTGTGTGCACTCTCTTTGCTTTTCATTAAATTAGAAAGTACTCCCACCTCTGTCTCTTTATTTGGTTGTGTCTGTTTGCTATATGGAATCAGTGACAAAGCTATTATTGCCATCAACTCTTATTTTCTTTCCTATTGAAAGTACTCCTAGGGATTTTAGTTTCTTATTTTTGAATGAAGCGTAGAGACAGCCTTTGCTGCCAATAACCTCTCTTTGTTAGTTTGTGCCATACAAAGTACCCCCCGTTTAGTTCTTCTGTGTTTTACCTTTTACCTCCTGGCCTTTGAAAGTGCCTAAATTTGACTGTATTGGATTATTTTTGGGATTTCTTTGGGGAGGATCTGAATCTGATTAAATCACTGAACTGTGCAGGACTGGACTGGACTGATTTGAAGTTAATGTGGGTCGAATTGGATTCTATATAATTGGATATGAACTGTCCTGTAAAAAGCATTGAGGTGGCATTTGTGGTGAAATGGCACTATATAAATGAACTGAATTAAATTAACATATAAATCAATATTACCATCCTTCCTTATTGTTCCTATCATTTGTTCCTTTAACTCATCCCTAACAATATTGATTTTGAATAAACTAGAAAACTCACATTATTGTGACATTATCCTTACCCTCTTGAACCAAACTTCAGTTTTCACCATTTGGTCCCAACCAGAATGAAACTTCTTGCATTTGCAGATCAGAGTTCTGTTTTGTAAGCTGGACTGCATCAGCATTATGTCTTATTGGCACTGTCAAAGCCCGTCTTTCATTAACCTCTGCAAATTAATTATTATCGACACATTTGGATGGCACTATTGAATGAGACTGAACGCCAGATTGATGCTGTAATTGCAGTGGCTCGTTATATAATGAAAGGTCACGCAGAAAAGAGATGAGATATTTGATATTTATTTTTTGAAACAATTTCATCAGTCGTAAACCAAGACAGTGCGGATAAATTGTTCATCTAATATGCAGAACATTTAGAAGATGCATATACTATTTAAATTCCCTCAACACTAATCATGGGTTGCTTTATTTTTAGCAGACAAGTTGACATTTTTCTCGTCTTGCTGCTCAGAAACAAAAGAATAAAGGCATCTCCTGCAAACAGTGTGCAGGCTGAAGTCTGTCAGAGTGCACTGTAAACTCATTTGCTCTCATCTCACATTTACACGATGCTGTCAGTGCACTTGTCCTCACCAGGTGATAGATCTTTGTTCGAGACCACCGACACTAGGAGCAGACTTGCTCAGGCTGGAAGAATGAAATTCATTTTTAAGAATGTCCCACAATCATTTCTTTGATCATAATTAGTTAATCATGACTCTTTCTGTGCAATCAGCTAAGTGTTTCTGCAGATCTCAGACTGGTGTTAATGTTTTGACATTTGCGTTGCCATGGGCTAAAGGCCACGTCATTTTCTGACTATTTATGGCCAAGCTGTCGGCAGCATGTTTGAAGGGAAGATGATTGGTTTCAACACTTTAGTCAAGCTAAAAGTGCTGAATAATATGAAACATTTTAACACCGGGCTGATTTTTCCTACATATCTGGACACACAAATGCTTAATATCAATTGTGACAATATTGAAAGATTCTTATTTAAGTCTGACAACGAAACTATTAAAACTGGAAAGAGTATGTAAATTTAATTTTAAAATATGCAATTTCTTTTGAGGAACAAATGATGAAATCTCCTACACTTAACCTACCTAAAATGACTAAAATCACATTAGTCTACTTCATCAGGTGAATCATCATTTTGAAGGAGGTTTGTCCTGTTAAAGCTGCAGTATGTAACTTTTTACAAAAATATGTTTTTTGCATATTTGTTAAAACTGTCACCATGTTGTGACAGTTTGGTATGAGACAGATAATCTGTGTAAAGATGGAGCTCCTCCACCTCCTCCCTGAGCTGCTATTGCCATCTAAAGAAATGCACCGCTCCCGACTTGAAACAACCAGTCAGAGCCGGGAGGAAGGTCTTAGCGCTGTCAGTCAGTGAGCAGCATATACATAAAGGTGACTGATCGCTACCGTTTCTTTCTCCTGTATGTTGCTTTGTTTTATTTCCCAAATGTAAAAGGGATTCACTTCTTCTTTGTTTAGCCGTGTCTCTACCCTGGATTGATCTGAAGGATTCATTGCCAGTGAAGTTTGGCTGTGAGTTTCTCTGAATGTCCACGCCAACAACTAAAACTTCAGTTTTGTCCTGATTTAGCTTAAGGAAATTCTGTGCCATCATGACTTAATATCTAAAATACAGGTAAAATGTGCATCAATGGGTCTGATATTATCAGGAGACAGCTATATAGAGCTGTGTGTCATCAGCATACAGGGTGAACTTTAGCAATTTTGGTGCCCTTAGTGGAATGATGGCTTGGGGAGGGAGAGCAGCAGCTGAATGTATTAAAAGGTATAATTATGCAGACGAACTATTCAAGCTTTAATATCCTGTGTAGAAACTTGAAAACATATTTATGTTTGTGTCTGATAGAAAAGGTCGAAGAGATGGGAAAACTGTATTAAAAATTAAACTGTAATCCTTCTTGAAAATAAAGTTCACATTGTTTTCTGTCTCTGTGGAGGTTCAGAAAAGTTTGATAGTTTAGACAATTTATTTGGTCAGTAAAAACAGACTTTTAGAGTCTTTATGTCTGGACAAATGTGGCAAAAAAGTCCAGTTATCTGTTGCTGAACAGCAGAAGCAAAACATGCACCTACATGGTGTGTTCAACATAGCAAATTGATTAGTTAAGTCGTGATCCTTAGGTGTTTGTGTTTTGTGATTTCTGTTCAGGATCATTCCTTTATATTTGCCCCTTGTATCTTACCATTTTGACTTCCTCCTCTATTAGTTTTTTTTTCTGCTTTTATTTTCACTTGTATAATTTGATTAAGGTTTCTTAGATTAGTGTTCCTTTTTGGCTACTGCTTAAATTAGTTTCAGGTTTTTCCCCTTAAGTTTGTCAGTCCTTCTGCTCTGTTTAGTTTCCTCTTTCCCATCAGCCTGCTTCTTAGCACAGCTCTTTTCCCCTTTCAGCTCTCTCCCTCAGCTGTTCCCATTTCCATCTGATTAGGCCTCCAGGTTGCATTGGCACTTCCTTGGTGTATATGTAGCTCCCCATCCTGACTGTTCTCCACTGGTTCCTTCCAATTATCTCTGTGTGGACCTCATTCCCTTGCAGTTTCCACATTTATAAGTCTTTCCTTTGCTTTCATTAAATTATGTATTCAATGTTGATCCCAAAGTCCTGTCTACATATTTTGGTCCAGTTACAAACTTACCACACAAGACAAATTCAGATTATTATAAATTAATGTCATGTCTCCTCATGACATCACCCAACGGCAGCATATAAAAGTTAAGGGGTTGAATCACATAAAATCCTAAAAAATACATTAAAATTTCTGGTTAATCTGGTGGTGGATACTTTTGAATATGACTTTACTGTAAATCTACCAAAAACATATATATATTTTGTTGTTCAATGCTTTAAAATTTCATTTTAAGAGTATTTTCCCTAGTTTAAAACTGAAATCTAATCTGACACCAACATTGTATCAAAGCCAGGGTTAAACAACTCTGCTGCTCAGATATATTTCATAGATAAAACATAAAACAACCCCTCAAAAAGCTCTAAAAAACATCAGTTTCATTCACGTTTTAGTGTTGGCCGAGAGCCGAATTGGTTTTCATTAAATCTCCCTGTCAGCAGAAAATGTGTTTGATGTCTACAACTGCAGCCTGAATAATTCACCGAGCTAAAACAGAAAAATAAATCATCGTCACTGAAATGCTACCAGAGGTAGTCGGTGCTGTTTTTATGAGATCTTATTCCTGGTGGCAGGAGAACACACTTTTTCTGTTTGTTATTCAGGAGTCGGTCTGGATAAAAGTCTAAGCTTAAAATGCCAAAACCAACTCCTCAAACATGCACCTGAATATGTGTGTGACCACTCAGAGTAGTCAGACGGCACCCGATATAAAAAATAAATAAATAAATAAACTCTCCCTCAATACTTCAAAAGACCTATCTGATACAATAAAGAAAAAGACGGAGGAGAAAAATGTAATCGGCTGCACCAGATTGGCTCCAAAAGAATTCCTGATCTGTTTTTTGTCCTCGACTGCATTACATTTTGTCAGCTGGACAAAGTTGTCAATCAAGCCGGCAAACCTATTTTACGTCGTCAATAGGACAGAGGAGAGAGTGTTCATTGCTTCAATAGAGGGCCACAGATTAAAGTAGGCCAAGCAGAGAAGAGGTAATTTTCTGGGCTGATGTATTGACACTAAGACTCGATCATCTCCTGCATTGTGTTTCAGATCTGCTCTGAGACGGCCAGACCATGGAGAGAATTACTGCTGCCACACACCATATGGCCTCACTGCTTTATTTCTGGAAGAGAAATTTTTATTTTACATTCAGCGCTGTGCAGAAGTTTGAAACCACCTCCTTATTGTGGGATATTTTACTTTCAAACAGCCAGATATTCTTCTAATCTTTTAAAGTGGTCTCATTAAATGGCTCTTCAAGCTTTCTGGAGGTCTTCTAAAGTTTTCTTTGAACTCTTCTGTCCTGACAAACAATCTGAAGGAGACAAGGCTCTTTTAACTCAAGCATGGTTTTAGGTAAGGTGTTTCAAATCATCAAATTTTACAATCAGCACTGCAAAAACACCAACTCTTATCAAGTATTTTTGCTCTAGTTTCTAGTGCAAATATCTTGGTACACTTGAAATAAGACAACAATAACTTACAAGTAACTTTTCAGCAGATATAGGAGCTTGGTTTAAGCCAATAATTCCTTAATATTGATGAAAAAGTTCTAGTTATAAGTGAAATAATCTGCCAGTGGACAAGATATTTTCCCATATTATGATTTAAAATGCCTTGTTCTACTGGCAGATTATTTCACTAATAATATTTTTCATCAATATTAGGGAATTATTGGCTTAAACCAAGCTCCTATATCTGATGAAAAGTTACTTGTAAGTTATTGTTGTCTTATTTCAAGTGTATTCAAGATATTTGCCCTAGAAACTAGAAGAATACCTTTATTAGTTCCCCAGAGGGGAAATTACATGAACTAGACCAAAAATACTTGGTAAGATTTTGTGTTTTTACAGTGAGATAAAGACAAACTGAGTATGACGACTTTATTTGCTAAGGGAGAAAAACAATCTGGATCAACTTGGCTTTAGAAAAATCCTAAATTATCCACAATTTAGTTTGGGTTCTCTTGCCACATCCTGGTTTGGTTACGATCTGACTAACTGACTTTTTAAAAAACCCCACTTCAATAGGACCTGAATGACAAGGCCTAGTTAGAAAGCCAGAATAACTAGTTAGAAGCCAGAATAAATGAGTCTTCAACTGCTTCCTAAAAAAAAAAAAAAAAAAAAAAAAAAATCAATAGAATAGAACAGAATAGAAACAGCCTTTACTGTCCTGCAAAGGGGAAATTCAGGTGTAAAGATGGAGGCAAAACATTTCACAATTTGGGGGTCACTGCTCTAAAAGATTTATCCTCTCTGGTCTTAAAATGACAGACACTGATGATCCTTCCTATTCAAACACAAAAAAAGGTTGTAAGAAAACAGAAGAACAGTAGAAATATGTAAGGGTGTAAATACTTTCTTTTTTACAGCACTGTAACTTGTCATAAAGTGTTAAGTTGAAAATCCTTCTTGCATTTCCCAGTTTAAACCTTATACCCGTTCACAAACCTTTGGGCTCTAACTGATTAGCCCTGGTTGCTTTTACTGCTACCTTCGACTGAAAGCAGCAGCTTCCAGAGTGGCACTCCTTAGCCTGGATGTGACAGAAGAGAAGAAGCTCAGACGGGAGGCAGCTGCGCACTATCATTGCCAGGTTTCCTAGGAAGTTGTTAGCAAGACGCTGAGGAATCAGCAAATACCGTGATTAACTGCAAGCATCTAAACAAATTTCTGTAAATCAGCATGAGATCGCAATCAATAACGCATCGATTCCTGCAGAACCTGCCTCTGTAATGTCTCTTTTTCCTTAAATGTCCTAATCCCTTAGTAAGCAGCAGCACGGTCTCCAGACAGAGAAATAGAAAGTGGTCATTTTTAGTGGAAACCGCGTTAACTTGGTCTAAGATATTTGCCGCAGCAGGGCTTTGGAGGATGTTAAGTATTCATGGCATGAATTTTCCATCAAATCCATCCAGAGAACATACTGATCACAAGGCTTTAAATAACCAAAAACTGCAAGCGGAGCATGTTAACTCGCAGGGCTCTCCTCATCTGTTATACTACCAATAGGTGAACAAAAGCAGCCGAACTGTACTACATTACTGTCTCAGTGTGCTACAACTTAATGATCATGTCAGCAGTTCTCTTCAAAGGCCTCACTTCTGATCAGATAAGCCTCTCGTTTCCTCCCCATGTTTGAACCCCCTTGAACTAGAAAATGGATCTCTCACCTCCCTCCGTTCTGCACGGGGGCTGAAACTCAATCCAAGGAGGGCTTTTGGAAGCGAATTTTGATTACGAACATAAAAGGACATTCAGCTCGACATGAAAATTACCGGGTTAAGCTGCACAGGAGAAGCTGTGGGTTACAGTACCTTTTCAGAGGTGTTTGTGCAACTTGAATTAGTTTCACATTTTGTCAGATTGGAACTAAAAACTTTTATGTGTTTTACTGGGATTTGATGCAAAACACAAAGTGGTGCAGAATGGTGAAGTGGAGGAAAAATGGTTTGTGGCTTTCAAAATGTTTGACACATCACTAGTATTCAGCCTCTTTTACCTGACCTCTTTGACCTGAAGTCAAATTCCTTGTTTGTGTGAACAAATTTGGCCACTAAAACTGATTCTGCTTCTAAAATCCCAGTAAAATGAATCAATGTTTGTGGTTGTAACATGACAAAATGCAGAAATGGTCAATAATAGGTACTTTTGCAAATCAGTGTACTCATTTACTGTTATGAGCAGTTATGAAAGTGAGGTAGATTGGAATACACCTATACATGCTTCAGGACAGCATTGGAATGATCTCCTTCTACATAATTCACTCAGGTAATAATGATCACCTTTACAAGCATTTGCATCAATGATAGAAATATTCCCCTTCATTTTAGCTTTACTTTTAGCTCTCTTATTGCCTTGTTTTGCTGCTTGTGACCTTGAATGTTTGCCTATTAAACTACTGATGCTCAGACAAGTATCCATCCCAACCTCAGGGGGGCTCATGCACAAGAATAACGAATCAATCGCCGCCTTTATCCATGATCCAAAGGCACGATAACTCAGGACTTTGGCTCTTTCCCTGAGAAACTGCTTTACCTCCGGGGAGTAACTGCAGGCTGAAGACGAAGGGTAAACTGATGCAGAAAGAGGTCACTGTCTGTTCTCTCTGCCCATGGCTCTGTCTTTCGTCTGCACCCTGTTGGTTAAACTGGAATTTTTTTGTAAGAATCTCATATTATGTTGAAACTCCCCACAAATGCCTAAAATAATATCCCAGCCCAATTAAATTATCATCCAGATGATGCAGAAAACGAGCGACAACAGTGCAAAACTGTCACATAATAGTCAGAGTGCCCAGATCATTACATATTCAAGCCAGAACCATTCATATTTGCACTTATTCAACCAAAAAAAAAAAAAAAAAAAGTATATACACATATTCACCAAAAAAAACTTATCTTATTTCTATTTCATATATTTAAGCTTAGAATGTCTTCACTGAGAGGAAAGTGGAACCAAATTCAAGACCAGGGTCCCGGTGGTGCTGGTGCATAGCAGCCTCGCTTCTGTCAGACTGCCCCAGAATGCGCTGCTTTTCTGACACTAAGACTGTTCGAAATACTCTTGAATAGGACATATTTTTGGGACACCTTTAGAGATGTGCTGCAAATTATAAGCTATTTTTTATTTGGTAACTTAGAAATGTAGCCGTGCGTCAGGGAAAGATTGTTTTGAGTGTTTGGAAATGGTGCTGGACCCAAAAAATGTGGAAAAAATACTTAGATGCTTTAGATCATCAAAGTAGTTTTATTAGTTATCCGCCCTGTAGTCTGGATGATGCTCTTTTGCTTCTATGTTGTCTGCTAATTGTAAAATCTCCAACAAGTTCACAGAGTTCATGAAAATCCTTCATTACAAGGGTTGCCATGGTTTTCAGTGAATGAGGGTAAACTGGTGGAGTTGAACTGGCCAGTGTTGGCCCCGCCCACAGCCCCGCCTCTCGACTTTAATGAGTGAGTTTGACAAATAAAACTCGTGGTGATGCTGCAGGAACAGGAACCACCAAATAATTAAATACACGTTTAATCAGTTATTTGCATCAGCAATTATATGTTTGTATTTTCATGTTTTAATGACATGTTTAAGAAATAAATTGTCCATTAAATATCTTTTTAAACATTTAATTAAACATTTTTTATTTCATGGCACATTTAATTCATGATTAATGATGTATTTCTTGATTTAATTTTGTCCCTTTTAACCCGTCATATTTTTCCAGTGATTTCTCGATTACACAGGTATGGCTTGTGAAACTGAACTCAAAAAAATGCAGTTAAACACAGTTCAGTCACATGAGTCACATAGGGCCAGGTTGGTTTGGATAGCTTTTTCCGTAAAAAATGAAAACGTTATATGAAAACTGCCTTTTGTATTTGTCCAGGTTCATTAATGTTAACATTTGTATGCTAATCTGTAACATTTAAGGACTACAATAACTAAAAAAAAAAAAAAGCAAAACTCTTCCTCAGAATCAAAGTAGTGTTCAGTTGGCTGCACGCTCTACAAGGTAACGTTTTCTGTTTTTTTTTAAATATGAATTTTAAGATTTCACACCTATTTCTTTGAATGACTCACAAATTGTCCACCCTGCTACAAATCCCCAGTCTAAGCATGTAAAGTAATGATTTGTCATCTTTAAGCGTCTTCCTAACAAGCAACGTTTGAATATGTAGTCCCAGGTGCAAACGGCTTCCTCTTTAAACCAGAGGAAGAGCTGATTTAATCCATCTTCCACCGCTAATATGCTGCTATATGTTCTGATTTATATTCTGATTTGTTGGCCTTTATGTTCATGTAATGGTTACACTACTCATCTGTGGGATATTAGTGTCTCTTTCACTGAAGCCCATAAAAACTGACACTATAGGATGAGGCGTCGATGAGCATCATACCGATTGCAGCTTCATCATTTATTGAGATGCTGTGAATAAGCATCTGGTTTCTTGTTGCCATTTTGTCTACATTTTTAAGGAGAAGTCAGTCAGCATCAATCATAAGTGGTGATTATGGTGGAATGTGGTTTTCATGCAGAGCATCTGTAGATGAGTCACTCCTGACCGCAGCTCCAGTGTGAGCAACTTTTTAATTGAGTGGTATAAAATGTCAGAGCTTCAGATGTCAGACCAATTAATCAGTGTTAGTAATTTTGAAACATTCATATTTACTGTCTGTATATTTTCACATTTTGTCACATTAGAACCACAAATTTTAATGGCTTTTTATGGTATTTTGTGTAACAAACCAACACAAAGTAAGCCTAAACCTGCTCGTCTTTGCATGGTCGCATGGGGCCCGCGTCTTTCTCCAGTGGTTATTGGAGTCGGGGTACACCCTGGACTGGTTGCCAGTTGTAAGGAAAAAAAAAAAGTCCTGACCAGGATAGAAAGTATCTCTATTCTAGAGGAGCATGTATTGCCCTTCAAAGTGGAAGAGACAAGTGACGTCAACTATCGGTTGAGTATTAAAGCATCACTCGTAAGTCAATTAAACATGGGTGTACTTTCAACAGAAATGGCACCAAGAAGCAATATATTGTTTAATCTATTTGTATTTTCAATATTAAAAATATTTTAAAAACTGATCCCAGACCAGATACTTTTGGCCTCAATACGATTGCCTGTAACCTCTGGTCCCAAAAGCAGATTCCTAATCCTAATCTCAAATTAGCTTCTTTACAGTCTTTGACTGTTTTATTTAAGATCTCTGCAGACTTAGAAATCACACATCAGTGTGCATGCAAAATTTCTCATGTATTCAAAGGAATTACTGCACATATATAGCGGCACAAACATTTGTCCCTCTCTTTCCCTAATGAGGGATCGGTTTACAATCTGGTATCAAACCACAAGTGGTTGTGTCTTGTAAAATTGAACACAGCGTCACATGGCAGTCACATTTTGTTGACTTTCTAACATTAAAGATATTAGGGTGAACACCTGTGGAATCAAACCACATCATCAAAACAACATTCTCCAATCCTCCAGTACTTAATTTCATTTCAGAAGAGCATCTCAAGACTCTTAACTTGCGACTCTGCTTGAGGCACTGACCCCAATCTGGAAGCCACCGCTCTAGGAGACCTCTAAAGGCAGGTGGTCGTACTGGACTTTATTTAGGACAATCAGAGTAAGGGGGCTGGACACAATTTTTATTTATTTATTTATTTTTTTTTTTTTTTTTGGTGCAGTTGATAGCACTGTTGCAGTGTAACAAGAAGGTCCAGGGTTCAAATCTCAGCCTGGGGATCTTTCTGTATGGAGTTTGCATGTTCTCTCCTCTAAGGTCAGTCAGTCACTCTAAATTGCCCTTAGGTGTGAGCGTGTGTGCATGGTTGTTTGTCCAGTATGGCTCTGTCATGGACTGGCGACCTATCCAGGGTGTACCCTAATCCTCGCCCAATGACTGCTGCAGATGGGTACTAGCCCCTCTGCTACCCTGCAAGGAAAATACAGATGGATGACTTAAAGAATGATTCCTTTCAGTTTTTTCCCCTTCTAATTTAAACCCATATTTTCTTTATTTAGCTTGTCATCAGCAGAAGGAACAACACCCCGATCTACACCTGTCAACCTTGAATAGTTGTAACTGAAAAGCAATGTTTTGTGATGTGGAGAAGTCAGGAGTGGAGTTTTGAATAACCTTGAGTAAACCATCTGTCACCCTGGCAGGCACTGGTGGTTTGCAGGTAAGCTGGAAACTCTGCAGTCACTATTATTCTGCATGCCATGTGATATAACCCGCTGACTTAGACCATCCTGCTGGGCTAACCACTGATTAGTTTGCAGTTTGGTTTGTGTGAAACAAAGCTGGATTAAACAGAAACATCAAACAAATACGCTCCTTATTGCTATTCCACAGATAAACAGCATCTCTTCACGAAATCATGCTTGAATTAAAAGCAGGAAGTATCTGACCGAGCTTAAAGCTGCCTCTAATGTTACGTGCACAGTTTTGTGCAGTTGCTCCCAGGCTGCCTTTATTTGTGTTGCATTTGGCTCCAGTGGTGGCCAATTTCTGCACAGCAGCTGCCAGTCACACATGGACACAAACCACTGTGTTTCACGAAGGCTGCAGGGGTGATAGAAAGGTAATGTCAGTGTAAGTCAAGTTTTTGCATTTCGTTCTTTGTCCCAGCAGCTTCAGGGCTTTTACAAGCTTGTTTAAATGCTACAAACACATAATTAATCAAGCGGCTGAAATCTTTATTTGCATTTCTTTGGTGGACTACTGTACTGAGGCAGTTTTCTGGCGTTTTTAGAGCCAGAAGGGATCATATTTTACCAAACTGTAACATGGCTGCTTCTAGAGATAAATACATTTATAAATGCCTTGGTATTTGCAAAGTAACAAGTAAGATAAAGTTAGTATTAAAAATGGACAACAATGTTGTTTAGCAAAATTCAGCAAAAGAAAGATGCTGACTATAATTTCCCATTTTTTAAGGTCAAAATTCATCACTAACAATTCTAACAACTTTTTATTCACACTGACTCATCATTAGGCATCTTCACTTCTTTTATGTGCTGTGAACCTGACAGTTTTATATCTTGAAGATGTTTTTTGTTTTTTTTTTTAAAAAGGACATCTTTTCTTTCTCTTTTCCATTTTTTCCTCCATAGAAAGTACCACTATCCAAGTGCTTGTGTGTAGCTCTGTCAGAACTAATGCTGCTGTTCACTTTGTGCACTTATTCTTTATATCTATCTACCTACCACCAAATCACAAATGTCTCAAGGCACAGATAAAGTAATTTCAATTCAATTTTTACATACATTCCAATTATTCCTAGTTATCAAACAATGCATTAAGCTCAATTAATATTTGAATTAGTTTAAAAAGTTTTCTATCTAAGGAAACCCAGGAGATTGCATCAAGTTATTGACCTGTTGCATTCACTCCTCCTGGACGTAGCAGCTGCAGACAGTTGCATTGCACTGTCACTGACTTTGCAGCAATCCCTCATACACAGAGCAGATAAACAAAAAAGAAACAGAAGAACTAATGTAGGAGGACTTTCTATGTTAATGAAAAATAAAAAGTTAATAGCAGGCATGTTTAGTTGTTGACAGCGTTGTCTCAGCCGATGCCCTTCTCCATTAAGGTACCACAGCCAAACAGAATCCCAGCCCAGGTGTCGCTTCTATGTAGAGAGAAAAAAACTGAGAGAAAATATAGTTAACAGTTGAAATAACAGCAAATAATGCAAATCGGAGAGTAGTAGAAAAAGAAAAAAGTAGCAGAGGGTCAGCTTCCCCTCCAGCTATCTAAGCCTATAGCAGCAAAACCATATGAGACATGGGAGAGGCAGAGCCATGGAGAACCATCTTTCCTGGCCTTTCCCCCCGCCAGGTCGGGCCATACTCTCTACCCCCACACTCCGCTACATGTCAAACGACTGTGCAGTCCTGATGCTCGTTGAGAAACACGGGAGTTGTGGTCTGATAACCACACTACTCAGATGATCCTCCCTTTAATCTAAGAAACGTCACTCTGTTTTGAACAAAAACTTTATTAAAAAGAAAAAAATACGTCCCTTTCCTGGATGAAAACATGGACAGAGAAAGTGCTGCCAATAACTTTGCGTACTGTATTTTTTCCATAGAAGGTACTCCTGACCCTGTACTTCTGGATTTTGTTTGGGTGGATAGAAAACCACGCTTTTAACAGTTAAGGCAGGCCATTTACTGTATTCATACCTCTCACTGCTGTAGGAACTGTTAACTTTGCTTTTCTTGTTTATTTTTGGCACCACACAGATATTGTTTTATATCATATTGTCACTTGACTACACTCACACTGATGTATCACCAATAAACTGTCAAGATGCCTAATTTCATCAGCATGCAGTCCTTGTCCATATGGAAAACCTGACAAATAGCATAACTGCACAACACATATACCTCCATATGGATCCACACTGTTCTGTTTAATCCTTGATTTCTTCTATGATTTGAACATAAGTCTGCCTGTGTATATGCCTGTTCTCCATCTGGCTGTTAATTTCCTGCTCATTCGTGTTATATAAAGCAGGAAAACTAAACTCAAATTATCATATAATTAAACTAGACGAGAGAACATCTGTAATTTTCTTTTTTTTTCCTCAAACAAAATCTGAAAAACACCAGACATTCTGTGTTAACACTGCAGCCTTGGCAAGAGAAAAAACACACACAGACTCTTGGAGCTCCTGGGTTCAGCTGGTTCGATGAACCCGCCTTAGGTGTGAGCACAACCTTAACGAAATAAAGGCGTGTTTGTTGGACATGTATGACTGAGGCTCTCTGAAGGGGGGGAAACTTCAAAAACTGGCGCCGAACATTAAAGCTAGTTCATTAGCAGGATTTTCCGTTTTTTGTACCCCCAAAAAGTAAACCAATGGAAGAAAAGAGCAAACTAACCCTGAAGGATAGCTGTTTAGGTGATGTAGAAAGAGACATGTTAGCAGATATGAAGTGCATAATAACTCTGAAACCTCTCATCTATTATTGAGACCTGACATTGGCTTGTGGTAGATGACATGAAATATATATGAGGTTGAACTCTAGTTACTTAAAGATTCAGCAGCACCAAGCAGCTCCACACATAGCAGTTCTACTCATGGCTAACTCAGTGATAAAAAAAAAATACTAAACACTGATCTTGGGCAGAAATCGCCCACTTTACATCCAACTGGGAGTAAAAAATAAGTTCCTTCTGGTTGCATGGAGTAAGAGTTGTTTGGTCAGAAAAAGCCTTGATTGCCCAGCAGAGAGGACATTACCTTTTAATTTGCATTTGCAGCGCAAGCAGCACTGGAATGAGGTTAAAGCTCAGCAACAGGAGAGAAAGTCGACAGGATTGTTGGTCGGTGAAGGTTGGCCACAGCTGAGATGTCCATTACCGCTGTAATGGACATCTCTGAAGAAATGCTGCACAAACTTTGTGGTCCTGGTGATGTAATTGTCTGTAATGACCAGTTCTTCGTGGCCAAGTGGAATTCAGATTTGATTGCACGAAGGGAAAAGTCGAAACGTGTTATTCTAAAAACAAAACACTCCAAAACTCACAGTTTGTTTACAGAGTTATTTAAACTTGGAACAAATGTAGATCCTTTGGTGAATATTTAATATCGACCAAAACATGTACTGCATAACCTGCTCAAAAAACGGTGCAATACCTCTGAAGTTAGAGCAGAGCAAAATAGTCCAAACCCAAAAATGTCTAAATGTTAGAAAAGTGGAGAAAGCATTTATATTCATGTCCACTCTCTTTATTTCCAATTTGCCCTCTCAAATGTGACTCTGCTGGAGAGTGAATGAATATGTTGTCCGCGAAGTGTGTTCTCGCCTCATCTGAATAGAGGTTCGGAGGAGAAGGACTTTAGAGACAGGTGAAGTCAAAGAAAATGTTCGGACGTCAGATAGAAAGGTTATAATATAACATTTGGAAAAATGCCACAGGCGAATGATAAGAAAGCAAAGCAGTTATTAGCTTCAAGACACACTATCTTTTTCACTATCCTAATGGTCTGTCTTAAAAGATATATAACAGTGAATGTTTAACCTTATTTAACAAACTACAAATCGTTTTGTCATGTGTTGTTTTTTTTTTTTTTTTTTTTTTTTGTCCAACAAATGTTTCATGCAGATTATGATCCCAAAAACCTTTTAGCATTTTCAAATGTCCCCACTGGCAAAGGAACACCTGTGATTTGACTCTGTTATAGTCATTGTTTGGTACCATCCTGAAACTATAAACCAGTATGTGGCAATATTTTTACCATGTAATATCAATTAATCCAGTCAACGGCATGTTAAAATTTTTTCAAGAGACTTTTAAAACATCAGCTTTCCTTCATTTATTATTGATACTTTAGGCTTTTGTTGTTATGGATCTAACCAATAAGTTTCATTTTATATGTATTATTAGAATACAAAGCTCAGTAGCACCACTGATCCCTCAGTTTTGGAGGAAAGTATGCGAACTTTACAAGAGAGTTAGTTCTCAGAAATATGTGTTAATTTGTTTTGCCAGCAATTTTTTGAGGACGGCAACTATTGTTGCTGTCAACACTGGATGTTTCTGGTAGCAGTTACTGTTGCTTTGAGGAGTTGTGTTTTCAGTAGGTCTCGGTACGGTTGTTTTGGTCCGCACCCTCGTGTGATTGCTGTGCTCATGTCTACACAAACAAACCGCACTAAGGAAGGAAACGAACCAGAGATTGTTTGAAACAGATTAAACCTCTCAGGTGTGAAATTTCATTATTTGTGAAACCTACAGAGATTAATACGTTGAACTAAAATCCCTAAAATGTCATAAAAATGTATTTAAAAAAGTATCAGAAAAATTAGTTTGGAAAAGTATGGAACCTTGAAGACCTCAGAGCTTTTCTAAATTTGATTATCTTGTATTTAGTATCTTCTCAAGTCTACATTTAGTTTAAAAGTCTTGATGCCATATCCCTACAGTAATTAATTTAAAAGAGATGGGTTCGGCTGTTACGTTAGAATCTCAAGCCATCATAAGAAGGGCTTTTCAGGAGTTTTTTTTTTTCCATGCTTTTCTGTAATATTCATCACCAGGAAGCAGGCAGTGTGTTGCTTGGAGCTCAGTGGGTTTGTTCCATCGTGTATAAAACCAGGTGCAGCATTGAATTTAGAAAGGTGTACTTTCTTTTGCCCATTGATGCATTCTTACCTTTTGATCCTTTCCCCCTTCCTCACTTCCTGCCTTTCAATAACAAGCACAGTTAACATTAGTCTTTCTCTCTGATAGAAAACCAACAGAAAATCTCTGACTTCTCAACATAGCGCTATCCTCGTGACTATTTTCAATATTTTAAAATGTTTACATAATTAAATATTAACCTTTACTAGAGTGGTTTATAAAATTAAAAAATCATGTTTGCATTCATCTTTGTAAGCTGGTTGTACAACACAGCACTCTCCAAGCATCTGTGAGAAAAGCAGCCAACAGCTGTATCTTAAGCCTAAAGAGAATATACAACAATGCAATTAAGTATTCACTTGTCAACAGTTTCAAGAAGATCAGAAAACATGGAGCACACCTCCTGCCTCCGCTAATACACACTTGGATCTTGTTTATCACTGGGAGTGTGTGCATGCTTCGGTTTTTGCATGGGGTTGCTAAGCTCTAAGCTCAATTGGAAGCAGGTGCGGCGTAAAGACCTAATCACATTTGCGGCTCATTACCCGGTGACTGTGTGCACATATTTGCCTCTCTGTGTCCTTATTAATCAGGCACAGACAACCCTAAGTGCTCCTCTCCACTTTTCCACATGACTTGCTACAAGCAACAGTAGAGCACAACAACGTGATGAGACCACCTGCTGCTGTCTGCTTTTCCAACACCTGCAATGGAAACGCTCATAATGTCTCACTTGACCTCTAACCGTTTGCCAATTGGCAGAGCGTCAGTTTTTTGGCCCGCTTGATTGTTGTGGTACTCGCTTTGGAGTGATCATAACAGCATTAGGGGAGCTTCCTCGCTCATCTGTAACTAATATAATACTGTATGCGGTCATTTTCTAAATCAGTAGAAGTTGTACGCTGCATGAAAACGCAACACAATCCAAAATGTTTTCTTGCATGCAAACGGGCCACAGTTTTTAAAATTAAATTCCAGCTAGAAACGCAAAATTTACCTGTATGAGGAAAAAATACAATCTCAGAACATTTTTATGAAAAAACAGCTGAATATTGAATTAGAAACTAATGATCAGTTTTGATTGCTAAAACAAGTAACATACACCAGAATGACTTAGTGTGGTGAAAAAGTATTCGCCCCCCTTACATATGTATAGATTTCCCGTCTCTGTTTTAATGTCACACTTAGATGTTTCAGATCATCAAACAAATTTTAAAATAAGACAATTATAACTTGAGTAAATATTAAAAAATATAGTTTTAAATGATTTCATTTATTTATTAAGGAAAAGAATCTATCCAAATCAGCCAGCTTCTACATCAAGATAATTTTACTCTGTTTGCTGAATGATGAATTAACTGTGATTTACCAGATTTTTCAAAAGCTACGGTATTTTTCTCTAACCACACCTGGCATAGTTATACCAGAGCTGTAGACTCAAAAAAATCAATAAAATAGGACCTGCCCAATGACGTGAAAGAGGGTAAAAGATCTCAAATGCATCATATCATGACCAAATCTAAAGAAATGAAACAACTGATGAGAAAGAAAGTCACTGACTTCTATCAGTGTGGAATGGCTTACAAAGCCATTTCTAAAGCTACATTCACACAGCAGCATTCAAAAATTGCATTCAATTTTTTTCTTTGCTTGGCCGTTCATATTTATTAAATGCAACCACAATCAGACTTCTGCCACTAAATACATCTTGTAATAACAAAATACTGTGTACTTTTTAGTGATGTTGTAGTTGTTATCGTAAGATATCCATATGTTTGTCTGTATGATATCTCGGTTCTCTGTTGTTTTTTTTCTCTCTTTCTGCAAGTGTAGGAACAGACTTCTAGCGTGTTGTCTTGTATTCTCACTACTCTTTCTCTGCTATTCTTATCTCCTTCTTTCCCTTCAAAACTTCCCCCCCACCTTTCTCCCATTTTTTCCCCTTTCTTTTCCACCTCTGTGTTTATTATATTTAAATTAAAACCCAAAGCAATTTCTAAAAAAGTATATATATATATATATATGGAACATTATAATGAATGGAAAGTAAATAATGCTGCATCTATAGATAGATTTTAAAGTTGTTGAGCAATAGGAGCTGGCAGTATTGTTACAAGTTCATGACAAAACAAAGGAAGCTAATAAAAAGAAAGCATAACTAATAGCAATGCCCTTTTGTCTGACTTCTTCTGGTGCAAAATTATGACGCACATCTCACGTCAATGATGTAAAAGTCGGATAAAATACAACCTGACCTTTCTGACCGCAAACGCTTTGAAGACTATTGGATTCGTACCACATATGGAAGTGACACAAATCAAATTTTTTGGGAGGGTGTCAAGACCAGAATTGGGCTGGTTAGACTGAAGTTGGATATGGGTCGCATATGGGAAAAAGAAAAATATTTGCACTTGCATCCCTTCGCATCTAGCATAAAACTAACAGAGTTTTACGCCAGAACCTGATGTTTCTGATTAAACATGATGGTGGTAGTGTGATGGTCTGGGGGTGCGTTGCTGCTTCAGATGATCTGCTGTCGTTGATGGAGACATGGCAAAAGCTGTTTAGCAGAAAATACTGAAGGAAATGTTTGGCAAACGGTTTATGATCTGAAGCAATAATCCAAAGCACATCAGCCAATCCTCTTTCGAACAACTACAAGAAAACAAAACGAAGGTTTTGGAGTGGCCTCCTCAAAGTCTGGCCTTAAGGTTAAGTACTTTAGAGAAAGTACTTAATCTCAAGTTCCCTACTGATCTCTGGATATTGATGTTTGAGAGTTCAAATACTGTGGAAGCAACTAGTTGAAAAACATCTGTGTAAATGTGCCAAAAAAAGTTCAGGCCATTCACCAAATTTCCTCCACAGTGATGTAAAACGCTCATTGGCAGCTAAATGCTTAATGGCAGTGCTTGCTGCCAAAATGACACAACCAATTATTAGGTTTGGAGGGAGCGTAATTAGTTTTCCACATCAGGCCAGGTTGGTCTGGAGAGCGTTTTTCCCTTAATGAATGGAATATTCATTTAGAAACTGCTTTTTGTATTTATTCAGGTTATCTTTGTCGGATTTTAATGTTGATTTGATGAAATAAATTATTTTTGGTGTGACAAAAAAGCAAAAACTGAAAAAAACTGTAAGGAGGTAAATACATTTTTAAAACATATAACATTTTTCATATGCCTAAGGGTTTTTTTTTTTTTAATGACTTCCCAGCCACACCCATGTGGTGTTCCACATCTAGATTACTCAAAAAATTCACAAAAAAACTGTTAATAATCAGTACTGGCATGAATATAAAGAATATGACCTGGAATTAACCTGAAGTTTTATACCTTAGAATAAGATCTTTCTCTTTTGGCATGAAAACATCCTGTGGGAACACACTGGATATATCTGACGCATTTCAAACCTGTTTGGGAAGAATACAGCAGTTTCAGCAGGCTGCCTTTTCTTCAGGATATTATTTCTAATTTCTTCTCAACATTTTAACTTAAAGCTGGAAAGAAAAAAAACCTTTTAAATTACTGAATGAGAGATGAAACAACACGTGATTTACAGTATATAGTTTTTTTTCCCCGTCTAATTATTTTTTCTCGACTTGGTGACCTTAAATGTGTGTGGTTTTGAGTTTATGGATTGGTAAAGAATAAAAGTAAACTTTTTCAAATCAATGTACAGTGCCTATAAAAAGTATTCACCCCCTGGGATGTTTTAGCATTTTAATTGGCTTTACAAATCAATCATGATCAATATTTTTTGTTGACAAAAAAAAAGACCAAAAAACCCGTTAACGTCAAAGTAGAAAGTGATGTCTACAAAATGATAAATGCATATATTTAACAAAAAAAAAATTAGTGATTGCATAAATACTCCCCCGTTTCAAGCCGGTGTGTTTGGCTGCGATCACAGTGCGTAGTCTGTGCGGACAGGTCTCAGTCAGGCTGCACATCTGGACGCGGCAGTCGTCCTCCGTTCTTCCTGCTCAGCTGTTCCAGCTCTGTCAGCCTGAACAGCCCTTTTAAAGGCCTGCCACAAATTTTCTATGGGATTGACGTCTGGGCTTTGACTAGGCCACTCCAGAACATCCACCTTGTTTTCTTCAAACCATCTCTGTGTAGCTTTAGCTGGAGGCTTCGGGTCATGGTCTTGCAGGAAAATAAGTCTTATCTGAAGCTGTAGTTCTCTTGCAGATGGAAACAATTAGCCCTCTAGGATTTCCCCATATGTTGCTGCTTTATTTTACCTTTTACCTTTACAAGCAGCATGATGCTGCCACCACCATACATCACGGTAAAAACGGTGCTCCATTTTGGTCTCATCAAACCAAAGAACTTTCTTCCACCTGACCATGGAGTCTCTAGTCGAGCCTAGATCTGAGTTTTCTTCAACAGTTTCTTTCTCATTGGCTCTCTCCCATTAAGCTTTGACTGGTGAAGATCTAGACAGATTTCCATTTCTTGATGATGGGTTTAACTGAACTCCAGGGGCTGTTCAGGGCCTTAGAGATTGTTTTGTCTCCATCCCCTGACTGATACTTTTCTCTGACTTGCTTGGAGTGTTCTTTTGTCTTCATGCTGTAATGGCAACCAGTAACACTGATTAACCAGTGAACAAACCTTCCAGACACAGCTGTCTTGATACAACAATTGCTGGAGACACATTCACTGGACTCAGGTGATCTCATTCCACTTATTGTGAGACTACTAGCACCAATTGGCTGGACTTCTGTTGAATTAGGTCAGTCACTTTAAACGGGGTGGATATTTATGGAATCACTTATTTTATTTTAAATATTTTTATTTATTTGTCATTATTTTGTAGAAATCAATTTTCACTTTGATGTTAAAGGTAGGCCTGTCACAATACCAAATTTTGCTGGACGATAAATTCTCCCCAATAATAATTACCATGGATGATAAAATTGTTGTTTTGAGACCATTTTCAAGTAATATATTGATAATGTTCGCCATCTCAAAGACCAATACACTTTAATTTTGGAAAGAACACGTAACACTATCATTATTATTTAATTCTCCATTTTATTTCCAATCTTACTGTTTTATTAGTTGCCTTTATTTTATCCTTTTTTTTTTTCATTTTTTGCATTTATTTCGTCATTTTTTAATTTACCATCACTTTTTTTCATGATATATTTTTTCCATATTCTGTATTTATTTAGTAATTTTTTAATATCCAAAATAAAACACGACAACTAAAAACAAAAAATAAAATGTAAATAAAACCACACAGAACTGAAAGCATAAATAAAATGGATTATGATGTCTGCAAACAAAATTCACCTTCAAAAAATATTAATAACCAGAATGGAAATGATCAATCTTATTTTAATTTATTATGAAATTAATTGATTAATTGATTATTGCGACAAGCCTAGTTAAAGGGATTAATTTTGTATTTTTTTGTCAAAAAAAGCTACATTTTGTCAATCATGACTGATTTGTAAAAGCAATAACGGGTAAAACATCCAAGGGGGTGAATATTATTTTTATATTCTTACATTAAGTATTAATTGAATTATATACTGATTATCTTCAAAGCATCAGCAAGAAATATGTAGATAACACTGGCTCTGGACTTTTTTTTTAAATTGTTTTATGATTTTTGAAAATTTTAACTTTAGTAATTAAAACTACATGTTTAGCCTTCATGACATTGGTTATTCTACCTAGCTTTCATATGTAGTCATTACTTGTTTTATTTGTTTTTATAATAAATGTGCCATTTTGCAATGAGGTCAAACTACTAATGACAACAATCTTCATAGCCAACAATAATGGCTAAAAACGAAATAAAATTGAAACAACTCCTCATTATCGGGTTTGATCTTCAGGACTTCTTATTCTGTGTTTGACAGGTTTGTGCTCCGATCTGACCGTCTGAAATAATAACCTTTAAATGATGTCTTCTTCCACCATCATAGGCATGTCGAACAAATACATTTTAAATGGAGGGAGTGAAGTGATTATAATAAATTGACTTCGTACGTGGTGCACGTTAAGAAATAATTTGCTTGTTCATAAATGAACCCTGAATGGAAATTCATTGGTATTTTAAGACATGACTTTCAACGAAACCCATTTTCTGACTTTCCTTGAAATTATTTGTCACAAATTGAGTTCAGTCACAGATAGCAGCAATTATGAAGCTGAGTATTTCGGGGGGCCACATCGAGACATGTATATGCATACATAAACTACTGAAAAGGAAGACGGGATAAAAATAGTGTACAGGAAGGCTCAGAGTGGGAGTCCTGTTGGGCCTTGATGTCTATTCTTCTGCTGTTTTATCTCATATGCTGAGCATGTCTCCACTGTCTCGTAAGGATCTCAGTTTCCTATTCGATGCGGCCCCAGAGACACACATGGCACCATATAAAGTACCATAAGTGGGACGCAGAGACTTGTAGTCCCAATAAAAAGATGTGGAAGAAACGTTTGGACTGAACTGTCCAATGATTATTCAGTCCATGATCCGTTTTATTTTATTTTGGTTTATTATTCATTGCCATAAAATTACTAAATATCTATTCGTAGCTACTTTTTAGTTCCTTTACATGTTTACAGAGGAGAAATGTGATGCAACTTTTCACTGTGTATGTCACTACCTGGTTTCAAATGTATCTTATTGCACACAGAATTCTTATAGCTTATGGCTTACATAAGACCAATTAAAATTTTTAATAAATAAATGTTATATTGTGGTCTAGAGAGTCATAGGGAAAACTGCTGACTCTAAAGTTGTCCAAAAGACAGTCCCTGTCGACCTCTACAAGGAGTGCAAGCCACAAAAAGTCATTGGTAAAGAAGCTGATTGTTTACAGGGGGCTTTGTTCTCACTTATTACTAGAAGGTTTAGTGGAAGAAAAAAGTGCACTAGCAATAGGGATAACTGCAGCATAGTAATGCAGCATCCATTCTTTCTTCATGCTTCTCCTGTTCTTCCTTAATATTCAAATTTTCTTAGAAACAGAATTTTGAGTTTTTATTGTCAAGCCATAATTACCAACATTTGCAGAAACAAACACCTGAAATATTTCACTTTTTGTCAAATAAACACCCGGCGTTTATTTGTAGGAGTTTCATTCTTTTGAACCAAATTACTGAAATAAACTAACCTTTTAAGGATATTGAGACTTACTGAGATACACCTGTATGTTGACTGATTTCTATGTTTCTGCAGGGAATGAACCTATCAAGGTTTTCTGTTTTTGTTTCTGTATGTTTTCTTGGAATTCTAAAGAATTGATAGAATTGGGAGCTCACAATTAATTCTTTGAATATATACAGTTGCTTCTTTGTCAGCACTTGAGTGTTTTCCAGTAAACGGTAGCTAGCCACCATTTAGGACCTATTTTACATGGTTTTCTCTAATTTGACCCCTGCTTTATCTTCAGCATAATTATTTTTCATATGCAAGCTATTTGCAGTGCATTTTAAGAAACGTGTTTTTCAAAGTGGTTTAAATGGTGGCCTGTCTCCCAATTTAGTCTCCACTGTCTTATATTAACACTGATTCTTTTAGTCTAACTTTATTTATTAGAAGTTTTTATTTTGATTACGTGTAGTTCCACTGTAGCCCCACACGTGTAAATATGATAATTTTATTTGTCTTAATTTTGGATATATAAACAGATCCTGTAAAAAATTTTATAGCAACCAAACATCACCAGAAAATATTTTTCTACATGGCAGATGATTTACTGCAAGGTGTAATAGAGTAAGAAAAAACCAACAGATGGAACAATCACGACATGTATTCCTTTAAAATCTGAGTAAAATGGGTCATTCAGACATTGTTCAGAAGAACCGTGTGCTTTGAACAAAAATTTACTCCCAGAGAGAAACACGTATGAAAGAGTGCAGGAAATAATAGCCTGCTCAACAGAAATGAGCTCAAATGGTTCAAACTAAAACTAGAAAGGTGTGAAAGAAAACGGAAAAGAAGGCTGAGGCAATGGTCAGCCCCAGGGTGAATAGGAAGATCTACAGATACTTGTCTGCACTGTAACCATTATATAAAGCCAAGCTATAAAAACATAATATTGACAATTCTTATGTCAATTCTAAACTGCTCTTATGCTTTCTTTTCCTATCTTGACCTACCAAGAGACTGCAGATGTGAATTAGCTAAAAGCTATAATCTGCAACATATCAAATGATGACATTTTATGTTTGAGTTGTACATTGTTCCTTTTTAAATACAGTCAAAGTCTGAGAAGTTGCCAAAAAAATCAATTCAATTTAATAAATTGGAATATTCTTTCTGATGAGGCTCATTTGCCAGATTAAAAGCACCTTTTAAAAATAACAACCTTTATGCTGGTATTAAGCATACATTTAATTAAGGCCACATTTTTGTATTATAAAACGTTTTTTTATTGGTCTGATGTAATATTCTAATTTTATAGGTCATGTTTTCATGAACTGTAGGTGGAAAATCATCATAATTACAGAAATAAAGGCTGGGAAACACCAGTCTGTATGTAATTAATTTATATAATGTGCTTCACTAAGTAAAGTTCCTGAAATAAATGGACATTTCAATAATATTCTAATTTACTGAATTGGTCTGTAACCTATAAAGAACTGTGGCACAGGAATCATTGGTAGGAACGGTTTCTCATACTGTGGTGGCGGGCTTATTTATCACATACCAGGGATCGAGGATAGTTAGAAGTCATCAAAATACTTGAGGAGGCCACGGTTCCTCATGAAGAAGAGGAAATGCCCTTGAAATAGGTGTTTTAACAAGACAAGAACGGACCCCCCCCTCCTAAAAAAAAAAAAAAAGACCAGACCGACATGATAAGTTCAATATCCTGAACTATCAAGCTTGTGGAACGAAATCAAATATGTTGTTTCTAAGGTAAAACCAAAAAATGTCAACTCCACGCAACAGGTGTGATGCAGTTCTTGGAAATGGTGGTTATGCAACTAAATATTTGTTCAGTGATGCACAGGAAAGCTCAATCTTCAAGCATTTTTCATTTCTTACAGAAAATGTTTGAGTTTGAAAAGGAAAATACAATGTTTTTATTTTGAGCAGCCTCGCATTCCTTATTCTCTCACTTTCTGTAGAGTAGTAACAGATTTGGTCAATTTTTCAGATATTATTATGGAGTAGAATAATGCATAATAATGCATAGCAATAAAAGCCATTTTAAGATTTGACTGTAGGTTTAACAAATTGTAAAATGCATCAGCAGAATTGTACAGAACATTTGCCAATAAACACTGAAAACGTGATTATTTGCTAACTGAACCATTATTATGGTGGCCCTTAATGTGAAAGTAACATTCTCAACACCACCAGTATTGAAAACTTTTTAAAACAACTAGATAGGAACCACCAATCTGTGGAAAAAAAAATCAAGCTGCTCTGCCTTCTCCCAGTGCTCCCAGTACTAACCACAGAAATACACCACTCAGCCAGAAACTACCAATCAGAGCCAGGAGGAGGGTCTTACGCTGTCAATCACCCTTATGTACGTGCCCTCACACACTACCCCTTGATTTTTGCTATGGTAGAGCTGGATCATAACAACATAGCTTGCTACAAATGCTAAGGCTAGTTGGCATAGCCACAGAGGATGGCAGATAAACAGTTTTCCTGGAACTGTAAGTTGTTTCTCCACCATTAGCACATTTAGCGACACGTACACTGGGGTGTCTGACAGCGCTAAGACCCTCCTCCTGGCTCTGATTGGTTGTTGTTTGGTCGGGAGTGGTACATTTCTTTAAATGGCAATAGTAAAAGGTACATACTGCAGCTTTAAAACAGCAGTTTTCCTATTTTCTTTCATTGTTAGCTGTATTAGGACCAGCTGGAACAGATACTACATCTCAAAAAATTAGAATATTGCGTGAAAGTGCAATATTTCTTGCCAGTCATCTCAGGAAGTGAAACAGTCATTGTATAGTGATTCATTACATATAGAGTAAAATATGTCAAGCTTGTATTTTTTTGCAACTTTAATGATTATAGCTTACAGATAAAAAAAAACAAAAACAAAAAACCCCCCAAAACTCTGTCTCAGACATTCGAAATATCACATTAGACTAATCAAAAACGCATGTTTCAAGTACAAATGTCAGGGTTCTGAAAAGTATGCATTCAGTACTTGGTTGGGCTCCTCTTGCATGAGTTACTGCATCAGGGAACTGTGACATGGAGGCAATCAGCCTGTTGTCCTGCGTAGGTGCAATGGAAGCCCAGACTGCCTTGATAGCTGCCTTCAGGTCATCTACATTGTTGGGTCTGGTGTCTCTCATCTTCCTCTTGACAACATCCCATAGATTTTCTATGGGGTTCAGGTCAGGGGAGTTTGCTGGCTTATCAAGAACAGGAGTACCATGATCATTGAACCAGCTTTTGATACATTTGGCAGTGTGGACAGGTGTCAAGTCCTGCTGGAAAATCGAATCAGCATCTCCATAAAGCTTGTTGGCAGAAGGAAGCATAAAGTGCTCTGGAATGTTCTATATAATATATGAGTTTCACTTTCTGAGTTGTTTCTGAGTCACTTTAATGCAATAGTCTAATTTTTTGAGATGTACTAGTAGTTTGTTCAAGGCAGGATGGATTCATGTTTTCATCTTGTTTTTACCTAATTCTGACCATCTGAATGTAGCTGAAACTGAGACTCTTTGGACCAGGCAGCATTTTGGAAAAATATTGCTGTCCAACATTGATGAGCTTGTGTGAATTGGCCTCAGTAATCTGCTTCTTGATTGGTATCTGGTGTAGTCTTCTGCTGCTGTGGTCCATCTGCTTCAAGATTTGACATGTGCTTTCAGAGAGCATATTCTGTATACTTCGATTTCATCAAGGTGTTATTTGATCTGCTGGTGTCTTTCTGTCATCTTAAACCATTCTGTTCATTTTCCTCTGAACTCCACATCGTCATAGCTCTTTTGTTCACACAACTGCTGCTCACTGGGTGTTTTTCACACTAGTCTTTATGATCATCACAGATGGCTGTGTAAGAAAATCCCACTAGATCAGCTCTCAGTCTATACTCTGTCCAGCTCATGTGGCACCAACTATTGATTGTCCTATTGGCAATTTGTGTCAACACGTAATTGAACTGGTGTACCCAATGAAGTACCCAGTGAATAGAAATATGAATACAAGTGTAGTACCAGGTAAAAATCATAGCGGTATGGCAAATAGTGTCAGTTAAATTCTGATGTAACCTCACGCAGAACCATCACCTTAAGATATATTAGTAATAATGACGATTTTGACATTGGCATTGGATTGACTTTAAAAAACAGGAGTCACCTAACATTTAAACTAGCATCAGCATACATTATCAATTATTTTATGCAGAAAAGGTGAAAAGTGTTTGGTAAGTTTAACATTCTCACTGGTTTCATTTCATTCACATGACCATTTGAGCTTTGGTCGTTTAGAGATTCAGGTGAAGCCTTGCTTGTGTGCAGAAACTGCCACTGAGCAACCTTGTGGAAGCTCTCTTTCTCACTGTTAGACACTGAATCTATATCAGGATTCATTCTTATTCAAATTGCACCCTGGCAGCTCATAAACATAGCATTAGATTATGGAAATGAGAGGCCTGCATCTATTCTCGTTTAATTCCTTTCGGGAGACATTTAATTTAAACAAATAAATAAATAACAGCAGCATCAGGTGTTTATTAAGGTTATTGTGTAAATGTAGCCATGCAAACTGAATGATAATCACTCTATTTGACTATGTGCGTTCAATCACCCAACACTGAACACTTCATTAAGACATTAATAGTCTTTTAAATATGTGAGACACTCAACTTTAAAAAAGGTATCAGGGGATTTTCTCTACTTGTCATTCACAGTAACGTGCTCTTAGTCCAATGAACTGCCCATTATTAAGTGAATGTTTGCTGTCAAACAAAGGAGAGAGCAAACAAGCAGTAACATTTTATAAAATATATGTATTTAAAACAGGTCACTAATGAAAAAGAGACATTGTGTCTCAATCAGATTTACCTGTACAAATAAAGATGAATTATAAAATAACAAAACTGAAATTTTGATTTGACTTTCCAGTTACAGTAAATCTGTTTAACTCTGTCACACATGCATTATTTTCAGCAAAGTCAAAAAAAAAAGCACTGCTTGGTTCAGCCATTGGTTACATATCTATGCGTTTGACTTCTTCTGGTGCAGAATTATTATGCATGTCTCACGTCAATGACATAAAGTCAGATAAGTCAAGTCAAGCTTATTTGTATAGCACATTTCAGCAGCAATGCAGTTCAAAGTACTTTACATTGTAAAAACGTCAATCAAGTATACAGCAAAATCATCGAGCAAATAATGCATCAAAATCATGAGGATCATCAAACAAATATAATTTGAAAATATTGATCAATGTTCCACTTAGTACAAATCAAAGGCAGCTCTAACCAGGTGGGTTTTTAGCCTTGATTTAAAGGAACTCAGTGTTTCAGCTGTTCTGCAGTTTTCTGGGAGTTTGTTCCAGATTAGTGGAGCATAAAAACTGAAAGCTGCTTCTCCATGTTTGGTTCTGGGGATGCAGAGCAGACCAGAACCAGAAGACCTGAGTGGTCTGGATGATACAATGATGATACATGTTGCTAATGTTGATACAATTACAACAGGTCTTTAATGTATTTTGGTGCTAAGCCGTTCAGTGATTTATAAACAGAAGTATTTTAAAGTCTATTCTCTGAGCTCCAGAGAGCCAGTGTAAGGACTTTAGAACTGGGGTGATGTGCTCTGTCTTCCTGGTTTTAGTGAGAACATGAGCAGCAGCGTTCTGGATCAGCTGAAGCTGTCTGATTGACTTTTTGGGCAGGCTTGTGAAGAAAGACACTGTTGCAATAATCAATGCAACTAAAGATAAACGCATGGATGAGTTTCTCTAGATCTTGTTGGGACATTAGTCCTTTAATTCTGGAAATGTTCTTCAGATGATAGAAGGCCAACTTTGTATTTGTCTTTATGTGTTCCTGAAAGTTCAGGTCTGAGTCCATCACTACACCCATATTTCGGGTCTGATCACTGGTTTCTTGCTGTAATAACTGAAGATGCATGCTGACTCTAGATCGTTCCTCTTTAGGTCCAAAGATAACTTCAGTTTTGTTTCTGTTCAGTTGGCGAAAGTTTTAGCACATCCACACACTGATTTGTTCTAAGCACCTGTTCAGTTCTTGGATGGGTTCGGAGTCACCTGGTGACATCGTAATATAGAGCTGTGTCTCATCTGTGTAACTAATCTTATTACTTGTTATAATCCGAGCTCATGGGAGCATGTAGCTATTAAATAGGAGGGGCTCCAGGATTGAACCGTTGGGTACCCCACATGTGACTTCTGTCTGCTCCGATAAGAAGATGCCTATTGACACAAAGAAATCCCTGTTCTTTAGGTAGGATTCGAACTAGGTAAGTACTGTATTAGAGATAAACTGCGACACGACTGTTCTGACCGCAGACACTTTGAAAACTCTGATAAGTATCTGATTTAGTACCACAAATGGAAATGGCACAAATAAAATTTTTGGGGATGAAAAGATTGGAATGGGCCGTTCAGACTGCCATGAAAAAGTTGGACATCTGTCCTAGATGATCAAAAAAAAAAAAAAAAAAAAAAAAAAATCAATTTTGGTCGCATTTGCCTGATGTGTGATCCTAAGAAACTTTTAGTCTGAGTGACTGTTAACTTGCATAATAATATAAGCACAATAATTGTATAATAATATAATATAATAAGATTAATAAAGTATTTTTGAACTGAATACCTACCTACCTCTGAAAATGGTCAAATACTGGACCAAAAAGTTTAGAACATTGCTCAAGGGTAGTTGAGAAAAAAAATTACAAGAAAGTCTGTCTGAATGGATGAAGAAAAAGGAGAATTTTGGAGAGTTTTTTAAAAGTCCAATCGGTAAAATGTTCCCTATTGAGTGTGTCTAAGATGGATGTTTCAAACAAAAATAGAAGCGTATATGATAGATGATTTCACCCATTATAAGTCACCGGTTGGACTGAGGATTCATTAAAAATGCCAAGCACGTTTTCAATAAAATGTTTTCTCAAGTCAGGTATAAGTTAAATTTTTATGTGAATTTCCACATGAATCAACTTCTCAGAAAAGGTGAGCAATATTTGTAGTGGTCTATATCATTGCAGCAAAGTACGAAAAGCAGACAGAAAGTTTTCTGAGGACTGCTTTTAGGAAATATTGAAAAACTCAAACTAGGCTTCATTTTGCACATGAGGATTAAAATATGTGATTTACTATCTTTTAAATGCACTGATCAAGAGAGTGCACACACACTTGGCTCTGGGACTCACACAGAACATACAGACAAGTCAACAAATGGATGCACACATGATGATGGTGAATCAAGGGATTAACAACATCACAGAGATGGAGAGTTTCTTATTGGAGACAAATTACATGAGAGGCAGACAGCAGTGGATCTGGTATAGAGACTCTCATAAGTGGGACATGCATTTCATACTGAGAATAGGTTTGCAGTAGCTTGAAACACAGTGAACATAGTACTACACACCACAACAGACAGAATTCATGAGGGTTTGGCTTCTGCTGTGCAGGAAAATTTCACTGCAGACAGCTAAATAAGGCCCTGAATGCAGTATATTGGCAGCTGGAGGATAACTTTGAGGTCCTGACCCAAACTTTGAGAACCATTGTTGTAGAACAGAAAGTACATTCAAGATGTCATGGCTCACTAGAATTCAAAATTGTAAACTTGGCAAATATATATTTCTGGTGTTCAGGCAAACATTAAAAGAAAAGAACAGCTATATCCTGAATACCATGATAGACTTTTATGTCTGTTAGTATGAACATTTCATTACTTTATGTTCATCTGTATCATCATCCTGTATTTCTATTTTCTTTGCTGCCATTTGACTTTTTTACCTGCTTCAGATTATAACTTTAGACATAGCTGAAGAAACCTGTGAAATAATACTGCCCTTAGAAAGTTCTTAAGTATCAAGTGAAGTACTGAAGTACTTTAGCTGATAATCAGTAATGGCCTGTACTTGTATAGGGCTTTATCAAATCCAGAGGACCCTAAAGCGCTTTACACTACATTCAGTCATTTGCTCATTCAAGCATACATTCAATCAGTGACCTGAGTAATGCAAAGAGGTCTAGAAATAGACTAGATGAAACTAGAAAAACTTGTTGGTATTGGCTGTTCAATAATCCAAGTTCAGTTAAAGAACTGGGGTCTCATTTACAAGGATTGTGTAGGATTCATACTAAAAGTGTATGGTCGGCCAAAAAGTGAAAATGGCGTACAGAAAAAAAAAAAAAAAAAAAAAAAAACAGATTTATAAAACCATGTACGCACATACCAACAAGCAACTTTCCTTTATAAAGCAAAGCTGAACTGTAAAGTTTGCGCACAATGTCCCGTCAGATGTTCTGCCCTTTACACACCAAGAGGAATCATGATGCAGTGTGGCTTCAATTCCCCACCGCACCATCTGCGCTGCCAGTTTCCCCTGTCCCTAAAACGCGTGTTTACGGTAAGTGCGGGTCAGAAAGTGCGTAACAGACCGCTAATTTTCCCAACAAGTTTGTGCTTTACAGATCACAACTATTTTGTGGAAAGTAATGTAGTTTCAGGCCTCGTTTTGTGCGTATACAAGCTTTATAACTCGTGGTGTCTCTTGGTCATCTCTTCATAATTCATCCTTAAACAGTCTAAGATAAGGAAATTCATAAAAAGTTGGAGGGAACTAGCATGACCAGGTCCCGGTTCTTGCCTGCCAAACAGGGTGCATAGCACTCAACACTGGTGCTGGGAGCCCAGCTGCAGGGGTGCAGCTGATGGTCCTAGGTGGAAGGGGTTTCCTGATGCCATTAAGGCTGAGCTGGGCCTTACCCCTGGAGCTAAGACTTGACCACCAGGTTTCCAGTGGTGAGCTCTCTAGCAGCCCGAGCTTCAGCAGGGTGCCCTATTATTGTGGTGTGCAATTCATCAAAATCAATGGACTGCTCCAGACAATATAGCCCCCAAGATCTTAGGGATACTCAGAGAATCTTTGAGAGGCTCTATGTTCTCCTAAGCTAAATCCTCAAACAAGTTTCCATCAGCCAATGAAAAAAGAAGGTAAGACTCAATGTTTAATCTCTTCTTCTTCCTCACTTTCTTTGTAAAAGTCTTATTGGCAGTTGACAATAACATTTGGTGGTTTATGGCCACTAGCTCTGACCTTTAAACTGCTGCCCTCATGTAGATTCGAGACATTCACCTGGCTGGATTAATCAGGTGATCAGGTGCTGTTGTTAAATGACTAATCTCAAGCCTTTTAGGGTGTTTTAAAGCCAGAGCTGTTTGGTCCTGTAATGAATGAATTTACTCCATACGGTGGCAGGACTTAGCCCTGAGGCATGGTGAAGAGATCCATTGTCCAAGGAGGAGTTTGGAATTGAGCCACTGCTCCTTCACAATGAAAATAGTCAATTTCAGCTGTTCGGGTATCTGATCAGAATATCGCCTTACCGCCTCAGTTTGGAGGTTTTCATGACACACTCTAGTAAAAGGAGACCAAAGGAAAGACCCAGAACATGTAGGAAGGACTATATATCAGTTCTGCCAAAGTAACACCTTTGAATGAGCTGGAGGGTCTCTTTGTTTTCTTCCTGGACCCTGTTGCCACCGCAACCCTATCTTTGATAAACAGAAGACAATGGGGGAACTGATGGACATATTGACTATTGCTCCCCAACACTGTACTAGGATTTCTGCACTAACGCACAATTATCCATGAGGTCTCATCAAAAACGTGTGAACTTTATATTTTTTATGAATTGCAAACAATTAAGCATTGTCATTGTTTAAAATTTGGAAATTTCTCATGAGAAAAGTAATGAGTTAAAAAGCAAAAATGTCACATTAGCATATAATCACATTTACTCAAAACACAATTATCTACGATAGCAACCAATTTGATAAATGTCTCCTTTAACCACATTTCATCATTTGATGTAATTACTCTGAATTTATGTCAAAATGATTCATAGTTACATGATAAAATGAACACACAGTCGTAGGATGTTGTAATTGTAGGATGTACTATATTTAAACTATTCTGTTAAATTTTGACCTTTTAGTTTTCTCTCTGAAGGTGTTGCAGCTTTAAGAAATGTTCCTGAGAGCACAGCTGTGTATCTGATGTAAAAGGTGTGTAACTGACAGTTTTCATGTTCTTATTGTAAATGCATGACTTCATAGCTCCTTGCACCAAGATCATACATCTTAGCAAAACACAAAGCAATCCACATTGCAATCGATTTTATTATTACAGGTTTTCAAAGAATTTACTCAAAAAAATACAAATCCGCTTCATTTCAAGCTGTGAATTAAAAAAAAGTCTTTTGACTCACAAATTGTCATCTCAATACTATGTTTACCGATAAAGTGCTGCTGTCTCTATGAAATATTTACTTTGGGGAAATTAAATAAAAATGAAATGCTTACATTTTCCTCCCAAATCATGAATAAGAAATTGTTTACTTGCTTCATGACTGTGTTCACTTTGGCAGATACAACCAATGTGTCAGTGGTTCCCCTTTAAAGCTATTGTCTGCAAACATCTACCATTCTCTCTATTTCAAAGTGTGTTCCTAACTCTTGATTTGCTAAAATTGTCTGTTTTTGCATTGTATTTGAGCTCAAAAGAAACCCTAATGACCAAAGAATAGTAAGGAACATTAACTTCTTCACTGCTGAAACTAGGTTAAATGAAACTGGTCCTTAACTGTCAGGTGTTAAATTGGGCAGAACAATGCTTTCTAAAACCTTACATAGAATTTCAGACTTGATAGTCAAAGTGAAATAATACCCGATATTAATATTTGCACAATCGAACTTCATTTACAAGCTTTATAACCGTGACAAAAAATTGTCACGGCTCAGTATGTACCTGTTACCATGACATCACCTTGTAGGGTTTTTTGTACAATAGAGAATATTAAAATGTTCTTTTTAATTCCTATTTTGGAATGAAACTGGTCAGATAATTTACACCCACATCAAACAGAAAGTTGGTCAAGCTGTCAGTTATACTTTCGGTTTCAACCATCAAGCATGTCGAGGTGAGTGAATCTTCATCAGAGCGTAGATAAGATTAAGATGTGGTATTACTGTGCAACTGCATCAGTTCTGTTGCAGATACCTAACAGCATGAGTATTACTGTGCAAAGAGCAAAAAAATAACCAACTTTTTTTTGTAAGAAGGTTAATTTTATAACTACATTTAGCTTTTGTGGTGATTCTACATTTTTTTCTTGGGTTTTCCTTTATTGTTTTCATTTGTTAAAGGGAAAAACAAACTAATCAGAGTGTTTTGAACCAGTCTGTGGGGGGTTTCTGGTCAAATTGACTTTAAACTTAATCAAAATTTGGATTTCAACCTCATCTCAAAACAAACAGATGATAGCAATTTTAAACAGACTGTTAACACATTCAGTTTTCTGTGTTATGTTATAATGAAGATAAACATTAGAAATACCATTCACATAACTAAAATTATGATTAATATTAAAGAATTATGGGATTTTCTTTTACAGTGAATTAAAATCTGTAAGTACCGAGACACCGGATTTTGCAGTAAAACTCCTAGCATGCAAAGGGAGAACATGCAAAACTACATTAATAACATATCATTTTACATTTTTCTTTCAATATGGTGAAATAGTTGGGTATTATTGGAGTTTTTTTTTTTTTTTTTTTTTTTTTTTTTGCCTAAGGTTTTCATACAGTCTGAAACTATAATCGGCCTCTGCAGTTTTGGTACTCCAGCCACTGGAATTGTCCCTCATGGGACCTCATCATCTACCACGAAATCTGACCCCAGATGTTTTGTTGTTGTTGAAAAAAATGGAAAATTATTCCAAACCAGATCCGCAACAGTGGATATTATGATTTTATGTAAACCAAGAGCAGTATTTCAGATTCACATCCAATATTAAACAAGGATTGAAATCCTTTCTGTCTGCACCTCATCATATCTTTGCTAGAGAGTATTTGTTACTGAGAGTGATCTGTTTGTGTATTTCATTGTGTATGAGTTGTTCTCATTTCCATGCATGCAGTGTTTCTTTACCATGTTGCGTTTGAAGAACAGCAGCTGTTGTTTCTTTTTAAATTCATTTCCAGTTAATCCTTTGAGCATTTAAAGGTTTGTCATTTTGTAAGCTTTGTAAACAGATGCTTTAATTATTCTTATGAATTTAATTATACAAATAAGTACAAAATAACAACATACCAACTGGTTGTTGGTGCCATACTTTGTATTTCTGTATGTGGTGATACTTTTTTGCACAAGAGAAAATGAAAAATTCAAAACAGCATTAATAAAACATGGCTGACGCCGTCGGTACCTGTTAGTGTCCAGAATTTTTGATTGACATCGTTTTATGAATCGGTCCATCAAGCCGTGGCTATTTAGTACAAAACAGCTCTGAAATATGAATGAGAAAGAACCCCTTTGGATGCTGATATGATTGAATATTCTGCAAATATACACAGAATCAAATGTCATTGGAAATGCTGCATTTTAAGAAGATTTGCTTTCTAAAATGCAAACCTGACGAGACATACATGTCATTTTCTTTTTTTAGCATCACTAAAATTAGTTTGCAGAGATAATGATGAATCAGAAGAGATGATTAAAGGGGCAAACACTACAACAGTACTCCATCAAACTCCACAACCTGATCTGATGTCATTTTCTTTGACATTCTGCCGTACACCACCGGGGTCAGGTTAGCAACATCCACCGCACTTTGTTTATCTTGCACCCCGGGCCTTGTAAAACCGAGCCATCTGTGGAGTTTTTTCTGCATCTCAGAGAGGGGATCGGTGCCAAACAGGGCTCAGCTGTCTGCCACTGGCCAGTTTTCAGCTGGATTTTACCTTCTCCTTCCCTCCAGGTCTCCTATTAGTGTCAAGAAGGCCACCTATGTTCAGGTGTGAAGATGTCTTGCCAGGTGCAAGATGTGATAGTAATTTGTTGTGCCCATAATGTCAGCCGGTCTGTTCTCCTGGGAGCACAGCAGCTGACTTTTTGCCTGAGCAGTGTAAACTAATTAACTGTTAAATTCGGGTTCATACATCTGTATTTTACGTAAACAATGTATTGCAATTGGGAAAAAAGGATGGGACTAACATAAGATTCATATGAGGGGGAATTGAAGAATAATTACTAATGTAAACACATGCTTATTTTACTCTTGTACAAACATAGAAAATGTATTAAAAAAATACAGCCGTAAGCATTTCAGAGTAAAAGGATCTTAAAAAGCAGTTGAATCAAACCAGTTATGGCATAATGCTAAAACATAAAACCTAAAATGGAAATATTGTGGGTTACAACACGGGATAATCTCAGCGAATGCACTGGACTAATTTAGCGAAAAATATGCAGTTAAAGCTGCGGTATGTAACTTTTATAAAAATATGTTTTTTCCATATTTGTTAAAACCATCACCATCGTTTCAATTTGGTATGAGACAGATAATGTGTGAAAAGATGGAGCTCCTCCACCTCCTCCCTGAGCTGCTATCGCCATCTAAAGAAATGCACCGCTCCCGACCTGAAACAACCAATCAGAGCCAGGAGGAGGGGCTTAGCGCTGCCAATCACCCTCATGTTCACCTCCTAAATGTGCTAATGGTGGAGAAACAACTTACTGTTGAGGAAAACTGTGAACCCCCGTCATCGGCGGACATGCTAACTAGCCTTAGCATTAGTGGCAGGCTGTATTGGGGTGAACCAGCTGCAGCATAGCAGAGAGCAAGAGGGAGTGTGTAAGCAGCACGTTCATGAGGATGATTGGCAGCACGAAGACCCTCCTCCTGGCTCTGATTGGTTGTTTCTCACTGAGTGGTGTATTTCTGCAGTACTGGGATCACTGGGAGAAGGCAGAGGAGCTGGATTTTTTTCCACATATAATCTGATTTATATTTTACTGACACAACATAATGATAATTTTAACAAATGTGTAAAAAACACATTTTTTTTAAATAAAAGTTACACACTGCAGCTTTAAGCCGCTCTCACACAAAAAACTTGCCTTAAGTGAAGAGGCGTAAATTAAGATTATTTCATAGATCATCCAGTGCTTTTGCATATTTAAAGTGTGTGTATCACTTTTGATGCACTCCCAAATAGTATATTTTGTACTGAGATCAATGGTGTGTTATCCATAGAGTTCAGCTGTGTCAGGACAGGGTATGTTACTTTCGCTGTTACATCACTATCTTTTTTTAAATATATAATAAAGGATCAACAGAACATCTGGTAATACAATTTCAGTTTCACCAAGTGGTCAGACAATTATTCGCCCAATTTATCAGAAAGTAGGTCAAGTTGTCAGTTTCACTTTCAGTTTCAAAGCATTTGGCAAGCTGAGCTGAGTGAATATTTGTCAGTGCAGACAGCACAGCACGGTGTAAAAATATTGTTGTTATTGCATATCATATTAAAGTTGCAGTTGCTTTGATATCTATATACTTCATGGCAGTTCACAAATGACTTTTTTGTATATTTTAGCAGCTGTTTTATATTACAAAATCATAGCCAATCACAAATCCATGCCCAAAGCAAATTTAGTTTTAAAGGGATCCATGATTAGTTGTAATAATAGACTTTATTTGAGAAACATTTGTTTCAGATGTAAAAACCATACGGTAAAAATACTGTTGGCTGTTTGGTTTTTATAAAATTAAATAAAATATTGTCACATGGACGTCGCCATGTTGTTTACGCTGCAATGCATTCTGGGTATATGACATATGGCAGGACATACAATGCTAGCTCTGTCTAGCCGGAACAGTAATTATTGTGCAATAAGTAACATTCAGTCCTTTAAATTTGAACCGGAGTGTGTTGAAATAGAAGGGAATGCAGACATGACCAGAAGAAATGAAGATGAGGAGGACCAAATGGAGGAAGAGGAGAGATTGGGTTTGAAAAAGCTGGGGTTTCTGCTGCTGCTTGGAAATGGCAATCCGACATTATGCTGCAAAGGTCTCCACTTTCTAACTCAAGCTGTTTACAGTAAACATCGGGATCAAAACATTTTCTCAAATATATTACAATGTTGTGTTACAAAGACTAGAAGATGCTTCATTGTCACTTTAAACATCCATGCATTATCTCCCAGTTTGTTTTGATTTCCCGTTAGCTCCAGCTAATAGCGTTAGCTCCAGTTAATAGTGTTAGCTCTGGCTAATATAGTGAACAGTAGATTACAAACTGGTCACATCTGTTAGTTTCAACATATATCTCGTTTATAACGGTAAATGAAAACTTTGAGGCAGTTTGCTTCCATCCAGACATTTTGGGGGCTGCCCTAGTCAGCCTCCACCACCTTGACTTCTTGTGTTTTGTTTATGGACTCGACTCCACTTGACCCGACCCATGTCATCAGCCCAGCATGCATTGCGCAGGTAAAAAAGTGGCGACCTCCGTAGGTGAAAAATATAATAAAGATATACAATTTTTGAAGTAATTATGAGTTTTTAGATGTCGCAAGCAACAACGTTCAGGTTAACAGAAAAATTACAACATATTTAGGCCAACAAGTTCACCTAGTTGTGGATCCCTTTAAAAATGTAATTACCCCAAAGCCTTCAGATCCTGAATTATTAGGTTTATCCTGACGTGTTTTTCCTGTATTGTTCCACTTTCAAAGGAAATGAAATGACCTTCACTGAAATATGAAAGTAATTTATCCTAATATTTTACATCATACTTTATTGTGTAAGACAGCTTTAAAATGCAAATGCTTTTCTGTTAGGATGCTTCAAACAATACTTTATTGCTTTGATCTTTGGAGCTACATTACAGTGGGAGATATTATTAGAATCTGTTTTGGGTTTTTTTTTTTTTTTTTTTTTTTTTTTTTTTTTTTTTTTTTTTTTTTAAGAAAAAAAAGGAAATTCGCAAGAGGAAACAAGTCGGATTGAGTCAGTGTTAAATCAGGTCATTTTCTGTAATTTACCTAGTTTAACATTTCCTTTAGACCATTCATGAGGAAACCACTATGACTGATAACACATCTAGATGCCGGTGCATTCTTGTTATTGAACAGTAGACAGTAGCTGATTATTGAAAGTGTAATTAATGTCCACGGCCAGGACACCTTTCCTTTCCTTTCCTTTCCTCGGTGGGAGATGTGAAGCTGACAGAGGCAACAACACATGATGTATTTGAAATAAATGCCTGTCACGGAAATAAATTTGAAAGTAGCTGCTAGACAGCTTGTCAGTTTCAATACATCCTGCTTGTTTTTTGTATTACAACACCTGAAATGTTCATTGAAAGGAAAAAAAAAAAAAAAAAAAAAAAGTCCTCCTGCGTGTTGGATCCTAGTTGTTGGCGCTGCCTGACAGCAAAGGACTTTTAGGGCGCATTGCTTGTTATGTGGTGTACTGTACAGTTTTTTTTAACATCTCCCTCTTGGCTTTGCTTTCTGTCTTTTCAAAGTCACATTTCTGGCACTTTCTCCAACGTGTCGATTATCAAACCAGCTGGAAAACTAATGATTCTGATTGTTTGTTTGCTTTGCAGGTCAGTATTTCATGTTTTATTTCATTTAGTTTCACAACGCAGATTGATTAATTAATGGGAAAGTACTTGGATCTAGACATGAAACCCTGGTAGATCCAACAATCCCTGGCTTTCCTCCTCATACAACAACAACAGACTGGTTGTAATAAAGAAAAGACAAATGTCAGGATTTTCCTTCCAAGGGTTTGGGGGAACAGATGCAAACTGAACAGCATGAAAAACTTTAGTTTCCAACAGGACCGCTCAGCTCCTATTTTTCAGTCATGGCAGTAGCCTTGATTTTGCAAGTAAAAACAAAGCAAAGAAAGAATGAAACTGAAATTATTTGTGCGTCCTGAAGCTGAATTTACTTGGTCTTCTCTGTGCTTTTAAGGTGTGGAGTGAGAAAACCTTTATTAATCAATGAAATCATTGTTGCCGCAAAAGGTTCTCATGTGAACACCATTTAAAAGCTACCATGTATAGTAGAAACAGTATTGTAAATGCTTTAATATACTTCTTTAAAGCAGCCAGACCTTCTAATAATCTTTAAAAGGGATATTACTCAGTAGTTCTCCAGGGTCTTTGATGGTGTTTCTTTCTTTTTCACTCTTTTTCAGTCCAGTGGGTGGCTATTTTCAGAAAAATGTTTATTTCAGGTAGTAGGTTTCTAACTATGTGCCACAAAAGCATCAAGTCAAAAGCACTTTTAATCACAAATTCTTATATTCTGAATGTTTTTACCTGCTCAACTTTAAACTCAGGGTTTCTGCAGGTTTCACCAACTCAAATTTTAGTGTTTTTAAGACCATAATGAATGGAATTTAAGACCTATATCCCACAGAAATGTTCAAACTTCGTCTAGCCAACTGGTGAGAAATTTTACCCATGATAGACGCAAAAAAGCTAGCTAGCTAGCAAGCAAAGGTATGTTAGCAGCTAGTTAGCGGTAGCCTCAACCATCTCGGGTCACAGAACACGATGAAGATGTCTGATTGCGGCTCAAACTTTTGCGCGACAAAAAAAGTCCAGCAAGAAAATATGTACATTGAATATACGAGATTAAATAGTCCTGTCAAGACAACATTTAAGACCTGTGATTAATGTATGACAGACCAACTCAACTTACTTTTTAAATGAATTTAAGACATTAAAGCCTTAATTTTAGAAACATGAATTTAAGACTTTTTAAGAATGTGTGGACACCCTGAAACTAACCAAGCAAATGAAGTAGTCACATTTTTTTTGTAGAAAATTGATGTATATATATATAAATCATTGTAGATCCAAAACTTAACTATTTCATGAGCTTTGGGACTTTTTATTGAGCTGTTTTTATTTATTTATTTATTTTTGGTATTTCAAATATATTTATGTGCTGCTACCATGTTCCCTGTATGTTTGATCAGACATGCCTTCCATTCCCTCACAGCTGCACCCAGTTTCGACTCAACCACCTGCTCCTTGTTCAGCAGTCAGCTCTCCAGCTTAAATGTCTCTCAGTCAGCCAGCCCATCCTGAGACTCACACTAGCATGTCTTCTTGTAAAGTAGTATTTTCAAATTTCCCCCATTGCTCCTCCCTGCAAGTGGGTCCTGCTCTGCTCTATAATATGACAGAATGATCTGACCACTATGGACCAGCTGGAGGAGGAAAAAAAATAACTCATGAGATCCTTCCTTACCATATTCAATTTCTGTCTACGATTATTGAAGTATTTTTGAATCAAACTGAAAACATTTTGGAAATTATGTCTCATTTTCTATACTGTTTTTAATGGTATTTTAAGCAAATTTATTGTACATTTGTTGCATTTCTCCACCCAGGGTACACATTTTATGGTGTGATTAGTATATTCTGTGATCATTCTGTTGATACTCACATTTAATAAGCATATATTAATTTATTTATATTTCTTTGGGGGCGGTCGAGCTGTTAAAAACATCTGCTGAATGGATGGATCTGTGATATACAGTTTCATTATGTTCCCCACAAAGGTTATAGGTAAAATATATTCCTTTCATAATTCATTCTAATCCCTTCCAACCTTGCTATTACTTTGACTCATTGCTCCTTGTATTTCCATCCATGCATAGAGTAAACACCTAAATGCTGGAGTGATTAGTTTTCCGGCCATTCATGGTCCCATACAGTCTCGTTTCACTGAGAGCAACAAGTTCAGTGCCTTTCTCTGGGACCTGTCAGGAGTCCTCCAGGGAAATGAAGAAAACCACTAATTGAAGTCTAACAAGACGAGGCGGGTCGAGGCAAAGGGGTTACAGCGGCGAGAAATAACCACCATGGAATAAAGATGACAAATGTAAAAGAGACAGGAATGTATTCTTTTATATAAAAATAAATATTTAAAATTTTAACCAGCTTCATCAAGAGCAACCCACTTTCCCTTTTTATTTTCATTTTTTACTTTTAATGAAAAATAATTTGAGAAAACACATTCAGACTTCAGCTGCACAAAAAATAAATAAGAATGTATTTGGAGCAAAAGCTGCATTTGTGTGACAGGGGCCCTGGAAATACAAAACCCTCTGGATGAATAATATTTCGAAGGGAACAAAACGTGTGCGCTGTCATTGCTATGAACTGGAACACCATGTTGTTTCTTTCTTTTATCCATAGTGGCCCTGACAAAAGCCAACACTGGAACAATGGCTCTGAAAATAACAGAAAAACATGATTTCTGTGACGGCTGATGAATGACGTCTATAAACCTGCAGATACAGTCAGAGTAGAAAACATCTAAGACTTCATGTATCATAACATAAAAACAAATATACAGTCGTTTCCCTTTTTTTTTTTTTAATTGACAATTATTTTAAACAAATTTAAAATCTTATACAGTGAATCTCTTGCATTCAAGGGTGTTGGGGACCACAACCACCCCCTAATACCTAAAATCCACTAATACTTGAGACCCCCTCTAAAAACGCTCATAACTGCCTATTTTAATAGTTCAAACACCAAATATACCTTAAATATATAAATGCAGAAGCTAACATTTCCTTATCTCAACTCATGGGGGTACAACCAATCAACACCAAGGAATATCAATGGCCCTCCTGGACTGACTGCTTTGCCAACATGGTCAATAGGGATACACTATAATAAAAATGTAAGTATTTGTCTTTTAATTATGCTTGTTGTATTCTCTTTAATTTCAGAGAAACAGAACCACATCTGTTTATTGACTTCTACTCCAAAGCAGACTTTTATTTCCCCAAATCGGCTTTTAATAATTTCATTAAACCTGAATAAATATAGCAAGGATTTTCAAAGAAGGAATGATCCAAATCCTGTTCTTATTGCTCAAAATAGAATATATAGTTTTCTTTTTCTTTTTTTTTTCCCAATCAAGCCTAAAGAATTTCCTTTCGATGCCCCTCTTTTTTCATAAGGCAAAAATGCAAAACCTTCCACTCAGATTTTTTGAATGTATGGCTGATAATTTGTCTTGTGGACAGATTAGCTGTGAGATGTTTAAAGACTGGGATGTTGTTTTAGAACCTAACTTTGCTTTAAACTTCTCCACAACTTCCTCCCTGAGCTGTCTGATTTGTATATTGGTCTTACTGTTGCTACTTGCTCACTGATGTTCTCTAATTCGGTGATTTCTGAGGGCAACTGGTTGCATTGGATTTTATTTAGAGGTATGAGAGTAAAGGGTGCTGTAAAAAAAAAAAAAAAATGCACTACACACTTGTAAGATTTTCATTTGTAAAACCATGTATAGTCTTTCTTCAACTTCACAAGAATGCAAAATCACATAAAATGCCAATAAAACATGGTGAGGTTAGTGGCTCAGAGGGTATGAATACTTTTGATGCTGTGATATATGATCATAATGTACAGTCCAATGTTAGCTAACCAAATGGAGCATGGGGGCAAATGAAAAACAGCTCATACCTGCAGTCAAGCATGGAGGTGGAGGGTTGATGGTTTGAGATGCATAGACGCAGCAAAAAAAGTAATCAGTGAATATTAACTGAGAATTTCTATGACCAAACCAGGACTGCATTTTACAATTATGTTGGGTCGCTCCTCCTAGCTCGGTTAGTTTTACCATCAGGTCAGCTAACATGATTAGGTAATGAACCTAACAGCAGATCCTGGTGCCTGCTGGTTTCATAAATAATACATGTGATAATGCAGAACACCCTCAGAGAAGAAGAGATCAGACAGCTATTCAATATTTTCTTTTATTAAATCCACTTATATCACAGCAGACTGCAAACACAATTCAAATTCTGACCATTCAAGGGGTTGCTCCAGGCAAAAAAAGAGAGATAAAGAGAAATTGAGAGCAGTCATGAGTGTAGTTTTGTTGTTTTTCTAATAGATCATTTTTAGCATTTAAATGAAACTGTGGGGTAAAAACTGAACTTGGTGAAGAAAAATGTTCCAAAGTGGAGAAAAGGTGGTTGTTACTTTGGATTTACTCCGTACTGTCGGTGCAGCTTTGTGAAATGTCGAGAAAATGAACCAATGTGAGCAGAATAAAATAGTAAAAGATAAAGTCTCTGAAACTGATCATCTCGATATGAGACAGTGTTCTTTCAGTAGAACCTAGCTGATCATATTAGCGTTCCTATTGTTGAACTTCCACATTTTTCCAGACTCAATTTTCCAGAGTCTTCTGTCTAAAATACAATTATGAGATAATGACATCATGGCAGATGTTTCTACAGGGGGCAGGCTTGAACAGGAAACCTGGAGAATTTGGAAAGAAAGAAGGCAGGCAGGCTGGCAGGCTTAAATGTCTGGGGAGACAAACTTTTTCTGTAGCCTATTTATTTTTCTTTTTTTACTTTTTCAGTTTGCGTAGAAACCCAATGATATTTGTTATATCTGTATTTGTTGGTAACAAGCATGGGCCGGTATGAGATTCTAACTAAAATAACACAGAAATAGTTCTTTGATTTAGGAATAGGGAGCTTTAAGCATATGCTAGCTTTAGCATTGTTTGTGGCTAACAGTTAGCCAGTTACTATCCTCTCACAGAGTTTGCAAATCTTCTCAATCTTCTCTTTCAATATTTCTTTTTTTTTTTTTTGTTGGTCCACTATGTCAGCACAACACACTACTGCTTCCTATCTTACTTCAAAATAAGAGTCTCAAATATAAAAACTGAAAGCAATTACCTTCATATTCAAAGCCTTTAATAATAGTTGTAATATAAGGCAGTGATAAATGTTTTACAGAGGGTCTAAAGTATTCACCGATTACAGCTATCTGCTGGCAGGTGAGGTCCCTAACTCCTGTGAATAACGGGGGTCTACTGTACCTTTAATGGTGGAAACCAGGGCATTGCCTAACTGGGGAGACTGTTTACCAGCTAAGTATCCATCAGTGGCACACTCTGATGTCCGAACATGATGCCAAAACCAGCGAACCATTAAAAGCACTACTTTTGAATTCCCAAGATTTCAATCAAAGCTATAAACCAGAGAATGTACCAACAACCCAAATGTCCAGGGATCTACAGGATCCACTTATTTTCTGCTCACCACCGTTCAATTAAATTGGACAGCTGCAGCCTCTAGCACAAAGTTAAACACTATATCTTCATTGATTCTGATCTACATAATACTTATATTTAGACTTAAAAAGCCCTTATTGTTGCTGAAATTTGGGAAACTACAGCAACGCTACTAAGAGCTTTTAAGTGCTTTTTGTCAGTATTTTCGGAAGACGTTTATATTTTTCCCAGTGAGAATAATTTCCTAGGAACAGTGCAGAATGCAAAGCAGCATCACTTTACCGAGCCTTGTGAAATTGTGATGCATGGAGGATAGCCCCTGCCTAATGCACAGTACTCATTTTGTTGCATGGAAATAAAAGGAAAAAAAAAAAAAGAAACATGTCATGGCTGTCATGGTGACCAATGAAATCTAAGTAATCTGATGGAACTCTGTCACAGCCAGGATTCACAGTACAAAGGCAGAAATCAAATATGCCATGCTGATATACATTTGTCTACCAGTAGAAACTGATTCAGGCTGATAATTAGTTGAAAATGTCGTCCTGGATGCTGGGAAAGCGTTGTCTGCCCTTTTCCTCCCAGCAGATGACAACAAGAATAGTTTTGCAACTAAAGAAAATACTCAACCAATACAAAGTTTCTAACTCTTCTTTTTATCCAAAATTAAAATCAGATTCTGCTTTTCTTGGTTTCAGTTCACCTTCAATATGATGAATCAGGGTTGGAAAATGCAAGGTATTTTGCAGAGGATATTTCTGGAAATGTGAACCTAACACAATAAATTCAGTTGACACATTCACAACTAATTTACAGATGGAACTTAGCTATGTAATTTGGTTGAATCCCATTTCCATGGTTCCAAAGCATTTGTAATGTCACCATTCCATATTTTTCAAAAAGAAAAATTGCTTTGGTGGTTTCACTCCTTTTGAGCCAATTCCAAAAGAATAAATGCTGTTGTGCGCATTAGGAGCTGGCCTACTCTAGTCATCCATTGTTTGTACCTGCTTAACTATGTAGGGTGTTGGGAGGTCCACCCTGGACAGGTCACCAGTCCATCACAGGGCAACAGAAAAACTCACAGGACAAACGACCATGGGTGATGGTGAAAGAAAGCAATTATTCTAACAAATGTGTTTTTGGACTGTTGGAGGAAGCCAGAGTACCCAGAGAGAAACTAAGCATCAACAAGGAGAACATAGAAACACCATTCAAAAAGGTCATGGGATTTGAACTCAGGACCTGGTTGCTGTAAGGCAATAGTGCAACTAACTTAGCCTTGAGGAATAGTTAATTAATGAAATCATTAATTTCTCCGGGAACCACCAGGAAATCAGGAACTAACAATAATAGTGTCAGTTTTAAATAAATGTTTGCCTTTATGGATCACTAGCCACAGCTACATTTCAGACCAATGAAGGTTTAAATTCAGGCTTTTCAACAAGCAGCTTTTATGTGTGCACAAACACACACAAGTTTGGACTTTGTATTGACTTCCATTCATTTTATCAACTGCATTTAAGTCTAGATTGAACCCTAACCCTACCCTTTACCAGTATATTCCTACCCCAAACTTGACCAAAACTATACTCATACTGTATTTAACTTCCAAAACTAAACTGTTTTGGTCACTAGACTCATTCATGGGGAAGTCATTGCGACAATCCCAAACCCTCGAAAAGGGGTCTGCCGCATAAGGACCGGGATTTGGTCACCATACTGGTCTTTAGAAAGTTAGTGAATATACCAGAAAATGTCCTGAACAGGCAGCATAAATGAGAACAACCTAACAAACATGTAAATGATGATAAACCTCTTCTATTAAAAGGTATGAGATAATTTATCAAAGCTAGAACAATGACTAATTATGCAAATACACAAAATTCAATTAACACTACTGATTATTAGCTACTTCTGTTTAAAAAAAAAAACCCTACAATTGGCAATGAACATCTCAATGTAAATGTGTGCTTGCACTGCAAAAACACAATCTTACCAAGTATTTTTGGTCTAGTTTCTCTTGCAAATATCTTTATTACATCTGAAATAAGACAAAACCATCGTACAAGTAACTTTTCAGAAGATATCGGAGCTTGTTTTAAGTCAATAATTCCCTAATATTGATGAATGAAAAAGTTCTAGTTATAGTTGAAATAATCTGCCAGTTGAACAAGACATTTTTCCCATGTACGTTAAAATGTCTTGGTCCACTTGCAGATTATTTCACCTATAACTAGAACTTTTTCATCAATATTAAGGAATTATTGACTTAAAACAAGCTCCTATATCTGCTGAAAGGTTACGTGTAAGCTAGTTTTGTCTTACTTCAAGTGTATTCAAGATATTTGCACTAGAAACTAGACCAAAAATACTTGGTAAGATTTTTTGTTTTTGCAGTGTGAGTGTTTGTTGAGGGTTGAGCTTAACTCCGTCTCTGTAGATCTCTTCAGTTCTTGTCCTGGTTCACATGAGAAACCATGTTAGGTTGAGGAGCTACAGGTCAAACAAAGAAGGGTTTAGTTCATATGCAAGACCTCATCTTAGTCCCACCTCTTAAACAGGAAATACTGCACCTGAACAGGGGGAATGGCATCACAATCGTACATTTTTAGGATCCCATACTGAGGTATGCAGTATTGCCAAACTGCACCCCATACAGACATGACTTTACTCTCACCATTTCTCATTGTTTCTAACAGTACTCAACACCAGTCCAGAAGATCAGAATGGTTTCTCTGCCAGTTAAAGTATTTTTTTAGTTAGAAAATACTGACATTCACTTGAAATCACAGTTGACACCCCTTTGCTTCAAATGTGACCCTGAAAATAACCATTTGAAGGTTCTTCTAACATCACAGAAAATATTGGGAAACAGGGAGAAAGGATGATGGATTTGGACTAAATGTCTTTCTTTTATAGCTTCTGGTTTGTTTTTTTTTCTTTAAGGGAAGAAAAAAAAATTGTTGAAAGAATTTAGCACAAAACAACTCTGATGGTACTCACATGTCAACACTATTTATCTTTGCCTCTGGCACAGGCATTTGTGATAAAATTCAGAGATGATAATCAACTCCGGTCTTCAAACGTCTCTTCGTTTCTTGACGTATTCTTCACATACAGGCTCTAAAGGAGTGTATTTCATGTAAGAGTACAAGCTGTGTGTCCATCTAACCTCAGAAGAAGAAAAAAAACCTGATTGTAGCAATCAAGACTCAAGGCTAGACCACGCGGCAGGAGTCGGCCCCTGGAGAATTGGTTTAAATTTACACACGGACGCACACAAGCATGCAAGTATAGGGTAGCTGAGGAGTTCATGCAGAGGTGTGCAGAGGCCAGCGCTGCTGCAGAAAGTCCTTTTATGATGTGAATGCCTCTGTTTATAACCCTCTCCCCTCCCTTGTGCCCTTACCTCTGGCTGCGCCTGAAAACCAGAACACGTTGATGGTCAGTTTATGAACAAATCCACCAGGTTAAAAATCAGAGAGAAACTTCTGCTGCTACCCACCACATCACAACACTCAACGCCGTTTTGCACCAGACAAAGATCAGCAGCTGGGTGATTGCTAACTCACTGATTAGATGTAAAATTATTTTCTCTCACCATTTTCTTGATCCTGTATCCAGGAGTAATAGCAGGTGGTCAACTACATTTTACCCTAATTTTGATCACAAAGATTACTCACAGATTTGTTTCTGCTTGGAGGTGAATGTGGCAATCCCAAGCCGCTGCAACATCAAGAACAAGGTAAATGCGGGGCTTTAGAAAAGCCAAGACCTTTACATAGTTAGAGCTGTTGGAGATCTCTTCTCAGAGGACGTTCTAATACACTACCTGTCCACTGATAAATGATCACAGATGGAGGTGGATGGTCCTACATAGGACTTTAGAGCTGAAGAGACATTAGGTGACATCTGTAATGTTGATGGACGTTTGGACGTTTAGGGCCAAAATGACACTGATGTAGATTAGATGGACATGTTCTCCCCATGCAAGTACGGGTTTTCCCTGGGTACTCAGTCTTCCTCCCACAGTCCAAAAACATGATGAAGTTAGTTGGTCTTTGCAAGATGCATGGTTGTTTGTCCTCTGTCTTTGTGTTTCCCTGTAATGGACTAGTAGCCCATCCATCCTTTCACCCAAAGACTGCTAGAGAAAGGCAACAGTCCCCCTGCAAGCCTGGGTGGATAAGCAGGTGTAGAGGATTGATGGATCTACAATTGGCCAAAATAATTAGAGAGAAATACAAACTGGAAATATGCAAGATCAAAACATGTCATCTTCAAAAATGTCTTCAGGGTGGGAGAGCTAACAAAGTCCATTTATCCTGACATTTATGGGAACCTTAAAGTGAAATGAATGCTTAAATCATGGTTTTAAGCAAGAAGAAAGAACACTCCCCGAGGGACAACCCACCAACACCCCAAAATGTCTGCTGAATATTATACCAAAAATAATGCAGTCATGTAAGAAATTAAATATTCAGTTCTTTATTAGGAAATGTTCAAAGCTGTCTAACCTTGGACAAGAAAGTGGAATAATTCCTCTTAAACAAGAATTAACCTTCTTCTAGTCATTAACCAAAAGATAAAAAATGTGTTGTCTTGCTGAGGAAAAAAGTCAGGACACCCTTCCCCCGACTTCACTGAGACACTTCTTGTCACCATCAAACAGTTCTGACATTAATCTTTTTCTGAGAGGCCCAGCACTTTAGTTTTTTTAATTCTCAGCCCATCCTAAAGTGGATTTACTGGTAAGGTTTGGTCATAGTCATGTTGTAGCACCCAGATGGTCTCATATTTTCCTTGAAAACCCTCTGATAAGCTGGCTAAGTCCCGCTGCAGCCAAGGATCCCCAAACCATCATACTTCCACCTACATGTATCAGCACTGGTATGAGATTCCTTTCCTGGAATCCAGTATTTGGTTTATGCCAAACATGTTTTCTGGACTGGAGAGCAAATAATTCAGATTTAGACTATTCAAAGAGGACTATTCAAAATGTCCTGGTCTTTGTCTTCATTCTCTCTGGGAAACTTTTGTCTGGTCCTCGAGTTTTTCTTGGAGAGCAAAGGTTTCCTGCACGTATATACACTATACATGCATGTCCTTTAATATCAATAGTAGCATCAGCCTGCTGTTGGTCCTGTGATAAAACTTTGAGGGTTTTTGGAGACTTAGCATTTTCAAGTCTGCTTTCAGGGTGAACTTGCTTAGATGGCCAGACCTGAACATGTTTGTAGTTTTGAATGTTCTCCATTTGTGGACTATTTTCAAGAAGGAGGAAAGGCTGATTTGAAATTGTTCTGAGACCTCTTTAAATCTCATACCAGTCTAATAAGATATTACATCTTCTTTATGAATGCCTTGGGGAGCTCTTTGGATCTCAACAAGGCGATTTTTTTCTGCCACTTTCAGATTAAAATCTTACTTGGGGTTTTTTGTAAGGTAAAATGTTGCTATTCTTTGGACACTTTCACAGTGAAAATGAGAAACTGTCTGGTTACCATTTTTAAGGTTAAAATTAACACTACGGTCCCTACCAAACGTACTGAGCAGCAAACAAAACAACTGAGATCAAAGAAAGTCTAAAAACGGCAAAGAAATCCAGCAAACATGACAAAACCAGCTCACACAAAATTAATACTTCTGGGTATATAATAACGACTGAGCCTAGTTTCATTTTGAGACAGCGGGTCCATGTACTCAACTTTGATTGGAGCTGATTGAAAGGTTTTCTTCTCCTTCCTGCGGTTTTCCAGACAGATCAGGCAGGACCCAACTGATGGCTTCCTCTCCCACCGTTTCCTTCTGCCGGCTACTTCTGTCAACATCACATCCCGTCCCACTGGGAGTGAAACCAAACCAGAGGTGGCTCTCCTCTATCTACTGTCATTTCTCATTAAAGAGATATGAATCACTCCTGACACCGTGTAATTGGTAAATGGTAATTTCTGAGAGAAAATTCAGGGATAGTGCGGAGAAATCTCACTTTGGGTTTGAGATCGGAAGGATTGTGACATGAAGCTTAACTGGCTCTTCCTACTGTCTTCTTTTAATGTATCTGATAGCCAAGGATCCCACTTGCTCTGGAATCAGAGACATTTCTTATCTAGGTACCCTCAAATAATGGCTCCACTGGGTTTTAATATCAGCTGCTTTACATCATTCTGGGTCCTTTAAACTCTGATTTCACAGTCCGTTTAGAAGGAAACATTTTCATTAAACTCCCATTAAAAGAAAGACTAATTTGTCTTTATTTCTAAAAAAAAAAAAAAAAAAAAAAAAAGCTTCTATTTAATAGGATATTTTTCAAATTCTCTGTATTCTCAGTGGTGACCAAGGTAAGCATCTGATTATTTTAACCCCTCATTAAAGTCACTGATTTTTCAACTGCAAGTCCAGCAAATTAACGTTAACGTTGCAATATAGAGATGAAAAGAGATAAGAAAGACTGGGGCCACAGCAATTAAAAACGTACTGCTGCACAAAATCCCCCAGAGAGAGGAGACGGTCATGGTGAAAAGCTTAATTGGTTTTGGGTTAGTATTCCATTTATTAAAGTACCAGTGCAAAAGTTAGACATAAATCTGCTTGCGTTTCTGTTTTTGCAAAATTGGGAATAAATCTGCTGCCGTATGGTTTTAGAGGATGCATACATTTTCTTGAACCGTGCATATATTGCATATATTTCACCTCTTTCCATTTCTCCTTTGGTTTCTTTGTGGAGCTCTAGGAGTGGAAGACTGTTTCCTCAAAAGCAGACATGCTTTCTTTTCACTAATAAGACACTGGGCCACCTACACAAGTACAGTGCCATGGAGCTTTTTCACAATTTCAAACTCAAAATCTTATGTATTTTATGTGATAAAGTCATATGAACTCCCACAAACCATGCAGCAAACATGTGGAAGAAGGACCAAAGTTGAACTTTCTGGGCCACATGCAAAAACTGCACATGACCCGGAACATACCATGCTAATGCTAAACATGGTGGTGAGAGCATCATGCTGCAGGGATGCAATCCAGGAAGAAAACCTGTTAGAGACAACAAGAGTTGAGACTGGGGTGGATGTTCATCTTCTCATACAACCAGAGCAACAACGGATAGATCAGATCAAAGCATATTCATGTACTACAATGGCCTAGTTAAAGTCTAAACCTAACTCCAATCAGAAATCTGTGGAAAGTCTTCACAAAACCTCTTTATCCAATCTGTTTGAAAAAATGAAGAGGAAATGTGGTCCCACAGGAGGGGAGAATAACAATATATGCTAAACCTTTTAAAATTGTGATTTGTTAAAAAAGGAAACAATGCATTCTTTCACTTTACAATGTTGCATTAATATGTGCTGGTGTTGCACATAAAATTCCAATGTAATACATGAAGGTTTGTGGTTGCTACATGACAAAATGTAAGGGCCTGTAAAACAAAAAGCACCAAGGTGAACATTGTCTTTATCGCCTGTATTATCATTCTTTGATTTGTAAGATTATTTTTGTAAAAGGTTAAAATGTTTTGCATTTGTTTCTATCGCTTGATTATTTGAATGTATTTTTTATGTTTGTTTTCTTTTTGACTTTTTCTCAGGGTAGACTATAATTAGGTGAAAGCTTAATTTAACAGACTTATTTTTTTCCTTATATTTTCCTGGAGGCTCTAAACTACATGGCAACCCAAAAGTCTAGTTTACCAAATTTGTCCATTAGCGGTATTAATTTCTCCAATGGACATTAGCTTCAAAAAAACTCTACAATAATTTATTCAGTTTATTGTATGCAAATGGGATTGTGTGATGCCATTAAAAATATCAATTGATAGAAGGCAACTCATATATTCTGGTCTATTCAGGGGTCATTATCTCTCATATGTTAATGGCATAGAATGGCTCAAATAGGAAATACAGTCACACTGGAAATAGAGCATTTCTTTATAAATTCTCATAAGCATGATGTGTTGAAAGACTGTGGATACTAGTTTTTGTGGTAGTGCCAAGATGGTTTCCACCGTGTTTATTGATGGATATTAAGGTATATCTGGTGCTTGAACTATGAAAATATGTAGTTATAAGCATTGTTAGAGGAGTTATTTGCAGATTTTGGGTATTCGCAGGCAGTTGTGATCCCTAACCCCCGTCAACACCAGGGGTCCACTGTTAACCACTTCTCAGTTTCTGCATCCCAAAGAGAAGAACTGTGGGGGGTTTTTGCATTTGTTGATATGAAACTGACTTTTTAAATCCAGATTTTAGTTTCCCTCCTCCATTTTTTAGTGTTGCACAAAACCATCAACCTACTTCTGTTCCTGTTTGAATGAGTGAGAAGTCTTTTTTTAATTTTTTTTTTTTATTTTTAGTGTGGCACTCAGATTTCTCGTCTGAATGTCAAGGTAAGGCCCAACAGATTTGCTTTCACAAGTGGAGCATTACGGCTTTCACCATGATGTTCCCCTTGGTATATATATGAAACGTTATTAAAAATTGCTTTGGGTTTGTTTCAAATGTAATGGACACAAAGACGAAAAAGAAAAAAAAAAGGGGGGGGTGGAGGAAAGGTTTAAAGAGAAAAAAGGAGATAGAAGTAGAGGAGAGAAAAAAAACAGAGATAAAACAAGTCAAGACACAAAGAGCCACCAATGCACTGATGGGCAGAGACACCAGCCACCGGGGGGAGTGTGACGGGGGAAATAGGCCCCACATTTTTAATGGGGAGCCCAAGATGACCCAAGAGAGGGGGCAGCCCAGAACTCAACCTGACAGATAAACAGCCACACCCAAAAACACATTCCCACCCACATGCTCACATACAGACATTCACATCCACTTACCCAACATTAAAAAAAAGTTATACGCCCACTTTCACTCCCCATACACACTCTATACTCCCAAGTCCAGGTAATGTCCACCCAAAGGTGCAACCTTTCCCCAAGAGATGGTCCCCTTCTCTCTGGGGTGGAGCAGAGCACACAGCCCAGCAGGGGTGGCCCAATCAGCCAGGACAACAGCTAGGCACCAGCCGAACAACCCGAGCCCAGACGCCGGCCCCGACCCCATCCAAAGCTATCAGAACACACCCCCACAGCGTGAGCCCCGCACATTGTCCCCATCTCAGGCGCTCCCACCGTATCCCGCCCCCCACCATGCCGCAACAGCAAACCAGCAGCCCTGCAGCTGAGCAGACGCCACCAAGTCATGCAACCACACCGAACCCCCCAACCCAACACCAGGACAGGATCAACTCCCCCTCCAAGCATCCCTGGCAAGAGGCCTGCACCCAGGGCCAATAGCCCCCACCATGCCCCCTCAACCATTTAAACGAATCCTCATCATCACCCCTGCACCTTCATCCCAGGGACAACCATCACCAAGCCCAGCTCCATCGCCGCCACCAAACCAACCAAAATCTCAGCGGCCCCAGACTTGAAACAGGATGTAACCCCCTCACAGCCCACTCTACAACCCTCCGTGGTACCCCCAACCAGCAGGGCCAACATCCCCCCGACAGAGCGACGAGTAGAGCAGGAAACCAGGATGAGTGAGAAGTCTAATGGTCTGGGGTGTAATCTCGGTGCAGATCAAATTACCATCAGTAAATTAAATTAAAGTCAGTAATTACTGAACTAAACATTGGCTGCATAAATATTGGCTTTGCATTAAATGAATGTAAATATTGCATTGTTCTTGTACATTAATTCCAAATTAGTATTCAAGCTGTAGAACACAAGATTTGTTCGTTGTTTCAGCAGAATGCAGAGGGGCTCAACAAATCTATTTTAAGCCATCTAGAGCCATAAATGGGGGACAAACAGATGAATACCAATTTTCATGATTATGTCACACTGAGCTATAGGAAGCAATTATTATTTCCATCTCTTGCTCTGGCATATACTGACCAAATCCCATTCAAACTGGGCCTTTTGCTCCACCAAATCCCCTAATATGATACTGAAAAGAAAAAAATATTAATTATAACAAGCTCTGGCAATCTAACCCTTGCACAATGGTTCATTGACATGATTAGAAGTAAATAAAGTAATTACCCATCGTGCAGTTTGAAAAAGCTCCTGCATATAAATAGGCATCATTATGGGGAACAGTGGATGAGTTGCAGAGCATTTCTACCTTTTTGGTGGAGAGCGATTTTGATCTAAATTGATTGCTATGGGATTATCCAGGATTTATTAAATATTAAGGCATTGACTTTCACTAATGTTGATAATTAAGGTTTATTCAAAGTCAGGGCAGAATTGGCATAAAACGTGCATGGAAAGCGATTCATTACCCAGCCATGAGTCAATTCATCAATTATGATTTTCATTACATATCATAATTAAGAATGCTCAGGCTGAATTGATGTAGTTTAAAAGACTCGTTATGCTGCTATTTTGGATTAACAAATACATTCGGGAATGTGTTGAAACACGCTGAACAGACGGGGATCATCTAAGACACGGAAAAATTATTAATCACTCAATGGGCTGACTCATTTCTTAGCTTTAATATGCAGTGATGGCAGATTTGGAGGTTTATCCCATAGAGAGTCCACACACAAGATGTACTTTACTTGTTTAGGTACTAAAAAACCTATGACTTCAGTTCAGATTGTTACAATATGAAGTCAGTCCGAATATTGGTACTGACAAAGTGAAAATACACATTTAAAAATAAGCTACATTTACTTTATTTGGCCCCAAAATTAGTACTGTATATACTTGACTTTAAAAACTTTGCACAAAAAGGAAGGAAATTTGTGTTTCATCAATCAATTCTTCCTTGTTCACAGCAAATGTTATACTGTTGGAAAGCTTGTTTATTTCCCCTTAATGGCACCTTATTTGTAAGGAAAACGCATTTGTGGGTTGAGTCGCAGAGCTGAATATGTGGACTGGAGCTATGAAAAACTCAGAGGTCCACTGTATGGCTTATACACTTGTGGAACTATACAATATGGTTTATATGTGGTGTTGCTCAGTGAAGACAATCATCAGTAATTGAAGAAAATATGGACTAATCAGGACATTTCTCCAAAAGTAATAAACAGACAAGATGGCGAGGTTGCTGAGGCTTGGCCAGAGCCTGGTGGCAATGCCTGGTTCACACATCAAGATTTTTATGTTGATTTTTGTCCCGATCTACCCTGACAATCTTAAAGACGCCTGAATTATCATGATGTCTCTAAAGATAATCTTATGACATATTCCTGCTGTATGTGGCGTGTTAAAAGTGATCTGATTGGAAAGACATCTGGACGGCTCCGATCTCAAATCGGAGCTATTCAGCACGCTGGATTATATTAGCCTGATATTCCAGCGTGTGTGGTGTTCCTCAAGGACGAATGAGCCTGCAAGCTGTTGAATGTAGCCAATCAGAAAGCGAGGAGAGGGAAACACGGAGGGGAATCCAAAATACAGAACACAAAGCAACTGCCATGGTCCACCAGGAAGTTCGGTGGACATCAGAGGCATCTTTTTGAACTGTTTTTTTTTCTCTGTTAAAAATAGTCCAAAAACTATCCCCATTGTGTCTTCCTAGTCGGCCATGTTTGTTTACTCTGAACTCAGGTTTGATCTCGAGAGGTTTTGTGAGATTTCCCGTTTGACATCTGCATATTCATGAGTGAAATCTGCGTTTTGTGTTGTCTTTACTGTGTGGCTGAATACCAGACACTGTAGAACCAAACCTGCTATATCTATGCTTTTCTGTTTGTTGTCATGTGTGGGGTCTCTCAGGGTTTTAAAATCTTGCAGTGTGAACCAAGCATAACATTGGAACTGGAATTTATGGTTTCTTCTGCTCATGTTCTACATGTGGCAACAGTCTCCTGCATTCTCCATGTCTAGACTAAGGAGCTGGCATTGAAAGACAGAAGCCTTTTCTTATTAAGAAAAGGCTTCTGTCTATAATATTTAATAAATCCTGGATAAATACAACATTAAAAACATTCAACAGCTAATCTTTGACTAGATCACTGAACTACTAGTCCTAGAATGTATTCAGACGAGCCTAGACCGTATCTCTGCAACGGGGGGAGAGCACCAGACAGCAGTCTATGCAACATGCAGGCTTCTCTCATTTACTAACAGAAAAAAATAAGGGTTATATGAGAACAGATGGTTATGACATACCCCTCCCTCACCTTGAAGTTGTCTCCAAAACTGACTGGGTGGCAGGAAGACAGTGTGTCATACACTCGCATTATAATACCAATGCTTGGGGTCACAGGAGGATGTGAGGTGACGGGGGTGGGGGTGTTCATCCAAGTCATTCTGTGGCAGAAACAGCGTGGCGCCTTAAACGTCTTGATGCGCAGAGAACATCTGCTGTGAAGCTCTCCTCCTCCTCCTGTGTCAAGCGTGTCTCACAACAAGAAGCAACAGCAATGAAATCAAACACTTTCCAGTACGCCAACTTGTCGTAAACATGTTGGTAGCAGCATCATGCTGTGGGGTTACTTTCCTTTGATGGAACCAAACTTTTACTCAGGGTGGAAGGAATCATGGACCGCAGCAAGCAAGAAAGTTGCTGGTTTGAATCCAAGCCTGGGATCTTTTTTGCACAGTCTGGACGTATGCAGCGTTTCATCACAGGTGTTTGATGCATATGGACTCTGAGGTTTTGTATTACCGACATCATTTTCAATGTTAAGTACGACAAAGTATTCATCCTTTTATAACCAAGCTTTTATAATAAATAGAACCACATCTATCCAGAGACTTTTACTGAAAAGCTGACTTTGCTGCACCCAAATCAGCTTTTATCTGATTTATTAAACTTGGCTAAATATCGCAAACGTTTTGAAAGAAAGTGACCCAAACCCTGTTCTTTTTCTGAGGGTAAATTTGTTCAGTCGAGCCAAGAAAAAAAGTGAAAATTTGATGCTTTTCTTTTAATACAGCAAACATGCAAAATGCTTTTTAAATTTTTGCATCTACAATGAATAACATCCATTTCTCACAAAAAAGACTGCTTTATTTGCTTGGTTTTATTTATTTATTAATTTTTTTGTCTTGGCCCACAAGTACTTTTAACTCAGTGATTTTGGCCCACGACAAAAAGTTTAGACACCCCTGAGTTAAAGGGTGTGCACACTTATGCAACCAGGTTATTGCTGGGGTCTGTTCAGCTGAATTATACAGAATATGTGTTGCACAAAAAAACCTTCTGAAATAATAATTAAAAAAAAAATATGTAGAAACAATGTTTATATCCGTTGTACATGACTTTATCCTGTGTTCTCCATTTACTATAACAAACCTTAGCTAGGAGGTAAAGAAAGTTGTGAATAACTTGAACTTGTTTACCTACCATCAGAAGTTCAGGTGGTCCTACATCTTTCTCCTCATGTCAGGCATTGTTCTCAGCAGGCCTTTCAGCTCTCTCACCGAGGCAGGCACAGAACTCCCCAGTTCAGTTGTCTTCCTGCTCTGTGCCTGCAGTAACAGTAGTTCATTATCAGCAGGAGCTAGCTGAGCAGACACCGACACTGCTGTGGCTGGAGTTTAGTTCGGTTTAGACACAAAACACAAAAAGAACATCCCTGGGTCTCATGTTTCTGCAGGAATCCAGCAGAACCTTGCAGCAAAGATCATCCTCACAGTTAGAAGAAACCATTCAATACCAACCTGAAAGCCTAAAGCACTTTCTCTTGCTTTGATACCTTTAGCCCAGCTGCAGTCTCTGCACATGTAAAATTTTAACATCCAAAGAGTGAGGGAAAATTGCTCAACTAAAACAATGCAGTGTAGCTATCTGTGCGTCATATATAGCCAGCTGATGGTATATAGCTGCTGAAATTAAATTACAGCGTGCTGTTTGTGTTGCTGACATCCGTCTAGCTCCCAAAGTAAATCCCATTCTAGGGATAAAGTGAACTTTCCATGTTCGAGGCTTTGCGTGGTGAAACACCGTGGCAGCAGAAGCTAAATGCATTTTGAGCCAATGAAGTGTTGAGTGCAGCTTAAGCAGAAAGACAGCGTCTCTCTCTGAAGGAGCTGGCAACACCACCACTCACATTATAGAGCTGGCAGAGATTTGAGTGGCGTGCTCCTGCTTGTGATTGTCGATTAACAAATGTTTTGTCCTGACCAGAGATCCGGGTAATGGGACTATAGACTCCCCAGCTGGTGCTCAGGAGTTAATCACACAACAATGAGGCGCTGAGGTAAAGGAGGGAAGGTACGGATGAAAAGGAAATGGGTTCAAACCTTGCAAGACGAGGCCCCCGGAGTTTAATTGCGTTTGGATAATCTCATTGTCTGTACAGGTAAGTCTCTTCACTTTCCTTACTCACTTCAGAAGAAGTTTGTTGGAGTTCAACAGACTCTCGAGACAAACTCAGGCTTAAAGGCAGGTGGATGGCTAGCAAAAAAACATCTGAAGTGGGGTGTACGTTTGTACTCTGTCCCCTTTACTGTGATACCCCTAAAGACAATCCAGTGCAACCAACTACCTTCAGAAGTCACTGTTCAGTTGAATCTCAGTATAAATCCATCCTTTCTGTGAGTAAGTTTATAGGAGAGTTGGGATATAAAACAACGTAAAAAGCTTTGAACATATCAGAGTTCTGTTCAATCATCTGAATATGAAAACTGTTTTGCAGCATCATGTTGTGGGGAGGCTTTTCTTCTGCAGGGATAAGAAATATAGAGCTAAATACAGGACTATATTCTGGGAGAAGACATCTTAGAGGCTGCTAAATACTTGAGACTGGGGCAGAAATTCAACACCTCTAAACATACAGCTAGAGCTAATGATTTAAATCAAAGCATATTCATGTGTCGGAATGGTCCAGTCAAAGTTCAGATCTAAAGTAATTTGAGCCTGGGGCAAGATTTGAAATATGATGTTTAAATACACTCTCCATCCAGTCGGAATGAGCTTCCATGACCATTAACCCAAGTTCCGCTGTTGTGGGTTCTGTATCTTTATATTTGTCCCTACATAGATAAGAAAAAAAAACCTAAATAAATTCCTGATTTTAAACATCATTGAAGTCCTACTTTGTATAACCATTCCAACCTGAAAAAAAGAAATGCTCAAATGAACAATTTAAAGCCTGAAACTAACAAGTATGTAAACTTCTGTCTTGAAACTGTATTATCCAAAATCTTGACTACCTTGTCAGTGTTTTTTCCCCACTTATAGCTCATGCTTTTATACCCATGTAGAGACACTTCCAAGCTACCAGACTGCACTGACAAACCCAGTTATTTTACCTCCCAAAACACTGAAGATGCAGCTCGGATGTCTGCAATTGTTCTGTTATGATGCATTTATTCCAGACTTTAGTATGTTTTTCTTTTAAGGTGTCAGGATTGAGTGAGCAGTATAGATTCTGCAAAGCCAAATTACTGTTTTTTACAGTCCGAGTTCAGAAAGTTTGCAGAAGCACTTCCATTTCGCAGACTGTGAAAAGTCTCAGAGGAACAACGGTAAAAGTTTTGAAATATAAATATGTCTGGAACCAATTGTGATTGTAGGCTTGCTAACATAGTGTTTAGGGTTTATATTTGCTTAGCACTCAACATGGTTGTACTGTCAACTGTACTTTCCTCTTCTCCAAACTGAAACCACTACACCAGGGTTAGGTTAGGCTACTCAAAGTGAAAGCTACTAAAGCCAAAAACTATTCAAAAGCTACTGTAAACAGTTACTCAAAGTAGCAGATAAATAAATTAACCACTAAAATACAACTAGTCATGTGAAACTCAATGCTTAATGTTAATGAGGCCAACAGTTACTCAAGCTAACAGTTATGCAAGCTAATAGCTATTTGTGCTGACAAGTGTTGAAGCTAAAAGCTAAACAAATAAAGCTTACAACTGTCTCTGCACGATCTGTCCCAGAAGCACAATCTGTACCGTTAGCTCATTTGCATGTTATCAGACTGTACAAGACTTTATTTATGTGTTAATGGGAAACAAATGTATTACTCTATCTTTCCTCACATTTGATTATTGTATACAGGCACATAAATTTACTTGATTTATTATTATTATTATTATTATTATTATTATTATTATTATTATTATTATTATTATTTCAGAAAATAGCAGTCAAGAGAAATGCGATTAAACCAATTTTTTATCTGTATTTTTTGTTATTCTCTTTAAATCACATACTATTTTTACGATTACAGCAAATTAGCGAAAGAAAAAAACAAATAAAAAAAAACACATCTGGAAGTATTTCAGATATGAAAGGTTAGCATACATCTAATCAGGCTTAGAGCTATTCAAAAGCTACAGTTTACAATTACTCAAAGTAGCAGATAAATAAATTTACCACTAAAATACAGCTATTTATGTTAACGGTTAGTCAAGCTAAAGAGTTTCAACCTAACAGCCACTCAATTGAGCATCTATTGGTGGGTTTCAGATGACGTAGTGTCGACGTCATGAAATGCAGATTGGGGAGGAGAGGCAGGAAGTAAATGCAGTTATACACAACCCCGTTTTCTTCTGTTGATTCAGCGTCAAATTGCCTAATTTCTATGCCATGTACGGTTGTTGCAACCGCTCTAATCGAGAGAAAGATAAATGTTTTTCTCGTGTTCCGAAAGTAGCGTGTCACAAGGGAGTTAATTTTAAACAGAACTTACAGAAAAAAGTTGACAGAAGTGGATCAACAATCTACGGCGAAAAACAGAAGGTGCAGAAACAGACAATGCAAGAGTTTACAGCAACCACTTTCTAACAGGTAAGGATGGTATGGTTTATTAAATCGTAACTTTAGATATTTTATTAGACAATTACTTCGACAGACAAGCATTGTTTTAATGGGGTTTCTGTAGCTCTCTAAGAATTGTTGACCTACATTGGAGAAACGCTGTATGACTCAACATCAACATACAACTCCAGTACAAATTTGGGTTTACAGAAGCTAAATGAATTATTTACAAGTAGATCCAAGCACATAGAAATAACAAGGGTTAACTCGTTGTTAGCGTTAGCATTGCTATCGTAGGCTAATTACTTAAAATAGCCCAACTCACTACTCACCCGGACAGAAACAAGGCAACAGCCATTTAAAGCTTCTTTGATCCTGTATGGTTGAACCAACCTGAAACAAAATCATTGTAGGCTTCGAGTCTATTGAAAGCTTTCATCTGGCTCGCTGTATAACACGAGGTCTGCGGCACCGGATAGTTGATGTCAGTCGCCTCCACGCCGGGTAAATCCTCCAGATTATATGACAAGTCTGTTTTATCAAGACTATATGGGTCATAGCCTAAATGTACAGGTTTTGTTTTTTTGTTTTGGTTTGTTTTTTGTTTGTTTGTTTGTTTGTTGTTTTGTTTTGTTTTTTCTCGCAAAATCACATCTGTGCCAGCCCATTTAAGCCATCAGCGTACTGGCTGTCATCCATTTCGCTGTGTTTTGAACCGGAGCAAATCACTTCCTGCCCCCTCATCTGAATTTCGCGCGTCATCCGGGTCACGTGACTGCGACCCAACAATACCAGCTTAATGCTACGGAAGACAACAGCTATTCGGGCTAACAGCTATGCAACCCAATAGGCTAACAGCTGTTGCAAGCTTACAGCCACTCAGACTGTTAGCGGTGAAGGCTTACAGTAGGGTCGCCAGCTGTCCCATTTACCCGGGATTTTTAGCCAATTTGAAGTGTCTTGTGTGGGACACTCTTTCTCCCGTATTTTGACTTTAGCCTGCAGCTGGGGAAAATAATTACCTCAGGTTTACCCTTTAACTAAATCATTTAAAACATTCTCACCTGAGTATTATCTCTGAGCTGGACTCCGTTTAATGCCGCTGAACCGCCGCTGAGGCTTGCGGGAATTCCCTCCCCTGAGCGGAGCAAGATGGGGAAATCCCCTGGTTCAGAGACTTGTGGACTTCTGATCACTTCAGTTGGATGAACAGCTCACAATGTAAGTGCAATGATTTCATTTCGTTGTTTATATGTAGTTACTTTTCACTGCAGAGGAAAAAAAAGTTAGATGTATTTATCTGCTTGTGCTAAAGGGGCTCTGGACCTTGGTGAAGAAGTCATGTTGCGGTAGAAATCGCAGCGTTCGTCTCCAAAGGATTCTCAGAAATCACAGCTGGTTTCTGCGAACCGTGAACGGACTTGCAGGGAATTCTTCCCGGTTGTGCAAAAAGACAAAAAGTTGCTTGAATTAGCAAATAGTGCTAAGAAATATCAGTGGGAACTTTAGATTTTTCATGTCTCTCTTGCAAAAGGGATCCATGACCTTAGTGGTACTTAGATGTTTAAATACAGTTTAATGATAAATAAATGCTACTGAGTAAAAACACAGGTTGGTATTACATAAGTTTTTAATTCCATTTACAAAGTGATATCTGCTTGAAGTTGCAATCTTTCTTTAGAAACAACATCTTACATCTATTTCTGTTAAATTATTTGAGGAGAACTCATCTAAGACATGAAGCCCACACTTGTTTCTGTTGGATACAAAACAGCAACAAAAATAATTTCATAACTTCCCAAGGGTTTTATCTGGGAAAACATAAAGTCTATGTACAGTCAATGGGGTTAAACACTGGACAGTTTCTTAACTACAAGTCCAGAATCTCAGTTTTCTCATCTTTGATCCACGTTATTGCTTTTGCATTGGGACATAGTGGTGCTGCCATGCAGGAAAACTAATGGATCATCACCAAACTGTTCCTGGACTGTTGAAACATGTTCTTCTGATCCCAATCATCATTCATCGCAGGAAGAATTGTAAGGAAGCCCTCTTTCTTAGATGAGAAACTGAGACACATATGGATTGTATGATAATGTCTGAATCTTGACCCAACACGGAGCTCATTGTGTCTCCCAGCTGTTCTTTTCTGGATGTCCCATACAACCAGACGAACTGATGAGAGAAAATAAGTTCGCTCTAGTCTGCTGCTGTAAATCCTTGGACTTCCTGTTGAATTTCATTCTCGTGAGGTTTCATGAACAGAGGGGGTGTTTTTGCACCTTTCTTGTCACAACGCAGTTAACCTCCCTATGTATCCAGATGCACTCACACCTACTGGCTGCCACTGTTGAGCAAGCTCTGCACTGGGGAGCAACACGATTCCATAGCTGATGGTCTTGGAGACTGCTGTTCACTGTTTCTGCAGCTGAACCTCACACCTCAAAGTTCTGGATGATCCAGAAAAATGTATTTTCAGCTGCGCTATTATTCTAAGCTACGTTTTCCTGCATGTGAACCCATTTTGGTACAGTATGAGGATGGCTGTGTGCGTTAACCACAAGAAGACAATGATTTCAAGAATATCTATGACAAAATGTTTATTCATGACTCTACATTCCTTCATTTGCTGTGCCATCTTGATTGCGAACAGAGAAGATCAGGGTGCAGCACAGTTTCCCTGCATATTTGGTCAACTAAATCATAGACAAATATAATTAGGGTCATGGATAAGATAACAAATGCAGACTAGTTACATTTTTATGTATATATCAGCGCCTCTCTATCCTGCCAATTTTTTTCCTAGAACCCTTCTGACTTTGCCCTGCTTCCTTAAACTTTAAACCTGGAAAGTGGGCTTAAAAATTTAAAAAATGAAATATTATGTTCATGTACTAAAAGATCAACGACTTTCATTCTTTTTAAAATGAAAAATGTAACATTTCTGTTCTTTTCGTCGCGTAACTGTCTGGATGAGATCTAATCTGAGTACTATAAAGTATTCATACACTGAACTAATATCATTTGTCAGCCTTCAGCTTGGCTTTTACTGCTAGATTTTAAAGTACTGCATTCCTTGGAGTAAACTAAGTGGATCTCGGGTGTTTTCCCAGTCTTATGGTGGCTGGTAAAACATGAATCATACTGCCTGAACTTTTTAACATTTGGTCACATTAACACCACCAGCTTCAGTCTATTTTACTGGGATTTAATGGAATAGACCAACTCAAACCTGTGCATAATTTTAAGTAGAAGGAAAAATATGGTTAGCTTTTAAATCAAAAAGTGTGTGTATGTAATTGGCAGGCATCCAAAATGTGTGGGGGAAGACCAACACTACAAGTTACACTAAACGCATTAGCTACACAGTAAGACATGGTGGTGGCAGTATCATCCTGTGGTGTTGTTTGTCTTTAGCAACAACAAGGAAAGAAGTCTGAATTAATGGGAAGAAGGGTCGTAATAAATACGGGACAACCTTGGAGGAAAACCTTTTAGGGTCAGCAGAAGACCCAAGTCTGGGGAGGAGGTTCACCTTCCATCAGGACACACTCCTAAACACACAGCCAGATCTTCAGTAGTAGAATGGCCTAGTCAAAGTCAAGACCCAAATCCAGCTGAGGATTGGTGTTACTCAGCTATTTTAAAAAGAAGAAACAAAATATTCCGTCTCTGGATGTGCAAAAAAGGTAAAGAAATACTCCCAAAGACTTGCACCTGTGACTGCAACGAAAGGTGGTCTCTTCAAAGTATTGACCGTGAGGGGATGAATGCAAATGCTGAAGGTGGAATAAATACTTGCACTGTAAACGATTCTGAAATTTCAGTATATTTTTTATGAGAAATGTTACAAAAGCAGGCAATAAATGCAATAGGCGTAGTTAGAATCGTTGTTTACACCGTCAGGCCCTGTAGCTATGTTCGCACACTTTGCAAGTGTTCATCAACACAATTAGTTTATAGGGCTGTAAGGTCTACGCTAGCTAGCAGTTTTCAGTACAATCAGTCCTGCAAAATGGTGGAAACTCGCCCTCTGTAAACAATCTAAGGTGTGACTAGTAACATAGTGTCAGAGTTCCAGACATTAGTTTTCTAAAATGTTGCTGTTGGCTGCGTAATTCTGGTGAAAAAGTCAGCTTGTTGGTACATTCTGAAATGCACGCGTAACCAAAAACTGTTTACATATTTTCTTGAAAGAAATGTTCTCAAAAACTTACAAAGTTGTGCTGGTGATACAGAGACACGACTGGATTATTAGTTTTACTGAGCTCAAGTCTTTCATGTGTCAACTTTGCTTGTAATTATTACCTTTACCTTAGCTTATAGCCCCCCAAGTAGCTGCAGCATCTGCGAGAAGATAGATATAAAGTCTAAAAATCTGCTTTGCCTTCACTCAAACATGTGAGTGGCCCACTGCGCTGATTCGTTATAAAGAATTGAAGCTCTCAGTTGGAAGGAGCTGCCACCTGTAGACTTTCTTGAGATGTTATATTTGGTGATGTAAAATGTGTTCACGTCACATCCAGCCAGGCCCTAGTTGTACATCTCTACAGAATGTCTGGGGAAACTATCTTCCACAATCTGTCAGACGGTGCAGCATTGGTCTACCAATTACAGCTGTGAGAAGCGAGCAGCTGTCTTGGCTCTACAAACTTCTGTGGCACCATGTCTCATACTGCAGATTACACATCTCCCATTGTGAAAATGTGATGGTTTTCACTGAGAAACAAGGGTGAAGCGCAGAGCAGTGATGGAAAGGGTAGTGGGATAGAGGGGGGATTTTTCGACCCAGTAATCAATAGTTGATTATAGATGGAGGTAAGAAGATCTTTCAGAAAGCATTTCAGAATCCTACCTAGTCCATGACAGTAAGATAACTATATTCCTGTATTTCGTACAGCTAAATTTAAAAGAAACTGCTCTGCTGTGTGTGAAGTTGAGGGTGTTCAAGCAGAAAAGTGAAGAATAAAATCAGTGGGTGTCCGAGTTATTGACTTCAGATCTTGGTGTACATTTTTTTTTCTATATAAGAGGAGCTTTTCAGATCATTGGTTTTGTACAAATGACTATTAGAGCCGGATTAAGAGAATTTCTTTTTTTTTTCTTATGAGAATAACGTCTTAACATTATGAGAATATAGTTATATTATTAGGAGAATAAAGATGCAATATTACCTGAAGAAAGTTGTAAAATGACAAGAAATGACAAGGGACGAGGTTTTGTTTTTTTGAGAAAATAGCTTGGATAGAGTTATCAAGATCTGACATGACCAGCTCAGCAAGTCCGTGTGCTTCTTTCTTGGAAATAAACACAGTTGTTTGCATCATTGTTTCAAAGTCCTCCTACTGATAATAATCTGATACTGATGTGTGAAAAGGTTAAATATGTCCTTATTTATAAAACAGATACCCAAGTATATCTTCACAAGATGCTCAACATTCCTCATTTTAATGCTGTAGTAAGACTGCTTTTTCCCTTACAAGCTCCCATAAAATTACTACTTTATTCTGGTAATATTTGGACTTTATTTTCTTCATAGTATGACTTTATTCTCGTAATTTCAAAAGACAAAATTCTCATAGTCTGGCCCTGATATGTCATTGTAGTAGGGCTGGGCGATACAATAACGATATCTATCGCCATAGACACGTGATCAATATCAATACAAAATGCGTCTGATAGAATGTTCAATAATTTCACTGAGCTCCGATCCAGAACCGCACAGCATTCTGGGGGATGTAGGCAGAGGAAAGGCTTTAGCCGCTCAACCTCTTAGGGCCCAGCTAAGAACGGTTGGTGGCATCAACTGACTCGCTCTATGGTTACCAAGCAACAAAATGTTGTCCAACATGCGCAACAGCAGTTTCATGTTGCCCCCAACTTACTCCGACCTACTCGGAGGTCCACACGTACTCGAGGCGGGGCAATGTCAAAGCAGACGTCCACCGGACACGTCTGTACCAAGGTAAATTTATACGCAGTTCGCATCGAACTGTTTGTCTGCGACACTGAGATAATGTTGAGAGTCAGCGCAACCTGTCGCAATAAGGACGCGCAGCGTGACTGCTGCTCTCTGTGCCGCACCGACAGGTGAGCGGTGGCCGCCCTGGTGGACAGGAAGATTGTGGGAAATGAAGGGATTTGTCACAAGAAATGTAGGCGGTCGGTGCGCTTGGGTATGCAATCGCAACCGCCCACTGACAGTTTGCGCAGAGTATGCGCGGTTCACAGAAAACACACAGCGGCGGTTGTTTACGAAAAAATCTGAATGCCATCCGTGATGCATTACAATTCCCACAGGACCCTTGGTGCAGACGCCACTTTGGCTGAAGCGGCGTCTGTAATTCCAGTTTATAGTGCAGCACCGGCTCGTAGTCAGCCTGCAGACCAACATCACAACCCTGAGACGGTTGATTGCGCACATTCGGGTGCACAATTCATGTTCATAAATAAGTGCGATAGTTTCATTTCATTGTTTATATGTAGTTACTGGTTCCACATTCAGTGGGTTTTGTCACCGTAGAGAAAAAGTTTCATGTTTGCCATCGTGCTCCATAACGGCTTAAAAATAAAAAAGAGTAGGGTGGAGAGAAGGAAGAAAACGAGTCCAGGAGCTCAAGAAGACATTGTGAATAAAAGAAGAAAGGTCATGTCTCCAGTTTGGCAGTATTTTGGATATAAAAAAAAAAAAAAACAACTAATCACTTATTATCGATATGGACTGATATGAAATGCTAATATCGTGAGATGGTTTTTAGCCATATCGCCCAGCCCTACGCTGTAGTTTTGTCTCCGCTGAAATACAAGAACAGGTTTTCTTATTGGTGTTGCTGTTGTGAAACAATTACAAAGTTAAATAAAAATCTTTTAAAATTTTTATTTTTGGAAGACATAAAATGAGTCTGACTCTGGTGTTGGGAGACTTTCACTATGGAAGTTGAGATGATCTCAGAATATCAACAATTATTGGACTTATTTTAGTGATTCAACTTCAGTCCTTCAGCTTAGTTTTTGACCATCACTGCCTCTAACAAGCAATTCCCCTTTAAAGGCTGCGGTTATTCTTAAATATATATGTATGTATGTATGTATACGTGTGTGAGTTGTGTTTACATTTTCTCTGGTTTTAAAGCTTTTGTTTGTTTGTGGCTTTCAGCTTCCCCAGCACACCGAGTCCTTGTGTCTTCATCATCACACCTGTCCTGCGTTGGTCAGTCGCTGTGCTATTCCATCCATCTGGGGTTTTACTTATCAGATTAGAATCAGTTGTTTCTCTAGCTTGTTGGGGCCTGCCATAGCAATGTATAGGAGAGCAGTGCGAAGCAACGCAATGCGCTGCCTCCATGCAATGCATGGCAGGCACCTATTATCTTATAATCTGTTATTTTCTGCCTTTCACATTAAAAAGGATCCTGCAGCCAATTTCGCCACACGTTAAAGCAAGACTAAGATGTTAGCTCCTTTTCATCTCTCGTGTGTCCAAATGTGATTGTTGTTTTTTTTTTTTTGTTTGTTTTTAAATTGTAAAGCTTTCACTCAAACGTTTTCTGCTATAAAAGTGCTTCTGGGGGATTTGTTACTTCCTGAGCTAATATACTATGTAATATATCTGTGTGAACAGTCTTCCATCCGTCCGCTGTCTGTACTCGCTTGTCTTTGCAGGGTTGCAGCATCTTTGGTGAGTTTTTTTTCGTTTTGCTACCTTGTAGCATTTGTAAGGGTTTCAGTCTAATTATGCTCAGTTCTGCGGTTTTTGGTTCTTTTTCTCCTTTTAACTCAGAATGACGACAGATCACCCATTTTTCCCCTCTTTTTTTTGTAAAGCAGACTCTGTACTGTATTCGGGTCACATGTTTACTGCTCATGTCCCCATTTGCAGCAACCATGTCTTATATTTTGAGCTAAATGTCACTGCTGTGTGGTTATTTTTTACCGACAGTATTTTAGCCTTTTTTTTTAAAGAAATGAATAAAAAGAATTTAAACTCCAAAATAAATCAGTTTTTAGCAAACCTTCAGCAAACTAACTGTTTCTTTTAGGTAATATCACTTCATCTGAACGTGTATAATTCTCCCTCATTACCTAAAAATAAGTTTTCCTCTCCGTTTAGCTTTAAATGAATCCCACAGAGAGCGAGGCCAGTATTCTCAACCTCATCAGGAGCATGCAATGTCAGTGTTTAAACACGCTGAATTTCATGCTGTGATTATCCCAGGCTTGATTTTTATCACAGAGAAAACACATGAAATGCAGCCAGCAGGTTGGTGGCTGTATTCATTAACAAGGTTTCTACACCGCTTTGTGAAAAAAAGAGGGTGTTGCTTCTGTTGTAAAATTACAGAAACGTGCATCCAGTTTCTTTCTGCTTTGGAACGGTTGGTCGATTTTTAAGCTAATCAGTATTTAGAGGCGAATTTACTGATACAGGTACAAAACAGGCAGCAGGGGTGTAACAAGATCTGCAACCACACCTTCCTGCAAGACTTATGCCAGGGGACAAATCTCCAAGTGTTTTTTGTAGTATAACATGCTATGTTATGTATGTTAAGTCGTAGGTGTTTTGGGAAAGCTGGGGCACCAAGAGAGTAAACTCCCTGTTTTATCAGTTTCCTCCCTTACTATGAAAGTATCAAGATGCAATTCATCTAAGAAGGTTTCTATGTTTTTCTCATTGGTATCGGCCGGCGTTTTAGGGAAAAATGTCAGTTCAACATGATCGATTCATGTTTTGCCGTCATGCTGACGAGAATGAGAAATTGAAATTGATTTTTGAAGGATGTTATTAAGACTCAGGCTGTGACTTTTGCTGCTTTGCTTTTTTTTAAAAGTGTAATCATGTGATTGTTATGGAGACAAAGACTGGGCCAAACATGGCAAAGCCGGAAAATAAGCTCAAGTATTTCTTCTGCGTGCAACGTCAGGATATGCAGACAATATAATTTCCCTTTTTGATAAAATAATCAAATTTTCATGCAGAGAAACGTGCCGTCATGAGAGGATGCATGGAAAAAACCCCAAAGAACTGAAGATCAAAAACATGTTTCTCACCACATTGTTGTCATGAATTATAAATGTCAGTTTATTCAGCCAAGAGTGGTGTTAGGTTTACATATGCATGGATTTGTTCTGCAGCTCTGTTTTCTTAACAGCATTACAGGTTAGTTGGCTGTGTAGCTACAAGATGTTTTTCACCCTCCACTGCAGCCAGGAAAATATCTCACATTCTCAAGGAGGTTGTTACACGATCTTCTGAGTGAGTAATTCTGAGATCACATAACAACTTATCCATCAGTGCATGAAACCCGACAGAAAATGGGCTCTCTAATAGCCCGGTTCGAGTAATCTGTGCAGAACTTGATCTGTCAGGTTTCGGGCGTGAGGACGCGGGCTAACATCTGCATAGGACAGGTGAAAATCTTCTTTTTGAATGATTTCAGATCAGACTTTGAAAAAATAAGGAAATGACTCCAACTTAATAACAAAAAAGCATATAAGTCTAGCTGAGGTAAACTTGTATATTTTAGTCATCGCTTTTATGCTGTTTGCTGTTTCCTGTTCTTTGCCTCCAGATGAAAAATAGTGCATTTGCAGCAATACTATCAATATACAAACTCCCTGCTCTGTTCTATTGCATTGTATTCTCTTGTTTTTGTTTGATTTACGTATCTTGTCAGGCAGTGTAGCAATTAGAGTGGCTGTCCAGGTGCCAAGGAGAAGCCCAAGAGGTTTACTTTCATAAGTGGAGCATTACAGCTGTATTAAATTATGTGGGGGGGGGAACATATATAGTGTATGAATATTGAATATATGTCTTCTTTTGCTTAGTATACCAATACTCCTTGCCAGTTTCCCCTCACATAATTTTCATGGGGTCTCTAACTAAAGTTTTGGTCAATTATCACCCTCTAAAAGATTAGATAGAAATGGTAATTTCATAGATCCTTACCAGGCTAATGTCAATGCTTACTTTTACTTGAGTTTCTGGTGGGATAGGTCTTTTCCAAATAAGACAGAATTAGCATTAGATCTGCTAAAATTCAAAAAAAGATTATTACTATCAAACCAGAGTTTCAGCCTTCCCGTTTCAGCTGAAGCATCCCGTAACAAACAGTTTAAATTCTTGCCAGCACAGAAAAATATTGACATTGTCAATAACAAATTTTATTATGTTTGAGATTTTAAATATATCGTTGCTGTATAATCTGTTTGCAGTTCGCAGAACGGAGTAACACTGTGGGTTTCCCTGGTCGATCCCTCTGAGGCATGGCGTGGCACGCCGTGATCTTGTCTGCGTCCACCCATATTTGCTTCCAAGTAGATCCATATCTTGTCTTTTGAAGGATTGTTGATCCTCTGTTGTGTTTTCACCATCACGTCTACCTACATCTGCAGACTTTGTATAGGTTCAGGGGTTTCACATTCAACCTTTTTCACATGACTACATATCCTTCCTTGAACTTTAACTGGTCGAACATGTTGAACAGTCTTTTTTAGCTGAAAATAAAACAATTTTCAATTGGATTTGTTGCGGCTACATTCATATTGTGTTTGTTTGTTTTTTTTTTCTTCCGTTCTAAATGACTTTCTTACAGGAACACAACTGTTTTATTGGTCGAGATTACATTTGTTTTATGTCACAGACCGAAAAATACTTGAAAGAGAGTTTTATCTTCAATTCTTCCAACACTGTATTATCCCTTTTGTTCTGAGTGAACTCAACCACTCACCTAAACATCAATCATCCCAACTCCTGAGTTAGTATTTCATGATTAGGCTGATGTTTTTTTCATATTTCTAAATTATATTGTCTTCTATTATATCAGTCAGGCTTTCAGGAATGAATGATGACTTGTATTTACTGTTGGTGGGTTTTTTTCTTCTTTTTTTTATAACAAATGACTGCTATTCTCCCTTTCTTTTGCCACACAAAGCTTTCACAAAAATGAAAATCTGCACCTCCTGCGAGGAGCAGAAAAAACTAAATATAAATGCATCCCAGAAAGAGAAAAAAAGCATTTTCTTTTGTTCCTCAGATCTCTCTTCCAGTGGCAAACTTTTCTCCAGAGTGTGTTTGTGTGTGTGTGTGAGATGCTGCAGACAATGAGTTGCTTTCCAATTCACTCCTCTCCAGCCGCCACACATCTGCATACGAAACCATCCGCGCTGAGGATGATATAAAGGGTAAAAAAATAGGCTGATAAAACAGAGGCAGGGGGTCATTAAGCAGCAGGTTTGGAGACAGCTTGGGAGACACAGAGTCCCAACTTCATCAAGATTAATCACTGACATCTGGTGCCTTTGGAGGACCTAGTTAGTAACCCTCTGCTTTCCCCCCGGTGGGGCGTGAATCATCGATGGCAGAGATGCAGGAAGCTCAGTCGCGGATGCTTGTTGTGTCTTTTGTCTCGCTGCGTGACAAAAGCTGATGATAAATGACATAAAGGAGGGTTAAATGTGTGCAAAAAAATTTTTTTAAATGGTTTTGCTGCCATTAACTGAAGCAATACACTTTCTTTCAGCAAAGCAAAAACTACAATTATAAAAATGATCTAAAATAAGATTAAACGATCTCATCAAATGCACATATGGAGCCTTGCATGAGTGTTTCTGCCACATTTTTTCACCCGTGCTCACCGATCTCACAATGAAGGACGGTGGTGGCAGCATCATGCTGTGGGCAAGGGACAGGAAAGTTATTCAAAGTTTTTCAGAAGATTGATGGATCTAAATACAGGACAAAACTGGAAGAAAACTAATTAGACAATACACTTTCCTGCATATGTTAGGTATTTTCCTGCTTTCACCCACCTGACACCTTGATGGTCTGCTAAAGCAGAGACACATGTAAAACAGGGGAAAGCCAACCATTCAGTTATGGTTTAGATAGCATATCCATGTGATAAAATGATGTAGTCAAAGTTCAGACTTTCCAATCCAGTGAGAATCTGCATCAAGAATATAAAACTGACATTCACACATGCTTTCCAGCCAACCTGACTTGAGCTTGAGCTGTTTTCCACAGAAGAATGGGCTAAAGTCTCAGTTTCTCGATGTGCAAACCTGAATTTTAGCTGCAATTAGAGCAAAAGGTGCTTCTGTGTGTTAACTTAGGGGCCGCTGAATACAAACACATCCCACACTTTTCAAAGATTTTTAATTGTAAAACTTTTTTGTCAATCATGACTCATTTTCCGTCCATTTTGCAGTCATGCATTATATAAATACACTGAAGTTGTGCATATGTGGAAAAGTTCAAGGGGTTCAAATACTGTACACATAATTAAGCTCAGAAAGATTCACACCCCTTGTAAATTTAGATGTAAAGTAATCTTTTAATGATTTAAAAAAAAAAACAAAAAAAAAAAAGTTTCTTCTAACTGGAAGTAATATTAATGGAGAACGCTAAAGATTAGGGTGATGGCAAGGAGGTCTCCCTACCCTTAAAGACCCATAGAGCAGTAGAAAAATGTTCAAAATACCTCTGGAACCATGCAAAAAAGCTTCTCAGAAGGCTTTTTTGACAAAGAAATTTACAAAAAAAAAAAAAAAAAAAAAAAGCTTTAATGTCAAAGTGAAAACTGATTTCTACAAGATAATGACAAATAAAAAAAAAACATAAAATAGATAACTAAATGTTTACTCCCTTCAAGTCTATGTTTAGTAGATGCACCTGCTTTAAGGTAGAGTGGCAACAAGAAAGTAAGTGTTGAAGAAAACTCCCATCATGGCTTGACTAGAAACTCCATGGTTAAGTGGAAGAAAGTTCTTTGGTCTGATGAGACCAAACTGGAGCTTTTTGACCAAACACACCATCTCCACTGTGAAGCATGGTGGTGAAAGCATCATCCTGTGGGGATGTTTCTCAGCACCAGAAGACTTGTAAATGAAGAAGGTCAAATGAATGAAGGAAAATATAAATAAATCCTGGGAGACAATTTATTTCCATCGTCACGAGAGCTACGGCTTCAGAGAACATTTATTTTCCAGTAAGACGATGATCCAAAATGGTTTTAAGACAACAATGTGGAGGTTCTGGAGCGGCCCAGTCAAAGCCCAGACCTCAATCTATTTGTGGCAGGTCTTGAAAAGGGTTGTTCACAACCAATCCCCACTGACTGCAGCGTCCAGATGTGGATCCTGACAGACCTGTCCACACAGATTCCCTGCTGTGACTGTAGCCAAAGGTGTATCTATTAAATATATTAAATACTGACTGGAATGGGGTGAATATTTATGCAGTCACTTAGTTTATGTTAAACATGATTTATGTATCACTATTTTGTAGAAGTCAGTTTTCATTTTGATGTTTAAGGGGGTTTTTTTGTAATTTTTTTTTTTTTTTTTTTTTACAAAAAAAAGCCAAATTTTGTTAATGATGATTGATTTGTAAAACCAATAAATATGGTAAATCATCCAAGGGGCTGAAGTAATCTCCTTCAAGCATGTTTTGAGTTGTCTTGTGTATTGCATCAACCTTATTAGTTCAAAGGCTGATATGCTGCGAGTGAGAAAGGCTGGTAGGGAAGCTAAAAACAACCTCAGAGTTCACTGTTAAAGAACTGCGGCAAAGAGAGGCATCTTGGGGTCACCAAGGTTGTTAGACACTATCTATATACCAATTGGTTATCTGGGGGACATGCTTGGAAAAACATTTTTCTGCCCAAATAATGGGGTGTGCTAAACTGTACTGAGACTTGAACGCTTTGGTCAGATGAAACTAAGATTGAGCTTTTTAGCAGCACACCATTCAGGTGGCTCTGTGTTAAAAACAAAGCATGGATATCTAGAGAAGCACCTTATGGCTAATGTTAAGTTTGGTGTAGGTGTAGGATCTGGGATGCTGTGGATTTCCCTTCCATGGCTTCTGGGATTGAAACCAGAGTTCATGAACTCTAATAAAAATCTGATGGGCTTTAGTAGGTGACTGAAGACAGGTCGTTGTAGTTCTAATAATGACACAAAATATGAGGCCAAATCACCCCAGAAATGGTTCACCGGACAGAAAAATCAATCGTCTTGCATGGCCAGCCTAGTCTCCAGACCTAAATCCTGTAGAAAACAAAAGCGGAGCTGAAGATGAGAGAACATGAATTTTACTTAAATTTACCATCCATTTGCTAAAGCCTTTAATCAGATGTTTCTTGATTGTTTCATGATTATAAACAAATCTACATGCATGTTAATCTGTTAGAAAGCTTCTCCCCAGTGTGACCTCAACTAATATCCCCTCTTGAGTCTGTGCTGTATTTCTAAGGGCGTCCTCTCATTATTGATCGCAGGAAAGTGTGGAGATATGGATATTACCAGGCTGAAGGCCACAAAGGTACCAGAGGGGATTCACGGGTGCGTCTTCCTCATAACTCACTCTATGGACAAACAGTTCAGTCCCAACAGCGCTGGCATTTGAAGGTATAAAGTTCTTGACTTTAAAGCAGGGTCAGAGTGGGATCCTTTTCTCTAAAGGTCCTTCCTTAAGGTCTGACGGCCATCTTTCAGGTTAAAGTTTTTCTCCAAAAACACAAACACTATCTCATATCTCTTAGCCTTTCATTCTACAGTTAAAGCCATTAATTTTATTTCTTTGTGAAGCAGCTTCTGCTGATCTTTGAAATCATTGCTATTTTTTGCCAAAGTTATAGACGAAGGTGAAAGAAATGATCTTGCAGAGATGAACCCTTTCATATTTTCTGTCCGTGCCCTTTCTGGTGCCAATCCTTCGAACAGCCTCTGCTTTTTCTTTTTCTTTATATTATAGCTGTCACTTGTAGAGAGCCAATTAACATATTGTGTCTGAGGAAGTCATTCTCCCCAACAGTCCTCCCTCTGTTTTTGTCACTCTGCCGGCTACCGGGCAGAGTCACACAAATTAGCGGTGTGGGCTGCAAGGCTCAATTACCTTTTAAAATGTTCGGGGGTGGTGTGCGTTTGTGTCAGCCCGTCTCAGAGCCTCTCTCCAACGATAAGGGCACGAAACAAGCGGGAGGAGGGGAACAATTGGTGTGCAGGGGGCTGGGTTGGGTTTCTAACTGATCTAATTCTTCTGTCTGTAGGGCGCCTAACTGTTGGCATCTCAGTTTCCCCTGGAGACAAAGGCAGCTCTCTTCTTCCTCTCATCAACACACCTTTGTCCTCACCTCACCTCCTCCACTCCCCTCCTCTTCGTCACCACAGTAAGCGTAGGTTGGGAAGGGGGGGCGACAGGCAGCAGAATGTCCATTTGAGTGTGATGGCAGTCACGGACTCTTAGGAGGAGCTGTGGCAGACCAAGCCTTGTTATCCGTCTGCGGCCGCGTAATGGAGACAGATTCCACCAGATGGCTGAAATGGGAGCGATGCATTGGCTAGTGGACGTCAAATAAGAGGAAATGCTGCAACTGCAGGAGGTGCAGAGCTACTGTCTTTGTGTGGTGGTGTTTGTGATGCTGAGGAGCAGCAGACATATTTTATTAATGATTCCAAACACCAAAAAGAGAAATTCATTACAGTGTAGTGCACGCAAACACTAGATCTATCTTTTCACCAACCAGAATACCTATCCTTAAATGTCTTTGCCAGGCCAGAGGTCTGGTCAAAGCAACCTCTAATGTCAAACATTGAGATCTTTAAAATATGAGAACGATGCAAAATTGTTAGTTATGTCTTCATGCCAGTTAATATACACTAATCAGGCAATTTTTAGGTGCACTTTGTTGGTACTGGGTTGGACCCCCTTTTGCCTTAAGAACTTTCCGAATTATTCACAGATTCGACAAGGGGTCAGAAACATTCCTCTGAGATTTTGGTCCTTATTGGTATGTTAGCATCACAGATGTGTGAGCTGCACATCTATGGTAAGAATCTCTATTACATCTGATGACTGTGTAGGCCACTGGAGCACAGGGAACTCACTGTCATGTTCAAGAAACCAGTTTGAGATGATTTGAGCTTTGTACTTCCAGCAGTACCCCCTACCCTCTGAAGTAAAGATGCTCAGAAGGTATGGGTTTGCCCTTTAACTGGTAGGTTGCTGGTTCAAACCCCCTCTTTATCCATCTCAGTCGCTGTGTCCTTGGACACGCTTGCAGGTGGTGTCCAGAGGGCCCAGTGGCACTGATTGCATGGCAGCCTCACTTTTGTCAGTCCGTCCCAGGGCAGCTGTGGTTACAATGTAGCTTATCACCATCAGTGTGTGAATGTGTGTATAATTGGGTGAATGACTGATTGTAGTGTAGCGCTTTGGAGTCCTTGGACTTGATAAAGTGCTATACAAATGCAGGCAATTACCAATGTGATGCATCCGTCAGAAGATGAGTAAAAACTGGTCATAAAGCAATGGCCGTGGCCAGGAACATTGTCCCGGTGTTCTGTGGTGCTTAAGTGATGCTCACTTGGAACTAAAGGCTCCCACATACACTGGAGTACTTCATTCCGCGGAGGTCCTTGTGTACTCAAAGCGGATGTCCTCCAGACATCTCTGCAGAAAGGTAAATTTTTACAATTGTGCACACGTACTCTGTGTCACACAGTAAACTGCTCAGCAGGAAACAGTGTTCACAATCGAACTGTTTTGTATGTGACACCGAGCTGATAAGGCTGAGAGTTGGTGCAAGCAGTCGGAAGCGTGACTCCCACTCTCTATGCCGCACTGACAGGTCTGCAATGGCTGCCCTGGTGAAGAGGAAAAGAGGCTAGGCGTCCAACTAGCTCATCAAAGTTGCTAGTGTCCATTTGGATTGTGGGAAATGAAGGAATTTGTCACGAGACATGTAGGGAATCGGTACGCTCGACTGTGAAATCTCAACTGTCTGCGGACAGTGCACGTGGAGTCCCACGTGGCACACAGAATACATACAGTACACCTAAGTATGTTGGAGCCTTAAGGGTCCCAAAGTATTTCAAGAAAATCCAGTCCACATCATTATACCACCACCAGCTTGAAACATTGCACCAAGTTACTATCCTACCATCTACATCAAAGGTGTCAAACTTCAGTCTTCAAGGGCCTTGTTGTCTATATGTCAACACACCTGTTTCACATAATTAGGTCCTCAGCAGGACTCTGTAGAACCTGAGTGTATAATTGGGTGAGTAAGACGTGTGTTTCAGGTTTGTTGGACTTGGAACACATCCAGAAGAAAACAATTCATGACTTATATTTAAACAATGATTGGTAATGTGTTAAAGCTTCAATGTGAAACATATTTTATTCAACGGAATGATTAGATGTTAAAATTCGCCCTGTCGTGAGGCTTATTGAAGTTCCCCTCAGTCTCAAAAAATGTCTAAGAAAAATAATATTCCATTTCTGTTACTGGCCGTTTAAAATGACATGGCTCTCATGTTATCCCAAGTCCTCCTCTGATTGGCTGATCAGCCACTCCTGACGTGTCCTCCCCAGGCAGTACAGACTGCTGAGCTGCACTGTGTTCAAAGGCTGTTACAGAAGGAATCACAACCCTTTGAAAAAGTTTACTAGACCGTATCAGAACGAGGTCCGATCATCTTGTCAGATTTGGTTGCAATAAATGTGCAACAAAATAAATGTAGCGTTGTTCGCTAAATTATATTAATCTATTTTTGTATAAAGTTCCTGCAAGGTTTCAGTTTTGTTTTTCCTTCACCTGTATCTTGCTCATCATCATTGCTGGGCTTATCATGCAAACTACTTCTCAATCCTAAGAATGATTGTAAACAGCATAACGGACAAACATTTTTGTTATGCTGAAGGCAGTATGTCGGAAAGAGTAGGAACTTCTTAAAGAGACAATGGCCCAATTTCAAGTCGTTAAATTACAAAGTCAAATTCCTTTTAGGTAATGTTTCATGTATACAGCATTTTTATAATAACTGAAGGTAATTTGATTTTTCAAATAAATGGCACTATGTGCCTGGAAAATACAAAATACCCCCCTTTAATCTGAAAAATTAATTAGCATTACTTTAAGTTAAATCTTTCATTCAATATTTATGTTAAATTTGATACTTGATTTCACTGATGACTAGTTCATCTTACAACTTTAAGTGAAGTGTGAATTTTACATGTGCTTTTTTTTGTAGTCGAGATAATTTTGTAGAAATGTAAAAAAAAAAAAAAAAAAAAAAAAAAAAAAAAAAAAAAAAAAAAAAAAAAAAAAAAAAAAAATCATTATAAAACTAAGGAAACACTATTCCCAGGCCCCCACCACTCCCATTAGAGCTCCAGTTTTTTAACGTGTGAAATTAAGCTCCTGCAAAGATGACTTTATTTAAAGGCTGTTCACACGTCTTTACCTGGGGTGCCAATAAATGTGATCGGCCCTGTTTTTCTTTGACAGTGTTCCAGTCAGCCATTGCTCCCAGCTTCAGATGAGTTCCAATAAAAAAGGATCACCAGGAAGTCTCAGTCAGCAGTTAAATTCACACATTACAGAGAGTGTCGGGCTTTGTGTTATTCATTGATACGGTCTGATGTATTTATAGGCCCAAATCATGCATTATACATGTGGTCTTTACATAACACAGGAAAGATGGGAGCATCCTGGCAGACTTGAAATTTACAGTGTGAACAGCTGTGAACACCAGCTCCTGTTGGATCAGAGTGCATCAAAATGTAATAAAGTACAAGTTAAAAATGCTTTATTATAATGCAAATATCTGTTGGCTCAATTGCAAACAGAATAATTGTAAAGCTTGAAGATTTCTCATTCTGTGCTGATAAATAAATAAGTTTACATGTTTTTACAGCTTTATCTTCAGAAGTCTTTCAATAAGCACCATGAGAGCTGTTAATTTTCTAAAAAGGGGGAAATTAAGGTACATCTGACACCTCTTGCCTTTGTTAATACTCCACCAGGGGTCACTGTTGTGCAGGCAGATTGATCTCACCTAGGCCCCCTTCATGAGCACATCATTGAGTCTCGAGTTTCTGCTGTAAATCTCCTCCATGTCCTTTCTGTGCATCTCTTGAGTGTCACGCTGCCAGTTGGAGTTTGCAGGAGGGTTCAGGAACAGCAGTGACACTTTATGTGTTTTTTATGCATGCACATACGTTATGCATGTGTTTTCACAGCTCTATTTTTCTGCATGATGAGAATATGCAGCTTTGGTCAGATATTCTAATCATGGACATGAATTTGACAATAATTTGGGTTTTCCATTGAGCTAATTTTATTTATGTGTGTGTGTGTGTGTGTGTGTGTGTGTGTGTGATTGTGTGTATATACACACACACACACACACACACACACACACACACACACATATATATATATATATATATATATATATATATATATATATATATATATATATATATATGAGTCAGAATTATACAAAGCAGGATACATAATGGCTCTGACAGATCTGGAACGTGTTTTTACTTGACAAGGCGGAGTCTTGTTCGCTTCCTATTGATCCTGGTTGATTGCGGTTGGTACTTTCTCTTTGTCAGCATAAACAGGATTTTTTGACAGCACCCATTGGATGAATCAGTACTTAGAAAACTAATAAAGTCCAAGCTGCCTAGTAAAGATCTGCGACGGAGAACTGCAAACTTTCACAAGTTTGGAAAGCCTTTTGGAGCCATTAATAACCGAATGAACAGAAGTGGTTGTTGCAGCAGTGCACCCCTGGGCGAGCCCCACCATCTGCAACGTAGCTGAACATGATTTATGATTTATTTACTCTGTACACATCTCCATTGATAAACAGGAAAACTTGTTTAGTCGTCATTCCCTGACAAAAATGCCACCCTGGGCGGATCGCCATATCACCCATGTGATAAACCACCACTGGATAGTTTTTGATTCGCTGATCTGTTTGTAAGTATAAGTTATTTGGATTTGTCATGATCTTCACTGTTTCTGCCACTGCTCTGCCCCTCCCACCTTGCTGACTACTGATTGCTGTTTACTGCCACCTGTGCCACTGCCTGTATCTACTCCTGCTCTGCACTCACTCAGTGTGAGATCGTCAGTCATCAAGCCCTGTCCAAGCCTTTGAGTGTTCATATCTGATCTCCTGATCATGCACCTGACCTGTTTTGTGTCTTCTGACCATCACCTTTACCTGTTCCCTGACTGCTCTGAGTGTTTCTCTGCCTGTGCCTCCGACCCCTGCTTCATGTACCTGGTTATCAATCACTGTCACAGATTTTGGATTCTCTACCTCATTGCACTTCTTCGCTGCCCACCTGGACTGCTTACCCAGCTATTGAACTTTGGATTATGGATAAAGTGATAATTCACTTCCCTATGGTGAAACCTGATCATTGCAGCAGAGAGTGTGAGCCAGCTTACCTTGCTACCAGAGTTTCACCATCCACAGTTTCCAGCATATAGAGTGTCCTACTCTATACTGTCCCGCGGATGAAACAATCCCGGGTAAATGGACGCCTTTCTGTCTCCCTCTGTTTAACCCCCAAGGATTCCAGTTAAGCAAGGCTTGAGTTTCCAAAGAGGAATTTCTGGGACGCCACCTCTGCCGGGTAAATCACAACTTCCTGCTTATGCATTCCTTCCTGGTTGTGTTGCCAGTCATGCACCAACCTATCTCTTTTGCAGAGTCTGACGAGAAAGTTGCCCACAAGAAACTGTTTCGCTCCTGTTTGCTCATTCACAATATTGTCAAAAGAAAACTGTTTCTCCATTGTGGTTTGTGTATTTAGTCCAAAACATTGTAGGATCAATCACCACTTTGCCAGGATCTCAAAGAAGAACTAAACTGTCCCGTGGAATGAAAGGAAACTGGTTAGAATATTAAGGAACAGTCCAAGAACCAGTATGGGTCAAGACAGCCATGAACTAGAAACCGGCTGGATCACCAGGTGAAAGGGTCGGCAATGGTCCCAAATTAAAACCTTCAACCTTGGCTAAAATTTGCAGTAGCTCCCAGGGCCAAACCAGAACCTTCTGGAGACAAACATGGGGCTATCTGGCCACAGTGACAAGAAGAATGTTTGGAGGAGTTGAGGTGTTGTTCTAAAGCAGGAGAACACTGCAGAAACTGTTAAACATGGTGGTAGCAGCATCATGCTGTGGTGCTTCATTACTGCTAGTTGTAGTGATGCATTGCACAAAGGGGATGGAAAGTTAATGAAATAAGGGTAAAAGTCAGGTAATTTATAGGGATGTCCATTACCTCCCCTTGGTGGCGCCACTGAGACGAGCTCCAAACTCTCCAACTCAACTTCAGTTCAGCAGCTTCAGGGCTCGTGGGTTCTCCAACTGGATCACGATCTGGACAAGCACCTGGACTGGATCTTTATCCAGAGAAAGCAGGCTAATATATTAAACTATCTGGCCTATGAGCAACGGTCGGGTCCTTGCATGAAGGGAAGAGGAACGGGTCAGAATTATGCCAGAAACTTCTTGGGTTCTGGTCAGCCTGTACGGATCATTTTTTTACCCGCAGCAAATAAGGCAAAACTTGCCGTCCACCCCACCCTGAGTATGTAATTTTAGCTTCTACCCTGCTAAAACAAACACTTTAAATAAAACCCAATTAGCTTTACACTGGATGGAGAAAACTTGGAACCAGAACTGCACCAGGCAGCTGGAGAAGCGAAGTGATGCTGTGGTCTGGATGACAGCAGGAACCAGAGTTTGGGTCCACGCCGTATCCTGCTCTGAGAACATGCAGCTCACGGTGGACTCTGGGTCTGTTCCTCCATTGATCCGGCTGTCCTGTTTGTCACATCTACCTGGCATAGCTCTATGTTATGGAAAGTTAGACTTTGAGAGCACACTGTACAAAGGAAGCCCTGAAATTCAAAGTGAATAAAAGAGGAAAAAAAGATCTGAACAAAGCTGATATTTTCTTTTCAACTGAAACCATTTCTGATGTTTTGTTTCCCATAAAAGGGAAATAAAGACGTTACAAACAAACTTGTTCTGAGAGGAGACGGAGATGATGGATTCAGGAAACCTGTTTACTGTTTTCATTTGAAGGAAAACAGAAAAAGAAACTAACAAAATCCATGTAATGACAATAAGAATACAAGATAAAAACGGGATGGTTCACATGATTTTTTTTTTTTTCTGACATAAGAAAATAAACAAATTAATAAACCTTTTAGAAACAACAATGACCGAAGCCTTTAAAACTTCTTTACTATCGCAGTTCTAGAGAAATGTTTTATTCACACTTTTAAAAGAATGACTATTTGCTAACAATAAATAAAAAATACATAAATGAATAAATAATGAGTTAATAAGAAAATTTTAAAAATTAAAAAAACATGTTAAGAAACCTGAGAGAGAGAAAAAAATCACCTGCTAATTTAATAATAAAATTATGGGACAACCTACATTTTTGTAAGCTAAAAGTTGTTTCAAATTACAGAAAGTTGTTATTTAATGAAATAGAAATTAATAATTTAATAAATAAATAGTAATGAACCACTCATAATTCTGACTTTTGATTTCCTTTTAAACTTTTTCCACCAGCTGACTACTTCTAAAGCCAAAAGAAAACATGAAATTGACTTCAAAGTGTAAGTAATATATATTTTTCTCTTTGAAGGAAATAAACAAATAGATAAATATAGACTTCTTTCAAAAAGAAAGGTCTTATGACTCTTAAAGTACATATTTTTAGGGGTTTTGTTTTGAAACAAATTCCAAACTTTTTCTCCACCTACTAATTACTTATAAAGTCAAACAAATAAATAAAAATAAACAAATTTAAGTTTTTTTTCTTTGAAGTAAATAAATGAATAAATATTTCAAGTTAAACTTGAAAGAAAAATTCAAGCAAACTTTTTTAACATCCTAACTAATAGTAGAGTTATGGGAGAACTTAATTTTAGACTTTAAAAAATGATGAATAAACAAACACACACTCACTCACATATTAGTGTGTGTGTATATATATAGTGTGTGTGTGTGTATGTATATATATATATATATATATATATATATATATATATATATATATATATATATATATACTTAAAAGGTTTAAAAAAGATGAATACATAACTTTGAACTCAAATAATTATGTGAAAAAACAGCATTTTAAACATTTCAACCTGGAGAGACTCACACAAAGACAGAGCAGCGATTAGAAAGTTTCATTGACATGAATGAATAAAAGTTCTCCCTGTGGGGCCCGGGCACTGGTGGTGGAGTGGAGGCCGAAGGAAAGAAGGGAGCCTGATGGAGCCGTGAGAGAACGTGGGTGGAGAAGGGGCGGAGGCGGGTTGTAGCGCAACTGGGGAGCAGATGGAGCCACGGATGGACAGCCTTATAAGCGGGGACCTGCACGATGACTGGCTACGACGAGGCGTGGTCCGAAGCTGATGGGCTGCAGCTGAGGCACATTATGCGGTGACTGGATGAGGCACGTGAGGCTTGGAAGAGTTTGAATTTACACCTAGGCTTCATGAGTCTAAATTATTAATTTTTCACCTTTAGTTAGTCAGGGAGTTGGGAGAATATCGACATATTTTGTATATATTTTAAGAATGTTTTTGCTTATAAGGGTTTCTCTGCGTACATCAATTGAAGGAAGGAAGGAAGGCTCAAAGGAAGAAAACCAACTCCCTAGTACCTATAGAATTACTCCCTAACGCTGCAACATCTGCTTGTAATAATCTTTGCATTATTTTTATTTCTGCCAATGAAAAAAAGTAACTAAAGCTGAAGTGAAGTAAGCCGCTGTTCACTTACTGAACATGTATCTCCTGCTCCGTTTGACATTTAAAGTTTACAACAGGAGTGACTAAACCCCAGTTTAATATTACCTAAATGTCAACTGATTCAGTCATGTCACCTTACAGTAATTGCATTACTGCAGAGCTGGACAACAGAGGTGTTTCCGCCGATGGAGAACAGAGATCTGCATCTGCTGCAGAGCTTTAAACAGGAGACGCAGCTTGCTTCAGTCGCACTTTGTTTTTCAATTTGAATGCAATACATTCATCCATTTGTAAAAAATAAAAAATTAAAAAGTAGTGAACATGTTCATATTTGACCTACACTTATTAGGTAGCATTGGTCATTTGGTAAATAATCTCTACGTAAGCTCTAACCATGTTGATTTTTCTCTTCTATTTGGCTGAAATTTCCTCAAACCCTTTTCCTTCTATTGTTCTAAAGTGCATCATGTTACTTTTTACTTCTCATAAATGTTTTATTGTGCAGACATGCCTGCAGCAAATGTGTAATATTTCTGAAAATCCAAAAACATGATTGAAGCCATATGTATCCACAGATGCCTACATGCCCTCCTAAAATGTGGGGCTATGTTTTCCACTGAAGAAACAAAAAAAAAAAAAAATGTTTTTTTCTATTAAAACAGGTCTGTTCCAACATCCTTCCTCTCTGTGGGGACCTGCAACAAGAATAAAATCCAACATGACTGAGCTGCACTTGTCTGTAGTTTCTTTAAATGGGCAAACCATCTGTGCCAGGCAGCCTGAAGCCCTCCGCTCTAATTGTCCCGTCTGTGATGTTTGATATGCATAATTAGACTTTTAATAATCTTTGCTGTGCAGGTGATGTTTGCCACGAGTACAGACAGATATGTGTTTCCTCCCTGGCTCCAACAGGCCATTGTGATTCCTGCCAATATCTATGTAATAATGTGTCAGGATAAAAACTTTTTCATTAAAGTCTTTCATGTTGACCAATTATTCCAAAATATTACTGCTAAATGTAATTTGTGTCACTCTAGTCAAACTGTGAGCCTAAGAGGAACCAATTATTTATGGAAAGTGATATTATATTCATTGCACAAATTTAACTAACCACTATTTTGGTGAGGTGCCCCAGTTAACGCACAGGTGGAGCGGACGGCTGTTCATCAGGGGGGTGCTATGTTAACAGTATGCCAGGTCTGAATGGGACACACACCTCCAAAAGTCTTTGAGATCATCAAAAGGATTTTTGGCAAATGTGAGTTTTTGTTCTTTCTGGTCAGCTGTGGTTCTGCTCTTGAAACTCTCCCATGGAGGCCATTTTTGCCCAGTCTTTCTTCATAATTATTGAATTGTGAACTCTGACGTTAGCTGAGGCAGAGAGACCTGCAGACGTTAAGATGTATTTCTGGATTCTTTTTTGACCTCCTGCGTGAATAATTGATGCACTCTTGAAGTAATTTTGGTAGGGAAGTCCCACCACTGATCCATGTTTTCTCCACTCTCACTGTGGTCCCAAAGCCTTATGCTGCATTCAGACCGGATGCGATTTGAGCGTCAGGGGCGTCTGGTTTACATGCAAAGTCTACGGTGGACGTGCAACTCGGGGCCTCAAGAACTCTTGTAGCGCGTTCGCATGTCTTACAGATTTCGAGCATTAGACGAGCGAACAGCGCTTCCAGCACAGCAAACACTGGACGTGGACATCAACCAATCAGAGAGACTCTGCTATGTGACATAGTGGTAAATTTTTCGACGGGACAGAAGGACCAAGAGCCCATCTACGACCAGTTGAGCTATCACCACAGAGACAGGAAGAGAAAGGTCCTTGCCTGGAGGAGGATAAGCAAGGAGTCAGGATCTCGGGTCAAAACATTGTTACCATGGTAAACATTTCCCCCCATTTGAGCTAGCCAAATCCATACAGCACAATGTTGAGCCACTACTAGTTTCACACTGAAGAATCAATGCTTTTATTCAGAGGAAATGTGCAGGAGACGGTGGAAGAGCTCGTCCTGACGCGTGTCTTTCCACATTTTGGTCAGACATGCGTCTAGAGTGATTTTGATGCTCAATTCAAGCGTCTGACTTTAATGTCTACAAGTGTCCCACTTGAGGCGTTGGACACCCTTTTGACGCAAAACGCGTTCAGTCTGAACGCAGTGTTAGAAATGACTTTGTAATTCTTTCTAGATTGACTTTCAGGGCATCATGTGTTGCTTTTGGAGATCTTTTAGCCTACTTCAAGTTGTCAGACAGGTTGTATTTGAGTGATTTCTTGAGTTTACAAGGTTTTACTGGGTGGCATTAGAAGCTCATTGATCCTGTTTGTCATGATGAAGATGTTGAAGAAACAAAGCAACCATTCCAGAGAGGGAAACCTCAGCTTACTGGTCCATCTCTGGTCTAACTGTCATGTTCCTGAGTTGTGGGTTTGTACCAAAAATAATACTATCTTCAAAACAAACAGCTGAAATTAGCTTCATCCATTGGTTTGACAAAATTTACCTTGGAAAGCATGTTAAACTTTGGCATTGAGGAAATCCTGGAGTATCGACCACACTGTAAAGAGTCTGCTGAGTTGGTTAGGGCTGATTCTCATCAATACATTGCCTGGAAACCTCCCTCTGGAGGTCTTCCATAGTCTTTGTGTGTTGTACTTTTCTTCTGTGCTTCTGTGATATAGAAAAAGCTTCAAAGGAGAGTCTGAGGTTTAATTAAACTGTCTAAATGCAGCAGATAAATGTCAAACTCTTCCTTTTCATCACTGAAGTTAACAATAAATGTAAAAATGTTATCATTCTTTATGTAGAAGACACACCTGTTAGAAAGAGGAAGGACCTATTGAGTGAAACCAAGGCCCTTCGCAGATATTTAAAGACCTGCACACTTCATATTTATTCCTTCAATCGGCACTATGATTGAAGAAAAAGAGAGGAATGAAAAGAACACCAGAAAGCTGAGGCTTCTCCTCTAATCCATTCAGTAAAAACCTCTAATAGCTTCATTCTAATATATGTGTAGGCAACAAATGGGTTAATGCTCCTGTTGTTAGGACTGAACATAAATATTTTACAGAAACAATGAAAGTAACTGAGCTGTAAAAAATGAACAATTTCATGTACGTTGAATCTGAGCCCTTATTTTTAAATATACCAGAGGAAAAAACTCCATCATTCATCTTTCCAATATTATAAAGTCCCATATATTCAAAGTAAACATGATGTTCTGATGCTACAAGAATTAAATAAAAAGAAAAAACATGGTTTCACAGTATAACAATATGAAAATGCTTTTGAATTTTATTTTAATATAATTTCCTTTTTTATACTAATAGACGTACCATCAAACATGCTTTGGCTGCAGTCACAGCTGGATGCAGCAGTTTTTCTCCGTTCTTCGTGCTTAACCATTCCAGTTCTGTCAGGTTGCATGGAGATAAGCTGTGAAAAGCCTTTTTAAATTTTCTGTCGGATTGTGTTTGGGGCTTTGACTAGGTCACTCTTGAACATCCACCTTGTTGTCTACAAACCATGCTTGTGCAGCTTTAGCGAGAAGCTTTGGGTCATTGTCTGGCTGGAAAATAAATGTTCTCTAGCAGTTGGAAACAAATTGTGCTCCAGGAGTTACCTAGCCTGGCCATTACATTCACCATTCCGCTCAATTCTCATCTCCCTTTTGATGCTCCATCTGGGCTTTCTCCCACCTGGATTTCTCCTGTAAAAATTTAACCGGGCAAATCAGTGAACAGAAGGAGTTTTGAACAATGACGTCGATTTTAGAATTGTAATTGTAGTTTAGCAATGACAGGCGAGAAAGTGAACAAAGCTGTTCAGTCCGTGTTGGCCATGCTTCCAAATATTAAATTAACATTAACAGCCATCTTGTTCGGCTTGGCACTTCTCTCTCCACAGTGGTGGATGGTTGTTTAGAGGGCAGGCAATTTCCAGTACTTCAACAGAGTCCACGCCTCTAGGAAGCAATCGTTTCTCAATAGCTGAGAGTCCAGACCCTCTGGACGAACCAAGCGTAGAATAAGGGTCTGGTTTATACCAGGCTAGGATTTTCCTATATTTTTTGTGCATGTATTTTACCTTCTACCTTTCCAAGCAACATGACCCTGCCAAATGGTGTTTTGTGGTGTTTGGTGTCTGCCAAACATAGCATCTTGTCTGATGGCCAAAAAGCTCCATTTTGGTCTCATCAGACCAAAGAACTTTCTTCCACCTGACCGTGGAGTCTCTCATCAAGCCTTGATCTGAGTTTTCTTCAACAGTGGCTTTCTCATTGCCTCTTTTCCATACAGCTTTGACTGGTGAAGAACCCGGGCAACAGTTGCAATCATCTTGGCTACTGAATCTTTAAATTCCTTCAGCGTAGTCATGGTAACCTGGTGTCCTCTCTCACTAGTCTCCTTCTTGCATGGTCACTCAGTTTGTGAGGACGGCCTGATCTAGGGAGATTTACACTTGCTATATTCTTTCCATCCATCTGTATTCCTCACATTTCTTGATGTTCAGGGCCTTAGAGATGGTTTTTGTCTCCATCCCCTGATTGTTACTTTTCTCTGATTTGCTTGGAGCGTTCTTTAATCTTCATGCTGTAATGGCAACCAGTAATACTGTTATACTAATACTATTAACCAGTGAACAAACCTTCCAGACACAGGAGTCTTTATACAACAATCGCTGGAGACACATTCACTGGACTCAGGTGATCTCCATTCCACTCATTGTGAGACTACTAGCACCAATTGGCTGGACTTCTGTTGAATTAGGTCAGTCACTTTAAACGGGGTGGATATTTATGGAATCAATCATTTTATGGTATGTATTTTTTTGAATTATGATTATTTTGTAGAAATCAGTTTTATTTTGACATTAAAAGTGTTTTGGGTGAATACTTTTTATAGAGACTGTATATGCAACTTGGATGGACTAAATTCTTTGTGCCATAGATTCAGCAAAGTGTCAGAAACATCCCACAGACATTTTGATATATAGTGACATGAAAGCATCATTTGGCTGCTGAAATCTCCATTCCACCACATCTCAAAGATTCCTCTGTTAGATTGAGATCTGGTGTATGCAGAGATCATTGGAGTACAGTGAAGTCATTGTCATGTTTACGAACCAGATTAACACGTCAGACTGGAGCTTTTGTGTGTTACAGGACAAGGTCTACAGTTAAGGGTTTCAGAAAAAACGTGTTCTCCATTAGAAGGAATGGAGAACCAGGCTGCCCATTCTCCTCCGACATCAACCAGGAAGTTTTGTCCATGCAGATGCCGCTCAGTAGATATTTTTGCTTTTTCAGAGTACACTGTAAACCTCGGAGATGGTTTCTGCCAGTGGTGGGCACACTTCCGCTAATGCGCTAATAGTGTATCTAATTTTTAGTTAAGTGCCTTAACATTTATGCTAACTTTGAAAATGCTTAGCGCACTTAGCTTCCTGTAAATTATTTAATTGGCCCTTTTGTACACTTTCAGCTAAATAAAGTTTAAAATCTGTGGTTATAAACTGAATTCTTTGTAGACGTTTTCTATTCATGCTCTTATTTTGAAGTGGGTGACGACTACGCAGCAGTTCTGTTTCCTCTTATTTTCTCTGTTTTATTTTTTTTAGGAAACTTTTTTGTGCAAGTGGCAAGTATACAACAAACAAACGAATGAGGTGTACAGAAAAATGCAACACTTGCATAAAGAACCAAGGGTATTAAATAAACAAATACATTGTCAGGCATCCATTTTACTCAAATGAACTAATGGGACCGCATTCCCCAGCATTCATTGCACTGGAGACATCAAAGATAACAACTCATCCCCCCAATAAAACCTGGACCTGGACATATAAGGGTTGTCTTTGGAGTCAACCTGATGTAACACATGTAGTGTCAATATTGTCATGGTTGAAATTTAGCACTTTAGCATTAGCTTCCATTAAATATCATGTTGGTATAGCACTTTAGTGCTAGCAGAGCTAATGTTTTATTAGTGCTTTAGGGTTAGGGCAACCAACTTTTTAGTTAGCGATGGTCAACACTGGTTTCTTTAGTTTTAACCTCAGCAAGTCATGTTCTAGATGGCTGCAACATCTAATTGCTCACATGTGATTGTTTCCTATTTATGTTAACAAACTATAGAACAGATATACCTAAGAAAGTGGCTGGTGAGTTTGTTCTAGCAAGCTTTTGTGAAATAGTATAACCTCTACCTGCAAAATAACCAAGATCATGAAGTCCAAATAGTGATTAAATTATTTAAAACATCAAACAAATACCTTTTCAGGTTCTCTTCTACATTCAGTGTGTTGAACCCAGCTTGGCATATGGAGAAGTATGGGGAAGCAGAATGGTATGAAGAAGTTCAAACTGATACCCAAGCAACATGTTTTTTCATGATGTAAATATAAATGTATCAAATAAGCAAACAGTTTATTTGTTGTCTTAAAAAAAACCCTATAAGTGGAGTTTATATTTGCTTTTGCAGGCAACTGAAACATGTTTATGAACATTATTTCTGCTGAGGTTTCTCCTACAGAAAGTTGGGCTGTCACATCAACATTTTCTCCTTAAGAAGATGCTAATGGTGATTAAAAGCAACTGCATGTTCATTAGAAGAACTGTCTTTAAAAATGCAAGTGGCAGGAATGGGCTGAAGATGCATTACTGAACTGCAGCCTGACGCTTGACACGGCAGCATTACTCGCACGTCCGATGTAATATAAAACGATTTAATCTTGGCACGCTGCTGATGCAGTTTGATGGCCTGGCTAGGGGGGTTCTGCATGCTCTCTGTGAGTTTTGTTGTGCAAGAGGCCCAAGCACAATGGTGGTGTTGTGGCATTGCTGCTAATGCCTCCTGAATGTGGCAGTGGAGGTTTAAAGAGCACACTCAAAGGACTCTCTGATCAAAGGAGTGTTTCATCTGTGAGTTCTGCTGCAGTGTCGAATGCCAGAGACGTGTTATGACAGAGATCTGATGTGAGGAGAGAGACGGCTCCGTCTCTGATGACCCCTCTGTACAAAACAAGAGAGAATAGACTGAGAATCAGAGCAGTAACGGCTACTGGAAGGATTACAGTGAATCCACAAACAAGCCAAATCACTGTTTCACTCATGGATGCTTAACTCTGGTCGTTGTAAGAGGTGAATCATGCAAAATTTAGGTAAAAACTAAATGGGAAAAAAAATCTAAACTCACTAGAAATGCCATATTGTCTGTAAAAAGAAATATTAATTAAATATTATTGTTTAGATTGTGAATCTTTAGCATGTAGCTGGCTTAATGAATTAAGTATAACTGTAGTTTGGTTTTAAAAGATGAATGGATGGCGACCTCACCTTATGTGAGGATATAATTGTTTCCCTTTGTTAAATCATGAACCAACTGTTTTAACAACATCCATGTCTGATTACTGTCCAGGGATCACGTAATGCGGACCTGTCTGACAGCATAAAGTAGGCTAAGACGTCTCAAAAAGTAAAACATCATTCCCCTCCCTAGAGCAATAAGAGAACAGATGAAAGACCTGAACTTTCCCAGGAGTGAACTACCAAAATTACTCCACGACTCATCCAGGATTTGCCAAAAGAACCCAGAAAAACATCTAAACCTCAGCAGGCCTCACTTGTCTCAGTTAAGGTCAGAGTTCATGACTCATCAATCAGAAAGAGAGACTGGACAAGAGAGCTCCAAGGCCATCTTGAAAATCTTGATGATCTTCAAGACTGTTGTGAAAACATTTTTTGGACTGACGAGACAAAACTCGAACTTTTTGGAAGGGGTGCGTCCTGTTACATCTGGAGTAAGATGAACACAGCAGCATTTTCGAGAAAGGACGTCTTACCTTCAGTGGCGGGAGTGTGATGGTCCTCAAAGTCCTGAAGGAGAATGCCCAGTTTTTAATGTGTCACCTTAAGCTCTGGGGCTTTCTACATTGAGTTTGTATGTTCTCCCTGTGCATCCATCGGTTCTTTCCGGGCATTCCAGCTTCCTCTCACAGTCCAAAAACATGACTGTTAGGTTAAATTGGTCTCTCTGAATTGTCCTGTATGAGTGCATGCATGGTTGTTTGTCCTGTGTGTCCCCATGCTGTCCTGTGATGGACTGGTGACCTGTCCAGGGTGTACCTCTCCCATAACCCAATGACGGCTGGGGATAGGCCCTGTCCCTCCACCCCCTGGACTGCCCTGTGTTTTAACTGCATGAGATTTCCCATAAAGTAAAGCTTCCCTATCCCTGCTGAAGAAAAGCATTCCCCCCAGCATCATGCTGCCACCACCATGTTTCACTGCAGGGATGACCAGCGCTGTCTCCCACAGGGCTGAAAACATGACTTCTAGTGCCTTTATTTTTGAAAATTGCTCGATTTGTGGTGAGAAAAAGTGATGGATTCTTTCCAGCAGACTCTCCCAGATCTCTCCAGAAGACAAGACCTGTAAATTTCAGGAAAGTATCCTTTAATCTTCCTAAAGTACTGGAAATGAGCCTGTAAGTTTTGATAAAGTAACCTTTAACGTCCATAAAGACTAGAAAGAATCCTTTATGTTTCAGAAAATAAACCTTTCAATTTAGGAAAGTAATCTTACTTTCCAGAATGACTTAAAAGTATCCTGTTAGTCTCTGCAAAGTATCCTTAATTTCCAAAAAAAACAAGAGCGTAACCTTTAAGTTGCAGGAAATGATCCTGTAAGTTTGAAGAAGGTAATCTGTACATTCCAGGAAAATAACTTTAATTTCAAGAAAAAACCTAAAGTGTCCTGTAAATTTGAGGAAAGGACCCTAAATTTTCTGAAAGACTGTACAGTATCCTGTAAGTTCAAGGAAAGTAATGTGTATGTTACAGGAAAGTATCCTTGATTTCCAGAAAAAATGGAAAGTATCCGGTATATTTGAGAAAAATATTCTGTAAGTTTTAGACAAGTGACCTTAATTTTTTAGAAAGACTGGAAGTATCCTTTCGAGATTTCGAGATTATCCTGTATGTTTGAAGAAAGTAACCCGTACAGTTCAGGAAAATACCCTTAATTTCAAGAAAAACTAGAAGGTATCTGTATGTTTCAGGACTACAACCTTATTTAAGACTTGAAAGTATCCCATATGTTGAAGGAAAGTAACCTGTACGTTTCAGGAGAATAATTAAAAAATTCACAAGTATCCTGTAAATTTGAGGAAAGTAGTTTGTAAAATTCAGGATAGTAACCTTCATTCCAGAAATGCGAGAATGTATACCGTAAATTCCAGGAAAGGATCCTCAACTTTCAGAAAGACTGGAAAGTATCCCGTAAGTTTGAGAAAAGTGTCTTGTAAGTCTGAGGAAAGTAACCGATAAGTTTTAAAAAAGTAACCCCAGTTTCTAGAAAGCCTGGAAAGTTTCCTGTAAATCTGAGGAGAGTCACCTGTACATTTCAGGAGAATTACCTTACCTTCCAGAAAACCCTGAAGGTATCCCGTAAGTTCCAGGTAAGGATTCTCAAAGTTTAGAAACACTGGAAAGTGTCGCCTAAGTTTGAGGAAAGAACTTGTGAGATTTTGGAAAGTAACTTTACCTTCCAGGAAAGTATCCTGTGAACCTGTAATTTCTGGGTTAGAACCCTGTAAGTACCATGAAGTGCTACATAAGCTCTGAAATTAAACTGTAAATTCCAAGGGGGTAACCAGTGAATCAGTGTTTCCCTGATGCAACACAAAAGATTTACATGAATGTGTCTCTGACAGACCTTGAATTAGGTGTCCAGGAGCAGAGACCCGTCTAAAACCTGCAGGACTCTGAGGACCAGAGTTGGGGACCTCTGCGCCAATGAAACCCAAGCGGTGTTGTCTACTGGTAACACTTACTGTTTTAAACGTCACTGTAAAACTTTTACGAGGCTTATTCTTAGTTCAACATTTTGAAACAATTAAACCTTCTCTGTGAGTCCCATGTAGGACGTGATGGATGATGTGAAATTTCGCCCAAACCGTGTTTTCCTAACTGATTAGAACAAATGCTGCTGGGTGTAAGATCTGACCTCGCTCCAACTCTGCAGCTGAACCCTGACATCCACGCTGTGATGAAACGTCTCACGGGACTGACCTCAGGATCGGGCCATTTGCTGCACATGGAAACAATTGAAGCCAATAAGGTTACCTGCGGCTGACCTTTTCAGCTCGGGGTCAGTGGTGGAGAGCTTGTTGCTAATGTAACGACTCATTTGTTATTCGGCTTAATTTGACACGTGAACCTGTTTGATCTGCACGTTGAGGTGTGGCCTGGTGGGATTAGTAGTAGGGTCATTTGGATTTGATCAATCAGTTGAAATATTAAAGGTTTGTTTTTGTGTTCGTGCAAGAGACTCCGCCATTTCTAACACAAATGTGCACACTTTCAGATTAACTAGCATCTTAATTGCAGCAGTATTGCGAACTACAAAGTGGAGACAAATTAAAAGAATACCCTAACCTACTGGGGTTTTTTGCTCTTTGAGAATTCTAATAACATTGACTGAGCATCTTTATTCTGTAATGAGAGAATCTAAGCTTGATATGAACAAAGATTCCTCTGAAAATGTCCAGAAATACCAACAGAAAGCCTCGTGAACAAATCATGAAGAAAACTTTGAGAGAGCACATTGAAACACTGCTTGGAAACAATGCTGCAAACAAATTTTCTGATTTAATAATTGACATAAAAGTTTTTCGGTAGCCATTATAAGTTTCATTTCCCATCTTGAAACTCGTTTAAATATGAATAAATAGGTGATTAAAATTCCAAGAGGTTTAGGCTGGAACTGAAACAATACCCTTCTACAACCTAAAAAGTTACTTTCAGTAAAACTTATAGTACACGTTCCTGTACTGTCCAGAAACTAAATAATGACAGATTTAGAGATTGAACTCTTGGAACTTGCAGTTTACTTGCCTGAAACTTTTTAAATATTAATCTAAACTTTCAAAATCCATTTTCAAACCTCACAAAGCAAACAGGCTACTTTCTCTGAAATTTCAAGGTTGCTTTACAGGAAACTTCCAGGGCACTGTTCTATACTTTCTGTAACTGAAAGGGTTCCTTCCTTGAACATAGAGGTTTTAATCCAACAACCTACACATTACACTTCCGAAAACTACCAGTTACTGCACTAGAAGTTACAGGTTACCTTCCAGGAACTTGTAACTTATTTTTTATTTTTATTGTTTTTTTACAATTAATGGGGTATTTTTTAAATCTTTTCCAGAACCAAATAGAACACTCATTGCCTGGATGATACTTGTAACAGTATTTCAGGAATTTACTTTGCTACAGGTTACTTTCCTGGAACGTACAGGTTACATCACTGAATGGATTCCTCTTCCTGAAAGTATGGGTTACTTTTCCTTACCACTGCTTGCATGGTACTTTCTACTGCTTTCTGAAACTTGAAGGTTATGTTATTAGACTTATAGGTTACTTTCTGCAGGATATTTACTGGATATGGACTCCCATAAAAGCCTCATTACTTGGGTTTAGGTCTCCCAGTATACAGCCTTGAACTTAAACTGCAGGTTCCAGAAAGTACCTTCAGAAATGTCTCTCCTTTTGTTTAATTCCCACTGTCTCTTTAGAGATCCGGTATGTCTGTTGTTCATCATATTATTTTACGTGACCCAAGGGTAGATCAGAACTGAAATATCTGATAAATATACCATCCAGCTTTTAGGATGCATCCTTTCGATCCTTTCTGATAAATTTCAACAGATCAGCAGCAGGATTTATTCAGGCTCCGTTGGATAAAAACCACTGACATCTTCTGAATCACTAACATATGTGTGCGCAGCCTGCTGGATAGTGACTTGTGATGAGACCGGAGTGGGACTTTTGAAGTTTACTGTCCATGAAGCAGCATTGTTAATCTTTGCTGCTTCTGCTCAAAACCAGCAGATGCAGAAAAAGAGATAACACACTTCATTTATTCAGCTCAAATAAAAACAACGTGGTCATATGGTTTTTCCACATAATATCCGAAATAGCTGAATATTTGCTTGAAGCGGATATTTAGCACGAAACATAGGGGCTGTAATCGTCTCAGAAGGATCTATAAAATCTGCATTTTATCGCTGAATCTTTAAAAGCAACGCTGAGCAAATGCAGTGCAGCTTAAAGCAGAGAAATGTTGGTCTGTCTGGAACAGAAATATACCTCTGGTCACTTTAGGACAAAGCTGAGAGCCATCAATCAATCGGTTGTTCACTGCATCACAGGATAGTGTTGTAATTCATCCCTTTGTGTGTCAGGCTTTTCTCAGTCGGCTTCTTCTCCTTCTGTAGGTGATTTTCCACACCTCAAAAGGAGGTTATCTGTGCTGCTGTGTGGGAAGAGAGCAGCAATGCAGAAAAAAGAGATTTTCCAGAGGAAAAAATGAGTACCAGCCCCCAACTCACCATTTCCTACGTCCAGATTCTTATTTCTGTTGCAATAAACGTCTCATTTAAAAATGCAGTCGATTAAAATGACCTGTTTTTCCATGTGTTCATAGCTGCAGATGCCATTCCAAAGCAGCTGTTTTATACATTCATTTTTTTGCACAAATTTTATATTAAATGTTGGTTTAAAATATTTTGTTTTATTATTTGACGCGTTCTTTTTCTACAGGATCACATATATTCATAAACCCCTATTAATATTGGGTTAACTGTTCCTTAAGACAGTCTGGCTGCCATGCAGCTTCAGCAAAACAACATCTAACTTTGGGTATGTAGCCCAGAAAGGTTCATTTACTGAGAATTCATAAGCATTTAGAATAAAGACATAACATGACCATCAGATGATTAGAGTCATAATATACAACCCTATAATAAAATGTTCTACCACAGCCCCTACATGTATATTTGGATCTGCTTGTATAATTTAGACCAAGTTAAATGTGTCTTGCTGAATCCCCATCTATCAGAGCTAAAGGAAGAATTTCAACCTGAATCTAACTTTGAATCTTGTTATGCATTGGAAGTTTGCTGAGATAAATGTTATTTTTTTTCATAAACAAAATTGTATAAACAGAAAATATGCTGAAATGCCAGTGTACTCGACCTGCTGTTTAAAACTGCTTCTATCGCACTACCAAATTTCAGAAGGAAGAGCTGCTTTTAGATGGACTTAGCCATGGATTGTTAGGATTGGTTCTTAACACTGACTATCAATTAAACAAAGCGGATTTCAAGATTCCCCTCATTATCTTCAAAGCAGAGCTCTTTGTTGGGTCAGAAAGTCAAAATTCCTGTAGGACTCTTATGAAACAAAAGAAGAAGAAGCTCATTGACAGAGAGATGAGAAAAGCTCGTCAGACATGCACAGTAGTTTATGCTTTCAAACGTTACTCAAGGAGAATTTGTCAGAATTAACATTTCAAACACAATTAAGCACAAAAAACAAGGATGAGTGACATCTACAAGCCTGGGTGTCTTTCTATTATTTATCAAAGTAAGCCGCTACCACATAATGCATTAATAAGGCAGTTGTGTGGAAATGAGTTTCCATTCAGCGCCTTATGAACTGGCATGCCGTACATTTGACTGTAGAAGCAGTAATACAAATGTCACAGCCCTTCCTGCAAACATTCATGTGTTCTTGTGATAACTTAATGACCTATCACAACAAGAAGCTACACGGCGCAGAAAACAATACATAGAATACAGAAATCAGCTCAGTCTGGTGTCATTAGCCATCACTTGATTTATTTATGATTACGCTTTACAGTTCTAACCAAAATTAACCTCAAGGGTGATTCCACCATGTTTTATTAATATCCCATTAGCAACGAACTTGAGGGCTTAAGCTGTATATTAGGGACACATTAATATGTAATGAAGTCAAGGCAAACCTTTATTACTCCTTCAACCTAAATAAAGTATATGAAGTATTGTAAAATGTTAGAAAAACCAAAATGATGAAATCTTAGTAAAATATGACTTTATAATGATGTTATTATAATGGACTGCATGTTACACTTTGGGATGTAGTGCTACCAATCCATCAAAGGACAATCTTCTGTAAATGCAGAGGAAAATCTGTAGAAAAAGATGCCATCTAAAGCATTCCACACCAAAGCAATGCAAGAACAGATGCTAATGCTAAAGCCCCCCATCGTCAAGTGTCACTCCAGACGGTTAATCCCTGGTTCATTTCCAGCCAAGTGTAATGTGTCTCCAATGGCAGTGTGTTCCTCACTACGTGGGCATGAATATGGGCAGGAATGTGGAGGGGTGCACATAGGAGCTGCGGTCAACGCTCCGATGATGTCATTTTGCGCGTGTACCCTTGGGCGGCCAGTTTCTCTCAGTAGATTTGTTCGTTGCAGGTTGCCCCATCCAGTTGACGCTGGACGGGGCAACCTGTGAGGACTCTTCTACCACAGTTGATAAAAAGCTTTGGCCCTCGAGGTTTGACCATGGAATTATCGGTTTGCAGCTCGCCATCTCGCCAACTACGACGGTCTGTCGCAGATTGGAAATGGTGGTTGAGATGATGATGTTGTTGACGTAAGTCCATGGGCCAGTCAACAAATGAAGTCTGCTGCCAATCAAATCACTTGCGCAGAATATCTGGCTCGGTCCGGCTTGTACCACCGCTTAGGTGCTTCCAAAAAACGGGGAGGAACCGTGCAGGATCTGCAAATGGAGATGGATCCCGCGGGGCTGACTGGGGAAGAGCCACATCTGTGGAGAAAGGGGTATAGAAGCTGAAGGACCTGCCTTAACGTTTTTAAATGTGCAGCTTAAAAAAAGTTTTGTTTCCATAATGATATACAAGACTAGAGGAGAGTGAGTGGTAGATGTACGGAAAGCCAAAAGAGTCACGAAGTGGATGTCAGTAAGTCTGATTATCATCGGAAAGACTAATTCACTGCAGTAATTCTGTTCTAACGGTTCAAAACGCAACGCTCCTACATTACAAACTGGTATATTTTCAAGTGTTTTTATTTTTCTGTTAATTTGGGTATTCATGGATTTTGGTCTGGTCTCTTTGCATGAATTACTGGATCAATGCAGCATGGCGAAGAGACCAGACCAGGAGGAAATCACCTGTTGCTCTGCTGAGGTACTTAGGAAGTCCAACTGGCTTTAACAGATGCCATTAGCTCATCTGCTATATTCAGAAGATAGGATGAAAAATGGGCTCCTGATTCGATTATTATCTGACGCCCCCATGTCACAGTGTTGAAAATGCCTCTAACAGTTTTCTTCTGTTTGTGCTTCTGTCTCAATTAAATATTTCAGTGGATGGCTTACCAAAATTACTCCAAGAGCACATCAAAGAATGTCACAGAAGAACCCAGTATAGACTCTACAGGCAAATTCACCCTCTAATGGCTGAAAAACAAACTAAATAAAGGTTTTGGAGTTGCCTAGTCAAAGCCCAGACTTAAATCTAACATGTCATTCGTGAAGGAAAATGCTCCAAAGTCTGAATTAAGTCAATTCTGCAAAGCAGAGTGGGTCAAAAGTCCTCCACAGTGATGTAAGAGGCTCATTCTCAGTTATTGCAAATGATTAATGGTTGGGTTGCCTAATAATTGAAATTATCATATGAAAACCGCTTCTTATCTCTGTCTGATGCTAAAATGTGTTTTGTGATCTGAAACATTTAAATGTGGCAAAAAAGCAAGAAGAAATATGTAAAGGAGAAACACTTTTATCCAGCCCTGTATATAAGCATGCTGGCTTTGAAGAAACATAAAAACAGATGAGTGGTAGTGTGTTCTTCAGATTTAAAAAGGTTCTGTTGGTGTAAATCGCATTTTCCAAATGTTCTTTCTTTGGAACTTCTTCTGGTCTGTCCACATATTTGTAAACAAAGCTGCTTAGGTGGCCTTTTGGCTGAAAGATGAATATTTCTGTGGATAATTAGAGTAAACAGAATGAACTTGTCTGCATTGGACGTTTATAGCTTCAGGATAATCTGACATGGAAAGCTGCACTGACAAAACCACCTTAATACTCATCTTTTTAGATTAGGGAAACAATGCCTGAGCTGGAAAAGGCAGGAAAAAAGACTGCCGACCTGACAGGGAGCCAACCTGAAAATTGCTATTGGATTAATATATTTAAAATATGCATTCACATATATCATTTACCTCAGATGATGGGCTGGCTGTAATTTTCTCTGTAAAACCAGTCTTGGCCGAAATGAAAAAGGAGGTCACATTAATGCAAATGTATTTTCTGCATTCAGCTAAGGTTTTCATCCGTTTTGGTTTCCAGTAAAAGAAGTCAGAGTCCACTTTCTGCCCAGGGGCTCAGTTTAACACACACACAAAAGAAAATGAGTGGCAGAACAATGCAGAACCTTTTCGTGCAATTAATCTGTTTGTATTAATATGTTTTTACAACTACCAGAGAGAAACTAAACGTAGCTCATATTATAAGTTGTAGATGCTGATTGCTGTGGGCAGGGAGGGTCTCCAGTAGCAGTCTATATTCCAGCGGTTCTGTTAAACCCTCTGACTGAAGGCACACTGTTGTTGTAAAAAAGTCCCATGAGGGGATGCATAGGGTTGTCCGTAACGTGGTCGACAGAAACTAATAGCAAGCACGGCTTCTATTCTGTTAGAAAACATCCTAAAATAAAAGCTTGTGCTAAAGTTTTAGAACTTTCTACACTTGCTTGCTTCTTCCTCTTTAATTATAAAGAGTATACATGAACAAACCCACAGCTGAATCTTAAATATTACTGTTCAGCATTATGTCATTCAGCTTTGGGCTGCACAATATATCGCAAATTTATCATTATCGGAATACAGTACGCGGGGGTATTTAGCTAATCCACACCGATTAGCTAAATACAGTTTAAACACTAAATATACACACCATCTCAGCACTACCGCAGAAACTAACATCTACAGTCTTCCTTATTTCCACTCTGGGGGGTACAGCCAATCAGTGCCAAGGAAAATAAATGCAGCTTCTGGAATGGCTGCTCTGGAAACGGCAGCCAGTAGCTTGTCAAGTATCATTCCGCCAAGGTATTTCAGTTTCTAAAGCTGCATTTTCAATATTTTAGATATGTGCTATGAAAAAATCCAAGAAAAATCTACGAATAATTTGGAGTTATGTTCAACAGAAGAATCCACACAAAGGTGATACTGCAAATACTGAACCATAAACAGGCGGAGGACCACTGTACAGCGGAGTATTAAGAAGAACTGCCTGAATGCCAATGTGTACACTAATTATTTCATTATTCAAACAACATGTATTCAGGCTTTGTCTGTACAATATTTGGTGACATGTTTATTGCAGCATAAAAGGTATTAGAAGGTAAAGAGGAGGTAAATACCACTGGAAACAAAATAAAATCCATTTTATTTTATTTCCAGTGGCTGCATGGACTGCTCATTGTAGATACTTTTTAATTTTTATTTTTATATCGCGGGTCGTATTTTTAATGCAACATTCGCCAGCCCTAATTCAGCTGTAAACTCTCCTTTTCTCTTTTACACTGTTAAGCCACAGTTCATGACTATAATGTGTGATATGTTTTCTGTTTTATTATTATTGTTAATTGGACTGTAATTTGTGTATATGTTAAACTGAGAGATTAAATCGTGTTGTGTTTTTCTGTTTCGATTACGAAATGTCATGTTTTGTATACTGTTATTTTTATGTCGGAAACGGGATTCCACATAAAAAAATGTTGGTGATTTTAATGAAAATGTTTTAATTTTTGAAGTATGCTGAATTTAAAAAAAAAAAAAAAAAATATATATATATATATATATATATAAGTACGTTTTTGCATAGGTTGTTTGCTATATTTTGAATATTTTATTACAGTGTTTACATATTTGTTGTCTCACTTATTCAATTACTTTTTACTTTAGATATTTTGTAAAATGTCACATTTATCTGACATCTCATGTTTTCTGGATTTCTTACATCCTTTTAGATCTTTTTGTTATTTGATAACTAAATATTTAGCTTCAAACTAAATATTTAGTTAGCAAGCTAAATATTTACCTTCTAGATATTTAGTTCAGAACTAAATATTTGGGTAATACGTTCATTTACTTGCCCGACAGGTGGAAATGGACTACCAGAATAAAAGCTGGGTCTTGCATGCTCCTATGTAAACTCTTGCTGGCGTGACTGATTCCATTTAATTATTGTCACTTCTTTTTTTGTTTCTTTTCCTCTCAACATGTACATTTCAGCTCAAGACATAGAATGAGCCTTTTTAATGGCAATAGAGACATTTCACAGTGGCTCCACCAGCACTGAAGCGATCCAGCCTCACCAGCAGGTTTATTAAGAGGTTCGCAAGACCCAACTATTATTTTGAATGTCTACTTTCGCTTATCAGCGAAATTTGCATATTAGCTACATGTTTGGAGATACATATGTAGTTCACAAACTAAATATCTGTCTTGCTAAGTAAATATTTAGTTTGAAACTTGGACATTTATAAATGAATGAATAACATGGTCAAGCTATGACTTTAAAACATAAACCCCCATTTTTTTCCTGTTATGGTAGGTTAAATCACCCAAATTATTGTTGTTAATTTTTGACTGTGTAACTTTATGAAAGACACCCTATATTCTGTTTATTTCCGAACAATGCATCTGTATTTGTTGACTGTCTAAAATGGTAAATGGCCTGTACCTGTCAAGTTCAGAGGACCCAAAGCGCTTCACACTACATTCAGTAAACACACATTTTTGGGGTAAAAACTATGTATCATTTACATCCACTTCAAATATAAGCCCCTTTGTGTTTGGCTGTCATGTAAAATATCATTAAAATGCAATGAAGTTTGTTGTAGTGTGAAAAAATGTGGAAAAGGCCCAAAGTCTTTTACACTTTAAATGATATTTTAATTTTTCCCCCTTTTTTCTGTCTCTTTAAATCCTGCCATATCTCATTAATTGTTGTTGAGTTGAACAAATGCACTAAAGAGGAAAATAGGAAAACATTTTAATAATAAATGAGGATATCTGGGACAGAGTCCAGTCACGGCCACAGGGGTTTGCGTCCCAATGTTTCGGCCACAAACTGCATCTTGTGCCTCCTTTTATTCCCTCTCTCGTTCCACAGAAACACGCCCACCAGCACAGCAGGTTGCTTCACTGGATCTTTTCCATGAAAAGTTGAAAAGCGAACAAACACTCGTGCGAGTCGCCACCGTGTTGTGGGAGTTGAAAGAGAAACAAAAGGCCGCGAGGTGTTTTTTTTTTTTCAGACTCATTTCTTGGAGGTTGATTGAGCGCTTAGAAGATAAGCTCGGTGACATTAGATATCCCAGTGGGCGGGGGATGGGAGGTTAATCTCATTCTCCATGATGATGTATCCGAAGTGACTCTCTTAGCCGGTGGTGTCGTCTCTGAATACTCCTTGGGTTCCAAGGGCAGGGGGAAGTGTCCGTTGGAGCCGCTGCATTGATTGCTTGGCGATTTGATTAAACCCTCGGCTGTTCTCCAGATGTAAGACAATAGCATTGAGATAATCCCACCTTCCCTCCTCGGGTCAGGCATAATGAGGTTTAACAATATAGCTGTGCTCTCAGATGTAATACCCCTGGCCACTTTGAGTTCTACAAAAGTTTTCCAAACTGTTGGCAGAGAAACAAATCGCACCATGATGGGCTGTTTAACACCACCTTAGATTCCAGAGGAGAGAACTTGCTGCCGGATATACCAGCATATCCCAAATGGCTGCAAAGATAATTAAGATCTAATATTTAGTCAGGAATCTCAAGGTAAACACCTTGTCGGCCCGGCGGTCTCCAGTGGGTCATCTCATCCCAAAGGGCAACCTCTTAAATAGGATCCAAGTTCATCCTCTGCAGCCTGTGGCCAACATCTTTATTGGACCTCATTAGCAGCCGTCCTATACAAAGTTATTCACTCACTGATTACAGAACCAGGCTCAGGGCAGGAAAATTGCAGCCCGGGAAATCGTTAATTGATGATCCTGCGTTTCCAGTCCTCCTTAATGTATTTCTCTGAGCTGGAAGAAGAAAGAGCGCACTCAAACCAGCAGTTTTCGCCTCAAACATCCTCCCCTCCATGAGGTCTTTTTTTCCTTCATTGGGGACTGAAAGGCGCTGAGATTCTTCTGGAAATGACCTCATTGTACATAATCCGTTTCCTAAAGCTGAATATACAATCATGGGGAAATAAAGCACACCCTTTTTCAGTTTAAGAGATTTACATATCTGGACTAAATAAAGATGGTCAAATCATGGCTTAAAATTTTTCCTCAAGTGAAGAAACACAACAAATTCCTCGGTGCTATAGATTGGAAGGTAGAAAATCTCCCGAAAGATCCACAAAAGCAGAGGTTTTGACTGTTTGCTGCACTGGAGCAGACAGGTGTGTTAACACGATTCCAAGACAATAAGACAACAGCAATAATCTTAGAGAAGCAGTCAGTTCAATTCAAAAATACCTCATTCATCCCAAAGAGAAATGAAATGTCCTAACTCATATCATCCTAGTATTTTCACAGAGTCTTTGTGGATGGTGATGCTGTGCTCCAGGAGCAGTCAGTCTTGCAACGACTCTGAAGAGGCATCTGATTGAAGATTGTTACTGTATGACTGTCTTCTCAATGTTGTGACATGCCAGCAGCTCAGTATCTGAGCTGACTGGCTGTACCCCCAAGAGCAGAGATGAGGAAAACTGTTGATGTTACAGTCGACATTAAATGACCCATGCCCCAGTTAGCATGTTTATGGTAGAGTAACTAGAAGAAAACTAAGAAAGCCTCTTCTCAAAAAAAAAAAAAAATCCTGTTCAACTTCAGTTTGCATCTGAATGAGCAAGATTTGTGGAATAATGTTCCTTGAACAGATTAGGCCAAAATAAAGATGTTTGGAGATAAGGCACAGCACCATGTTTAGGGAAATACATCACACCAACTGTGGAGCACGGTGATGGAGACATGATAAGTTGGGAATCTTTCACAGACACACAATATGGTCTCCTTGCAGTCGTTCAGTCGACCAGAAACTCCTGTGTACCAATGTATTCGCGTGAGAATTGTGAGGCCATCTACTCGACAGCTAAAGCTCGGATGAAACTGGGTCTTCAACAGGACAATGATCCCAAACACAGCAGCAGATCTACAACGGAATAGCTGAAAAAGAAAAGAATCAAGGAGCTGCAACAACCCAGTGAAAGTCTGGACCTCAGCCTGATTGAAATGCTGTGCCGGGACCTTAAGAGAGCTGTGCAGAAACGAATGTCTGCAAACTTCAGTAAACTCAAGAAAAGTTGGCTAAAAGTGAGAGACTGATCAAGTCAGACAGAAGCATCTGCAGATAGCTATTACTGCAAGATCTCTTAGAACTCCTTTTCAGCCTCATTCTTGTTTGGTAAAAGCTAAAGAGGAATCTGTTGTGTGTTTTTCTACACTAATGGTTAGATGTACGAGATTTTACAACCTGACAGATAATTTCGTTGGGTTCTGATACATAAAACCTTGAAAATTTCATCTTCCATGATTGCCATTTGTTGTGTAGACTCAATGTCAAGAAATTGCAGATCTCTGTTTAAAAAAGAGCTTTGTCTTGCATTAGGGTACAAGTGAGGCTGTCTGGAACTGTCTATAGTGAGCAGGGTAGGGGGTCTGGAAGACAATAAAAATACTTCTGCCTCCTGATAGGAGAGTGATTCCATTGACAGGGTGGGTTTTGTGTTTCAGGGAGAGAGATCTAATTTAGACCCAGTAAAATCAGCGATCCCGCTGAGGTGAGATGGCTGTTCTTCTGCTGCATCTTTTTTTGTCACAGCTCTACAATTTTCCACGCCTTTTCCCGTCAGCTCAGCTCACTCCATTAATTTTCTCGGAAGCTCTGCTGAATGCTCCTGTAATGACGACAATTAACAAGGAATCAGAGTAATATTAAAGACCAGAATCAGTGCACATCAGCCAACTCTGAATGCTAATTGACTTGATTGTTATTAATTTTGACATTACATTCTAATTAAAGATGGTAAAACACTGATATTATTTTCTTTTCATTTTATGGTGGGAGATTAGGGAGGCCATTGATCACACCTGAATAACTCAGTATGTGTGTGTGTGTGTGTGTGTGTTGCTAATTAAAGACTGAGATTGCAATTAAGATAATGAGTCCAAGTTTTTAATTGAAGGATGCAAACATGTTTTTTTTTTTAACCCTGTCAGTCAGAATAAGATTCACAAGAAGAGTTTAATATGTGGTGATACAGCCTGAAATAAAAATAGACATTCCCTGTTTTACCAGGGAGCTCTGCAGCTGCTAAAATATGCTTTTTTTTTTTTTTTGGGTGGAATGTACTTTAAGCAGTAGGCTAAATTAAACACTCGCGCCATCCAAGTTCAGCATCTCATACCGTCTACCTGTCTCTTAAACAGTTTTGTTTTCCTTCATTGTCTTCCTATCTTGTCTTGCAGGCACGCGCCCCCCAGCAGCATCTCCACCCACCACTTACAACCCATCTCCAGGGCAGAATCAGACAACCCACCTGCAGAGAGCTCTTCCAGGCTCTGCTCCATTCAAGGAGTCTGCAACAAATCATTGTTCAAGCTGTTTAATCCCATGGAAGAAGCAAAGTCTTTTTCTGCTCTGTTTGAAACAGAAGTCGTATCCATATTTCTGAACCAGAGCTTTAGCTCAGACTCTCTGAAAGAATGTTTTAATATCCTGGCTTTTCTGTTTGTTTGTTTGTTTGTTTGTTTACATAGGCCCATTCTAGTTCACTAGCTACATTATTTACTGATCAGCCATTTTGTATGAGCATTTGAACTTCAAACTCATTTTATCTACAGTCATCAGGTAAACAGAAAAAGTAGTGTACAGAAGTGAAAAACTGGTCAAAAATAATGTACTGGAGGGTGAGCTGACTAAGCATGCTAATGCTAATATTAGCAGGTAATTTTAATGCGAGCAAGTTGTTGAATGCTTCTGTTAACATGTTTATGCTAATATTATCAAGGTCATTTTAATGCTAATATTTTGTTATGACAGGGTATCTGCGCATCCTTAAAAACTCTTAAATTCATGTATTTAAAATTACAGCCTTGAAATGTCTTAAATTCATTAAAAAACTAAGGTGGCCTAAAATATTTTAATCACAGGTTTTAAATCTTGTCATGGCAGGGTGATTTAATCTTGTATGTTCTATGTAGTTTTTTTACTCGCTGGAGTTTTTTTGTCAGGCAGAAGTTTGAGTTGCACCCAGACATCTTCACTGCATTCTGACTCAAGATGGTTGAGGATACCAGTAACTAGCTCCTAATACCCTTGTTAGCTAGCTAGCTTTTTTGCGTCTATCAAGGGTAAGTGCAAATTTATCACCAGTTGGCTGGACAACGTTTGTGCATTTATGTGGTGATACAGGTCTTAAACTGCAATCATAATGGTTTTAAAAAGGTTTCAAAAAGGCTTAAATTTGAGTTGGTGACACCTGCAGATAGCCTGTGTTAGCAAGGTAATTTTAATGCTAATATGTTGTTAGTAGCCCTGAGATAACTTTTTCTTTAGCTAGATGGTCTGGAAACTTTAATCTGATCCAGTAACAGCAGATTAGAGGTCGAGCAAACAAAATAAATCACAATTCACTGCAGAATGAGCTAAGAATGCTCAGGTTAACATCATCTAACACTACCATGATTATATTAAACCTGATTTTAATTTTTCGATGAACTATCTAGTTTAGAAACTTGTAATACATTGACAGTAGCTAAGTAGTTCTCCCTGCTCTTGGAACCCAGTTGCTGTTGTGTAGAATAAAATGCACACAGTAAGCATTGCACTAAAGTTTGATTAAACAACACCTGCAGTCCAGATCAAGGCAGAAGCTGTAGTTTATCATACTCTAAATATTAGAAATGCATGCGATACGATGCAAATAGTTACAGTGCAATAATTTCCCAATTCTGAGATCAATAAAACAAAAATGATCTTAAATATGTTTTGCTTCCTATATTCACTGTTGAGTAGTTTGTCCTCAGAGATTTGAATGAAAATGCCTACTGAAGCCACACCTAAGACAGCTGTCAACCAACTTGTCTAAATATTAACTTGTCAAAAATTATTCAAATGTGATCCAGATGACTGCATTACCTGTCGAGTGTGCCATCAAGTGCTGCAGAACCCTGCTAATCACTTATTAATTTAAGTGACGTGCGAAGCATCAGGGAAACGCCTGAAACATGCAGGACAGTGGGTCCTGTTGCCCTGTTTCACTTCCACTTCACGAGAAGATTTAATGAGGTGAAATCGTTCCTGTGAAGCTTGGAGTGTGTTGATGGAAAAAATAGATCATTTTCTAGTCAGCATGAAAAATCACTTGTATTCGATGGGCAGCTAAAACAGAGATTATGAGGATGTGATGTGTTTTAAAGTACAGGACAAGACCAGTTATGCTACCAGAGACTTTAGCTTATTAAACTTGCAACATTAAGGCACTTGTTCTTAATTAAACTCATTGTTTAACTTGGTGATAACAGTGCAGTGTAAATTTGCAATTGCTATAATGAAATGTATGAAGAAATGTAACTTTTCAGCATATTGGAACCTGTTAAACAGGTGAAATTTTGACAAAGTTCTAATAAACAGCTCCTAATAAAACTGTTGTGGTTCCTTGAGGGTTTAAAAATACAGGGAACAGAAGGATTGGCTTATGCTGGAAATTAATCGTTTTGTTCAGGATTATTTACAGATGTATTCAAATAGTGTTCCTGTTTTGCAGCTGAAGGGTAGAAAACTGTTTACCAATTTGGTTTAAGTTCTGTTTTAATTTTTGCTTTGTACAGTTAATGCACCATACCTCATCAACATCTGTCTAACACTCAGCTAATTTACTCTTTGCAAATTATCAACATAGTTTTTATATTTTTTTGTCAAATATTGTTTGGTCTCCAATTTGTTGCTGCAATGAATGATTACTGTGCTACCAGACTGTTCATTAAGCATTTCGTTTGTTGTTTTAATGGATAAACTATGCATGTCTTAGAAAAAGCTCAAAAAAACAATAGTGCTATGCTTGTGTTATTTCATATTTTTGCCTTGGATTTCCTGCAGATGCACATCCCGACCTGATTTTTAGCTAATGAATGAAAACTTGGAGACCATGCTGGTTCCAGAGACATTTCTGCACAGTGACGTTGTGCTGCAGTTGAAAGGGATACGACCTAATTAAATGGAATGTCCTGATGCATCGGGGCATCCCGAGGAGTGTACATTAGGTTGTTCCTTTGATTGGAGTGGCAGTCAATTTATTACTGGATAGGGCAGGCCAACACTTACCTCTGTAGAGTGTGCAGTGCCTCTCAGTTTCTGTGCCTTGTGCAGCAAATGTAATTTGTCATTCATTATGTATAATTTTTTTTTTCTTTTACATTCGCCTCAGTGGATTATAGTAACTGCATCAGAATGCAGCCCAAATTAAATTATTGATGTAAAGGAAGCTGTAATGCTTGAGTCAGGTCAAGGATTTTAATGAAATGTAGTAATTTACTTGGTAGCTGCATAGCTGGTTACCAGTGCAAAGAAGTATTGGCAGATGTTGTAATTTGCAAAATGAATGAGTGTTTATGACTGCAGTGCTACACTGACCCCAGCCATTGTATCTGGCAGTTGCCATTTTGGTTAGCTTCCTAAGATATTTTCAATAAAATTTAAATATGAAATAAATAAAAAAAAAGACCATCGTTTTTTTTTTGTTTTTTTTGTTTTTTGTTTTGTTTTTTTTGTTTGTTTGTTTTTTGTTTGTTTGTTTTTTTGTTTTGTTTTGGTTGTTGGGTGTACTAACCCACACAATTCATTACACCGTTCCCCGGCATCAGAACCTCTTCGAAGTGCCTGATTAAATTACATTTTTCTTAAAATGTACACATAACAGTGGGGAAAGTCCTCTTTGTTTACACGATGCACTTTAAAGACAGAAACCTCCGCCAGTATCAAGAAGGATTTGCTAAAAAAAAAAAAAAAAAAAAACTTTGTCTGATTGAGGGTTCAGTTCCTTCTGTCTATGGAAACGATGGACACAACAAAGCCGTCAGCTGCACGTAACTCTTAAATGACAAACTTTATTTTAGACATGAATTTGTGTGTGTTTTCATGACATCCTAGTCATTGTTTCTGAGCAGTAGCATTGTTGCTCCTTCTAATGCTAGTGCTGCGTGCTCGCTTTTAGTTTCTTGAGGACATAACCGTACAGAAGTTTAAGTTGTTTGGGAAGTGGAAACGGTCAGATCTGGCAACCCTGCCGAACGGCGCCATGTTTGTTATTTGTGAGAGTGACGCGCATGCGGCATAGAGACAGCCATGGAGTGTCGACGTCGTCGTTTTTAAAAAAAGGCGCGACTCGGAAGTTAATCCACTCTATAACCCGGTATGATCATTTCTGGTCTCCCAAGACGCCAATCCGCATCTACGCGCAGCCTGGATAACTAAAAACTTTTGCAGATACACCTCAAATCGCCTCTGTGTGGACTGGGCCTTAATAATTTGGCGCTGTAACCCACCTGCTGGAGTATCATGGCTGAGTGTAGGCAACTAGGCAGCTGGAGCCTATGTTTTGAGATCGCTGCGTTTCTTATCTGGTAAGTTATTCTTCTGACACCTTACTGTAAGTTTATTTTTTTTTTTCCCGGATGAAGTTATGGAAGCCATTTTTTGTGTCTAAGCAGAGCAGCGGACATAAACGGCCCGAACTCTGCCTCTCAGCAGAATCTTATTGAGCTGCTGGCATCCCTGAAACAGCTGAGAAACAAAAATGGCGTCAGGATTTAACAGCAGATCGATGATGGACATTATTGGATTACTACAATCAAGATGAGGACCGCTACAAGCAAGTGAGGATCCTCTACTCATCCAAAGGTAGGTCAAGCATTTCTCGGGAAGATGGACCTAGAAGAGGTCATCAGGTAGGAGCTGCTGTGGGTGATGATGATGTTGACGCTAAAGCTGTTGAAGGCCAAAGCGTTTGGCTTGTGTTGTGTTGTTTTGATTCTCTGCTGAGAGTCTCTGTGCTAAATGAGCTGAGACGGATTCTGCTGTGGTGAAAAGCCTTCTGTTTTGAGGTTTTCTGCGCTGTTTGTGAAGCAGCGGCTGTGGTCATGTGATCTGCGGAGGTTTGGATGCAACTAGCATGTTGGAGTCTGAAGTTCAAGGTTGAACATCAGTTGTGATGGGAAACAAAGATGGCTGCCAAGGCTTTGGCGAATACAGTTAGAATAAAGCTGCAGGAAGTCATTCAGCTTAGGCTCACGAAATATCAGTGTAATAAACTTTGATAAAATATCTAAATATTATTAAAGTGATAATTGGAAGTGGCTATATTAGCATAAATAGGATTGAACTGATGTTTTGGGGCAAAAATAAGGTCTTTTACTTGTATTTCAAAGAAAAACTTAAGTATTTAAATCACAGAATACTTTTTTTTTCTTTTAACATTTCTTTTTTTCATATAAATGCCTCCTGGTGCTATATGCATTCAATAAACACCTGGTGGAACTGCACGTCTGCTGAACTTATCAAATGAACTACTTCTCTGTCCAACGTTTTTGCACGAAAGATATGCAAGCCTAATTTTTAAAATGGTTTTGTCCCATTTTTACAGTGCTGTTGAAAGTAGGGCTGTTGTAAACAATTATTTTAGTTATCAAGTACTCTACTTGATAACTATCGATTATTCTCATGATTAATTGAGTAAACAAATAAAAAATGATAATATAAAATATTTGTAAATTCTGCCATAACAGCAGTATTAATATTGGATATCAATATCAGTTCAAACTGTCATATGTTCATCCCTAACAATTACTTTTCTGTCAGTTATAAAATTAACCTGTAACAATAATAGCAAATTTTTTAAGTCAACCTGGACAAAATTTACTTAAAAATTTGAAATTATATTCAGTTTAATAATAAAAATAAAAAAGACGCAGACTGACAAAGACACTTAAAAAAGAATACTTCAGTCTTTACGTGTTCCTCTTCAGTCAATTTAATAGATGAATTCTCACATTCCACAGTCAATTTACTGATGCCTATTGGTCCCTTGAAAAACGATAAAAAAACTGGACATGTCCAGGGTAAAGAGGAAGTTTGGTTACCTTATGTTGTGCTAATAGCATTTAGTTTTCATCAACAACTCATTGGCGGAAGTGAGAGAGTTCCGCAACACAAGTAATTATCTGACTGAAACACATGGCACTAAATCGTAAAACATAATTTAATAAAGCTTCGAGGCAGATAATTTGCCTCGAGGAATTTTAATAATTGAGGTCCTTGAATCATTCGTTGAATTGTTACAGCCCTAGGTGAAAGGGAAGGGTACCCAGTCCTCAGTTTCGACCGTTTAACTGTCTTCTTGTGGGTGGAAACTGGGGTTTTGCAGAGAGGAGTTGTCATTTGCGGTAGCCAAGTTTGGATTTGTGTCCAAAGTTACAGAGGTTGATGCAGAGTTGTCATGGAGGGATTTCCACCTGACAATTCAGATTGAGCAAATAATGCAGATGGTTCCAGATCAGATTCTTTGTCTGGACGTGAAACTTTCTTAACCATCTTCCTTGGGAAATGGTGCATACCAAGCCTTGTATTTTGTTGCTATTCAAGTAACATTTACATGTATAAAAAATAACTTGTTGGCAAAGTTGCAACCTATTTAAACATTTTCATTTTGACTTTCATTTTAAAGTGTAACTAACCCCCCTGTGAAAACATAACCCCACCCCTGGCAAGTTTAGAAGAATTCCATTCAAGTGGACGGAGCCAAGAAACGGCCAAGTGTGATGAGCGTAGGAGGTAAGCGGGGCTATGATCAGGATGAAAGAAGCACTGTTGTCAACTTTTCCACTTTGCCACTATATTTATTGAATTTTCAGACCCTCTAGCGACTTTTTATCAAAACACCAACTAGTAATATATATATATAGTGATTTTTCAAAAGAAATTTTTGTGTTGTCGGAGACTTTTATGGTGACAACAATCCTGCTTTGTCCTGAGCGAGCAATGAGTGCTGCCATTAGTCCCTCCTGCTTCCTAAGCTCTGCAGTCTGTCTGACCCAGTCGTCCGTTCAGCACCGTACCGTCGCTAACAGTCAGAGCAGATGAGACCAGTTTAGCTGCGTGTCCACATTCCAAATAAATCACATTTGCTAAGCTGAGTAACGCTAGCAATCTAAAATCTTGAGACTTTGTGTGTCATAACAGGCCAGCATTAATCACATTCACTTGGTCAGTTAGTGACATCACCTTAGTCCCGCCCCTTTGAACAAGGAAGTCACCTGTTTTGCTGCTCATTGTTTTCCTTTTACTCTTTGATTCTTAGAGAAATAAACCTGTCTGATGGCAATGTACAACATGATGCTAAATCCTTCTCTCAACACTGGCTGGTGGCTGGAGCATGTGGACATGGCAAAATGGCGAATTCCAATCCCTTGCCGTTTGGATACGGTCGGCTCTAAATCTCACATGCATTATCCGATTTGTTCCAAGCTGGATATGAATTACCTTTGTTAACCTTTAAAGAGCCCGATAGGATAATAATGAAATTTGACTCCAGTAGGCCCCCTACATTATTCCAACAGCTATATCTCCCTGATACATCATCCGATCTACACCAGATTTTTTTGTGCTTCATCAGGGAGCACTGCTTAACATATTGGTGTGGAGAGTTTGATGACCTCACTTAAGCCCCGCCCACTCAGAGAAGAAATTGTGGATATTTGGTGATGTCTCCAGCTTCCATGTCCACTAACCCTTGATAACCACACATGACATGTTCAAAAGCCTATAGGAAGTCCTCACCAATCATTCGCCATGAAACAGAAAGTGACAATAACTTCCGTCAACAAGGTTGGTTTTCGGCCTAACTTTAAAATCTTGCCACTGGACTCGTACTGAACTGGAGTGAAGATGATCTGGAAGATTCACCAAATGCACCGCCTGGCAATGGCAACAGGATGGCGTTGCCAAAGCTCCTGTGGTTGCTGCAAGGCCGGAGCGGCGCTGAGCTTCAAGGGCCGTCCAATGTTGCTTGCAGCTTTCATTAATATTATTATTAATTAAACAGTTTGGCATTGTTTTTGCCGTTTTTGTCTGGGGGAATACTTGATCCAAATGCATTCAGTGATGTTCTTGGCACTAGTGTTCGCTAACTCGCTAACTATGGTGAGGCCTTGTTTACAAGACATTTTCATTGATATTGTGGTGCCATTTTCTGGCTCAAACATGTAAGGCTGGATGGACAAGTCTCCCATTGTTGACACATTTTAATCAGTTTGGGAATAAAAAGTTCTACAGTGCTTGATAATCATATCTCTGTGATCAAAATACAAAAATGGCTGAACAGGTTGGAGTAGAACTCTGCAACCAGGAGGGGGGAGGGGTGCCTCAGTTACATTTAAAGAGGCCTCACCAAGACAAGACACACCTGAGATGAGGGGTAAAACAGAGGCCTGTGGAGCTACAATAATGAGGAATTCAGACCAAAGGATTGCAGTTCCACTTTATATAGACCCCATTTGTGTGATTTAAATGTGAAAAGGAAGGATTTAAAAGTATATGTCCATTTGAAAAAGTTGGGTATTTGCTGCCATATGAGGCTTAATAATAACCACACAGATTAATGGGGCTACATGAAGCAGCATTAGAAACCCTGGCAGGGAATCTGTGGCGGTGTTAAGATACAACTTTTTCTCTGGATATCTTCTGTCAACAATCGAATTCTTTATAGAAAAATATAGGATAACGATGCAGCAACAATACTTTAATAGTGCACTTTGGATCGTTATCCTGCCTCAGTGTAGAGAGACCCAGGATCCCTCTCCAATGCACAAACCCAAACAGAGTGGCATATTTATGGATATAAATGTGTTATTTTTTTCTACTTGTCGTTGTTGAGCAAATGTGGGCAGCTGAGGCTCAGTGTAGAGCCTTTGATCCTCCAGTAGGAGAATGGGTGGCTCACCTTTCAGTCCTGTCAACTAAGAATAAAAATGCTGCATGTGTAGAAAGCAAGATTTTTGGGTGAAAAAAATCCATCATAAAAACCAGTTTGTAGAGTAAAGATAAGGCGAAAAAGGGGGTCTACAAGTGTGGGCTATTTTCAAAAAGGACATAAAATGCAGAGTGATCAGAGCGGTGGATAACGGGTATAGAGTAAAGGCAGTAATGTTTATGGTAGTCATGCACCTGATGTCTTTCCTTATGTACTGGATTGTGACTGTCTGTAGACTGCATATATGCTAGACTGATTTGGAAAATGAGTCCCTCAGAATGGTTGGCCTATTGGTTGGTTGGACTACTGTTCCACTTTGCATTATTTGCTGTTTCAACTGTTAACTTTTTGTTTTCCTTCAATTATTTTTCTTTCCATAGAAGCTACACCTGGTCTGCCGTTCTCTTAAGCTGTAATGCCTTTCTGGAGGAGGGCTTCAGCTGAGATAATGCTGCCATCAACTAATCCTCTGTCTTCTGCTATTAACTTTTTACTTTCATGAACATCGAAAATAATCCTACATCAGTTCATCTGCTTCTTCTTGTGCATTCTGCTCTGTCTTCTCAAACCCCCAGTTAGTCGTGGTAGATGGCCATTTGTACTGAGCCAGGTTCTGCTGGAGGCTTCTTCCAGTTAAAGGGGAGATTTTCCTCTCCACTGTCGCTACATGCATTCTCGGTATGAGGGATTGCTGGAAAGTCAACGACACAATGCTATGTGGTCGCTACATGCTTGTCCTGGAGGAATGAATGCTGCAAGTCAATCACTCAATGCAATCTGCTGGGTTTCCTTAGAAACTTTTTGAACTATTTTGAATCATAAATTGAGCTTACTGTACTGTTTAACTAGGACCAATTAGAATGTATGTATGATTGAAATTATTTTTTTTCCTTGTAAAGTACCTCATGACATTTGTTGTGAATTGGTGCTATATAAATAAACTGAATTGAACTGGATTGAATTATGCAAGCAGGGTTTAAACAGAAAACAGATTTTGTGCATGACTCGGTAAGATTTGCTTTCTTTATTATTTTACAAAATTCAAAGAAATAAAGGTACCAAATGAATAACAGTAATTCATTATGAGGGGTCTGTGGATGGTTTGAGTTATTTCTCTCTGCTTCTCTTTCACCTTCTGTAATTGTGTTTCTGACCTTCAATTTAGTCAAACTCCCTCCTGCTTAACTGATTCCCTGACCATGAGACCAGCTGGACTCCTAAGCATTGTCAGATTGTCTTTCAATAGTCATTGCAATCTAGTTCTACTAGTTGTTATGCTCCTCTTGAAAACGTGTTGCTCTTATTCGCTTTTCTGGTGTCCTAGACCAACTTACTTAAAGTTTAACTTGATTTTCTCTCCACTGCAATTCTCACCTGGAAAGTTTTTTAATGCCCCAATAGGGGAGAAAACCCGTATTGGTCTTCTGAGTATCTCATACTTAACACATTTTGGTACTGTATCAAAAGAACAATCCAACTCCCAAACCTTGCAAGATTGTCTATCAATAATCACAGTAATCTAGTTTTTCTGGTTGAAATGTTCTCTGAATATTCATTGCTCATACTGTTTTCTCATGCCATAGAGCAGTTTACTTGGGATGAAGGTCATCTCTCCACCCTCTGGTTACTTCTTGGGTTTCCTTCTTCTGTTGTCTTACGGAACCTTCTTCCATCCCCACAAGATTTCTTCACCTGTCTCCTGGGCATTTTTAACTACTACTAAGATTCATGATCACCCTTAAATTACACACAATCTGGAGGTCAGCAGATACCATAGAAACGCAATAATCATCAAGACACCCACAGCAACTTGACTTTTATCAAATCCATCTTTGGCTCCAGAATACCTCCTCAGAGCCACTATCAGTCCATTTGCTTTGGTACCAGAAGTAACACGCAATCCATCATTCACTCATCTTTCCTGAGTACATCTGAGCCACTTCTTGTAACGTTCAGATGATTCCCCAGATTTTCCGCTGAGTATATGGGCCACACTGTGAAAGCTGATCAGTAACCAAGAATGACTACTCTGCTTTTTATTTTGCAATGTTAGCAAAGGTATTATTTTGGCTTGTCAGCCTCTTCTCTTCTGAGTTTACAATTCATCTGGAAAACAATTTTAAAACTACTTCAGAATGATGAACACCAGTGGGTCCTCATGGTCCACGCCAAACAGCCGCTTAACTTGATGTCTAGTCTGTCATTTACTCTAATTGAGCATCTTGAACACAAGGTGTACAGGGTTGTCACTATGTCTAACATTTTATACCTGATACCAATACCAACAAAAATACTGAATATTGTTTGGGATACAGTGGCAACCTTTCTTGAAGGTAAAAGGTTTATTTTTAGAATCAGGCCAGTAGGGTATCCTCTGCACCAACATAACACTTGGCACAATAGGGTAAGGCAGAAGGTTTTCTGCTAAAAACCACCAAACCCAGGCAGCTTGATTAGCTTGTCACACAGAGGCATGGTTTGGCACTCACGAAAACACATCTCCACTGCTCTAGAGTCCAGTAGCAGTGTGTTTTTGTCAGGACCCTGGGTTGTTTTGGGTTTGATTATTTGACTTTAATTCTGATTACTTGTTGTTCTATGTTCCTTAGTATCTTATTCTTTGATTAGATCAGCTTTGTTTCTGTTTTACTAAAGTTCAGTCCTTATTCTCGTTAAATTATGTTTATTTTTCTCATTGTATTTATTCTTTGCTACAGTTAGATTATTTTCCCAGTTCCCCTGTTTACTCCCCCCCCTGCTGCCATTCTCTCTCTCTCTCTCTCTCTCTCTCTCTCTCTCTCTCTTTCTCTTTCTCTTTCCTCAGTCCCCCTTCTGCTCTCTCCTCTCACACCTGCAACTTGTTAGTCAATCAGACCCGGTCTATTGTTCCAGCATTCGCTTTCACAGTGTTTAAACACGTCTCCTGTTCTCACTCCTTGCTAGTTCTTCCTGTTACTTTCCTGTTATACCCTATTCTTTTCCTGTTTACTCAGTGTTACCAGATTGTTCCCCCACTCCCTGTGTATTCCTCCCAGTTTTTTGTAAGTTGTGTTTTGGACTTCTTTTATTAAAACTTTTTCATAATTCACCGGCTGGATCCTTGCATTTTGGTGCTACTTCACCCACATATCATGACAGTTTCACATCACTGCATCCAACACTTAGCATTGCATTTCATAATGTAAGACTTGGATGCCGCTGCTCAGGCATTGAAACCCATACCATAAAGCTCTGCTCACACTGTTACTGTGCTAAGTTCAAAGTTCTGTAGATACTGTTCAGAAAGTTGGTGACCTCTGCACACTGTGAGCCTCAGCATCATAGGGCCTACCACATTGTGGCTCGAATTGTCATCATTTTCAGTCACCCCAACATTTTTTATAATGTTGCAAGGACATTTTAAATTGGACTGGGTGCACAAGTGCTGGCTGCACAGTGCACAGGGGTTCTTCTCATACATGTATGGGTTTTCACTGGGTACTCCAACTCCCTTTCACAGTTCAAAAACCTGACTGTTAGGTTATTTGATCTCATTGAATTGTCCTTAGGTATGAGTGTGTGTGTGCATGGTTGTTTTGTCCTGTGTCTCTGTGTTGCCCTGTGATGGACTTCTCCAGGGTGTACCCTGCCTCTCACCCAACGACCGCTGGAAATCGGCACCAACCCCTCCACGACCAAGCACAGAACAGTGGGTATAGACGATGGCTGGAGTGACGGATGGATTATGGTACCACACTGGAATTCTGTGATTTTTCTGAGACTTACCCATTCTTTCAAAAACCTTTTGAAGCGCACTTTTTGCAGTGGTGCTGGTTTTATATACTTGCTGCTATGGAAGATATTAGACCACCTGAATTCAAAGATCTGCATCTGTGGCCCAATACCATTAGCCATTTAGTGTATGTAAATAACATTTCCACTATATAACGCCCAGGACCATCTTTTGCCTATTTTTGAGCCCAATTCTAACACATATGGGCTTCCTGTGTAAATTTTGGTGGGGCAGTTGTGCTCACATCGAATATAAAGCATTGTGCATTTGATTATAGTATTGACCATTTGCACATGACATCTTGCTATTCAGAAAATGGCCCACTCTGCAATAATGGATGTCAAAGCAACCTATGCGCCCATTAACTCCTGTAAAGCTTGTCAAAGTCAGACAGTTGGTAAGCTAATATTGCTTTTATGTAGTTGATTTTACTGTAAAAATGGTCAGAGAGTGCTGCACAAACAGACGAGCATGCAAGCCAAACTTGTCATTTTATTGTATACCTTTTGATGTGGAAAGAAGATGGGGATGAATTTCAGCCGTCAATCATGAGAACTTGCAGCCCCCGGTGGAGTGAACACTGTCCCACTGTCATGTAGCCTACCATGTATAAAAAAAGGTAAGCATCGAGACATTTGTATGCTTTTAAGTATACTCCAGTGTAAAGGGAAACTCAGTTTATGATCTAGTGATATAAATCATATGGCATGAATTCAGGCAAAGTCAGTGATTTAATCAAATCTACAAACATATCAGATGGGAGGAGGTATGGGTCAGTTTCTAAGCTAGCTATTTCCAACTTTTGTGAAAACCACTATTAATGAGTGTCAGCTGGGTGTGCCACTTCCACAGACAAATTAACTGGACTTGAACAAGTAGAAGCCATGGCTATATTAGCAAAAACTACAAGTTTTTTTTATACTCCCTCATTTCCGACGTCTATCATGGCGCCTCAAGGTGATAAGGTGATGTAGTTGCAAAGGATCAATATCATTCAATACTTGTACAAAGTGCAAAAATGTTTGCCTTAACCTGCATGTTTATAGCCTGAATGTCCATCCCAGTTACCTGAAATATACCAGTGGAACCCAAAGAAATTTCTGGTGTTGAATAAAAGACAGGAAACCTATTTTCAAGCCTGATTTTAGTCTCTGTGATTGTTTATTTTTGGATATGTTGTGAAGGTCCCCTTTTGAGACCAACAGCTTGCTGCTTGATCTGGTCATTTTTACTTATAGTTCTATAATGGCTCTGCATCAATTCATGAGAGGCACAAAGCATCCCTGTTCTTCTTAACAAAACTCAGGGACAAAATGACCAAAAGAGCAAACTTACAAAATGGCAGAGGGGTGAAATGATGATTACCTCTATACCTCAGTTATCCACCAACCAGCTTATCCATGTTGAGCTATACTGATTTGCAGAAAGGAACAGGCCAACGTGAATCTTTTTATAACCCTATTCATAACATTCACACTGGTAAATTAGCTGGGTTTAAATTGTCAGTCAATCAGACTGCAAATCTTAACCCAAAAGTACATGCTTGTGTGAAATGAGTTTTATTTGAGGCCTGTATTTGTTTTTGATTGCTCCAAAGAGGACATTTTATACTTGACAGCATGCAATTGTGCTGTAAAACCCAGGAGAGACGAGCTCACAAAATTCATGTTGTATAGAAAAGAGGAAACAAACATCTCTGCCACTTGATTGTTAGAAGCAGCTGATTTATTTCATTTTTACAAATAGGAACAAATTATTTCCTAATTTTGTTTTTTGGGAAATATTTCTCTTTTATTTTGGTTCCCTTAAAACCAGTATATTGAAAACTGGAGCAGCTTTTACCCTGACTACTTTTATTAGGCATATTCTTCATTCATTCTTGTGGTTGTTGCTCAGTAAATTGAACATTTTCTGAACATTTGAACTAAAATGAGCATTATAAATGACTTCCTGCTGAGGGAATATTCCAGGTGCTCTGAAATGTAAACATGTCAAAATGTTTGAAGCATTTTCTTCTTCATGGGTGTCACATTGCTTTGGATTTAGCAAGTTTTTCTCCTTGCAAGCTCACATAATGATTCAAAATGAGTAAAAATAATTAACGTTTTTCTGTGGTGTAAAAATAAAAAAAGTAATTAGCACGGCTGAATTAATCAGACAGAAAAATTGCAATCATACTTGCTCTTATTAAGTGCCATTATTTTCCAGACCACCATGAAATTGTTTCTTTTGGTGCTGCATTCCTTTATACGATTTATTAATAACAATGGTATGTTCCTTTTTAAAATTAAGAAGCAGTGGGCTGCAATCTAACTTTTTCTTTTTTCCCATCCCAAGGCCAGTTCAACAGAAAATCTGCACCGTATTGCAAAAAAAAAAGAGAGGGAGGAAGGTTTAAATTTGACAAAAAAAAAAAAAAAGCAGTTTTTATTAAGATGAATGGGCAAATCAGGCCCAGGTGTGTTCAGCAAAGCTCTGCTTTGGATAAATACAGGCAGCTTTTTCAGGTTGTGAAGGACAAACCTGAATACCCCATTCATCTGCAGTTCAAATGAACAATTCAGTTAATTTTAAAAAGTCTGTAATTTATAATAAACTTGCAACATCAAAACTGACCAAAAAATTCAAAGTGTAGGCAGCTTTTTACCATCCAATCTAGCTTCGATTTAGGCAATTTAGAAGCTAAATGAAACACATTTCTGAGACTCTTTTCACTTTGACTGGGACACATTATGTGCTGCAGCCAGTAAGTAGTGTCCTATTCATCTGAAAAAGACTTTTAAAATCTTTAAGGGTGAAATGATGATGGATTCATCCTCACGTGCCGCATGATGTAAAGTAATGTTTAGGATATGCTAAAAGTGGAAAGAAAATTACAAACCTTGATCCTAAACGTCAAAACATACCCCAGAACAGAGAGATTGTTTCTTTTACTTGAGGTGGCAAAAATAAGAACAGAATTTTTGCTGGACAGGACATTTCGTACTTGATAAGAACTCTTGTGAAGTGTTCATAGTTCGCTGCTACAGCAGCATTTGTATATAACAGTTTTCAGACACCAGGCAAGAAAGATCTGCCCAAAAGATATGTCAAGAACAAGCTGCAAGAACTCCCAAACGAGGGCTGAAAGAACGAAACCTCATTTTGTTCTTGCCACCCTGGCTGAGTGAACTTGTGGCTTATGTACAGCCTTGAACCAGGGGTCTTCAACTTCAGTCCTCAAGGGACAGTGTCCTGCAATGTTTAGATGTGTACCTGGTCCAACATACCTGAATCAAATGACTGAATGACCTCCTCAGTATGCAGTCTGCAAGTTTTCCAGAGTCCTGCTAATTACCTTACTTAGGTGTGTTGAAGCAGCGATGTATCTAAAACTTGCAGGACACCAACCCTTGTGGCCTGGAGTTGAAGGCCCCTGCCTTAAACATACTGCCAGAGCTACAGTGGAATGACTCGGATCAAAGCATTGCTCAGGTTTTAAAATGGTGAAGTTAAACCCCAGATCTAAATTAAACCCAGAGTCTCATCTGACTGAGCTTCGCAAAGATCAATAGGAAAATACTTCAGTCTTTAGATGTGCAAAGCTGGTACAGACCCACCCCAAAGGACCTCCCAAGGTGGTTTTGCAAAGTATAGACTCAGAAACCATGTTTCACATTTCTACTTGTAAAGACATTTAAAAATCATCTGTTTTCCTTCTACTTAACATTTATGCTACACTTTGTGTTGGTCTATCACGTAGAATCCCCCTAAACTAAATTAAAGTTGGTCCCTCTATTGTAATACGTCACAATGTGGAAAAAGATCACAGTTTAGAAATACCTATGCAAGGCACTGTAAACTCTCAAATTTCTTTCATTAGCTTTGTTTAATGTGTGACGTTCCCGGTCATCTTAAATCTCTGGGCCATGATCTAGGATGACCTGTTGCCAATGTGTCTATTAGTTATGCACACGATGTGGGGTGTTCTCCAAACCCAAACCAGAAATCTCCCACTAAGCTAGTATGTCCATAATTAGTTTCACAGTGAGAAGAAATCCATTTTCACATGCCTAACAGCTTCCAGCTGTCAGCTGCTGCCAATGGATATAGATGGACCTTATTCCACTAATTACCCAAAAGCAAACTTGCCTTTTTTTATCCTTCAGCAATAATAAAAGTAGTGCCTTAAACCAGGTTTAGCTAATTCTTCTTATGGTGAAGTTTATAATATGTTTCAAATTTCAAAATGGTCTTTGTGTGTAAAACTTCAGCAAATGTTAAACTGTTTTTCAGAATTTGCTGAGCCTCTTTTGATACCTGGAGGTGTTATATAGGTCAAATTGATTAAATTGTGCTGAAGACATGCAAGGTTACTAACCTTTTTCCTGTCAAATGAGTCCAAATTGGATGGTTTGTCAATCAATAAGAGCATTAATTTTTCAAGAGCAAGTTTCATGGCTAAGAGTTCCTGCCCCTGAAACAGCATATACATATTTGATGAGGAAGAACTCGCAAAAATTAAAGCTTTTTCTCAATCTGGGACTGCTGGGGGGAAAAACCTCTCTGACTCTGATATGTGACATGTTTACTTCAGTATTTTAACTATGACCAAAGCTGTTTCAACAGTGGGACCTTGGGTGCAACCTCCCACTCCGTACGCTTTCGAATAATTTCTTCACACTCATCTCAAAGTAATGGAGTTTAAAAACACTTGTAATATCAAGTGTCAAGTAACACTCCCTTGACTTCCAAGTAAAGATTGGAGTAGTTTTTAGATGCCGGAAATTTATTCTTGAAACAGCCCTGTCCTGAATACCCATTTGCCTAAATTTCCATTAGCCGGATTAGTTCTTAGCATAGAAGCTGTGAACCTCAGAACCTGAGAAACCATCAGGTGTAACTGTAACAATCAGTAAAAAGGTACACCCTTTATCAATTCTAAGATTTTAATATATAAATGTTTCGCTCATTACCAGATTTTTTTATTTATTTAAATCTGATGTCAAATTATGTATAACATGCAGATGAAGCCAAAAACGATGGGTTCTTTTTGTTGTCACCAAGTAAAAGATCTCATTTCTCTGTTCTTCTGCAGTATGTATTGACTTTTAACCTGATAAGGCATTAGCCCTATAGCAATTAGCCTGCACAGCCATTTGGCTGGATATCTGATAGCTTCAATAAGCATTAGCCTAAGTAGCCTGGATAGCTTCTAGTTTGAGTAGTTAGGTGAGTAGCCAGTAGCCTGATGAGGTAATAAGTAATAGGTTAAGTGTCTATTAGCCATGTATGCTAAATAAACTAAACTTATATGGCACTTTTCCAACAATGCTGACTCAAGCACTTTACACTAGAGCCACATTCACCCATTTGCACTCACAAACATGGACATATTAATGCACATTTGCACATCGACAGGTGCACATCGACAGGTGGAACCTGGAATCGAACCTAAAACCTTCTGATTGCAAGAAAAGACAATTACTCTACCCAGTGAACTGCCGTCTCACCAGCCACAGTTGTTGTGGCTTTTGATGTTGCATTGCAGTTTGAGTACCAAATAGCCTGACTAGCTAGAGTAGTTGTGAGGATGCAAAGCTATCAACCCGAGTAGCTGTCGGCTTGAGTGTGCTTTAGCCTGGGTTGCTATGATGCTGCATAGCCTACAGTATTAAAAGCCTTTAAACTGACTAGCTGTAAGTATGAGTTGCCTAATTGGGCATAGATTGAGTATGTATTAGCCTGGGTAGCTGTTAGTTTAAGCAACTGTTACCCTGAACTGAGAAGTCAGCTTAACTGGCAATTAAGCTGGGTAGCTGTCAGCTTGTATAGCTAATAATTGGTGTTATACTGTTTAGTTGCTAACCTGAGTAGCAGTTAGTTTGAGTAGCTATTAGCCCAAGCAGCTGTTATCTTACAGTGGCTTGGTCTTTTTTTGGGGGGCATTTTTGTAAAAACATATCGAAGCATGTACAAAATCTCTGGTAAACTAATAAAACTATAAATTAGTGCAAATAAGTCTACTAGCTAAAGATTTGATACAAAATAAAACCATAAGAGAAAACGTTTCAGTTTGCTTTTAAGACTGTTCTATGAAACCCGAGTTCTTGTGACAGAGGTTGACAGCTCAGGAAAATAATAAATAGCATCCCCAAATATGTATTCTTGACATAACAAGAAAGACCTTTCATGATATTGAGGGACTAACTAAAAAGTATGGTGGTCATCAAAATAAAATAGGCACTACGCAACAATAAAAGCCATATTGCAATATCAAAAAACTATGCAAAAGGCCACAAGCAACGATAACACAACAGCTACAATGTGACAAGAACAAAAGCCATGACGGAGGTTCTGCTAAAACAGAAGTTATGAAAGACTTGCTAGCATAATATCCATTTCAGTTTTTGTTGTTTTGCTGTGGCTTTTGTTGTTGCATTGTGGGTTTTGCACTTTGTTTACCTTTCCAGGTTCGACAAAAAGTATTCAAAGATCATCCTAGCAACCGAGGAAAGAGATAAGCCATTTTAAAATCCAAACTTACACAAACTGTTTTGCTAAGACTAGCGGAGAGGTTGTATAACAGGGGGGACATGTTCTCACAAATGGTTAAGGTAATGTTTTTGAAAGTGGAATTCTGAACTAGCTGTATTTCATTTAGAGCTTCTTTTGTTTTTTTGTCTTTTCATACGAAAAAACTAATTAGGTTTCTGCAAGAAAAAAACTAAACTATTTTTAACCAAGGCCAGGAAAACACATCTCATTTCATATCTCAAAAGATGTGTTTTTTGGGATGTTTGCAACTTCTGTTTAAATTTAAATAAAAGTGTAAAAATACAGCTTTATATGGACACAGAAAATGTGAAGGTGGTCGAAAAGGAGAAGCTGTAACTTTCAAATTACAAAATAAATCAAATATAGTTTGCATCCTAACCATTAGATTACTTGAGCTTTACTTTACTTTCACAGTGCTGCAGAATTTCATGAAGCCTGTGCAAAGAGATTTAACTAGGGGTGCTGAATCAAAAAAAAAATGACTGAAATATAAATGTTGTTGAAAGGATGCCTGCTTGGCTGCTGAGCCCACTGGGAGTCACCTGCAGGGCCTCTATAATACTGCTGCAGCTGTGGCTGTCACTCTTTGGATGGATTAATGTCTTGTAATCATACTTAATTATTATCCCCACCTGCTTGAGGACTGCCTGAGACTGTGGGACCTTGTAAAACGCAGAGTCGGCGCCAAGAAACCCCTCTCTTGGGAGATGGTTGAATGTCACCATGTGAGTCTCACCAGCCAAGGAACATTCAAGGCTGTCAGGTTGGCCTGGTGGTTTCTGAGTCCATATAAAAACAAAAAGGTTAAAAGTTCAATGGCAGCAGAAGGCAATCTGTCCTTGTATGCTGCTGTGTGTGTCTCAGGGTCTGAACAGAAACAGAAACAATATTTCTGAGTTGGAGCCAACATCTGTCCATGTGCTTCCCCTTAATGGAGAGAGACCTGCCTCACTATTGGCATCCATCTTTTCAAGCCCTGAATTAGGAATCCATTGTAATTAATCTAACTTCGTCTTTTTAAAACTGTATTTATCAAACACAAAATATATCAACTCAAAAGGATGTCCTGTCGGTAAAAAAAAGAAATTTGAGTGCACAACGATCTTCTCTAGCAAAGGTCTCCTCAACGCCTTAGCGATTTTTCACCACAAAACCAATATAAATAAACAGGAACAAATCAAATGAACAAAATGAGTTTGGACACAGAGAAGTACGTCAAAAACAAATTTTTCATTGCATTTCAAGCCGCGTGGTTAAAACGCTTCTCTTTATCATATTTGGAAAATGATGTCACGAAACAACAAAACTGCTAGCTCAGTGAGCTGTATGGAGAGGTTGTGATGGTTTTTATTAGTATCCGTACAAATATGTATTTATTTTGCTTGATTGTTTCCTTTTCTTTAAAATACACTGAAACAATGTGATGTCGAGTTTTTGTCGAAACAATAAGTAGTGTGAATAAACATGAAGATATCAGTATCTCAGATTTCCTGATGCCAAAGCAGCCACCCTCTGCTTTCAGCATCTCGTCCGGTGTTAGCCTACAGATGCCTCAGAAAATGCAGATTAAGCAGACAAACTTCAACATCCCTCCCACATGTAAATAATCCTATATGTTCCTGTTGAAACGAACATGAAGTGGGGGAAAAAAATCAAGTGAAGAGTGCCACGGTGCCACACTAACAGGAAATGGCGAGCTAACAGCTCTGTTAGGGGCTCGACACACGACAGGCGACGTTGCCCCTTCTCCATTCCCTCCAGTTTCATAACCAATCAAATTTCTAGCTGACAAGTGGTCCGAGAGCACAGTTCGCAACGCTGGCAACACTTTCACATCCCGTGTGTTGGGTTTCATCAACAGCTTGTCAGTAAAATGAAATATTAAGATATTATTAATAGTCTATGAGCATATCGATAACACAGAAAATGAATTTCTCAACAAAAAAGCTTCAAAATTCTCACATCTATAATAGCCAAAATGACCACAGAATACCATTCTGGGTCAGCAGGAGTTGGATGTTTTTTCACAGCCTCAGTCAGCTCACTCCTCCGTTTTGTGGCTCATACACCCCGTTGTGTGTCCAGACAAAAGCATTCACGTCCTCCTAGTCTGTCTCACAAAATGTTTTTGCAGTATACTGGTTGTATTTTGCCCCCATGCTTATTTTTTGCCAGAAACTCGTTCTCACATTGTGCTGGCCCCTTAGTTGGCAACCTAAGTCGAGATTTTAGGTACCTACCTGAAAAATAGCAAATTAGTAAATGGTTTGACACCTGCATATTTGTCTGAGCTGGTGATCCACTCTAAACCCACACGCCCGCTGTTCACATGGTAGTTATCAGGGTTTGCAGAAAAAATGGTGGGTGAGCAAGCTTTTTCAACTCGGGCATCAAAATTTTGGAGCGATCTAAGGCCAGATATCAGGTTGGCGTGTTCAGTCTGTTTGTGTTTACAGCTCATAAGCTCTGAATTGTCAGTACTTTTGTTTAAGCTGCAGCATGTAACGTTTACAAAAAATATGATTTTTGCTTATTTATTAAAACTGTCTCCATGTCGTGACAGTTTGGTCTGAGACGGATAATCTGTGAAAAAATGGAGCTGCTCCTCCTCCTCCCTGAGCTGCTATCGCTGTCTAAAGAAAAGCACTGCCCCCGACCTAAAACAACCAATCAGAGCCAGGAGGACGGGCTTAGCGCCACCATTAGTATATTTAGTGCTGCTAAATATACTAATGGTGGAGAAACAACTTACTTTTCAGGAAAACTGTTCATCCACCGTAATCAGTGGCCATGCTAACTAGCCTTAGCGTTAGCAGCAGGCTATGCTGTGGTGAACCAGCTGTAGCGGAGCAGAGAGCGGGGGGAGTGTGTGTGTGAGCGGCGCGTACATGAGGGTGATTGACAGCGCGAAGACTGTCCTCCTGGCTCTGATTGGTTGTTTCTGACTGAGTGGTGCATTTCCACTGTTAGTACTGGGAGCACTGGGAGAAGGCAGAGGAGCTGGATTTTTCATAGTGTTCAGATTCAGATTATCTCTTATATCATACTGTCATGACATAATGATAATATTAGCAAATATGTAAAAAAAAAAACTTACTTTCGTAAAAGTTAGACGCTGCAGCTTTAACTTGATAACTTTGCACTGATCACTTTTAATTTGACTTTATTGTGCTTATCTTTCATCTTTTTATTTTTTATGATTTTATCTTTATTCTGAGTGCCTTTGCTTTGAAGTAATTTAATGTGTGCTTTTATCATTGTTTACATTCTCTCTATAAAGCACGTTGATTGAAACGCTAAATAAATCGGTCTATTATTACTGTTATTCATCAGCAGCGTTCCCCAGATCTGTATTCTAACTGAAATAAATGACAATTATTACTACGGCTCGTTTCAGCAGGATTTACCAACTCCAGATAAATCTTCCAATGCCAACAGCAGAGATGCGTCCTGATACCTGTATTCCATTTCGACCGTTCCTTTGCACAGAAAAAAGCCCGAGTACTGAGCCAGACCTTTCATCTGCGGTCGGAGCCGCGCCGCAGATCGGACCGCCGAGGTGAAGCTACGGCCAGATGTTCGTGCTGCGCTCCACCTCCTCTGCAGTCTGGAGACACGCATTCCTCGGTCTCCCCCTCTATCGAGTCAGTTGCAGTTCTATGTTCAGCAGGCGGCTACTGTGCAGAGATAATTAGTATCATTCCACACTTGGGGATGTTCAGATGCAGAGAAGGTAAATTTGCATCCATTTCCAGTGATCAAAGGTGTATGAGTCTTTGTCTGCTTCTCTGTGAATTTATGTGGTTTCTCATTATAAGTTGTTTTGTTTATCTTATACAATAACGTAATTACTGCCTCCAGAAACAGATGTCTCCACACCTTTCGTTATGAAAGGGTAAGCTGCAAGATATGAGCATCCTGCTCCACAGGAGAACACAAATTTCCCCTCTCACACGCCAAAGAACAGCATCTCCATTAGATTAGCTGCAAAACAGCAGAAAATAAAGTGAAGCATAAACAGTGATTTCATTTAGTTTTCAGCCTGGACAACAGCAGAAATTTCTTGAAGAGAAGACCTAAATCAGACTCGACTCTCTCTTTATCCCAAAGTTCTCTCGAAGCAAGCAGCTTCACTTTACATACTCAGTGGGATGTGAGAACTTTCTGCAGAGACTCTTTTTAAAACTCCAGCTGGGCGGCTTTATAAGGCAGCTGAATAATAATTATCTTAGCAGTACTTCTCTCTTCTTTTTATGCTCAATGGGTCTTTTAAAAGCCCAACTTGTTTTTTTAAAGCTGCAATTTCATGTTGATAAAAAGAATGAGGCCTGCCTCAGACTATCGTCTCCGCAGATCGCTTGAAATATGAAAATAAACAGGATTATTTGAGACAAACTGGTCATGTTTTGTATGAAAAACCTTTAAAATTGCTACCTAATCAGACATTTAACCAGCGTTCAGTGTACTCTGCCTCTGTGGAATAATCTGCCAGAGGAACAAGACATTTTCCCATATTATAAGTTAAAATATCTTGTTCTACTGGCAGATAATTTCACTCATAACTAGAACTTTTTCATCAATACTAAGGAATTATTGACTTAAACCAAGCTCCTATATCTGCTGAACAGCTACTTGTCTTATTTCAAGTGCATTCATGATATTTGCAGTGGAAACTGGAGCAGAAATACTTGGTGAGATTTGAGTTTTTTGCAGTGTGGGACTTTTGTCTCATCTGACCTCAGAACTCTTCTCTTATTTATTCTTCTCTTCTTATGTTTTTGGCTAGTTGATTTGGAATATTCCTAAAAATGCAAACCAGTTTTGTTTTTCGCGGTTTGAAATGATGGTCCTTGAATCTGCAGGTGTTAAATGACGACTCCAGAACCCTTTCCCAGCGTGTGTAGGTCCGCAGTTCTCCTCCTTGGACGCTCACTAATGGTGTAAGGACAGATGTCAATTCTGTCTGTCTGTCTTATTCTTATTATCATGTCGTGATGACCGTCTCCCTCTCGACTGGATAAATCCCACAAACCTCACTCATTTCTGCTGATTTTTCCAACGCTGAACTTTCTCAGCTCCCGTTCTCCGGGACACATTTTGTGGGTCATCGTTGTGACTCCTGATTAGAACGTGTCTCCCTGTTTTACATAATGCCGTTAACACAGTTTTTCTCCTTTCTTGTCTTCTGCCGGTTTGCTGTCAAAACAAGTCATCTGGGTTACCCCCGTTATCAGCTCCCCACTCAGCACTGCTGCAGATAAATCCCTCTCACTCTTTCACCATGCTCCTTATCGCTTACAGTGCCATGATGTGGTCACAGCAAATACAGCAGAAAGGAGATAAATCTGCTTGTCTGCGGAAGTCGCTGCTACAGATATGCCAGAATTTTAAATTCACCTCAGGAGTAAGCTTATTTAAGCCTGTCAGCTATTAAAGTTTCCAAAACTGGAGAGCTGATATTCTTAGTCTTCCAGTTTGCATCTCTATGGTGCCTGGAAATACATTTCTACTGATATGACAGAGATCTCCTTTGGAAAGATAGCAAGACAACCATTTCTTATTTGCAACATCCGTGCTGTTCAGGGATCTGTCCAATCTTACTTGCACAAGAATAGCGTAGCCACACAAGCATCTTTTAAATTAAATAAATTCTTGCAATGCTGAGTCAAAGAAATGTCGAGATTTATTTCCCAAAAAGAAGTGAAATATGTGATCCAAGACACCGATATGTAAAAGGGCACATCACCTCCACAGCTACTGATATTTAAACAAGTCATGATTGACCTTTCCACTGTTTCTCACTGCAGATATTAAAAAGGCACTTTTCTGACACAGTGAGACCCTGCAGAGGAAGACCTCCGTAAAGCAGAATCTGCACGACCGTATTTGGATTGTTGATAATCGACTGGAACGGCAGGATGTGGAAATCGTTTTATTGACAAAAAAAAAAAGACCTCTCTAGCAGGAAGTGTGGCTGCTTTATCTGCGGCACAGAAAAGGCTGGAGTGAGCGCTCCTACTTTCCCCAAAAGATTCTCGACACTGGAAAAGTGGGTGAGATTCTCAGTGGTAAATAAATAAGCAATTTTTGCCTTTCCACCTTCGAACTTAGTCCCGACTGTGTTGACAACTCCCAGTATGGGTAGCAGCAGCTGCAGCAGAGCGGTGCGCTGAAGCAAGTGGGGAGTTGCAGGTTTAAGTGAATCGATAGCAATTAAGCGCAACAGCTTCTATTTTATCTGTTCTGATAAAATCACACCTACTGACATGTCCTTTCAATGCTCGGAGATCTCAGACGTGTTTGCTTGTGTGCAGAACTTTAACCTGTGGCTTCAGCTGGTGTGTCTTTAAAGACAGGTTGTTAATAAGATCACTGAATTATTTTCCATCGGTTACCAACAGACCAGGAATCAAGACCGACATGACGGAAGATTCTAAATTATAAGTGGAGAATGAAGATCCTTACGCCACTTCTTCTTCTGCTGTGGCTCAAAGGAGAAATGTTAGCTGTAGAAAAGGGTTAAATGCCTCCTGGTTTCAGAAGTAACAGGCAATGGAGTTACATCCTTTTATGACCATAATTCATGAGTGAGTACCTTTCAAGTCTTTCCCTCCCTGAAACTATTCTCAACCAACAACCAAAAAGGATCAAATAGAAACAGTTAAATGCACAACTAATGTTCTTTCAGTGGCTTGAAAGTACAGAAAACGAAGTGCCGTTATGGAATAAATCAATAACTGCTCTTTGAATACGCTCTTTCTGCATGTTTATCCCACAATCATTCGCTGCAGCCCGACACATCCTTTCTCAGTGTCCCAGCCAAACGGTTGCTGCAGCGGTGCTTTACGTCGTTTTTAAAATTCCAAAATTCAGCCAGTTGCAAAGTCAGAGAATCATTCATGCACTCCCAACATCCAGGATGAATGAAAGACTGTTGGGGTTAGGGGGGCACAAACCGTGTGGGAAACGGCACGGGTGGTCAGAATGAGAGCAAAACGGATGACATTAAGGCCGACGTCTAACATTGCACATAGCGAAACATGGTGCTGGCAGCATCATACTCTGGGAACGATATTTGTCTGCAAGAACAGGTAAGGCTGTGACAGGCTGCAGAAGACTCGGAATGCTCACCATAAAGCATGCTCATGTTATACGAGGGCCTAGTCAAAGTCAAGACCTAAATCCAGTTGAGGAACTGTGGAAAGCGTCGATGCTTCTTCGCAATTCGTTTGCAAAAGGAGTCAGGGCTGCGGACATGAAATTATGGAAGAGGCTGGACCTGAGCGGACTTTCAGCCGCCGCAGCAGGTCATCACAACAAGAGGGCTTCCTCACACCGTCGCATGAAAAATGACAATAATCCGACATAATTTGCTATTAAAAATGGCTTTAAATCCTTTTGTGTTCGAAGCAACAGCAGCATAAAAGTTGAGTTTTTGAAACCCAACCCATCTTGTGTCTCTGCAGTGGAAATCTCAGCTGAAATTGTCTCGTCTGCTCTGAGCCCTTGGAAACTGCACCCAGCATGCTTCAGAGACTTTATTTTTCATTTATATGAGCTATCTAACCTTGTGACAATCACATTGCCACCCAAGTGTATAATAGTTGTTTTGACATCATTTCACAAAATGGAAGTTAATATACCCCAACATGTTGCTGTGCAGCCGATACAAGGTCATTCTTGTCAACATACAGAGCTGGAATCTATCTGTAGGACTGAAGTTTGATAGAAGAAAATAGGCAAAATGACTTTTCTTGTGCAGAACTGCTCTATATCATATAAATGTTGCCACAAAGAGGAATGTTCTATAGTTTTACATCAAATATCTTCTTAAACTGGACTAAATCAACATGTAGGATGTTCTTTTGATTTGTTCTGCATCAGATCTGATATATTTGAGGGGTTTATTTCTGTGAATTTTGACGAAAACTCAAAATTCAGTTTCTCAGGAAATGTAGATATTAAATAAGACCACATTTTTTTATTTTTTTATTTTTTTTTTTTTTGTTATGTAGATTGTATCACCATGTTCTTGCCTACATGATTATAGGTGAAGGTTAGCTAAAGAAGCTGAAAGTCCACAGAGCTTGCTGTGGCCAAGTTTATTAATAGTTGAGTGGAAGGAAAAACTCTGGTAGAAAAAGTAAATATGCAACAGGGGTAGCAGTTGCCTGGAGAGGATTGTGAAGCAAAGCCCCGTTTAAGATTTAATTTTCCCAACTGCCAAGGTTCCCAAGGTACCAAAAGCTGATGGCTGCCTGACCGACAGCCTTAAACCCATGGACTATAGTCAAGAGGATTATAGAGGAGATGCCAGAAGCAACAATGCAAGAGGAGTTGAGGCTGATTGCCTCAGTGCGGCTTTGCAGGGATGCAGGAATTCATACAAAAGGAGCCCCAACCAAGTACTGAGTATGTGTACTCTACAGTACATGGACATACTTTCACTTGGACCTCATTTCTGTGTTGCAAATCCCTTTTTTATTGGTCAGATGCAATATTCCAACTAAATTTGGGGTTTTCATTATGTCTGTAGCAATGTATACTTGAAATATAACACTGTCTGGAATAAACCTCTAATATTTTAGTTTTGCTTTTTGAGTTTAACTACAGAAAACAACTTTTCCATCTTCTAAATGTTTGTTGCATCTTTAAGCTTTACTACAGACATATTCAATAAGCTAGAATATAAGTCCCAATGAGTTTCATTTCAGATTAAAAGCTTCTTTTGAAAATGACATCCTTTAAGCAGGTATTATACGTAAATTTCATTATGCCCACATTTCTGTTTTCAAAAATAGCATTTATTATTGGTCTGATATAATGTTCTAATTTTAAATGTCATATTTTCATTAGCGGCAAGTGGAAAATCATCATAATTAACAGAAATAGAGGCTGTGTGTCGTTAATCTATGAAATGTTTCACTTCATGAAGAGGTTCCTAAAATCAACGGGCTTTTCAGTAACACCCTGACTTACTGACCGGGCCTGTAAACGGTCTGACTGGACATTTTCAGGGGGTTCGGTCCGTGCAGTTCTCCATCAGATCCCTGCAACACGTTTGGCGATTTCAGGACTCGAGGCATAAAGGTGGGTTATAAATTCCGCCTCCATCTCGGCCTCCCCCACCCTCTGTTCTGACGTCCAAGGCCAGATCCCTGCTGATGTAGAGAGGGGTCGGCTCCGGCAGCAGGAACAAAGTGGACTTGACAAGTGTGAAAGATTTAGTGCTCGGCATTTAGAGTGATCATCTTTTCCCCTTTGTCAGCAGGTAGAGAAAAGTCTCCACCCTCAGTTCGTCCTTGGTTTTGAGTTTGATGGCACAGGGGGGAAATCCGGTCTCCCCTCTGCCGCAGCGTGGAGGTCGCCTGGGCGCATCGTTCCTGTAATGACTGTTATTCCTGTGAGTGGGATGATTATTATTACCTCAAAGCCTCGGCTCTTATTTCCTGTATTTATGAGGTGCATTTTCGAGATTTTTTAGGCTTATATTAACTCTGAATGTCTCCTTGAATTAAATTACCATCCTCTTCTTGTTTTATTTCAACCCTTCCTTTCTCGGTAACTTCATTTTACCAAAGAGTCAGTGAAGCTTCCAGGCAAGGCTCTTATAGATATTTTTAAAGAAAACATTTAATATGGATGCTCCCCCTACCCACCTCCCCAACAATTTGATTAAAAATATATCTTTTAGACTCTCAACTTAAAAAAAGGAAGACTAATTTCTGAATGATAATAAAAATCCTCCTCTGCTGCCTTGTAATTGGGTCATTAGTGCAAGCGTGATGCTTCATAATCCAGCCCAGCAGTGGCCATCGCTACCTGAGATCCATATCGCCACGTTATCACAGCTCCAGAGATGCTGCTTATGTTATTTTCTGGCAGAATTTCATCTGGACGGCGCAAACAAACAATAATGAGCCATGAATCTACCTGCCAGACTGTTTAATGTGGTGGATATGAAAGCAGTGGACAGCTTTCATCGGACCTTACCACACCCTCTACAGCCAGGACAGCCTCGGCTCTTCTGGGACGGGTTTCCACGCGGCTCAGGAGTTTGTTTGTGGGAGTTATTGGCCGTTCTTCCAGAAGCACATTTGTGTCCCTCAGAAACTTGACTCGGACTTGCCCCTTAAAGACTTGACACAGCTTGGACTTGCTCCTCAGAGACTTGACTCAGATTTGCCCCTCAGAGATTTGACTCAGACTTGTCACTTAAAGACTTGACACAGCTTTAACTTCCTCTTCAGAGGCTTGAGACTTGACTTGGATTTGCCCCTCAGAGACGTGACTTGGACAAAATGACTTGTGCCCCGTTAACCAGGCAGGGAACATTAAAATCCCGTCTTCACAGCGTTTGTTGAGGTTCCAGACGAAGGTTGAGTCAGAAATGTTACAAACCACTTCATTGCTTGTCAATAAATCGTTCCGTTACTTTTGAAAAAAGCCTTTCGGTGCAGCTTCTTTAAAGATTGGCCGACAGATTTTTTTTTCTTTTTGCTCTTAGAAGCTATAATTTTAAAATCGCTGGAGTGAATAAAACCTTTTCAAGAGAAAAGACACAAGTAGAGAAAGTACAGTGTGCTGTATATTTCCATATCTCCACATATTGAATCCCCCTCAGGGATCAATAAAGGGCTCCAGTTAAATGGCAACAAAAGCTACAGTGTATTTGATATTTGCACTTGATGAGCCATATCACTGAAAAAGAGAGAAAAAAGGAGCTTTGTCTGCAAATATTTCACATCTTGCAAGCAAATGATAGAAATACAGTCCATGGAATTGGATTTTTATAACACAAGCAAAGTTGGGTCTGCTGTTGCACACGGCGAAAGCGCCTGAGCGTGAAGCGCCCAGCGACTCATTTCTCGCTTACATTTTGTTGTCTTTCACAAAGTGCCTTCGTGGTTTTCTTTTATACGAAAGGAGATGCAGCAGAGGCCTTCCTGTTCTCCTCAGCGGACCTGCTGGCGCGGAGATTACCGGGCCGAGAGGCGCCGGAGAGCGGTGCTGAATAATGCAGCTCCTCCTGGGAAGCTGCTTTGTGCCGGACTGGGCCCACTGTAGATGACTGGTTGAACAGGTCGGGATAATATAGGTAACTGCAAGCGGGAGATAAAGGAATTCAATATTATCTGACAATATACCAGCGAAAAGAAAACGGGGCAAAGGTTAAAATTTACAATAGTCTGAAGAATAAAAGCCGTCTATCCTCAAGAGCTTCTAATAATTATGTACAGCTCCTCAGACAGAAATGCTGATATCTGTATGGCGGCGTGTTTTTTGCTGCTGCTGAAATCATATTTGCATGAAGAGATGAAGACGAGGGGGTTCTTGTAATGACCCTTCAAGAGCGAATTAGACACCAGCTTAGTTTCTGCTCAAAGAAACCGCTTCAAGTATTTTTTTTTTTAAGTGAATGAAATCAGCGAAGGACTCTAAAAGTAAATACGATGGATTATAATGCATTGCAAAAATTCAGCAGGAATATGTTTCCTCCAGATTTGATTCGACAGAGCTTAGAAACAATGGAAAAAAGCAGAATCTCTCCACTTCAAGCTGCATTTCAAATACAGCTTTAAAACGGGGGGGAATACTCATTATAAATCAGGGGAAACACTATAAACCAGCCTCAAAGGGAATTTTTATGAGTCTGGGATCTCTAATAAAAAACCAGTTTGGGATCCTGAAATAAGGCTGCTCTTTGTGAACTGGTGAGAACTGTTGGGAAAGCTCGCTTTGAATTCCCGTTTCTGAAAAGGCGCTTCATGGTTCAAGCAGACGGCCCACGAAATGAAAGCAATCAGATAAAAGTCTCAGTGGTAATGGCTGGAGCGCCACCGTGGCAGGAAGCAGTCGACGGCCTCGTCTCGTTTGGGCTCCGTCGGAACCAAACGGACAGCGGGACATGTTTACAGCTAAACGAATGAGTGATGAAGAAGGTGCGGCGTCACATTTCAGGGGACATGACGAGTTTCAAATGTAGTGATGTAATGCAGCGTGAAGACGCCGATTCAGCAGGAAAAACACACCGCGACGAGCTGTTGGAGGGGAGGTGGAGGGTAAATGGCTCCATATGTCTATTTTTTGTCACATGCATGAAGGCTTTTCCATTTGATCCATCACTGTGGCAAGCCATTATGACATTGATTTGGGAAAAAAAATGCTCTCATCAACAACCTATAATAATTCACGATTCCTAGTTTTCAAGATATTTAAGGTGAGATTGGTACTTATCAAAATCAATTTTAAACATGGTAACGATTCCGACTGCCTTAGTAGGAAATAACAGTTTTTAAAAAAAACTTTAGGTGGCACCAGGACACAGACACTAACATCTAGGGAAGGTTTAGAGAAATCATTTAACCTAATTGACATTATTTTTAGACTGTGGGAGGAAGCCAAAGTACCCAGAGAGAACCCACGCACGCACAGGGAGAACAGGCAAACTCCATGCCAGGATTTGAACCCAGCACATCCTGCTGCAAGACAGCAGTGCTGCCAACTGTGCCACCCCAGTTTGGATGCCGTTGTTTCTACAGCAGCGTTGCATCTGCTGGCCTCTGGGGTAAGGGTGTCCAGCTCCAGTCGTCAGAGACGGCGTCCTGCCAGCTTTAGATGTGATTCAGACGGTCCAGCTACCTCCTCAGCATGTCAGCGTTCTGCAGAGACCTGCTGGTGAAGCATGATTTGATTCTGGTGTGTTGAACCAGGGAGTACATGCAGGATACCGGCCCCTGAGCACTGACTTCGGACCCCCCTGCTGTTGGGGTTCTCTCACTTGCAGAGAACTTTTTCTTCTTCTTCTCTTGTTTGTTTGCAGGCCTGATCCTCAGCTGAAGTCACTTCCTTCTCATCAGTGGACTTCATGAACGCTCCGGTCATCCAGTGCTACTCCCCTTCCTCTTGGGCATCCGTGAGGTGGTTGACTGAGGCCTAATTATGTGCAGTGAGAGTAATTTTGCTGTTAGATGTTTTAGATGGGGTTCTCTCCCATTTTCTTTCAACCGGCTTACCTCTTGTTTTGTGGCCAACCAGGAAGCTGAGACATTGCACTTTTGTTTCGTTAGATAAGAATTGTTTTTACTTTCAGTCAGAAGGAGCTTTTTTTGTTTGTTGTTTTGGCCTTGGAGAGACTGAAGTTTACCGTTTCCTTTGTGTTTGTTGAGTCCTGTGTGAAACCCTGAACTTGTGAGAATACATTTCTTTTATGCTGAGCTGGGTTTTGTTTAATAGTTCTGAGTTTGTTGGTTGCTAGTTTTGTTTTATACATTTTGTGTTGCACCCTGTACCTCCAGGACTTCCATTCTAGGGGTCGCAACAAACAGACTCAGAATTATATTAATCAGCCAAGAAGTTTGTAAATGGAAACATCCTTATTGGTGTTACAACAACCTAACCTCTTCCTCTCGGCTCTACATAAGCTGCTGCTTCAACACACTACACCACAGAGCAGGGCTCTTCTAATCCAGGACTTGAGGGTCAGTGTCCTGCAACTTTTAGATGCGTCTCTGCTTCAACACACCCGATGTAAATAATCAGGTCATTACCAGAACTCTGGAGAACTTGACTACATACCGAGGAGGTCATTCAGTCATTTGATTCAGGTGTGTTGGAGCAGGGACACATCTAAAAGTTGTAGGACACCGGCCCTCGAGGCCTGGATTGAGGATCCCTGCCATAAAGGATGGCTGACGCCACCACAGAGTTAATGAAGGTCTTTTGGACCACTTAACCCCAAGTTGCTTATAATTATCTTTGTATTAGTGTATGTGTGTTACTGGTAAAAAAAAAAAAAAAAAAAAGGGTTTAGGAAATCCAAAAATCCTTAGGCGGCCACCAATTTTCTATATTTAATTATAAGAATTGTATTTTGCCCACATCTGGGATTTGTTAGCCAGTTTAATTACGTATTTCAGACATCCATGCATCAATTCTTTCTGTTGAATATGAAGATTTTAAATGGTTTATTAACTGTTAACATTTCAATGCTATGACAATAAAAAAACTACTGAAAGAAGCCCAGGAATAATTTAGAAATTATTCATGTGATCTCATTTTCTAAGAAAGCGCATTTTGGTTTGGGTTTTTCACTCCCTGTAAGCCATAGTGATCAAAAAATGAACATAAATAGAATAATTTCTCAACCTTTTTGTGTTTAAATCAATGAAATAAATGAAACATTTTGATTATATTCTAATATATCCAGATGCATCCGTATTGCAGGGGGAATAAACTGCTAATAACGTCTGCAGGGCATAACATGAAATCCAAACTGTCCCTTTAAGAGAGAGCAAACAGAGGAAGACTTCTGGCCTGTTTAAAGGTGATGTAAACAGGCCTTGATGGATGAAGGACTCCCTGTCCATCCATCATCCGTCCGTCCTTAAGAGCCTTAATCTTCCACAAACACAATCCTGCCACTGTGCCCCTCGTCTTGTCTGCCTTGTCTCTCAAGTCCTTAATAATATCCCTTCGTTTGGGGACCTTGTTGCTGCTGGGTCCCTGACATGCACACTGGTGGAAAAGAAATGACACTGTCCCCAGGTTCAAAGCCTTGAAACGCATCGAAGAAAGGGACGTTCAGAAGTTTCTCGATGTAAGCTTGGTCCAAATTTGTCGAAAAATGAAGACAGTAACTTTAGGCTTTCCAAATGTATCTAGGAAAATAATATCAAATGTAAGTTTTTTTTTTTTAAGATGTCTTTAAAGAAACAGTTACACTGAAATAAAAGCCCTCTGTGGAAGCCTGATTTTCTATTTTTAAATTATAAAAGAAACCAGAAACTGCTCTGATATGATTCAGTTGCGTTTTTTTTTTGTTTATAAATCTCTGCAAAACCTAACTTTCCAACCACATATTTCCTCTAAGACGCTGTACCATTAGTTTGACTTTCAAGCAATTTAAAGGCATTACTGTAGTTGGGTTTTCTTGGCCGTCTGTCAGTTTCTCTGTGCCCCTCCTGTTAACACTGCTGCTGCCAAGCTACTGTCTCAGCCAAATAATGTCAGACTTCTGGGCCTGGCACAAGATCTTATAAATGCTTGCCCGGCTGGCCAACAGACATTGCTGAGTTTTGGTTGCCAGGGTTATTACAGTGATTGAGGTATCTTGATGAGTTTACAATATGGGTGATGATGATAAAATTTCAACAGCAGCAACTCAATTTTTTTTAGTTCTTTTAACATTCTTTTAAGGGCATACTTCATGTGGAACAGTAGGATTTTTACATCACTATTCAAAAGTTTGGATGTTGCACATCTGTGGGATGTCAGTGGGTGTAACAGATTCTCCCTTTAACCTATTATAATCTGGAGTTTGTTACACTGCAGACTAGTGATGGATAGGTAAATGATATGATTTGCAAGCAGCCTGCATGTCCAGAAAGGGCATTAAGAGGCATAAATGTCTTCCAAGCAATGTGTTACTGGCAGGTACTGGACCGTCCGACAGTTTGTCGAAATCAGAGACGCTCTAGGAAGGTAAAAATCAGGAGATTAGGACTAAAAGCAGGGATGGAGTCATGACCGGTTGTTCCAAGACCAAGGCCGAATGTTTATAACGTCGACAAATATTTCAGGACATTATTGCATTTTTGGACACCACAAAATGCAAAAATTAATGGAAAACCAGTTGATTACTCAACCTAAACCACTTCTTGGTATTAAATCAATATTGGTCATAATAAATTAATACTTATGTTATTAGATGCAGCCATACATTGTTACACATTCCCTAAACTGAAATAATCAGCTTACATTGCACTATAGTTGTATGATAAATTTAAAAAACAGTGAGCGATGAGGCTGATAAAAATTGTCATATTTTAAAAAAAAAAAATTCCTCTTATGATTATCTGAATAAAAGCAATTCATTAGAGTATCAGATGTTAAAAAAAACATATGCTGACATATTAATAAATTATTAGGCATTTTGATATTATTATTAGTCCATGCAGACACACAAGTTTCCTCACGGGGAATTCCAAAACAATCAGAGAAAATAGAATCCGTGGGATTTCCAAAAATCACATAGCTAACAGGGATGGCGCAGAGACAACAGATTACAGGAACCAATTGGAATATTTTCTCCAACATGGATTATGACCATGAAACATCGAAGGTAAGACTGAATTTATGTTTTTGAATTGATGAGCCTTATTTTCACTCTTCATCGGCTGCTGGTTAAGTTTTGCGCATAGAGTGGTGATGCAGGTTTAGCATCTATTTACGTTATTCTTTTGCTGCTTAGTGTTGAAACTGGGTGTTGTACATATTTTTCAGATTACTACTTAGTTTTCCTTGTGTCGCTGTAGATATCTAGTAAAACTAGATGCCATCCCGCTGACTTCACATATCTTTAATCCTGATGGTGGACAATATTTACAGGTGGCTTTCCCCTTTACTTTCCCATCTTAAAATTCTTCATGTTTTAAAATACAAATTTAATAATCTTCTGCAGTCAGATGCAGGTGTTTATTCAGAAAAAGCTAGACCACACCCCATGTGAACCTGCAGATGCGCTCTTTTAAATCAAAGGAACAAATGCCATCTGGTTTTGTAAACAATCACATGCAACACGATTGCACGGTCATTAGCAATAATAATATTGATTTTTCTTCTGACATGGTAGGAAACAGCTACGATCCGATCACTAATTTTAATTCACATTGTTGCGTGTCTGCGGATGAAGATAAAAGGGAGTTAAGTTTTTGTAATCTTAACAAAAATTATTGAGTCTCGAACCGGTCTTGACCCAATTTGTGAAACGAGACCAAGACCGAGGCGAAACAATCCGAGACCGAGATTGAGCCCAAGACTGAGAAAAAACAGGTCGAGACCAGTCCCAAGACCAAGGCCGGTCCCGAGACCTCCATCCCTGACTAAAAGTAGCTCCTAATTTCAGGAAAATTATTAGAATTTCTGGATTTTAAAGATTTTTCTTAGAAAAAATTTTTCTTTTACCTAAGTAAGATAAACGTTATTCACAAAGCATCTTAGGCCTTAAGAGAGGTCCTAATGTGACAAAATGTTAGGAGTATTGAAGAGGACTTTTAGTGAGTCTTAGAGTGTCTTAAGCAGGGAAGATGGTGAAAAGACCGACAGAAAGGAGAGATATTCTCCATAACAGCAGGCACTGCTCCTCTGACCTGTTTGGTTTTTGCGTCATTTACTTCTTCATTTTATGTTTGCTGTTTCGCCAGATCAAGCAGGTTTATACAAGCAGGTAATCACAGTGAACTGCTGACAGCTGAGCATGCACATTGACATCAAATAGATGACATAGTGAAACGACCAGCGTGGGGAAAGTCATGACAAATCAAAATATTAATAAGGATGTATAAAAGGCACCATCAAACATGTTGATGTCGTGTGGCAGTTAATTTAATTTCCTTTATCCAGTCTAGATTCAATGATCGATAAATTTCCATCAACTGATTACTGAGGGTGTATTTACTTTTTTGTGTGTATTTTTTTGCTTTGTGTATCAACCAATCACAATCAAAACGAGACATATTGATTTATTTCAGAAAGACTCAAGGAATTAAAGCTACCAGGCCAGATTCTATTTTTAAGACTGTAATTTGGATGATAGGATATGAGTTTTTTTGGTTGTGTTTTTTGGGTGACATTTCGTCCAAACTTCTTACCAGTTGGTGGTGGTAATGCTCCATTGAGTTGTTTGCCAACCACCAATAAACAGAAGTAGAAGAAGAACAGTCCCTAGAAGACAGTGTTTCACCTAGCAACAGATCGGTTGCGTAATATGCTTCTCTGTAAATGTTTGATAACTAATCAAATTAGAGAGGTATCTTACAAAATGATACACAAATACTACCCAGCTAATCACAATATGCTAAAATTCAAAAAGGATGTGAACACAAAATGTTCATTATGTGACTCTCATCTTGAAACTGTTGTCCACCGTTTTTGCAACCACATTAAAAAATTTGGGGGAGAGGTCTGTCAGTTTATAACCGTTAGCATCGATAAGGAGTTTGTTTCACATTAGGAAAATATTGTCCTTGGTTTTCACAACTATTCAAGAAAAAGTGAAAAGAAATATTAATTTGATTTTATTTCCAGCTAAGCTTTTTATTCACAAACGTAAGTTCAGGAGGAACATCCTTTGCTTTGTGACTTTTAATATTGATCTACGTAACTACTTTCAGTTACTGTCTTCTTAAAAAAAACTGGAAGGCAATCAAAACACCCAGTGTACTACCGAACTTCAATCTCTTTACCTGGCATTATAATAACCCCTGGCTGATATTTCTACTACTGTTATGCAGTATGCTGTTCTCTGTATACTTGCTGTACTCCGTTCTGTAATAATTAAATAACGAACGTCACGTGGCGTAGCAGGTAGCGCGGGCGTATGCGGAGGCTATAGTCATTGTCGCGGTTGTCCCGAGTTCGACTCCTGACCTCGGAACCTTTGCCGCATGTCTTCTCTGCCCCTTTCCTGTCAACCTACTGTCCAAAAAAAAAATGGGAAAAAGGCCACTAGCACCCAAAAAACAACAACCTAGCAACGGGGTCAACCATGCCTCCTCACTAAGATGAGAGTTTCTGTCTTCGCCTGGCTCAGAGTCGCTCTCAGCAACCGACTGAATCCCTCTTAAGCTGGGCCGTGATCTCGTGTCTAAACGCATCATACATAAGAACTACCAGGAAGTGGCGCAGCAAGCTTATCTAAGTTGGTTGGGAAGCCATGTTGCTTTCTGTCAACCTATGAAATATGTCTCACACGTCAGAAATCTGATCTAAAATGTGTCGCAAAAATATTTGAACGCTTAACTGAATATTGTGACCTGCTCAGAAGGCCAGGAGACAGGAGGCTACAGGTTGCAGCATGAATCCAGTGCTCCAAACATTGTCCAACCTCATAATAACTGTATTCAGAGATATTATTTTCATAAAATGTTTTGACATGTGAAGAGGACGTAATTTTTCTCTTTCTGTTATCAAAGGTGGTTAGGAGTTAATTATGTGACTATCTCGAGTAACAAAGCTTCATTTCTCAGGATAAATGAGTAAGTACTTAGAAGTCACAGAAGAAAGAAAAAAATCTTTCTTCTTTAGAAATGAGTAATGTCGGCACCGGCAGCTGATTCAAACTGAGAACTTCACTGTTAAAACACGCGCATGCCTGGACTTGCTGTTTAAGATCATCCCTAATTCTCATGGCAGCAATACTTCAGGGAAAACAAGAGCCACAGATTTTACCTTGTAAACATCCAATTAGATTGATGAAATAAATGCTTTCGCAGAATAAGATCAAATTTGCTTTGTGTTGCAAACAAACTTCTGTTTTTATTGGACTTTCATTTGCAGACAAAGCTAGTTTAAAATAATATCCCTACTGTCTTTTTTTTTTTTTTTTTTTTTTTTTAACTGCGTATGAAAAAAACACCCCTGCTGTTTGAAAAAAGGTCAACTTTTCATCGAACTGCTTCTTGTTTATAGTTTATTTACTGTTTTTACTTGTCTGAGAGTCATTTTCCACCTCTTGTTAACCAGACCTGAGAATAAAAACAAGGGCAAAGAGGGAGCACATTTCTTTTCTCCTGAAACACTCGACAGTGATGTAAAGGAAATGTGTGTTATTTTCTGGTTCTTGGATGTCTTGAATCATAAACAAAGCAGAAACTGTCGAATGGGGAGAGAAAAAAAGGAAGAGAAGCGATCAGCTGTGGAAGTTCAAACCGAGGAGAGGAAGAAAAGAAACGTCTGGAACAAAAACGAGAGGAGAAAAAACACATTGGACAGTTAGAGGCAGAGTGATGGAAGGGTGATTATGCTTTATCTGCTTCGGTTGAATGCAGAGGCTATTTGTTGGCTCGCACAGCCGTGTGTGGAGATGATCGGAGGGGCGCACACACGTACCGATGGAGAACGATGTTTCAGCTGCTGCCGTTGAACGCTGTTTGGAAGCATTAAAGCTGTGAAACACCGTAAACTCAGGCGATCCTCGCTCCCTTCCTGAAGCAGCATAGAGCCGTCTTCTGCAAACAACAAAGCAGCTCTGATTACCTGCAACTGCAAATATTCAGCCACTACAATAGGTATGAGTCAGCTTCAAGGTGCACCACAGTTCCAGAATAATAGTTTGAACATAACAAAAACGTTACATTTCGATCATTTCTAATCTGTTTTTGGTTTTCTTTTTTTTTTTTATGTAGGATGTCAAAGACCATGCAGTGGAGCTGGGAAGGGCCCTGAAAAGGAAATGAATCATTTCTGTGCCTCCCTGTAGAAGACACTCAGGCATCTTTATTTTCACCAAAAAATGTTAAAATGTGAGAAAATCCAATGTTTAAATGGGCTTTGAACTATTTCCAAATAGAGGCTCTTAAAGGTGGACACACCCATGTTAAAATGCCTGATTTATGTGACATATAAAAACTAAACCATAATGACTCATTTTAACGTGTTTTCGCCTTTAAAGTGACACATATCCTGTATAATTTAACTAAATACAGCAAATCTAAAGAACCTGGTTACTGACTGTTTGCAGAGAGGTCAGGAGAAGGGTGCAAAACAAACCAAAAGAAAAAGTCTGCACCGGGATTTAACTAATAGCTACGGGTCTCCTATTGGATAACTACTGCATGGACAATTACCTTCCAGCTGGCAACAAGTTATTTAACCCCAGCTGATGCAATGAGTAGCTCCTCATTTCTTGAACAACCATATGGAAAGACACATCTTGTGGTCGTGAATAAGATGTTAGTGTGTTTAAGAAGGGTCAAATCATTAGCATCAAGCACAGAAAACATCTAAGGGGATTTCAGAAATCAACAAAATTGAGTTAAAAACTGTCTAAGTTCTTGAGAAGTGGAAGGATAGTGGGGAACAATGAAATTTAAGGAAGAAATGTTATCCAAAAAAAATCCCTGAATGACCATGAGTGATCAGTGAAACATCTGGTGACATCAACCTGAAGAAAAACAACAGTAGAACTCAGGGCTATGTTCTTAGTGAAAGTAAGAGCATTTCCACGCGTACAATGTGAAGGAAGGGAACTCAAAGGATTGGGACTGAACAGCAGTGTAGCCATGAGAAAACTGCTACTTAGTGTTGCTAACTGCAGAAAAAGGCTGCAGTTTGCTAGGTGGCATAAAGATTGGAGTCCAGGTTGACCCTCTTCCAGAGTGATGGGTGCATCAGGGTAAGAGAGGCAGATGAAGTGATGCACCCATCATGCCTAGGGTCTACTGCAGCAGCGCGATGATCTGGGGTTGCTGCAGTTGGTCAGGTCAAGGTTCAGCAACATTATGAGGTCAGCTGACTTCCTGAATATCCTGAATGACCAGGTTATTGCATCAATGGATGGTTTCTTCCCTGATGGCATGGAGATATTCCAAGATGACAATCCCAAGCTTCATCGGGCTGAACTTGAGCGGTTCAGGGAGCAGGAGGCATCATTTCCACGCATGGACCGGCCTCCACAGCGTTGAGAATCTTTAGGGTGCACTGGAGAAAGCTTTGAGCAGTGGTCGCACTCTCCCACCATCAATATAAGATCTTGGTGACAAATGAATGCAACGCTGGATGGAAATGAATCTGGTGACACTGAAGAAGCTTATTGAAGCAAAGCTGCCTGTCATAATCAGAGCTAAAGGCAGTCCAATGAAATATCAGACGTTTTTCCACTGAATCCAACAAAAACCTCCTTTATTCTCCACACGTCCGGACTCAGGATTAGGACTCGCAGAAAGAGATCTTTTCATCCCAGAAAACCTCCAAGCCCAGTTAAAATGTGTGAGGATGTAAATGTAAAATTAAACAACACATCACCAAAAAAACTAAAACCACAATACTCACTTTGAAACATGGCAGTAGCAGCATCATGGTCAGATGGAGCTGGGATTTTGTGTTCAGTTGAAGATGAGATCTTGAAGGGTGAAGGTTCACCCTTGTTATGGCTCTCACTGTGGCTTCCTGGAGTTCCAAAGCCTTGGATTTCATTGATTTGGTCATGTTTTGTTTAACTTCTTTAGATCAGGGCATGATGGATTGCTTTTTGAGATTTTTTGGCCTACTTCGTGTTGTCAAACAGGTACAGTTTCACTCAAAGAAGTGGACCTGGGCAGTTGTCCACAGTATGGTAACATTTTATTCCCAGTTAACACATAAAAAGGTGTTTGTTGGGTTAAATTGATTTATGCTCGTAGAGATAACAGATTACCACATCCTTTTTTGCTCTCAGCGAACAAAATACAATTATGTGGAACCTGTTGAAAAGAAAAAAATTATGTTTGGTCACTGATTCATTTTTTTTGAATGTTGGGGGATTTCCTGATCCTACAGGTCTGGTTGCAATCAGGCCAGTAATTATGACCAAAAATGGTTAATCAAAGTCAATCCAGGATGTAACAACTTGGACAAGTTCAGTTTTCCCATCAGACCAGGTTGGTTTGGATCGTTTTTATGACTAATAAATGAAATTTCCATTAGAAAACAGCTTTTTGTGGTTTTGTCTGATCATAAAACTTGTTTAACTGTGTTTTCAGTATGAGCAAAGGTATAGATATTTGTGTAACAGCTGTAACATCAACCAGATGATGTGTACTAGAAGCTCCAGGTCCTGATTATGGCTGATTGTGTTCAGGAGGAAAAAAAAAAAAAAACAACAACACCTACCAGGAAGCTGCATTTCAGCCTCACACTGTATTTTTATTCACCGCAGGGGTTTTTAGAACAAAACACTCTCTGGAAGAGGAAATTGCCTGAAGAGTTGCACATTGTGGGAGCTTTATTTGGCAAAGGAAAGACAGATGTAGTTAGCAAGCAGGAGATGCGGAGTACTTTAGAGATATTTATTGCCTGTAAAGAGGCGTTTGCAGCGCAGCGCCGAGATCCTGTGAATATGCTCAGAGACAGCGATTCACAGTGACTGATATTATGAAATGTCTTGTTTCTTTATTATTCTGCTGCTCTGCTTGAATTCAGCACTGGAGAGATAAAAAGAAAGCCTGTACAACCTGTCATGCTGTTGTTAAAATATTAACTCGGAGACAAAATGAAATATGATAAGTGCTAAAGGAAAAAAATCAATATGACATTTTTTTTTTTTTTTTTTTTTTTTTTTTTTTTTTTTTTTTTTTTTGTTTTTGCTCTTCAGCTCCTCTGAAAAACCTTGAAAGGTTGAACTTTAATCTGATTTGCTGGAGGCAAAAGAAAACTTAGAGCAGGAGGAGCATGTGGAGATGTTAGGTTGACATTCATGAAGTCCTTCTGGTCTGCTCCTACATACATTAACCCGTCTTGCATACAGTGCTGTGAGAAAGTATTTACCCCTCAAACATCTTTGTTTTCATATTTTCTCACACCCCAGATCATAAAACGAGTTGTCATTGTCTCAGATAACCTGAGTAAATAGAAAAGTCTGTTTTTTAAATGATGATTTCACTTAAGGGAAAAATTCTCCCGACAATGATGACTCAACAGCGAGAATAAATAAATCACTTAAACAGGACCCGACTGGCAACTTGAAGTAAGCTAAATCATCTCAACAAGCAACACATCATCACCTAATCTGAAGAAATTTAAAAATAGATGAGAGAATCATTGACATTTATCAGTCTGGAAAGAGACAATAAACCCTTTCTCAAGCTTTGGGACTCCAGTGACCCACACCGAGAACACGGAACAACGGAGAACCTTCCAAAATTACTCCACGTGCAAATCAAGACGTCCAGGCGGTCACAGAGGAACCCAGAACATCTAAAGCTGCACAGGCCTCATTTCCCTCCATTAAGGTCAGAGGTGATGACTCCACCTCGTTTGGCTGAAAAAAGATCCTGGCGATCCCCAGAAATGTTGAAATGTGTTCTGCAGACTGAGACAAAACTGGAACTTTTTGAAGGTTCGCATCATGTTACAGACAGACGTGGAGGTGGTAGTGTGATGGTCTGGGTCTGCTTTGCTGATTTAGGATAGAACCACAAACTCTGGTCCGTTTCTTAGCTTCTTACCTTAAAGCCACGGTGTTCAAAGTGGGGCCCAGATGCCATTTGCGGCCCCTGGACTGATTTTTTTTTTTTGTGGCCTCCCTACCATAATTCAATAATAAATTAGCACAAAATTATGACTTTTAAATCAAAATCTACTAACAAATCTGCTTTTAACTGCTGTATTAAAATCGGCTAAATACAGCAAGTGTTTTCAAATGAAGACGGATCGAGATCCGGTTTTTACTGGAAAAAGAACATATTTTTTTTTTAGTTTTCTTCAATCAAGACCAAAATAATAAGCAAACCAGAGGCCTTTCATTTAACAAGGAAAACATGCAAAAACCATTCGAAGTTTTGGATCTTCGATCACGTTCCGACAAAAAAATCGGATTATTTGTTTAATTAAAATAGTTCTTGATTAGTTTATTGTTGGAAAGGTAAAAAATAAAATAAAATCACAATTTTGGTGATTTTAGTTTTTAAAAGTTTTTTTTGTTTGTTTTTTTGTTTGTTTTTTTTTTTTCTTCCCATGTGACAAAAAGTTTGCACACCCCTGCCTTAAAGTGGTTTCGTTTGGATTATCTTTAAAATGAAGTTCTGTGGAGTTATCACTGGTAATAGCTTCTATCTGTCTATCCAAACGTTCTCTTTGTTGGATGATCCTGAAACATTAAACTTTTACAAAACAGCAAACACAGGAAGAAATCTATGAGGGGGTAAATACTTTTTCACAATTCCATTAACCATCCGTTACTCATCCTTCCTCATGATTCACTGATATCTGTCCTAAAACACACCTTACTACTTCATGCGTTTCCGCTCTTCCCATCCGGTTTCCCGCCTGTGTAATCTACGCTGGAGCCATCGAGGCGTTTCCCTCCTGGGCGTGGCATCCTCCCGGGGGGAAATGATGGGCACCAAGCCTCAGACAGATATATGTGCTGCTTTATCTTCCTGTTAGCTCTACAGCCAAGTGAACTGTAGAAAAAAAACCGGAGAAAAATGCATCAGCATCTGCAGCGCCGAAGATCCCCCCACCCTTCCTCCTCCTCCTCCTTCAGGCTCCGAGTCAGCAACAAGTCTTGGGAATCCATACAAAACAAATACTATTAATAAACATAGAGCACACACATATCCTCGCTGGAGAAATCTGTGGGTTTTAGAGTATTCAACAAAGTGGCAGGAAAATGGTTTCAGAGGCTCACAGATGGAGATCTAATCAGAAATGACACCTTTTCTCAACCCAAAAGGTGTGAAACAAGCAGCAAACGTTGGATAAAGGCCTTCGATTTTATACCAACTCACCTTGGTTGCTCATTTAAAAGTTAATTTTCTTTATTTTTAAACTCAGTTATTCAATAAGAGGAGGCTCTACTGTTCAGTTTTGTTTCGTTAGACCCAGTATTTTCCTGTTAGAAGCAGGATCAGACTAAATAGGATGTCTACAGGTGAACCAGACTAGTCTTGTCAAACCTCTAGATGAGACGCAATAATTTCACTCAGAAGAAACCCACACCCAGCCATACAGGAGGCAAGAAACGTAGAATAAAAACCAAGAAAAACTCTAACTATTAAGTTAAAAAAATTAAAAAGGGAAAATAACATATTTAAAGCATGAAAGATGTAGAAATTATTTTTTCTTATCGAAGCAGAGGCTGTTGAAACCAGAACTGTACTAACACTGTATGCTGCTGAAGCGCTTCGTACCAAGCTAAACCTTTCCTGTGTAAAGTCAGTTAAAATTAGTTTTATTTCTAACATGCAACAGCAATGAGAGAACTGGTTGATTTTCAGAACTTTACATGCATTTCTTTAATCGTTTGTAGGACTCCCTTTTAAACTGTATGACTTGGGTCAAATGCTTTGGGTGTCGTTCAAAAGGGCTTCTTCTCACAGTAGCTTGCTGAATTCTGGCTTATCGTCCATTTGGAAGACCAAAACATTTTGGGCTCCAAAAACGAAGGCCTTTGTCCCCGACTTTCAAAACTGTAATTTGGCTTCTTTCCTTGCTGCTATTGGAGTAATGGCTTCTTCCCCTCTGAGCGGCCTTTCAGGCCATGTCAGTACAGGACTCGTTTCACAGTGGATGATGAGAGTTTCTGGGTAAACCAGACTTGTGGAGGTCCACGGTTCTCTTTCTGATATTTCGGCTCATTTGTTTGGACTTTTCCATGTTGTCACACTAAGAAGGGGGTAAAATACACTCACGTGTGCTGCCATTTCATCAGAAGCTTGAGAAACATGACATCACCCAAACTATTTATAGGTATAGTAATGTGAAGTGTTTGTAAACTTCTGGTTATATAGACTGTAAAAAAAAAAAATCTGTAATTTAGCAAATATAAATAATTTTGTTGAGCCTAACCTACCTAAAACAGGCTGTTTTGATGCCAGATGGTGAGAATAAAAAAGATTGTGTCTTTTTATTCACTGATCAGTAAATATTGCTCAAAACACTGGTGATGGACACATTTCATAGAGCTAAATTCAGTTCTTTTCCCTTTCTAGCAATGTGAGTATTTAAATCGAAGAACTGCGAAAGAGCAGACAGTGTCATTTATATCACTTCCCTCTGCTTCCAGTTTCTATGGATTCATTTTTATCCATTTTTTTGGTTATTTCCCTCTTGCCTGGAGGGACATCAGTGTAACTCGACTCACGCTGCAGCTGGTGATGCCACTGCTGAACCCTGGAGTTCATAAATACCAAGCAAGAAGAATGTGGAAAAGTAATAGAATATGAAGAAGCAATAAAAGCCTGCTAAAAAAAAAAAAAAAAAAAAAAAAACCGGAGTTGAGAAAAGTGTCTTTTTTTTTCTTTTTTTTTTTTAAATACACTGTGACTTTCAGGAAGCTTTTCTTGCTGCTGTTTTACCCACTTTACAGTAACTTGTAGGAGGATTGAAATGCAAGATAAGTGCAGAGCAAAACAAATATACAATAAGAGCTAACATAAAAACACGTTCATGATTATATGGCGTGTTTCTCTCCTGATACCCCTGCAGCGTCTTCATTTCTGCTCATAGATTTCTTCTGTTTTTGTCACACGTCAATATTTCAAATCCTCAACAACTAAACCTCGACGTACCTCAACCCGAAGGGGGGAGTCCGACTTTTCCCGTGGCCTCGGGCTCGAAGGCGCTCTAATGAGCAGCAGAACCTTGTTCAGAAGCATCCACATCTGACTGCAGGTTTGCTCAATTTTAAGATCTCCTTTTCGAGCTGTATGCTACTTTTAGACTCGAGGCACTGAGTTTTATTGTGCAGCTGCCTTTCTTGGATACTCTTGCAAAACATATCTTTGGTCTCATTGAGTCCTTTTCCTCGTGGATTAAAGGTTTAAAAAAAATCTGAGTTGGTCTCCAGTCAACCCTGCAACGGTGTCGGGGCCGTTGTAGATCAAGGAAAAACAGAAAGGAGTGCATTTTCACCAAAAGTTCGGAAATTTCCAGAATAATTTAACATATTTGCAAAGAAACCCTTATAACCCTAATATGATAAATGTCAATGATTAAAGACATAAATTTACAATATTAGCTGGGTTATCAGATCATTTCAAGCGTGATGGGAAAATAAGAGGAAAAGAAACAGAAAAATATAACACATATAATTAATAGATTTCACACTTTTCACAGCATAACAGCTCAGTTTTATTGAAATTGGGAAGAAGTACAAACTGACTAATAAAAAACCTAGAACATTCTGACATGAAAAAGTCAGACATTTGTGACAAAAAAAATTCAGAAAATCCTGTAAGTGGTAATTAGAAACAAATTCTGTTCTTCTGCAGACCCTAAATGTCTCAAATGTGACAGATTTGTATGTTATTGTACATTAGTATGTACTGTCCCTTTAATAATATATTATTTTGGCTATTAAGAAACTTAAAAAGAAAAGCCAACAAGAAAAACTTTATTTTTTACCGAGAGAAAGCAAATTTATCAGTAAATCTCCAATGTTTCACTACATACGTCAAATACGTCGCTGTTTTGAATTCAGAGAACCCATTTTCAAAAGCAGCATCGCTCCACAGAAAACGGATGGAGGGTCAAGTTTAAACTGCGGCGCTTTCAAAGTAGAGCTGTTAGGGTTTTTGTTTTTTTTTTTGCATCATTTCAGCCAGTAACTTCTCCATTATAAGAAAAACAATCTGAAAAACCTCAAGCTCTCTGAATGACAGACACTTTTCTACACAGTTTGCCTGTTCTTGTGGGAAATATTGACATTTTTTCTTTTTGTACGAATTAGAAGAAAAACAAAAACCTCATAACAATGAGTCTGAATGCAATTTGAAGGTAACATTAACTCCAGTGCTGCTACTGCTTATTAGTTTATTTCCCTATAAATTTGAGTGACACCAAATTTAATTTAACCTTAAACTCCATTGGGTTTAATATGAGCTTGGTCAAACCTTCCCAGGTAAACTTAAGGAGTCTGTTTATGGGAATTTTTAACCATTCTTTCAGAAATGCATTTGAGAGGTCAGACACTGATGTTAGGTGCTCCAGTTTATCCCATAGGTGTTCTGTCTCATTGAGATTAGGACTCTGTGGAGGCGAGTTTAGATCACCCACATCAAACTGTTCTCATAAAGTTGGGAGCATGAAGTTGTCAGAAATGGCCCTTTAGCTGGAACCCGCAGGGTGAGTCCAGTTGCTGAAGAACATCCTTACACCATAATCCCCTTTATTTGACACAAAGGAGTCCAGAAAGTACCATTCTCCAGGCAACTGCTAAACCCAGACTCATCCATGGACTGAAATACAAAAACAGATGATTCGTCACTCCAGAGAACACGTCTCCACTGCCCTGGAGTCCGATGGTGGTGTGCTTTACGCCATTGCTCCTGATGTTTTGCATTGAACTTGGTGGTGTCAGTCTTGAATGTAGCTGCTAAGTCATGGAAACCCATTCCTTTAAGCTCTCTGTGCTTTGTTCTTGATTGAATCAGAAGGCCACGTGAAATTTGGAGGTCTGTAGATATTGACCCTACCACTTGAGCTGCTGCCATTCGCAATCGCTTCCATTTTGATTTGGCTTAATTACAATCAGATCTTAGAAAAAGGTGTCACCTTCCAAAGAGTCTCCTTGAAGACCTGTTCACCTGCACCTGTTCCCTCTACACCCCAAACTATGGTGAACTGTTGGTGAACTATGACTCCCCATAGTTTAGTCCAAACTGGTTTAGTACTGGTTCTACCTCTTTGATTGCTCCAGAGACATGGTTCAAAAATGCTTTTTGGATGGACAAAGGATCTAATTTTAGAAAAATACCTTACCTTACCTTCCCAGGAGTCTCCTTGAAGACGTGTCCACCTTCACCTTACACATAGGGTTTATGTTGCTTTTCTCTACACCCAAACAATGGAGTAGTGAACCATGACTCTACAGTTTTCTGTCCAAACTAGTTTGGTTTTAGTTCTACCCCTTGAAATGCTCAGGAGACATGGTTCAACAAAGTTTTTTTTGGGATGTAAGGGTAAACCAAACTGGTTAAACTACAAAGAGTCTCCTTGAAGACCTGTCCACCTGCACCTTACAAGTAGGGCTTGGGGCTTATGCAGTCATGCCGTTTTGGTTTCCCTCTACATCCAAAAACAGACTGGTGAACTATAATTCTCCAATGTTCTTTCCAAACTGGTTTGGTTTTGGTCCTACCCGTTTGAATGCTCAGGAGACATGGTCCAACAATGCTTTATGAGGATGTGAAGGGATCAAGTTTGTTTTTAGAACATGCCCTCCAAGGAGTCTTCTTGAGGACCTGTCTATCTTCACCTTCCTGGTTTATTGGATCTATTGTGATGCTGCGGGACACATCCACCATCCCACTGTGATTTAGCTACCTCTTTTCTTAAACTTTTTCAGTTTCTTTGGCAAATCGACAAACCATGAAAACCATACCAGCTGCAGACCAGAAAATCCTGAATGAAAGAACCTGCAAATAAAGGAGAAATTCCAGTCGGTGGAAAAGGCTGTACAGAATGACTCACGGTTTACTTGTTTCACAAAGCTGCCAGCAACATTCTGTCAGAAAGCTTCACTCTGTGTCTTATTCGAACGTTCACCAGGCTGCGGAGGAAAACCTTATCAAGGAGATGTGAGCAACTGTGATAAATTTGCTGCATCCAGCTGCATCGAGCTGATAAGAACAAAATTATATTCTCTCTACATGCCTGCTCTAATTAAAAACAGTCTCTCAGGTTCCAGCAAGTCACCATGTGATGCGTTTTAATCTTTGTTAAAAAATGATGCAAGAACCACATCAAATTTTCAGATTAGGTTTCCCAGTTGTTGAGTTGATAAATAAATAATATAATCCCCGCACCCTCTTCTTCGCGACCACCTGCTGCTTTCAGTCTGCACGCCGAAGCCGGCGTCATCAGTATTCATCCGGATCCTTCCACCTCATGTCGCTTCTCGCAAAGGAGCCCTCGGGGCATTAATGGTGAACCTTTACCCACATGGGACCTGTTGGTCTCTCTGACACCTGTCTCCCTCAGGTTGACCCCAGTCACGCCTCGGATCACGCTACGATGCCTCCCAGTCTGGATCTGTCGGCACGGTCCGCCGTTGATGGGCAGCTCCTGAGAGCCGACATGCAAATTTGAGAAACAAAAGGAAATAATCCGGAGGAAAAAAGTGTAAACGTATGAGCAGAAAGATTATGTTTATTTGCACACAAGTCTGGTCACTTGCATGCTCTGGTTAACTATTGATTGTCAGGAGTTTATTAATCTAAGTTTCCAAGAAAGACTCAGGGAAAAGGCCACCATTTTTTAAAAAAAAGGCACGTTTAAAGAAACAATCTCTGCAAAGAAAAATCAATGCTTATTACCATATACAGGACTGCATGTAATGTAGAAAGCTTTATTCTCGCTTCAGTCTGTGAAAACATGTGAGAAATATTTCAGCTTCACTTTTACTACCACCATGAAAAGAGAAAAACAACCCCTAATCTGGAGTAGCGGTCTCCATACAAGTCTGTTTGCTGTTTATATTTTTAATCATTTGGAATTTTGTTCCCATTTTTTCCAGTTGGAACTAATTTTTGTTTTTCTAGAGTCCAAAAAACCCAGCATAAAATTTTTTCTGCCAAATTCTCTATAAAGCGTAGAAAAAAAAAAAAGATTTATATTGAGAGGTTATTTTGCCCACACTGATCAAATAAAGCAAAAAAAAAAAAACAAAACCCACAAATAAGTGTTCCTTATCTGTCCACAGGAAAGTAATACCTTCATTTTGCTGATTTTAAATCAATACAACAAACTTTGCAAGTTAGTGTGTACATTTTGCAAATGTATGCATAATTTTGGCAAAACTCTGACTGTCATATGAGGGCAAACTGCTTCCAATGCATTTCCAGTGTAGGGAAGCATACTGGATGATATTAGACAGCCGATAAGACAAAGAAATGTTACCATGTTTTCAAAACAAACTATTAACTCCTGGCTGGAATCACTGGACTCTCACACTACGAGTCCTTCATTGAAACAACGCCAGGTGTACGTTTAAAGGTTAAAACTGGTCTCGATCTTTTTATGGGGGTCCATTCACACCAGCCCTGTTCGGTCCGCTTTCATCGGACTGCGGTTCGTTTGCCTGGAACGTTGGTCAGCAACCTTTTCCATTCAAAGAGCCAATTTTGCCCCCGCTGTTACCAAAACACTGGCCGAGAGCTGCACAAAACAATTTTCTAAAGATGTGCTGCATAAAATGTTGTGGAACCTAACAAAATTAAACTAAGATGTATTTGTATTTTCAGACTTTAGAACAAAATGAGTCCTCTATTGCAAGAGGGCAAAAAGATTGATTTTGTACAATGAAATGAGGTCTAGAAATATGGACAATGAAGAAAGATAGGTGGCATAGTTTGAAGCGAGTTACTTTTAAAAGCCTGTTGCAGATATTATATGCTGCTTTTGCATAACAACTTACGGGAAAAACTCCTACAATCACTATTTCTTATCGCATCCATTCTTAAAAACATTTGCTGTTTGGTTTTGCAAGAGGAAGCGGACTAAAGCGCAGGGCACGTGTGTGAAAAACATCCTTCATGGCCTCCCCTTCTGCTCGGCTCAGCTCATTGTTGAAGAGTGTTTTTTTTTTTTTTTTGGCACATTTGCCAAAGACAAAATCGAAATCCTACAACCGCTAAACTCTGACAACACTCCATTTCTGTTTACATTTCATTAGGACACGACTCACACACACAATCACACGCTGATGGTGGTAAATTATGGCACCACCATGCATTTAGTTCTCACGCGCTGCTTTCTGTTGGTCTATCACAATATTCTACTCTAAAGCTCTGAGGTTGAATCGTGAGGAAATGTGCAAGGGTTCAAGGAACTGCAGATAATCTTTGATATGAGTTTAATACAGCTGTTAAATCAATTAGCAAACGGATGATAATCAGAAACACACGCCTGTTTTCCAACAAAATCACTGATGTAGATACGTCCTCTACAGCTTCATGCTGAATAAATAAGTACCTGACGACCTGTCAGAAGACTTCTAGACGCATTTGGATGAATTATTTATCATTGGAAGTCAGTATTTCCCATCTTTTCCACTGTTACCTGCAAAGTTGGAGGCTTTTTTCTTTTAGCTGACGAAGCAAACTGTTCACTTGCTCTACACAATTATCCATGAAAGTCACTCTGTGTTTTACATCCCAACTGCTCAAAGTAAATTACCTCGCAACAGCAAGAACCGCCTTTTTAAAAAAAAAAGCATCTGAGGAAAAGTACACCAGCCTGAAGGACATATTTACCCACTTATGTGGAAATATAAACAGAGAGGTAGTTTCCTTTTTAGCTAAGCAGCTTTGTCCATTTCAGTGTGCAAACCAGTCTCCTGGAACTTCTTGGAGAGAATGTCAAACAGCTTCCAGGCCAATTAGGGGATCTACTCCCTGCAGCAAGGCCTGGTTCTTCAACCCTGAGGACTTTACCCAGCAGGTAATGCCTGTTAAAGCTCTACAGGAAGATGTCCAGGAGCCTGGAACCAGCTAAACCTGCTTCTGTCAATCTGTTTTCTGCTTAAACGTTCAATCATAATCTATTTCTGCTGAAAAATAACGATACCTTCTCAAATGATACACTGAGTCATATACTGTATCCCATTCTTAATTTATAGGGTTTATTGTCACTCCACCCTTTGAGGTTATAACTGTTTCCACTCTTCTGGGAAAGCTTTCCACAAGGCTTAGCAGTTTGTTTCTTGGAATTTCTGACCAGTCTTTCAGAAGCGCATTTGTGAGGTCAGACACTGATGTTGGATGAGAACACCTAGCTTCCTGTCTCCTCATTTATCCTAAAGATCTTCTATTGGGTTGAGGTTAGGACTCTCCAGACTAGTCAAGTTCTTCCACAACAGATTGGCTTATCCTTGTCTTAAAGAGGCAGTATTATGTAAAATCCACTGTTTTGAACTTTCCATCATGTTATAATGTTATTCCCTCATCAAAAACATACCTGGAGTGTTGCTTTCATTCTTTCATGCATGTTTGAGAAATCCTTTAATCTCCCGTGGCAACCATTCAGCTGTGCAAAACACCTGGGTGGATACAGCTCCACTTTCGAGGTGCAGCTCCTCCTTGGAGCTGCAGTTTCTAAGCTTCCACTTCACAGAACACCCATCCCCCCACGATTTTCCCACTCAGCTCCTTCAGACCAGTCAGCAATGATTAGCAAACACCTGGTGGAACTGCACGTCTGCTGAGCTCATTATACAAGCTACTTCTCAGTGAAATGCTAGTAAAAACGTTGTTAAAGACTTAATAGAGGAGTGATGTCGTGACGTCCTGAAGGCGGAGATTCAGAAAGAGCAGGAGTTTTTAAGAGACAAAGGCCCAATTTCAAGGGCAAAGTCAAATTTCTTTTAAGTCATATTTGATATATACAGCATTTTTATATCAACTGAAGGTAACATGGTTACTGGATTGTGCTATAAAATGCCACTATGTCCCTGGAAAACACATAATACTGCCCCTTTCACAAACATTACTTTGTGCACTAATGCACAGTCATCTTGGAACAGGAAGGGGCTGGATCCATCAGTTGCTGGCAAACGCTGCTAATCCACCTCATCTGCTTTTGCCGCTCCTCTTTAAATCTCTGTCCGACCGTTTGGTTCGAAAGCCGAGCTGAGAGACCCTGGAGTCGCGGTTCAGATCTTTGCTCATTATCATCGATGGAAGAGACGGTTAGAACTTCCTCCTCCTCTCTCTGTGCTTTGGTCCTGCTCTGCATCCATGAGCCCTCCCTTTTTCAACTCCTCAGGGATTTGGGGTCATAGTTCAGATATAACTGAGCTTTTAGGTTGCCCTTAACCCAATCAGCTTCACCCAGTTGTATAAATGATATCTTGTTGCCATGGTTGCACATCATCACAGCTGTCCAAGAGTAAACAAATCCTTCCAGCTCCACAGCATCCACAGTTTGAATAAATCCTGGAGTTTTCTGGGGCATTTTCGCCTCATTACAACCACGAGCAACTAGATCAACTGTAGGTAGTCACAGATTATCAGCTGCATCAGTCAAACCTTGTTCCTTGAACTTCAAAATCATGCACTACTCCTTTGCGTTGCAAATAATCACAATGAGACACTGAAGTCGTGGTTTCAATGAGAAAAGTTCAGGATGCATTATTATTTTTGACAAGCCTTGTTTTACCAGCTTTAAATGCACAAAATTTGATGCTGCAGACTAAAAATGCAGTAGTTCATGAACTTGCTGTCCATCTAAGAGTTTTAACGTGAGGTATTTATTGCAGACTGTAATATGATCTGCAGCTATGCTGATTACCAGCCGTCTCTGTCCACTGCCGTGTCACCAGATCACGATGTTCTCCGCATTTTAGCGCACCGGACCGTTTCCCCAGCCGTTTGTCAGCGTCCTGTTTGTGTCGTATCGTGCTTACCTCTGCAGCCGAGGCGCGAGGACTCCGCTGCAAGGCCCGCCGCTTGTCTTGTGCTGCTGAGTCATTTGGTGGGAAATGACGCTCAATTTGTCTCCCATCATGCTACCTGGGCAGTCACGTAAGATTAACGTGGCCCCTGCATACTGACCTGGAACCAGTTTCGTCTCTTTTTTTTTATCTCCCACCCTGCTTGGGTAGTCACTGCACATAGCCTCTGCCTAATTCCCCTCACTGTAGATTCAACCTCGCAGTCCACGTTTGGAAGAACACGCTCCTGTGTTGGTCTTCAAACATGCAACAGAATTTAGAAACATCTTCCAAAACTATCGCCAAAGATCTGTATGGATTTGCACCGTTTTTGAAATTCAGCCCACAGGGGCAAACCTTTCTGAACACAGCCGAGTACTTTCATCCCGAATGCTGCCGGTCCTGTTCTACACCAACTGAAGGTGAGTTAAACACAGAAAGAAATTTAAATCCAGCGCTTGAAGCGATAGCTTGGAGGCTGAAATGAAAAGATGTGGAAAAAAAACCCCAAAAAAACATGCAAACTGGGTGTGAAATGTATTCTTGTTGCTCTTGAGGGAGGGAAATTGGAAAGACGGGACCACAGTGTGTGCAGGCGCAGAGGGAAGGACGAGATCTGTCTTCCACAGAGACCTTGTCTGTAAGCGGGAGATATGGAAGGGACATGCTCAGAGAGGCGTGGACCAAACATGACAAACGCGTGCAGAACCCAAAAAACTTCCCAAAATATCTCCCCCTTGCTGGGGACAAACTCTAATACGAGAGATGGCTGTAAGAGAGGGAAAAGTGTGGATATAATGAAGAGAAGGACGGTGCAAATGTGAGGTTGGGGAATAGAGGAGGAAAAAAAAAAGCAAAGTAAAAGTAATTTTTCACATGAAAGCAGTGTCCAAATCCATGACTAAAGCAGGCCAAGCCATCAGGGGATGAATAGCTGAAAGAAACCACCAAAGCAGGGTCCCCAAACCGTAAACTACAGTTAGAGGGTGATAAGATGAGGAAATGGGGGGGAAAACATCAGTGCAAACTTTGACGAAGAGGAAAGAGACAAAGATATGAGAAAATACAAGATTTCTGATACAGCACTTTTTCTGCACAGCGAGGGTAACACAAAACGAAAAGCAACACAAACAAAAAATGCAAGATAAGCGCGGCTGAATTAGCAGAAATGTGCAGTTAAAGGAGGACTGAAAAATATTTTAAAATGATCCAGAATTAATCTAAAAAAAATCATTATAAATAGATGTAAAATAAAACTTTAACTAAACAAGAAAATTAAAGGGTAAAACTCGACTTGCCAAATGAAACTAAATGAATGAAAACCGATGTTTGGAGATTAAACTGGTTTTTTCTGTCAGTCTCGCCGCAGGTTTAGACATGCATTCTGGTGACACTTTCTGATGCTCATTTATATTTGCACAATAACAGCATTTATGTAGTGTTAGAAACACAAATAATTGGATGTGTTCCTCTTTTTGTGATACAATAGCTTGCAAAAGTATTCATACCCCCTGAACTTCTCCGTATTTTGTCACGTTACCACCACAAACATCAATATATTTCATAGGAGTTTTATGTGAAAGACCAACACAAAGTGGTATACAATTGTGAAGTAGATATAAAATTATACATGATTCAAAACATTTTTTTACAAATAAAAAACTGAAAAGTGCGGTGTGCAAAAGTATTGAGCCCCCCCTGAGTCAACACTTTGTGGAACCTCCTGTGCTGCAGTTCCAGCTGCCAGTCTTCAGGGTCTTTGCACGCCTAGTGACGGGAATTTTTGCCCGTTCTTCTTTGCAGAACGGCTCAAGCTCAGCCAGATTAGACGGAGAGCGTCTGTGAGCAGCAGTTTGCAGATCTTGCCACGGATTCTCGATTGGGTTTCGGTCTGGACTTTGACTGTTTGTGTTTGTAATGTGACAAAATATGGCAAAGTTCAAGGGGTGTGAATGCTTTTGCAAGCCACTGTGTTTGAAACACTGTGATGTATACGTTAATACCTTCCAGCTCGTAGGAGAGACGCTTCATTTACCTAAAACACAAAAATAGTTCTGACTTTACTTTTCTTTAAGAACATAACTTAATTTCGGAATGTGACGCACACCTATTTCTGTCAATAAGCCCTGAAAGTCGATCTGTGCACTGTTCATGAACCCCATCTACTGTGGCAAACAAAAGATTATCTGTGACGAAGGTTAGTGAACCCAGGAGACTTCTGAGGTCTTAAATCAGAGCTCTACAAGAAGATTAGAAAGGAAAAACAAACAGTAGGTAGCAGCAGAGTACATTTTCTCAGCTAGAAACTGCAGTTCCTTGAAGCAGTGCAGGAAAAAAAAAAAAAACATACAGCGCAACACATGAGAGACTAAGCAGAGCCTAATTTAAATTGTGCTTTATTTTAGAAGCACAATGGAGAAAGACCACAGAGGATTCACTCATCAAACAACCCAGGAAGCGTCTCCATGGGAAGCAGAAGAAAAAAGGAATAATAATTGTGTATACTCTGAAGGTCCAAGATTTGTCATTATAGAATGGAAGAACAGAGGGAGAAATAATAAGCAAGGGATTTCTGACGTTATTTAAAGAAGTTTTAATCATTAGTCGGCTGTGCAGCGTGGTCAGAGGAGCCACCGAGGCCTCCTCCTGCGAAGAGAACATGATCAAAGAAGAGGAAGGTTAAATGAGTTTAGTTGGTAGAAAGACAAGAAAAACTGACCGGGGTTTCTCACACGCTCTCTGAATGACAATATATTTTTGTAAAAACTCCAGAAAAACATGCCTAATGTGCTGGAAATGCAAAATCCTACAAATGGTGGACTCTGAAAGGCGGCTCGGTTTCCCTCCAGACTAAAACGACAGCAGAACCAACACAAAGCGCTGAAAATCTATTCAAATCTCCTCATGTGGCATAAAGTGAAAATCAAGTGTTTGTTAGCTGCGACTCTCCAGCTGTCCCCGTGTTTGCCAGGCTTGAGCTCCCCACGTTTTCCTCGGTCTGCACGCAGCACACAGCTTATCTCTGCTGATCTTTTGTCCTTAATAAACACTTACTTCAGAACCAATTTGGGCTCAGGCTCGCGCTCTGAATGCAACATGATGTTTTCATGCCATAGCCTTGCTCTTACTGCAGTCTGTGCTTGTACCCACTTGTATTTAGCACTTACAACTGAATATCCTGCTTTGTCCCTATAATTGAATCAAATGTTCTCTCCTATTCAAAAACAAAGCTGACAGATTTTTATTGTTTGTATAAAATAACCCAATTAGGTGAAAGTAATAGTTTTCTGCCTGCAGCATTGATAAACAGGGTCAGAAAATGTATCTGAACCTTTTTAAATAGGAGATTGACTGCGTAAAATACCCAAGTGCTTCGAGTCTGTATATTTTAACCACAGATCTCCTATCTCAATGGACTGCTGTTAAAATTGTCTCCCTCAACGCTTCTTTGTTCCAAATGGTCATTTCCCTGCAATGCATGAAAAACCAACTTCAATATGAAGTCACATTTACTAAGGCCTGTGTATGGCTAACTGTCCAGAAAGTATCAAACTGAATTTCTGGGGTCATTTTAAAGTTGCTGTCACTGTTTCTTATATTCCCATCTCCAGCTGAAACCCAATATTTACTGGGTGAAGGATGCATATCATTTTTATTCCACATTAAACCTAAATTCTTAAGGGTCAGCTAATTATTGGCTGAACTGATCAGAGAGTAGCACCAGCTTCTCAGTCATTTCAGGTATTCGACGTACTTAAGCCTGGTTCACAAGCCAAGATGATTATGCCGATCTTTGACCCGATTTTACCCTTTCAACTGTAAAATCTTTAAGATTTTAAAGACTCCTGGATTATGGAGAAGGCTCGAAAGATAATCTTACGAGATATTCCTGCTGTGTGTGATGTGATAACAGTGAGCTAATCCGCTCGGAAGGATGTCGGGACCGCTCTGACATGAAATCGGGAATATTCAACATGTTGGATTGTCTTGGCCCGATGCCACAGCCTGTATGGTGTTCCCCGAGGACAAATGAGCCTGCGACCGGTTGAATGTGAAGTGCAGCCAATTGGAAAGCAAGGTGACGGAAACATGGAAGCAAGTCCAAAATATAGAAGACAAAACAACAGTTGTGGCACACCAGAAAATCTGGCCAACGTCGGGGACGTCTTTTTGTATCGTTTTTTCTCTGTTAAAAATATTCCACAAACTATCGCTATTGCTTCTTCCTTGTCGCCCATGTTTGTTTACTCTGAATTCATGTTTGATCTCGAGAGGTTTTGCGAGATTTCCCATCTGACATCTGAATGTTCTTAAGTGAACGCCACACACTATAGGGCCAAACCTGTTTGGAGCGATGAATTTTTATTTTCATGTGTAGACTCTCCAGTTTTGAAAATCAAGCCACAATTTTAAAATCCCGCCATGTAAACCAGGCATTAGGTGCTTAAATCTTCATGAGTGCAGACAGAGCGTCTGCATGGTGAAGCACGAGACTTTGTAATGTTCTTGCAAACCATGTGTTGCAGGAGTGCTCGTGTGTATCTAAGTTGCAACTGCCATACTGCAAAAAGTTTTTACATTTTGAAAAAGTCACGAAATAACCTGGCTTAGCTGGCGAACAGTTCACTGGACGTGCTAAAAGTGATTCTGAAAATTGCTCCCATTCTATAAAAACCGATTAAACTGTGGATACACAGAAATGTGTTTTCCCCATTGCATCTCTTTCTGCCCTTTTCTGCTTTGGCTACAGGATGCAAATAGGAAGAAGGTTCAGTTATCTTTTCAGGACCTGTTCATCATATTCACTCAAATTATGAAAAAAAAAATCAAAAAGGACGTTTCAATAAAGTATTAACTGTGCTCACAATTGTGTAACCCGATTATTACTATTTTTTGTTTGTTTTTATCAGATTTTCTTCTCACACAATTCTTGAATAGCATCTTTTTTTTTTTTTTTTTAGGAAAACCTTTGAAATCATGTAAAATGTAAATTTTAAGTTGAATTTTTATTTAAGTTTGAAAAAGAAGTGAAATTTTAAGCAGTTTTTGTTATTTTCAGAATTGATCATGGGCCGACAGTCGATGCTGCCTCATCACCTGGCATTCAAACAGTGATATATGCTTGGCCCCAATTCCAGACCATGGCAGAGTTTCTTTGCAAACATTTCTGATTTATTTTACAAGCCAACACACCTACTGTGCTAAATTCTTATATTTTGCCTCATAAATTGCTTTTCCCCTCCCCCACCAGTTGGTAATATTCTCAACAAGTCCCATTTTTTCGGCCCAATTTTTCTGGTGCCCATCTGATTGATGGTAAAGCCGGATCTCCGCAGTAGGAGCTGGCTGTTTACGCCGAGGTGAATTGGCTCCTGGGAGTTTTCAGCTGGACTTAGAAAAACAAACAATATTCGTGTTATGATCTTCTGCGGCTCTGTAAAATAAAGCCAAATAAAACAACAGCTCTGTATTTATTAGGTTGTTTTCCTGAAACGATATTTGTTTGAGGTTAAAGTAAATGTTTCTTAGTTTGACTTTGAGTCTCCAGCAGATTCTAGCACCTTTAGCTTTCAGGATATTTGTGTTTTAATTATTATCTGGCTTTTTCTACATAATAAAACTGAATTAATGTATGTCAGAAGAGCTGCTACATGCTGTCAAGCATTAAAAAGAAGCGTTCAAACAGAGAATGAAGGAAATTGGCACAGACCAACAGAAGCAACAAAAATGTCATCTGTCGTGGAAGATTTGGAGAGCTCCTGTGAGGAGCCTTGAAATGATATTGCATGTATAACCGCAGACAAATAAATAAGCCCTGCTCTCTCGGTTTGAATTGAATCAGCCTCAGACATTGATTGGAACGAGTGTTTCATAGCATGTAATTGCCTCCATGATTCTGATCATTGATCTAAATCTAAACAATTGTCTCAGAAACACTGAGAAAATATTATTACTGGTGTCTACAACTGTATTTCATTACGAGTGATTTCCATATCAATGCAGATTGATTTTGATCATTGAACACATTCAAAGGAAAGGAACTTATACTCCCTGGGAGGCTTTTACAACAACAGGCTGTCCCCAGAGTTTATAATAATTATTTTAGGTAATTTTCAATCAGTAACTATACACAATGTAATATTTCATTTGAGGAAGGGTAGGGGGAGCTACCTTTTCTTCCTTTATTGAAGTTAAGAACACAAGACACTGGTGCAGAGTCTCAGTGCTTAAGTAGAAGGCAACCAGACTTCTTCTCTTGTTACTTGAAGACGTTTCACCTCTCCTCCAAAAGGCTTCTTCAGGCCTAAACATGGCTGGAAGCAACAGGTTTATAAGCTGCAGTTAGAACAATCACACTAACTGGGCCGTTAAGGTCACAAATGGGGCAATTAGAACATGTGAGTCACTGACTTTACCCTCTGTTTAGCTCTGTGTGGCTTGACGATCCAAATATAGCCCCAACAACCCCATGTGAGTTGTTTTGGTCACGTCCCAAGTGGTGAACTGCTGAAAAAAAAAATCTGGGGGGATGAGTAAGGACTGCTGGCTGAGTAGGTGTTAAAAAGATGGAATCTGAGCTCACCACCTCTGTTTAGTTTTGGATTTCTTGGAGTTGATTAATGGGGTTCTGCAGCACAACCATGAATATGTATTCTGCCGTTGTTGTTGTTTATGACGTATTTGAGGTTAGAGGTCAGGTTAGAGGTTGAGTTAATATGTCAGTGTTTTCACAAAAGAGCCGTTTTCGATGTCCACGTGAATACACGTGGGTGAAATTTCAAAGAAACCCCCCTGATATTGTTGAAAAGGATGTGTTGTAAAAAATATTGTTTGAGATGTGCTGTCATGTTGAAGTATATCTACATTGTGAAGTAACTCTTACCAGCACTGAATTGGACATATTAAATACACTGAATTGCAAGGCTTTACAAAACAACGCGTTATTGTAGACTTAACGTGTAGTGGTGTATTTCTTTAGTTAGTACTGGGAGAAGGCAGAGGAGCTTGATTTTTTTTTTTTTTTTTTTTTTTTTTTTTTTTTTTTCACAGATTATCTGTCTTATACTGTTACGACATCATGACAATTTTAACAAATATGTAAAAAACATTTTTCATAAAAGTTACATACTGCAGCTTTGAGGTTTACCACTGCTCAGGATCATAGCTAACTAAAGAACTGGCACATCAAAACAAAATGAATGAATGAAAAGTATTTCTACATTCCTTCATATTTGGATACGACAGTTGCTTGGGTGAGAAAACTGTGGCAATGCAAACAAGGTCAAAATTGCTCATCCATTGGAGTAAGGCTCTGATTCCTGAAAACAAACTACGCCTTCAGGGACATCTAAATATTCTCCATTAGTGCAACAGCAATGCTTTTCCTCTGCCAGGCATTTGACATTTGATGTGGAACGAACTGGTGTGAGTCAGAGACAGGTCAGAATCTATATTTAGGCCTGCCACAACCACAGTTAAATCTGTGGGTGAACATTGCCCATTTGTCGATTAAATATGAACGCTGACAGTTTACAGAAACCATAATGGATTTTCGAGCAACCTTATCAAGAATGTTCTTTGAAGAGCAGCTGTAGCCTGGAGGCTTTTTCACTAAATTCAAAGAGTAGATTCCCAGAAGGATTCAGGTTTTTTTTTCTACTAACAGGTGAGAGTGCACTGAGTCAGCTAATCCAGAGAGTTCGATTATTTAAGATTCTACAGGTTAACTTTGGTGCACACATCAGATCTAATGTTGACCCAAGATTTTGCCTCTGTGAGAAAATATGAACATTTTTCCTTTGGAAGATGTTTAATGAAGCCAGTATTTTCCTCCCTGTCCAGACACTTGTTAAGCAGCCTCACCGAGCTTTATCCTCTGTCTGTTTTTATCCTAACAAGTTATGAAATCAAAATAAAGTTTGAATTAATTTTAATGCCTGCATAATAAAGAGATCTGAGCTAATTAAGTAAACTCTCTCTCTTTGAAAAATAGATAACACTGACCCCCCCAGTCGAATTTAAAACAAAGCCAAGAACACTACAGTATTCATTAAAAAGCACGTTTATGTAACTCTGTGAGATTTATATGACTTTGTTTCCCATAGGAGGAGGAAGCAAAAGGCAAGGTTGAAATATATAGTTTTAGTTTCAAAGCATAATACTCTATATTAGGTTAATTAATTCTGGTGGCTGGGGGGACTGAGGGAAGCATAGCAGCAATATATGCTTACATCAACTGGATATTTGCTTCGAGTTCAAGTCGTTTTATCCTTATTTTCTTTCTCCAGGAATTGCCTGTGTGAAAATTATTTTACCAGGTGTGACAGGCCTTTTAAAAGCAAGAAATCTTGGCAGTCTATTGGTCTAAAGCATCCAGGTGGGTGTTAATATAATGCCAGGAGGAAAAGATATCAGCAATGAACTCAGAGAAGCGATCGCTGCTGCACATCAATCTTGGAAGGGTTTGAGGATCGTTTCCAAGTCTCTGAAGTGCATCACTGTATAGAGAGACAGCATTATGTCGAGGAAAATGGAAAACACTTAAGGCGGCTGCCAATCTTTCCAGGAGTGGCCATTCCATCAAATTAACCCACGGTCAAACTCTATAATGGTCAAAGAAATTGCAAAAAAACATTTGAGACTCTACAGTCATCAATGATTCTTGACAAGACAATTAGAACAAGACTGAAACAGTAGGGCTTGTATGGAAGTGTTGAGAGAGAAAGCGTCAGCAAAGTTACATCTGCATGAAGCACAAGACTTCTGGAATAATGTTCTATGGGCGGACGAGACCAAAGTAGAGATTTTATCCTTTGCACAGTGGTGGGGTTTTGCCGTCATTGAGTTGACCATGAACTACTCTGTGTACCAAAGTATTCTAGAGACAAAAACGAGATCATCACATCTATAGCTTTGGTGCCATACTGGGTCGTAAACAGGACAATGGTCCCCAACACAGCAGCAACTCTACAACATGGCTGACAAAGGAAAGCAATAAAGGTTCACTAAAAGCCCAAAGTCCACACCTCAACTTGGTTAAATTGCTTTGGTAGTACCTATATTAGAGATGCAGAGAGTAATGTCTTCAAACCTCAATGAGTTTAAGAGCTGTTGGGACAAATAGAGGTTCAAAAGCCTTTCATAATAATGTGAGAGCCTGATAAAGTCTCTAACAGACACAGATGCAAATTTACAACTAAATGGTCTAGCCAAAAGGTGGTTCGGAAAGCTGTAAAATCATGGGGTGTTCTTAGTTTCCTCAAAACAGTCAATCCAGTTTAGCTTCATCTTTGTTTAATAAATAATTATAGAGTGTGTTTGGTGTTGATGTATGTCTCGAATTAAAATCAAATAGTAAAGACCAGATTATTTTCATTTTGTCCTTAAAGGGTAGAACTGCGAGATGGAGCACTATGCCAGAGTACTATACCCTCGGGCATTAAAGGGCACATTAGGATAACGTTTTGTTAATGGATGCTAAGACACGGACAGGAAGAATCATCAGTACCGTGAAGAAGAATTTCATACAAAGGTGAGCCCAGTGTCATGTTGTTAATAGCAACAATTATCCATCAACGAGCAAATGAACCATCAACATTTACTGCCAGCTCTCCATCTCACAAATCAGCCTTGATGGCTGCATGGAACAAGCTCACAGCCACCTTTAGATCTGCTCTAATGTCAGATCCCATTCCTTTAATCCCCCACATCCACCATTAGCACAGACATTAGCCATTTTTGTACCGGTACCTCTCTAAGCTCCTGCTGGAAGTTGCGTCACCTCCCTTTAGGCCACATTTGGAGCCTTTTGCAGTGGTGCGTGCTGAAATGGGTGGGCAAAAAAAAAAGATGATTTTAAAGCAGAAGCACAGTAATATGTCAAATTAGGTGCCTAGCAAAATAAGGTCTAAAAATATCATAGACCTAGGTATTAACCAGGAAATCATGTGTTGTATCTTTGCTTTGGAAACTGGCTAATCTGTTTAAAAAGTTGGGATGAGGGAAAATGAACTGGAAAATATCTGCAAAGCTAAATGACAACCTGGTGGAACAGCTAATAACTAATTAGAATAATTGGCAACAACTTAACAGAATGACTGGGTATAAAAGGAGAAGGGGGTACTTAAGAAGACAAGGGGAGGAAGATTGTGTGGGATAATTGAGAAAATTCTGAGAGTAAACTTTCAGAGCAGCTTTGGATTTTATCATTTATGTTTCAAATCTCTGAACATGATGTAATTTAGCTAAAAATGCTTGTGTTCTTTACAACTTTGGCTAAACTTTATTTTATTTATGTGTGATAAGTTGCACACTGTGTTCATGCTTTCAAAAAGTCAGCACCCTGCCAACACTGGCAGCTTAAATGATTCATTGCAGAAGGAATGCTTATCATGGTGTCTTGTATGCATCTTTTCCCTGGACATGTCCACTTTTCACACTCTGTCCGGGGCACCTGGGGGGCTTTCTTTGATTGATGAAAGTTTTTCAGGGAACCAATAGGCATCCTGCTTAAATTGCCTGATGCAATGCATGGAATACGACAGCCTTTCTTTTAGCCTATCTATTCATAGACAGAACAGAAAGCGCTCAAAGCGCAGCTCAAAGAAAAGTTAAGCTTTATGGACGAACCGGAAAACACATATACCGACCTGGTCGCCACAGATGGCTGGCATAGTGCACCGTGCACATAGCTGGCAAAGGTGGCACTGATCCCGTCGTTCACAAGAACACAAAAACTATAATAAGGCTGCACAAAGTGAGAATTCATCTAGTAAACTAACTTAGGAAGATGAACATGAAAACTAAAGACTGGAGGATACACATTTTTTAAGTGTCCTAGTGAGACTGCTGCTGTTTACTTTTATCGTTATACTTTATATAATTTCAGATTTTTGTCCAAGTTGACTTAAAAGTGAGATGTTATTGTTACAGATTAATTTCTAAGCTACAGAACAGTAATTATTGGGGATGCATCGACGTGAGAATTTGGGGTGATAATATCAGTATCCAGTATGTTAAAGGGTGGCGCCTCTCTGTGATGGCTGCAGCCTCAGACACCTGTCTGCCTTGGACGGACTGTACTGAAATATAATTTCCTCCATGGGGGACTAACAAAGGCATTCTGATTCTAATTAACACTGCTGTTATGCTAGTATTTACTGATTTTTACCGATATTTACTGATATCATATATATTTTTCGATATTTTTGACGCTATGTAAGAGACCACGCCGCCTACATTGCTTCTCTGCTTCAGTCAAACACCCCATAATCCTGTGCTGCATCACTATTACTGTCACATGACCAAACAAATACCACATGGCCAACCCCCTCCCCTTCCCTTGAAACATACACAAATGGCAACAAGATGAAAATAAACATTGGTTGTTCATATCAACCCAGTTTTACTTATCGGACCGATACCGATATTTTAAAAAAGGACCAGCATCAGCTGATACAATGTTGATACCGATATATTGTGCATCCCTAGTAATTACTTCTAGTATTATTTATTTCCAAAGATTTTATGAAAGCCTATCTGAAGTTTGTTATTTAACTATTCCTTCTAACCACATAGAGAAGGCACACTTTGTTACGATCAAAAGTATGACTGAAGTCTGTCAAGGCTGGGCCAAGTGTCCTCTTTTTAAAAGATTAGAGCCTTTATTTTCCCACAGAGGGGAAATTCGGGTATAACAGCAGCATCAGATATATAGATTCATACAAAAGTGTTAAAAAACATATAAAAACCAGATTAACAATAACAACAATAATAGTAATGAAAATATACAGTGCAAGATTATAACATAAAGATACTGTGCAGGTACTAGATTAGAAAAGTCGTCCTCTCAGTCCAAGGGATGTGCAGCTGAGTAGGATGACTTGTTTAGCCTACTTTTCCTGGCCCTAGACCTGTACAAGACCTGGATGGAAGGAAGGTCAGGTCTAAGGTTCCTCTCTGCAGACCTGATTGTTTGTTGTAGTCACATCAAAATGTTTAATTGGGACTTTGTGTGGCAGACCAGCCCACAGTTAGTGCACAGTAGTGAACAGGAAGAAAAACTACTCATGTTTCTCTAATCTTCCCAAGATGATAATCTAAAAAGCGTTTGCATTCTCAATCCCCCTGCATGAATATTTTGTAGAATGAGCCTTTAACTGTGGCTACAGCTGCAAATCGTTTTAGGTACAGTAGCATATTTGCACATCAAAAGACTGAAGTCTTTCCCCATTCTTTATGAGATACCTTGAGCTCAGTCAGATTGCATGCAGAGGGTTTGTAAACATCAGTTTTTCAGTCTTGCCACAGATTCTCTGTTGGATTTAGTTCAGGACTTTGAAACGTCGTTTCATTTAAACATGCCTTTATGCTCGGTTTTAACCCATGCGTTGTCTCTCTGACTATGTTTAGAGTTGGAAGGTGGACATCGGCCCCAGCCTCAAGTCTTTTGCCGTCTCTAAGAGATTTTCTCCCAGGATTGTTCTGTTCTGTATTTAGCTCCATCCATCCTCCTTTGAACTCTGACCATCTCCCCTGCTGAAGACAGGGAATGCCACAGCATGATGCTGTCACCACCATGTATCAACATGGAGACAGTATGTTCAGGGCATCCGTTTTCCACCACAAATGACATGCTGAATGTAGGCCAAAAAGGGCATTTTTGATCAGAGCTCCTTCTTCTCCATGCTTCCTATGTCCCTACATGGGTTGGGACAAACTGCAACTGCAACTTAGAGATGTTCTGGTACTCAATGAACTTCAGAGACTCAGTATTTTATCAGTGCAGCCTGGCTTCTGGCCACACTCTGGAACTATGCCCTTCTTTGCCAATCAAAAATCTGATTTCTACTGAGAAAACTCCCATAGATTCCCCGTCTACGTCTGCTAATTTTGTGTTCATCCAACAGTCCTCTTGCTGTCTATATATTCTTCTGATCCCCTTTAAAAAACTGCGTTGTCTGTACGATTCCCAACTGCTACCTAAATGTTGGTAATATTCAACATACATGTCACATTGGTTGCTATTTTTCTCCCTGACCTATATTCGTGGCCATATTTTAATATAAAACTTGTACCTTCCACATAATGAACCAGAGAAACAAACCTCTGCGGTCTCTGGAGAAGGTGTATGAAGTTTTGATTTGGATCATTAAAGATGTCCTCCAGCAGAGCTGCTTTAATTTCTGGCAGTGGGAGCTATTCTTGCTGCTCTTTGTCACTCATGCTTTCCCACACAGTCAAGCTCAGCTCGTTCTCCATTTGGTTACCGTCACTGTCCTGTAAGCTTCTCAGCCATTATCTCGGAAAGAATCGGCGCCTGATCTGTGGTCCTAAAAATGTATTGCTATTCTGTCATAACGTCTTTCAGACCGTCTGCGGTGCTCCTATCTGTGGCTTCCACCTCTTCCTCGTTGTCAGGGAGGGCTCGCCCCCAGTCTCCGTCAGCCATCTGTTAACCCTCCTTCAGCCTCGACACCAGCATTGAGACAAGGGCAGTTCAGAGTCATCCTGTTTTTCATTTGCAAAACTATGCTGATGTGGTGCTGAATACAGTTCAACAGCTAGATTACTTTTTACTCAATGTTGTATACATCCTTATTTCTTGCTTTCATATTGTATTTATTTAAATACCCCCCCGTACACCTCATCATGTTTATTGACGCTCTGTGATTCTACATTGTATTACTTGAACCTAACAGGGGTCTTCAACTCCAGTCCTCAAGGACTAAAAGTTCTGCAACTTTTAAATGTGTCCCTGGTCCAACACACCTGAATCAAATGGCTGGATTACTTCTTTCTCTTCTTCTTGTATTTTTGTGGCAGTTGGCAAACAACTTGAGGTGCACTACTAATACCTTCTAGATTGGAGTATGGATCAGATGTTCTAATACTGCTATATTGTTTTCAAAATACCTGTTCTTCTTAAGAAACTAAAAATGCTGGTACAAACTACATCCCCAGACAATCTTTGAAGCAATTCCCTTACCTCTAACTTACTTTTATTTTTATTTATTTAAATTTCTATATGTTCTATAGTTTCCATTTGACCACAATGAACACAGCAAGCTGAAGCATGTTTGTAGATTATTGTAAGAGTACTATTCAATCCTGTGTGACCAAATCTCATCCTTGATGTAATATCTTCTTCTTCCTTAATTCTAATACATTTCCCAAATCCCCCAACTTTCTTTTGGGTACTATAATAAAATCGAGCATTGTCTCCTCTATCACATTACTCTTACCATTTCTTAATATATAATTTTACTATACTTTCTACTTTATTTATTCTTATTTTGGATTACTTCCTCAGTATGCAATCAAGTTCTTTAGAGTCCTGTAAATTACCTCATTATTTGACTCAGGTGTGTTGAAGCAGAGACCCATCTAAAAGTTGCAGGACACCAACGCTCGAGGCCTAGAGTTGAAGACAAATGAATTAGACTAATGTGGCTGTTTACGTGCTGGAAAAAGGAAGAAATGTGTTAAAGAATGAAAGTATTTGGAACCAGAAGTCTATAGTTAGACATGAGCTGGAGAGCCTTTGGCCATTTTCAAGGTAATGTTTTTGCTTGTTTGTTTATTAAGCCATTTATCTCTGACCCATAAATCATGGAGGTATAAAAATACTCCATCCCCGGTGTTTTCTTTATTCTTTATTGACAAGAAGCTTTTCTCAAAAAGAGTTTATTCCTAATCTCTGAAATTAAATGTACAGAAAAACCATAGAACAGTTTTGAAACAGAATATAAGATTTTAACTCCAGCAAAGTGAGTCAAAAGAGCTTATAGGTGAAAATGTATACAGTCCAGAATCAACTGAAGGATAATGTATCTTTAGAGGCCTTTGTCAGATCTTTGCTGGATTTTTGTGCCATTTCTTTAAAATGACTATCAAGCTAAGAGCTATCCAGGTTAACTGCTAATTAAGCTAAGTGTAACCTAATTTAAAACTTCTTAGGCTACTGATACTTAAGTTAAAGGTTTGTTCTCAAGCTAACAACAAAAGCTAACGGCTACTTTGGCTAATTTATACTCGCTATACTCCAGTTTATAGCTAGTATGGGTAACTATAATTCATGATTAAATTTCTTTAGCCAAGTTACAACTCAAGCTTACAGCAACCAATGTTTGTAGTCTAGCTGATAACTACTGCTACTCCTGGTAACATCTACTTAGGCTAACTGTGACTTGATATACAAGCAACTTAGGTCATCTTCTTCCTATCTTTGACTAAAGTAAAAAGCTACACGGGCTAATTGATACTCAAGATAAAACCTACTAAAGCTAATTGATACTCATACTGCTATTCAAGCCTGGTGCTAACTGAAGCTGTTAAGAAAATAAGATTTTAGCACCAATGAGGGAGGACTGTACAGATAATTCACAGCCTTATAAACCTTTCATACAAAAACTAAAGAAAAAACTAGCAAATGGCAAGTTTTTCACTTATTTATAAAATACATTAACCCTCACAGAAACAGACAGAAAAACAAACCATCCTTGTTTGTTACTCAAGAGGTTCTATAGTAGCCATCTACACACACACACACACACACACACACACACACACACACACACTATATGTCAAACAACATTCTTTGATTAAATCTTAAACTGAACAGTATCTTTTTCATATAATATAGGTACTAAAAATACAAGCGTTTCAATTTGTCTCTCACTTAATGCATGGAATACAGAACTGAATTATTCTGAAGACAGAAATTTTTTATAAAGTTAAAAACTCAGCATTCTGGCGTGTTCCCGGTGCTATTTTAATACCTTTTTAGATGCCACAAGTCCTTAAGAGGCACACAAAATGTGACGCTTCTGTCTTTTCATAGTCCCACCACTTGCTCTCCACGACTGACCAAAGAGCACAAGAAACCCAAACCTTTTCACAGCCTTGATTAAAAACAAACATATTCCAGCTTTCTGTGTCATTACAATTAGTTCTTCCATTGCTTTGGTGTGGAGTTCTTCCGATAATATCTACTCATTTTCTGTTATGACATTGAACAAAAAAAAAAAAAAAAAAAAAAAAATCAGCTTACGTCATCTTCTGGATGTTGGATGGGCTAATTTAACTGCACACCCTGAGCTGTGATATCTGTTTCAGTAGCAACGCATGTATTAATGAGTTAAATTCCAAATATATATCAGCAAACTGTCTCAACCAAACTAAGAGTATGGGAAAAGTAATCAAACTAAAACTCATTATTTTACCACAATGTCCAAAATAAAAGTAGGTGTTTCAGACATCTGGTTCCCAGGCATTTCTAACAGAATCAGAACATGCTGGAGATACTATTTATCCCCTCTGACAAAGGATATCTGGATTTCTGCAGACTTCTATCTCTACAACCCAATCTTGGATTATCTGAAAACAAGGATGGAATATATATATATATATATATATATATATATATATATATATATATATATATATATATATATATATATATATATATATATATATATTCTGCTCAAGCATTAATGACCTCCAACAAGAACCCGATGAAGATTTTAATGACCTGAAAACCGGGATGAACACATTTTATCCTTGAAGGTAAAACACCTTCAACTGGCTGTTCCTCTGGCCTGGCCCGCAACCAAACTACCTCTAAAATAAAAACTGAAACAATTCCACAATAACATTCCCTGTGTCTGACTCCTTGAATGACATTTTTAAAAAAAAACAAAAAACAAACTGATTATTAGAATAGCTGATTGCCTTTACAGATACTTAGGTAAAATTCTTGCTACCTGATTTAATTACAGACTATTTAACAGATAATAAATATCAAATATAAAGTGTCTACTTCCAAAATAAGATAATTTATTCATGTAAATCCACTATAAAACTGTCTCATTTGACACAGTCCTGCTTCCATAAAGCAAGAAAAAGGCCCAAATACATAAAGTAGCATAGATTTATTAGATGGCAACTGATGGGCTTGTGGACTTTGACATCTCCCATTCTGTCAGCTTTGTTTACCCCTTTAATTCACAGCAGAGTCGATCTGATCTCCATGCTTCCCTCACCATCTGTCTGTGTGGACTAAGGAAGCCTAAGATGTTCTCCTCGTTCTCACCATGGAGCAGTTCATGTCCCCGTTGACAAGAGATTCTCATTTGCATTTCATATCAAAGTACAAATTGTTGGCTTGTTTATGAGCCAAGGTTTTACATCAGTGTTACAGCGGGATCTTTTGGGCATTCCGAGGTTCATAATAAGAATTAGAAGACCTGTGTGTTTCTCTACATGGATGTTTTCGATTAATAAATGTTCCAGACAGCAGGCTTGAGAGCTCCGTTTGTTGAAGAGAGTATCTGTGCCTCAGGTGAGAAGATCCCTGCAGGCTGATTGTAAGCAGGAGAAATGTTCACTTTATTAACTTTTTAATCAACAAGAGACCCAAATTAAAGCAGAGAAGATTACACAAAGTTCACGAAGTGTTCAGTCATAAACAAAAACATTGAACAGCTTGGAATATTATTCTGGGACTTTCTGAATAAAAATGCTTGATGTCATTAATCCTGTCCTGTTGAATCCTACTTTTATTAGTTTAATTAAATTAATTTTATCATTATACTGCCAGTTAACAATAAGTATCTTCTCAAAACAATTTATATACATAACAATTAAGTCAGTTCAGTCCGATCATATTCAGAGTCGAATACATATGTTCCAGTTCGATCCTAGTTAACCTGAACTTGACTGCATTGGGTTTTTATTTTTTATTATTCAAATTGGTAAAAAAAAAAAAAAAAAAAAAAAAAAAAAAATACTGTGTAAGGCAAGCCAGTTGATTGCTTTGAGTCACTGACTGTGCAGCAATGACTCTTCCTGCAGCAATCACTTGCTTGAATGAACATGCAGCATGTTGTAGCTCCAATGCTAATAAAGGTAGTATGATTGTTCATTTTTTAATGCATAAATGCAGTTATTTGTCTACAAAAGCTTAACCCGCTTGAGCTTTCTTACCTTTGTATTTCAGTGCATGAGGCTGAAACTCATGCATTTAAAAATGGATGGAATATGACTTTTCTAATTTAGGTCCTATCATTTTCAGGGTTCTATCCTGACACCTCATTGTGTTTGTTTGCGCTTGCTCCAACAACTCCAGTCTTTGTGTTGAATTACTTTCTTGAAGGATTTCTTCTATTATAATCCTTCTCTGTTGTTTTAATTGACAGCTTTCCTGTTAGGACCCTGTTTCCTGTCAGGCAACCAGGTGCAACAGCTCATTAAGGTCTACAAGTCCACTCTTTACTATGCAGACTCATTTACATAATAATTCTGGTTACCCCTACCTGAAGGTGTAAATACAGCAATGTTAAATTCACATCCCTTACTGTCTGTGGGTTTGATGGAGTACCAAACAGGTCTTATGTGTTTACCTGCTTTGATTTAATGAACCATAATAGAGTGCTATTCATGTAACCTTTTTTAAAGGCCACTCCCTAGTTTATTTAATTAATGATCTCGTTAATACCAACGTAGGAAGGGCAGTTGAGCCCATGTATGCGGCTGACCCCATTTAAGATGTCTTTACCAGTCTGTAGGGTAATTAACATCAGTTAAGATATGTCATATAGTTAGAAACAAACACTTTGATCAGTCACTTAATCCAGAAGGCAATAATTGGGTCTGAAGTGTAACCTCGGATCTGTCATGTAACCGGTTTCTGGAACCCCTTTTTTTTTTCCACATCGGAAGTATCTGTTCCCAGAATATTGTGGAAAAAGTTGTTCTGACAATTGTTTCTCTCTACTGTCACCCAGTCCTTGGCAGAATGGGGGGATTGAATCAGAATAAAGACTTGTGGTTTCTGGATAGCCAATTTGTTTCAGTTTGGCATTGTACAATCTACTGAATTTGATTGTATTAAAAACAGATGAAACTGAACAGCCTTTCATGAGGTTTTATTCTGGACCTGACTGTGTTCTATTATGAGGAAATTCAGATTATGTGGAATGAATCAAAACTGACTTGATATTAGGTTGTACAGTGCTTTGCAAAATTATTCAAAGCCCTTGGACTTTTTCATATTTTATCACGTTACAACTACTGACATGTTTCTACCCATTTTTGTACATCTAAAGACTGGATTTCCCCCCCTCCCCATTCTGGTTTATTCAGATTAAATGGACAGTGTCAAAACAATACATATTTGTCATTGTGAGCCATTAGCTGTGAGACATTTAAAGCTAACTAGCTAAAAATGTAACTTTACAATGTTTTTCTTAGTTATGTTGATTATTAACTAATAAATTATTGTATAGACTTGTAGACTTCTGTTCTTTGTTTTCTCTGAAACCTAGTTTAGCAAAACTACCTCTGATTCAGCAGTTTAGCTAGATAAGCTAATGAACGAATGAGCAGACAGTGAATCATTATTTATCTCTACTAGATCAGTCATTTGGACAAGCCAAACATAATTTTCTCTGCTTATAAATATTAAACTAGATAGGAAATGAATAGATTACGTTTTATTTATTCTTAGTTCTGGTTATTGTGGACTATCGTGTGTGACACAATAAGTATTCGTGTTAGCAGGGAGGCATTTGAAGCTAACTTTCTGAAACATGTAGCCTACTTTACCATAAAATGTTTCAGTTAATTTGTTGGTCACTAATTCATTATTATTTTATAAACATTTTTAGAGTTTTACTTTTGTTTTCTCTGAAACCTAGCTCTCAAACAATAGCTCTGTCTCAGCAAATTAGCTGGACATGCTAACAGGTTAATGAGCAGACAGAGAAGCATTAGCTCTGCTGGATAGCAATCATCTAGATAGGAAAACCTAATTTTCTGTCCTTTAGAAATTTTAATTTAAAAATGAAATGGCATATTTACTTGGTATTTGTTGTTATAGTGGGCTGCCACAACTGCTGTGTATAGGCTAAAGCAATTACAGCAGTCTCAACAATAGTTATCACATTCTTATTATTTACAATACATACCAGTCTTTGACAGGGTCCAAAATATGTTCTTCAAGTGTTTATTTCAGTTATGCACCACACTCATTTAATCATTATTCCACTCAGACATCTTTATTGGCTTCATGCATTTTACTGAACCAAAGCCACAGTCCTGCTCTTCTCCTGCCGCGCTCGGCATGCCTCCACTCTCGACTAAATCTCAGACTCGTCTCTCACTGTGGCCCTTCTCATTCTTGGCATCCGTCCTGCTTTGAACCTGTGGATATTCCTCACTGAATCTACACTGTACCACCCACTGTCAGCACCACAAGCAATATCAGTTCTGTAATATTTCAAGTGTTTCCTCTGAAAGTAGTGAGACTTGATTTAGCTGTTTGTATTTTTTGCCCTCAGTTGTTTTGAAACAATCAAATTCTATTCAGAGCTCTGAGGTACTGAGGAACTTCCAAATAAATGATACAGCTATAAAAGCACATATCATATACACATTTTATTTCTTTCTACTTTTTCGAATATTCTCAGGTGTCTATTAAGTTTTTTTTATTAAAAAAACAAAGAAATGTAATAACTCAAGTAAAACAGTGTCTCAATACCTTTTAATATTTGTCACTATTTCAACTCTAATATCACACAAAAGTTTAAGTAAATTGTATACTGAAGCTGTCAATTATTGAAACAATGTTACACCTTTAGTAGCTTCTTATTATGTCATGAATGCAATGGGAAAGGGGAAAGGAAGAATAAGCCCCACCACAACATGTACCACTGGCAGATGAAGGTGGAGATATCCAGAAATCCCACCAGTGGCTAAAGAAGGCTGAACTCTAGCATAGCATGGGCTCACTGATCATTCCAGAACAGGAAGAGGTCAGGAAACAACTAAGAACACAACATGACCCAACAGAACCATCTATATCGGCAATAATTCATATTAGTCATTATGTCTTTATCAGTCTCTTACGTCGGCGGGGGAATTTTACCCCTCTCTTCTCCTCAGTTCATTGAGGTTTGCAACAAATGGTCGACTCCTTTAGGTTCCCATCACAGCCTTTTGATCAGGTTAATGTCTAGACTTTGACCGGGCCATTGCTTGATTATTTTATTGTTCAGAAATCTAGTTGCTGTACTTGAAATCATTGTCCAGTTTGTCTGAGCTTCAGCTGTCGGACTGATACCTTCACGTCTGGCAATAGAATATTCTGGTAAACAGAAGAGTTCATGCTAAAATCAACAACTTCAAGGCGCCCAGGTCAGGTGCTGGTCATTTCACCACTTGTTTTGCCTTATAATTCAGGGACAAACGGTTGCTGTTTACCACCAGCATTGGTCAATTCATCCCAGGAAGGGTTTAGGGCTATCTTTGGCAATCAATGATTTAAGGTAACTTTCTGTAACCTACTCGTAGTCCAAAGAAAATGTGCTTTTATGACTTAGTTATTTTGAGTGTTTAAATAATTCATGAAAATACTCAAGTACAGAGAAAATAACAAATAGAAATGATTATGAAATAGTTGTGGAACTGGAAAAAGATGAAATGGCGATGGTAACACACATTAACAAAGAGAGCCAGCCGTGCTCTGTGGTTTCAACCCATCATTACCCCTCCACCAGCATGCCTGACAGCTGGTATGAGGTGTTTGCGCCTAAGTATTGTGCTTTGTTTGAATACTACTTTGCAATAAGTGGTGCTGCCATATTCTTTTAAAGGCGAATTGGTCTTCTCCTTCAACTGTTATAAACAGCTTATGTTTTTCAGTCATTTTCTAATTGTGCAGTCATGAACTTTAATGTTTTTATGCTCTACTAAGCCTGTAAAATCTGAGATGTAGCTTTGCATCGTGTTGACCCACAACTGTATGCCTCCAGTTTTGCTCTCACTGATGTCGATCAGTTAATCAAGTTTGTTGAAGAGCTCCTGACTCTTACTTGCACTCTTGAATCCAATGAAAGCAGGCAGGGTGGGCTTCAGCACTGAAGAATCTCATCAATTCAATCAGAAATAAAGAGTGGAGGTTAAAGCAGATTTTGTTAAGGATAATTCTCATGGTCAGGCTTGAAATAAAACTGTGTAGGAAAAATGGTACACAGTGAAACCCAGCTCGCTGATGTGTTTTAACAGCATGTCTTTTGGCAGGAACTGAGCCCATGGCTCAGAGCAGGTACCTATTTCAGGTAGATACTTGTTAGTGGGAAAGATTTCTTGCCAAAAGACTGAAAAAGCCAGCTTGGTTTTTTTCCAGGATTATCGTGAATGTTGTGGTTTCCACTCCTGCTGTATTTTATCCAAGAACATTGTGACTATGATTAATCACTGATGCCTCATAGTAAAAACTGTAGGAATGCTATGAGAGACACTGCCTGGGTTTCTGTTTCTCCACGCTGTGGGCAGACCGGTGGATGTGCTGTAACATTTGTGCAAAAGAAAGATGAGAAAGGCCTGCTGTCGGTGTTTGTGGCTTTGCAGAAAGTTTTGCCCCACTTTAGATGTGACGAGGTCCGGTGCCGAGGAGGGAAAGGTTTGCCTCAGGCGTCCGCAGCTGTGTGACTGTCTGCTGCTGGGAGTTTTCCACAGCCCCACAGGGACCAGAACAATCCTCTGGTCAGTTTCAAAGTCTGACCTGAAGTGTACCCGGCTAGAGCGGGGGAGAGAAATCAGCTCACAAACACCAGAATCTCTCTCCTCTCTGAAGCATCTGGGTTGCTTTTTACGTCTTGCAGACTTGCAATTAATATTTGCGGCTCTCCAACATGACTCAGGGGTGATGTTCATTGGAAGATCGATGCTTGTTTTCTTCAGTATTGTTCCAATTTCCTGTTGAGTCACGGAGGCACTCAGAATGATGTAGCCTGGAATTAAACCTGTTGTTTTCACACATTATTTTCAACGATAACTCCAGCCGTGTGTTCGGAATAACAACGCCGCAGCTTCTAAATAAGGGCCCCCATCAGGAGCGCTTTGTTGTGGCTGAAAAAGATTGGCAGGCTTCGAAATATCAATCTTAATCAGCCCCTTCCCATGGAGATGAGATGTATTCACGTCGCATTGACCAGACCTTTAGATCAACAGATTCCTGGAAAAAATGCTCAATAATGAGAATTGTGTAGGTAAAAACTACATAAAAATTTCTCCCGTGTGGTTGTCGTAATATTTAAAGCTGAACATCCACTTGACATCAATGCAAAATGTTAAGGCCCTGCATGCGCGCCTACTGCATCAACTGGTGGGCGTAGACACACTTCAGCAACAAATAACTGCCATATATTTCACCTCTGTTCAAAAAGCTTTTTATGTTTATAACATAAAATACAGGATTTACAGCTTATAGTACAAATTAATTTGTTTTTTTCTATTTTATTGTTTATTTCTGCAAAAGTATTCAAACGTCTTGATTGTCTTTACATTGAGATTATATATAAACCTTAATATATAACCTAAATTGATTCCATGCCTGATAGTGTTGTAAAACAGCCCCGGTGTGCCACGAGCCACACAGCAGAGGGCAATAACTCAAGCTGTTACATCATATGATGTAGTTTTTTTTTTTGGGGGGGGGTGTTGACCTTCCATTTTTATTTTATTGCCATAGCTCAAACATACTAGTACACACATTTACAAGTACTTACATCCTCCAAATGGTAATCTTAGAAACCAGGTACATACGGGACACACAAAAAACAAAACAGAGACACTAAAGATCTGCATACATAAATAGCAGTTGCAGTATGTAACTTTTACAAAGATGAGACAGATAATCTGTGTAAAGATGGAGCTCCTCCACCTCCTCCCTGAGCTGCTATCGCCGTCTAAAGAAATGCGCCGCTCCTGACCTGAAACAACCAATCAGAGCCAGGAGGAGGGGCTTAGCGCTGTCAGTCACCCTTGTGTACGCGCTGCTAAATATGCTAATGGTGGAGAAACAACTCACCGTTCCAGGAAAACTGTTTATCCATTGTCATCGGTGGCCATGCTAACTAGCGTTAGTATTAGCGGCAGGCTGTGTGTGTTTTTTTTTTTTTTTTTTTCTAATAACATGTCCTGTCTGGCAGTGTGGCACTCAGGATTGTCGTCTGAATGTCAAGGTAAGGCCCAACAGATTTGCGGAGCATTACGGCTTTTGCCATGATGTTCCCCTTGGTATATATTTGAAACTTTATTAAAAAATTGCTTTGGGTTTACTTCAATTGTAATGGACACAAAGATGAAAAAAGGGGAAAGGAAATAGAGAAGGATGGAGGAAAGGTTTAAAGAGAAAAAAGGAGATAGAAGTGGAGGACAGAAAAACAGAGATAAAACAAGTCAACACCCTTGAAGTCTGCCTCGAGACCTGCAAAAAGAGAGAACAAATTAAAACAGAGGATCCGCAGCAACAAACAACATACGCATGTATAATAATAACAGTTATAACTTCAATGGAAAGTACACAGTAGAAGGTAGTACAAGATGTATGTAGTGGCAACCGCAGCCCGACTGAGAATGTATCTGACAAACACCTGAATCTATACACCTGTGTGTGTGTGCGTGTGTGTGTGTGTGTGTGTGTGTGTGCGCGCGTGTGTGTGTGCGCGCGCAGCAGGCTATGTTGTGGTGAACCAGCTGTAGTGTAGCAGAGAGGAGGGGGAGTGTGTGAGCAGCGCGTACAAAAGGGTGATTGACATCGCTAAGCCCCTCCTCCTGGCTCTGATTGGTTGTTTCTGACTGAGTGGTGCATTTCTGCAGTTAGTACTGGGAGCACTGGGAGGAGGCAGAGGAGCTGGATTTTTGATTTATCTGTCTTATACTGTCATCATGATAATTTTAACAAGTATGTAAAAAACATATTTTTCATAAAAGTTACATACTGCAGCTTTAACTGTTTTAAAACTTGATGCAGATATAAAGCAGTCATGGGCCCCCACCTTCCTACACATGGTTCCCTCTGCAGTCTCAGTGAGGAAGTGATTTGCTCCATCTGATTGATTTCTCTTTTCTCTTACTTTCTCAGTCCAGGCTTCCTAAGTGGGGGGGGTCTTATTTAAGCCACTTAAATAGTGATGCACTTAGCAGCCGCAGTCCACAGTATACACAAGATATTTGTTGCCATTTTCAACAAAGACTTCAGGAATGCCTCCCAGGATGGCAAACTATATATTTTTTTTTTTTACCAAAATCACGCAAAATTATAAAACTTTACAAGACCAGATCCTATGTCCGACTTAAAAAAAGAACCCAGAGCCAAAAGCCACTTGGCCGTATGCGCGTTTTCTATTTAAAGTCGGCTAATTATCATCTGACTTACAAAGCTAACTTGGCGTTGCTGCCCTGTGAAAAGCTAACGGCCCCTGTGAGGCATTGCTGCCCTGACAGTGTTGTTCCAGTCTGCTCTGGCAGCCAATTTGATGGCAAATGGCAGGACACAGTAAACATCAACAGAAGCATTCATCTTTCCACCAACCTGCTTCTCTTTATGGCTTTATCCCAGTTTAGGTGCTCGCTGTCGTAAATATTAAGCTGCAGTGATCATTTGCAGCAGCGTTGGGTGCCGCGGATAGTTTGTGTCAGTATTTGAAGCGCTCTGTGTCCAAATGTGTGAAAATAGGCCTCCCACTCTGATTATAATGACAACGTAGGAAGAGATTAGCAATATAAATACTTGAAACACAATTACCAAAGCCAACTATTATTCTTTAACCACTACTTGGCCTCTGCTTCAGCCGTGAGGTGATTACGCAGAGCTCGTTCATTTCACTTTAAAATCTAATCACGGTGTGTTATTTTCTGAGTTTGGCCTTATAACTCTGATCAAACTTAGATAGTAATTACATTGTCTCGAGATGATTATCGTAATATAACTAAATCTGTCCGTTGATGGACTCATTAAAGTTATTTTAGAATTATCTACTAAAAAAGAAGCTGCAAAGTTGAAAAAAATGCATAACTTGAAAATACTTTGCCAGACAAATAACTGTTGACATGAGGTTAATTAAAAGTGCCAGACCAGCATGAAGAAATGCATAAGAAAAACAGACATATGCCTCATTCTGTTTACTTTCTAATGTTTTGCATTTTAAGCTCTAATCCTTTTCTGTTAATGACTTCACAACCCATTCTTAAAGCTAATTTTACATGAATATTAATCTGAAAAAGAAAGAATGCAATATGTCTAATAGTTGTAAAGGCCTGTGGATGTTGTGTAACTCTAGTTAGTTTTTATTTATTCATTCTGCAACACAGTTTGGGATGTCTTGATGCTCCCTTTTGTGCAAAGCTGGATTTTTTTTTTATTTTTTTTTTTTGGTAGGATAAAGAACAGCTTTGTTTGACAGCAGTGGAAAATTAAAGTTTAAATCTCTTTTTTTGTTTGTTTGTTTAGTTTTGTTTTTCCCCACAGCAAGAGACATTTTAAAGTAAAAGCTTTGTCTCAGTTCTGTGCTTTTTAATGGAAATAAAGATGGTATTTGTCCATCAAATCAGCTGCTGCCAGGGATAAAACTTGATGCAGATATAAATATTTATTTTCTAATAAATATTTTGCCATCAAACAGAGATGGTTGTGAAAAATATTCCCAGTTGAAGAGTTTGCCGATATTTTAACGCTAACTTTTATCGAAAGAAGTAGACGAGGAGCCGATGTCCACCATTTTGATTTAGCATGAATAAGAAGTTAAGGAAAGACAAAATACAATATTATTTTATTCAGCTGATAAAGGCAATAAAAAATGGATGATTTTCAGTAGCCAGACGCACGCTTTATTACTATTCGACCTGTTGGATTGAAGCAGGGTGTTTTCACACCTGATAATAGACTCGGTTCGATTGGGGACCGACATTGCAACATTTGTGGCATTTTCAGCTGCTGCGGTTCGCTTTCACACTGCACCGTGTCAAACGAACCGAACCCTTTGTAAAACCTATTCCCCCCCTCACCTGTGGTGGCGCTGCACCAAGAACCACTGAAGGAAACGACATGAAACCTCTGAGCAAGATATCAGCGCAGTTTCCTTCTTCGCGAAATGCAAACAAAAATGGAGTGGCATCAGATTTTAGCAGTTCTCAGATTTCTGTTTTGTCTTTGGCAAAAGACCACGAGCTATTTTTCCTGCTCGAGCAAGACTTGTGCATTTGTTTTGGGTGTATTTACCCAGAATGCCCTGCACAATTGTCTGCTTCCTGCTTTTGGAGCGGTCTCTGGTCCGCTTGGCGTTCACATATCCATTCGAACCGCACCAGAGTGCACTCCAACCGCAACAAGACCTAGGTTTTAAGGCGAACCAGAGTTCAATTTTTTTTTTGGTCCTCATCAGAGTTTGATTGTGCGTTCACACCTCCCCAAACGAACTGGACTTTAAAGGAAAATGAACTAGAGTTTGATTAAAGCCGACTTAACGGGGCTGGTGTGAATGCACCCTTAAAACAGCTCCTGTCAGACAACATCAAGTAGGCTAAAAGAGCTCATAACGCAACATATCAGACCTGAGAAGATGAGAAGCAAAGTCACTGACATTTATTCGTTTGGAAAGAGTACACAGCCATTTCTTTGGCTTTGGGACTCCAGAGAACCACCGTAAGAGCCATTATTCACAAACTGGGAAAACATGAACCAGTGGTCAACCTTCCCAGGATTGGCAATCTTCCAAAAACACATTGACAACTCCTCCCAGAATATCTGATGTTCACTTGCCTCAGTAAGGGTTCTTGACAAGACAGAGCAAAAATAGCCACCAATGAAGAGTTTCGAGAAGAAAACCACTGCTGACCAAAAAGAACTCAAAGGCTTGTCTCATGGTTGCCACAAAACATCTTAATGATCCCCAAGACTTTTGGGACAGTATTTGATTGACTTACGAGACAGAAGAGGAACTTTATAGATGAAGTCCCATTAGATCAGGTGTAAAATTGGCATTTCACAAAAAGAGCACCATACTGACTGTAAAACATGATAGTGATAGTGTGATTCTCGTTTAAGGAGTAATGAATGTTTCACATCATTTTTGTTTACTTCTAATTTTATTTTAATTGCTGTTAAATGTAGTTTTGTAAATTCTGGTGTTGAATTCAGTTCTATTCAAATATCCTTCCCCTACCCCAAAGGGAAATTAAATGTTTAAATGTTGGGCAATGTTGCTGTGAGCGAGAAGGATTTCTGCCTGCAGTCAGTCTTGCAACGAATCTGAAGAGGCCTCTGACAGAAGACTGTTGCTGTTAATAGTCTCATGACCGCCATGACATGCCAACACATCAATTTCTGGACAGCAGAGAAAATTTTCCACAGTAACACTTCCTGGATGGTACCATCAATTGTTGGCAAGCTCTGCTAATCCACTTCATCTGCTTTTGCTGCTTCTCTTAAAGCTGTCTGGCCATATAGTTAGCATGGGTCAGCATACAAAATAAGGGAATAACTGTCCAAATGCATCAACCAAAAATATAAACAAATGTCAACAAAAGAACAAATCAGAACTAACATAACAGGAGCTACTTCAACCTACTGCCACCATGAGTGGCTCAATCCTAGAGTGTACTTCATTTTTCCTCTGATTGGATGTCAGAATTCATTGTAAAACGTTTAAACTTTTTAATTTAAGAAAAATCACCATTTAGTTTTATTTTTAGGCTTTTTGATTGCAATATGAGTTTTGTCCATTTCCAAACATACTGCAGTTCAGACACTTTAGGTTGACCCGAGAACTAGATCCTAATTGCAAATATTGCAATCTAACAGCTGACTTTTACACCACAGTGCTAATAGTTTCATGGCAAATACTGAATTGAATTCATGGAAAAACAAATGAATAAAGGATGTAACAAGGTTTCCATATGTAAAACAGATCAATTCAGAAGACATAAAAGTCTTTAAGTATAAATGGAGAGTTCACACACACCCTGATAGGCCAGACAGCCTAAGGCAGTTTGAGGATCATCTGCTAACTATATGCATTTGTTTATGTCTGAGTCACGGTACAAATATTTTTTCTGCTTTTACCAACATCTAATTATAACAAATTGTTTTATCTGTTCCCCTGGGTTGTTGCAAGACACAATGACTTCAGGGACAGAAACCTGTGAGGCGTCAGCTTTTATTGAGAAAGCTCCCTTGGTTTCCAGTTTATCTTTGAAAGGATTTCTTTATTAAATTCATGGAAAGTGAAATTTATTTATTGTTGAGGGATTTAGAAAATATAATGGTCTCTCAGTCAGCCTTAATAACATGCAGTATTAATCAATAACACAGCATTTTGCTGCAAAGCTACGCGGTGTGAACCAGATTAAAGATCAGGTTCTTGCACATCATCCCCATACACCCACAAAAATACACAACACATAAATTCACAAACCCCAAACGGCAAGGACATAAAAGATAATATATGAAGGTTCTGGCTCAGTTTCGCCAAGTCAAAGGTTACCAGTGATGCACAAAAAGCTGTTTTGTTCTACACCAATACCATAATTGATATTTATTGTGTTTGGTGGACGCTCAAGAAGCCTCAGTGAAGCTGCAACTACAGATTCATGTCTGTATGTGAGCTCTTCACAAAACATAAAGGTCACTTGAGCCACATTTTGCCCCGGTGACAAAACAGTGCAGATCAATTCCTTTTCTAGCTGTTGCCCATCTGTTTTCATCACGGCCACTGTTCTAATTCAGCCATCTCACCAAATGCTTTGGAGAAAACAATAATCACAAACACCTGAGCATGAGCAGCAAATTGTGCACCACAATTAAAACTTTTTGGGGGATTTTGAACAATTAGAGTAATTAAAACTGAACTCAAAAAAACAATTCAGGTCAACCAAAGTGCTTGGTTTAATTGTTTTTTATTAGTTCCAAGATGAGTGTAATTCAGGCGTTTTATTTTGTATTCAATATTATGCAGCTGCTGTAAGGCAATAACAGAATATGAGTCACTTTATTGATCCTGTATTTGAAATTAAAGCTAATTTGCTTTCTATGTATGGCCTCTATGCTGTAAAATAAACAACTAATTAAACTACTTTTTTATTTTTGAATTGAAATGTTTGACATTTAGAGCATCAAATGTGTATTTAGGTAGCGCTAAAATGGTAGTCTGTTTTGCAAACTAGTAATACTAGGACCTTTTCTCTAAATGAGAAACTGATCTAAGAGGCATTAATGTAAATCTGATTTTTGTCTGTTTGTTTCAAAATCACTCCACTTCTCTCCCAGAACCCCTCCCGACCCCCATGACCCCACCAGGATTGAGTAGGTGTAGAGTATGGCTGGATGGACTGTAAAAGGGGCACCCAAAATGATACCTCTGAAGCCTCATTTGGTAAAAGAATAAGGTTTCAGCTAATAGCTTTTCGGGAGTCACCTGGCTGGGGCTAAAATACTATTTCCTGTCAATGAATTGATAAGTTTAGAGTAAAATCTCTAAACTTATCAATTCATTGACAGGAAATAGTATTTTAGCTTGAAGCTAAAATGGATTGAAGCCGGTCAGTGTGTTTTTATTACTAGAAACCGCAGCATTTAGCTTCAAAATTGGCTAGCCGAATACACTTTCAGCACGATTACTTGTTAGCCTAAATAGCTTTCAGACAGAAAGTAGTTACCTTAAGCAGCTGTGGGCTTAAGTAGTTGCTGACTTTATATGTTGTAAACTGGCGAAGTAATCTGTCAGGGTGGCTTTTAATTTGATCAGCTGCTAGCATGAATAACAGTTAGCCTAAATAACTTTTAACTTATGTAACACTTGTTGTAAATAGGAGTTAGCTTGACTAGCAGTTAGTCTAATTAGCGTCTAGATTAAAGGGCCCAGCATGGTCGGGCTGAAATCGAGCCATCATTGCGCAGCCATGTGGTTGCAGATCGTTCAGACACACCCTTCAAGGTTCAAAAGGAAAACCATGATGAGTTCCTGTGAAACCCCCCCCCCCCCCCGCTACAGTATACAGAGAGGAGACCCCCTCTATTCTGTTTCCATATTGCAATTAAATCATGCATGCGCAAAGCTGCTGTGATCCCGCTCTGGATTACAGTAAATATAACGTAGATATAATCTTTCATGTTGTCTCGTGTTTTTTTCTTTTTTCAATGAAACTGTCGCATTAAATTAAACCCCTGCATTTTATTCACACAACATCAGTCACTGATTCACCTCTGCCACTGTGTGGGTCTCTGATAACTATTTTTTGGTTAAATTTGACATACAAAACTGATTTATGTAGTGTGGGTTCAGGCAAAGTATTTACATGATTAAATTTACATTATTTAATTATTTCATAAAGTTAATTTATAGTTCTAAACATTTAGAGTATTTTTAATCACTTTTGCCCTGCCAAATTAGAAATTCCTTTCTTCTGGATCACGCATGACCAAATATGCAAATTAGGTGATGACGTCATCTAGCGACTTTTAGGATAGCCAATAGCTTCTTTTCTTGCTGAGGAGTTGGCAACAGTGTTCTCACCATTTGCGAATCTTTATAGGTCGATCTGGAAGAATCATAAAGATATACGTACTTCCTCACAGCCTCAGACAATTGTTGATTTCAGCTTGAGTAGCTTTTAGTTGGAGTTGTAGCTTGAGTAGATGTTAGCTTGAGGAGTACAAAGCTTAAGTGACAGTTAACTTCAGTTACAGTTAGCCTAAGTGGTATTTAGTGTAGCAGTTAGATTTCATAGCAGTTAGCTTAAGTGCTTTTAGCCTAATTTGGAGCTAACTTGAGCAGCAGTTAGCACAAGTAGTCTTAAGCTTGACTAGCAGTTACCCTAAATAGCTGTTAGCTTAAGTATCAGTTAGTTAATTATTGAGCAGCAATTATCCCAAGTAGCTTTTAATCTAAGTAGTCGTTAGCTTGAAGATCAGTTAGTTTCAGTAGTTTTTGAATTGAGTAGCAGTTTTCTTTGGTAGCAATTAGCATAAGCAGATCTTAGCTTAAATAACAGGTAGTCTAAGTAGCTTTTAGCTTGAGTTGCAGGTAGCCTAGGTAGCTTGTTGCATGAGTAGCCATTACCTATTATGAGGTATTACTAATATTATTTAGCTTGAGTTATATTAGTCTGAGTAGTAGTTAGCTTGAGTAGCTCTTAGCTTGACAGTCATGTCTGTAAGAAATGGGAAGCAATGAAGCAAAGAACTAACCGCCTTAAAGATGCACCATCTTTTCATTTACCTGTTGCCAGGTTTTCAGCTAACAGCTCTTGAAAGTCACCTTGTTGGCAATTTGTCTCTTTCTGACCCAGCTGCTGGCAACAACTTGCTTAAATATCCAATTTAAAAGTTGGTTCTATGCTAAGTTTGTGTGTTGACAAAGCACTAGCTAATCCCTTGAACGTAACAGCTTTTGAACGCCTGGATGATTCATAGCCAGTTAAACTAAACAAACATGACTCTTTGAGTTAAAAAGCTTAAAAAGTGCAAAGAAAAACTTTGAAAGATGTTTAGAAATGCTGAAAAGCCACACATCTAAGTCTTCTGTTGCTGTACAAGACTGGCCATAATGCTATGATGTGCAAAGATCAAAAGTGCTTGTTTGGAAATAAATAACAACAATTATTATAGATGGCTGATTAAAAATGTCTATCTTATTTGCTGGGCTTTTGGAGGGATTACAGTGGTAATACAAGTCAAATAAAAAACATTATAATGTGGATTTAGACATTGATTGCCATGGTTACATCCAAAGCTTCAAAGCTTTTAGGTTCAGTTGTTTTGAGCTTTTGAAAAGATAAAGCCAAATTATAAAAAGAAAGCAATCAAAAGAAACCAGAGACCAAACTGAACAATTTTAGATTCCCTGTGCAAAGGCTGCAGTTCATTTATCTCTTCATATTAAGCTAACCAGTCGTGTTTTTAGGCTTTTTTTTAAGGTGTCAGAAATAAATGTGTGTTCATCAAATCATTGGGCTCTTTGGAAATAGTTGCTGATTTCATTTCTTGAAAAGCTTTGACCCATTTGTTCTCAACTTTTTGAGACATCAACTGAAATCACAGAGCAAAAAATGTCTTTGTGCATCGAGGTCGTGATGTACAGCCGTTCAACCTTGATCTATTGCCCTACAATGCCTGATTGCACAAACCGAGCTGGAAGTATAAAATAGTGAGTGTTGCAGCCCCTCTGGTGGGTTTGGCTCATTAGAACCGGGCTCAGAGAGGGGTGGAGCTGGTGCGGAGCACATCAGAAGGTGTCAGAATATCAACCCGCTCCGTGAATCACGCGGGCTGATGGGAAAGGAGAGAATAAAGGAAAGACAAGTGGGATGTAGGTGATGGTTCAGGGAGAAAAAGGTGTGTGAGTCACAGATGGAGGAAATGAAGCTGTAACATAATCGGATTTATCCAATATCATTCGAGTTGTTCCACAGGATGGTCAAGAGATTCCGATGAGAGTTTCTGCTGCTCCTCGCTGTTGTAGCTTCACATTTTCTCACTATTTCTTGAATCTCAGCAGCAGAAAATTCCACTCACTTGTTTTATGTAATTGTATTCATCTTGCCTTGGTTTTACGGTCTCATGGAGGTACACCATCTCTTTATGCGGGGAGTTCTGAGAACTGCTCTACCAAACCCATTCAGCATAAAAGGGGTTCCTCAGCTTCTCATTCTTTAACTTTTTCATTGATTTCTCTGCTTCTATGGTTCCATTTGTGGCCCCGTCCCATTAGATCACAGGTATCAAACTCCAGTCCTTGAGGGCCAGTGTCCTGTGACTTTTAGGTGCATCCTTGGTCCAACACACCCGAATCAAATGATTCGGTCATGAGCAGAACTCTGGAGAAGTTGAGGTACCGTGCATCAACTTACTGTTTGAATAAACTTGATAAATATAGTTGGCTAATGCTTGAAACCCCCTGAAATTCATAAAGAAATTGTCCTGCAAAAACCTTTTAACACAAATAAATGTTCTGCAAATAGCACTATTAATACCTAAGCATAACTTAAAGTGGTTAAAATCAACAGATTTAACAGTAAAACAGAATTTGGACAATATGTTGTTATGAAATGATTAATGTATTCTGAAAGCTGTTTGTACATTTTTTGAATCCACAGATTCATTTATTTTATTTCAGCTGGTGGCACTTCTGGGGCCCCATAAAAACACGAGAACTAATATGAGCTGTTGTTGCTTTTTACACATCTTGAATGATTTATTTCCTCTCTAATTAATGAAAATCATTGCAGTAAATAAAAGCACAAAGGTTTTGATGATGAAAAGACCCCTAGCACAAGGACAAAATGTCCTCCCTCCCTGTTTGCCTCTGTGTTCTTCTCTGAGGATCAGATCTAAAAAGAAAGTCACAAGCAATGATGCCACTGTATCGATTTTAATTATCCTATTACTGAGCCTGGGGGGTCTTATAAAAACAGATACGCTAAAGACCTCCGACTAATTACATACAGAGCAGCATCATGCATTTGTTTCACCATTGTTTGAAGTTCGATTTATGTTAAATAACGGCATGATTCAAACACAAAACATATTAGCTTTGACAGGAAGTGGAGAGAAAGAGACAGAGGTGGGTCAGAGAGAAAGAGGGAGGGAGGTGCTCTGTGCCAGTATCTAACCCAATCATGGTTCAGTTTTAATGGGAGGATGCAGTTCCTGGGTCAGATGATAATCCAAAAAGGCAAATTAACAGTAAAACCTATGGAAGATTATGGAGAACCACTACTTTTTGAGGAATTTCATTGGATTTGTTCTGGTTTATTCCAAAACATGCTTTTTTTTCAGGAAAATAGAAGAAAAACCTGGAATCGCTCAATGTAGAAGAACAAATTATGGAATCAGAAGGAATAAAATCACCTCCAAAAGTCCATCTTTCCACCTCCAGGTTCCTCACTTACCCAAATATTAAAATCCAACATGGCTGCCTCTGGCATAACAGTTGTTTTCAGCAGTAGTAATTACTACATGGTTTATTTGTACTTCTGACTGTTGTGTCTCTGCAGATCCAGCAGAACCACAGTACTAAAGATCATCTGACCTGTGAGCATGTTCCTTCAGTGTTTTAATGCATAAAATGTAGAGAAAAACATTACTGATAATGGCCGTTTGAACTCCTCACACCGCTGAGTCAAAAACATCCCAGTATTTACACAAAAATTTCTAAAACACAAAAAACCTGTGATTGTTGCTTTTTAAAACAAAAAAACAACTACTGCAGCTAAAAATTACAGTTATTTCTACACATTTTACAAATATGTAAAGCATTTGTTTTTCATCAGACCATTGTCCTACAGGACTTTGGGTCTTTTTGTTTGTGTTAGTCATTTTATTTTATTTATTTTTTTTTTTTATTAGATCATTTTGGTTGCGGTTATTTTTTGGTTTCATCACTCAGTCACTGCATACATAATTCATACTTTTGTTTTTAGACTCTTAGTTCTTTCTTGTGTTCTGCTCTTTGTGTATTGGTTTAGAGTCTTACTTTGATGTTGGCCTTTACCTTTTATAATCAGTAAGATCATTGTATGTTCTGTTTATACCCTAGTCTATTCATATTTATGTTGATTAAATCTTTTGACATTAGCTCATCACTTCAGGTTCTTACTCAGATGAACTGCAGCTGTTGTTTGCACTGGTTCCTATGTCACTAATCACCTCCCCAGCAGTTAAAAGTTTGTGTTTTTCCTTCAATCCTTGTCAGATCCTTCCTTTACCCGCCATGCCTGGTTTCATGTCATTCACTGCTTTGTCTGCCTAACTACATGGTTAAGTTTTTTCCTTTTGTGTTTCTTTTTTTTTTTTTCATCACTTTTGGATTTGTGTTTTGTTGTTTTCGTGTCATCCCACAGCCTGATGATGCCACCACTATGTTTCATTGATGGTATGTTGTTCATTGGGGGATATGCCGTGTTGTTTTTCTGTCAAATATGTTGATTCCACAAATATGTTAATCAGAATTTATATCATTAAATTGAAAAGTTTTTCAGTGCTGTGTTGGTAGTTTCGTCTGAATATCTGAAAAGATCCTTCAATTTTGCAGCACAATGGGCTTTTTAATGTAAATACACAAAAACTACCCTTTCAGTTTTGTGCAGATGTGGAAACTAAGAGTTTTATATAATGTGGGGCTTGTTAAGATAGACATTTCTTCACCCTAATGCCTCTAATCCATAAAAAAAAAAAAAGCCCTTTCTAGCCAGGCACAAACTACAGCTGTTGTCGTTTACCTCATCCCATATTTTTTTCCCCCCACATGATTTATATACAAAAAATAAATTAAACATGGCATTCTGATGCAATGCATCCGCAATCCCTTTCCATACATAGACAGCCATTTCAGGTTCATCCAGCTCACTGTGAATATGGTGTCAAAGTGGCAAAGAGATGCTGGCAGAAATGCAGAGAATGAAAAAAATAAAAGAGAGGGAGAGATGAGCAGAGAGAGGGGAAAGATGGCATGAGAGAGGTGAAGAAATAGGAAGTAGCAGAGTGGAAAGGTGAGGGCGTGAAGCATGAATGCTTCAGCAGCATTGCCACCGCAAACAGTGTTGACCTGGAAAGGCTCTGTGTGGTGGACATCAGCTTTAAAAAAGCCTTTTAGAGACCTCCTCAGGGGATTAGTACTGTTTTGGTGTTTGGGGTCTCTTTCCTTTTCCTTTTATTCCACACCTTCTTGCTCTGTTTGTGTGCATGTGTCTGCTCATCACGTGCGGCAGCTTTGGGTGTTTCTGGTGCTAAAACAGTTAAAAAGGGAGGCGGGGGTCCTTCCTGTGTGCATGTGTAAAAATATGGATACAGAGGTGGAGAGAAGAAGATGGATTTTTGAAATTCTGTTGAGATGAAAGAAGCAGAAGTAGTTTCATTGGTTGATATAAATTTCAGTGAAAAGAGAGAATGACCAGAGTCACTGATCAAAGCAAAGAGATCAATGTATCCAAAAATATTATGTTTTTTTTCCTTCACCGTGTTTTTATGATTCATTTATATCACGTTACATAAAACCTTAGAACTGAAGGAGGGTGTCCTTTCTTTAAATCATCACTGCACTCCAAAAAACCAAATTGTTTCAAAAACTTAACTTATGAAGAATGTTACAAATACACACCAGCTAATATATGAAATTCAGCCCAGAATTATTCACACCCCAGGTCGACTTAGATTTAAAATTATATTATTTTAGTAAAACATTTGTGTCTGATATGAAATGAGATGGGCAAACTGTTGTGAGAAGAAAAAAAAAAGATCTTGGACCAGGGAGCTTCTGTAGAGCGATGTGATCAATGACAGAGAATCCAGGTGAGTCTAATCAAGGGAACATAGAAAAGCCGTAAGAGGAGAACTGAGCAGTGGAACAGAGCGAAAGAGACTAATTAACACAGAAGAGCTTAACCAAAACACAAAGGGACTACAAAACAAACATAGGAGAATAACCTAAATGCACAAACATCATAAAAATAAGAAGCTAAGCACAAAGGAATAAACTAAAATGACAGGAATCAAACAACAATAATGGATCTGGAGAGGCATTGCGAACAGAGAAAACCCAAAAGGCAAACACCCACGGATCATCACACTGGAGAAAATTCAAACCTCAATAGTTATTATCAACATTTTTTGGATTTTGACATGCTCAACATCCAAACAACCAACCAAATAAATGTGACCTAATTATTGCCCTTTTGAACTTCCCACGGCAGTAATCATGAAACCCAACATGAACTAGCTAAGTTAAAAGTCTCATCGGCGAGACAGTTGGAGACGAGAAGATAAAACCCCTCCGTGTTTATCCCCTCTCAGCTCCTCTTATCAGCCCCTCAGCACTAATCGCAGGACAGCGAACGGACGTGGTCGGATGGAAAGCTAATCATGGCTGACAGCGAGTGTCGCATCAAACAGGTAACATAGGAAGTGCGCCGGGCCCGCTTCGCTCGCATCGTCCGGGCCAACTGCTTCCTCCCAGCTCCGGATGCTAGATTGCTTTTGACAGAAAACATCCAAATAAAACATTACCAGGGCTTACAGGGAGAGCTCGCAGAAATACCCACTGAGTAAATTATTCACACATTGACTTACTGAAGGAATGAAAGCTTCTGTCTCCTCTCTAATCCCCAGCAAAGCTTTTGGTAATAGTGCCGCGCTCAAGAGTTGCCTCTCACAAGGCTCTATTCATCAAACTTTCCAGCGTATGAAATCAGCGTCTGACAGGCTTTTGAAATCCTGTGGCTCCTGCATTATTATGGCGTTTAGCCTCAAACAGCCTCTCACGATGGTGATTGCTTTGATTTTAATTGGGATCTTCTCGGGGTGCTGCTGCTTCTAATCCAGCTGTCTCCCACCAGTTAGAAAAGGGTCGCTCACGGTGAGCCTTTTTATTCCCGCGCGGAAAAAGCCGTCACAGGGTTGTCCTATTGAGTTTGGCGGCGGAGAAAGGCCACGTGTCGCAGCGGGGGGGCTTGTATTTTTGCCGTAAAGTCACAGGTAATTGAGAGATGAAATATAGAACCCATTTGATGTGGCTGAAAGTGTCAAACAGCCACTGTCCTTGGGTCTCCGGAGACGAGCTTATGGCACGGTAAAGCACCATTTAGCTCGTCCATCCTTGAAAGACTAAGCCATGACCCCACTGGGGAAAAATAAAACACATGGAAAGGCTTACCAGGTGCATGTCTCTCCAGACAACTGAGGGATCAGGGCGCACTTTTGTCTCTATGAAACCAGACCACCTGGTGCTCTCTGAATGATCCTAAAAAATCATTCTTTATATATGACTGAGAGGCTTGCTGCTGTTTATACTCACAACAAGCTGCATTCTAGTGAAGAAGGCTGTGGAAGTTGTTTTTAAATCATCCTAGCTTCTTTATGTTTTGCTTCAAAAGAGCCAAGTACTGCTGTATTCTCTGAAAATGGTTCTAAAGCTCTTTTTTTTTTTTTAAAGCTTTCTTCATGGACTTTGGTTGAAGTTTTAACAATTTGAAATCTACCACATGATTATTTAGCTGTTTTTAACAAACCCAAATTATCACCCTTCCATGACCTGGCTTGGCAGGTGTTATGAGGTGTTCGAGAGATGTCTACCTTGGTCCCATCAGTCCAGATTGTTCCAGAAGTCCTGTGGTTCATTCAATGCAACTTTGTGAACTTAACAGAGAAGTTTCTCCTCACACACGTCCAGGAAAGCCCTACTTGATCAGTCTTTTTCTAATTGTTGTGAACATTAATTCAATTTAACACTAACTGAGGTCTGTAAAGTCTGCAGCAGAGGTCTTGGTTACATCCAACCATAACCGTAAGCCCCTCCTCCTGGCTCTGATTGGTTGTTTCAGGTCGGGAGCGGTGCATTTCTTTAGACAGCAATAGCAGCTCCATCTTTACACAGATTATCTGTCTCATACTGTCACGACATGGTGACAGTTTTAGCAAATAAGCAAAAAACTTATTTTTGTAAAAGTTACATACTGCAGCTCTAAGGGTTCCCATAAATAATGCCATGGATGGGGGACGCCTTGTATCTCCAAATCTGTTGCATCGTCATTTGAAACGTTCTCTTCATCCATATCGCTGTCAGTGTTGTTCTGTGTCACAAACTGTGCAGCTCCCTCTGGACACTTTCTCTTTGTTTTGTTATGACTTTTACGCCATTTTGTTATCAATACGAGTGGAAGTAGTGAGTCAGTTTTGAAATTGCAAAAGGGGTAGAAAATACAGATATTTGTGTTCAAATGTAGGGAGTAAAAGTAAAATAAATTCAGAAGTAAAGTACAGATTCCTGAAAAAGCTAGTGTGTGTTCTTTTTCCTCACTTACTACTTCTGAAGATAGAAACAGAATAAACAGCTGGAGAATCTATTGCAGCTGTTTTTAGCTTATTTTCTCCTGCTATAAAACAGTGTTTCTGCTAGATATCTAAAATTATAGTTAAGTTTCTACATCTCTTTACCACCACATAGCAGCTGTTCGCAAAGACAGTTTGTTCCCATGTCTAGAGTTAAATCTTTAGACAGAAAGCAGCACTGCAGCAGCAACAATGTTCCTAAAGACTTTTTAGAAAACCTTTAAAACTGATCAAAATCTCCACAAAATATGACAATAAACTCTGTTTAGTATATCTTTGCCATTAAGCAGACAAATTGTGTATTTGTACAAAGCAAAAAATCCAAAAAACAATTCAACTCCAGCGCTGGAGTTCTGGAGAACAGAGAGATGATTTCTGGGGACTGTGCCACGGTGACTAATGGTATCCTAAAAAATACGATTGGGGCATAAATCTCTTATCAGCTTTTTAAAATCTTGGTGATGAATGTCCTGCTCTTGTGGCATAATGAAATACTGTAGCCTCTGGAGCTTTCTCAGTAATTAGTGTCTGAAAGAAATGTCTCAAAAGTGAAAAAATAAAATCACCTCTTGGAGCCAAAGTTTGCCAAAGTTAAATCTTCAGCAAAGGGCTGTGCCATGTTGTGTGTTCATTTGTGATCATAACTTCATTGTACTTTTTATGAACATGAAACATGGTTGAGTTTGGGTCAAAATTACACAAACAGGCTCAAATATAAACATATATTTACTTCAGTCTATAAAGTGGTCCTGAAGGAAACCCTTCTAACTGGACAAGACCAAGGACTGTTGACTTCAAGTGAGCGGTCATGGCTGGTAGTGTATTTATTTTAGCATAAAAAAAAGGATTTGTTTGCCAGCACTCATTGGGTTGGCAAATAGTTTGAACTATGGGACAGTCCAAGGAAGTTGATGAAGATCCAGGTTAATCAGGTGTGCTTCTACTTTGCTTAGATCTGGAAGAAGACCTAAACGATCGTCTTCTGAGAAAAGAAGCTGGTTAGGAGGTGAGGAGCAGCCTTAAACCACCAAGGCTCAAGCCTGTAAATGATTTTTAAAGGGTGCCAACCAAGAAAGAAGTCCTTGGTTCTAAATAAACACCTACAGCTGCACATGTGGACAACCTAAATGTCTTCTAAGACACAGATTGAGCCGATTGGTCTCTATGGCAAACCTAACATTAGACAAACTATCACGCATACTGGAGGCAACATCATGCAGTTGGGGTGTTTTGCCAGTACTGGTGCATTGAACAAAGCTCATGGACTACTCCAGTGTAGCTGAAACCTGGATTCAGTTTGGTGTTTCAGCAGAAGCGCGATCCAACCCTAGACCTCAGCTTATTAAAAGAAGCTGAAGTCAGCCGCTCCACTGCGGTCTACGAGTGGTGGACGTTAAAAAACAACGGCAGCAGGGAAATGTGATCCATATCAGACTTTCACAGCAGTCTGAACGACCCAATTCAGATCTTTTCACCCAAATAAAAGTCTTCCATATGTGGTACTAAATTGGATACATATCCGATAGTTTTCAAAATGTCTGCAGTCTGGAATGTCTAGAATGGTCATGTGGCGTTTCATCTGACTTACATGATTGACATGAGATATGCATCATAATTCTGCACCTGAAGAAGCCAGACGTGGTAAATCTGGACGTAAACAACGGCTGAGTCAAGCAGTGCAGACACTAAACTACTCCTAACCCTTAGCTCCCTTTGTCTTATCTTCTGACAATAATGTCAGCCCCCATTGCCCAGCAACTTTAAAATCAATCTGTAGACGGCAGCTTCTGTTATTGCTTCCGTAAACAGTGGGCTGCTGTCTGACGTACATTATTCTTCTGCGCATGCGGGTCATTTTGGGGTCGTAAACCCTTCTGATTGCGGTCACATTTAACTAGTAGTATGAACAACCACGCAAAAAAAATAAAAATTGAGCATCAAGACCTGAATGTGAACGCTGCCATAGAATCCACCATGAGTTCTAACGTATATCAGAGGGAGATTGAGAAAAAATGTGAGACCATCTGCCTGGACCCTGCAACATGACGATACCCCAAAACAAGGCAGTAAATCCACCAAGGATGGGCTAAGAATTCTCATTTGGGCCTAGTCAAAGCCCATCTCATTGAGATGCTGTGAGAAGACGTGAAATGGGCTGCAGATGCAAGAAAACCCTCAAACATCTCACAGCTGAATGTGAGGAATGAGGCAAACTTTCCTCAGACTGATCTCAGAGATGGCAGATGGTGACAAGAAGCGTCTTGAGAAAGTTCTTTCAGCCAAATTGTATAACAATAGCTATCAGGGTGTAGGGTGTCCTAACTTTTTCCTCAACTAGAAAACAACAATTTTTGGTATTTACCTACAATGAAATCACTCTCTTTCTAAGATTTCCAGAGAATGAACATCATAAAACATATGAGCGTTTGATTTGAAGGAATTTAATATTTAATGGGGTGTCCTAATTTTTTCACACAACTGTTTCATCCTGTATGTATAATTTTGACCCTGTGTGGATTAGGAAAAAAAAAAATCCACTTTAAATTCCAACTTTTCCTCCAATAAATCATTAAAAGACTATAATTCATACAGTTTACCTGCTGATGACGACTGGATGTAAACGTCTGCAGCTGCATGGAAACAAAAATGGCCGACAACCACTGACATACAGGGCGATCGCTCACACGGCTGAGAGGTCAGGTTTCCGTCGTTGCCTCCATCCATCAGTACTCTTTCCTGTGCTTAATCACACTGAGTGGAGAATGACTCACAGTGGCAGGGGTTACCCCCAGCTAGCGCTCATTTCAGGGCCACACAGCAGCAGCAGCAGCAGCCTCAAATCCATTTTTAGTGATCTTGCTGAGAAACACTCTTTCTCATACTTTCCCTCATTTTCTACCTTTCCATTTTTGATCAATTTGCAGCATACTTCTCCCCCAGGTTTGCTGCCACTCTTTCTTAAGAAGCTTAAAATATGAAGAATATCTTGAATGACTTCTTCTTTCTGGGAATAATACCCAGCATGTTGTTGCGGCTGAGGAAAACGCTTCTAAGCCATTTCATACAAAAGATTACAAAAGGGCATTTTTATTTATCCTACACTCTAAAAAAGTGTTAAAAATTGACCAAAGTGCTTTAACACAAAGTTTTAAAAAAAAATTGTTGTGGTATCTAATTAACCTGAGATGAACTGCAACACATAACAAATGAGATAAATAAAAACTGAAAACAAAATGTGAACATAAACTGATGCAACCTTTCAGTGTTAATGAGAAAACATCACCTCCATTAAATGGGAACTTTATTTGGTTGTTTATAATGGGAGTCCTGCTCAAGTTTGATTTTCTTTTTTTTATTGGTTTTTTTAAGCTGTTTTCACCATCATGACGTTCTCTATGTTACACACAATAATTCACATTCAAACAAGCAGAAAAGCTGCAGAACCCTGAAGAATATGACAAACATGCTGTTCCTTATTTATGCCAAAAATAATATTCAGTTTAATCTTCTTTAATCTCAGTGTTTCAGGCTTTCTGGAAGTCATTTGAACCTTTTTGTCTTTTTTGAACTTTTTAAAACTCATTTTCTGTTCAGAAAGATCCAATGGAAGTAGGCAAGTGAAGGACAAAGAGACATTCGTATATATTTTTTTGTAGAGAATATCAAAAATATTAGAAAGATATTCTAGCATGGGAAGCTGAAATATCTAGGCATGATGGTACTTGACATGCTATTTTCTGGTGCAGCAGCCAATCTAGGAGCGTTGGCATTGATTGGCTGTACCGCCAAGAGTAGAGATGAGGAAGCTCTTGTGGTAGCACTAAGACTGTTTCTACTGTGCATAATAATGCATATTAAGGTATATTTGGTGTCTTAAGTATTTGTGAATTTTAGCTATTCCCGGGTGGTTGTGGCCCCTAACACCCGTGAACACTGTGTTCATCAATTGATCATCTTCGGTGAGTCAAGTTCTTGCTAAAAGCTCTTTGGAAACCGTGTGGTTGGTGTTAAAAAAAAACTATTTTGTGTCAAACTGTGCTGCTGTTTGTGGTTTTTATAGATTTAACTAAAGGTGGGAAATGTGACACTTCAGCTGCAGCTAAATGCCATCAAGAAAAATGCTTCCACAAGTGGAGATGCTTGCTAAAATGCTGCAAACATTAAGATGAAGTTGAAATCCTTCAAACACTGATTTATAAATACCTACAAATTGGCCATAAGGTCATATGAAAACATCAAGGCTTTGTACCAAGACGACAGATGTTTTCTATTTATCAGAAAGCACCTATTGATGAAAAACAAAAGGAGAAAAGTTCAAGATGGAGAAAATGACTAAAATATTCTATTACTTTCATTCTGTTGTGGATACATAACTGAAACTGAACTGTGAAAATCAGCCTTTTTTTTAAAATCAACACTAGGATTTGGTCAAACATTGCAAGGAAGAATTAGACTTCATGCTTCAGCTGGGGCTGGATTTGATTTATTTTCTCCCCAACAAGTCAAAGTGCATTGTCCAGAGAACTGATTGTAAAAAATTAAATAAATAAAAAAGAAATCTGAGGGAAAAGAAATGCCAAAATCTACTAATTAACCAAACAGCACCAGGTCCCAGACTGTGGTGCTCTCACATTCTGTCTCTAGAGGTTCAGCAAACTGAACCATTCTCACGCAGGAGCTTCTCCCACAAGACAAAACCACCATTAAGAGCATCTCAACCACCAGAGCAAAGTTACGGAAAATCAACAACGTACAGGCCATTCAGCAGAAACAAACAACCATTGATTCCTGGTGGTCCTTCATATTAACATCAAGTAGCTAACATAGCATTGAAAACATGTAAGCAGGTGTGACGTAACAAAACCTAAAAACTGAAGGACCTGAGCATCCTTGAGAAATACAGAAATACGTCCTTCATGTCAACGTCTTCTCTGTTTTGTCTCCAGCCCAGTTTGTTGTCCAGTTAAACATCGAGGTATTTATACTCCTCCACCACCTCCACTTCGTCTCCTATAATGGAAATAGTGTTTGATCTGACCCTTTTTCTCCTGAAATCTACAATCATCTCCTTTGTTTTGTTCACATTCAAGCTGAGATGATTGTTTCCACACCATGACACAAAGTGCTCCACCAGCTCTCTGTACTCAGCTTGTTTTCCATCTCGGATTTACCCGACAACTGCAGCGTCATCTGAGTATTTCTGTAGATGACAGGAGTTGGACTCGTACAAGACGTCTGAAGTGTACAGAGTGAAAAGAAATGGTGTGAGTTCAGTCCCCTGTGGTGCTCCTGTGGGGGACTTAACAAGCCTCATGGGAATGCATCCTTACTGAGATGTACTGTACTTTGTCACCATTGACTGAGAAGAGTGCTCAAATATCCAGTTAGTCCAGAAGCCTCTTGATGTCTAAGCCTGGAGAGCAGTTGATCAAGACCATTCCTTACAAAGAAATGAGAGATTACTCAAGAGATTCACACATCAACCGCAGATGAAGAAATTTAGGACTAAATATCCACACATATAAACACCTATCATAGCTGCTAACTTGCTCAAATGTGAGCACACAATTAAAAACTCAAATGTTCTTTTGTCCATAAAAACATTCGCTTTAGTGAATCATTTCTCATTTTCTGCATTTTCCCTTTTTTTTTTTTTTTTTTGAGTTTTATGAACATTCCTCTTCTGAAACCGTTGGTAATTTATGACAGGGTCCTTTTTTTCCCCGTCTGAACCGGTCCCAATGGTGGAAAATGCGAAGTGCCGGCATCCATCACCAAATGACAAGCCGACCCGTGAAGGCACGATGAGACATTTACATTCTGTGGCCTTTCGTCAGTCCCTTTGGTTTAGCAGTTGGCCTCATGAGGCTCAAACTGACATGCACTTTCCAGGTTTGTTGTGTTCTACAAATAGATTTCTCCAATGCATTTAGCATCAATTTTTTAAAGAACAAAATGCAGAATTTTGTATATTTTAACAGGCAAGTTCGTGAAACTCCCCCACAGCGTTGCCCGAGGTGAAGATGTCATTTATAGCCCCAGTTGAATCTGGTCATGAAAAATGCTCCTTGAAGCCAACTTTCTTTTACTGCGTTTCTGCTAAATGTGGCAGAAAATTGCGAGTAAGTCCTCAGAGCGCATATCCGTCCCGGAACCACTGTATCTTTCGGATGGTTTAATGATGAACGACAAGGACATCCAGGAAAAATGAAGCTCGGATGAAGTTGTGTTGGTAATTTCAGCCGTTTTAATAAGCGCTGTATAGTTCCCTATTAAGCTGCCATGCTGTAATTTGCAGTCTCACGGGCCAGCGGTGATCTAAGCAGTCAGTAACCTATTAGGATGCTTTGTTATAAAAACAAGTCGCCTATTGTTGCAGAAGAAACATTCTCTGACAGTAACACTGTGTTTTCATCCAGTTTTAATTTGTACGTCTTCTCCTCAGGAAGATTAATTGAAAACAGAATCACCATAATTTACTCAAGGTTAATGCAACCCATGCTCAATTAAGTATTTGAAAATAAGCAGCTGTATAGTAGGTTGGAGAGCTTTTGCTGGCAGAAGCAGTGTCGTTTTTCTTGCTGTTCGATGATAAGCCCTTGCTCCTTCAGTTATTTGTGTTTTTTCTTGTCTTAGTGTTTAGCCGTGAGGGGCGGGGGGACCCAGATCCGGTGAGCCGAGGGGCTAAAGCTGCCCTGCTCCTGAATAAATGTAAAGGGTGAACAGGCTTAGTGAATTTCAAAGTCACCCAGGCAGCTTAATAGCTTTCCTAAATGACTCAGCACATTATTTCCAGTTGTACAGTAGTCCATTACATGTGCGTTACCATACCCACACAGTGTTTGGTCTCACTCTCTTTCTGTCCTTCTGGCTCCGGCCTGGCGCTCGCTCAACAAACCACTTGAGCCTGAATGCAAAATTTTGTCCCCCTGGCTGTAACATTAAGGATGGTTCAATCTCTTTAGTGCTTACCTCAGTCCTGTCCTGACACCCCCTCGCACCACAGGCCCTGATGGCAAAGGTGATAGCTAAAAATGTAGCTGCCAAGACTACGAGCAAGGATGTAGATGCAGGGAGACGGAAGGCGCAAAAGAGAGCAATTAGTGGTCCTCTGCAGCATAATCCCTGGGAGACAAGGCCCATCAATCATAGTGTTAATCCTTTGTTTCTCAATAAAGATAACCATGCTGCAGGGAGTTAACATTTTCTTAATAAGTCATCCCACTCAGGTACAGCCGAAATGCCAGACTGGTTCAGAATCAACCTTATCCTTTATGTATGACATTGAGTTGATAAGAAGACACAAAGACAAGTGTGTTGTTTTGAAATTTCCATGGTAATAGATCCAGGAGAGGTGGCAAGGGTTAGGAAAGATTCATATTTTGATTGTATTAAACCTGTCCTGCCCTGTGATGGATTGGCGACTTGTCCAGGTTATGCGCCGCCTCTTGCCCATTGACCGCTAAGATAGAAACCAGCCCCCCCCCACTGGCAAGGACAAAGTGGGTATATAAATGGATGGATAAACCTGTCTTTAATTCAACCAGAGGTTTCCAAAACTTTTTAGCTGCTGATCCACAAAATAACAATTTGTGACTCATCTATTGCCAGTTAAAGTATACAAACATTACTACAAATGACACAACACAAACAGCCTCAATGACAATTCTATTTTTAAAGTGAGAAACGTTCTCTATAACATCTTGTCAGCTCTGCTTCTGTTTGTATTTTCCATGATGTGTCCCACCTTGCACCTCACCCCGCAGCAGTTTTCAATAAAGAAAGATGCAAGGATGTTGTTTGAAGCAGCAGGAGAAGTAAAATACGAGCTTAAACTCAGTGTCTACTAGTTTTTTCTGTTTACAAGCAAGAGTTAGCACTGCTTCGCTAGCTGCTACAGAAAGTAAAGTAGTACTTTAAAACTACCATTAGTAGTAATGTAACCAAATAATGTTGGTGCAGTACTGTGCATTTTTATGAAGGACAAATGAATGGAAAAAAGCATGACTGAAACCAATTCTCCACCTGTTTTTTATTTACAAGCTTTAGACATCATGTTAGCACAGCTAGTCACAACAGGAAATTATAAAATTAGCCATTTAAAATTTGCAGGAGTGGCTGCTTTATAAAGTAATTAATGATAATTTTTTTCACCTAGTTTTAAACTTTAAAGGGGTTACTTCATTGTTCTGCACTTAATGTATTCTACCACTAAAGGAGCATGTTCATTAACACTGTAAACTTCTGCACGAACCACATTTTATTTTGCCTTTAAGTACACCTAAGTCTTTTTTAATTATCATGACAAGTTTGGTTTCCAAGCTGGAATTCCCAATTGGGGGATTGGTTGATTTTTCCAGTTTTTAATTTCATAATTCTGAAATCCTACTGCACCATTAAGGACCATTTATGCTTCCTTTAGGTGCAGAAATACGTAGGTCTGCCCATTTCAAACATTGCTAAGCATCCTTTCAATGCACTTCTTAAGCTGGCATCGTGGTTAGGCATTCTAGCACTTGAGGACAGTTTTAAGTTAGTTTCAAATTCAGAGGTAAGTTTCAGACATCAGCAAACATGGTGACGGTGAAGCTGGTATGTGAGCTACAGAATGCACCTACTACTGACTTCAGATTTTACCTCTGACATTCTCTCGCTGCTAAGCTAGCTACAACTTTACACGATACTTTACACAATGCTTCCAGCTAAAAATATCAAAATAAAAGCACTTCCTGTTAGTTCTTTCAGAAGTTCACTCACTAATTTACTTGCTATCCTTTGTCACGTTCATTATGTTGTAATTTATACTTTAAATCTATACATCTTTACTATTTAGATTTGAGAGCAAAAGAGGTTTTAATTGAATGACTTCCATTCTTAAGTCATTTAATTGTTAAAACATTCAATTAAAAAGCAGGAATGACACCAATGATGGTTTACAGAAAAAGTCTGGAGTTATACAGATTCCACGAACCATAAAAATCTGTACCGAATGTCAGAGCTGTTCATCAGTGTCACCCAAATAAAAAGCAGTATCATAGGTCGTTTGTGCAAGCTTTTATGTTTCAAAATAGGTGACCTCTTGTAACCACGTGGAGAAGGACTGCAAAAACCCCAGGAGGAGGTTTGACCCAGACAACCAAGAAAACTGAGCTCTCTGCTGTACTGTAAATGTCACGACAAGTTACAGTCTGACCTATACCGTCATTCTATCCAAACCTTAACCATTTATTATTTTTACATTCAGCTTCTTTTTTCTACAAGCTTTTGACCTATGCTATGGAAAACAAAATGGTAGGAAAGTTCTCTAGATTTCTGATTATTCCAACAAAAACAAAAAAGGGTTTTTGTTTAATTTTAGTCATTAGTTAGTAATAAAATAAATTTAAATGCTTCTTTGTGAATAAAGAAATGTGTGTTAGGAAACCATATCTTTTATCTTTTTTGTAATTTTTAGTTATTTTTTGTATAGAAAAATCTACATTTAGTCTGCCTAATTTGCTTAAAGTATGCTGCAAAGTGTTGGAAGTATCACAAATGAAGGTAAACAAAGCAGCAAATAAGCTAGCTTGTCATTAGCTAGCTAATGGTTTGGTCACTTTTTTTAGTTAAAACTATTTTTTTAAACTGTTTAGTTAAATGTTGCAGTAATATTTAGTACAGAAATTATGTAAGGCTTTGTTTAAAGTGTTTTCAAATCTCATTTTATGTTATAAACATGTAAAATGTACAAATCCCACATCAGAGGAACTAATCAGCCAAGTATCAAGAAAGACTAAACACCACCTTGGTTTATGGAAAGATCATCAATTAGAACACCTTTGGATGAAGTTTTCTTCCTCAAATATTCTTTCGTTTTGTCCCAGAACACAACATTAGGACTAATTTTAAAGCTTTATAAGCAATGTTTCATCCATTTGACCCAAACGGTCTCCATCTGAAGAAAACAAATTGGTTAGAAGAATCAGGAGCAATCCTGCAACTACCAAGATGCAAAGTGAATTAGAAGATGTTGAAATACATGTCGCTGTCCACGGTGAAGCCAGTTTTACATCAACATGGACAGAGAAGGTACCAAACTGACACCTTCAACCTCAGTGGAAATTTGCTGCTGTCCACATGGACGAGCCAGCAAGGTGGTGGAAGCAACATACTGTGGGGTTGTTTGCTGTTAGTGGTTTGTTGTACTTGGGAGATTAATTGATGTAGGACAGCAAACCCACAGTGTTCCGATTTCACATTAAATCTTTGACACAGATGGGTGTTCATACAATAAAATGGACTTCAGAATGGGTACAGCAGGCTACCATCGAGCTTTTCGAATGCTTTTCCAAAGCTTGGACTTGAGTCTTATTAAACCCTTGTAGAAAATGCTCAAAAGCCAGCACTATGCCAAGGAACCAACCAGTTTAAATCAAAGTTACTAACCCTGCCAAGTAGAGTGTTCAACTATCCAGCTGGGGTTGTGCCAGAGGGTTTTTGACGGATAAAAGCAGAGCGTAATCAAAGTGCGTCTTGGTAAGAGATATTCAAATTTTATTATACCCAGTTCTTGGTTTTAAAACCTTGACGTAATTTAAAACACTATTTAATTGTGTCTTAATGGTCCAACGTTCATATGATATCCATGCTCCTTATGAGCAATCTTCTGATTCAAGTTACCAGGAGTTGTCTTAGGCGTAAGGCTTGGCATCATGAGAGGAGATCCATGAACATTTCAGCAAAAATGCTCAGGATGCTGCAAACTTTCCCTGCGTGAAGGTAAATCATTGTTAAAGGCACTCAAATATCTAATCAAATAGGTTTAGGTTAGAGTGAAGCTCTAATTGCAAGCTGTACCTTGAAGGCATTTCTCAGAAATTATACAGTGAAAAGAGTTAGCTCAGAAATTCATCATGACAGCCCAAAGGCATTGCTTTAAGAATGAACCATTTTTCTGAGCTGCATAAAGGGATATTTGCTGGAAGGCAAATAAAATATCCTTTTTGGTTTTTAGACTCCAAATTAATCTTGCATATTTTCTCTTGGAATAACAGCATTTTCTCTTTAAAAGTGCACGTGGGCGACTTTTTATTTTTGCAAAATTGAATCAGCTCCAAATTGAAAGAATTCACTTGTGACCTTGAAGGCATCTCTATGTCCAATTCGCTCTTCTTTCTCCTCTCCTCGCTCTGGCCGGATCCATCCATCATGTTTTTCTTGTTCACCTTTGTCTCGGTGAAAACATTTTGCACCTTGTTTCTCTCTCTCTCTCTCTCTCTCTCTCTCCTTTTTTCCCCTCACATGTCTCTCTCTGTCATCCCGCTTCTCCCATGTCTCGACGGTCTCTCGGATAAGTCGGCCACGGATGCGATGTCTGCAATGCTTCAAGGTCAAGAGTGCTTAGCTAGATATTAAAGAGACAGATGGGTGGAAGAGACCGAGTGGGATGGCAAAGCAATGCAATTATAACCCATGCCCACTGTCCACCACACATACACACACACACACACACACACACACACACATAGCAAGAAGTGAAACAAACAGAGAGTGAAAGTGGGTGAGAAATAGATAGACAAGAGATCAGTGCTATCTCGGAAACTCTGTGGAGACAATCTAATATCAGCATGAGTCCACAACAGTTAGAGCATGCACGCACTCATGTACAAACAACCGCGGCTGTGCACACACACGTGGCGCAGAGATCGTCTGATAGGAATTGTAATGGCTCATTAAAGCACCAAAGTGATCCTGTGGATGGCACCGGGAGGAGGAAAACAGAGTGAATGATTGATACAGTGATACAGCGTGCGCTCCCTCCACCAGCCCATTAAGGGTGATTTACAGGGACTGTGGAGAGCAGCCGGAATAGGGAAGAGGTTCCTTTCTCTACATTTTGTTTGATTCCAGCCCCACTCAGTGACTGATTGAGAGTGTGCGGGAAAATGAAAATGAAAATGTTTTGCACCACCCAGAGATCTCGCTGTTGCTCTTGATGGAATCCAGGAGGGAGTAATTGCTCAGGTAACAGCCGTGACGCAAAAAACCGAGAACAAATTGCAACTCGGCTGTACCTGCTTAATTGTGTTTCGGTGGGTTGTATGAGGTATGATTGGTGGGAAATGTAAGTATGCATATGTGGAAGTGACAAACTGAGCCAGAGCACAATAAAACAAGGTGGCCCAGATTATATGCATGTCTAAATTTAGGCATGCTCAGTATGAGGGATTGCTGTAAAGTCAATGACTCGATGCAAGCGATTGTCCACTGTCGCTACGTGCTCGTCTAGGAGGATTGAATGCTGCAAGTCAGTGACTCAATGCAATCTGCTGGGTTTCCTTAGAAACTAATTTGACTAATAAACTGAGTTTAATGCACTGTTTGATGACTAGGATTAATTGGAATGTATGTGTGGTTGAATTGAAAGGACTTTTTTGAGATGACATGTTGTGAATTGGCGCTATATAGAAAAACTGAATTGAATTGAACTGAACATGTTGGAGTACTGGGGAAAAATATATAGCCAAAGAAAAACTTTCCCTATAAACAGTCATTTTCTTATCATCTTTAAAAGTGCTCTTGACCTAAGATTCCTGAAAGTCTTGTTGAGTCCAAGTAAATAAGGGCTGGATTAAGACCTTTTGCGAAGTAATAGTCTTTTAAGGGACACAGCACACGATCAAGGCCTGGTGTTATTTACACAGATTGGATATTCTTCACTAATGGTCATGCAGTGAGCAACATTCACTGGTTTCATTAGTTGCACATGAGTTGCTTCAGTTATAATAAAGCATGCATCTGTATTAGCCTTTGATTGCTGTTCTCCGCATTGCATCCAATTTTATGATAGACTTTACAGCCTAATAACCCATATTAGCTATAATCTACTTGCGCTGTGTTGGTTGCTTCTCGGTACTAATGAATATAGGACTGTCAGGTGAAACTAACAACTCTTAAGAAGGTGTGTTATTTTCAAGGTTTTTTAACAAATGAGAGAGCTTAGGAGAGTCATCAGAGACCAAGCTTATATGCTGTTATCATGGGCCCTGCCAGTAATATAGGAAAGCCTTTAGATTAGTTGGATGCCATGGACTAAAAATAAACTCTATTACTATCATTAAAACTATAGAAATCATACAAAATGTCAAAAAGTTACCAGGTCCTTGCTGAAAAGCAGAATTTGCAATAAACTTACAAGCTTATAGTCAGCACCTCAACAAGAGAGGAAATAGCAAGGACATGGCACATGTAAAAGCAGATGACTGTGCACTAATAGGCCTCTAAAGCCTTGTTATAAATAGTAAAAGCGTTAAATAGCTGCAAGGCTCAAGAACTCACCCACACACGCGCTAGGCATAAGGACAAGAAATCATTGCCCTTAAGTATTTTGCACTGTGACATGGAGCATAACCTCTGGATAATTAGCTATTTTAATCTGTTTCTAGAGCATAAACACCAGTAGTGTCAGCAGCACCCAGCATGGACAACATATTCTGAAAGTAGCTGGTGCCTTTAGCTTCTCCAACCTTAAAGGATGGATTTGAAGCAAAAATAGAGCTGTGAAGAAGCCAAAGAGCTTTCTTACAATTACCTATAATTTGATTAACAGCTGGGTAAAGTTAAGTAGCATAAACATAAGATCTTGTATTGAAAGTCAGGCTGTGTGTACTACTTATGAGCCATAATTGTCTTACATTTAGCAGACACTATTTGGAGCAATCTCAGTTTTAAGAATAAGGGACATGTGGGAATTTAATATCAAACTAATGACCACTGAATCTAAAAGCTACTCCAACTAACAGATACGACAAACCCCAGCTATTCAGTCTAACACCTACTCGATATAACAGCTTCTCAGTCTAATAGCAGCTCCAGCTAACAGTTACACAAGCTAGTATAAGTACAAGCTAACAGTGACTCACTGTGTCCAATTTATCAATCCAGATATAAGTTAATGGATAGACGCTAACCAAAGGTTTTACAAACTGTCATACAAGCTAGCTGCTACTCAGGTTAACCTAGGTAGTTAAGCAAGCCGCTGTACAAGCAGTTAGCTACAAAGTGTAACAGCTACAGATAAGATACTGGCTACTCATAAGTGTTTCGTATAACAGTGTAAAATGATCAGTCCCTTAGCACTTGTAATATCTTATTCCATCAGTTATGGAGCAGATAAATATTTCTACCTGAAATTGCCCAATAACACTAATCATCCCAAAGACAAAGTGGATAAATGGTTTTCTGCAATAATTGCTTTTATGTCAGTTACTGTCCCCAAACCTACTTTTGCCTCCCAGCGAGCAAGTTGCAATTGCATTTCAGATTTGATTGATAATTAATTAAAATAGGGCATTCCACATCAGGCATCGCAAGAGGACAATCGCACTATGACCCTTTGTCATTATTTACTTGTGACTATGGAGATGTCAGCAGAGCAGAGTCCCATATGAGTCCACATGATTGCGGACAAGAGAAGAAGCAGTGGTGCTGTGAAACGGAGCCCGGCTCACGCTGAGGCAATTGAGTCAGGAAATGGGGGTCGGTGTGGGGTCATGGCATCCAAACTCAGCAATCTGAAGATTTTGTGTTTTTCACAATCCCCTTACCCAACCACCCACACACCCACCACCCTCTCCTGCTGTCTCTCTCTCTCTCTCTCTCTCTCTCTCTCTCTCTCTCTCTCTCTCTCTCTCTCTCTCACACACACACACACAAACAACTGCACACCCACCACGCCTCCCAGTCCTCTATCCCCCTGAGGTGAGAGTGTGATATCAACCAATCTGTTTCAACCACCCCCGTAACCCCGACAGTCACAGCCACACCACCCCCGAGCCTTCCTGTTCCTGCCCAGAGTGTGCCACAGCGACACCAAAACCGACTGCTGGACTCCCAGAGGCTCTCAGGGAGAAGGTGTTAAGTGAGCCGAGAAGAAAAGAAGCAGGAGAAATGGAGTCCTGTGTGCACTGCATTTCTGACCTGTGCGGATGTTTAAACAGTAGCATCTCACTCAGAATTGTCCTCTTATTCATTCCAAAGAGCTTTAAACATTTAATTATTCACCTGTTATTGTCATGGCGTAATCTCAATTTGAAAAGGTAAAAAATAAATGCAACATTTGATGGAAATAGAGGCGTCCTTCAAATTTCAACATTTTCCCAGCAGTTCTAAAACATTTTAGACATTTGAGTAAAAAATGTCGACCACATTGTTGAACAAACTGAGACGAGCTCTGTTGCAAAATGAATAATACACGGACCTGTAAAATCAAAACTGGTTTATCCCAGCTTAACTATAGGCTCTTGATTGTTCACGCTATGAGCGAATAGGTGAAAATCCCTAAAAAACAAAATGGTGGCGTGGGTTGTCTACACAGAGTAAGTTTAAGAAATTCAGGTTTTATTTTGCGTATCAAAGAAAGGAAGTTATCAGCAGAAATTCACGTAAAAAGCAGTGTATTTTTCACAAATAATTGCACCACCAGTCCGATTTGATTTCAAGATTTCATAAGGCAGCAGCATTCAGAGAGAGGGGTATTCTGACATGTAGCCACTATGGACTGGAAGGGGTAAATACAGAAAGACACTGGAAGTTGTAAGTTATGCCTCTTAGATCCCCACTCCCAGCTACATGAAAGCTCACACGCCCTGCATGATGCGAAAGGACGAAGTGATCCGTAAGGCAGGATGTTTGTGACGGTAGAATAGAAAGGCTTTTCATGGCATGTTATGGAGAGTTAGTGACCTGAGGATGCAACTCCTCACTGCAGTCAGCTTTGGAGATTTTATCATTCTCCACACTGCATGGCGGCGTGATAAACGTGGGTCTCTGCTGTCCTTCTTCTAAACTTTGTAATAATTATTGCTCCAACTGAGCTGTGTTCTGGTAGCTATTTATTTATGCTAGGATGGCGCCGCTCATGGTGGCAGCATGTTGAAGCAGCCGTGTTGCGTTAGTTCTGATTTGTTCTTTTTCTGGATTTTTTATCATTTTTTTTTGGCTGAGTCATTGCATGTTTGGACAAATATTACCTCTGGTTTTGGATGCTGAGCGCTTGGAACGATTTCTGCTCTGAGTTTTTCACGTTTGGACAGTTACTAAGATGCGTAACCATAGCAACAGTGCTGGGGTTTTTTTGGTTTTTGTTTGGGTTGTTTTTGTTACAACTGGGAGCAGCCGATTAGCATCTCAAAAGCTCAAATGTCATACAGCAACAGTCTTCGGTCAGAGGCCTCTTTAGATTTGTTGCAAGACTGACTGCCTCTGGAGATCCTTCCTGCCCACAGCATCACCATCCTTAAAGTTTCTTTTTAAGATACTTGGAATGATATGAGTTACGACAACGTTTAATTTCCCTTTGGGATGAAGTGTTTTTGAATTTTGAATTGAACTATATTGTTTTTGAATTTCATTTTTCATAGGCGTGAAGATCAACACACATCTGCCTTACTTAAAGGCATGTTTTCTTCTCTTTCCCATTTTTAAGAGTGGCTGACAGAGATTGGGTTCTGTTTCTCATCATGTTTGTACCCAAAGGAAACCAAAAGCCACTAATTACTAATTATAAGCTGAAAGAAACTCTGATCAACTGTTTCATAAGAACTGTTGGGAGTGCTAATAAGACTAGTGATTTTTTTTTTTTTATAACATTGTTTTTCTCCCTAATGCACAAATAGAATGAAATTAAAAGGTCGGATTTTCAGATTAATCCACTGTTAAAAAGCAGAAGTTATTTAAAGGCTTTCTACACCTCTCCAGTAAGTATTGAGGCTGGTGTACTGTCTGTGTTTTCAGGTTAGCTTAGAGAAAATGAAAATGTCGGTGGCCACAGATGTGCTGGATAATGTCAGAAACAGCAGAGGCCCCATCTCTTTCTGCTGCTTTCATTTCAAAGTGAAATGTGTGGAGACTCATCTAACCAATGAGGCGAATTTTAAAGGCAAAAAGCTGCGACTACTTAGACGGCAGGCAGCCAGCGGGGCTAAAGAGGCATCCCATTCCTGCTGCTGCTGAGAATTTCAAAGAATTTGAACTCCAACTTTACCACCGCCTGACCATAAGATAAGCCTTTTTATTCTTTACCAGCTGCTTATAGGTTTAATAGCAAAGCCTGTTTTAATTTGCTTATTCTTGAGTCAAGCACTCATTACACAAAACAACCTACTTGCTACACTGAAACTGAGAAAGAGACAAAGATCAAACATAACAATGCCTTAAAATAGAAAATTTAATGTAATGATTCCAATACTTACCACAAATGATATCTGCAGAGCGTATTTGTGTTTTCTAAAGCTATGTTGGTGCTGTAACGCAATCCACAACCACGCATGTTAGGTTAACAGGTCACCTTTATGTGGGAACCCTGAAAGGCACGTAATTCACAGATTTCCAAGAAATTGCTGCCATCTTTAAGTCTAAACCAAAACTGAAAATGTGAACGTTCATGAGCCTCTGTTATTTAAGGTCTGAGCTGAGGAAGCTGCAACCTGAAGGTGTAGTTTTAGAAACTACACCCTCTTTCAGTTGGGTGTCATTTTCAAATGATCTGGTCTTAACCAGGTTATAAAATGTTTTAAATGTAACATAAAATATACAAAAAACACAATTAACATCTCACTTTGCCACAATACCAGGGAGGTGAGACATCAGCAGTGATGTTAGAGAACCAGCTGTGGCGGACCCCTGATCTACGAGTCTTATAAGGTCTTTTCAAACCCAGCAAATTCATCCCAAGCTCAGGGTGAGCAATCCTCAGAAAGATGCCGGAAACCCAAGTGATCCACCAGGAACCGGACCATTGTCCTGATCCGGATCCAACCAGTCTGATCTGGACCCTGGCCAACTAGTGGATTTTAATGCAGCCATTGTCCTTTATCATATATACTTATACTTATGATCATTTATTTTCAGTTGCAGGGCTGTTTCCACCGTTACAAGAGTTATTTTACAGAGGATGTGGATTAACAGCAGGGCTGGCTTTGTTGGTGAGCTTCGAATATTGTGATGGGCTTTTTAGAAAAAAGAAATAGTGGTAGAAAACTGGACTTTGAATGCAGAATGGACACATTTTTTTTTACATCTTTACATTCCTCTGGGAAGTTTAAAACCTGTCTGGCTTATTTTCTCAGATTGTACTGATTATTAAAACACAACTATGACATTAAAAACAATTTCCTTGACAGTTCACACCCAATCAAATCTGCAGTACGGACTCTGAAAATAAAAGAATTAAGAGCCTAGAAAGAGAAAATCATGAGAAATCAGGACATTCTTTGATTGCTCAGCAACATGCAGAGGTTCTTGGATTTTGGGTGACAATAAAAAGCATTTCACTGGCTTAGTCATTATCAAACAAGAACAAATGCCAGGGCTGAAACTTTAATGGAGGGAAAACCGGGAAATAAATTTATGTAAAAAGGTAAAGAAAATTCCTTTGTCAGCATCTTCTTCCATGAGGAAAATTTGAAATATTAACCCAACATGTACTGAAACAGCTGGTCGAAGTTAATCAAAAGGAACTATGGGCAGGTTTAGAAGTACAAGAGTCAACTGATGTATCTGACAATAAACAGCTGTTTGATCCTTCGGCTTATTGAGTGAAAATGTTCATTGTTATTAAAATGTGTCAGAGGGAAGGGGTGCTCACACTGCAGAAAGTATAAAACTGATATTTAAAAAGGTTTTGTTTTATTTTTTTGATACTTATTTCAGTCTTGCTGAATGAAGGAAAATGCAAAGAAAAGCTTTGAAATATCTTGGAAAAAAGACTATACGGTAAGTTGTTTCTTCACCATTAATACATTCAGCAGCGCGTATATGAGGGTGATTGACAGCACTAAGCCCCTCCCCCTGGCTCTGATTGGTTGTTTTAGGTCGGGAGCGGTGCATTTCTTTAGATGGCGATAAAAGCTCAGGAAGGAGGTGGAGGAGCTCCATTTTTTCACAGATTATCTGTCTCATAGCAAACTGTCATGATATGGTGATGGTTTTAACAAATATGGAGAAAACTTTTTTTTGTAAAAGTTACATACTGCAGCTTTAATGTTGTGTTGAAACAACACTGGAGCTTAAGTCTGAGAACAATGGAAATGTGTAAAATGTATTTTTATTATTTTTTTTTTTTTTAAAAAACCCAAAAAAAAAAAACCAACTTCATATAATACACAGATCCATCTTTGTCTTATCCCAGATTGAGTCACAGAAGGCTACAGGTTCAGGAGGGAAATTTTGAAACCTAATCAGGTTCTGAGGCTTCGGTTTTACTCCAACCTTGCTAAGGAATGTTGAAGTGCCACACCTGTCTCTCTCTCTCTCTCTTTTTTTTTTTTTTTAACGTGTCCTGTCTGGCAGTGTGGCACTCATAATTATCGTCTGAATGTCAAGGTAAGGCCCAACAGATTTGCTTTCACAAGTGGAGCATTACGGCTTTCGCCATGATGTTCCCCTTGGTATATGTATAAAACATTATTAAAAATTGCTTTGGGTTTGTTTCAAATGCAATGGACACAAAGACGGGGAAAAAAAACAAACAAACAAACAAAAAAAAAACCCTGTCCCACACCCTGTCTCTTAACAGCTACACATATTGGCGTCATAAGTCGTGATTAAAAAAGTATGCCCTTATTATTTCCTGTATGCTCCAAGAGTGGCCCACAGCAGTCTTTTTTTATTTTATCACATCAGTTTTCATTTCTGTAGTCCAGTAATTTGTTATACCTATGTGCACTTTAATATGATGCTTCCAGTTTGTGTCAATGGCGCCATTAACTTGCAGCAGTTGATATGATCTGTCTCCCTCTCAATCCTATCTTTCATGAAAAAGACCTTAAGATACTTTATCTCCTCCACTTGAGCCAGAATCTGACCCCTGACCTGGAGGGAGCAAACCACCGTATTCTGCGTCAGAAGCTGACCTCATACTTAAAGGAGCTGACTCTCATACCATCTGCTTTAAACTCAGTTGCAAACAGTGCCAAAGGTCTTGGCCCAAAGACGCCAAACGAACCTTTTTATCTGCAAAAAGCAAAACCCAGAGACTCCCAAACAAAGGAACTCCCTATTCCTGACTGTTCCTTGAGATCCTGTCGATTAACACCACAAACAGGACAATGGACAAGGGGAAGAACTGGCAGTCCAAGATGTTCCAGAAAACACATTAACTGAAACCGTGCTGAGAATACAGACACAGTTCATAGGACATGGTCTTAAGCCTTCTCCAGATTCACAAAGCTTATGTGGGCTTTGAGGGAGCACAAAGCTGCCTTAACTGTGGACAACGAGACTCTTGTTTCAGTTGGTTCCAGTCTACGCCAGGCTTGAGCCTGGGGAAGAGTTTGGGTGTTTTTTTAGGGATACACAGTAGCTTTTTTTTTTTTTAAACTGATACTGATAACCGAAAATGTTCTCATTCCAAAGGCCGATAACCAATAGCATACCTGGAAATACAAAAGACCAGTGAGCAAAAATGTAAGACTGTGACATCAATACTTTGAACAAGTCCAAAAACAGTTGCCTCTTTAAAAGAAGATAACATTTTGAAATGAAAAACTATTATGCTAATATTTGCCAAAATATATCAACAGAAACCATATCTCAAATGAGCATCTGTTTAAATAAGGTTCATTACTTACTGATGTAAATAAAAACAAGGTCTCTAGAATTGATCAGGGATTTAAAATAAATACAATGTGGAAAAAAAAATGCATTCCATGGATATTATTTTAACCCTTATATCCATGGTAAAGCTTATGTGAATAAGACCAGTAGGAGGCAGCATTATTCTAAGCCAGCCTACAGCCTGCTGGAAATAAATAGCAGAAGAAGAAACTCATGTCATTAATGTTGCTGCCAATCAAAGCGTAAATGCCTTTGGCAGTCGAATCATATTTATCTGAAAGACGCACATCAGAAAGGTAGCGGCAGCTCAGCATGGTAAACCACGGCTCCAAGCGGTTAATGAGCCGAGAACAGCCCCCGTCTTTGACGAGGGTGGAGAGCTGGTCCTGGAGCGCCGTCATTTCCATTATGAGATCTTTAATCGCTTCAGCCCTTGTATTCTCTCGGGCAAATTTTCTTGTTTCGTCAAAAGCTTCGCCAATGGATTTGAGTCCCAATAGCTTGTTGAAGGCTGGATTGTTGCTACCGTGTTGAGCATCGCGGGCATCCTCAAACGCGTTGAATACTCTGTCAAAGCCATGGTTGTGTTTAAGGGGACTGATCAAATTTGGCTTGATAAAGGTCGTACTGTTTTTCTCCTTATGGAACTTTCTTTCAAGTTAAGTTCCCAGTTTGGGAGTCGTTCTGACCTTTTATGTTTATATTTCTGTTGTTTGCATGTAACACTCTGGGGTAATTGATTTTTTTTTTTAAACTATTATTAAAATTATGACTGAGTTGTGTTCTGAGATGAGGGAATTTTAAAATGATTTATTTCCAGTTAGAAAGTTTTCTCCAATTATACTGAGCCACTTGAACTCCATGCAGGTCTCATGCAGGATGGGAGCACTTGATTTAAAAAAAAAACAAAAACAAAACACGTACACCACCAAACATGTTATCAGTGCTATTCGCTATGATGTCGGGCCGGTAAGAATGATGTCATAATTTCTTGATATCAGGCTGATAATTATTGTGACAGACTTTGGTTAGTGCCAATACATCTAAGGAACTTCTACTTACCTACAGGTGTTTGAACTGATGATTTTGTAATTTGAAGGAATTGGGCAATGGCTCCAAAAGCCATTGCCCAACTTTGTCTTAATTTAAAATTCTTCTTCCTTGTTCTTTGGATTTTTCTGATAACCCAGAGAAGCTACTTCATTCTCCCCTCCCTCACAAAAGGCCTTCAGGGACCTTCTTCAGATCCATTAAACTCATGTGATCAACACAATCTGCCTCCCATGACCCACTCAGCCACTTCTCAAGAGGTTCATGTTGTTCCTATCACTTACAGTCAAAATGTTTGGAATATTTTTTGCACTGTTTTAGACTGTAGATAGTGTCTGTGTATGCTGAGGGATGTTGATCCTTTAGTTAATGTATAGTTTGTTCAGAAAATATCTAACAGCTCCTCATCCATGCATCAAAACACCGATTTATCTGCTAAACAGTAGTCTCAATCTTCCTTGATGTGAGAACATTGGGAAAAAAAACACGAGAGCGGGAAGAAGTTGTAGTGGGGTGAGAGGGGCCAACTATGAAGGCGATGAAGCAGAGCTCAATTTGGACATCAAACACAGAAGGAGAGATGTGAAGGCAGTGGCATGTGGGCCTGAGATGTCAGGAAGGAGCTCTGTCCTGACTCCATTTCCAGCCCTCCCGTGGGAATCCCACGCATGTTGCAACAATGTGGCAACACACTTCATCCCATTACCCTCGAGGCTCTTTACCCTCAATCTGGTCTCGTCTCAAAAACTGACAACTTGACTGTATTGAACTTGTTCAAAGGCTTTCTTGGTTCTTGGAAGGACTGCAAGGATGTGAAATTAATCATTTCTGTGCCTTTGAAACTTTGAGGGGTTGAACAAAAGATGCGTGGATGAGTGAGAAAACATTTGGATCTCAAATTGCAATGAGTTACTCACTATATGAGTGAAATGGATCAGTTAAAGTGACAAGCAAATGAAAAATCACGCTCCCCTGTGGTGGACAAAATTCATCTTGGGCAACAACAAATCAAATATAATATCCTCCACAGATGTTTTGACATGGGACACTGATAAGTGGTAAGAAGTTAGGAGAAATAATATCAGCAGTAAATACAAATATTATAAGGTTTTGCTAAATAATTTTATTGGAAATTAGTAAGAGAAAACATGTATATTGATTGCTGATTATTACTAATAAATAAAGATGGATCCAAGATGCCCAATTCTAGACTGTTTGATGCAAGTAAGAAAATATCCAAGAAGGTCTTTGCTGTAAAATGCTGCAGGTTCAGTTGAACTGAATTGCTACCTATCCCTTTTGCACATGAATTTTGTCATTTTGATACTATAGACATGATGACCATTAAAAAAAGTCATTTGATGAGTTAAAAACAGCTAAATGTTAAGCACTGTGTTATACTCCGTCAGTCCTGTGCTAAAATATAAGTAATGCAGTCATTAGTATATGAAAATTGTAAACCACACCTCAATAATTGTATTTGGAAAACTGTAAGGAGAGTACCAATTATTAGTAGCTGCATGAAAAATGAAGATGGCTCCAGGAAGCCAAATCTATAAGCTCGTTAATGATTGGTAAGTCATGGTTTCCGGATCGGAATGAACATGGAAAAGATCCTTATCAGCCAAGGTCACTGCTGTTCTTCTTTTCCCCTCCTGGGCTGCTTACCAGGAACCTTTCATTGAAGGTGCAAATGATACATCCTTCTCCACCCTGCTATACAGAGCCAGCATGGTAAAATGTGACACAAGTCGTATCGTTTATCATCATTTTTCAAGAGGCAATTAACAGTAAATGAGAAGATGTCTGCTGCCCTTCAGGATACTGCAGTCTATGCTGCATTCACAATTCCAATAAAAAGAAAAAGTAATGGTGCATTCTCTCCTCAGCCGTACAAACAATGACACACTGTTGATGTACACATCCGAGGCAAACTACAGTTCAAGGAAACCTAGACCTCAAACCACAAACCTTCCAGTTGGCATTTGACCGCACTTGTTATTAAAATAAAGCCCTTACTAGGATCCCGACCAGGAATTACGGTAATATGAAAAATATTTTTCAGTTTTAGTACTTTTTATATTTTGACACACTTTAACACTTGTAAAGTGAGGAATTTTGAAGTTACAAAAAAAAAAAAACATTTCTTTAAAGCAAGTGATGTGAAATTAAGACAATCAATGCCATGAAATAAGGACAATCATGCCATTATTATGATAATTATAAAGTTTACTTGAATCTTTAACAGATACTTTAACAGATAAAAATACCACAGTGATGACCTACAGTTTCAGCCATTCATGGTTGGTGTGAATATCAGTGATTTTTAATTTTTAATGCCTTTCTTTTTAAGGCAGTGGTAATGCATAAACCTATTCATAAAGCCAAGGCCTGTTAACTTCTCAGCAGTATATATGATTGACTGCAGCTGGTAGCTTCCTCTGACATTAAAGAGATTTGTTTCAGAGAAATCAGCTGCTTGACCAATACTCAGAGCAATAGTGTCTGGAAAAATCTATGGAGGCCATTTCTAAACAGCTGCACATTCCAAGCTCAGCTATTCAAGCAATTGTGCATAGGTACAAGTGATTAATGAGTTACCACTTTAAGGGCTGGAAGAAGACTCACTGTATGTAAATTGTTTTGAATGGTAAGGAAGAACCAAGTCATCACCTAAGCTTAAGGCTACTGGAACTGAAAAGCATTTGATCACTAGTGTCACTGAGAATCCAAACATAATTCAACATCTCCAAGCTCTTCAGAGGCCAAATGTTTAATGAAGAGATTTTTGCTCAAAGAAGACAAGATTGACCTCGATACCAAGATGTGTTTGGAGGACTCAAATTGAGGCTTTTATACTTATGGCCACTGTTCAAACTATTAGCCTTGTTGGTGGCATCATTACCCTGTGGAGATGACTATCTTCAAATTTTTCAACTTCACCTCCAATCAAAGTGTCTGAAACCTGGGTACAGCTGGGATTTCCAACAAGACAACGATCCCAAACACATATCCAAATAATTTTTGGCAGACTAACATTAAGTTTAACTTGACAACACTGTACCAGTTGATAGCCATGGTTATGGCAGCATAAGGTCTGTTTTAGCACCAGTGGTACAAAAAGTGGCAAAAAATGGAATGAAGGCAGACAATTACCTTCAATTTCTTCCACTCCAGCTCAAATCAACAGATTGACAGCTAAAACTTTACACACAATTTTGTGTTCTAACAGAAAAAAGACCCCAAAAAACACACCCAAGCTGGTTTTGAAACTGCTAAAACAGGGTTCATTAAGCTTTTATCAAGCCCCGTTTTGAGTCCTGTTAAGAATTTGTGGACTTAATGGCATTGTTCGTGTCAGGAAACCAAATAATTTAAGAAAAATCTTCCAATTCTACCAAGAAAGGTGGTCAAATATTCAGCCAGAAGTATGCCATCAGCAAAAAAGTGTGTGGTTGAGTTGCCATCCTATGAGGAGTCATTGTACATTCATATTTGAGTTGGTGTGTATAATTTAAACATGTTATGGATTCCAAAAAGTTCACAGTTTATTTATGTCTGTAATTCTTGAACCCAGTTGTCTCTGGGGTTGTATGTTTAAACAGCATTTTTTTTGAATGATAGACTCTAGCAGTGATTGATTTCAGCGAGACGCTATCTGATAATAAGAACTTTGCTTAATTCCTGTGACCAGTCTTTTTTGATTGAGTGATATCACTTGGCCTCCTGATGAACATATCACCACCACAACTGACAGGCTCCACCGCTGTCATCGTGCACGTGTTGCTCACCTGATTTACCGTAGCGATCACGCCGCTTTGTCCTCATCATTTTTTAAAAGCTCCTGAAGTGTCATTTCCTGTGCTATGCTTGACTTGAATGTGAGGAAATGAAGCCTGAGTGAGGTGAATTATTACCCACGGTGACTTTTAGACTAATTGAGACCATTACACTATGCAGCAGAGGAAAATAGAGTGCCGACTCGGGTGGCAAACAGATTCCCAGTGCATGCTCACCCCCACCACACCAAATCATAAAAAAACAGCGCCCTAATTTGTCAGTTAACCTTAAATGTCAAGGTGAAACGCAAAGGTTGAATGTAAATTAGTGGCGTGAAAAACATGCTCCCATGACCCCAATCTGCACAGTTCGTGGTCTTTGTTTAGATTTGCTTTTTAAATGGGTTATCCCTAATTAGAAGTGACCCTTGGGCTGAACTGCTTGGTTAGTTCATTGTGTTAACAGCCCACCATGCAAGGATAGGTGTCTAATCAAATGTCACAGTTCAGTTGTGAAGTTAGTGACCTGCATCGTTCTAGTATACGACAGGAGGGGCCTGCGCGAGCTCTCAAATGGGATCCATGTAGTCTTGCTACCAGATAATACACGCAAGTCTGTAAAGAAGATTTCATCCCTCTGAGTGTGACTGGAAGAGGGAAAAAAGAGGGAACAGAATGAAGCACAGAGCAAAATGGAGCCCAAATCCCCCCGAGAATAATATGGAGATCTGCCTAACATAAGATCCTTGTGGTAATGCAATTTAAGTTGGAAGGAAAAAATGTCAGGGTAATCTCATCAGTCCGTCAGAGAGAGGGATGTCAGACATAGCCTGTGGCGAGCCTCCAGCAGGGCCGCTTCTATCCTTCACAGTGCACCGCTCTGTCTCCTCTCCCCTGCTTTTTTTTCCGTCACAGAGCCGACCCACCACCACATTGTGATACGGTCCTCACTGTCAATTCATGTGACCATGCAGAATGTGCAAATAAACCCAAATACCGAGAAGCACTATGCAATGTTAAAGACAAAAGGCCAAATAAACAAAAATCTGCATGGGAGGGGTCTTAAAGAGGTTTTACCATGTCAAAAACTGACAGATTCTGCCTAGGGTACCATATGCATGATGTCGAAAGGTCATCCCTAAAAACTATAATAAGGAGAAGGTGAAACGATATGCAAGAAATGATCCTGTTGGTCATGTGGAGATAGGATCTCTAAATCAGTGGACCCTGTAAGCTCCAGGGTAAAGAGAGGCACTGAAACTTCTAAAGTGGGTAGATGCCTTCTGGGACAGAGCAACTCAAAAGGATATATATACTCAACAGGAAGTATTTAAATAAACTGTAAATATAAGAGAAAGAATATCCATTCATCTGTTTGTGTTAGCGTGGGCCTTTGTGTTGTTGGTATTCATAGAATACCAAGGAAAAACAGCTTCTTGAGCTATCAGCTAGTTAAGCTAGCAGCTACTCAAATTAACTGCTACTCCAGATAGTACCTAATTAAGGCTGTTGCGAGTTAAACTAACAGCCACTTGAATAACAAGTAGTAAGGCTAGTGTCCATTCAGGTTAACAGCAACTCAAAACACAAACTAACAGCTAGTGAAGATAGCAAGCTAACTGGTACTCCAGCTAGTAGCTAGTTACGCCTTTTGCTAGTTAAAATGATACTCAACAACCTGTAGTTAGGTTAGGCTAACATTTATTCAAGCCAACAGCAACTCAAACTAATAGTTAGTTAAGCTAGCAAGTACTTAAGTCTGTTGTTAGTTTAGCTAACAGCCACTCAACAGGTTGTTAAACTAACAGCTACTCCAGCTAACTGCTATATAAACTAACTGCTATTCTAGCTAAAAACTAACAGCAAACCACTCATACTATTCTAGCTAATGTCTAAATAAACTAACTTCCACCTAAGCTAACTGCTAGTCAGGCTAACAGCTACCTCAACTAATAACTATAAAAGCTACCAGCAACTCAAATTCAAAGGTGCTAAAGCTACCAATTATTCTAACAACCAGTTAGAGTAACAGCTAATCAAGCTAAAATTTACTTAAGCTTTTTACCATTATGTATCTTATCTTGTTTAAAATCACTTTCTGTAAACATCAACATGAAATTAACTTCAGTCTGGCAAAAGAGTTGTACTAAGTGTGCAAAAAACCCAAATATTTTATTTTGAGATTTTAAAACCTTATCGGTTCACTTACCCCTTACTTACTATTCTTAACGTTACTGTCAGTCTGCAAAGGAAATGACCAAGACATACTCTAAAGATGTGTTATTGATATTGTGATGGTATGAAAAATTTGGGCACACCTAATTTAACAAGTTAGGCACACCAAAGCAACTAGCACAAAAGATACTTTGGAGCCATGTTTACACACTCGTTCTTGCAAGTAGTAGTTGTGAATGTTGCTGATGTTTTTTTAATATTTAATTCTTGTGGCCGTCTGGAATGTGCAACAAAAACAAGATCCTGAGGATAAGAACTGTGGAACGCCGAAGGTAAAAGGCCACACAAACAAAAATCTGCATGTGAAGGGGTCTTAAAGAACGCTTTACCAGGTCAGAAACTGACAGATTCTGCCTCTGGTGCCATCTGCATTATGTTGTAAGGTCATCCCTGAAAGATTATAATGAAAAGAAGGTGACACGACAAGGAAGAAATCATCCGTTGATCATATGGAGACAATCTGTAAATCATTGGACCTTCTATGCTCTAGGGTAAAAACGATATCACTCAAGTGTATTCAAAGTTGGTTAAAAGTTTGCAAGAGAAGAGCAACCCACAGGACAAAACCTCAATTATTTTCACAAACTGAATATGAAAGAAAGGTTATTCTTCACAGCAAAAGAGTAAGTAAGCCTATTAAATATCCAAATTTCATGCTTTTTTTTGCCGTTGATTAAGTAGACGGATACTAGACTTATTGACAAAAGGTATGCGGTCCATAACTGCCATCAGGAATTTCAAACGGAATGCCCGAGGACATTGGAGGGGTGCGGAAAAGTGGCAGTACGCCATATCAGAGGGGGAGATAAGGCCAGATTGTGGTGTATTGATTCTAGATAAACATCTACTCTCGAACACAAGCTGCTGGTCTGTTTCTGACCATCGGAGAAGACCTGATAGGTCTGGGTGTGCATGTTTCCCATTTTGATCTGATCTGTTATTTCAGTGTCTGGCACTAATAGTTAACATTGCTCCTTTTTGTACACAGTCTCAAATTAACTGAGCACAGAAACTCCTTGGTGTGTCCCCAGAATGAATAAATCAGACTGCCGTTCTACAATGCATTCAACAATTAGGGAGTGTGTCTAATAAAGCAAGGAGAAGAGAAATTTGTATTTGACAATTGAAGGAAGGTTCATATGAAAGCTTTGCTCACTTTGAAATGTCTCTAAAATTACCCAGTGCTCATTAAGTTTGATAGAACTAATATTTTATACTTTCATTTTTGCTCCCAATTCAAGAAATTGTGCTGATTTGTTCAAAGCCAGCAGCAGCTCAAAAAGAAAAAGCAGCACAAGTGTAATTGTTAGGAAAGTGGATTTTTGCATGGCTGCACTGTTGCCTCACAGCAAGAAGGTCCGACTTTTGAATCCAAGCCATGGCCTTTCTGCGGTTTGCATGGTCTCCCTTTGCATCCATGGACTTTCTGCAGGGTGTTCCAGCCTCCTACTGTGCAAAAACATGCATGTTGAAATTGCTCTAAGGTGTAACTGTATGCCTTCATGGTTGTGTGTCACTCTGGTGCCCTGTGATGGACTGGCAACCTGTCCAAGGTATACTCCACTTCTTGCCCATTGACTGACTGAGATAGCATCTCCTACACACTCCCAGCTGAGATGGTTTATATATTTTACATATGTTGGTACTTCTTAGGAATAAAGCTGTGGAAGGAGTAGTTGTTTTCCTTGGACAATGATCATTTTGCCCTATCCCCCTTTTTGTACCTTAGCACTTTTAGGCATTTCGTCAGGGATATGATTAGGAGCTGTTGGTCATTGAATACTTCTTTCTGAACATGCAGCAACTGTACCTTTCTGAAGAAGATTGAGTATTTGCTTTTAAAACTAACGTTTTAAACTAATGTTTCATGGTCAATTTTTTGAACAATATTTAGTTAACTCCAACCAGGGAATTCATCAGGGGTCCTAATCCACATTTGATTAGACTCAGCTCACCCAAACTGGGATCAGAAGCAAAATAAATTTAAACTGGCTTCAATATTAAAGTTTCAGAAAATAATATAAAAATAAATGAAATATGCACACAATTTGAGTATTTATGGGACTATTTTTCTCCATCCTTAACTACCAAAAAAATAGACGAATGGATCTGTTTAAGTACAGTGCTGCTATAAGTATTTGCTTCCTTATAAATTTTGTTATGTTTTTGCTTTTTTGTCACAATTAAATGATTTCAGATTCCCATGCAGCATTTTCTGTCAGATATTTTAGAAATTCTCAATGAAAATAGTGCATAGTGAACCAATAATAGGTGGAGGTTTACTGTAAATTTTTACATTGCTGTGAAGGATTTTGACTTAATCTTCTCTACAGAAATGTTTTATCTCAGTAGCATTGGAGAATTTTTGAGTATGAATAACCTGTTTAAGGTCACGTCACAACATCTCAATCAGATTCAAGTCCTGACTTTGATTTAGACAATCTAAAACCTTCATTTTGAGTTGTTCAGAGTTGGATTTGCTGGTATGCTTTAAAAATGCTGTATAACCCAAGTACACCTTAGCTTCAAGTCCCAAACTGTATTTTGAACATCTTTTTTTAAAAATGCATTAGTTTTATACCACATGGAGGAGGATGTGGACCTTCCAAAAAGTCCCACTTTTCTCTCATCATTTTGGCAATTGTGAGACAGGCCTTTGCTTTCTTTCTGGTCAGCTGTAGATTTCTCCTTGGAACTCTGCCCTCGATGTGATTTTTTTTTGCTCATTTTCCTTCAAATTTGGGGTAAATATTTTTTCACAGCACTGTACATGGATAAAAAATAGTTTTACAGGTTAAATGGAAGTAGGAAGTGAATGAAATGGCAACACCAGGGTTCAAAATGGGGACACAAATTGGCAAATGGGCAAATTCACCTTGGAATTGAATTTTACATTTTAATCCAAGCTTTTTTGTAATTTTTCAAAATGGTCTCGATCCACACAGTACTAAAAAATAGGGATATGAACCTAACCCATTAAACTGGAATGCAAAAAGTAAAAACAAAAATAATAAAAAAAAAATTAAAGATGTTAAGTTAATTGAGCATAAGACATCTCAATGATATTATGATTTGTAGCAGCAAAAGCTGAAATAACCTTTTTTTTATCCTGGAAAGAAATCATCCTGGTGAATGTTGGAGTGAAGGTCTGAACAGTTTGTGGCAACAGAATCACAAACTAGAAGAAACAAAACAAAACAAAAGAAATGCAGAATATCAGGACCACACAAAGGGCTCAGATACGTTTTTATAACCATTGATGTGTTTGTCCTTGCATCTCTATGGTACGGTTTTTCCATATAAATAGAAAAAAGGTTGCTGACTGACAAAATGAAGAGACTCTGTAAGGAAATGATGGAGATCACTGCACCATTGTAAGCTGCTATAAATTAAAAGATGCATAAGAGATTAAAAACGTGGGCCTGCAAGAAGATTACGCCAGCCTTTTTGTTGCCTAGCTGCCTGGGGTATATGCATTTTCACTTGTTTATTATGATCATTTTTGCTCAGTGCTCGACATACTGATGTGCTTTTTGCTGAATAGGAAAATGCATGGAAACAACGAGAAGATTTGCCTGAACCGAGCTAAATGAGGGGTCTATTAGCAGTTATTAGATGGGAGAAGCTTCTGAATGTAAATAAGATGGAGCCTCTGCTTTGAGGTACAGAACATCTTTTAAGAAGGTGAGTATTGCTCACCATTATTAGCAATCTTATCAGTAACACCAACACTGAAAACTATTGACACGACTCACTACAATAATCGTTTGCCAAAACAGCTGACACTAAGTGCTCACTACTGGCTAGAAATTGGCTAGCATGTGCTAGCATGACAACCCTAGTTTGTGTGTGACAGTGATCATAACTAGACTTTTTTTTCTTTGTATATTTTCTTCTATAAGACGGTTAAAGCTAATAAAATGTTAGCATCTAAATATTTCTACTGTTTCAAACAGCTACTATCTAAAGCAGTTAGATGTGCTGCAATACTAATGTTAGCTTGTACTTAAAAAGCAACAGTAAGTGGGTGTGTTGTTTTTATGTAGTTCTCTAAAAGCATGGCAGAAAACATTTCTAAATTATTTACTTGAATTTCTTTCTAATTTTATTTCTCCTTTTAACAGATGGGTTTGCTAATGTGTTAATACTACCTTGCATAAACAGAAACAGTGGTGATTTAGTTTGAGTTGTTACTTTTCTTATTTATATCTTTTAGGTGCTGAATCCAAATTTTTTTTTAATGGGGTGGAGTGGGTTGACTGGAATTTTGAAATAATAAAAATGTGAGTTGATACAATTCCCTGTAGCAACTATTTGTGGTGATGTGCTAACACTAGTTTGTTTGATAAAAGGTCCAAAGAGTGGCCATGTGGTTTAACCTGTGTTATTTTATGTCCTCTTCTATCAGAGACCTAAAACTTACAATATGATTGTTGTCATCCGAAGGGTTAATGGTTGTTTAAAACAGCTACTTTTCTAGCTTGCTGTAGCTGTTACCTTTGCTAATGTGCGAACATTAATTTGAACATAAAAAGGATCCAAGAGAGGACATTTGATATTTTTCATTAGTATCTATTAATATTACTTCTCCATAAAGCTAAAAAAAAAACCAAACTAGGAGTGCTGCAGTGGTGCAGGGGTAGAGAGCGTGACCCATGTAAGGAGGCCTCAATCCTCCACACGGCCGTCACAGGTTCGAGTCCCAGCCTGTTGACCTTTGCCGAATGTCTTCCCCCTCTCTCACAACCTACTTTCTTGTCAATCACCTGTCAAATAAAGGCCACTAGAGCCACAAAAATGCTTTAAAAATAAGTTATTAATAGGTACTTTTCTAACTTCCTGTAACAATTAGCTGTTCTAACTACTAACACCTGTATGTTAAAGCGGGCAAACAGTAAAGATTTGGTTTAGGTCATATTATTTATTTAGGTTCTCCTCTGAAAGAGTGCTAAAGCTGACAACAAAGCCTCCAAATTGCTTGTGTCTGAAATGTTTCTTAATCCCTGAAGCATTTAGCTTAGCTGATGTGCAAAAACCAAGAAGCCGTGGAGATTTGGTTTAAGCTGGGTTCTAGGTCTTATCTCAATGCTCAATGCTACTTGACACACTACTGGTGTTTGCAAAACACCCAATCCAGGAGTGCAGTTTCTTTTCCTTGGAACTAATTAGCTGTCCACCCAAGAGCGGAGATAAGAAAGACTGTGGATGTTAGCTTCTGTAGTGGTGCTACAAAGGTTTCCATGACTGTATTAATGTATATTAAGGTATATTTTATTAAAATATGCAGTTATGAGCATTTTACAAGGGGTCTCAAGTATTGGCAGATTTTAGTCACTTGCAGGTGGCTGTGGTCCCTAACCCTCCGTGGATACGCTATAGTTTATTTGTGTAAAACTGATACTTGTCTGACTGCTTGTTGTATCTAACTACAGTTAGACAAGTGGGCCAATGTACTAAGGCTGCCTTTTATGTAAACAGAAATAATTGAAGATTTCCTTTAAGCTGTATGAATTCTGCCCCGTTTTTAATCTTCACCCATCTTTTTGTTTTCTGAGTTTGACCTTTAGGCAGGTAGTAAAGGTGTAAAATCATCAGAATTTTCATTTATTCCTCCTGTTTTTGCTTTTGGACCTTAACATTTAGTTTCATGGGTTAAAAAAAAAAAAAAAAAAAAAAAATATATATATATATATATATATATATATATATATATATATATATATATATATATATATATATATATTTTTTTTTTTTTATTTTTTTTTTTTTTTTTTTTACCATCTTTGGGATTTGTTTTTATTATTGGAGTCTTGGAATAATATTTTAGTATTGATATTTTACAGCATTGGTTCACTAATGTATTACTATTTAATTTTAGCTCTTACAAAATGGATTGCCTGTATCAGGATAGCACTATATAACCCACAAAGCATTACCCAGTGGGGACAGTGAAGTATATCTGATTTGATTTGATTTGATTTAACTTCAATAGCAGCTTGTAGGGCAACAGGCACAAGCAGGCACACTCACAACATAACCAGAGCTCTGTGGTTAAGAAATGGAGAAGACACAGTTGTTTTGTTGTTCCCTGACCCTCTTTCTCTTTTCCTCATTCATCCAAAGTCGTAACACAGCAGCAGTCTGGTGCCATCAATCTCAATCGGCCTGCACTTCCTGCACCGCTCTGATTGGACGTAATGATCTCCGGCTGTCACTTCACACACTGATATGTTTCTCCCCGTGACCCATCTGCTTCCCTATTCTGCCACAAGCCGCCGGGGTGTTTGCCACGGACACTCACAAGCAGGATCCTCCCACGCTCCATTCACTCCACACTACCTAACAATCCCCCACTATCATCGTGCATTTTCCCTTGTATCTTTTGTCTTCTCGCTCCCACTTTTGTGGAGCATCATTATCACTTACATATGCAACATAAAAGGAGTGTTTTTCTGCAGATATGTATGTGAAAACTGTTCATTTTGCCTTGTTGAATAACAAACCTTAAGGGAAGGATCCAATTATGAGGCTCATGCAGTATGTTGTTGCGTGGATTGTACACGTGCAACATTTTACAATGCCCAATCTTAAACTTTAATTGCAAAACAGAAAAACTGTGCAGTGTGAGAAAAATAGATGAACAAACCAGTTTTTCTTATTTCCTGACACCGTATACTCTTTAATTAAGCCCATTTTCTTTGGGAACGGTAGCAGTGTCTTCAAATTACACAATGAAAAACCTTTAGCTGTCGGGTTGTCTGCCAAGCAAAGCAAACTCTGCATGAATCCGACTAAAAGGTTTTTGCTGAGGATCAGATAGCAGCCATGTTTCTGAGATTAGGAGGGGAGGAAACGACATGGTTAAGAGGGCAAATCTGTGTAAACGAAACCCCAAAGAACGCACATTAAGACTGCAAGGAATTAGAGGAACAACAGCGCCAGGATTCCGATAAGGACGCCGCTCAGTCGGATGATGCATGTCTGAGTTTCCACTTGACATGGAGGACTCATATCAGTAACAAGGAGAAACCATCAGCTTTGACATCCAAGGCAAGGGTTGTAACAGGGAAAGCTGCATTTGGGCGTGAATTTATAAATCCTCTCCAATTTCCTGTCTTTGGTCAAAAAAGACAGGAAATTGGAGTTAGTGCGAAAAGAAAAGCAGTAGGACTTTACAGTGCTCTTTGCTTAGAGTGTAAAGTTTGTGTTCTTCAAAGCAGATTTAATGTAACAGTGAAACCTGCAGTGCTGGGAAAAGAAACTTTAGGAAGGTTTGCATCCTGTCACATTGGATATAAAACTGATACAGAATTTCAGAAAAAGATCACACCAATAGTCAAACATAGTGGAGGTAGTGTGATGGTTTGGGACTTCTTTGATGCTTCAGGACATGGACAACCTGCTGTTATTGCTGGAGCCATTAATTCTGCTCTTCACCACAAAATGCCGTGGAACGTCCAACCATATGCTTGTGATTTCAATCACATTTGGTTTATGCAGCTGGACAATAATCGAAAGCTCACATACAAGTCCACTCTGACAGTTGGAGTGGCCTGGTCAAAATCTGGACTTATATCTAATTGAGGTGCTGTGGCGTGACCTTAATTGAGTGACCTGCAGTTTCTCAAAAGTAATGTAAAAGATTCATTGGCAGTTATCACAAACATTTGGTAGCAGATATTGATGCCAATAGTGGCATAGCCAGTTTCATGATCTGAAACATTTAAGTTTGATAAGCAAAGTCAGATTAAAGTTTTTGGAAGGGGGTTAAATACTTTCACTGTGCATTTTTAGTAGTGTTATAATGAATAAATCCTTCAATTTAAGCTGAGTGGCAGAAATCTTTGTTTTTACAGAAATCTAGGTTGTGTGGATGGAACAGCTGTTCTTTCCAAAGGTCAGCTACAAAATGTTTCAGTTTCTTTCATAATAGGAAATTATAATTGGGTAATTTTCCTGCTGTGATTCAAAAATATTTCTTCTCCTATTAAATGTGGCAACATTTCCTCCTTTGAAATCACTCTTGTGCCAAGTTTTAACAAGTTAAAACATCTCTGGAGATCTTTGAAATTTCAGAAAATGTGCTTCTCACTTTCATGATTAGGAATGATGATTATGAGTTTTTTGTTTGTTTGGTTTTGTTTTTTTTTTTTTTTTTACTTCTCTGCCTAAAAATAGTAGAAATTGTGTATAATTCTTGTAATTTTAGCTCTGTTTGTTTTTACTTGTCCGTACTACAATCAGCAACAATTAGGGCAGTGATGAGCCTTTGTACTTGATGGTAGGCATTAGGTAAACAAACGTCTGACTACCTGGACTACTGCCAGACCTGTGCAGTTCTCCAAGCTAATTTAACATGCTGTTATAGTTTTGGATCAGTCATTTAGAGCGATATAATACAAAGAAAGAGTAAGCTATAACTTTGTAAGACGAGAGGTGGAGGAAAGCTTGAATCACCTTGGATTATTAGCATTTTTATAAGACCAGCAGCACTTCTTTACAAGATTAAATTGAAAAAAAAAAAAAAAAAACAAGCAGGTGAGTACCTGAGAAACAGCCAGCTCTGTATGAGATGACAGAAATTCAAACCATACTTGTCTTTACTGACTAGCTCACTGCTGCCCCCTAGTTTTCTTACTGTATGTCCCCTTGCATCAGGATTGGTCAAAAGTTGTGATCTATTGCAGCATAGGATTTCCAGCCAGCTGTTACAGGTTTAAGAAAGAAAGGACTGTTGTCAGCACTGGCTCTTGACATTTGTTCAGTATGGAAGATGCCAAATTAGGCGACTAATCTTAGCTATGATTTTCAGCTTTTCCCTCTGAAGTTGAAGAATTTAGAGACGGTCCTCCGTTTTCATTATTCCATCCACTTTGCTCCAAACCCCAGTAGCTTTGGCAGTGAAGCGGTCCTCGTGTCTGTTCGGTGAACTGGAATACCAAACATCAAAAATAGTTTCAAAATGCAGTGGAGCTCACATTTTTGAGAACTTTGAATGGCATGATGCTGTTTTTTACATGACGAATGTGAAGTGAGCAAAGCTCATCCTGACCTTATTTGTTCTAGTGTGGGCAAAAGATTTATACTGGCTTTTTGTTGTTTTTTTTTTTGAGGGGAAAACTTTGAATATTTCTTGCAAAAAAGAGCCACAGTATTTTCCCTCAAGGTGAGCCCCAAGTGACTGCTGAGTGTTTGTGCACCAGTTTCAGCTGCTTCACCACAAACAGGCTGCTTTCCGTCACGTTTGGAAGGTCCCATATTGGTAATGTAGGCATATGCCTCTTGACTTTGCCACCTTCACCTGTACTTTATGCATAAGAATATTAACTGGAGGCTCAAGTCCAAATTCTCCTGATTACTAAATTAAACTGGGTTTTTTTTATGTTGATTTTATTGTTTAAGGGTACAAGGTTCACCAAAGATGAGCAGAGAAGCTGCAGCAAAATTCTCTCGACTCGTTTCTCAGACTATCCCATCAGTAAGAGGCTGAAGAAACAGCACAGATGTTGTCTTTAAATGACACGATTGAATATTTTGTCAGCTAATGTTTTTATACAGTCAGGATTTTGTTAAAGAGGAAATTCATCGTGTTTAATCGCCCTTTTAGCAAAATTTACATGGATTTACATATGCTTTTTATATCTTTTACATAGCATTTTGTATCGTATCTGCCTGTTTTTTTTGTTTTTCTTTTCAAACAACTTAAAAAGCAAGATCAAATACTCAGGGCAAATCCCATCGCACAGGCTTGATGATAATAAATAGCTTAAAGGTGACCATAGTTCAGACATGGTCCAACTTAAAATTTCAGATTTAAAATAAAATAAAAAATAGTTTTTGTGAGCAACAGACAGCAGCAGAGAAGCTAGGAGATGCGCTAGCTGATATGCTAATTTGGGAATGATGTTATGACCGGATCTTTTAAACTTTATTTTAGATAATTAGACGATAAATGAATGTAAACCAGTTCAAGTTGGAGCTGCAAAGTTAGTATGTATTGCTTAGCAGGTGAACTATGAACAAGAATTAGTTCATTTTAACCTGGCTGAACTGAATTTAGAACTAGTTCATGTTAAAAAAATCAATTGCCCTACTCTTGTTAAGGGACTTTTAACCAAGCCTATACGTCTGCAACTAAAGTGTCCACAAAAGAAATAAAACGACTATATTTACTGAACCTTAAGATGAGCTGCTTAGGGTGCAACCGTTTTGCAAAATAGGAGCTTTTCAGGGTCTTTTGTCTTTGTGTGTTAAAGACTGAGTGTTCGTGCTTTGTGTGCATGGTACAGAGAGGAGCTTCTGATGATCAAAGCTCTGAGAACTTTGTGCTCAGCAGGTGGGGGGAGGATTGTGTTTGAGCTTGAAGGAAGCGTGCTTCACTTTCTATACACATGCACAGAAATTATACAACGTGCTTTCACCATATGGACATCACTGCGAGGGAATTCTGAAGTAAAGGGAAAGAGAAAAACAAGAAAGGGAGCAAAGCAAACAAGCCAGAGGCATGTATCTGAAGAACATCCCCTGTGTGGTTTTATTAATATGAACAAACACCAGCGCGGGTCTGTCTGTCTGTCTGTCTTTGTGTGAATAAAAAATGTTGTTCAGGGTATCGACTAAAAAGTCTGTGGTCTCAGGACAGCCTTCCCTTGTGGTGCAGTGTCCTGACAGCGGACATGGACGGCCACAAAGGTTGGCATAGAGAGAACATGTTAGAGCCAATAAAGGACAGGGCCTGACACGAGCGTTTCATAATTCATCAGATCTCACCCGAGAAATAAAACAGCAGTCCCTGTCAGGAGCGTTTAATCCGCATGCGGCGCGAGTGAAGATGTCAACAATCTGTCAGCTCCGTTTGACGCCTGGCTCCTCACACGTTCTGCCAAACACCTGCACAGCTAGGCGATGGGGGGGGGGGTGTTGTGGAGCGTCAGAGGCGTGAGTGGCGGCACTCCGTTTCTATTTTAAAGCCATGCTTTTACTGTCACTGCCTCAGGTGGGTTTTACCGTTACCCTTCAGAATCACCCCATTTCCTCCAAATGAAATTCAGGTATCAGGTTCGCTGACTTTTTCCGCTCACTAGTGAAATATGAACTCCCTCCTAAAGAGCGCTCTGTCCACAGAGAGAAGCAATGAGCCACGTTAGATAATTTGCCTCCTGGTCCCTTTGCAATCAGCTGACATGAAGGGATCTCTGAGCAGCCGGCCTGTCTGCAGTTTACTGACATCACTTCTCTGAGTTTGTGACATTTTCTTAGAATGTACAGCTATCCAAACTAGCACGAACCCTACTTCAAAAGTAATTGCACCCTAAACCTAATAACTGGTTGAGATTTTTACATGCTGTGGAGGACTTTTGGACCACTCTTCTTTGCAGAATTGGTTTAACTAGGGGTGTCCCGATACAACTTTTTCACTACCGATACAGTACCGATATTGCAGCTTTGAATATTGGCCAATACCGATATTGGCCCGATACCATATCAGCACCAATCATTTAATTACTTATTTTGTAGTCTGGAATGTTAGAAAAGGCTTAATCAAGTGATATTGCTCAACCAGAGCACAACTGTCAACATCGATAGGTGGAAGAAAACTGACCAGTGGGTCTGCGTGCGGGATACAAGTGCTACTGGGGCAGAGAGCTTCTATTGCCCTGCTTATGTTGGAGACTCGAGATGCAGGTCAGTGGAATCTGATATCAGACCGATTTCCGATATCAATATCGGATCTGGACACCCCTAGTTGTGACTCTGCCACATTGGATGCCACCGCATCCCAACTCCAGACTTTGACTAGTCCAGCCTAAAATCTCCATTTTTTTTTTTAACCATTCAGTAGTGTGCTTTGGATCATTGTCCAGCTGCATAACCCAAACAGGTTGAAGTTCATGGTCACAAACTGATGGTCGGACATTCTCCATCAGGACTTTCTATCAAAAAGCAGAATTCATGTGTCTATTAACTATTGGAAATTGTCCAGGTCAATTTTTTTTTCCTTTCTTTTTTCTTACTTTTCCTCTTTTCATGCTTTTTTTTCTCCGGCTGTTGATGTTGCCTGTATATTTATCTGTATATTTACTTAGCCACATCTTTTTGAAAGGCGATCGTGTTTGCTGGGTGCAGTGTTGTGGCTGTCTTTAGTGTCTAACTTGATAAACTTGATAGCCCCTTTCCCTAAAGAGGCCTTGAGTTTTGCCAAGCTGCAGTTGTTAAAATCAAACTCAATTCAGTTCAAAAATACTTTATTTATCCCAAAGGGAAATTAAATGTCTCTCATCTCCAAAGAGTAATAGTGGATGGTAATGCTGTGGGCAGGAAGGATCTCTGGTAGCAGTCAGTCTTGGAATGAATCTAAAGAAACCTCTGACTGAAGACTGTTGGGATATGATCTGTGGCCATTATGATTGATCCTCTGCAGTCGTCCAGGTACTAAAAATGAGCTAAAAAGTATAAAACTATAAAATTTGAACAAAACTGCAACTAAATGTTTTTGACTGTTTGCATTTTTTTAGCAGTAAAGATGTGGATCAGAGCAGAAATTACAAATAAGAAGGCGCACACTTCAGTACATGTAAAATATTTGAATAAATTGCAAAATGTTCATATTTATTGAATTTAGAAACTTTTAAAAAGTCATATATTTTGAAACATCTATAAAATTTGTCTAAGGTGATGACTTTTGTGTTTTTGTGGCTTTGATTAGGAAAGAAATATTTGAAAAGTTTGATCATGTGATTTTTAAAAAACAAACTGTAATTCAGAAATTTGCAGGTTGTACAGCCTAAGATTTGTCTTCCTGCTTCGTTTTATATCGCAGACTGGGTATCATTTTATCTAACTTTGTGTTTGCAGAGTGAACTTTGATGTTCATACACTGAAATAAGTCACGCATACAAAAAAAATCACTTATATATCGATAAGTATAAATTATAAATTGCATATTTATCAGTGTTTTTGGAAGATTGACTTCTAAAGGTGACGCTTTTGCATTGTGTTCATATAAAATATATTTTTTAGTTCTGCTTCCAAAAACCCTAAACAATAGTGCTCAATAATTTTCAAACATTTTATAGTTTCAATCTTTGTACTTATCACTCAGAGTTAAGGAAGACTAAAACCGGCAGGAAAGAAATCATTAAATTCACACAGACTTTAAGAAAAGGAATGAAAAAAGAAAAACTCTTACTCCAAAACAATAAGTTGTTAAACTTTCTGTATTGACTGTGTGCATGGAAGATAACAGCATGTTTGCACAGTAAAAAAAAAACATAACTGCCAAAGTGTTTCAAGAGGATGGAAGTGATTTTCAGTCTTTTTTATAGCTGAGAATGAGTGGTTTTACCCTTTAACCTCAAGTGTCCATGCTCAGTTTCTATGCCAACCACAGACTCATCTCTCTGCTCTGACAGGCTACCATCTGCTTGTGCTTCTGTGTTCTCCGTTTGTTGGTGAAGAACTATAACATGCTGCTTTAATATATTTCACACAATTATGGCCAATGTGGTTTCAAAACAATGAGCTGTTGTGTTATGGCCCATTGCTGTAGGGGTTCCAAAAGTGTCATTTTGGGTGGAAAAAAAATCTCTGGATTTTATGTAAGTCAGTAAAATTATTTTATATCTAGCTGGGGATTTTTTTCTCTAACCTGCATTGGCATATGGATAACCATTAGATTGCAAACTCATGTTAGTACATTCTAACACAGTCTTACTGGTTTCACCGCAGCATGAGAGAATCAGCCATGAATTGTGATGTAATTCATACAGCAGCAAACTATTGTTAGGGATGAAAAACCCACCCAGTGATATATTAGAGCTTCTAACTTCCTTCTACCATCAGTTTAAAACTGTCAACTCTTTGATTTCAAACAAATTCCTTTCACTTGAGCTTGGATATTGTTTGTGTTTTCACCTCTCATAACTAGAAGTCTTTATTCTTTTTTAAGAAAAACGACTTCTTTCACATCACAGTTGCTGCCAGGTTTCCTGCTGGTCTTTTTGTGCTTTTAGCTTTAAATTATGAAGTAGTTAGGATCCCTGCTGTTGTACCTTCCTATCTAATGCCAGGAGCAGGCAACAGCGCAGCAGTAATATTTTGTAGCCATTACAGGAGCAGTAATATTAACAGTAATGTAGTAGCAACAGTAACAGCAGCAGTATTAGGAAAAGTCGAGTAGTACCAGTACCAGTACCAGCGTAACAGTAATCCAGTAACAGAACTCCTAGAAGTATAAGTAACAGCAGCTTAAAAGTGACAATAGTAGTAATAAATTACCAGTAAAAGTTACAGCGACACAACGGCAATAGCATTGTAACAGTTTGTGTTGCAAGAAGTAACAGTGGAGCAATAAAAACAGCACAGTTGCTGTGACAGTCAAGATGAAGGTAAAAGTCTACCAGTAACAAAAGCACCACAGCAATAACAGTGACAGTGTCGCAGTCGTACTGTAACAGTAAATGTTACCATACAGCGACAACGGTAACGGTGCACAAGAACACAAAGACAAAAAAAAAACTGTATCATAAAAACGTAACAGTGTTGCCAAAACCGCTACATCGTAGCCAAAACAGTTGTGAAGTAGCAAAAATAAAAACTGTGTAGCAAAAAAGCATAACATTGTAGCAAAAAACAGTAACATGATAGCAAAGCAGTAACAGTATGATAAAAACTGTAACAGAGTAGAAAAACTTGTAATAGTGACAGTGTACCAAATACAGTGCCAGTGTAGTAATATTAATAGTTCAGTAGTATTGGTAACAGTATACATTAACAACAACTGTAGCAGTAACAGTGAAGCAAAGCAGCCGCAACGTAGCAACAGCACTAGCAGAGTAACAGTAAATATAATGGTGGCGGTATCAGTAAGACGGTAAGTGTTGTAATAACAGACAGTAAAGCGTAACTACAGGTAACAATAGCAGTGGTGAAACACCAGTGTGACAGTAACCATTCTGACGTAAACGTAAAATAAATACCAACAGATTCCCAGCAACAGTAACGATGGACAACACAGGAACAGCGCAGCTATATCAGTAACCATGTAACAAGTAAATGGGACAGTTACAGTCAAGCAGCACCTGTAACAACGCAGCAACAATCTAGAAAAACAACAACTTAATAGGCAACAGTAAGACTGTTGCAATCACGAAGTAAAAATAACATCAGTAACGTTACCAGTAACAGCAGCATTGTAACAGTGATGCTGTAACATTACATGTAGCAGTAACGGTAACAGAAGTAATTAGACTGTAACAACCAATGGCACCTTGAAGTTACAGTAGTGGCGAGGCGGTGGCTGTAAGAGTGTGCTAAGAGCTGTAACAGCAGAGCAGTAACGCTGAGCCTGGGGAGTCAGTGGGGTTTTATGTGTCGATTCCAGCAGCACAAATGGTTTGTGGAGGCAATCAAACGGAAAACAATAAAGTTGCAGAAGTAAATTAAATGAGATACTCGGGCTGGGTGACATGGCTTAAAAATAAAATCTCCCGTTTTTTTTTTTCATACCAGATCCGATCTCCGATTTTAATCACATTTTTTTTTCTCGCTTTCTTTTCTAAAAAATAAATTACAAATGACAGAAAATATTTTCAAAATTGATTTATTTCAATCATCTCTTCTGTGAGCTGTACGTGTCACGGCCAAGCTATGAGAATTTTTTTGTTTAATTACATGAATATAGTCATAATATTAGCAAAATAAAGATGCAATTTTACCAAAAGAATGTCTTAAAATTACTAGAAAAAATTGTTTTAATGAGGAAAAAAAGCTTGGATAATTAATTTTTTGTTATTTTTGTGTTGGAGTTCTCATAAAATTACTTCATTCTTCTAATATTACGACTTTATTCTACTTATATTAAGCCTTTGTTCTCGTATTATTTTGACTTTATTGTCATATGATTTTATTCTCATATTATCTGAAAACACAAGGAAAGCACTGGTGAAAAAAAATCCAGATTTTCCAAAAATGAAATCTTCAAAAACCTATGAGATACTGTAAAATATAGATAAGAACATGCAAACAATCTTCCCAGGATGTAGCCTGCAGGTTGGTGACATTTCATTTGGTAGAGTGGATTGGGCTTTACTGGGCTAAGCTTTCCAGTGGATCCCCCTCCTACATGATTCCTAGATACAGATGTTTCCAGTTAGAACAAATCAGTCCCGGTGCTTACCACTCAGCCTGAAGTAGACCTGTGAGCAGATACGTTCATGCAAACCCTTCTACCCTTGTGGAAAACACCAAGCATGCCCCTTCCTATCTCAAGCAGCCCCGGGGCTCTGGTCTTTGTGGCTGAATGGATGGGTTGATGGACGGGTTGATGAATGGATGAAGCACATTTCCACTTGATGCCTGAGGGCTCAAAGTAGATGTAGGCTTTGATGCTTTTTGGCACCATTGTGTGTTTGTCTTCCACTCTTTAATTGTCTAAGGCTGTGCTATTAAACAGTTTGAATTAAATGAATGTTTTGTTCATTAGTTCCTTGTTGGTTTACCCAGATTCATTGATGTTTTCATGACATCTCTAAATGTGTGGGTCTTCCTCTCTGAGCGTGGGATCGTTTGCTTTTGACACTATGGTGTTTAGACAGATGTCTATGGTAGCTGTACATGGCCCTCAGTTGTTATCGGCTTTGCAATTGTCAAAGCGCCTCCAAACAACTTCGACAGCTTCTTAAAGAGTCTTTCTTTCATAATGAGCTATTTGTTAAGCCTAAAGCTATTTAATTGTAGCAAATTAGCATAGTGAAAGTATATAATTGTCAGAGTTAGACTCCAATTACCTGTCAAACATGTTGTTGTGAAGCACAGATGGCTTGATATGCTATTACTGTTATACTTTGTTTGAAGTGTTGTATTATATTGTGTCTTCTAAACCCAGAGAGCTGAAGTTGAACCACAGCCGAGCAGCATTTAACCGGTCTCTTGAATTGGGTAATGGCTTTCCAGATTGTAAGGAAAATTGGGTTCACTGTCAAAAGATGGTAAGCTTACAGCTAGATCTACATGTCAAGATAGATGGATATTTATTCATGAAAACGAGAGAGAGCTTTGTGCTTCACAGGCCTTTCTTGGATGTTGGAAGGTTAAATATGTGAGAAAACAGGTGAAGAACAGTGGTGATCTCAGGCATTATTTGCACTTTATCAGTTAAAGGAACAGTATTATGTGTTTTCTAGCCACATAGAATCATTTTATAGCACAATCCAGTAACTATGTTACCTTCAGTTGTTATAAAAAATGCTGTAAATATCAAATATGACTTAAAAGAAATTTGACTTCATAATTTAATGCCTTGAAATTGAGCCTCTGTCTCTTTAAAAACTCCTGCTCTTTCTGAAACTCCGTCTTCAGGAAGTCACCACAACATTGCTCCTCTATTAACCCTTTTAGAACGTTTTATCAGCGTTTCACTGAGAAGTATCTCGTATAAAGAGCTCAGCAGATGCACAGTTCCACTAGGTGTTTGCTAATTGCTACTGGCTGACTGAAGGAGCTGAATGGGGAAGTCACGGGGGAAGGGATGCCCTGTGAGGTGTCAACTCACTGCAGCTCCTCCTCGGAGCTGCACGCCGATGGCGGAGCTGGGTCCACTATTTTGCACAGCTGAACGGTTGCCACGGGAGATTAAAGGATTTCTCAAACATGCATGAAAAAATCAAGGCAACACTCCAGGTATGTTTTTGATGAGGGAACAACATTATAACCTGATGGAAAGCTCAAAAAAGTCGATTTTACATAATACTGTTCCCTGAGGACGGACAGTACCTATATATCGTTGTAGAGTTTAAGATCTCAGTTTACACCTCACACTGTCATCTCTAACCTGACAGTCGAGCTAACGGTTTCTAAAGGAAACGTTTTTACACTGTATTTACTCTTAGTCAGCTGCTCTGACCGGGTGCTACCAGCAGGCTCTATTTTGCCAGAAGCAGTTTCGTATCTGTGAATTTAAATTGGTGTAAATGCATTATTTTGATAATCACTGTTTTTGGGAAAAAGAGCTGTGGGTCTCGCTCCCAGGCTGTGGTGTGTGCTCCATCATGGCTATACATCTGCATATTATTAAGCCGGAGCTTGACATGTTTTGATTGCTACTTGATGTCTGTCAATCCTTGTCTTCACGAAGCCAAGAAACTATGTTGAAAATGTCAACTTTTAAATCTGAAGTTTGCCAACATCCTATTTGTTAATGGTATTTTGATAGCAATGTTGCAAGAAGGGTTTTACTGCATGTAATTTGCACGTTCTCCCTGTGCATGAGTGGGATCTCTCCAAGTACTCCGTCTTCCTCCCACAGTCTAAAAACATAATTGTCAGGTTAATTGGACTCTATAAATTTTCCTTAGATCTGTGTGTATAATTGTTTGTCCTGTGTGTCTCTATGTTGCCCTCTGGTGGACTGGTGACCTGTCCAGGGTGAACGCCTCCTCTCGCCCAGTGAGCACTGGAGATAGGCACCAGACCCCCCCCCCCCCCCCGCTACCCTGCAAGGATAAGCGGGTCTCGATGATGAATACTTTTTTACTATTTTTACCATCATTTTAGATTTATCTCCCTCGTTTCCTATCAGAAACAACCTTGTTGGTTGAATAACAAAAGTTCAAATTTTAAATCTGACAGGGGTGTGAGTAATTTTGGGCTTAATTGCAGCTGAAGCGAGACCAGATAATGTCTTCTGCTTGCTAGTGTAGAAAGCTGGATTCATTTATTTCTGTTTATCCCAAACTGATTTCACGGAGCGCTCTATACCGCTGGTACGACACTAACGGCTCATAAACTCTCCACTGAACCGCAAATAAAAAAATCTAATCTGTCCATTTAAGAATGTTAATAGAAACAACAACTTCTGGCTTGTTTTCAGCTTCAAAACCAGACTGAGAAACCCATGCATACCTTTTAAAACAACCGAGGCCATATATTTTGGAGAAACATTTCGATCACAGCCCAGTTTAATAGTTTCACACTCCAATATAGCTGTATGTGCCTTAATGGCCACCAAGAAAAAGTGCGCCACTTAACAAATGGACTGCTGTGCTCGATATGCAATTAACCTATATCACAGGATGGAAGTTTTCAGTCCTGCGCCGGGAGATTTGACAGAGTAAATATCTAAAAATGGCAGTACGCTGTGCAGAAATCAATCCCCTTTTCTCTCCATTGATTCCATTAAAAGCCTTTTTGGAGATTGATTACACTGAAAGCCTCCCTCCGCTTTGGATTACAGTTGCACAGTCCCAATCTCATTTTTTACAGTCCAAAGATATGGGCATTTATTCCATTACACTGTGAGGTGCAAAGCCTGCACATCAGAGACCACCCTTTCTTTTTTCCCCTCCCCTTATAAGGAGAATACTTTGTTCAGATAGTAGAACATCCGTCTGAGTATTGGGTATTGCCCTGCTTTCCCCAGATAAGTGTTATCATGCTTGTCGTTCACTTTTCAAGATCAGTTTTCCCCCCATCAACATCAACACGCAAGTTTCCTGAAATCAGAAAACAGGCCCACTGAGAACAGCGATCTAACCTGTTTTCAGCCCCCCCAGCCCGATAACACGCAAACTTATTGTTTGTTATGCAGTGGGCACGGGGTGGGTTTGCATTGTTTTTGGTTTAAATTTTATTTAAGCACAAAGAAAAAAAAAGCCCAGTTAAAGGAAATAAGTTGCATATAAATTCCTCAGCTTGCTGGGGTTTTCTATACTGCAGCCTTATCTCTGTAATGGATTATTTATCAGCAAAGAGAAGCAAAAAAAATAATGTTTCCAATAGCAACCGAATGCATTAAACATTTAGCTTTTTCCTGGTGTTCTTATATCAACGAATAAATGATACAGATTATTAAAGGTTGGGGTTGGAGGTGGGGGTGGGGGGGATCCTTACTCAGCAGCTTGCAGAAGCAGCCATGTTTGGGTGGGGTGGGGGGGTGAACTCGGGGACGCTGTCCTTGCCGGTCCTTTTTATGATTCATTCATCTGTCAGTTTTTCTGCTGAGCGTACGACTATAAGCTGGTGGGATGTTTATGAATACATCCGCAAAATGGTATGAGAGCAATAACAACTCACAGGACCCGGGTTATTTCCTGCAGAAATCGATCAGCTGTGTGTAGAAAATGCATTTCTCTCGCCTCTGATGGCGTGATCCTGCATGTATCTCACAGAGGTGCAGCTGTGTGTGTGTGTGTGTGCAGGGCGGCGGGGGGTCGTTTTGCATACGACCGTGCGTGACCTTTTCCCCCGCTCAGTGCAGTATTTTGGCAGATTTAAGTGTTGTTGCTGAACAGATAAGCGCTCGTCCTGAAACGGATCCATGTGAAGTCAGGCTTCTCAGTACTGCGCTTGCATTTTAAAAGGTTACTGGAGGATGCCAAGTTGTGACTCCGCTCTGCCGGAGGCGACTCCTCCGTCGTGCCAGCCCAGCCCCCACCCCCACCGCCCCTCCGCTTTGCTGTAGTTCACGAGGGTGACGTCGGGCCACGGCAGGAGGTTTATGGGTCTCGCCTCGATTGCCAAGCTGAAGAGAACAGGAAAGAAAACTGGGGCCTACAGTCACTGGACCTCCGCCCAGAAACATTTATGACTCCTGAATGGCCTTTAAACATCATTTCCTGCAATTGCATCAAGTCGAAACAATGACTTTTGATCATTTATATTCATTCTATGCAGTTTTTCCCACTGTCAATGCATTTTTTTTTATCAATACCTAATACAGGCCATACTTCCCTGAATTCTACAGGTTACTTTCCAAGGGTGCAGATGAACCATTTCTGTACTGGCTGGGGAAAACACCAAAAATGAAAAGTCTTGCACCTTCAGACTTTTGTTGAAATTTAAAATGCTCATAACATAACTTCTTCCAGACTGAAACTTCAAGTATAAAAGTTAACCCCTTTTGAAGAAGCAAACATCTCTGGCTTTAAACTGAAAAATGTTTCTCTCATTATACATCAGCTTGAAAACAATGAACCCATTAAAGCTGCAGTAACTTTTACAAATATGTTTTTTGCACATTTGTTAAAACTGTCACATCGTCAGGACAGTTTGGTCTGAAACAGATAATCTGTGAAAAGACGGAGCTCCTCCACCTCCTCCCTGAGCTGCTGTTGCCGTCTAAAGAAATGCTCCGCTCCCGACCTGAAACAGCCAATCAGAGCCAGGAGGAGGGGCTTAGCGCTGTCAGTCACCCTCATGTAGGTTCTGGAAAAGTATGAGACAAGGAAAAGCCATCTGTAGTCCAATAAAGTATCCTGTAGGTTCTGAAAAAGTACCCTGTAAGGAATGGGAAAGTATTTTTTTAAGTTCTGGGAAAGTAGCCTTTATGTTTTGGACAAGTACCATGTAAGATCTTGAAGAGTACCAGTGAGTTTGGGAAATTATCCTGTCAAATCAGACAAAGTCATCTGTAAGACATGGAAAGTGTCTTTTTCTGGCAAGGTATCCTGAAAGATATGTTAAAATACCCCATAGGTTCTTGAAAAGTACCCTGTAAAGTAAAGAAAAAAACCATTTAAGATTGGAAAATGGACCCTATCGGATCAGGCATACAAACCTGTAGGTTTCAGAACGTAACCTGTAAGACCTGGAAAGGAAAAAGGTTCAGAAAAATAAGGTGCGTCTTTACCCTCCAAGGATAGAAATAAAGTAACATTTACGTATTCCTTTTTAATTGAGCATGTAAATCGGGATTTATAATACACAATTTAAACTGCAGAGCAACACACATTTTTAACTTTAAATCACAATTTCAACACAGTGTTAAAAAGTTTCCTATTTTTGTGTTATATGAAGTGCTGCATGTTGCTTTCGTTACCTACAAAACAAAGCTCTCTATCTTCTGTGCAGTTCTCGTGTTGTCACTTGGTTTCAGTTTCCTCCCTTAATTGGAACTTGTGCCACACAGCAGACTGAAAAGCTGACAGTTCACCGCCATTCTTTAGTTATGCCTGAGTCCATCTTGCCACTAACTAGAGCTTCTCTCTGCTGTCTTCAGCTGGATGCAGTGAAGGTGTGATCATCCATTTGTGCTCCAGAGTTTAAAAGATATCTTAAAAAACGGGATTTGGTGGGACATTTCCTTTAACAAGGACTGTAAATTAAACATCTTCCAGGCACCTAAACAAACTGGTTTTATTCTATTATGTCCACACTTCACATTTTATTACATTTCCAACAGAATATATGGGGTAAAGTTACACATTCAACCGTTAACGGCAATAATTTGGGTTATTTAGCCTGTCACAAGAGAAAAAAAACGGGGGTTCATTTTCAAAGTCCTGTTTTCGCCATGTTTTTCACAGTTTCAAACTAAATATTTAATTAGCAAGCTAAATATTTAGCTCCAAACTAAATACTTAGCTCAGAGCTAAACATTTAGATAATATGTAGGTCCTGATTTCCTGAATTTTGGGAGATCGACAATTGGCTGCTACATATGAAACAGATTCTATCCACTGACCTTATCTACCTTTGCAAAGGTCTGAAAATCAGCCACTGTCCCCTTTTGCTCTGTGGTGAGAGAGGGCTGCCTGACAGACCCGCCCACCAGGTCTCATCCTGCATGTGTGCGGTTAACAATAGTCACCAACTTAGCAACTGTGTGTTGTTTGAAAAGTCGCTAAATACAGTGACAATGGGTATCGGCCAAAATCAGAATTGGCAGGTGAGGCTTTTTAAAGATCGGTGATCGCCCAGAAAACTACAGTCAATGCACCCCTAGTGATATGCAAATTCACTTGCTGACAACCAGAGGTGGACTACTAAAATAAAAGCTTTTTCTTGCTAACCTCTTTATAAACTCCTGCTGGCGAGACTGAATTGCTTCATGTCACCTCTTTATCATCGTTTCTTTTCCTCTTTTCTTGAACATTTCAGGTTACAACAAAGGATGAGCCATTTTAAAGGCAAAGCAGATGTTTAGCAATGGATCTACAGCAACAGTAACTGCATCAGCATTTCAGTCTCACCAGCAGTCGTTCACATAGAGGTTCTATTTAGTTCGTAAACTAAATATTTAGCTTATTAGCTAAAGTTTTAGGTTGGGGCTATATATTTAGTTTGTAAACTAAATAGAGACGATGACGGAAGAAACGATGCCATTAGAAAATAAAGCTGCTGTATTGTCTTTCCCCACATTTGATACTGTAGTGTACACAATGTGATTACCAAATTAGTCAGGGTGTTATGGATTTATATCAAAAATATTACAGCAATAACCCAGTAGTAATTTCACTTATTCTCATTCTACACTATGAAAACACTTCTCTCACCTTATGGTGGATGTTTGAACGTAAAAGTGAAACTGACGGCATGATCTTTCTCTTTATTGTGGCTAATAATTATCTGTCCAGTTGGGGGCGCACATAGACCATTTCATTCAAAGACAGTTGATTCTTTATTTAAAATGAATAATGAAACAGGACAGTGGTGTCACAACAAGAGTAACCTCCCTGGTCATGATGCGACAGAACACTTTGTATTCCACACCCTTGATCTCAATGCGCTGCACTATTTAGAACAGGAGAGCAGGAAAAGTGACTAAGACGAGGCAGACCTTGATGTTTTTCTAAATCTCATTCATTTCTTCACATTTAGACCCACGTAATGAGCAGGTCGTCCTTTGTGTGAGGTTTTAGAGTCAGACAAACAGACTTTTCTTTGTATACATTAATGTGTGCAAATAATTTTGGAAATTTAACCCTTGAACTTTCTAGTTTAAATATGGTCCTAAATACAGCAAAGATGTAATCAGACTAGAAAAAATACTTAATTTACTTCCTTACTAAGTACTTAGCATAAAACAGATTCTACACCTAGCTCTCATTGAGATGGCATCTAAAAGCTAAATCTATTCTTACACCTAAATGTTTTTGATTGCATTTTTTAAAGTAGTTTAGCTTTTACAACTTCGTTTGTATTCCACACATACAAGTGGAAATTTGTAAGAAACACAATTAATGTTGGTAATGAAGGCAAAACTGCCAGAAAGTACTAATTGAAACTAAAGTGCAGTTCGATATGTTTGAATGTCTGAGAGCTTTTTAATTGAAAATATCAGGGAGTGGAAAAAACTCTCTGGGTTCATTTGAGAGCTAAAGAGGGAAAGATGTTAATATAGGTGAAGACATATGAAAGCATTTATATTGTTTTGGCAGCAAGAAACACCACTTTTAGTGTCACTGCAACCTCAATATGCTGCCTGGATATCAAGTGAGACAGAACGCACCACATACTCCCAAAATTAATTAATTCCTTGTTGGTCATGAACTTTTACTACATGAGTTATGTAATTTCTGTTTCAAGCAAACATCTGTTAGGCATATAAAATGCGATTTTTATTAATAAAAATTATTTATTTTCTTTTACTTTTAGCCCAGATGTCTGTAGACATTTTAGATGCCATCTATTTGTATCTTATACCAGAAAATATTCAGTGGGAGATTTTTACAACAATGCCCATAGTGGTCCCACATTACTGTGGACCGACTGCAAATCAACAATTTTATCTAAGCATGTGATCGATAGACCTTTAACCCTAGCATAGAACAAACAGTGTTACATATACTAAGTAAAAACTCAGTTACACATCAATAAAGGTATCTAATAGTATCAGGCATTGTTGGGGCATGTTTTTAAGAACTTAGTGTTTGTGTGTGGCAGTGTGTGTGTGTCACCTGATGATGGTACAATGAAAACAAAAGCAAACATTGTTAACACATTCAACATGACAAGGAATGTTATTCAACCCGATGTTTGGAAAACAGGCTGCATATTTAGAATTTCTGTCAAAACACTTGAGTAATAGGTTCATGGAACTTGACATGTATCAGATATTTTTTAAGAAAGCATTATAATACTCATCTCTATTAAAAACCATTGCATTTTTGGGTTGTTGGTTTGTAAAGCAAACAAGATTGTTAGCAGGACAAAACTGTCATTTCAGAAGACAGAGGCTTAGTCACACCAGATTTAGATGGGAGAAGACAATAACAAACATTCAGTGTTACCCATTGTGTTTCTTTTAGCAGTTTACATCCAACTTTTAAGCAACACTTAATTTATGAGATATGGGAATAAAATTACCAAGTGCTGGGAATGTACCCCCAAAAAATCAGGAAAAGTACTTCATAGGCTCTAGAAGAGTACCCTCTAAGTTCTAAGCAAGCACCCGTAAAGAGTAGAGAACACACTCTGAGATATGGGGAAAGACCTTTTAAGTTATATGAAAGGACCTAGAACATACTAGTGAGTTCTGGAAAGGTCCTCAGAAAGTTTGTGGAAAGTGCCTCATAAGACTGGTTAAAGTACTCCAAATGTATGTCCTGTAAGTTCTGGAAGGTATTCCATACAATCAGCAAAACACCTGCAAAAGATTGGGAAAATTGCCACCAAGTTTTGGAGATTTCCCCGTAAGTTTTGGGAGGGTACAGTATAATTTCTTTAAAGTACCCCAATGGATATTTGAAAGCACCCTGTAAGTGCTGGTAAGACACATATAGGGTCAAGAAAAGTACTTTGAAATTTCCCCAAGAACACCCTGTAAAGTTAAGTACCCAGAAAGATTGAGTTAGTACCTTATGAGATAAAGGTGAGTTACCTTGAGTTATGGGAAGGGGCCCCTTAGGTTCTGGTAAGGAACCTTGAAAGATTGAGTCAAGTACCCCTTATCGTATGGAAATTTACCCTGCAAGAAGTGCAGGTATGAGAAAGAATGAAATGTAGTAGACAATACCTTAGGTTCTGAAAAGTATCCCTAAGGATTGGCAAAAAGGCTCCAAAAGATTGGGGAAAGTACCCATGAGGCCAGGGAAAGTATCCTCTTAGATCGGAGACTCTACAATGTGAGATATTGGAACATATCCTATGAGTCATGGGAAACATAGCCCTTCATGAAGAAATGAGTGTTACAACATGTCATTTTCCTTTACTAGTATTGAATTGAATTGTTTCATCTTTACTCAAAACATATTAGTTTGATCTTTCAATCTGGCAGATTGTTAGCCAGATAAGTCTGTTATTTCAGAAGGGTAAGTGCTAACATTTTCCATCACAGATTAGCAATCTAAACTTCTCACACGTTGGTGTCAAGAAACACAAGCAGTGAAATGAAACCCACTGATCTCTTACCAGATTCAGGTGAGAAACTAAAGAATATTCAGTGTTAGTCTTTGTGTTTCTTGTATTAGTTTGAGCCAACTGATGCTTAACAGCATCTAAACAAACCTCTCCATTTCTCTTTGTTTTCACGGCTTTGAGGAGTTTTGCTTTGCTTTTCCGACTAATTCTCTGCAAACTTTAGGTGGTAGGTCAATGTTGAAATTAGACAACCTTAGGTATGCATATATGTAGCCATGGTTTATAGTGTGAGAAAGAAGAAAACAACAGCAGCCACAAACACAGAGCCATGACTAAGTCTGCTAGATTACCTCCATTCCTTTTGGCAAAGCTCTGCTGTTGGGAACATGGGTGCCTGTCCTGTGTGACTGGCTTGCCGGTTCTGCTGTGTGTCCTGGGGCAGCTCGAGTCACAAGACTTAGCTGCTGCTGCTGCCACTGACCACAGCCATCTGAACTCCTTTCCTATTCTGACCCCAGGCAGCACACAGTCTGCTGCTTCATTAGGTCACTCCACCACCTCTAGCTAGGGGGGAATTTCAAGGCAGGTCCAACCTCCATTACCATATGGCCCCTCTTGGTCATGCAGTCATAAAATATGAATCCAACACAAAGGCTAGTGGTCATAATGTGCTCAGAAGTGATGCATGCCTCTGCGTGTTGCAAGGATTTCATCATGTATGAAAGCTTCAGAGTCGAAGAGTCGACATTGTTTACATCAGCTGTGTCAACGGACATTATCCTTGGAAACAAAGACATTTCAGAAATCACATCATCTGCCCTCATAGAAAAAGTGCAATTCAATGGCAACAGTGTATATATCAGAATAAAAAAGTATTTTCCAGTTCCCTCATGCTCTGTTCAGTGTCCAGGACTGCAGCTGAGTTTCTGACCGCAAAAAGGAATAATAGCAATATTTCAAACCTATAGAAATAACAATGTGTAAGACCAGCTTCCAGATTTCATACAAGTGAAGGGAGTACAAATGGTGTGTCTGTAATTCAGAGTTGAGATTCTTAACCTTGATAAAATATTTACAAGAGCCTTTTTGGGTAAAAGTAACAAACAAAAAAATGTTCCCATTACTGTCAATAAAGTCATGGGAAAAATTAACTTACTTGTTACTTCTGTAGGATTTAAGAGGGAAAGTAGAATCTGGTTGCTCATAACAAAATGTACTGGATTAACTGATCTGCAGCATGACCACCAATATATGATAGAAGGGGTTTTAAAGGTGTTAACTCAATGCTGCCCTAAAGAAGCAACTGTTGCTGCTCATAAATCTGGGAAGGGTTATAAAGCCAAATGTATGCTATTTTAAGACTTGACAAGAGAAAATAATTTAGACCAGTCTTCACAGGAGTGGACGTCTGATCATATTCACTCTGAAGATGGGGCATGCAGTCCTCTGAGAAAATTGCAAAAAACCCAAGCATATTATAGTGAAATTGTTGTTTTTTCGCCCCAAGCCTGGAAATTGCCTTCCTATTCAATTCCACTCAGTTGTCATCTCCCTTCAGTGCTCCGTCTGGATTTCGATTTCTCAGGATGCACTTCATCTTGGCCACTCAGTGAACACAAGGGGGAGTTGTGAACAATGACGTTGAGTTTCTGTGCCATTTTAGAATTGTAGACTGCCTATAGTTTGGAAAGGGCAGTGGAGGAAGTGAACAAAGCCATTCAGTCTGTGTTCGCCATGCTTTCAAATATTGAGCAATTAAAGTCAGAGTAAGAGGGATGTATAAGACATTCTATTTCTGACAAAGATGTCTTGGCCCTACTCCCCAGGGGGTTGTTTTACAGCGCACGCAATTTCCGGTTAGCTTCATAGTGCAGCTTCCTTCATGATTGAGCTGGCGCATTACATACGTCCATCTAAATGTTAGCAGCTGGGTAAAATCAGATCCAATCATTTAAAACTTCAACAGAGTCCACGCCTCCAGACCCTCTGTACGAACCAAAGGGATAGTGATTCCACTTGTGAATGAAGTTTCTCACTGTAGAATGATGGATTTCAAATATTTGATAATTTTCCTTCTAACCCTTCCCAGGATTGATTGGAACCAACATTTCTGGGGCCACAGCTGCTGACTTTCCCCTTTGAAATTGTACACACACCTCCGATTTGATGGACAAACAGTGGGTTGGAAGAAATACTCTTTTTTTTCTCAATGTAGTGAGATGAACAGTTCTGACTCAATTAACAAAGGTTAAAACTTGATTATCTTAATGTTAATTTATTATCTGCTTTTGGGCAATGCAGGAGATGGAGCTCTAAATTGCCTAAGCATGGTTCTCAGTTTATTACGAATATCACGTGCAAAGAGACAACTGGAGTTTCACATATGCGGGATATGTAAAACTGAAAAGAAATGCTTTGAAATACAAAAAAACAAGATGAGCTATGTTACACATTTTGCCCCACAGGTGGAAGTAAAATTTTTTTTTTTTTTTTCCCAGCCACCATAAACCAGAATCCTGTGAGGGAAGCAATGCTAAAGATTAACCCTAATTTAGAAAAGGCAAAGCTGATTACAAAGATTATTCTATTACCATTAGATATCGCGACCATCGGGAATCGTTGAGAATCAAGGTTTTGTTTTATACCATCCCACGTTGAAGATACTTCAGTGAGCCACAGCAAGACCAAAACAAAGTGACCTTAAGGTAGAGCAGCTGCTCCTCTACATCGAAAACAGTCAGTTGAGGTGATTCAGTTATTTGATTAGGATACCTTTTGGAGGATACCCTTTGGAGGTTTTCCAAGTATATCTAATTAGAAGACCCTTGGGTAGACCCAGAACTCACTGGAAGATTATTTAGATATCTGTTTTGATCATTTGTTGATCATTTCATTTCTAAAAACAAGTTTTGGTTTGTTAGAAGTTTTCTCTGTCTGAAAAGGAACCGAATCGCTAGAAAAAGTTACAAGTTAAACTCATCAACTAATGGAGACCAAAGTAAAAGAACGTATGTGTGAAACCGCCCTAAAAAGAAAATAAATTCTTTACTTCAGTGGACCTTGGTAACATTTTTTAGCCTACAAACATGAAACAGTCGACACATTGTTAAATGCTTGCAATTAAACTCGTCATTTGGTCTTCTAGTGCATTGTCTCTCCTGGACCCGTTTGCCATTTCTGACAGGTGTTGACCCTGCGTAAGAAATATAATATCTCAAACTTCCAGGCTGAGCCTAGGGACAACCTTTGGGGTGTTGAATGTCACCATCTGTTGAGGACCTTGGTTAGCTGGAGTCATTACAGCACATGCTGCAGCTCTCTTGGGAAAATGTGTGGGGTTATTGCATGGAAACTGAGGTGGGCCCTGATCAGATTTCCAATGTTTTACTGAAAATCATTGAGGGCATTTGGGTTATAAACTCATAATTCTTGAATGGGTTTCTGACCCGACCAAACATAACAGAATTGAGTTAATAAAAATGAGAGACTATCTTTGTTTCAGGTTGTGGTGTTGCCAGGACATTTTAACGTCAACACTTTTCATGTTTACACAGTAAATGACGGTTCTGTCTGGTTTAAGGGAATCTCACTAAAATTCGCCACTATACTTTTACTGGATTTTAAACTGTGTTCAATAAACTTTGAAAAGTGGTTCAGTCTCCTTTATTCGTATGCAGCATAGAGTGGTGTTGCCCCTCCTCCAGCTGTTGCTGCAAGTAGTAGATATAGGGTAATGCTAGAAATAAAAAGCTGACTGGAGACTGACTTTCTGCAGCAGATGATAATGATGAATAGATTCTGATGGTATGAGTTCGTTGAGTAAAAATACAGTGGTTTCACAGTATTAACACAAAAAAGTACATGATGTATTCGCTTTTGTTTAAAACAGAAAAAAAATCATTCTTTGCTGCTTCTAAAATAATATAAAGATGGTTTTATCTACAATATGTATTTATTATATCCAATACACAGACAGGAAAAGTAAGAGAACACAGTTGTGCATGTTGCCAATCACGCTGTTTAAAATCAGTTTTTGGTTTTAGAAAAAAAAGGATGACAACAAAAACAATCTACAAATATTTGAAATATTATCTTAATATTTTTATATTTTGGCAGTCATTAACAGTAGAAGCATTTCATTCATTTTTCTCCATGTTAAAAAGTCATTGTTTCTAGTATTAAAGAGGCAGTATTATGTAAAATTGACTTTTTTGAGCTTTACATCATGCTATAATGTTATTCCCTCATCAACAACATACCTGGAGTGTTGCCTTGATTCTTTGATTCTTTCATGCATGTTTGAGAAATCCTTTAATCTCCCGTGGCAACCGCTCAGTTGTGCAAAATGCCTGGATGGGACGAGTTCCGCCTTCGAGACGCAGCTCCTCCTTGGAGCTGCAGATTCTAAGCTTTACTAAGCTTCCCTGTGACTCCTCCACTCAGTTCCTTCAGACTAGCCAGCAGCAATTAGCAAACACCTGGTGAAACTGCGCATCTGCTGAGCTCATTATACGAGCTACTTCTCAGTGAAATGCTGGTAAAAACATTGTTAAAGGGTAAACAGAGAAACACTATTGTGATGACTTCCTGAAGGCGGAGTTTCAGAAGGAGCAGGAGGTTTTAAAGAGACAGAGGCTCAATCTCAAGGCCTTAAATTATGAAGTCAAATTTGTTTTAAATCATATTTGATATATATAGCATTTTTTTTTAACAACTGAAGGTAACATAGTTACTTGATTGTGCCATAAAATGGCACTGTGTGCCTGGAAAATACACAATACTGCCCCTTTAAATCATATAACCAATCTATCCATCCATCTGTTGTCTTCTGTTTTTACAAGATGGAGTCTTGAGGGTAGCAGGTCCAGGAGAGAAACCCAGACATCATTCTCCCAATACGTGTTCCCAGGCCAGGCGGGATATGTAGTCCCTCCAGGAAGTTTTGGGGGTCCATCCTAAGGACCTACAACTGAGGGGGGCCCAGGAATGGTGCAGAATAAATTGGTTGTATGGGCTGCTTTTACACTGCACCAACCCGTGCCGTACCACTCACTGGAAACAACGCATTACATTTTGAAACAGTTTGTGTTGTTAACGTCAACGTGATTTCTAGAAACTGCGTTAAAAATATTCTCAAAAACCCCTAAACAGCTTAGTTTAAACCAGAGCCTCAGGGCTCAGCAGTGGGAATCCACCTGTGCAGAGACAGCAGCTGTGATTAAGTTCTGTTGTGCAAACATGCAATAAGCATAAACGAAGTAGTGGCCACCCTTCCTGATGAGATGCCCATGCGTGACTCAGGTCCAGAGCTTTGAGATGCAGCACAATTAGTTCCAGCAATCTTCCCTCTTAAATGGAGTTTGATTAAGTTTTCAGGCATCGACGTGCACGCCGCAGGATGCTCCATCTTTCATTCATCACCCTGGGTCTCCGTCACACATCGGCCACGAGTGAGACTGCCATGCACAGATTCACCGCAGCCAAACCTATCTCTGAGCAGATAATTCAGCACAGTGGAAGGTATTATGTTCCTCAGAATCAACTTGGAGCCATAGAATCTCGGCTGATCCGCCTCTCAGGTGGCCATCATATTGCCTGAATGGATTTCAAGCAATGATGTGGAACATTTCCTCTGAGAGAGGTACCCATTCAAATGAAGATAAAGTCATTAAAGCGCCGCAGCTGTCCTTGGATCTTTGCTTCTTCCTCAATTACCTGTGCTGAAAATGTGCGCCGCATATGTTTCAAGGATAAGACACTCCAGAGAAGGATGTTCATTTGCAGCACACTGGTATAGTCTGGCATTATTTCCTGCCACTGCTTTAAGACTGTCATTTGTCAAGGTTTCTGCATCCTGTCATCATAAATATCTATAAATCAATACAATTGTTAGAAGCAAACCTTCGTAAACTGCAAAGAAGTCTTGCACACACAACTTCAGCTGTATGCTAAAGCGCCAAACTCTGCAGAACTTCATCCAGCTTCCTGTTGAGGGGATGATTTTCCTCCCGCCTTGTCTTGTCTCAGGAATGTCTGCCTGCTGCTCTGGCAGTGTCGTGATTTGCTACCACCTGACACTTTTCTTTGGGTCCTCTGTGAAACCTATTCAGTCCCTCGCCTGGCTGTACCTGCTCCATCTCACCAGGCAGGATGGGAATATCACAGGATGGAGCGCACGTAATATTCTTTGTAGAAAGGGTTTATTTTACCAAAGTGAGAGTGCACTGCAACCACAAACTTATAGTAAACTTTTAGATTATATTTTATTTGGATTTTATGTGATAGACCAACACTAAGTGCTGCATCATCGTTTAACTGAAGGAAATGAAGGATTTTTTTTCTTACATTCTTAGAAAAAAATGTGGTCTATATCTGCAGAACTATCTTTTACTGGAATTACAGGTCTTTTGGTCAGTAGTAGCGTTGCATCTATAGGGACAGAACATTTCACAAATTCTTCTCTGCAAATTCAGTCACACTCAGTCAGATGGGATGGAGATCGTTCCTGAACATCAACTTTCAAGTCTTGCCACAGATTTTCAACAGGATTTAGGCCTGGACTTTGACTGGGCCATTTAAATACGTGAATATTCTTTGATATACAGTGGACCCCTGATTTTTGCGGGGTTTAGGGACCAATGCTGCCTCTAAATAGCTGAAATTCCTGAATAACTGAGATCCCCTCTAATAATACTAAGAACTGCCCTTTTTTAATAGTTCAAACACCAAATGTACCTTAATATGCATTAATACGCACCGTGGAAACCGTCTTGTTGAGTTCTCCTCCCTAGGTCATTTTTGTTGTTCGTTGTTTATTTTTTAAAATTTATTCTAAACATTTATTCTATTATTTGATTTTCTGTTTATTATTATTATTATTATTATTAATTTTATTATTGTTTTTTCAGTGTTTTTATGTGTTCTATTATTCTATAATTCTATTATATTAATATGTATTCTATTATTAAATTATTTGAATTTCTACTGAATAATAATAGGTATTATTATTATTGTTTTCTTTTTTAATCAGTTTTTTAGTTATTTATTTTGTTATTATTGTCAGATACCTGAATATAATTTTTTTTGGCTGCACTTTCTTTTTCATCACATCAAGAGTTTTTTAAAAGGCTCTTGGAATCATCTTCATGTTTCTAATGGTTATTATTATTATTATTATTATTATTATTATTATTATTATTATTAACAGATACTTGTATTTAATTTTTTACTGCATTTTCTTTTTCATCACATCTAGATTCTAACTTTTAAAGGACTCTTAGAATCATCTTCCTATTTCTAACAACAACAACAACAACAACATTATTATTATTATTATTATTATTATTATTATTATTATTATTAAGAGGTGCTTGTATTTACATTTTTTGGCTGCAGTTTCTTCATCACATCCTGATTCTGTCTTTCAAAGTGCTCTTGAAGTCATCTTTCTATTTCTGAAGTGAATTTTGTCTGTTTTCATCCCGCTGCTTTTTTATATTCATCAGACAAACACAAAGTGCAAAGGTACTCAAGAGGTTATCACAATCACTGTTGAGTTTGAGTTTGTTGAGCCTCTTTTCAAGCACTGTAAGGGCTCTACAAAAGAAAAGAGTACCGAATGCGGGACACTGTTGCCAGGCTACTGAAGTTTGGAAGCAATGCACAAACCTGCAATTCAATTTTTACAGAATTTCAATCAGCAGGTAAGGCTGGAAGTAGGCTGGCTGACCACTGAGGCAATGTTCGACCACAATACAAACAGCAGAATGCTAATCCTGTGAAAATCTTGACAAATACATCATTACCATTCAGAAGGATTTGTCCGTGATACTGACAATGAATGAGGAAACAGATGATAAAATCCTGCCTAAAGTACTCAGAATATGCCTAGTGTTTGACATATTGTCATGCCTGCTGTGTCGATCACTCATCTGACCATATTTCACTGCAGTGAAAGCTAACTCTGGGTTTTCTCTCACTTTGCCCTTGAAGATGTTTACTTAAGAGTCCTGAGGGATGCTGGCACCATGGATATCAGTCAATCGATGCCTCTTTATTGGACAAGACTCTTATTTTTAAAACCTAAACAAAACTAGAAATAAAAAAACAAAAGCTTTGAGGCATAAGAAACACTCACTGGCAGAGATGACATCACCTTCAATGGAAACAGACAGATGACTGAAGAACACAGGTGAGTCATGTCCTGCAAAGTCAGGTGGCAGTGAGAGGGCAGATTATTAAAAGTAAAATTAAAAGGTAACTTTAATGTTTTGATAATTATATCCTTATATGTCTTGTTTTTTTTTTTTGTTTTTTTTGTTTTTTTTTATCTTTCTATAGCTGTATTTTTTCCCTTTCACTTCCAGTTTTAGATTGTAGGACCTGTTGCTCTGTTTGGGCTGTATGGTGGAGCACTTGTTAGCTTTGTTATCCATGAAGCAAGAAGGCTCTGGATTTGAAGCTCAGCCAGGGCCTTTCTGCATTAAGCTTACATCTTCTTTCCAGGTATTGCAACTGGTTCCCACAGTCGAAAATTATGATTTTGTGTACATGGTTGGTTGTTCTTTATGTTGTTGGTGGATAAATAGATGGTCTTTGTCTGCCTTCTTATAATTCCAGGTTTTTGTGAATTTAAAAAGTGAGACTTCATTAAATTATTTCAAAACTTTTTTACAATGTCCTGTATAACATAAGTCAAAAACTATTTTGTCGAAAGATAAGCTGCAATAACCTGGTTGCTTAAATGCTCATACCTTTTTTGACGTTTCTTCTTTTCCTTCCTTTAGCTAAAGCCATATTTTGCAGAAAAGGTTCCTGTCAGCAGTAATTAGAAAACATACTGGACAACTGGGACGTCAAAACAACCTTTCTGCCAAGAAGCAGCCAGTGACACTAAAGGCTCTGCAGGTATTTAGCACTGGTTGTGCTCTTAGCATGATCTATATGTGGCAACAATCTCCTGTATTTTCCATATCTCTGGATTAATGAACAGAATTTCTTGTCTTTGGATAGTGGTTAGCTTGACCCCGAGTAGGCATTAGCTTGCATAGAATTTAGCTTGACTATGAGCAGATGTTAGCTTGCATAGCATTTAGCCTTTCTCTGAGTAACCATTAGCCTGATCCTGAGAGCCATTAACTTGACCCTGAGAAGCCATCAGCCTGACCCTGAGTAGTTGCAGTTAGCTTGCTTAGAAGTAAGCTTGACACTCAGCTGTTAACTTTGCTAGGTGTTAGCTGGACTCTGAGTAACCAAATTCAGGGGCTGCATTCTTCGAAGACCGCATTCAAAGGCTGATGAGGCAATGCAACGAAGACTGTCCAAATTTGAAGTCTCCTCCAAATGTGTCCTTCTTTTCCACGCATTTAAAGGACAAGTCTGATGTACCCTTCTCAGTCCACCCTACCCCAGGATGCATTAAGCCTTAACAGGATATTTTTGTCCTTGTAACAACGGCTGACATGGTGTTGCTAATCGACAAGACATATGCCGACATAATGGCAGGAATAAATCAGAAGGCTAGACCGGAAGCTGCTCACTTCTGGTCTTCGTGACAGGCCGGGTCTTCTGAAGCGTGCAGCAGCTGAATTTGGACATTAGCTTGTGTAGAAGTTAGCATGACTGTGAGTTGCTGTTAGCTTGCATAGAAGTTTGCTTGACCTGAAGAGCTTGTTGATAGCTGGTAGTTTGACTCGATGTAGTTATTTTTCTTTCCAGCAGATAGCCTGTCTAGGAGAACTTGTTAGCATGAGCAGCTGATAAATTGACTCTGAGAAGTTAGCAACTTGTGTAGCTGTTAGCTTGAGCAACTGCAATGGTAACTGTGAGCAGTTGGAGTGGCATTTTTCTTCACTGTTAGAGAATTTCTGATTTAATTCTGAAACTGTTACCATAATTGTTGTTAAGTATCTTTTATTCCTCACATTCATATTTATCTGTGTGTATAGACACGCTTAATGTCTATACACACTGCGGAGAGAAATTTGTTCTTTTCGCCAGGGGTGCAAGAAAAAATGACTGTCTGCTCTTGCAGCTTGTACTCAACACATCATCTATGCAGAACTTTTTTCTTGTGTGGTGTCCAACAAGCATCGTATTCAAATTTCTCTCTGAATCTCCAAGCCGAGATCCCACTATCTGCTGTTTACTGCAGATAAGATGATGATTCAGGACTACTTCACATTATCAAACTTCAATAAGTCAAACTTTCCCCTAAAGAAATGGTTGATTTAAAAGCTAACTTTCTTACCTGAAGGTTGCTTTTATATTTTAAAATAATTTCATGTTTTAGATACTTTGAACTGAAGCATAACCATATAAATCAGTTGGGATACTGATCAAAAGGTTAGACAAAGTTCTTGAGATTCTTGCATTTCAACGTTTTATGGACTGGCATTGATTAAACTCTTCACCTCTGTTCAACTAAAAATCCATATTTAAATGATCTTTTTCCCATAAAAACTCCTTTACATCCTAAAATATCTTAGATGGGCTCATTTCTTTGATTCATTAAGTATGTGGAGACCTGTGCATATGCAACTCACACCTCTCCTCCTTACTTGCTTTAAAGCTTGATGTCTATTCATCTTCTGACCTGAGAAATCATAAAATTATGGCTAATTTAGCATAACAGCAGTGAGAACACAGAGTTTAGTTCACCTGTCAAGACTTGGACTTGAGTGGCTACATTTGATTTAAGGAACATAGCTTTAAAGTCTGTGACTCAAACGGTACCTTTAATCTTAACCCACATGGTAATCAAAACTAAGTGGTCATACAAGCTCTTTCAAAGGCTTCAATTTGGCATTTTTCTCCTAAAATAGTGTCTCTTAGACATTAATTATTTTTAAGCACAAGTAGAAGAAATCTTGTTTTTTTTTTTTTTTAAATACAAGGTAGAAGAATCATGCAACTAGTTCCAGTTTGCATACACTCATCACAGGCATTAATCTCTGATTAATTTGGGGCCTTTGATTGTACATTTTAACTTTTGTTTTTCAGGGAGGCCTGATTATGGATGGGGCTCATAGTTTAAATTTAATATTTGGATAAATGTCCCACATCTAATTGTACCTCCACCACATGCTTTTGTACCCACTGCCATAATTCTAGCTTTATATTTGACTTGTTTTGTTATCAGTGGGACTCACTTAAACCGGTTGATTTTCCATATGGTCCTGGATTTTAAGGATCAATTTTCAGTTTAGTTGAGGTAAGGGTAATCCCAGAAGAATGTTAGACTGCTTCATCCATCCACAAACCAGTTAGGATGTGTTTAGGATCATCGTCCTTAGTTTAAACCATCTACCAGTTCATTTGTAGTGAAGTTGAAAATTTTGAACTTCACTATTCCATCTACTTTGTGCAATGCTTCCCTAAATACCTTGTGAGCAAAACAGCCCCTTAGCATGATGCTGTCACCACCTTGCTTGACAGCTGGTTTGAAATCATTGCAAATGGTAAATGGGCTGAACTTATGAGGTCGTCCTAGACCACTGAAACAGCTTTTAAACCAGAGTAACATTCACCTAGCTCCACAGTCAGTCATACACCAATATGCAGATCAGTATTAAGTTTAGGTTTACCTTGCTTTGTCTTGTTGGATTGCCCAGTTCTTTTCGAGATCCAACTACATTACAAAACCTGTCATCCTCAAAAGAAACAACCAGCCCAGAAACCACCAAGGCCTAAGTCTACTACGAGCTGGAAATGGCTAGAATATCAGTGCCATCAAAGAAAGTGAGTTAGACAGAAGGCTTTGCTGTAAAAATGACACATTTACTATAGCATAGGTTGAAGTCACCCACAGGGACAAGCCAAATGTCTTATGTATATGTTTTATGATCAGACGAGATAGAGACTGAGCAAAAAAGACCATTACAAGGAGTCAAGGTTAAGCTAACAAATCATTTAACACTGTTTCAACTTTGAAGCATGGTGGTGGCACCATCATTCTGTGGGCGGTTTCATTGCCAATAGTACTGGTGCTTTGGTTCTCCAACTCCTAATCTTCGATTCTACTGGCAGATGGTTGAAACCTGGACACAGTTGGGTGTTTCCAACAGAACTTTGATCCTAAAGCATTTGGAATGGATAAACCAGGGTAATGATGAACTTCTCCAATAACCCCAACATAAACCCTGTTAAAAATTTGTGAGTAAAAGCAATTTCAGTGTCAGAAAACTTGTAAGCTTAAATGACCTCTACAGTTCCGGCAGGTAAAGTTACGGCAGAAGCATGTTGTTGCTTCTTGCTAGGTTTCATTTAACCAAATACACTGGACCTCTGTCTATTTGTGGTTCAGTATTCTCTGATTTTTTTTTTTCAGTGTAACTCCAAATTATTCACAGAAAATTGTCTATTTGCGTATTTTTTCATAGCACATATCTAAAATATTCGAAAGAAAAGGCACCTTGGGAAGCTGAAATACTGAGGTGCAAAAGCTGCTTGACATGCAATGGGCTGGTGTTTGCTAAGCAGCCGATCCAGGAGCGCCATTTATTTTCCTTGGCACTGATTCGCTGCACCCCCAAGAGCTGAGATTAGAAAGACCGTGGATATTAGCTTCTGTGGTAGTGCTAAGACGGTTTCCACTGTGCGTGTTATGCATGTTAAGGTATATTTGTATAGGTATATTAATATAAGGTATATTCATGGGTGGTTGTGCTCTCGAAGCAAATATGGAGGGTCTACTTGTATGTTAATATTTGAGCTAATTGGATTGAGGAAAACCTGAAATAAATTGAAACTTTACAAATCATTGGAGTTGTTGAAAAATGTTCCTGGAAGCCCTAATTGAAAGTGACATTCATACTGATAATGAGTGCATGTAAACTTCTGACCGGGACGGTTAAAGTTTAAGACCTTTGTTGCACCTAAGTGAACTTTACTGGAAGTGAAAGCCTTTTCCTGCCGATGTAACCTGGTTACACCAACAGCAGCCTCAGCATCCAGCCCACTAAAACGTGGATCTAATCTCAGGAACTTGAATAAGAGCGAGTCTTTATTGATTGTGAGCCGAGAGAGCAACAATGGGGCGGTTTACCCCTCTAATGTGATTGTGTTCTTTGTCTGAACACTGGCGTACACCTCTGACACGACTTTTTTCATTTGCAATCAAACAAACCGTGGAATACGGGGAAGTTAGCCGTTCTAATGTTACCGAACCCCGAAGCGACGCTCGATTGTCGCCGCAGCTCGCTAAAATTAAATCTTTTCTAATTTCACCCGCCTCTTGTCAAGAACGCTGTCTGTGATTTTTTTTTTTTTCTTCAGATTGCTTTCCTTGATTGTTTTGTCCCTGAGCGGCTCACATTGCCTTCGGTAATAATGTGTCACTTTCTCTTGTATTATTTTATTGAAGTTTGATGAAATGCTCTGCGAGAGACAGTGGCTGGATTACATTAAAAAAGCCCCTTGGCTGAGTTCATTATTCATCTCTTTTTTTTTTTTTTTTCTGCAGCATTACGAGTCTTGTCCCAAAGAAGCCTCAGAGATTTGTATGCCTGATTGTATCCCTGATGACAGGAAAAAAGAGGAATCGCTGAGGCTTTCAGGAGGATTATTACTCCATTGTGTTGGTTTTTATTTCAAGCCAAGTAATGTGTTAGGCTGAATTGGTAATCAATAGAAAAATCCTTGTCCTTTTTTGTCAGAGTGGAGTAATCAGTATTCTTTTATCTCTATGTTATCATACCTCTATCACCTTTGGGAGCTTTATTCGTTGTTTTAAAATTCAGTTTCTCTCTTGAGAATTTGTCCTTTTCAGCTCCATGTCTCTCTTAGCTGCATAACAGATCAACTCATAAAAACGTCCAGGTTACTTGACGATTTTATCCAATTAAAAATTATTAAATTATTGTTCAAAACATAATTAAACAATTGACTTAGCGGTTAATGGAGAGTCTTATCCCATAAAATTTGTATTCTCACAGATTCTAATCAGTTAATGTTTGTGTTAATTATCCTGGCCTGAAAGGTGGATTTAATCCACTGTTTATGTAATTAGATCAAACAATCAGCTCTTGTTATTTATGTTCACAGGGCGGATTTTAATGAATTTGTATTTGACTTTTAGATTGAGAATTGTGATTCCAAGACGATACAACTAAAAACTTTAACACAAGTTGATTGGGAGTTTATGTGAAAGGTCAATATAAAGTAGTGCATAATTGGCTCAATCTCATGTACTTTCTCTAGATCTAACTTCTTCTGATCGTTCGAACCCCCCCCCCATCATCATCATATGCAACTAATATCAGATCTGCAGTCATATTCAATAAACTCAATTCACCGAGTCAAACACATTATGTAGATTAATGACACACAGACTGTTTCAACCTTTTATTTCTGTTAATTACGATGATTATGAGCCTAATCAGAACGTATACTCGGTTTTATTGAATATGACTGTATTTCACACCAATACCAACACAATATACACAAAGTTAAAGTTGTTCCAGTTGTCTGAGCTGAGTGTCTTGATTTAAGACATGCTTTTCTAGGCACAAATTTAGAGTTTTCAGTTCATTTGTTGCGATTTTTGACAGCGTTAATAGAAAAATTACATATACATGTATGGCAGATATACAGTATCTGGAATGGTCAGGCTTTAGGTATGTAGCCTGGAAGAACACCGACTTGAAGAAGATGGATGGACGGATGGATGTTGATTGGATGAATGGACAAACAAATGAAAAATGGGATGGATGGATACATGACAATGGGATAAATCGATGGACAGATGGAAGACGATGGGATGGAAGGATGTTAGTTGGATAGATGGGTGAATGGATGGATGGACGGATGGATTATTGGTGGTTAATAAAACAGAGCTGCTGGATTTTACTTAAAGCAGCAGAAACCAAATTTCACGGTTGAAACGTTTAGTGAAATGAATGATTCTAAACGGTTTCCGCCTCGCGTCTCGTTTCATGACGCATTTGCATTTGGAAATATTCCCAAAATGAAACAAAAGACTCTTCAGGACGACCACCGAACCAACAAACTCCATGGAAGTCCTTGAAGTTAACTTGGAGAGGTTTTAATGGTCCCAGACTTCGGCTCCTCTGATGTCAGCTGGAAGCGCCTCGGAAAAATACTCCCTGAATTTTTCTCCACTGAATTTCCTTGGATGGGTCGATCTCAGCAGCACACAGTAATGCAATTTTTTTTTTCACCCCCCCCTCTCCCATCACCCCTCCCCCACCCCGATTCTTTTATCCACTATTTCAAAAAAAGGCTTTTGATCTGAATCTACAGGGGGAGAGCCTGTGAACGCTATCATCATGAGCATAATTCCAGCTTGAACATTATTTTTCAGGGAAAAGCTGCACAATAAGTGAAACTGACAATTTTCAAGATGAGATGGAAAACAGATGGAGACAGAGACTAAATGAATAGTTCCCAACTTAAGAGAAAGAGGGGGTGTAGTTTGAAGATAGCCGAGATGTCTGCTTTAAATTAGATTTTCTTGGAGTCCTTGTTATTTTTCTTTTTTCCTGTCTTCGCCGGCTCTGCAACGTTCTGTTTGTTTTAAAGTGGGCTGCTCTGTATTTAGTGAGCATACGAGCCATTAATTAAAGTTTTCACAGCGACCTCGAGGGGCTGGTGTTTGTTTTCCTCGAAAGTTGGTTTATAGTGCCTTACAAAAGTATTCATGCCCCTTGACATTTTGTCACATTACAGCAACATTTCAGTGAGTTTCGTTGGGGTTTTATGTGACTGACGAGAAGTAGCGCGTAATCACCTTTTGTTGCAATTCCGGCTTCTGTTTTAATTGGCCCAACCTCAGACAGATCATATAAAAAGTGTCTGTAAACATCATTTTTCCATTCTTGCACCGGCTCTCCCTCTCTCGTGCCTCACTCTAAGGGGTTCCGTTGGGGCTGCACTTTCTGCGATATATTACTTTCTGTAATATATCGCAAATTTATTGTCATCGCAAAATTAGTGTGTGCAATATTCATATAGCAAATGACTGTTTGGAGTGCAGTAATTGCTGGCTAGTACATTCAAAGCGTTCTGAACTTCTGTTTTACATGTTAATGTGATCTTTAGCATGCTGGACAGAGTCTTACGGCTGCAGATGTTCACACCAGACACAAATGACAAGGGAGATGGAAGCACTGATGAGAAAGAAAGGAAAGAAAAAAAGTATTGCAACTTTTATCATCATCATCGCAATATTTACCAATATTATTGTCATCGCAGTATTTTCTAATATCATGCATCCATCTCTGGTTTAAATGTGTCCCTCGCCTGCTAATAACTTTTTACTTTTCACGAATTTAGAAAGTACCTCTGGATCAGTTCTTCTGTTTCTTTTTTGTGTCTCCGCTCTGTCCTCTCAAAGCCCCAGTCGGTCGTGGCAGATGGCCGTTTGTGCTGAGCCGGGTTCTGGTTCTGCTGCAGGTTTCTTCCTGTGTAAAGGGAGTTTTTCCTCTCTGCTGTCACTACATGCTCGTCCAGGAGCAGTGAACGCTGCAAGTCAATGACTTGATGCAATCTGTTGGGTTTCCTTAGAAAACGTTTTAAACTCATTTGAATAATAAACTGAACTTAAATGAATTCTCAGTTGGATTTAGGTCTGAACTTTGACTAGGTCATTCTAGCACATCAATATGCTTTGATCTTAGCTATTCTTTTGTAGCTCTGGCTGTATGTTTAGGGTCCTGCTGGAAGGCGAACCTCCGTCTCAGTCGCTACTCAATTGCCCGTATGAGAAAGCATTCACACAGCATGATGCTGCCACCACCTCATTTCACAGTGGGGATGATCTTTGCAACACCCCCTCCACGGCTTGTGGTAAACTACAAACCACAAGCTTTTTGCCGATCTTCCATTAAAGTCCCAGTTTTGGAGCAATAAACCTCTGGAGCTTCCACCATCCCCGCAGCATGATGCTGCCGCCACCATTATCTCTGTGTGTTTTCATGGTGCTAGTTTTAGTGATTTGTACCTCAGCCAAAAAGACCCCATTTGATCTCCTCTGACCAGAGCATCTTCTTCCACATCCGTTCCGCGTCCTCTCTGTGGATCTCTGCAGCTCCACCAGTTGCCTTCGGCCTCTTGGCTAATAATCGAACTGTGCTTTAAACTTTCTCCCTGACCTGGCTGCTGTGTTCCTTGTTCTTCATGATGCTGTTTGTTCCTCAACAAAGACACTATTTGGTTGCACTGCATTTTATTTGGGGGTATCACATTAAAGGGGGCTGAACATAAATGCACGCCACGCTTTTCAGATACACACGAGGACAAACTTGTTGGTACCCCTCTGTTAATGGCCGATGGAGCCACCGACGGTCGCTGAAATAACTTGAAACTGACTAAAGTAATAATAAATATAAATTTGCTGAACATTAACTAATGAAAATCAGAAAATCTTTTGAATGAACAGAATGATTCTGTTGAACCACATTTCAAAAGTAATGTCTGAAATGCATTGGCTCATTTTACCTGATTTTTTATTTAGTACTTTAGTCAGTTTCAAGTTATTTCAGGGACCACTGTGGCCTTTTCAGTCATTATCAGAGGGGTACCAGTAACTTTGTCCACGTGTGTATTATTTTGGAAAATAATACTGCAAACCATGTGTTGTTTTGGTTAAACTTAATGCTGACCCATAAAATCCCATTAAAATATTCTGAAGTTTGTGTTTGTAACATGATAAAATGGGGGGTGAAAACTTTTTCAGGGCTCTATAAACAGAAAGCGGCAGTAGAGCAGGCAGTTCCTGAGGATCAGTGTGAACTGTAACACAAATACAGCCTGTGGTAAAGCGAGAGTTTCTATCAAAACGTGTTTGTTTGACCTTTATTAAAATCGAAATCTCATTTAGTGAGATTCTGTTGAAAATGGCAACACGGTTACTGGACCTGAACCGCAGGAATGAAGACAAGAGCAATGGAAAAGCATGTGAACACAACACATAAAACTGAAAGGTGACTTGTTCTTTTAAGCTCCGTTCTAGATGTGCTTTCTGAACATCCGCAGTCGGGTTTGATCTTTATTGTGCAGGCGGGTCCTGTCTGCCGTGCGCATCGCTGCCAGGCAGTGATATCTTCAGACAGACACCAACTACTTTGTTTTATGTCTGCACAGAGAGAGGACCATTAAAAAACCCTCACACTTCAATAGCACCGGAGCACCTTCAAAGTGTCGGAAACCTCAAGCAGGGATTTGATTCTTGTTTTCTTCTCCTTCCGTCCATCTCCAGCTGGAAAAACACACGAGTCAACTGGGTCACAGCTTTGTTGGGTTATCGAGCTGTCTGTCTTCTCCTCAAATGCACTTTCAAATAGTTGTTTGTGTAACTCTGAGTATGGTTCTCTTTTTTTTTCCTGAGTGCTTATACGGGAAGAAATCTGAAATGTGACAGTTTTGCATCTGTGTAATTTTCCTCTCACCAGTGACGGCTGATTCTGCTGCAGAACGCAGCCGAGCTGATACCAGGAGAGGAAGAGAGCTTTGGGTAATTAGCTGAATTAAAGACACCAGCGAGGGATGTTTTTATTTCAGCAACAACTGTGCAAATACAACAACACAGCTGGATAATAAAGTATCAATTTTAACCCCAGGATTTCACAAATGAATGAAGATTTTGGAAAAGTCCCTCATGTTTCTGTATCGTGTACAACTGCGTGATGACATCACAGTGGGCGGGGCTGTGTGTGTAAGTGAACGCAGAACCCGATTTAGTGCAGCGTTTCGCCACTTTATTAGGTACACCCTCCCAGTCCTGTACTGGACAGAGGTGGGTAGAGTATCCAGAAATTGTTCTCAAGTAAGAGTAGCACTACTTCAATATATTTTTAGTAAAGTAAAAGGTCGCCATCCAAGACGAGAGTAAAAACGTATTTTGTAAAAAGTGTGTTTAAGTACTGAGTGACTGATGATGTCATCAGATGTAGAATCATGTAATCTTATGTGCAAATTCTGGTGTTTTAAAAAACTAAAATTAAAAAAATTCATACAAATAACATAATTACAAAGTCCAGGCAAAACAACTATTCCAATTAAATTTTTTGACAGTGTATGTATATGTTTGAAAAGGTTGAAGTACTTCCAGTGACAATATTTAGTGTTACTGTAACTTATTGATCTCCAAATGGCACAAAGAGAATAACATTAGAACAACAAAGCTTGTGCACAAACAAGAAGTCTCACTTCAACAGAAACCGTAGGTTTGTCTCTGGTGCATTTTTGATTCGTCACAGTTACTCACAGCAGGTAGAGTATCCGGAAATTTCACTCAAGTGAGCACCGCGATACTTCATAATCATTTTATTGAAGTAAAAGCAAAAAATACGGTGAAGTAAAACTACTCCTAAAAGTAGTTTTCTTCCAAAAAGTTACCCATGTAAATGTAACTGAGTTAATGTAACTAGTTACGACCCACCTCTGGTGCTGGACCCGCTTTTTTCCTGCAGAAGTGCTTTAATTCTGCGTAGCATAGACGAAACAAAGCGTTGGAAACACTTGGTCCATATTGACGTGATGGCGTCACTCAGTTACTAAAGATTTGTGAAGGCCCTAACTTGTCTTTCCCATTTTGAAGAATGGCTAAAAGTAAGAGAGACCAGTTACCCCAACTGTCATGTTTTTGGACAGTGGGAGGCGAGAACCCACACATTCATGAGAACATGCGAGCCCCGTGCAGAAAGACCCCAGGCCGGGATTCGGACCTTTTTGCTGCTAGGCAACAGGGCTACCAACTGCACCAATCTGCTATTAGGTTGACTGGTCTCTGTAATTTGCCCTCAGGTGTGAGTGTGTAACATACATGATTGTTTGTCATGTGTGATGGACTGGCGACCTGTCCAGGGTTTACCCCGCTTCTCGCCCAGTGACCCAGTAAGGACAGGCGGGTGTAGACAATGGATGGCTAATGTAACGGGCCTCTGTGCCACGTCATGTTAACACTCCAGGAAACAGGAAGTTTTATAGGATTTTTTTCTTCTTTTTATTTTTTATTTTTTTTTTTTTATACTTACTAAATTTATGCCAAAACTTGGGATTTTCCTTAATACTTCAAAGCAAAATTTTGCTGCAACAAAATAAATATTTATTTTCAGCCTTTTTTTTAACCCCTTTATACTAAGCAATTGTGTGGGGGACGGTCCAGCGGTCTGGTTAGAGTGGGAGATCAGTAAAGTCACAGAAGCGACTAAAAGCCGTGTCTGTTTTCCGCTCACATCAGCGTATTACATGTTCCATCTCCAAATAAAATGGTAAAATTCTCATCTCAGGGCAATAAAATGAAGAAATGACAAAAAAAAACCATATCAGGTAAATAAATTTAACATAATCTGACAAATATATCTGCATCAGCCATAAAGAAAACCCACACCGGTCAGCCTTCAGTCATTTTTATGGAGCAGTTATCAAATCCGTCTGTCTAATATAAGAAATAGGAGCTGTGAACATCTTTTCATCCTGAAGCCCGCCTTCTGTCACCTAACAACCTAACCACCGCCAACACCCCTGTTTTTCAGCTCCAGTAAACAGGTTTACGTGTGACTGTGTGGGCATGGTCACTGCCAAAAAAAAAAAATGAACACATGTCCAGTGATTCATAAAATGTCAAACGATTTTATCCTTCTGTCATTTTTATATCTCAGCATTGATGTCAAAATAAATAATTTGACTCAATTTACTGTTGTTCTCCAAACAAAAGAAAGAGGAACATGTTTGTAGTAAGACAAAATTGATATCATTAGTTTATTTCCTATCTTTAAGTGAACAAATACTTGTTTCAGCAAGTTAAACATATAATTACTTGGCTGTTTCTGAGGTGAATTATGAACAATAATTTGTTAATTGTGTGTAATTGTGTATATGCTACATGGTATTTCTCCATTATTTACATATTTTACATATTTTCAGTCTAGAGTCCGAAACTTCTCATCACTTGATCCTTGCTGACTGCTGAAAAGTATGCAAATAAAACTGAGAAAAAGACTTACTCATCTCCACATTGTTTTTTTTTGTTGTTGTTGGGTTTTTTTTTTTTTTTTTACAGAAGCTTCAACATGTAGAGATTAAAGGAACAGCAGTGGACTAAAAATAAATACTTTGGGCACCAGGTTTAGTCATGGAGTACCACAGAGTTCAGTTCTTGAACCGTTTCTTTTTACTTTAAATATGCTTCCTTGTTAAATTGGATCTGCTGTATTTATCTATAAAGTCAGTCACAACAAAAGAATGTCCTGAAGAAATAGCCTGGGTGGCTTAATTTTCTTGATCCTTGTTTTAAAACCTCTTGAAGACACTGGACGAGAGACAGGGTACACCATGAACAGGTTACCAGTCAAGTTAAAAGCTACTTAGGCTAAAACCTAGACTAAACACCACTCAAAGTGACTACTGTACTTTTACTAGAAACATATCTTGAAGACTTAAAACCCTGGCTGACTTTTCATTTTCTACTTTTAAACATCTGAAAAACAAACAGCTTAGTCAATCACTGACTCTGGATAGCATAAGTCTAGGCTCCAGTGCAAATGTACAGACAGAACCTTGGTAGTATCTTAATTTTCTAAAAAAAAAATACAAAAGAGCAGTTTGACTGACAGATTTTTTCTATTTTTTTAAACACCTCACTGCCCAGCTAGGAGCTACACAAGCTAAATGCTACTTAAGCTAACTGCTACCAAAGCTTACTACTGTACAAGCATGCTACATGCTACAAGCATGTCTTGAAGACATAAAACCTTGAATGACTTTTTTATTTTCTGTAGTAACTAGCAAGAATAAGTATAAGCAAGGATGAGTGACACAAATATCCAAGTTTTAGGGTGTTTTGTTAGCCTAAATAAAACTTTTGCTGGACAAATGACTTTTAACACATTCTGGTGTGGATTCTGAAGCATTTTGATCCATTCAAACAAACCTTTGACTTGAACAATACAAGTGATCCAGAATATGACTGATTATTCATGAACCACAATGGACTTTAACATCAGGCTGAAACACGTGATGAGAATTGTGATCGTCCTCAGGAATTAAACCAACTATTTATTTTCCTCTTCTATGTTTTGCATTTAATTGATTACCACGCATATTTGCCACTAAGTCCTAAATGTTGTGTTCTGGTGTTTTCACCTCAGTTAGGTGCTATACCAGCAAAACAGACATACACATGATAGGCTATACAAATGGGGACAGCAGTGACTAAGGAGGCAGGCGTTTGTCCTGGGTTGCCAGTTTGAATCCCTGCTCTGTCTGTCTCAGTTAGTCAGCAACTTCACCCACTATGCCTGCTTTTTGGTGGTCAGAGGGCCTGATGGGACCGACTGAATAACTGCGTCACTTCTGTAAGTTCAGTGTATGAATGGGTGAATGATTGACTGTAGTGTAAAGCACTTTGGAGTCCTCTGACTTGGTAAAGCACTACAAATCTACCGTTATAGTGCATTACATGCTATAAAGTGCATAAACAGAGGGTAGGGCTTGGTTTTTATAAAAGCGTACCTTGGATCATGTTCCATGTGGTGTCATGCAGGGGATAGCGGGTTTGACTAGACCAAACTAGACCATCATTGTGTCAGCTTGGCGGTCATTCTTGGCAGTCTTGGTGGATGTTGTGGTTGTTTTTGTGTGGGTGTTTGTGTTTGTTGCATAGTTTTTGTGTTGCTAAAATATTTAGAGAATATGCAGATCTCTAAACTTATGCAAGGGTTTTCTGCCAGCCTTAGAGAACACCAGTAAATCCTAGTGATGACAAAATGTAAATTTAAAAATAATTATACTTTGAGCCCATTAGCTGTGCTTCTCAATATTCCATTCTATAGACTAACATCTACTATGAAGTTATTTTGTTGCAAGGGTATATTGATATTGTATCTAGTTAAATTATAACTTACAAAGTAGGGAAACAAAATAAAAACCTGAAATATTGTTTTATAGAAGGTGAACTATATTTTACGTGAGTTAGAATAATTTTCAGTGTAAGGTAATCTTGTTGTAGAACAGACTACTTTGGATGACATTAGTTGGGCTTCCTGTACGAATGTAGAGACTGTTGGTATTACCTTCATTTTCAAAGAAATCAATAAAAAAAACAGATAACCGGATGGATGACTTGATTTTCTGCTTCTAAGATCAGAAAAGATAGAGGATCTTGTCTTTGGACCGGAGTATTTGAAAAACATCCTTAACCAGTCACTTATCTTGATTGCCTTAATTTGGCCTCCAGTACTAATGTAAAGATTCTTTGTTCTTTAAAAAGGCTACATAAACAGGTTTCAAGAACCTTTGATCTGCACAATATTCCCAAAATTACAAATATCCTGTTCAATGATGCAGACAGGCTAGTCCGTGGAAATGAATTTGTTGCTTCTAAAAGCAACCTCAAAATTTCATTCAATATTTTCCCAACAGAGCTCCTCCTGAAATTGTGATTCAGATTTGGAAATCCAATGTAGCTGCTTTGGATGTACAGTGGACCCACAGTATTTGTGGAGGTTAGGGACCACAACCCCCTACGAATAGTTAAAATCCATGAAAACTTGAGACCACCCCCCGCCTTATAGATAAGAGCTGAAATGTCACCAAGTAGTACAAGAAGACGTCCAGTTTCTCTCTTCGTAAGAATTTAGGATTATCCTGCCACAGATGACAGAGACTCTACACCAACAAAGACTGTGTCTCTGCACCATATGGAAATTAAAAGCCACCCATTAATCATAAAGATGATTTAACTCAAGTTTCAGAGTTACAGTGTTGTTCCAGACTAATTTTATTACTCTGACTGTTTGCTTTTCCCAATAAATCAATTAATATAAATCTGTGTCATCCGTCTGCAGATGCTGCATGTCGCCTTTTGGAACAAAGCTGCTTGAACGCGAACACGTTTCCCTTCCAAGCAGGCTGAAAGATCATCCCAGAGCCTGATGCATTCAGCAGCAGCAGCCTCCAGTCACATATGGCATCGTACAGATGGACAATCTGTTTCAGGCTTCAAAGTTAGAAGGCAAAGTTCATTAACGCGACATGAGCTTTGAGCCTGCGATTAGAAAATAATTTAATCATCCTCCTAATTATGTTCAGACATTTCTAAACTTTAGCTCGCTGTGCCAATCAACTTTAAATAAACAACCGCCTCGTGGAGATCATGTTCCACTGTGAGTCACTTCATCTGCTGCACAAAATAAAGCGGAGTTAGTTTGCCTCAACAGGAAGGCGCGTCAACAATCTCGACTCCTTCACTTCAGTTGGACAGAATAAAATATTTTAACACATTTTCAGAAGCCAAAACAAAGAAAATGTGACATATTTGCAGCAGATTTAAAGTGTGTAGGTTAAAGATGATCATCTCCAGAAATAAAGATCATATATCATCACTGTGTATTGGAAATAGTCTGTATGTTCAGTACACATGCACTTTATGTACATTCTTGGAAAAAGTGATCCGACTCAGTTGCCAGTTCTTGTAGAGAATCGGTTCTCAGTAGTTCAATTCCTTGGAATCATTAACCTGCCTGCTTAAAGGGGGGGGTAGTGACATCACTGTATAAACTATTTTGTGTAGTTGATATCACTACGTATGTCAGTCCTCCAAAGAATTTCATTTAAAAAAAATAACGTCACCTTTTTGCAGGGGGTTGTTTTCATCATTCCATTAAACATTTCAGGAATGTTTAATGGAATGATGTAGCACATGTAAACGGTGAAAGGTACAGTAAAACTTCTTTTTTTGTCTGTTTTACCAGAGAAACATTATGCTCACAAACAACACATGTAGTCACCTCAATGGTCAGGCTGTTGACTCTGCCTGAGGTATTGGTCCTCAGTTATGGCATGAAGAATGTTGTGTCCTCATTCCTTGACATTTGGTTGTCCATAAAAATGTGTTTTTATATCGATCAATTTTTTTTGTTATTGTTGGGTAAGGAGAACTTTACCTATGTTTGCTGCACAAAGGATCTTTGGGGAAGATACAAGTGCTTACTGTCTTTTTTTGTCTTCCCGAAGGGTGGCCATTTGCCAAATTTCCACAGGGAAGATAAAGAAACAATCTTTCTATCTTTCTTGCTTTTTTGTGGTGGAAAATTCTGGTTTAAAATGACACTTCTTCTTTGAAAGGCAAAGGTAGAGTCAATTATGACTTATTAAAGTGTATATTTTTAAGAATTGTTTTTGTTTGTTTGTTTTCTAGCTTTAAAATATGATGCCTATTGAATTAACTACCTGGTGCATCCTAACACTTTGAAACAAAATTTGGCCTTAACGCTTGCTAAAGAGGTTTAACTGAAGACAAAAGGTTAGCATTCACTCAGAGGAACTAAGACGTGATTAATAGAAAACATCTGTGCATTCACCCCCCCACCACAACCATCATGAAGTGGACCTTAACAGAGGAACTGATAAAGTCCCCATGATACAAGATTTCTCCATGCTTAGATTAGTTTAAAACATGCAAAATAGCTTGAACAAGGTGGAATAAACTTCAAGTTTCAAAGAATTGAAAGTGCTGATATATAATTCTCATATCAGCAAATATGTCCCTGCTTGTCCAACAGAAAACCACGACCTACAAACTGAAAGAGGCCAAAACGAACCACACATCAGATTGATGTAATTCCAGGCTTTTGCATGTTTTTTTTCTTTGTGATAATTATTTTTCCTCTTTACAATCATCTTCTGTCCCACTTGTTTTCATCATATTTGTTTTTTTTTTTTCCTCCTGTTGCTGTAACCCTCCTTTGAGTGCTTTTCAATCATTGTTTGTTTACTTGTGGTCTTTTAACACCTTTTTGAAACCATTTCTGTCCCTTTTGTAGTCATTTCACACTAGATTTGCAGTATATCTGCATCTCATTCTCGCCATTTCATGCATAACTCGGGTCAGAATTTATTTACAAGAAAACAAAGAAGGCACACAGATGCGATTTGTTCCTTGTATGTCTCATCCACACTTTACAAGATTTAGCTTTTTTTCCAGATCACGTTAAGTCTCATTGTTTTCTTGGGTCTTTTTAAATGTGAATGCATTACTATATGCACATGTTTTTCCACTTTTATTTGGGATTATTATTTATTGGCTGTTTTGTGGACATTTTTTAATACTTCTACTACTTCTTTCATGTCTCTTCCAGTGATTTTAGAGACTTGTAAAAGTATTCATAGTTCTTCAGCTTTTCTTCATTTATTGGGATTTAATGTGGTACGTCAACACATGGTAACTCTGGAGAAGCTACAGAGATCAACAGCTTAGGTGGGAGAATTTTACCACGAGCCATGGAGAGGACACAGCATGTGGCAGAAGATGCCAAATTTGATCTGTTTGGCCAACATATCAATCACTAAGTATGATAGAAAGCTAACACCATGAAAACACAACATTCTCACAGAGAAAAAAAACACAGAAGGTCTAAAAAGAAAGTCATTATTGAAAGAAAAGAATAGATAGTTATGTGGCAACCCGTGTCAGGGACACTGCAAACGTGGAGAAAGCTTTAGATTAAACCAAAGCTGAACTTTTAAAGTATACATGCAGAACGCTATGTGGGGTGAAAATCTTGATGATGCATGGTGGTGGCTGCAGCATGCTGTGGGGATGCTGTGGGAAGATAGTTGGAGCTCCCTACACGACAAATGTGGTGGAACTAGACTTTTATACTAATGAAGTAAAATATTCTGTTTCTGTAACCTGGTACATAAACATGCTCTCTTGACAACTCTCTCTCTCTCTCTCTATTTGGCATTGCCATGTGCATCTAGCCTTCTCTCAGTTATGGGGGTCATGCTTTGCAATTTGATCCAAAATGGCCAAGTAAGCTATCCTTATTGTCAGTGATCATTTTCCTGATGAGCTCTCTGAAATGAGTTGCAGTTAAAAGTAGCACCTGTTCTTTTTTGTGTAGCTTTGATTTACCTCAACTTAATTTTTTTTTCTACCTGTAATTAGAGGTAATTTTTTACTCTCAGAGGTCCTTTTGTATTCACCCAGACATACATGTGATCTGATTTAAATTCTTCAGGTTTTGGCTGTACATGTGCTTTAAGCGTCGCCAAACCGCTGTAGTTCTTATGTTAAACAGTGGATGGCGCTGGTGATAAAAGCCGCCTGTATTCAACAACTGATAGCAGAAGAAGAGTCTAAAGAGGAAGGGCATTCTTAATACATCTCTAACTACAAAGGGTGGCATTTTTAGCTGTTTTAAAAGTCTACCAAACATTTAGCAGTAAATCATTATTGCTTTGTGTTTTAATTCATAGATACAAATTAGAGCTCGGTGGTATGGCTTAAAAATTAAATCTCAAATTTTTTCATACCAAATCCGACTTCCAATTTTTTTTTCTCACTTTCTTTATTTAATAAGAAATAACAAATGATAGAAAACATTTTCAAAAACTGGCTTTCATTTCAATCGTCCCTTCTGCGACTTGACCTGAATTTAAAGTCCAAATAAATAGATGCTGTAAAACACACTTGTCAAACAAGATGGCCGCCCTGGGTGTGCTGACATCACTCTGAACTGTTGAAACCCAAGAAGTATATTAGTGGAAAAAAATCCAGATTTTCTAAAAATTAAATCTTCTAAAACAGATAATTTGATTAATCAATAAAATCATTTTATTACCCAGCCCTAGTACAAATGTTAAAACAGGCATTCTTGAGTGTCTTCGTCTTATGTTGACATCACATACCTTTCAACGCCAGGTGTAAAGACTTGTCAGTCACCTTGGGTGGCACCAAGGGTGTCCAATCAGATTCCAGAAGTTAACAGGGTAGCACTGGCCACCTGTCTAGCTCTGCCCCTGCAGGGCAATCCAGAAAGAAAATCTATTAAAGTCTGCAAAACTGGATGGAAGTTCACACATCTGGAGGACAAGTCTAAACATGCAGCTATAGCTACAATGAAAAGGTTTCCACTGAAAGATATGCATGAGATAGAATGGCCCAGTCAAAGCCAGACTTAAAATCCAATTGAGAATCTGTGGCAAGACCTGCGAACTGATGTAAAAGATGCTCACCATCCAGTCCGACTGAGCTTGATCTAAAAATGTCCCGTCCATGTGCAAAGATGATCGAGATGCTCCCAAAAGCAGACTAAAGTGCTGACTCAGGAGGGCTGAGTACCAATGCTCACCTCACTCTAATTCTGAAAACAGTGTATCACCTTCCTTCCTCTACTATGTTCTGGCCTGTCTCATAAAATCCCCTTAAATACATAGAAATGTATGGTAATAGATTGAAAAAGGGTGTAAATACAGTTTACTATTGGTGTGTTGAATTATGCAGATTTTGAGTTTATGGTTTGTGGCTCGACTGTATCATTTTTTTCATCTTTTGTTTATTGTGTGTTTCTCGTCTGCGTTGCCTTAGATAGCTTTCTAGACTTTAATGTCACTCGTTTTTTTGTTTCAGAGACAGGGGACGGTTTAATTTGGCTTTTTTCTCGCTCAGATTCTCCCGTTCATCCCCACCTGTATCAGATGTGGTCGAGGAAAGAAAAAAGGCCTCTCTGAGAGCGCGGGGACATCATCCAGTGAGAATCAGAAAATAGCTGCCTCTCCTGGGCCGCATTAGTCTGAAGGTCACCGAAGGGGAAAATGACCCTAGTTCCTCCCTCTCCTCGTCTCTCTCCCCTGTAATTGAGTACGGCGCATGGTCAGGGAGCCTGTGCTCATTGGCGGCCCTGAACATGGTAGTTAGTTACACACGTTTTCACCATAATTACCAGGCGGACTCTCGCTGTCTCCAGATCTTTTCAAGGTCGCATCAATTTCACAGCCATCCACACCGTTCGCCCCCGCTCCGTCCGTCTCTCCACACGCCGGCCACTGTCATTACAGGCTTTCAGAACCCCAACTTCCTCCTCCTCTTCCCTTAAAAGCATATCAAAATCAAAATGGCAATTATTAGTTGATCATCTGAAGGCTCTTCCCTGGGACTGTCGCTGCAGTGGGAGGAGTGCCACAATATCCTTTGAGGCTGAGAGTGACTCATCTCTGGCTGTAAATGTTATTACTGACTCACTGTCATGCAGATTTACAGCAGCATGACTGCTAACCACCATTAAATGCAGCTCGATTGCCTCCGAGGGAAGAGGTCAATGATTTTTTGGCAAAGGCGTCTAAACATTCGGAGTGTAATGTAGTCCCAATGAAGACCAAAGTTACTGACACAAGCAGTTCTGCAACACTAGCGCACCCTGTTCACGTTCCCCACCTTCCTTTTCATCTCCACATGCCTCGGATCGGCTTCACTGCTGCCTTACACCTTCCAACTCAGATGCTCAACATATCTGTCAGACCAGTAAAGGAGTAGGAGTCCTCCAGCAGAGACCCATCGACCTCACTGGTTTCAGTCAATGATCTTACTTGCTTACTCATGAAGATCAGATAAACTTTAGGCTTTCAGAGGTCAACTGTCATAAAACTGCAGTGTTTGGAAACAAGGATTGGATGCACAAGTTTAAGTTTACTGTACATTTTTTTGATCCATAGAGGGTCAAAGTCTTAGAAACAAGCTCAAATATATACATACACCACCTATACTTAGTTAACTGCCCCTTAGCAAGTTGTGCCTTGACAGTATGGTTTATGGAGCCATTACCAAGCTTCTGGTGTAACTCTGAATGGATCCAACACCACGTTTTGGCAGAATTGATTTCAGAATCTGACTTTTAAGCATAATTTGCATCATTTTAATTTGGTATAAGTTGGGCTTTGGGAATGTCATTCCAGACCTTTAAATCTGGAGTATGTAACTTATGAAAAATATGTTCTTTACATATTTGTTGAAATTATCATTATGTCATGACAGTATCATAAAAGACAGATAATCTGTGATAAAATTAAGCTCCTCTGCCTTCTCCCCGAGCTCCCAGTACTAACTGCAGAAATCCACCACTCAGTCAGAAACAGCCAATCAGAGCAGGAAGAGGGTCTTAGTGCTGTCAATCACCCTTGTGTACACGCTGCTCACACACTCCCCCTTCCTCTCTGCTATGCTGGAGCTGAATCATAACAACATAGCCTGTCACTAATGCTAAGGCTTGTTAGTATGGCCACCGCTGATGTCAGATAAACAGTTTTCCTAGAATGGTAAGTTGTTTCCATTAACGCATTTAGCAGCACGTACAAGAGGGTGATTGACAACACCAAGACCTTCCTCCTGGCTTTGATTGGTTGTTTTAGGTTGGGTGTGGTGCATTTCTTTAGATGGCAATAGTAGCTCAGGGAGGAGGTGGAGGAGCTCCATCTTTTCACACATTATCTGTCTCATACCAAACTGTCACAACATGGTAACTGTTTTAACAAATATGCAAAACACATATTTTGTAAAAGTTACATTCTGCAGCCTCAATATTAGCTCTCTTTATGCCTTCCAAAACCAGTTTTGATGTTTGAATCAGATAATTGTCCTGTTCCAACACCCAGTAGTGTCTAAGTTCCAACCAATCTTACTGCTGATTTTGGTGGTCGAGCTTGATGGTGTCAATACGATTCTTGGTTGGTACCTTCTCAGTCCATCACAATGCAAAACTGATTTTACTGTGAACGGTGTTTCTTGGTTTCCTGCAGCTTTCAGTCCATGGCAGGGTTGAGCCTTGGTGGTTCCTGTGTCATTCCTGATCATCCTATCCAATATTCCTTACATGAGTTTGGGTCAGATGGTTGAAACTTACACAGAACTGGGTGTACCAACAGGACAGTGACCAAAAACACACATCAGAACTGTTTTTTTTCTAATGGGCAAAGCAGACCAACATTAAACTTCTTGAATGGTCTTCCCCATCAAACTTATTGAAAATGTTTATCCTATCATTAAAGAGTGGGGCCGTGCCTGGAAACAAACTAATTTATGTTAACTCTACCAAGAAGAGTGAGCCAGAATTAGGTCCAGAACTTCTTGGTGGCTTCAAAAGCCTTACAGTCGGCTGAAACCCAATGACAAGAACTAAGACATCATCAGCAAAGCTGGTTAACATTTAGCTTCTGAAATGGCCCCCAACCTCAGCTCTATTAAGAAACAGTGGACTTTGCTTAAATGCTGGTTTCATTGTCAGTATCCTCCAGTTCTGTCAACATTTCTGTCAAATATCTAACCAAAACTGTGGCAGAACCTTGCTGATGTCTACAAAAAAAATGTCACTGAAGTGGAACTCACTAAGAGCCATTTAACCAGATATTAGTGGGTGTGTTTGTACATTTTTGAGCCTGTATTTATAATTTTGACTCCGTGGATATTAAATTCAACCTAGTGCACCAAATTCTTGTTTTTAAAACTCATTGAAGTTGTGGGCTGTATAATCATTCCACTCTGGTAAAAAGGAAATGCTTAAATAAATCCTCAAGAGGCCAAAGTTAATGACATTCATGGCCATGATGAGTGTATGTAAACTTCTCACCAGAACCGCACTTCAGCAGGCTTTAACAGCGTAAGCACCACTCAAATCAAGGCACAGCACAGCAGAACATCTGTTTCGTCATTTTATTCCATTTGGTGCTGCGTGTATTGGCAAATCGCCGACAGAGCCACCTGTTCACCGTCGTCACTGCACAATCCAATCCCCCCCTCTCCCATCCGGACGCAGTCTCAATTTTGGTATCTCGCTGAAGATGTCCGCTGAGTGCTGCTGAAATGATCGCTCCACTAAGTGGTTGTGATTTGTTTATGTTTCCTGTTAAACTAATAAGTCCTCATATCACTGTCAAGGCCTGACATTGGGAAACGGAGGCGGATGATTCTTGCTCTGATTACATGGCACTCTGATGGCGCAGATTAGTGAGAGTGCCGCTTCATGGATCCTTGTCCTAGAAGAAAAAAGGAAAGGTGGGAGGGGGCTTATTGTGCAGACGTTTGATTGAGTCACAATGTGTCAGGACTATCAGCCCATACCATCTGCACGTGTCCCGCATCCTCGGAGTTGAATTGATTTAGATTTATTGCACAGGATGATTAAAGCCATGGCAGCCACTGTCGATATGAGGAACACGCATCAACTTCCTGTTCACTGACAAAGGAGGGTTGACAGAGTCACTAGAGCAGCTTCCAAGACCCTTATGCACCCAAACAGAACCAAAATAGCATCTGGCCAGGGAGATGCATGGTTTAACCAGATCCCAGCAGAACTGACTGCGCCTTGGGTTCGGCAGGACTTGTCCTAATGCTTCTCAAGACTGCCCTTGAGTGCGTTCTGTATCATCTGTGCCAATACCAACATGATTAATTGCACGGGTGGTCTCATCTCTTGGTCCAGGAAAGGCTCCAAACCCCTGAGGAACAAACAAACCTACTTAACCATTTAGTGCTTTCTCTGCCTCTGGTTACTACTCAATCCATCCACCTGGAAACGCTCTGACAGTGGTGGTCACCAGGGAGCCATGACTTCTACAACACTGCACTTTTAATCATTTTCCATCTCTGCACGGATACACAGAAACAGCAATCATCTCCAGACGGCAGCTTTAAGAAAATCTAATCAATCACTTCCTCGCTTATGATGCCGTTAGTAAGCTGAACATTCGTAGTTTTGAGCTCACAAAAGTAAAGTCTACTTTTTCAGACGTGTGCTCTTGCGGAGATGAGTGTGCAGAATCGGCAGTGCAGTGGGTAAATCTATCCTGATTTAGAGCCAATCCCTCTGAGGCGAGCCTCCGAGCACAAACTGAAAAACTGAGTTCTGTCTGCGCTGATAAGGAGGTCACAGCAGCCACATGACACGGGGGGAGATTGGCGGACTTCTCACGGTCAGCAACCTTCTCCTCGTAATGCAGCCACCTGAGCTGACCCAGATTTCTGAACGCCTCCCAATTGGTCCTTAAGGAGCTCATAGCAGATGGCCGTCATACACCAAAGGCTGCAGATAACAGCCATTTATCAAAGCATTAGAGGACTGCCATGCAATAAGGCCACCGGACATGCATCGTCCCTTTCACAAATTCTCAAATGCACCTTCCAAAATGTTGCTCATAAATAATTCAGTGGCCATCGGCGTCTCTAAATATATGGTATGTTTTCTTGAAGTCACAACATGTCTCCACTAGACTATGCTTGAAGCAACCATTTATGTTCAACTTTTGTCCCTAGTTGTGTCTTGTACACTAATTTTGCATTGCTTTGTATTTTATGTGCTTTTCTTTATGATCATTTTGACTCAGCTGTTTAGCTGTGTCATTCAGTGAAATCTTAAATCTTTTTGAAGATGTTTCATGCTTATTTTTTCAGTCGTTATACTACTATGTTTAAATTAACTTTTCTAATTTACTTTAGCAACTAGCTGTGCTACTATGCTAGTGCTATGCTAGTGCTATGCTAGTGCTTGTACATAAGTGGGGATTTGTTTTTTTCTATTTTTTCTAAATTGATTTCCTATTTTGAATATGTGCAAAAATAACATTTTGTCTAAATGTGAAATGTTAAGTTGTATGTGAACAGTTACATAGAGTTAAATTATAATAATAACCTTTATTTAGCCAGATACGAACTTGACTGAGATCTACAATGTCTTTTTCAAGAGGGCCCTGGCAAGATCGCAGCAGTTTATGTCAGCATTTACATTCATGCAGTGACATGCATTCATTTAAATTTTAAAAGCATCAGAGCATAACATCATAAAATCAACTAATAAACAACATGACTATCAAAAGTAATTGCAATTAACAAAACTCTCTTCTTCACAATCTTTCCACAGTGCTTTTAGTTCACTGAGTGTCTCTTGTTCTGTCAATTTAGACTAGCTTTGTTTTTTATGTATGTCTTCTAAAAAAAAGTGCAACAGCATTATTGTTTGCTTTAAATGAATAATAATATGACTCTCAAATGGACTATTCTGTTTATTTGGGTTCAGAGTCCTTGTTGATGTTAAATATTTATTTTAAGACGCCTACTTTTAACTGAAAACAGTTAAACATGATATAATTTTTCTCATTGGAATTAAGAAAATGCATTTAACCTCTGGTCCAGAACGTTTTGATTCTTATCTCCTTCTTGAGACCACTTTATCTAATAACTATAGTAACTTTATCTAATAACTTTATCTTATTGAAAAGGGAGTGCATGGAGAAGAGACTGCATGGAGAACACCACATTACAAACACTGTGGAGCTGATGCTTTAAAAAGAGTTAACTTAGACCGTAAATATCCTGACAGTCTAAACTTTATGAACTGTCCACAAAGTGTGATTTGCAGAGTAACATTTTGGTATTTTACAAGTATCAGTTAGACCAAATTAAAATTAAAAACAAAATTTAATCCTTACCTTAAACTGAAAATTAGGATTTGCATCAAATTTGAATATTCCTGGAATTTGCATTGAGTTTAAACCAAATGTTTCAACTTGATTAAAAAAAATTGCATGTTCACAAATTCAAAATACAGCATGAAATATTCACTTTCAGAATTTATTGTGCATTGATCTGAAATTCATTGTGATTTATCACAGTTTCAAATTAATAACTTTATATTTCCTTTATTACGCTACAGTGGCTGCAAATGTAAAGTCTAAAGAACTTGAACAATAGCAAATAGTTTTTTCAATTACTTTCCCCAGTGTTACCAGTTAAAATCTGTTCTCTAAGAAGTACATAATTAAAAGAAACTTTTTTGATGACAACGCCCAACATCTTTGAAGCTGCACCACTGATTATCAGAAGCTGGCCAAAGTCTTGCTGTCCAGCAATAGCACTGATTATAATTTAAGTGTCTTATTGTGCGACTATGTTTGAGCCACATCGATGACACAGTTGGTTCACTGTGGCCCTTTAGACTCTTAATTTGGAGCAATCAACAACTTGGCATGAACTCTTCTGATTACTGGTGACTTCCTAAGCCACCCAGGAAACCAGCCGGTGATGACGGCTCCGCCTGCTATGATGGAAGGCAATTTCTGGAAGTTTGATTGGATATTTGTCATGTGGTAATTCCTAAATAGGAGGCATTAGTGATCTAGGTCAGAACCCAGTGGTAGGAGTAGAGCTGTCATTGACCACAGTTCAGTTAGACATATTTCTTAATTAGCCTCTCTGTCTGCTCTCCTCAAAGTAATTAACTTGATCAGAAAAGACCTTGCCTGAAGTCGGAGCAGAGTCACATAAAAAGAGTCATGGCAATGACTAACTGTGTTAAAAAAAAAATCTGAAATCATATGTTTATCCTAGGCTGTCTGCAATTAGTATGCACAGAGAGCAGCCTAATTTCAAATCCTCATAGATTACTCTCAGGGAAGTGATCTGGGAATGTGCTATCATAATTTATTTGGCTCAAGGTGTCAGTATTTTTCTTTTTTTTCCTCTCTCATCTTGCAGAACATTTTTGAGCATGTTTGTACTATAACAAGAAACAAATTAAAATTGAACATGACACTTTGACTTCTGCTTGTTTTTATTTGTTTTATGGCACACATGCTCCTCGGGTCTGTTTTTCTGAACATCTACAAGAGACAGAGTTTGACCAGAATCCATGGAGACAGAAAGATAAAGCACAGAATGATTCACACTGTAATTGCATCAGAGACAACAAAGCACACTGAAAAAAATCCTCTTTGTTTGTGCATCTTTTATTGTGTTGTCCTTACCTGCTTGGTGAAATTATTACCCGAAATCCTGATAACACCAAAAACAATCAAGAATGACAGAGAGCATTAGCAGAGAAGGTGGTTCATGTATAGGGGAAGAAATTCACAGATAAATGAATGTTACCTAAATGTACATATATTAATCTAGATGGGAAAATGTGGCAATTTAAGCAATTTAACCAACACCATTTTAGCTGCTTGGATGAATGGGATTTCTTAATTATTACAGAAAAAAGAACATGTAACATAAAACAGCAGAAACATTAACAAATGTTAATCCTGCTGCTTTTCTAACTTCCTGTTGCAGCTAGGTGTGCTGCCTTGCAACTAAAAGACGCTTAACAGACCAGGACTACTGTATGTCAAAAAAGATCACACCTGGGGTTCCTCAAGGCTCCCTTATCAGACCACTTTTATTGAATACATATATGCTACCCCTAGCTCAGATTATATAGTATTACAAGATGTCTTACCATACAAATGCTGATGACACACAACTTTATATCTCTGCTTCAAAGCAGTCTCTTAAAGTCACTGAGTGAGTCTGTGCATAATATCAAGGAGCAGATGAGTTTGAATTTCCTCCAGATGAATGTAGATAATACAGACGTTAATGCTGTAGGCCCCAAAATGGCAAGGTCTGAGATTAGCACTAAACTACATGGACACAACTAGGTTAAAGACAATAGACCATGCTAAAACCTAGGTGTTGTTATGCACCTACATTTTGCATTACACTTCCTTTAGCAGCTAGCCATGCTGTACTGCCAGTGCTAGTTGATATGTGATAAGGAATAACAGGGGAAATTGGCTAATATGTCTGCTATCTGAATGTTTCTCCTCCTGTATAACATCTGCTAACAGGGTCCTGACAGTGTCTGGGTGTAAAAAAAAATATTTATTTTGTTCTGCTGCCTGGTTAAACATCCCATCAGTACTATAGTGTGTTTATATAAAACATTAAACTTGAAGTCATGCAATTAACAAATAATTAAATATTTTAAATAGATTTGTCACTGGCATTAAGAGCTTTACATTGATCTTGTATATCATTTTTTTTTTCACATCCAAGTTTCTGTTAAATGTAAATCGCTATATCATAATGGCTAGGCTAACGGCTAGATAGTAGCTAACCACTAATGGTCAGAAACCTAGCATTAACACAACATTCTGGAAGGTTTATTATCCAGTACGCCACCTGATATCATCTGAACAGTAGATTTGCATTTCCCCTTCCCCCACTTGTTGCTGCTGTCGGTCAGCTTCTGTAAGGCAATCATCACTCGTCATTATTAGCAAAAAAAACAAAACAAAAAAAAAATCCCGATAACACCAAAAACAATCAAAATAAAGAAAACGGTGTTAAATGTCAAGTTTAACCCATTTCAAAAGGCAGTACAAAAATATAGTTTTCACAGGGTACAGGGAGAATGAGGGGCTTTGACCACTTTTTTCCTTTGTCAGTAAATATGCATATACTGTACATAATAAGCATTCTTAGGTCGATTTAGTTGTTTGTTTATTAGAAAGGTTACTGAGATCAACTGGTAATTGGTAGTTTAAAGAAAGGACAAGGAGTTGGATTATATAAGCATATGCTTCTTCCTACTGTCTTTCTTCTCGGACATGTTATTTTGACATTACTCTGAGTTTTTTTTTTTTTTAGTATTATTGCTTACTTTGTTTTGTTTATTTATCTGTTAATTACCTATTAATTCTATTCTGTTGTTTCTATCATTTTTCTCAAGTCCAAAATAAATGCCTAAACCTTCAACCTTCAAATGTCTACTTTTTGATTTTTCTGTACAAGCTAGCTGTGCTAAAATGCTAAAGTACCTGTACATAAAGAATGTAGACTGAATGACATCTGGTGAAAATCTTACTTTTACATTTTAGTTTTTCTGCGTTGTATTATTTTTATGTTTCTCCTCCTCAGTAATAGTGTAATTGGTGTCAATATTATAAACATATCTTTTCTGCTATCATCATTGCAGGTGTGCCCATACACAACTTTTTGACAATGCATAAATACAGTTGACTAATTTAAAATATATTTTCCCTGAATTTGGGAGCCTAATGCAGACAATTTATGTGAAGAAATTATGCAATTTTCTGAGATTTTTTTTATGTCACCATGAGTCAGCTTCTAGATTATGGGTATATGAGGGTTTTAAAACATCATTGTAATAAAACCACAAACATTTAGCTTCACAGTGTTTCAGAAACGTAAAAAACGTGATTTTCAAAAATTACCAGAGACCATACTGGTCCTCCCCATATATCATGAGACAGTCAGCTGTGTATGGTGACCAAAAAAAGGGAAAATTCCCCCAAACCATTCCTCACATTAAATATATGTATAAAACAGAACCTGTTGTTCTTCTATAAAACAATTACCCAGATACAAAAAAATGAATCTGCCTTTGCGGTAGTTTTATCGGTTTGCAGGCATATGTTCAGGGTTAGGATTTAACGAAACCAGTATTATCCATCATCTCAATGGATGCGCTTCTAACTAATAGGGCAGATCACAAATACCTGCATGTTATTAATAGCCAAACAAGATATTATTCTCCTGTATTAATAACAAATCTCCTCTATTTTATTTACAAGAAACAAAAAGTAAATCTCTTCTGCCTACATTGAACGTTTACAGCAAAATTGTCCACGTCTCCTCTTCCCATTTCTCCAAATCCTTGCTATGGATCTGCAGGGCTTAAAGTCCATCTTTTCCAATTGGCTAATGATCTATTTCAAGCAGTTGGAAAATATTTGTCTCAGTTAGTTCTGGTGTAGAAAAGTTTGAGAGATGGTGCTGAGGGGAGTGAAAAATCAATAAACCTATCCGAGAATGGCGACATGATATATGCTGGTCGGGCAGCCTCCCGACGCAAGCAGGAGAACTTGGCACAGCCAAGAAAAGATGAATATGTGCTGCTTAAAACATCATAAACTGTGCACAGTAAAAACAAAGCTCTATCAGTGGTTGTTTTAGACTGCCATTTATTGCAAGAAGTAAGATTTACTGTTGTTGAGACCTCTAAATCTGGGATATAAAGTGATTTTTTACTTGTAGAAAAGTTTGCATCAAATAACGCAACTTTAAACTGCAATATCAACTGCTTGTGCTCTAGCTGTCCTTTAGCAAATTACTGTAAGATTTTCTGGGCTGGCAACAGACAGCGTATAAATTTATTCTGAGTCAGCGCTATTAGATGATTTTTATCCACCCACTTACCTGAAAACACAAAATGTCATAGCCATAATCCGTTATTAACATACACACATTATGCTTGCAATTACAGCCCTAATCTGAAAACGTGTTCTCTGTGGCAAGTTGGTGTTTTCTTTCTTTTTCCGATCCAGGATTTAGGGGTGTTCTGGGAGCTGCAGTGTTGTCTGAGCATGCATGGGTAAATGAAGAAATAGATTTTGTTAATGAAAAATGCAACAGATGGTGGCAGTAAACCCAGTCCCTGCAGAGCATGAACATTTCCTGCAGAATGACGGAGAGCGGATTAAGGTCATTTTTGTCTAGTTTTTCAATTTATAAATTCATGCTCAGAGGGAAGTGACAAAAAAAAGGAGGAGGGAAGCTGGCATCCTGCCTCGGCACACTCTGGGAAATCCAAATGTCAATGAGCACATCATGAAAATGTGCAAATATTCAAACGGTTTATGGCAATCATCATAACCAGCTATTCCAGCCAGAGAGCCAACTGCCCCACAGAAAGCCTGTTGTTTGTCAGCGTGAAACCAGACTTGAGTTGATCAGCTGGATGTCCTGTTTTAAAATATGACAACCAGAGTGAGAGCCATCCTTTCGGCTCACATTCAATTTGTTTTCAGTTTCACGCTCGCTTTCTCAAGTCCTGATTATGAATCACGCTCCATCGAGTTTTTTTTTTTTTTTTTTTTGACCATGATCGAGGAAAAAAAAAAGCCCCTATTCATGAGTTTTTCTGCTTTGTCCTTGTGCCGCCTGCAGATTCATACCAGAGCCGTTTCAATGTCATAATTTGAATAGAACAATCTTCCTGGAGACAATGACCAATTTTCACTGAACAAATTGAATTTCTTTTCTCCTACATAGCAAACCGAATAGAAGTTTTCCTTCCCTCCCGCCTGCTTCCTCTAAAGTATGTGCTGCTCGTTTTCACCGCGTAGCGTCAACCTGTCCAACCTTACGTTGGCATGACAGTGCAAGGGTAGGTGTAAACATACAAGATGAAAAAACGAGAAGTCATGTCATAACAGCGCAGCATTCACACTACAGCGCTGGCAACACACTCACATTGAACTCGGAGCACCCACATGGCAACTCCCCACAGGATCTACAAGCTAGTGGCTGTGACAGATGCCTGGGATGCAGAGCAGTTAAGTGTCAAATATCTGCATATGCTTGTCGGCCTCGCTCTTAGCATCACACATACATCAGAGCATATGTGTGAAGAAGGTCAGCGATATGAAAACAAGGCAACTTGGTTGTTACTGAGACTGCGGCGGCTGCCGGAGTCACTTGAGCTCTTGGCGCCCCCCCACCCCCCAATTCCACAGTGACAGAAAACAGCTAATGACCAGCAGATGGATGTGACAGAATGAGGATGATTAACTGAAAGTGTAAAAACTGAGGCAAGATAACGAGTGTAAAGCAAATCAGACAGATTAACTGAAGAAACCCTGCTGGTATCACTCCTTAAAGGGACAGTTATGGTGTTTTTGAAGAAAAGATGTGTTGAGTTGTTAAAAGTAGGCATTATTTTTGCTTACAGTAGACAGCTGTCAGAGTGATCTCAGTTTGAAGAATCAGGAAGAAATTCTCATGAAGATAACAGTTTGTGAGAGGAGGGCCTACTAGCATTAGTTGGAGCAAACAAGCTATTATGATTTTTTTTTTTTAATTGCTCTGTGTTGGCAGTTGTTTTGTTGGCTGTATTTTGTCAAACAAAAAAAGGGTGCTTATTTCTGGAACTGCACATGGTTAGCACAGATATACAAAGACACAACCGTTGCACTTAAAAGCTAGAAGTATTGCTTCTTTTTTCAGTGGGGCATTTGCTAAAGCTGTTAGCTTTTGTAGCGGGTGCTTTACTTTGCTGTTAGCTTGAGAAGCTGTTAGTTTGAATGCTGTTTAAATTAGCGAACAACCTAATCAGTTGTTCGCTAATTAGGTGTTAGTTTATAATACTTTATCTTTAGCATCTCCCAGATTAACTAGTTATTAGCTTGATTAGTTGTTTGCCTATTAGCTGAGTGCCTACTGGCTTCAAAAAGTGTTTTAAGTAGCTGTTAGCTTGAGTGGTTTTTAGCCGAGGTCGCTAATAGCTTAAGTAGGTTGAGTAGTGGTTACCCTGATTGGCTGTTATTTTGAAAAGCTCTAACCTTGACTAGTTGTCAGCTTGAATAGCTGCTTGCTTAAGTACCTATGATGATGATCAGCTTAACCAAGTGTTAGCTTTGTTTACACTTTATACAGTAGTTTTTGTGAGCTGCAAAGGGGGCAGTTATTAGCCCTGTTGTCTTTCTCTGTATAGGTTCTCTCTGGCTTATTTCCACAGTCCGAAAATATGCTTGTTAGGTTAATTGGTCTCCAGTTTGTCCATGGGTATGAATGTTGCATGGTTGCCTGTTTTGTTCATTTCTGTGTTGTCCTGTCCAGAGTGGACCCATCTCTTGGCTACTGCCCTGCAACCTTGCATGTAGATAACAGAATTTTAGGTGTATTTTTTTGTTTTAAAAACAAAGCACTATGGCAGCCATGGCAGGCCTTTAAAGCTGGGTTCACACTGTGTGATTATGGGCCATCTTAGAGAAAAGCTTTCTGGTGATAAGAAATCTCTGGTTGTTAGCTTGATTTAGTCATCTTTGTTCCTTTTGTGTGACAGACGCACCAACCTCTGGATTAGCTCTTTTCCAGCTCAAGACAACCTACGAAAAATATCAGACTAAAATGTTCTGGTAAGATTTGCACTTTGTTGCTGTGACCAAAGTCTTGATTTTTTTGTTTTGTTTTATTTGTCTTAGTTGTGAGGTCTTCCATTGCTTTCTCTTTTGCCTCATCCTCTTTTCTCTCTTGTCACCATCCGATCCAATCCAGGGATAACTTTAACCATTTCTGCTAAGTATGTTTGGCATTTTTCAAACTAGGGAGGATAAGGAACAGTGGATCATATTCATTTAACCTCTTCCATCTGGGTTTCAACACCAAAATCTTTCATAGCTTATGAAAATCTCTGAGTTTTGACATCATCATTACCATCCATCATCATCACCACATTTTATAGATCTATGCATCTGGTGTCAAACACATAAATATTCTGCCAAGGAAAAAATGCAGCCGAAGCATTTTTTCAATCAGGCGACATAAATGATGTGCACATTGTGATTGTAATTGGGAAAGCTGTGGGTCTAAAGAACCACATGGCCTATTGGGAATAGGCAATTGTGACAAATGGCAGGCGTTGCAGTGTTGAAGACTTTGATGACAGCGTGGCAATAAAAGAGAGGTTAGGAGATTAGGAGAGTGAAAGTGTTGCACAAAGTGATAAAGAGATGGATTTTCTCATTGAAATTCAGGGCAGACATACGGAGCACATCTCAGAAAAAAAAAAAGTAGAACAGTGAGTTGCCGCATCCTTTTATCAGAGCGAGAATGTCTAGAAATTTAAGACCACCATATTTTTAGAACCCCATCAACCTGGCCTTTATATAGCTCGATAAAATAGGCCTCTATGTTTCGTTGGAGATTGAGCTCGACTTATCCAACCATCTGAGCTGCTTTTGTGAATCCCCACTCTCCTGGGGAGGACGTTCGCATGGAGAAAATCTATGGGCTACATCGTCGAATCTTATTTAGATTGATGGAAGCCGCTCACTCTGTCAGCATCTCAACATGGTTGTGAGCAAAATGTTCCCGATTACCTCGGGAGCTCCACAGAAAGCCTGGTGTATGGAAAACAAGAAGACATGTTTGCTTGTTTTTTATGAACGTCAGGGGCAGATACAAAATTATCCTGCTATAGAAAACGTTAGGTATAAAAAAAGTTAAATAGAAATAAAGCTTTTGAAAAAGTATGTGAAGGCATTCAGTGGCGCTCACATACACGCTGACCCCCCGTTGCCTTTCTCCCCAGGGTGTTCGTTAATCACCCTCTTAGATCTGCCTGCCTGTGGGTGGGACCATTACCCTTCAATGCCAGCACTTTAGTTGCCCAAGACATTGCCGTCATTCTGATCTTCCAAATACCTCAGTCTCTCTGATGCAAAACCAACTTAATTGGAGGAACAGGAGATAATAATGAATAAATAAACAAATGAAATGGAATGTGAGGAGTGTGGTGACAGCTCATGAGGTTCATTAAGCAAACGTCCCCCGGTATCATGCTGCGTGCAACACTGTGTGGTTGCTCTGGTGGAGGTGGAGCCTTTGAGAACCCCTGTGAATGGTGGGGGACCTGATGCTCACCTGGCAGAATTTTTTATCATCAAGGGGAAAGCATGGCACCATATGGATCCAGTTTCACAGAGAACTAGCCTTTAGCTGTCTGGGATGGCACTGATCTTTTTATAAAGTTGGCTGAAGTTTGGCATTTCAAAAGGAGAGGTTGTCTTCATGTAAAAGTTTGTTTAATTAGCAAAACAAAATGTGCATGAAAATTGGCTGGGTTTTGAAATTAAAATAACATTGACAAATGTTAAAACATTTCTAATTTATTTAGCGGTATTTTCAGGCTTTCTGACTGCCTTTCTTAGAACTGTACCAGCTACGATACTTTCTAACTCTGACATGAGTGTCATTCAGACATAAACACATGGAATAACAACAGTGTTGTGGCAACATGTAACAACTTAGCAAAGAACCAATTTTAAATGAAATATTTTCTTTCTTACTAGCAGGCTGTCACAAAGACAAAAAATCTAACTGAATCTCAAGATGGAATCTGCTTAGGCTAACAGGTACTCAAGCTAACAGCCACTCAAGCTAACAACTCAAGCTAAAGCACAGTTAGGCTATCAGCTATCTTAAGCATGGATCTACTGAGACCAACTTCTACTCAAGCTAAAGGCTAGTCGGGGTAACTGTAACTGCTACTGAAGTTAAAAACTACTTCGGCAAATTGCTATTTTTGCTAACTCAAGGGAACAACTTTTACTTAACTGTTACTTGAAATAACAGCTACTTAAGTCAGCTACTTAGGTTAACTATTACTCAAGCTAACAGCCTCTGAAAATAAATTCTACTAAATGCTACTTAAGCTAAACCTTATTAAGGCTAATGGTTAGTTCAACTTAAGTAAAGGTGACTGGTATTTAAGATGTCGTCCACTTCTGCTTATTGGCAAGATAATTTGCATGTTAGCTAAATATTTACTTCTGAGTTAAATATTTAGCTTACTAACTAAATATTTAGCTAGCTAATTAAATATTTAGTTTGAAACTGAGATGTTTATAAATTAATGTATCACATGTTGAAAATATAAATTTGAAAAATTAACCCCCATTTCTTTTCTCTTATGACAGGCTAAAGGCTCTCACATTCTTCATCCTTCTGTATGCATCAAGCCCTTCCCCACCAGAGTTCCACCTCCCTCCCTGCAGCCTCTATTTTGCTTTTATTCAGCAGTCACAGAGAGAGTGCCACACTTTTTTACTGGCAGCTATCTCCATGGGCATTTATGTTGCAACTTCTATCCAGGAGTTTTTAGCCATTTGACAGCCTTATTATTTTTACTGTAATAGTTATGTAGTGAAGAACCATACAAATATATATAATTCCTCATTGCATCAGGTAAACGTTCCTCAAACAGTATTTATGTCTCCTGCTTATACAAAAACTGGATAGCTGAAGAGAAATATCAACATTACTGTCTGAGCACATTTCTGCATAAAACATGGCAACAAACGTCTGACCAATCAGACAACACTTCATACAGAGGCCTGTCAAAATAGATTGACCTGGGCCTGGTGTCGTTCAGCAGGCGATGGCTCTCTGCGAACAAAATTATGTGATTTTTGTTGCGAGTCTGTCAACGAGAGCCGATTTCGGCACTTCGGATGAAGTATGTGGGAGCCTTCAGTAACCCAAACTATTGCTATTAATTTTTGACTGTGTAGCTCTACAAGCGGCACCTTATGTTATTAGAGCTAACAGGTAATCAAGCTAAAATCATCTTCATCTAGAGGTACAGACACAGAAAGAGGATAGAAGTGGATTTAGCACCAGTAAGGTGATTCCCAAAGAGCCATAAGGGGAAAGCATAGCACACATGTAGTTCCTAACTAAATGGTGTTGAATCTCTAGGTCCTAGACTTTCTAACTAACTTTTATCTGCTGGAGCTGTACTTTTCAAGCTTGGTGCCTTTTTGTTCATTCTCTATTTGTCCACTTCCTACTGCCCAGTGTGTTTATAGTCCAAAGGCAAAGAAAATTGGCTGAAAACAAGGGAAAAGGAAATTCAGAGTAAAAAGAAAACAAAGTCTGGCTTTCTAGAGGGAGGAGAGTATAAAGAAATTATGATTGGTTTTTAATTTGTGCATAACACTGTGCCCAACAAATAAAACAGCATGGTGAAACGCATATTGGGTTTCAAGTGGAGATATGAATATGTTGTGTAACTACCCATATGATATGTGATTGTAATTAGTTAGAATTGGACAGGTTCTCATGAGTTGCAGGTTTGCCAATGAAAGCAAACAGTGAGGTAGCCTAATTGACCATCAGTAAATGGTCAATAAATAATGCGCTAATGCCAATTAGACTGTATCATGTAGCGGGCTTGTGGCAGAAGCCATCTGTTTGAGCTAAAGGTGTTTGACCTTGGTTTAAAATGGCTGTAAAAAGCTCATCATGTTTCTGTGAGCACATCTGAAAGTGCTTTGTTTCATATTTAATTTGCTCTCCTAACTCTAGTTACTTTCTTTTCCAATGAAATTAATCAGTGATTTGCTAATGTACAGCATTCCTCTTGTTTTCCTAATTGCCGTAACCAACACTGTTGTTGCCATTCTGATGAATAATTTGGACATGTAAATCTGTATGAAATGGAAACACGCTGTGGATTACTTGCTCCAAATTTATTGCTTTAATGGTTTTGACATTCCTGTAATTTTCTCATCTTAGAAAATGTTTCTACCCCCTAGAGAAAGAATTTAATGACGTTTAATCTGGTTGACTTGCCATGACTGTTGAGCTCATGCTGAAAACTAGTCAAACTGTGGTGTCATGTGTTACCAGGGAAATGTAAGATCCAAAATCCATCCGTCCAGCTCAATCAATCAATCAACCAATCCATTCGTCTAGCTTCCCATACAACCATTGGTCTATCCATCCATCTACCCAGTTCGGCCCACTAGGTTGGATACCGTCCAGCTCCTCTCAGGGAATCCCATAGTGCAGGTGTTTCTGTGAAAGTTAGATCATGATGGGAAAACAAAATCCTGGATAACAGACTGTTTCCTCTGGAGGACATTGGTGCTCAACCATAAACGTGGTGTGAGCAACTTTGTTATCCAGGAGGAGAATCAACAGAGCTGTCCTCCTTCCACATCAAAGGCTTTTTCCATTGGGGGAGTTTAAGTCCAACTAGGGGTATGTAAACCCTGGAAAAAGCTAGAACTTGTTGGATGGATTATAGATCCTGGAAGTACAAGATTGCAGACAAAAACACCTGAAATTAATTTTCTCCATGTGTGATATATAGACTCAGGTGTAGACATGGTGATTCATTTAGGAAGAGCACCTGGCTTTTTCAATCTAAAATCATCATGTTAGATCAGTGTTGTCCAAACATTATGCCATGTTGATCAAAATCAAGTGAAAGTACTCTTTTCATTCAAATATATTAGAGAGAGAGAGAGTAAATTTTAAATGCTCAACGATGCACTAAACAGACAATAATTTAATTAAATCAACAAAGTATTCTGATGTTTGTAGAAAATAGATCTGTAAATCATTATAAATACAAAGCATAAATAGGTTCTTGCATTCTTGCTTTATTAAACGAAACTGTGATGATTTGACCATGACACAGGAGATGGTGTGAACATAAGATGTATTTATTGAACAAGTAATAGTAAAATGATTCAGCGTACAGGGAAGAAAGAAAAAGCAGTTTGGTGACTTGGTTTCTTATGGGGAAATGTGCAAGAAAACAGAGCAGCTTCCCGAACCTGCAGCTCTGGACAATGAGCGAAGAATAAGTCGAGAAGTCACATTTTAACTTATAATATCTGAAAAATGTCTTGTTCCACTGGCCAGTTATTTTTACTAATAACTAGAACTTTTCCATCAATGTTAAGGAATTATTGACTTAAAACAAGCTCTTATATCTGCTGAAAAGTTATTTGTAAGTTAGTTTTGTCTTATTTCAGGTGTATTCAAAATATTTACACTAGAAACTAGACCAAAAATACTTGGTAAGATTTAGTTTTTTCAGAGGAGGTGAATGTTTGAGAGCTCAGAGTGACAGTTTGATCACGTGGAGAGGGGGAATACTGGCGAAGGATATTCGCAAAGCTCCTCTGCGGGATTTTCCTTTTGTGACTGTCACGGACACTAAAACATTCCACAGGAAAGTCCACAATCCAATAGATGAGGCGATGGTCATACACAGAAAGCAGATGTCAGAATACTCATCCTTGGGAACAGGCAAAGCTCCTCAGGCTGGGTTTGAAGCGTGAGTCTTGATCCAGATATCAGACAGGAAAGAATGTAGAGATCCATCATGAGCGAGGCAAGGCGAGGCATGGAAAAGTACAGGGACATGAAAAAGGTCAGGAACTCGGAGACAAAACAAGGGCAAAGAAAACTGTTGAACTTCTGCTGGGACAAGGCGGTCGAGAATCTGGCAGGGAGGCAGGGATTGGAGGGAGCTTAAGTACTGCAGCAAATAGATGAAGCAGGTAGACCGTCAGCAATGAAGTCAGTGAGCAGAGGGAGAGCCTGGTAGTCAGAGTGGAAGCATGAAAACATGAGCATGGCATGAAAAACAAGATTCATTACACAAACGTGTACATTTCCCTGATTTGGACTAGTCTTGAATCGCAGTCGGGGGCCACACAAAAGTGCTGCAAATGGACAAATGACCTGCATGATGAAAGGAAATGTCTGGTTTTCCCATGTGGAACCGGTTACCTGCCCAAATGAGCTCTGATAAGAAGATAAAACCATCTGGATGAGCAACAATTGTCAATTCACAGCATTAGTTTTGGTTCTTGGACCTGTGGTTTGGTCACTGATCCCAAGCTACACATTCCAAAGCATGACACCACCACCACTGTGTTTGACCAGCAGTGGATTAAGGTCATGGTACTACACTACAAACTGAAAAGCTTTCAGTACGTATCTTGGCGTCATCTGTCCGCTTTAGATTTTTCAAGCTGGTTTCTTGCCTCTCAGTCATTTTTGTCAAACTGCAGAAATCCAGCTGAGTTCTGTGTTATTTCATTTTTTAAAAAGGAAATACTTTTTTTCCTTCAACTAATGCAGGGGTCTTCAACTCCAGGCCTTGAGAGCCGGTGGCCTGCAACGTTTAGATGTGTCTCTGCTTCAACACGCCTGAGTCAAATAATGAGGTCATTAGCAGGACTCTGGAGAACTTGACTGCATGCTGAGGAGGTGTCCTGTAACATCTAAAAGTTGCAGGACACCAGCCCTCAAGGCCTGGATTTGAAGACCCCAGAACCACTGATTAGAGAATTAGTCAATCTGAAAAATCCAGCAGTAGATACTGTAGGTTATTGTATGAGTTGCTCTAAAAGGGTGGACTCTTGAATAATTTCTGGGTTTCAAGTTTAGTTTTTCACAGAACGAAAGATATGTCTAAACCTTTCACAAACTTTCAAAAATCACTAAATAAAGTCTGGTCACATGTGCCTTGTTAAACATGGCAATACACCATCAAAACCCTTTACTCTGAGAGAATCTCATTCTCACATTGGCTCAGCTGGCAAAGAGAAGGTTTGTCAAATCAGAAGCGACAGTCCTTAATACCACGTGAGTCGTTTTAACACAAGACTGTCTGCAGATTTTCTAAATGACTTTTGGCTGTTGTTTACAGCTAGTTTTAGAAGAAGTTGAGTCAACAGTCACACCTGCTGGGAGTGTTGATTTGCAGAAGTTACTTAGCAATCACAAAAATGACTCCCAGTCTTATAAATCTGGATAAGTGTGGCAGCTGTTGCTGGGTGGTAGAATTTTAATCATCTCAAAATACAAAAAACAAAATGATGGCCAATTATTAATGTTATTATTATGACCTAAATTCCTTTTTTATTTAAATGAGCAGGACATCATAAAAATGAGTCAAATTATTTAAGTCTAACCTCATTTTGGAGTTATTTTACACCAGTTATTTGTTCAACATCGCTTTAGTTTGTTGAGGTTTGCAGACTCTCAGCCATCTGAAGGTCCCACCACAGCATTTCACAACAGAGGTCTGGACTTTGACTGGGCCATTTCACCTTGATTTTTTTCTTTTTAACCCATTCTGCTGTAGATTTCAGTCCGTGATGGGGATCATTGTCGTGTTGGTGACCCAGTTTGGGCCAAGGTGCAGCTTTCAGACCAATACGCTCACAACTGACTCTAGAAAACTTTAAGAAGCAGAAGAGCTTATGGCCGACCCAGAAACTGAAGGGCTCTCAGGCCCCGTGGTTGCAAAACAAGCCCAAATCACCACTGTGCTTGATATGAGGTGTTTGTGCTGATGTGGTTTGTTTGCATTTTTTTTTAAAAGATAGCTCTGTTTACGTTACAACCAAACATTTCTATTAAAACCGAAGACGTGCTGCCATTTTCTTTCTCCGAGATAGAGGACTTTTCTCCCTCCACCCTTCCAAAAAAGAAAGATTTATTTATCTTTTGTCTAATTCTCTTGTCATGAACGTTCGCAATGAACAATCTAACTGAAGCCCGTAGAGTCTGAGATGTTGCCTTTGGGTTTTTTGCAATTTCTCTGAGCATTGCACGCTATGACCTGGGAATTGGATCTTCATTCCTTGGAAGATTAACAACCATCTTAAATATATTGCACTTGTGAACGATATTGGTTTCTGCTGGGTGATGGACTTCAGATTGTTTTGGAAATGGCCTTAAAACTGTTCCCAGATTGTTGGACAGCAACAGTTGCTTCTTTAAGGTTGCTTTTGTCTTAACGCTATGTGGCAACACACACCTTTATGCTCTAGAGTAGGCATCTGCCAGGACTCATTTGATTAGCTGTACCTGGATCTTATTGTCCCTTTTAAACTCTATGTAAGCGGCAAGGGGTGTACTAATCAAGCTTTATAAAGCACTTTTAATGACCATTTAGTGACTTTTGCTCAAAATCAGACTTGGGTACACCTATGTTTTTTTAATTTGGCTTGATACCACTTATGTTTTTGAAGAAAGAGTGATCTATATTTAGTTCTTGTTGCTCAACTACAAGATTTTTTCTTCTGTACAATATTTAAAAACAATCAAACTAAAAAAAAACTGGAAACTTTATACCTTCTATACCATTTTTGTTTTTCAGATTGATCTGAAGAAATCTTTAGAAATCTCTTTTCTTCAACAATCAGCCTAATCTGTTTATGTCATTAAAATGTTGCATATTTAGTGTATTGGAAGCTGGGGGCCTGCAGGGCCCAGAACCAGATGTTGCTCCTTGACCCCTTCGTGATGGCTATTTGCATCTACGACCACAACTGATATAGAAAGAAACCATGTTTTTAAAAACGGACAATAATAGAATGGCTGGTTTTAACATGTATCAGTTTTTAATACAATTTCTGCTCAGAAGGTTTTTTTTGTTAGTTTTTTTTTCTTGAGGCTCATTTAGGCTGCAAATTTAATCTCATTGGTAACAGTATTTGTTCATTTTCCAAAACATGGAAATGACTCACTTAAAAAAAACATTGATTTTATCTCCATTATTAAAGTTTAAAACTTTTCTTTGTACTAAAACCCCCCAAATTACATTTTTTTTAGCAACCATAATGAAATAAACACAATTTTAAATAAGTAAAATGGTTGTAAGGCTCCATCTTTTTTCCACAGGTTTCTATGACTCAACACACACTTTATTTAGTAGGGGGAAGAGGGAGCAAAAATGCCTCCATTTTTTTTTTTTTTATCTTTAAAGGTTGCTGACCCCTATTGCAGACAAAACAAAACCAATTTTAATTTACTGTGCATGTTTTATTTTAAAAAATCTGATTTCTGTGCCCCTTGAGTACTTTCAGTTTGGCCTACATGGCAAAAGTTTGGACACTGCTGGTTTAGAATATGTTGATGACTAAATCATTTTCATCGTATCCTGAAACTACCAAAAGAACTAAACCAGGGTGTACTTTCTTTTTTCCAGTAACTGGATGTTGAAATGTGCCACTAGCCTCAGGAATGAGACTTGTCATTTTCATAGACTAAGAGAAACCCCTCGAATGCAGCACTCCCAGCATGAATAATGATGCGATCTGACGGTGTTAAAAGCACCTCGCTCTTGTTGACTCAAAGTCAAGGAAGTGTTCAGCAAGCAATCACTAACAGCAAGCGCAACCGTCAGAGAGGGGCGAAGGAAATGGAGGGGAACAGGTGAACAGAGGGAGGTCACACTTAGTGAAGAGATAAACAGAGTGAGAAAAACTCAACGAACAGATGGAGATGTGAAACACTGTAGATTAATTAAAAACATCACCTACACTCCCAACGTGCTCTCAACTCACAAATGAAACTTGCTCTTAGATTTGGAAAATATTCCTTTTGTTTATTCCTGCCTGGATAATTTTATATTGCTTGTTGTTTAAATGCAAAAGCCCTCTAACTCCTCCATTTTTCATGTCCAAGCACTCAACTGTCCTGATCATAACTAATAACTTGAGTGGTGATACATTATTTTTATTGCAACTTTAGGAAATCAAAGGGAAAAACAACAAACATGCTTTTTGTGCTAATAGTCACGTCTTTTCCAAAAGCTCTTAGGCCTGGCGGTAATATTTTTGAGTTACCCTTGATTGGTAGTGCAGCTAATGCAGAGAGACAGGGCTTGCTAGGTAAAATCAAGCCGGTCCGAAGGAGACTTCGATGTGAGCTTGGTGCCCAGGGGTCACCTGTCTGATCCTTTGACAACGGCATTTGATCACAAAGGAGGTACATGCAGAAAATATTGTAATGTTCAGACCGCAGGGTGCAGAAGAGTAATGCCCGAGCTGATGTGAGCAGACAAGACATCATATACTGCACGTGTTCCATCAAATAATCTTTGTACGGTCGGACTCAGAGGGGATATCATGCAAATGTGCTTTGAAATCAGGACCAGCCGAAGCATATGAGGAGTCAGGGTCAGATTCCCCGTTCTCTTTACGTGGGTTTATGCACCGGGAGGGCGCTAAGTGGTCTAATGAGGAGGTGAGTAGAATTCTCTGCAAAACCACTTTATTTCAGTCCTGTCTGCGGTTTTTTTTTTTTTTTTTTTTCTTCCCTGGTATCAGATCATCTCAAACACACAGCGGTTCCTTGATAATAAAGCAAAGTGAAAGTCTGGTACTTTTCAAAAGGTGAGATTACAGCCATGATAGAGTGACTGAGACATACCGGAGAGACCACGATGGCCCCTTATCGAGGTTTGCTCTCCTTTTTTATAACCTTATTATTTCAGCACCCATCATCCTTTGATTCCCTGGTACAGAACCGGCAATAATTGGAAGTCATAAGAAAGAGACAAAAAAATACCCGCAAGATAAAAGCTCACATGGATGAAATGATAAAACTGATTTGTCTGTTTTGCCAGTATGGGAAATCTAATTGTAGCAAGCGCTTTAGGTTCAAATCTATACTGTCATGGACAAAAACTAAGCACAACTTATTATGCAACTGATTATTTAATGATTAGTTTGATCACCTCTATAAAACTTGGGGTTTTGGCTGTTTTTTGTTCTGGAACATACAACCATTCATTGTCAGTATCTGCTTAGTTGCACTAACCCTAACTACTAATCATACACATTAGGTCTGCTAACGCTAAAGCACTAAAGAGCTGACTTTGACATTATAATTTACAGTTCTATAATGCTCTTAAATAATGTATTTATGTTTATGTCTTGTTCTCTACTGTCCATGTTTTATTTTGTTGCTGTGTTTCTTTTTTGAAATAAAGTTATTTGAAAAAAAAAAAAAAAAGAAAATATGAGAAGATGTAATGGAACTGGTGCAGCAACAGTCTTCACCCACTTCAAAATAAGTGCATGAATGTAAACAGCTAAGAACTTGAAATTTTTTTAAGTCGATAACTAAAACTTCAACACAGATGTTGAACTTTATTCAACTGAAAGTTTACTAAACTACCAAGTAAATTAGTGCTTTAGGATTTATCCAAAAAAATTAATTTAGGGGACTGTAAGTGTGCTCAAAGTTAGCAAAGGTGCTAAAGCGCAAAATGAAAAATTAGCTCCACTATTAGCACATTAATGGATTAGGGGATGTGTGTCCACCACTGCCAATAACCTTAGAGAGGATGCTGTAGCTACCTTTCAGTCTGGGAAGGGTAATAAGGGTACTTCTAAACTATCAAAAGTCCTACTTAGTCAACTTAAATGATAATAGGGTTTATTATGAAAAAGGCAATAACAGAGATTCACATTTCGCAATGATAACTTTTGGTGTTCCACAGGGATCACAGTTGGGTCCCCAACTGATTTTGAGTTTATTTAAATGTTGTTTGCATTTTAAGTGAAATTTCTGCAGATGGTTATAGGAAACCTTCCAAACATTTTTAAATTAATCATTCTTCAGTAAGGTATTCAAAAGTGAGATGCCAGTATTTTCAGGAGTAAACATCCTGCCAAATTTACCCAGATTCAGAAAAATGAGCTGCATCTCATACTCAAACCTCAGTTATAATAAATAGCGATAAAGTGATAGATGGATGAAGTTAGACTGAAAACAACTACTGCTACTTGTACGTCTGTTATTCTAATGACCGCATTTCCAGCCAAACACCACTCAAAGTTTCCAACATCCAATACTCCTCTTAAATGCCTTCTTCAATAACTCGACCTTCTTCCCTCAAAAAGGAAAAAAAAAAACATCTCTCTAATTGAACATTAAACAGAAGTAGGCTCCCCTGAAAAAGCTGATCGTCAGAGACGTTGGGAAGTCATCTGTTGATATGGCAAATTGCCGTCTCTCAGAACAAACTCTTAATTGCATCTCTGACACATATGGCATCTAAAATGTGATTGATTGCAGCTCCAAACTGCAGAAAAGAACCTTGATTTCAACATAACAGGGTTTTCGAGAGTGGTTGGGAAAATTACTGCGGGGAGTGCTCTTTGAGACTCACACTCAACCTCACAACATCTGGCAACCGTGTTTCTTTCCGCGCACCAGTCAGACAGAGTTTAACTTAAGGGGGAGAAAACTCAAATGTATCACGGCAGAGACGTAAATCTACGCACAGACATTTGAGTCTGTAACAGCTGAGAGCAGTCAGATTTTTTTTGGTGTGTTTGAACTTATAACATCCAAAGACTTTAGATTTTATGACAGCATGCATTTTTGTTCCAAACAATTATTGTTGTGTTGTTTGTATTGAGTAACGGGTCATTGTACTTGCCTGTCATTAAGGAGAATTCAAAAAAATCACCCCTCATCTGGTTGGTTTTTTATTGTTATGATGTAAACATGAAAAATACCTGTTCTGACAATAAAGAGGGCAAGCTGTGCACGTTTGAGTTTCTGGAGTCGGCACCTGTCTCACCGTCTCAGCAAAACATGCATCAAGCTATTTTTCAAAGGCAAGCTGTGAAGAAGTGGCTACAACCAACGTCATACTGATAAAAGTAATAATTTACATGGTTCCAATACAGTTTGTATTTGATCATTCCAGACTCAAATTTTCCAATTTATTTTATTGTCAATGTTAAAACCATCTCTGATGTATGAATTTAGATGTTTACAAAAAACCAACTAGACTGTACAAAAAAAGCTAACGGGAAACAATTCTTTAAAAATAAAAAATAAAAAAACCCAAAAAAAAAAAAACCTCAATCATGAAGCTGATTTTAGAAAATAAACTAAAGCTGTAAAACTTCTCTATTTTGTGATTTTGTGTTGACACATGACTGGTGACCTGTCTACAGTGCACCCAGTCTTTCATCCAACTGGCACATATAGATAACAGATAGACGGATGCATGGTGGCATATGGGAAAACCGTATGTTAAACATGAGAAAATTAGTCGAATTTTTTGGAGCTTCTTTTAAGTAAACATGTCATCCAGAATAGTCCATGTGTGTTGGGATCAAGGGTGTGCATGGTTCCTATATAGATTTATATTTAGAAAAGTATGGTTTAAGTGTAGTTCTTTATGTGAAAAATGAAAAAATTATATTGGTTTACCTTTTCCCCAACCTGTCCAGTTTTAAAATGCTACCCTGTGTGGTGTGATCGTGCAGCTTGGCCAAACTGGAAGTGAGCAAAGAGGTCAGTGGAGCAGATATAGAATAAACCTGAATAAGTATACAGGATATCAGTCAGATTAGGTGAAGCCTCATTGTGGGCTGTTAGATGATGATATAGTGATGGCCTGACTGGGGGGCAACAGGGTCAGAATGGTCGACATGTGTCACAGAACTGTGATATTTAGAATCCTCTCTGCTACAACCGCACAGGAAACCAAGAACAGCATGAAAACACACGACAGCGAGGCCTCTTGAGGGTTTCTGCTTCCTGTGCTTGTCTCTGCTCACCTTGGACACTGGGTCGGTGTCAGCTGTCAGTGTCAGGTTGAGAGCAGGAATACTAATGGACCCTTACCACATTGCATCCCTGTCCTCTCTCCTCTGCCCTGTCTCGCTCTCTGTTGCACGTCAGACGGAGGCCAGGCTGCATCAGACTGTGGCTGCCTACAGTCCCTGTCTCCATAAAAGAAAGGCAGCCTACCTTTGAGAACCAGAAATGGGACTGCTGTGTCTGTCAGCAGTACAGTGACTCTGTGTGCAGTCCCTCCCTCCTACTCGTCTTTCTTCCTCCTGCTTGCATAAAAGCTTACAGATACAGCAAAAATCTCCACTTTTAAACCTCAAAAGACTGCAGCTGTCGTTGTACTTCAGTGTGAAAGAACCTGCGGTCACCGGAGCACCTCCTTAGTGCACCACCGAAGGCGTTTGCTAAGTAGTTCATTTTTGCCTACGTAATGAGAAAGCTCTGCATGCAGTTTCACTTAAATCAGTAATTATTAATGATAGACACTCCTGAAGGAAAGCATAAAGGCGGGCAATTAGGAGCTTTTGGCATTAATTTTCATAACAATAAAGCATAAGAAGTCAGACTATGATAAATAGCAGTAGCAGTTTAGATGGCTGAAGTACAAACTGGAGGGAAATTTTTGTCTTGAAAAGACTAACAATATAAATGGATACAGGATTTAAATTAAGCCCCTATGGTGCAGTTTTTGTTAAAAATAAATAAATAAATCTTTTGTTTTCCTTTAAAATATGTTTGCCAGGGAAAAAGTGCCAACCCACTCCTGAATTATTCATGCTTCAGTTCCAAGCAGCCAGATTTCACTTCTCCGTAATCTTTTAATTGCTGATCTATAGTTCTCTAAAGCTTTGGATGTTTTCTTTGGAAATTTGAGACTTTTTCACTCATTTTCTGTTTGTGCTTAAAAACTGGATAAGTGAGAGACAAAAAAAAGCCTCAAAACCTTTGCCTTGTCAAACAATCCCAGTTTACCCCGACAAATCTCAACCAAAGCAACTTCAGCTTTCATGGATTTAAACAGTTAACATGCAGATATAGCTGCGTATCATCAGCATAAAAATCTTTCAACTGACCAATTATATAGAACCTTCTGTCACATAGAGCCTGATAACACATTCTTGTATTCTATTCTATTTATTAAACATCAGTCCCCCACTTTTTGTGGTTGTACTATTGGTGTTACCAGTTCCCTGTTATGCTATGGTAACATCTTAAGACCTCTAGTTTTACATCTACATACTAATTACTGCTTTCGCATAGCTTTATTCATACTATTTTGTGAACTGTGTTATCTCTAATCATTAGAGCTAATGTTGGTTAAAAGGTTTATCTTGATGCATGCTCAAATAGTGCATACAGTCCCAAAAATGTGAGATGCATGCAATCAGTTTGAGACTGACTGCAGGCCTTGCATATCTGTACAACTGACTTGTTCTTAAACACATGGTGCATGTGTGGCCTTATCAGAACACATATTCTGATTTATTAAATAGGACTGTATATAGCATCCCATAGTGTCTGAGTTCACCTAAACCACAGTTTTTTAGTTTTTATACCTCTTTACTTTTCAGTCATGTTTCTTTTCTCAGTCAATGTTTCACAGTGGAAGATCTTGACTCACATCAGATTGTTGTTACTGGGATAGCTATGTTATTTAAAGTGGTCCAGGGTTTAAAACAACTGTTACACTAAATGATACAATACCAGTGTTGGTAGTAAGGTAGTAGCAATAAGAATCTGTTCATAGGTATAGGTACCAATAAGAAGGTGATTAGTCATACAGTCTAAGGCTTTGTCTACAATTTTTGCAACCAAAACAGAAAAAAAGTTCTTTTCACAGGTACAAATTGATTTATTTCTACCATAGCTCTTCTACATGCCTCCAAATATATCTGCCTTTTTCTAACTTTATAACTAACCTGTTCAACTAATTTCTAATCCTCTCCATTTAGGTAATCCAAACATCTTCAGCTCTTGCATTTAGTTAGTTTCCTCTTCTCCAAACCATACACCACAGAAGGATTCACCATCCTCCTTTCTCTCTTCCACCTATACTTCTGCCACTAACCACTTCTGAAAGCTGTTATTGCCCATTCCACCCCATGTACACTCTGTTCTTTTAAATGGACTTCACAATGTCATTATTTTTGAGATCGTATTTGTTCCCTTTTATCCATCACATCATGTCTAGGGTAAAGTTTTATGTAGCAAACAGCTATTTTAAAATAAAAATTCTAAAGATTAGCAGAGAAAAGCAGAAATTTTAGACTTTAAAGGTATTGCTCTGTTGTATATATATATATATATATATATATATATATATATATATATATATATATATATATATATATGCCTAATTGCCTATACATTTATGATGATGAAGGCCTGATTTCTTTATCAGGAGTTGTACTGTTGCATGCTTCCAGTAATTAGGGACACAGCCAGTTAAGAGAGAGTTATTGGTCCATGTCAGAATAATAGTTGCCAATTGATCCATTGATGGGGTCAAAGGTTTGTTTGAATTACATCAGTTGGCCTTCAAGAATCTTTCATATGGGAAGTTATTTTTAAAGTAATTCACCTAGTGGAGCAACTTGAGAGATAATGATAATTGAAACTACCAAAACTGTAAGTACAAAACAAAACTATAGAGAAAACTAAATTAACCATAGGAGCACTTGGTTTGACCTCCTGGCCTCTGTGAAAGGTAGAAAAAGCAGATTTTGGAATTGTTTTAAGCATTGAGTCAGATGTGTGGTTTTTTTTTTGTTTGTTTGTTTGTTTTTTTTGTTGTTCCTAGGTGTGATTTGTACAGACCGAAGAAGTTTACATCTAAGACAGGGTTCTCAAGCTCCAGTCCTAAACCTTTGCTGTGTGTGTGTGTGTGTGTGTGTGTGTGTGTGTGTGTGTGTGTGTGTGTGTGTGTGTGTATGCATGGTTGTTTGTCCTTTGTGTTTCTGTGTTGCCCTGTGTTGGATTGGCAACCTGTCTAGGGTGAACCCCACCTTTTGCCCACTGACACCACCTGTGACCTTAGTTGGACAGGCCGGTATAGACGATGAATGGATACTGCTTTTGCTGCTACTTGTAAACTCAGACTTAGAACAGTTTCTAAATGCAATATGTGACATGAGTTCAGAAATCTGGTCAAGAAAAGTCCAAATTTAGGCATTTTATTGATGAATTCAGGCATGTGTGTCATCTGGTTAACACTGGGGTCACAGCTGTTGTTTTGATATTTTCTCCTTAAAAACGCTGCTACTTCGGAATAGTTACCTGTGTTGCTCAGCTGAAAGAAATTCAACGTGTTAAACTTTACCTTCAGTCTGGATGAAGGCCCGTCATTGTCAACAATCAACCAGAAAACGAGTAGTCCTTTCAGGGACTACTTTCAGGGTAGACTCTTCTTAGGCATGTCAGAAGTGTGGTGGCAGTGTCTGCCATGGCTTGGTCAACGGGTATTTGAAGCTGCCCAAAGCAGTGTTGTTGCTTTAACCTACCAGAATCTAAGAGCTAACTGATGTGGACATAAGAGGTTTGTGCCTTTTAAGTGAGATTAGCATGGCAAGTCCTGCTTAAAAACCTCCAAAGAATAGCCACAACAGTGGGCACTGGTCCCACACCAGAAATGCACCGCCACCAGGCTCACCCACTCTTCATCTAGATTCTTGATACACTGCTTTCAAGAAAGCCCACAATGACCTCTATGTAGAAGTTTTGGTGTTCAAAACAGTCAAAGAGCTCTCAGCAAGGAGTGCTGGTAATTTTACCCCTTGGTGATATTGTATTTTTGCTGTTTAGGCCTTAGGAGCCATCTAGTCTGGAACAGTTTGTACCAACCTGTTCGCGTCTGAGTTGGGGACGTTTCATAGCTGTTTTGTCAAGCAACAACTTACTGTAAAGTTTTTTTCTATAATCTACTTATAGTCTACTACTGTTAGTAAATGTGGCTTCAATTAATGTCTGCTAGTAGGAGTTCAAGGAATGTTGTTTTGGTTGGTCATATCCATGAGTCAGATGGCCCAAACTAAGAATCAGTATCACAATAATATAGAGTGCAATATAAAATCTTTATAAAATAAAACAAAATATAGTTTTTGTCAACCATTAATTAATTATTATGTTTTGTATTTTGTTTTATCCTTAAAATTATATAAAATATGAGGAAAACATAATTTTCTAAAGGTATTTGATCCTTGAACACATACATCAGACATAATACCAGATTGTATCCATTACAGGAGTTCTAAAATTAGTCACAAGACAAGAAATACAGCAAAATTAGGTAAATGAGTGTAAACCTCTAAATATCCTGACAGAAGATAATGTAAAAAATAGAAATTACAGTTATGCTGTGTAAAAAAACAGCAGCTTATTTGAAAAACCATCAGCACGTCTTGTCAAGTTGGTGTAATTTTGTGTTGAATGGGTGAAAGCCAGCAAAACATTTAGCCCCTTTTTTCCACAGCAGACATTGTGAACCGCTTTGTGAGGGTAAAACACGGGAATCACTAATAGCATTAAAATGGCTCATTTGCATTGGAAATGCCACAATAAGCTAATACGGTGTAATAGTGAGCCAACATTGACACCGAGACTCTGAGAGCAAAGAGGCCAAATAAGCAAACGTTTATTTCATAGCATTTTTTTCTTCCTCTGCTGTGATGAGTCAAGCTGTCTCTTGTAAAAAAGAAGGTCTTAGCTTAGCTCTGTCAGTGCAGTCAAACTGACACGAGTCCATTTTCTGCAGAGCACTAATCCCCTATAAATGCTGAAATATGCTTTGAAGCGAAATTGACAGAAAAATGATGCTTCAGTGGCAGAAATGTTGAGTGTTTCTCAAAGAAAGCAGGTCAAAACCAGCAACATTTGCATGAACTTCAGAGGATGGTTATTGAAATTAACATTTCATGAAGATCTCGAGTGCTGCCCTTCATTAAAATCTGAAATGAAGGGATGGGATAGGTTTCATGACCAGTCACCATGAGGAGTCTTGTTGAACTCTAATTTGAAAACAACAACTAGAAGATCATATTTGTCTTCATTCTGCCGTAATTAATCAAAAAGCAATTACATTAGCATGCCCTGGAGGTGGATTAAATGATTTTTGCCTATTTCTAATGCAGCCTTGCCTTGTTCTGGCCTTGTCATGATCATGGTAAGCCACAAAAATGGGAACATTTGGAATAATTAGTCGAGAAGTCAAACAGGGGATGTTCAGGTCTGAGACAGATTTCTAGAATTTGCACCCCCATCCCCTTATAGTGTTTGTTACGGCTGACATGTATTAAGGCAAACGTCTGTTAAATATCACAGTGTGACACACAGTCTCCATGCCTTATTAGACTATAAATGTGCTGAATGAAGGCTCGGAGCCTAATTAGGGATTTGGGCAGTTTCTTTTCTCCACATCAACCCCCTCCAAGACTTCAGAAATTGCCTCGAACTTGGACTTTTGAGGGAGGATTGCACCCGAGGCCAATCCCCTTCCAGCCATCTCAGCCATTTTCCGCCGGGGGAATGCAGTTGGCCTCAGTCTGAGTGATAGAGTTGGGGGGGGGCTGGTCAAGTTCTCAGCCTGAGCCGATGGACTATCAGTGGTGGAGGTGGGAGTGTAATATTGAATCTCAAAGACAGCAAGTTGAGAGGCTGCTGAAAGAGATTCAAAAAGGGGTCAGGAGGTATCAGCCCACACAAGGCTTTGGAATAAGTGATGATGGTGAGAAAGAAAGACAGAGTTGCTATCCAGCTTGAGTGCACTGGTTAATAGCCTCAGCAGTTGAACATAATAGGTGCCAGAGAGCCAGAGATCCAGTCAAGGTCCCAGTGGTGGAATTAGGGTGAAGGACGACATTAGAGACACAAGGCGCTGCTGGGAAACTGCCATACCCAGCTCGGCACTCATTTATTTATATAAGCCTCCTGGTTCGCTGAAAAGGTTGGTAATTACCATTAGCAATTACCACTGAGCAAGTACAGACACCTCAGTAGATGCAGCTGGAGGTACCAGATGTGAACTTGGAGGCAACGATGGGGTCCCTGAAATACACCCGAGGGCAGCATTTCAGATCCCTGATGCAACATTGCTCGTTTGAAGCACATCTTCCCTTACAGCTTTGACTCAGCTGCAACAACTGAAGCCGCATCAGACAGGCGTGTTCTCATTTTTATGAGGCACAAAAAGTCTCCTCAAGATTGGTGCTATCATTATCTCCTCTGAATAAGAAGAGGAGGGCCGTGACATGCACAAGAAAGGGGGAGACGGGGTGAGCGGAGGTGAAAACAACACTCAATGAGAGAGAATTATACCAAATAATGGGTCAAGCCAAGTAAATGCATCGTTCTCTGTAGCTGAAGTAAAATAGGGGCCTTTTTTTGCAGGTAGGGGATGCGCATTAGTAGTGGGTTTTCAGGTACAGTTGAGGCATGAGCTTAGGAGGCAGGGACAGCGACTGGACACCCTCATGTCCTCTGGGGACACCACAGTGTTCGGTGAAAGCACAGACACCCCACTATGCCGGTAATGAGACAAGCCCACCACCACCGAGGCAGAGGAGATAATTACACACAAATATACCTGCTCACAGCCACACGCATAGAGCAGCCTCAAATTATAGCCCACACTGGCTATTTATTCCCAAAGTTTGAAACACTGCTGTGACCTCCTGAATTTGTAAAGTGATTGTTTTTTCTTTCTTGGCTGTAGCCTGAGTTTGTTGCTAAGCTTTGTAAAGGTTGAGCAAACGCAGTTTAGCTGCTGCTGGCAAAACTTCTTAATGTGGTCCGAGCAACTTTAACTTTTCTGCACTCTCTTCAACCAGTAAAATACATTAAAAATAATAAATTATTTATTTGAAAGGTCATAACTATAGCATGGGTAGAAGTTTTTAACAAAAGCTCATATTTTCATATTTTCCTTCCAAGAAACAAGGGCAAAGAGCTGACAGTGCCTTAAAAGTGTCATGTTTTTAACAAATAGCTTTTGCGATCTTATTCATGCTAAAATCTAATTTTCTTTCACAAAATACAGCCTGTCATGGTCTCTATCCTTGGTAGTGAAGTAACATTTAGCCTAAATACTTTTTAGCTTGAATGATTGTGTTGCCTTTCTTGGTAAAGCTTGAAGGGCAGTTAGTCAGTGTAGCGGTTAGCGTGAGCATGGATCCAAATATGCTGAAGTCATTCAGTTAGTGAAGCAAACTTTCATGTAAAACAGAGCTACAAAATGTGTTATTATTACCTGGAAGGCTGGGCACGTAGTCTGTAAAATGTAGAATGATTTTGTAAAATGTATACAGTGGTCCCCCGCCTTTTTGTGGTTCAATATTTGTGAATTTTTCTGTGAAATACGACTCCAAATTATTTGTGGAAAAATTTCCTATTTGCAGATTTTTTTTGGTAGAACATATCTAGAGTATTCGAAACAAAATGCAGCTTCAGAAGCAGAAATACCTAGGCGTAATTCTACTTAACACTATTGGCTAGCGTTTGCAAACCAATATTTGAAGCCTGTTATTTCATGGTATAATCAGGCAATTAAGGTCATCATTGTGACATCATCAACAAATACAAACATTTTACTTTGGAAAATTGTATGAGTTTTAGAATTTTGAAGCTTGTTTTTAAATGTCTGAATAATTATGTGTCACTACTATTTTCTATTTTCATTACCTGATGCTCAGACCTTTGACCCGAGCCTCTGTTAGTGGGGACTGTATAGTTCCAAAATGTAAACAATCCATTAGCTGGTCTTGTTTCTTGTTTTAGACACCTAAACTCTGTAACTCTGTCCCCTCTAACCTAAAATTGAAAATGGACATTAGCACTTTCAAGAAAGGCCTAAAGCAATGGCTTGAGTCTCAGCCAACCTACTGACATGGCAAAATATGATGTTATTTTAATACTGATATAACAATTTTGTCAAAAGTAGTTTATTTTTGTTATTGTATTTTACTTTTCTTTTACATTTTTTCTTTGAAAATAGAGAAAAGCTTCCTATGGACAGGAAAATTAGAAATGTTTGATATAACACTTAAGCACAAGGAATCTGGTTTTCACCAATGTGTTTGTAATGTCCATGTTAAATAAATAAATTCAAAAAGGACAAACATTTATTTTCCGTGGCTCTAATTGGCTGTGCTCTTCAGAGTGGAAATGAGGAAGACTGAATATGTTAGCTTCTGTGGTAGTGCTATGACAGGTTCCCCTGTGCATATTAAGGTATATTTGGTGTTTGAACTATTAAAACAGGCAGTTATAGGAATTTGTAGAGGGTGTCTTAAGTATTGTAGCTGTGGTCCCTCACAAATAACGGGGGTCCACTGTATTAAGCTGAAACAAACAGAGTTTTGTGTTTTGAAGTTGTTTTCACCTTTGAAATTATTCTTTTAAGACACAAGTACTTACATAGGTCTTTTGATAAATCTCCTAGATTGAGTGTATGTAAACCAAGACAGGTTTTAGCTTGAGTAGCAGTATGCTTGAGTGGAAATTAGTTTGAGTAGAAATTAGCTTGCGTAACAACAGTTATCGTAAGTATTTTTTACCTTGAGTAGTTGATTGCTTGAGTAGCTTTTATCCTTAGTAGTTGTTAGCCTGAGTCACAGTTGGCCCGAGTAGCTTTTAGCTTGAGTAGGCACTAGCTTGAGCCACTTTTTGCTGATGCAACAGTCAGATGTGGAAACTTGAAGCTTGAGTGAATAATTTAATTACCAATAAGTCCAAGAATCTTTTAGCCTGAGTTGCTGTTAGCCTAACAGTTAGCCTAATAAGGTTGCTGCTTGTGTAGTTCATTTGAGTAGTCGTTATAGTGCTTTCCATTTACCTTGGAAGTCAGAACTCTGAGCTAGGAATGACACCCGAGTTAACAGTGTTCCAGTTAACATAGTCCAAGACGTCGGAATTCTGCTATGGAAACGCCCAAGTAGCCGATGTCCGTAGCACTTCTTACAAACGTTGTAAGAAGTACTTTTCACATGCAAACACCAATTTTAATTTGTTCATCTTAGAGTTGCGGGTGCTGCATGTAGCATTGATTTTAGTGCGTGTTGTAAAATAAACATATTTTCACCACAGCTTACGATCGCTGAAGTGAGGAGCTGCCATATTGGAGCTCATGTTGACGTTAGAAAAATTCTCAGATATTATGAGTAGGCAGGCCAGATTCGGGAGGGCATTCCACTTGATTTTTCTGACTTGTGTGAAGGGTTAAATCCTGCAGAAGCCTATAGCTCACATGTTTTGATTTGGGGTGATGGAAACAGGATGTATGGATACAGGATGTACTCTGAGGAAGTGCTGTTTTGTGCAACCATAGATAGGGCTATTGTGGTTGCCTGCATACATGCACGTTGTTGCAGCTTACACATTTATAACTGTTGTAAACCAGTTAAGACTAGTTTTGGTCACACATAGACACACTGATACATACAGGGGAACACCTCTAAAATGGGTCTAGCTTAGTTAGATATATACAGACGTGCTGCAATTTTTCTTTTTTTCCTTTGGTTCATCCATGAGATGTACTGTTGAAGCCCAGCACTGTGGATGATTTGGTGACTCTCTGTTTGATTGATTGTTATCTATCATTGACTGCTTTAAAATAGAGATGAAAATTGAGTTAATCTCAACCTTTTGCTCTGTTCCTTGTTTCGAGGTACTGTGATCATGTCTCAACCAAGATAATGACACCGGGTGTTACAACACTTGGAAGTCAAAATCTCTGAGTTCCATCTACAAATGGAATGCAGCATTGGTCCAATTAACTTTTACCTGGAGAAGCTATTAGCTTGAGAAGCAATAAGCTTAAATCGCAGCTAACCTGAAAAACTTTTAGGTAGAGAATTCAATAAGCAGTTTGCTTGAGTAGCAGTTAACCTTAGAAGTTTCTAGCTGCAGTAGTTAGCTTGAGTGGCAGCTAACTAGATTAGTAATTAGCCCAAGTTGTTTTTAGCTGATGTAGCAATTAATAGACGAGAGCCTGTGTAGCTTTTTATATGAGTAGCTGTTAGCTTGGGAAGCTGTTCGCATGACTATTGTGTAATTTGGAAATATTTTTCAAAGATCCACCAAAGACCTGACACATCATGCTTCGGTAGATCATCCACTGTCCATCATATTTTCTGGTAATAGCTCATTGTTCATACAGCAAACACGCTACCTTAACAGATTACCTAAAGATCCAGTCTATGTCTGGTTCATTCTTTGAGTTTGGGATTTGTTTTATGAATCATTTTTGGATCAGAGTCATCTCTGCGGTTAGTTAGCATTGGTTTATTGACTTATAATGACAACTCAGCGCCTAAGACAATACACTTAATATTTCAACAAAGGCACTTTTCTTGGACTGCAAGAATAATCATGGCATCTGTTTTCTTTACAAAAATCACACTTTTGCTGGTATTCCTTAGTGTGCTGAGGAGACTTGATGCTGTCTCTCTCTATTCTGCAATATTTCTAAATTCTGTTAAATTATACAGTTGAGTTATCGCTTGTTTTGTCTTTATTACAAAGGTTTTCCTTGGGGAGTTGGTGTTAATTACTGTGTATATTTGGGCCATCTGCACTGAGAGTACACAATAGGAGCTCACAATTGGTTTGTCTGGCTTGTTTTTGTGGGTGTAGCTGTGTACAAAAATGTTTTTGAATAAAATTTTGTCAGCCAGGCCCAGATATTTTTGTCTGAGCACCAACAGCAATGATCATCCAAGGCTGAAATTTTAAAGTTTGCTCTCTTCAAAATAACCAGAAACATTTTTTTTTCTTCTGTCACTTTCTGACTGAGGAAGAAACCCTTTCTAACCTCCTATCTGGCTAATGTAGTCCTGTTTTGGACTCCAGTGCATCATAAAACTAGGCTTCCAGGAATTTCACCTTCATAAATCTCTGGCAGCACATCTTTGAAACATATATTCACCTTCATTGCCATCTGGCTCCATTTTTTTCTCCTTATTCTCACCTTCAAATCCCTCCATACCCTGGCTCCTTTATGCCGTTTCAACCTTTGTCACCTGTACACGCCTTTATGTCTTCAAACTCTGGTCTCCTCTCAATCGTTTCAATCTGAACCTTATTGCAAGATCATATTCCTTCGATTATTGTGGAATTTTTCTGCAGCAAGTGGCCAAAATAATCAGATCTTTTTCTTTCAATCCCTGTTTGGGAAATAGGTGAATAACCGAGCCCCTTGGAAGAGCGGAGTGTGAAGGGAAGGAAAGGAGAAAAAGGTCATGGGCAGCACAGTTGAACCCGTACTCAGCCACTCATTTGCACAATCACAGCATCACGTGGTCACTTACATGAGCAAGCAAGCGCCCTGCGGTAAGGTTAAGGTCAGGCATGCACGCTTGTTCTGTTCTCTCTTCGCAGAGCCGTTGTTCAGCTGGTCAGATAACCGTTAGTGTTCCACTCCGCAGTGCTGTGCCGTGTAATTATCGTTTGCTGGGATAATCAGCAGTGCTAAAAGGTGATGGATGACGGGGGACCGCATTGCAATAAACTAAGCAGGCAGTCCTCTGGTCTAATAAGCCAGAGCACTCAGCCAGGCGCTCCACATTTGTGGTTTATCTGACTTGTTTTATATCAAAACATGGTGCAATTAGAGGCTTTATCTACTGTTTAAATTGTTAAACATATGAGAGAGTAAAAAATGAAATAGGACTGAAATTTATTGTCCTAGATAATGAAAAGCTCTCAGCATTTTATTATCACATTAATTGCTACTTTTTGTGTGAATTTCAATACCATAGAGGAGAAAAAAAACTTTAATTTCCTTGCAAATTTCACACCCCTTGAACTTTTTCACGTTTTGTCACATTACAACTTCAAACTTTCCTGTATTCAGTTGAGATTTAAAGTGATAGACCAACAAAAAGTAGAGCAAAATTCTGAACTGGAAGGTATGTTGTAGTTGGTTTTCAAGCTTTTTTAGAAGGCATGCATATGTATTCAGCCCACCTGAGTTAATACTTTGTAAAACCTTGTTTCGCTGCGGTCACTGCTACATGTTTTTTTTGTTTAGCTCTCTATTAGCTTTCCACATCTAGAGACTAAAATTTGCGCACATTCTCCTTTTCAAAATGCAAAACATCAATATTCATATCTTGCACCAATTCTCATTCAGATGTAGGTCTGTACTTTGACTGGGCCTTTCTAACACATGAATAAGCTTCTATCTAAATCACACCATTGTTGTTCAACTGGATGATGAACCTGAGCCCCAGTATCAGTTTTTTTCACTGCCTCTACCAGGTTCTCTTTACAGAATTAGCTTCTTTGATATCTCGACAGCATGATGTCGCCATCCTCACGTTTCACAGCTGGGATGTTGTATTAAGAGTTATGAGCAGGGATATTTTTTCTCCATGAATATGCTTGTGAGTTGCATAAATAAGTGTTAATTTTGGTCTAATATGACCAGAGCATGTTTACTGTGTCTCCTACATGGCTTATGGCGAACGTCAAACAGGTCTTCTTGATTTCTTCTACACGAGAGCTTTCCTGTTGCCACTCTTCCATAATGTCAAGATATGTAGAGTGCATGACGACAATAGTGGACCCCTGGTATTCATATATATATATATATATATATAAATGTATCTGTGTGGTTTTTTTTTTGTTTGTTTTTTTCACACACCTGCCTGTGTTTGGAGTTAATTCAGCTTTGTCTCTGTTCCAGGCTGATGATGATCTCCTAACAACCTGCAGGGACTTGACTCTGTGTCAGAGAAATGTAGATCTGTATAGCATCACTAAAGCGCAGGCTTTGATGTGGTTCCTTTTTTCTCCCTCCAGTGTTAAATGCTGAGGTCAGCAAAGAGCTTGATGAAGAGCTGCGACATTCAAAGCTTCAGCGTTGGAGTCTTCCATAACAGATTCATGTTAACGTGGACGTGTTCTCTGACTGAAGATCATCTGTACTCTGCTTTCTGTTTGACCCAAACATGGTGGCTAATCCTGCTAAGTGTCCTGTTTTGTTTCTTTGTTCTGGACTAAAAACAGCACAGCTTGCATTCGGTGTCTCCCCCAGCATCTGAATCTGATGTTATATCTGCATGGGTAGTTCATGCACAGATCTGCTGATTCCTCTGGGGTCTTCCTGCATTAAACTGTACTGTGACATTAAGTTGCTGAATCTGGAAAGCATAGAACAAAGTATTGAAATATTTATCTGAGTACTGTGACTCCAGTAAATGCTCTTAGCTTAGCACCACAGCAGCAAGTTCCCTTACAGTGATAATTTCTGCAACAGATGCTGAAGTCAGTAGTTAATGTTCACCCTGTGGTGATTGAAAAACTCTGCCAGTGCACATTTTGGGCCCGCTCTTAGAGGTTTCAGTCCTTCGGAAAGCATTCCTAAATTCCTAAATGTGCTTTATTGACATTTTATGTGACAAGATAGAACATCAACTGTTAAAGGGGCAGTATTATGTGTTTTCCAGCCATATAGAATAATTTTATAGCACAATCAAGTGACTGTTATCTTCAGTTGTTACAAAAATGCTGTAATAGTGCTGTGTATATCAAATATGACTTATATGCTGTATATATCAAATAAGAAATTTCACTTCGTAATTTAACACCTTGAAATTGGGCCTCTGTCTCTTTAAAAACTCCTTTTCTTTCTGAAACTCTGGCTTCAGGAAGTCATCACAATAGTGTTCCTCTGTTTACCCTTTAACAATGTTTTTACCAGCATTTCACTGAGAAGTAGCTCGTATAATGAGCTCAGCAGATGCGCAGTTTCACCAGGTGTTTGCTAATTGCTGCTGGCTAGTCTGAAGGAACTGAGTGGTGAAGTCACGGGGAGGGGTTGCTCTGTAAGGTGGAAGCTTGGAAACTGCAGCTCCAAGGAGGAGCTGCGTCTCGAAGGTGGAGCTGAATCCATCTAGGCATTTTCCACCGCTGAACTGCTGCCAGGGGAGATTAAAGCATCTCTTAAACATGCATGAAAGAATCCAAGTAACACTCCAGGTAAGCTTTCGGTGAGGGAATAACATTATAACATGATGTAAAGCTCGAAAAAGGTGATTTTACATAGTACTGGCATTAATATCAGCCCAGCCTTACTTATTAGACCGATACCAATATATTACCGGTATTTATTGTTTAAAAAATGACTAACATCAGTCAATACCAATGTTAAAGCTCATATATCATGCATCCCTATGAAACACTATTCACTGGTGTTTGTAAAGCGGACACTCCAGGAGTGCCATTCATTTTCATTTGCCTGAGCCCCCAAGAGGGGCGATAAGGAAGACTGTAGGTGTTAGCTTCTGGGCTAGTGTCAAGATGGTATGCATTGTGGATATTAATGTATATTAAGGTATTTTTTGTGTCCAAACTATTAAAATAGCCAGTAAAAGTGTTCTTAGAGAATACTTCAGACCTGCTCTAAGAAAAATAAATGTGAATAATTTGGAGTAGTATTTCACAGGAATCAATGGATGGAGCAAAAAACAGGACAATACTGGAAGAAAACCTGTTAGATGGTGTAGAAAATGGGGCAGAGGTGCAGTGTCCAGCAAGAAAACGAGCCTACACATACAGCCAGGCCTCCAGTACAATGGCTTAGATAAACTCGCCAGAACTGGAAAATGTCAGCTCACAGATGCTCTTCTTCCATTCATCCACTGAAATACTTCAACTTGTTGCTGTAATTGCAGTGAGAGGTGGTTCCACAAAGTGTTTAATCAGGTGGGTGAATGCAAATGGATGTCACACTTGAAAGATTACTATTACATATTTTTAAAGCATGTGTTGTTTACATTCCACTTCAGTTATGCTCCACCTTCCGCTGGTCTATCAGATAGAATCCCAGTAAAATTTATCAAAGCCTGTGATTGCAATATAAAATGTGAAACGTTTATGCGAACCACTGCATTTACTAATAAAGGAAAAAATCTGATCTGCTCAATTCTAGATGTGGCTGATTCCTCATAGTGGCTCTAATTGAATGTGTGAAAAAAAAATCCAAATCCTGAAGTGGCTCTTTCTGAGTTCAGTCCTTGTGATTTTAGTTGTGAACAAAACATCCTACCGAGCTGGGAGACCAGGGACCTCTTGCTCATATGTGGACAGTCAACGAGCTTGTTGTCCATGAGGGCCGAAGAGAGAAGAGGTTTCTCAGTAAGTGGACGTCAACAAGCAGCTAAAATGCTGTTCTCTGTTTCCCTGAAGGGGTTATTTTGTTTTATAACCTTTAGCAATGGTAAAGTTAATAAGAGATTTAAAAAAAAAATAAAACAAACTCCAGGTGAAGTCCTACCTGTGAACAGCCAACTGGAATGGAAATGGAGTGTCTAATTTTGAAGTGAAAGATGTCTTTTTCTGTTTCCAGTGATTTAATAACTTTGGTCATTCTCTCTGGTATGCTGGAAATCAACTTCTGGACGAAATTCTGACTGTTGGTCCAGAGTACACCAGAGTATGGGGGAGCTTCTTGGCTGTCGGCGGACAGTTGAACTGTCATAGTCGAGCTTACAGGTTTCATACACTTCTCCTTCATTTCCCACAATTTCAGCCCTGGTGGAAAATAGGAGGGACGCTTCCCTTTGTTCCATCTCCCCTTTGTTCTCTCATCTTCTCTTTTGGCTTAACAAATCTGTCCCTGAGGTATTTCTGCTTAGCTCGACACAGTGCCTCATCCTTACCCAAGGTCTGAGCCATTTCCTCCTACGTATTTTTCATTCTCTGAAAGTCTTTATATTTCCCCATTGATGTATCATACAAGTTTCTATATTTTCTAATCTCTTCCATCAGATCCTCTTCAAAATTTGATGTCCTGACTCTCAACCTTATCAACTCGGTGTCCCATGCAAACTGTGCGACACCGATTAAGTGCACACGATTGTAAAACCTTACCTTTGTGCAGATGCCCCCTTTGAGTCCACGTCAAGTATGAGTGAACCTCCATGAAATACACTTGAATATGTGGGAACCTTTAGTGCTTGGAGCTGATAATAGGTTGTTGAAACATTAAATAAACTATTTAACATGCAAAATGGTTAGATCCTTATATGGTTTGTCGCCACCTGTAACATTGCTACTACCACAAGGGTTTGCGCTGGTTATAGTGCATTATTGCAATCAGAAGGTACTGAATGCAGCTGTTTCTCTGTTTCCCAACAGCTTTATTTTTGTGAATATCTGTCACTGTAGCTCTGGTGGGAGACAAGTCTTTCCTTGACCTAGGTTATATCCAAGCTTGAAGCCCCCTTTATCTTAAGTCCATCATTTTCTTCTGGTGGCAGTCTGAAACAGAACCAAAAAAGCAAGCGCCCATGTTGGCCAGACAGCAAAACCGCAGATGATGGAAAGTTTAGCTGTTTAGGACAAAAAGCCAGCAGATATGCCTTCTCGCTTCCCTCACATGATCATATAGTGACAGATGGTTGGCATTTTTATTTCTAAAATAAAAAGGAAATAGTCTCAAAAATGTGCACAAATGATTGGAGTTGCATTCATTTGCCATGGCAATATAAGGACTTTGATCACATCAGCACTTTATTAAAATGAAGCTGTTTGCTGTTACAACATGTTTTAAACAGTAGTGTAGAATGTTGAGTAGGGGACGGTGCTAAACGACAAGTAAGAAGTGATTTTGGAACAGTATTTTTGCCTGAAATTACCATTTCTAGTTCTTACTTAACATGTGGGGATTTAACTAACTACAGGTCCAAAGTTCTACATTGTGAAACAATACTGGGATCCAGATAGTAAAATACTATCTTGAGAGTTATGAGTGAAGGCAAATGGACTTCTCTTGTTATCTTGAAGATGTTTCACTTCTCATCCAAAAGGCTTCTTTAGTCCTGAAACTTAGGTTCCCAGTGTGGCTAATAAGTAGTAATCAGGAACAGTTACACTCACAGGGCAATAGAGACCACTAACGAGGCCATTGTTGTCACTAACGAGGCCATCAAGATCACATGAAAACCTGGCCTTACCCTCTATTCAATTCCCTGTAAGGGTCATTGGCACAGATGATCTTAAAAAAAAAAAACACAACAATGTTGGACATGTGCACTGTTTTAGTCATGTCTCAAGGTGTGAATTTTGGTGACACTACATGGGGAGACAAGTCAAGACTTTAGTGTAGGTGTTAGAAAGATGGAACCATATTCTTCATTTCCACTGAGTGGTACGGCACAGGTCGGTGTGGTTCAGAATGCTATGTTGTCTGTTTCCATAGTAAAAGCACCCCATACCACACCATAACTAGGCCCCCTTCTGATGTAGGTCCATAGGCCAATGGTACGGTTAGGGCAGAGCTGCTGGTGTCACACAACAGTCAATTGATTGGGGGACCAAAAAATGTTATTGCTTACGAGAAACATGAGACATACTACTGCATCCTGTTTGTGGTTGCACTAGTATGATGCAACGTTCAGCGTTTGGGCAGGCAAAGTTAAACCCAGTGAGAGTCCAACTTTGTGATAGAAATGCTGGACCACAAAATAGTGTACCGATCTGCACTGACCCATGCCGTACCGCTACACTGGACTGATCAGTGATTGTTTTCTTGAATTCCTAGATGATTTAACATACGCCCAGTTGAGGTATCTACAGGTTTGGAATGCTTTCTTGATGTTTGTGTTCTTCCTTCACTCTTTGTGGGTACCTTTTCAGCTCAATGCTGTAGTGTTCTGATGACAAATAATTTCTGCTCCAGTGGGTGGTGGGAATGGAAAAGTAGGTATTGGTCTGTGTGTGTGTGTGTGGGGGGGGTCTCACGACCATCTGCTTCCATGTGTACCAAACAGTCCAGAAACGGTAGCTTGTTCTGTTTCACATCTTCTCTGGTACACTTAATGTTGTGGTCCGTCGAGTTGATGTGTTTGGTGAGGGCTTCCAATTCATTGGCTTGAAGGTGTCATTCACATATCTGAACCAATGACGAGGTGATGTTTAGTGCTGTGCTTTCCACTTCCTCCATGTAGCCATAGTCAGAGAAACTGGGGTTCCCATGGCACGTCCATGTTTCTATGTGTAGAAGTTGTCCTTGTATTCATGGGAGTATTCTTGGACATAGTTATGATATAGCCCACTCCTTTGGATGGCAAGCAACCCCCACACATGGATTGGCTCAGGATGGATCACTTTTGGAAACTAAACAGGACTAGTGGCAGCTCTCACTATTTCTTCCCCAAATATTTCAACCACAAGGAAGCTTTATCAGAGAAAATAACTTTGCTCCAGTCTTTATTTCTTGCAGAATTTCAGTCTATTCTTTGTGCTTTCCTCAGACAGAAGTGGCTTCTTTGCTGTAGCACTCTGTTGTTAACCCGTTTCGTTAACAATGACCTTTTGTGATGTACCCCTCCTGTAGAGGGGGTCAATGACTGGCAAGCCAGCAGTCTTCCAAACAAGGGTCATTACTACATCCACAGCATCAAATTCAGCATCAAACTCACAAAACCATTTAGAAGCCAGAAGCAGGTTGTTTTGTTGAGGCCAAGAAGCTGAATATTTTGTGCTTGTGTTGCAGAACAAAAACCCCAGCTCTCTGAAGTGAGTAAAAATAAAAAGTCAGAAATTAAATCTGAATGTTTGCTAAAAAAAAAAAAAAAAAAAAAAAAAAAAAAGTAGAATGATCCTAAATGCAGCTGAAGGTTTATGCCATAGCTGTCAGAGCTCCTCAACCTAAAAACAATAACAAACTTCTGGAAAGAATTCAAAAAAAGTGAGGCGGCTGGAGATTAAAAATCTCTGGATCTGTGAGGTGCTCTTAGATGTCCTGAAAAAGGTGTTGGAGTTTATGTTGTTTTATCTTCCCATGTAGGGATGTGGGCCAGGTACAGATACTCAAGCCTCCATCCTCAGATAGCTCCTGGCTGATTCTGCCCCAGCGGTGGTGGTGACTTGGTAGAGTCCCAGGAGTCAGGACTTGGCCAGCTGGTCCTCCTCCCCAGGCTTGGCTGCAGGTTGTTGCCCCAGTTTCTTTGTTCCGGGTGAGGACATCGGTTTCCTTCTCTCTGCTGAGATCTTTAGTTTGTCTTGTTTGTCCATCCATCCATCATCCATTCATCCATCCATTTATTATCCATCCATCCATATATACGACTGTGATCTCGGCTAAACTGAGATAGTATGCAGTATGGATGATAAATGTGTAGAAACCTTGTCTTTACCATCAGAGTTTGACAGCAATAAGCAAAGAAAATGAACAGAGTGATGTCCAAAGAACATGAGGAAACTGTTGTCCTATGGTTTTATCACAAAAGTCCCAAAAGCAGCTTAAAACGTTCCAGATGCACTAAAATCCATCAGAAAGCTTTTAACCAATAAAGTCAAAGAATCTCAGCTCAGTCCCATCATCGTATTCATCATGTTAGTCACTGTAGTTTAAATTCCACTCAGACTGATCTGATACAGACGCATCTCTGTGTTTCTGGGAGCAATGGTTGACAGCACATTTTGTTTTTCCTTCACTTTAAATCGTTTATACTTTAGGGGCAGCTGGGGCGATATAACTAACCGCTGCTGGACAGGAGGTTTCATTTGACAATGAACACAAAGTCTGTGTCCGACTCCCGTTTGGATCCGGCGGAGTCCTGTTTATTGGTGCAGCCCTTTTGGTTTTGGTTGGACATTAAAGCAGATGGAGACAGAAAGACGGACAAAGAGCGACACAGGAGGGCTGTTACCTCCGAGGCAGCGTGCCCACATCTCATTAGTGCCTGCTTTTAGCCCAGCTGATGTTCACCACCTACTGAATTATACATCCGCCTCTAATTTGAGGAAGGATTTTAATATCATGCGTCCTTTATCTTTATGAAAAACCTGCAGGCAGACCGTGTTTCCTCTCCTTCAACTTTCGAAGCTTTCAGAGCAGGGTAATGACCAGGCCTGTCACGATAACAAATTTTGCTGAGCGATAAATTGTTCCAGAAATTATTGCAATAAACAATAATGTTGTTTTTAGACCATTTTCAAGTAATAAATCGATAATGGCATAATAATGCAAGTTCACCCTGTCAAAAACAAATAAACTTTAATTTTGTAAAGAACACTTAACATTATCACTGTTATTAAGTTTTCCACTTTATTTCTAATCTTATTGTTTTATTAGTTGCCTTTATTTATTTTTTTTTAATTTTTGTATTTATTTAGTAATGTTTATATTTACCACCTCTTTTTTATTAAGTGTTTTTTTTTTCTTTTTTTCCATATTCTGTATTTATTTAGTCATTTTTGAAACATATTCTAAATATGAAAAAAAAAAAAAACCCACCACAACCAAATGCAATAAATAAAACGGGAACAAAAACGCACACACAGCCGAGACCATAAATAACATGGATTATGAAGTCTTTGTAAACAAAACTGCCCTGCAAAAAAACATTAATCATCAGAATGGAAATTATCGAGCTCATTTTAATTCATCGTGCGATTAATTGATTCATTGCTTATTGTGACAGCTCTCGTAACGACTCATAAACGAGGCAGATTCTTGGAGTTCTGTTGTTTTCTCACAACTTAAGCAGCTTCTCGTAGAAATCAAAGCTTTAAAAAAAAAAAACAGTGAAATCAAAATTTAAAAGACGCTGCGTGGCTCAGCCACTCATCCTGGTAATGAGCTGTGTGATGTCAGGATAAACTGAGGTGAGGCAACAGACTGACATGCTGCAGAAACGGACTGATGTCTGTGTGCAGCAGACCCCTAATAAGTCATGCAAATTTAATACAGTAAACGATCTTTCACCTCCAATTTCACATGTACCGTCTGAAATATTACATAGCTGTAGCTTTAGTTAACAGAACATGCAGAGGGGCATGCAGGCCGATTATGTTACAGTGATAAAAAATAATGCCAGCCATCCATGAGGGACTCTGAGGAGCTGCTTCAAAGCTGCAGGGAACTGTTGGGATTTTATCTTTCGGAGCTGAAGCGTACCACGGCGATCCCCTCGATTCAAACCCCGGAGAGTTTTCCTCTCGGATATTCCAGCGGGTCCATCGGATCTGTTCCAGTCAGCACCTGGCAGGCAGACAAGCGGCCAAAACGCTGTCCAGCTAACAAGCTGTTTGTGTTTGGAAGCTGTGTTTGCCAATAACTGGGAAGTACAGGATGAATGAAAATGGGCCAAATCAGAGGAAAATAGAAAAACAGAATGCACCGATAGAAGTTTGTGTCGTGTAGTCGTGTTATTCAGCAGGTCTTTGAATGATAAATATGACCAACCTGGAGGTTAATTGTCTTTCTGCTTATGCACCGTGTCACCTTCCTCAGATTTCTCATGACTCAGCTTTTGTTGCTGCAAAGGTGAACTTTCAATCAGTTTCCTCATTTTTCCTGACAGGGACATTCCCCTGTGGCTCTCCCAGATTTCAGACCCGACAGTGACCAAAATATTCCCAGGCCTGGAGGGGCCGCCCATTTGAAAAGCCGTCACCAGCGGTTCCGTTGTCCTGAACTGATGTATCATAATAATCTGTCCAACATCAGATGAATCCCACTGCGTTTTTCATTCACTGTTCATGGCGGGTCCAGACACATCCCAGTGGTTTCTATAGCAACGGATGGTTATCCATTCATCCTCCTATCCATCCATTCATTCTGTGCATCCAACCGTTCGTCCATCCTCCCATACGTCTATCTGTCCATCTCGGTATCCATTTGATCCAGCTCTGTCCATCTGCCTGTCCATCTGGCTGGCCTTCTGTCCATGCATCTGTCCCTAGACCCATTTAGCTGTCCATCCAGCTGTCCAGCCGTTTGTCCACCCTGACATTCATCCTGTGCATCTGACGCTTCATTTATTAGAGATAAATCTAAAAATAAGATAAAAATATAATTAAAAGTTCACGTTTTTTTTGTCCCTCAGATCAGAAAGTGAACCTCATATAGATTCATCACTAGCAGAGTGAAATATCTTTATTTCTTGTAATTTTGCTCAGGGAAAATGAAAACCTAAACATTCACTGTATCAGAAAATTATTACATTATTAATATTAATAAAAGAAAACGTTTTAAACAGAAATCTCAAGCTTGTGAAAAGTCTGTTCATGTCTGTGCGCTCAGTCGCTGGTTGGGGCTCCTTTTGCATGAATTCCTGCATCAATGCGGCGGCGCATGGAGGGGATCAGCCTGTGGTTCTGCTGCGGTTCTGGAAGCCCAGGGTGCTTTGATAGAACCTTCAGGTCATCTTCATCGTTGGTTCTGGTGTCTCTCATCTTCCTCCTGACAACTCTCCATACATTCTCTAAGGGGTTAAAGGTCAGGCCAGTTGCTGGCCAGTCAAGCCCAGTACCACCATGGTCATTGGAGCAGGTTCTGGTACCTTTGGCCGTGTGGGTCACTTCATGCTTCCCTCTGCTGAAATATTGAATCTGTTATATTAGTTTTGCTTTCTGAAATGAGTGAAATATTGAACTGATATTTTAATATTTTGAGATGTATCAGTAAATGTCCTTCCTCAGAATCTGTATTTCTTCCAGGTTCCATCTTTAAAGTTTGACAGTTATAGATATTTCTTCCCTAATCCATACTGAATATTCTCACTTGCACTTAAAAAAAGAGAAATTGTTGTTTAGAAAATTATAAATTTGTAATTTTGACTTGAAAAAGGTCAGAAGTTGCCTTCATTTCTCCTGTGAATGTAAAGTTATTTATCCCTCAACATTAAAAAAATGCTCAGAATGTCTTTTTCACTGTTGATTCTTTTAGGAAATTACAGGGAAACAGATTGGTAGATTCATTTCATCTGCCTTTTAATTGTCTCGTTCTTCACCTTTTCAGCACCATTCAGCCTTGTGCCTGCAAAGAGTTTCTATGACTGCTGCATTCGCAGGCATCGTCGCACAAAAGCCTCAATGCCGGCGCCATTCAACAGATAATTGAGAGGAAAGATTCGAGGCAGCATTTCAATCTCAGTTCATCTGATAGAGTTTGATATTGCTGCATCCTTGTTCCAGCATGACTGCCAATGAAACCTCTTATCTGTTGGGCCAATAAAATCTAAAAAGCAGAAGTCTAAAGGCTGCGTCGGGACGGGAAAATAATGCAGAGGCAGTTTTTTTTTTTCTTCTTCCTTTAGGAATCCAGCAGCTAATAAGACCTGCAACAACAACAGAGAAACTCACCAATTCCTGTGTGAGATTAGTGGGTTAGCTCCCACACACCCACACAGGAACGTTGGGAAATGACACACAGAATCAGCAGAGTTAATCTCGGCCAGAATCAACCGGGGAATAACGGTCCCTCAGCTCATCAGAGTCAGAGGGAAAGTTGAGGAAGACACCTCTAGCAAACCCCGCCATAACGTATCCAATATCCCTGACATGTTGTGCTCTCTGCCCGTGTGTCCTCTGCCAGGGGAGGGGAAGCAGGAGATTAGATCATATTAGATAACAGGGCACATGACCCGCTAGCTGGGATTTGGTGGCGTGTTTTGAACCTTTTCCCATCACTGACGGGATTCGGCAATTCTTTTCCGAGGCTGCATATATCTTGTCGGAGCTTCTTCCGGAAACAGACGGATCAAAGAGTGTTTTCCAAACTCCTCGCCACAGATTTTCTGCATTTGCTGACAATGGATTCCCAGGCCACACTGCTGGTTAATTATCATTCCTTTATAGGTTTGAAAAAACAGCTGAGCCCTGTCTTTTTTTTTTTTTTTTTTTTTTTAATCCACGGACAATATTCTCAAAGACTGTATGCTCAAGCAAAATAAAACAAAAAGGAAATGTAGGAAGGCAGCCAGCAGCAGACTCAGGACCTGCTTCCATCTTCACAACAATAAGACTCTTTAGCCTCTGAGGATAATAAATATAAACATCAGCTTTTAATTTGGCTCATCTGAATCACACACAGGAGTGAAGACTCTACAGCAAACGTGACAATCATAAAGATTTCAGTACACCAAAATTTGGCTGCTGTGAGCACAAGTATTAGGACTATTTTGACCACATCATCATTTTTAGGCATATTTTCTAACTCCAAGCTAAACTGGAATGCTTGATGGATTTAAACATGGCAGGTGACGTGTATCCGTGTAACGAGGGAGGGCGTGGCCCTATATCAAGGTGTTTATGCAAACAGCGATGATGAGTTTCTCCTCCATTGTCGTCTTTGTTTGATGCGACTCCCGTCCCGTCGTAAAATGCGCCACTCTGTCACATAGCGGAGTCTCTCTGATTGGTTGACGCTCGGTGTCCAGCTGCAAACCTTCAGGTTTTCCAACTCTAGACCCCGCCACTTTCAAAAGCTGAAAATCTGAAAACGTGCAGCCGTGAAACTTCTCAAGCCCCCTCGACGTGTGTCCACATAGACTTCGCATGTAAACCAGACGCCCCTGATGCTCAACCTGTGTTCAGTCTGAACCCATTATTAGGCTGACCACCTGTGGAATCAAAGACAATGGGTGTCTGACTGGGAGGGGGGGTGGAATGAAACAAAACATTCTCCACCTTGTTCTTGTGGTGGAAACATACGACACTGGTTTAAAACCATGTTCTGGACTGCGTTTAGGCCTAGGGGTGTTCCAAAAACCTCTGGTTATTCAGTAGGGCAGCACAATTACAGAAAATCTTGCGATGGCAATATCAGCTGGAATAAACGCCCACTTTCCTCTCTTTTTCATCCGTGCTTCCATCACTCTGCAACCTTCAGCATTTTGAAGCAGTCGTTAGTGTCCGGTGTGAGATTCTAGCTGGCTAAATGTTACTCCAGCATTAAAAACACAAGTTCACAACATTTAATATTGCCCAGACTGATTTAGTTGTGATATTTGCAGTCTTATCATTCAAATTACTTTTTCACATCGCACAGGATTGCTTTAAATCTCCAGTATGTAACTTTTATCAAAAATGTTTTTTACATATTTGTTGACATTATCATTGTCATGACAGTATAATATAAAATGGATAATCTGTAAAAAAAAAAAAAATCCAGTTCCTCTGAAGTCAGTCAGTCAGAAACAACCAATCAGAGCCAGGAGGCGGGACTTAGCGCTGTCAATCACCCTCATGTACGCGCCGCTCACACACTCCCCCTGCTCTCTGCTACGCTACAACATAGCCTGCTGCTAATGCTAATGCTAGTTAGCATGGCCACCGATAACAGCGGATAAACAGTTTTTCCTGGAATGGTGAGTTGTTTCTCCACCATCAGCACATTTAGCAGCGCAAACACGAGGGTGACTGGCAGCGCTAAGCTCCTCCTCCTGGCTCTGATTGGTTGTTTCAGGTCGGGAGCGGGGCATTTCTTTAGATGGCAACAGCAGCTCAGGGAGGAGGTGGAGGAGCTCCATGTTTTCACAGATTATCTGACTCAGATCAAACTGTCACGACACTGAGACACTTTTAACAAATGTGAAAAAAAAACATTTTTTGTAAAATTTACATACTGCAGCTTTTAAGTGTGACTGAAAACAGCAGAAACTTGTCACTGAGCACCGCTGATGCATTGGTGCATAAAAAAGATGTGGAAAATGTCAAACAGCCATGAAAATATTGTGATGATTTAAAATCGTCTTTACTGAAAACAAAAAGATTAACAACATTCTAGTGATCTTATCGTTAAATTTACAGTTTAAAACATTTTTAAATGATTTATTCGGAAAAGGGACAACAGGTCTGGCCGTATTTCCTGAATAAAACCGTCTGTACCGTTGTGTGAATCTAATGAAGTGTTATGTGACAGGGCGTCTAACCTGCTCTTCTAACATCGTTCCACTATTACACTCTAACAAGTCTGATTTCACCAGACTCCTCTGAGACCTGGTGACTGTGGAAAAAAAAAGACTCGGATTGCCTGCTATTTTTGGCGCTCCCCAAAATGACCTCTAATTTCTCTGTTTCATCAAAGCGCCAGAACAAATCGGAGACTGAGGGACGACGGAGTTTGAGGACTACAGGAAACAAAAAGTAGGGTGGAATCTGAGCAACTGGATGAGACGCGTCCAGACGTCAAACAGACCTAGTTTCTACCAGTTGCTTCGAACTGGGCAGTAGAAAGTGTTTCTGCAGAGAGGCGTCGGTGGCGCCCTCCATCTGGAGGCCGTCGCTGGTCGGCCGAACTGCCGCAAACAGTTTTATTTAAAAGAATCATTGTTGGAAACTTGAGCAACATGTGCAGCTTGAACACAAAGCCACCCACAAGGAGGATGGATGTTTTTTCAATAAACAATAGTTTATGGGAGAAGAAAAGTGGAGATAATGCCGTGCAGCTGAGTTATTATTATCGGATATGGAAACAGCTGCAGCAGTCAGTAACAAGGCCCTCATCGTTGTCCAAGGAGTCAGGTGCAAGGAGAAGAAAAATAGGGAAATTAAAGGCAAATCAAATTCCCTTCACTGGGCCCAGAGAGCTCAGCTGCTGTGCAGGAAGTTTCAGAAATATTTCTTTTCTTCTGCTCTGGTGTGCCCATAATTCAGTGGTCCTCCTTGAATCTCACTGTGGTAGGAATTCACAAACACAGTCAGCTCCTTTATTATTTCTGAAGAGGAGTTTCAAGGCAGAGCAGCCACACAGAGGAAGGAGAGAGAATACCAAAGACAACAGCTCAATTTTTCCTTTCTCTGGTATTCAGAATATTCCGGAACTTAACCTGCTTCAAATTCATCTGCAGCACCTTCTGATTTTTGCACTTTTTCAGGTCAAAACTGTGGATGTTTTCCAGCGGTCCTCTCTAGGCTGATGTTTTAAATTATTAGTTATAAAAGTTTCAAATGAATTTGAGTTTCCTACCGACTCTGGAGCAGCTGGGAATTTGATTTCAAATCTTTGTTCTTGTTTTGATAACTTAAAAAAGGAAAAGTTTACTTGTTTTTGTAGACGGCTCATTTTTCAGCCTTTACTCTCTCTTTCATTGTTTAAATGCTCAATCCCTTAATAAATCCTTCAGTGTGTCCATGCTGTCCTTTTGTCCATCCATGCTTTTTCTTGTTCCTTCTTTCACTGGTTGTCAGTAAACCAGGAGAATTTCTGTCTGAAGACACGAAAAAGCAGTTTTAACCATAGATTTAATCTGATGAGGAAATGAGAAGTTTACCGGCTTCACCATTAGCCTGGGTTGCAGGAAAACCATTTTACCGTGGGAACACTTGGCATCCAGGTCGTTCAGCCTATGAATCCTTCTGCTGTACTATTCAAGAGTCTTGAATCATCCCTCATTTCTTCAGTCTTTGCATCCAAACTACCAGGCTGCTGTTAAACTGGACTCAATCAGTAGTTTTCCAGGCTTTGATGAAAGATTCTCTTGGACTTTGGTTGCTTTTTGACTCATTGCCTATCTGTCTTGCTGAAGGCTGCTGGACAACCGGGGCAACGGGGTCAGCAGTTATTTCCTCCTCAGTGACACACTTGGCAGAAGCTCTGATGTGGCTTTAATGGAAGCTGAGTGTCATGACAACATTGGCAGGATGAGCGTTCACACAGACGGGGGAGAAGGAGGTCTGAGCCGTGGCGATGAGTCGACACGCGTCAGTCTGGAGGAAGGCTGACATTTTTCCACTCAACTTGTCTTTGTGATCGTGTTGCTTTGCTGAGCAGAACAAACAGGAAGTTGCTGCTTTCTCCTCTCTCTGCAGATTAGTTACAAATTCACCAAGAGGCAGATTAGATGGGGATTAAAACAGTTAAATATAGTATGTCAGGGATTAATTTAGCTTCTAAAAGGGTTTTCTGTTCGTCTTTCAGGGAGAGCAGCTGTAGCTTCTGTTATTTTTCTCCAAGGTGCTGAGTGTTTGTGGTCGTGATGCTTCTGCATCCGTCAGTCATACTGAGATACGTTATCTGCCCTGAGATCCAATTTTTTGTTAGAGCCACTCTTTCCTTTGTTAGTTTTCAGTATCCACCCAGATTTGATCCATTTCAGCAGAACTGCTTCTGCTTGCCAGATGCAACACAATAAACCACCAGTGAGCTGCAGGTTTGTTTTTTTTTTTTTTTTTTTTTTTTACTGGGTACTGCTGAAAATGGTTATCTCCTGCTTAATCATAAAATAACAAAACATGACTGAGCAGAATCCCAGATTATGTTTTCTGTACCACTTCAAACATCAAAATCTCCGGTTTTATTTTTATCATCTGATAAGACCCAAGTCTGCAAAGCAAGGGATGCATCTGTGTCCTGGAGGGTAAAGCTGGAGAGTTATCTGAAAGATTCCAGTTATTTCTTTTAAAATCACTTGTAGAACAAAAGATTCTTTTTGAAAACTCAAAAATACTTTATTAATCCCAAGGAGAAATTAAATGTTGTCATAACTCATATTATCTAAGTATCTTCAAAGAGTTGAAAGAGTTGTTGTGAATGGTGATGCTGTAGGAAGGAAGGCTCCCAGTAGCAGTCGGTCTTGCATCCAATCTGAAGAGGCTTCTGACTGAAGACTGTTGCTGTATGACAGCCTCATGACCAGTATAACATGCTAACAGCTCAATATCCAGGCAGCAGAGACGATATTCCACAGTAACATGTTCTGGATGACAGCATCAGTTGTTGGCTCAGCTAATCCATCTCATTTGCTTTTGCCACTCCTCTGTAGATCTCAGTTTGGGGATGGGGATATTTTCCTTGCCCTTTATGATCGATGGAATAGATGGTTTGAACTTCCTCCTTGTCTCTCTGCTTCCATGAAGCCTCCTTTTCATCTCTCTGGGATTTGGGGTCATTGTTCAGGTGTTATTTGAGCTTTTGAGATGCTAATCAGCTGCTCCCAATTGTAAAAGTAATACCTTGTTGCCATGGTTTCACATCATAACAGCTATACGAAAGTGAAAATTCTTCCAGCTGCTTAGCATCCAGATCCAGAGGGAATAATTGTCCAAACATTTAATCCCTCAACCAATAAAACTATAAACAAAACTCTAAAAAGACAAATCAGAGCTAGCATAACAGAGGAACTCCAACATCTGGCTGTCTAAAGAAATGCACCGATCTGTCTTAGTGCTGTCAGGCACCCTCGTGTACGCGCTGCTAAATGTGCTAATGGTGAAGAAACAATGTACCGTTCCAGGAAAACTGTTTATCCACCGTCATCGGTGGCCATGCTAGCTAGCATTAGCGGCAGGCTACGTTGTGGTGAACCAGCTGTAGCGTAGCAGAGAGCAAAGTGTGTGAGCGGCGCGTACATGAGGGTGATTGGCAGCGCTAAGACCCTCCTCCTGGCTCTGATTGGTTGTTTCTGACTGAATGGTGTATTTCTACAGTTAGTACTGGGAGCACTGGGAGAAGGCAGAGGAGCTGGATTTTTTTTTTCGCAGATTATCTGTCTTTACTGTCACGACATAATGAGAATTTTAACAAATATGTTAAAAACATATTTTTCACAAAAGCTTTAAAGAAGTGTGTTTGCATCAATACCTGGTGGTTGCTTTCCATCTTAAACCCGATGGAAGAACGCCACAGAGCTGTGTTTCTGTTGAATAAATAATGCCACGGTGAAAGCTGGTTCAGAAGATTACAGCCTTGCTTCAAGCACTGAAATTACTCAAACAAGACAAATAAAGTTAAAATGATCTTATCTGGTTTAAAAAGCTGTTGTACTGCGAGATGAGCTGCAGTGAAACACAGAGGGGCCACATTTGTCATTTTGAGATATATTTGCTGAAAATGAGGACAGAATCTGTCATTTCCAGGTAGAGGTGTCGAGGCAGAACCTATTCACTCTGACCTACATAGGATGGGTTGTCTGGAGCGAGGTTAACGCTCCAGCACCCCCTTTTTCTGAGCGTCATGGGATCATTAGTATCCTCCGCTATCGAAGCGGAGAGCTCTTTTGATGCCCCCGTTCCCGATGAAACCACACCAGGGGCCGGCCCATTTTCCAGGTTCCTCTTTGAAAGTGGCCATTTCCATTCGCAGGACGCCTTTGCCGTTGTTCTTCCCTCTCTCCCGTCTCTTTGAGGCTGAGTGCAGCCGTGTAGAAATTAGATCAGGAAGAAATTGGAGCGGGGTCAGCGCTCCTGCATTGACGCCGCCTCTGTCATCCTCGCTTGGGAATCTTCACCTAGACAATAAGCGAGGCACACTGCAGGAAGATTGGAATATATTTTACCAAAGCAGGGAGCGCGCTGGCAGTCGAGCTAATTGAGGAGATGACAGGAAACCGCCGGTTTGGTTTAGCCAATAAACTGCTGACAGGTGGTAGGAAAAACAGCCTCCTTGATTCATTACAGAGCCTAAAACACAGCGTTAAAATGAATACATCCCTCTTTACATCCCGCCTGTACACATTGGATTTATTTGGCGCCATTCCCATTGAATGTGTAATTTCTATGCAATGAAAATAGGCCTGTTTTGCTCATGGCGACAGCAAATATTGATTTATAGATGCTGATGAAGCCACAGTGGTGTCTGCTTATCCTCACAGTGTTTACAACAGAGTCCTCTGGTCCATATTTCACCAGCAAGCAGCCAGGAGTTGGACTTCACCCTGATCCCACTCTGAAGTTTCTTCCCAGGCTTCAGATTGACTGTGACATTTGAGGATGTTTGGCACAGCAAAGCCTTGAAATTTAATAGGCTGCAGAAGCTTTTTATTTACATGAATGCAACTGGAACTGACTGAATCGGCCTGTCCTTGCAGCATTGTAAAGATTTTATTAAAAACACACACATGCCTCGCTCAGTCTATTACTGCAGCCGTTACGTGCTTTTCATATTCACTGACACCAAATGTTAAATACACATAAACTTATGCTGTCTTTGCCCTTATGTTTTTTATTTCTCTGGCTCTGCTCTGCATGTTTTCCACTCCATCCTCCTCTGAATGCTGTCTTTTTCTTCTGCTCTACCACCTCCCACACCAGTTTATTGCTCTTTATGATTATTTTGTTTCCTCCAGTCTGTCATTAGGATCTTTGTTGAAAAAGGCAACATCTTACGAACTAATTGCTCTTGTTCCTGTTGCAGTCAAAACACTCCTCCTCTTTTGTCTGTGTGAGTTTTTGCTCCTCAAAAAGCACTTAGCATCAACTGCTTTCATACAAATCAGTCTGTATATTTGGTTTCTTGCTCACAAGCAACCTCAGTCTTCTAAGGAATTAAATCCATAGTGACTCTGTAGACATTAGATGTCTGTATTCGTTAAGATGTTCTTCGATGTTGGAAGGGTAAACTGTTCTTCTCTGGTTTGGAACTACTGATGCGAGCAAGACTTATTTGGAAAATGTCTTCTCTATTAAATTTTCTTCTCAGCGTCCAGAACTTTCCTGTAATCTTTCAGGCTTTCTGACGGTCAGAATTTCTCAACTGCTTCGCTACTCAGATTTTAGATATAAAATTAAAAAACATTCCTCTGACAAATGCCAATTTTTATCTAACAAGAGTCAGTCAGGCAGGAAAAGGCTCTTAAACTCAAGGGATGAACCTGTTTTGTCTCAACACATAAGACAGTGTAGTAAAGAACCACTTTTAATTTTAATTTACTAACACTTTTTTTCAAACACAATTTCCTATTTCACAGTTTGACAGACAGGAAATAGGAATTTAGCACAAGCAAAGTGATTACCAAAGAGCTTTTGGCTGCACACTTGGCGGACAGTGGATGATAAATGGAAGGATTAAGCATCTCTAAGCTCCAGTGTCAAGCACTTTTTTAAAATATATTTTCCAAATACTTATCTGTTAAGCTAACAGCTAATCAGTCTAAAACTGGGTTAGACTAACTGGTATTCCGGATAAAAGTTACTCACTCTAAAATATTCTTATGCTAACTGTTTCTCAATCTAACAAATATTCAAGGTAGAAGAAATTTAGGCTATCCAAACTAACAGCTACTCAAGCTAAAAGTATCATTAGCTAACTGCCACTCAAGCTAACAGATATTCCAGCTAAAAAGCTTAGAATGGTGGCTGGGGGGGTGTAACTACACGATATTTCTCATTGAAGTATTCAGTTGTGGTCAGTGTGACCTGATGAAGTTGTAAGTGAAGATGAAAATGAATTACTCTTCATTTTGGGTTTATAGTAGGAACAATAAATGGAAAAAGAGAGACAGACAAGACACAAACAAAATGTAAGCACTTCAAGTTGCTCAGACGCTGAAGGAGGCAGGAAGAATCAATAAAACAACCAATGATTAGACATCTAGGGGTACCTTAAGTTACACCACAATCAATTAATAGCTATCAATAGCAATAGCAACAACTACTTGGGATACAGCCAAAGTGTTACTGGAGCAAATGCTTTAGTCGGAACTCTGAAATTCCGACTTCCCGGTCGGAAAACACAACTGGAACACCCATCAAAGTTGGATTTCCCACTCGGAAAGTGGGAGAAACTCTGACTACTCCCAGTTACGATTTGTAAGGCTGACTGTGCATTTCAGTATGGCCGCTCCTTGCTCCAGCAGTCGTTAGATGTGTTGAAAACGCGTTTATTTTACAGGACACACATGTAAGAGTGCATCTAAAATCCATGTTACACGTAGCGCCTGCAACTCTAAACTGAACAAGTTAAAAGTGGTGTTTACGTATGAAAAGTAAATTTCAAAATAATGCTCATAATAGGTACTGCGAACAATATCTACAAGTTCTAATGGTAATAAAAATGCTGTTACACTGGGTGTGACAAACCAAGCTCAAAGTTGACTAACGAGGTAACTGGAACGCATCATAACAGCTACATAGGTTAGCTTCTACTTGACCAAAAGGCTTTAAAGCCTAACTGTTCCTGGAGCTAACTGCTATTTGGACTCAAAGCTACATAGGCTAGCTACTACTTGGGCTAAAGCCTACATAGCCTAATTGTTAGTTGAAATAAGAGATACATTGCTAAAGGCTACCCACACCAACTTTTACTGGAGGTAAAAGCTGCAAGCTACTGCTTGGGCTAAAAGCTACAAAGGCGAACAGCTGCAAGCAAGAACATTACATACCAGTGTATGCAACTTTATTTTTTTTTGTTTTGTTTTGTTTTGTTTCATAATGTTGCTGCAACAAAAGAAATTTATGGAAGCGCATTGCATTTACCAAAAAAAAAAAAAAAAAAAAAAAAAAAAAAAGCACCTTATCTCATAGTTAAGAGAGCCAGATCTCACAATTATGAGATAAGATCTCATAATTACGAGATCCATATCTCAAAATTATGAGAAAAAAATCTCTTAATTACGAGATAACTGGAATGATACTGTGGAAATGTACTTTGTCATTGATGCTGATTAATTCTTGTGTGATTCATATGTTACTCATTTATGCATAAGTGAAATGATGACAACGAGCCTGTGTTACATTTAATTTTTGTTAGAGTAATCCTTTACTAAATATTTAGGTACAATCCCTTTTAATCCCATGTTTTAGGCGCACCTGGGGAGAACTGGTGGATGGTTAGAACTCTGGATGGAGACTTACTGGAGTGTTGAGGTAGGATCTGCTGAGGGTCATGCAGGACATATCGCCTTGAGGGAACTGGCTCCAATCGGTCTAAAGGTTCTGGAGAATGGTACGCTCTGACACAGGATGTAACCCTTACATATACCTTAGGATCTGTGTAAATTATACATTGTCTCAGTCTCCTTAACTGAGATGAGCTTAAGATATGCCCTTTTATGGAAACTAAGAACATCCTCACCCTGAGGTGATTCAGATCACTCTGAGCTGCAGGACCTTTCTGTTGCTCCTGGTGAGCTCCCTGGGCGCATCCTTGTATGACAGGTGAATTATTTGTTTTTGTTCTGTTTGAATATACTTATATTTTGGCTAAATAAACTGGATGATTGTTACATGATTTAATTTTGGCTCTTTGTGGAGTTTTCTCCAACATCAATGGACACGGGAGAGATGGACAGAGGAGAAGACAATATTAATAAGTGTCGATAAGTTTTCCATCTCAACAGTACCGTTTAATGCCAGTGCCTGGCATCCTGTGTCACTCTTGTGTCCCGGGACTTCCCCAGACAGCCAGCGTGTTTATTAAGAGATTGATTTTCATGTTCTGAGAATGTACATTAACCATCAATGTTCTATACTGAACCAACTGTTTGTGGAATGGCTCTTTTCTTTCAGCGCTGTAGCCTAATAATGTAATCAAATCGAGCTCCAGAATGTAATAAAACTGCATTACGTGATAATGCATGGAAAATATTTTTAAAAATCCTTTCTCGCACTTCGAAATAGTTTCTCCCACATTATATAATAACATTATTACATGCGCTGATTAATACAAAATGAGGTTGCTTGTGGCACCTGATAGTAGAAGTGGTGAAATGATTAGTGGAGTGACACCAGAGCATCCAACATTTAATCAAAACTACAAGTAAAGGTTATCAGGTACAGACGGCGTTGGATAGATGTCACGTTGTGGATTTGCACAAGTGCGGTTGGACGCATTGGGTAATGCCAGTCGTGTTGGGTGTACTGATGTAACGGTAGCCTGATGTTGAAACTAGTGGCATCATATCATCTCTGATGTTGGAAACGCACCAAGGAGCTGAAAATTAAAATATGTGTAGAGTTGCAAAGTTTGACTTTTTGAATTTAAAGGGACTGAATGATCCATCCAATTATTTCCAGTCAACACGTAGAAACGAGAAACTGTGATTAGAAAGTTGTTTTATGGAAAGTGACTTTACCGCTTCATCAGTCTCAACACTTACAGCGTTGCTGTGATAGAAAAGCCCTTTATGTAAGATCTAAAGATTTAAGTCACAACCTTCTAAGATACACCAATTTTCCAAGAGTCCGTCTGCGCACAAAGATGTCCAATCAAAGGATCTAAAATGGCATAAAATATTTTCAGTGAAAAATAAAGTAATTGGACCTGATTGCCTTTACTGTTGAACCGCACAGAATGAGAATGTGCTAAAATTCAGCTTTTATCTTCTGGGTTTGTGACCCCAGCACAAGACGAACAAAGTTTTGACCAGGTTTTTATGAATGCTGGTTGTCTTTGATTTTTTTTTGTTTTCTGTTATACTTTGTTACCAGTTAGGAGGTTAAGAGGTTACCAGTTTAAGCTTTCTATGTTATTTAATGACTGTTTTAAGTAAATTATTCATCTTTAATAAACCCCAAACAAAGCTGACAGGAAAAACTACATCCTTCAAAACCGCAGCTCAGCAGTGCTTCTCAAAACATACACTAACCTTTTGTATGGCGGCTTCTTTATTTTTTTCTTTCATGAGAAATTCAATTACATGTGGGGTGGAAGTTTAGCAGCATTTAATGGAGTCTTATGACTTAGTGTGAACAGGACTTTTAACAGAAAAATATTCATATTTGGAGGTTGGAGCTTCGTGTCTCTTTTCTTTTACTGTTTACTTTTCTCTTTGACTTGTGCTGCAGTTTTGGGAATTATAAATTTTGATTGGGAACATGGCCTGACTTACAAAAAGATACTCTTATGATTCATGCTTGAAAAGGTTTTTCTTCTGATCTTGGGTTACAGAATTGACAAAAAAACAGAAATGTTGTATTTCTGGATGTTTTTTTTACAAAAAACATTCTTAAGATAAAATTGATTATAAATTTGAAACTTCTGGCTCAGAGAGGTTAGATTATATCCATGAGGAGCTCATTGCTGTGGAGTTTGACTTGAAGACACCGTCATATGCCTGCTTCAACAAACCCGTGAGGATCATGTTCTTTGATTCCTCCAGAGCATTTAACACAACTCAGCCTGATCTGCTGCGTCTGAAACTCCAGAAGACTCAGGTGGAGGTCTCAACAATCTCCTGGATCAATGACTGCCTGAAAAACAGACCACAGTGTGCCTAACCAGGTGGTCAGCATCACAGGAGCACCACAGGGAACTGTACTCTCACCATTTCTTTTCACTCTGTGCACTTCAGACTTCCAATAAAAAACGGACTCCTGTCACCTGCAGAAACACTCCGCAATCGTCGGGTGAATCAGGGAAAGCCTTAAAAAGGCTAAACAACCTGATAAAGAAGCCTGGTTCTGTTCTGGGACGACTGTGGAATCTTTGGAGATGATTGTTGTGACATTTGAAGTTCCAAAATAAAATACTCCAAGAAAAGGCTGCAGGTGGCAACAAGTGGCTTGTTTCTGAGCGTACTTCCGACTTGATTCTTTGAAAAATATATGCCGTTTACTTCTTGCAAAAATACAGGCCAAAATTAACTGATCGTTTTTTACAACTCAGATGTAAACTAAAGTTAACTTAATCTGATTTCATAAGGTCAAATAATGGTCAAAAAAATCATTTTAAAAAAACTATCGTCCAACCTGACAATTAACAAGCGTTTTCAACCCCGCCTCCTGGCTTAATATTAACCTTTTAATTGATGGGAGTCTCTCAGGGTTTCCAAATTAATCACAGCTTTTCCAAATATAGAAATTAGCTACAGATTTAGATACCATACTGCTTAACTATATTAATTTTTAAATAGAAAACAATTATTGATAGGACGCCAACAAAAATGATCAAAACAATGAGTGTTCAAAGAAGGATTCTTCATAAGTTTAAGAAAATTAGCAAAAAAAAGAAGCATACTCCTGAGTGTCTTCAGTCAGAGGCCTCTTCAGGATCACTGTAATACAGACTCCTGCAGGAGAGGCTTCCTGTCCACAGTCATCAGCATCTACAACTGCTTGAAGAACCTTGGATAATATGAGTTACAACATTTAATTTGAATTGAATATACTGTAGTAAAGGACTTCCTCTATATCCAGCTGCTGGGTTGTTTGTGTCTTCAAATGGTTAAAAATGTAAATCTTGACCTTTTTGAAATGAAGACTAAATGACTCATTAAAATCATGTTTTATTAGTTTAGAGTTTTATGTTCATTAGACATGCATTCAAGTCATTGTTGACATTAATGTGAATAACATTAAGTATTGGCTGAGTGATTGATTCAGCCACACGTGTTCCTGCTGCAACAAGCCAATAAAAAATATATATTTGTACGATTTAATGAGATGATTGGGTTACGGTGCAGTTTAAATTCCCTCTTTCAGCTCCCTTATTGGCAAATAATAGCAGATTTTATTCACACAGACATGTTGCCAGATTAATTTTCTCCCAATTTTCAACAGTTACTATTATTGGAGGGTGGGAGGTGGGGGGATTTTATCCAAGATAAATGAGGTGAACGAAAGTTTTGTCAGGCCGTGTGCAGATGAATGCACTGAGAGAGCTTCCTTATTAAGCACTAGTTCTAATTCTAAAAGCTTTCTCATTAATCATTCATAAACATTTGTTTTGTACATCTCTTTTGTTTGCTTCTTCTTTATTTCACACAGAAAAACGTGTCCATCGGTTAACAGCAGAGCAACTTTCCGCCCCGTGGACCTTTTTAAAGGTGTTTAAAGTACGTGCAAGGATGCGTGCTTATACTAATTCCCCGTGTTGCACGAGGCAGTCAGGAGAAATCTAACTCCTTATCTCTCTCTGTGCTGTGTACACATTTACATAGTGGCACACGCGCAGGCCACACAGACAGACAGATGCTGTAATTTGTCAAAAAGGCATTTCATCCATGCTGATATTTTCCATTAAGCGCGGTTTCTGTGTTGACCAGGAAGCTAATTAGCAACATGTTACTATTTTTTATCCACAACTAAACAGCTTGTCAAGTTTTGTTTTTTTTATTTCATTTCTTTTTCTCAGCACCATATACTTTATATCTTGCCCTGGAAGCGGCGCAAGAATAGAAATAACACATGGAAAATAATTAAAAGTGATATAAGAAGAGATTTCTGCAAACGAGGTAGAGTTAAGTGGAAGCTGGCTAATGAACTCAAAATGTCAAGCTCGGATTTATCTGTCTGTGGAGTCAGTTTTTTTCTTTCTGGCCCTTAGCAGTGTTGTGTTTATGTTCCTTAGCCCCAGCGAGTCTCTTCACCCTGTTCTGATGGTTTAATAAAGGTTTCTGAGCTGCTACATGACCCAGCAGCCCCGCTTCTTAAGTCCTCGCTGTTGAATTTCTGTGCATTGATGTCGGCTACAGCTAAACTCAGCTTAAAAACTCCCTGCCTCTCTGCAGTTTCATTCTTTTTTGAACTTCTTCACATTTTGTCACATGAAAACCACAAAACTACATCTATTTTATGGACATTTTTATGTGACAGACCTATATAGTGTCGTTGTAATGATACAACCTATCAACTTAATAGTAAACGGTCTGCGTTTAATTTTATCTCAGAGTTGTTTTGGGCCTCGTCCACACCAGACCATTTGAAGAAATGTTTTCATCCACTCAAAAACACAGAGAATGCCCCAAAACGCTGTTTTTACTCCGCCAGGCCTGTAGGTGGCGCTAAACATGGAGTATGAGACATGCATAAAATTCAGTTCGACTCAAAAATCTTTTATCTCAAAGTGAAATTAAATGTTGTCGTAACTCATATCATCCAAGCATCTTCAAAGAGTTGTTGTGGATGGTGACGCTGCTGGCAGAAAGGATCTCCAGTAGCAGTCGGTTTTCCAGCAACTCTGTAGAGGACTCTGACTGAAGATTGTCATGACATGTTTACCGCTCAAAATCCGTGCAGCAGAGACGATATTCCAGAGTAGCATGTCCTGGATGACACCATCAGTTTTTGACAAGCTCTGCTAATCCACCTCCTTTGCTTTGGTCTGGCTTTCGAGGATCACTTGCTGTGCTTCACTTTGTCACGCAGGTCCTATTTCAGTGATGTCTGGGTTGAGAACAAGTGTAGAGTCATCAAGCCTGAACTCAAGTGTGATAAGTCACAGTCATAATAATATTTAAATTGGTTTGATGTCCTGAAACATCAAGTGTGACATACATGCAAAACAAAAAAAAAGGAAATCAGGAAATCATTTTTTCACACCACTGTAAGATGGAGTGTTTTGCTTCTAGAGAAGCTGAGATGTCCCCCATAAGACTTGCAGATGAAACTGCAGCAAAAGGTGAAGAAGTATTGACTCAGGGGGGCCTGGATATGGATGCACACCATATTTCACTCATTTTTAGAGGTACAACATTTTGAAAATCATTCTTCCTTTTCATTGCAGCTCTAATGTTTGCTCCTCTTTGTGTCGATCACATAAAACTTCCAGTAAAATACGTTGAAGTTTGTGGTACTTTCCCAGAGCGGTGTATTGTTAACACAGCGCGGCTTTTTTTCCTCTTCATCATACTCCTGTGTTTCCTGACGTGTGATAACAGTGGAAGCCATGTTGCAGATAGATACTTTAGGTTTTTCGTCCCTCAGAGTAATAACAGCTTGCCTTTCCTGTTGTGAGCTGTCATTTGGCTCCCGTCATGACTGCTGAGTGCCTTAACGGCCTTCAATCGCTGTATTTAGGAACCTTATAATTAGCAACCTAATGGATCCCTAAAAGTCTCACATTTGTCAGTCGCCTTCGACTTGATTCTCCTTCATGCTGAACAATTTAGGCGCGTTCAAGAAATATGCGGATCCAGATGACTTTAAGCAACGGCTGCGTGTAAAATATCGTCTTGTGTTTGCAGGAAGTTGAAAACGTTTGACTGGAGAGAAATGGATTTTATTTCTCTTGTGTACAGGAATATTTTTATCCACAGTGTGCTGTATATTGTTCATCTGTCCCCCCCTGCTGTGAACAGCTCGGTATCTGTGATTGTATCTCTGTGCTGTATGCAGGCATTCCTTCTCACAGATTGGAGCAGCTCTGTGATGCACCCGGCTTCAGACTGCAGAGGATGCATGCACTCCAAACTACTTTTTCTCCTGCAGCTATACAAGATGTTCACTATCAGTGCAGATTATTCCCAACCAGGCCTATAGCTTTCATGTAAATATCAGTGGGAGAGGCGTGTTGGGAAGATAAAAGCCCAGATATGAGAGTCCCATCAAGGCACATTCAGTATTGGGGGGAGGGGGGCATAGCAGAGGGGCACATATGTGTCAGTGCAAAGTATTGATGAATGCTGCACACTAAGAGCTGAAGCGTCACTGTGTGAGATTGACGTGTCTTTGCAAGTACCAATCTAACGTTCACCTATCCTGCGTTTTGGCTGTCTTCAGTTTCTAATGGACTGAGCAGGTTTAAAAGCTCCTACACCTTAGTATTATCCCTCAAGCTTTCCATCGTCTAACATGGAAGAGAGGGAGGGGGGGGATGAAAGACTAAAGTCCATCCATTCACCTGCTGAGCCTTACATGCACCCATCCCTTCTGGCATCCATTGCTCTGGCCTTTCATGTGGTTTTATATCACTCCATACATGCAGACATGCATGCATCAATGTATCCACCCATCTGCCCTTCCTCCCATCTATCATGCCTGCTTCTATGCATTCATCAGTTCATTCCTCCAGCAATTCATGCATTAGACCCTTTGAGATGCATCACTCTTAATCTTAATAAAGCGCAATACAAATGCGGACTATGTACTAGGGCTCTAACGATTCACCGAATGATTCGAGTGCCTCGATTATTAAAATTTCCCGAGGCAAATCATCTGTATTATGCTTTACCATTTAGCTTTATGTGTTTCCACTGGATGATTATTTGTGTTGCACAACGCCCTCACATCCGCCAATGAGTTGTTAATGGATGACCATTAGCACAACACTGGTGACCGAACGCCCTCTTTTCCCCGGACATGTGTGGGTTTTCATTGTTTTTCGGGGGACCGATAGGCATCCTTGCATGGAATACGACACCCTTTCTTTTATTGGACGTCCTCCCAGAGCTGCTGCCTCGTGGTGGTTTGGAGCGAACGGCGGCGAAGTGCACGGCGGGTGTATGAATACAGGTGGAGCGGAGACGCAAGCAGATAGATGGAACACGGCGGGCTGCACTCCAGCGCTGCAGCTGATGCTGAACACAGATGTAGCTTTACGGGCGAACCAGAAAACAAATTTCATACCATCCCGGTCGCAACAAGTGGGTGGCGGAGCGCAGCGTGGCGTGTTCATAGCTGGCATGCTGGCCAAAGATCCGTTACTCACATGGACACGAAAGCTATGAAAAGGCCATGTAAAGAGAGAATTCATCTATTAAACTGACTGAAGGTGAATACGTAAACTAAAAGCTGGAGTATTCGTTTTTTTTTTCTTTGAAAGTGTCTTTGTCAGCCTGCTTTTTTAAAATTTTATTGCTAAATTGAATATAATTTCAGTTTTTTGTGTGATTTTTGTCCAGGCTGACTTAAAAAAAATGAGCTATTATTGTTACAGAAAAGTAACTGTTAGGGATAAACAGATATTAAAATTTGGGCCAATATTGATATCCAACTGCTGTCATGGCAGAATTTGCCAACATTTTATTGAATAAATTTTTTTTTTATGTAATTACTTGATTAATTGTCCGAATAATCGATACTCAGTTACTAACATAATCATTGACAACAGCCCTACTATTTAGCATTTTGTTTGGAAATCGAGGTCCCAGAGTCTGGAGGAAGAGCAGAGAAACCAGGTCTCTTGAGCTCCAGTGTGATGTTTCAGAGCTAAAGCCGCCGTCGACCAGGAGATTCCAGAGCACTTCCTGCTTCTGTCGGCTGGCAGACTTCATAAAGATGCTGGTTTCATTTTCATGTCCTCCATTGTTGTGTTGTGTTTGTGCCACATACAGATCACGTCGCGCTACTTTTCAGACTCTGGGGCCGCCCAACTAAATGACAACCCCACCCACTAGAGCTGGTACTCAGCTGTAATGGAAAACCAGTAGAGTAGAGCCGGGTCGAGGTGCACTGCTGGGTGGTAGTGGAAAACGACCAACAGAAAATCTGTGGAGGATTGTCAAGAGGATGAGAAACACCGGAGCAGATAAGCTGAAGGGTGATATTAAAGCAAACTCATCAGCCTCATATTTCGGTATTAAAAATACCTGTTTTATATAAAATTAAAGTGTAACCAACCCCCCAATTGTCGTAATTTAGTCCAAAGATTATAAGTTAGTAGAAAATTGTGTATTGGACTCATGGGACAGTAAGGTATTTACAACGCTATCAATCAATGCTCGCCACGCTCGCTGTTCCAACTCCTGACTCGCCACCAAGCGCATGGGTCCGAGTGAGTTGGTTTTATACCCAACGCAGGGCTGTGACATAGCGTCAAGCTGTACCACTGTAACCAGTAGGAAAATTCAACTGCTTAACCACTGTTCAACCAAAGGAAACCAGCACTGAGACGGTTTTAGGCAAAATATTCCAGAAGCAAACAAATTTACATGAAAATGTCAAATTTGCACAGAAAAATAAAGATAGGACCCTAAATAACCTATTCAGACAATTTATCAGCAAAATAAAGTTGATTTGTGGGTTTGTTACATTTTAAAATTGAGAAAGAAAACTTGGTTTTCATGAGCTGTAACCCATAATCATCAAAAGTAACCACAATAAACACAGACAATTCCTTAATATTCTAATTTAATGTTCACCTGTTGGTGAGGAAGAGTTATAAAAGCCTACACTGGAGCCAGAGAACGTGACAGCCGGACTAGCAGCTGAATTGTCCCATAGTGTCCCAGATAATATTTTTAGATGCTTTATGGAATAATAAAATGATCATTCATTCTGGGTGAGGCTGATTTGAGGTTTTCTCCTCTGATTCTTCTCTCGCAATCAGTCAAATTGAAGCCACATGCTGCCTCGGTGCCATCAGCGGGCCGTAGAGGCCTCAGCGATGAACCGGAGTAGCTGGTTCCACCCTCTTACCTTGAACGCCGGCCCCGGGGTCACAACCTCGCCCAGATGGGGCCAAACGGTGTCTGATTTCAGAGCCAGGCTGCAGGTTCGTCCGAATCAGCGTCTGTGTTTATGTTAGCTCGCAACGATTGGTTTCGCTGCACGCCGAGGATAATTACCAAGGGTTTTCCCTTATTGAATGGTAATTACAAAAGACAAATAGACTGGAAGCGTCTGACTTCCTGAGTGGAGCAGCTCGGTGCGTGTGCAGCTGTGGGTGGCGACGGCGCCAAGTGTCAGCATGTTTGTTTCTGCGGCTATGCACTCAGTGTGCTGAGATAATTACATTTCAGGTGGCTGCTTTGAACACGAATGCGGAAAGATGACACAACTGTACAGCTTACAGCTTCATTTGACCACTTTCTTCCTGGTTTTCCACATCATGAATGACTCAGCTAAAATTAGGGCAATAAATCACTAGAGTACCACTGAATCCACTGTTTCGGAGTTCATTTCCAAACTTTTTTCTTTTTTTTTCCAGGATTAATATCATAATGACCTTTGACAGTTTGCCATTTCGAATGCTGGCTCGTTCCCGTGGCCAGTATGGACTTAACACACCGTCCCTGTAATTGACTTCTGTCCAGGTCCGGACTGAAGGTCGCCCAGACAGCCAGACAGCAGAGTAATTAAAATCTCTCCTGCTCTTTAAGGCACTCATTGAAGTTCCCCCTTCATTTGGAAAATCATTAGTCACGCTACAGCTAACCCCAGCTTTACATCAGGAAACTCTTTGCTGCATGTTCACATTTATGCGCCATATATAATCATTAGCAGCATCGGGAGTAATTGAGGGCGGCGGTGGGGAATGGCTACCTGACGCCGGCAGGTAGAGGATAGAGGGTGCCGTCAGGCTTCACTTCTTCAGTCATCAGCCCTGATATGAAGTTAAAATGTTAATCTGAACTTCAAATAAGCTCTTGTTGCTTAGCTTTGAAGGAGATTAGATCCATAACCATTGTGTAAATATTTACTCATATTCAGTTAAACAATACACAGCAGAGGAATGGTTACATTCAGCACCGTGTGTGCTGAAGGAAAGCCTTCAGTCATCAGGAGCTTTAATTCTCTCAATTGTTTCTGAAAGCTTCTCCAGAGCCAGTTTTAGCATCAGGAGAGGACAAATATCTTAAAGTGAAAGGCACAGAGAAGTCAACACTTCCTATTACCAAATGAATGAGTTCGCTGAAAAAAACAGAGCTGAATACTAGAGGCCAAAAACAAGAAGCAGGTTTGCTTCTGTGCATTCCTGCATCAACTCGTACATCCATCCGTGCTTCCACATGATTTCCACATTTATACAAATTTTTAAAGGGCAGTATTATTTAAAATCAACTTTTTTGAGTATTACATCATGTTATAATGTTATTACCTCATCAAAAACATACTTGGAGTGTTGCCTTGATTCTTTCAGGCATGTTTGAGAAATCCTTTGATCACCCGTGGCAACCATTCAGCTGTGCAAAACACCTGGATGGATACAGCACTGCCTATGAGGTGCAGCACCTCCTCGGAGCTGCAGTTTCCAAGCTTCCATCTCACAGAGCCCCCCCCCACTCAGCTCCTTCTGACTAGCCAACAGTAATTCGCAAACTCCTGGTGGAACTGCACATCTGCTGAGCTCATTATACGAGCTACTTCTCAGTGAAACACTGATAAAAAATGTTGTTAAAGGGTTAATAGAGGAGTGCTGGTGTGGTGACTTCCTGAAGATGGAGTTTCAGAAAGAGCAGGAATTTCTTAAAGAGACAGAGGCCCAATTTCAAGGCATTAAATTAGGAAGTCAAATTTTTTTTCAGCCATATTTGATAAATACAGTATTTTTGTAACAACTGAAGGTAACATAGTTACTAGATTGTGCTATAAAATGAGTCTATGTGGCAGGAAAACATTAAACTGCCCTTTTAATATAAGCAGTACAGTGAACCGCCAGGATTCATGTGGGGTAACAAATAACTAAAGTACTTGAGACCCCTCTAAATTTATACCTGCCTATTTTAATAGTTCAAGCAGCAAATATACCTTGATATGAATTAATATGCACAGTAGAAACTGTTGTAACACTACCACAGAAGCTAACATCTATAGTCTTCCTTGTCTCTGCTCTTGGGGGTTCAGCCAATCAGCACCAAGGCAAATGAATGGTGCTCCTGGATTGGCTGCTTTGCAAACGCCAGCCAATAGCGTGTCAGGTAGTATTGCACCTCGGGATGTCAGCTTCCCAAGCTGCATCTTCGTTGGAGTATTTTAGAAATGCTCTATGAAAAAATCTACAAATACAGTGGACCCCCCACCTCTTCACAGCTCAGTAGTCGCAGGGTTTCTTTTGTGGAATGTCGTTCCAATTTATCTGCAGAAAACCCACCTATTTGAGGACTGTTTTTCATCATTTATACAACACACATACCATCAAACTTCTATATGTAACTTTCACCAAGGCTGCCTGAACTTTTGTTTTTCAACAAGTTACAGCTACGGTTGATCACTATGAGGAAAAGCTGTGCAAACTGAATCCCAGGAATTTGTAATTAGTTTGGCTCCTCAGACCTCTTCCAACAATCAACAGCCATTGACTCCACTGAACAGATACCTGGTGCTCTGAAAATGGAAGGCAGCAAAACATTTCCAAGTATGTTTACCCAGAGAGTGATGTTGCTGCCGACTTCGATTGGTGGAGGAACAAGATAAGTTTAGGAAGACCAAACACCACAAAAACACAAAATCTTACCAAGTGTTTCTGGTCTAGTTTCCAGTGCAAATATCTTGAATAGACTAGAAATAAGACAAAATGAACATACAAGTAAATTTTCAGCAGATATAGGAGCTTGTTTTAAGTCAATAATTCCTTAATATTGATGAAAAAGTTCTAGTTATTAGTGAATTAATCTGCCAGTGGAACATTTTAACTTATGAGAAAAATGTCTTGTTCCACTGGCAGATCATTTGTTTAATTTTGAAGCAATTTTTCAAAGAAAAGCTGGAAAAATGTTTGAAAGAAATTCTCCACAGTCGAAGAGTTTCATCTTGACTCACTGCTTCGGTTGTCTTTATCTCGTTCTGCTCCCAAATCCCTAAACATATCAGTGTGGTGGCATCTGTAAATAGGGACAGTCGGCTGCTTTGTCCCCATCTTCTGAGTCCAGAGACAAACTTCTACCTGTATTGTTCCTGACAAATAAAATGATTGTGGTTCAGACTCAACCAACCATAACAGGGAAGAAGACGGTGAAACACAACTGCAAACACGAGCAATCCCAGCTTTGTTCTAGTTGGCTGTGGTGAGCGAAGGGAGGACAGACGCATCAGAGCAGCCTGCGGTGCTGATGGAGCCGGGCCCATCCGCGGCCTTGCCAATCTGTCATCCACTGTGTGTCCTGCAGGCCCGCAAACACAAACCCACACATTTCCACACACAGCCGGCTAGTCAGCCCATGAATCAGTCATCTGCTCTTCTGCGACCTCAGTCTCACCGCCATTCGTTGCCTGACTGATAAAAGCAGCAGGCCATCCTGTCACAGCTCAACACCCTTCCTGTCCGTTTGGAATATCCGCTCTTTGATTCCTGTGTGACCCGCAGGTACGACTCAGACTATAGGTCCACCCCACCCCTGCCTGACAGTGTCACCGCCAGATCAGACCGGATGCAGGGTGACTTTTATATGGAATCTGCACTCATTAAAGATACAGTATGTAACTTTTAGAAAAATATGGTTTTTTGCATATTTGTTAAAACTGTCACAATGTCGTGACAGTTTGGTCTGAGACAGATAATCTGTGAAAAGATGGAGCTCCTCCACCTCTTCCCTGATTTGCTATTGCCGTTTAAAGAAATGCGCCGCTCCCGACCTAAAACAACCAATCAGAGCCAGGAGGAGGGGCTTAGCGCTGTCAACCACCCTTGTGTACGCGCTGCTAAATGTGTTCATGGTGAAGAAACTACTCACCGTTCCAGGAAAACTGTTTATCCACTGTCATCGGTGGCTATGCTAACTAGCCTTAGCATTAGCAGCAGGCTATGTTGTGGTGAACCAGCTGTAGCGTAGCAGAGAGCAGGGCGAAGTGTGTGAGCAGCGCGTACATGAGGGTGACTGACAGCGCGAAGACCCTCATCCTGGCGCTGATTGGTTTCTTCTGACTGAGAGGTCTGTTTCTTCAGATAGTACTGGGTTCACTGGGAGAAGGCAGAGGAGCTTGATTTTTTCACACATTATCTGTCTTATATAATATTGTCATGACATAATGATAATTTTAATAAATATGTAAAAAAAAAAAAATCATAAAAGTTACACACTGCAGCTTTAACAGGAAGAAACCTCCAGCAGAACCAGAACCTGGCTCAGTACGACTGGGAGTTTGAGAAGACAGAGCAGAGACACAATAAAGAAACAGAAGCACTGGTTCAGGGGTACTTTCTATGTTGATGAAAAGTAAAAATTTAATATCAGGAGAGGGAGAATGTTTAGTTGTTGCAGTATTATCTCAGCTGATGTCCTCCCCCAGGACAGAACCACAGCCAAACAGAACACCAGACCAGGTGTAGGCTTCTATGAAGAGAACAAAACAGAGAAACATAAAGTTAACAGCAAATAATCCAAACTGGAGAGTAGAAGAAGAAGAAAGCAGCAGAGTGAAGTAGACTAAGCTTATAGTGGCATAGCTGCAGAGATAGCTCAGGATAACCTAAACCCCCTAGAATAAGGGGTTAGAGGTAGAACCAGAGTTTTGGTCCCCCGAAAACGGTGGAGTACGTTTGTTCTTGATCAACCAGCTGCATATATAAAGTTTTGAGGTCTACTTGTTTATCCTAAAACAATCATTTGCGACAAATTGGCTGTGATACATTTCTGCTGTCACTTTCTCCCTTTACCGCTGCTGGTCGTGCAGAGCATTGTGGGATGCATCATCACTTCATGAAAAGGGCGGAGCAAGAACACATCCTGGTACAGTTAGCGTACGCATCTTGATGTGTATTTAGGATCAGAACAGTTCAGCTGATGACATTTTGTGACTACATGAGTACACACAAGTACGGAACGACACTGAAGTTTGTCAGGATCAAGAAAGAGAAAAAGGCGGGAATCGCCATAGCGACCAATGACTCAGCATTTTCTGTGTTGGGTTCTCAAAGGATTCAGCTAGAGCTTTCTTATATCAATCCATTTTTAAGTAAGTTTCATTCTCAATCGGCCTAATAGAAAATAGTTTATTCTCCTTGCTCAATAAAAGATCTTTTGGACCATGACGGACAAACAGGGAGGATCAGGAAATCACCATAGCAACCACTATATGGAGTCATCATAGTGACTCAGTATTTTCTGACAGTGGTTCGCAAAGCACTCAGTGGGATCTTTTTCTTGCATTAATAATTTTTTAAAGTAAGTTTCAAGAATTTAATAGGCTTAACAGCAAGAAGACAATGTGTGTTGGATTTCTCAATCCACATTTTTCTATGAAATGGTTTCAGTTTTAAGTGCTTGAAGACCTTTTGTACAGTTCCTTGTCTGGAAGAACACATAAACAAACCTCAGCCATAGTAATTTATTGGAAGAACAGCCGGATATTGGCATGTGTTTTCCTATGAAAGTGGTACAGAAAGAGGCAACTGATGGCAGCATTAATAATCATCTACTTTTCTGTAACTTCCTGCAAACAAATCAATAATAATCAGCTGCAAGGAAGCTACAGGGCATCAAATCAGAGGTGTTTGCACAACCACCTACCTCTACCCCCTGCAGCATCTTTAAAACATCTAACCTGGCAAGATGACAGGTTACCCAAAAGTTGTCCAATTAACCGGCCACATGCGACTCTGTGACTTTGTTTACAATGCTTGTTTGGCTGATAATTGGCCACCTTAAAATGAGCCAAATGCAAAGGAAAAAAAACCCACACTGAGGTTGACGGAGTAAACAAACCAGCACCGGTACTTACACTATTGATAGCTCGAAGGATTAAATGCATCCCATCAAACTGGAAGCTTTGATCCACATCAGCCTAAAAGAGATGATGGAGAAAATGGAGGTCAGATGGGCTCGGATGGAGCACATCTTTCAAATGCATCAAAAATTGTCAGTGATGACTCGGAAAATGTTTGTTCGAAGACGTTTTCGGTCACCGCCTTTTCTTTCTGCCCCCCCCCCCCCCCCCCAGAGCCAAAATGACAGCAGTAACTGTCTGCAAGTGTTGCACTAACTGCTCATTCTGCATGATGTTGTCTGCCAGGGCTGTTCCTGCCAGCAAATCAGAGGCAGAGGTAAGCAGCTTCTGAAGCCCTCTGATGAATAAAACATTTCTAAAGACAATCAAACTCTGTTTGACACGTACAGTCAAATCACATCCCCGGCTCTCTGATGGCTGTCGGCTGGAAGCGCCAGCTCTGCTGCTTGTTCAAAGTGTCGTGGGGGGGAAGTGAGAAAGAGAAGTCCATTATCTGCTCCCTCTCACTTAAACAACGTGTCCCTCACTCCCCCACCACCACCAACCCATCACCTATGGACTTTCTCCCATGGTTCAGCAGCAGGGAAGACTGATAATTGGTTGGACTGCTGCACAGTCAGAGCAACACTGTTCTTTTCTTACCTCATTAGAGACACCCATACAGCCGCGTTGAAATTTCAATAAGCTGTTTGATTCCAGCCGCTTTGACATTTGCAGATATTGCATTGACTGAATCCAGTCCGCTTTACTGCTCAGGGACACGGGGCTGTATTTATATTTTATTGGCTTGACTTGTATGACAAAACCCACATGTGAGATCGAGGATCAAACATGCTGGGAATGGTTTGTTCACGTCTGCATGACGACTAATCGAACACAGTTTGAGCGGCGTGTATGTTTGACGATAAAGACGTGGGTTTTCTTCTTTTCTTTGCCACTTTGGTTGGTTAACTGTATGAAACTAAGCACTTTAATCCACCTACGCTTTCTATCGGCTGAGGAGTTTCGATCAAAATGCCTGTAATGGATTTGGAATGCATTGTAAACATCACTTTAATAGTTGTTTATGCATTAGTTTAGAAAGTTCCAGTGCTTTCTGCATTTATAATACTGCAGCTAAATGTTCTGTTTATTTAAAAGCTGAAAAGATTTCAAGAAAATTAACCTAAAAAACATAAATGTATAACTTGCTGTCTCAAAGTAGAGCATCTTGTGTGATGAAACAGACGTTTATTAGAAAGAAAACATGTTTATTTCTTATTAGAGATGTTTGAATAGTACAGTATGACTTAGAAATGTGCTCTAAATGTAACATTTCCCTCTAATTACTGAATCACAGGGCTAATCAACATGTTTGTCCTTTCTCACTGTGTTTCACACATTCAGACGTGTCAGCCTCAGACACCTTTCACTTTTCATACGTGTGCTCATAGTGTACAAGTTTAAGTATTCCTCGCTCTGTGCTTCTGTGCTTAGCAGATTTTTTTTCTCTGCATGGATCCGTTTACAGAGCCATAACTAACATTAACCCCGTAATGCTGGGATTTATATTCAATTGTACCAAAAAAATTACTTATGGTTTCGCTATCAGTCAGATGTTAAATTAATTAGAGATGATTAATTTGAACATTACACCCATCATAAGTGTAAATTTTAGTATGATGCTAATTAGATCCACGAAGCACTTCGAGGATGAAACAGGCTTTTCAACTTCTGTATGTTGATTATTTTATTGATGCTGCTAATGTTCAAACAAGACTTTGAAATTGAGTCAAAATATACTTTTTGAACAACTATAACTTCTGTATATTGGTAATAATAACCCCAACAATTGCTCTGTCCAAGACAGACCCAGCTAAGCAAACAAGCCTTTGTCTAGGAGTACATTCAGTGCAACAAGGGGGGAGTAGCCAGAGTGAATGGCAGCAGGACCATGTCTCCCACCTGGACAGTGGTTCTGTCCAGGTGGGAGACACAGTTAAACACAGTGGCAAAGAAAAACAAAGGGTTCATCAGTAACTCCAAAGGGAGATAGTTCTACATGGAGCCAGGATCACTTTCTATGACTGGCCTAAGCCCCCGTGGAGGTCTGCGTGGACCCGAGGCGGACGTCCGCCGGACATGTCCACGCAAAGGTAAATTTTTACGATCGCATACACGTACTCGGTGTCGCACACTGCTAGGCAGGAAACAGTGTTCAGATCAAACTGTGTTGTTTTGACACCGAGCTGATAAGGTTGAGTCTGGACAAGCTGCCGCAAAGACGCGCAGCAGCTGGACCGCCACTCTGCGTGAGGTGGCCGCCCTGGTGGAGAAGCAACGGGGCTAGGCGCCCAGCTGGCTCATCAAAGTTGCTCGTATCCGTTTGGATGGTGGGAAATGAAGGAATTTGTCAGGAGAAACGCAGGCAATCGGTACGCTGGAGGATGAAACCTCAACCATCCGTGGACGGTATGCGCAGAAACCGTGCAGCTCACAGAATCCGCGCAGTACGCCCGGCTATGTGGGAGCCTCTGATGTGCATTAATTCATGTGGAATGCATCTTAAGCCTCAAAGAACACAACTACATATTTACCGTATTTTCCAGACTACAAGTTGCACTTTTTTTTATTGTTTGGCTGGTCCTGCGACTTATATATGTTTTATCCTCTTCATGACGCATTTTTTGACTGACCAAGGAGTAAACATTACCATCTGCAGCCACAAGAAAAGCTAAACGCGGGCTGAAAGGAAGACGGCCAGGGCTGGAGGAGCGAGCCCACAGTTGGGGCTCAAAGAACGAGCTGTGAGGATGCGGATGGTGCCGCGACATCTGCGAGTCCTTGTAGTTGCCAAGGAGATGGATTTGTGACTTTGCAGGAAGGTCTTCTCGGTGTTACAGCTTCAACGAACGCAGTCGGATAGTCAGAACACCGCTCCTGATTCAGAGCACGGACATCGATCCGTCAGAAACCGCCCAGACTTCCAAGCCAAAGTCGACAGTTTCCGGGAGTTTGTTAAAAAGCAGATGACTGAATGTCCCCGGATCATATCATCAACATGGACGAGGTCCCCCTCACATTTGACAATTTCTAAATAAATGCGACTTATACAGAAATTTACCTTTTCTTTTTTATATTATAACATTTATTGACTTACTTTGATGTTATCATTACTGAAAGCTTAACCTATAAGCACCATTTGAAAATTATTTTTATGAGTTAATTCATAATTTTAACTCAAGCAGTGACCCAAGTATGCTCCACTGAGATGGTGCAAAGCAGACACACAAAGCAGCATAAACTAGACATTTCTAGAATTTCACATTGAGGAAAACGATTCTTTCAGTAAAACAATTTGTATTGCTGAAGTAAAGGAGGCTTCAGAAAAACCATGCGCTAAATAGACATCAGGATGTTATCCCTGGAATGAGGAGGGGAATCACACGAACCGATTGGATATGTGGTTTCATTCTTATCTTGATATGCATTCATCTGATTGGAAAAGCTCTAACAGAAGATGAAAAAAAAACACACATTCTTGGGTGTGAGCTTGCCACATAGGGAGTTCTTCACACTAGAACTGAATGTAAAGTGGATTATTTGCATCTAATGCCTTAAGATTCGCTTTACATTTTATGTAAAATACTCACATGATTTGATCGCATTTGCAGAATCAAAAAAAAAAGTGATGAAAGGCTTTTGTACTGACATATATTTCATTTAGGTAAGGAATCATGCAGTGGAGAGGAATAATGAGCTCTCGAGTTTTTTCAGGTGTTAGTTTAGATGTTCCCTCCAACCAAACAACACCTGTCTGTTTTACTCTGAGGACCTGATTCAGCACTGCTTGCCTTCTGTTGTGCAACTACATCTGCATTATGTTTTGATGCCAGCTATCGTTCTTAAACTACAGACATATCTGGAGAATTTACCCCTGAAGCAAATGATCCCTTTCCTTGCTTCATATTTCATATGCTCCCCTTATATTGTTATTATACAGGCTAATAGATATAGTTTGCCTCTGTTTGTTGGTGATTATATGGGCTGGATGAATTCCCAGATTGCTTTTGTTTTTTTGTCCTGCCATTTGCAAGGCCTTGTGGGATATGACTAATGCGGTGTTGTGCTTAAAGGATTGTAGTGTCTGGTGCAAGTGTACCCTGGGTCGCGGTGAAGTTAATTACCTGGGATTGAACAGTTACTTTGTCCCTTCTCTTGGGATCCAGTCAGCCGGTAGGAGAGGAAAGCGATGAGTCTTGAACTGGCCGTGTATTCAGGTCGCTGTGGAAGAACAACAGCTATTAAGTGTTAGTTCCTCTCCAAATTTAGTTCTCATTTGTGCCTCCTTGATGTTTTCATATGGCTTAGAAATTGTTTTTCAAAATCTAAGCACTAGAGGTGTGCAATTCTGCATGTTTTGTTATTGATCCGATTCCAAGTAAATACAGGGCCAGTATCGCCAATACCGATACTGATGTCGATACTTTTTTATTTAAGTTTGATATATCATCAAACTTCTGACCTTTAGGTGTTTTTGTGGTTTTTCCTTTGGCGAAAGTTGATAAGTATCTACAGAATACATTAATAGCATATTAACATGATTTGTGTGGATTTTTCCTAAACAAAGTGGAAAAAAAATATAATTTGAGAGCAAATCAAAACAAAATCTTCTTTTGAGGTAGAGTTGAGAAAATACAATGCAAAAATAAAATAAAAATTCAAGATGGAATCTGAAACTGAAGTATCCATCTTAGCACATTATCGATATTTTGGATTGATCCACCCACCTCTACTAAGCACACAAATGTCAGACTGCTTGTTTGGTTGTGCGGTTTCGTTACTAGTTTATCCCCAAAATAATTACTTTGAAACAAGTAACCACACAGACTCCGCCCCTTCAGGTATCTGCCCTCCCCAAAAAAGATTACAAAGTAAATGAAGTTGCAGCCATGCATCGTACTGACCCAACAGAGCCAGTTGAGGGCACTGCAGGCTATTAAATGGGACTTTTGGAGGCGGTAAAGAAGACACTTTAGCTACGCTCACACTGCAGGCAACTGTGACCCATTTCTGATTTTTTTCACAGCAGTCTGAAAGGCCCAATTCCGATCTTTCCACCCCTCCAAAAAAAATCCGATTTGTGCGACTTCCATATGTGGTACCAAGGCTACATTCATACTGCAGGCCTTAATGCTCAGTTCTGTTTTTTTGTGAAACCAGAGTTTTTTTTCTTTGTTTTTTTGAGAGGTTGTTCACTTTTCCAGATATATGTGCCTTGTATGAGGTCTCTTGTGTGAACTGCAAACAGCTTAAAAGTGCAGTAGAGGATGCAATAACATCACACTTAGCAAGCATGCTCAGTGTTTGCAGCAGTAAACATGGACGGTAATGCCGTTTGGCCTGAATAGAGCTATCCCCCTAAATCTTAATTCAGTCAGAAACCTCACTTTCTCTCCATTGACTGCTCTCTGCATTATTGCCCACCATGGTTATTATTTTTCTTCCTGCTTCTGCGTATCAGAACACAGAATAGCGACATTTGTCGAGTATAAATGACGTACAGGTCGGATGAATACGACCGGGCCGTACAGACACAGGTCACATTTGAAAAGATCAGATATCGGATTTAGAACCACATATCCAAGTGGCCTGGGTCACATTTGTAAAAATCGGATCTGTGTTGTTCAGACTGTCATGAAAAGATCAGATACAGGTCACATAAGGGCAAAAAAAATCGTATTTCGGTCACTTCAGGCTGCAGTGTGAACGCAGCTTAAATCGGATAGTTTTCAAATCATCTACAAAAAGTCAGACAAAATGTTGCATCCATCACTGACGGGAGACATGCGTCATAATTCTGCACCAGAAGAAGCCAGACACGGTAAATCTGGACGTATCCAAACAGACTTCTCTGCAGAAGTTGCCATAAGTGCTCCACAAAAGGTCATTGCCATTAGTTGTGCTTTCCTTTTTCTAGCTTCCATTATACCATTCAGCAATATGAACTACCATGCAAAAAAATCGGCATTAAGCATCAAGTGTTTGAACATAGCCTTAGTGCGGTCTGACCAAACAACACTGTTGCAAATGGAGTGAAAGTAGAGTTAGCCAACTCCACATACTCACATTTGTGATAGAAGGACATAAAAGGACTCCCAAGCTACCACTAAATATGGTTATTATGGAGACGCTGCAACTCTTTGCTGTATTTCAAACACTTTCCCTTCATATCTGCCTCCCTTGAATGGTATCTTGTCTTGTCTTTCCCTTTTTGATAGACCAAAGAGAAATAGATTTCACTATTAAGTCATTTAATACTCCAGGGAAACAGGAAGTCAAGGATTTATAGTAGTAGTCTGATTGCGGTCACAAAAAAAAAAAAAAAAAAAAAATCAGAACTGAGCATCAAGACCTGCTGTCTGAACTTAGCATTAGTGTGTTGACGTCAAACTCATCTGCTCCCTTAGGATTCTTCCAACCTACGGGCCACATCATGGTCCCATCTGTCACAGAATTACACATTTAAAGGCAATGTTTGTAAAAGAAATCCACAGATAAATATATTCCATATATGGATCCAGCCAAAACCCTCGGCAGGATGTTCACCTGCTGCAGAGTGCAGGAAATTTCTGCGTGCATCGTACCAGTGTTGAATACGTTCCAGCGCTGTCATGATGCCATTAGATTTCCCACAGATTTTCGCGCAGAGCAGTTTCCGGATCACGTTAACCCGAGCAATTAAATGTTAAAATCAAATTCAGCCTGTGGCCCGTTCTTCAATTTTTTTTCTTTTTTTTTATCCAAAACTGAAATTGAAAATGGAAAGAGCGAATGATACACGGATTCTTTTCCTCACTCTATTTTGTCATTTTACTGGCTGAGTTAAAGGAGTAGAGATTATGTATTTTCTTCTTGTTTGAAAATAAAATAAACATTTTTCCCCTGTGGCTCGTAAAGTGAGATTTCTTTTTCCCTTTTATCCCCGATTAAAAAGGTCCGTGATAACCCGGATTTTGTTGTTGCAAAGTTGCAATTGCTTTCCTGAGCAGAGTGTAATTATAAAGCTAATATTACGGTGAAGCTCTGAAAACAAAACCTTGATTGCAATTAATTGGATTTAGGATTTAATGTGCTTTAATTTCCATGAACACCTGAGAGAATTCACGGCTGATGGAGGAAAGCAAAACTCATTAAACTTTGTACAGTCATCACCTGGACTTGACTGCATCGCAGAAGTTGAAAAGACACGACAATTTTTGCCCTGCAGGATCTGAAAACTCAAATACCATACAAAAATATAAAATCCTTTCTGAAAAAAGTATTTTACGCCTAAATGCGGAAGTTGAAGAAATAAAAAGGGGAAAAACATGCAAAAAAGGGAGAGAAATCCCTACGAGCGTTGGAGCGTTTATCAGGGGATATGTATCCCCAACTAGTTGGCAAGTGTGCAATGAAGCCTGCCATAGTGTCACGCCGCACTGTGGCTTTTAATAGGAACACGGCTTAAGAGGCCCTTACATCTTTCGTTTCACTTGAAGTTGTCACTCAGTAATCCCTCGGTAAAGTGTAATGCCTCTGGATTAGCGCTGCAACCCCAGATTTCCAAATTATCATCGGAAAAAGCCCTCTGAATGATGTCGCTAATAGGAACCAAATTATGCAAAACAGGAAGAGGGGCACTTTTTTTCCCCCTCTCTTTCAATTTGTCACGTCAGTTTCTCTCTCCCTCGTTCTGCAGAACTTTTATAACAGGCAGATTAGCATGGCGCTGTGTTCGTCCACTGGCTGCTTGGAACTGGAGGAGGAAAAAAAAAACACAACATCACAGGAGGTTTTATTAATAGGGGGCAGGCGGAGTCCATCTGTGGTTGAGCTCAGGCCTAATCCTTCCCTCTCACTGAATGGGACTGTAGAAATTCCCCATGATAGCTGGTGTCAGCAGCTCTTGGAGTGGGCGGGGAGGATGAGGAGCACAAGGAAGGAGAAGCAAAAGATGCCTCCTCCTACTATCCACAATCCCTGGAGTCATCGTAACCAAAACGCCAGAACCCGAACACTTCCCCTCTCAAGAGAAAGATGATTTTTACCGACCGTTTTGCCAAACCCACAGACCAAGTCCAACTATTTTTTGGCCAACAGCTGCTGCTTCCACCTTCCTGTTTCTCACTTTCACACCAGGTTCCTGCTCTCTTGTTAAAGCCCTAAGAGTTCCTCCGAGAGTGCATCTGAGCCATGTTAAAGCTCCTTCGCTCTGCTGTTCTTGTCTTTGTCAGATTTGTATCAAAGAAAACCCTGGATAGGAATCTACCAGAACGCCTCCCATTGTCCATCTTTTTTTTTTTTTTTTTATTCCATCATCACTGATAAAAGAGGAGAGCGGGGCGTGTTCCTGTCGTTCCACTTCTCTCTCCAGACGCAGCCAGGGGACACAGGAGGAGGGATGATGGGAGCTTCAACCTGCCCTCACAGCACAATTGGGCTGCCTGCCATGGGCCTCATGATTTATGATGCCATCAAAATGAACACTGTTTTTTTTCCCTTTACTTCACCAAGGGTCACTGTGTTGTCTTAGATGCTGCCATCTCCCAGGGTGCCGGGACGCTCTCTGAACCGAAACAGGGATGACTTACAGTGCCTTTGTCATGTTAGAACCACACACTTTAATGTGCTTTATTGGGATCTTATGGGATGGACTAATTAAAGTAGCGCATACACCACAAAAACACAAAATCAAAAAGTATTTCTGGTCTAGTTTCTAGTGCAAATATCTTGAATACGCTTGAAAAAAGACAAAACTAACTTACAAGTACATTTTCAGCAGATATAGGAGCTGGTTTTAAGTCAATAATTCCTTAAACTTGATGAAAAAGTTCTAGTTATAGGTGAAATAATCTGCCAGTGAAAAAATATCTTGTTCTACTGGCAGATTATTTCACTGATAACTAGAACGTTTTCATTAATATTAAGGAATTATTGACCTGAAACAGGCTCCTATATCTACTGAAAAATTACTTGTAAGTTAGTTTTGTCTTATTTCAAGTGTAATGAGATATTTGCACTAGAAACTAGACCAAAAATACTTGGTAAGATTTTGTGTTTTTGCCATGTAATTGCGAAGTGAAGGGAAAAGGATATAAACTAGTAGGTTTACATATATATTCAGCCATTTTTAAAAAGATGCCTGTAATTAAATTGTCTTCAAAAGTCACCTAATTAGCAGTAGGGTCCACCTGTCCTCCACCTTCCACACAGAAGGAGCTGTGGTCAGATTACCTTCTTCCATCTTCTGATGACCTCTGACCAGTCTTAAAGTTCCCACTGAAGAAAAGCATCTCCACAGCATGATGCTACCACCACCATGTTTTACCATGGGAATGATGTGTTCAAGCTGCTTTATTTATTAATTAGTAAGGGTGGAATGACACACATATTTATACCGAAAATATTAGTACGACATGTGTCAAACAAATGCAGCATTGCCTTATATCTGAACACATCCAGAATGTTTCTGTGCAGAACTAAGGGCGCAGGGCAACTTTAAAATGTGATACTAAAACAAAATGGAGACTCTGTTTGGGAACATTAAGGTTGCTCATGCAGCAACTGAATTGCTTCACCTGAAACAATGTCAAGTTGAATGTCCAGTGGTTACCACAACTGCCCGCAAATCCTTGAGACCCCCCCAAGAATGTTTTTAACTGCCTATTTTAATAGTTCAAACATCAAATATACCTTAATATGTATTAATACTGTTAAAAATTCAAAAACTTTGTTGGTTCTGATGAAGGAGATAGGAGTATGTCAAGGCAGGTGGTCTAGGTTCAAGCAATGACCAATTCCAAGCTGGAAAAGGCCATGTTCTAACATTCTGATCTTAGTTATATACCAGGCGTCCTCAACTCCAGGACTTGAGGGCCGCTGTCCTGCAACTTTTAGATGTGTCCCTGGTCCAATACACCTGAAGCAATTGATTGAATTACCTCCTCAGTATGCAGTCAAGTTCTCCACAGTCCTTCTAACAACCTTATTATTTGACTTGTGTTGAAACAGAGACGCATCTGAAAGTTGCAGGACACCGGCTCTCGAGGCCTGGAGTTGAGGACCCCGTTATATAACGTAGAATGACGTCAAACGAGAAAGAATCAAAGCAACGCTCCAGGTATGTTTTTGATAAGGGAATAACATTATAACATGATGTAAAGCTAAAAAAAAAGGTTGATTTTGCATAATAACAGACCATAATAAGGGGGGGTGTCAGGGAGATGTTTGTAACTGCAGTTGTTTAACAGTATAACGTCAGCACTCACAAATCTTACTGTGAGTCATTCCCATTGCTCTTCCAGTCTAAGGAAGCTCTGGTTGAAATGATGCATGTAAATGAATTCCTTTTTAATTTTGTTCCATGTGTAATATTATTATATTTGTATTCATGATACATTATATTATACTTTTATATGTTTTTTCTTTATTTGTATAATGATAGACTTAGTCTGTTAATAAAAGTTGATGGATTGATTCTCAAATGTCTGCCCTATAGAAAAGCTGGAATTAACATTGACCATTTTCAAGTGGTTTTGTTCTCATTCATCCATCCATCCGTCCAGCTCTCGATTGAAGTGAACCAAAAAACCTACTAAAATGTGACTTTCTTTGTACTAAGTAGGTGTCTTCTGGTTGTAATGGTATTTATTTAGGAGTATGAGAGTAAAGGGGGCTGAATGAAATCCACATATCACTTTTCACATTTTTTTTGTAAAATTGTCAAAACATAGCATTCTTTTTTTCCTCTGTATTCTACTTTGTGTTCATCTATCAGGTGAAACTTAAAATCCCAATAAAACACACTGAAGTTTGCGGTTGTAATGCAAGAGGATATGTAGCAGTTCAAGGTGTATAAAATTTTTTACAAGGTGCTGTTTCTCCGGGAGTCTGTGTCCATTTATCTGCTGTGGCTGAATACGACGTTAAAATGCAAATCCTGAATTTTTAATATTCTGTTTCATTCCTGTGAGCTGTGATGGAAGTCGTTTTCTCCCTTTGTTGCAAAAAAGGAGCACTATCTTAGATGCTGTGTGCCTACATAGTCTTTAGATGTTAGCACCAATTACCAGAGAAACCTGCAAAGCTGTATATCTACACAGGAAGGACTGTAAGTCTTTGAATATCACCTTAAATTGCAAGCTGCTGAATTCATCCCCCTTACATATGCATGAAGCAACGCTATTGAAATCTCTGCAGAGGTGGGGAAAGAACTCCCTCACACTTTGCAAGGCTCTGGAAGAATCATCACCGTTTAGTGGGACCCCTTTTTTTGCACTTCCAGCCATATCTGGAGAAGTGAATGTGACGAAATCTTTTTATTATACACATCCAAACCACCCCCACCCCCCACTGCGTTACAGCCAGAGCACCACCACTTCATCTGCAGCCGAGCTCTGATGGGGGGAGACGGATTTGTCCCCGTCAAAGGGCTCGGCTTGGCTTGATTAGCTACGCTCACTGAGCATGCCCAGAAGCAGAGACCCTGCCGTTAGAGGTGGAGAAGATTCGACTCCGGTAGGGGAGGGGTTGGTTAATGAGTGCATGCTTCTAAACATGGGGTGTCATGCAAATATTAACTCCCCCTGGCAAGATCGCTGCACATTTGATACAATCCCCTTGTGCCACTGTGCTTGGCCTATGGCTAAGGTGCTCTGAAGTACGGCCGCAGACTTAACATTCGAGGTCGTGTGGAGCAGGAGGTCCTGAAAAGTGTCTCCAACTGCCGTTTAAAATCCTTTTCAAACGCTTGGCTGTGATTTATTTTACAGCATAACCGAACTGGCTCAAAGTGCCAGCCTCTGTCAAAACCGGCACTCGCGGGGTGCTCCAGCTGCAGAGTCATGACATTTTTATGCTCCTCAATAAACACGTCTATTAAAGTCAGATGACTTGCCTCAGACTATGACTCATTCAAGAAGAAAAGTCACATCTTTGTAGCATTTCTTTATTAGGGAAAAACGATGTTTGCCAGGAGAGCATTCATGATCTGGGATGAATTAGCCTCGTGTCCCTTTGAGCTGCAGCGAGTCCCTTAAATTATGCTCATTGACTAATCTGCTGATCAGCATGAGGTGTGGTTACCATTCTGTCAGGAGAGAATTATGTTTGATTATCGCATCCCGTCAGGAGAATCTGTTTGCAAGGTCAGAGGGAGCTCCAGAATTGGGTATTTGCTCTGCTTTCCTCAGTCTCCAATAAGTGGAGAGTAGTCACAACAATTTGTTGCGGGGATGTGAGAAAATAAACTGTCCAAAGATGGATCCTAATCCCTGCCCTGTGAGCTTTTCTCTAAGGGAAGAAAAATTGCAACACCATTCACAAGTAATTTTCTGCTGATGCTGAAAAGTGCCTCATTGGAAACTGCAAAAAGGTCGTCTCATAATTGGGAACTGCTTATGTGCAGCATGTAGGCAGCAAAGACCTAATCAATCTACTAATGTAGTAATATGTGCATAAAATAAATGTCATTAATGTGTTTGTGCAATAGCATGCAAATCTACACTTTATTTGGCCTCAGTGGGCACTGATAATGATGATGAAATAACAGAAATGTCTTAGTCATGATAGAAATGTTGATTTACTGGACGTTTTTTCTCTCACAGGTTTAGCTCTTTGGATGCAAGGAGAAATGTTGGGCGTTTGTTCTCTTAGATATTTATCAGATGTGGGCTGGTGTATAAATTTTTTTTTTCCTAGTCTTTCGCCCTAATAAGTCAAACTGCAAGCCTTTTATTCTAAGTCCAGGTAAACCCCAAAATCTTCTGTGCTGAGGCCATGTCAAGCCCTAAGTTTTCTACACTGAGTCCTAACACAGTCTCAAGTCTTTAACCATTGGTTAGAGTTAGTCTTCAAATCTTTTGTTCAATGTCTTTTGCCCTTAGTCCAGGTAAAGCCCCAAGTCTAGTGCCCCAAGTTCAAGTCAGGCTAGAAGTCTTCTACACTGAGGCCAAAAACAGTCTCAACTCTATAATTATAAGTCAAAGTCAACCATCATCTCTTTTGCACCGAATCCAACTCCAACCCAAAGTCTTTTGTCCCTAAACAGTCTTGCCTCAAGTCAAAGTTATGCCCAAAATATCTTGCCAAAAGTGAAAGTGAAGCTTCTCGAAGCTTTTGTCCCAAGTCCAAGTCAAGCCCTAAATCTTCTACAATAAGTCCAAACACAGTCTCAAGTCTTTAACCATTGGTCAGAGTCAGTCTTCAAATATTTTGTCCCAAGGCCAGTTCAAGCCCCTAGTGTTTTGCACTGAGTCAGTGTCATGCCCCAAGTATTCCAAAGTAGCCCAAAGTGAAAGTGAAGCTCCTCATGTTTTCCCTCAAGTCCAAGCCAAGCCTCTAATCTTTTGCCAAGTCCATGTTGAACCTCTGCAGATTGAAATGAACTTTCTCACATTGAACCCATGTCATTTAGTCTTCCTAAAACACAGAATTGCTGTTGATTGTGAAATAAAATCATTATACTTAACACTTGAACATTTAGTATTTAGTATTATTACATAAAAACAGATAAAACATAAACTGTCACCTGCTATAAATAATATGGAAAATGAGGTAAAAATTATTTACTTCTCCGAAAATATAAATATCCATTTAAATGTAAAGAAAACTAGTAGAAATACATTAAAAGATCATTTATCACAGAGCTAAGTTCGAGGTAAACGTGTGTGTTGATTAGGATAATTAGTAGAGTTCATATTACCATCTGTAAAAAAAAGTCTCAGTTTCTCTTATGTTCAGATTTCTAAAAAGCTGCAAACATTTCCAAATCCAGAAGTACAATAAGAACCCACCATTTCTTCTCTCCAGGTACATCTTGTGCACCCAAGGGGTTCTAAGATCAGAACAGATACACACTCTCTCCAATTAGTTCTAGTTCTACCCCAGGGGTTTCCTTCTAACAACCCAAATCCCAGGACCAGTGATGACGACAACTCAAACGGACCATTAAATGAAAAGGTTTGTCTTTTCAGTAAAGCATTTTCTTCACAACAAAAGATGACAGCAATCCATTGCTGCAGACAAGGGTTCAGACTGTCCATCTCCAGCACCCTCCTACTAGGACCCAACACAAGACTCCAAGAAACTTAAACTCTCCCACTTAACACAGACATGGAGGGACAGTTCCATCTTCTTGATTAAAAAATTTTGGCCACGAGGCTTCATTTTTATTCTAACTTTTAATTGTGCCCACCTTTACACAAGTTTACCTACTATTAAGTCTCAAGCGGATGCCTGAAATCGACTGCAACAACTCATTGACTAAAGGAGACAAGACTGACTGATGATACATGTCTGTCTGACAGCTGGCTCCTCACTTAGTCCTGCTGTGTGGGGATCCCCTCGATGGTCCTGCCAAAAATAATAAACTGGCCTAATTATCTGAAAAGTCACCACTATCCTAAACAGTTTTGCTACCCGGACTGAATGATTCAAGATAGCAGCATCACTTATTTTACTATTTCTTACAAGCTTTTCCCCTTAGAGTAAAGTGTTAGATAATGTATGTACTATGAGGTTTTTGTAATCCTCTCAGCATGGGAAAGTAAACAAACTACAGCTGCAACTGTGAAAAGGTTTAGTAGTACAGTGCTACGCCCCATTACAGATTTCTTCTGCTTTCTGTGGGTTTTTTTTTTTTTATCACACTTAAGTTTCAGATCAAACTAATTTTAATATGAGACAAAGATAACAAAGATAAGAGTTAATACAAAAACACTTTTGAAAATGATTATTTTATTTAAGGGAAGAAAGCTATCCAAACTAACCTGAACCTATGTGGAAAATGTAATCGCCCCTTTTAGTAAAGCACAAATGAACTGTGATTTATCACTTCTGTCTGGTTTTTTAAACCAAATCCAGACCAAAACCAGTGCTACTGACCATAAATGTACAAAGGCCAGTCTCATGTTTGCCAAAACAGTGAAACTTTACAGAACGTTTGTGTCCTTCTACATCTGCTGTAAAGCTAACATAGCATGTCTACAGTCAAACATGGTATGGGAAATGTCATGAGCCGTGTTTAAAAACATTTTTTATGTGCATTTTGAACACGAACACTTTTGAACACTTCCTCAGTTTTGCAAAAAAGTTTTTTACGCTTGCTTGAGGTGGTTTTTGACTTTCCTGAAAAAGAGTTAATCTGCAAAAGGGGAGATGGAAACATATTTGCTGAATAAATTCTGATGAAGCAAACTTTCCCATCCACTGGTGGGTCTGTGCTTTGCTAGAGGCTTGAAACTCAGAACATTTCAATGTCCAAACATCCAGGATGGAGGGGAGAACTGTAGTCTAGAGTGGCCAGTGAGAGGCACTCCAGGCTGGGATGGCAGTGGTGGAACGCTCTCATCCACCGGTGGGTCTGTGCCTTACTAGAGCCACAAAACTGAGAAATTTCTAAGCCCACACCTCCAGAGGGGAGAACTGTCTCCATTTCTCTGAGATATGCAGTCTGTGCTAGATGGCAACCTCTATTTCCTGTTTATTACAGCTATGTGTAGCGTCAACATCTGACAAAATTACACTTTTCATAGTGTGGTTGATTGGCTCCAAATCAGGAGATGGTAATTCCCATTTTCCTTTTTTTGCGTCATTTCAAAAGTTCACTTTAAATTTACATGACCATTGGATGGAAACATAGTTGAGGTCTCGGTCAGCTGTGGTTCTTCAGGGCCAGGACAACTTACCGTAGCAAATGAAATCCTAAATTCTGCTCTCTACTAAAAAATCCTGAATGAGAATGTCTGACTATCAGTTCGGGACCTTCAGCTCAAGTTACCTGGAGTTGTTCCACAGGGGCATGATCCAGGCAAGTCCACTAAGTGGCTAAAAAATACTTAAAGGTTTTGGATGGGCTTAGTCAACATCTGGTTTAAAATCAGATTAAGATGCTGTGGTATTACCCTAGACCAGCAGTTCATCATAGAAAGCACCCTAACATGGCTGAAATAAACCAATTCTGGAAGGAATCAGAGATCACACATGCCTGATGGCAGTTGTTGTGCAACTTAGGTTGCACAAGGTTTAGGGCTGACTACTTTTTCACATGGTGCTATAACATTCAAAAAAGTATATTCAAAGCTAAACATTACGAAAAATAAAAAGCCCAGAAGAAACTTTGGCTGAAATCCCTCAGACTGATGCTATAAAACAAGGACAGATGTGCTTGATATCACTGTCTTCTTGTGTTTGCAATGGTTGTCTTTAAAGAAAAACATTCAACCATAAACATTTTGCATCAGAAAGGCTTCACATTTTCTGGGTTACCAAGGACTTCAAGGTGAAATGGTTGGTTGCAGTCAGGAAGGCTTCAGGCAGTCCAAAAGTGTTCTGTCCAAGACAAACATCAGGTATAAAAAGAATGAGGATGGACAGCAACAGACTGCAGCAAAGGAAATATTTTTGGAAGGAGTTTTACAAACAACCATCTGTTCAACTAATTGTTCGAGGAATGAAGGAAAATTGTGAGGGCTACCAGGAAGTGACAGTGAACCATCTTGACTCAATCCATGTGCAAGGCTACCTCTCATCCATGGGATTGGGCTTTCTCCCAACTTTTTCCCAAGAACACAGCCATGGATGGAGTGGGATCAAAATATCCTTAAAGACCATCTACAGACAAATTAAAGACCTCTATGTATTTTTCAACATGATGGAGGCATTGACATTGTGACCGTCATGTCTGAACATCATTGAGAACCTCTGTTCAGTTCTCAAAAAGCAAGTGAAGAAACAGAAGTTGACCAGTTTGCCAGAGAGAAGGTTGACAAAGAGTGATAATTTTGGAATAATGTTCTTAAATTCAGAGGATGTTTGAAGAAAATTTGAGCCCATCTATTACAAACAAAATTAAACTGATGCAGAACTGGAGCCAAACATGCCAGTTGATCTGCCAAGAACTGACTAAGGATTAAGGAATGGAAAGTCCTGGGCCTCATCAAAGCCCAGATCACGGTCTCTTTGGCTACGTTCACACACCAGGCAAATGTGACCCAAATCTGAATTTTTTTGCCCCTATGTGACCCATATCCGACTTTTTTATGGCAGTCTGAATGGCCCAATTTCGATCTTTTCACCCTCCAAAAAAATCTGATTTTTGCCACTTCCATATGTGGTACTAGATCAGATAGTTTTAAAAGCGTCTGCAGTCTGAATGGTCATGTCACATTTTATCCGACTTTTAAGTCGGATAAAATGATCCGATGATGATGAAATGATGATATTTCTATGATAAGATGTGAGACATGTCATTATTCTGCACCAAGACAAGCCAGGTGCGATAAATCCAGATGTATGCAATGGCTAAAGCAAGCAGTGCTGACACCCTAACCCTAACCTTACTCTGTCTTCTGATCTTGCGACAATGCTGTCACCTCCCATTACTCAACAACTTTAAAATCGATCTATAGACGGAAGCATTCATTATTACTAATGTAAACAGTGCACTCAGTGTGATGTCTTACATTCTTGTTTTGGGGTCATAAACCGTTCACACAGAAGTCTGTCTGCGGTAACATTTAACTAGTAGTATGAACAACCACGCAAAAAACCCCCCAACAAAAAATGGATTTCAGCAAAAAATCTAATTGATCAGCAAAGTGATCAATTGATGTGTACTGGTATGTAAACGTAGCCATAGAGATGCTGTGAGCTGACTTGAACATCTCTACAAGCAAGAAACTCCTCAAACATCTCAGCTGAAAGTGAGAAATGGGGCAAATTTTCCTCAGACTGATGGTTACAAGAAGAGTCTCATTGAAAGTATTTCAATCAAAGGGGGAAATAGTAGCTATTAGTGGGCAGGGTGTCCTAACTTTTTTCTCAACTAGAAAATGCTTTTTTTTTATGGATATATTTTGTTCAGTTAGTACAAGGTGCAGTTTTTTTCTTGGACACCTAGAAATCTTTTAAAACTCATACGACTGACTTTACTAAGAGGTGAAATTTGTTGCTTTTGGCATAAACTTTTAACAATTAGCCACAAAGTCTTGCTTAAGGTAATATTAACATGCAGAAACCTGTAAAACCTTTTTAAATCGCTTGGTTGCTGATCTCTGACACCTTCAGCACAGATAATTTCCCTCCAACCAAACACTACCACTTCTAACAACCCTGCATATTGCTCTTGCTCAGATCAGCTTGACAGCAGAATTGTATGCAGAAGGATATGTATGAGCCTCCTAATTATACTCCTCAGGGACTTGGCACAGCATTTACAGTACTCTTTTGGCTGCACTGAAGATCATGTTACATGTTTCAGCGCCATTAGAGGAGCACTGAGATGTTCCTGGTGTGAAAAGTCGTCTGAAGGCTCTCTCAGGACTTATTTCCAGCTTGGCATTGGCAGGATAAGGTGACATTTCATTGATGTTGAAAGTGGGAATGAGGTTTTGTAACTTGGTTTATCTGCTTTACTTCAGCTTGTCTTCATCTACTAATTTCTATGGAATGTGGTGCATGTGACCAGGTGGTCCTGGTCAGAACTGATCCGATCCACCAATTATTCATCTACCCATCCATTCATCTGTTTATCCATCCATCCATCCATCCATATCATCAATCCATCCAACCATCCATACATCCATCCATTCATTCATCTGTTTATCCATCCATCCATCATCCATCCCATCATCTGTTCATATATTCATCTATCTATCCATCCATCCATCCATCTGCTTATATATCATCCATCCATCCATCCATCCATTGTTGCATGCATGGTTGTTTGTCCCGTGTGTCTCTGTGTTGCTCTGTAATGGCCTGGAGACTTGTCCAGTGTGTACCCTGCTTTTCACCCAATCACGGCTAGAGGTGGAGTCCATCAGAGATGGGAAGGGCTAACTCGTGTCTAGTAAGGTATGTCATTTCACATAAGAAATGTGGAGGAAACCTGTTTTTTTTTCTTCCATTCTCAAGAGGACAAAGTCTTTTTTTATTTCTACCTTTTCTTAGGGAGGCAACTTGGTCAGCGGTCAAAGCAAATGTAAATCATTCAGCAACGTCAAACCACATTTAAGACCCGAAGCCCTGGGGTTTGGAGAAAACAATCCACCGAGTCGTGGAAAACTTGTGACCATCAGCTGTTTTAGCTGTGAATCCATGAAAACAGTGAGCCGATTCAAAGATAATTACACAATGTACAATATCTGTGCCGTAAACAAGCTAGGGACTGAATTAATTCATTATGTTAAGTGTTGCTTTATCTGAGCTGAAAGTGACTGAAGAAATATGGATGACTCAGGCAGATGAGAGTTCACGCTGGAGTAAATATGCTGCTTTATTGCTGCATAGTGATGTTTTTTAATACCACAGATTTCTCAGAGTAGAAAGATCCAAACGTTTTCCTATGTGTTTATTTCTCCTGGGAGCTGAGAAAATAAGTTGATAAAAACTTATCTTTGCCCCAAAGAACAACTCTGTATCTGGTTCTCTTTAAAGAACACTGTGATATCTGCGATGCGGGCTGCTTGGGTGCCTGACTCCTCTGTGCTCCCTTGTTCACTTTGCTGTAGCATATTGATCTTTTTCTGGGATTGTTTATAGGACTCTGTGTGTCTAAAAGAAGATGTATTGATTTCTCTTTTTTTAGGGGTTCTGCCTCAGCAGGACTCAAAATCCCGCCTTTCAAAAGGGAGATTTTGGCTTAAACACAAAGCTCAGGAAATTAGTTTTGATATAGTTTTCATTTATCATTTAAGGCACAAGAATTGTTATCTTTGAGTCAGACCACTAAATATACATTTGTGCTCATGTTTATTCACTTCTGAAGGTTTTAATAGACAAAAACAGCAGATTTTCCTTCATAAAATACTTAAGGTGATCTTAGTCTCTCTACCTTTTCATCCACTCATTCATCCATTCTTTTGTTTATATGTCTATCCATCCAACTATCCACTCATTCTTGTCTTCATCCAACAATTCATCCATTCTTTTGTCCATCCAACTGTCATTTATCCTGCTCATCGTCCACCCCATCCGTCTTTCTGCCAGTGCTCCTTCTTCACAAATGTTACCAGTGTGAAAAGGTAAATTGTCCTACAGATATAACTGGTTATACCACCTTGGTGGCAACAATAACCATTAATCATTTTCTGTAACTGGCAGTAAGTCTTTTATGTCATTGTGTAGGAGTTTTGACTCAGTCTTTGAAGAATTACAGTTCAGTCACACTGGAGGGGTTTTGAACAAGACCGACCTCTCTAATGTCTTGCCACAGCATCTTAGTTCGATTTGAGTCTAGATTTTATTATGTTGCTCCAAGTCTTTCGTTATTTTGGGGGGGTTTTTTATCATTCAGAGTTGGACTTACTTCAAGGTTTTCCTGATTCCATAAGTAAGTCATCAGGCATATCATCTAGGATCTGAAGAAGCAAAAATCCCCAGACCACCACATGACCACTACTATGTTTGACTGTCATAGTCCCACTACTCCTGGTCCGATAATGCTTTCAGACAGACTTCTCCTCAGAAGTTGCAGTCAATGCTCCACAAAGGGCCATTGCTATTAGTTGTGCTTTCTTTTCATTAGATTCCTTCATCTTGTTATGGTCTTCTGACAAAACTGTTGGGTCACATTGATCAACAACTTTATAATTGATCCATCGATGGCAACATCCATTATTACCTCCATTATCACTCTTGTGTGCATGCGGGTCGCTTTGGGGTTATAAATCGTTTGCATAAAAGTCTGAATGTGGTCGCATCATTCAGTAGAACGAACGACCATGCAAAAAAATCAGATTTCAGCAAACAACTGAAATTGCACATCAACACCTGCTGTGTGAACGTAGCCTTAGTCTTCAGAACATATTGTGGCAAATGTGAGATGGGTCTTTGTTTTTGGTCAGGACCTTGCAACTCCCCTACAGAGGCCATTTTGGCAGTTTTTTTCTTTTTGTGTTAAGTCATCAGTGCGCTCCTTGAGTCATTTTGGAAGGCCAGTTACTCCTGAAAAAACTGGTGCAGCACACCACATCACTGCAGACGCAGCACCAATCCATCTGTCGACCTCCCGCTCCTTTTTTTCCTCATTTGTGAACAAGAACCCAAGATACTTTAACTCCTCCAATTGGGGCGGGACCTCAGCCGTGACCCAGAGAAGGCACTCTGGTTGAAGACTTGGAGGTGCTGATTCTTCTCCCGGCCGCTTCAAATGTTTCTCATTTGTTCCTGAATTTCTTCAGATTCTGAATGATGTTTTTGAGCTCTATCATTCTGTTCATGTTGTTTAGCCTACTTCGTGTTGTCAGACAGGTTCTATTTAGATGATTTCTTGATTCCATAGGTGTGGTTCATGTTATTAAACCCAAAAATGTGGTTAATCAAATAAATCATGATTTGATTTGATTATAGTGAGGCCCATCAGACAGCCACAGCAGCCTTATCAGCCACTTTAGAGAAGAATAAGTGATAAAGATGACGTTTGGAGTTTAAAAGCAAGGGCTGGGATGTCTGAAACGGAGGCCTGGATTAGTTTACTCCCCTCTGGATTGGCAGTGTGATCGTAGCTCATCGTGTCCTCCATTGTTACTGTCAGGCTCACACAGACTCTGGCAAGGTGAGAGACACGTTAATGAAATATGGATGTCTGTAAACACAAAGGCCCACAGTCCTGGCAGTACTTTCTCTCTCTCTGTCTTTGCTTTTTTTTTTTTTATTATTTTCAAACCACTACTGAAGTATCACCGCTGTCAGGTGTTTTTACCGAGGTTGCCCTTCACGTCTCCCGTCTCAACCTGGCTCCCCATAAACGTCATTTTCTCTTTAAGTAAGACGAGGGTGAACATCTCTTTGAGGCTTTCTATTTAAGGCGAGTCTTAGTGACATTTTCTTATCTGTACAGGAAACATCAAGCACTTAAAAGCCACATTCCTTCGAGCAGGGACAGAATTAGTCCTCGCAGGCTGTTTTTTTTACTGTTGTTTAATGGCGACAGGCTGTTAAATAACCTGCAAAGAGATAAAAAAAAATAATAATACTGAGGCGATTCAGCAGCAGTAGTGCAGTCAAGGGCAGCGGTTACTCATCTCAGCCTGATCTCCTGATAGAACGTGATGCCAAATGCGGACATCCCTTTGGCTCAATGCGTTTTGCGCTAAAGGCAGGAGCTTGATGTTTGGTGGAGAGGACAGGACAGCAGCAAAGTGGATGCCTGGAGTGCTTCCAGGGATTAAACTCATGAATCCAACAGCAGCCAGTGGTCATCGTGACACAAACACTGCATGGGTGGTAACGTGTGCACAGCGTGGCACTCTGCGGATTTGGGAAAGAGGGGAGGAAATGAGGGAAAAACTGGAACTGCGAAGCCATAAATGCCTGCAGATTCCCCTTCCATCTTGATGCTGCACGTTTGATGGGTGCTACATTTTTATTAGAGATGACACATGCTTTGTGGCTCGTGTCACTCCGTGGCTCTGTTAAGTGTTTTGAAGAAGAATGCGGCTCAAATGATGAATAAAAGATTAAGCTGTGTATTTGGGGTTTTATTAAGGCACAATTTCCATGATATAAGGGCCTTTTTTTTTGCAGGATGTTTATATATTTGAGGAATAATTTAACAGCCAACTTTTGTTTTTATAACAGAAAATCATGACCTCATTATCCCCCTGTCTGAGAAAATTACTTGGATTTACTTTAGACTCTAATTTTATTATCTTGTCATGAACGCTGAGCTGCTTTTGCAACATCTTGGCTTAATTGTATGGCTGTTTATGGTTGCAGTGTCTGCTTTTTTCAAACCATAAAGGCAGTAAATCCTTGCGCTTGCACAGATAGTCCCATCCACTGTAACGTCTGGATACCAGTGAGGTTTTAACTAAGTTTTACCCAAATACACATCAGGGTTTCTACACAGTCTGGAAAATGTTGTTATTTTAGGTATTTTATAGGAAGAAGTTACAGTATGGAAAATATTTTTATCCATCAGTCTATCAGTGCTTTTGTTTATCCATCCATTTATCAGTTCATTCATCCATCCATTCATTTATAAATAAAGTTTTCTATCACTGATCCATCTATCCATGTGTACTTCCATCGAACCGTTTATTCATCGTTTTTTCCATCGATTCATCCATTGTCATCCATCCAGCCGTTAGTCCATTCATCAAAACGTCTTGATGATATCTACACAACTGATTTACATATCACTTCGTAGGGCTTTTTATCTGTTTTAACCCGTCTTTCTCCCTCTGTTGTCGATGGTTTTTCTTCTTAGCCACCCCCGAGTGTGGAGTCCCTTAACACGAGCTCCACTCTGATCTCGTTATGTTTCGTATCCAAGCTTTTTGTTTCAAACCTGTGACTGAAGAGTCTTTTTAACCTGTCTTATCTTCCAGATAAACACCGTAGACCCATGAAACTGTACATGTGGAGCCCCCTAAGGTTTCTACCACTCACGGTTCAGATAAGTTGTTTAATAACGCTGACAATTTTGACGCAGTTAGTTTATTTGAGGGTTAAACTCTTCTCACTGCTTCACTTCCCCATTTCCCCCCAGAAAAAAAAAAAAAAAAAAAAATCAAGAATCACCATAGCAACCAGTGACTCAGCATTTCATTTTGGTTTCTACACAGCAGGATCTTAATCCTTCATGAAATAAACTCAAAATCTTTTATAGGTTTTCCAGAAGGTTGTTTTTCTTCTACTCTTGTTCTGCTTCCATGCAAACTTTTTAGAGAAATATAAACCGATTCTTAAAAGCTTTATAAACACACATTAACACATTCTGCGCCATCGCCATGTGCTCCACTAAAACATGTAACTGTACAACACCTAAAACGACATGTCTGCCATGTCTTAACACCACATGATGCTCTTTCTGTGATGTAAAGTGTTTTGAACGTGTGCAGTGTATGTTTGAAGTTGTTAAAGGAGAATCGCCATCTTTTCGCTGCACAGTTCTTTACACCTTTATGCTGAGTTGAGATTTTTTTAAATAACCTGATCTAACATGGGTAGAAAGCGCTTGTTTGTGAATAACACTTTTGTTTTTATGAATGAGGGGTACCTGCTGATGTGCAGCCCAAAAAGTTTATTAAAATGTAAATGAAGCTGCCTTTTTTTTGAGAAAAAAATTGTCAGTGTTCTAAAGCCATCCCAAAACACAGAAGACTCCAGTTTATGAGGCCACTGTGTGGATAAACAATCAGAGATAGAAAACAATAGATTACAGGCTAATCTGGTCAAAGCAGAGCTCTGGATGAAGCATTTATGAGCCGCTTTAGTTTGATTACTCTGAAACAGCAGAGTTTACAGGCTCAGCCTGCACATAGATCTCGGCTGATTGTTTCAGGACTGGAGTAGCTGCTTCAGACAAGGCGGTTCTGGAGGCTCATGGGGGTTACAGGACCTGGGAAATCCTTACAGTAGTGGTTCTCGGTTATTTTCTGTCACCCCCACCTGAATTTAAATACAATTGGAAACCTGATAGTATTTGTTTTCTAATCTTTACAGACCACCGGCTCCAGCATTTGCATACAATCACCTGATTATCAGAACAGATAAATGAAATGAGCTGCAACAACTTCAGATTTAAGTTGTTGCAGCTCATTTCATTGTTTAAACAACAATGTCCAAATTCAGTTTATTAACTCAATTTGTAACATTTAATCAGGACTGTTAAGTATGTGTGATTATCAAGAGAAAAAGTGCCAATGATTCACTGGGATGTGCATTTTTAGGCTAAACACAGTGGTTACATGACAGCTTCATCAGATTATTCCTTTTCAAAAAGGTCTATAGCTGTTTAACATTTTTGTGCACAATTTTCAACAGTATTGCTTTTTTTTTTTTTTTTTTTTTTTAGCTTATCAGAAGAGATGAAAATGCATAAGATTTTGCATTCAAAGTAAACCCAAGAGCTTCATCATATTACCTGGTCTTTTTCTGCCATTTTTCTTTCCACTATCACAAACTTCTCCATCAACTCTGTACACCGGTGAGCCTGTATAGGCTACATCTTATACTGGGTTGAACTGGCAGCCTGTTGATTAGTTTTAGCACTACTTTGAAGATTTTCCATGACCATCCCACTGGCCCTTGACCCAAAAATGTGACTCCACCACATCTGGTCTGATTGTTCTTTCTTTAATTTCTGTAGTTTTATTTGTATAGTTGATATTACCACCTACTTGCAGACATTGGTGTTTTAATGTCTTTTTCTTTAAGATTGGGCACCAGTCATTTTACCCTTTCCTTTCACCATTTTGCAATTTTTTGTTATGTAATCATAGCTTATTGTAATGAAAGATGGTTATGTGGCTTTAATAATTTCCACCACCACAAAATCACTTGATCAGGGGTCATAATGCTAAAAATAAGAAGTAAACAATCCTCAAATTAATGTAGGAACCTTAAAAAAGGTAATTGAGGCCTGTAATGACCAAATGAGACCATACGAGAAGCTGATTAATGAACTGTATTGGTGAGATTTCCATCGGTAGGGATTAAACTCCTTTTGGTGCACTTGCCTCAGAAAAATAGATCACTGAGTTGAGCCGGGAGCTATATTGCACTGTTGGATGGTAAGATCATAGCAATGCTGTTGGATAGGATGGTGGTATTTGTAGCAAGATGTTTTTTTGTGCGTGTTAAAGCTGTGCTAGGTCGATAGTCATAAATGTACACAATAAAAAAGGAATTATTCAAGTATTAAAGTTATTACCCTTTTTATCAAGCTTATTTGTATGGAAATTTAATTCAATGGTGGTTAAATTCAAGCTTTAATTTGGTAACGAATCCTGCCTAAATATTTTAAATATAAGAGTTTAACTGAAGATGTTATTCCATTTTGTTTAAATGTTATTCAGTTCTGTTTAAATTTAAATATTGATATCAGCATTAACAAAACTGTCATAAGACTTGTGTTTGAGAATATTTCTGTGTTTGAGCAAGAATTTAGGTTTTTAATCCAGCCTTAGCAAGCTTGGCAAGAGGGCAAATGCTAAAGTCAAACTTGCTAGCATGCTAGCAGTTCTTACAGCTAGCAAGAATTGCTTCTTAACCTTTAATGAACAGCACATCTTAGCTACTGTTATTCAGTGAAAAGACCTACATAAAAACAGATTTGAGTGGATGTAAGCAAGTGTATTGCATTTTTATGGGGTGTCGTTTGTAAAGTTACAGTCAATTAACAGCTATAATTTGCATTATTTAGACTGTCATAAGAGAAAAAATGTGTTAATTTTTCAAAGTCATATTTTCAATATGTTATTTGTTCATTTATAAATATCACAGTTTCAAATCAAATATTTATTTGGCAAGCTAAATATTTAGTTTACAAACTAAATATTTACTTTGGAGCTAAATATTTAGCTTGATAGTTAAATATTTAGTTTCAAATGGTTACATTTATGAGAAACATAGCTAGAGAAGGAGAATCATTATTTTGATTGCTGTGTACAACTAATTAAAAAGCCAAAACAGAATATCAGCATCTCCTTAACATGGAAAAGCACTTAAATTTTATCTTTCATCAAACTGCAGAAAAAATTGTATTCTAGCTTTTACGCTGAACTCCTTCTTATTCCCATGCTTCTTACGCTGGCATATAACAGATGAACAGGGCACCTTCAGGCATCTGGAAACTGTAGCCAGGGATGAACCAGACTTGTGGAGGTCCACAGTTTTCTGATTTTTCTATGATATCACACAAGGAAGCAGAGAGTGTGAAGTGTTACCTTAAAATACATTCACAGATGTGCCTTCATTTAATTCAGATGTGTAAAAACATTGCCCTTTCCATGCATTTTTAGTCATTTTTCTGATAAGTCGCAAATAGAAATAATTGGGATGTTATAACCTAAAATAGGAAAGTTTATTCTTTGTTTAACAAAAAAATCTTACTTTACAGTGCAGTTAAATATCAGTTTTTAACTGGATTAGCTGAACTTTTTGAATTGTATAACTGAAATAAATCAACTTTTCGATGATATTGCTTCTGTACACCATCTCCAGTCCAACAGCCTTTTGTTTGCTCTTCACAGAAATTGATCATTGATTGAATTATCCCATCCCGCAGCCAACCTCTGACTCTGCAGTTGTTAATCAGGAATCGGGCTTACGTTAAAGTTAAACATCGCCCTGTGTTTGCGCAGCCTCTCACTATCTTCCCTTTGTTTTTGTCGCTCCTCTATCTGTGTGGGTGGGTGGGTGTGCGTGTTCCTCTGCGTGTTTTTCCTTTTTTCCCCCCCTCTCCTCACCCTGCCTGTTCTGCTGGGGGGACTTGTGAATGGCAGCCAATGGGAGGGTAGAGTCCCCTCAGCCTCTCAGCCTCTCTGACATCCACACAGCGAGAAGTGATGCAGCGCCGCTGAGACGCGCAGTCGGGGCGGAACAACGGGCAACAAAAGCCGCAGCGAGCGGATACTCCGCGCACCGGCGTGCGTTTTTGTGTGTTTTTTGGTTTTTTCCCCCCACTCGTCGTGGGAAAATCTCTCTCCGCTGGAATAAACTTCATCAATCAGGTAAGCGGGGATTTGCTGTTAACTTCCATAGAGGTGGTTTTGGGAACGCACCCATGTTTTTTGGCACAGCTAGAGCAGAGTTTAATGCTCCGTTTTGATTTGCTTTATTAATTCCTTCAGTCTAAATATTAAATATGCTCAGCGAAATTACCATGTCCGGATTTTTAGCGAGAATTACGCACGTCTTGTGTTTTGATTCAATGAACATTACTAGCAAATCTTAAAAGGAATACTAATAAATGCGCAATGAGAAATGTTTGATGCGCATCCAGGTTTCAGGAGGTTTTTTAACTTTTCTGATCCGTATTTCTGGCAAAACGATGCGTGCCCCTCCTGGTGTACTAAAGGTCCAGCACCGGCTTGGCTCGATCAGATGCGCACCTTTCCTGCTTATTTTTGCACGCCATCCACGTTGATCCCGCTGGTGGCAGATCCACGCCGCCAGAATCGATGCAGGTGGGATAGCGGTGCACTGCTTCAAATGTGAAGCCCCCTCTGGAGTTTAGTCAAGTTCTCTAAAAACAACACGTCCTCCAGGGTTATTGACAACCAGATGATGGGCTCTCCCCGACGTGTCTTTGAATGTTTAATGTTCTCCCTGAATAATGCAGGGGAACTATAAAAGGCATGAAGTTGGCTGTTTTACTTAAGCCTGAGTGATGGGGAGAAGTGTTCTGGCTCCAAGAAGCCTGTGCAATCCTGAGGCAGGGAATTAGTGCTTGGAAAAGTTGCATCTAAATTGCTCAACCTTTTGTAAAACTGAGGTAATGTGCCTGATCGCAGCCAAGAAGTTGTTTGTGTGACAACCAGGGGGGAATATTCTGCAATAAGCACTGGAATTAGAAACTCATTCTCATTATCAGAGACAGGCCTGCTTTGAACAACAGAGTTTACATTTGAAAAGGAAAGGTCAGTGCTCGGCTTTTGTTTGTTTTTTTTTTGTTTTTGTTTTTGGAAGAACAACTTCTGAGCAGCTCTGTGAAAGGGAAAGTGGAAAGCTGGTCCGGCTGAACCAGACGGTCCAGGTTTGAAGTTCAGAGATGAAAGGGACAGAGGTGGAATCTGTGGCTGATCAAAGTCAACCAGGGAACATGGGCGGTACTGCATATTTAAAGGCGCGTGTGTGTGTGTGTTTCTTGGGAATCGTGTGTGCTTTCCACCAGTATGACAAGGTTAACTGTGTGATGAAAACAGGAGCATCTCTCGCTCTCCTTCCACATTTCTTCACCCCATGTGTCTTGTGGGATTTTCCGAATAAAGGGGGGGTTTAGTCATTGTGCTTGACTGTTCCAGCCCTGACGTCACAGGATGATAGGTTTACCCGACGGCCAGGCGACTATGACCGGTGACCCGAGCTGATTACATTATTTGTGCTCCAGATGGGCCACATCGCTCTGATGTGTCTTGCTCGTAATATCGAGCATTTTTAGTCCTCTGCACAGCAACATCTGGAGCTAATGAACTCCTGTCAATCGCTGTTGATCCTAAAAATGCTCTCTGATCCCCCCTGTGGTTACATCTCTGGCCTTCTGGGGTGTATTCAGCTACTTTGTGGATGGTGGCAGAGAGCACATGTGCAATGTGTGGCTTGAATGGTTTTTTTTTTCAAAGGCATAAAACATCCCCCAGGGTTGTATATTGGTCATTTAATCAACATTTCCTTCATGTGATGACAAATCATGATCCTGGAGTTGCTTTGCTCTGTTTTCACTCCTCTCATGAGTAGAGATTGGAGTTGCATTTTATTTAATGTCTGAGGCTTTTGTGACTGCTTGAGCAAATTTCCCTGAAAGAAGGAAATTTATATAATCATATAATTTATATAAATCCAACGTTCTCTAATGAAATGGATTCCTATCAGAGATGCCTATTTATAGAGCAGAGTGGAATAGTCAGAACCATAATGGTATAGAAAGTGGCATATGATAAGACACACTTCTTGTCTTAAGGATGCAGACTAGAAGCAAAAACTGTGATTTGAGTTTAGGGTTAAATTGGTGTAACCATGAGCCACACCAACAGGTCTCTGGCTGTGTGTTTGGAGTCTCGTGGATAGTTCGACCACATGTGCAGCATGTGGCTTAAACGTTTGTTCGAGATGTAGAAAGCACCCTTCGTGGTTGTATGTTGGTCGTTTGAGGGCATAAGACAGCATTTCCTTCATGTGACAAGAACCCATGATTCTGGCGTTGCTTTGTTTGTATTCCTCATAAGTACAGGAAGTTTCTCGATATTTAATGATTGTTGAATCCCGTAGTGACCATTTGTGCAAATTTCCTCACAATTAGAGTGGCAACTTCATAACTCCATTCCTCTCTAATGAGACAGATTCCCTTCAGAGACATCTATTTGTGGAACAGTAAGGACTCTAATTGGACAGAAAGTGGCATAAGTAGAGACGTGCATCTCACCTTCTAATACGTATCCAAACAGGAAGCAGAAACTGACGTGAGTTCTTGGATAAATTACTCTTACAGCCTTCTGGGGTGTATTTGGTTACTTGTGGAATGGTTGTCAAGTGCACATGTCAGGATGTGGGTTGAATATTTGAGGTTTTATAGAACAACACAACAGGGAAAAGATAGGATGCAGTCAGTGTAAAGTCAGTGCATGGCTCTTACTGCACAGAAGATTTGAGGATTCAGTGGTGGCCAGTAGAGTAACCTTTAACCACCCACTGAGCTTAGAAGGTGGGTGCTGGTATCTTCCTCCAAGGGATACCTTCTTTGGCCTTCCAGGGTGTGTCTGGGTACTCATGGGTGGTTATTAGGTGCGCATGTGCACCATGTGGCTTGAATGTCTGTATGAGCTCAAAGTCAGAGATAGAAGAAAGAGTCCCTCGGAGCTGTATGTTGTCCGTTTGAGGGCATTGGTCAACATTTCCTTTATGTGATGAGAAATCATGATTGTTGAGTTGCTTTCTTGTTTTCATCATGAGGCTTTGTTTGACCATTGGGACAAATTTCCTTGCAGGCAGAGTGGGAACTTCATAACTCTGTCCTTGCCTAATGAGACGGATTCCCTTCAGAGACATCTATTTATGGTGCAGTTGAAACTGTAATTGGAGAGAAAGCAACCTAAAGGAAAGACATGCTTTTCGTCTTCTGATGCATGACATGAAACAATAAATTACTATAGTTACAAGTAACAGCCGCAACCTTTCTGAAAATGTGCCAAGACTCCACAGTATGGAAAGAGATAGGATAGGATACAGTGAAGTCAGTGTGTGGCTATTTCTGTAAAGAGGATTTGAGAACTCAACGGTGGCTAGGAATGTAGAACCCCCTCCCTCAATGAGTGGTGAAGATAAATGCGGGTTGATCTTGCAGTTTACACCTTGCTAAACAATGGGTAATTATCTCTTCCAGTTTCATGTAGGTGAGCACCAATTACACGGAAATATACTCATAAATCTATTTACAAAAGCACCAGACAGAGACGCTATGTGTGTCCGATTGTTGTAGGTAAAACTGATGAATAGTGTGCAACGAACAGCTCAGGAACCAGTCATGGGAGTCCAGGGTTGTGCATATGAAATCACTTGGATTCCTGTTATTTGGGTGTGAGACAGAGTAGATTGCTGCCAATGTTGAATAATGCAAGCTTCCAGCAGCTTTTTTTTACATCCCCACTCCTCTTAAACTTTGGCTTGGCTCCACAGCTTTTCTAATTATGAAGTGTCTGAGAAATTGCTTCACAACTCCGACACTGCCATGGTGGTAGCCAGCAGTCTAACTGAATCACCAACAAAAGCCTGACAGACACATGGAGTTTAGCAAGCTTTTTTTTGACAATCACATCCTTGCGTTCCCTTTAAATTCAAGAATGCACACATTTGGAGGGAGGCAAACAAACGGCATACAAAAGAAGAAAGGTGTTCAGTTCTCCACACGCTTCTCAACACAATTTAACAAGATATATTAGTCAGCCAGGAGGCAGTGGAAAGCCAGCAGTAGACTGCAGTCTGACAGTGGGAGATAGTGATTTACAACAAAGCCCTCTGGACCATGGCACAATTTCAGAGTGGCGGAAATGACACTGGTGAAGCAGGGGCATGAAAGTCTATCTAGCAGCCATATTTCATTTCTTACCTTATTTGACCTAGGGAATGACATGGTGAATGACAAATCAGCAATAAAAGCAAAAAAAACCCCCAAAACCAACACCTCAACGTCCAAGGACACAAAGCATTCACCCTCTGTCTTAAAATCGAGGCGTAATCGATTTCTTGACTCCACGAGGTACTGTTAAGACTCCAGATTGGATTTGGAATTAAATCTCTGTATCCAATATGAGGTATGGGTGATTTGGGGTGGGGTGGGGTGGCAACAATAATCACCTAATAGTAGAAATCACAGGTCTAGATCACTATCAAAATCTCATCAACCGTTCCCTGGCTCCAGGCTGAGCTTGCTGCTGAATTTCATGAAAATTTGTTCATGGGTTTTCACAGACACCATGCAGACATACAGATTAAGTGACTGAGGTGAAAATATAACTTCCTGCTGAGGTAAAAATGTGCATCAGGAACCAAATACTCAATCTAATATGTTAGCATTTTATGCATCTATCCAGTCCAGATTTCCGGCTGTAATCCTGAATGAACTCAACATTTTTCTTTCTTTTTTTACTAAATCAGCCGTTCTACAGGAAGGCAGAGCCTAAAATCCCATTCGGAAGTAATTTCTTATACGATTTGTGTGTCTCGGAGTTGTTGCCTTCAGGTAGCTGCTTCAGGAGGAAGAGTTTGAGTGAGTGCAGTAGACAGATCATGTCCGCCGGTCCTACCCCCCCCTTCTTTTACTCTTCTCTAGTTGGATTCCTGTCTGAGCAAAGCCCAGAGGCTTAACTCTGGCTGCAGTAAGTGGACTGAGGAACGCTAAACACTATCTGGGGGGAGGCTGCTGAACATGACAGCCAGTTAATAAGAGTATGGAAAAAGAGCAAGTGTAAAAAGGAGTGAGTAAAGGCATGAAGGGGTGGGAGGACACCACTGTCTCAATTTTAGGACTTTTAGGAAACCAGAGTTTGTCAGGTTTGTCGGTTTACAGTGGTATAATATTGATTGTTGGTTTGCGAGAGGGTAATGGGAGATCAGGAAGTCCAGGAGTAGAGGAAAAGAGATAAAAAAGAAGGTAGAGTTTAGAAACAGGGAGAGGTGTGACAAGAGAAGGTGGTAATGATGCTTACTTTGCTTCTGCACGGCAGCCGCAGTGAGAGCTGTCAACTTCTGGCAACGCTGGCTGCTGGGACTCTCTATAAGATTCCTTGCGACTTTAACCCCTCAGACTCTGGCAACAGCCCGTAATTACATGTGTGTGTGTGCGTGTTGAAGTGTGGCTCTCAGTGTGTCAGTTTTTCTTGGCAGCAGCGAGAGCAGAGTGATGTGATTTTCCCCTCTAACAGCCTCCAGGAGTAATGATCCAGGTTATCTCAGATGACGTGGAACACCTCAACCCAGCGGGCATCGACTCGGCACAAACCCGTCCTCGTAGCTTCAGGGAGACTGTTGTCTTGGTGGCAGCACAGTGCACGCAATTCCTCTGTCACTTCCAGATGGGGCCCCTCCTTCTGTGGATAATGGTCTCCTGTCTGTGTTGTGAATGATATCTGGACTCTATTGTGGGCCTCTTCACATTGTGCTGCAGAATGCCTTTTTTCGCCCTCATCTTTTCATTTTTTTCTCACTCAGGTACAATGTGCAAGCCATATTCTGAGGTGCTCTAAATGAGCAGGCAAACACATCAGCAAAGGTCCTATTTACTTTCAGTCCCCAGAGCAAAAAGAAAGGAGAGGTTTCTGCTATTGTTCTGCTACCTCTCATAACATTAGGATGGTTCATTGTGAGCGAGACAAATAGAAAGACCTCTACGCACGCTACCTGTCGAATCAAAGCATGTACGCTGCTATGGGACTGCATATTCCTCAGGGAAGGACACAATACAAGCGTTCTGTGGCAACATGGGACACACAATAATAACATCAAGCTTGTGTTTCAGGCTGAATAATACCCAGGGCATCTCTCAGCCAGCAGGAGAAACCTGTCCCCTTTGTGAAAAGGTCATTGCTGAAGACCCCCAGCAGCTGAACGCTGAGCTCTGACATAAGAAACTGACAAACGGATGTGTTGCGGGTCTCCAAGGCCTCCAATTACTGTTTGATGCCACTGTCTGTCAAAGACAAATGGGGCAGGACCTGCCAGAAGACCTCCAAGTTGAGCCTCAAAGTCTACTGTTGTTACAAGCGCTGCAAGCACTCCTCTTTAATTGAGTTTGATCGACTAAAGGCAACGCCAAACTTGGGTTATTGTTTGCCTGAGGGTAATGCAACAGAATCGCATCTATTGTTGGGAAAGATGCCGGGGGAATTTCTTTGAAATGGAAAAATTGCATTAAACATTCCATTTGTATTAATTACATTGCACCACTCATTAGCATGGATGCTCCTAAGAGCTTCTGTTGGTGCTGCTGGGCTTAAAGCAGCTCTCTGAGCAGTAATATTGGGGGCAACCATCCTTGCCTAAGGCAGACTCAAATTGCTCCATGATGTCATCTGATTGATTGAATATCACTTGATTTTAAAGCATTGTGACTAGACTATTGGTCCTATGAGATATCAGTTGCTCAAGATTCAATCAGTGTAGCTTTAATTCAGTCTGATGGTTGGGCCCCCCAGCTACAAGGGTGCAAGTGAGTTCTTACGATCCTTTCCCAGTTTATGATTCTGTGTGCATCGGTCCACAATTAGCTTGTAAAGCTTACAATACCTGGGAATGGTACACATAACCTTTGAACTTTACCATATTCTATGACGGTACAACTACTCATTTCATTATTTATGTGGTAAACCAAGGGTCTTCAAACCCAGTCGTCGAGGGCCGATGTCCCACAACTTTTACATGTGTTCCTGGTCCAACACACCTGAATCAAATGGCTGAGGTACCTCTTCAGTATGCAGTCAAGTTCTCCAGGGTCCAGCTAATTACCTCATTATTTGACTCAGGTGTGTTGAAACAGAGACACATCTGAAAGTTGCAAGACACCAACCCTTGAGGCTTGGATTTGAAAACCCCTGCGGTAGACCATGACAAAACAGCATATAATTGTGAAGTAAAAGGCAAATAATACCTGGACCAGTTTTTTTGGGTTTTTTTTATTTAAAAAAATCTTAAGTATAGATATAAATTTGAATTTCCCCTCTATTCTGTGACTGAAATTTACTCCTCCTTTAGATTTGGACTTTGACTAGGCCGTTCTATCACATGAATATGTTGTGATCAGAGCCATTTTACTGTAGTTGTGGGTGAGTGTTTAGAGTCACTGTTCTGCTTAAAGGTTAACTGCTGCAACCAGTCTTAAGTGTTTTACCTTAAAAGGTTCTATTTTACGGTTATCCTGTATTTTAGCCTAACTGATTTTTCCATAAACTCTTACAAGCTTTCTTGTACTTGTTGAACAAAACCAACCCCACAGCATGATAGTAGCAGTGGTGTGTTCATATAAAGTGTGGTGTTAGTTTTTTATCCTAGTGTTTTGCAGTATAGGGGTATGAATACCTGCCCAATGCATCCCGTGTCATAGAAACATTTGATTTGTATTTACATGTGTAGGAGGTTCAGGGCAGAAGGTTCCTTGTAGTGACTTTGTCCAGTGTGGTTGTGTGGTTCCAGTAAAAGTATAAAATTTCCCACTAAAATCTTAAAAATGGTTCACTGGTACTCAGGATTCGGCATTCGTTGTCATAGTAACTAAAAAAATCTTGCTTTCCATTGTTTTACCAGGAAACTGAGGAGTTTTGATTGCATTTTAGTCTATAATTTTGTCCAGATACATCCAATGAACGAATGTCTCACTTATGCCTTTGCATGTTTGACTCTTTGATCAGTTCAAACAGTTCAGATAAGTTACAAAACAACATTTAAGTCAAAAAGTAAACATTCAGCAGATGCTACATTTCTCATTTTCATGACAACTACTTGCTGGAGAGTGGCAGGACTAAGTATAGTCGACTTCAGGTGCCAACACTCGAGTCTTTCTAATTTTAGTGGTGGACTCTTGTCTAAACCTTCCAGATGACGACACTGAATCAGCCATCAGCTGATTGCGTACCTCAAGAAACAAGACCTTCAACTGTTTTTCACTGGATAGTGTGAGATTTTATTTATTTATTTTTTTTTTTCAATAAAGTAGCTGTAGAGGTTGGGCAAATCCTCCATACTTTAGACTCCAGTGTGTTAGTTTGTGAAACTTCTAGAGGAGATTGTGCAGGTTTTTCCCACCAAAAGCAAGTAGACATTTTACAATGACTCAAAATGTGAAATATATGTAGAATGTCCTCTAAAAGTATCTGTCAACTCCAGACTAAACTTTCTCTTGGATAAATAAAAGAATAAAAGGAGAAAGTTTGTGTACCTGCATGAAATCTGAGATTTTGTACATCCATTCAGTGACCGAGTGTCCCAGTTCTTTTGTTCGTTGGTGGTGACTAAATAGAAGGACTGTCCTTGCTAAGTCTAAATATACTTTGGCTTCTTTTTATGGCTATTTCAGGTCAGACAATTATTTTGCATATTCTAGCCCAGAAAATTGGATCTTTTTTGCTCAAATGTTAGCCTAGCTATTGCCTTCCCGCGTAGTTCCGCTCAATTCGAATCTCACTTCACAGCACAGTCTTGGCTTTCTCCCATTGACTTGGTTTTCTCTGGTAGAATTTAAACCAGGCCAATCAGCGAACAGAAGGAGAAGTTTCGAACGATGATGCCAATTTTCTGCGTTATTTTAGAATTGTAGCCTGCCTGTAGTTTGGCAATGGCATCAGAGGAAGTGAATGAAGCTATTCAGTCCGTGTTGGCAAGGCTCCCAAATACTGAGCAGTTAAAGTCGGGGCAAGAGCAATGTTTAAGACATTTTTTGTTGGCAAGGATATCTAGACCCTACTCCCCACTTGGTTGTTTACAATGCACACAATTTCTGGTAAGCTTCATAGAGCTGGCGCATTACATATGTCACAGCCCAACATTAGCAATCGGGTAAAATCAGATCCAATTGTTTAAAACTTTAACAGAGTCCATGCCTCCAGGAAGCAGTCGTTTCTCAATATCCAAGGGCCGAGACCCTCTGTACAAAGCAAAGTGTAGAACAAGGGACTGGTTTTAATGTCTATATTTAACACAAAAAAAGGCATTGACCATAAACCATAACATCTTTTCAACCAAATTAGATATTGTTGAGAAAGTCTTTCTTTGCATGGTTTTTTTTTTTTTGAGAGGATCTGGTCCTAAATGGAAATTTCTCAGGTGAACACTTCAAACTGTGTGGCTGGGTTTTCTCCAAGTAATCTAGTTTCCTTCTACAGGCCAAAAACGTTCATGTTTGCTTAATCGGAGCTCCCCTTTGGTGTGTGTGAACTAGGAGTGTTTTTATGCCTGAATGATTTGTGGATCAGAGTCAGGTGGTTTACCAAACAATAAAACCCTGAATTAATCAGGTACTGGACTTAACTTGAGGGTAAAGTCCAATTAGGAAATTGAGAGAGAGACCCTTGTAGATTACAAGAATGTGTGGCTGGTTAGGAGCAAAAGTAAACACCCGAGGGGTAACTCAGAACCTTTGCTCAAGCCTCTGTTAGTGCATTTGAGTCAAAAAAATGGACACATGTACTCAGCCAATGGCTCAACAACCTTCCACATAAACACAGGGCAGCAGGAGATGTGAGTGCAGAGTCCACGCGGTCATGCAGAGAACTATGTCAGAACCTGACCTGCAGCAGCAGGAGCGGACACTTGTGAAATGCAGCGTGGTTCTCCTCAGTCTCATAAATAATGGACGTCAGTGAGGCATCTGTCAACTTTTTCTGTCAGCCCTGTTCCACACGCGTGTCAGACAGGCCCCGGGCCCGGAGCGCCGTGTTACATCCCCCCAACAAACTGCACCCACGGCCTGTTTTCCACCGACACCGCCTCGGCCTCATCTGCTGATTTATGAGGCCTTGCGCCCCGGCTGAGTTGGACGCTCCCCGACACCACCCGGCTCGGACGTCCTCGCCGCACACGTAGACACAAACTCAATCACTGAAAGAAAAAGAGCAACCCACACATCGAAGACCTCCCTTTGGTTCAATAAATAAAAGTGGAAAAAATAATCCGTCCATGTAAACACACACACCTCCTCACAAGGTGGCAGGGAGCAGTAAACACACACCTCCGCTGCCTTAACGTGTTTGTTGACTTAAATCTGTCAGCGCTCACTTAACATTAAACACTCACTGGGAGTTCCTGCTAAACATACCCAGGGAGGTTCGTCACAGTGCCCACAGTCTAACTGTTTAATCCGTCCATCCATCCCTAGTGTGTCTGTCCACATGTCAGTCCCTCTGTTCATCCAACTGTAACGCCAGCTATTGATTTATTTCTCCATCTAGTTATCCGATTTGTCTTTTCATCCATTTATCAATCTCGTCGTCCATTCATTCATACGTTCATCAACTTTTCCATCCTTGTGTTCGTCAAACTGTAACTTTGTTTTTGTCCATTGTTCATCCGTCTATTTTGTTCTCGACTGCAACTCCATCAGTTGATTTCATCTGTTTGTCTATCCATTAGGGCTGGGTTATATAGCTATAAAATAAAATCTCCATTTTTTTTCATACCAGATGCAATTTCCGTTTTTTTGCATGCTTTATTTTCTAAAAAAGAAATTATAAATGACAGAAAATATTTTTAAAAAATGGCTTTTATTTCAATCATCCCTTCTGTGAGTTGCACAACAGAGTATTATGGCCAGGCTACAAGAATTTTTGTGTAATTATAGAATATAGTCATAATATTAGCAGAATAAAGATGCAATTTTACCAGAAAAATGTCTTAAAATTATGAGGAAAAAAAGTCCTTTTAATGAGAAAAAGCTTGGAAAAATAATTTTCTGTTATTTGTTCTCATAAAATTACTACTTCATTCTTCTAATGATACGACTTTATTCTGGTAACATTAAGACTTTATTCTTGTATTATTTCAACTTTAATATCATATGACTTTATTCTCATATTACTACAACTGTATTCTTGTAGCATTATGACATTATTTTTGTTTTAAAAAAAATTGTAGCTCGGTCCTAATACTCCATCATACAGTCAACCTGAATTCAAAGTCTAAATAAGCTGTAAAAAAACGCTTGTCAAACAAGATGGCCGCCCTGGGCACACTGACATCACTCTGAACTACGGAAACACAAGGAGTGGATTAGTGAAAAAAATTCAGATTTTCCAAAAATGAAATCTTCAACAACCAAAGGTTTGATTAATCGATAAAATCGATTTATTGCCCAACCCTGCTATCCATCCATCTGTACATCCAATAATTTATCGCAGTTTTTCAAATTTATACTAAACTGGGCGTGTAATGGATTAGAAGCTCTGGGAATGTTGGTCTTGAAATGTCCGTTAGTTTGACACCATGTTTCTGCTCTTTGAGTCATGCTTCCGAGGTTTGGTCTGAGAAACCACATGCAGAAATAAACAAGTTCTGCTTTGGGTACACCCTTCCTCTCTGCTGGTCAGGGTTTTCTTTTTTTCTTTTTGTTCCTGTTAGGATGAGTGGGTTGGCTGCTGGCGTCTGGCGGTTCTTGTATGCTTGCTTTATAGACTAAAGCGCTGTCTTCCCGGCCTTGTCGTAATAGAGGATTCAGCTCATAAAGCAGCATCATGATTTGCAATAAGCAGAGTTAGGGTAGAGTAATGAAGGTGTAAATCAACTGAGCCCGTCTCTCTCCTTTTTTTTCTTCCTCTTCTTTTAATCTGATGTTGGCAGTTTCCCTCTCTTCTGTTCTGTCCTCCTCCTCTGCTGCTCCTTCTTCCTTGCCTCTCTCTGTTTGCAGTAATGGAAACCCTGGCACTCTGTAATAAAGCCGAGTGAGCAGCAGCAGTATTAGTAAACAGTTTCAGCAATCATTATGCCAAGTCCGACTCCTTTATTTTTGTGCGTGAGGTATTTCTTCACCTCGCACGGTGCTGAGGTTGAGGAGTGGGGGGATTGTTAATGAATGAGAAAGGAATGAAGAGTATTTAAGTCCAGTCTGGGAGAGGGAGAATCAGGGACTGTTCCTTGGGCCTCCTCATAAGAACGCCTTTGTCTTCCGCAGAAGTTTGGGACAAAAGCCTTCCCTTTTCAGTCAGAGGCAGCTCTGGGAATGTAAATGCAAATGTGCAGCATACAAGCTGTGCAAAAGAATCAATCAAGCATCTATGGCAGGAAACATAATGCCCCCTTCCCTGAATAAAGCAGGGCTCCTGTGCAGTCTGGAAAAGTACGGAATTTGATTTAAGCATTTTCCAGGTCTGGATACGTATGGAAAAAGAAAAGGGTATGGAAAATATTTGTATTCCCAGAGTTTTTTCTCTCTATCATCATATATATGAATAAATCAATGAGCTATTTATTTTTAGCTTATTTACATAGTGCCAATTCACAACAAATGCCATCTTTATGCACTTTACAAGACATTTATATAAACAGATTCGGATTTAATTACATACATTCCAAATTGATCATAGTACCATGCTATTTGATAGAGATTTCTATATAAGGAAAGCCAGTCGATCACATTGATTCATTAAATTTGCAGCAATTACTCATACTGAGCATGTATGTGGCGACAGTGGAAAGAAATGACTCACTTTTAATGAGAAGAAACCCCCTAACAGACCCCTTTCAGTGTCAGCGGCCAACTGTTGCAACCGACTGCTGTTTTGAGAAGACAGAGCAGACGTACCAGAGTTAATAGCAGCAGTAACCGTTTCAGCAGTTTCACCTCAGATAAGAGAGAAACCCCGCTGAACATAAGGGCTGAGCCAGTAGTAAAATCTACAGCTGAAACCAGAAGTTTACATACACCGAATAAAAAAATGCATCCATCTTTTATTCTCACTGTCTGAAGTAAAATCAAACCAAACTTCTCTTGTTTTAGGTCAGTTAGAATCACCAAACTTATTTTTATTTGCTAAAAGCCACAATAATGAGAAAAAGAACATGTTTCAGAGGTTTATTTATTAGACATTGTGAATATGCTGCTGAAGCTGGTGAGACAGAGTCATTATCCACAGTGAAATGTCTCTTGTACTTACAGGGGCTGAAAGGCCATTCAGCGAAGAAAAAGCCATTACTCTGGAAGAAACATAATAAGCCAGATTGCAGTTTGTGAATGGACACAGGGACAAAGACCTTCATTTTTGGAGACGTGTCCTGTGGTCTGATGAACATTATGTAGAAATATTGAAGCAACATCTAAAGACATCAGCCAGTAAGTTAAAGCTCGGCTGCAAATAGGTCTTCCAAATGGACAACGACCCCAAGCATACAGCTAAAGTGGTTACAAAGTGGCTTAAGGACAATAAAGTCGGTGTTTTGGTATGGCCATTACAAAGCCCCGACCTCAGTTCTATAGAGAATTTGTGGACAGATCTGACTTGACTGAGTTCCACCAGTTCTATCTGGAGGAATGGGCCACAACACCAGCAAAGTATTGTGAGAAGTTTGTGGAAGGAAACCCAAAACACTTGACCCAAGCAATGCTATCCAATACTGAGGAAATGCTTGTGAACTTCTGATTTTGAAAACATTAATAAATAAATCTCTTACATATTCTTTCTCTCATTATTGTAGCTTTTAGCAAATAGAAATAATTTTGGTGATTCTGATCTAAAACAAGAGAAGTTTGGTCTGATTTAACGTGTGTTTTTAGGTGGTGTATGTAAACTTCTGGTTTCAACTGTATGTAGTTGGTGACACCAACAGCTCCCCATTCTTTGTTTTTAAATAGGCTCAAAACTGTAAGCTGTAAATTTGAGTCTGGAAAGTTATGAAGTTTGTGGAATGTGCAGGAAGCAAAAACCCCATCATAAAGATCGGGGAAAAGAGGTGTACCATATGAGATTGAAAGTAAACATCAAAAATATAGGGCATAATCCTCCGCATCTGAAACACCTGGGTGGGAATAACATTAACAATGTTTCCATTCCTCGCTCCAAATCGATCGTATGGGCTCCTGCTCTTCAGTATCCATGGTCACCTTTGCTATAAAGTTGGGTATTGCTTCCTTAATGCAGTGGAGGTTCATTCTGTGACTGGTGAGGAAGGGAATGGTATATATCTGCTGACCTCAAAGAGGAGCTGGAATGTTTCATATAAAACTGTATGTTTAAGTCTGAGTGGGATTATTCTCCTCCATGTAGACATTTAACTCCGGCCGGCCTTTGCGGACGCGTTAATGCAGTATTGATTGTTTATGTGTAACAACGCTGGGCTGTTTCAGCTCGACTGGCGACGCAGGAAGCGGGAAAGGGTTCGGGAACAGAAGAGAGGGTGCTGGTGGGGTGTAAGGTGGCGGTAGATAACGAAGGTACACCCTATTTTTGACTGGTTGCTGCTAATCGAGGATCTGGGGGCAGAATGCAAGGTGGCTCGGCGCATCCTATCTAGCAATAGTCCAGGTGTGAAATGGGAAATAGAAACTGGAGGTGGGAACATTCAAGCAATGTGGCCGCCGCTTGATAAGGCTGCTGCTGTCTCCGAATAATCCAATCTCCAGCTAAACTCGCCAGTGCCAGTGACAGCGTCCGCCCACACTGTCTTCTGCGTCCTCCCGGCCTGAGCCCATATGGCTGGCTACAGCATCGCTCCGTGACCCTAAGGCTGGGGCTGTTGTTGAGCCAACCTCCCCCCCCCTCCAAGGAGGCTGGTAATTACAAACAAGCTGGAAGTTGGGCCGAACCACGAGAAAAGGTGAGCGTGATTAAAGATGTGTGCACAGCAGAGTTCAGGGGGCATTGAGTGGCTGGCAGTGCTCAGGATTCGGACACTAACTTAAATCAATCAGGATTCTCTTGCTCATTACAGGGAGCACTAATGCAAAGAAAAACAACACGAACAGCTGCTGATTTCAGTGATGAGGCTGCTTTTACCCCTGGGAATAATAAGATGAGGTAAATAAAGTTCAGAGTTGATCTCCTGTTCGTCAGCAAGACAAGGTGCAACTTTACTAAAGTTTACCTGTAGGGAAGAGAAATGTGCAACAAAGAAAGCAAGAATGGCAAAAATCATCTCAATTCAGGTCTTATTTGGTTATGTTGTCCAGTTATCTTGACAATATCTTATCTGTCAAATGATTAGATGAGTCCAGCTAAAGGCTAGTCAGCAAATTCATGGTCTTTATTGACTAGTAAAGGACATTTTGAACCTATTGTGTTTAGATTAACTTGTCTCTGGATTTGTGTGATCCGATCCATTCAATAAATTGCAAAACAATTCAAGCTACTGGAACTTTTTCACACTTTTATAACATTACAATCAAAAGCTTTAATGTGTTTATCTACGATTCTGTGATAGATTGAACAACAAAAAGCTGTACATAAATGTGATTCAGTTTCAGTTGCGTTAAGTTTATTTATATAGGGCCAATTCACGACTAATCTCATGGCACTTTACAAAGAAGTCATTTCAATTCAATCACACATACATTCCAATTAATCCCAGTTTTCAAACTGTGCATTAAGCCCAGTTTATTATTCAAATGACTTTAAAAAGTTTTCTGTCTCAGGAAACCCAGCAGGGCATCAAGTCATTGACTTGCAGCATTCACTCCTCCTGGACGAGCATGTAGCGACCGCATGGCATTGTGTCGTTGGCTTTACAACAATCCCTCATACTGAGCATCCATGTAGCGACAGTGGAGAGGAAAAACTCCCCTTTAACAGGAAGAAACCTCCAGCAGAACCAGAACCTGGCTCAGTACGAGTGGACTTCTGCCACGACTGAAATCTGTTCAGACTGACGACTTCTTAGCTTCACTTCATGAGACTTTCTCCTCAGTTCTCCAAGCTGAGACAGCTCTGACTGCTTAAAGGGGCAGAATTATGTTTTCCAGCCACATAGAATCATTTTATAGCACAATCAAGTAACTATGTTACCTTCAGTTAAAAAAATAATGTATGTATCAAATATGACTTAAAATAAATTTGACTTCGTAATTTAACAGCTTGAAATTGGGCCTCTGTCTCTATAAGAAAGTCCTGCTCTTTCTGAAACTGCCTTCAAGAAGTCATCACAACGTCATTCTTCTATTAACCCTTTAACAACTTTTTTTTTTATCAGCATTTCACTGAGAAGTAGCTTGTATAATGAGCTCAGCAGATGTGCAGTTCCACCAGGTGTTTGCTAATTGCTGCTGCCTAGTCTGAAGAGGCTGAGTGGGGAAGTCGTGGGCATGGGGGCTCTGTGAGGTGGAAGCTTGGATGCTTAGAAACTGCAGCTCCGAGGAGGAGCTGGGTCTCAAAGGTGGAGCTGGGTCTATCCAGGCGTTTTGCACAGCTGAATGGTTGCCATGAAAGATTAAAGGATTTCTCAAACATGCATGAAAAGAATCAAAGCAACACTCCAGATATGTTTCTGATGAGGGAATAACATTATAACATGATGTAAAGCTCAAAAAGTTGATTTTACATAATACTGCCCCTTTAAAACATCCAAACTTTCCCTATAAATTCTGATACCCCAGAAAATCCATATATTTCCTTTCAAGGACCTGATAGGACCCTTAACTACTTCCAAACCAAATTTACAGGAATCTGTAAAAAGCCAGCATCTCTGTGCTTGTTTGGAGAAAACACACCATGATGAATCAGAATCCATCCATAATTCCTCAGCTGAATTTGAAAGATGTGCACACAGTTTGCACAATTTCTCTTTCCAAAGGAGAAGGCTGAAACCCCGGCAGGAGTCTTGCCAAAGACAAATGGCCTTCCTAACTCCTGAATGCCTCACCAGTTCTACTCGAGCGCAGGATTTTTGTCCAATTTGTCCAATTTCAGCTCTTGCCTGTGAGTGCGTCTGAACCCCCACTATTAATAAGCTACAAACAGGTGCTCCTAACTGTCTGGGTGTTGTTTTATGGTGGGCTTCTTGCAAAGGTTATTACTCTTACTCGAAAGGGTGGGGTGGGGGGACAGATTTTCTCCATGCAGGCTTGTATTAGAGCCATATTTTAGGCGGCTGATGTCTTTGTTTTAGCTGTATTGTGCGGTGACGTGTGACAGTTGTGTCTGTTGCCGCCTCGCAGCTGACCCGCTGATACAGTCGATAAACGCCTGAATGGAAATGTGCCTCGGCGTCGCTCCCCTTCATGTAATTGTCACAACAGGGAGGCCGAGACGGACGTGGCAACACAACTCCTCCGCTGATTTTCAATTCTCCGCGCCGACTTTGACCTTTTGCGCTCCCCAATCAATGCATCTGCTTCCAGAGACACATGGTTCATTTAAAACGCAAACGGCTCCGCTATGATGCGGTTATCCTGGCAGGGGGCAATATTATTAACGGGCTGATATATAGAAATAACAGCCTTTAATTAGAAGGCTTAGAGTGGATGCTATTCCAGCTCCGGCCTTTTGGCTCCAGATAGAAAAAAAGAAAACAAGGCTCGCACGCTTGACTGCACACAGGAGGCTCGGGAAGCAAACACTGATTTGCATGAAGACGGAGGCTCCCATAGCCACCAGTGTGTTACCACAAAGGCCACAGTGGGGGAAAGCAGGAAGCAAGCAGAGCTGTCATTCAGCCTCTTCCATCCCTCCTCCCGCTCTCATCTCTTCACAAGAAAGCCGTGTTAGACCACACGGCTGCTGGTGACCAAACATGTGCTCCAGTGATCGCACAGGAAAGCAAACAGCCGCGGAGAGACGACGTCTCATGTGCAAACTCGTTGCCGGCTGCGTGCGATTGAGCCGTTACTCCTCTGCTCCCCGTGCATGCGCGTCGCTCTCGCTGCCGTTTGTTCCGAGGACGACCACATCTGCTTGCCACCAGGGTACCAGGCGTTATTAATCATCACACAGGGGACATTTAGCAAAATCGGACCTCCATTTATTAGCCATGAGTGCAGGATTGAAGAACTGGCAAGAGGAGATAATGACTTTAAGCTCCCATTTAGACAATTAATTCCCAGAAGTGGAATAAAACAGAAGTCTGCTGTTCATTGTGTTTGTGTTGACATGATTTAAAACCATAAATCAGGACTGAATGTTCATTATGTGGTACTAGAGCTGGAACAAGATGATGTTTCCTTAACACACCACACATGAATAACGCTTTTACTTTTACTAAAGTAAAAGCGTTATTCAGGAGATAGCAACAAATTTCTGTGTATTTTATTAGAATTTTACATGGTAAAGCAACATAAAGCAGAGCATGATGACCTTTTGCAGCTACAAGTCACATCTATAGGGGAACATTCTTGCATTCTGTCACAGATTCTCAATGAAACTAAGGTCTGGACTTTGACTAGGCCATTCCAGTGTCTGATTATGCTTTGATCTAAATCATTTTATATTGCTCTGGCTGTATGTTTGGGGTTGTTGTCCTTCTGAAAGGTGGACCTACAAGTCCTTGGACTGGACTGGACTGATCTGCATTAGTGACCAGTGCACCTTCTTTCCAAACATTTACTTTCAGAAAACTGAAAATGGGACGTCTTTTGATGTTCTTCTTGATCTTTGCATCTCCTCTTAGTTACCAGGGTCCCATCTGTGGCCAGAAGTGTTGGCAGTGTTTTTCACGGAATATTTGCGTATTTCATAACTATGGATGTTCCCATTGAGGAAAATGAAAGGTTATCTAGCTTTCATTGTGCTGAATGTAAACAGGATTTCCGGAGGGGGTTGTGACACGACTGTTTTAATTATGACCATTTCAAACTGAATGTTTTTTGAAAACATTTATTCACTATATTCACATCGTGCAACTGAAAAGACAACTCTACTGTTGTAATCTAACGGGACGGCTTGCAGCCTGGCTTAGAGCATTTCATTTTTCTGGGTTTCTTGAAAAAGAACTCTGATGCCCTGTTGTATGGGCACAGGAAGATGCACCCTCCTGGTCTGCTGCTCAACCTTTCTCTCCTTCACTCACCTCCTCCACTACCTCAGCCTGTGTACTTGTCTAATATAATTGGGAAGTTGATTGTTTCAATCACAAATATCACGCAAGGATATGATCATGGACAGATAATCATTTCTATATTACTCAGAACTTGAGGGAACTGTGTCACAATAAAGAACATTGAGCATCTCCTTCTAACATTATCTCAACGTCTTCCTTGGTTCCCTTCCTCGTCTTCTGAAAATATTTTAATATACTCTTCTGAAAATGCAACCAGAAAGGAGTTGCAACGGAAAAATTACCTGACATTAGTGTTGTTCAAAACATATCTGAAACATTACACATGAAGGCCAAACTATTTTAATTAACTACGTTACTGTCGGTCAAATGCAATATACCTTAACATTAGGGTTGTTTTCACAGGCTTAAGCTAAAAATGCATTCAGCTTAACCTTCTTTTGGTGCCTTTCTTTCACCTTTCCTCTCCCTCTACTTCGTACTGTCGTCTCTTGTTTTCCTTCACTCCTGAACAGTGCACTGCACCATAGCTAGCAGTGGTGTTGCTTTTTCAAAATAAAGTAAATTTAAACATTTCATAATATTTAAATTAATTTCAAACTCTGATTATGGTTAGGATACATGCGCAACTATAGGAGATATATATATAATGTTAAAACAGGTGTTAAAAAAATAATAATTCTGAAGGTGTGGCAGCTTTTATTTTGCTGTGGTGGTGCGCCACATGTAGAGGAAACCTTGGTAAAGGTTGCTTCTTCCTTGTTCTGGTGGAGCTCCGTGTCTTGGTAGGTCTTCTCCAGAACTTCCTCCCTGACCTGTCTGCTGGGTTCCTTGGTCTTCTTGATGGTGGTTGTCCTCTGATGTTCTCCAACAAACCTTGAGGACTTCACACAACAGCTGTATTTACAATAAGATCAAATGACACACAGATGGACTCTGTTTACCACTTAACGTGAATTATGCTGTTTTAATGTGACATACTGTGAATAGTAACAAGGGAATACTTTTGTTTTGGCACCATAAAAGACATGGACTCGAGCGGCGGGAGACCCTTTTATAAAAGTGAGCTGAGTGGCTCCTCTTCACCTTCCCTGTTGCGTGATTGTAAACACAAGAGTTCATAGAGGCCCATCTTTGTTTTTGTCAAACTGACAGCCGGGAGAAGGAGAGGGGAAACCAGGAAGACAGAGCTGAGAGCGGAGAGCTGGCAGCCTGCAATTTAGTCCAGTCTGAGCAGACATAAAATCAAGCGCACAAGAGGAATGGTTACTTCAGGAACCCTCTGTGGCTCCTAAACTAGGCCACTTCGTCGATGGCTGTGAGAGCTGAGTGATGCAAGCCCTGCTGAGGAAATAACTAGAAAACAGGCAAAATAGCTCCCATTGACTTGGCCTAGATTGTATGATTTATATGGGTTATTTGCTATGCATTTGGGCAGCGAGGCAAGGTAATGTGTTTGCAGTGAGCTCTGGAGCAGGACATTGAATGCTGTGGGCTCACCTCACATCTGACAGGGACAGTAGGAGATAATTTATTGGATTACCGTCATCCATCCAAAGAGGCAGTCTCATGTTTCTGTCGCGTATGATCCCCAAGAGCTCATTTAATCCATGTAGTCTGAAGTTGGTTCTGGATGCAAATGAATGGAGCAAAATGGGATTTATTGACTTGGGTCTTCATTGTGTTCACACGTAGAGAAAATACATCTTGTAACATAGCATCTCTCTGCATGGGAATCATCCATTTTACTGTGACTTCCACAAGCTACAGTCACGAGAAAAACTAAGTACAACCTTGTTGCTCCTAGAGTATTTAATCTGTGTGACTGCTGCTCTAAAAGCAGAGGTTTTAGCAGCTTGCTGGTCTGGTCAGGACAGAATACAGTAATACTTACCTTAGAAGAGCAATTGTTTCTTGCCATCAGTCTGGGAAGGCTAATAAAGTTTTTTCCAAACTAATTGAAGTCCATATTTCTACAGAAAGATTGTTCACCCAGACCGTGCAATGTTTAAATAAAAACATCCATCTCCGCCTCAGTTTGCGAGCTAAATGTTAGACTTCATGACAAGTTCATGATTCAAATCCATTAGAAAAAGACTGAACAAGGCAGGTTTGTTTGGAAGAAATGAAGGAGAGCCACTTTTCTCTAAAAAGAACTTAGGCTATGTTAACACACAGCAGCCAAATGCGACCCATATCTGACTTTTTCATGGCAGTCTGAACTTCTGAACTGAAATTTCTTTTTAGTTATATTTGATATATACAGCATTTTCATAACAACTGAAGGTGACACAGTTACTTGATTCTGCTATAAAACAATTCTATGTGGCTAAAAAACTGTGTTTGGGCACCTTGCTGTCGCTTCGTCAACCATGAGTTCCCCAGTAATCCAAAGTATAGTAGTCCGTTATGAGGCCAGCAGCTTCTGAAGCTTGGCCTCATACTGGGTCATCGACAGGATGATGATCCCAAACTCAGATCGACAACAGAAAGACAAGCTGCTGCTATGGTCCAGTCACAAGCAGGCCTTGATCACAGGACCTCCACTAGTAGTCCACTATTGTAAACTGGTGTCCATACTGAGCTCTCCAAGTCAAAACCAGGATTTTGAAATGCACTCTAAAATATACCAGGAGCCAATGTGGCTGCATTAGAAGTGGAGTTAGTCAGGAGCCTGGCAACAGCATTTTGTACAGTCTGCAACTGGTCCACTGAAGATTTGGTGAGACGGGTATAAAGTGCAATACAATAAATCAGATGAGATGAAACAAAGGCATGAATTTAGATCTCCATTTCAGGACAAGACAACGAGCTGAAGCGATGTCGGAGAGAAAAGTTGAGCAAAATTCTTCTATAATGATGTGAAAAACTCAGGCGGAAAACAACTGCTGAGAATAATTGTTGCTAAAGGTGGTTTTACATGCTGTTGGATCACGATGTTAACTGTAGAACCACAGTTTATTCCCATGATGGTATAAATTACCTTAGGTTTGCTTGGCATGTTAAAATTCAGCATGTGTACCCATTAGCATGTTTAAATTTGTTTTCTGTTTGTCCCCCATTCCTGTTTCCCTACAGTTTTAAATTTTTTATAGGAAAAAAAATAGAGCTTATTCCTTCTAGTTTCCTCAGGTGTGGTATTAGTTTGTGCCTAAACATCCAAGAACATTCGTTAACTTGAATCATTTCAATGTTTGTGTCTTTCAGGGAATCTTAATGTGTAATTTAGAAGCAGAGAGGGGGGACTTGTTGCACCAGTAACTAAATTCCAGCATTGTTGCACTGAATCCTAATTTGGACTAAGAATCCTCTGGTGTTTTGCTCCATTGTGCTGCAGTCAGGAATTTCACTCCTGCTATGCATTCCAATTTCACCGGAGATTTTCAGTGTTTTATGATGAAGATTTTTCTCTCCTCGATCATCAAGCCTGTTTTTGCTGAATTTCGGTGTGGCAGCAGAGGCCATCTAAGTGAAATCCCTTTGCAGTGATCCATGTTTATGTGGTATGAGAGTGGGGTGAAGTAATTTCCAGCACAATGCGACACTCTGTCTAGACACAGCTAAACAAAAGATCAATATGAATGTATTGATGAATTTTGAAGCCATATTTGCGCTTTGGAGCATATGTGTTCAGTTCCTTGCAACAACAACAAAGAAGAATGTTGGGTTTTCTTCCTGATGCACCAGTCAGGCGGGCAAATATCCTGTGACTGGCTTTGATTGGCTATTAGCATGTCGCATACTGACATTTTTCCTTGAATTCAATTTCATTGAAAGGAGATGTCATCTGAGAGCAGTAATTTGGAGACCTGACAAACTGGCACTCTATCCAGGGATTTAAAAGTGCTTTGTTGTGAGCCCAGTCTGTCTTCAAAACAGCAACTAAGAAAATGACCAGTTGTAGCAAAAATTAGAAACACTATAATTCTGGCTGTAGTCATAGATCTTGTAAGTCTTGCGCCAGTTCTGACCAGCATTGTTAACCTGATGCACACAGGTATCAGCACTCCCGTTTCTCTAAACAGCTGTTAGCAGAATAATTTATATTTGTTAGCTGTGCAATGATTGTGCAAGCCTCACTTTTCTCCATATAATCAGTTAGTGATTTACTCCTGAGAGGGTTCTGCAACTCCAGTCCTCAAGTGGCCTTGTCAAGTTTTGGATGCATCCCTGCTCCAACATGCGTGAATCAAAAGGCTGAATTGCCTCCTTGGCATGTCAGCACGGTTTGCAAAACCCTGGTCATTAACCTTTCATTTGATTCAGGTTGTGTTGGAGCAGGGATGCACCCAAAAGTTGCAGGACAGTGGCAGCAGTAATGCTTCAGCAGTAATACTGCTGTCAAAATGTTGCGAGGACACTGTCAGTCACACCTTAAATGTAAACCATTTAAAGTTACTTTCCCCACAAAAGTCATGCTAATACTTGTATTTGGCAAAAGTGAAATAGGTATTTTCATATCAATCAACTTTATGCTCACAAACAACCCCTGTCACGCCAGTGGTCTGGCTGTTTACTCCGTGCTCAAGAGATCTGTCCTGGGCGTGGCATGAAGTGTTGTCCTCTACAATTGGCTTTGGGTCATTGCCTCCTTTAAATGAAATACTCCAGTTGGTTCACAATGCTGGGGGAAAACTGTTTTTGATGGGTAAGAAGAAATTTGTCCTCTTTCCTTTGTATACTTCCATGGAGCTCACTTACATTTCCTACAGTTCTCACGACATCCTTTTGCCATGACATTAATAAGCTGCCAAATATCCATTCATCATATTTATTTTAAACAGATCTGTTTTGTCAATAAAAGTCTGTTTTCTGTTAACAAAAGAAAACAAAAGATGGTATCTTTAATGATGTAAACATACCATCATTATCTTTACATGGTAGTTGTATCTGTCTAAGACGGTGAGACTCAAAAGGCTAATTTTCTGTCAGAAAAATAGGTTTTAAAATGACTTAAAGTTTGAGAAACAACACAAAGACCCATTGAGATTTGTCTTTTTTGAATCTGGCTTATGATACTTGGCCTTTAAGGACACGTTTTAATTTGTCAATAGGAAAAATCTGATCATTATTTTTTAAGAAACCTGTGGCCCATTTTTTCTTGGACTTGGAAAAATGGACTTGGTCAAATCCAGAACTGGCAGTTAGGACTTTCAAGAAAGCAGGAGTCCAGTAATGGTTAAGAAAAACCTGACCTGACACACACACACACACACACACACACACACACAGATTCTTAGATTTGTGGAGCAAAAGTTCATCCAGCTGCTCTGTTTTGGATGGTATTCAACTGGGAACTCCGTTGTGAACCACTAACCCACATGGGCAACGAGACAAATGGGAAGCCCCGGATTTGGGTCGGTCATACATCCGCCTGGGATTCGAGCTGCATAAAACGGGCCGTGAATGACACTGAGTCGGAATCAAACCGGCGGGATGAGGTGAGGAAGACAGATGAAGTAACCTGCTGCAGATACCTCCGGACATTAGCAGCCTTTAAGGGTCTCCTCTGCGGGTTGCGCTATTACCTGTGGCTCCGATCCTCCCCCACCCCCTCTTTCCTCTCCTTCCTCCCCTGTCTTCTCCCCCCGCTCGACCCCTGGCTGACATTCTCCTTTCTCACTTTTAATTGCACCCAAGGGGGTTTCTGCGGGTTGCTGTGGAAGTCTCCAGCTCAACAGGCGCACCGGGGTGCTTTTTGCCGTGTTGCTCATATCCCTCGTTAATGGGGGTTCGGTTGGTGGTGTGGGACTGGAGCAGAACCCGGTAGAAGTGGAGCTAAAAAAAAATCTTGATTAGGTTTAAAATACTGGGAAAAAATGCCACCCAGTTTCATTGTGTGTACCAGCAGACGTGCAACGGGAAGGCCATTAACCGGCCAGATCCAATATGTATTGATGAACGCATTTGGGCGGCGTGTATTGTTCCTGTCTCTATCGTGATGCTTCACTGTTCGATACGACCGATAGATACATTTAATAAATAACTGCTCTGATTCTGAAACGTTATCCATTTTGTTTTTCAGCGTGTAGTCATTCAGAAACTGGCAGACACATTAATCTCCACAATGCATGATTCTTATTGCTCCATGCCAACTCAACACAATCTGTGACAGGCAATTTAAAGCAATTTACTTTTTTTCAATTTTTCATCAAGCTTTTTTTTTTTTTCTTTTAATGCAATCAAACGGCACATGATATGAAGTGAAGGCGAGACAAAGAGGGAGAAAATACAGGCAGCCTCGTCTGGTTGTAAACACTGCCTCTTAACTGAGAGAATATAATTATGGTGTCATGTTCTATTACACACCTTCATTATGACGATGGCGCTCCCTGAGAAACACGGGAAGATGAGACCTGTGGCTGTTTTTAAAAAACTCGCCTGAAGCGACTTTGAGACAAGGATGACGGCTCGAACATGAGCATCCTCTCTGTTTTACTGAGCTTGTCATGGTTACAGAGGCTATTTGGATCCTGTTTCTTCAAACATTCATCACTCTTTGTTTCGTCTAGACCACATAAAACAAATCCCAGTTATGGAAAATCAGTGTCCAACATGCTGAAACAAAAATACGCTCACTGAAAGGGTTCACTGGACCTTACATATAATTTTGAAGCTGATTCCAAATGATTACATTTGTATTAAATGTGCAGTATTGGACATATTTCTAAAGAGTGACTGTTATTCAAACTACAGTTGATGGGAAATGTCATGCAGATCTAAGGTGTTGTGTATATATATTCAATTTATTTTAATTTTTTTCAGGAAAAAGGTTAAAGTTACACAAAACCACATTTGTCATTTGTATAAATGACAAATTTAACCATAAAATGTATTTAAAAATTAAAAAAAAATAAAAAACTAATTCAAAAGCTCACTCAATAAAATGACATTTTAAAAATAAAATAAATTATTTAAATATATATATTAAAAAGTGAAAAAGAGCAGATAAGTTACATGGAAATAAAATCTAGAAGTAAAACAAAAAATTGGGAGTGAATTCTAAGATTAACAAAAATAAAATAGAAAACAAATTAAATCAATTTCAGTAAAATATGAATTTATCATTAAAAATACAAGGTGATTTTTTAAATCAAAGCATAAAATTTGAGTTCACTAAATTAAGTTTAATGTAGTTCAAGCTGAAACCTTTATAATCCAAAGAACCATCTTTGATCTCAGTCCAGCTAAAAATAATATTTACAGCCGCAATTGCTACACGACTTTTACAAAAGACAGTTTATATTTTTTTATGATTATCTACTAATGGAAACTTTTAAAGAACCACCATTTTATTTCTATTTTCAGGTTTTAAAATAAAAACAAAAAACAATGATACATTTGCAAAAAAAAAAAAAAAAAAAAAAAAAAAAGGAATGGATACAATTTCCTCTGTGGGACGTTGATATTTGGGGAAAATTATGTAAAAAAAAAAAATAAACAAAACAAAACTATTTTTTTTTCAATGTAATGCCAAGAAAAGTAGAGCTAAAAAAAAATTACTGACACTTTTAGTGTCATTCTGTTGTGGAAATTTAATGCAATTATTCAAAGATGTGTTATGTATATTTAAAAACATTAGTCGGTTCTTTATCATTTTTAGCCAGAGTGATTAAGAAGCATTGTGTAAGAGCCAAGGAGCCTCTTGTTGCAGACCTGTGCTCGAGGTTATTTAACAGTTGAGAAACATTTAGCCTGTTTTGTTTATTTGATTTTTATGGATGTTTTCACACCTGATAGTCTGGTAGACCCGATTCAATTGGAGACCAAAATTGCAACATTTGTTACATTTTCAGCTGCTGCGGTTCGCTTTCACACTGCATTGTGCCAAACGAACCAAACCCTTTGAGAAACCTGTTTACCTCATCACTTGTGGGGGCGCTGCACCAAGAACCACTGAAGGAAACAACACAAAAACCTCTGAAGAAGACACAGAGCACAACTGCCTTCTTCATGAAATAATAAAAATGGAGTGGCGTCAGATTTTAGTGGTTGTAGGATTTCACTTTGTTGTTGGTAAAAGACCAAGAGTCATTTCTCCCTCTAGCAATAGACTTGTGGGTTTCCTTTGGTTATATTTACCCAGAATGCCCTGTGCTGTAGTCTGCTTCCTGCTTTTGGAGCGGTCTCCGGTCCGCTTGGCGTTCACATATGCATTCGAAGTTCACGTCAACCGAACAGAGACCTAGGTTTGTAGGCGGACCAGAGGTTGCTTTTTTGGTCTGCATCAGAGTTCGATTATGCATTCACGCCTCCCCAAATGAACCAGACTTTCTAGGCCAACGAACTAGAGTTCAATTAAAGTGGACTAAACGGGGCTGGTGTGAAAGCACCCTAAGAAGCTGAGAATGTCTTTTAATGGTGAAACCCATGAGTTACCCAACTCACCGTGTTGAATTTCTACAAATGCTGCTAGACTAGAATTTGACTTCTGAGATTCTGTCTTAAACACATCAACAAACTAAATGGGCTGAACTTAAATAGTGCTTTTCCAGTCATACCGACCGTTCAAAACGCTTTACACTAGACCCACATTCACTGTTTTGCACTCACAAATCTGCACACATTTATACACTGATACGCAGGTAGGTAGGCAACTTGGGGTTAAGTGCCTTGCCCAGGGGCATGTGAACATGTGACAGAAGGAAGCTGTAATTGAACCTACAACTTCCAGATTGCACTGAGCCACAGTTCAGAACATCATGTTCTCAAAAGCAGTTAATCAAATCAAGGTGAAAGATGTTGACGTTTATGCATAATGGGGATGCATCAAGGTCTGCGTTTAAAATTTCTACCTCTGTCCAAAAGCTTGCAGCACATTCTACTTTTTTGATCAATGTTTCTCCACATTTTATTATTACATTAAATAAAAATTAAATAAATAATAATAATAAATTAGTTTGGATATGTCTTTAGAAAGAAGATCAGAAATTAGTATTAGCCAGTACAGCCTGACTGGTGCATCTCTAATTGAACATTTGCTGGAGTTAGTAGCTGACTCTGTAGGTCAGGAGCACTTCTACCGCTGCATAACTTGTAGATTGCCTTGAGTGGGTATAATTTCCTTCATCTACTCTTATAATTTAACTTTAATTGAAGTTTAATGAAGTTTAGAAAGTAGCTGATAGCTAAATTTATGTTTTTTGATCTTTATCTTTTCTGAGAAATTGCATCATTCCCATTCAAGTCAAAAGTAAGCCCTCTACCAGCTTTCTTTTGTCTTCACTTCTGTCCACTGCAAATATGAAGAGGCAAGCATTTTAACTTGGGCACCAGCAAACATGGTATTCTTAACCAGCCCTGACATTTTGTGATGTTGGAGAATAAAGCTTTAGCTGACTTGTACGTCATCTTAGTCTGTTGTCAGGAGACTTATTGGGACGGGAGGGCTTGTACGACTCCGTTTTTAGGCATTTCTACAAATGTGGTCAAGGGTTGACGTTTCCTCAGGGACAGCGGAGCTCTGACATCCGGCGAAAGCATCAGCTTTTCCACTATGACATTATGAAGAAATCCAGTGGAAAGGGAAGGCCTGCCAGTGCAGAGGGACTGGAGGTATAAAGCTTCCTCAGACTACCCCAGAGACCGGCTGGTATTTCCAACCACACTGAAGCCCTACAGCAAATCAATAGCTCAGAGTCCCACACGCTCCTCAGCAGCGTCAATTAAGTAAATTCATAAAGTCGAGTGTGCTGGGAGCTGGAGGAGAGAAATGAAAAAAGCCAAAAGTAGAATGAAGAGGAGAGCGGGGGAAATTCATCGACCAAATTTGGATACGAAACGTCTCTTGTGCCATGTGGGCCAGCTGCAGTTCAAAGACGATAGAAAGTTCTGTTCTGAGAGACTTCTCTTCCTCTCTGGGCATTATTAAGAAGCCTGACAGTCCATCTCACTTTCACCTGCCTCCATCAGCACACACACTGTTGACCCACAACTCTCTCCTCCCCCCTTTCTGTGCTGATCCAGGCAGAAGACACATGCAAAGTGACTGGCTTTCAGCAAGGAGCCCTGCGATAATGCATATCAGCTCGGACCTATGCGAGCAAAGTAGGCAGTGGGGTGGGGGACGGAGATATGGAGGGAGGAGAGCTTTAAACTGCAGCGCATGAGAGAAAAGAGAAAGAGGGGACCTAACCCCCAGCTTCAATTTGCCTCATAAGGGGAAAGCAGGGCATGCCTTAACTGCCTCTGGAAGACAGGTCGAGTAATGGACGGGGCTAGTCTCTCATCCTGACTGCTGACACTGCTCTGACAGGACGTTTTTAACTCTCCTTCAAACTGTCTCCTCACCCGATTGCCCCCTTAGTGTTGTCACGGTAACTACATCTGAAGTCTGACTTTAAGCACCTGCGTTGTGAATGCTGAAGTTCCTCTTTCACCGTCTCGTCTGGAGGACATAGACAAAACCCTGGGAACAGGATTTATCAAAGTCCTCAAAATAGACTTTTAAAATGGAGATAGAAATCAGAAATACTTATAAAAAGCCTCATCGTACAACTTTTACTACATTTTGTTTTCACGGGCAGCCACTTTCCCAATCCAATGACTTCAGTAGGGCATTGCTATTGTATTTCTGACTGTAAATTGAGAAAAATTTCCACCTCTATCCGATCTCAGATGAAATGTGCTATAGTTTACTAATCCCATTATAGTTGGGGTTAGCTTGATTGGTTTAGCTGAAAGAACATGCTACTATACGCAGACTCGACAAGGTTTGAGAAGCTTTCAGACGGTGGCAGTGCTTGTATAAATGGCACCCTGGGTGAGCCTAGTCTAAAAATGGATCTGAACCATTAGGGATTAAAACAGGGGCTTTGGAAGCATTTGTACTGTGGGGGTGTGCACATTGGCTGGGGTAACTTCCACCTTTTTTTCCGACTTTTTTCCAGCAAAGACAGTTTGAATCATCCGTATTGTAGTTACTTCAGCTGAACCACAATCACCAGCACAGTTAAACCATAAACTAGTTTTCTTAGCTTCCTTCATTTTGTTATGATCTTGTGACAATATTGTTGGCCACTATTGCTGAATAACTTTGAAATCGATTCATAAATGGCGAGATCCAATATTACTAATAACAGTTCGCTGTTGTGTGACGTCTTAAGGGTTCAACACACAGGCAGCGACGTTGCTCCCTGTCCATTCATTTCCTGGAGAACTTGTGCAATGAGGTGACAGCCACTAGCCATCCTCCTGCCAGGCGACTGGCGAAATTCTTGCATATGAAATTTTGAGCTTGTACACAGCCAGCGATGGGACACAAGAAAGTTGAAAAACGTTCAACTTTTTTCGCTGTTGTTGTAACTATTGCCCCATGTGTTTGGGTCACCCCAAAACTGACGTTTTTCACTGTTGATTGTCGCTCCCCGTGTGTCGAGACCATTAGTTCTTCTTCTGTGCATGCAGGTCACTTTGGGGTTGTAAACTGTTCACACTGAAGACAGATTGCAGTTGCATTTAACTACTAGTATGAACAACCATGCAAACAAAATCGTATTTCAGCAAAAAATTGGAATTGAGCATCACGACCTTCTGTGTGAACATAGCCTGAAGGCTCCCACATACTGTCCACGCACAGTTGAGATTTCATACTGGAGCATACTGAAATTTCTCGTGACAGATTCCTTCATTTCCCACAATCCAAACGGATACTGGCAAGTTTGATGAGCCTTGCCCTGTTTCTTCTCCATCAGGGCAGCCATCACAAAACTGTCAGTGCGGCACAGAGAGCGGCAGTCACGCTGCGCGTCCTTGCAACTGGTTGTACCGACCAGGGGTGATATGCAGTTATGGGGTGATTCCACCCTAAAACTGCTATAAAGGCTATATTCAGACCATAAAGTGGTACCAAAGTTAGTAAAGGAAGACTAAAACCACTGCCACCAGTGACTGTTTTTTGTTTGGTAGTGCTTCTGTTATTCTCTCTTTTGTACCTCATGTGCTGCAGTTTTTGGAAAAATATGTTTTTCTTAAGGTTCACACTGGTTTAAGTGGGCGTGTTAGAACAGTAAAAGAAAGCAAAAAAAAAAAAAGATGAATCATAGACGAGCGTCTTTAGGTGCCGTTGGACTTTGTGCCCCTGGTAAACTCTGCGATGGGGCTTGTGGGTGTGAAGTAAACAAAGACAGTCAAAATGTCTTTCAAAATCACTGCTGGAGGAACAGACAAGAGCCATAATAACAGCTGAAAACGCTCAAGTGTATCAAACTCTCTATTATGTTTTGAACCGCTGTAAACAGCTTGACAGACTGGCACTGCGGTGAAATATGCAGCTTGTTTTGTTTAACGGGCCTACAAAGACTCCCAGCCGACATCAACCCCCCCCCCCGTACAGAAGTTGGTACAAAGCTGTCCCAGTCGATGTGGCGAGGCGTCTGCGAGTTTAAATCTCAGCAGTTGTCCTGTGTGAGATTGCTTGTTGGTTTTTCTTCTCTGCGCTATCAGATTTCTTTAGATACTAGAAGAAACCGTGGAGCTGTGACAAGCGGCACTGCCTCTTCTCCCCTCAGCCAAGACCTTTCCTCTAGCTTCCCACTCCATTTACCCACCGCTCCGCCTTCCTCTCTTCCCTTCAGTATGTCTGGCTCCGCTCCTGCTTGCAGGTACTTAATTCATGTCCAGAGACATCCTTTCTACATTGCCCAACACGCTGTCCGAAGGAAGCCGACCAAACTGAACACACGCGATATGGGAGAATGCTGGGAACGCTCCCCAACAGACGCGCTGATAACCCCTCCTCCCAAACCACAGCTGAGGAACGCTGGCGGCCTGGATATCGCCCAGCCGTCGAGGAATAATGAGAACAAAAGCATAATACATGTGTGCTTTTTTTCTTTTTTTGCCTCCCCCCTCCTTCCTCTCTATGCTCCATCCTGTATTATCCATCTTGTTCCATGTCCTTCATACACTTGCCAACAACTGGCCTCAAACAGTCATTACTTCCTTTATCTTTACAGTAATCCCACGGCAAAGAAATCCAGCAGCACAGGTTCTCTGTAGCTGTTCTGTTAAAGGAAATTTGTTGAAAAGAGGAAAGCACTGACTGATTACGATTTTTGGCCATTCAGGATTTCTTTGGAAGAGCAACAGCTCACCATGAAAACAGTGAACTGGTTACCCAGACAAACATGTTTTGTGCAGTCCGTATTATAATGAAATTGCAGCAATTTGCATCATATCCTGTTGAAATGGCACCAGGGACGACAAAGAGAAACCTCAGAAGTAGCAGAAGCAACAGAAAGGTCTCTAAAGAAAATTCTTTGCTGGTTTTCAATTCTTTTTTTCACCTCCAATATTGTTTTTACTGTATAAGTTGTTGACAGGCAGATGCTATTTCAAGCGCTACCGGATTGCTGCACTACTGTAATTCTGTGTTGAGTATTTCCAGTTATTGTTTGCATTCAAACAAATACCAGCAGGAGACACTAGAATACACTCAGTCAGGGGTGATTGGCTGAAAATCTATGTTCATAACCAATAACCATAAATTTTACGATACAAATCAGATTTTACTGTATCCACACAAGCATAAACTGCAGCTATAACTTCTGCACAGCCTTTAATATAAAGAAATTATGGTTATTAACAACGAAAAGCTAATAAATGGCATACATTTTAAAGTTTTAGTGTTTGGCTTGGGTGCAAACAATTGAGAAGCAACTATCGCTTTTTATGTTGTTTACGGTTAAGCCCAAAATTATCCTAAACCCTGGATTTAATATTATTGTCATAACACAACAGCAGGCATCTCTTAAAAGATATGAAAACATGGTAGTAGGAGAATCCATTCTGATAATGATCTGTTTTTATATTTTAATAAATAAAAACAGAATGTCAAAAATTTTAATGGGCTTCCCAACAATCTATAGAAATATTTTATGGGCATTAGAGCAAGAAAACGCATGTTTTCAGTGATATTTTAAGGATTTATCTTTGGTGGTAAGCTCTAAGACTTTGAGGTTGGCCAGCCTCCTTACCATCACGCTAATTTTTAGCTCCCTCAACAGATTTTCTGTCAGTCGGGACCCTAGCTGGACTACTCCAAAACATTAGTTAATATTACTACTAATACTACTACTTTTAGTGGTAGAGAATACACTGGTAAAATAAAATAAAAAATTTAAAATTTGATCATTATTATTATTATTATTATTTTTATTTTTATTTTTATTTTTTTTTTACAAATTTTTGGTTATAACAATGTGATCAGAACCAATACCACTGTATTATTATACAGGTCAATTAAGATATTTGTGAGATTTAATGTTTTTTAATTATTTTCAACCACAGTTGATTGAAACTGAGTAATGAATGGAAATGCTGTGGTTTACTTACATTCAGTTTAATTCATTTGATTTACATTGACAAAACAATGGGTTTGATTTATATATAGAAATATATGATCAAAAAATTAAATCATATATACAGATTTTAATTCAATTGCATTCCCATTCATTCCTAGTTGTAATACAATACAGTCAAGTTCAATTTATTTTGCCAATTCTATCTAAGGTAACCAAGTCAATTACATTGTGTCGTTGACTTTGACTCTCATACTTGACAACTTCCTTTTAACAGGAAGAAACTTCCATTATACCTCAGCTCAGTTTGAATGGTGGACTGGGGCTTTTAAAAGACAGAAGAGACATACCCAAAGAAGCCTAGAGACTGGTCCAGGGGTACTTTCTATGTTAAAGAAGACCTAACCAGAGTTAATAGCAACATTATCTCTAACAAAATGACGCTTTTGGAGCAGATTCGCTCCAAACCAGTAGATGGAAACACGCCTTAATCGCATTTTCTTTTTTGCGACAGTTAAAAAATTCACCCAAAATTTGCATTACAATTGGACGGAAACATGGCTACAGATAGACACATCAGCTCTGAGCCAGTGGTAAACTATATGGGGTGAAAAACAGGGAACATATAGTTGCAGCATGGCTTTAATTTGGACAGAGACAAGATAAGACACAGAAAGACTAGGCAAATGCATTCTCGACAGAGAACATGAAGCTATTGACAGGAACAGCTCAGCTGATGAGAGGAAGGAGACCCAGCTAAACACAGAAGCACCCTTGCAGAAGTAGCTTATTCAGATAATGCATTAATGGAGAGGAGAAGGAGAAAGTAGCAGAGTAAGAAAAATCCTCAGCAGTCCTCCAGCAGTCTAAGCCTTTAGCAGCATAACTACAGAGATAGATGAGGATAACCAAAGCCACTCTCAAATACAACCTTTATAAAAACAGGAAGGTTTTAAGCCCAGTCCTAAAATTGTACATGGGAACAGTATGGTTTGGTTCCTGGTATTAAGTGAAAGGAACCATAATTGGGGTACAAGTTGACGAACTTGCACAATAACACAAAGCTGAACTTAGTTTACCTTTAGCAACTTCCTGCAGCTCTTAAGCTCCCCTTGATTTAACTTCATCATAGATGTAACAAATACCTCATCTTATGAGTCTTCCTCACTCACATGAAACACGTAATGAGAATCAGTCGTGTTGCAGACAAGAGCCAGGGTGAAACAATTAATAATAGGAAAATCAACATGTTCTTGGTCTGGTCTTAAGCATCTATTAATAGTTCATTCCTGTATCAGTAATTCATCCAACAAAGACCTGCAGTAGTTCAGGGTCTCCTTATTGTATTCTGTTAACAAAACATGTCAAAAGCACAAAGACACAACGCTGGGCTCCACATAAAGCCATACACTCCATAAGGTGTTGATTCAGGGGTTTAATTCAGCTCTCACCATGCTGTACAAGATGTAAGTCCAATACACTGATGGGAAAAACGTCTAATCTGATATTTATCCAGTTAGGCGGCCCTCAGCCGGCCCGTCAGTCAGTTAACTGACAGTTGGTGTGTGCACCTGAATCTATATCAGAGCTTGTGTGGATGGGATTTTATCGTCTCTGTCTTGGGTTTCCTTGTGATATTTCAAACCCTTCAGCCTTGAGCTTTTTTATCTAAATATTTCATATTTCAGGATAAATAAAAAGAAACTCAATGGCAAAAAATAAAGGAAATGGTATGAGAAATAAAATTGAATTTGCTGTTAGAATTCATTGTGATAAATGTGGAAATCTGAAAATTTTTTAGGATTTCAAACATAGTTGCAAATTATTTCCATAGCTCTTAATCTTGGTTTTTTTTTGTTTGTTTGTTTTTAAGTAAAGCTGTTACAAGTTGGTCTTTGGAACCTGATCTTTGTTCAGTTTCAGCCATCCTGCATCTTTAAAAGCAATCTGAACCACCAGAGTTACGCTTCTTTCTGCTGCAGCAACAAACTGCTGCCTCTCCTCTCTCCCAATATCGACAGCCTGTTTGTCTGTTTCCATTCTAGGTGCTGACTGCTGACCAACGTGAGTCCTAGCGGCCTTTCCTGCCTCAGCAGATCTCAGCATGAGAGCCGAGCTGATACTCTGACCAAGAACCGGCGGACACGGACCACTGGGGCGGAATAAGGCTAAGGTTTGTCGTTGTTGTGGCCATGGATCGGAGGAGACTTTGTGCTCTTATGATGCTGTGGGCCGTGGTCCACCTCAGCTCTCCGGGCTACAGCCTCAGGGCCCTGCGAAGGACTACAGGGGGACGGAGAGGGTCGACTGGGCTGACGGGACAGGATGCCAATGGAGTCCCGCTCAGACGCTCTAAACGAGGGTGGATGTGGAACCAGTTCTTTTTGTTGGAGGAGTACACCGGGACGGACATGCAGTATGTAGGAAAGGTAAATCTCTCCTTCCAAGGCTTCCATTGCATGTTTCCCTTAAGTCAACTTTTTATTATTATTATTATTATTATTATTATTATTATTATTATTATTATTATTATATTTTAATTGTTTTTTTTTTTTAAACGCTTTTAATTTTTTAATTTTTAGTAATTTAAAATTATTTTGTATTTTTCAATTATTCTATTGGTCTTTTTTTGTTTCTGTGATTTGGTATTTTTATTTAAAACATTTTTAATTGTCTAATGTTTAGTAATTTTAAATTATTTTTTTAATTTTTGGTTATTTTTAAATTATTTGAAAAAAATATTTTTCAATCTTGTTTGTTCGATTTTGTATTTTTTTATTTAAAACATTTTTACATTTTTGGTTATTTTTAAATTATATAAATTTTTGTTTTTAAAATCTTGTTTGTTTAAGTTAGTATTTTTTTATTTAAACATTTTTAATTTTTAGTCATTTTACATTTTATTTTTCCTATTTATTTAATTTTTTACATTTTTATTTGCTTTTGTATTTTTTTTTTTATTTAAACATTTTTAATTTTTAGTCATTTTAAATGTATTTTTTAATTATTCTAGTTCTCTTTTTGTTTGGTTGATTCTGTATTTTTTATTTAAAACATTTAAAATGTTTTTAAATTTTAGTAATTGTAATTTCTATTATTAATATTTTGCTTTTTTAAATTCTTTTAAATTTTTTTGTTTATTTGTTTTAAGACAACCTTAAGATGGTTCTTCCCAGGTGATGATAGCGCTTCTCTGACTGTTGAAGGTACCCTGTTATCTCGAAGGGTGTGTCCTTCAGCTGTTTTATTCAAGTTTTGGGGCTTTGTTAGATATGGCCACCCAAACGAATACAGTACCGTGCAAAACATTTAAACCACTTTTTATATTCTGATATTTTCCTTCAAAACAGTCAGATGTTATTATAATCTATTAAAGTGGCCTTCATCAGCAGTTGTTCAGGCTTTAGATTTATGGTTAAAATCAGATATTTACATACACTGTATGAAAACACACCATGGTGTGAGATTTATGGGACTCCACCAGTGTGGTGTGTCCTTGGTTGTAGCTTCCACATGCCTGAAGGTCCCACTGTTCAAACATTTCTGGGATAATCTCTGGGATTATTCCGACATTTAGCAAATTTAAATAATTTAAATCCAAACTGACCTAAAACAAGAAAAGTTTAGTCTGATTTGATGTCAGAGAGTGAGGATAAAAAAATGGTTGTCTTTTTATACAGTGTATGTAAATATCTGGTTTTAACTGTATGTTGACTTCAAGTGTCAGATGATCAGCTCAACTCTTAAACCTCTTGTGATGTCATCGACCCAAATACACACAAAACACAAGTAACAGGGGCTACTGTGTAGGTTTTTTTTTTTTTTTTTTTTTTTTTTTTTTGTGGAGTCTTTTTAAAAATGTTCCCTGCATTTGTTTGTGGAAAAATGCATTAGTGGATGGTATGACTAAGAAAACAAGGACTGACTGAACAGAAAACGGATAACAATGCAGTCAAAGTCCAAAGAAAAGCTTTGGGAGACCATCCGAAAGATGGGAAAACTATTGATTAGGACCACTTTCAAAGATTACAGGAAAGAATTGGATGCAGGGTGCTGTGTGGCTGGAAAATGGGCTAATCATCACCAAACCTGCTTTAGACTGAGGGGAGTGAAGAAGAAAATGTTGAGGATAATTGGGGATTTGCCTGTCCTTTCTCTTGCTGTGCATTTCCTGTTTTCAAGGCGTATTGTTTTCAGTTTTTGCCTTGACACATTGACGTCTTCCTTACTTGATCTTTTTACAATCCTTTTTCATTTTATTTGTGCCGGCTACAAACTTTAGACACAGCTGAGTGGGAACAACTAACATCTTTTTGCCACACTCTGTTGAATTGCTTTCTGGAGTTTTATAATCCTTACCATTATTTCAGCTGACAGCTCTTTTGTTGGGGGCCATACTTCCTGTCAGCAAAGCAGCTACAGCAGCTTGTCTTGTCTATAAGCACTTCGTTTTAAACTTTGGAACAGCTTTCATATTTAAAATTGTGTTAGTCTTTGTTTCAGAAATGCAAGAAAAAAGTGATCTATTAGTTGATAATTAGCTGTTATAGCCTGTGGTTTTGATCATATAGGGTGAGAAATGAAAACGACTAAATTAACATCCTCCAGGATTGAAATGTTACTTTTGGGGCAGTTTAGATGAGCAGGGTCCACAACACTGTGTGTATTTTAGACACTTTTCTACCGTTTTTCTGCTTTTAACTTTCAGGAAATACTTGCTGAGTCATTCCAAAGCCATCTGTCATGGTGGTAAAAGATGAGAAGAAGCTATCCTGAGCAACAACTGACTGGATGCTCTTGGGGAGTCGCTTGTTGGTTGGCTCTGCTGAGTTGAACAAAGTTATTAATGTGCTAAAATGTCAACAGTTGCTTTTTTAGATGATAAAGAAAAAAATATGCAATGTCTGGTTAATGCATTTCTGTGAAGATGTGTGGCATTTTTTTCTTAACTTCTGAAAAATTCATAATATTGTGTGTAGAGGTATACAACGGAGTATTAGGGACAGACGAAGAGAATTTTTTTAAATTATGAGAATAAAGTCAGAATTTTATGAAAAATAAAGTCATAACATTATGAGAATCTAATCATAATATTAGCAAAACATAGATGCAATATTACCAGAACATCGTGAAATTGCGAGGAAAAAGTCATTTTAATGAAAAAAATGCTTGGATAGAGTTATCAAACTCTGACTTGACCAGCTCTGCAAGTATGTGTGGTTCTTTCTTCAAAATAGACACAGTCGTTTGCACAATCAATGATAATGATAATAATTTATGCTGATGTTTTAGAAGATTTAGTATATCCTTATTTGTAAAATCAAAACCAAAGTATAGCTTCACAAAAAGCTCAACATTCCTCCTTTTAACACAGTGGTAGGACTTGTTTTTCATGTAGGAATTCTCATAAAATTACTACCTTAATTTTGTGCTTTTCACTGTGGTAATATTAGGACTTTATTCCTGAAATATTTCAACTTTATTCTCATATTAGGACAAATACAGGGTTGTTTTATACCTGAATGTTTATGTGCAGAACCAAGTTCAAAATGCAACATTCTATAGGGCAACTTCAAAAAGTGGCACAAAAACTAAACGGAGAGGACTCCCAGCTATCACTTTGCTGCTTTTGAACCGCAATAAGGTACGTCCAGTTGCCCGTTCTGAAACAACTTCAAGCCAAATATCAAGATCAGAGATACTTGAGAAAAATCAGCTGACGTCCAAATCCAGCTACCTATAGCATCAAGTCAGCCCAAACTCCGTAGTTGGAGTGATTTAAACATGGACACCATTTTCAAGAGGTTACTGTGTTGTTGTATGATCTATCTATCTAGACATTGGATATGCCTGCTTATACAATTTATTCTTTCTTTATTTATTTTAATGAAGAAAATCCAACCAAATCTCGAGTCAGTTCTATACTTTCTACTTCTTTAAGTTTCAGAACATAAGGTATAAACATGTATCTGTAGGTGAGTCATTTGTGTTCCGGTAAAACTTACAGAGAAATTGTTTTCTTGATTCTTTTTCTGTCCTAAATGTTGCACTTTGCTTCGGATTTTTTATTATTTTTTGGAAGAAGTTGTGTTTAAGCGAGCTCCTCTCGCTATGGCTGAGGCGAGCCCTACCTAACCAGGTAACAACAGGTATAGGTGCCTGCTGTGGCCAAAATACTTCAGAAGCTACTATACATCTTTACCTAGTTGCTGATATCAGCGATTTCTCTTTTCAATTCCACTTTTTTGTTGTTAAATACCGCCATTGAGTCCAGATTTTCTGAATCGCTGAATCCTAGGAACCCAATAATGCTAAGAGGCCATTATGGTATCATTAGTTCTGGTGTATTACACAGTGTGTGTAGTAGCAAAGAAGGAGGCCTACGTCTAAATGTTTCTATTTTCTTGTGTGCTGGAACATGTACACAGCTATGTGTCCTCAAACCTGATTCTTGAGTCATTAAATCAAGCTAATATGAAGGTTGAAGGTTTGTTTCAAATCTCAAGCCTAATGAAAATTTGTGGATTGTGTTTTAAAGCCAAGAAACCAACCAAGCCTTAACAGACTTTGTAAGTAGAGTCTCTGCTTTCTCTGCAGGTTGCTAACGGACTTTGAACCAGATATTAGTGGGGATGTTTTTTGTAACCGAGCCTGATTTTTAACCTTTTTGTTCATAAAAATGATTGCGGTTGCATAAATCAGTAAAAACCCAACATGATGTGACATTTATCATGAAGATGAGCACCATGGAGCTAAGCAAAGTCATTTTGTCACTGAGAATATGAGGATAGGCCCATCTCCTGGTGGTTGACGTGACACGTTGTAGTCGTTCTGTCCTCGTATATCATCAGTCCTTCAATCCATCCATCCATCAATCCATCCTGAGGCTTTGTTTGCTGTTTGTTGTCCAATTCGCTTTCTACTGGCTGCTTGCATTGTGTCATTTCTACTCACATCAAGTCATCCTGCAGCCCTAGAGTAGATTGTAACTTCCTCTGAAGGTATTATTCAGTCCAGCCACATGAAAACTTGCTGTCGACCCAGATATCATTGGCAGAGGAGCTTTAGGGCGAGGGCGGGGGGATTTGGGTTGTGTACAAGACGATGGGCGATATAATGCTTGCTTTACATGCAGCAGAGCGGAAGTCAAGCTATCGGTCTCCTCTTCCAATCTACTGTAATTGAGGCGATTGTGGAGCATTGTGGCAAGGTCAGGGAGACGGAGGGGGGGGAAGAAAGGCTGTTTTGTGCTGGGAGTTGAATGGACCCAGTGCTTTGCATTCCAATCGCGTCTCCACGGAGGATAGAGTCGTCCAACCAAATGAGATTCTGCAACATACGTCCTCCCCGAGTAAAGGTTGACTTTCAGTCCTGGACAAAAAGGATTACTTGCTGTGGAGGGACAAAAAAAAAAAAAAAAGTTAAAAAAAAAAGAAATTGAGTGATTGGAGATCAAATGTAAATACAAAGCTTGATCAAACCACTTTGTCTTTAGAGACCGGTGATTGATGTGCCACTCGTCCTTTGAGCTTGTAAAGGGACTAATAGCAGAAGAAGAATGGATTATCTGAGTGTGGTGTACATTTAGAGAGGCAGAGGCCACAGCCTGAGAGGCCATCTCCAAAAGACACCACTTAAGCACCAACCTTCAAGCCGCATACTTAATCATGACTCCCAGCACTTGCCTTTTTCTCCAAGTGCGTGCAGCTGGATGCTTTTCCTCATTGTCTGCTCCAGTATCCAGTTTTACTGCAGGATTGCAGCACGCAAATCTTTTCTGATTGCAATTACTGTTTGTTAATTGCCAGAGAAAGTATGGGCGATGAACTAGACTCTAAGGAGGATGAATGGCTTTCGAGCCGAGCACATCTGCACGCTCAGGTGGAGGGGGCAACACTTTCCAAACGTCTGAAGGGTGCGAGGAAAATCAGGAGGAACACAAAAGAAACTGCTTTTGTCACCGCGAGTGACATCACATCAACCCGGGAGCGCGGCATGAGACAAAAACTGCCTTTGTTTGTGGCAAAAAATGAACTGGAAACAACACAATGGCAGGTTATTATGAACAAGAGGGCAGCTCTTGACACTTTGAGTTAGACCGAATGATGAAACCACACTTGAATTACAACATCCTGCCTCTTGTTGTTTGCGACCTCTCCCTTTTTTTCCGCCTTTTCTGCAACAGCTTTATGGAGTTGTGAAGTGCTAACAGATGAAATTTCAATCTTTTTCTGAATAAGCTCAATAAAGACATTTGAGAAAGAAGGAAGGAATTTAGGCAAACTGATCCAGACGAGCAGGAGAGGAGGGAGGAGACTCTAGCAGTGTATTTTGGGGAGTTAGTTGGCTGCTAATCTTGCTTTATTGGCCGATGAGTTTTTTTATTTAATTTTCCTGAAGGAGAGGAACCGTACATTGACTCTCATTAGCAGTTGAGCTGCACGCAGGCCTCAGAGGAGCAGTCCTGTCACCGAGGGAAGGGAGTGTTTGTTTATTTCATTATTTCTTACTTTACCAAAGGGCACATATCCACTGAAAACGGTTAATGGCCTGTGGTTGAGGAGTGTTTGTGCTGCACTATCATATCTCATAAAGTATTTACAGCCTCTGATAGGCCCCAGTGGTTCTGGGCCTGGTGGGTAGACTGCTCAACACAGTCCCTCGCAAGAGAGCTGCACGCTCTGCATGCAAACAAACAAACACCGGTGCAACATGCAAACTCCAGCCTGCAGCTATCGTTTAGAACTCAGAGGAAAGACAAAAAGAGGTTGATGAGCACCGACGTGATGCGCTCTCCCGTCCTGTATGACTCAGCGATTGAGGAAACCTGAGGGAAAGGACTTGTTTACGGAGGATGGGATGATTTTCGTTGTTTTGTGTTCATGCATCCCTCGTTATCAGCTGCTCACCTTGCAGAGAGGCAAGGAGTTTGCAACACGAGACACTCCCGGCTGTACCATGGCAGCCCATGTGGTCTCCAGTGGTGACCTGGATCAGGCGTCGGCAGTGTTTGTTGATTAGCTGATAAGTTCTCCCCCTGTGCACCTGAAGGGGATGATTTCCACAGCACCTTGAACAGGAGAACATCTGTTTGAGAAACGGTGCAGAGGAGAAGGTTGTATGTAGAGTGAAAATCATCAACACATCCTGTAATTATCTCTGATATCACCTGCATTCAACTGTTTCTGACTCGCGTTTACCTCGTCAGGGTGAGGTTAATTAATCAGGACATTTCTGTGAAGTTCTTTGAATTTTTCTATTAGGACACCAAAGCTGGTGTTTTTCCAACAGCGACATAAACCAACAATTAAAAACAAAAGAAAAGAGCTTTTGTATTTTCCATTAAATATATTAAAATAAAAATAACTTAGGAAACATCTTTTCTCATGCAAAATGGTTAAAATCTCACACTGGCGTAACACATCAGATTATGACAAGATCATTACTCAGCATCTGACAGGCAGTTTCTCCTGTTTTAAGCTCAGACATTTAGTTTGCTGATCTCCTGACTAGTATTTGGTGTGGACTGCTTTAGTAGATTTATATTGAAATGGATTGAAAAATACTTTGTTTATCCTAAAGGGAGATTAAATGTTGTCATAACTCATGTTCTCCAAGTATCTTCAAAGAGTCATTGTGGATGGTGATGCTTTGTGCAGGAAGGATCTCCAGTCAGTCTTGCAATGAATCTAAAGAGGCCTCTGACTGAAGACTGTTGCTGACATGACATGCTAACAGCTCAATATCCAGGCAGCAGAGAGTACCAAGTGCTGAATGACGCAATCAGTTTGTGTATGGGTAGAAAGCTGGGCAGAGAGATGTTGGAGTAGGGGATATGATCCTGCATCCATGAAGCCTCCTGGGGTCATAGTTCAGGTATTATTTGAGCTTTTAAGATGCTAATCTTTGCAAAAACAATACCTTGTTGCCAATATGATGCATCATAACAACTGTCCAAAAGTAAAAAAGTAAGAGCAAAAATCCTTCTGGCTGCACATCATCGAGAACCAGCGGGAATAATTGTCCAAAAAACCCTCACCTTAAAAAAAACATAATGAGATATTTTAATATTGTGACACTTTGCACACACTTTGGCACTATTGTGACTGTGTGCATGTTAGGAGTCTGTCATCTGTTAAATGAAAAGCCCACTGGGGACAATAAAGACACCGTGAACCTTATCAAGAAGCTGTAACCACATGTGTGCCCGGTTCAGAATGAGTGCTGTAATTGCTTGACTGAGTCTACCAGCAAGAAGATGAATACATTTACCTTTACATTCCAGGAACAAAAGGTTTTATCATTTACGCTTTTTTTCTTTCATTTGTTTATTAATTCACTCATCCTCTCATATTGTTTCTAAACCTTTTTATTTTGTATGTGGTCTGTACAGTGGCAGCTTTCTCCAACCATCAAGGGGTGAAAGGCGGGGTATATCCTCTAATAATTTGCTTGCTGTAAAGGTCATAACAGTGTTTTTAGAAGTGTAGATTTACATGTCGATCTACAAGCTGTTAAATGATTGGCGAACATGAAATGAGTCACAGTATCTGTTTCTTTATTTCATTTCCTTTTCTTAGCGCACTGAAGAAAGTATCCAACACTTTATTTTTTTCTTTAATAAGTGTAGAGAAGATTAGACCTGTCTGTGCATAAAAATCTACTCTGCAACATCGTCGGCTGGCTCACCTGTCAATCAATTAACAGCAGCCAATTAAACCCTCAGTATGGACTGTCCAGAGTAGCAGCACAGGACAGACAGTGGGCGATGGTTCGAACCCCTGCTCTGCCCGTCTCAGTCATGTCCTTGGATAAGACGCTTCTTCCACTTCTTCCACTATGCCTACTGGTTGTGATCAGAGGACCTGGTGGTGCCAATTTAAAGGCAGCCTCGCTTCTGTCAGTCTACCACTGTCAGCGTGTGAAAGGGTGAATCACTGATTGCAGTGTGAAGCGCTTTGGAGTCCTCTGACTTGATAAGCACTAAACAAGCACAGGCCATTTACCATTTATCTAGTGCACTTTGACAGAGCAATACTGACTTTTTATGTGTTATAGTTGTTTAAGCTACTCAAGAAAATTTTGTATTTCTTTTTTTTTTTTTTTTTTTTTTTTTTGCACTAGCGACCTTTATTGACAGCTACCAGACAGGAAATGGAGGGTGAAAGAAGGTGGGAAGATGTCTCAAGGCTGGGAATCGAACCCCGGACGGCTTCATTGATGTCTAATAGCCTCTAAATATGGGATCCCCCATAACTACTAATAACTAAATGGAGTTGTATTTGGCTAATTCATTACAGGATGTTGCATGTTTGCATGACAAATGTGGGCGGAGGTTAATGGTAGGTTTATGTAGATGTAAGCAAATGTTTAATATCTCCTTTATTTAAGATACTGAAGTTCTTTTTGACTTCTAGGATGTAGTTTACTACTTATCTGTTCTGCACTGTTTCTGAGTTGTTGAAAGAAGTTTAATGATTACTTCGCCTCAGATTATGTGACAAAGATACAAATTGGTGAACTTTCTTTTACCTGTGTGCTTTACAGAACCATAAACAAAGGCCGTGTAATGTGGACTAAACTGAGCAGAACTTCATAATAAAACTACTAAAAGACAAGAGAAGCCTCATCTTTAACCAGATGCCTGCAGCTTTCCATTAAGAGTAACCAGCCTTTAGTTCAAAAAGTTTGTTTAGACTTTGGTGTTATGAAACTTAGCTCCAACCTAAAGCATAGGAGTCCAATCAGTCTGCAAATCGGCTCAACATAAGTGCTTAATGTAGCCCACGCAGTGCAATGGGACCATTTCATTTGCATCAAAAACTCTTGTAGCTCCTTGTTTGACTGGAGGACTTGATGATGTTTGCATATGCTTTGGTTTAGGACCGCGCACAAACAGCTTCTACATTCAGATGGTTGGAACTCTGCGACAAGCTGGAAATCCATGCATGTGACACAAAACAAAAGATGTGGACTCTCCTTAAGAGATAAAAATGTGTTAACTGACATTTCACCTTCGACCTCGAGTTGCTCTGAATGTATTTCCCACATTTACACATCAACAGTTATTCGATAGGCTATTTTTGTGCACAGTCTGAGGCTACCATCTGGCTACGACAAAGGCAGCCAGTTCTCGACGGGCCAGGACACGAGGCCTTAAAGGCTAACTGGCTAATTGCCCTAAGCAGCCTGTTTCCAGTGCCATCTCTTTTGGCCGAACTCGAGTGAAGCACAAATGGTGGCCAGATCGAGCCTGCACTAACATTTGCTGCACTCGAAGCTGATTAATTTCACAAACAAAGACGGCTCCCTGATAAGTTCTCACGCACAGATGTCTGATGAGTACCACTTCACTCTTCAGCCCTCTTCAGACTGGCGGATGAAGCATGTGGGAAGAGAAATGAATATTTTCTGCTGTGAAAGAAATGCAAACCAGTGGAAATAATACCCCTTGTAGTCTCATTTTCTCAGAAGGTAAACACCTGTTTGCAAATGCAAATGCTCCAAGTATTCTCGAAAAAGAAAGAAGTTTGACTATTCATGACATAGATTTGAAATGATGCAACTCAAGACTTTGAAGGTATTTCAGAAAATCCATTGATCTCAACTTTGAGTTAAAAATATCAAATGATTCAATTTTATTCCCCAAAAAAGTCATTTTACACAAATAAGTTGAATAAATTAATAATTCAGAGCACATTCAGCTACCATTATGTCAGGGAAAGTTTCGGTGACGGCATCTTTAGATGCGTGCACAGCACCAATATCGGTAAACAAATAGAAAACAGTATTATCATTGCTATCTAGTCCTAAAATGATTAGTTTTATTCCCACATGGCTTCATTCAATCATTGTCTCGGTTTGTGTTTGACTAAACTGCCCAGGTAAAACTGGCTTTTGTTAAGGCTTCTATCCATAGATTGCAACACTTTTATACCAAGAAAATATATGATGAATGTATAGATGATAAATAAATAAATGTATAAAGTATTTGTAAGTTTTGGAGCAATAAATTCCCCCCTTTTGTAACTCAGGTATCCTTAATTTTCTAGTATTATTTTTATCTGTATTCCAAATGTATCTCCTAACCATGTAAGACCCAGTGTTGTAATAATATATCTATATTTCAAACCAAAAAAAATTACAAATGTTTCCTTTACTTCTGGGTTTTTTTACCCAAACTTAGAAATTAAACCCAGTTCAGTCTTGGAATGCTATTGGACTGGAAATTTGCACATAAGTTCCCCCAACAGAGTCACAAATGATCACAACTTGAAAAAAACCTGAGCAAGATCTCTGTGATTCACTGTACCAGATTAATGAAATAGAAGGAAGAAACATGTTTTTCACATTTTTTGGGTGATCATTGCAGTGTGTACAGCATGTGTACACATACATTTTGTGCAACACATGTACTAAATGCAAAATAGAGCGTGTTTTATACTTGTAATATTACAACATTGAGAATGTGGCAGGAAATTTCCATGTGCTGAAAGCACGCATACCTGTCTAAGAGTAATCTAAATAGATATCCTTATGTTTCCACTTTGCATACTCCATTATATATAAAGTAGGTGCAGTGTTTATGTTTACTTTTCATTATTCATTTGCAATATGTTCTGCAAATTTGTATAGTGCAAGAACAATATGTTGCACCAGTGTATGAAAGTTTATTGCTTGTACTGTTTAGAATAATTTTCATCAGATAAGTTGCTGTTTTCCAATGTTTACCCCAATCCTTGTTAAAGCCTAGATTCTTGGAGGATATTAGCATTTTGTGGAAATGCCTCATCAATGCAGGGTGTGGCCCAAGACCAGGTTGTCTGTTTGTCTGTTTGCAACCATCAGCATTCCTTTTAGGATGTTAATCAGAGCACAATATCTTGGCTAGACATTATGAAGTGGTGCCACCACTTATATTTAACACTTTGCCCCATACCCAATGTCCTAAACTTGTTTTTGCAATTTCAAGCAATACATGAGAGGCAAGCAACACCTGTGTGATTTCAAAGTATGGGTGAGAACTGGCATATCTGGCATGATGTATGATTTTGATGTGTACCAAGGTAGCATGATTTGCAATGATATGATTCATAATTTGTACTGGTCAGATGCAAAATGATAATCATTGAGGCAAATGAAACATTCAGTTGTTTTTACTGAGGTACAAACATTCCTTCTGTGTTATTCTGACAATGACATTCAGTAGCCTTGGGTAATTCTGCCATCTGGTTCACTCAGCGGTGTAATATTAACAGCTTCATAAAACCTTACAAAAACTAAAAAAATTTAAAAAAAATCTGAAAACATATTTTCATATTTGAAAGGTTGACCTTTTTATTATGTATTTCTATGTCAGGATCTTCCAGGGTTAAGGTTATCGGTTTTATGAACAGAAATTGTTTTTGAAGTCTCATTAAAATATGTGACTGGCCATGACAAAACCATGAACAAGACTCAAAGGGGGGTATTTTGAGTTATTTACAGATTCTGAAATTATGTATTCTAAGCTTTTCAGTGATGTTAAACTCAAGATATGGTCATTTGAATGTTGGCACTCTGCAAACAAGATTGGTGAGAAAACAGGCCTCAGCTCTTCAGAAGAAATGTCCCCAAACATGATGAGCTAATTGGGGGTGTTAACAAAGGCTGTTTATTTACATTACTTTGCAATAACCCCACCCCCTCAATATTGACTGTCAACAGGTATGACTGGGAAGGTGTGCAGAAAAAAGTGAGCTTTCGTCTGGTTTATTCAGTTAATATATATATATATATATATATATATATATATATATATATATATATATATATATATATATATATATATATATATTCTTTAAGTTTCTCGCTTTTGTCCCATTTTCCATAAGGCCGTGAACTTCTGTCTTGCAAGGCTTTGTCTGTGAACCCTGAACTCTAGTGGAATTAAACCATGCTGAAATACGTTAGACGATCAGCCCAAAGAAAGCCCAATGCAAATTATTATTTTATTTTAAGTGTTAAAGTTGCTAGATGCAATTAGTCAGTGTGGTGCAAACCACTGCTCACGCAAGACCTGCCTGGTTACCATCATAGTGTACTCAGCACAGCCGCAGCAACACAGCGCAGGGCGTAGACTAAAAAGCGTTAGATAGTCTGCAGAGCCTATCAAATCCATCATATTATTCTACAAGTCTTAAATACATTTCACAAAAAATTATTTAGTGCTATGTATTGCAATCGTGTTCTAAAATCAAAGAAAGTTCTGAAACTCACCCTAAGAGAAACTGAATAGTATTCCTGCAGACATGGCTCCCTCCCAGGCCTTGATTGGCTAATTGGAAGGTTCTGGAAAGAAGGTTCCCGGTGGGCTGGTCGAACGTTTGGGCCACAAGGGCCGGTTAGATTTTTTTTTTTTCTGTCATTGCTGAAGTGTTGATCATGTACGCTGCTACCGTCTGCTTTAATTTTGGTGTATTGTGTTGAAAAGCAGTATACGTTGTAATGACTGTGACCACTAGGTGGCGTCGCGCTGCGAGTTAGAAACTAAATAAATGCTGCTGGATCTGATCTGTTGCTATAGGCTACATAAACAAAGACAGATTATGCTCCATACTACAGCAGCATAGAGCATAAGTCAAAACACACCTCCACTAGCAGCTTTCCTTTTTTTTTTTTTTCCAGAGACACACCCTGACGTAAAACGTCAATGCTCTCAGTCAGAGGAGTTTAAAAGATATAAAGTAGAAAGAGCAAGAGTGGTACATAGAAGGAAAAGAGTAAAGCTCTGGAAAGAGACGTAGCTAAACGTGCAAAATCTGGAAACTTTTTCATAAGAACGAGCTCACAGTTAGCAACGTCAAATGAGGACAATGAAACGAGTAAAGCAAACCACTGTTCAATCAAGTTGATGAAATATGTGGCGTTGTTTTTGTATAACATAAGGTTACAAAATTTCAAATATTTATATGATGTGATGCCCCATAACTGTCTTATGGTCAGAAGAAAAATGTAGCGCCAAGAAGCCATGAGCCCACAGCTCCAGAGTGGACAGGTAGGAATACTCATTGAGTGAATATTTGGGATTAATATCATGAAGAGTATGGTATAAAACTAATTTTTGTAAAAATTGGCTTGAGATGTTTGATGAATTGATGAGTGGGCTAATAACAGGAGATTTCTGCTGAGAATTATGACCATTTTTAAAATGTGATTTAGTGTCAGAAGCAGAGCCAGGAGCTGAGACAGAAATTCTCATGCCTTTTGACCATTATCCTGCGATAAACAAAGTCGCAGCGACCATACCACTGCTCAAGCATATATTATCGTTTTAGGGTTGTTTCTTTAAAACTACTCTTATGGAGAGGAAAAAAAGATAATAGGGTCATTAGAAGGTTATGTCAGAGAACAGTGCAATGTATTTTTTATTTTTTAATAATAAGGATCAGCTATCCAAGAACATTTATTTGCTTGATATTTCATATTGCAGAAAAAGAAATTCTGATGTAAAGAATAGTGTTGGAGACTTGTCCTTTAACTCGTGTTCTCATATTTATGAAATCTAAGTTGTGATGGAACTGTTTCTGCAAAAAATAAAAATAATAGAGTTATAAAAAAGTGCAGCACTTCAAATTTTTTTTTTTATATTTAATATTTTTATTTACTTTTTTATTTCATTTTCAAGGTTCGGACATCTCTGAAAGCTCATTTGAGAAAAAAATAGATTCTGACATTGTTATAAAGGATGTTGTTTGAGATGTGGACTCCTGTTGAAATAAATAACTCTTACCTGCACTGAAAGGGAAGTATTTTAGAAAAATACCCTGAATTTCAAGGCTTTATAGAACAGTGCATTATTGCAGACTTAACAGGTAAGATTATAATTACACGATTTTAATAATGATAGGTTGTTATCTAAAGTGAGGTGCTTTGAGGCATGAAACTCCAGGGCTGAAAATGAGTCCCACTCTGGCCCTGACGCCTCTGATCATATAAGTAGTCCTGGCAACTTTTCTTTTCACCAGTATCTTTATGCTGGATGTCATTTCCAAAGTAAGGACTGTACGCCTGTTAGCTTCAAAATGTCTAATTAATCTCATGTCCTGCCACTCTTTTTCTGCTGCTAAAGAATCTATCTGCGCATTGTACATCGACTCTGGAGAAAGTTTGCGACTGCACAACAGTGTCCCAAGTGGAGAATTGTTGTGGCAGCGATAAGAAGCCGTGCGTTCCTTTCAAACGTTCAGCTTATTGGCAGAAACCAAAAACAAAAGCATGTGAATGGCCAAACAATGTTTCCCCACTCCCCAAAACGCAAATGCTTGTTGGGTTAAAGCATTGGGTGGTTTCTTCATGACTTAAACTAGTATATTTTGCAAAAAAAAAAGAAATAAATAAAAAAAGAAACTCACTATTTTCTCAGAAACTGACTTTTTTTTCTCAGTTTCTGCTCAGTTAACTTGTTCATTGTTTTGCAGTGGTGTGTCATGCATTATAAAACGAGAAGTTTAATAAGCTTTGTAAATGGGTCCTTAACTTACTTTTCACTCTAAGCTATCATAAACTAAACCAAGCAGCTGCTTCATAGTTCTCTACTTAATCCACATTTTACTGTACTTTTAGATATGCCAAGAATTTACAAAAGTATCCAGCTGGAAGTTGCATTATTTACCTTTCTTACTTTATCTTCAAGCTAAGATATGCTACCCTATGATACACTAAAATATGCTAACTAGCTGCTAGACTCTTTTTACTTAAGCTAATATACTCAAAGCTAATCTTACCAGTCACTAGATTCAGTCTTTGCCTTTGCTAAGCTAAAAGTCTATGTGCCAAGTTAAGATACATTAAACATGCAAACCTCAGTAGTTGTTGAGTCTTCTCCATTTTTCGCTTTTTACTGTAATATTAGATTTTGTACAGTTAGCAAAGCTGAATAGCTGCTAGTTTGATTCTCCCTGTCTTACTTTCTAAGCTAATATTGTAAAAATATGCTAAAAATAACTGTGTTACTTTTTAATCTAAGGTAAACTAATAAGATGTGGATTTTCTAAGCTATAATACTACAAGGTAAGATAGGAAAACGAATGAGCTATTAAATGGTGTTTATTTATTTTCTTAGTATTCAATCTAAGCTAAGATATGCTAATTTATGCTAACAACCTGCTAGATTGGAGCCTTCTCCTCTTACTCCTTTTCTTTATTATAAAATGAAAGTTTTATTATCGACATGGTGACCTAATGAGATGGTGCTTTCTTTTTACAGTCTCTCTGTCTTGAAAAGACTAAGACCCCCAGTGTTAATGGATATAGCGTCATGTTCTCTACCTTTTTTTACAACAATTTGGGACCATAGGGGGGCAAAGGAGAAAAAGCAGGCTATTGATGTGCCAGGGCCTTTTGGTGACCACACTGAAAGCACATGTGGCTTTCTTTTCTCCCTCTGTGACAGTTTAATTGTATTTTCAATATAAATTGATCAAAGGGCCATTGTGAATGCACATTGGGCTGCCACATTGATTTCCACATAAGTTTTTTTTTCTTCTTCCTCCTCTTAATTTGAGTAGAAGGCCAGCAGTAAATTTTTCTCACCAGCAAGGTGGGCAGCTGGGAGGGACGGGGTCACAGCAGCAGGCGTTGGAGTTCGATCCTCTGAACCGTCTTGTAATATCTTTCGCAGGGGATGAGGAGGAACTCTTCAGAACCTCAAGATCTCTCTGTTTCCATAGAAATGACAGTCGACACGGAGCATGTAACACTGTCTATCTCACATCTCAGCCCAAAGGAGAGGACTCGATGGTTATTAACTGAACAGTCGTGCAGGCAGAGATAGACAGCTTGATAGACAATCATAGAAAAGGACATTGCTGCTATAACAGAGGGAGAAAGATAATAAAGTTGAAGTGGATTGTTTTCTGCCAACCGAGTCTCTGTTTGGAAGCACACACTGCAAAACAGAACCCACAGCAAATAAAATCCTGCAGAATATTCTCCCACTGTGGAGAAGGAGTCGCTTTGACCAGAATTCAAGAGGGTGAATGAAACAGTCGAGATCTTAATCCAAATGTACTGAAACTCTGCGACACACTCGGCTGAGGATGGTTCGACAGGCGAACAAAACAGTGTTAAATACTCTAATCCAGAAAGCTGTTGGCCTCACATGTGCCAGGCCCGATAAAACTCCATGAATTAGTAAAGCCTCCAAGCACCTGGGATGAAAAGCTTTTTAATATATGATGAGACGTGGAGACTTTGGTCCCACACGACCCAGCCACAACGCAAGAATATCCACCCTCGATCTGTCTTCAGTTTGAGCCAAAAAGACAGAAAGTCACGCTCAAAACAAAGAAGAACTGCCAGAATCAAACAGGCTGTGCTCAGGCTAATCAGGTGTCTTTAGTTTATTGTGTCTGCAAACATTTGCCCCTCATTTTGACCCCCTTTTTTCCCTCCATGTGGTTATAATTATCATGTTCACGATTATCAAAGTCGGGTGAAGAAGGAGGAAGGGGGCTGGACAAGCTTTTGATGACTTCTCTGTGATAAATATGTTGAAGGGGATTTGGTGGAGGAATTAAAATGTCAGAGCATGCTAAGCTGCTGTTCATGTGGAGAGGGAGATACAGTGGTTCCACATTTTATCATGTTTGAGCCACAAGCTTGAATGCATTTTATTGGGATTTCATAAACCAACACAATGTAGCACATAAATGTGAAATAAAAGGAAAATGATACAAGGTTTTCGATATCTTTTAAAAATAAAAATCTTAAAGGTATGGCATGCATTTGTATTCAAGCCCCTGTTCTCTGTTACCCCCTTAAAAAATTCAGGACAAGTGATTTCAGTCACCTAATTAATAAAAAGTGTGTAATTGCTTTTCTGTTTCTGGCCTCAGAGGCAGTGGCGCCCCAAAGGGGTGGCCAGAGAAGGCCGTGTCCCCCTCTGGAAAATTGCCGGCCACCCCAGAGAAGCTCCCACCCCCTGCAATAAATCATATTTAAGTCATACAAATCACACGGTCATCTTCAATTAAGACATAAACGTAAAATCCCCCCCAAATACACAAATAATACGTAAATAAATAGTTTACAATGTATAAATACATGTTGGGGACAAGACAAAGATGTGGAAGAAGCTGCTTTGCTTCGATGAGACCAAATTTAAAATTTTCAAACATTCAAAACCCCGTGCGAGAAAGAAAAGCTATCACTGCGTTTGAGCCCGAACACATCAAACCCAGTACAAAGCACGGTGGTGGAAGATGATGCTGAGTTGATGGGAAGATGGATGAAAGTATATCCAGGACAATCCTAGAAGAAAACCTGTTAGAGGCTGCAGAAGACTGGAGGCTGGGGTGGAGGTTCAGCTTCCAACTGGGAGCAAAACTGGAAGAGACATGAAAACAAATGCAGGCCACACTTTTCAGATTTTTATTCATAAAAAATCAGGTGTCATTTTCCCTGCTACTTTACAGTTATACGCAGTTCATCCCTTTGTGTTGCTCTACTGCAAAAATCTCAGGAAACTAGATTAAAGTTTGTGGTTCCAGTGGGAATATGAGGAAAAGCCCGAAAGGTTTGAATACTTTTACAAGGCATCTTACAGAGAGAAGGACCAGAGAAAGGTGGAGTCTCGGTGTGTGCAGGTTGGTCCTTCAGGCATCGAATGGTGTTGTGAAAACCTCCACGATGGAGAGCGTGACGACACGAGCGCAACAATCGGAGCGAACTCAGCTTTTCTCCTGGCAGATTTCACAGAGGCGAGGTGAAGCCACGAAGCGTGTGTCATCATAACGCGGTGACAGTTTACTAAAGATGATACGAATCTGTTAAATGACACCAAACACGCTCGATCAAAGCTGTCAGCGTTTATTTGCCAAGGCCCAGATTGGTCGGACCGCTGATATTTGTGTGTGCCATGTTGAAGAGAGCGACTGTGCTTTGAAAAGTGCTTTCTGCTGACAGTTTCTGGTACAAAGTGTTCATCGCAGGGATGTGTTTTTGACAGAGATCCCCTGTCAGTCAAGCAGTCAGCTCTCTGAGCTTTCTCTCTTAGTTTTTTTTTTCTTTTTTTGCAGCTTGTGATCATTTTATTTTCCCCTGAAAAAGCTGCAGCTTGGTGTTCATAAAAGCAAATTAAGCAAATGTGAAAGCTCTCATGAAGCAGAGTTTGAAACAGTCCTATAACAATTAGCAGCAGAAAGCGGCAAAGTGGAAATTTATTAAAATGAGCATTACACAAACTGCTGCCTGTTGCTGTGAGGCTGCAGGGATTTAAAATGATTTTGCTTCCTTTCGTAGCTCCACTCGGACGGGGACAAAGGAGACGGCAGCGTGAGGTACGTCCTCACCGGCGAGGGGGCCGGGACCCTCTTCAAGATCGACGAGAAGTCCGGCGACATCCACGCCACCAAGAGGCTGGACCGTGAGGAGAAGGCCTACTATATCCTGCACGCCAAGGCCGTCAACCGCCTCACCAACGAAGCGCTGGAGGGCGAGTCCGAGTTCATCATCAAGATCCACGACATCAACGACAACGAGCCGCGCTTCACCAAGGACCCGTACATGGCCCGGGTGCCCGAGATGTCCGACGTCGGTACGTTTGTGCCTCTGCGGCCGCTCAGGTTTATCTGCGTCTGTCCTGTAGAGTCCTGAGGAAACATTTTGGCAGAGACACATTTGTTGTTCAAAGTCAGTGGCGCCCTTTGGGGGAGAATGTTGGCCACTGGCCCTCCCCAGAGAACTAAGTTCAGTTCAAGACATCATCAAGACATATCTGTAAAACCCAATTTATAAATTAAGACATTTTTAAATTTAACTTTTATAAAAATATATTTTTTGCATAATTGTTTAAGAAACAGATAATCTGTGAAAAGATGGAGCTCCTCCACCTCCTCCCTGAGCTGCTGTTGCCGTCTAAAGAAATGCTCCGCTACCGACCTAAAACAACCAATCAGAGCCAGGAGGAGGGGCTTAGCGCTGTCAGTCACCCTCGTGTACGCGCTGCTAAATGTGCTGATGGTGGAGAAACAACTCACCGTTCCAGGAAAACTGTTTATCCGCCGTCATCGGTGGCCATGCTAACTAGCATTAGCATTAGCAGCATTAGCAGCAGGCTATGTTGTGGTGAACCAGCTGTAGCGGAGGAGGGGGGGGGGGTGTGTGAGCGGTGCATATAGGCCAGAAGAATTTTCGTTTAATTACGAGAATATAGTCATAATATTAGCAGTGAAAAGACACAATTTTACCAGAACATCTCAAATTATGAGGAAAAAAAATTGTTTTAATGTAAAAAACAAACAAACAAAAAAAAAAAACCCTTAAATATTTTTTTTATTTTATTTTTTGTGCTATGGAGTTCTCATAAGCTTCATTCTTCAAATATGATGACATCAAGACTAGTTTCGTTGAAAAAACAAAAGCTTAGCCTGACCCTTATATTTCGTCATGATTTCACCTGAATTCAAAGTCCAAATAAATAGAAGCAGGAACGCTTGTCGAGCGAGATGGCCGCCCTGGTGAATGCATTGGTGAAAGAAAAATCCAGATTTTCCAAAAATTAAATCTTCAGAAACCAAAAATACGATTAATTGATCAAATCGATTTATTGCCCAGCTCTTATCTCGACTAAAACAAACAGATTTCATGCAACTACACTTGCTTGTATCAGTCATAACCCTTAATCACATGCACGTAAGTATTTAGGCCACGCCCCTCAGAACGCACCGTGCATCCATCCACCTTACTGTAAATTAAGCTTTCGTGATTTTAGGTCGGCAGCACTGTTGCAGGTATCGACGATGGATGGACGGTCCACACGCCGACATCCAGCAGGTCGTCTTGATTTCTGCAGAAGCTCTTTGCTGCGATCGTCAGCTTGCAAAAACACAAATTGATCAAATTCACACAGGTGAAGGTTGATCTGCATTAACACGATTATGATTCAGACGTTATAAAACAGAGGATCGGTGGGATTTTATCAATCATCATAATGACGGCAACTCAACAAAGAGGCCACGACTAATTAAATGAGAGACGAGGAGCGGCTCCACGACCAGACTAAACAGCCGCTGCCGCAGATAATCTTTTAAACACAGTATTGTAGTCTATTAAAGCAGAATTTAATTGAATTTAATTAGCAGCACTGTCGGCTGTGTCACTGCAACGAATAAGAGTGGATTTTAATCCTGCGGCTCCTGAAGCTGCACCATTTGTATCCTCGTGTGCTCCTGCCAGTCGCCTCCAAATTAAAGTTTAATTCTGCATGCACTCTGGCTGCAGCTCTGGGTCTAAAAGGGCCTCATGAATATAGATAAACAACATAAAAAGGCTCCCAATCAATACTAGCATGAAAACATAAGAGGAGCTGTCGGCTGTGCTGCTGCTCGCAGCGTCTCAGAGCGACTGCGGTTCGACATGTGGCACAGTTGTCACTCGGTTCAGCAACCTTGAGTGAGAGAGGGCCGGCACTTATCTGAGGGCAGCACGGGTGCCCATGGCAACAGGCGAGGTGTGATGTCAGCGCATGGCAGAGCATGTGTTCACGAGTGACTGCGCCGACGCTGCTCCTTTAAAAGTGACACTCAATTTCAGTTTTATGACGACCTCGCAGCTCTGACGCGCGGACTCGGGGTGATTGCAGGCAGAGAAGAAGAAAAAAATCCTGTGATCGCTCCCGGCTTCGCTGTCAGAAGCAGATTTAAAGGTGACTGATGTGGATCTGTGACAGAAAAAAGCCTCTTTGAGTCTAATTCCATTGTCAGAGGTATTAGCAATCAGGGTTCGCTGAACTTCCACAAGAATCTCCCCCCGAACCGCCATTCAAGCCGAATCAGACAGCCGAGCTCTTCCTCAGCCTGACGGTTCTGGTTTTAAAGTCTCCCTTCGACCCGCACAGACCGCAGCTGACATCAAATGAGCAACTTCCATCAGGTTGCTCTCCTCTTCTGTTGCACAATTCTGTATTTATAGCACTTTGCCATTAAATATTTCTACTCAATTAATTTCCCTCTGCATGTAATGAGGCAACACTCGGCCCGCAAGGCGCTGTTTGGGAGGTAGCACTTGGCTAGCGGTCTCCCTTTGTTCTTTCTGGAAGAGAAACTGGATCACAAATGCTCACCTGGCATCACAGGCACAAATATTCACCCCCCTCCCTTTAACTTTTCCACATTTTATCACATTAAAAACCCAAACCAATATTTATTAGGGTTTTATGTAGTACATGAACACAAATTAGAGCAAAAGTGTCGAAAAAGTAATCCGGGATGCATGATATATCGGCATGAACATGAACCGATGTTAGTCAGACTAATTTTTTTTTTTTATCATATAAGCATGGGCCGATTTTTTAACAGTTAACATTTTTTAACATATTGGTATCGGCCCACGTTAGTTATTTTTTAACATATCATATAGGCCAATGTTAGACACTTTTTAACACTGGTAACAGTGTCAGCCATATTGTAACATATCAGGTCAGTTGATTTTAGTCTTTTTCTACATATTGGTACTGGTCAATGTAAGCTGTTTTTTAACTTATTGGAACTGGTATCAGTATTTTTAGTCAGATTTTTGGTCATTTTTAACATATTGGTACTGATAGACATTAGCCGTTTCTTTACATAGTCATTGTTTAACATTGGTGTCAGATGATTTTCGTCTGTTTTTTAAAATATTAGTATCGGCCGATACCAGTATTTAAAAAAAGGCATGTCGGCAGATCGGCCCATGTTTGTAATTTTTTAACATATCAGTATAGGCCGATGTTAGCTATTTTTTAGCATTGGTATCGGTCCACGTTAGCCATTTTTGAACATACTGGTATCGGCCAATGTTAGCTGTTTTTTGACATATCGGTATCAGCCGATTTTAGTCATTTTTTGTAACATGTTGGTATTAGCAAACAACGAATGTTTATTCCCATCTTGTTGGGGGTTGGGCATGTGGTATTTGTCTGGTCATGTAATAGCGATCCAACACCGGATTGTGGGATGTTTATCTGAAGGAGAGAAGCAATGTAAGGGTAGGGAAATATATATATATATATATCAGCAAATATCGGTTATTAGCCAAAACAGCAATATTAATATCGGATATCGACATCTGTGCATCCCTAAAAGGTTTTCAAAATCTTTTACAAATATGAATCTGAAAATTGTGCCTTGCAGTTATGTTCAGACTTCTTTAATCTAAAGAATAAAATCCAGTGTAACAAACTGGATTCAAAATCAATCAGGTAAAATCCAATGAAATTGCATTAAAATTTGTAGCAGTAATGTAACAAAATGCGAAGAAGCTGAATCCTTTTCCAGGCTCTGTATTTGTTTCTCAGACACTCTGGATCTATGGAAACGTTGATGGGCGTCTTGGGGTTTGCAGGCAGAGGTATGTTTACATTAGGGCTGATCGATTACCTGTGGAGATCAATCATGTGTGGGGGTATAAGGGGCGTTGGACTAAAGATTGCTTCAGGTAACGTAAAGAGACAGAAACGATCAGTCACATTCAGAGGAAGATCGGACACCTCATCAGAAGGCGCATGAGCCTGACCAATTATCCAGAGGCTCATTCTTCAGCAGCATCCAGGAGGCGATGTGAATCACAGTCGTGATTTTGTTTTCTGGCTCCAGGCACCTCGGTGATCCAGGTGACGGCCACAGACGCAGATGACGCCACCTACGGGAACAGCGCCAAGGTGGTGTACAGCATCCTGGAGGGCCAGCCGTACTTCTCCGTGGACCCAGAAACAGGTCAGGATCTGCCCCACTGATCAGTTTGACTCTTCCCATTTCATTTGGATGGTCTTCCAGAACTACTTGCACTAAAACTTAGTTTCTGAAATGCAATGCAGCGCCAAGCTTTAATCAAACCTATTTTTTTAATAAAACTGGAACATTACAAGGTTTTACTACTTTTTTATTCATGGTAAAATCACAGAAATATGTCTTGATGGCATTTTTAACATTTTTAAATAACCAAAATAATTTTTTTGGACATGTCTAGAAATGATTAAAAATTACTGATTAAAACTTCAAAACATTTTGAAATATTCTAATTTGTTTTTTATTTATTGCTTTTATTCACAGTTAATCTGAATAATAATTAAACATTTAGTCACATTTTTTGTCCTTGTATGTTTTTTCCTTGGCTTTTTGGATTGAATTATTTTTATTTATTTTATGTTTAATTTTTGTTCATGATAAATGTATTTTTTCTTATCTATTTTGTTCCTTTTAATTTTATTTTTATGTTTTTCTTCACTTTTGACCTTTGTTTCTTGTCTTTGATTTGATTTATTGTCTAATTATTTGTTATTTCATTAATTACATTTATTCTTTTCCTTTTATTTAATTTGTCTATTTTATGCTTTAGCTAGGTGTTTTCTGTTAGATTATGTTCCAAAAATGCATATCTTTTAAAAATTACTTTTGCATTTTTCTATTTTCTTTTCCTGTTTATTTACTTTTATGCCATTTATTTATATCTATATCTATATTTATTTATATCTATATCTATCTACACACACACATATATATATATATATATATATATATATATATATATATATATATATATATATATATATATATATATATATTTTTTTTTTTTTTTTTTTTTTTTTTTTTTTTAATTTAAAAAATGTAACCTTATAATTTTGCTTTTCTTTGCTCATAGTTTTAGTTTTTCCTTTTTCTTTTAAGTTTTTTTTTATCTTAAATATTACTTTAACTTGTCACTTTTTCCTCTTTCTTTTTCTTAATTCGTTACTTTCTCAGTTTAGGATCAAATAGCGTTGAGGAAACTGATGCTTCAACAGACAATGAGGCAGTTTCGTGATCCATCTCATTGATCATTTTTATCAAATGAAGTTTCCTTTATTCGATCCATCTACATTTCCAGTAAAAGTCAAAAGTTAAATTGCAGAAAGCAGGGATCCTGTCAGAGCAGCAGCATCACAGCTGTGTTTTCGCATCAGTGTGTTCTTGCAAAGCTTCAGAGCCCCTCCACCTCCAGACTGGATGCTGCCTGGAGGGGGCCATTGTGGGGAAACATAAGCAAACAGAAATATTCAGAAGGCAAGCTGAATCAGAACAATCCCTGACAAGAGAGCGTTGTGAAACCAGCCTAATTTTCCCAGAAACACGCCCGCCTCGTCTCCTCTGATGCCGCTGACGGGCGGAGCAGGGAGGGGAGACGGGATTTGTTGCAAATCAGCCGTCCTAAAGATCTACTTTTAATCATTACTGTGCGCTTTGGAACACATCCCGCTCGCGTCTAAACAAAAGAGTCAGGAAAAAAAGCCATTTGCAGATTAGTGAGGGGATTAACAGTAATATGGTTTATCCCACATGTGGTATGTAAGCTGACATCCCCTCTTACACAAAGACATGCCTGGACATCGCGTTATAAGCAGGATTTGTTTCCCACTCCTCCTCTTCTGCGGGTATTGTAGCCATTAAGGAATAACAAAGGTGGAAGCAGGGAGCGAGCTGCTTGCTGGAGCTGCAACACAACCTGAACGATCGTTGTTTTCCTGACAGAGTGCCCCCCGCCCGATAAAGTGCACATCGTTAGGAAGGGAAGAAGAGGAAGTTTCATTGTTTGTTTTCCGTGGAAAACAAAAGAAAGGTCGATCTAAGCCGTCCTCCACCTCCTCCCTCGTCGTTTTAAATTCAGAGAATCGTCTTTGGCTCTTCCCCAAGCCGAAATTCTGAAAATTTTGCCTTATTCACTGTGAAATTTAATAATTTTGCGTCCGTCTGAGTCTGAACTGTCACCAGCTTCTCCTTCAAATGAAACCGTTTAGCAGCAGACTGGATTTAAGGCCTGATGGGAGCCTGAGCACACCTTTCCAGTGTGCTGCCAATTACCGCCTCGCTCTGTCCCGGCGCCAAACCAAAGGTGTTTCACGAAGCAGGCGACTGCTCAGCGCTAAGATGGTGCAAACATCAACAGAGCAGAGACGATAAGTGATCCTGGAAGCATTCAAATGGTGCCTCGACACTTAGAGCGTTGGGTTCAGCAAGAAAAACATACGAGGTAGTTAAATGATCAGTTTTGCAGAGAGGAGTCAAGAAAGGAGGGAAGTCACAGGTGCTTCATGTTTGATACTTTCATTCTGGACCAACAGCGTCCACCTCTGGACGCAGTTTAGGATTTTTACGCCATTTGCTCGTTTGATTTTTGCTGAAATCAGGCGGCGTTCGCTCATGCTGGTCGGCTATCTGTGCTGCCCTCTGCTCAAATATTTCAACTTGTTCTGTAAAAGCAGCTGAAATTCTTCAGTGGTCGTATAAAACAAACAAAACAGGAAAAATGAAGACGAGGGGATATAATACAGTGCCTTGCGAACGTAGTCACCCCTCTTGGCATTTCTTTGTGTTTTAAAATGGATTATTTGAGGGTTTGCATCATTTCATTTACTAAACGAAGAGTAGGAGTTAAACTGGGCTGTGCTGAAATAAACTAGTTGAAATTAGTTCTGATTCTGACCGCTCTGCATTGAAGTAGAACTGGAATGATCTGAAATGTAACAAACCAGATTAAACTGGACTCTGTGTAAATAAAGATTAATCCGACTCAGTGGGTTTTTCTTAGCCAGTTGATGTTTTTACTGACTGAGTGCCGTCTCCGGGTTGGGGATGAGGTAAAGTATCTCGCGGTCTCCTTCGTGAATGGGGGGAAAATGGCGGATTGGTGCTGCGTCTGCAGTGATGCGGGCGCTGAACTGGTCTGTCACGATGAAGCGAGAGCTGAACTCAAAGGTGAAACTCTTGATTTACTGGCCAGTCTACGTTCCGACCCTTATCTGTGGTCAGGAACTTCGGGTAGTGACAGAAAGAACAAGATTTCGGATACAAGAGGCTGAAACATGCTGGAATGACGAACTTTCCCAGCTGGCCTGGGAACACCTTGGGATTCCTGGGGCTCAGGCTTCGGTTGCGCGTTTTTAATAAGCCTGCAACACATAACGAGAATGCACGACACAAAGATGTGCTAGTCTACTTGTTCTAGTCTAAACAGAGGAGCAGGTAGCTTACCCTGTTGCGGAAATACGGTGCAGAAGTTAGACTGTAACAAGCGCAGGCGGCCCCGCCCTGATCCTCCAGGTCCTCTTCTGGATCCGGAAGATGTCAAACAAAAGCTAAAAACGGTGGAAGGTACACCACTAAGCCAGCAGAGAGCAAATTCAGAGGTCTGGAAGTGTTTTGAACTGGTAGCAGTTTAAAATAATATGTCGGGTCTGATTTGGGGTCAGGCCTCTAATTAGTCGGGTTGGATCGGGCTCGGACACAATTTCTATGGGCTCAGGCCGGGTTGGGGTTTTTTTTAGGCCTGGTCTAAACTCTACAAGTGGCCGGAGATAGATAGATGGATGGATGGATGGATGGATGGATGAATGGATGGATGGTTGGTTGGATGGATGGATGGATGGATGAATGGATGGATGGTTGGTTGGATGGATGGATGGATGAGTTCATGGATGGACAAATGGATGGATGGATGGCATTGTATAAATGACTGAATTTTGGCGTGAATTTGACTTGGCGTCTAAATGTATTGGACTGAGTTGAAACTTAATCGGACGTTACTGAAATGAACTGGATTGAACTGGGCTCTATATAACTGAATATAATCTGAATCAGATTTTTCTGGCTTGAGCTGAAATGTTTTTATGTGTGACAAACTGAACTGGACTTTATCCAATTCAAAGTAAATCTGACAGCACAAACCAAATAAGATCTGATTGGACGAGATTGGACCACGTTTAAATGAATTCGTATGTAATTCGGCGTAATTCCGTGTCTTCCTGTTATGTTTATAATTTACTGAACCTGATCATAACTGGACTAAATTAAATTATGTTCAACCAAGGTTCAATCAGTGTGTTTAAATGAATCTGACTCTACTGGATTGAATTGAAAGTGGACTGAATTTGGTTCATTTGGATTATTTACATTCGGACAGCATAAGATCCACATCTGGTGGAGTGAGTCGATATATATGATCTAAATTGGTACAATATAAATATACTGAAATGAACTGAACTGGATTTAGGGTATTAAATAGATGGAAAGTAAAGGTTTCTACTATAAAATCCTGATGTAGAGTCCTACTAGAGCTATTTTGTGACTTGTATACCGATGCCACATACTACAGTGACTCATATGCATAACCAAGGCTTATTTGTATATTTCTACAGATTTTCATAGGAAAATTATATGGGAAATATTTTTCATATGCTAGTCTAACCAAAAGTCAGGTGCAAAAGCAGTCAGAGTGACCACATTAGAAGGGTGATGAGTTCACGGCGTGCTCTTATGACTACTTTCTACTGCTATAAACAAGTGGAGACTCTCTGTTTGAGTTTGCAAAACTGATTTTGCTTCCAGTTTTGTGAAATTTTGGAAATAAACCAGGATTTGTTCTCAGTGTTTTGTTGGTTTTTTTTTTTTGTTTTTTTTTTTTTTTGTCGACAGGCCTGATCAAGACGGCGCTGCCCGACATGGACCGGGAAGTGAAGGAGCACTACCAGGTAGTGATCCAGGCGAAAGACATGGCGGGACAGATGGGCGGGCTCTCAGGAACCACCACGGTCAGCATCACCCTGTCGGACGTGAACGACAACCCGCCGCGCTTCACCAAGAGTGAGCACAGGCCTTCTGGACACACACACACACACACACACGCGCGCAGAGTGACCAGTCAACAGCGGGAGCCGCTGCCAGGCTGGCAGCCCCCATCTGGTGTCAGTTTCAAAATGAATTTGGATTATTGCAGGAGCTCTGGGTCTGCGGCGGACCTCTTAAAGGCACAGAGTAATTAAATGTAGAGCCATATGACGGAGCGAAGGGTCCTGCAAAGTGCATCAGATCAGGACTATAATCCCTGTTAAATGGAGAGAGAGCTTTCGCTGGGATTTCATCTCCCCTCCTCTCCCTCGCTCTTTGTCTCCCCCCCCCCCCCCGTAAGTCTTTCCTCTGCAGCTTTTTACTCCATAAAAACCGCTGTTGTCACTTTAGAGCTCGAACCGTCCGTGGTGCATTCCTCTTCCAGCCATCAATCCACATGCAGGCTTTCACTGGCCTTTCCCCTCTCCCTCCCGTCTCTCCCTCCACATCGGATTGACAGATTACCTCCCCCCAGTCCGCGTATCTGCTGAGCACATGGCTGCAGCGATTCTGCCGGTGCCTCCTGTTTATGTCGGGCGCCTGCAGGGGAGCCCACAGCCTGGAAAACGCCGGAATTTCATGGAAGCATTTTCCAGGTGTGGATTAGAGGAAGAAGAAGAAGAGAGTTTAGGAGAAAATGTGTTTCCAGAGGCGGCGAGTCCTGTCTGGTTGTCTAAATGTTGCATCTATCCATCCGTCCATCCATCCGTCCTTCTGTCCATCCGTCCTTCTGTCCGTCCATCCATCCATCCATCTATCCGTCCGTCTGTCCATCCATCCATCCAACCGTCCATCCACCCGTCCATCCATCCTACTATCCATCCATCTGTCCATGTGTCCATCCAGGCTGCATAGTGTCGTAGTTGGTTGCCCTGTTGCCTTGCATCAAGAAGGTCCTGGGTTCGAATCCCATCCTGTGTTCTTTCTGTATGGAGTTTTCATGTTCTCTCTGTGAACGTGTGGTCTCTCTCTGGGTACTCCTGCTTCCTCCCACAGTCCAAAAACACGACCGTTAGGCTGATTGGTTTCTGTAAACATTCGTTAGGTGTGAGTGTGTCTCTGTGACGGACTGGTGACGAGTCCAGGGCCAAACCACATCCATCTATCCGTTTAACCATCCGTCTCCTCTACAGTCAGTGTTTTGCTGCTGCCATATTTTCAGCCTGACCTCTGTTAAAACCTCTCCACTAAATCTTTTACTATTAATAGTTCAAAAACTGACAAAAAAAAAAAAAAAAAAAAAGGACTGAGGGACTCTGGAACTCTGAGTCTGGAGATGTATTGAATTTCGACATATGTGTGCCGGAAGCCTGCTGGCAGATCCTGCCATCTCCACGCCGAGAGAAAGACGGAGGGCGAGGACACAGAGACAGGCAGACAAAAAAAAAAACGAGAGAGCAGAGAGAGAAAGAGAGATTGTAACGGGACACCCAAAGGAGGAAGAGTGTCAGGGAGCGATATCATTGTTGTCTGCCGGAGTGATGCCTCTTCTTCTCCTCCTGATGCTAAATACCTGTTAGCCTCGGGGAAACCTTCTCGCAGAGCTTCCCCCTTTCAGCGAATGTGTTTGGAGTTGAGTGTCACACAGACCTGCCGACTCAGGCGTTGCCAAAACACTGTCAGCATGTTTTATTAGTGTGTCGGCGCTGTTTGTCTCCGCAGGCTGCGAGCGCGTACATCACAGCCGATTCGTTTAAGCATACTCGATGCAGCCATCAATCCATCCCCCTCGCCTCCAACCAGGAAATCATCTGGTAAATTAAAAAAATTAAAAAAAAAACAAACAAAAAAAAACCAAAACAAAACAAGAGTCAACTAATTTATGTTGAGCAAATTGGCCTTGAATTTATGTTACATCCTGAACTCAGAGAGTCGATGGGGCTTGCAGCGAGTCAGTTCGGAAACGAAAGATGTTTTACAGCTCATCTACAAATCTAACAGCAATAAATCTATTTCCAAGCTCTGATTTGCTCTGCATCACCTCCTCCCTGACCTGAACTCTCTGACTCACCCACTTACGCTGCTTCTTTTCACATTAACAAGGTCGAAAAAGACATTTTCTCTGGTCAATAGCTCCTTGTGGGAGGAGCTTTACCTTCTCTGGCATTCGTTTTTTGATTCACAGCATAAAAAGATGTAACCTTGGTCGTCATGGCCACACACACCTTGGATTTTCTCTTTATTTTTGGACCCATTCTCCCATTTTTCTCTCTCTGCAGCCCTGTACGAGTTCAGGGTGCCCGAGTCCAATGAGCTGGGCTCGGCGGTGGGAGTCGTCCACGCCAAGGACGCCGACATCGGCCAGAACGCCGAGATGGACTACAGGATCATCGGGAGCGACGGGCCGGGGATGTTCGACGTCATCACCAACAGGAGCACGCAGGAAGGCGTCATCGTTCTGAGAAAGGTCAGCAGCTCTGGGCCTTCCGGCGCTCCATAGTGGCGGGTTTGACCTTTTGTGACAGACCCACATAGTATTTAGGAAAATTATGCAACAATCTGAAAAGTGTGGCGTGTATTTTTATTCACTGCCCCCCCTGCAATTCCAGATTCAGATCTAATAGCATATGTCTCTACCAGTTCATTCACCTCAAGCGCAGATTGGATGGACAGAAGATACAAATCGATTTTATTCAATTCATCGAATTTTTGGAAAATCAAGATTTTTTTTTACAGCTTTTATTTATTTAGACGTACTCTATGATGGAGTATAGAGGCTAACAATTTTTTTAAATGAAAATGAAGTCATAAAGTCACAAGAATACAGTTGTATGACAAAGTTTAAATAATATGAGAGTAAAGTCGTAATATTATATGAGGTAATTTTATGAGAACTGCAGCACGAAAAATAACATGAAAAATTAATTATCCAAGCTTTTTTCTCATTAAACAACCTTTTTCTCGTAATTTTAAGATGTTCTTCTGGTAAAATTGCATCTTTATTCTGCTAATATTATGACTATATTCTAGTAATTAAACAAAAATTCTCATAGCCTGACCCTGACACTCCGCTGTACAACTCAGAAGAGATGACAGGAGTAAAAATTTTTTGAAAATATTTTTTAAAATATTTTGTCATTTCTAATTCCTTTTTATTATTATTTTTTAGTTCAAATCATCAAAAACAAACAGAAGTTGGTTGCACTGGCTTTTATTTAGGGGTATCATAGTTAAGGAGGCTGAATATAAATATATGCCACACTTTTTATGTTAGTTATTGAAAAATAACTTTCAGTTAAATGGATTCAGGTTTTTGTAACGTAACAAAATGTAAAATAACCTTTAAGAGGTATCAATATGCCTTCGTCTCCATTTCTCAGCTGATTCTTCAGATATGAAGGCATTTAGGCCAAAGAGCCTCACACATACAACAGCTGAAAGCTTTTCCCCCCTCAGTCTTGTCTGCAAGGCTGTCTTCACTCTAATTGATGAAAGCGTTTATTCCTCCTCAGAGGCGCTCTGCAGACAGCAACAAGATTAAAACACTGAAACCACCATCATCAATTGGATGTTTCTCTGAAAAGACTCATTTAATGTACATTTTTATTAACACTCAGAACTCATCAAAGCAAGACGTAGCTCAGGAGCCTCTAATTGAGCAAATAAGTTTCCATTTTCCAGCCACACAGGCTGCATAACAACTCGGGAGTGCATGAACATCCTGTGTACACAATGCAGAGGATTGTTGGTGCTGTAACGCCGTGTAGACTCTGTGTAAATCTGTTTTTCCCCCCTAAAAGGACACCAACAAACACAGATAAGATATTAAACTTTTGATCTTGGAGATTTTCAGTGCTTGTTTACACTCACAGCAGCTTCTGGTGGGGGTCTATTACCGCTGCAAACACACACCTCTGCAAACTCCACTTGTGTTTACAGAGCAGCTGAGCTCAGTCAGAGGTTATGTTGTTTTAATGTGTACTTTATTAAGTAATTTCTACACATCAGCGGGGTGCAGTTTAACTGTGACCTGCAGCGTTTCCTTGCATCACTCTGGAATATTTACATTCAAACAGGATTATGTTTTAGTCTGACTTCTTCAAAATAAAAGCTGCTCGATTTGGGCTTTTAATGTGAAGAATTGCTTCAATTATGTCTGTTGGATTTGCATGTTTTATTATCAAAGATAACCTGAATAAACACAAAAAGGCACTTTTTTAAAAAATTATTTCCTTTTTCAGGTTATCTAAACTAACATGTCTCCGTCCTGCACAGCAAGTTTAACAAGGAAGTAAACAGTTTACAGGAGTCCAGATAAATTCAGTCCAGTTCAGTTTGTTTTAACAGTCCAGTTTGGGGTAATGGGCTCCTCTGAGGACACACGGGGAGTCGGAGAGGAGAGTTCCTCTTTAACAGGAAGAGACCTCCAGCAAAAGCTGGACTCCGTGAGGGCAGCCATCTGCCTCGCCCGGCTGGGGATTAAAGCACCAACAGCATTACTGGATTAAACTGGTGCATCTGAAGCCAGTCTGAATACGACAGGGCAGGGCTGAGCTGTAACTACAGCACCGTATTTACTTTCAGCACTGATGGAAGTAAATACCCTTTTAAAAAGTTAAATGAGAGATGTGATTTAATGGAACTAAAGTAGATGATCATCAAGGATAAATCTGCTCCACATATGGTGGAAATGTAAGATAGCGTGGGCAAATTTGTAGCGAGAGCATTCAGTGTTTATGATGTAAATTCTTGGATGTTCACAGCTTGATTTTCTCTGGTGTATACATGCTGCTGTGCAATCTGAAATCACACGCAGGGATGGCATTGTGTTGGGTTTGTTCGCCGTTTGACGCTTACAGTACACTGCATAGCTATGAAATGCTTTAACAACCAGAAAAGTTTAAATGTGTGCATTCATAAAGGCAACCCTTGAACTCTGTGTGAAACTAAACATTAAACACAACAAATAGGGCACTATTAGCAGTTTATCTATTTACGTAGATAGACTTATGTTTAAGGTGCCTTTATTGGATTTGATTTAAAGATGGTAATTGTACCTAAACATCAACAACAGCCCACATATTAAACATTAGAAATATTGTCATTTACAAGGCTGATTTGGACTAACCTAGCTTAAAAACCTGTATTTAGGACCCATTGCAGTGTTATTGATGTCATTAATGGGATTAAGAACATTTTTTTAGAACTGTGTTGTTTTAAGTAAGTGAGAGCAATCAGTTCTATCGTATTTGTGACAGACAGCAGTCAGACTGAACTCAGTTTGAGGAATCAAGGAGAATTTGGAGAGTGTTGTTAAGGACTCCAACCTTCTTGACAAAAAATAAAAGCCTGAAAATGTTTTTAACTGCATATTTATCTAACGTTCTGTCAGATATTTTTACACAATATATTGTGGCATGAGACAGATTTTTAGATTATTTTCTAGACTGAACATCAATGTTAAGTAAAAATGCTAACTGTGTACTTTGTGGCTGCTACATATTTATGTAATTAATTGGTCATGATTTGAAGTTGAGTGTGTTGAATCCTAAGATAATTGCTACAGTTAGTAAATAAAAATGATTTATTACGAAAGTGGCAAAGAACTGCTTTTTTACTGGAAAGATTAGATGGTATTTCTGAGCCAGACCTGGCAGCTAGCATAGTCACGCCAACATTGTTGTCGAAAATAGTGACAGAGAAAACCACTCCTTTTGAAAAGTAATGTTTAAAATATCATAAGGGATGTTTTCCCAAACGGAGAAAAAGTTTTAAGATGTTTCATATGAAGGAAATCCTCCCTTGAAACTCCCTAACACTAAGTAGCCATCAGCTAGCGGTTAGCTTGAGAGGCTAGCTAGCTAACGTTACTCCTGCATTAGAATTTCTCCCTAATTTTTAAACCGAGAAAGTGAAAACAGTTAATTTTTGTTGAATTTGATCTTGTGTCAATATTGTCTGCTACCATTGCTCAGCAACTTTAAAATCGATCCACTGATGGCAGCGTCCATTAAACAGTGCGCTGCTAGTTCCACAACCTATTAGTTTAGAAACCACTGACTGTTAGCTGTTAAAATGGGTGAGATGGCCTGTTTAAGATATATTTAGTATAATGTGCGACTAATTTTCGGTAACCATTTTATGTAAGAATTAGATCGGGCCATATGGCTTGTAAATAAAATCTAAATTATTTTTGCTCACTTTCTTTTCTAAAACAGAAATGACATAAAAAAAAATGTTAAAAAGTGGCTTTTATTTCAATCATCCTTTCTGTGAGTTGTATGAGAGAGTATCAGGGCCACGCTACGAGAATTTTTGTTTAATTACAAGAATATAGTCACGATATTAGGAGAAAAAGATGCAATTTTACCAGAAAAAACATCTTAAAATTATGTAGAAAAAGTTGTTTTAATGAGGAAAAAAGCTTAGTTATCAGGATCTGACGTGACCAGCTCAATTTGTGTAGTTCTTTCTTCGAAATAGACACAGTTGCTTGCACAATCGTTTCAAAGTCCTTCTACTGATGATAATTTGATGCTGATGTGCTAAAACTAAAATTATGACTTGGCCCTAATATTACGTTGTACAGTTGACCTGAATTCAGAGCCCAAATAAATAGCAGCTATAAAACACACTTGTCAAACAAGGTGGTGGGCGTGCATTGGTGACCATGGCCGTTAATCTGACTCCATGAGTTTCTGTCTGATTTTGCACGTTTAGATCATTCGGACTCCTGGAGACTGCAGGTAACACACTGTCTGCTACATCACACAAGCTCACTTAAAAGTTATATTAATAAAAATATGATCCCTTTAACTAATCCATACATCAGTGCTAGCATAAGGTTTCAAATCTTTGAGCTGTAAAGGTGAATATTCGAAACAGTTGAACACTATAATAACATAGATATATATTTGATTGTGGCGGCGGTAAAGCGAGTGAACAAGTATGGCTCTCAAACGGTGAATCTCAGCAATCAGACTTTATTTTCTGGTTGCTTTACTGGCTGAAACCCAACTCGACCACATCTGCGTGGTTCAGACACAGATCTGACTTGGAGAGCAGAGAAGCTGGGGTTTCAGATGTGAAGGTAAAAGGTCTCATCGAAGCTTCAGAGCAAAGACAAACAACTATGAAACATAACTCGATCATTTAAAATCTTACACGTTATTGTATACTGTACATTTTTATTAAAAGGATTATTACGAGTAAAATCAGGTGATTCTCTTTCCCCCATGGCCTCACTTTAAACAACAAATTCGACAGCACACAGACGGCCAGTCAAAACAAGCAAAAGGAGAACCTGAGAGGAACTTTGTATTTCCTGTTTGCTCCAGCAGGCAGAAGACGGACAGCAGCGTTATTAGGTTTCATCGTGCGCTTGCTCTCACTTCCAGTACATTTGTTTTGTGTTAGATCCGTTCTTCCTCAAGGTTGAGGCGGGAGTATTGATGCCCAGTATGGATCGCAGCGTACAGCTGTGGTCTGTTTGATGTATTCAACTATATCTGGTAGTTGCCTCATCAAGCGGCCCTCTCTGCAGCCTCCCATCGATCCCCTCCATCACGCCATCATTAAGCGGTGGATGACATAATTGGCTTTTGTAGCCGCTGTGGTGCGGCGAGGCAGTGCGGACTGAGCGTGCTCTAATTCTGAGCTTGATAATTAAACAGGCTCATCGTCCCGTCGGTCCTTCAAAGGAACATGTTCCTGCAGCGGACGTGCCGTGGATCCCCGCCACCTTTATAGCAAACTGTAGAAATCAATCACTCCTAATATGCTGTGATTCAGGGCTTCAGAAGCAGCTCCTTCCATCTGGATTTCATTTCCATAATTCAGGCCCTCGATGACTCTTATTTTACTTTATTCGTGTGGTTGGCTGCCTGCAAGGAAGTTCACTCTGATCCAGCTGTTCCTGCTCTGCACTCATTAAAATGCAATGCTCACCAATTATTTCCATCAATACGGGGATACCTTCACTATCTACAACTTCAAAAAACAAACCAAGTAAAAAAAAAACAGCAGAACCCTAAAAACAGTAAAGTTAGCAGCGGTACATAAATTACAGGATTAACAGGAGAGCACTAGAGCTGATTCCTTTCATGCTAAACAAAAAATAAAACACTAAAGTACGACGATAACACAAAACACTCATATGTCTGTGAACTTTTAGACATTTTAATTTGAGAAGTATGTTTGAATCCGTTTTTTTGTGCAAATCTCAACATTTAAAATGCTAAATTAGAGACAAAAGGATTACGCTTCGAAAAAAGAAACGTTTGAGGCTTATTTGCTTAATTTTCAACATTCCCATGACCTGAAATAATCTCGTTAGCCAGCTTCCATCATCTGAAGGATCATTTGAATGATGTTTCCACTGGAGATCAGAGAGAAATTTAAAAGGTTCAGAGGTGCATTTACTAAAAAATTGCTGCAAGGAGAGAGACAGAAAGAAGGAAAGAGACGAACTAGAAAAAGATGGAAAAAAAAGACAAATTACAGACTGACGAAAGGAAGTGAAAGAAAGAAAGATGAAAAGACAGCCTGACAGAAAGAAAGACAAAAAGACAGACCTATGGAAGGAAAAAGATGGAACGACAGACTGATAGAAGGAAAGACAGCCAGACGGAAATAAAGAAAGATGGAAAAACAGACTGATGGAAGGAAAGACAGAAAGATGAAAAGACAGCCTGATGCAAGGAAAAAAGGTAGAAAGACAGCTTGATGGAAGGAAAGAAAGAAAGACCAACTCACAAAGGACAAACCAACTGAAAGAAAAACAAGAGATGAACTGACAAAAAGAAAGACAGAATACAGACTAATGAAAAAATTTAGGACAAGAAGAAAGATGGACAAAATAATAAAAGACTGGTTGATAGAAAGAGACTGATGAAAAGAGAAAGAAAAACTAATAGATGGAAAAATAGAAGAGGGAAAGAAGAACTGAACCTCTCAAGGTTTGTCACAACATAAGGAGCTGTAAAAAAAAAAAAAAATATTTACCACCTTACAGATTTCTTGTCGCAGTTAATTAGTTACTAATCTTAATACCAAAGATAACCTGAACTAAGATGTTTTAAAGTAATTATTGTAAAAAATGGGGGGATAAAAGTCTAAACCAGCCTGGACTGAAAAAGTGTTGTTAAATCATCGTTTAACTGTCATCAACCACAAGTTTTTGAAAAGATGAGTTCAGCGTCACTCGAATCAGTCAGGCCTAATTTTACAAGACTAAAAAAAAAAAATCACTTTTACATAGAACCTGTGTGACAACATGAAGCAGGCTAAAATATATCAAAAAGCATCACATCCTGAAAGAAATGGAAAGAAACGTACACATCCATCAGTCTGGAAAGGGTTACGAAGCTGTTTCTAAGGGTGTTTTAATACTTCATAGTGCCGTAGACCTTCGTAAAACTTCGACATTTGTTACATTTCCAGCGGCTGCGGTTCTTTTTCGCACCTCTCCGTGTCAAACCAACCAAACCCTTTGAGCAACCTGTTCCCCTCCTCGCCTGCGGCGGCGCTGCAACAACAATCACTGAAGGAAACAACATGAAAACATCTGAAGAAGACACTGAGCACAACTTCCTTCTTCACGAAATGTAAATAAAAATGGTGTGGCGTCAGATTTTAGCGGTTGCAGGACAGCTTCTACTGACATTTCTTTCAGCCGTTTCTTTTGTCGTTGGCAAAAGACGAGACATTTCTCCTGCTAGCGCTAGACTTATAGGTTTGTTTTGGCTGTATTTACCCAGAATGCCCTGCGCTATGCTCCACTTCCTGCTTTTGGAGCGGCCTCCAGTCCGCTTGGCGTTCACATATGCATTCAAGCCGCACCAGAGTTCACTTCGACCGAACAGAGACCTGGGTTTGTAGGCGCCTTTTTGGTCCGCATCAGAGTTCGATTACGCATTCTCACCTCCCCAAACGAACCGGACTGTCTAGGCAAACGAAGTTTGATTAAAACACTCTAAGTTAAAACATAAACTTGAGTTATGCAGCAGAACGGGTTATCCAAAGCACACCAGGAGGTCCACAACTCAAACCTAAATGTTTTAGCGTTGCCCAGTCAAAGTATGAACCTAGATCTAAAGAAGATGCTTGGAAAGTGTTGCTTAATTAAGCTTAGTGATCTAAAAGACTTGATGATACAACTGATGCAATCAGTTATAAGGTTAAGGGGGCATTTGCATTGTATTTACTCAGGTTATTGAGAAACTTCTTACCAGAATTAAAGGAGATAATGATTCAATTCAAGATGTTGGTCAATAATAACCAGATATTTTAACCAGTTTAAGGTGGTTTATTGAATTTATTTTGAGACGTTTCAGCATCTGAACTGGAGGTTCTTACGGCTGAGTCGACTTTTAATCAGAGAACCAGATGAGATTTCTGCACTTCATTTCATATTTTATCACGTCGAAGTTCCCGAGTCTGGCTGTCCTCTGTCGGAGCGTTAATCTGTCGCACTGATCTCTTCATTTAAAGAAGAAACACACCAAAAGGAACAGATGTCACCCTGGGAAGATCAAACCGCAGCGCTGATTGATTGTTACAGGGCCGCGGAGCGCTGCGGATCAGGAAATCAAGCTGAAAAGCATCTAAAGGAGTTGACAGAAGTAAAGTTGTTGTTTTTCTTTTGTTTCTGCTCAGTTAAAATTAATCAGATGTGGAGTCTTAAAACTACTGACATAAATCCTGTCCTTTTTTAAAATTAAGGCAGCCTTGTTATCTTCATGTTTAGTTTTTTCTCTCCCTCACCGAAATGCGACATGAGTCACATTATCCCGCAGCCATTATTGGATCCGCTGGAAGTTCGGCTCTTTGTGTCCATCAGAGGTCTTGTTAGTGTCTCTGAAGACACTAAGACCCCCTCACATGAGGTCATTAGATGATCCGGGAGACACATTTAATGAATAAAAACTCGATCTGACCTTAAAATAAATGCGGCAGGATGCTTGGATTAGGCCGCCGCTGAATGTGAGTAACCGCTAATGAACTCAGAGGAGCTTTGTGTCTGTTGTCTTGTGTTTCAGCCTCTGGATTACGAGAAGAAGCGTCAGTACAGCCTCCGCGTTCAGGTGGAGAACGTCCACATCAACCCCCGCTTCTACTCCATGGGCCCCTTCAGGGACGAGGCCAGCGTCAAGATCGTGGTGGAGGACGTGGACGAGCCGCCCGTGTTCGAGCGCCCCAGCTACATCATGGAGGTCAGGGAGGACGCGGCGAGGAACACCGTCATCGGGTCGGTCAGCGCGTCGGATCCGGACGACAAACACAGCCTCGTCAGGTAACCGGACCGCACACCATCTTTGTCCTGTTGCTGTTCAGGGAAATGGCGCGTTCCCACACATCGTGTCAAACTTTCTGGAACTTTCCAGACTCAAACTTCTGGGGGTTTAAGGTAGAAAAACATAAGCTTGCTGGAGAAGCCACAGACTGGATGAACGGATGAGTTAATACAGGATGGATGAATGGATGAGCTATTAGAGGATGAATAAATGGATGAGTTAATAGAGGATGAATGTATGGATGAGTTAATAGAGGATGGATGAGTTAATAGAGGATGGATGAATGGATGAATGAATAGAGGATGGATGAATTGATGAGTTATTAGAGGATGGATGAATGGATGAGTTAATAGAGGATGAATGAATGGATGAGTTAATAGAGGATGGATGAGTTAATAGAGGATGGATGAGTTAATAGAGGATGGATGAATGGATGAGTTATTAGAGGATGGATGAATGGATGAGTTATTAGAGGATGGATGAGTTAATAGAGGATGGATGAATGGATGAGTTAATACAGGATGAATGAATGGATGAGTTAATAGAGGATGGATGAGTTAATAGAGGATGGATGAATGGATGAATTAATAGAGGATGGGTGGATTGATGAGTTATTAGAGGATGGATGAATGGATGAGTTATTAGAGGATGGATGAATGGATGAGTTAATAGAGGATGGATGAATGGATGAGTTAATAGAGGATGGATGAATGGATGAATTAATAGAGGATGGATGAATGGATGAGTTATTAGAGGATGGATGAATGGATGAGTTAATAGAGGATGGATGAATGGATGAGTTAATACAGGATGAATGAATGGATGAGTTAATAGAGGATGGATGAGTTAATAGAGGATGGATGAATGGATGAATTAATAGAGGATGGATGAATTGATGAGTTATTAGAGGATGGATGAATGGATGAGTTAATAGAGGATGGATGAATGGATGAGTTAATAGAGGATGGATGAGTTAATAGAAGATGGATGAGTGGATGAATTAATAGAGGATGGATGAATTGATGAGTTATTAGAGGATGGATGAATGGATGAGTTAATAGAGGATGGATGAATGGATGAGTTAATACAGGATGAATGAATGGATGAGTTAATAGAGGATGGATGAGTTAATAGAGGATGGATGAATGGATGAATTATTAGATGGATGAGTAAACAGAGGATGAATGAGTAAATATAGGATGGATGAATGGATGACTTAATGGAGGATGGATGGATGGATGAATTATTAGATGGATGAGTAAACAGAGGATGGATGAGTAAATATAGGATGGATGAATGGATGACTTAATAGAGGATGGATGGATGGATGAATGCATGAGTTAATCGAGGATGGGTGGATGAATGGATGAGTTGATAGAAGTTGGATGAGTTACTGGAGGATGGATGGATGAAGGAGTTAATAGAGGATGAGTCAATAGAGGTTGGGTGGATGAATGATGAGTTAAGAGAGAATGGATGAATGGATGAGTTTGTAGATGGATGGATGAATGGAAGCAACTTCTAGACGAAGGGATATGAAATAAGTTATTTGTTTTTCATCCTGTTTTTCCCCACGTTTTTCCAGATCTAAAAAATGCCTAAATGAAACTCCACGCTCTGCAGACCTTTTTATATCCAGACCTTAAAAAACACTGAACTCAAGGCCCATGTTTCCACAGTTCAGGAAAAACATGGACCTACTGAAATAATACTTCTACGTTTTCAGATCTAGAAAATACTTCATTCAAATGCCACATTTGTTCCCTGTATGGGGAAAAAAGAGCTGGAAAACTGCTCAAGTCAAAGTGTGAAAACACTTTCAAACCTCTCTGGATTTAACAAAACACTTAGAGCAAATTCCAGATTTTCTCATGTTGAGCAGAAACTGTTGTGCAGATTTTCTATGAAAGATTTTCCATCCTTGAAAAACATGATTGTTGGTCTGAGGCTGGATTTGGTCCCAAGATACAAGACCAGTCAGCTTCAGCGCAGAAAAACAGCTTCACCTGCGTCTTCCTCTAAACTGCAGTAAACTCCATCCTGACAGCTTGACTTCTGCTGCTGTATTCCTGACTCAAGGCAACTTTATCCACAAAATGAAGGAAGAGGGACTAAAATCAGACCTGCTAAAGAGTCTACTTTGCTCTGGATTCAGTCAATAAAAGCTGAGTTGCCAAGAAAGGAGTGTTTAGTTTTATTGTTGGAAAACAACAATAAAAGATCACTATAGGCAGCGTTATGTTCGTGTTTGAAACAAAGAGTTCCCACATGCAGAAGCAGGTCCAGAGTTCCCTCAGTTCATGCAGATCCATAATTATCCGAATGACTGTAATAAAAGGGAACGACGGCAGGGAGGTGTGAAGCGGCACCTCCTCTCCGTCGCAGACTTTTTCATTTTTACGACCCTCTGAGGGAGTTGGCTCTCAAGGTTGAAGTTCCAGCGCTTTACTGCAGGTGTCAAATATGATATCATTCTCTTTTATCGCCCGTCATCAGCGACGAAGCTTCCCGGTGGCATTTACCGCTGCTCCGCGGAGGAGGGAAGGAAGCCTGGAGGCTGCCTGGGATCAGGAAGTTTCTGGATTTATTGGCTCGCAGTGACACACGCAGACACGTGCTCACAGGAATGCCAACACACATCCTGGGGAGGCACATCTTTAATGGAGATGGGGATCAGTTTGTTGCTGAGGTGTTAGAAATTCAGTCGGTGTCATCGGCTGTGATGGAAGCTGATTAATTATACTCAGGCCTTTAAAATATGTTTAGAGGACGTTGTCCTCATTAAAAGTTCAGGCTTTGGTTCTGGTCCAGCTGGCCGGCCTGACATGTGACTAAAGACCCCCAGAGGTGTTAAAAAAAAAAAAAAAAAAAAAAAAAGGGACAGTTCATCATTTACAGTCTGACAGCTACTCCTGCTAGCAAATAAAACTTACAGGTTGAGCTGAGCTAAAGATGCTCAGTAAGTACACCTGACTGATCAGGTTCAAGTTTGCTCTTAGAAACACTTAAGCACATACATAGCAACAAGTTGTTGCTTAAATATCCGCCAAAAACTTAACAATTACTGATAAATTGTCTCTTCCACCTCTTATCTGAGGCTCGGTCAGCTTTCGAAGGGTTCTCCAGGGTATGCCTTGTGGCCTTCTCTGAGGGACTTCTCCTTGACAACCTTTGGCATCTAAAAGAATCCCCCACATGACCATCTGTGGTCAGTCATAATCACCCAAAGCAAAGTCAACATTCACTTATTCACAGTGTGGGTTAGACTCTGATGGTCTTATATGCGGTCCTCATGGACAGGATCTCAAAGTAAAGTCGTTGAGAAAAGGGTGTCCACTTTGGGAACACCAGGGTCTTATCTTTTGCAGACAATGTGATGCTGTTGACTTCCTGGTCTTAAGTCAGCCTCAAGGTAAACCTGAGGTTTAGTCTCTGGAGACAGTCTGGGTCTCCTCCAAGTCTAGTAAAGACTGGGGCATTTCTCCTCCCCTTGGACAAATCTTGCCCTGGATCCACAGTTTTTGCACAAACTAGAGCATGAAACCGAGATTCCTGAGCAAACCTGGAGATTATTTTGCATTTATTGCAGACTCTTTACATTCAGTTTGTGATTTGTAAAATTTTGCTTGTATAAATAATAGTTTTTGCAAAGAAATATTGATAAAATCTCATCTCATGATGTTAATACATGAGTGTATCATCTTGTCTCATAAGTTAGGCGTGTCAGGTTAACCGTACTGTACAAGAAAACGGTTAAATTCATACCAAGTTAATCTGAACAAAGAACCAGACCTTGGCTTCTATTTCTTCATAGTTTTCAGTTTAAATAGTTTTTCTTTCTAAGTTGCATTATTGAATTTTACAAACATTAAATCACATTTGCGGAGTTTTCTTTAGAAACCAACAGAAATCAGTCTTTTAAGTAAAGAACACGAGTGCAGTCGAGCAAAATCTCCCTTGAAATTTCCAACCACTGAAGGAAAGACGTAGCAGGGGGCTGGCCATCCTTCGGCGACACTTCAGCTGCAGATTCCCTGTTGGTTTATTGCTCAACACTTTCCTCAGTTTTAGTCATGAGCAAAAGCTTCCCCTGGATCTCCTTGGTTTTCACACAGTCGTCGTTGTTTAGTCCCATTTGGAGCCCTTCAGAAATCAGACACTTTGGGAGTACAGCTGAGACGTCTCGATCCAGTAAACTCAGAGCTTCAGAAGCTGGGGACTTCACGGGATGAAGGAACCATTTTTATCCCGGATCTGCATGGTTGTCTAATGAACAGCTGTTTTCGTGAAACTTTACAGAGTATTTCAGGTTGAGCTTCCTTATTGTCAAGGTCGAAGTTAGGATTAGGTTTGGTTCCCAAAATGAGCCACAGAAACTGAACTTAGGGGTTTCTGGACAAATTTCTGTAGGATTGCTCACAGGCATTTGCAAAGTTTAAACCAAATTTATCTGCAGCTGTGTGGTAGAAAAAAGGCGTTCCCACTCACATCGCTTTGATATTTGTGTTTGTAATGCAGGAAAATGTGAACACAAGGATGGATTTTAAAAAAAAAGAGTAACTATTGGTTTTCACTGGAATCGCTTTGCTTATTTTTAATGGAATTCCTTCAAGCATGGATGGGTTTTGTTTCACTTGGAGGCTTTATTCGCCAGAAACAAACTTGACTTTGTGGCTAATAATCTTACATATTGATGTAAAACAGATGCCTGTAAAGTTAAAATTGTGCAAATCTAAGCTGGTTGAATAATTCGTAGCTTCAGGCCTCCTCTGGCTCTGCAGAACGCACCTGTTCAGATGTTTCTGTGTGCAAATTGTGTATACGGTGGTAGCGGTTTGGTATTGGTGGATTTTTCTGTGGAATGTAACTCCAAATTATTTGCAGATTTTTTTCTATTAGCTGGTGTTTTTGCAAAGCAGAGAAGGAAGACTATATGTTAGCTTCTGTTAGCTGGTGCTAAGACACTTTTGTGTGTATTAATGCATGTTAGGGCTATTCATGGGTGGTTGTGGTCCCCAACCCTGGGAATACGAGGGACTGTAAGAAAAATAACGGCTCACTATGCATCACTCGCTCAGTTTAAGTTAGACTGATCCCTCCAAGGATGTGGCAGCCGGTTTTATGTTTAACTAGCCTTTTATTCCCCTGAAGTCAGAGAATGCAAAATGAGCAGGAATGAAGATAATGCACCGTTTATCGGGGTTCCTGAACAGTCTTAGTATGAATGTAAGTACTTGAAAAGGGGAGTTTTTTTCAGGACCTGAGTTGTGAAGCAGTAAGTATGGAAATTGCGTCCATATTGAGATGTTATCCTGATACAATGAGATTCTCAAAGTTCTTGTTTCAGGATAATGAACTGAGCCACGTATCTGGACAATGTCATAAAAAAGTCATGTCTGTAAACATATTGGGTTTTTCAAAAAATGTTTTACATAGTTTTGAAGTTTTATTAACGCTTAAATAAAACTGATTAAAAAAATCTTGAACAAGGAGAAGCAGCATTTAGTTTTTTTGCTCCGCTAATCTGAAACAAACTTCCAGGAAAGTGCAAAACCTTTGAATCAAGGCTGAAAACCCATTTGGATAAAGTTGCCTTTGATTACAACTGGAACATAAATAACCGAAATTAAAAGAAATGTTCAGATTTTGGATATTAAAGATGACCCAAAAATTGACCATATAAGTCTTGAAATGTGTGGAATTTTGGCATGGAAACATTTAGGAACCGTAGTTTTTCCAACAACATCAAGGAGGAAAAATATGCCTGCTCAGCAATATTACTAAAGAGGCTTCCTGGATCTCTTCAAAGTTTTAGGAATTAAGACGATGCAGAATAAAGCGTGGGGAGGATAAAACAAGTTAAGGAGAAGCAAATAATCACAGATCTGTGCTGTGAATTTGAAAGATGGCGGTCATTCCAATCCTCTGAAGTAGGAATTAGCTGATCACCAACATTCACGTGACCCTCCGTGTCCTGCCAACTATCCGACCGGCTGCCAGCCTGCTTACAGCAGCACTTTGGATCCCCGTCCGAGCCGAGCCACAGCCGTTATCTCCGTGTCAGGCTCTGACCCAGCCAGCTGAATTATTGCGATTCTTAGAAAAGCAATTAGCAGAGCCCACATCTGACACAGATTTAACGAGGTTAGTTTCAGCTTGGCCCGGCGAGGCGTTCCGAGAGGAAGGAGGAAACGCTTGGTGTTGGAGGAGAAAAAAACAAATCTGTGGAAACAGGAGAGCGGAGCGGCGATGCGTTCAGACCCCAGTTCGTAGTCTCCCCTCGGGGGTCTCCTGCCGCTTACGCCGGCCCTTGTGATGCCTGCTGCTCCATTAATCACACTGATGCACGGCAGAGGTCTGGGAAGCAGAGAAAACAACACGACTGTCGGGTTGTTGGTGCGAGGAGTTGTCTCCTTAACAGCTGCAAAAACAAAATCAACCAAATCTCTTCACTTTAACTTGATGTGTTTGCTACGGATTAACTTCCAGGTTAATGTTTTGAAGGATTTCACAGCTGTTTATAAGCTTTATTTAAAGCTGCAGTATGTAACTTACAAAAATGTTTTTTTGCATATTTGTGCAAAAACTCACCACGTCATGACAGTTTGGTATGACTCAGATGATGTGTGAAAACATGGCGCTCCTCCACCTCCTCCCTGAGCTGCTGTTGCCGTCTAAAGAAATGCGCCGCTCCCGACCTGAAACAACCAATCAGAGCCAGGAGGAGGGGCTTAGTGCTGTCAGTCACCCTCGTGTTCGCGCTGCTAAATGTGCTAATGGTGGAGAAACAACTCACCGTTCCAGGAAAACTGTTTATCCACCGTCATCGGTGGCCATGCTAACTAGCATTAGCATTAGCATTAGCGGCAGGCTATGTTGTGGTGAACCAGCTGTAGCGTAGCAGAGAGGGGGGGGGAGTGTGTGAGCGGCGCGTACATGAGGGTGATTGGCAGCGCTAAGACCCTCCTCCTGGCTCTGATTGGTTGTTTCTGACTGGTGTATTTCTACAGTTAGTACTGGGAGAAGGCAGTGGAGCTGGATTTTTTTCACAGATTATCTGTCCTATATTATTCTAAAAAACATATTTTTCATAAAAGTTACATACTGCAGCTTTAAACCTAAAAGTGATGCTGAGTTCCCAATAAAATGATCCATTTCTCATAAGAAAACAATTGTTCTGCATCAACAGTTCCCTTTACTCTGCAGTCCTCCTCCATACTTCTACGTGCAGTAAAACTACCAAAATGTAGTTGAACAGAATAGAAACAGCCTTTATTGTGGCGTTGGGATGTATTTTGTTCGGTACCAGGTGTGATTAACCCACATTATTTCCAGCTCTTCTGTCATTGTGAAGCTCCCATCACTCTATGTCAGCTTTAGCATCTCGATCACACCGATTGCAGTCAGCCCTTCAGGCGTGTTCTCGGCATGCAGAGCGTGCATGCACGGCACTTTAATATTGCGATGGCAATTGTGGTTATAAATATCGTGCAGCCGTGTTGTTTACCAGTATTAGTTCCTCCCAGCAGCTGTGGAAGGAAATTAAAATAGTAGATTTCTCAGTTATTAAGCCTCTGTAGAGCTTAATTTAATGTATCCTGATGGATTATATTCAATATACATTAAAATACGACTTAATTTTTCAGTGGTTAATTTCAAAACCTGTAACTTGTGTTTATATTCCAGTATTTATTGCAGTTCATTTTGGTGAGTTTGGCTTGAAATGAAAACCCAAAATTATACTTCTCTGAAAATTAGAATATCACATTAGGGCCAGTTAAAAAATTTTTTTTGGTATATTCATGTACAGTATAGCATCTGCGTTTAATACTTGATCTGGGCTCTTTTTGGATGAATTCCTGCATCAGTGCGGCATGGCATGGAGGAGATCAGCCTTTGGTTCTGCTGAGGTGTTCAGGAAACCCAGGTTGCTGGTTCTGGTCTCTCACATCTTCCTCTTGGCAATACTCCATAAATTCTCTACAGGAGTACCACTATGGCCGTTGGATCATTTGGTACCTTTGGCAGTGTGGGTCGGTACGAAATTCATGGATTCTGGGACCATGATTTCCAAATGAAATCTACCACAGTTTTTCCACCCACAAAACTTTCCTTATGCATGGATGCAGCGCTGTGTGAACAGGCAGTCATTTTCAGCTGCTTGTCAGAGACCGTCTGCTGGGCAGCTGTCTTCCCTGTGACTGTGTTGACCTTAACATGACATTTGAGTTAAAAGCCATTTTTTACTTATCTGATGTGATATTCTGTCCCAGAGAAGCTGAATTTTGAGTCTTAATTACCCATAAGCCATAATCATCAAAATTAATTAATCTAAATGCCGAAAAATATACACTCTGTAAATGAATTTATATGTGTTACCATGGTAACCTGTTGATTATAGTCTAAATTATTGGGTTGATGGAGTTCCTTTAAAACTTGACTCAAGATAACTTTGTGTCATTTTCTAATTGAATAATTTATTTGACATGCAATGATAGATTTAATCTCCTTCAAGTTTACCTCGAAGAGAACCTCCAGTACGCCTCGCTCCGACAGTGCACCCACAGAAAGGCCGTAATGCCAGATGCATCACGGCGCCCTTTCCACAAACCTTCATCCCTCTCTGTGTTCGGTGCAGGTACACCATCGACCGGCGGACTGACATGGACCGAGTGTTCAACATCCACGCAGGGAACGGGTCGGTGTTCATCCTCCAGGAGCTGGACAGAGAAGAGAACGCCTGGCACAACATCTCTGTCATCGCCACAGAGTTCAGTAAGTCCAGCAGATGGTTCTGTATCCCTGGATTCTGACGGCCAAATTGGATTTTTGGATCTGTAGATGCTGAAGTGAAGTGCTGGCTGAGTGCTGGTGTTGGTTATCCAAATGTGAGTGGCACTTGGAATTTGAACAAAGAGGCCTGATTAACCTGGTGTTTATTCCGAATGCAGTGTTGTGAAAAAGTATTTGCGCCCTTACAGATTTCTTCTGGTTTTGCTGGTTTTTCTGAAAAAGCAGTTCCCTCCCCCCCCACCCACCCAGGCCAGATTACTGCCAGACCTGGAGAACTAAGAAATCACTGATGCCTCGTTTCCACTGAGCGTTCGGTACGCTATTTTATGGTTCGGTGTATTCACGAGAGCGCTTCCACCGCCAGCTGGATTCTAACTGGGCAAGTGGGATTAACTGCACCGACCCTTGTAGCTCAGTGGAAACAAGGGATTAAATAGAACCTGTCTGACAACATGAAGTAGACCTAAAAGATCCTACAAAGTTAACCATCATGTCCTGATCTTAAGAAGTTCAAGGAGAGGGACAAACTCGCTGACAGTTATTGGTCTGGAAAGGGTTACAAAGCCATTTCTAAGTCTTTGGGACTCCAGAGAACCACAGTGAGAACCATTATCCATAACTGGAGAAAACAAGAAACAGCGGAGAACCTTCCCAGGAGTGAAAACCCTCCAATATTGCTGAATCATGATGCGTTCAGACCGAACGCAATTTGAGCATCAGGGGTGTCTTGTTTACATGCAAAGTGTATGGTGGACGAGTGTCTAAGGGCGTTGAGAAGTCTTGCCACACGTCTGGTGCGTCTAGTGCTGCGCGTTTTAAAGCATTTTGCGCATCTGGAGTTGGAAAATCTGAGTTTCGCAGCTGGATGTGGAGCATCAACCAATCAGAGAGTCTGTGCTATGTGACATATCTCCAATCTCCAATGGGAGAGCCCATCTACGACCAGTCGAGCTATCACTACAGACACAGGAATGGAGAGGACCTTGCCTGGAGGAGGATAAGCTAGGAGTCAGGATCTCGGGTCAAAACATCGTCACCACGGTAAATATTTCCCCCCATTTGAGCTAGCCAAATCTGTCCAGCACAACGTTGAGCCGCTACTCGTTTCACGGTGAAGAATCGATGTATTTATTCAGAGGAAATGGAGATGGTGGAAGAGTCTTTGTGAAGGAGTCAAATCAAGAGGCGCCTCCCGATGCGAGTCTTTCCACATTTTGCTCAGACGCGTGTCGAGAACAATTTTGATGCTCAATTCAAGTGTCTGAGTTTAAAGTGCACAAATGTCCAACTTGAGGCGTTGGACACCTTTTTGATGCTCCAATTGCGTTCGGTCTGAATGAAGCATTAAAACAATTGCGCAAAGGAGAGTTTTCAAAGAGATGAAAAAGACTCCCTAACAGCTGCTGCCAAGGTTGGGTCAACCAGTTATTAAGTTCAGGGTAAAATATATTTTCATGTCGGGCCAGGTTGTTTTGTAGAGGTTTTTTACCCTAATAAATGAAATCATAATCATGTCTGAAATTAAAATGACTTTGACCTTTAAAATCTGTAGGGGGTAAATTTCCAAAGAAAATGTATTTCAACAAATGTCACTTTTCTATTTTACAATTACAGTAATTACAGCTATTAGTCTGAAGTTGTAGCTGTAATAAATTAAGTTACTTACTGTGTCTGAGACGCTTCAAACTAACAGATTAAAACAGTAGAGACCGTTATTTGTTGTTGCGCAGTGTTTGTTTTTGTTTCAAACAAGCCATTATTTATTTATATACACATAATATGATTTAGATACAACCGGTTGCCTGGAAACGCAGCCAAAGCCTCACATATGTTCAGCACCACACTTGTGTAAAGGAATAATTATCCGTGTGAAGTCACTGTGTCCACCTTTGTGTTTCCCAGACAACCCGCGACAGATAAGCCGTGTGCCTGTATACATCAGAGTGCTGGACGTCAACGACAACGCTCCAACATTTGCCACCAATTACGAGACGTTCGTGTGTGAGAACGCCAGGGCTAATCAGGTCAGTTATTACAGCACATAAAGCCATCGCCATGGTTTCATCCGGACATCAGCGGTGTCCAATTAGCATACCTCACAGAGAATTTGCAAGTCTGTCGCATGTGTTTTAAAAGGACTAGATGCTTGTTTCACATCTCAGGTCCCCTTTTCAAATAGAATAAAGAAATCAAAAGTAAATCCATAATAATCTCTCTTGACTTCTTCTAGAACCAGAACTTAAGGTGGTTCTGGGGATTAGAAGATTTGTTATGGGGGAGTCAAGGTAATACTTTCTAAAGCTAACTGTAAATGAATAGCTACTTGAGCTAACAGCTTCTCAAGCTAGCAGCTGCAGATCAGCTACTCAAACTAAGAATTTCTGAACAGCTTCTTGAGCTAACAGCTTCGTAAAGGGTTTGTCCTAATTCGTCCTTTGAAGGCTGCATTTGAAGGCTGATTACATCACAGCGATGCAACAAAGGCTGTCCAAATTCAAAGGCTCCTTCAGATGCTTTCTTCTTTGCAGGAGGGGTCTGGTGTATCCTTCACAGCCCACTGTATCCCAAGATGCATTGCGGGCTGAACGGGAGATTTTTTTCTTTCATGTAACAATGGCAGACAAAGCGCGATATAGAGCGGGAGGGGAGAGCAGTTTTAACTATATAAAAATCTGGCAGTACAACAAAAGCTTAAAGTAGTTGTGCTGTCAGGCTTTCGTAATTTGCATAGACATAGATATTTGTAAATAAGATATTTCAAAACATTAATTTAAGAATTAAAAAGGATTAAATAAGTAATAAAAAAGGTCATCAAGATCTCAAGCTCTATTTTTACCACCTTATGTTTAACGCCATCATGGTTGCTAGGTGACAGGACATACGGCGAGGTAAGGGCAGGAATTAATCTGAAGGCTGGACCGCCCAATTTCACCAACGCTTACTTCCTACGTCGACCAGGTAGGCTGGGTCGTTTGATGGATACAGCCCCTGAATTTGGACACACCCATGGTAATAGCGACTGAAGCTATCCGCTACTCAAGCTAACAACTACTGAGCGGCAGCTTCAGCTAATAGTTACTACTGCTAATAGTTACTGAAAAGCAGCTTATGCTAACAGCTACTGAACAACTACTCGGGCTAACAGAGTTTTCAGCTAACAGCTATGAAGCAGCTACAATCAGGGTAAAAAGAAAGTACTCCTTTAAATGTTTGGGTTTTACATATTTTGAAAGCTTCTTGAGTTTATGGCACATATTTAAGTTTTTACATTGTTGGCTTTACCATTATATATTTAACAATGATGTCTAATGTTTTTAGATTTAAATATTTGTAGAAAATACTTAACGGTAGATTACTTAAAAGTAAATACACAGAACTGACAGCGGTACCATGATTATACTCAGGCCATTAGCTTCCCAAGCTAATTTCCAATCTAAAATGACTCCTAATTTTAAAAAAGAAAGATATAACAACTAAGTTATACATTGTCATTTTTTTGCATGGGACACCTTTTTTTATTGTCACAATGAACAGCTCCGTTGGCTACACCTGTGTCTAGTATAGACATATCCTTCCACTTCCTATGTGAGTCCACCAGTTCCACCTCGACCAGTTCTTCCTGTGGATAGGTTGACTCACACAAATATCCTACTTATTGTTGTGCTTGCTGTAGTGTCTGTCAGAGCTTATCAGTAGCATCAAGTAAGGAAAACTGATACAAGCAAAACCAGTTACCCCTAAAATAATGCTGCGTTCCATTTGTAGTCGTAACTCGGAAATTCCGACTTACGTACAGTCCTGCAGCTGTTGATTTTACAAGACACACCTGTAAGAGTGCATCTAAAATCAATGTTACATGTAACCCCTGCAACTCTAAACTGGACAAATTAAAAGTGTTACTTGCATGTGGAAATTTACATCTTAAAATAATGTTTGTAAAATGTACTACGAACAACGGCTACTTGGGCGCCGCCATGTCGTAATCCCAACTTCTCCGACTACGTTAACTGGAACGCTGTTAACTTGTGTGACGTTATTCCAAGCTTCGACTTCCAGCTTCCGAGGTAAATGGAATGCAGCGTAACTTTGTACATAAAAAACATGTTTAATATGTTTTTTTTTTTTTGAACTGCTATGACACTGAGTAGATTTAGTACGTTTGGATTACCTATTATAGTGAGACAAGCTGCTATATGTTCTATAAAGTCACGTATTCATATTTTTCCTGATGTAAACAGTAGAGAAAGCTATTATTCAGGTGAAGGAAGATGGAGACTGACCATCTATCGAGATTAAAGACCAACTTTAACAAACATTTCCAATAGCTACAGAATAACTATGATATAAGGCATAAAAAGGCATCAGCAGTTTCATGTGTTTGTTTATTACAGTCATCTCGTCGTATCATAAAAACTATTTATTTTCTAATTTCCTCGCCAGATTGCCCTTTACTTCCGTATGTATCCTCATGAATCCCCCGGTGACCAAACTCCTCCTTTAATCTCAATAAACAGCAGCAGCTGATGTTAACAGAAACGTGTAAACAATAACAAGCTTGGTCTGAAACTATCTTTAATTAGGGCTGGAAACAATGTAAAAAAAAACAAAAAACAACCAAAAGCCAAAGTTTATTGTGGGTGTTGTCATCCTTTAGTTGTTATCAGTTTAATACACGTTGCCTCTTTTGCCTGGTTGGACACTGGAAGGCACATCTGCAGTCATCTTCACATGTCATCTAAATCTATTTTAATAACTGTGTGAATTCCTGATATTGCTTTAAAAGAATGGTTTATTTCCACCTGTTGTCTGCAAATGTGTCACTGTTCCTCAGCGGGATTTATGTCCCGTCGCTGTGTTATTGTACGATTTGTACATGTTGAAAGGTTTGCAACACTGGAAGTCTGCAACAATGGGAGGCTTGACAACCTGGCCTTGTAAATGAGGAGATAATGTAGAAATACATCTGTTAAGGAAGCAGGCGAGGCCACTGTCAGGGTCGTGTGAGTTGGATGAAGGACGGTCCTGCTGATAAAAGCAGGCCTTATTTAATGCTCCTGGTTTATTACCCCTGCTGGGAAAAATGCATTCCCGAAACTAGAGACAGGTTTGGCTTGATCAAAGCTTCGGTTTTAAGAAACAGGAAATGACATTACAGTAAAAAATAAGACCCCACCAATCTTTAAAGATATCATCCCGTGGTGTATTTTTTAAAAATAACAAATGTACACCAACTGTAAAACACAGCTGAGTAATAAAGTATGGATTCCCACTGAAGTCTTAAAATACAACATTTTAAAAGCACACAAACAAAAATACCCCTGCAAAGGCTGCTATGAGTTTATTTAGGTTGATGACATCAAAGGAGGTACAAAAACAGAGCTGATTAGCGCACATTATGGTGCATGAGCGACCTTTGACAGATTTTAGCAGATTTTATTTTATCTTTTATTTATTTATTTTTTTTATTTAACCAGGTGAGTTATTATGAAAGGATTACTGTTTACACAAGCGATCTGGCGAGGAGGGAAAGACAAATAGGCAGCTCAAACAGCACAGAATTACAGTAAACAATATCTTTAAAAATTTCTATTCATACAAAGTTCTTTTTGGAGCTCTTTCCAGTCTTTTGCTACAGCATACCAGAAAGATAGTTCTCCATATCTTGATGTAATTGTGGGAGCATTGAGCATAATGCGTTGGGCTGAGCGTGTATATAGGAAGTCATAGAAGCTCCTTCGCAATGCTTCAGTGGGCTCAAGTAGTTCAGTTGCGTCTTAAGGCCAATACAAACTTCGGACGATCAAAGACATGTTTTCGTTTACCCAAGGTGGTAGGAATAGAAACAACGTACTTTCTGGCCTGAACGTTTCATACTTCACAAAACCCCAAGTGCAGAACTGTTGGGAAATCCTCATAGGGCCCTCATAATTAACCCCAAAACCTAATAATTGGTTCTCTCACCCTTGGCAACAACACGTGTTTGTGATAGCTGACAATGGGTCACATCGCTTGTGGAAGAGTTTTGGGGCACTCTTCTTTTTAATTAATCAATTCTTGAAGAGTAAATGGCTTTTTTTTAAGGTCCTGCCACAGTATCTGAATCCAGTCTAAGTCCAGACTTTGACCAGAAAACTTCATAATCTTAATTATGTTGTTTTTATCCAGGCTGAGTTGGAGTTGCTGGTGTTATTTGGATCATTGTCCAAAGAAATGTCAACAGCTGTTTCTCATCTGGGCCTAACGTGTTGCTTTTTGACTTTAAAAAGCCAACATCATGTTGTCAGACAGGTTCTATTCATGTACTTTCTTGATTCTGCAGGTCATGTATTATCAGTCCTGGGTGTAGTTTGTGAAATCAAACCAAAAAAAAAAAAAAAATGTGTTTGATTACATCATTGTTGGATTAACAGTTCTTCACAGAGGGCCAGGTTGTTTTGGACAGATTTACTTAATGAAATCATCATTTGAAAACTGCTTCTAGTTTTAATCTGGTCATCTTTGTCTGATATTGAAGTTAGGTGACAAGTTTGACTGATTTTACAGAAAAGTCTGGCTAACAGCTTTAATTGGTTTCCTTTTGCTTACAGATATGAAAACTGTTGTATCGATGGGGAAAAAAATTGCGCTCAAATAATTGTTAATCCAAGGGGATTAAAAAAGGCAGACCAGCTGTTAAGAAAAAGTTAACAAAAAGCAGCGCTGGAGTACAGAATATACAAAAAATTAGAGTTCAGTACAGCAGAGTTTATTTTAAAGAGATAAAAATAGAGATTTTGCTCCTGAGTCCAGCCAGTTCACACCCAACCAACGCCCCGGCTTGGTTTAAAGGAAAGTCCTGGAACCGTTCCTACACATGTGCTTTTGTTTTAATGACTCCATCCTGGAAAACCACTAAGGTGTGTAATGTTGGAATACCTCCCTTAGGGACAGCCATAGAGTTTCTTAATAATTTCCAAGTCAAATCATATTTATTTCACATGCACTGATATACTGTATATATTTACTTTATACAATCAACTAAGAGGGAAAACAAGTTGGCTTATCTGACTTCATAGGTTTGACCCATTCTTGAACCCTTAAGTGTTTAAAATATAACAACAGCTCTAACATCTGGTGTTTGTGTTTCTTATCACTGCCCTCCGTCATTCCAGAAGATACAAACCGTGAGCGCGACAGATCCAGACGAGCCCCTCGGAGGACATCACTTCATCTTCAGTCTGGCCCCGGAGGCCGTCGGGAAGGCAAACTTCTCAGTTCGTGACAACAAAGGTGCGTTCACAGCCAAAGCTTTGCAACCATGGGATCTAATGTGGAGGGAGAAGCCCTCATTTTCAATTCAGCTCATCTATATAGCACCAATTTCACAACACATCATCCCAAGGCACTTCGCAAAAAAACAAAACAAAACAAAAAAAGTAATTTCAATTTAATCAATGCATAAAGTTCAGTTTTATTCAAATTAGCTTCAAGCTATCGTACGTAACTTTTACACAAATATGGTTTTTGCATATTTCTTAAAACTGTCACCATGTCAGATAATCTGTGAAAAGACGGAGCTCCTCCTCCTCCTCCTCCCTGAGCTGCTGTTGCCGTCTAAAGAAATGCGCCGCTCCCGACCTGAAACAGCCAATCAGAGCCAAGGGGAGGGGCTTAGCGCTGTCAGTCACCCTCGTGTACGCGCTGCTAAATGTGCTGATGGTGGAGAAACAACTCACCGTTCCAGGAAAACTGTTTATTAGCATTAGCATTAGCGGCAGGCTATGTTGTGGTGACCCAGCTGTAGCCTAGCAGAGAGCAGGGGGAGTGTGTGCAGCGATTGGCAGCGCTAAGACCCTCCTCCTGGCTCTGATTGGTTGTTTCTGACTGGTATATTTCTGCAGTTAGTACTGGGAGCACTGGGAGAAGGTAGTGGAGCTTGATTTTTTTCACAGATTATCCGTCTTATATTATACTGTCATGACATAATGATAATTTGATCATTTTAACTAGTATGTAAAAAACATTTTTCATAAAAGGTACATACTGCAGCTTTAAACCTTGAAGTGATGCTGAGTTCCCAATAAAATTTCTCATAACAATTGTTCTGCATCAATAGTTCCCTTTACTCTGCAGTCCTTCCTACATATTTCTACGTGCAGTAAAACTACTAAAATGTAGTTGAACAGAAGAGAAACAGCCTTTATTGGCAGAGGAGCTTGATTTTCCACCAGTTACCTGTTTTATATTATACTGTCACAACATAATGATAATTTGAACAAATATGTAAAGAACATATTTTTCAAAAAAGTTGCAGCTTTAAGGAGTTTTCTAAGGAAAGCCAGCAGATTGCATCGAGCCATTGACTTGCACCAGCATGCATATAGTGACAGCGGAGAGGAAAAGCTCCCCTTTAACAGGAAGAAATGTCCAACAGAACCAGAACCAGGCTCAGTGTGAACAGCGATCTGCCACGACCGACTGGGGGTTTGAGAAGGCAGAGCGTCGACACATCCCCACAAACCTCATGTATCTTCTTGGGATTTCATGTGACAGAACAACACAAAGTAGTGGAAGGCATTTAGTTGACACTGGTCTTTATTTTCCTGCAAATGGAGTCCAGCTGTTAGTGGCTTCATCTGCTAATAAAAGCAATCTGTCGCATGAAATCCCAATAACAGACGCTGAAGTTTGAGGCAGTAATGTGAAGAAGGGGTGGGAATACTTTTGCATTAAGTAAGGAGATTATTTACCTGTGGCTCCCTGTTTGTCATCAGACAACACGGCCTGGATCCTGACTCGGAGGAACAGCTACAACAGCCTCCAGAAGAGCGTCTACCACGTCCCGGTGGTGATCACGGACGGGGAGTTCCCGGTGCAGAGCAGCACCAACACGCTGACCGTCAGGGTGTGCACCTGCGACCGCGAGGGCAACGTCAAGCTGTGCAACCCCGAGGCGCTGACGGCGAGGGCGGGGCTCAGCACCGGCGCCCTGGTGGCCATCCTGCTCTGCGTCGTCATCCTGCTCAGTGAGTTCTGGTTCTGCTTAATGAGCTGCGTGGAGGAGTCCGCGGCCTGCCAGGTGTTTCAGAGGCGGGTTCATATTTCACCTCTTAATTTGACTCGTCTCCTCTGGTGGGTGGATTATTGTGTCAGAAACAACAGCTGTCGTCATAATTTAGTTTGGGCCAACAGCACCAGAGTGTTTACTGGGAGTTTTAGGATGACAAACATTTATAAATAAAAAGATAAATTAAAATCTTAAGCTGTGGGAGAATGTTTAAGTCCAGTTGTTGTTAGACACCAGGTTCCAGTGACATCTGAACTCAGCATGAGTTCATTTTTTTGTTTGAGATTCTGACAGTATGATAATCTTGATAATACAAAAATAATATTTTAATTCAGCTCATCATCAAGGTTGAAATCTTTATTCAGACCCAAGTTTTTAGACAACTGTCAGTGTGACCAGCTGGCTCTGTAGAAACTTGCTGTTGAGACTTTTTTTAAATATAAACACCAGATAAATTAATTAATACGCTTTTTTTCCCCCTGCTCCTCTGAAAGGCAGCTTCCAGAATAATAACTAACTGGTATTAAAGTGAACGGTGGGCTCCCTGTTTAACCACCAGACATGCTAGCGTTTGTTTTAAACTGTGACGCTCTTAATTAAAGATGGTCCAATTAATCACTCAAACATCAGATAATCAGATCTGACTAATGTAATTTTAAATATTATACTAAAGCAAAACTTTAAAATGAAACCTGCATGTTTTGGTATTAATTTCCTCCTTTTAGAGGAACAAGCATAGCGAGCCGGTATTAGCTAGTCAGGCTATCTGCTCTGGTCGAGTCCGCAGTCAGCTGCTTAACAGACATGCTGCTCTTTCAGTTTCTATCCTTTGACTACATATTTCTGACTAAATGTTTGACTAAATATTTCCCAACAGGTGGGGGAGGGGCAGAGCCTAACAAGGTTGGAGGAAACTCTGGCCAATTACGGAGAGAAATTTGTTCCAATATTTTTGCAAGCAAAGAACATGTTTCAGAAATTTAAATTTTGGAAAAAGAAAAAAAAATGCGTTTTAAAAAAAAAATTAACTTTGAAAAACTTCTCAATCAAAAAAGTTTTGAGAGTGAGAATGTGTAATTGTTGAACCTACATTTATGCAGTTTGCCATTTTTTTCAGATTTTATTTTTTAATTTATTATTATTATTATTATTATTATTATTTATTTATTTATTTATTTTAAAAACCAGGATCAGAAGAAGTGCTTCATAACTTTGTGTCCAAGCTGACCAATAGAAATGCTGTTGCTGACGTCCGCTCAGAGAAATAGAAATGCATCTTCCCGCCACCCTTCGGAGGAAGTCCCGCCTCCAGAAGTGTGAAACAGACTCTATAAAACAATGCAATTTGTAAAATTCGGTCTCAAAACAATAAATTCAGAAAAAAATTCCTAAATGTGGATTTAACTACATCACATACATATTACAAGTTACTCTCAAAATGTATTTTTTTGAATGAGAAGTTTTTAAAAGTTTCATTTTTGAAATGCATTTTTTTCTTTCTTTCCCCAAATTTAAATTTTTAAAACATATTCTTCGCTTGCAAAATATTGGAACAATTTTCTCTCCATATCAAGCTGGTGCGTTCTCAGGCATCTCAAGCAAATGAGCTGAAACCGCAGGAACGGCGCGATGGAAACAATGCTTAGATTCAGGGTTTGAAACCTTCGTAGTTTAAAAGGAGCACCAGATGGAGCTCGTCTTTGCCCCTGGAAATATTTACAAACAGCAATCCTCTATCGCTGCAGAGGAATTTAACACTTTTTAAAGGTGCCGTTTCCTGTCTGGGATCTTGTTCGGTTAATGTTTGTTCAGGTCGAGTTCTTCCCTGCAGCTCCTAAAGTAAGGTAGACGGTATTAAGCTTTGATTGAATCCTAAGAAGCCGGCATCATGTCTTCAGATATGTGGCCCTTTCATGTTGTGGAGCGGCGGTGGCCCTGAGCGGGCACAATGCATAATGCATCGCTGCGGCACCAGACTGTAAAAAGTCCACGAACATCAGTGGACAACAATTCCCTGTGGAAGGTCGGCGGCCTTCACAACGAGGAGAGAAACGCAAAGTCTCTGATTGGTTGTCTTTGTTTGTGCTCCGCTGCAGTGATCGTGGTGCTGTTCGCTGCCCTGCGGAGGCAGAGGAAGAAGGAGCCTCTGATCATCTCCAAAGAGGACGTCAGGGACAACGTCGTCAGCTACAACGACGAGGGCGGAGGAGAGGAGGACACGCAGGCCTTTGATATCGGCACGCTACGCAACCCGGAGGCCATCGAGGAGAGCAAACAGAGGCGGGACATCATCCCCGAGACCTTCTATCCGCCGGTTCGGCGGCCCGTGCCGCCGCCGCCGAGCCGGGACAATAACGGCGACGTGAGGGACTTCATCAACCAGCGGCTCCAGGACAACGACAGCGACCCCACAGCGCCGCCTTACGACTCGCTGGCCACCTACGCCTACGAGGGCAACGGCTCGGTGGCGGAGTCCCTCAGCTCGCTGGAGTCGGTGACCACCGAGGGCGACCAGGACTACAACTACCTGAGCGAGTGGGGGCCCCGCTTTAAGAAGCTGGCGGACATGTACGGCGGCGACGACAGCGACTCCTAACAAGAACCTGGCACACGGACGGAAGCGTGACGCGAAATCCGAACTTTCAGGCAGTTTGGCCCTGCGGACGCGCGGCCGGTCGGGAAGAACCGGCCCGCGCCGTCCGGTCGTCCCTCCGGTGACCAGACGTAGGCTTTGTGTGTCCAGTCAGTGTTAGTTGCGTTTTTGCAGGGACGCAGTGGAGACTTTTCTTGTGTGTGTGTATACAGGGTCCAAACCAGGCCCAAATATATCAACAGATTTGATTTGGTTGGTTTTTTTTTTGTTTTTTTTCCCCGAAGCTGCCTGAGACTTCTGGACTCTCTACAAGCAGCTTGGTGACCAACAGATACGCCGACGTATTTTTCAGTGTTTCTGGGACTAAAACATGCTGCATATTGTGAGTTCTATCTTAGCTTGTGTATGTACGGTAATATGACTCAGTCCGCTGTACAGTTTCCTTTTCTAGGGATTTTTATCTCTCTGATGGTCCCTCACCACTTCTTCAGTTTGAGCTAAATCTAACTCAAAACATGAGGCACCGTTTGTTTCCTCAACACTAATATAAAGTTCAGTGTAAGCGGTTTTGAGGTGAGTCGGAATACCAAATATTTCCTCACCGTGGAGGAATGTTTAGGAACTACCTGCGCAGATCAGTGTTTTAGTTTCAATCTGATCCAATAAGGAAAATACTGGTCTTGGAAAAACTTTCTTGCTGACTTCACCAGAAATGGAAGAAAGTTTGGGTCATACACAGTTGACTGGCTGCTTGCCAAGAAAGGCAGAAGAGGGTATAGAGCAGAATATTTTCCACCATCTTGGTTGCTAATAGTTTAAAATGGACACTCCAGGTATAGATCAGACTATGATCCAAAAGTGATTTTCTGTTCATTTTGATTTATGCTAATAAAAAACAAAAAAAACATTTTCTTTCATTTTATCCTTCCACTAAACTTTCTGTCAACATGCTTGCATATAGCACGCTAAAACAGCCAATGTTTTGTGGTCATTCTCTCAGAAAATTTGAGTATTACATTCCACCAAGTGAAAAGAAGTATTGTTATTGCAGAAATGTTGAGCTATACCTGAACAAATCATGGTCAGACTGCTGATCGTCGACCTGCGGAAAATCACCGACATACGATATCACGGCTCAAGAAGCTGGCTGTTGTATCCAAGCATATTAGTGGAAAATTAAGTGGAGGGAAAAAAAGTGTGGCTGAAAGAACAAACGTACAAGCTACAGGGAAGAGTGCAGTGTTGAGAGGACTGACTCAAGGAGCGCACCGTTGCTCACTGCGCCACATGCCTGTTTGTCAGACACAACGTCTGGATTTCATTTGGAACTCAAGGTCCCAGAGTTTGGAGGAAGAGTGGGGAGACCCAGAATCCATGTTGCTTTAAGTGTGACGTTTCCACAGGCGATGATTTAGGGTGCCATGTCATCAGCATTTCTGTATTAAACATCCTTTTTTTTTTTTTTTTTTTTTTCCTGGCTGTAAGCTGTAAACACCAAAATTAATATTTGAAGTATATCACTGTTTGTGTATTGAATCTATATAATTTTCTCCTACTGAATTGAATAAACTTTAGATAAGATAATTTTAGATGCACATTAATCGTTTAGATTTAGTCGAAGATAATCTGATCAGGAAAAGGTGGAGCTGCTCCAGCTTTAAGAAATGAAAGAAAAGTCAACATTATCCTGGATAGATCCATCTAAAATTCATCTATCTTGAAGTGTTTCATTTTTGACTTTGAAATAGATCAATCCATGCAGAACATAAACTTACAACTAAAAGTCCATGAGGTGATTCTCAGGACTTACCTGAACTTTTAAAATGAATGAGATGAAATAATTTTTTTTCCCAGGAATAAAGTCTTATTAGCCTCCAGAACATTCAAAGCCAGTAGAAATGAAGGTGGGGAAAAGGACATTTTGTCCTGCTCAGAGGCATGTACAATGAAGCAGCGGTTGTGCAACAGAAATGTGCCAAAAAGCACAGAGGACCAGTATTTTCCTTTCCAAAAGGCCTCCCCTGGCTGCCGTCCTTCCCTGCGCCTCATTACATGCACTGTACCTCACGTCGGAGCCAGAGCAAACGCTCCGGCTTTACCCAGCTGATTTCCTGCGGGACCTCCAGCCTCTTCCATAAAGATGCTTATCGAAGGGGCACCTGACCTTTGAGCGGAGCAGAATTAGGCTTTTAAACCCAGAAGATTGTCTTCGGCTCGGAGAGAAGGTCAGCGCATCGACGAGAACGCACGAGAGGGTTGCTTTAAATGTGATTTGGAAAACAAAGGAAAGCGATCCTTAAGCTGCAGTATTAACAGAATTAGTCAAAGACCTAAAGATGAGTAAACAGCTCTGAGTTCAGCCTAGTGTCTGTTTCGGAGAGGGCCAAGTCATATCAGCGGGAAAAACCATGCATCATGCTCTGCCCTCGCTTTAACAAAAGGCCAACCTGTGAAGAGGCTGACATTTGTTAGACATTTGGAACAGAAATAACACAATGGCATAATTGCCACCGAGCGACTTTCTTCTCTCCGTCTGTAATGGTGACGGCTATTAAACATGCCGGCTGATTATAGAGGCTAGAAAACTGAGAGGTTACTATAAAATGTTTGTTCTCTTTTTTTGTTTATTAATTTCAGTTTTCAGACTGAAGCAGTGTTGCTATGATAAGCATTTAACCATCAGCCCTCACTGTAACAAAGCTGTTGGTCTGCCTCTGGGTAAAACATGGTGCAGGAAAATAAACAAAGCTGGGAATACTGAACTCACTGCAGAGGCTGCATAAAAGGAGCCGGCTAATGGCTAACCCTGATAACCCAGCAACCAGTGGTGACCAATGACAAGGTGACAACTTTCCACCTGATGCTGTGGTTCAGAGGAACCACAGTCAGAATTTAAAAAAAATAAATAATAAAAAAAAAATCATCTAAATACATAATCTGATCATTAAACTCTTTGGTAAATTCACCTGTTCAGTTACAACTTTGAAAACCAGTTTCAAACATTTCTGTGGATTCAGTCATTACAGCAAAAAATCTTCTGGGACACAGGTTGTGCAGTACTGCGCATAGCCGATGAAATCATAACAGCTGGGGAAGAAAAACAGTTTATTCCGGTAAACTATCACTATCTAATGCATGTGGCAGCCGCCATATTGTTTTTTAAGGCCAACGTGCCTGATAAGCCTCTGACCTCTAAAATTGGAATTGCTCTTTAAAAACATTTCTAGCTGATGTAATGTAAAATTTCTAATTCAGACATTCAGACAATGAAACGTACCTTAAACCAATAAAGATTCACATTTCTTAAGCCAGACTTTCATATTGTGATGCTAAAAGCTAACATTACTAGCAACACAATGTTAACAATTCTCATCTTCAGTACTGATATGCTACTGATCTTCATCATTAGCATGTGTAAATTGACAATCCACCAGAGACAACCAATGGAACTACCTTCTCTTTTGGCTACTAGCATTTTGAAGCCAGTTAGCGATATTAGATGCTTATATTAGGAAAAAGTCATATGGTACTTCCTCCTCCTGAATGCTATTAATGTCTGCTGTGGTCTGGTGGACTGTCTGATAAGCTGACAAGCCAAACGACCACCATATCCAGACCAAGAACCCAGAGAGTTGCACACTTCTTTGCTGGACTGAAGCTAACCATGCCAACCTAGGGTAATAGGCTAGGCTAGGCTAATAAGCAGCAACACACTTTCTTGCTAGTCTTTAGTATTATGGAAATAACAGTTATCATTAAAATTCTGTTTTTAAGTTCTAACCAACGTATGCATGCTAAATATCAGCATTACTAACATTTCAAAGTTGACAAATATGTGGAGTGGTTTTAACAAACTAACCCATCATCCGCTTTGGCTACTAGCATTTTGACGCTAATTAAGGTAAGACAAAAAAATTTACAGTTTACTACCTGTTCCTACCGACTACCAGGCAGTTGGATAGCCCAACAAGTTGACAATTAGCATACCGAGGCAGCTCAGAATAATACAGGATAATAAAACAGCATTACAGACCTTCAAGCTTAACTCAAGAATCACTGTGCAAACTATTAGCAGCACTAGCTTCAAAATGCTACTGCTGATAGTTGTATTGAACTTCTACAGGCTAATGATAAGCATAATTCACATGTACAAGTTGACAACTAGCATTCCAAAGCGGCAAACTTGCTAAGCGCTAACCATTTCAAAGCTAACTATATTAGCTATTTACGTTACCTCCTCCTGTTGTCGTTGAAGTCTGGTAGAGATCCATGTTGTGAGAAGGTTACTTATTAAACTCTGTCTAGGTTAATGAAGCGGTTGCCTTTGTCACCACTACTGGTTGCTCATTATCAAAGTTGGCCAATTATTAGCAAGATAACTCGCGGTTTAAACACAGCTATAGCTTTCAGCTCAAAATCTCAAAATGGATGCAAAAAGAGAAGTGCTTTATTTGGTTCTCACATTTTACCATTTTCATATGGGGTATAATCAAATAACCATTACGAAGAACTGTTTTGTTGTTTTGTTTTTTTTTTTTTTGGTGTGAGATGGTTATTAGGGAACAGGTTGGAGACCCTGAAGTCCAGATGCAGTAGACCTGTGGTTGTTGATGTGCAGACGCGGTGGGGGCCTCGCCTCTTCTATGCTATAATTGTGTGGCCATGTGGTTGAGCAGTCAAGTTTTGTTTATGTAGAAACAACCCGAGAACTAGTGGTAGTCTGCGGGGGGTCCGACGCGACCGGCCATTCATCACTCTGCTTTGTAAACCGTGATATTTTGTACTGAATATTTATATGACATATTAAATATGTTTAAAATGAGCCCGTCTCAGTGAGGTCTTCTTGCAGACTAACAGACAGCTCTAAAGGATGAAAACTTTAATTTGAAAAATGTGATGGCAGCTGCAGGCAAACACACACCAGACATACCTCACAGGTATGTATGTCTTATCTACAATGAATCTCAATATAAAAAAGACTCAACTCTACCAGATAGTTATTAATATGTCTGTCGTCGTTAAATAGCTGGATCCAGAGGCGACTGAGCTCGGGAAATTGTTAATTAGACAATCTATAATTAAGATCTGTAAGAGAGCCAATTGGATCACAAGTGAGAAGGTAAAAAAAAAAAAAAAAAATGAGTGAAAAGGGTGGGGGGGGTTTTTTTTTTAATTGTGATTATTAGTGGATGAGTGGCAGATGTGGGACAGATGGTGACACTGTTAGTATAATTGACCCTTTTTAAGCCGTTTCTGTCTCATCAAAAGGAAATAAAAACAGATTGTTGTTGAATTTTAAAGCTTTATTTAAACATCTCATCTTACAAAAAGTTCATTGTTTTATTGTTGGCTTGCTTCTGTAACAGTGAGTTCCTACTGTTTGCTTTTAAATGTACCATTCAGACATAAAAGTAGAAAACCGAGCAGCTGTTGACATCCAGACCAAAATATTACATTTGTCGTTTCCTGACTCACCCTAACACCACCTCAGCTTTACCTGTTGTACCCTCGTCTTCACTAACTCTCGCCTCCTCCGTCCCCTCCGTCCACCGAACAAAACGCCGTCACTTCCTGCCCTCCGCCGCCTCGTCAGTCTCCTTCTCCTGGCGCTCCCGCTCCCGTCTCATCTCCTTCAGCTCTTGACGGTATTTCCGCTCGATGAAGCGCTTCTGATGAGCCATCTGCGGGAAGTTATCTGGTAACGGGGAAAGAGATGGAGAAAGAGAAGGGGCGGGATGGGACAAAGGAGAAGTCAACCAAGGAGAACAGATAAAAAAACGGAACACAAAGGAGGAGTAAGGGGACGAGGTCAGTTTCCAACAGGGTGAGGACAGCAAATTAAGACGCAGATTACACCATTGGCAGTTTTCAAATTAGGTGTCGGGCTGTCAAATGCTGCGGCTAAACTGGCCGCTTGTTGGTATTTCATTAATAACGAGGAAGAATCGAGACATTAATCCGGTTTGTTTGGTTTCAGCCTAATAACTGCGAGATCTGATCGTTCAATTACAAGTAAACACCTCTAAATGAGATGAGTAAAGCAACATTAGAGACAATAACGCTAAATCAGATACAACCATGGATGTGCATTTGTGTCAAAAGTTTACATACACCTATTTTGGGCTTGTAATGATTAACCTGAACTGTTCAATGCATTTTAAAAGGAAGACCTGGGAGCACAAGCTGCTTCTGGCATAGTTCTGGTTGGTTATTTGACCACTCCTGTTGGCATTACTGGTACAGTTGAACTGGTTTCCTGGCACAGAGACATTTTAAATGGGGCAAGGACAGGGTATTTTTGAATGTTTAATGCTAATGTTTGGGATAACTGTGCTGTTGGACCTGCCAGTTACGTCCAATTTTCAACCGTTTCGCTTTTGATTTGAGGTGAAGTTGAAGGATTTGTGCAATGCACCAAAAGAGCCCCACATCATGATGGTCCCACTGCTGTACATGACAGCTGGTACAGTGTTCTTAAGTTTGAAAGGGAGTCGAGCTTGGGGGTGTTAACTTTTCAGTCGACAATCATGTTAAATTTTTGTTCCAGAACCTTCCAGTTCATGGAGAGCTTTAAGCCTCGTTGGTTCCTGGGTTGTTCCAGAACAGTCTAACAAGTTTAGTCAGATTTGAAGGTGACAGTTTGGGTCAGATGCTTGAAACTTGGACCCAACTGGATGTCCCAGCAAACTTATCAGCAGTGGGCATACTTCCGCTAATCCGCTAATAGAGCTAATTTTTCCTTTAGCGCTTTTGGTAAGTTTGAAAATGTTTAACACACTTAGCTTCCCCTAAATTAATTTTTCCAAATAAATTTTAAAGAGTTAATTTACTTGGCTGTTTTGTAAACTTTCGTTTGAATAAAGTTTGACATCTGTGTTGAAGTTTTGGTTATATTTTGAAGTGGGTGAAGACTGTTTATGCAGCAGTTCCGTTTCCTCTCCTCACGTTCTCTCGCTTTCTTTTTACTCCAATAACTATTTCAAACACAAATAAACAGGAATAAAATAACAGACAGACAGATTAGAACAAGATGTAACCAAACAATATCTAACGGCATTACCATACATGTAACTTATGTCAAAATTAAATTGGTGCTCGTGGGTTGTGGTCTTACAAGGGCAGATATAATTTGAATTTAAGTTAGCGCTTTAGCATTAGCCTCCGCTAAAGACTGTTGGTGTAGTGCTTTAACGTTAGCAGAACTAATGTTTATGATTAGTGCTTTAGGATCAACACAACTAACTTTTTAGCTGGTGATGCTAAAAAGAGGCTAGGTGAGGCTAGGTTTAGGCGTCCAGAATGGTTTTCCCAAAGGTTCAATCTCAATGGTGTGGAGAATTTGTGGACTTAACTCAAAAGCTGATTCTGTGCCAGAAAACCAACCAATTTAAATTAACTCCCAGTTCTTCCAAGAAAAGAAGTAAAATATCCAGTCAGTCATGTAAGAAGCTTGTTAGCAGCTATAAAACGCATGTTGCTGAAGCGTAAGCTGCAAAGAGACATTTTACCAAATATGAATGGGGGTGTATGAATACATTTGAGCCTACGTTTGAATTTTGACCGGATGCATATAAAAACAAATCAACAAATTCACAAATCTGTACCCAACTCTTCTTTTAACAAAAAAAAAAAAAAAAAAAAAAAAAGAATGACCTCTGGGCTCTAGCATAGCCATTTCACCTCAACGAAATAACAGTTCAGATAAATCATTAAAAGCTCCAAACGAATGACATTTATGCCCATAAAGAGCTTAAATCTAGACCCGACTGGGATTGTATGTTCCAATCCTTGAAAGATGCATTTTAAATTTTGCAAAAAACTGCTCATTTCCAGACATGTTTCAAAGCTGACAAATGCTTCTAACTTGGCTTTCAAAAGCAGAACGATAAGGCTGCAGAATTGGCTACACAAACTAGTAGTTTTCCACAGAAAAGTTCTAAAAATCCTGATTTGGGTTCCCTGCATGCTGCCAACTTGGCCGGAGACATTTCCAAGTCTGATACAACACATTAAGCCTGTGAGAACAGAACAAATAGGAAACTTTATGGGTCAGGACACAGAACTGCACTCTGAACCGCATCGGAAACTCAGAAAACTTCGATAAAAGTTTCCTCTGAGGCAAATTTGTCACATGCTCTGGTTCTCATTAGGTGCAGAAAAAAACGCGGGGGTGGCATTCTCAAGAGGATGTGCTAAAGGGCTAACTGCAGCAACAATAATTATCAGAAGAAGAAGAGGAGGAAAAATACAGATCAGGACCGGGCAAAAAAAAAAAAAAAAAAAAAAAAAAACCCTGAAAAAAAGTCATGGTCAGGCAGGTGAAGAGACTGCCACGCTGCAGCAATGTCCTGTGAAATCATCTCCAAAATGTCACATTTTAATGAATGGGAGATACAGCCCTGGCTACTTTCTGCATTTTTAGATAGTTCAGTGGCTTTTCAGAAGGTCCTAATAATGTTGGAGCTTCAGTAACATCTAAAAGCAGCCTGTTCTATCTCATCATGGAGTCAAAATGTGAGCCGAATTCACATTATTTCAGATAATCATCCGAGAGGTGAAGCTCAGTAATAACTCATTTTAAATTAGGGCAGGAAGAGAAAAAGTAAGTTTAAGACAAAGAAATAAAAAAACATGTGGGGATATATATCATTTAAATATACACAGTGATGGTTAAAACAAAGTACACCCTTTTAATTGTAAGGTTTTACATATCAGAACATAATAAAAAACAATCAGGTTCTAAAAAATATTTTAATCTAACTAAAATAATATATTTCAATAAGAAAAATAACAATAAAAAGTCACACCTTGACTGAACAAACTTTGGTGCTCCACAGGGCTCACTCCTGGGATACCAACTTATTTTGACATCATTAACATAAAGTTTGCATGCAAAACCCATGAGTTTTTTGAAAAAAGATTCAATAGGTTTAGATTGTGGAGAAGTAGAAAGCAGAAAGTCTATTACAGATTATATCAGCATGATGTAAGTTTGCAGAGTTGCCTTCGGAATGAACCTTCGGAATGAAACCTCTGAAATAAAAGTCATTTGGACAAAACCAAACAGCTGATACCAAATGTCAGGCGTGGTGGTGGACGGCTGATGATTTGGACTTGTTTGCAACCACAAGACCTTAGTCACTGAGTCAACCATGAACTCCTGTGTGCCAGAGTATTCGAGGGTCAAATATGAGACAATCTGTCTCACATATGAAGCTTTCCCAAGCTGGACCATCAACAGTACATTCGATCCCACACGCAGCAGCAAATCTTCAACATAAAAGCTGAAAAAGGAGAAGAATCATGGTTTCACAATGGCCCAGTCAAAGCCCAGATCTCAACGTGTGGAGTGATCTTTAGAGAGCTGTGCACAAACGTCAAGAAACTGAAGCAATGCTGGAAAAAGTTTCTCCACAACGTTTTGAAAGCCCGATAACGTCATCCTGAAACGACTGCTGGGAGTTTCTGCTGATAAATTCCGTTCTAATACATGTAGGGTCACGGGGTGTACTTAGTTTTTCATACTGTACGCTTTTTATACAACTGTAACCGTCATGATAAATTAATCTGAAAAGGGATTTACTTTTTTTTCACCACAACTGTTGCAGTTTTTTTTTTTTTACGTTTGGCTCTATTAGAACATTAACATGGGCCAAGGTTAAGTAGAAAAACATAATGCGGTTGCATAAATGAAAAGGTGAAACACTCTTAAAATTCAGGATGCTGCATCCTCCAGACTGAGCATGAGAGGGACCATGTGGGTCGTTGTGAACACCAGTATATTTAACGGTTTGGAGGGAAATTAGAGCACATGGGTTATTTGCACATCTGCGAAGGCACCATTAATGCTGAATGAGGTTACAAAGCAACATATGCTACCAGAGAGTTAGCATTATACCTTTCATTTCTGCACACACCAAGGTTTAAGGGTGTCGTGATTATTTTGGGGATGTGAGGAAGGGTTGGAAGTGTTGGGGATATCTGGGCATATTTTTTTTTGACTGGAGTTTCAAGCTGGTATTTACTGTTCATTCAAATCAGCAATAGTACCATCTACTTGGATAGTTGTGCAGTGAAACCAGGAGGTAAAGGGCATCAAATGTTGAATTATTTGTCAGGCTTCATAAAGTTAACCAATATATTGGAAATTTGGCAAAAAAAAACATTTTAAATTTATTGGAAAATAATTACTAAAACCTGATGGTGTATCCTTTGGTATATCCTTATCCAAGAATACTTGAGGTCTGGGGTAAAATAGGGAACATGTTTCATTGTAGGAATGTCAACTTTTGCTCCTTTTCCATTGCCTCGAGTGGCTCCATATGGTTCGACTCGACTCGAAAGCTGTTGTGTTTCCACTATGAAGCTAGCTGAGTGGAGTCGAGCTGGGCGAAGTCGAGCCAGTGGAAAAGGGCTTTTGTCTTTAATGTGAGACCTCAGAGTTAGTTGAAATATTCCGTCTTCACTATCGGAACCTGATACATCATTTTTTACAAGAATTCAAGTTGGGACTTAAAATGCTTTCTGGTCGTTTTTCTGAAAGGAACAACACGGTATGGGATCAACCCACTGAGGTTAGGACACGTAACCACCAAGTGATGTTGCGAAAGCACCAAAACTACCAACTTCTGGAAGTAAAAACTCGGTTCAGAGTTCATGAAATAGTTCTAGCAATGACGTACGATACATGTGACAAGTTGATCGAGAGGTTTAGAAACAATCGGAATCATTTTAACCGCTTGTCAACTTCTGTTGTGAATTTACAATCGATGCACACTGAACACAAACCAACGATCATAATAGAAGCACTTTCCTGCCATCTAGTGGTCAGGTGTTATGCCCAATTGTGCATAACTGGTGAAATTTACACAGAAACGCCTACACCTACATCTATTTTAAGCTTGTCCAGTTCACAGGTGGATCTGTTGACGTCCCATTTTTGGGTTTTTGGGAAACAAATTCATGTTTCCAATATTTCAAATTGTGTTTTTAAGAATCTGTGTTTGGTGTAGAATCATCCATTTCAGGTTTGATCAAAGTACTTCAGATTTAGAACAGAGGATTGAGACAACTCATTAAAAAGTGTGAAATAGCCCTTTAGCTCAGTGGCTTCTATAAAAATCAAACAAGAAATGGTTTTACTTAGAATGACAGCGAGAAAAGCTGGTTGTAGTATAGACGTTTACGGTAAACCTGCATAGAATCACTACAACAGAAGGGGCCCAATGGTACAAAGCTTTTAGAAGTAATTTAATGTGTTTTAGCTTCAAATTTTAGCTTTATATTTTTAAGAGGGCTTCCTTTTCCAAATTTATGGAAACGGCCAACTCAGCAGGCCCTTTACCTTGCAAACATTACGATTCATTTTGTTTAACTTCCTCAAATCTAAAACAGAAAATTAAAAAAAAATAAATTATTTCACAAATATGTACTAAATTAATATTTTTTTTAAATTTCTTGACAAATTTTATTTTGTAGCAAAAGTGTCTCTTTGAACTGAAAAGCTTGCTTACTTCTGGTGTAGCTAGTCGTGGTATTACCACAGGGCTTAAAATACATTTGTATCACTGATAAATATGGCTAATAAACCTCTGCAGGTAGAATAGGTGGCGTTAATTAAGGCCTTGAATTATACATTCATCTACTATGTTCACTCTAAACCATATTTAAAGTGCCAGACAGCTCTTAATGCACGTCTAAAAACAGAAATACCAGGCTGATTCCTGGATAACAGTGGAAAATAGGATCTGAATCCAGGATCTTGTTTTGTTTTCAATAAATATTTTTTCATATTTTTAAGGCTGAGCCAACAGTCCCCGCCCATAATTTAGCACCAGTTCTTTAACAGATTCTAGAACTTCAGAGAACAAATCTTTCCTTTCACTAAAAATTGTTAGGAGGAGTTTATAGGCTTCAGGTGATTTTTCACTAAGTGTTTACCTTACTGTGTGTGCCCACAGCTCAGCCCGATTTGAGACGGCACGCATGACGGCTGCCCACCGGTCTGTGTCGACTTGCTGATGATCACATTTGACTGTGCAGTTTTTCCAGTCACAACTCGTGACCATGCAAACTAAGTGCAAATTAGTGCTTCGAAGCCGTTCAACAAAGACCGAGTTTGGGTGTGAGTGAGAGGAGAAATGGAACTTAGGATGTTTGAAATAAGAGCTAGAGATTCAATTTCAAGAGAAGGGTAGCTTTTACTAACAGACCAAAAAGGAAGGAATATTTTTATTTCATCAACATAAACCTACTAATAAATCTAATTCCCCCCCAAAAAAATCCTGTTTGGTTGTAAGTCAATCATTAACCACAGAATTTCAGCACATACCTTCAACTTTTTGTATAAAGACTAAATAAGAAATAACTCATTTAATGCTCGCTTATCCTAAAAGAACAGTTCATTTTTATAATCCAAGTACGGGGACATAAATATAATACACAGTCCCAACACTGGGATGACCAGTTGGTTGACATGTTTTAACGGTTTAACTCTGACATTCTTTCGCTAACCAGGTCAAAACAGCTACTTGAATAAGATTTTTATGTGATGGACGAACATGAAGAGATCCAGACTGGTGTGGGCAGATGGATGGATGTCAGGAAATTGATGGATGGATGACAGTGGGATGGATGGACGTAATGAAACTGGTGTTTGGATGAATGAACAAATGGATGGACAGATTATGGACGGATGCTGGCTGGATGAAATTGGTGGGTGGGTGGATGGATGGATGGGAGGAATATGGTGAACCATTGGTTCTCCTTATAAGCAAAACTAAGGCTGATTTAAAACATTTGCACATTAAATAACACTATTGACATTTTCCAGACATCAGGTTGTTTTCTCAGATGTTATTTTCTGCAGCCTGAACTCGCTGAAGGAAAATATCTTTAACTAATTTCCAACAAGCAGGCATATAGAGCTTCACTTGTCTGCAACCTGTTCATGTATTCATAATTCAAGGGCCTCCTATGGTACATATGCAACACAGTCAAAAAGCACAATTTACATACATAATGCGTTTGACTTGTAGAGGGAAAGAAGATGAGTGTGGTCTTTCTGGTGCAGCACTCTAATTTGTCATTATAGAAACAGAGAAAGAAAGTGTGCGATAACAGCGGTATCCCATTTAAAAAAAAAAAAAAAAAAAAAGAGGAAAGAAATAATGAAAACATACATGAACTCACACAGAAGCACACAGTCTCTCTGTCAGCGAGGGAAGCCACACACTGCGGTTAAAATATGGAAATCACCAGCATTTTTTCCAGGGAGATGACTTGAGAATAACCCACTCAAGAGGGGGGAAAAACAAGCTTTGGCCCATTTGCATTGTTTAACATGCAGCACAAGAGCAATCGACAAAAGAATAAGGTAGCAGCAGAATACACAAGGCCTTTGATTTCAGTCTGCACTGGGCGTTGCGGAGCATATTGAGAGTTCTCAGCTGTCCGGCGCTCTGGAGAAAAAGCACCTTTGAGGAACGTTTACTTCGCATACTGATCCCCTTCTGTTAACCCGTTAACTCTCACAACCCGACGTGAGATTTGGACTGGTTCTGGATCAGCTCTGAGCAACGACGCGTTCTCCTTCACTGAAAATGCTTCATCAGACGACAGCAGCACGTCATGGCGGCAACTCTTTTAATACCGTTTCCTTTTAGCATTCAGCCCGAGCAGCGGCTGTGAGACGACTCCACAACAGTCGGCTGAGTCCATCACCTGGAGCGCACCGCATCCGTCAGAAGGGCCAACATAATGCTGCTGATGAAGGGATTTTCCTGCCATGCCAAAGGGCAAATAAAACCCTCAAGCTAGTGAACAGAGAGACTCTGCATACTGTTCTTTACTTTCCTCTTTATCCGCCTGACGCTTTTATCCAGAGATTAAGAGGTTTAGAACAGAGTAAAGAATGTAGTTCCCCTACAGCAACAAGCTGGATAGAGACTCTTTTCTCCTATTCAACAGATATTGTATTGTTTAAAAAACAAGCAGCTGCAAGGAAGCAATAGGCAAAAAGCAGAGGCGGCTAGGTTTTAGACAGTGATCTGAGGCAGCTGACAGGGGAAGAATTTGGATTATCAACAAGGGGGAATAATGGTTGAGGTTATGATACTTTCTAAAGCAAGATTCTGCTCTTACACTCTTATTTTGTGTGGTAACAGGCAAGATACTCTGAATTAGTACACTAACTATGCTACATAGTTAGCATGCTATTCAGTTTTACTTAGTTTGTTGATACAAATAACTGTTAAATGTACTAAAAACTTGTAAGTTAGATGTGCATAATTAGCATGACTTTTAAAAAAAAAATCTACAATATGGTTTCAAATTACAAAAAATATATAAAATATATAAAATATATAAAAACAAACACTTCAAAATCCAATCAAAAGATACTCAAGCTGATCAATTTTAATCAACACTGGTTAGACTTATCATACTACAAGCTAGCAAGCTAACCCCAAAACAATCATGTTATATAGCAGTCTTTTTAGCATGCTATTTGATTCAACTCTTAAGTTATATGGCTTCAAATCACAACAAAAATCAATCTCAAAGTACTTAGCAAAACATTTTTAAAGTAATTATATTTGGTCCAATTTAAAAAAAAAATCTGTCGATCACAACAGCGGTCAGACTAGTTACCTGCAAGTTTTAAGTAAAACTCAACAGTTCCGATTCAAACCGTACTCAACGCTGTTCATTCTAGTCACAACCACAGAAAGCAAATTTAGCATGCTACAAAACTGCAAGATAACTACACAACAAGCTAGCAAGCTAGACTGTAACACTGTTGGCTTCCCGACAAAAATAATAATAATAATGATTTCAGGGCGTGTTTAAATCACTCAAAAGTCTAAAGACATCCTGAACAGTTTAATCCCACTGATTCCAGTCACAACAATGGGTAGCACAGTTAGAGTCTAATGGTTAGCAAGCTAGCTCAAAATCCCAACAAAAATCCAGCTCAATCTGGCTCCCGTTAAAAATCAACAAGTCCAAGTCAAATGCAGTGATACTTAATTCAACTAATTTAAACAGACTTTTGGAAGTTTACTTTCCTCTTTACCTGCTAGCGAGCTAGCTAGAGCTTAAAGGGGCAGTATTGTGTAAAATTCACTTTTTTGGTCCTTACACCATGTTATAATGTTATTCCCTCATCAAAAACGTACTTGGAGGGTTGCTTTGAAATTTTCATGCATGTTTGAGAAATCCTTTAATCTACCATGGCAACCATTCAGCTGTGCAAAACGCCTGAGTGGATACAGCTCCACCTTCAAGGCTCTGCTCCTCCTCGGAGCTGCAGTTTCTAAGCATCCAACCGTCCGCCTCACAGAGCACCCCTCTCCCGTGACTTTCCCACTCAGCTCCTCCAGACTAGCCAGCAGCAATTAGCAAACACCTGGTGGAACTGCGCATCTGCTGCGCTCATTATACGAGATACATTTCAGTGAAACGCTGGTAAAAACATTGTTAAAGGGTTAATAGAGGAGTGTTGTTGTTAAGACTTCTTGAAGGCAGAGTTTCAGAAAGAGCAGGAGTTTTTAAAGGGACAGAGGCCCAACTTCAAGGTGTTAAATTATGAAGTCAAATTTTCTTTATGTAATATTTCATATATTCAGCATTTTTATGACTGAAGGTAACATAGTTACTTGATTGTGCTATAAATTATTCTATGTGGATGGAAAACAGATAACACTCCCCCTTAAAGGGTTTAGAGCAAACTGAGGACGGAATGAAGTTCCTAACAGCAACAAGCCAAACAGAGGCTCTATCTCTATTATCACTAAACCATAATGTTTATAAAACAAGCTGGTTTCAAGGAACAAGGTAAATAAATCACAAGGCGGGGAAGGTGAGTATTAGAGGAAGATGTGAAGCAGTTCTTTCAGTGAGAATTGCATGATAAATGGTTAAGCAGTTTCTATGTATATCTGAAGATCAGTGTGTAGTGCTAAAGGAGCTTCAGAGACTCTGCACCGCCAACTTCCCCAGCCTACCTGGCTGCTCTCAGCTCAATTTGTTTGCACTCATGTTTCCCTACAGTGTGGGCCTTGGTTAACGTTTAATTCTGCCCTGACAGATACAGGCAGGAGACTGTCACAACGCGAGCCATCAAAGGTGGAAACGTGAACCAGCCCAAACCACTGGCGCATCGGCCACAAAGACGGAACAGAATATTGGGGGCTTTGGCATCTTTAATGAGCTCTGAGCTGTCGGAGCAAATGCAGTCGTGTCTCCTCACCTTCTCCACCGCCACCGCTGAAGCAGTGGAATCCTGTCAGATAGGAAAAGATCACCAGCAGAACCAAAAAAAAAAAGAAAAGTTCAATTCTACTCAAAGTGCTGCTGATACTCAGGAAGGCTTTAAATAAAACATGGAAATGAATCCTGACACGATGAAGGGAGGTGTTTTCGATCAGAGAGTAACACAAGGTAGGGCTGTTATACAGCAGGAGTAATGGTGTAGCCAGAACTGCACAGAGGGCCAATAAGACAATCAATGATGAATTACATGACACCAGGGCTAATGTCCTTGATTAGTCTTGCTATGCGAACAAATGAAGCGAGGCCCTTGACAATCACACTAGAGACAATGCGACTCCAATAGGAGTTGATGTGTTAGGCCGTTCTGCAGCACATGAGCGCAACTCTCATTATACAAACTCATGGTCAGGAGACGCACAAATCCTTCAAAAGCATATGTAAATCCCGATAGCAGCCTTGGATGCTTATATCAACAGCATCATGTTTGTTCAAAACTGATGAATCTAGAAATGATACATGAAGAATAATAAAATTGCCATCTAATTTACGATTAGACTGTTAAGGTTGATCAGATCATACTCCACATCAATGTTTTGCATTATTCATTAATATTAGCCTAAATCGTATCTCATAATGATTGCAAATATTTAAAAGTGTAACTTTATGTTTATCTTTTGTCAGAAATGCAAATTCTGATTAAAAGTGAAATGTTTTTTGTGCATAATCATGAAAATACTTTCTCTACTGTTGCTAAAGTAGCCTAACAGGAACAACACTAATTCTATCCAAGGTGAGCAACATTTTTTTCAAGAGACAAATGTTAACGAATATTATTCAAGAGGCATAAATCTGACTAAAACATTGGCAAATAAGGCACAATCATGTCTTTTAAACATAAACAGTTAAAAAAAGATTTGTAACTATAGTTTCTGAGCTTTGTTTGCTGCTAAAAGCTTTATACTTTTGGGAATTTTAACCCTCCTTTTCCAGCTGTGGCAAGCTTGTTGCACAATCCATCTCGTGTACAACAAATCAGAATTTTCTTACAAGCAAGTTTGTCTGTAGCAATGTATATCATTGTTAGTTTACTGCTTAAGTCACTTCAATTTGTACATACCATGACAAATCCCAATAAAAAGTAATGCCAGGGCTCCTAAAGGGATAAATAAACCCTAAGGGTACTGGCATCAATTCAGTTTGAATTATTTCAGTCTCAATAGAGGGTAGCATAGTTAGCTTGCTACACAACAGCATGACTAAGTTAAAATTAGCATGCTAGATGGTAGCATAGTAAGGATGTAATTACACATCTGTTTTACTTCATGTTTCTTTTTAGAAAATCACAACAAACCACCAATTTGAGGCACTTTAAATAAAATTCAATGGGTCAAATTCAAATCCAAATTATTTCTTTCACAACATGGTGACTTTGCTAAAAGCCAGCCAGCTAGATTCAGCATACTTAACATGCAATTAAAATGCAATTTTATCAATTATATAGTTCCTAAATAATTAGAAAAGTTAATATCAGTTCACTCTACTAGTTCATGACAGTTACCATGATACAAAATAGCAAGCTAATTCACAGTTGAGTTAACATGCTACAAACTAGCTTGCTCGTTTAACACTTGGTAAGCAACCTAAAAGGTTAGCATGCTAACCCACAACACAGAAAGCATGCTACAACTAGCATGCTAGCATAGTGAGGCTGTTTCAAATTGGCATTCACTACATAATTACGATTCAAAAGACTAGCATGCTAACCACAGCAAAGTAAGTATGAAACACATTAGAATGCATTGCTATGGATCTGCCAAAACTACCAACTTAGCTCTCTATAGATAAGTAAGGATAAAAAAGTATTTCGGTAAAAAGACTACTTGATTACTTAGTAACTGATCATTACATCTGATTTTAAATTATACAGACAAAAAAAATATATATAAAGTTATGTGGTATTTTAAAGACTAAAATTATAGCAATAATACACACAACAAATAAAAAAATGCTAAATTTAGGCAGAACATTTTTTTCCAATATAAAAACCTAACAAAGTGTAGGTTTCTGTCTGTGTCTGGTTCATTTTTTGTTAAAAAATGTTTGTTCTTGATTCAGTGAAGTTACTCGCAATGGGTAGAGTTATCCAGAAATTTGACTTAAGAGTAGAAATCCTACATAATAATATGACTCAAGCAAAAGTAAAATTATGGTGTAGTAAAACTACTTGTAAAAGTAATTTTTTTCCAAAAAGTTACCCAAATAAATAAGACAGACTCGTAACTGAGTAAGACAAATACTCAGTTACGAGTAAATGTAACTAGTTACTACCCCCTCTGGTCTGGTAAGATTTGTGTAAAAAGTCAGTGACGACTGTTTAAACTGATCAAGAACAAATGTTTCATGTTTTGTTTTTAAATTTATTGTATTAATTTATTTTACTGTGTTGCGAGTCACTGAATGTCACACGCAACATTCAGCTGCAGTGAATATTCAGCATTCATCTCACCTTACGCCAGTAAGCCGCTGTTAAATCTGTTTTTTTTAATCCAGTTTAACATATTAACAATTGGTCGGTTCTGCCAATGAGATACAGTGAATCATTTGTCTGCTGGGTGTTAATTTATGAAAACACATTTTGAATTACCTACAATAATTAAACTGCACCTCGACAACCTGAAACTATGCTGAAAACTAAAAAAAAAAAAAAATACAAATTGTGAGCATAAACTTTTCTTTGTTGAAGTTTTTTACACGTTTAGTGTCGGTAGGTGTTAAGTTGATGACGTTCCAGGATTTGAACAGCTCTTTTTGACTAGTTTTACACCTTGCAGATTAATTAACCCTCAACTGATAATTTTTTTACCCAAAACAATATTGATATAGTATTGTTTTGTAAGGGCGGTGTCCTAGATTGAGAGTCATTTGAAGTCTAGATTGCACACTGTAATTAATATTTGTAATTAATATTTCAAAGAATGCATGATAAACCTTGGCTTCTTAAAATACAAAAGCATGCAAAGACGACCTTCACAGTTAATGTTTTCTTTGTTAAACTTGAATGTTTTAATATAAGCATGAGAAAAATACCTGTGCATATTTTCAAAGGTATAAAAAAAAAAAAAAAAAAAAAAGGTGATTCACATCTTAGTAGCTTTGTTTTTCTATTCCAATCACTTCACATGCATGAAAATCTGCCTTCATCTCATCTCAATTGCAGAGGCTCACAGTTTAAAGCAAGTTAGAAATCCCAAAGCTCACACCAGGAACACCGTGTGAAAAGGAGCACATCCTGCTGACAGGTGACTTGTAAATTAGCAGCCTTAAATTAGGTGAGAATACAAAGTCAAACAAAGCCCTTCAACTGGAGGCACTCTGCACCAAACAAGGGAGTGCTCGAAGAGATGATTTTAAATTAACTGACCTTTTAAAAGGCATCGCTAATCTAGTCACATGAAACAGCAATTTATGAGGGGGGGAAGTGTTCATTTACTAGCAATGAGCATCTATCAATCTTGGTGACAGAGGAGTACACTGGGGAGAGGAAACGGGAGGAATTAAAGGAGGGAGGAAGACGCAGGAGATGGAGTGTGTGCACCGATGAGGAGGGAGGGAGGAAGAGTGGAGTTTTAACTCATGACTCCCTAACACTAATGTTTCATAAAAAGCTAAAGCCTGAGCACACAAACGGCATCAATCACAAGTGGCCGGAGGCCTCATTTAAGAGCAGAAAGAAATCAAAGTAGGACCTTGGTGCCCTCGGCGACTTCCAACGAAGCCATTTGTGTTCACCTCCAGCTAATTAGTCGAGTAAAGAACAAATTGTACATTTGATTAATGAAGTAGTCACAGATAGCAAGTGATTCCTGTCCAAGATGTCCCTCCTAAACATGTTCCGAATTCTGCACACACACAGGGATGTAATGCATCCCCATACATATGCAAGGAGAGTACGAGGCGGCGGTACATGATGGAAATTGCTGGTGGATGTGTTTCTGAGCACCCTGTAATTGTAGTTTTACTTGGCAGGGAACGAGACGTCGTAAACGCCTAAAACCCGCCATCTATTCTCCTTAAGTGCCAGTTGATGAAAAGACAATAACAAGATGAAAAACAGCCAAGGAGGGCAGCGGCTCATCAGGGACGCATCAGACGCACTCTTTCAAATCTGGAGAGGAGCGATGAGTGCGTGAGAGTCCATCAGGGTGTGAAGAAACATGATCACAAAAAAAAAAACAAAAAAAAAAAACCACAAACTATGCATCAGTGACAGAAACCTCCTGCAGGATGATTGATGTGCTCAATGGTGCTTAGCTTCCCGGTTTTCCATTTCTGGCTCGGCCTCACGCCCGTGCTCTGGGCTCGCGCTTCAGAAAGCCCAACGTCCTGCGTGTCGCAGCCAACAGGAAAGCAAACTGTGCAGCCAATGCTAACATTCAACGAGGCGAGTGCAGCATCGTTCACACTTGGAGCGATTCAAATGAAATACAGATATATGTTAAAAGACAAGAAATTGGTTGAAAGGAAAAGCAGAAGAAAACAACGTGTCTTTCAGTCATGATTTAAACTGTTTCTACATGATATTCAACTTTTTCCTTAACAAATACAAATTAAAAGAAAGTTTTGCATTTGAATTCAGCCCCTTTTACTCTGAAGCTGTAAGAAATCCTGCTTGGAGTTTTCCAGAAGCCATGCAGGGTACATGGGAAACATGGAGGAAGGTTCTCTGGCCAACACTAACACTGCACATTACGGTCAACACACAGCAATCACCAGAACACAGTGATTGCTGAAAGAAAGTCATAAGAAATCTTGCTTCACACCAGTCTAAACATCCCATTCCCATACTGAAACATGGTGGCAGTATCATGATTTTGGGGGTGATTTTCTTCAAGAGCTGGGAAGCTGGTCAATCCTATGATGAGCAGAAGCAATATATTCAGTGTTCCCTGGTTTCATCACTTGTGGGAAAGGCCAAAGGGTTTGGGTGTAAAGCAGGATAGGTGGCGGAACCTTGGTGGTCTGGTTCTCGGGCAAAGAAGCTGCTTTCTGCGTTGTGCCGTAAGAAATTGTAGCCAATCCAGTTGCTGATGTAACAAACACATTTACTGAATGACTTTAAAGGACTGCGGTAATTTGGTGGCAGAGAAATATAAAGTTGCGTGTCATCGTTGTAGTGGGAGATGCTGAAATACGAGAGGGAACGTGCAGATATCAAATAAAAGAGGGTCAAGAACAGGACCTTGAGGAACTCCACGTCATTGCTAAATAGAGCTAAATGTTACCAGTCAGACAAGTAAGATTTTACCAGTCAGACAAGTAAGATTTTAGCCAATTTTACACACATCAAGTCAAATTTTACACACATCAAGTCAAAAACCTGTTCATATTTGGTCAAGAACTGTCATACATGATGGCAACATGATGAAGTAGCTCTGCTATGTTAGCTCTGATTTGGTCTTGTCGACTTTTGTTCGTTTTTTTGGTTGAATCATTGAATGTTTGGATTGTTCCCTCTGGTTTGGGACGATGTGCAGCTGGAAGGATTTTTGTTCAAGACTGAGATTTAAAGAGAAGCAGCAAAAGCAAATGAGGAGGACTAGCAGTGCTTGCAACTGATGGTGTCATCCAGGACATGTTACTGTGGAATATCATCTCTGCTGCCTGCATATTGAGCTCTTAGCATGTTAGCATGAGGCTGTCATACAGCAACAGTCTTCAGTCAGAGGCCTCTTCAGATGCGTTGCAACCGGAGATCGTTCCTGCCTAAAGCATCCGCAACGACTATGAAAATACTTGGATATGAATTATGGCGACATTTAATTTCATTTAATTTCCCTTTGGGATATTAAAGTATATTTAAATTTGAATAATCCCACTCTATCAATCGGCATGTAAGGATAAAGAGCATCAAATGCAGCAATGAGATCCATCAGAACCAAGACAGAAACACTGAAATAAATACAAAAAAATGTGTGTTTGTGTCGCTCAACAACTCACATTTTTCAAGCGCATCCATCGCCGCTCCCATTTCAGCCTGCTGGATGCTAGATTGGAAGGAGACAGAGACACAGAGGCAGGGAAGGATTTTAGCATATTCAAAATGGGACTTTTTGAAATTCTGTCAAAGAAAAGGAAAAACAGACCCGGTACTGAGAGGATTATCAGAAGTGCATTATATTTATTCTTAGCGTGCCCTTCTGCCTGACAATCGCAGGTACTGCAGTGCACACGCTTTCAAAAAGCACTGGGCGCTGTTTACGTCTGCAATTCAGCGTCCTCCTGTGTGCATTATGTTGCGTGATCGTAGCCTCAGCATCAGAGGTGGCTGGAAGCTTAAATCATGTAAATACGAAAACAGGAAGCGCTCTGAGATTCTGCAAAAGGGACAAACTTATCGCCAGCTTAGAGCAACAGAGACTGCTTTCAAGTGGGGGGTGAGGAGGGTGGGTTCCACATGTATATGTGTGTGTGTGTGTGTGTGAGAGAGGATGAGATGTTTGATGGATTTAGGTTTCATTTCTCGCAGGCTCAGCTGCAGCTTTATTGCCTCCAACCCTGAAAAGGCCGCCGCGTGGAGATTCACTTTCTTTGCTCTGCATGAATGCAGGATGTGGCAACGGACGGCGAAAAACACAAACGCACACACTTTCCCCCCTGCCTCCCGCTGCGAGCGCAGGAATCCCGGGTGCAGCGTCGCCTCAGCGAATACACTTCTGAGCGGCAAAGTGATATTTTCATAACAAAATTTATGTCAAATCAATAATAAATTGATTCATTTTCATTGTGCATAATGTCTCTCCCAATAGAGCTGGGCTTAATTGCTATAATAAACAGCATCAATACAGTGAAGCCATTATTCTCATCCCATTAGTGGTGCACTGAGAAGGAAAGCACCCTGTCTTGTTGGGTCTTTTTATTGTTATTACAAGTTTCCTAAACATTTTTCATGTCAGAACTCCCTCTTGTTCCCGACGTTCTCAGCCTTCCTTTCACCTGTTAGCTCAAAGCATGAAAACCAAAGTTCACTTTGAGTTTATGGATAGTATTTCTGGTCTGATGGAACCCAGGAAACCACAGACTGGAGAGGAAGGAAGGAAGCATGAATGAATCAGGGTTCCTGCATGTCTTCTCTTAAAGATCTCAGATGTTACCAGAGTTCCCCGACCTTCATGGGTTTTTTTAAAATGTAAAACTTTCAAGACCAGGCAGGGCCTTAAATACGAAACCTTGGAACAATCCACAAGGAAGGAAAGGAAAAGGGTGGAGCTGAGGAAGGAGAGAAGAAAATACAAGGAAGGGATTTAGGAAAAAAGGAAGGGAAGTTGGATAAAAGGAGGAACACAAGAAAATAGAGAAGAAAAGAGGAAAGAATACAAGGGAGATAGAACACATGGAAAAAGAGGAAAAAAGGAAGGAAAGTAGGACAGAATGAAGGAAGCTGAGTAGGAAGGAAGGATTGATAAAAGGAAACAGGAAGTAAAACATGAAAGGAAGGAATGAAGGAAGGCAGAATGAAAGAATTACAGAATAAAGCAAAAGGAAACAACAAAAAAATAAGGAAAGAAGACAAGGAAGGAAGCTACACAAGGAGAGAGGAAAGGATACAGTACAAGGGAGGATAGGAGGTAGAGAACATGGAGGAAGGGAGGGAGAAATGGAAGGGCGGTAGGACAGAAATAATCAAGTTGAGTAGGAAGAAAGGACTGATAAAATTATACAAGGAAGGAAGGAAGGAAACAAGGATGGAAGAAGAAAGAAGGAAGCCAGAATAAAAAAGCAAGTAAAGAATAAAGCAAAAGGAAACAGAACAAAGGAGGGAGGTTGGACACAAGGCAGAAAGGAAGGACACAAGGTTGGAGCAAAAGTAGGAAAGGAGAAAGGACAAGGAAGGAAGGTCTTAAGGAAAGAAGAAAGGGAAGTAGGATACAAGGAGGCACACAAGGAAGGAGAGAAGAGGAAAAGATTGCAGAGAAGAAGGGAGGTAGAGCATAAGGAATGAAGGAGAAATGAAGAAAGGAAGGGAGGTAGGACACAAAGAGGAAGGAATAAGTGTTTACACAATGAAACAGGGTTTAGTAACTGGGAGTAAAAAGATTTTTCCAGTCTGTGTTGTTCTGAACTACGGTCTCGCTCACCTTGGGCCTTTGCCGCAGCCAATCCGCTCCCCTTTGAAATAGACGGCAACCGTGTACGTCCGGGCGTGTGAGGGCCCCACCGTCTGCAAGGTCCTGCAGATAACAGGGGGAATAAAAGGTGACGATGAGGCCCCAGAGAAAAAGCCACTCAGGGACCCTCAGAGAGAAACAGCAGGTCAGAAAATAAAAAATCATCTGAAGCAAAGAGGCGCTTTGATGGAGGAGCAAGTGAGGAATGCATTCAACAACTTTTAAAGCCTTTCAAATTCCCAACACTCCTCTTCTTATACCAAAGATCTGTTTGGTAGAAATTAAAACAAACAAACAAACAAAAGCAAGACCAGCTTGGAGCTGCTTGCGCGAAACAGAGAAAAGCCCAGGCCGGAGAGGGCTCGAGAAATCCTGAAAGGAAGAGAGCGAAGCGCCTCATCCCATCCGGTAATTAACAGATGTACGTCATTTTAGAGAAGAAACCAGCGAGCTGTCCGCTTTGCTTCATTCCTGCAGGGAGCAACGTACAAGACGGCAGCATAAACATCCCGGCTCCAAGCTGCGAGTCGGCTAAATTATTCACACACGATTTACTTATTTGAGCAGCGGGATCCATTTTTAATGCCATGTGGTCACTTATGACACCGGTATCAATAATGCGGCCCTTCATTCTGGCTTAGGAATGGGGGGGGGGGCTCGGTCTCGTCTCTCCGCCTTTGACGAGCTCAGAGATCGTCCTGAAGGTCCGACGCCTCGGTCCAGTTCTGGAGCGGTTTTAAAGCAGTAAGCGAAAACGTCTCTGCGGGGGTTAAAAAGCCTGCAGAGACTGCATGGAAGGAAGGAAAGAAAATAAGAAAATGAGGGAAAGATGGAAGAAAGAAAGTGGAGTAGGATAGAAGTAAAACATGCAAAGAATGGAAGGAAGATGGTAAAGAAAGATGAAAACAAGAAAGGAAGGAAGGAATAGTCGAGCAGGAAGGAACGATTGATAAAAGGAAAAAGGAAGGAAGGAAACAAGGATGGAAGAAAAAATGTAAAGAAAGAAAGGCAAGTAAAGAATAAAGCAAAAGAACACAGAACAAAGAATGGAGGGAGGTAAGACAAGGCTTGAGTGAAGGAAGGATAGAAGAAAAGTCAAGGAAGGAATGGATTTAGGAAAGGATACAAGGGAGGAAGGGACAGAGCACATGGAGGTAGGGAAAAATGAAAACAGGAAGGGGGGGGATAGGACAAAGAAATAGGGCGCGAGAAAGAAAGGAGGAAGGAATAAAAAGATGACTCCACACTTTTCTTGTTCTGTACCACAGCACTAAGACAAGAAATGGAGGGAGAAAAGGGAATGGAGTAGAAAAAAGAAAGAAAAGGCAAACAGATGAAACATTTTCACAGATTCGAGAACAAAATCTAGAAATGTAAACAACTCTCCAGACTCTCCCCATTCTTTTCAAGGCCTCAAAAATCCTTGAATCAACTCCCAGACCGTTCCAGAGTTTCCCAGGTTGTGAAAACTTCTTGCTCATTGACTGGGAGAGGTCAGGATTACTGGCCACCATTACAGAAAACCCCAACTCGAAACGACACTCTCCGGAGCGTCGCTGCATTCTCCTCCGTGCATGTGGCGTATGCTCGGGGCGAATCGTCCCTTTGTTTCTCCCCCACGTTTCCGTGGGCAGCGGAGTCGGAGGGAAGTGTTGATTGCGGCGCGGTGTCAGAAATCAACAGAAGCAGGAGGGAAAAATAAACAGAAGGGAGCTGAAAAGACACGCGGATAAACACCGAGTGGAGAGACGGGCCGGACAGAAGGAGCTGATTAAATGCGGGAGCGCGGACATCAATGCGAACTTCTGTCTCCAGTGGCCCTCGTGCCTCAGGCTGATCTCCTGTTTTCACTCTAAGAAAAGGCCGTTTGAGCATTTCTATGGTGACAAACGCAGCACCATGGCGGCTGTCTGAAGCCTTTTATCAACAGACGCTCACTCCTTGACTTCTTGTTGAATGAGAGGTTTCAGTGGGCATGTTTATTTATCACCACGGGGACCTTCAAACAGGAGGTCACGACGTTCTGGGACCAACAGCAAAGAAAGGGGTCCTGCTGAAAAACAGATTTCACTCCAGTTTATTTTTCTAAACATTTACAGTGAGCTGTTCAAGCCCTCTGAATAAAATAACAGGCAACGCTGGGGGCAGATATAACGGTACAGGTTTTAGGTTAAACAGCAAAAACAAACTTCTTATTTTAGGGGGGGAAACGCGCAAATTTAAGCATTTTAAATGACAGAGATGACAATTATAACTTTTTTGGACAATTATTCAGACTGGTTTTTGATGCCGAGCAGCTGGAAGGATTTTTGCGCCAACATTTTTTTACTATTGGACAGCTGTTATTACGTGTAATTGTAGCAACAAGGTATTGTTTTTACAACTGGGAGCAGCTAATTAGCATCTGAAATAATACCTGAACTACGACCCCAAATCTCAGAGGAGTTGAAAAGGAGGCTTCATGGATGCAGAACCGAGAGAGAAGAGGAAGCTCAAACCATCTCTTCCGTTGAACATAATGGACAATGATCAAATCCCCTACTCCAACATCTCTCTGCCAGACAGATTTAAAGAGGGGCAGCAAAAGCAAATGAGGTGGATTAGCAGAGCTGCCAGCAACTGATGGTGTCATACTGGACACTTTACTGTGGAATATCGTCTCTGCTATCCGAATATTGATTTGTTAGCATGTCATATCAGGTCATATCAGTCATACGGAGACAGTGTTCAGTCAGAGGCCTCTTCAGATTTGTTGAAAAAACTGCTACTGGAGCTCCTTCCTGCTCACAGCATCACCATTCACAATGACTCTATAAAGATACTTCAATTATATGAGTTACAACGACATTAAATTTCCTTTTGGGGTTAAGTACTTTGAATGGACTTTAATTGAATTATATGTTTGAATACCTTTTAATGTAGCTTTTCATGTGTTTGGAAGTAAGACAAGAACAAAAACAGGGTTCTTGTATATTTCCCATCTCAACATTTCCAGAATTAGATTTCCTTTTAGATTCTTGATCTATTCTTGACAATGAAATAAAGATGCTTGATGTAAAGTTCCAATCAGGTCCATAAATATTAGAAAAAGCTTGTCTCTGTCCAAACGTCTGTACATCCTCATGACTTTTAAATCAAACAACTCAGATGCAGGTAAAGTGCAGACTTTTAACTTTAATTCAGTGGGTTGAACAAAAATATTGTATAAAAGATGAGGAACTAAACCATTTTTTGACCTAATCACTTTATTTCAGGGGCTCAAATTAAACTGAAAATAAAATGTTAATTTCTAATATTTGGTTGAAAGCCCTTTGCTGGCAATGACAGCCTGAAATCTCAAACTCATGGACATCACCAGATGCTGGGTTTCCTCCTTTTTAATGCTCTGCCAGGCCTTACTGCAGCGGCTTTCAGTTTCTGTACTTTGTGAATGCATGAATCCAGAGAAATTCTTCATTATGAATCAGTATAGAAAAGCGAAGATGACCTTTTCTGCTAATAAAAAAGCAAATCCCGCTTGTTTTCTGACCTGGAATAAGAACGTGGTGATCAGAGTTCCTGTTTCTGAGACAGAGAAAATGCCTTAATCCAACACTGACAAGGTTTACAGTCTATGTTGTCAAAATAAGGTGCATATTTTTATTCATTTATTTTAGTTGCAAAAATCTTGGTGCTTGAATTCAACTAAGATTTAGGAGGTTTTAATAGGTTGCCTTGAGCCAACGTTTACAAGAACAACACCCTTGAAGCTTACTGTCCAACATACTAAAACAAATCCAGCCCTGTAACAAGAGCCAGATTGTCATAAGAGGAGTATCTGGCTGGAGGTTTCTGGCTGGCTGCTGGGCTACTCGGTTGGGCCAGACCGTCAGATGAAGCAGGGTGAAACGCTCTGATGCAGGCAGTGAGAGGCTGGACGAATCCTTCTCGGTACCAGCTTTAACAGACTGCCTGGAGCAGTATTTACCATAAAACCTATAAAAAGGCTGAAAACAGTTAAACGTAAAATGTTCTTACAGAAAGATTTAATTAAACTTTTTTAGATTTGAAGTTATAGCAAGCTTAGAAGTAACACCTATCTTTGATTAGCAGTTATCAGAAGACGTAAGAAAAAGTAAGAAAAAATATAGTTTAAAGCACCAGATTAAAGGCTTTGAATGTAACAAAAATTTCATAAGTAACTTGTAAAACAAAGTTTAAAATACCAAATTGGCTGCCTTAACAGGAAGCTCTGATTAGCATTTACCAAAAATGTGGAAAAGGAAGGTTAAAAACAAATGCTTTGATACAAGTCTTTCTGATTAGCATTTACTGGTAATGTAAATTACTGGTAAATACAAAAAGTTTTACAAGCCACTTTTAATTAGCACTGATAAAAAAAAACAAAAAAAAAACCCAACATCTATCTTAAAAAACCTTTCAAGTACTGGATTATCTTTTAACAGCTAGCTTTGATTAGCATTTATCCAAAATTTAAGGAAATGCTACTAAAAGTTGTTTCAAGTAACAGATTTTGTGTTTTAATCGCAAGCTTCGAAAAGCATTTATCAAAAAATATCAGATTGTGAAAAATTAAAAAAAAAAAAAAAAAAATTGTGAATTGTGAAAAATTAGTTTAAGAAAAAAAGAACAAACCAGTGAGAACATGAAGGGTTACGGGGGAGAATCCTCCTCTGCACCAAAAATTATCCACCCGTTTCTATCAGCTGTATTAATCTATTGTGTTTATTCCAATTAAATAATTTTAAATGAAATAAAAACAACAGCTGTTTACTTGTGTGCAGAGCATAATAAACAAGCTAAATTGTAAAAAAAAAAAAAAAAAAAAAACCCCAAAAACTCTCAGTAATTGAGACTCGAGTCCTACTGTTCACGGCACAAAAGCTGTTGAAAGGAATCGAATCGCTCATGAACGTCGCCGCTACTCTCAACAGGGATGACTTGGCTTATCTCGATACAAACATATATTTTTAGAAGTTGTCAGCTTTTGTTCCATTTTCCAGCAAGGCTGTCTTGTTAGCCTTTCTTATGGAGTCTGTGAACCCTGAGCTCTTGTGAAATTAAACCACGCCTGCAGGGTTTCCCAGCTGGGCGGGGAACAGTTTGCGATTCCCTCAAATAAGCGGAAGAAACAAATATACCATGTTAGACGATGTTTTCTTTCAGTTTGAAGAAAGCTGGATGTAAATAATTATTTTATTCTAGGTGTCACAGCTGCTAGATGCAGTTAGTCAGCTCGAGGCGCAGCGCTGCTCACCGCATCGTCACCGTGAGACGGCACTCATTGCAGCCGCAGCAGTGCAGCCCCAGATCTGCATGCCGGTGGCATACTATTTATTGTAAAAAAAAAAACAAAAAAAAAAAAACAATAAAAGTTCTGCAACTCACCCTGAGAAATACTGAAAAAATATTCCTGCAAACATGAACTCCTCTGATATAAGTAGTCTTGGTGGTGTTTTCTTTCCACAGGAATTTTTTTTATGGTGGATGTTGTCAACGCTGAAGTAGCTTTTTTTGTCTAATGCCCGTTACCAGCATTGATGTGTCGGAGATGTTAACAAGCCATGTGTTTACTTCAAACTTACAACTTACTGGCCGAAAGCAAAACAAAAGCGTGCGACGAGCCAATAAATGTTAATCAGCTTTAGGTTTCCCCACACCCGGCTCAGATTTACTTTGTCAATGACAGGAACTGGGAAACTCAATGGCGGTGTTGGTTTTTCAAAATAAAGTACATTTTAATATTTCATGATATTTAAATTAACTTTAAATCCTAATTGTGGTTAGTTTAAGTGCGCAAATATAGGCACTATTATATCCCATAAATATATACTATATATATTTTGCAAAAAAACAAACAAAAAAAAAAACTTAATTCTGAAGGTGTGGCAGCTTTTATTTTTGTGTAGCGGTGCGCTACGATCAATTACATGTAGAGGAAACCCTGGGTTAGATTTGCAAAATATGTTTCCTAAAAATAATTTAATGCCATTTTAATTGCCAATTTCAATGAGCATTTATCAAAAAAATTATATGAACCAGCTAAGTAAAATATAAAAACCATTAAAATCCAATTATAAGTTGTTAGCGTTTTTTAAAAGCAAGCTGATTATATAATAAATTTGAAGGGAACATTTTCAAATATTGTTTTTAAATCCTTTTTGCGACGAGCGCTTTGACTTCATGCGGCTCAAAATAACATCACAGCTTGCCTCAAACAGCTTGTACACTGACGCTGCCCTGACTTCTCCGAGCTCTTACTTGTACAGCGGGATGTCGGGCTCCTTGCCCTCTGTTCTCAGGGTCAAACAGCACTGCTGCAGCTGAGATTTGGGGTCGTTCCAGTCCTGGTTCAAAATAAACTCCTGCAACACACAAACCAAAGAAACGCACACATTTCATTTCGATCTGTTTTTGCCTTTAAAAGCCATTTCTTAGAAAGAATCAGTGTGCTGCAAGTTAGGACCCTTCTCCTTTGGCTCTTGCTTTTATTTCATTCCTGCCATCCCAGCACTTTTTATAAAGCTCCCCCTTTTGGACTCACTTATTTGCTCACTCTCAGACTGACTCTCCATCTGTGTCTTCACAGTGGGTAAAAATCACAGGCTACTTAAGACAAAAGCCAATCCCCGGCCAGAAATAAAGAGTGTCTGGGAGTCTCCCAGGTGTGCAGCCCTGATACATTTCTCCTATCCAAGGGGGACTTCTAAAAGCCCTTCCATTAACAGGGAAGCAGCCTTGTCATAAAAAGGCAGACTTTGAATCCAGAACTGTCTGCTCCTATTAATTTTCTACAAAGAGTGCTTCTGCTGCTCGTGCTCCCCTGCTAAACCCTCCATCTCTACTATTCTTGCTTCTCTTTTTTTTCCCTCCCATCCAACTTTTCCTGTCTCTTAAGGGGGGGGAGGGTTCCACGCTCCTTCAGCGTGAAGCAGAGAAATTCGGATGTTTTGAAATGAGCATAAAGCCCACCTCTGCTGCAGAACAAGCCACTCCTGTTGCAAAGATGCACTTGTGCAAGCCCCTCGATATGCATCATCACACGGCACAGCACAACGGAGAGAAAAAATAAGGGAAGGGCTCGATCATGTCCCCGGCTTTGACTCTCTATTTCCATCTAAATTGGATGAAGCAGCACAGTGTGCGACGCCGTCTTTCCAGAAGGCTGTGTAAGGAGACGTGCTGGCTGTTTCACAACTTTTCCTCTTGGATGTGGAAATGAGGTGCTCTCTTGCAGCGACCATGACGCAAAGCTCAGCTCCTCAAGAGCTGAGGATTCTCCCTGGAGAGGCACACCAAGACAGCAATTAGCATGGCATATCAGACCACTGCAGCAGCCTCACAAGGAGAGGTCCACGCTGTGTGGGAAACTCGTGCACCGTTGTGTGTGTATCTGATAGCTTGCAAGCGAGTACGCTAAGTGAGCAATCCGCAATCTGGGGTGTTTTCTCTCTAAATTTGGACTCGGGGGCACTTGAGGATAAAAAGCAAGTCACTCTACGCTCACATCTGGCCGCAGGAGTTCTGAAACACACTCGACTTCCTCTGCTGCACTCCTTAGATCAATAGCCAAACGCTGATGAGCAGCAACAACACCCCAACGCATGAATCTCTGCAACGGGTGCGCTTTCCATTAAAGACGACTAAAATAGCAGCGCGAGCCACCATTATGAGAGGCATTCAAGAGCCAAGCACCACTTCAGGGCCCCTGCATCGATCAGGGCCCGGCCATTAGCTCCCTCCTCATCATCATCATCTGTTCGCTCCTTTTCTCTCCTTAGGTGCCCTGCTCGGCAGCTCATTGATCAGGCGCAAGCAGTGAATAGCCATCGATAGGTGCTCACCTTCAGTCGAGGGAAAAAGCAGACGTTCATGAAGGTGTGAACGTACTCCAGGTCTTTGTCGATGTAGAGAGCTGCGATGAAAGCTGCAACAACAAAGAGAGCACTTATAAAAAAGCAATACAAGAAAAAAAAAAAGGTAGTCAGTGAACGGTTAAGAACTTGTTCTTGACAACCATCTTCTACTTCTACTTTAAAGGCAAATAAAAGCCTAACAAAAAGAAGAAGGCCTTCAGCAGAAGAATGGAGTTTCACGTAAACATTTTGAAAAGACAACCAGGCGATCACCTCACACAGGAAATCAATGCAGTGAGGATCAGACTCATATACAGTGCCTAGCATAAATACTAACGCTCCTTGAGCTTTTCTCACATTTTACACAAGTTACAAACACAAATCTCAACCTAACTTGGAGTATTTTAGACAAACATCCTTGTTTTGTCAGATATTCTGGAAAATGTTGCAGAAAATCTCATTTTCTGGACACGAAAAAATATTATAGACGCACTTTATCTCAAATTTAACATCATAGAAACTGCTTTCTTTAAAGTCTCCGATGAGATTCTGATGGCAGGACACAGAGAGGAGGTTTCACAGTCTTGGTTTTACTGGACCTCTCTTTTGCCGTTGATACTATCGATCTACATATCCTAATTGAAACATTCAAGTATCTTTTTGGGACAACCGGTTGTGTTTTAAAATATTTCGCATCATCTTTCTGAGTCTGGTCATGTTCGGGTCATGTTCATCAAGGCTTGTTGGGCACTAACAATGACGTCCGTTACCGCCTCTATGCTGATGACATCCAGCTTATTTCATCTGTTAGGTGCTAGATAATTAAATGTTGCTGTATTTAATGACAGTGTATTTATAGGGGTTTTATGTGATAGACTAACGTAGCAAAAGTAGCTGAAAGAAAATGATACATGATATAAACCAAATTAAAAATCGGAAATTTGCGTCTTTCTGAGTATCCTCCTCTTCACTCTTTGTACATCTGGAATGTTGAAATTACCGCACGTTCTTCTTTCCAAAACAGGTCTTGGTATGTCTGCAGTTGATTAAATCTCTCTCCATGTTCAGCAGATGGATTAAACAGAACTCTGGCGGATGTTCACAGCTTGGGATGTTGCTTTAGATCCTAAACCCACTTTAAACTTCACCACAACTTCCTCCCTGACCTATCGGCTGGGTTCTTTGGTCTTCATGATGCTAATTGTTGTCTGACATTCTCTCAGGACCCTCTACGGCCTTGAAATAGTAGTTGCTTTCATACAGAGGTTAAATCAGAGACAGGCGGACTCTATTTACTAGTAAAATGTCCTCTGGAAGCAGTTAGTTAAAGTAAACAAGGTTAAATTATTTACTTGACTTTTTTGAAAAGATTTACAGGGTTACGGAGTTTTTCTGGTTTCTATCCACTTTACAACACCACAGCTCTTTGTGTTGGTCTGTCACAGAAAATCGTAATAAAACATGGGAGAAAATGTGAAACTTCAAGAGATTTGAATGCTTTTGTAGCTCATTTAAACCTTGAATAGTTCTTCCAGAGGCGGCGACCCTTATAGAAAGTCCAGTGTCGAGGAGGTTGGCTATATAGTCAGTCAACGGCCAAACGCCTGTAGCGTGACAATTTAAATCAATTAAGGTGTTTTTTTTTATACTCTCACCCTTTAGGTCTTGAGTTTGAGCGATGGTTCCCAAGGTAATTAAAGCTGTAACCACGAACCAGTCCCATTCTTTCCTTCATTTATAGGTTTTATGTAATAGACTAACAGAAAGTAGTTGAAAGAAAATGATACATGATATAAACTGAATTAAAAATCTGAAATGTGTGTGGTGCATTCGTATTTCTGTCAAGGCTTTCTGGATAACCTTGTCACTCACTGCACATCCACAGTGTGAAATTATTGCCCGTTCTTCTTTCCAAAACAGGTCTTGGTAGGTCTGCAGGTGGTCCATCCTCTCTCTGTGTTCAGATGATGGACTGAACAGAGCTCTGGGAGATGTTTAAAGCTTGGGATGTTGTTGTAGATCCTAACCCTACTTTGAACTTCCTCCCTGACCCGTCTGCTGGGTTCCTTGGTCTTCATGAAGCTGGTTGCTCTCTAATGTTCTGAGAGGCCTTCACATAAAAGCTTTATTTATACTGAAATCAAATTACTCCATTATTAGCTGATTTCTGAAGGTAAATGGATTTTATTTCAGGGTATCATAGTAGAGGGAGGTGGAAAACATATGAAATCCACTTTTCAAACCGTCCATTTGCGGATTCAAGGATTTTTCAAACTATTTTCCGAAGATTTGCATCCTTTTTTTGTAGCACTACCTAAAATATTAAAGAAAATGCTGAAGTACCTAGCCACAATGCTACTGGCTGGCGTTTCCAAAGCAGCCAATCCAAGAGCGTCTTTCATTGGTTATACCCCCCCCAAGTGTGGAAATAAGGATGACTGTAGATGTTAGCTTCTGTGGTAGAGTTAAGACGGTTTCTACTGTGCGTTTTAATGCATATTAGGAAACATTTGGTGTTTGAAATATTAAAAAAGTTAGTTGTAAGCATTTTTAGTGGGGGTCTTAAGTATTCCCAGGTGCCTATGGTCCCTAACCGCAGGCGCAAAGGGGTCTACTATATCCTTTTACTTCCATTTCACAAGTATTGACTACTCTGTGTTGATCTATCTCCTAAAAGTGTAATAAAACACATTGAATCTTGTGGCTGTAACATGATAAAAGGTGGAATGGTTCATGGGGTATTAAACTCACAGGCAACTCTCTTAAAGATGAAACTGTACGTCAAATGCACCGGTCTAACCGAGCTGAAAAAGATTTCAAACGTAAGCAGAGGTCATGTGGTGTCATCCTCATCTCTCTGCGGTGCCTTCTGTTTTCCCATTTGCTGCCGCTGCATTCACTCATCTCAGCGGCTAAGACAGCAGGACACGAAGAAGGAATAATAGGTAATATTTCAGAGGGGCCGGTAAGGGGCCTGCTGCAGCCTCGGGGCACGACTGTTCATATAGAGAAGAGCTGCACTCATTTCCAACGCTGCCCCTCGACTTCTTCCCGTGTCATCAACTCTGCCCCAGCCTACAGAAAAAAAAATCTGAGCGATGATTTGAAAGGCAAATGATATGAATCAACCTGGAGCGTATTAGTTCGGTTTTTCATCTATTTGTTTTTCCTTCTTATTTCACCATTCCAGGAGTGTTTATTCCCAACTTCCCATATGCCTCAGTTCCAGTTTGCTCTCTTTCTGTTGGCCTAATGTGGACACATCGGCTCAGTCCCAATAAGAGACATATTTACTTGTGCTATTCATCTTTAAATCTGGACAGACGCACAGTCTTTTAACTCTGGGCTTCAACTCAAGTGTAGTTTTGGCAGAAAAGAGAAGAATCTTTTTGTCTTCATTGGTGTAAATAAAGCTCCCTCTTCAATTACTGGCACAATCAGTAAAGATGTTTAAAAAACCCTCAGATGAATTAATCTTTAACTGGAGGAGAATCATCTCGCACTGAAGTATTTAGAAAGATTTGACGATTTATGATTCAATTTATTCACATGTGAAAAAAAAATCTCTGGTTAAGAAATATGGACAAATATTTCACAGCTAAAACCATACAGGTTGATAATTAGCAGTCAAGTATTGATGGTTTAAACCGGGGCTTTACAAACTGTGTGTGTGGGGCGTCAGAGCTCTTCAAGGGGGGGTGCGACATGAGGAAAAAAAACAAAACAGTAAACAGTAACTGCAGACATTTAGCCAACTTCACCAGCCTTGTCATTCATCCAGCCACTGTTATAAAAGTGCTGGCTGTGTATGGCTGGAGTGGAGCCGCTGGCCTTTTACATCCCAAACCTTGATGAAAACTTGGTATGGAGTTACCAGATTCAGCAGTGAGTTGCTTGACATTCAGGATGTTTGGATCGTTTCGTCGAGGGGCGTTAATTTTACTGTTAGGATCTGTTTTTAGGTTCAGTTTTGTCAATTTTACCACTCCCATGTTCGCAGAGTGGAAGTCCATGTTTAAGTTTGGTTATTTTTGCTAAGTTTGTGTGTGAAACTATATAAGATCCTGAAATGGGACTACTGATTATTTTAGGTTCATGTGTTCAGGGTTCTTAACAATTCGGCTAAACTACCGTTGACCCGTTTATTTATTTTTATGGTGTTTTTGACATCTTTTGAAATGCTAATGTTTGTAGCATTGGTGTACAGCCTATAATGCCTGGACTTATTTTCAGTTTATGCAAACAGAGTATTGAATTCAATGACTTAATATTTGTTGAGCAACATATGATTAATGAACAAACTAATTTGTGATTAATGTAAAACTAATCCCTGGATGTCTGGATGGAAGTTTGAAACGTTACTTGATTTGTTAACTGCTGATTGCTAAATGCACTTTTTGCTTACCTTATATTCTATTTTTATTCCCAGACCTTGGATGCCTTGAGTACAAAGCTACAGCTTCTGAATGGTCCTAAATGATCACTCTTTTCATTTCTTCTGGTTCATTCTTGTGTTGTGTCTTACATTCAACTTTGTAGATTACAACAACAACTCCCGGACTAAAAACAATGAAGCAGTGATTGATTAATTTCACCTGTCTGCAAGGCAGCTGGCTGCTCAGTTTACATCCCGCAGTGTGGCGCTGACCTCGGCACTCCCATCAAAAATAATACAGCAGCCTAATGATCCCAGAAAGTTGTGATTATCAGAAGCTGTGGTCCAGCGCAGCCCGCAGGACAAACTGTAATGTCCCCTAATGTTGTTGCTTGTATGTTTCTACCCCTGGGAGGTATTTGAAGTTAGTGGACCGGACTCTGGTTCTGAGTTCTGGCATAATGAACCGGGATTTAATCAGCTTGATTTGGCTGCTGTGCTGTTTGAAACATTCAGCTTTACCCCTTTAAAGACGACTGCTGTTTTTTGCTTTTTTGTCACACGTTTTCAGGTAAAAATATTTTAAGACAAAGGAAACCGGAGTAAACACAAAAAGCAGTTTTTGAAATAAATTTCATATATTAAAAGGGGAAAAAAAACAAGCCAACCTGCATTTAATTGATAAAGTGCTTTGCTTTCTTCAATCAGTAACAAACTTTGATTAGCCAGATTTAAAAAAAAAAAAAAAAAAAAAAAAAATAAGAACCCCACCGTCAACATGAAGTAGGCTTTGATCTAAAGAAATTTAAAAAAAAACTAATGAAAAACAAAAAATTCACTGACATCTATCAGTCTAGAAAAGGTTTTAAAACCATTTCTGCACTGCAAAAATACAAAATCTTACCAAGTATTTTAGTCTAGTTTCTAGTGCAAATATCTTAGTACACTTGAAATGAGGAAAAACTAAATACAAGTAACTTTTCAGCAGCTATAGGAGCTTGCTTTAAGTCACTAATCCATCAATACTTCACCTATAACATGGGAAAAACATCTTGTTTGCTGTAGTTTTGAACTTGCTTTGAGGGGTATTTTTTTGCAGTGTAAAGCTTTGAGTCTCCAGAGACCCACAGTGAAAACAATCACAAGTAGAGAAACCATGAAATAATGGGGAACCTTTCCAGGAGTGGACGGCCTACTGAAATGACTCCAAGAGCACAGAGACAGCTCATCCAGGAGGTCACAGAAGAACATCTAAACTCACTTGCATCAGTTAGGGTCAGAGTTCATTTACCAACAAACACGTCTATGATTTCCACGATTTTTTTGGGAAAATAACCTGTAAAAACATCATCAAGACGATCAAACACGGTGGTGGTGGAGTGATGATCTGGGGAATCTTTGCTCCCTTCAGGACCTGGAAAAGCTGCTGTTACTGATGACTGCATTTTCTGGTGATCTGATCATGCCTTCTGGTACCTATTAAAACACCAGTCCAATCTTTGGACTGGAGTTGATGAATGCATGAATAAGGTTTTAAAGCCTTTTCATGGCAGAAAAGGTTTTTCTTTAGAAATTACGTAACTGGCAACATTTGGTCTTAAGGACTGATTTTACCTGCTTCTCTGATTTAAAAGAATCACAAAAAATGCTCCCAGGTTTCTGACAGAAAAGGAATAATTAAAAGCAAGTTGGGACTCAGTCAGGTCATCCAAGGAGGGATGATAGTAAGGCCAGGTTGGTTTTTATAGCTTTTTTCGTGCAATGAAATCATCATTTGAAGGTTTTTTTGTCTTTATCTGGTATGAACATTTTTTGATGTTCTGAAATATTCAGAAGTGACAAAAGCAACTGAAACAGAAGAAATCTTAGATTTTATCCTACTTTGTCCACACCACTGCATACATCTAGTTCAGGGGTCTCTTAATAGCTTTGGCTAAAACTGATTAAGAACAAAGTAATTTCCAGATATAATAACAAATGCAGGTTTTAGCTGTTTTTCATAGATTAATTTAAGTGGATTTTCATAACAGAGTGACACTAACGTGACCTGTAATATTTGTTTAGATCTATTTTTCTTCTCATTATGTTGGAAACTGTGCTCCCCCCCCCCCTTTTTTTTTTTTTTTTTTACAAAATCCTCTACAAATATCAAGATCCCATGAAAGATAATGTATTCAAATTTAAACCCTAAAAATAGGAATAAAATGGTTATTTAAAAACTAATTTTCAAAAGTAGATATTTATAAAAAAAAACTATAAGCTGTCTTTTCTTTAGGTCTTGTAACATTTACAGCTATTAGTAGGGTTTTATTTAGCTGGACTGAGGACTTGGGTTGCTCTAAATTGGGGCCATAAATGTTCTTCCAAAAAAAAAAAAAAAAAAAAAAAAAAAAAAAAAAAAAAAAAAAAAAAAAAAAAAATTACTGGAAAAAAAAAACTTGAACCAAAATAAAAGTTCAAAAGAATTTTTTTTTTTTTTTTTTTTTTTGGTTTCAGATTTTTTTTTTTCCGAGTTTCACACCTGTGGACCTGTTTGGGGTGGGGGTGGGGCCTCAGATAATTAAATAAACATAGAATATCAATGGTGTTTTAAAGATATTTCCAGGCCAGTAGGGCAAGGGAGTCTTACCTTTTTGTTATATGAGCCATAATCATCAAGTCAAAAGTACTTTAGTAGTTTTTTTAAACTAAAATCAAAAACCTATGTTGTGATTTGTTTTTTTCTGATGAACAATAAACTAAGCATGCAATAATTTAATTTAAAAAAATAGAGCAGTCAGATGTTTTGTAGGAAAGGGATGTATAAATCATCAATAAGGAGTTTGTCTTAATAAAAGAAAGGCATCCAGTTGATACTATTCTAAGCCATAAGTGCTTGCTGTTTTTAACAAAGTTTAATAAATTAATTAAAAGCAGATTTTGGTGCAGCAACATCACTGGATAGATGTGTTCCTATCTACTATAAAATCACAGAAAAGGCAAAAAAATATTTATATATAATTGTGGCTATACACAAATACTTGTGTTATATCTACCATTTTAAAAAAACATTTTTATTTTGTCGGTTCTTGAATTGCAGTAGAAGGGGTCGCACCAATGTGGGATTTTATTTTATTTTTTTATGTAGTTCTGCAAGATTTAAAATATATTTAAGGCTGCAGGAAAGACACGTTATTAAGGCTAAATAACCGAACGAAACTGTGGAAAAACATGGAGTCTCCAAATACATAAGGAGGATAAAGAAGAGAGGCTCCAAAATGGCTGCTCTGAGTGTCTTTCTCTACATACAATAACTGTTGTGATGAAAGAAATGAACGTACACTCCAACAGGTCAGCCAGAGTCTTTGTGCGCAGCGCCACGGGTCGTTTGGTTTTGTCGTTGGTGATGGCGTATTCCTGCATGCCCAGCTCTTCTGCCACTTTGGCCTGAGTCCGGTTGTTCACCAACGAGCTGCGGAGAAGCTGCCGGAAAACAAACAAACAGGAATTCATGTCGTATCTGAGCAGCACGGTGAGCAACACTCGCTAAAAGAAGAAGCGAAAAACCCAAGAAGAAGTCAATAAAAAGCCAAACACGAAAATGGAGAGGAACGTGGAATAATTCATGCACAGAAAATGTTTCAGTCTCTTAAATATTACATCGTGACTCGGAGCGGAGCGGATGACAACATGTTCGACTTGTTAGGTGCATTTAAGTCTCTAAAAGAAACACACAAACATGGTAAATATAGCCACGAGACGCAGAAGAGAGCAAATGGAATGAAACACAACTTGTCAGAGTCTGTCTTGCTGTGATATGCCCTCATTTTTATTTTATTTTATTTTACAGCACACACCCAACCTCAACTGAAGAGGGGGAAAAAAAAAAAAAAAACAGACACCAACACTAGTTGAATGGGTACTTTTTATCCCGATTCAAAATCCATTTCAAGTGTGCCCCATGTTGACTCTTGGGTATTACTTTGAGCTTTCAACCTCCATGAAAGCTTGCTGGAGGCTTTTATACAAATGACGTAATGACTTCCATCAAATAAGAAATATCTGCATGTACAGAGATGGGTGGCTGTTTGGTTTTATTTCATGATCAACTAAAAAAAAAAAAAAAAACAACACTCAAAGAACTTGAAATCCCTTATTATTTTATCCCATATTTATTTTTTTCCACTTATTTAATTAGGTGACATTTTATTACCACATATAAAGTGTAAATGTTGATATTGCTACATGTTTTTATTTGTATTTTCTCTATGATAGATGTAAAAATAAAATGCTTGTCTGAAAGTCACAGACCTAATTCAAGCAAAGCATGATAGGTTATAGGAATAAGGTGGATTTAATATTTACATTTTTATTACATGTAAGCCAAAATGATCAAAATTACCAGAAATAAATGCTTTAAGGACATCTCTGAGTGCGTCGGGAATCTTTCTGAGAGTCTCAGACCAGAACTTGCCGAGCACTAATGGTCTGGGTGGAAAAGTATCTGCTAAAGTCCAAATCCAACTGTCTGCAGCATTCAATCAGTCCAAAATGATGCACAACGTATGATATGGGACAAACATCCATATATATTACTGGTTGGACCGTGCCTATTAGCTGCTGTAGCTAGTGATGTGCACCTGCAGGCGCCATTACTATGCATCGAGTCATGTCTACAAAACTATCCTGTCCCAGTGCGGGATGAGCATGAAACCGACACAAAAACAGTTGCAACGCAATTATTTCTTATCTGATTTCTATAAAATGTGGCTTAAATTAAAGCTGAGAATATTGCCGATGTTTTGATATGTGAAATATGTATTCTCCCTTGATCTAAATCCATAAACAGCTTGGTTTCTGTCAGTTCTGATAAGATGCAAGAGAGGACTATATGAATTTCTCTTTTATATTGGACAATAATTTCATTTAACGCAGTTGTCGCTGTAGGAGACATAGTTGGTTGAAACTGACCAAACTATAGCTCCTATACTTTATGAAATATTTCATCCTCGTTGATGATTGTTATGAATATCGGCATGTCAGTTCAAACTGGTCCGTTTTTTTTTTTTTTTTTTTTGTTTATTAAACTTTTAGAAATTACAGCGGCTGCAGTGCGCCACGACAAAGGGAAAACAACGGCAAAAAAAAAAAAAAAATAAAATAAAAAATACGTGAAGAACAACTGAAAACCACTCGGTATTCTTCCTTTCTCGCTCTCTGGGCCAGCGTTGGCTCAGACCCGTTGCCGTGGCAACCGGCCGACAACAGCTAGCCAGCCGCTAGCAGGGATTACGCTCAAATGCATCAAAAAAAAAGAAAACACCCAAGCATTTCACACACAAAAAACAAGAACATAAAAACCCCCAAAAACAGAACATTTAGCCTGTTGCAGTTTTATGTTTTCAGGCTTGATGTTTGTTATGCGATTAATAGCAAGTGGCTCCGGGGTTGATTAGCTGCTAAGATTTCGCCTAGTTTTAGTGTCAACTGAACTGAAACAACCAAACTGAAGCGCGTGTACTCAATATTTTTCTTCCTAAAACCTTTTACTGACCTGTGACGTGTGTTACCCTTGGACCCTGCTATCTCGTCATTAACACTGCGTCCCCTCTTCACATTCTTTCGTTTTCCCGACCACTGATAATCCCGACTCAACGCATAGCAATGGCGCACGACAAGTCATGCCCAGTCAATCCAGTAATATATATCAGTGGGGACAATATCCTGGCACCGTTGTGAGGAGGATTTTGTTTCCCCTCAGTAGCTGCACTTTTATGGTGCATTCAAGGACATCTTGTACAATGAATTTTCTAAATAGCTAAGTGATTTCAACCTCTTTTATTCTAAAATGTCTGCAGTCTCAATAAAAAAATTAAAAAATCCTAAACAACCTTGACCATCTTCAAGAGGTTTTATTGTTTCATCCATCTTTCGGCTATGCCTGCTTATCCCTTATTAATAAAATGAAAATCACCAGTGAGTTCTAAAGAGGCCAGTCTTTATTTGATGCTCCTGACTGCAGCGATCAGCGTGGTTTTTGTGTGCCTTTCCACTCCGAGTTAATACCCATCTTCTGTGTCCTTAAGAGACGCTGAATCAAAACAAGGCTGTTAATCTTCAGGTTGAAAATTTCACCTGGATACAGCTTTATTTTTTTCCCTGACAACCAACAAGAGTTGGACAAAAAAGCTGCAGATGAAGGCGTGCTTGTTATCGGTCTCGTGACAATACCCATCACACGGAGTACAGTAAACGCACCGTGTGATGGGAAGGAGAGCGGCAGAGTTTTTCTGTGGAGCAAAATACGGGAGGAGGTGCAAATATTATCCTAAAACAGACAAAAACACTCTGATTATCTTGTAGTAAATTCCTGTAGCAAGCAGGCAGCAGAAACACAGAGTAAAGATGGGCAAATGGATGTCTGTGGGTGGGAAAATGAAATGAAAGCCTTGTAAGGAGTGTGGGTGATGACATTTGATTTGAGTGATTTGATCTTACAGTTAAGTGTCCTTCATGGTGGTCAGGGAAGTGGATGAAGAGATATTCGGTGGCGACCAGCTGCATGATGGAGTCTCCGAGGAACTCCATCCTCTGGTTGTGGCCTCTGGATAAAAGCAGGAACACAAACGGGAGAAGAGAAGGTTACGGGAGGCAAAAAAGGGATTAAATAGGGAGGGGATGCGAGGTCATCTGGATGCACATCAACAGGGCATGAAAGGCATCATCTCTGCTGATCTACCAGGCTTTTAGACTGAACTAAAACGGTGGAGTTGGTTGATGTGCGTTTCATGTGCAGCCGCTGGGAACAGCTGCGCTGACAGGCGGCGTGACAACTTGGAGGATCTGAATGCAATTCAAGCACTGAAGTACAAAAGAAGAGTGCTTAGCGGAAAAAAACATAACACCTGCAGGAGAGCCTGTCAGCAAAAGCAGAGGCTCTGTGCAGAGGTTGAGAAACCATCTTTCAACATCATTTCCAAGAAAATGCTCATGACTTCACTGCGATTCTGTAAAAAGCATACTGTAAGTCCCTGCACGGCGTTAGAGAAAGAGGCAGAGGGGGGGCTGGGTGGGTTTGCAGTAACTGCTGCTGCTGTAATGGTCATTAATTAAACAGAATTATAGATTAGCATTGCAGATGTGGGCTGGAGTCAGGCCAGACTGGCAGGGAACGCTGGCTGCAGGGGGAACGCCATGCAGGCAGGGAGGTATATTCAGCAGCAGAGCACATATCCATCTATAGCTACCAGCTCTTGGCAGGAGGCCGCGTCTGAAGATGAGGAGGATGCGGAGGAAGAGGATGAAGGGCACTTGAACAGCAACACAAGGAGCAAAGTTTATTCTCTAACTTTCAACGTCTGTCACTGGACCCAGATCTCAGAACAACCGGCTGTTATTTTGACTTTTGATTAATGTGTTAATTATGTTTTTTTTTTTTTTTTTTCTGCTGAATCATTTAGCATTTGTAACAATGAAAAACGGCCACTTTTCTTTTTAAGTTGTTTTTCTAAACAACCACTGTAGAACTGAGGTAAACACAATATTAAAGTACAAAAGGAGAGGTGGGGGGACCAAAGAAAGTTCAAAATGTATCTGATTTATCTGGCCTCATTTGTCAAAACCCAAAACTGAAGTGAAACAAATGTGTCAAACAAAGCCAGCTTTAAATTGTTTCAATACAAGGACATTTTCTGTCTGTGGGGTTTATGTGGAATAGCTAGTAGTAGTCAATATCTTAATTGGACTAGACAGCAGTCATTGTGATGTCATTTGGATAATAAGCAAGGAATCCTGACTGAGATATCAAGACGATTCAAGTGTGAATACCACCTGACTCAAACTCAAAACTCTTCTTGCAGTTTAAACTGTTGTTTACATTATGGCTATAACATCAAATGACCAATGTTTGTGTTGCAATGGTAATTGCTAGTTGCAATGCTAACTGGTAGACTCAGCTAGTAAATGCTGGAATAATTTAGCAGCCACAGTTCACAAATCCAGGTTATCAACATGCATTTGTTATATTCAGAAATCTGTGAGAAAGCTGTAAAAATACATACTATAGCTGATTAGCTGTTAGATTTTAAAGTGGTTAGCTCCCACAGACTTTAATTTGAGTAGCTATTAGATTGAATAACCATTAGCCTGAATAGCTGTTAGCTTGATTAGCCATCAGCTTCAGAACCAATTAGCTTAAGTTTAAACACGCTAGATGTTAGCTTGAGTTTCTGTAACTTAGCTTGGGAAGCCATACATTTTTACTTACTCATAGTTTGATTAAGAGGTCATTCAACCTCGCCTTCATCTTTTGTAAAAACACTGTTATTATTTTCATTTCTATATACTTATGTTTAAAATAAAAGCGCAAAGTGAAACCAAAGTCAAAGTCCTTGTTTGTGTGAACAAACTTGGCAAATATAGCCAATTCTGAGATATCTTGCGTAGCTGTTAATTTGATTAGCTGCAAGCTTGAATAATTGTTAGCTAGTTTAGAAGTTACCTCATATAGCTGTAAGCTAGAGTAAGTGATACCTTGAGGAACTGATTCCTTAAGTAGCCACAAGTCTGAGTAGGTTGAACCGCTTTTGAGTATCTGCTACCTTTTCAAGCCATTAGCTTAAGTAGCGATAGCTTAAGCTAGAGCAGGCCTCATCTTAAACTACCATTTTCCTGAATAGTCCTAAACTTGTACAGCCTTAAGGCGGTAGAGGTGTTAGTCTGAGTAGCCATTAGCTTAAGTAGTTCTAAATTTGTGTAATTGATAGTTTGAGTAGCAACTAGCTTGTACAGCAGTTAGCTTGAATGCCTGTTACTTAGCTTATAATTTATAACTTGAGCAGCTTTTACCTTTAGTGGATATTACCACAGGTAACAATTAGCATGAGAATCTGAAAGCTTAAGTAGCTGTAGCTTTACTCCTCCACTAAATGATTCTCAAAACCAAGAATACTCAGAACGCTGGCTAGTTCAGATATGATAGCAACTACTCATTAGTACTCCACACAACCTCAGCTGCAATAAAAATGAACTACTCCTTTAAACCCCAAAGAAACATATCAAACTAAGACTGAACTTTAAAATCAATGTGTTTGGCTATGAATAAAAGAACCACCAGTGATTTCTTGACTTTACAAGAGAGCAGTATAACACAGAAAAAAAAAAAACTAAATTCACAAAGGAAAAAAAAAACAAAAAAAAAAAAACCAAATTTGAGAGTAAATTCAAACTACAAGCAGCATTTTAAAAATGCAATTTCAAACTAGAGTTTTTTGAAAGACTATCATCTAACACCCTTATTTCTCAGCTTCCATTAAAGCTACAAATAAAAAATACATTCATCCTCAAAATATTGGAGTTATTTTTTCCACATTCATCAATGTTTAGAGACATGTACTTAAATTGTGTGCACTCTTAAGATTATCGTGATGTTTTCAGTTAAACTCACATCACAGCTGGAGAAGAATCACCTGATCGCCTCCAGCTTCAACCAGCTCTTTAACAGGTTTGACGCAACTTTGCTGGGCAACTTTTGCGTATTCTTTCAGAAAATCAAACGGCAATAGTCACAGATTTTCCCTCACGTAGACAAGCAGTCCATAATTACTACTCGCCCTGCCAAACGGATGCCGATCCCTCACCTTCCAATTCGTCGGATGCTTTGGTTCACGTTGAAAATAAGCTGTTATTCAGCTCAGTGTCCTCCACTGATGCCAAATGTACCCTAATTTTTATGGCTGGGAGAAAAAAAAAAACACCCAAAAATTAAGATAAAAGCAGTTTTAAACTGCAAAAAAATACACCAAAAGTCCTGCTTTACAATCGTTGAGGGCGAAATGGCGTTTACTTACCCCCCCGCCAGGCTGATTCTCATTGAACACTAATTGAATGCTACCCCGTTTTCATATGCAAAGCCTTTAAGACAGTTGATTATCAAAGTGTTTTTCATAATTTCCCTTTTGATTAACTAATTGGTTAAGGCCCCCAAGTTCACTGATAGAAGACGACGTGCTGTGCTAAAAGAAGGAAAGAACATGAAGAACTTTACACCCTTTTCTATGTTTTTGGAGGAATTGATCGCTAATTTCCGCTGCAACATATTTTCTATCTTGGGAAAAGACAGTACGTCGTTAACAAGTTCTAAAATTATTAATATACAGGTGATAACTAAATTACAGATCCAACACTGTTGTTTTTTTATAAAATAAAGGTGAAGCCAGCATGGAAGGTAACAACCAGTTTCTGCTAATCAAATGTGCTTGTTAATCAGGGAGTTATATAAGCTGCAGTTTTAGCTTTTTGCTGCTCCTGAGCATAAAGGTGTGTGTTAGCACAATGACAAGGCAGTAAGACATCAGAAATGACCTTATGGAAGCAACACTTGCTACTAGCGGTGCACCAATCCCATTTTTCTGGCTAATTACTGATCTTTTAAAAAGCCTGACCTGCCGATGCTGATTTTGTCTGGAAAGTCGCTAAATATCGCGAAAAAGTCGCAAAGTTCGCAACAGCGGGGTGACTATTGTCGACAGGGCACTTCCAGACGTGACCTGGTGGGCGGGTCTGGCAGTCAGCCCTCTGATTTTCAGACCCTTGCGGAGGTAGATCGGATCGGTTTCACATGTATCGGCCGATCACCGATCTGCTAAAGTGGCAGTGACCCTAGAGATTCAACTGTCGTTGCCCTTCAATCTATTTTTAAACAGACTTGTTACTTAGAGTTCAAAGAAGGGGTGGGCATTTATCGCATCATTTATCGGGAAAAATTCCTTATGATAAGAATTTTGATTTAGCGTTGCCACGATAAATTTCAGTTATTGACGGTAAATAAAAAAAACAAATCGGAGTACAATCGGAAACGTCATTTTTTCCTATTTTCTCCGCTGTTTATTCCATGAGAGCATCAATAAATATCAGTAAATTCGAAAATATGATTAAATGCAATTACTGTGTGCAGCTTAGTGATATAAATCACACTTTTTTTTTTTTGAACCAACTCAAATTCAAGACTTTTTAAGACCTTTTAAAAACTTTTTTGAATGTTTTGCTGGCAGCCTCAACCGCCATGAGTCACAGAACGCAACGTAGCTGCCTGACGGAAAGCTCTCATGAGGAAAAAAATACTTAAACTATATGAGATTAAATAGTTCTGTGACAATTTAAGGACTTCATTTTAAATACATAAATTTAGAACTTAAGACTTTTTAGGGATGCGCAGACACCCTGTTTAAATGCCGAGATGTGCGAGACAATGAGGCACAACAATGCAAAAAACCACCAAAGGGGTTTCTACAAGCTGCTAAATCTAAGGGTGTACTTAGTTTTTCCCCACACAGCTTTTAAAATTTTGACTTCATCTTTGTTTACCAAACGATACGACTAAAATCTGTGTGTTCCTGTACACAAACTATCCCTCTGAAGTACTTCCAGCTACAGCTAAGCTCAAATAACCAACTTTTAAACTTCCTGTTTGATATGAAGTTTACCGCATTAGCGCGGCAAGAGGATTAGTTTTAAAAACTGGAGAGGAATTAACAAACCCGGATGCCATTTGAATGCTTAAAACCGGAAAAATAAAGAAGTTGATTTTAATTTAAAGACCGCAGAGGAGCTTATGTAAGAGCAGAGTATTAACTCGGAGCCGCTTTTCTTTCCCTTTTACTGCGCCTTTGAGGTCCGGGACGGAGAACCGTTTGGGGAGTGGGACACCGCTTGATGCCCACATTAAAAATAATCAGAGGGCTCCTTAATGAAAAGGCTCCGCCACGGATCACGAGAGCATGAAAATGATGGGGATGCGAGAGAAATCATCCCCCCCCGACTTCAGGACGGCACATTGGAAACACCTGATTTGTGAAAAGCCGGAGCAGGGCGAAAAGAGGAGCTGATTTCTCTTCCAATGGGAGGTCAAGGCGGGGAGCACACAGCGGGGTGACAGTGAGAAAGGAAGTGGATAAGGGGCAAAAGATGGAGGACAAAAAAGGAGGAGATAGAGCGGGTCAGAGAGGAATGTGTGCAGCGGCACAAAAAAGGAGCCTTCTTTCTTCACTTCGGCCGCATAGCGACAATGCTCCAGAAAAAGGTGGAGGAAATTGAGGTAAAGTGTGGAGCCGAGGTCTTTATTCACCTCTGAATTTGATCTAAAATGCCTCTAACAGCACTTCTGAGCAGGCAGCAATAAGGCCGCCCAATCAAAAAGAAAGGACCTGTCCGTTCTTTTTTCTAAAAACCATTTTTCTCGTGGTTCTGGAGGAAATAATGTTCTGGTTCTGTATGGACACTTATGTCCAATTCAAGCAGAACTACTCTGGGTGATTTGTTGGCTGGGAATTGAGTGGTTTTTTTTTTTTTTTTTTAGAAAATGGGCAGCGTATAAATACACAAACTTCATCTGCAGAGCGGTGAAAAAGTATTCACCCCCCTCTTACAGATTCTTCTGTTTTTACTTCTTGTCACACTTTAACTGTAATATAAGACGGAGACAACCCGTTTGAATCAAGTAGTTTTTATTTATTAAGGGAAAAAATATCTAACCAAACTGATTTGAACCTAACTGAAAAAGTAATCACACCCCCCCATGTTAGATCATCTTTCATTAACCATGAATTTCATGCACCTGGGTTCTGCAGCAATTCCCCCTCTGACTGGCTCAAAAATGTGGCCTAGTCAAAGTGTGGACATAAATATGATTAAGATGCTTTGGCATGAACTTAAATAGGCCATTCGTGTTCTAAAACCCACCAGTGTGGCTGAATTACATCAATTCTGCAGAGAAAAGTGGTCTCAAATTCCTCCACATAAGAATGCCAAGGGATTCCAAGCCTGTTATCAGGCTTAGGGGGCACTTACTTTTTCACACAGACTCCAATTGGTTTGGGTAGTTTTTTGCCCCCATATTTGTCATCTGAAAACTACTAGTTGTATGTTCTCAGGTTATTGCTTTTTGATTTTAAACTTGAAATATTTTAGTATGACAAAAAAAAAAAGGCAACAATACAAGAAAAACCTGTGGGTGTGAATACTTTTTCGTGGCGTAGTTATTTATGGCTGATTCGAGCAATCTATTTATCATCTCTGCAGCACACGGAGTGAACCTCAGGTATCTTTACTCCATGAATAAAAGGTTAAAAGTGTCGGTTTTAAAAACAAGCATGTTTAATGAGAAACTTGGGTAAATAGAAGCCGAAGTGTGTTGATCTTCTTCATTTCATCAGTTTTTCTCATTTATTCTCAATAAAACTCTCTCTGGGTATTTCATAAAGCAAACAGCAAAAGTACAATTGAAAACCCTGACCCACCAACGGTGGATTTTATTTGATGAACTACTGACTTTTTAAGCCAAGCAACTAAAATAAAGGAGATGATTCTGTGCAAGTTTGAAGTAATTTATAACTTCTATATTTTTTTTTATTTCTAATGAAGTATATGAAGTTAACATAAACTTTTTCTTTTGCTGTACTGGGAAAATGTTCTTGGTTAAATTTTTATTTAAATGATTTCTTACAAATATTCTAAATATTCTCATAGTAATTAAAAAAATGAAACTCATACAGATCATACGGATGAGTTAATTCACAAAAACAATAAAAAGTGATTTTAATTCAGAAATAAATGTAACATTATAGCGGGAGTGCTGACTTTGAAGTTGGATATACAGGGAAAGTTTAGTGGAAGGAAAAAGTGTGGTACAGAAAGAACAGGGAAATTGAAGCCTGGAGGAAATCATGAAGCAAAACCCATTCATAATTTTGTTGATTAACAAGGCGTGGACTAAATCGGCCCTGATTTTAGCTGCCTATCTCTGCAAAGGTCTGAAAATCAGCCACTGTCCGCCCACCAGATCACATCTGTGGTTAACAATAGTTGCCCCATTGCCAACTTAGCAACTTTGTCGCTCTATTTAACAACTTTTCAGACAAAAAAATTTGGTATTGGCCAAAAATCAGAATCGACAAGTCAAACTTTTTAAAGATCATGATCGGCCAGAAAACTGAAATCAGTGCACCCCTGCTAATCTATGAGGAAGCTTTCTTCAGCTGACGAATATCAGAGACACCAGAACCAACGATCACGACCTGATGGCTGCTGTCAGATTAACCTGGACTTCCTGAACACCTCAGCAGAACCACAGGCTGCTGTCCTCCATGCCACGCCGCACTGATGCAGGAATTCATGCAAAAGGAGCCCCAACCAAGTAGACACTGTACAGTGTAGGGACAAACTTCTCAGCTGGTCCACATTTCTCCTATTTTATTAGTCTGTTTTTGTTTAGATAGTTATTCGCAGAACAGAATAAACGCCTAAAATAAATTAGTTTAACTTTCTGAACCAAATCCAGTAAATAAATAAAAAAATGAATGAAATAATTAATAATAATAATAATAATAATAATAAATAATTAATAATAATAATAATAATAAATAATAATAATAATAATAATAATAAATAATAAATTAAACAAATAAATGAACTTTTCAGTGCTAACTCTTGTTTACTGAGATGCAACTATACTGGATGTCGACCTCCTGCAGCAAGACTGTCGTCAAGCAACCCGATGAAGAAAGTCTCAACATGTTTTCTTGTTAAAGATCTTGGAAAAAGGCCAGAGAAAGTTTAAACCCGACCAAATTAAACGATTAGTCTGTCTTCATGAAAGAATTAAGGCAGACAGGAGCAGTTCTTATCCATCTCTGCTTTCGGCCTCCATGACTTCTCTTGCTTTACTTCTTGCATCCTCTTCACCATCTGGGTCAGCTTGTCCTCCACTTCTTCTCAAAGTGAAAGGCCAAAGGTCGACCGCTGTCCCATCTCCACATCCTTCCTTACCGTCTGACTCTCCTCCGCTATCTGACCTCGTTCTCAGCTCCATCACGACGACGTGACCTACTTCGGTCCGACCTTTGGTCCTCGTGGGCGGCCATTGCTCAGCTCCCACCATCAAGTCGGTCGGCTGTATTTAGGTCAAAGCGCCTTCAGCTACTAATGAGCTGATGAACATAAATTAAACCAGAAATACATCAATTCTTCCCTTCTTTTTCCTGCAGGACGGCGATCGAATTCAGCTAAACAAGCGGAAACCTCCGCCTCGCTGCCATCGAGTTGGAAAATATCGTTTTCAACCTTGAGTTGGAAAGTCCTCAAAGTAAAGCTCAGGAGGAGACAAAGCTCTGGACCTCTAATCAACTCGACTGACCCCGAGTGGAGAGAGGTTTGACATTTAAGTGATGGATTAGAGCATGCTCAGGACTGTGTGTGTGGGAAGTGTGCAGACGGTGCGCACTAACACACACAGAAGTGTCCTTGTGGCCAACCTAAGCAAGCAATTACAGAGCGCAACCTGCCAATAAGATATCAAACGTGCACTGCCAAGCCTAATTTGCTTTAGCTGTCAAACCCACTATTGTGTAGAGTTGGAAAGCTAAGAAGTGAGCTGAGCATCTATTGCAAATAAGCCTCTCGAAGTCTGAATGTAAAAAAAAAAAAAAAAAAAAAAAAAAAAAAACTCTGGAGAGAAGAGCCTCATTAACCGCAAGGCGGGTTAATGAAAATTGCAATATTTTTTAAAATTACATTGCATGAATAAATGAGGACAGCTACACAACAACGGCGTTTGTTACCAACGCTCTCCGCGATCAATTTCAAGCCATCCCTATAGAAAGTTTGCAACTTTTTCCCCCCTCCGACTATTGAATAAACGTCACAGGAAAAAAATAAATAAATAAAAAAGAAAGAAACACACTTTCAAAGTCAGGGGCGTTGCAGCACTGCTGCGAGACGCTGCAATTAACAGAGAAAAACAGACCAGAAACCACATGTGCATCTCTCTCTGAGCGCAGCGCGCACGGAGAGGATGTATAGTGAAGCCAGCCTTAATTAAATCTGCATCAAAAAGAATGATTTAAGCAAGACTTCAAGAAATCACGAGGTGGACGACAGCGAGTGAGAGAGAGAGGAGGAATGAGATGTGGATGAAATAAATGAAAGAGAAAACCTTCAGTCCAGGACAATCTGCTGAATCAAAACCACATTTCCCATGGGGCAGTGGGGTTATAGCGTCGCAGTTAGGAGGCAGAATACAGATATAGCGGCTTAAAAGTCTCCTGAGCCCATCTTCTCTTGGAAGAAGGTGCACCACGTTTCACCTAACATGATGTTCAAGATGTCCCAGGGTTTCTACAGGTTTCACCAACTCAAACTGAAGACTTTTTGAGACTACTATGAATTAAATTTAAGATCTGCATTGTGGCAGAAATGTAAAAAAAAAAAAAAAGAAAAAGAAAAAGAAAAATTGCATCTGTAATATAGTAGTGCCAAGCTTTTTTGACCAGAATGAACGTAGCATCGTACGGGTTGGCTACAGAAGTGAGCCAGTGGCGAAGACTAACGTCGTCCAGCCAACACAGAGGCAAAAAAAGCTAGCTTGCTAACTAGCAAGGGTATAGTTAGCGGTAGCCTTTATCGCCTTGGATTACAGATAGGAATGAAGATTTCTGCATGTGACTCAAACTTTTGACTGACAGAAAACTCTTGATAAAAAAAAACAAACAAACAAATATAATATCAAGAGTAAATAGTCCTGCCACGACAAAACTTCAGACCTGTGATTAAAATATTTAAGGCCAACCGACTTTTATTAAAATTAATTTAAGTTATTTTAAGGCCTTAATCTTATATACATGAATTTAAGACTTTTTAAGGATGTACAGACACCCTGTCCCTCATTAAACAGAGCCTCGATACTGTGGAGGCTATGGAAACTTATCCTTACCCCCTTAAATGAGGTTTAATCTTCAGGAGCGTAACTTATATCTTCAAATAGCCGTTGCTGATGGTGACGCTGTGGGCAGAAAGGATCTCCAGTAGCAGTCAGTCTTGCAATAACTCTTAAGAGGCCTCTGACTGAAGATTGTCGCTATATACCAGTCATGACATGCTAACAGCTCAATATCTGGGCAGCAGAGACAATATTTTACAGTAATATTGTCCTGGATGTCCCCATCAGTTGTTGGCTAGCTATGCTAATCCACCTCATTTGCCTTTGCTGCTCCTCTTTAAATCTCTGTCTGGCCGAATGGTTAGAAAGTGAGATGTTGGAGTAGGGCATCTGATCGGTCTCCGATCTGAAGCCTCCTTTTCAACTCCTCTTAGTTCTGGCATAGTTCGAGCTTTTGAGACGCTAATCAGATGCTTTCGGTAGTAAAAACTTTGTTGCCACGGTTACACATCATAACGACTGTCTGAAAGTGAAAAAATTAATAGCAAAAAAATCCTTTAAGCTACACAGCATCTAAAACCAGAGGGAACAATTCTCTGAAAAAAAATAATAAATAAACAAAAAACAAAAAAAAAAAAAAAAAAAAAAAAAAAAAAATTAAAAAAAAGAGCATGCGGTATGTTTGGGCATTCAATGTACTTGGCTTGGATTGGCTGCACCCCCAAGAGCAGAGGTAAGGAGGACCGTGGATGTTAGCTTCTGCGGCAGCGCCAAGACTGTTTCAAGTGTTAATGCATATTAAGGTGTATTTGGTGTCTGAACTGTTAAAATAGGCAGTTCTAAGCGTTTTTAGAGTGAGCTATGGTCCCTAATCCTTGTGAATTTCAGAAAAAAATGGAAGAAGGTGATCTGGCCAGCTGAGACTTTCTTAGGGGTCTTCAGTTGAGTTGAGGAGCCTTTTAAAGGGGAAGTATTATGTAAAATCAACTTTTTTGAGTTTTAAATCATGTTATAATGTTATTCCCTCATCAAAAACATACCTGGAGTGTTGCATTGATTCATGAAATCCTTTAATCTCCCGTGGCAACCATTCAGCTGTACAAAAGGTAGGTGGATACAGCTCCACTTTTGAGATGCAGCTCCTCCTCAGAGCTGCAGTTTCCGAGCTTCCGTCTCACAGAGCCCCCCTCTTTCGTGACTTCCCCACTCAGCTCCTTCAAACTAGCCAGCAGCAATCAGCAAACACCTAGTGGAACTGCGCGTCTGCTGAGCTCATTATACAAGCTACTTCTCAGTGAAACATTGGTAAAAATGTTGTTAAAGGGTTAATAGAGGAGCACCATTGTGATGACTTCCTGAAGGCGGTGTTCCAGAAAGAGCAAGAGCTTTTAAAGCGACAAAGGCCCAATTTCAAGGTGTCAAATTATGAAGTCAAATTTCTTTCAAGTCATATTTGATACATACAGCAATTTGTAACAACTGAAAGTAACAGTTACTTGATAATAATGATGCTAAAAATGGCGCTATATGCCTGGAAAACGCATAATACTGCCCCCTTAATAGTGAAAAATCAGAGGTTACTAACTTCTCTTACAGACCGAGAGTGTCCTGAAAGCATGGTGTGTACTCACAGGGTGAGGTGGTTGAAGCCTACGGTCCTCAAGGTGAACGCTCTGGCCAGGAGGCGAACATGTGTGAACAAAACTCCGATCGAATCCTCAAAGCTGGTCAGTTTCTGAAGAACCGGAGACGTTTCAATCAGCTGCCGGTCGCTCTGAGGCTCCTGCACCTGGTTGGAGAATAGACAGCAGGACGGAGGTGAGGCTCAGAGACGAGATGTGAAACAACTGATTGGGACAGAAAGGATTTGAAACAGTTCATCTTCAAGTGTCAGGGTGAAGGGTGCCATCAACTCCTGAGGTCCAGAATCTGCACAAACATCCCAACTTTTAGAAAAGCATATAAAGCATTTTCTAACACTTGTTATTGAAGATCAGCAGTCGGACAAAATAGATCCATCTGAATGCAGCAGATTACAGATTTACAAATAAGTGTTAGATCCTACAAGTCAACCAGAAAATAGCTGAAGGCTTCCTCAGGAGATTCCTGACACATGAAAGAGGACTTCAACTATCTCTCCTGATCTGAAGTGAAGACCAGGGGCGAGCTGAATGTGTGGAGGGGTTATAAATATCTACTGGCCTGAGAACGCCTTGGGTTCCACAGTAAGGTTTTGGAGAGATGGAGATGTCTGGGACCCGTCACCTCCCAGCCCCAATATCAGACAGACAGATGTTACTGATGAATGACTGGTTGAAAAACAGATGGATGGATGACATGATGAATGGATGATGAATGGATGACATGATGGATGACATGATGAATGGATGATGAATGGATGACATGAGGAATGGATGGATAACATGATGGATGACATGATGAATGGATGTTTGGATGGATGACATGATGAATGGATGGATGACATGATGGATGTTTGGATGGATGTTTGGATGGATGACATGAGGAATGTTTGGATGGATGACATGATGGATGGATGGATGACATGATGGATGTTTGGATGGATGACATGATGGATGACATGAGGAATGTTTGGATGGATGACATGATGGATGACATGAGGAATGTTTGGATGGATGACATGATGGATGGATGAATAACATGATGGATGACATGATGGATGTTTGGATGGATGGATGGATAGATGATGGATGGATGGATGGATGGATGACATGATGGATGGATGTTTGGATGGATGGATGGATGAATGACATGATGAATGGATAGATGGATGACATGATGGATGTTTGGATGGATGTTTGGATGGATGACATGATGGATGACATGAGGAATGTTTGGATGGATGACATGATGGATGGATGGATAACATGATGGATGACATGATGGATGGATGGATAACATGATGGATGACATGAGGAATGGATGGATAACATGATGGATGACATGATGAATGGATGTTTGGATGGATGACATGATGAATGGATGGATGACATGATGGATGTTTGGATGGATGTTTGGATGGATGACATGAGGAATGTTTGGATGGATGACATGATGGATGGATGGATGACATGATGGATGTTTGGATGGATGACATGATGGATGACATGAGGAATGTTTGGATGGATGACATGATGGATGACATGAGGAATGTTTGGATGGATGACATGATGGATGGATGAATAACATGATGGATGACATGATGGATGTTTGGATGGATGGATGGATAGATGATGGATGGATGGATGGATGGATGACATGATGGATGGATGTTTGGATGGATGGATGGATGAATGACATGATGAATGGATAGATGGATGACATGATGGATGTTTGGATGGATGTTTGGATGGATGACATGATGGATGACATGAGGAATGTTTGGATGGATGACATGATGGATGGATGGATAACATGATGGATGACATGAGGAATGGATGGATAACATGATGGATGACATGATGAATGGATGTTTGGATGGATGACATGATGAATGGATGGATGACATGATGGATGTTTGGATGGATGGATGGATGGATGACATGATGGATGGATGTTTGGATGGATGGATGGATAGATGATGGATGGATGGATGACATGATGGATGGATGTTTGGATGGATGGATGGATGGATGACATGATGAATGGATGGATGACATGATGAATGGATGGATGACATGATGTTTGGATGGATGACTGAAAGGACAGTGATCTTCACAGTAAATCACTCATTTATGCCTCATTCAAGGTGTCCCTCAGGGAGACGTGCTCAGACACCTCAAACCAGAGAGCAACCAGGCAGGCGGAGAAGAAACCGCTTCATCATGTAAAAACATTTCACCCAATCCTCCCAGCAGGAGTACACAAACGGTTCCAGTAAAACTGGTGAGCTCACCGCACGAATACCCCTCCACACGTTTAATGAAGACACTCAGCTCGGGTGTCGGGCGAAAGACGAGCTCTGCAGTTTGTTCTGCTTGGGGGCCTGTTTAGAGTGTGTATTTTTACCCCACCTCTAAACAAACTGGAGCTGATCTGCAGCAGATGGAGTCTCTTAGTCATTAACTTTTAAGTCAAACAGCTCCCTTCTTACCCCTCTCTGAATCTGCTGTTCCTTACAGTCAACATCTCTGGTGACTCAGGCGTACACACACTGTTTATCAAAGACGAGCAACTCTGTCACTTTCATTGTTTTATCACGTGTAATAAAGGTAGAAGGCCTTTCGCTCTCGTTAACCACAATACTTGCTCAAGACTGGGCTCGTTCAAGGAGGAATTGTGATGCTTAAATAGCAAAAAAAAAAAAAAAAAAAAAAAAAAAAGTGTTAATAAATAAATGTATGCTGGTTTAATCAGGAGACATTCTTATGGAGGCATTAATTAAGCTGCTGGAATCGTCTAATTGGTCTCTGTGTGGTGCAACTGTTAGCTTGACCGGAACATGTTTTCCAGAAGAGATCCAGACGTTGAGACATGCAATTTCTTGAGGACATTCGAAGATAACTGAAGCACATTTATCTGACCCGCTGCTGCTTTGTTCTCCCAAACACACAAGATCAAGGCTCTTTAGAAGATCCTTTATTTTCTCAGCGTTTCTTTTTGTCTGCGCTCTCTTAAAGCATCATTTTTCAACGTCTCCCATGGCAAGCCGGCGAGCAGAGCAGAGATGTATTTTTAAACTGAGTATTTTAATTGGAGCGCTGCCGGTAATGTCACGGTTCCATCTTCCGGCACGTACGGAGAAAGATTTCATTCCTGCCTCGCTCCCCCCCCCCCTTATAAATTCCCTCTGTTAATTAACGCAGGCGTTTAAATGTCATGAATCACAACTAACAACATCTGACGAGTTCAGCACTCACAGGAGCTAGCTATCCTTCAGGGGGAATGGCCAGGAGCAAGGCTTCAAACGAAGCAAAGAGAGGATGAGGGCGGGCGGGGTGGTGGTGGTGGGGAAATCAACAGAAGCCATGAAGAAATAAATAAATATAAAAATGTTTGAAACGCCTTCAAAGCATCACTTTCAGAGTCCAGAACGAAGGCAGAATCAGAGCTGAGGCACCGACAAGCTCGACACTCGTGCACCCCCCCCGATAAACTGAAGGAGAAATTTTGTAATCCACACTCAACGTAAATGACGTTCTGCTAAATTATCCTGGAGAGCTTGTCTGCGTTGGGTGGTGGTGGTGGCGGCGGCGGTGGGGGGGGGAATCAACTGGAAACACGAGGAAGTGCCTGTAAACCGCGAGGCGCTCCACATCCCTCCGCAGGGCGCGTCGGTGGCAAGCCCGACGCATGCCAAAGACGTGTGCACGCGTAATTACACACGCCGTGGCGAGCTGCCACCGCCGTCAGCTCTAAGCTCATTAGGGCAGCTCCTCTTTCACTTCTTCCTCCCTGTCTGGGTGGGGGAAGGAAATTAGGTTACACCTTGTTACCCTTCAGCAACAATTTTTGGGCTTCATGTTCTAACTTTGGGAGCTTTCAACGGGCACTCTTTCAGGTTGGAGCGTTTATTATTTCCTTTATGCACACAAAGCAAGAGACACCAGAACACCAAGGATGACTGGCCCAGTTTGGATGTAAATTGGTCCAAAATGATGGAACTGGTTCAATTTACAAAGATCAAACTATACATCTACTTAGGGGTGGGTGATAAATTGATGAATTAAATTTCTGGATTTTTAAGATTACGGAAACTCATTATGTTTCCGTAGTTCAGAGTGATGTCAGCACGTCCAGGGCCGCCATCTTGTTTGACAAGCGTTTTTTTTTTTACAGCTTCTACTTATTTGGACTTTGAAGATCAACTCTATGACAGAGTATTAGGAGCAGGCTACGATTTTTAAAAATGAAAATAAAGTCGTAATGTTACAAGAATACAGTCGTAGTAAAATGAAAATAAAGTCATGTGACAATAAGGTTGAAATAATACAAGAATAAAGTCTTAATATTACCAGAAAAATGTTGTAATATCAGAAGAATGAAGCAGTAATTTTTTTGAGCACTCCAACATGTAAAACAACAAAAAATTAATTATCCAAGCTTAGTTCTCAAAATTACTTTTTTCTCATAAATTTAAGACGTTCTTCTGGTAAAATTGCGTCTTTATTCTGCTAATATTATTACTTTACGCCCATAATTAAACAAAAATTCTTGAGGCCTGGCCCTAATACTCTATTGTACAACTCACAGAAGGGATGACTGAAATAAAAGCAACTTTTTGAAAACATTTTCTGATTAGTAACTTCTTTTTTAGAAAAGAAAGCAAGAATTTTTTTAAAAATTAAAATTGAAAATCAGACATCGCATGAAAAAAGATTTTCTTTTGAAGCCATATCGTCCAGCCCTAGAGCCACTGTATAAAAAGACCCAACTTTATTTATCACTGTCTGACATTATGCTAAACTAAACTTTTCCTGTTTAAGCTCAGGTGGAATTACACAGATTGTTTCTATTTCCTAGATGTCAGAATAATTATGAGAGAAGCTTTTTTGGTACTTTTTTTAAGAGCCAAAAGTTTATATACTTTCATCATAGTTTGGTACAATTGCCTTTAAACTATAATTTGGCTCAGTTGTGAAGCTTCTGACAGCGTCCTTCCACAGAAAGAACTCTCGTTCCAGAACAGGTTTGCTTCGCTTGCCTCCGAACGGCAGTGTTTTGTTGAGAGCCAACTCCCGTTTCCATCCGTTTTAGGAACCGAGCATCGTCAACAGGAAAAAAAAAAAAAAAAAAAAAAAGAAAAAGAGCGCAACAGCGAGATGGCGGACGCCCTGCTGCCATGCTTGTTGTTTCTTTGTCTTCAGTTTGACTGGCTCACTAGGTGACGCTGTGGGTTATGTCACGGTTCGTGCTGAAGAACCACGTTTTCCACTGTGCCCAACCGGAAGCAGATTTGGCGTTCGGGAAGCAGTGGAAACACGCCAGACTGACTCAACATCCAATATCGGAAGTTAGATGGACTTCTGGCCCATTCCTCCTGAGAGAGCTGGTGAAGGCCACGCCAAAACACTGTCCCCAGCTTATTTGGATGAATGCTTGGGGTCATTGTCCATTTAGAAGACCCATTTGTGCCCAATATTTACCTTCCTGGATGACGTCCTGAGATGTTGCTTTAAAATGCCCTCATAATGTTCTTTCCTCATGATATCATCTTTTCATCTTGATGCCTCTGTGCTTCAGTGTCAATGCTGTTCTATAACTAAGAAAATCATGGCCATTTCACACCATAGCACGTCTCTAAAATTAACATTTTTCTCCCTGAGCGCATTTCCAAATTGAAATTTGACTTTTTATGTTGTTCTTGGAGGAATGGCTTCTTCCTTTCTGAGTGGCCTTTCAGCCCAACCTGGTACTGGGCTCATTTCACTGTGAATATACACAGGCAACAGGCAATTGCACATTTCAACAAGGCAATTCCAAGTGCCTTATGTGATGAAAACAAAACATCAGACCAAACATGACATTGCAGTGGTATAAACAAAGCAAAGAAAAATTTAAATACAGATTAAATCAATGATGTTCTATTTAATAATCAAATGCAACTCAAAAGAAAAGGGTGTTTAGCCTTGATTTAAAGGAAGAGATTGAATAACAACATACTCTTCACAGCTTCAGCAAATTAACTTTACAAGGACTTTTTCTTCTGGTGTTGATTTTCACAATTTTATTATTGAAGAACGACACTGCTCAGTCAGTTCATAATGATGAAGGAACAGACCTAAAATCTTCAATAAAGTACAAGAGAGTTTTTTTTAGGTGAATATCTACAGTTGAAACCAGAAGTTTACATACACCAAATAAATTAAAAAAAAAAAAAAAAAAAAAAAAAAAAAAAAAAAAAAAAAAGTTCACCTTTTTTCTCCTCACTGCCTGAGGTTAAATCAGACCAAACTTCTGTTGTTTTAGGTTTGTTTGAATCACCAAAATTATTTCTATTTGCTAAATACTACAATATTGAGAAAAAGAACGTGCCAGAAATGTGTTTATTAATGTCTTTAAAATCAGAAGTTAGCACACAGAAGGTTTACTGTCTATTTAAATAACAAGGGAAAGCCCGGATGATGATGTCATGTCTTTGAAAACCTCTGACAGGTTAACTGACACATCTGAGGTAATCGGAGGCTCACCTGTGGGTGTGTTTTAAAGCTCCACCTGGAACGAACTGCTTTCTGATTTGACACGATGAGAAACTCAAAAGAAATCAGGCAAGACATCTGGAAGAGAATCATGGAGCTGCACCAGTCTGGTTGATCCTTGGGATCAATTTCCAGATGCTTTACGTTTGCTGCATGCATCTGTTCAAACAATTATACACCAGTGTAGACATGATGGGAATGTCCAACCATCATACCACTCAGGAAGGAGGTTCTGTGTTCCAGAGGTGAACGGGTTCTGGTCCAAAGTACTCAGATGACCCCAGAACAAAATCCAGAGACCTTGGAAGAAGCTGCTGAAGTTGGTCAGACAGAGTCATTATCTGCAGTGAAACATGTCCTGCACCTACATGGGCTGAAAGGCCGCTCAGTGAGGAAGAAGCCATCACTCCAGAAGAAACGTAAAAAGCCAGACTGCAGTTTGCAAATGTCCACAGGGACAAAGACCTTCATTTTAGAGACTTGTCCGGAACTCCAGCAAAGTACTGTGAGAAGCTTCTCGAAGGAAACTCAAAAGGTTTGATCCAAGTCATACAGCTCATAGACAATGCAACCAAATCCTGAGGAAATGCATGTTAACATATGATTTTAAAGACGTTAAATAAATAAATCTCTGACATTCTTTCATTACTGAGGCACTGAGTAAACATGAATAATTTTAGTGATTCTAACTGACCTAAAACAAGAGAAGTTTGGTCTGATTTTACTTCAGACCGTGAGGGAAAAATAAAGGTGGATGTGTCTTTTTATTCAGTGTATGTAAACTTCTGGTTTCAACTGTATGTGTGCACAATTATAGGGCAACTATCAGTGTGCAGGATAATTATGTTACCAAGTGAAAAAATTACTTTTCTCTGCCTCACTTGTTTATTTTTAGCTTGTGAAGTGAAAATAATCCAGAGAAATTTACGAATAAACAGTTCTTATAATAATTTATTAGTTTCTTGATGCGCTGATGTGCAGCAGTAACCACAGCCTCCGAGACATTGTAAATCTCCTTGTTAAAAAGGGTCCACAATTTCTCGACAGCGTCTAGTTCAGGTAAGGAAGGGGCGTCATGTTGTTATCCTTTCATCTTTAAGGCCTTTGCTGGTGAGCCACACAGTGGAATACTTGGCTGTTTGTGATGGAGCTCTGTCCAGCATTAAAAATCATGTTCTTCATGAATGATGCAGACTTTTTCCTGTTTTGAGGCCCAATCATCTGGTTGCTCTCATCAGTCCATAAAACCTTGACAAATCAGTCTTCGGATATTTCTTGGTCCAGTCTTGATATTTCTGTCTTGTTCAGTGGTGGTCAGGTTTTAGCACTGCCTTAACTTGGTCATGTCTTCAAGCACTGAACACCTGGTACTTCAGAGCACTCCAGCAATGTTGCAGTTCTGGAATATGAAAGCACCAATGGAGAATGGATTCCTCGTATAATTCATGTTTGATTTTCCCAAATCTTTGGCAGGTAATTAGCATCTTTTTGCATCTTTACAACAAAATCTTTGATGTTCCTGTAATCACACACCCATTTCTTAGAAATTTAAAGAGTGCTGCATTCCTGTGAAAGCCTTTTTTCACTTTTTGACATTTCAGTCAGTTTTTTGGTCCATTTTGCCTGAGGAAGAGAAGCTGCCAAATAATTACGCACACCTTTATATAGGGTGTTGATCTCCTTGGGCCATGTCCTCCATCATTAAACAAATCCACATCACCTGACATGTTTAAATCTAATAAACATTCAAATTTTTACATCTTGGAGTTGAGAAATATACATTAAATTGATAATATGGTCAAAATGCACAACTGCCTAACAATTGTGGACAAAGTTAAAACTTGTCCCACTACTACTCTGCTACTTAGCAAACAGAAAAACTTTTGGCAATTCTAACTTTGCTAAAACAAGAAAATTTGGTCAGTTAGTGAAAATTAAGGTTATGTGCCTTCTTTTACAGTGTGTAAAAATACATGATTTTTAACTGTCAGGTTCATGGATGTCAAGAACTGGCACCAGAGGTATTCAGGGACGAGCAACTTTTTACAGAAAATTGCAGGGGTGTCCAAAAGTTGGCGGTCAATACCAAAGCTAAGAGCTACTAACAGCTAACTAAGTTAAACAGCTACCAAAGACAAACCTACTCAAACTAAGTTAAATTCTACCCAAACTGGTGACAATTACAATAACCGCCATCTAAAAATCAGCTGTAGTTACACATGCTAAGAAATTCTCGTGGCTATAGTTGCTTATGAGAACACCTAAGCAAAAACAGCTACTCGAGCTAACATGCAATTCACTTAAATACCAGTAAAGCTATTCAAGCTAAAATGTAGTCAAGATAAAGGTTACGCATGTTACCAGCTACTCAAGCTAAAAGTTACTTATGCTGCCAGATACTTGAGCTAAAAGTTACTCATGCCACCAGCTAAACAAGCTCAAAGGTTGCTCATGCTACTAGCTACTCAACCTAAATGTTACTTAGCTAGCAGCTGAACAAGCTAAAATTTACTCATGCTACCAGCTACTCAAGCTAACAACTATCCAAGGAAAGAGTAAGTAAAGCTACAATCTACCCAGTTAACTGTAAGTCAAGCTAAGAAACATTTAAGCTTGCAACTAAAAGCTATTCAAGGTAAAAGTTACACAGGTCAACAGCTAATCTAGTTAGATGTTATTCAAGCTAACAGCTGTTCGAGCTATTAGACACTGAACCCAACAGTTACCCTTTAATAGTAAGGAAAGCAAACACCCACCCAAGTTACATATAGGCAAACTATAAATCGGTAAAAACTATCCAAATATCACTCAAGCCATCAGCAAGCTACAGCAAATAGCTACTCAAGATTAAGGTTACTCAGGCTAACAGTTATGGAAGCCACAGGTTACTTAAGGTAACCACTACATAAAAACAGCTAATCGTTAACCATGGCAAAAGCTGATACAGTAAAAGCTACCATACCATAAATGCTAACATAGCTACTCAGAAAAGCCCCAAGATGAAATTTTGATAGTCTGATATAACTCAAATCTCTACTGGTTAAAAGTTTTTAGAAAAAAAAAATGCTGCGTTTTTGATTTTTATGACAGATTACTTTTGGATCTAGCACTCTGAGAAAATTTAAAAAGTCCAGGTCAGGTACAAGACTGGACAGAAAAAAATAAGTTTCAGAAAACCTGTTGAAATATTGATCGAAAGTACTTTAAAAATAACAAGAAAGTCTGGATCCCTGAGAATTTAAAAAAAAAAAAAAAAAAAAAAAAAAAAAAAAAAAAAAAAAAAAAGATTATTTAAAAATAAGGCAGTGCTGATTATCAATTCGAGTCAAAAGGCCAGGATGCTATCAAGCTACCATAAAGTTGGAACAATTTAACAACCCATTGTCAGGGGACCACCCAGAGAAAACTGCAGCAGCATCCAGTGTGTGGTAATGAGGCTCCTGCTCTGAAGTGGCTAATAGAAGCAGACCTCGCACCACAGAGCAGAGGCGGGTCGCAGGGTGAACCCACGGGGCTCCACCCTGTTTGTGTACTCACTGCTGGGGACTGTTCTGTGCAGCTCACTAGGAAAACAAAGTGCTGGCTGCAGTCGGTTAATCCTGAGCCCTGACGAGCTCAACAGAAACACCCAGGCTCTCTGAGTGTCTTTAACATTTGGAGGTGACAAAGAGATGGATGAGGAGGCAAAGATGAAGACACACATGTACACAAAAAGCTATTTTGGGCCAGACACGCAAAAACAGACATATGAAAACACAGACAGTTTTGCACATGCACTGACACAGAGCTTAAACACAAATCTCGCAAAGAAACGCTTTCTTCCCACAAACACATCAGAGAGAAAGATGCCTGGCGGTCCCTGGAGACCTCATGTGATTCGGGATCGTAATCCTGTTATGGCATCTTTGATCTCGTCTTCCAAATTCTGATTTCAAACAAACACTGCTGACATGTTCAGTGTTTCTGTGCAGAGCATGCAACTCGAAGCACAGCAGAGACAGTGAAGACAGGGAGCGAGTGAAGGGGAGAAGCAAAGATGATGGAGAAGAGTGAAATGTTGCTGAAGAAGAGTAAATCAAAAAGAGGATTAAGGTCTTGACCAAAACCGGAAAGCAGCACAATAAAGCTGGTGGAAAACATTTTGACAGTTATAAAACGTAAGTCAGCCATTGCAAAAAAAAAAAATAATAATAATAATAATAACTGCCTATCGGTTACCAGAAGACAATTTTCTCCAAATGGATGAGGTGAGTTTTAATGAGAGGCAACAGAGACCAAATAAACATCAATAATAAAACGCATCTCGACCAACCTGCAGGGGGTGTGGTGGGTAGTGGAGCCAGACCTCCCGCAGGTCCTGTGAAGACAGAAACAAAGATGAGGAGTAAGGCAGAATAAATTGATGGCATGAGGGTCTTCCAAGTTCAAGATTATAAATAACACTAATAAAAAATAAACAATTTGGAAAATTATGAATGACAAAATAAACTACAGAGAAGATAATGGGTTTGATTGCTCCTCAGAAACAAATTTAAAACTGTAAACAGCTTCAGTTTGTCTTTCGAGCAAAGTAAAAACAAATACTAAAAGGATATACATTTTCTTTGAAGGTTGGTTGTGTGGAGTAGTTGTGAGGCAAACAGGTGCTTATCTTATCTACACCACAGCATTCAGACTGATCTTAGTTTGAAGAATCAAACTCTTATAGCAGAATCATGCTAAGCAAACAGCTAACTGGACCATCCACTACTTAAGCTACTCAAGTTAATAACTTTTTCTACCAACATACTAGCTGTTGGCGAACATATGCTAAATGCAATTATCGCTAACAGCTACTGCAGCTAAAAGCCACTCAAGCTAACATCTACTTGCATTAACAATTATTTGAGCTAGAAATTTGTAATGGTAATAGCTGTTTCCACTAATGGATGCTGAAGCTAGCAGCTAATCAGGCCAGCAACTACTCATGTTAAATGCTAGGGTAGCTAACAGTTACTTGCACTAACAATTATTTGAGCTAGCAATTTTTAATGGTAATAGCTGTTTCCACTAATGGATGCTGAAGCTAGCGGGTAAATCAGGCCAGCAGCAATTTGAGTCAAGTTTATTTGTATAGCACATTTCAGCAGAAAGGCAGTTCAAAGTGCTTCACATCATAAAAACAGCAACAAGTATACAGTAAATCATCAAAAACATCAAGCAAGTATGCAGCCAAATCAATCATCAAAATCATCGAGCAAATATCAATGCATCAAAATCATAAGGATCATTAAGCAAATATCATCAAGCATTTGTCTGAGCAAGCAATTTTTAATGGTAATAGCTGTTCCCACTAATGGATGCTGACGCTAGCAGGTAATCAGGTCTGCAAGTGTTCATGTTAAGTACTAGCGTAGCTAACGGCTATTCAAGCCAGAGCTTAATAAAGCTAACTATTTGCATCAACAGCTCGATACGCCAGCAGGTACTTAAACTAATAATTCCCTCTTCACAGAGTTATTTGAGCTGTCAACTATTTTGGCAAGGTGGAGTAGTTTTAGCTGAGTGCCCATTAAATTGGTGACCTTTTACCTGAGTAACTGTTACCTGAAGTAACTATTAGCTTGATATTCCGATGAGAATTTTTATGATTTTAACTGGTTCCTCTAAATTGTCCTTGGGTATGAATGTGTGCATGGCTGTGCCTGGTTTGACCTGTAATGGACTGGCAACCTGTCCAGAATGTGTACCCAGCCTCTCGCCCAATGACCAGTGGAAATGGGCACCAGCCCCCCAACAACCAAACATGGATAAGTGGGTACAGACAACAGATACTTGGATTTAGATAAATTATTTAATACACATTTTACTGACAAGGCTTTGAGTTTTAATAAGTTATTGGGAACAAAAATACTGGTGCAACAAAACATCCTATAACTGGTACAATGGATATCTTTATCTACACACTATGCATTTAATCTGACTTTGTGATGCTGTCAGTACTCAAAACTGACAATGCACTACAAAGCTGGTTAACGGGGAGGATGTGAAGTGTTTCTGAGTGGAAAACACAGCATGTTACTGACGAGCGGGTAGGTAGGCTGTAGCTTTGGGAGGTGTATTTTCTCTGGGGATAAACAGTGTTGAAGTTTGCCTGACTTTCCTGGGGAGGCAAATGTGTGCAAAAATCAACAAGTTTCTTCAGCACTGCTGTAAGGTAAGTTTATAGATTAAATGGAAGAGAGATGGAGGCTGGAAAAGCATATAGTACCAAGGGGGAAAAGTAAGTGCTCAAGCTGTTGCCAAGGAGAAAGGAGCAAAAAGCTCTAATGCTGAGTGATTCATAGTGGTATAGAGAAGTGGACAGATCCTCTAAAACACAGTATCACGCCGGTGTTTAAAAGGTTCAAGAAGATAAACTTTAAAATGCAATGGGGGGGAGAGGTTTGTGTGGTCATTGGTATTGAGTGGGAGCCTCATTTTCTCAACACACCCAGCTGGCAGCCCATCGCCTTGAGCAGCCAATGAAAAATTCATGACGGCAGTCAATACATTTGAGTGAATGCTTCCTTTTGGTTGCCTGTGTCCAAGATTGGGACTGGAGGTGGAAGGCGCCGGGTACATGGCGTTGCCTGTGAACAAAAGACTCTCTGGCTGTGGAGATCACTTAAAGAGCATCGATAGCACGGGCTAATGGATCTCATGTTATCACACCCTTGTTTCAGTCACAGTATTGGGTCTGGAAGAAAAAAAAAAAAAAAACAAAAAAAAAAACGATTGTAATGCAATCTAAAACATGTACACACACACGAGTGGGAACTGAAAAGAAAAACAAATAGACGTAGCGAAGTACATACGAAACGAATCGGCTTGTGATCGGCGTTTTTGATTAAAACTAATCCACAGGGCGCACACGAGCCGCCCACATGCTCTATATAGACCTGAACAGCTAATGTTTCAATTATAGGCATCCTAAAGACAAGGCAGACGATGATTAAGCCAGCATCGAGTGGGGGATTTAAGAATAACATTTTTACTCTTTTCTTCTTTCTCTCTCTCTTTTCCAGCACAAGGTAGGTATAATTACTGGGGCCACAAATCATCAAGTGCAGCAGCTAAATCACAGCCATTTGGAAGATTTACCTCTAGTGTTACAAACAAGGGGGGAAAAAAATGCCTGCATGATTATTTCACTGTCAACTGTCTATCTTATGATAAAAGTGAAAATTAAAAGCAAAAAGCAAAGCAGTTCAGCGCAATCACCTGTCAGACTACGGGGAATATAAAAAGTCTGTACAACCCTGTTAAAATGCCAGGTTTTTGTGATGTAAAATGAGACCATAATAAGTCCTTTCAGAACCTTTTCTACCTTTAATGCGCCCTGTAACCTGTACAAGCAAATTCAAACCCTTATAGAGAAAAATAACCCTAAAACTATATGTGGTTGCATGATGTGCACACCTTTAACCTTTATGGTGCCCTTTATTTTGTGCTCCATCTGTGTCCTTTGGGCACAGTGAGGTGTTTCAGTAATTTCCTAAAACACTTTATTGCTCTTAAAGTCAATCTTGCTTTTTTTTCAGTTAAGAAATAAAACATAATTGATTTTTTAAATTTATTTCCAAATATGGAATGCATATGTATTATTTTTTTTATGGGTCTGGGAATGTCAAGAACTGACAAAGCCAATTCTGATTGGATTTTATTGTATGTGGAAATTCGTTAAAAATGTTCCATTTTATCTATGGGAATTTTTTTTTTTTTTTTTTTGAAAGATTTAATCATCGGGTATCTAAAAGAAGAATTTAAAATGTATTGCTAATGTATTTAAAAACAAAGCAAATTAAAGACTCCAAATAATAAAGGTTAAAATTTCCCTGATGAAATACAACCAGGCCAGATTTCATCAACACAGTCAAGGTTCTGACTTTGTCCGACTACAAACTACTATTTGTAGTTTTATTTGAGAGACATATTTTGGCGTTGCGTTCAACTCAAACATTTTCCAAACGGAGATTTTCTTTTATAAATTGCAAAAAACCATGAAATTCTTTGTTTTGCAAGTAATGAAAATAAATAATTACATCGCTTGGAAAATCATTCAATGCTCTGCTGAACCACAGCAGTTTGTTTTTTTTTTTTTTTTTGTGAAGCTTGAACGGCAGTAGGTGTGAATCTTGGGCTATTGATTTGTTTTCATTCATTCCATCGTTACACATTTCTTGAGTTTATGAATATGATTAGATTGAAAAAAAAAAAGTGGAATTGGGGGAAAATGAAACAGATTACAAGCAGCCTTATATTTGTCCCTCTTAAAGATTTTTATTTGTTAACAGTTCTCAGTAAAAGTGGAAAAAATTCTGGAAGTAACTGATATTTTTTTACATTTTGGGGGAGTTCTACACAGACTTTTTATATCCAGCGTGAGTTTTAATGAGAGCTTTCATCTCACTCAGAAGGGAATCAGGGAACCAAACTGTTTTTTTCACAAACCCGGGCCTCACAAGCCGACTGAACAGCCAACAGCGCCCCAGCCTCTCTACCGAACAACCCTTGGGACTGTAGGGCATCTACGACTGGCCCATATTGGTGTTCTTCTCTGACAAGGTCCAATGCTCCCTAACAAATTGGTCTCTTGCTGCAGGCTGCCAATCAATCCATCAAACGCGGTATTGCGGCGGGAAGGTCGATCGAAGATGGCAGTGCTGATCAATACGAGCATGAAAGGAGTCCAAAGAGGCTTCTGTCAGTGAACAGTCGAGGTGGTGTTTGAAATTTCCCTACGATGAAGTTTCCAGTGAACGAGAATGGGAAAATGACTTGTGAACCAGCGAATGCATTTATTTTTTGAGATATTACCAAGCAAGGACACATTAGAAAATACATTCACACACTTCTATTAGCATCCTGAAATAATGGTTTTGTTACGAATTCAAGATGAAGTGAGTTCAAGGTGAGAGAATGAAGACAATCACTGAGTCACACAGCAAAAACACAATCTTACGAAGTATTCTTGGTCTAGCTTCTAGTGTAAATGTCTTGAATACACTTGAAATAAGACAAAACTAACTTACGAGCAACTTTTCAGCAAGATATAGGACCTTGTTTTCATTTCATTTATTTATTTTAATTAAATTAGGACAATGCATATTAATCAACATGTCAACAGTAAGCATCAATGTAAATATGCCAGAGTTAGCACAACAGCTAATTTTAATCTGTTTTACATAAATAGTTCCTTAATGTTGATGAAAAACTTCTAGTTATAAGTGAAATAATCTGCCAGTGCAACAGGACATTGTTCCTATAGTATAAGTTGAAATGTCTTCTTCCACTTGTTACTTGTAAGTTAGTTTTGTCTTATTTCAAGTGTTCAAAGATATTTACACTATAAACTAGACCAAAGATGCAGTGCAATTATTCCATTTCAAAAACAATAATGAAAAATCTTCATGATGCAGAGAAAAGGGTTGAAAAACTAAGTGCTTGAAAATAAAGCCACTTGAAAACCATTTTGTTGACTGCGCCCAACTGTGAAAAAGGTAAGAAGGCCGTCGTAACACCGTATTACCAAAAAGTCATTATCTCAGCACCATGGTGATGGCCATAGTTGTCACAGCAACCTTTGTGGGATTTGGTGTTTGTAGGTGTATATATATGTGTGTTAGTGTTAATGAAATCCAACAGATTAGCCCATGGGCAACCAGAGAGACCATTATTATGATTGCTCCTAAAAGAGGCACTTCCCTCGGGACGAAACGGTGGCATTAACGTCTCTCCGCTGCAATATCGCCATCGAGTCCAGGTTGGGAGCAATCGAGCAGCTTCCCCCTGAAGATGATGCCTCCTGCCTCTCTGTCGATGCTTTAATAACCTCCACAGTAATGTCATTAGCAAATTAGCATCTATTGTCTCCTCCAGGCTTCTGTGTGCAATGAGGCTGGATTCCATCTGAGGCAAAATAAAGGCCTGTTGTTTTGGGAACCAGTGCCTGGGAAAGGTGATGTGCTGGGAGGAAAAACTACAGGGACGAAAATAGACTGTTTGGCTCCTGCTATGAACGCCGTAGCAATTAGGGGAAGCAGGAAAACAAGAATTGTGGATTCTAGGTGTGAATTTCACATGTACGTTTGGTTTTATCGAGATACATAATATGTTTTCACCTCTAGAGTCGCAAGATTTTGTTTAAATCAGTGGTGTTCAAACTTTTTGCCACATGGGCCAAAATCGTTGAATTGAAAGTCCTCGAGAGACAAAAATACATCTATACTGTTTATTAAAAACTAAAATATTTTTGTCTTATTTTTTAATCTGCTTAAACAAATGTTGGATGGATGGATGGATGGATGGAGAGACATGAATGGACAGATGGATGGATGGACAAACAAATGGATGATTGTACAGATAAACTGATGGATGATGAAAACAGTGATTGGATGGACAGACAAGCCAACAGATGGGTGGAGGGGCCAATCTATCCTGCTCCATCCTACAAATATTAAATATAGATATTTTTTCTTACTCTATTTTACTTATCCACACTGAGCAGGAGCCCCATTTAAAATATTGTTCTTATTTCTCAACGTTAACGACCTGCACCAGAACAAGTTCTTCTTGCTGGTGAAGTAAAGCGATCCTGTTAGTGATATGAAGGCTGGCGTGAAGCCTCTCTTCAGGTAATGTCACAATAGACTGTTTCAGAGGAAAAGATGTAAAGGAGAGGAAGAAAAAAAAAAAAAAAAAAAGGAAGGGAGCAAAGGAAAGTCGCCAGAGCAGCAAAAAATTTCCACGGTTTGATCGAGAAAAATGTAAAGTGCTTCAGTTTTGCACCTCATCTCATTAGTTTCAGTAATGTGCTGTGTAAAGAGCCATTCTGCAGAGTTAGAGTGGAAGTGCAACAGGATCCAAGCGGATTGTGTGGATCTCACATTCTTCCCATCCATCTCTGGCCTGCCGCACAATTCCCCACCCCCGTAGCCATCACACCCCACCACACGGCTGGTGTTTGGCTTTCTGGTCTTTTGTCCATCTGCCTCCTCTCGGCTTTGTGTGACAGAACAGCCATCAGGAGGATTCAGCAGGGGGCTGACAAGCCACACTATTTCAATCCTCCATCTGAATGTCTGAGAATTTCCTACTAGAGTTGAAAACAATCTCAACTTCTCTTCAACTTGTTGCAAAAAAAGTGTGAGTCATTCGTTGAACGCAGTTTTAGTTCTTTTCCTGTGAGGTGCAGCCAGGATTTTGTTCATACTCCCTCCCCATAGGTGTGGAAAACACCAGCCCTAACCAATATAAAATAAAGGAGGTTTTGAAAAGAATTTGGATTTGGGGACAAAATAACAGAATTCCCTCCTAACGATGAGTCTTTCATGCAGAACCAAGGTTGAAGAAATACTTTGTAGAGAGAAACAAATGAAAAATGAAGGAAAGAATGAGATTGGTTCATGGTTACATCTTTAATCACCTTGGGAACCATTGCTCAAACAGGACCTAAAGGGCAAGAGTTTGGAAAAAAAAAAAAAAAAAAAAAAAAAAAAAAAAAAAAAAAAAAAAAAAAAAGATTTAAATTGTCACAATATGGTTGATCAGCCATTGACAGACTATACAGCGATTCTCCTCAACACTGAACCTCCTATAAGGGTTGCCACCTCTGAAAAAACTATTCAAATCTTAAATGAGCTACAAAAGCATTCAAATCTCTTGAAATTTCATATTTTCTCCCTACTATGAGTGTATTTTATTACGATTTTCTGTGACAGAACAACAAAAAGAGGTGTGTAGTTGTAAAGTGGATAGAAAACATAAAAATCCTCCATATCCTTGTAAATCTTTTCATAAAAATTAAGTAGATACATTTAACCTCATTTATTCATAACTGCTTCCAGAAGACACTGTGCTTGTAAAATAGTCCACCTATGTCTGATTTAACCTCAGTATGAAAGCAGCTACTCTGTGAAGGCCATAGAGGAAGTTAGCCAGACCATAAGTAGCCTTTAGCTTGACCATGAGTAGCTATTAGCTTACATAGCACTTAGCTTGACTCTAGGTAGCTGTTAGCTTGCATAGCATTCCACCTGACTGAGTAGATGTTATCCTGCTTAGAAGTTAGCTTGACCCCAAGTAGCCATTAGACTGACCCAGAGTAGTCATTAGCTTGCACAGTATTTAGCCTGAGTGAGTAACCGTTAGCTTTCTGAGAAGTTGACTTGTCTCTGAGTAGCTGTTTGCTTGTGTAACACTTAGCCTGACTCTGAGTGCCATTAGCTTGACTCTGCGTTACTGTTAGCCTGCTTAGAAGTTAGCTTGACTCTCAGTAGCCATTAGCTTTACCCTTAGTAGCCATTAAATTGCACTGCACTTAGCTTGACTCTGAGCAGCTGTTACCTTTCATAGTATTTTGCCTGACAGAGTGGCTGTCAGCTTTCTTAGAAGTTGGCTTGTCTGAGTAGCTGTTAGCTTGCATAGTATTTAGCCTGACTCCGAGTAGCTGTTAACCTTGTCAGAAGTTAGCTTGATCCTGAGTAGCTATTAGCTTGCATAGTATTTACTCCTGACTGAATAGCTATTAGCTTACACAACACCTAGCTTGACCCTGAGTAGCTGTTAGCTTTCCCAGAAGTTAGCTGGACACTGAGTAGCAAGTCTCAGGGAGGTTAAACACAAATGTACTGCACACTTTTCAGAATTTTATTTGCAAAAACACTGAAAAACAAGCATCATTTTCCTTCCATTTCACAATTATGTGCTAAATGTGTCGTTTCCTGTCTCATCTTATCCCAGTGAAAAAACTTCTGTTTTTTTTCTAGTTGTAATGTGACAAAATGTAGAAAACAGTTTTTAAAGAGCTGTAGCTCCATTACCATAGAGATTATCAAGATGTTAGCTTTAAAGAAATTAATCTGGAATAAACAGAACCACTCTTCAAAAATCATAAACCATCCCTTTAACACACAAAAAAAGTTTTGATTGTCATAAATTAGATAAAATACAGAACACCATCTGATTTACAACCACTGCCTGTTTGTTGTTAAACTCCTTCGGAGCTTTTGTGGGTTTTTCTGGTCCATCTGGAAGCATCTTCCCTCAGCTATGAAAACAAATGCCTCCCACTATGAACGAGGCGTTTTCTAATACAGTTTTTCATAAGATATTTTTATGTTTATATGTTTCTGTGTGTGGTGTTTTTTACTCTAAAAAGAAGAAATTTCATGGCTTTTTTACCTACCCATCAACAGCTGTTGTGCAGCTCTTCAATAAAAAATAAAATCTGTTCAAGCAAATCTCTCTTCATACAAACAGCCCTCAACTCAATCGTTTTTCTTGTCGACTCCCATGGCCGCGCGACAACAGTAAAAACAGAAGCAAGGGAGTTTCAGCACTCCAACACATTGGCTGCAAACTTAGAAGAGATTTGCAGTAAATTTGGCCAAGAGCAGAGACAAACAAGGCCAAATGTGTTCACAACTTCAGGGAAAACAAGAAAAAAAAAAAAAAAAAAAAAAAAAAAAAAAAAAAAAAAAAAAAATCAGCTCCAGTGCTAAACCTAATGCTGAAGTATTGATCTGAATTTTGATTAAAGTAATCCACACTACAGGGATAAGCATCACTGATACCAGCTGAATAAAAAAAGGTGTTGCTTGCAGATTCCTTCTTTTGTTTTCTGCTAGTTTTGGTTGGATTGCGCTTGTTCCTGTTGGTGGGTGGCTCACAAACAACCTGAACGGCCAGTTAGCACCGTACGCCACTAATTGATTCCCAGCATTTCTGGCCGGGATTGATGCAAACACTGGTTCCTTCATCATTTATTTCTGCAAGCTGATTTTACACACATGCAAACAACAGCAGGTGTCCAACTCGAGACCATCATTTCTGTTCCAGAATTGTGTTTATTTTTTTTCCAAACAATGCTCAGGTTTTGTCCAGATCTTTCAAGGTTTGCTAGATTTAGGGAGATGTTTGATTGCTTTGTTACCAGAACCTTCAGTGTGAGGGTTTGGCCAATTATTCGCAGGTGGTAATGTCTTGGAAATGTTCTAACCATTAAGGATCTTTCTTCACTCACAGGGTTTCTGCAGGTTTAACCAACTCCAATTTAAGACTTTTTAAGACCATTATGAATGAAATTCAAGACCTGTATCACAACATAAATGTACAAAAGAAAACTGCATATTTTACAAAGTAGTGCCAAGCTTTGTTGCACGGAATACACGTGGCAACAGAAGTGAGCCAGTGGTGAAGACGAACGTTAAACGATAAATTTGTACTCACCAACAATAGACGCAAAAAAGATAGCAAGCAAGAGATTATTAGCAGCTAGCTCGCTAGCTAGCCTCAAGTCACAAAACATATTGAAGATGTGTGTGTGCGCGACTCAATCTTTTGAAAAGTCCCACAAGAAAAATACATGACAGAGAATATACAAGAGTAAATAGTCCTGCCACAGCAAATTTAAGATCTGTGATAAGCGTATTTAAGGCCAACATACATTTTTGGATGAATTTAAGACATTTTCAGGCCTTAATATTAGATACATCGATTTAAGATTTTTTTAAGGACGCGCAGACACCCTGTCTCACCTCAGTGTTGAACAGCAGTCGCCCAAACAGCTGCCGGGCCTCCTCCAAGCCTCCTTCTAGATACACGGCCCCTAAAACACAGACAGCACCAACATAGTTTATGAGACAGTCTAATGTACAATGCTATGGAAACAACTACATTATTTTTTTACATTTTGTCACTTTACAGCCAGAAATATTTGGATTATTTTTCTTCTTCTTTTTTTTTCTTTGTGACAAACCATCTCAAAATAGTATATGAATGTCAAGTAGAAGGAGAAAGAGACTTTAGAGATATGTTTTTACAGTAAGAATCTGAGAAGTTATGAGTCTGTCTTACAGTAACAGTCTTCAGTCAGACGCCTCTTTAGATTGGTTGTAAGACTGACTGCTACTGGAGATCATTCCTATGCACGACGACTCTTTGAAGATACTTGGATGATATGAGTTATGACAACGCATTTGTAAATTTGAAATAAATTTGAACGCTGGTTCTCTAATGTTCTCTAAGATCTGCATCATACAGAGGTTAAATGAAACACAGGTGGCCTATATTTGCTAAGTAACTGCCTTCTGTAGGCATATGTTTTGGAGTTTATGTAGGGGTATCAGGGTAAAGGGGGCAAAGTGTATAAATATGGATTTTTGTTAGTTTTCTTAAAAGTTGGTTTGTCTCCGAGTAGCTGTTGAATCTGAGTTGCTGTTAGCCTGCTTAGAAGTGAGCTTGAGCCTCAGTTGCCATTAGCTTGACCATTAGTAGCAATTAGCTTACATAGCACTTAGCTTGACTCTGAGCAGCTGTTAGTTTACATAGTATCTATCCTGACTGAATAGCTGTCAGCTTTCCTAGAAGTTGGTTTGTCTCTGAGTTGCTGTTAGCCTGCTTAGAAGTTAGCTTGACCCTGAGTAGCCATTAGCTTGCGTAGTATTTAACCTGACTGAGTAGCTGTTAGCGTTCTTAGAAGTTAGCTTGACTCTGAGTAGCTGTTAGATTAAACACAGGTGGCCTATGTTTGCTAATTAATTATTTTCTGTAGGCATATGTTTTGGATTTTATGTAGGGGTATCAGAGTAAAGGGGGATGTGAGTGTATAAATATGCATTTTTTCCACTTTTTTTCTAGGCTTTTAATTGAATAAAATAATTCTCCCTTCACAGTCGTGCACTAGACTATGGTGTTTGTCACATAAAATCCCAATAAAAAGGAAACAACCCAGCAGATTTTCGACACGCCATCCAAACGGTTCATTTCTGCTGTTAAACATTTCTCAGCTCTTTCCTAAACGGAAAGCCGAAAATTAATTGAACTCGGCAATGAGTTATAATTGCTTTATTAAAAGCAGGAGAGCATTTTTATTGCTTTTTGGCGGTGGAATGACCTCAGGGTTTCTGTACAGACCCACCTCCCTCCTATCAGGAGGAGGAGGTGTTTGCATGGCCTCAATGAGATGGAAGTGGTTGAGGTCACATAAACCTGACGCTTGAATTAAAAGGTACAAACTGAGCCTACACTGAATGTCCAGGCATGAATCAGTATGAGGAGCAAAAAAAATAAAACATCCAAGCCCACATGGAGGGTCCCTGCTCAAATGTGTTCTTTGTGGTGCGCCTACACACTCGGACATGAATGATCTGCACAGATGTTCTCCGAATCCAACTTGAATTGCAAGGTGAACAGGAACACACTGTGCATACAAAGAGAAACGGGATGAAGGAAGGAATTTGAAATGTCTCTCCAGATGGAAATAACACTGCAGCCTCTCTGGCACATCCTGATGCCTTTTTCTGTTATTTGGCTCCTCTTGTGTTCCTGCGGAAATCTGTGGTACCATCATGCTGCCTTAAAGCTGCACACAACTTCTAAACCATCACACTTAGGACGGCTCATTCAATTTAGAAAGCAATAACCACCTGGCAAATTGGGTATACAATCGCGCGCTGGTTTTTATTATGAGCATAAATGAGGCGAGTGGAAATGGGGCGCGGCGCGGTCGCGGGGGCCTAAACGCGCAAACTGCCTTCATGGCCGACATCAAAAACATATGAGGGATTCATCATCTGAGGAGGGAGGTGGGCGGGGGAACTGCTTTCAGATGGCTAACAGGCCATTTACCCCCCCTCCACACACACACAAAGGGAGCTGAAGATACAGCCTGCATCACCATGACCATAAAGAAACACAAACTACATCCAACAAAGACAAACACAAACATACTGGGAGGATGTTTGTGTTTGTCTGCTTTCTTCTAAGGAAAATGGGAAATTACTCGCAGTTACAGCAGGAATGTTGGTGAAATTTGATTACAGGCGACAACTTCCTCTCATCCAGGGGTCACGGCGGTGACTTTTAATGCCCTTTATTCAAATTAAAACATGACCACACATCAAGATTTGTAAACATTTACCTACAAATCGATGACAGCTGATGACCCCAAAAAAAAAAAAAAAAAAAAAAAAAAAAAAAAAAAAAAAAAAAAAAAATGTAGAAATTGTCCAAAGCCCGTTTTATATTTTGGATCTTTAAGGATGCACAGATTTCATCACAATTTTGTTTACTGTTGAGCAGGTAAACAACGAAAAAAGAAAAGAAAACCACAATAGACAAATGTTTGCATTTTTTATGTAATGAGTTTTGTGGCCCACCAGTAGTTTCAATTTTCCAGTTTTGGCCCTCAGGGCAAAAAGTTTGGACACCACTGTTCTAAAATGATTTAAATCTGACTTATATGTACAAAAACTCACCACAAGGTGTCATTACTTATTAGATATAAAGGACACCAAAATGGACAAGCGGTTTTTAAAAAAGTAGGTGCACCCCGTGGTCCAACATTTTATTGATCTACTTTTGCAGAACTGACTCTCAAATCATTTTAATGAGCAAATCTAAAATATTCTAAAGAAAATGCATCTTAGGAAGCTGAAATACCAAGGAACAATGCTACTTCGCACGCTGTTGGCTGCTGTTGGCGTAGCAGCCAATCCAGGAGCGCCATTTATTTTCCTTGGATCAGCTGGAATGAACTGAAATTACTTTTTTGAGATGACATATTGTGAATTGGCGCTACATAAATAAACTGAATTGAATAGATTTTCTGCTGTGTTTGTAGTCCCGTTTATAACCCGGTTTGGGTCAAGCTTTTACTGTCCGACACCTGTAACCATTATGTGGTACCGGCCCGTTTCTTAGAACCTACTCCGCTGGAGTTCCAAGTCTGTGAAGTTGGGCTGAAAACAGGGTTTCTGCAGGTTTCACCAACTCAAATTTAAGACCTTTTAAGACCATTATGAATGAAATTTAAGACCTGTATCATGACAGAAATGTGAAAATCGCATATTTTATATAGTAGTGCCAAGCTTTTTAGCACAGATTGCACGCAGAATTGCATGGGTTGGTGACAGATGCGAGCCGGTGGCAAAGACAAACATTGTCCAGCCATCTTTACCAACTTACCAATGACAGATGCAAAAAAGTTAGCTAGCTAGCTAGCAAGGGATTATTAGCAGCTAGTTAGCGGTAGCCTCAACCACCTAGAGTCACAGAAGATATCAAGATATCTGTGTGCGACTCAAACTTTTGCCCTGGAAAATTCAACATCAGAAAACTGTTAGTTAATGACTGGCGAGGAAGTGGAGTCAAGTTCATAAGATTGTCACATTCTTCTTTTTCTAACGTCAGTCCTATTGTCTTACCATCCTGCCATCGTGTTCACACATGCCTGTTAAAACTGCTGCTTTCACTGAGGCGCTCACATTGCTTCTAATCAGTTTCTTAAGTCCACTTCATTTGCTTCTTCTGGCTGCTACATTTCTTCTCAAATCCTATGGAAGTAGCAAGGGTGTACTTAGTTTTTCCACACAGAAACTTTCTGTTTTCCTTGTTTGTTTTGCTTTGGTACCCGTCAGATTTAAACTATATTACCCTCTTCTAACCATGACTGCAACGCCTGCAGCTTGGAAATTGCAAGAGGGAGTGTGGCTATTAGCCAAAAAATGTAATTTCCTGCCATGCTTGTGCCCTAAAATAACAAGCCAGTAAATCAATACCTATAAATCTTCAGCTCTCTTTAAGTCCACAAACACAGAAAGCCACTAAACGTCTTGCAGATGTGTATCAGAAGCAATCTGGACGTGAGAGGGCACGCGTCTCACCGAGGCTGACCACAGGGGCCTCCGGAGGCGGGAGCGGTTGCTGCAGGGATGCTTTCCACCAACCGTCAGCGCAGAGATTTGTGGTTTTCAGCATAATGTGGACCTCAGCAGATGTTTCCACTGGAGAGCAGCTGTGGGAGGACTAAACACTCCCTTCTGCGACCAAGAACTGAAGTTTCTTTTAAGTATCGCTCAAAATAAAACGACATGTGTGAGCGTTAAAGCTGGAGGGGAACAGGCGCGGCCGGCAGAAAGTTTTCCTCATGTTCTGATGACGAAGCAAATTTTGAAAAAAAAACGAACTTGTCTGATAAGATTTTCAAAAACTTCTTTCCTTCGGAGTGAAAGCAGAACGTGGAGGTAAGCAGGAGGGGAAACCAAGAGAGACTTCAGAAGGTATTAAAAATCTAAAAGCAACACCTTTGGTGTCAATCAAAGGGGCCATCGGATGAAGAAACCCAGATGAGGTCTACAGCGAGAAAACTCCCGACTAGACGGCTGCCTGTGCAAAAAAGTGCAGCCCAAAGCGATCCAATCAAACGCACGGCCCGCTGCAATCATTAAACGGAGATCTGGGCTGCTTCTCAGTCCAGCCCATCAGCCTGTGAAGCTGCAGCTGACGCCCTGAATACACATGAACACACCAAGCAACTCGAATGGCAATTACAGAGCTCTCCACAGCTCATCCTGCAGCAGGATCAGGCTGAATCGGTGGAAAAACGCAGGAGCGCCGGCGGTTTTCAGACGACCAGCAGCGATAAACCTGCTCTGAACTTACCTTCACACCCAAACCTGTGATAACAGACGAGCATATGAGAAGGAAATGTTGCCTTCTCAACGGTTGCCCTCAAAGTAAAGAGGGAAGGAAAGGCCTGCTGCTAACGAATCTTCACGTCTGTCGCCGACTGCACCGATGTTATGTTTAGGAAGGACGTCGTTTATTGGTCTCTTCTGCGACCAATAAACACCCAGAGTCAGGGCCGCATGAAACACCGGCGGCTGACGGTCACATTAATAACCCAGGATGAATTATTCAGAAACGCTCCGGCTCTAATCCATCAAAACACATATTAAGCCGCTCGCTGCTCGGCTCAGTGGGCTGAAACAGAAACCAACACATCCAGGAAAAAAACAAAACAAAAAAAAAAAAAAACAATAAAAAGGAGTAAATAAAAACTGAAACATGTAAAAAAATGAAACTTTTAATTTCAGGATTCCTGCATCTTTTTCATGTAAAATCTCTGTTTTCTGCTCAGTTTTTACATTTAAAACACTAAAGTTCCCCAAGAGCCGTTGGCAGACATTACTACAGTGATCAGGCTTTAGATGGGAAGGAAGGAAGGAGACAAGGAAGGAAGGAAAGCAGAAGAGGATAGAAAGAAAGGCAAACAGAAGGACAGAAACAGTGAGGAAGGGAAGGAGGCAAGAAAAAAGGGAGAAAGGACAGAAACCATGATGAAAGGAAGCAATGAAGGAAGGAAGGAAGCGATGCATAAATGTAGGGAGGGAGGAATAACATCAGAAATGCAAAAAAGGAAGGGTGGAGAAAATATAAGGTAGGAAACAAGGAAGCGACTAGGAAAGGAAGATGAGAATAAGGAAAGATACAAATAAGGAAGGTAGGAAATAAGGAAGGATGGATAAGGAAAGAAAGACAAGGAAGGACAGTGAGTCAAGGTGAGGCAAATAATGAGAATGGACAAGGGAGAAAGGACACAGTGAAACAAGGTTAGAAGGAGAGAAGGATGGAAAGACAAGGACAAAATTAAGGAAGGACACAGTGAGAGAAGGACAGTGAAACAAGGAAGGAAGGAAGGACACAGTGAAAAAAGGTAAGAAGGAAGGAAGGAAGGACATGGTGAAACAAAGTTAGAAGAAAGGAAAGAAGGAAAGACAGAAGGACAAAATTAAGGAAGGACACAGTGAAGGAAAGAAGGAAGGAAGGACACAGTGAAACAAGACAAGAAGGAAGGAAGGAAACAACTTCGAGATATCAGATAAAGTCTGGAAAGCCAAATATTTTCCACACTCCATACTAATCCACACCTGGAAAACACCAAAACGCCGGACTTTTCTGGACCGCGTAGGAACCCTTTAATTTCAGAAATCTCAACTTTTCACAAATCAGGCCTGGAGGTAGAGATGACATGCAGAAACAAAGGCGAGAAGAAAGACTGCAGCAATTAACAAAGGCAGCAGCAGAGCTCGAGAGGATCCACGGAGCGCATTGTGTATGAATCTGATATTCAGCAAGTGAGAGATAATCCCTCCTCTGTGTTCTTTTAATAGGGAAGAGCTTAGAGAGGGGCCTCACAAAGGTTCACCATCTGTATCCCCCACGGCTGCTGGCGGCACATAATCCACACATCAACTGTACCAGGAAATTAGAGCCAAAAAAAATTTTTTTTTAATAAAATAAAAACAGAGCAGGGCCTTTTTCGGCTTCTCTTCCCACGAGTTTGTTTTTTTTTTTTTTCTTCAAAACAGAAACTCTTCAGTGGGAAGGAAGCAGCGTCACTTATCAGCGAGGAGGACCTGAGAGGCGGGCGAGAAAGCGGCTCTGAAGGAGGTAAAGGTAGGGAAAAAAAAAAAATGGAGGCCAAAAGAGCCCGAATGAAAATGGCCCACTCCGGCAGAAGTTAATGACAGGGGATCAGAAAAGCAAGATTTCCATTCAACACTTTGAATTATTCAGGGTTGCAGGGCACCTATTTGCATTGCAGATGCCTTTGCTTTCCATTCCTCCACTCCTTTCTCTCCCTCTTCATTCCCTCCTTCTCCTCCTCTCTCTCCATCTCGAGCGGGAGGATGGCCCTGCCTCGGGGTTAGCAGATAGACACATCCTCAGCTCAGAGAGAGAGAGAGGAAGCCTGGTCCATGCAAAACAGGAGATTATCTGTCATTTCCAACACAGCCCGAGTTCAACAGTCGCCGCGGTGAGGAAACAAATAAAACAAAGGTCAGAGAACACGTTCGCCAGGCCGCCGGAGCTATCTGGGAATATTACAGCTGTCGCATCCTGTCGCCGCCTCGAGAGGGGGGTTTGAATTCTCCGCACGCCGTCAAAGGCACATCTGCTTCTGCGGCTTGATGTCTCTGTAGGGGACTCATCGCGAGCGGGGTGCACCTTCCACCTCATAACGCCCAAAAAGTCGAGATCACAAGGAGGTGCAGGCATGAAGAACGTGTCGGGGAGGTCTTAAAGGGGCAGGATTGTGCATTTTCCAGGCACACAGAATCATTTTATGCCTTCAGTTGTTATAAAAATGCTGTATATATCCTCTATTGACCCTTTAACAACGTTTTTATCAGCGCTTCACTGAGAAGTAGCTCGTATAATGAGCTCAGCAGAGGCGCTGCTCCACCAGGTGTTTGCTAATTGCCACTGGCTTGTCTGAAGGAGCTGAGTGGGGAAGTCGCGGGGGAGGGAAGTTTAGAAACTGCAGCTCCTCCTCGGAGCTGCAGCCCGAAGGCAGAGCTCGTTCCACCCAGGTGTTTTACACAGCTGAGTGGTTGCCATGGAGATGAAAGGATTTCTCAAACATGGATGAAAGAATCAGAGCAACACTCCGGGTATGTTTTTGATGAGGGAACATTATAATAACATGGTTTAAAGCTAAAAAAAAAAAAAAAAAAAATCGATTTTATCTTCGTTTATAATATGGTAAACATATTTTGTCCCACTGGTAGATTATTTCACTGATAACTAGAACTTTTTCATCAATATTAAGGAATTATTGACTTAAAACAAGCTCCTATATCTGCTGAAAAGTTACTTGTAAGTTAGTTTTGACTCATTTCAGGTGTATTCAAGATGTCCGCACTGGAAACTAGACCAGAAATACTTGGTGAGAGTTTGTGTTTCTGCAGAGTACAGGGAGGTTTTCACCTTCAGAACTGGAACCCTGTTTATTCATCACTTCAACTGAGCTCAGAGAGAAAGACGCCGATTTTGTCTCCGCCAACAATGAACCCACAACAAGAATGGTTGGGCCCTGAGGCCGACAGGGGGGGCCGCGGTGCCAGTCAGCACATTCCCCACCTGCTGTTTTTTCCTGGCACAGAGGGGAGGGATGGAGATGATCTCTTTAAAGCCACCCACTTTCTGCATCTTTCATCCGAAAGAGACGGCTGAACTGCTTCAATCGAGATGGCGATAAGACGAGAGAAGCTGGCGGCTCTGCGGGCTCCCCAGGAGTGAGGCTTAGCAAGGGCCAGGGGGGAGGAGGGGGAAGGCCGGCGGTCGCGCCGTGTGCGGGACTCCATCAGCGGAGAGGCTGCTGGCAGGTACAGGAGAGCAGAGATTTGGAGAGCTTTCAGAGGTCAGCTGGGTAAACGTTTTCAAGGATTAACAGGAGGATAAATGAAGCTGTACACAGCACCACGCCGAAGTATCCCTGCATCGTTTTTCACATTTAAACACCTTAAAACCACAGACTTAATCATAAAGTTGTGCTAAGTTTTAAATCCCCTCACAACAGCAGGTGTTTGCGGTCAATGTTTGCCAAATTCAGTGGCTTGCAGGCTCCAGGCTTCAGATTTTCGTGCCGACTGACCACAACTGTTTTAGACTTTCCCCGACTGGGAATTGGGGAAGGGGGACAGAAAATCAAGTAGCTTTAGGGTACATTCACACCAGCCCTGTTTAGTCTGCTTCAGTCAAGCTCCAGTTCATTAGCCTAGAAAGTCCGGTTCGTTTGAGGAGGTGTGAATGCTAATCAAACTCTGACCAAAGAAGCGAACTCGGGTCCGCCAACAAACCTCGGTTCGGTTGAAGTGAACTCTGGTGCGGTTCGAATGAATATGTGAACGCCAAGCAGACCGGAAACCGCTCCAAAAGCAGGAAGTGGACTACAGCGCAGGACATTCTGGGTAAATATCACCAAAAGAAATGCGCGTGCTAGCGCTAGTGGAAGAAATGGCTTGTGGTCTTCTGCCATCGACAAAAGAGAAATCCTACAACCGCTAAAATCTGACGCCGCTCCATTTTTCTTTACATTTAGTGAAGGAGAAAGTTGAGCTCAGTGTCTTCTTCAGAGGTTTTTGTGTTGTTTCCTGCAGTGGTTCTTGCTGCAGCGCCACCACAGGCAAGGAGGGGAACAGGTTGCTCAAAGGGTTTGGTTCGTTTGACACAAAGTGAAAGTGAAGTGCAGCAGCTGAAAATATAACAAACGTTGTGATTTTGGTCCCAAATTGAACCAAGTCAACCAGACTTTCAGGTTGAAAAACACTCAATCTAAATCATATAGAAGAGGATTTGAACATTTAGTTAATTGAAAATACGGTCCCGCTTCCTTAGCATCAATCATTCCCTTCATTTCAGGAGAATCTCACCGATGAGTGCTTCAAAGCAGTTGGCCATGGCATGTCGAAGGTCCGACTCCCGGCACAGGTCGGGTCCGTGGGCGTAAAGCATGAAGCGATCCAACTCCAGCTTCTGGAAAAGACAGACACATTCATACCTCTTGGTAAAAGCTGCTTGCTGGAAGGAGGAGGAAAAAAAAAAAACAAAAAAAACACAACAACATTGCACATTTTGACACAGGAAATGAGCATTAGGGGGAAGACAAAAAGTTGGAAAAGGTTCGACTTCATGGCACTGACAGATGTGCTCATGTGCTGTCCAGCTGTGGCGTGAAGCAGGAGGAGAATATTTCACTCACACAAACTCAAAAACGACAGATAACTCCAGGGTGAAATGTAAAACAACATTTGTGACCTTCATTTACTCTGAAAGCTTATCGTACCGGTCTGTTACTTTTACACAGTGCCAGTGGACCTCCTACTGACGCCATGTTGTAACTGCATATAACAATGACATGTCTATGGTCTAACTGAGTTAAGATAAAGACTGAGCTTGTCTACACATTTAATCAGAGGGAAAATGAAGAACATCCTTTTAGATGAAAAAAAGCAGAAAAGAGAGGGACCTAAAAAACTCTTACATTTAGGTAGGTTTAACCCCAGATTAACAAATATACATCAACCCTTTAAACAAAAACTAGTTTTACCAATTCCATAGAGATTAACTGCAATCTGACACAATGCCAAAAAAGTAAGACATCAGCAATGACTCGAGAAAAGCATTTTTTGCTGCCCATCAACCTGGGAAGAGTTATGAAGTCATTTTCATTCCCACCTAAAGAGCTATCATTTAACAGAGGGAAAGAATATTGCGGAAAATATTTAGGATAAACTGAATGTTCCCAGGAGTGAACAAACCTATAACATTTTATGCTTTGAAAAAAACGGAAGAAACAGCAACATAGCAAATTTCCTCGTCTGTTTTTGTAGAAGAGCGAGTAAAATCTGGTTAATTTTAAATTCTTTGGCACCAGTGGCTTTTATTGACAGTTACCAGACAGGAAATGGACAAAGACAGAAGGCAAAGACATGTAGCAAAGGTCTCAGAGTCGGGAATCAAACCCAGGAAGGCCGCGTAGAGGACTATAGCCTCCGTAGGAGGACTGTCCACTCTACCGCTACGCCCCGCAACACCCCACAATCTGTTTTCCGCCTTAGATAATGGAGATTCTTAACTCTAAGATTTCCTAAAAGTCTGCCAACATTTCCAAATCCACCATATTCCATGACAGAGATTAGAAAGCTCCACTTAGCCTTCCTGTTATCTGCTGAAAGTCTTGATTTCTCTCGCTCTCTAGCAGCCTGAATGAACTCAGTAAGAACCCCTAATCCAAGGTTGTTGTCAGCAGGCCCACTTGCTGATGCATTTCCTGATCAGAACAAATACAGGGTTTTTTTTTGTTTGTTTCAAATTGGTCGATCCCTGGTGAAGGATGGTCAAGCAGGAAATTGTTTGATTCCTGTCAACCGTTGATTTCTTGGTGTATCTCTCGACAGGAGGCAAATGGTATGGCTTCTTATAAAGGCTCTTCTCAATCAAAACAAAGCAGCACGACTTTGTTTTGAAAAGTTTCAGATATACAAGAAGCAGACTTCTTAGGTTTTGATGACCCCGCAGAAGGAGTGCTGGAAGAAGCTTGACCATCATCAGCTCCTGAAGGCTTTCTGTTAGCCCCATCTACTGAATACATTAAACGAACACAGTACTGTATGATAGAAAATGTGCATGCCTAAATATAGGGGTAACCTGATTAGTTTTCACCTTGGTAGGAGTAACAGCTGTGAGGGTGTTCACAATTAGCTGTAAGCCATATGTATTTTTCAGGGCAATGTTTTAAGATGACTTTAAAAGGACGTTAAAGTGTTTTCGGGATAACAGTTGGAGGTTTGAATCATTAAAATAGGAAGTTAAAAGCGTTTTTAGAGGGCGTCTTAAGTATTCATGGACGGCTGTAGTTCCTAACCCCCACAAATAGCAGGGCCAACCTGATTAAAATGTGAAAGGTGCAATGCAATACCCCAAAGTTGCATCTCAACGAACCTTAAGACTTCCTGAACTAAAGCACAGATGTTTGGCTATAATGCAAACACAGCACATTAGTTAAAAAAAAAACAAAAAAAAAACAGTTAACTGTTTTCTGGGCTTTCTTACGCTATGTGCAGTCGAACCCCGCCTGTTAAGTAATCGTAGAGCATATCATTTTCATCATCCTTGAGGAGGCACGTAAACTCCACCAGCAGTTTTTGGCTGATACAGAAGGCGACGATGTACAGGAAGCAAAAGAAGAAACAGGATTTCTAATGGTTGAATGGTCAGAACTTGGCAATGCACCAATGCTAGCCACATCTACTGAAAACATTCAAAGAAAACGGTAGAGTATGAAAGAAAATGTGTTGGCCTGAACATAGGGGCAACTATGTTCAAACTTGTTTTTATCCTGGTAAGCGTAACATTTGTAGGAGTGTATAATTGTTAAGGACAATGTTGTAAGATGATACTGAAGGGTTTTAGGATAACAGTTAGTGTATTTGGTGTTTGAGCTATTAAAATAGGTATCTATAAGTGTTTTCTAGAGAGGGTGTCAAGTATTCGTGGGCGGTTGAGGTCCCATACCCCCACGGATGCGGTAGATCGACTGTGAAGCCACAGTTGCAGGGCTTAAAACCTTGACAGGAGTAACAGTTGTAGGAGTTTACATTTTTTAAGGACAATGTTGTAAAATGATTCTTAAGTGTTTTAAGAGGATAGTTTTGTGTATTTGGTGTTTGAGCTATTAAAATAGGTAGTTATACGCGTTTTCTAGAGGGAGTGTCAACTATTTGCAGGCGTTTGAGGTTCCTAACCCCCACAGATGCCGTGGATCGACTGTGAAGCCACCAGTGACACAGTGAAACTGTGCGGGAATCCAGGAGAACAGCAGCAAGGAGACTCAGGATCTGCACAGATTGTATGTAAAATAAATGAGTGTTTGGGTTGTTGAGCGACTGAGGTCAGTTAAACTTTCTGCAAGTCATCTTTCCAGCCAAGAGAAAAGTAGCCCAACTTGACTTTCCTGGCGGCGCTGCAGAGACAAAAAAGCAGCCGGGGTGCTTTTTAATTATGGCTGATAACTGTTGGTGGTATCCCCCCCTCCTCCTTGTGATTGCACACACACAAATTAAATCACAATTCACAAATACTCCAACTCAGAGGGAACCCGCACTGACTTTTAAGCCCTGCGAGTGAAGTGGCGGATTGTGCCGGCGCTCACTGAAGATACTTTCTGGGAGATAATTGCGAGTGTTCTTGAGCAGACGGCTTCAGAGGAGCCCTGGTAAACAACTTGGCAGGGCCCAACACTGTATCACACTCACTTTAGCGTGAGCGGCAAATTGAAACAAGCCAAACTGCTACACGGCGCTAATGCAGATTCGGGCGGCTGCATCTTTGTATTCAGCGGGGAGCGACATGAAAGATTGAAGTTTTTAATTGGTTTCTCCACATCACGGGACGATTATTGTTGTGTTTCTTTACAAAGCGTGCCAGTGAGTGTGGCTGGGCTGCCAGCGAGAGGGGGTGTGGGGGGTGGCAGAGCGATAACAGGAGCTGAAGAGTGATTCAGGAAGACCTCCGGGGGTCTGTAGGGACCCTGGTCGCACCAGTCTCCAAAACAACAAGCTTTTAACTCCAATTACAAACCTGAGGGAGCAAAAAATAAATAAATAAGTGGGTACGGATGGCAGGAAGACAAAATTCCCCCTTCCCCCTGTGTGTACTCAGAAAGCTGCAAAGTCATAACATCAGGATGGAAGATAATAACAGCGCTTCACACAGGCTCTGACGTCGGACTGGAGAACATCTCACCATTTTCACCTGCAGAGACACTCCGTTACACACGCTTACCTTCGCCAGCATGGCTAAGTGCTGGTTCTGAACGATGGCCGTCCTGTAGGTGGCCAGGCCGCCCTCCTCCAAACTGGGGAACAGGTAATAGAGGTGGACACTGTGGATGGACAGGAATTCATTTTTAATAAATACTTCTTTTCTTATTCAGACCTAAAACAAGCTGTGAAATGAAACCTTTATATTCAGAGGTGAAAGAAAACATACAGTGATTCACGTCAGTCATCAAAATGCTGAATTATTTCAGTAACTCAATTTTAAAAAGAGAAACTGGTATATTATAGAAATTCATCTCATACAGTGCAATATTTCAAGCGTTTATTTCTTATCAGAATGGCTTTCAGCGAATTAAAATCAAAAACCGAGTTTCTCAGAAAATTATAAAACTACATCAGACCAATTCAAAACCGGATTTTCAATACTGAAATGTGGTTCTAATGAAAAGCATTTCCATGGAAAGTATATTATATGCATTCAGTTCTTCCTCCTGCTGAGGTGTTCGGGAAACCCAGGTTGCTCTAATAACCTGCCCTCAGCTCATCTTTAGTATTTCCTCTGGTGTCCTTCACCCTCCATTTATACGCTTATAGCTTCTTTAAGGGCTTTAGGTCTGGGCAGTTTGCAGGCCAATCAAGCACATTGCAGTGTGGGCTGGTACCAAGTCCTGGTGGAAAACGACACCAGCATCTCCATAAAGCTCATCAGGGAAGCATGAAGTTCCTTGTAGACAGCTACTCTGACTTTGGACGAGCACCAGCAGATGGCACAAATCCACACCGACTGTGCAAACTTCACACTGGACCTGAAAAAAACTTGGATTCTGTGCCTTTCAGACCCTGATCGCCAAATAAATACTTTTTCACCTGAAAAACGACTTCAGACAGCCATGAAACAGTTCAGCTCTTCTCCTCAGCCCAGGTAAGATGCTTTTGACACTCCAGATGAAGGGTCATGATGTTCCAGAAGAAGGTTATGATGCTACTGAAGAGGGGTCATGACACTCCGGAACACTATCATGCCGCCCCAGAATAGGGGTCATGACACTCTTCTGTAGCGTCATGACGCTTGAGAAGGGAATGGCACTCTGGAAGGCCCTCTTCTGGAGTGTCATGAGACTCTATAAGGATATGACTCTCCAGAAGACTTCAATCATGCTCCAGAAAAAGGTCATGAGGGTCATAACTCTCCGGAGGAAAGTCATGACACTCCAGAAGAGGGGTCATGACACTCTGGAGGAGGATTCCAGAAGAGGGGTCATGATGCTCCAAAAGACTGTCATGATGCTCCAGAAGAAGGTCAAGACCCTCTTCTTGAGGGTCATGATGTTCTAGAAGGATATGCTTCTCAAGAAGACTTTAATCATGCGCCAGAAAAAGGTCATGATGCTCCAGAAGGTCATAACTCTATGGAGGAGGGTCATGAAACTCCATCACGTTCCAAAAGAGGGTCATAACACCCCGGAAGAGGGTCATGATGCTACAGAAGACTGTCATGCTCCAGAAAAAGGTAGGACTTCTGGAAATGGTGAACATAGGAAGAAGTTATGCTGCAGTAGCCCACATTATCACCTTTAATTAGCATTTATCACTGATGAGTATCTGTATTATGTGCAATTTTAAACTTCTCATTGCTTATTTTCCTCAATGTATATTAAGGTATTTTTGGTGTTTGAACAATGAAAATAGGGAATTACAAGCGTCTTCAGAGAGGATCTCAAGTATTTGTAAGATTTCAGCTATTTGCAGGCGATTGTGGTCTCTAATCCCTGTAAATACCACTGCATTCACCTTTAATAATGGAAAACTGCCTTTTTTACAATTATAAACTGATTTCTTGATAATCTTTTGTCAAACCAACTGCAAAGATTGAAAATAACGCTGAAGTCTGAACTCATCTGTTTAAAAGTAACAAAAATGCACAAAACAGAAGAGAACCTCTGCTGCATCTCAGACTCTCACTTCTCCAAGAAAACCTAATTAAGTTTCCAACATAGATTTCCAGCCTCTCCCTTCCAGGCCCACGTTGTGTCCAAGAGATGGCCGAGGACGCTTCAGTGGTTCCACAGCTGGGTTCTCCGGTGAGCAGGTTCCATTTTCATTACGGTCCAGTCTCTCCGTAACCGCTGCGTGTCATTTGATTTCATTTGAATTAAAACAGGCCATTTCTTTCAGTCATTTCCAATCAGTGCTAAGAGAGGTAAGCAGGTGGCGTCCTGTTTTGTTTTTTGTTGCTTTCAAACCCCACTTGAGCTCCATTTGTTAGGAGATGGGAGAAAACCTGGAATAAACACTTAGAGTAATTGAAAGTAATTACCTTGGAGACGCTGTTTGAAAGTATCAGCTGTATTGAGTAGATTGGGACATTTTTAGATAAATCTGGTTCAATTTGTTTAAAGAGTTAAATATTAACCACTTCTCAACTTTAAGGCTCAAAAATAGGCAAAAAAAACTAACATTTTGGTCTTTTTTTATCTGAAAGTAATGAACAAAGTTTGCTTCTGAGGACATTTATCTTTAATAATTATGACTAATTCAAAATCTTACCTGAGCACGAACGACTTTCAGGGAGGAAAAATAAAAGTATTTTTCAGAGGATTGCACTTGGATTTATTTTTTTTACATCATCTGCTGATCTTGTAGGTCCCCTCTGTTCGGCACCGACTCCCTCCCTACATTTGGGGCTACTCGCATGTGCAAAATGTTCTTTTGGCTGGACAGCAGAGGCGCGTGGACCCTCCAAGGGCAACGTGCACGAGGCAGCTGGCTGGATCTGCTGTAGCCATTTAACTGGACAAGGGGCTGATAAATAATTCAGAGGGCCAGGGCGCAGGCCAAGCATGTCTCGTCAGACACTAACAATCAAAGAAGGGAAGCAGAGGAGGGTAGGAGAGAGGAGAAGGCGGCTAAGGAGCCAAAACATGCCCAGAGATATCCTGAGAAACAGAGGCTAACTGACCTCCTTGTAACTCCGTTCCTACTGCATAAAGAGCAGGAGTCTGTGTGCCAGAATGAGCTCCTATTAGACTTTAATCCTCAGCGTCACTGATGTGGAAGTGTTGGCAATGCGGGTTACAAATTATGTTTTTGTGATAGAAGCCGTTTTGTGGGATGAAAACCTTTTTCATTTTGGTTCCAGGAAGAGACAAAAAAAAAAAAAAAAAAAAAAAAAAACAACAACAAAAAAACAACAACCTTGTACCTGCTTTTGAAGCAGCAGCTAATTCATCTGAAACACGGTGGTGTCTGTACAGGTTGGGGATACATAATGTGGGAGATTAACACCAAGCCTCCTGTCTTTGTTTCCCTTCCAAGCAACCAGACTTGGTTTGAATCTGCTGAAGTGGTCTGGATCAGTGGTTCTCCGGTTTATCTTTGGATTAACTCCGCTCCCGGCTGTATATGTTTAGGCTCGTTGTCCTGCTGGAAGGTGACGGTCGTCCCATTAACTATAAGCAGCCATTCTGTGCCTGACGAAAAGCATCCCCCAGAGCATGATACTGCCACCACCATGTTTCAAAGTGGGCAAGCAGCATTTTGAATATAGGCCGGAAAGCTCAAGAACATCTTCGTCACCCAGATGGCTTGTAGAAAACAGTAGATGGGACTCCTTATGGCTTTCTTTCTACAATGGCTTTTGACCTTTCCACTCATAAAGGTTTCATAAAGGTTGGATTTGCAGAGTTATTGCTGCATTTAGACTGAACGCGATTTGATTGTCAGGTTTACATGCAAAGTGTATGATGGATGTGCGTCTAGGGGCGTGGACAAGCCTCGTGGTGCGTGTGGCGCATCTAGTACTCTGAGTTTTGAAGCATTTCACACATCTGGCTGTGAGTTTTCAGATTTCAAGCGTTTGATGCCCATACACCGCTAGTGGCCTTTAATCAACAGTAGCTCAAGATGAAGATGGCCCAGGCCAGGAATTTGTATATGGTGTGCATGCTCTATGAGGAAGTACCACGCAAATATAACCTCAATTTGAGACAATGTTCAGCGCATTTTACTGAAGAGTTTCCCAAATATGGTTGCAGCCAATCAGAATGAAGTCAACTAGGTAGAGCCACATATCATTACCGTACCCAACTCTTTTACCGTGGAGGGAAATCTGGCCTGCCAAAACAACCCCCTGCAAAAAGGTGACATTTTTTGTAATGAAATTATTTTGAGAATTAATATAAGCAGCAATATCAACTACATGAAATAGTTTATACAGTGACGTCACCAATCCTTTAAGAAACAGTTTCCTTTAATCTACTCAGTTTGGTGAGAGGAGAAGTTATGCAATCCAAATATCAAGTTAATGTTATTTTTAAATCATATTTTGTTAAGAGACAACTGACCAAAAGCAGGATCAGAAGCAAAATAGATAGAAATGAGATGTTTTATTAAGGCTCTGAAAAAATAATATCTAATCAAACTAACTTGCATGTGAGAGTCAAAGGGCTGGTAACATCATTGGATAAACTATTTCATGTAGTTGGTATTGCTGCATATGTCCGTTCTCCAATTTTAAGTATTTCCATGATTATTTACCTTTATAAAGCATAAAAAAAAAAAAAAACAAAACAAAAAAAAAAAAAAACAAAAAAAAAAAAAAAACAAAAACCTGTCAATGGAAATAACCAGATTAGCAACAGTTAGGTACATCTGTGTGAAACAGTTCATTTATAAGCAAGAAAAGGAAGTTGTTTGGTAAAGGATGGCAATGCATGGTACAAAATAGGGAGGTTATTTGACCCAAAGCCCCAACGACTAATTCCTGGACCGGAAAATGACACCAAAGTCTAAAGAGAAAGTTCAGAAAGTTTGAAGAACTGATATTAAGAACACTTCAAACGATTACAAGCAAGTCTGACTGCTTTGAAGAAAAAAAGAACTGACTCAAAGCTTTCGTGCTGAACTGGACGTTTTAGTGATTAAGTTATGAGACTTTGCTCTTTTTTGGCTACTGGAAGGAAAAAAAGCCACTTTACTTATGTTTTGCAGCAGTTTTTCATCTCAAAGGAGTTGGTGTTGGTACAGAAAGTATACAGGGAGTGAGAGATTAATAACAGCTGTAAGTATACACACACACACACACGTATATATATATATATTCACAGTGTGCTTAGGTAAGTGCTGGACAGCAACGCCCGCACTCACCTGGGAGTCAATAACGCAGTCAGCAATTCAAGGCAGCTAAATGAAAGTTGTCACTGACAATTTCTGGCTGTTCAAGTAAGGTGGGGGATGGGGGGGGATGAGTAACATCCCAGTTCCAATTACCAGTGAATCAGTGTCTTAATGAGGCAAAAGTATGGAGAAAAGCATGCCTGTGACAGACAGCGAAACATGCAGACAATGAGAAAGACGATGGAAATGGAGTGAGGAGGTGAGAAAAGGGAAAAAGCAAGAAGAAAGGCCGACAGTGTTGCAGTCAGCTTCAATTAGTGCTGGCGTCTATCAAAGATGCGCCAGCGCCGTCTCACCTGGTGAGGAACTCGACAACAGCATCGCCGAGGAACTCCAGTCTCTCGTTGTGATTGATCCTGGAGGTGGAGCGCAGACGGGAGGGAGGTAGGAAGAAGAAGAAAAAAAAAAAAAAAAAAAAAAAAGGTGGAGATGTGAGGACGGAACGACGTACAAGGTTGCTAACCAGATCTGAGAATAACTCCGGCTCACATTCAGTCCTTAGCAGCCGTTCCCCTTAAAATTAGCTCATTTCATTTCCCCCTGAGATACGCCTCCAACCCACAGCTAGAGTTAATTTTCTTGTCAGCGGGCCTGCCGGGTGTATTAATCACACAAATCGCCCTTCTGATTGCACCTGTGGTCAGTGATAGTACGAGCAGATATGAGCCAGCAGGCTGCCTACCTGGAGGGAGAGGGGTCATCCTGCCCCAGACGGGACATGATGTTAATCAATGTGTTGATTCCTGCAAAAAAAAAAGATCCGCAGGCGGGAATTTTTAATCACAGAGAGAAGGAAAAGCGACAACGGAAATTTTTTTACATACACTATAAAAAAAATGTTCCCCTCAACGAAGGACATTAAATCTGACTAAGCTTTTCAAATTCACCAGTTTGCATACATATCCTTAGTATTTGGTAGAATTGCCTTGAAAAGTATGAGTAGGATCTAAAGTTTTCAGTTTCCCTTCATAAGCTTCTCACAATAGTTTGCTTAAATTTTGGCCCCTTCCTCTTGTCAGAACTGGTGCAACAGAGTAAAGTTTGTAGGTTGTCGTAGATCAGAGCTTTGTGATGCCCACACCAAACCAACGACTTTGACTATGCTCACACAGCTGGCAAATGCGACCTACATCTGACTTTTTCCACAGCAGCCTAAATGGCACTATTCTGATCTTTTCACTCTCCAAAAAACAGATTTGTGCCACTTCCATATGTGTACTGCATATCCCAGAGTTTTCAAGGCATCTGCAGTCAGAACGGTCATGTCGCATTTAATCTGACTTTTACGGCATTGATGTGACATTGAGTCATAAGTCTACACCAGAAGAAGCCAGATGTGGTAAATCTAGACGTGAACAATGGCTACATCGAGCAGCACTGACAACCTAAGCCTTAGCCTCATTCCTCTTTTTATGATCTTGTGACAATACTGTCGTCTCCCATTACGCAACAACTTTAATATCAATCCACAGACGGCAGCATCCATTATTACTTCCGTAAACCGTGTGATGCTATGTGACATCTAAGTTCTTCTTCTGCGCATGCAGGTCACTTTGGGGTTGTAAACTGTTCACACAGAAGGCTGATTAGTAGTATGAACAACCAAGCAAAAAAAAATCTTATTTCAACAACAAAAAAAAAATAAATAAATAAATAAAAATAAATAAATAAATAAAAATCAGAATTGAGAATCAAAGCCTGCTGTGTGAACGTAGCTTTTGTTGTCCTTAAGCCACTTTGTAACTAATTTGGCAATATGCTTCGAGTCATTTTTCATTTGGAAGTCCTTTTAACTTCCAGATTGATGTCTTGAGATGTTGCTTTCAATATTTTGTAGTGTTCTTTCCTCATGATGCCATATATTATGTGTACTGTACCAGTCCTTTCTGCAGGACAACACCAAGACAACATGATGCCACCACCCCCATACCTCACAGTTGGTATGACGTCTTCAGGCTTGCTAACCCTTTTTTCTCCCTTTGTCTCTAAATTCTACATTGGCCATTGTGGCCAAACACTTCAATTTTAGCTTAATCAGAACACAGGATAGGTCTTGGTTCATTTGCTAATTGTAATGTGGCTTTTTATGTTGCTTTTGGAGGAATGGGGTCTTCCTCTCTCATTGGCCTTTCAGTGCACGTTAGTACACGATTTGTTTCACTTTGTATAGTGGCGCTATCTTTCCAGCTCCAGCCAACATCTTCACAAGGGCTTTTGCTCTGGCGTTGATTCACATGTTTCACATCAAAACACATCAACCTTTGGCGTTTGTCATGTTTTACCATGTATGATGTCTGGATATTCCCATGCTGTTTATACTTGCATATAAATGTTTGAGCAGATGAACTTTGCATCTCAGACCTCGAGAAATTGTACCCAAGAATGAACCAGACTTGTGGATCTCCACAATACTCTTCCTGATATCTAAGCTGATGTCTTTTGATTTTTCCATGATCTTACGCAAGGAAACAGAGGGTTTATAATGTGTTGCATTAAAGCCATCCACAGGTATCTGTTTAAATTAAATGTGTTCAACGGAGACTTGACTTACAAGCTTACAAAGCCATGACATCAGCATCTAGACTTTCATAAGTTGTTTAAATTTTGGTAATTCTAACTGACCTAAAACAGGTAAGGACTAATTAGCCTGATTTAATGTCAAACAGAGAAGAAAAGGTCTTTTTATACAGCATATAGAAATATCTGGTTTCAACCATAAATGCAGTAATGCCCACCTTTTTTCCTCATGTACATGTGGTGGACCTTCCTGTCACCATATTTGGGTTGGCGGATCCCACAGTTGGACAGCGAGTTGCGAGCGTGATCGGGATTCATGCCAAAGTTGAGGTGGTGACTGGGATGAGTCATGGCCAGCTGAAAGGGAGCATTAGCAGAACTATTTAGTGTTTTCTTTCCTAAAAGTCAGAAGACTTCTCAGAAACCTGAGTTTTAGACTTTTACTTCCTATGTCCAGAGGAGTTGGTCATTTCAGGCAGCTCTGAAATCTCATCTGCAGCATTGACGCAGTCACAGTTCAAACACAGAGCTTGGTGTTAATCGTTTGCTTATTTATTAACAATCAAAACAGAATCAGAAGATCAACACAGTTTTTACATCTCTGTATTCACTTTGTTTTCAATTAAATTCTAATTCACAAACTATTTCACAATTCAAAAAGCGAACCTCATAATATTGATTCATTACACAAAGTGTAACATATGTAACATATGACATATGTAAAGAATTAATTTCTGGTCATTTTAAGATGAAAACAAAAACTCAGTTTCTTGGAAAATGAGAGTATTACACAAGACCTATAAAAGACACATTTTAAAACTATGACAAAATATGAGCAAACTGAAAAGTACGTCCACATACTATACGGTACATAGACTCAATACTTGGTCTGGGCTCCTTTTGTATAAATTACTGCATCAGCATATGTAGGTCAGCAGCCCCTAGATCTGCAATGGTTTTAATGTCAATGCCTGGTTAACACAGCAAGATAATCATGACAATTTCTGACCCAATCTTCACCTTCCATCAATCTTAAGGATGCTCTGATTATTGGGATGGCTCTAAAGATATTATGAGATATTCCTGCTGTGTGTGGTGTGTTAAGAGTGATCTGGTCTGCTCGATTAGACATTAGGACCACTCTGACCTCAAATCGAGGATATTCAACATGTTGGATTGTCTTTTCCCCGAGGACAAACGAGAACCTGCTGAATGTGACATGTAGCCAATCAGAAAGTGAAGTGAGGGAAACACAGAGGGGAATCTAAAATACATAAGACAGAACAACTGCCATAGTGTACAAGAAAGTCCGGTGGATGTCAGAGATGTCTTTTTGTATTGTTTTTTTTCTCTGCTAAAACTAGTCCACAAACTATCACCATTGCTTCTTCCTAGTCAGCCATGTTTGTTTACTCTGAACTCATGTTTGATCTTGAGAGGTTTTGCTTGCATACAATATACTGACCAGACTTTAGCAATGTTTTGTTGCTTATCCTTCTTGTGGATGGTGTTAACTGATCTGATTTTCTTCTGAGGTATTGAAGTTTGGGTTTTCATTAGCTGCAAGCTACATTTTCAATTTTATTCCAATTTTTTATTCAATTCATTGAAAAGCACCTCTGCTTCATCCTTGAATGGTTGTTTCTTCACTAGTTTTTTCCTGATAGTGTTCTTGAACATTAACCAATCAGCAGTCAAAGGACACTTTCAGGACAGGATCTAGACGTGTCCTGCACTCTTGTGGTGCAAGGACAGAAACAAATAGGGTAGGTGAAGTAAACCTGCTAATCTTATGCCGCTACACCTCTAACAGAGGTCATTCCAGGGCTAAGCTAGTGAGTAAAAGTGAAGTCAGAAGTGAGGTACAAGCAGTGCTTCATTATGGTGTCCATCTTTCTCACCCTGCAATGCCAGCTTTACTTACAAAAATGCACACTGTTGTCTTAAATTTTACCCATTAAAACCATTAACTTTGCTTAAAAAGGGACTCATCTTTGTGGAAAAATCATGGAACCATCCTGGTAAAAGGTCAAATCTCTTTTCCTTTCCATCATGAGGCAGTGAAAACATCTCTATCCACTTTTCTAAAAGGTGCAAAGGTCGTTGGACAGACTGAACTGGAACAGGGTTACGGTTCAGTCTATCCAACAGCAACAGTAGCTTGTTCAACATTGTGAATCTGATAATAAAATGCATCCATCTACTTGCCTCAGAGATCCCAATCTGATCTAAAATAACAACTACTGTCAGGAATCATTCTTTTTTATTTCCCAAGTGTTTTACCTACCATTGCTATAACTGAAGCCTGAGAAAATCCTGATGGATGGAGTCACAACTGTCTGGCCCATTGACTTCTTGACTGACAAGCCACACATTGAGAAACTGAAGGGGTTGGGGTGTATGTCCATTGTCTTCACTCATCAGTATTCCTCAATTCCTCATATTTAAAATTGTGACCCAGAGTCTTGTCATTTGCAAAAAAAAAAAAAGATAATTCTGCAGTTGTAGGGAGTCTATTAATGAACTAGAAGCTGAAAGCAGCAGACCAGACTGCAGAGACGGCAGAGAAGAGGAACCGATTAAGGGCTGGAAATGCATATTTATGTTTATGTCCTCAGTCATTTAAAAAAAACCTAGGAAGATGTTCTGTGTGAGAGGAGCAGTACCTCAATTAAAACAACAGACTCGCTGGCTGTAATGTTGGTGTTTGCTTCGGTGGGCAGGTTGGTGGTTTTGCCTTTGGCTTTTGTTTAAGTGAGTAGGTGAGTGTCACAGTATTTTGGTGGGGTAAGTGGGCGTTTCAGTTTTTGATGTTGGTTAAGTAGATTGATGGGACTAAGTTTGGTCAGGATTGGGCTTTGGCTATGTAGGTGGATGGGACTGGTTTTGAAAGAATGGATGGGATTGATATTCAGTCAAATGGAGGTTGGAATGGTTTTTGGTTGGGTTTGGCTTTTGGTTCATTTGGTGGATGAGATTGGTTATTGGTTGGGTGGGATTGGTTTTTGATTGTGGTTTTCAGTTTTGTGGGTGTATGGGACTGGTTTTTGGCTAGGTGGGTGGATGGAGTTGGTTTTTGATGGAGTGGTGTGATGGGATTAGTTTTTGGTGGGGTGGTGGGATAGAATTGGTTTTTGAATGATTGTTTTTTTTTTTTTTTTTTTTTGTGGGTGGATGCACCTGGCTTTTTGGTTGGGCGGGTGGATGAAATTGGTTTCTGACAGATTAAGTGGATAGAACTTGAGTTGGTGGTGGGATGGAATTGGTTTTTGGATCAGTGCAAGAATGGGATTAGTTTTTGGTCAATTGTTTTTTTTTTTTTTCTTTTGTGGGTGGATGGGAGGGTGACTAGCTGATTGGGGTGGGTTTTTGGCTGGGTGGGTGGATAGGATTGATTTCTGACAGATTAGGTGGATAGGACTCTTTTTTTTGGTTGGGTAGGTGGGACCAACCAAAGAGTTTGGTTTTTGAGAGGGTAAGTGGGATGAATGGTTCTGTTTTTTAGTGGGTGGTTGGTATGAGATTGTTTCTGTCTTTATGTTATAAAGTTGGAAGGGAGGTTTTATTTGGCAATTGGGGCTATATGATCATAATCAGATTTGTTTTTAGTAAGGATGGTTGGGTAGATGGGTGGGTGGGTGGCTGGATCACTGTGGTTGGGGGTGGAAGGATGAAAATTTAAAAAAAAAAAATCCAGTCTTGTACATTCTTATACTTCATTTGCTTCTCGTTTCTTCCTTCAACAAATGTATCTCTATCCTGTTCCATCTGAAAGCATCTTTAATTCTTTATCACAGATGGCCAAATGCTGGAGAAAGCTCAAGGCTGTTTGCCAATTCTATAAACTGCAAATGCATTACAGTTACAGCTCCAAGACAGCAAATCTGAGGTCATCTTTCAGTTTGTCCTTCCAATGAGACTAATAGTTATGAATCAGAACACAAGGACAGCTTTCAAACTGATTTGCATAAATGGAGCATTTGTTCTTAATCTCTAAAGAATCAATATTTGAAACTGCCACAACCATTAAATAAGAGAAAGCTGTATAACATGTCCATTTGCAGTATACTAATGCTTTATGTATGCAAGATGCAGTCAAATATAATGGGCATCTCAGGCATGAACACTAGTCCTTTAAATGATCTCAGTGCCAATTCTGTCAAGATGTCAAAAGATATAACTGGATGGGTAGGGGTCCCCCTAGGCTCAATCCTGGGAACTCTTTGTAAGATACTAGGGATACGAACAAATTTACGAAGGTTTGAAAAGTCATTTGGGGCTATGAAATCAATGAGTTCAAAAGAATGTCTTCTGGTCTGACCATTTTTTGTTGCAATTTGCAGAGTTTCCCTTCTTCCAACAGACATATAAAGAGGGTTAATACATATTTTTAATCTCAAAACTCCACACCTTTTCACTCAAATTTTGATATTTCACTTACAAAGCATGAATGGAGCAGCTTATTATGGCTTTACAGCATATTTTGACAGTTAGGCTTTAAATATTAAACCTGTAAAAAATGACTAAGCATGAACAGATTGACGAGTGATTACTAACAAATGGGTGAACGAATGGCCCAACGACTGGACTGACAGACAATGGATGGATGCATAAATGAATGGATACAACCAAAAAAAGAAGTCAAATCTACTTATTAAATAATCAGATGCTCTGTCAGCCAACATCTCTACTTCAGAAGTGTTGTGAATTTTCAGTCCATCTCAAGAATAGATGAGGTAGATGAAGAATAAAAGTCAGTTTCATGATAACTTTGTGAATCTATTCATAAAACAGCACATATAGGTTTCTTAGTATAGAATTTCATATACAGATAAACCCTAAATTATTCATACCTCTGATAGATTTAAATATAAAATTATTTTCATTCAACCAGGAACTTTGTTTCTGACCAGAAATGAAAGAGGCATCTCTTAAAAGGACAACCATTGACACCTTGCACAAGGAGGGCAAGACACAAAAGGTCATTGCTAAAGAGGCTGGCTATTCACAGAGCTCTGTGTCCAAGCACAGTAATATAGAGGCGAAAGGAAGAATAAAATGTGGTAGAAAAAAAGTCTACAAGCAATAGGGATAACCGCACCCTGGAGAGGACTGTGAATCAAAACCTATTCAAAAATGTGGGGGAGATTCACAAAGAGTGGACTGCAGCTGGAGTCACTGCTTCAAGAACCACTACGCACAGACGTATGCAAGACATGGGTTTCAGCTGTCGCATTCCTTGTGTCAAGCCACTCTTGAACAAGAGACCACGTCAGAAGCGTCTCGCCTGGGCTAAAGACAAATAGGACAAGACTGCTGCTGAGTGGTCCAAAGTTATGTTCTTTGATTAAAGTAAATTTTGCATTTCCTTTGGAAATCAAGGTCCCAGAGTCTGGAGGAAGAGAGGAGAGGCACAGAATCCACGTTGCTTGAGGTCCAGTATAAAGTTTCCACAGTCAGTGTTGGTTTGGAGTGCCATGTCATCTGCTGGTATTGGTCCACTGTGTTTTCTGAGGTCCAAGGTCAACACAGCTGTCTACCAGGAAGTTTTAGAACACTTCATGCTTCCTACTGCTGACCAACTTTATGGAGATTTTCCAACAGGATTTGGCACCTGCACACAGTGCCAAAGCTACCAGCACCTGGTTTAAGGCCCATGGTATCCCTGTTCTTAATTGGCCAGCAAACTCGCCTGACCTTAGCCCCATAGAAAATTTATGGGGTACTGTGAAGAGGAAGATGAGACACGCCAGACCCAACAATTCAGAAGAGCTGAAGGCCACTATCAGAGCAACCTGGGCTCTCATAACACCTGAGCAGTGCCTGCTGGTGGTTTCTTCCTGTTCAAGAGGAGCTTTTCCTCTCCACTGTTGCAACATGCATGCTCAGGATGAGGGATTGAAATAAAGTCAACGGCACAATGCAAACGACTGTCTACTGTCGCTATATGCTCATCCAGGAGGAGTGAATGCTTCGACTTGAGCCAATCTGCAGGGTTTCCTAAGACAGAAAACTTTTCTTTAACTACTTTGAACAATGAACTGAACTTGATGAACTGTTTGATAACTAGTAACAATTGGAATATATATATGACTGCACTGAAATGACTTTTTGTAAAATGCCTTGAGATGACATGTTGTGAATTTGCGCTATAAACTGAAATTTAACTGAATCTGAATGAACTGAATTGACTAAAAAAAAAAAAAGTAGAGTATTGTATCAAGAAATCTCAAACAGCATTGTAACTGTTGGGTTGTTGCATTAGGGATTCCCCTAACTGTTGGTGTAAACGCACAAAATTAAGTATTAGGGCTATGAATGGCAGCGAAAACAGGTCTCACATAAAAGAGACCTGCTTGGACCCCACGTTGGAATGCCCACAAATCTGCAATAGCCCCTAAATTTCAGCAATATGCAAAATCCAGCTGGAGGTTGTGATCTGGCAATAAGGCAATGTCTTAATAACTCAATACAGGCTTTTTTTTAATTTGTGGTTACACAAAGTCTGAGTAAGTTAGCAAATGCCATTAGAGCAGACTCTTTCCACCTGCAAAAAAATCTCTTAGCTCATCACTTCACAGAACAATTTGTAAATCAACACTTCTACGATAATACCAGGCTTAACATATAGTTCACAGTTCTGTATGTCTTTCACTTGTACTTTTCTTTAACTAGATTTAATGCTTACACCAGGACTTTTTTACCGTACCAAAGTGAGCAAGCAATGATGGGTCAGCAACTGTTCCAAGGAAATGAGGAGAGAGAGCTTCTTCTTTGTAATATTGGAAGCTGTTTGTCTGAAAAGTAATGGCTTACATTTTTGTAAGCCCGTAAAAATGCTGGAATTTCAGGTAATATATCCCTGAGGGCAACACATGAGTCGATTTTCAGCTTTGTTTGAGGAGGAAGGGTGAAAAAAAAAAAAAACTGCTGTGCCTAGAAAGACTGCCGTAGCAGAATATCTCAAACACGCCGGGGGGTGGGGGGCTGAGATAGGACTCAGAAGGATATGTCGAGCCTTTATCAATCTTACATTAGGAGAATGTTAATCTCATCCCCCAAAAAAGGGAAAATAGAAGAAACTCAGACTGCCCCCCCCCAGGCTTGCGTTTCAAAATGCTTGTTTCCTTTCAGCTCACTTCAAATCAATTTCAGGCTCCAATGAGATATATATGTAAAACTCGAACAGAGAGCTTTCAATATTTATAGTTACTCAAGAGGCCTTCAGCTTTGTAACGTTTAAACAGAGAAATGACAAATTTAAAAGCAACTTTTTTTTTTTTTTTTTTTTTTTTTTTTTTTTTTGTGAAGTAAGTCTGACGTGACACAAGCAGAAATCAACCAAATTCCTGCTCTGTGCTGAAAGTTTCACATATAGAGCTACGTCTTTCGATCTCCACTCTCCCATTGTGCGATGCCAGACGTGTCAATGACTGCCTACTGAACAGCCTCAAGTACAGGGCAGGACAAACAAGCCAGCTGTTGTCTGAACCGTGCAGCAATGTTGGAGTTTTAGCTGAGTGATATTGGCAAATACGCCTGTGCACGTAATGACTGCTTATAGAGTGGTGCTGATTTAAGTCTAGTGATCAGCAGCTGCTCGAGTGCCTGCGGCAAAAACAGGAAATAAAACTCAGTTCTTAGAAACCAGGAGGAAAACTTGACACACAGAAAGTTAAAGGCAAACTTCACTCAATATTTGCAGAGTAAAATATTATTTTTATACAACGCAGAAGGAAATCAGCCTGACTTTGTGTTGTCCAACTATTAAGTCTTTGGATCTGAAAGACAGAAGCTCAGAGTCTCTGCTATGTTAGCAATGTTGACTCTCACTATCCAACCAGCAGCCAAAAGAAGCTCATTGCTTTGGTTAATTTTCATTGCTGCTCTATAAGACCCAAGCGGAATGAGAGAAGAGTAAACTAAGATGGCAAAAATTCATTTTTACTGTTGAATTAACTAAATTTTCCCCAAAATTTCTAAAGTTGCGTTCTGTGAAGACATTATGAACAGGTAATAAAAATAACTAACTGCTGATAACCAATCAGAGCAGATCAAAAATGTCAGATCGCTTTATTCAATTGCCATCTTTTAAAGCTTTCAAGCAAATTAAGAAAGCCAGCCCAGGGATCACTGGTGGACCAGGTGCGCCATATGCAGAGGCTACAGTCCTTGACACAACCTTCCCAGGATCGATTCCTGGTCCTGGGACATTTAGTGCATGCCTTCTCTACTGTTCAACCACAAATAAAGGCCACAAGCGCCTAAAAACCTTAAAGAAATGAGGCCAGTCCAGAAGAATAACACTAGCCTGTCTTATCAAATCCAACACCAGTTTCAAAATGTGTTTGAGATATATGGAATCGCAATAGTCAACAAGATATCCAATGGAGACTGACCTTATCGGCAGTTTGAGTATATGTATTGAATTTTTGGTTTTTTAAGATGTAATTTTTAGAAAATTTGTTTGTTTTTTTCCTTCATCAATGCACTACTCGTGACTTTATTCTCATAATTAAACAACTCTTGTAGCCAGGCCATAATACTCTGTCGCACAACTCACAGAAAGGATGCTTAAAATAAAAGCCACTTTTTGAAAATATTTTCTGTCATTGCAATTTCTTTTTTTTAGAAAAGAAAGCAAGATTTAAAAAACAGGAGATTTTATTTTTAAGGCATACCTGAAATATTTCACTCTACATGTAAAGAATCTATATAATATATGATTTTCACTTCAGTTTATTAAGATGCATCTATTAGAAGCTCAGAAATATGAACAGATAATCAAAGCCAGCAGCAGCATTGAGGGTAGCTGCACTTCAAACAGAGGGACACTTCTTCCACATGCCAGCGAACGGATCAGAAAACAAACAAAATACCCCGGTACACAGAGCACACATGCATGGGGCTCACAAACAAAAGCGTGCGGCATCAGAGCGCAGGCCAAGGACTTGTACACTTAAATAATTGAGGACCTCTGCGATGCCTCTCATTCTGTCAGCATGGGTCAAAAGTGAAAAATGGCAGCGGAGCAACAGGGGTTGGGTGGGATTATGATGGTTCGGTGGATGTGAGGGACTCGGGGATGAATGCGTGCCTCTCCAGCTCCAGAAGCCCACAGCCCTCCCCAGCTAAAAATGTTAAATGTTTAACAGAGAGGCTCTCAGAAGAGGAGCTTCAAAGAGGTGTTGCTGCTCTGCAGCCGGGCGGAGGGAAGCATCGAGTGCACGAACTCTGTCAGGCTGCATATTTCACTCCAGAATCATTGTGTTCTCTACTTCTTCATCAGATGTATTGATTTCCCAAAGAGTTAAATGATCTCACAGAAAGCTGCTGTATTATAGTGATTCTATAACATCTTCTCTTTGATTTACTGATAAGCTTTTATTGAACATTAGAGAGAGTTTGCAGAGAATATGGATTGATTCTGCACAGACCAACCCAGCTGAAGGGTTTTCCCAGATGATCAACAGCTTTCATCTCTGAGGAATAAAAGAGTGAAAAACTCTCTTTAACAGGAGAACGGCTCATTACGCCGCATTTCCAGAATAACGCGGTTCTCGCTTGAAAATCCAGGGGGGACCTTTTTTTTTTTAAATCCCTTAAAGTTCCTGCAATATTTATCCAAAACACTTAAAAGAGAAAAACGAGCATGCTAACCGAAGTTACGATGAAAACTTTGTGACAAACAGACGCATCTGAAGGGAATTTTGAAGGTTTTCAGCAGCAGAGTATGTGGGACTGTGGACAGTTATGATTGTATCATTGATATAATTGGCACACATCACTGGAATCTCACGAATCTTAGCTTCCCAATGATGTATAATATGTAGAAGCACATAGAAACGGTGTCGCAAAAAAAAAAAAACGCATAACCTTGTTATACCCTGCCTGCTAATGTTAAACCAAAAGTAACAAATAATAACCCCCCAAAATACTCAAAGACGTTATGCTTTTGTTTAGCAACTATAAGAATAACAAGGAATGTCTAAAGGAAGTAGATCTTCTTATTCAGGGAAACCAGAAAGTGCCAGATATGAAGAGAAATCTAATTTGTAGAGAAAGTGACAACTGTAGGCAGTTTTAAGTGTTTTCCACTTGTAGAGTGATGGACTTTAAGTAGCTTAAAAATAACCTTATAGCCCTTTTCTAGTATGGGCTCCAACAGTTTCTTCGTCTTACCAACCTAGCATCAGCATAAACCATCAGAGCGCAGGCCAAGGACTTGTACACTTAAATAATTGAGGACCTCTGCGATGCCTCTCATTCTGTCAGCATGGGTCAAAAGTGAAGAATGGCAGCGGAGCAACAGGGGTTGGGTGGGATTTCTCGCTCTGTTTACTCCAGAGCGAGAAATGTCCCAAACTGATTTGATTTTTATTTTCTTATGTAGAGGTGGTTACAGTCGCCGATGAACAGCTAATCAAAAACTTTTGAAAACTGATATTTTCTTTCTGGGGAAAGTAGTCGCTATTGCAGCTTTAGTATTTTGAAGTAGAAGCATTTCTATGGGACGAAAGAATATCAAACGCTTGTGGCGTGGAGGTCCAGTCGAGGTCTCCCTTTCTCTTTTTGCCATTTCCTGTCGATTACTGTGAACATAGTGTTTAAGGTTGACCTTGGTGCCTTGTAGAACACAGTACTCACTGTTCAGTAAGTATTCAGGTTTCAGGTTACGGTTCAAGACGTTCTGGCACGGTTCAAGAAAATATTTTTTTTTTTTTTTTTTTTTACTTTTTCAGCAGTAAACAGAATGTTTTGTAATTTCTGTAATTAATTTGATTTTTTTTTTTTTTTTTTTTTTTTAAAGTGGGAAGTGTAGAACAGATTGGAGATTCACTTTCAATGAATAAAGTAATATAAGAAGGCAGTCAATACTTGGACAGATAGATTATACAACATAACCACTTAAATAAGACTGTGCCCATTTTTGAGAATAAAACAACCGACTTGCGTTTTATACGCTCTACAGAGTTTGGGTTGATTGGACGCTACATGTACCTGGATTTGGACTTTCGATGATTTCTCTCCAGTACCAGAGATGTTTATCTTCAGGTTGACGTTTCAGTCAAGTTCAGAGGAGTTACTTACTGTTGTTGAAACCAGGGTATGCTGACAACAAGTTCTGGTTCGGTCCACCTGTCTTTCTCCACTGTAACTGCATGAGAAACCTTAATGTCCCCAAACAGCAGGGTTTAGTGACAGCTGGGAACCCTCTCCGTTTTGTTTTGGTGTCACTTCTTAAAGTTGCCCTGCAGAACGTTGCACTGCGCTCTTAGTTCTGCACATAAACATTCTGCATGTGTTCAGGTATAAAAAAACAAAACAAAACAAAAAAAACACAGTTTGTTTGGTGCATGTGCGTACTGAATCGACAGAGCTGTACTGGATATTTTCGGTACGGATGCATATTCAATGAAAACCTTCAAACATTGCCCTGTTTGACTGCATTATGATTACCCAGTCAGACTTTCCTTCAACGTAGGGTACCAAGAAGCAGTGAGATTCATTGGTTTCTCAACACAGCCACCTGTCGAGGCTCTGGTGACAGAAAGGCAGAATTTAAGGCAATATTTTAATATTTTAGAAGGATTTCAGGAGGAATTTAGCAGCCGTTTGAAAAGTTTCCACCCGACATTACAGGCCATCCAAGGCAGATTAATTCTAAGCACACAAGCCCTGGTATCAAACCACAATTCATTTGTAATGCAATCAAAGAGTGGTACTAGATTCCCTCATGTTTAATGAGTAGACTGTCACTGAAAAACATCCATCTCATTAAAGGCGGTCGGCCCATCAGAGTGGAGCTAAATGAGAAGTGACGGAGGATGTGAAATCTGACTCGTCTGGGAGCGAGAGCTGCCGCCGCCACCGCTCTGTCTGAATCTATCCAGCCGGAAACACGATGGGTCTGTTTTCATTGCATGAAAATCCTTTGTGCTGGATAAACTTTGTTTTTATTCTTTAAAATTTGATCTTTATTGTGAAACCACTTCCTTTTAAGTGATCACACGTTGATCTCCTGGGAATAACTCCCCATATTCTGCTTTTTCTTTGTTTCCCGCTGGGAAAAAGGCAGCACATTTCCCCAACCGTCTTCGAGTCCTGCTTCTCCAGCTCCAGCTTGGTGGCTGGGGACCTCATGACCCCTTCCCTCTATTCATTACTGGAACGAAGACCTAAACCAGAAGTGAAGCTTCTTGGTTTCCTTTCATCAGCAGCAAACGCTGGGAGAACATTCCCTCAGTACCCAGAGGACCCCAGCTATGTGTTTTACTTGGAAAACGAAAAGTGACCGGACAGAGTCGGACCAGAGGGTTTCTCTGCAAGGACAATTCCTTCTTCACACAGCAAGGAAAGTCGCCGGGTCTTTCTGGTTCCTATCCAAACAAGCTTGCATCTTCCAAGCTAACAGTGCGTGGCGTAGCATGAGCACAAAGCAAAACATAAGAAGAGATCAACACCCTGGAACATTAGTCTCACAAATTAACACGGTTCACTGCAACACTATTCTCTGTGGCACGCGTGTTGAAACACCAGCAGGTAAAGAGGTGAGGGACTTGTACCTGCTGCTATACCCATTGTTTCAGACACAGCAGCCATCTTGTTACATGACCAGAGCACTTTTTTTTTTTTTTTTTTTTTTTTTTTTTTTTGTTGTCCTGTCAACAGGTCTTCGATCTCTGCAGCTCCTCCCGAGTAATCAAGGGCCATTTGGTTAAAGCCTCTCTGGTTAAAGCTCTGGTCAGTTTAGGTGGACAGCCAGGTTTTGTTAGGTTTATGGATGTTGAGATGAATAATTGAAGAGAGCTCTGCGGGAGGTTCAATGTTGATATGATATTGTCTTATAACCTAATTAATACTTTTCAAAATAATATTTTTTACTGAAATATTTTTGTAATTAATTTATGTAATAACATAGTAACATTTTAATATTATAAGGTAATTTAGTTTGCAATTATTTTCATAATTTATAATATATGATTTTGACAAGATTCTTAAAATTAATTTAAGTAAAATTATTTTTCATTATATTTTATTATATTATTTTAAAGATTTTCTTTTCTTTCATTAATATTTTCATAATACAATAATTTAAATAATAACTATACATATACACATGCATAGTAATATACCTAATTAATTTTTTACATTTTAGGAATCCAATTTTTAATTTTCATAATATGATTCTGTAACAGTATTTTTACAATAAAACTAATGTTATCATATTTTTCATATTTTAATATCTTTTAAATAACTGATCAAACTGTTATATAATAATAATAATAATAATAATAATAGTCTCTGATCAGGCTCAATCCTACGGTGTGCAACAGTGTGTGAGGAAGAGGACGTTGCTGTACGATCAGCCATGATGGCTCCCTTCTCGGGTCATTTCAGTCCCAGCAGCGGGTGAATTTCTGACAAGCCAACACACACAAACAAAAACAAACAAGTGTGTGCTGGTATCAACACCTCCATGGACAGTACCGCGATAGAAAGTGGCAGCTCAGACCGCAGAGAGGCTGGTACGTGAGCTGCTGTGTCGAAATGATTGTTTCTTATTTTCTGTTTGTCTTTTTTTTTTTTTTTATATATATAAGATTGAATGAGAACCAAAGGAGGAGGGATTTATTTATAAAGGGGGCACCGGTGTTTCCTTTCTAGCTCTCATAAGAGACAGGTCGTCGTTATCCCAAAGACAAAGAAGCCAATCGCCGATCGATGTGAGCACGGAGAGCCTAGAGCGAGTCCTACTGCATCCTTCCCCCTTTTTAACTATGTACAGCCTACAACACATTGATTTCTAATGTATCAGCTTATGACAGCTCTTCAATACTGCTGCAGGCTGCTGTGGAGAGGTGAGCTGGGGTGGTTTGCACACACAGACCTGACAGGGGGAGAGCTGGCATTACGGAGGAGGGCTTGTTGTTGTCCTCCTGACTACTGTCACTGCTAGTCAGGGAGCTGGGGAACAAACTCAGGCCAGTCACAGTGTGTCGGTGTCTGCGTGTGTTCGCCCGGCTGACTCCTGAGCCCCCGTTTCCTCCTGAACAATCCCTGCAGAGGTGGATCGGCTGCAGTAATGAGGGGAACGCTGCCTCAATGGATTCCTCTTCATAACAAGCTCCAGCACATGTTTTTTTTTTTTTTCTGTATTTTTCCTCCCCTGCGAGGATTTACCTAACCTTATTTATCATGTTAGTTATCAGCTATGGCAGCCTTTAAATAATGCAGCCAGGGACTGCGAGAGTTGCGGCTCACCTGCAGGAGGCAGCGGTCCTTGAAGACGTAGCCGATGAGCTTGTCCAGGTGCATCAGGCACTGGTGGTATCGGATGTGATGGGTGAGAACCGGGAGCATCATGGCGTGCTGTTGGACGACACAGAAACGGGAAAGAAAGAAAAAATTTAAAAAAAAAAAAAAAAAAAAAAAAAAAAGGTGAGATCATGTCTCGTATGAAAGGAGAGTGAAGGGAGCGCGCGGGGGGAGAAATCAATCAGCTGGCCATTATTTATTAAGAGGGGCTCTGCAACAGAGAGATGAAATAATCAAAAAGCCAATTGCTGGAGTGTGAGAGGGAATGACAAGAGGACGGGGAGGGAAATTCACATTTGGACAGGACAGCCGTGGAATCGAAGCCCTCGCTGACAGCCTGACACGCTTAGCTTTGAGCAAACACTGACAGCCCTTCCTGACCCTCACATATGAAAGCAAAAAGTTTCAACAAAGTGGAGGAAAAGTAACCGAGGTGGAGGAGTCGTGGAGAGAAAGAGGCGCCATCTCATGGAGTCATTACCAGGAGGCTCATCGAGTGTACACACATTAACCCCGGCGCCACCGCACGGGAGGCGAGGGAGCGCCGCGCGTTTTAATTAGTGCTGCTGGAGGAGGCGGGGGGGACCCCGTAGCCCGGTGGGGACGAGCGGCCATTACAGGGGCCAACCCGACACGGTCCCCAGGCCTTGTTAAGCAGCCAATTAAACAAAGCTAGGGCCCCAGTCGTGTGAGCGGCTCCTGACCTGTTCTGATGACTGACTGAGGACAAACCGAGTGTGTGTGTTTGTGTGTGTGTGTGTGTGTGTGTGTGTGTGTGTGTGTGTGTGTACAGGAAGGCAGTGAGGGCTTGTTAAAACTGACACTCTGGTAATTAACAAGGTGGGAAAAGATCTGATTTCCCTTCACCGATCATGTTTGGATGTTCTGGACTCCATCCAACAGTTTTCATGCAGCTTTAACACCAAAAGCATAAACGAGCTGCTTTAATGAATAAATCTCACTTGTTTCTGGTGATATCATCCACAAATCTGCACCTAAAACTCTGCTCCATAAGTTACCTATCACTCTGCAATCAGTTTTGTTCGTGGTGCCTCTTTTAATACCCACCATTCTCACTGGTAAACTGGCCGTCGCCTCATTCACACGGATTCAAGGGGCAGAATTATGTAAAATTGACTTTTTTGAGCTTTACATCATGTTATAATGTTATTCCCTCCTCAAAAACATACCCGGAGTGTTGCTCTGATTCTTTCATGTATGTTTCAGAAATCTTTTAATCTCCAGTGGCAACCATTCAGCTGTGCAAAACCCCTGGATGGATACAGCTCCACCTTCCAGGCGCAGCTCCTCCTCGCAGCTGCAGTTTCTAAGCTTCTGCAACTCCCCCAATTCAGCTCCTTCAGACTAGCCAGCAGCAACTAGCAAACACCTGATGGAACTGCGCATCTGCTGAGCTTCATGTACGAGCTACTCGTATAATGAATGTTGATAAAGGGTTTAATAGAGGAGCGCTGTTGTATTGACTTCCTGAAGGCGGAGTTTCAGAAAGAGCAGGAGTTTTTAAAGAGACAGAGGCCCAATTTCAAGGCGTTAAATTACAAAGTCAAATTTCTTTTAAGTCATATTTGATATTTACAGCATTTTTATAACAACTGAAGGTAACATAGTAACTTCATTGTGCTATAAAATGATTCTATGTGGCTGGAAAACACGTAACACTGCACCTTTAGTTAAAAAGGTACAAATTCATCTATAAAACTTCATTCAATCGTTGGCAAAACTCCTCCATACCTTCGCTCACTCATCAATATTTCTAACAATACTTGCATTTTACATTCTAATGAATTCATCTCAGTGATGGTCCCAAGAGTTCATACCTCATTAGGCCAATCCTCATTACATGGAACAACCTGCTAACTTCAATATCGACCTTTATCAACTCATAGTACCCGATCGATGTATCTGCTTTTAAAAACTGTTGACTTATGTGTAATATAGTACTTTTAATCACTATGAATATGTTTGTATTTTTATTTTTTTCCCTCTGTTTTATGATATTCTTGTGTTTCTTGCTGTACGATGATGTTTTAATGTTTCCTGAACAGGTCGTTGTTGAAAATGAGAATTTGTTCTCAATAAACTTACCTGGTTAAATAAAAAAAGTTTCTGTTTTGAAAAATAAACCAGGTTTAAATCAGAAGAAGCATAATTTTTTTGTTCACGATAAAGGAATCTGACTGACAGACGTTACATATAAAAATATAAACTTTAGAAGAAAATAAGGATTAAAATTAACATTATGTACTGATATGGATTATGAAAGCTACAATTTAAACTTGATGAAAAGCAGTTTAAATGCCACAGGAACTAAAAACAGGGATGGACAGTGGCAGAAACAAGGTCTGCTGTCTTTCTGCATGGAGTTTGCATGTTCTCCCTGTGCATGTTTGAGTTCTCTCTGGGTACTCCAGGTAGACCGTTAGGATAATCGGTCTCTCTAAACTGTCTCATTGGTATGAGAATGAGCACGCATGGTTGGTTGTTCTGTGCGTCTCTTTGGCTACGCTCACACAGCAGGCAAATGCGACCCATATCCGACTTTTTCAAAGCAGTCTGAACAGCCCAGTGCCGATCTTTTCACCCGAACAACCAATTTGTGCCACTTCCATATGTGGTACTAAATCAGACAGTTTTTAAAGTGTCATGTGAGACATGAGCCGTAATTCAGTACCAGAAGAAGCCAGACGTGGTAAATCTGACATAAACAGTGGCTGAAGCTAGCGGTATTGACACCCCAACCTTCAGCTTCCTTCACCTTATTATGATCTTGTGACGACAACATCGGATCCTGTTGCCCAACAACTTTAAAATCGATCCATACACGGCGGCATCCATTATTACTTCTGTAAACAGAGCACTGCTGTGTGACGTCTACGTTCTTCTTCTGCGCATGCGGGTTGCTATGTGGTCATAAACCGTTCACACAGAAGTCTGACTGCGGTCGCAACGATACGCAGGCTTAGCAGATTATATAATTACACCTAATCGTTTCCTGTTTTATGCAACACTGAGCTGATAATACTGAGAGTCCGGGGACAGTAAACAAAAAGGATCGGGGTGGAGTGAAAGGAGAAAATGAGTACAACAGCTCAGATTGCGGATAAAAGACGAAAGGTCACATCACAACTATTTTAACGTTTTAAAATGTATCAATAATTATCAACATCGACTGATTTGCAATGCTTGTATCGTGATTCGTTTTTTAGCCGTATCCCCCAAGATATCGCGGATGATTTTTTCTTTTTATGATGATTTTCACATGATGTGACACAAGGAAGTAGTCTTTGAGGTGCTGCCCCTCAATTTAACTCAATTGTTGTGATTTAACCCATCAGAAGCACAGAAACCCATGACATCATCTTTGCTTTCCCAGACTGTTTATAGGCATAGTATTCTTCATGTATGTAAACTTCTGACTGTCAAAGAATCATTCTGACATCTAGAAAATAGAAATAATTTCTGTATACACTACAGACTTAAATCAGGGAAAGTTTAGTCTGATTTAAGTCAAGTTTATTTGTATTTCACATTTCAGCAACAAGGCAGTTCAAAGTGCTTTACGTCATAAAAACATAACACAGAAACCATTTATGAAGCAAGAAAACATTACAGTTTGTCGAATGCCATCATAAAATCGTCAAGCAAATATACATCAAATATACTTGTTCAATGTTCCAGTTATTTAATCAAAGGCAGCTCTAAACAGGTGGGTTTTCAGCCTTGATTTAAAGGAACTCAGTATTTCAGCTGTTTCACAGTTTTCTGGAAGTTTGTTCCAGATTAGAGGATCATTAAAACTAAATGCCTCTCCATGTTTGGATCTGGTTCTGGGGATTTAATGTCAGATAGTGAGAATTAAATGTGTCTTTTTAAACAGTATATGTAAATCAACTATACTTTCAGTTTCTTTGTTTTAAACCCAATCATAAGAGTTTTTCTAACTATACATTCAGAGAATTTTGTCGCTCTTATTTCTATCTTTTATGAGACAAAACAAAGCAGATCTAGTCTGGAACCAGCAATGCTTCCCTTTTCCTTTTCTTCTAATTTCTCTTAAACTTCCTACATACAAGTAAAACTACAAAGATGGAAGAATAACATCTATGATTTGAAGTTTCAGAATTAATTAAAAATTGGTTGGATTTCTTTGGAGAATAACTGATTTTTACACAGGATTTTTTTTTTCTATTTAATTTATAATTTCACTCATTTCATGGTCATATCTGTTGCTTTTTCTGAATGTTCAGTATGTTTGTGTATTTAACATGAACACGAAGGCCATTCCCTACCAAGCAGCCCATTCACTGCTGCAGGAGGGGAAATAAAAGGCCTGTTTTTTTAAAGTGTGTTTTGGACACTTGATGGCCTTCACACTGATGTGATAAAGGGTGTAAAAATACAGTGAGATGAATAAAAAAAAAAAAGGAAAAGATTACAGAAGTATATCAAAAAATAAATAAAAATAAACCCTTTTAGGCCTAAAAAAGGCAAATAAAAATAATTTAAAAAAAAAACCTTGGCATAGTTGAGAACTGCTCCTGAAAAGACCCGGCGGCTTTCAAAATGAAGAAATTAGGGGTCACTTTTAGCGGCCATCTCTCGTCCGTGTCACGCAGTGCTTGGAGTGCAGCGCCGCGGCTCAAACTGAAATTATTCATGAAGCAATTAGTCGCGGCGGTACAGCTTGAAGCAAATATAATTGGACAGCAATTATGGATCGGATTCTTCCACGGCAGACCTCGCGGGGAGCGGGGTCTGACTCGTGAGGCTACAGCTTTCTGTCATTCCTCACCGAACGTGAGCAGGAGGATCAGCTGTGGGCCATCTTCGCCGCAGACGGCGATACGAAGAAGTGCAGAGCCGCCGGCAATTATCTCCTGAGGCCAGATTTAGCAGAATGGACGATAAATTAAAGGATAGTAAAGAAGCAACTGCACGCTGTTCCACTGCATTACGCTGGAGCTCACAAACATGCAGCTGTGGATGCTTGAGTTCAGCCCTGATTAGGTCTGCTAAATTACAGGCACATATGTAACTGAACATGATCTGAAATATCCCCCTGCAGTAAAGATAAAGACGCAGATAAAAATAAATTCCCACCCCGTTTCGTTTTTGTTGTTGGTGCGGCGCCACGGCTGGATGTAAATAAACTGTCAGGTTGGAGTCGTTGCGTGATGAACGGTGTAAGTGCTGCGGCTCTGCGGGGGTCCACTTTGCTCATACAGATTCTGACACTCGAATGGAGACGTGGCGCGGCGATGGAGGAGAGATCAGAGGCGAAGTTTCTGACAGCGTCTGTCTGAGTGGAGCCGCAGACACCAGGATGTTCTGGAAGAATCGTCGCAGAGCTTTTTTGGGTTTTTTTTTTTTTTTTTTTTTTTGGTTCGCTTTGAATTTCAGTTTCCGAGACAGATCAGCAACTCTGTACGTCTGGAGGTGAAATTAAGAAAAGAATCAAAGCTGCATTCATGCAAAACGGCCAGGAAGTGGAAAAAAAATAGTCTAAAATGTCTGATTTTTTCATGTAAAATGAATAATATGAAGATGTGACTCATTAGAAGTTGTTTACTTCCTTTATTAGGACATACAGTGGTTTGCAAAACTCTGACCAGCATTCCCGTCCCTACAGCATGGTGCTGCCACCACCATGTTGCTGCATGTGATGAGTGGTGTGCATATGTATTAAGCCCCCTTTAATTTGATGTCCACCAAGTGCATTTACAAGTCACCTACTTAGTCTAAAGAGTCCACAGGTGTCTAAATAACCTCATTGCAAAAACACAAAACCTTACCAAATATTTCTGCTCTAGTTTCTTGTGCAAATATCTTAGTACGCCTGAAATAAGACAAAACTAACATAAAAGTAATTTTTCAGCAAATATAGGAGCTTGTTTTAAGTCAATAATTCCTTAATATTGATGAAAAAGTTCCAGTTATAAGTGAAATAATCTGCTAGTGGAACAAGACATTTTAACTTATAATATGGGAAAATATCTTGTTCCACTGGCAGATTATTTCACTTATATTCAGGAATTATTGACTTAAAACAAGATGCTATATCTGCTGAAAAATTACTCGTAAGTTAGTTTTGTCTTATTTCAAGTGTATTCAAGATATTTGCAGTCGAAACTGGACCAAAAATACTTCGTAAGATTTTGTGTTTTTTGCAGTGTAGAATCAGCGGTCAACATAAATTTTCTAAACCATGTATCATTTTCCTGTCACTTCATAATTATGTGCAATTTTGTGTTGATCTAGCAAATTTAAATCACGATAAAATACAATAAAAAAATCATGGCGGCAATGTGAAACAAAAGGGGTACAAACACCTTTACATGTCGCTAAATATCTTGTCCATCTCAACTGAAAGACAACTAAATCTGTCTAAAAACAGCATCAATAATCTGGGTACGTTGCTCATTGTTCGGTCTTCTTAAATATCTTCCCGGCTTTCAGTTGTTTATGTTCAAAGCATCAATAAGGAGCTAATTGTAAAAAACAAAACAAAAAAAAAAACAAAAAACAAAAACAAAGATATATTTAAAAAGCCAACATGTAGGAAACTATAAATGACTACTATGTGAAGTTTTTGATAAAATAAAAAGAAACTAAAATAGTTCATTCAGTCCCAAAATGCCTTCATGTGTCACTGAAAAGTTCAGTCAGTCATAAGAGATTTCAGTCTTAATAAAAGCCTTTTTTTTAATCAGTTTATGGATTTATGATTTCTATTATTTTAAGAACAGAAATGCAATTCAAACTCTGGGTACAACTTTAGCGCTTTGAGGCCTTTATTCTTTGACATCATCACAAGTTTTATGTCTATGCTTTGATTAAAGGATGATTTAAAAAGGTGCTGTTCTGCCTGCGGATTTATAAATTCTTTGCTTGACTATCATCTATTTAAAAAGGTGAATTCCATGGAGATCTGAGTTTTTGCCTCCTTCAATGTGTTACATGTTGCAGTATGTGACAGCGGTTTGTGCTTGTGTACGGCTGCATGATGTTACCTGACAGACGTCGGAGCGGACGCCGGTTTTCCAGAAGCCCTGGCTGCTGAGCTCCACAGTCACCTCACGGCGCATCGTGTTCTTCTGCCGGATTTTCTGAAGAGCTTCCTGCCAAACAACCAGGCCAGTCAATTATTGATTGGCTGGAACGCAACCTCCAAGGATGGCTCCCCATCCACAGAAACCCACTCCTGTCGCCTTACAGGCTTCTCTCGTTTTACCCCAATTTCAATGACAGACTGCCACATGCAACATACTGCAACCTTACATGGCAGGATGTTGAGGTTTTATCATGATGTAAGATATCTGCCTTCGCTTCTGCACCAACACATAGTTTTTACATTAATACAAATTGTTTATGATGCACCAATTGCTCTGCAGGAAGCTGAACAGTTTTGAATATATTTCATAAATCCAAACAAGACGTTAGACGCTAAAAAAATAGACAAGTAGAGTTATGTTCTAATTGTCCACTATAAAGTTCACTAAAAAGTGGGACAGCCATTTTGTGTAGGTGTTGAAAATTTTTACCATAATATTTATCGACTACATTGTACACTGAAAAAAATAGAACATGGTACAAGTGCTAACACCAATGTTGACATTCAAACACTAACTTTAGCAAGCTGAAGCAAAATGTTAAAATGCTACTAAAATTAGAAGGCTAATGCTAATGTTGACAAAATATAATTAATGTTGACAGGCTAACGCTAATGTTGACATACTAACACTAACGTTAGCAAGCTTAAGCAAAATACTGACAAACTACAACTAATGTTCATGGACTAAATGTTGACATATTAAAACCAACCTTAGCATTAATGGGCTAACACCAATGTTGTATTCTCACTAAAATTAGCAGGCTAACATTAGATTTATGTCAGCATTAATGTTGGCAGTATAATGCTAATGTTGACATACCAACACTAATGCTAGCAAGCTAAAGCAGAATGTTAAAGTACCACTAAAAGTAGCAGGCTAATGCTAATGTTACATACCAACATTAGCAGGCTAACACTACATGTTGAAATACTAACACAAACATTCGCAAGTTAAAACAAGATGCATAAACTACCACTAAAATTACCAATATTGACACACCAACACTGATGGTAACAGGCTAAAGCTAACTGTTAACATACCAACACTAACATTAGCAAGCTTAAGCAAAATCTTGACAAACTACAACTAACATTCATGTACTCAACATACTAAAGCCAACCTTTGCAGGCTAACGGTAAATATTAGCGTGCAAACACATTAGTGGGCTCACACCAATGTTGCGCTCTCACTAACACTAGCAGGTTAATGCTAATGTTGACATAAAATTAATGTTGGCAGGATAACGTTAATGATGATATACTAACAACGTTAGAGAGACATCATTGAATATTAAGCTACTACCACCAACTCTAACAGGCTAATGCTAATGTTAACATACAGATACATTTTTTTTAATCAAAGGCTACTGCCAATGTTAGCTTACCAACACTAGCATCAGCAGGCTAATGCTGGTTGGCCTGTAAATCTGTCAATGTGCATCTAGTAGCCATAAACGACATGAATGTAAAACTAAAGACAAAATCAGTTGCTGGTTTGTTTACTGGCCATGTGAGCTGAATAGATTTTGGAGTAGTTTGTACCAGAGCAGAAAGCTGAGGGTTATGTATTCACACAGTGCCAATAAATGTGATTGGCACTGCCAGTAATGATATGCAAGTAAATCACAGTCACAAGAAAATACTTAACCATCTAAACTTGAAAATATCAAGTATTAAAATATTAAAAGGTTAAAAACAACTGGAACTGTAACGAACGAGGCTAGACGAGGACCTGTATTTATCTCATCATGCACAGCGAGTAGCATGGTTTATAGGGGAAAAGCCTTTCAAAGATATGGCAGAGGATTTGTGATGCTCCAAGTCTGTTTCTCTTCCAAAGGCCGCAGGTTTCACCAACTCAAATTTAAGACTTTTAAAGACCTTTTTAAGACCATTATGAATGGAATTTGAGACCTATATCTCCACAGAAAAGTAAAAACTGTCCAGCCAACTGGCGATAAATTTGCACTTGCCCATGACAGACAAAAAAAAGCTAGTTAGCAAGGATATGTTAGCAGCTAGTTAGCAGTAGCCTCAACCGTCTCGAGTCACAGGACACAAGGAAGCTGAGTGCGACTCAAACATTTGCCTGACAGCAAAGTTCCATAAGAAAAATAAATACATGCAATATACGCGATTAAATAGTCCTATCAAGACAAAATTTAAGACCTGTAATTAACATATAAAAGGCTAACTTGATTTTTAAATGTATTTAAAGACATTTTTAATTTTAGATACATGAATTTACACCCTGCTGAGGAATGTTGTTAGAGAGCATGGCATTATGAACCTTTTGATATACCTGGTCATTTTAAATAAACACTTGGTGGCCTCTGAAATAAAACAAGTAGAAAGCATAAACAGCAGGAGTGCTGTGTATGTTCCTACACATCTTTAAAATGGGTGATAAATGTTCCTAATGATTTTCATTAAAATATATTTTCTTTGTTCCTTCTTCAAACTTAATCCTTTCCCCCTTAAATCTACTTGCTTGGCTTATTTTTCATCTGAAAATCAAACAGGATCTTATATAAAGCTGGTGGGACACAGATCCATCCCTACATCAAGAGATCTGAGTCAGATATATGAGGGTCCTGGAATATAACATAACCAAGATGGAGGACGTATTGACAGACTGTACCTCCTTAACGTGTGTGCTCACGCATGTGTTTCATTCAGCAGAGACAGCATCGACTCGGTCTGAGATAGCCGTGATCTGCCTAAAATGGAATGCCAGGAATTTTTGACTCGCTGAGGAAATAAGAACAACAAAGGCATGAATAAATAATGCCTTCCCACTTTGAACTGTGCATCAAAAAGAAACACGCTCGCCCACGTGCATGCGCCACCACACACAGCAAACCCTCCTGTGGACAGCCAGCCAGCCACTGTATATGGAAAGCAGTCATCACAGAGAAGCGTGAATCGTATGTAAACAGTTTATTATGCAGGGCCTTCAGCGGGGTCAGAGAACTGGGGGAAAGAAGAAAGGTAAATAATTAGCCAGGGAGGTACAGGCGCTCTGTTTCTGCTGGTCAAAGTCACGGCACATTTGACTTTTACCGTCATCTTCTTCTGCTGAGAGGACTGTTTATATTTTGGATCAGGCTGAGGTCAAACACCAAACACACTCCCTGAAAATCAATGGCTGACGGAAGGCGAGTGCACATCTGTTGCATGCGCTGCTCGCTTTCTGCTTCTGCAGGTTCATTTAGGGGGCTTCGTCTTATTCTCATCAAAGACCCAACAAAGCATGAGCAATCCCAAGCTGGAAGACTTAATCTAGCGCAGAAGTGGGTCGTTAAAGAAAACTCAAATCTCTACTGTGAGGAAATTTTCATGCTGAAACAGGGAAATACGAATGTGTTTTTGGTCAATTTCATAAATTCCCCGTTTTATGGGGGTTTTTTTTCTAATGAAATGCTTTTGAGTAGCATGTTTCAAGCCATTATTGAAGGATATCAAAATCCTACAGGACCGTATTCATGGTGTGCATGCAAATAATGTATTTACCCAGTTGAATGGAAAGATAGAAACTGAAGGCGACATTAAAGCTCATGAAGAATGATGAGAACATCCCAATAGAAAAGTAAAAGAATGAGGAAAATAAGGCCTAATTGCAAAATAGATCACTCCAGCATTCAACTAAATTATTGCAATTAAATATTTTCCTATTATTGTGCAGACTCATCGAGGTCCAGTCTATTTATTTTAAGTGAAATCTGAGGAAGATGTCTCACTACTTCAAAAATTACAACAGCTAAATTGCCATGAAAAATGCTTTGTGCTTTATTAAGATAAATATATGGCATTAATATATCAAAAATGCAATATAGGTTTATATTTACACTTTTTTTTTCAGTTATTTCTATTTCCAAATTTTAGTTGTTCTCTATATTAAAGGATGGGCCAGAATGTTTAAAAACATGTCCAGATTTCTGACCACACAGTCAGACAGAGATTTAAAGAGGAGCGGCAAAAGCAAATGAAGTGGATTAGCAGAGCTTTCGGTGCCGACGGTGACATCCAAGACGTGTTGCTGTGGAATATCGTCTCTGCTGCTCAGATGTTGAGCTGTCAGCATGTCGGCACAGTCAGAAGTACAGCAACAGTCTTCAGTCAGAGGCTTCTTCAGATTCATTGGAAAACTGACTGCAACCGGATATCCTTCCTGCCCACAGCAACTCGTCACATGACAACTTTTTTGAAGATACTTGGATAATGTATGATAAGCCAGAAAATTTAATTTCCTCTTTTGGAGAAATAAATGACTTAGGAATTAAATGAACCACTTTTAGTTGTTTTCTTTTCTGGCTTTCTTTAAATCTGCACGACCGTGTGGTATCACCCTAACGTGTTCTATGTCAACAGTTCTCCTCCAGGCTTTCCAAATGTCTTTCAAAGTGTTTCTGCAGATTTTGATATGGGAGCAAACAAACTTCTGCATAAGTTAAAAATGTAATGGTATTTCTGATCAAGTGAAATCTGTCTTGCAGCAGCAGCGAGCATGACGCCGTCTGATGAACCCAGCGTTGAAGAAGCCCCAACCATGCAGTCGCTACGATAAATTAACGACAACAGTATTTTCTAAGAACTGTAAGAAAACATGGCCGCACACTGCCTCTGGTTAGGAGTCGCCTGATTTGCAGTTTCATATTCAACGTCACAAAAAAGTCCCATTTTACTTTTTTTTTTAAAATACGGCCTCATAATATGTGAAACCTTAACTTTATTATTGTTAGATTCCAAGGTCTTCGTTCAGTAAGGGCCATGCTAGATAAGTTCAAAACGGTAATAAATAAACCAGCCAGTTGTGGACTGAATTAATCCAAACTGACCACAAAATCTTTAAAAACATGGATGGTGGTCTGTGTGCAACCAGAAAAATATGCCAAATCGTCTCGTCTCTCAAAGACTTTTGATCTTTTTACCCTAATTTTCTCTTCCATCCTTGTAGCAGACCTCAACAGCATACTGTGGACTGTGCGCTTGCAGAAACAGATAAAAGAAGAAATGGTGGGTGGAAAAGACAGCAGCAGATGAAGAGGACCTGAGAGATGCCTCATCCTTTAGTCAGGATTTCTGCAAACTTCCCAAACACTGCAAATCTAAGTAGAAAACTGTTTTGTTTTGCATCTGCATGCACGATGTCAACATTGGCTTCAGCGATGTAGGACAAGGACCCTTACTGTTTGAAAAATCCAGAATTAGTTTCAGTTTCAGATTCTTTAAATCCCAGTTTGTAACTTCTAATCCTTTTTATTTTCTCAATGAAAGATAAATAAATCAAGTTTGTAAAAACCATCGAAGCCTGACCTGGTTTAAGAACCTCAGGTTGAGTTCTAAAATCCTGGTCTGGGAGGGTCTAAAGGCAAAACAAGGCAGGAAAATGGACGTTTTTTGATTTTTATATAGGTGACTATTTATATTTGGGTTCAAAAAATTCAAATGAGTTGGACAAAAAAAAAAAAACTTTGACAGGGTAAATGAAATGTATTTTCTGATATTTTTTATCGAGTTTGTAATTTTCTCATTATTTCTTATTTTATTCTCCAAATTCTGGAAATTTAAACACTTTCGCAAACTCAGTTTTCTTTGTCCCAGACTCAGAAATAATAAAATCCAAGTCCTTCCTTCTCCAGATTTTCTAAAGACTGCACGGGAACCTTGTTCAGCTGATTATCTTCTGTATTTCAGCAAATAATTGTCTTTAAAAAAATAAATAAATAAATAAATAAATAAATAAATAAATAAAAAAAAATCCACTTTTCTGCCAATTAAACTGATATTTGGTGTTTTCATGGATTTAACTGAAGAAATGAGAACAAGTTGTGTCTTTGTTACCTCCTGATGTTAAAATGAGAACCTCAATGTCCAATTTTAAATGGGTATTTTGTGTTGATAACAACAGGAATCGGAGTGAAATTAACTCCAGAAATTGCCAAACTCCAAAGAAAACCCCGAGAAAGCCTGGAAAACCCCTGATCAAGACCACTTCAGGAGATCAGAAAGAAAGCCTGGCGCACCGCACAAAGCACCAAACCTTACCAAGTACTTCTGCTCTAGTTTCCAGAGCAAATATCTTAGTACACCTGAAATAAGACAAAACTAACTTATAAGTAACTTTTCAGCACATACTGGAGCTTGTTTTAAGTCAATAATTCCTTAATATTGATGAAAAAGTTCAAGATATTTTAATTTATAATCTGGGAAAAGCATCTTGTTCCACTGGCAGATTATTTCACTCATAACTAGAACATTTTCATCAATATTCAGGAATTATTGACTTAAAACAAGCTCCTATATCTGCTGAAACGTTACTTGTAACTTAGTTTTGTCTTATTTCAAGCGTATACAAGATATTTGCTCTAGAAACTAGAGCAGAAATACTTGGTAAGAGTTTGTGTTTTTGCAGTGCGAGCTGGAGGAAAATATAAAGAAATACGGGATAACTCAAGAATTTTTCTGAAAACATAATTTACAGCTCTTCTATATTCTTCCACACGTTATAAAAAAAAAACAAAAAAAAAAAAACAAAAAAAAAAACCCCTGCGGAATGAGTAACGGCGAGCTTATCAGAGATTCTCCTCTTGCAGACTCACCGAGTTCGTCCAAATCTGCAGAGAAGAATCAGAGCAAATCCCCAAATCCACGTCAGCTGAGCCGGCAGTGGAAACCCAAGGCTGAACTCGGAGTCTTTCCAGGAGCTGAACACTTATTTGAATTACGGATCCTCTTGGATATTACAGTAATATAGCTCTGTGTTTTATCTAACAGCTAAAACCATTTATTTATGTGTATTTTCAGTGAAACGATCTCCAGAAAAGGAATAAAGCAGCGTTCTTAATGATGTGCGAGGAAGGATGTTTGCAGCTTTGGTGTGAGGAACGGTTCTCACCACACAGCTGGTGTGAAAACCCTTCAACAGGTTGCAACCTGACGATGGGAAACGCCCATCAGAGGCTTCAGTCTTGTAGAGGACATGTTCAGTGTTCCCTCAGGCATTAAATAAGCGACAAAAGCCACAGGCACTGCAGCGAAGACACTGACACGGCTAATGCTTCTGGTGGAGTCTGATGGAGCCAGAGTGTGAGTGTGCATGTGTTTGGCTTCACTAATTGCTCCGGCGCAGGTTGACAGTGGGACTGTCAGGGCCTGTTAGCTGGGAGAGCTTTGCGGAGCTACCTGGGAAACAAACTAATTGAGCTCAGAGTTGCTGCTCATTATTGGCGCAGAGCGAATCAAACGATCCAGAGGAGGAGCCTGGATCTGCAGCACGCTCGGCGAGTTCCCGCGGAAAAGAGCTCGCTCAGGGCCACACGCGCAGCGCTGCCACTGTGGGGTTCCCTGTGGCTACATGGTCATTACTTCCCCAAATCCGAGCCTTTTCCATCCGCGCTCCCCGGCGGTGGGCTGACCTTCACACCCGGCTCAGGAGGGCAGTTACTGCCGCTTTATGCACAGCTCTAAATTCATCTCAATTATGCGGTAAAAAGAAGGGGGCTTCGCATTTTTCATGCCCGAATTAAAACAATAGGTGCACAGATGGTACCGTCCAAGCTCTGCCGAGAGGGATTTGGGCTGTTTCCATCCTCCAGAACAAAATAACGATTTAGACTGAGAGTTTATAAACATTCAGCCAACTATTCATTCTCACTGAAGACATCAAGAAGAATGTAGCGATCTTTGGTCAAAATTAGGAAGGATAGAAAAAAAGTCAAAGTTGAAGTATATCAACCCAAAACATAGTTTCATTTTTGCACTTATTTTGGCAATATTACGACTTCCAGGAAGTAGCTTCAGGAGTTCACTCATCAAATGGGAAGAATAACAACAGTCAATGGTTTTTGGTAGCAAAACATCATAAAAAGTGAGTACTTTCCGACTTAAAGGGTACTTCCCCACAATTGACAGGCTTGAGAGAACCTACAGGTTAATTTACTGCAGGCTACAGCGTACTTACCAATTACTCTGATACTTTGTCAGAACTTACAGGTTACTTTTTTTTACTACTAGCTGGTAACTTTTCTAGTGCTTTCAGCTACAGGTAACTTTCTGATAACTTGAAGTGTACTCTGGTACTCGGTTACTTAGCCAGAACTATCAGGTTACTTTTCAGATGGTTTCTTGAAAGTATCGGACTCTAAACTTGCAGGGTACTCGCCATAAATTACAGATTACTCCTCTTTTTTGAAAATTTTGTTTTCTGGAAATTACAGGTAACTTTCTCAGAACTTGAAGATTACTCTCAAATACTTTGCAAAGGCTTCCAGGTTACTTTATCAGTGCTTTGCTGGAAATTACAAGGGATGCTAAACTTACAGATCAATCTCCAATACTGTCATTAAGCTAACAGGTTACTTAATGCTAACTCTTAAGTTACTTTCTGGTGGTTTCCTGGAAATTATAAGCAACTTCCTACAACTTTGTAAAACTTACAGGGTAAAATCCTGGAATTTACCGCTCACACTCAGATACTTTAATGGAACTTATCGATGACTTTTCCAGTGTTTCAGAAAATTACAAGCTACTCTTCTGTTGCTTTCCAAGAAACTGCAGGTGCATTTCTACAAACTTGCTTTGTCAGACCTTACAGGCTACTTTTCTGGTGCTTTCCCTGGGATTAGAGGTAACTTTCTCAAAACTCACTGGGTACTTTCCTAAAACTTGAGAGATTACGCTTCAATATTGTACTACAACTTATCTGAAAATTAAAAAGGTACCTTTTCAGCAACTTGAAAAAGTATTAATCCTGAAGTTATGGGATACTGCTGCATCCCAAGTGCACCAATGAGCGTTATCAGAGATCCTTCCTCCCAGCAGCTGTTGGTCTCTATAACTGTCCCTGCTCCCAAACACTCAATACGTCTTCACATCCCTGTTAGTATTTGCATACCTCTGTTGTTTGCAAAGTTTTTATTTTCATATGTTATAAATAGTCTGTTTTTTTAATACACAAATACAAATTTTTGTAAGTTAAAAAAAAACAAATATCCAACTCAGTTGCATATTTCTTTTGGATTGGAGTATGCTATATTTGACAACTGCACAGAATTTTAACATGTAGTCTTGCCGTAAGCGTACAATATAATATTGTTAATTTTGTTTTTTATATATTTTTATGCTTTTATCTTTGTGTAAACCTACATGCCTCGATGTCTTGTCACTTTGCTGCTGTTACAAATGAATTGCACCACTGTGAGACAATAGAGGAGTGGCGCCCCCAAGAGGGAGGGGCCATGGTGCCCTCTTGAAAAATACTGGGCACCCCAGAGAATTATGTTCTTCTTCAATGAAAGCATAAATGTAAAAACAAAATAAAAACATAAATACATAAAAATAATAAAATTATGTAATGTTTTTTTAGCTGTGCCCCCCCTGTAAAAGTTTTTACTGGCCTGATCTGGCCACCCCTATGAAAATTTTCTCAGGGCACCAATGCGAATGTGCTAAATTATCGTAAACGATTAACAAAAAATGTGCGTCCAAGAAAAAACCCCCCCACCAAAACGCTGGATTAAAGCTGTGATTGCTTAATAGCAATATCATCAGTACTATGACAATTCAGTACAAATAAATGCATCTTGAAACCCATGTAGTATTTAAAGGCTCGTCTTCAGTCCAGAACCCGACCATGTTCCCCTCATCCAGCTATAAAAAGGTTCCTAACTCAGAGGATGATGTGGCAGATTAAACAAAAGCTGACTTCATGGTGACTTAGTCCATCTTAATGAGGAAAAACATAGCAATAATTTCTGTTTCTTTTAGAAATGTAACTTTTTTTAATCCTCTAATAAAAAGCCAGGAAAGGCAAAAGTTGTGGAAACATTTTAGTCAGTTTTTTTCTTTCCACCCACCTCTCTCTGTGTCAGCTTCTGCTTGTCGATCTGCTTGACCTTCGGGCTGTTAGCCAGCAGGTGGCGCAGTTTCACATAACTCTTCCACAGCTTCTGGTACCTGCAGACCATCAACAATAAATGAGCCTCTTTTATACATCACATTTCATCTTTACTTTGCTTTATTTTCAACTTAATTGAACACCCGGGTGCTTCAGCGTGAGGACCACAGACTCTAGGGAGGTAAAGTTCTCTTCCACGCCGACATTTTGCATCCTGGAGCTTCGAAGTACGACTTGATTGTTTTTGTTTTATTGTTTAAAAGAATAAAAAAGGAACCTGTAAGCGACTCAAGAGCTCATTTTCTATCAAATTTCATTGTCTTTGCTGTGATTTGCATGTGAAAGGAGGCAGGGTGGTATCCGCAAGGTGACACGTACTCCCCGCCGCCTTCACTCCACTTTCTCTTTTCAATCAGACCCCCTGATTGATGCACCGAGGGGCCGACTGTGACCGTTCTGCTCCCATTCAGGAGACTTTCTCCTCATTTAGCCACAGTTATTCAATTACGATTGCCGAGGACGGAGAGTTGAGAGGCTGGAAGCGTGGAGCGAGTGATAAGGAAGGAAGGAAGGAAGGAAGGAAGCAGGAAAGGAAAGGAGGTGGGGTGCTCTGAGGAATGGATGAATTACAGAGCTTTAATAGCGGGGACTTCATTAGAGACTGAGACGAGGGAATGAGGCGGCTTTACCGCCCCGATTATCGGCTCGCCGCCACCTCCGCGCAGAATGATGGCGAGGAGAGAGAAAGTCTATCCAGGGTGGGGGGGGGGTGTCCCTTCGTCCCCAGTCCGCTCCGATGACCTTTCCACAGATCCGTCATGTGCTCTCGGGGACGCTGCGCCGCAGCTTTCGCCATCCGCTGCACATGCTTTCATTAGCATATGCTGCCTCTTTATGTCCCCCCGCCCCCGCCACCCGGTTCCCATCTCTAACGCTTCCCAGACGTGTTCATCTGCTCCAGCATTTATTTTCTGTCATTCAAACAAGAGTCTCTGTCCCTGGAAACCTGGATGAAAACTGTCAGCAGCTCGCCCTGCAGAAAAAGCAGCCACTATTTCAGCAATCTGAAGCTGAGTATAGATTCCATGCACACGGTGAGATACGTGTTATTTCTGTTAAGTTTGATGATTATGGCTTAAACTTAATTCATAATCCTAGACGAGACTGCCATCTTTACGGTTGTCCAGCAGACAGTCACTGGTACCCTTAACAAGGAGGGTAAGCCATAAAAAGGCATTGCTAAAGGAGCCGAGTGATGCAAGCAAGAATATTCATGGAAAGGAGAGCTGGGCGAAAAATCGATTTTATCGATTAATCCAATTTTTGATTGTTGGAGATTTAATTTTTTGGAAAATCAGGGTTTTTTTTTTTTTTTGACCAATGAACTCTGTGTTTCCATAGTTCAGAGTGATGTCAGCGCGCCCAGGGCGGCCATCTTGTTTGACAAGCATGTTTTACAGCTATTTATTTGGGCTTTGAACTCAGGTCAGCTCTGCGACAGAGCATTAGGTCCAAGCGACGATATTTTTGACAAAAATAAAGTCATAATATTACAAGAATACAGTGATGTTTCTGGAAACCAGAGCTGCACAATTTCAGGAAAACATCGAACTGTGATCCCTGTGCTGTCTCCACTTATTAATGAGCTTTAGCATCACAGCCGCTAGAACTCTACTTCCTGTCCGGGCATCGAGAGCACTGAGAGCTCATCCAGAAGACCAGATATGTTCCTGGCACGCAGTATTTGCATGCATCGCACTTGAAACAGAATAACCCAACAAATATTGCATGGAAGAAGTGATTTGCGATTTTGAAAGAATTCAACTGGCGACTGAGATTCGACATATTGTGCAGCTCTGATTTATTAAGACTGGATTTCTTCCCCAGTTAATGAAAAACATTGGATTTTTCTACATTTTCAGTTTGAGATTATAAAATGAATGATAAATACATTTAATTTTTCACATTTTTGCACTTATGTCAATAAATGTGCATGGTTTAGTTCCTCATTGCTGTAAATTGTACAGCTTATTTCAATTATTCACAGTGTTTAAGTGTAAAAATCGTCTGAATGTGTGACGGTTTGACTTTCTGCAAATATCTGCTGCTTCCCAGGAATTTAACACCTGACAGCAGAATATTTGGCTTTCAATAGGAAAACATCAGCTTGACTTAAATATAACCAAACATAAAATGAGGTAAACAGCTTGTAATAAGCTCCCACTGTTTGGGTAACAAAGGATGAGGCTTGGAGACATCATCAGGAAGTAAAGTGGCCAATCACAGCCCAGAATGCTGATTAGTTTCTCTCTTGGCTGCTTCTAAAGGTGTGAATGTGACAGGAATCACTTTCAGCTTGTGTCAGGTGCTGCTTTTATGGATTTAAAAAGAGGCCCGTGTGGGAAAACAGACAGCAGGTCTAAGCGAAGGCGCAGATTTCATCTTCTGTTTACCTTTTTCTATCATTTTTAATTTATTCTCTGCAGTGATTTCACTCCTCTTCCATCATCCTGCCGTATTTCTTCTCTCCGTACGTTCCCTGACCTCTGACATGTCCTCATTCTAGCTGCTAGCGGCGTCTGCTGGGTGCGTGCCGCCGCTGATGCGTCCACGGCGCTCCTCTCTGCGGCTACAATCGACGCCGACCGCTGCCCTCGCCACACGCGTCATTAGCTGCGGTCAGAAATCCTCATAGCCGCTCCCTCGTCGCTCGTTTCTGCGTCGGCTAATGATGTCCCGCTCCGTCCACCAATCTGTCGCCGTCCAACGCTTTGGGGAGTTTGACGCGGCAGCAGGAGCGCGGGGATGAAAGTGCGCCGCCGACTGACAGCTAGAAAGCGGCATCAGTTGGAGGGAGAAGGCAAACGGACTTCCTGATGATTATCCTCGTTTTCATCTCCATGCTACGATGCAAGCAAAGGTTTTTCTTCCCATTGCCTTTCCTACATTTTCTCACGCTACAACCACAGGCTTCAGTGTATTTCACTGGGATTTTTACATAACGAACCAGCGTAATTTAGGCTGACATGGAGGAAGAAATCACATAATTTAGACATTTAAAAAAAAAAAAAAAAATCTAAAAATTGTGATGAGCATTTGTTTCTGAGTAAACGGGCAGTAGAACCACCACTCGCTGCGGCTACGAGTCTGACAGCTTGCATATCTACAGACAGGAAGTTTGGGCCAGGGGAACCTCCATGAACACCACTTTTCATGTCTTCCCACAGATTCTCAGCTGTATTCACGCCTGGACTTTGACTAGGCCATTCCAACACGGTTTGTACCTCTGGTTGTATGGTTAGAGTCGCTGTGACCCTCCGCCTCTGGTCTTTCAACATCTAACAGGTGTTATCCCAGGATTGCCAACCAGCTTGCCTTTTTATAAGGAGAAGAGCATCCCCACAGCATGATGCAGCCACCACCATTTGTTTCAGTACAAACAGCCTTCAGAACACTTTAACCATCCCTAATCTGATTAACAGTCCAGTTTTTCCCATCAGATGTAGCTGTTGTGAGAAATTATCCCTGGATCGTACGCTTATCTGAGCTCATCAGAACTTATCAGCGCTTGGGATGTTGATTTTATTCAGGGGTCACAAACTATAGGGGGAGTGAATACTTATGAACAGCATAATTTTCAAGCCATGGATTGTTTTTTGTTTCCACTCCCAAATGACGCACAGCGATGTGTATCATAGAAAAATCCCAAAACAGGGTTTTATTCAGGGTCTTAATATGAAACCTGGAGAAAAACACGGACGGACAGGAAGGTAGGAGGACACAAGGAAAAAGAGACAAAAGAAGGATGGGTGGAAGGAAGGAAGGAGACAAAATGAAATAGAGAAACCACAAAAAGGTAGGACTGAAGGACAAAAGGAAGAAAGGATGGATGGAAGGAAGGACAGAAAAAGGAAGGGAAGAAAGGAAGGAAGGAAGGAAGGAAGGAAGGATCAAAGGAAGGGAAGGGAGGACTGAAGAAAGGAAGGAAGAGAGGAGGGAAGGAAGGACAGAAGGAAGGAAAGTTGGAAGAAAGGTCAAATGAAGGAAGGAAAGAAGGATGAACTATAGAATAAAAGTAAACAAGAAGGAAATGAAGGACAGAAAAAGGGAGGGAAGAAAGGACACAAGGAAGCAATGAAGGAAAGGAAGTATGGAGGAACACGAGGAATAAGAGGAAAGCAAGAGCAAAAAAAGAGACTGAATGGATGAAGGAACAACAATCTATGAAGGAAGGAAGGACACAAGGAACGAAGAGAGGGGACGAATAAAGGATGAAAGAAAGAAGTAGGAAGGACAGAAGATGGATGGAAGGAAAGGAGGAGGAGAGGAAGAGAGAACGTACAGAAGTACACAAGAAAGAAAGAAAGAAAGGCAGGAAGGAAACAAGGTAGGAAGAGAAAGGACAGAAGAAAGGACAGTTAACATGAATGAAGGGACTAAAAAAGGACACACTGGGATGGAAGTACAGAAGGAAGGAAACAAGATTTAGGAAGTGAGGTATTACTTTCTGGAAACTCTAATATTTTTCCATATTTATCCAGATGTGTGAAAAACGGCTGAAGTTTGAATCTTTGCGGCGACAGAATGTGAATGTTTGGGTCTCGCTCAGTAAAGTTTGGAAAACAGCAGCTCAGGTTTAAATTTAGACTGGGGGGGGGCAGGATCCTCTGAGCCCCTCAGCTCACATCGTCTTCTGTTAATTATGCAGCAGCACCGTACAGTTCTGCCGCCTGGAGCCCCCCCCCCCCGGACGCTACATTACTATTCACGAGGCGCAAACCGAAGCCGCGGCGCCCCCACGGAAACCCGACGACGCGTGCGAAAATGTCACTACCCCGAGTATCCGTGTTGCTCCCCTCCTCTCGGGGCGCTCCTCCGGTGGGGGGGGGGGGAATCGACGGCTTGATGTTTGTTTTGCTGGTGTGATCTTACTGGGGGTCTCCGGCGTAGCTGAGCTGAGCGGGCCGGATGCCGAAGTGAACGATGATGGGGAAGGTGATGACGTCTGGGTTGAACTGCTCCCTGTCCAGTTGGTCGATGCGCACCGAGCTGGGTTTCTGGAAAAACAGAGAGAGAGAGAGAGAGAGAGCGCTTGAACACCCACCCCCCCCCACCAGGCGGCCATGACTCGACCACCTGAGATGTGAAGGAAAGAGACGTCCGTGACAACCGTATAACGTGACGACGCCCGGAGATCAGAGGGAGCGGCTGCAGACGGCGCCGACTCACCTCCGTACCCCCGCCGCCTCCGTCCGACTCCGACGGCTGATTGGTCGGTAATTAAACCGCCTGAACCAATTACAGCGGCTGAAATACAGACGTTCACAATGAACGGAAGGAAGGGGGTCGGGGTCAGGGGTCAGGATTTAAATATGGAGACACCACAGAGGGAGGGAGGGAAGAAGGATCCAAGGAAGGAAGGAAAAGAAATGAGGAGGGATTAAAGAAAGATGGGGGATGCAAGTAAGGATGGAAGGAAAGGAGTTAAATAAGGGGAGAAGCAAGGAGAGAGAAAAAGAGAGGAAAGAAGGAGGGATTGACGAACTGTGGGGGAAAAGGGTTCAAGGAAGGAAAGAGGGATCAGAGTAAAAAGCAGGTGTGGCAGAATGGAAGAAAAGGAAGGAGAGCAGCAAAGATGGACCAAAGGAAGGGAGGAAAGAAGGGCTAGAAGGAAGGAAGGTGGAAAGAAAGGACGGTTAAAAATGGAGAGGAAGGGAGGAAGGCGGGCTGAAAGGATGTAAGGAAGGATCATAGAAATGAATGATCATAGGAAGAAAGGAAGGAAGCTCAAATGAAGGAAGGAAAGATTAAAGGCTGGAAGGATTGAAGGAAGGAAGGCAGGAAGGAAGGGTCAAGGGAAGGGTCGAAGGAATGAAGGATCGAAGGAAGGAAAGACTGAAGGCAGGAAGGAAGGAAGGATCGAAAGAAGGAAGGGGTAGAAGGAAGGTTGAAGGAAGGAAAGAAAGGAAAGATCGAAGAAAGGAAGGAAGTTCAAATGAATGAATTATTGAAGGAAGGCAGAAAGGAAGGATCAAATGTAGGAAGGAAAGAAAGGAAGGATGGAAGAAAGGAAGGCAGAAGGGCCGAAAGGATGTAAGGAGGGATCAAAGGAAAGAAGGAAGGATCAAATGTAAGATGGAATGAGGAAAGGGAAGAAGGAACAGATCGATGGAAGCAAGGAGGGAAGGAATCAAGCAGTGAAGGAGGAAATAAACGATGCATGAAAGGAACTGGGAAATATCCCAGAAACATAAACATCTTTTCTCTCCAGTTTTTTTGCTGCACAGGGATTCAGCCCATAAATCCCCCCCAGCCTCCCCCAGCGACCCCGACATCACAGTCTGCTGACATTCCCCGGTCGGCCCGGGCCGCGTCTGATTTTCACCAGGTCGAGATCTCGACGATGTGACGCGCAGGGCGAAGTTCTGCACGAGTCCGGACAGGCCCGCGCGGCTGATCGAGGGGAGGAACACCCGCGGCTGGGCCGGGGACTCTGACCCCCCCCCCGTCGCCTTGGAAACAGCAACGCCCGTTTCTGATGCTCAGTCAGACGACCGCATCTAAACCCATTTCAATCCTTCTAAAACAAAAAAATACCTTTTGCTGTTTTCGCACTGATGTTTTACCCTTTTATTGCTTTTACAAATCAATCACGAGCAACAAAATGTGGCTTTTTTGACAAAAACAAAAGCCTTTAACATCAAAGTGAAAACATGATTAAATAAGAAAAAAGTGATTGTATAAATATTCAACCCCTTTTTAAAGTGAATACTACACTATTTCTAGTTCTGATAACGTCACAGTATTTTTCACGCAATAATCGTGTGCAGCATATTATTATTGTTGTTATTCTTGGGGTTTTTTTTAGACATTTTTAAACACTTTTTGATCTTTTGAGTGAACTGCTGCGGTTACACCTGAATCTCCCCGCTGGGGGACAATAAAGGTTATTTCTATTGGTGCAAAGAGACCAAAATGGAGCTTTGAAGACGCCACAAACACACCATCCCCACTGTGAAGCAAGGTGGTGGCAGCGTCATATTTTTATTTAATTGTCATTATTTTAGCTGACGACCAACGACCGCCTGTGAAAACGAAGTTTTCATGTCGCCGCTGCAGAGTCAAGAGTTCAGAGCAGCAGCAGCTGCAGCAGAGGCCCTCCTTACCATGCCGGGGTTGGTGACGATCATGCCTTTGCATTCCTCGGCGTACTTCTGCCAGTCCAGCTGCTCCCACTGCAGCATGTCTGCGATCTCCTCCTCGGGAACCAGGGCCTTGCTGCTGCGCAGGAGGTACAGCAGCACCTGATGCATCGACAGCACCTCCTTCCCACCGTCTAAGATCGCGGAACAGCAGAAAGATGCACAATGCATTGTTTATTCACATCAACGTCGCCAAGTCTGTGCTTTGAGCTTCAAAAAAAACAAAAAACGGTCGACTCAGTGACAGAAAGGTGCCCAAAACTACAAAACTATGACGCCTCCACCACCGTGCTTGACAGCTGGTAAGAAGTGCTTGAGCTGATCTATTGTGTTTGGTTTTGATCCATTACAGCCTAAATAGCTCCACTTTGATGTTATTAGAGATGGGAATGGATAAGAAGTTATCGATTCCATTATCGATTCTCAAGTTGCATTCGATTCAAACTAAATTAAAGCTGGCTTGAAAAATAAGAATCTCGCTGTCAGAGGAGCATTTTCACATGAAATGCAACTTTTTGCACATCAACTGCTTTTGTGCAGACAAATCTGTATGTTTGCCTTTTCAGGAAGCGTCTTTCAAGACTTAAAGGTTGTTTTCAAAAAAGGTGCTTTGAATCGGAAGCCATATTCTAATTTACCGAACGTGACTGTCAGCCGTTTGAGGATGTTGGAGGCATTTCATCCGTTTACCTTGATTAAAGCTCTGCACATGTTGCAACCGGCCTTAATATCGTCTTTTTTGTGAAACGTAAACATACTTTGGAGCCATCTTGGATATTTTCTAAACCAAAACACGGAGCGTGTGCGACACGTCACCACACAAATACGTCACACGTTACTGGAACCGACGGGGAATCGATCCCAGACTGATGCGCAGCAGCTCTTCTCGAAGGTAAACGCTGATATGCGTTGACAAAACTTCTGCTTCTATAGCTGCTTAAAGCAATGATCAGTTAAAGAAATTATTTAGTTGGTATTTCTCACTCAAATCCTACAATCGCAACAAGGGTGTACTTTGTTTTTCCACACAAGCTTGCTTCATCTGTGCTTAAGAAACAACGAGAGAGCGGAATCTGTGTTCCCCAATCAGTCACGTTGTTGGACTGTTTGAGGGAGCCGGAGTACCCGGAGAAAACCCACAAATGCACGGGGAGAACACGCACACTTCAAACCCAGGACCCTCTTGCTGCAAGGCAACAGAGCCACCAGCTGCACCATCATGCAGCTCAGTGGGATACGTCGTTCCACTAAACTCAAGAACCAGACAATAGATGCGTGAACACACTAGAACTGAGAGAGGGTGCGCTTTCTTTTTACCTGGACTGTAGCAGAAGTGTGCAATAATCCAGGTCATAAAAGCTGAGTTCAAAGGCAGCTAATGCAAACGGAGCAGATGAGGCTCTCTAACCGCCTTCCTCCTCTCAGATCACATCAGAAACATTAGATGAGGCCGTTGCTGCGCTTTTGTAAAAGAGCCGGATGAGTGTCTGTCTGCTGCTTCTTGAAACTGGGAGAGGAATTGTTTTTTGATGGCATGAAGGCAGGAGGCACGGGCTGCTGTGGCAAACGCCGCTGCAGCAATGCAACAGCACCACCCGGTGCGCGAAAGGAGAACAGCACGCAGCTGCGTAAACGTCAAAGAGAGAACAGCAACCGGCTACAGAGGCTCGTAAGAGATGATTTCAGAGATTTTAAAGAGTCCTACCTGGTAAGAACCGCACAAATCGGGGCATGAAATGGAAGCGCTGGCATCCAGAAGGCTCGGAGTCGCAGTCAGGACCTGAAAGAGAGAGCAAACAAGCTTCAACGAGCTGACGGACGTCCAAATGATCGGAGAGATCCAATGAAAATTAAACCTTCTGATGAAACATGTCTTTACATATGAAATAAGGTGGTTTCATTTTAAATGTTTCAGGAATCTATGCAACAGATGCTTTTTTTTGGCAAACATTTCAACTTCATAATTAGACCAACAGCCCAGGGATGAACAGAAAGTACGTTTTTCTTTTAGAAAAAAACATGTTAAGTATCGTTTTTTTAAGTTTATTTTTAATAATACCATAGCGACCTTTGCTTTTCTTTACTTCACTTCAATAAACACATTTCCAAAGCTTTGCTTTTTAAACTATTACTCTTACTCTTTGTTCTGCTTTTAAAAACGACCACATGTGGATTCTGCATCCTTTATTCCTGAGTCTATTGAGGGTACAGTGCTGTGAAAAAGTATTTATCCCCTTGAAGATTCCATTTCAGATGAAAACATTTTAATACCCAACAAAGATAACCTTTCAAAGCTATGAAAATCAGCGTGGTACCTTTTAAAATCTTGGATTAACTGTGATCAACCTCATTTTTTGGGATATATTCCACTAGCCACATCGAGGACTGATTAGAATCTAGGAATCACTGAAACTTAATCAAAAATAGAACCCATCAGGCAACATGAAGTAGGCTTCAATATCTTAAAATGCAACACATCCTTCCCCCCAATCTAAGCTCAAACCAGCTCTTCCATTCATCATAACGGGCAAGGATCATATCCCCTACTCCAGCATCTTTCCAACCATTCGGACGGACAGATTTAAAGAGGAGTGGCAAAAGCAAATGAGGTGGATTAGTAGCGCTAGCTAACAGCTAATGTTGTCATCCAGGACATGTGGAATATCGACTCTCCTGCCTTGAAAATTGAGCTGGTAGCATGTCATGATAGTCACGAGACTGTTATACAGCAACAGTCTTCAGTCAGAGGCTTCTTGAGATTTGTTGCAAGACTGACTGCTATTGGAGATCACAGCATCACCATCCATGACGACTCTTTAAAGATACCTGGATGATACGAGTTACGACAACATTTAATCTCCCTTTGGGATAAATAAAGGATCTTTGAATTGAACTGAAGTGTTTGAGGCTCCAGGGAAACTCTGACAACTGTTATCAGCAGTGGACCTTCCCAGCAGCAACTGGCATAAAAATAATTACCGCACTCCGAGAGGCCATCGGCGATTTGTCTGGAAGGTCATGAACGAAACCAGCACAGTAATGTAAGGCTCAGCTGGCAGTCAGCTCAATTATTTTAAGTGCTTCTGAAAATGTTTACGTTTCCCAATTTCATACTGTTTCAGACCTAAAGTTTCAGAGAGCTGATCAATTTTTTAAGTATAAATACAAAGGTTCATTATACATTTCCTGCCTTTAAATACAAGGTTTCCGTAGTTGATGTCACCCTGTCTGACCATTTTTCTGTCATCTTTGAAAGTACAATTTCCGTCGACTCACTTAGCAAAACAGATGTTATTACAAAACGTTCTTTTAAGGACAACACAGCTGAAACTTGTAATCAAATTTACTCTTCCACCTCGCCTCTATCCTGTCACCCAGCAGATGCAATGGTGATAATTTCCACTTTAAAATTTCAGACATCATTGATTCCATTAAAGTGAAGATTGTGTCTGGTAGGAAGAAATCTCTGAATAAATGCTCCACTTACAAGAAAAGTAAAAAGCCTTTGTCGAAGGGCTGAATGTAAATAGTGTAAAACTTGACTTCACGTTTACTATGAAATCTACAAAGAAAGGCTGTGAAGCTATCACTCATCACTAAAACATGCAAGGGGAACATTTTTGGGGAAATCATAAACAAAAAACATCAACAATGCTGGCACTTCATTTCCCACAGTTGACAGGTTGACAAACGTTCCTGTGGTTTTACCACCTGAACTCCAATCTAACAGGGCCTGCAATGAATTTGCCAACTTTTTTTTTTTTTACAGAGAAAACTCAAAAATCTAAAGGGTTAATCTGCACATCCACACCAAATCCAGTACCAATGCTTTTCTCAAACATAACAAATGCAGAGAAATTGACTAGTTTTAAACTACTCAACTATAAAAGTTTAGAAAAAAAGGTAAATCAATTAAGCTCCTCCTCCTGCTGTCTTGATATCCTCCCTACAACCTTCCTTAAGAAAGTTCTGCCTGTCATTGCATCTGACCTGGTTCAAATAGTAAACTCTTCCCTCTCATCAGGTGTTTTCCCCCAGGCTCTAAAAACAGCAGTTATCAAGCTGCTGTTAAAAAAGAACAATCTGGATAAATCACTGCTGCAGAATTACAGGCCGATCTCCAACTTTCCATTCATCAGCAAAGTTACTGATAAAGCTGCGTTTCACCAGTTAAACGGCTTCCTAACAACGACAAACCGCTTTGAGGTCTTTCAGTCCGGTTTCCGTGCTCACCGCAGCACCGAGGCTGCCCTCGTCAAAGTGTTCAGTGATATCCACACAAATACAGGCTGTGGAAGAACCACGGTGCTGGTTCTGTTGGACCTCGGCGCAGCATTTGACCATATTATTAAAGCGACTGGAGAGCTGGGTCGGACTCTCTGGTATAGTACTCAGTTGGTTCGAATCCTACCTGAAGAACAGGGGTTTCTTTGTGTCAATAGGCAACTTCTCATCAGAGCGGACAGAAGTCACATGTGGCGTACCCCAAGGTTCAATCCTGGGACCCCTCCTATTTAATATCTACATGCTCCCACTAGCTCAGATTACAACAAGTAATTAGATTTGATACTATAACAAGATGATACACAGCTCTACATTACGATGTCACCAGGTGACTATGAACCCAGCTGAACAGGTGCAAAGAACAAATCAATGCGTGGAGGTGCCATAATTTTCTCCAGCTGAAAACAAAACTGAAGTTATTATCTTTGGACCTAAAGAGGAACAATCTAGAGTCAGCGCACAGCTTCAGTTATTGCAGCCAGAAACTAGTGATCAGGCCTGAAATCTGGGTGTAGTGATGGACTCAGACCTGAACCTTCAGAGACACATAAAGACAGTTACAAAGTCAGCCTTCTATCACCTGAGGAACATTTCCAGGATTAAAGGACTAATGTCTCAACAAGATCTAGAGAAACTCATCCATGCGTCTATCTTTAGTCGCATTAATTACTGCAACAGTGTCTTCACAGGTTTGCCTACAAAGTCAGATAGCTGCAGCTGATCCAGAACGCTGCTGCTGGTGTTCTCACTAAAACCAGGAAGATAGAGCACATCACCCCAGTTCTAAAGTCCTTCCACTGGCTCCCTGGAGCTCAGAGAATAGACTATAAAATAGTCTTCTGGTAGTTTATAAATCACTGAACGGCTTAGCACCAAAATACATTAAAGACCTGTTGTTGTATCAACCTTCCAGACCACTCAGGTCTTCTGGTTCTGGCCTGCTTTGCATCCTCAGAACCAGAACCAAACATGGAGAAGCAGCTTTCAGTTTTTATGCACCACTGATCTGGAACAAACTTCCAGAAAACAGCAGAAACACCGAGTTCCTTTAAATCAAGGCTGAAAATCCATTTTTATAGAGTTATCATCGATTAATAAAAAATAAAAAAAAAACAAAACCCCAACAAATTGTGGAAAAGCAAAGGTAAAGCACACCTCTTACATATAAATTAATGTATAAAGGTCTTGTTTTTTTTTTCAGAAATTCAAATTAGATGGTAAAATAAATATATTTAGGAAAGTGGAACATGCTTCCACACAATTTTCTCATTTCCATACTTTTCTACACTTCTCCAGACTGCGATGGATAATCTGATAACCTGATGAGCATCAAGTTGCAGGAGAAGGGTGCATGGTTTCTCCACTTTAATGTAAGCCAAGAATGTCAATTTTGGGCTCATAATGCCTTTTATTTTGGAGTATCAGAGTAACAGGGGACTGAATACAAATGTATGCCACAATTAAGGGATTTAGTTGTAAAAAGTTTTGAAAACTATGACCCTCCCCACACATGTCTATTGTTAAACACAGAGGTGGTAGTATAATACTATGGGAATGCTGTTGGTTTTTAAGAGGGCTGGGCGACAAATCCATTTTATCGATTATTCAAATTTTTGGTTTCATTTTGGAAAATCTGGATTTTTTTTCACCAATGCTCTCCTCGTGTTTCCATCGTTCATAGTGATGTCAGCACGCCCGGGCAGCCATCTTGTTTGACAAGCATTTTTGACAGCTTCTGTTTATTTGGACTCTGAATTCAGGTCAACTCTATGACGGAGTATTAGGGCCAGGCCACAATTTTTTACGGGAAAAAAGTCAAATGTTAAAAGAATACAGTTGTAGCAATACGGGATTAAAGTCACATGACAATAAAGTCAAAATAATATGAGAATAAAAGCTTAACGATATCAGAATAAAGTCGTAATATTGGAAGAATGAAGTAGTAATTTTATAAGAACTCCAACATGAAAAAGAACAAAAAATAATGATCCAAGCTTTTGTCTTGGTAAAAGGACTTATTTCTTGTAATTTGAAGATGTTCTTCTGGTAAAATTGCGTCTTTATGCTGCTAATATTATGACTATATTCTCATAATTAAACAAAAACTCTTGTAGCCTGGCCCTGATACTCCATCGTACAACTCACAGAAGCGACAGTTGAAATAAAAGTCACTTTTTTAAAGTATTTTCTGTCATTTGTAAATTTATTTATTTTTTTTTTTTAAGGAAGCAAAGCAAGAAAAAAAATTGATTAAAATCAGAGATCGAATCTGGTGTGGGGGGGGGATTCGGAGATTTATTTTTAAGCCATATCGCCCAGCCATGGTTACAAATCACCATATGCATGACTGCCTTAAAGCCACGCGTTCCTGGTTTCGTACCCGTCAGGTTCCAGTCGTACAGCTCCAGAATATCCCGGAACAAGTAGGAGGCGAACAGCTCCAACCCTCGGACGCAGTAGTTCTGGAAACAGAGGGGAAAAAAAACAAAAAAACCATCATTCATCTTCACAGAATACCTGAAAGCTCATCTGACTGATAAGTGAAATCCACCACTTCAGCTCATTGATCCAATGAACTTTTGTAGGTCAAACCCGGAGATTTTTCCTCCTCCTCCTCCTGAAACGGATTAGCAGCTGGGCTCACCGGAGCGCCGAGGTGCTAGAGTTACACCTGGCTCAGACTTCACCATTTGAGATAAAAACAAAAAAGAAGAAGAAAAAAAAAAAAGGGAAAAAGGAGCTGCGAGATAAAGTGGCGTCTCACTGACCTCAGGTGTCATCTCCTCTATGAAGTGAATGGTGTAATCTATGTTGAAGCGGATCACTCGGCACAATGGAATCTGTGATGATGAAAGGAGCAGAGGACAAGGAGAAGAAAGGGACACAGCGTCTCATTACCACAGCGATAGGCAGAGGTTACAGCTTTTCAAGGGAAACTCATTAAAAGCTCCTTTTTTAACCGCAGAAACTGGAAGCATGTATGGAAAGCGGGGGGGGGGGACAACAACATGCAAACGCATTAAAAAGGCCCGAGTCCTAGAAATGAAGCAACTGGAATCTGGCTAAAAGGATAAGCCAGCGCTTCGGTGTTTAATCTCCCCAGTTACACGGTCTTTGTTGTTAGAGCACGGGGGTTCGTTTTAAGAGATTAACCTGGGAGCAGCGCTCAGTCCTGCCTATCCCAGCGGCTAACTAGCAGCGAGCTAATATCACTACGCTTTTACATTTCCTAATCCTCTTCGCGCCGACTTCTAACGAGGGTTGCCTGAATTATCTGGCTCAGATCGGGCCGCGTCCTCGGGGGTCTTTCATGCTATTGATCACACTAGCCAAACATGTGGGACAGAAAGAATAAAATAAACACTAGCATGGAGATCTGTGCTCATAAATTAGCATGTTTTCTAAAAACAGAGTCTGGGGTTGAGTTTTTGCTCTGGGAATTAAAAGAAAAAGAAATCAGGCCGGGCTCAAACGGCTCCGGATCGAGACCGTGTCTTTTAAATCACGGCCTCTTTAATGGCCGACGGCCACTGATGGGCCTTCAAACGGCGCGGAGGCGACTCGGTGACGAGGTCAGCCCGGCGAGAGGGAGAGCACTTTGTCCCGCCTGCAAAGGCGTCGACCCGGAGCCAGAAGCTGATTTTTGAAGTTATGTTTGAGGAAAGCGGAGCTGAAAGCAAAGGAAGGCTTCACTCAGAGTCTGAACTGGCATGTTAACTGGAGGAGGGTCAAAGGAACGCTGACTGAGTTATTTCTCATGATTAAAACTGTTTTATGAGCCAAAACCAAACATTAATCAAAAAAATAAAGAGGCTGTTTGAGAGAGAAATGGTTTTTCATTCATCTGAAAAAGTTTGGCGTGTACTTCTACGCTGCAAAAACGCAACATCTTACCAAGTATTTCTGATCCAGTTTCTACAGCTAATATCTTGAATTCACTTGAAATAAGACAAAACTAACTTCAAAGTAACTTTTCAGCAGATTTAGGAGCTGGTTTTAAGTAAATAATTCCTTAATATTGATGAAAAAGTTCTAATTATGAGTGAAATAATCTGCCAGTGGAGCAAGATATTTTAATTTATAATATGGAAAAATATCTTGTTCCTCTGGCAGATTATTTCATTTATAACTAGAACTTTTTCATCAATATTGAGGAATTATTGACTAAAACCAAGCTCTTATATCTGCTGAAAAGTTACTTGGAAGTTAGTTTGTCTTATTTCAAGTGTATTCAAGACATTTGCACTGGAAACCAAAGCAGACATATTAGGCGAGATTTGGTGTTTTTGCAGGAGGCCGTCCATCTAAACCGAGGCCGACTCCACACGTTGCCGGGTATCTGGGAAAACGAATACATTTTTTTTTTTAATATTTTGGCCTTTCATCCACATGAAAACTCCGCTTTCTATCACTAAAAATGATTGTTTTTAAAAAACACTGACCAAAGTGGAGATAGGAGAAAACTCCTTATTTGTGTTTGTGTGTCCATGCATAGATTTAGGATCCCTAATAATGTGCTAATATGTCTACAGACTTGCTTTGACACGATTCCCAGTCGACATCGTCTTGTGTTTTATTAACTTTATATTCTAATACACCATTTAAAAGCAGTTCAACTTATCTGTCCACACAAATGAACCTCCAGGCGCCATGTTTAATTCCTAACAGGAGGTCGTGGTTGTTTTTAAGCAATCTGATTGGCTGACATTGGTTTGAGCTTTGTGCTACGCTGCCCCCCTTAAAAACAACGCTCAGTGGCGAATTCATTTGGGTTCATGTTGATGAGAACTTTTCTGAAACCGATCCCGTGTGTACGACATTATTTTTTAAGATTTCCAGATTTTTTTCGGTCTGAACAGCCGCTAAACACACGACAATCATGATTATTGTTAACCGTGCACGTGCAGCGTGACCTGTATGTCTGGTTGAGAGTCCAGCTACTGCCTGTTCATCCATTTATGCTTCAAAACTGTCGTAAAATGTTACAAAACAAAAATGCATTTCGGAACAAAATGAATTCATAAAAAGGTGGAGGAAGTGGGAGTTTTGCAGCTTTAAACTGTCAACTCCTTCTGATTACATCCAGAAAAAAAAAAGAAAAAAAAAAAAAAAAAATCATGAAAAAAAAAAAAAAAAAAATCATGAAAAAAATGAATCTGCTGAGCAACAAACACGTTTCCGCCTCCCTGTCCAACAAAAACTGCAAACTCAGACTTACATTGGTGAGAGGAGTGTGGGAGAACAGAGAGAAGCCTTCAAACAGGTACTCATGGTCATCGTACTCGATCACCGTCGGCCTGTCGGTCTGAAAGGAGAAACGAATGCAAAAGGTCGGGTGAAACGTCTGAGCTGCTGGATGAGGTTGTAACGGAGGACCCTGATGATGTCATACCAGGAAGTTAGTGGGAGGAGACACCGTGATCCTGTAGTGGAACAGCTTTCCTGCGTTGTTGTTCATCGGACGGCACTGCTTCACGGGCTGGGAGCAAAAATATTCAAACACATTTTAGCTCCTGATCATAAAACTAATTTTTTTTTTTTTTTTTTTTTTAAATTGAAGTTTCAGAAATTAAATGTAGAACCTACATGATTTTTCCAACTTTTGCAAGATACTTCAAGGCTTTTAAGCTAATTTCAATACCTTGAAAATCCCTTTTTTCAAGCCAAACGTCATTAAAAATAACCTAACAGGAACATTTTTTTATTGCAATTGCTGAAAACGTACAAATAAATCAGTTTCATGACAAAATGTTGATAAAAGACACAATAATTTATGTTCAAGACCTTTTAAAAGGTGAAAAAATGAATAAGATCCTGCAGAAACCCTGAAAATACATAGATAAACATGGTGGTGGAAGCATCATGCTGTGGGGTTCAATTGTGAAAAGCTCCAAATGTGAGTCAGTTTGAACCCAAAACTCTTCAGGAGACATATAGGACACAGTAGCTGTGTTTCCATTAAACTTGAAATTCTGCTATTTGAAATAAAAATAAAATTGCTTCATTTATGCCATTTACGAAAAAAAAAATTCTCCTTTTTCGAGAAAAGATTTTGGTGCTAGGATGAGGTGGGCTTTTCGCCCGCATCAAAACTGGTTTATTTCGCAAAACTGCAGTGGAAACACTTTTTTCACATCACACGAGTCACATGATCAACAACCGGATGTCGCCGCTGGCACAAACCATCAAGACGACGACAACAGGAAGTAGTTGGAGGATCGTGGTGCGGCATGTTTTTAATGACTTATTGCGTGAGCAAGCTTATTAACATGTGATTTCAATTTAATTTCTTATTTAATGGAAACACCGCAACTGTGAAATTGTGTTTTGTTTTTTGTTTTTTCGACATTAGCAGAAAATTAGCAAAGATTTGCGCACATTTGTAGTAGAAACACAGCTATTGACGCCCATTATTTACAAATCAACTAAAAACTCCAGAACTTAAAGCTCTGGAATGGCCTAGTCAAAGCCCACAAGTAAAACGGACAGAAAATCTGTTGAGTCACCTGAAGACGGCTGTGGACAATAAATGTTCTCACAATGAGAGATTTATAGAAATTCTGACTTGCAGATTCTGCAGATTTTTCATTTAACCAATTAAGCCTTTTTTATACAATATTAGAAATACATTAAAAGATGCAAATAAACAATTCAATTACTTTTTTAAATAAGAAAATGAACATTTTATTGCCTAAAACGAAGTAACATAGCATTCCTTTGGTGAATTTGAACCGGGTGAAGCTAAAACTTTTCCACTTGAGGAGTTTTGGCAAAAACATCTTTCCAGACAAAGGTGTTTTTATCCGCAAAATATATAGATTTTTTGCACAATTTTGGCTTAATTATTGCTCTGAATATGTTCTTCTTTTAGCTGTTGACCTGTTTTGAGTCCGTACTCTCCAGTTAACGATTAATCGATTACTAAATTATTAGTTGACGATTATCCCAATAATAGATTAATCGGATTCATCGTTTCGGGTCAACAGCATTTTTGCATTTTTCATTTCAAGCACGTTTGATTTCAGTTGAACTGTACGGGATACGCGTCACAACAAAGCTGGAACAAGTTCCGAAATGATTCATCAGCGTCTCAGTTACATGACAAAAACGTGGCATTTTCACCGCAGAGAATGGACGCTTCATGTCCGTGTGGATGGAAAATCTCGGGTTAAGCAGCGCGTCGACAGCAAATCTCATCAAGACTGAGATGCAAATTGACAAAACTGCAAAATATCTCCCACAGGTTAGAGGATTTCTTAATCACTGCATGATTTTGATCAATTCATGAGGTTTAAAGGTCTCCTGTTGCTGCTAAAATGTGTCATATTCCTCCAGAGAAGAGGCAAACAGCCATTAGATTGTGTTCTAAACCACTGTAAGGCGCGAAAGCTTCTCATGAAAACATAATCAGCGAGTCAACAAGGACACGAGTCGAGTTTTTAATCTTTGTATACATATGATGGAGTCACGTTTACTGTGCTTTTAGTCCACGAGTGAAATGACGGCCTTGGCCCTGCGGTGGCACGGCTTCAAGGGTGTGATGGGTGATTTATTCGCAGCGTGTCCCACCTCCTCTCCCGGGTAGATGCTGTGGCGGATCCCCGTACGTCTGGCCTTGGCGCTGCACTTACACAGGGGGCCATCGTTCATCTGGACAGAGAGAAAGAGCCGTGAAGTCGGACAGCGCCGCTTCGTTTGCCATGTACAACACTTTCCATGTCTGAGCTGCAGGCTGCCGACCTTTAGCTCTAAAGTTTAGAGGTTGAGGTTTCGCCTGTGAAGCCGAGCGTCCAGCAGCATGAATTCAAGCTGGCGTTACGGAAACATCAGAACAAAGACGGACCTTTAATCTGCTGGGATTTACTCCCGCTGGCAGATATGGCCGACCCACCGGAGGAGCAGAAAGATCCAGATGGGTGCGGAGCATTTTCCACATCCAAACATCTGGTGGGCATTTCCACAGTGGTCAGAGTTTAAATATGGAAGACTGAAAATGAAAGACAAGTGAAGGAAGGAAGGAAGGATGGATGGAAAGACAGAAGGTTGGATGGAAGGAAGGAAGGATGGAGACTAATCCATCCTTCCTTCCTTCTGTCCCTCCTTCCTTCATTTGGATGCACAAATGAAGGAAGGAGGGACAGAAGGAAGGAAGGATGGATGGAGATTAATGGATGGATGGAACAGAAACCAGGCAGGAAGAGAGGCAGGAGGGTAAACAGTCACATATAAACGAAGAAAGGGAGCTCGGGAGAAGAATGAATCCTTCAGTCGTCATATCTTTAATTTTTTCCATTCTTCTCCAGGCCTGGAAAGCACATCCCAGACTTTTCCAGGAACCCCGTCGGTGTGTTGATGACCAGACGATTTGCATAAAGACAGAGCTGCACGTTCTGCGCCAGGCGACCTCCCACCATCGTTTGACCAGCTGCTCCTCGATCCGGTCATCGACACACTCGCCGCTGGTCCGGAGCGTCGTCTGTTTATGCTTCAACCAATCTCTCCGCTCATCCTCTCTAACCTGTCCGGGGTCGTTGTACCACAGCTCCTCGTGCAGCCGGTCAGGGTGCGCTTTCTTCCTCTTGATCTCAGCGATGACGTCAAAAACCTCGGAGTCGGAGCTGCTGGAGCAGCTGCTGCCTTCGCCGTCGGACTCGCAGTCTGAGTCACTGCTGCTGTCGTCTGAAGAGGAAAAACAGCGGCAACGTCTTGAATCATCCGACCAGGTCAAGGTTTCAGTAATCAGAGCTGGTCTGCTCAGCTAGGTCACATTTATTTGTGGATTCACTCGGTAAATATTCCTCTTTAACATAACCGGGTCTACTTTCCACTATGACCACGGATGTCGCCCCTCGTTTCCTTCTCCGGAGACTCTTGATTAACAAAGAAAAGAAAAGAAACTGGCACCAAATTGAGGATTAGAAGTACTGTTCAGTTTTGTAGCTCTTAGCTAAACTGCTTCTTCAACTCTTATCAGCTTTTTAACTCCACTCCTTTATTATGTAATCAGAGCCGGCGGGCACTTATTTAGAAAAGGAGACTGAACAAGAGGGATTTACATTATCGTATTATGGAGCTGAAGTACACAGGCAGAGTGGTGCAGATAGCGTCGTAAACAAATTAGTTCTAATGCACTTCTGGAATGGTGAAAAGTTACACAGCTAGATGTAGAAGAAGATGGACGCCCCGATGAGAGCCTTAAACAACCAGTGATGCGAGCTTCAACAAAATATATGCAAAAGTTTGAAACTGTTCCTAATTAAGCAACTTGGGTGTTTTGACAAGGTTTTGGTGTTTTGTTTTGTGTTTTTTTTTTTTTTTTTTTTTTTTTTTAATCTTTTCCTAACTTTAGTCGTGTTGATGCTACTGCTTAAAGTATGGCCGAGGCAGGAGAAGCAGAAGCAGCAGAGGTAAAAAGCACCAGAAGAAGTAGAAATAGCAGAAGAAGAATTAGAAGCAGCAAAAGAAGCAGCAGAAGTAGAAGAAGAAGAAACAGCAAAAGTAAAAGCAGCAGAAGTAGAAGAAGAAACAGCAAAAAAAGCAGCAGCAGAAGAAGAAACAGCAAAAAAAAGCAGCAGAAGCAGAAATAAAAGCATCATAAGAAGAAGAAACAGCAGCAGAAGTAGAAGAAGCAGCTGAAGCGGAAGTAAAAGCACTAGAAGTAGAAATAGCAAAACTAAAAGCACCAGAAGAAGTAGAAGTAGCAGAAGCAGTAGAAGAAGAAGATGAAGCTGCAGAAAAAGAATCAGCAGAAGATTTTTCATTTTCTTTTTAAGAAGAAAAAATACTTGTGGGTTTAAAATTTCTGAAAACACGTGAATATTTATTAAATGAAGTGATAACTACAGTTAAAAAAAAGGCACCTCTAAAACATATAAAACTGAAATTAGAGTTTAAGTATCAGGGTATCCAACTTGGCTTCTGTCTCACACACACATTAAGAAGAAAGCTAAACTAATTAAATATAAGCTAATAAGTAATTTTGTGCCAATCAGGAGCAACACAAGATGCAGCTTTGGTGGGTTTTTTTATGTTCTAAGACTTATTCCTCTCATTATTCTACATTACTAAAGTTACTGAAATCCTTATTTATAAAAAAACAAAAAAAAAAAAAAAAAAACAAAAACAAACAAAAAAAAAAAACCATTAAATATTGGATAAAACAACCTTACATGTCAACATTGTACAGTTTTAGACAAGTATCAAATTTTAAGTTGTGAAATTTGCAAAACTTCACCTCTGCCAGTCTGATGTACAAAGCTTTAAACAATTCAGCAACACCCCCACTAAATAATTACATTAAATACAAGTTAGATCATATCGAATGTGTCCAGCCGCTTTTTGGACTCTGCTATCCTGATCATGTGCCATAGCTACTTGGGTATAACCTCATCCAACCTGCATAAAATGCTCAACAACTATGGACATGTATTCATTAATCATGCCCCATGTTTGGTGTCATGTATTTATGCTAACATCATCCTGCCGAGGGACACGCAGACGGAAACCAGCCTTGGGCTGCAATCTGGCATATTTATAAATACTGCGTATTTGCTCATTAACATGCAGCATTCTCTGCTTTAAATGAATACATCTGAATTAGAACATCTCTACAGTGATTTCTGAATGAGCTGTTTTTTTGTTTCCAAGTGGAGCAAAGACAGCAGGGACCCCAGAGAGTCAAGAATGCATCACAATGTGCGCTAGAATTAGCAAAGGTTATATAATCCTAAAACCTATAACTGGATTATAGGTAAAAAGTGAGAAAACATGTTTGGAGCTCAACCTTTACAATATTCAAAGCTTAAAATTGGGATGAAACAATCTGAAAATTTGAGCTAATATCAATATCCACTATTAATATTCCAGTTACAGCCAATAACCAGTAGTATATACACATTTCTTTTCCTTTTAGACATTGTTAAAAAAAACCGACCATAATGCTAACATTGCTTCTCTGGTTCATTTAAACACTCCACAAACTAATACCACATGACCCACCTCCCCCTCTAGAACCACAAATGGCAACAGGATGGAAATAAACATCTGTTAATATCGGACCAATATCGACGTGTTAAAAAAACGAATAATATTAGCTGATTTTATGCATCTGTAGTTTAAACAGATAATAGGAAGCTGGACATTAATCGGCATTATGATCACTTTTAAAGTTTCACACAATAGCGGTTTGGTTTTTTTTTTATTTTACCACAGCGTGTTGAGCTCAAAGTGTGCTGATGTGTCACATTTTAGGCTTTGACCCTGTGACTAATTCAAAAACCTTTTGATTGAAACTGCTTTAAGGCTCAGCCTCTTCTCCACATGAACAATTTGCACAGCTCGATGAAGGTAATTTTGTCCACTCTCGCTTGGTGTGTCTCCCTCATCTACGGCTTTCTTTCAAATAATCTCAAAGTTACGAGTAAACACACCTAAACTGTAATTCGCTCCCAGTTTACTTCAGCTCTTATTCTTTCTTTTAAAACAGGGATAAAAGTTTCTCTTTAAGCTGTCATAAAGCACAACAGACACCTAAAAGATGTGAATGCACACACTGGCTCAACGTGCTTCAGTTTTTCTGTTTGCAGCCTCTTTCTGCATTGAGCAGGAATTGAGCTCAAAACTGCACCAGATTTCAAACGGGGTTTCTGCAGGTTTCACCAGCTCAAATTTAAGACTTTTTAAGACCACTATGAATTAAATTTAAGACCATTATGAATTAAATTTAAGACCTGTATCATGACATATTTTATATAGTAGTGCCAAGCTTTTTTGCACAGAACGCACGTAGCATCGTACGGGTTGGTGACAGAAGTGACAAATATTGTCCAGCCAACTGACGATAATTTACTTACCAATGATAGATGCAAAAAAAGCTAGCTAGCTAATAGCTAAAAAAGCTAGCTAGGTAGCTAATAACTAGCTAGATAATAATCCCTTGATAGCTAGCTATCTAGCCAGCAAGAGATTATTAGCAGCTAGTTAGCAGTAGGCTCAACCGCCTTGAGTCACAGAACGTTATAAAGAGGTCTGCATGCGACTCAAACTTTTGCCTGACAGAAAAGTCCCACAAGAAAAATAAATTACATTGAATATATGAGATTAACGTCCTGCCATGACAAAATTTAAGACCTGTGATTAGCATATTTATGGCCTATTTATATATTTTCTAATGATTTTAAGACATTCTAAGGCCTTAATTTTAGATACATGAATTTAAGACTTATTAAGGAGGCGCGGACACCCTGTAAAATAAAAAATATACAGTATATACCAAAACCAAGTTCATAGCTGAGACCTGCAGCAGAACCAATGAAGTGTTGGGGACCAGCGCTACACACCTGGATCCTCGTCCAGTTTGGTCTTAGGTGGCTCCCATTTGGGTCGAGCGGCTTTGGCTCGTTCCTGCCTCCTCACGAGCTCGTCCTCGAAGCGCTCGTACAGGTCGCGCAGCTTACTGGTGCCCACAACCGTGGAGTCGCCCTGAAACAGAGCAGGGAAATGCATTTCTGTACAGTATGAGGATAACCCAGGTAATTTCCAACATTTCACTTAAATCAGGTGTGTCCAAACTTTTTACACCAAAGGTCCAAAATCCCCAAGTTGAAAGTCTTCAGGGGCAAAAATGAGCTTTTTCCTCCCCAATTAAAAACACAAAAATAATATTAATGTGAATTCTGTCTCCTTTACCTGCATGACAATACGTTAAACAAGTAATATTCTACAGAAACAAACATTAGAATGACATTTGCCTTAATTTGTTTACAGTAACTTACCTTTTCGGGCCATTTTTTTTATTTTGTTGGTCTATAAAATGTTTTCAGTTCAGCATTTTCTTTTAAAACCTTCACTGTGTTTAGCCAAGTATAATGGACGGGTGTGCCTAAGTGTGTTTCTGCGTAAGGATGTTTGTGGCATGAAAAAAATAATTTTTTTAAAAAGCTAACAATAAAAATTATTTGTGTTTTACTTAACATTTTCCTTTTAAGAAGATATTAACTTGCCATGGAAATTTAATTCCACCCCCCCAAAAAAAAAAAAAAAAAAAAAAAAAAAAAAAAAAAAAAAAAAAAAAAAAAAAAAAAAAAAAAAAAAAAAAATGACAAAAATGTGCCCATCTGCATCGGCTCCATTTGCCAGAGGACCAAATTTCTACCGTTCTTGAACTGCTATCAGGGGCTGCATAAAGTTATTCCAAGGGCCACAAATGGCCCCGGACCACACTTTGGACACCCCTCAGTTAAATACAGGCAAACCTGTGGATTTATTTTCAAACAAACCCATTGCTTCATGCTTTACTGTAGGAGGAACTGGTGCACTCCACACAATTATGTGCAAATATTGAGGCAACTTCTCAAAGCATCATAATAAAAACAATGGTTGTAGCTCTTTCTATGCTGCTTATGCAACCATCTGGTTTCAAGTGGATGTTCGCTAAGTTTCCATCCAACTGTAATGGAAATTTGGAGCAAACTTTTAAAATATCGCAAAAAAGTCAAATGAAAATGAAAATTAGGCTCGTTTCCGTCTACTGGTTTGGAGCAAATCAACCAGCCTACACAAAGCATCATTTCGTCAGATGTTGACGCTGCGCACGTCTAATCAGCTGCAAACTAGCGTGAATCACACATCTCAGAAAAATGGAGAGAGTTCTCCCCTCCGAGCTGGAGGTTTGGACTTAGAAGTTTTTGTGCCTTTGGTAAGGCACAGACCCACCAATGGATCGGGGTGTTCACTACGCCAGAACTTATTCGGCAAATGTGTTTCTGTCTCCCCTTTAGCAAACCGACTCTTTCGGAAAAGCCAAAAGCCACCTCAAGTGAACGTAAAAATGTTTTGCGAGATTGAGGAAGTTATTTTGAATTTTGCCTTCTCCATCAACCCTCAAAACGCGTATAAAAAAAAGACGATGGAAACACAGTTACTAGCTTTTTCATCCAATCGCCATCCGAATTTCGAGCAAATCTTTTTAAATGTTGCAAAAAGAACGCAAATTATTCGCATTTCCATCTATTGGTTTGGGGCGAATCAACCAGGCTACGGAAAGCATAATTTCATCCGATGTTGACAAGAAGTGGGGCTTTCAAACTAGCACGGACCACACATCTCAGAAAAATGGAGAGAATCCTCCTGTCTGAGCTTAAAGTCTGGACTCTAAAATCTTTCCAAGTTTTGTGCCTCTGGTAAGGCACAGACCCACCAGTGGACGGAAAAGTTCACAAGCCAGAATTTACTTGGCAAATGTGTTTCCATCTCCTCCTTAGTGCATCAACTCTTCTTCGGAAAAGCCAAAATTCAACTCTCGCGAGCGTAAAAAGGTTTCATTTTGCGAAACTGAGGAAGTTATTTCGATTTTTGATGTTTTGATCAACCTTTTCTAACGTGATACTTCAAAACCCGCATAAAAAAAAAAAATAAAAAAAAAACTTTAATTTCCGAGCAGACACCAGCAGCAGATCACTGAAGTCAATTTCATGTGATCTCCTGCCTCCAACTCCTGCTGAGGCGTTTTATTCAAATAAATATATTATTACACACAAATAAAACTTTAATGTACCTTTCTGTGTCACATTTACAGGAACGCCAGAGGATAAAGTGACAAGGTGGGCCGTGTCTGAGTGGCGTAATGTGATCACTGAAAAAGCTCATGAACACAGTCGCTCTCATGGCAAACTGAGCCACTGAGAGCTTCAAGAATGCGACAAATACGCTCCTGAAATCTCATTTTGAAAACTGTGAAAGCTTAATTTCACCCCTAAGTGAGAAGGTTAGAGAAGCACATTAAATTACCAAGCTTTCAGTCCCATAAAAGTGCCACCATTTAACCAAAGTCAGCACCAAAGTCACACTACACCCTTTGTTTTTTCACTCAGTGATAACATCCTCACTGTCCTGGCAGACGAAGCTCAGACAGTAGAGATAAATCAGTTTCCTTCGACATTTACAGTCACTCTGGTGTTCCTGGAAGAGCGGCCAGGGTTCCTGGCCCCGGCTGTAATTTGTCGGAGCTTTCAGAGACTCCTGGTAAAGGTCAGAGTTTTGGAGAAATAAACACAGCTGGCATCGAGGAGGCAGTGCGCGTGAAACAGCAGGAACGTACCACTTGGTCCATGGGGTCGTTGGAGTAGTAGCTCTCGGCGTGAGTGCAGCGGATCCAGGCGGGCTTCAGCAGCTCTTCCTCCTCCTTCTCCTCGTCGCCCTTGTCTTTCTCCTTCTCTCTGTCCCGCTGCCGCTCTCGATCCCCGAAAGCCTCGTCGGAGTCGCGGCTCCGGAGGGAGGAGTAGCTTCGCTCCCGGCTCGGCCCTGAGGAGCTCTCCGACCGCCGCTCCTTCTCCTCCTCCCAGCGGCCGCGCTTCCTGTCTCTGCTCGCTGAGCGACTGCACATCACAAAATAAAAACCACTTTTGTATCAGCGTTAGACCTTCTATCTAACTTCTAAAGCTCTCTGAGGGTTTCTGAACTTTGGCTGACCAGGACCACTTTCAAAGATTACGACGAGGTCTTGACCTTTCACTTAATATTGGTTCATTAATCAGGAAAAGAAAACTAAATCAGGAATGCATCAGACAGAACCCTTGTCTACTTTCAGACTCGGCTTGAAATTTTCCTTTTTGATAAGGGAGCTTTATCTTAAATTATTTACTTCTCTAATTTTTCTGAAGTTGAGTTGAAATATTTGCAAGATTTTTGGGAAACTTGTGTTCTGAACTTGGAATTAAAACCTTTACTGTCCGATCTTAACAGTAAATATGCTTCAGCGTACAATGAGGAAATAAAAGAGCGTGAACATTTTTAACTGTTTTTCCCCCATAGAAAGTATTCCTAGCTCAGCGTATCGACTTCCATTAGCCTTGTGTGTCGTTTTCCTTCCATTTGTTTCTATTCATTTCTAAAGTAAAGTTAACGTTTGACAAAGTAGTTTGCGTTTTACTTATTTTAAAAAAGTCCACACTGGCGGTTTTGCCTGTTTTCCCTCTCTGAGCCTAATGATTAATATGTTTTGAAGGGAAATGTTTTGCTGACACATCATAATCCATTTTATTTATGGTTTTGGTTGTTTTGTTTATTTACTTCGAGTACTTAAAATGTCTTCCGGTTCCAGTGTTAAATGTTCTTTGGAAATTAAAGTTTATTGATCTTTGAGAGGATCTACTTGGATTATTACACCTTTATCATTATATTAGTTGAAAATGGTCTAAAAACAAAATATTATTTATTGTAATAATTTCTGGGACAATTTATCGTCCAGTAAAGTTTGTCATCATGACAGGCCTACTGCTTGAAGATGTATGGTGAATTGTTTTGAGGCTGGTTGTGGTGTTTGCATGTCCTCCTGCCTCCTTCGGAGACCCAGACAAAGACCGGACGCGTACCTCCGAGGCCTCTTCCTGTACCGATCAGGCGACTGGGATCGGCGAGCATCTCTGTGGCGGTACCTCTCCCTGAGAACAAGCACAGACAGGATTTAGACGCATCCAGCAGACTGATGATGACTGAAGAGTTTTGGTCTCTGTAAGGCACCTGCTTCTCTCCCGGCTCCTGTGCCTGGGGGGGCTCCTCCCTCTGTCGTAATCTGCTTTGTAGCGCCCCCCTTCCGTCCTCCCGCGTCTGTCCGGACTCCTCCCGCGCTCCTTCCTCTCTCCGCTGAACTCCATTTTGTGCCGGTCACTGTAGCCGTAGCTCTTCTGCCTGTGGTCATCATGGCGGTACCCTCTTTCCGGAGACCTTCTGCTGTCCGTGGGCTTCTCGTACGAGTACGGCCCCCCGTGTCGGACGCTGTGGTCTGGCTGGAAGGGGCCGGCAGGCTGAGTGTAGCCAGGGTTGAACGGGGGAGGAGGGAAAGGAGGGTAGTTCATTGGGTACGGAGGGTGATAGCCCATGGGGGGAGGCATGGTCGGATGAGGTAGTGGAGGCGGGGGCACGGGTGGCATCATGTAGGGGGGGTAGGAAGTCTGTGCAGACACCTGGGAGCCTGGAGTTGGACCTCCTGAAGAGCTGGGCAGAGGGGGAGGTGGGAAATTCGGTGGGGGTTCAGGAAAGCCCTGCCGAGGAGGGGGCTTCGGAAAAGGAGGGCGCAACGGGCACTGGTTCAGAGAACCGGGGGTCTGGGATGGAGCTGGAGGAGGGTACATAAAGTCAGGGTGTGGGGGCATGTAGCCGGTGTTGCCGTGGTAACCTGAACCCGGCGGAGTCTGTGGGTCATAACGGTACGGGGGAGCAAGAGGCTGGGGAGTGGGCGGCCTCAAGTAGTTCTGAGGGGAGCCATGCTGCCCTGGGGGCATCCCTCCCCGCGGACCCCCACGGTCCAGTTGGAAAGACATGACTGGGGAAAAAAAAACAAGCTAAATAAACAAGTGTTTCCAACAAAACATCAGAACAATTTTACACCACAATCCCAGAGATCACATGGACAAATCGAGATTAAAAAAACAAAACAAACAAAAAAAAAAAAACAACAACACTGGACTGGCAGAATCTGCTTCCACTTACTCTACGGTAGCATGAACACCTGGCTCTGAAGAGAAAAAGGAAAAGGAGGAACCGTATAAACCTTAAAATCGTTAAGTTAAACTGCTTCATGGGGGGCAATAACAAAGGGGTTCATACGCTGGATACTGAGAGAGAAAAAGAAAAATCAAGACGAACTAATTAAGTTACATGCAGTTTTGTGTCCTTGTGTGTAAGGAGAGAAAAATACTTTTAAAAAAATTTTTTTTTTTACAGGAAACATAAGATCATGGTTACAACACGAGCGTTAACTTTAAGGGGGCATCTATTCCCAATTCTTCTCAGGGTATTCAAATTACTTTGGACCGGCTCTGGTCTCAGTCCGGTTTCAGACTAATATGGAAGGATGATCTTCTCAAGCAAAACATATGTAGTTTCATTTGTTAAGTCTGCTTTACAGCTGCGTTAAAAAAAACCCCAGATGTTTGTGGGTATAAAAATGAAGGTAGAGGCAGGTTTTTATAGCTTTATGTGAGTCGATCACAATAATAATTAGCGCTAAAAGCAGTGGCTAGGTTAAACACATGTTAGCCAGATAGCTAGCCCGTCGTTTCAGGACAGATATATAAGAAATTACCTGAAATAGCCGGAATTAGTGACGTTTAGAGCGTTTACGATCACAACGCCATCAGCTGCATCAAATAAATCAATATAATCACCTGCGATAAACAGCGTGAGGCTGTGGTATCCGCTGGCTAACGGGTCGAAATCTGTGTCCGTGTTTCCAGCCGGAATCTTTCACTGCAGGAACACTGACGGACCAATAAAATTTACCGATTCGAACACTGACGAATAAGAAGTTTGTCGCCGAAGTATGACAAAATGGACGTCAACGCAGCCGCCATATTAGAAGGGGAAAATGACCAGCAAGAGACCAATTGAAATGAGTCGGAAAACTGCGGTTTCAACGAGATTCAAAGCGGTATTTTCAGTTATTTTACAAACGTTCATGTGAAATAAATATGATGTGATTATGTAATCTGGTGAATTTATTAGATTGATTTTTTTTTTTTTTTTTTTTTTTAAAAACCACCTGGCATGTGAGTTAATGAACCTGGCTATATCATATATTCCAATTTGTTAGAATTGAACTGATTTAATCTGGTTGTATTATGCTGAATTTAATTAATTTGAACATATGAATTAAAGATACAGCAATCTAATGATGATAGGTTAAAAAAGTTTGAATGTCAGCCAGAAAAAAAATGGGGGGGGGGGGTTGTGCATTTTTATTTGGAGTATGTAAAATTCTGGTTTCAACTGTATAATGTCAAGTCAAGTTTATTTGTATAGCACATTTCAGCACCAAGGCAGTTTAAAGTGTTTCACATCATAAAAAACATCAAGTATACAGCAAATCATCAAAATCATCAAGCAAATACACATGACAATTATCAAAATCCAGTAAGCCTGGTTTTTCTTTAAAATGTTATAAACTATATCATTTAGGGAGCGCTGTGTGCAATTTTAATCTCACCTATTTTTTAAAATAATCAATCTACGTTTGCTTGCACCTCTACGATGGATACCCTAGAGGGCAGCAGAGGATGTGCGTTTAACTACAAGAAGTTGAACGGTCTGGGGTAAAATTACTATGGAAACAGTTTTATGTCCAGAACGGACATGATGAGCAAGAATACAAACCAACACCAAATATTCTGCCTTACGGCTAGACTTCAGAGTTCCTACAGAGCCCTGGGAGCATTTTAACCCTAGTAAATATAATCTCTATTATTTTGAGCTTCAGGCTCCAAACTGATTTCATCTTGTCACTTGAGATGTTTATCAAAATGCGCAATGTCTTTTTCTTCAGCTCGGGTTGCTTATGTGAAGTTATCTATAACCTGCTGATGGTGGATGAGTCTACGTGAAAGGTTAAGGAGTCATAGCCCACACAGTTTGCTGGAAGGAAACATTCCTCCCAAATTACTAATCGTCTATCAAAGGGAATTCAAGTGCAGAAACATTTTATGATAGACTGAGGGTTAGTTACAGTATGAGGATGCTCAAACTCTGTAAAACACTGCCCACGTGTCGTTTCTACTCTTTACAAATCCAAACTTTAAGAATAAATTAAAACTTTTCAAGGCTGCATTTATACATTTGAAAACAAAAGTTTACAAACACCAAATAAAAAGACACAGTCACAGTTATTTTTTTCTCTCTGAAGTTAAATTACTCCAAACTTCTCTTGTTTTAGGTTAGTTAGAATGACCATATTTTTTGAGTTACTTACTTTTAATTGTTTCTGCTATAGATGTCTAATAAAACTAGATGTCGTCCCGCTCACTTTGCATATAGTTAATCCTGATGGTAGACAAAACTTACAGGTGGTCCAGTGGGTTTTTTTTCTCCATTTACTGTTTCACCTGTCTTGAAATTCTTCATGTTTTAAAAACCAAATTTAGTCATTTTCTGCAGTCAGATCCAGGTGCTTGTTCAGCAAAAGCTAAACCACACCCCATGTGAACACAAAAACACAGCTCTTTTTAATCAAAGGACCAGATGCCGTCTGGTTTTGTAAACAATCACATGCAACATGATTTTGCAGTCATTAGCAATAATAATATTGTTGTTGTTTTTTTCTGATCTGGTTGGACACAGCTGTGATCTGATCACTACTTGTAATTCACATTGTTTTGCGTCTGCAGGTGAAGATAAAAGGGAGTTAAGTTTCATAATTTTGACATAAACTATTGAGTCTGGACCCAATTTGCCGAACGAGACCAAAACCAAGGCATAACTATCTGAGACCAAGACCGGGAAAAAAACAGGTCTCAAGACCTCCATCCCTGATTGATTGATTGAAGTGCAATTAACTCTAACTCACTTTCTTTTGCAGAGATAAGTAGAAACACAGGAGGAACATTTCTCCTGTCTTCCCCTGAAGAATAATTTTGAAGAAAGATTTTGAATTTTCCAGCACATGGCTAACCTCCCTTCTCCCCCGAGACAAACTGCTTTTGGATTTTCTTCACAAACTTTGAGTAAAAGAAATGTCCTTCAACAAATTTTGCACAAACCTTGTTTTTTAGCTGTTTAAATATTCAAGAGGGCTTTATCATGTGGTTTACTTATTCATATCATTCACAGCCTCAACAGCTGGCTCTCAGAAAAATAAACTGACGTTTGCAAATAAAGCAGTGAATCATATTCAGAAATAGTTTTTAAAAAAATGTAGTTGAAATCATATTCTAAGCATAAATAATTATTTTGGGTAGTTTGCAGAAATATAATCCCTGAAACCTTTGTTCAGTATGCCCCTGCATGGCATCGCCTTAGGCAGTCTCTATTCCCATTTGGACTGTCTCTGAAGCAGTGCACACTGTTACTGTCATTTATACACAACTGTCAGATGTTTATTTTCCACTGAAACATGCAGAGCACAATATTTATGCATAAATCCAAAATTCCATATGCAAATATATGTTCTAAATAAGATCTACAGATTTTCACTAGACTTGTTAGTTTTCTTCTGACATCCCCACCGTCAGCAGGATCCCATTACAATTCCCTTCCAGTCGCTTCAAACAGCATCAATATTCTGTGGCTTTTGCTGTTTTTGCCCTTCCATCCACAGAAAATGAAGGTGATTTTCTCACTGTGACATCAACTATCCCTGACATGTTGTTCTCACCCAGCTCACATGCCTTTATAGGCCCTTCATTTATACCCAACCACATGAGATGTGACCTCCTGAGGAGCAAACGTCTCTCAAACCTTAATCTTTGCCTTTTAATGATCTATTATTAAATGGATCCACGATTAGTTGTAACAGCAGACCTTATTTGAAAAACACTATTTCAGGAAAAATACTGTGGACTGTTTAGTTTTTATAAATTTCAATAAAATATTGTCACATGGACATTGCCATGTTGTTTACACTGCAATGCATTCCAGGTAGATGACATATGCTAGGTCCTACAGCAACCCGTCCAGAAGGAACAGTCATTTTTGTGCAAGAAGTAACATTCAGCCCTTTCAGTTTGAACCAGAACACATTGAAATAGAAGCCAATCCAGAAATGACAAGGGAAAATAAAGGTGAGGAGGACCAAAGGGATGAAAAGGAGAAATTTGGACAAAAAAGCTGGAGTTTGTGCAGCTGCTGCTTGGAAATGCCAATCCGACAGTTTGCTGCAAAGAGCTCCAGTTTCTAACTCATGCTGTTTACCGTTAGCATCATGATAAAAACATGTTCTCACATATTTTAGAATGGACTTAAAGATACTTCATTGTCACAAAACATTTTCTTCAGATTTGTTTTGATTTCACGTTAGGTCTTGCTGATAGCCTCTTCTACAGTAATGCAGGCACCGCAACCATGTGTGGTGATGAAAACTCAGCTGAGCCAAATAGCAAAGCTCTCAAATTACCTGCCTGGCTGCATTCAATCCCTCACCTATGGTCATGAATTATGGATCATAAAAGAAAGATCGTAAAGTTGGCTGAGCTCACCCTTGGATACAGGGTCAGGGTTTCCATCATCCTGGCAGAGTTTCTGATGGAGCTATTGCTCCTTCTGCATCCAGCGGAGCCAATAGAGGTGGATACCTGTCGGGGGAACTCTTTTTGGTGGCTTTCAAGGTATGCCCCACTGGGAGCAGGAACAGACCGAACTAGCATTAGTAAGTACTATGATAATGATGCAAACTGACACTGGTTTTCCCTCAGGCTTGGTGTAGCATTCATCTGCTGTCAATACCTGCCTGTCCTTGCAGGTCCTCAGGGGGACTGGGACCTAATAGTATGCATGCACTCAATTTAGCAATTTACAGAGGCTAATCAGCCTAACAGTAATGTTTTTGGACTGTGAAAACAAGCCAGAGCACCCGAAGAGAACCCACACATTCACGAGGATGAACCCAAGATGGGATTTGAACTCAGGATCTTCTTGTTGCAAGGCAGCCGTGCTCCCAACTGCATCATCGGTGTGACTTAATTAGCTAAACCCAGCTGTTTCCTATTTTTTCTGTTCTAGTTTGGCAAACATAATTTGCTATACAGACTTGAAGATGGAATAGATGTTCTCATCTCATTTGAACAGATGACATATGGTTGGGGAACATGTCAAAACAGTTTATGTAGTGGCACTTTCTGCCAAGAGCAGAAATAGGCAGTAACACACTGAATGGCATTGATGTATTACCCTTAATAAAAATTTCAAAATAGAACAGGAGCTCTTTATAATGACTCAGCCTCATTCATATTTGCTTTGAAAATTTCATAACTGGTGAATTACACCTTAGATCGAGAAGTAACTTTCTTTCTCAATTTCATTTATTTTAGGAGATGAAAACAGGCTCAGACCTTCTAACAAAGTTCTGGTTCTGTGTTACTGAACTCACGAAAGCCAGATCTGAGCTTGCTGCATCACTTTGTATTGTACTGAAGTCTTCAGGGCAAAAAAAGGACAAAAAAGTGTGTGGACTGTGAAAGAGACTGAGGAATGTGTAGGAAAGCAGCAGACGGGCTGGACCCAAACATCAGAGTAATGCATGATAGACTCTGCGTGTAGCTCTGCCAAGGTGCTGTTTGGGTAGATAAACAAACTGGGTGCACCAGCTAAATGTGTCCTTTTTAGCATGTGTATTGCTTTTAATTTGTGACAACAAAATAACTAAATATTTCCACAACATACCAAGTTTAATGATCAAAGATTACTAATTAAAGGACCTTTAATTAACAAAAACTAAACCATCACCAGTGTGAAGAACCAGCTGACCTTTTTCTGATTTATTATGACGTGAGATAAAGACACTCCAGTTGCTATGTTAAAAGGAAAGTTAATGAAAATGTATCAGACTACAGATAGAATAGAATAGAACAGAAATATCCTTTATTGCCCCACGATGGGGAAATTTCTGTACAACAGCACTAAAGTAGCAGCGGCAGGCAGTCACAGAAAAACAGGCTCACACAAAGAAAATAAAAATATGTATAAAAAACAGAATAAAGACTAAAAAAAATACATAAATATGGTGTAGTTACTTTGTACTCTTGTAATACATACTGTGGATATAAACTCATTGATTTTGTCAGAAGCAATGATGCTAGAGTCTAACAGCAGCTGGGAGGAAGGATCTGTGATAATGCTCCTTAGTGCCCCTAGGATGCAGCAGTCTGTCACTGAAGGAGCTCACCATGCATGGGGTGGGAGACATTGTCCATCAGTGATGTTATTTTAGCCAGAGTCCTTCAATGTCCCACCACCTGCACTGACTCGAGGGGGCATCCTAGCACAGAGCTGGCCTTCCTGATGAGCTTATGTAACCGCCTGTAGTCGTATCAACCTTCCAGACCACTCAGGTCTTCTGGTTCTGATCTGCTCTGCATCCCCAGAACCAGAACCAGACATGGAGAAGCAGCCTTCAGTTTTTATGCCCCGCTAATCTGGAACAAGCTTCCAGAAAAAAAAAAAATCAAGGCTGAAAATATAACTGTTTACAGCTACCTTTGATTCGTAGTCTGAACCATAAATCTGCAAACAAATCTGGGTAAGATGAGCTTGGTTTTCCAAAGGGTGGAAGTTTGAGTGTAAATCAGTTAAATAAAGTAAGTGAATCGTTGATCAGTGTTTTTGCCGATGATTTTGATGATTTTCATGTGTATTTGCTGGATAATTTTGCTCAATGATTTTGATGTTTTGATGATTCTGCTGTATACTTGATTGATGTTTTTACGATGTAAAGCACTTTGAACTGCCTTGCTGCTGAAATGTGCTGTACAAATAAACTTGACTTGACATCCTCTCAGCTGTAGATAAGCTGCTGCTCCAACATACAGTCCCATAGAAGATGGCTGATGCCACCACAGAGTCAAAGAAGGTCTTCAGGAGCGACCCCTGCACTCCAAAAGACCTCAGCCTCCTCAGCAGCTAGAGTCTGCTCTGACCCTTCCTGTAAATTGCATCAATGTTATGAGTCCAGTCCAGTTTTATGTCCAGGTGAACTCCCAGGTACTTATAAGAGTCCACGATCTCAATGTCCCCTCCCTGGATGTTCACTGGTGTCAGTGAGGTGGGTCTGCGCCTGTGGAAATCCACCACCAGCTCCTTGGTTTTAGCAGCATTGATCAGGAGGTGGTTCTGCTGGCACCAGTCCACAAAGTCCTGAGTCGTCCTCACCTGTGATGAGACCAACTATGGCAGAGTCATGAGAGACCTTTTGTAGATGCAGTACGGGGGTTCCCTGAGGGACCAGCCTGGGAGATGCAGCCCCGTGTCCTCACATACTGTAGGCGGCCAGTGAGGTAGTCCAGTATCCACTGGGACATGTGATGGTCCACTCCTGACAGCTCCAGCTCGTCCCTCAGAAGTCCTGGCTGGATGGCGTTGAAAGCAGTGGAGAAATCAAAGAGCATGATCCTCACAGAGGTTCATGGTTTCTCCAGGTGGGTCAGAGCTCGGTGCAGGAGGTAGATGATGGCGTCGTCCACCCCATTGCCAGGCTGGTAGGCGAACTGCAGCGGATCCATAATCGGAACTATAATCAGTTATCTTTTAAAGAAACCACAGATATGTCCAAGGTAACAAGCAAACCAGTGAAAATGTATTTAGTTTTAGTTTGTTATAATGTTAATATACCTAAATAATAAAAGTCAACACTCCTCCCAACTAACCCTCTGAAAACCAGATTTTTATATTATTGGATCTTCTGGAGTTTCAGACCTTCCCAGCACTACCTCTTGTGACGTAATTCCCTTGGCTCCTGCTTCCTGGTTTTCCTCCTGAGCGGTATCTTTAACGCCTTCGTGCAGGGGCAGAAGAGGAGTTTTTTTGTTCACTAAAAACACTTGATTCGTTTGGATTCCCACACTAACAATCACTTGGAGGAGCATTTCTCGGATCAAGGCTCGTTCATCGATCCAAGAAAGGTTAGTGGCTTCTCATTTGAACTTCCTGAGCGTTTCCGTGGGGTTTTCCAGACTCTTACCAGCTGCAGATTTATTGAGTTTTCAGATTCCTTGTTTGATACATTACAGTAATTGAGACTTTTCAGCATCCGTTCTATTCGTACAAAGCCAAATACACAACAAAAATAATTTCAAGGCACTTCACAAAAAAGTCAATTCAATTCTAGTCAAACAAACAATGCAGTCAAGACATGCAGTTAAAAAAGATTTCTATCTAGGAAACCGAGCAGATTGCATCAAGTCATTGCCTTGCAGCATTTACTCCTCCTGGAAGAGCACGTAGCGACAGTAGAAAATCGCTTGCATTGTGTCGTTGATTTTGCAGCAATCCCTCATGCCAACCATGCATGTAGCGACAGTGAACAGAAAAACTCCCCTCATAAACATTATAACGACAACATGGGAAATGTATCTGAATTCCTTTTATTATGTCTTTTTATCTGAAAAGAAAGGATGTTCCTCAGAAATATATTGTTATAAGAGTTCAGGAACATAAAATGTCTCAATTCATGAATGCACATTAAAGATATACTTTAATTGTTAAATATTGAAAAAAATGTTTTAGCAGAGAAACTGAAATCCAGAAAAAAATGTCTTTCATGGACATAGCTACTTTTCTGCATGAATGAGCTCCTTCTGACAGTGACTGTGCATACATGGAGACACATAATTACCTCAAGTAACAAGAAGAGCAGAAAACACATTTTCCACTTCAGGCAGAAGATGATGTATTGCGTCGGGATGCTGAGAAGAGGAAATAAATTTCAGATGAAAAACAACGGTCAGCGAGTGTATGCTGATGTTCCCAGCCTAAGTGCCGAGACGCTCGTTGCTGCTGTGATTATGAGTAATTCCTCAAAACGTTCAGGCAGATGAAGAAGCTGCATGGCACATGGATGTGAACAGGTTGTGTCAATGTAAGAGTTTAGGTCAGAAATAGGATCTGTGAATTATGTCTAACTCAGAAAATGCGCAAGATTCAACTGCATGTCGAAATACATTTTTCTTTCAAAGCAGTAACTTACAGAGGTAAGTTAACCAATGTGAGATGAAAAGCATTATACAAAGGTGTCCGGGTAACAGAAGTTAACTTACTAACTAGCATAATTTTGTAGTATGTATTAGTTCCTCATGGCCTCAGACAATTGCTCCTCAAAACTATCCCGCCTGCTCTCTGGCTGATAAACCGGCTCCTGGAAGTTGAGTGGTTGGGGTTGTTTTCCGCATAAACAAACACACCCAGGAAATTCTGAGCAATCACACAATAGTTTCACATACGGAGGGAGGCGGAAAGTTGGCAAGGGGGGTTGTGACAAGAAGAGGCGGACGACATGAAGCTGAGTACAAAATAACGTGATCTTCGTCACACGGATGTGACAATGAGAACTGATTTCAGCAGTTCAGTCACTACCCAAAGCTCGTGACCATAGATCCGGGTGGGAACGTAGATTGACCACTAAATCGAGAGCTTTGCCTTTCGGCTCAGCTCTCGCAGGTACAGCGCTCACATCTTTGCAGATGCTGCATCAATCTGTGCATTGATCTGCTGCTCCATTTTTACCTCATCTGTGAACCACAGAAACTTGAACGCCTCCACTTGAGGCAGGACCTCGTCCCCGAGCCGAAGAAGGCACTGTACCCTTTTCCGACTCAAGACCATGAGATTTAGATGTGCTGATTTTCATTTAGGCTGCTTCACACTTTGCTCCAGTGAAAGCTGTAGATCATGACCTGATGAAGCCAACAGAACCACATCATCTGCAGAAAACAGAGACCCGATTCTGGTGCCACCAAAATGGATCCCCTTAACACCTTGGCTGCTTCTAGAAATTCTGTCCATAAAGGTTATGCACAGAATCAGTGACAAAGGGCAACCTTGGCGGAGTCCAACTCACTGGAAACGAGTCCGATTTACTGCCTTCATGTAATCCAAAACATTTTATTACTTTACAGCTGTATTTACTTAAAAGAGTGGTTTAAATTTGTCAAAAACCACCAGTTTTTATGTTAAAACTCTGTTGATTTTTCTGCACCAGTGTTTTCACCTGCTTAAATTAGTGCAAATATAAATGCAGATTAGCAGCTGTAAATCTACTTCACATGCCTTCCTGGAAAACAAGCATAACTGAATATGCATCATTCAAACAACCATTTAGGTACAAATAAATTTCATCTGACTTGGAAATTAGCATCTGCCTTTTGAACAAGAAATCAATTATGACATGCCTGATTAGTTCCTTTATAAATGGACTAAAAAACATTAGGTTCTGAAATAGGTCGCTATTTTTAAAAGGTATCTATTGATGCTACTTGCACGACCATAGAGACATGATAATTCTAATGGTCTGACTTCATCCTAGGGGAATTAAAACAATTTTGTCCACGCAGACTGAGCTGGAAGTTGTAATTTCAGCAGTTAAACTCGACAATTTGCCAAATTATTAACACTGTGTGAATCTTTCAGAGGAAAGTAAGTGGTTATTTTGTCTCCTTCTATAATTAACCATTCTGACTCACCTGCAGAAATGATTCTTCTCAGTCAACGAAAAATGTATGTATTTACATTGGCAGGAAAGTATTAGATAAGATCTTTGCCGAAACTTTCTGAAAAACTAAAAACACAGTGGCTTAAAGTCAGATTGTAGCCAAAGGAATTAATTTCAACTGAACAGAAACCCAAAGAAACAGAGGTTAAGACTTTGGATGGGCAGCCCAGGAGAAGTGGTACAAAGAATCTGTGATTAGACTCTCATGGAGTCAGGGTTGCACCAACTGGTCAACTATTAGACAAGTCGATTCTACTGGTCTCCAGTTACTTTTAACATTTTAATCAACTAATGCCACAAAATAGGTTCTTCAAAGAAAATGAAAGGTGAGGAACTGTAGGTTGTGACAGGTTGAAATGTCTCAAAAATTAAATTTGGAAGTATTTTACCAAACGGGTACTGCATATCCTGGCAAAGGCTAATGATATAAGTTACATATCAGGCTCTCTTTCATCAATCCAACTGGTTTTCAACACAATCAGCACCACTCTACTGACCTGGCAGCTTTAGAGTCTTTTAAAAACACAGAAAACACCTGGAAACACTGCACTGTGTCAAACGAACCAAACCCTTTGAGCAACCTGTTCCCTCCCTGTCTGTGGTGGCGCTGCAACAAGAACCACTGAAGGAAATTACACGAAAACCTCTGAAGAAGACACTGAGTGCAACTTTGTTCTTCATGAAATGTAAACAAAAATGGAGAGTTTGTAGGATTTGTGAGTTCTTTTGGTTGTATTTACCCAGAATGCCCTATACTACAGTCCATTTCCTGCTTTTGGAGCGGTCTCTGGTTCACTCAGCATTCACAGGTATTTGAACCATGCCAGAGTTCACTTCAGCCAAACCGAGACCTCGGTTTTTAGGCGGACCAGAGTTCGCTTTTTTGGTCTGCATCAGAGTTCGGTTTCACATTCACACCTCCCCAAATGAACTGGACTTTCCAGCAAACAAACTGGAGTTTGATTGAGTTCGACTAAACAGGGGCTGGTGGAAATGTGCCCTGAGAGAGCCTGCCCAGATTCACCTGAGCAGCCTGATGTGCAATGAGGGAAAATCACCTGAAACAAGCAGTGGGTGCGTTAAATTGAACCTTACATCAAGGGTGATCTAAATTTGCTCCTTTACAATACCCCAACGTCCCCAGTTGTAGTCAATTTAAAGGTATTAATTTGACCTTATAACCAGAGCAGGCCAGTGTTCAGAGAAAAAAGCCAAACTTTCCGGTCCACATTACCAGACTGACAGGAGATCAGCACACTGCTCCACTGCCGAAGAAAACAAAAGATAATGTTATTGTTTAATGAGTCATTGTGACTTTGGCACATTTTTTTCTTTCAGCTTTGCAGCTCAAGAGGAGTTCAGCTGGAGTCTTTTTCCATTACTCGTCTATTATTACTTCTGTAAACAAAGAGCTGCTGTGTGACATCTACGTTCTTTTTCTGTGCACTTTCACTTTGGGGTCATAAATCGTCCACACAAAAGTCTGATTGCGGTTGTATGAACAACCTCACACAAAAAAATTGGATTTCAACAAAAAAAAAAAAAATCATAATTGAGCATCAAGACCTGCTGTATGAACGTCGCCAAAGTTTCAACGCGTCCTCCAGGCTTGGCATTAACACGTCTCCAGTTTTATTAGTTTTCATTCCGCCGCTGTGTAAACCCAACTTTTTCAGATACCCAACCGAAAGCATTTTGGGAAAAGTTATGTAAATAGGGCCTAACATTCCCAACCCAACTGAGAGTCAAGCAAACAGTGGAGATTCTCAGTCATCCAGGATACGTCAGTCCTAAACGCTTAAAGTGACTGGTTTATAAATTTTAATCAGAATATTCACACTAATAGGGCCGTTAAGGTTATCAATGGGCCAAGACACCTGAGTTACTCCATTCAATTCTTTCTCAATTCAAATGTGATATCCTTTCCTATCTAAATAATGTTACAGGTGCTATTCAAAACCTTTTTCAAGCGTAGTATTTGTTTTTAACTAACTGATATTTTAGTGCATGGACATGATTGACCCCATTTTAATGCTACTGACAGATACATTTGCGCTTCTAACAAATGCATAGGTTTTTGCAGCTGTTTCCAAAGTAGAAACCAGACAGCAATCAACTAACATTGTATTAGCAGCCTCCCTCCATCCTAATGAAAAGGGGGGGAAAGAGGATTGTGTAAATAGTACAATAGCAAGGCCAATATAAATTTGCTTCAATAGCCATCCCAGCAATCAACAATAATGGACGGGGCATTATAAAACACCATTCAGATCATATTAAGTGATGTATTTGCATTGACTGAGAAAAACTCCTCCTGCGCTGTGCAGGTAAGATACTGCAGCTTGAAGGAGGTTTTATTCTCCCATGTGTTCAGCCCTGATGGAGTAAAGGTCTGTAGCAGACCCAGCGATCCTGCCCCCTGACTTCAAGAAGAAACGCTACCTTTCTAATTTCAGATAAGAACTACTCATAATATGTGAAGGTGGACAAAGTGAACCCTTTTAAAGATACAGACATGTCTCTCTGTCCATATCCTAATGTATTTTTTCAAAAGCAGAAATAAAATTTGTAATTTTAGAGCTGCACCATCATTCTCTGGTTCTCATGAGGATAAAATACTTTGTAGAACAAGAAATGATGCTGTGAAAATGGATTTTTGAGGCTGTGACAGTCATAATTTTAGATAAGATTTTCTGTATGTAGCTGAATTTTCAAGCAAAAAAAAAAAATCAGCAAGTATTACTGGTTAAATATCACATTCATGACTTGTTTAGATACAGTTGAAACTAGAAGTTTACATACACTGAATAAAAAAAAAAAAAAAAACATTTTTTTCTCACTGTCTGAAGTTAAATTAAACAGACCAAACTTCTCTTGCTTTAGGTTTGTTTGAATTGCCAAAATTATTTAGGTTTGCTAAATGCCAGAAATTTTGTAATAACATTTTTCAGATGCTTTTTGTAACTTTCTTCAAATTCAGAAATTTACATACAGAATGATTACTGTCTCTTTAAACAGCGAGGGAAGCCTAGATGGTGATGTCATGGATTTGGAAACCTCTGATAGGTTAATTGACACGTTGGAGGTAATCGGAGGCTCACCTGTGGATGTACTTTAAGGCCACACCTGAAACAAACTGCTTTCTGGTGTGACGCGAAGAGAAACTCAAAAGAAATCAGCCCAGATATCAAGAAGAGAATCATGGAGCTGCACCAGTCTGGTTCATCCTTAGGAACAATTTCCAGATGCTTTAAGGTGCTGCATTCATCTGTTCAAACAATTATACACCAGTATAGACATGATGGGAATGTCCAACCATCACACCACTCAGGAAGGAGGTTCTGTGTCCCAGAGGTGAACGGGCTCTGGTCTGAAATGTGCAGATTGACCCCAGAATAACATCCAGAGACCTTGTGAAGAAGCTGCTGAAGCTGAAACGTGTCCTGCACCTACATGGGCTGAAAGGCCGCTCAGCGAGGAAGAAGCCATCACTCCAGAAGAAACGTAAAAAGCCAGACTGCAGTTTGCAAATGTCCACAGGGACAAAGACCTTCATTGTAGAGACATGTCCTGCGTTCTGATGAAAGTGGAACTGTTTGGACATAATGACCATCGTTACATCTGGAGGAAAAACAGGGACACTTGTACCATCCTAACTGTGAAGTATGGTGGTGGCAGCATCATGTTGTGGGGTTGTTTTGCTGCAGGAGGAACTGGTGAAATTCATAAAACAGATGGTTTCATAAGAAAGAACATTATGTGGAAATATTGAAGAGACATCAGCGAGGAAGTTGAAGCTTGGACGCAGATTGGTCTCCAGGTGGACAATGACCCTCAGCAGCCACAGTGGTTCTAAAGTGGCTTCAGGACAACAGAGTCAATGTTTTGGCGTGACCATCACAAAGCCCTGATCTTAGTCCTATGGAGAAGTTGTGAGTAGATCTGAAAAGGGGTGTGAGAACGAGGTGGACTACAAACCTGACTGAGATACACCAGTTCTGGGAGGAGAAATGGGCCAGAACTCCAGCAAACGACTGTGAGAAGCTTCTGGAAGGAAACCCAAGAGATTTGACCCAAGAGAGGGAAGTCTGGGTCTCTCTACTCAGGCTGCTGCCTTCACAATCCAAACTCGGATTAAGCAGATCAAGGGACGGATGGATGGATGGATGAAAGTAGGGATGGATGGATGGATACCACTTGGACAATGATTGTCACCAGCAAAATAAAATGAGAAATGAATATATTACTGTTAAAAGACTGTTCCATGTAATGAACATGGTGAGATGCTCATATTAAGGCTAAACTAAATTAACCCCTCGATTAAAAAAAAAAAAAAAAAAAAAAGAAAGCCGCCTCTATAATAAACTGAAACAAAATACCAATGAAAGCATGAGTCATTCTCAATGAATAGAATAACAAGCAGGACTCTGAAGAGGAGCAAGCAATGAAAATGAAGTGGAGTAAACAGAATATCAAGATGAATGAAAATCCTCCTGATCATTTTCAGGACATCCGTCATTAACAAAGTTTCCAAACACTCCTGAGTCCTGTACTTATCCCGAGGTCAGACTCATTTTTGAGACAAGGAAGACATATGGTTAAATTATTAAACATAATCTGCAACCAGCAGCTGAGGAGGAACAAGCATCAGTTGAATAAAAGCAAGAGAAAGCCTTCAGGAGTTTGCTCTCCAATTACAAACATCAACAAAAGCTGTAGTTATCTGTTTATTATCCTCCTACTGACTTTTACAAGTAGCTTGCCATCCATTTCATGGGCCATAAAACAGATTTGATAAAATTATATAAATCTGCTTTTTTCAGTTTCCTTTAATTTTTCCACAAGGACTCCATTTAATTGGCTCTATTAGGTGTACAAAGCATTTCCTGTAGTCAGTGCATATCCTGTTATTTTCTGACAAAATGAATTTCAAACAGCCCCTTGTTATGAAACAGAGGTAAATAGAGGACAACTGCTCAAAGATTTTAAAATCATGTGAAAACAGAAGATTATGAGCTTTAGACCCCAACATGAGCTGCAGAGCAAACAGGAATTCAAAAGACTTAAAATTTAATATCAATAAAGAAAACAAATGTCAAATTTTAGAGTCAAGAAAAAAAAAACATTTTGTCATGAATAGAAAGTCTCGACAAAAAGGAGACCCTTCTATCAGTTGCAACAAATGGATGTGTGGTCACTTCATGGCAACAGAAAAAAAGATAGCGAACACTCCTACTTTCCTCGAAGATCCTCTGTGCAAGAGGAAACGGGTGAAATTCGTCAAAGTAAAGCAGAGTAAACCTTTATTGGCTAAGACTGTGTGCACAAACGGGAAATTTGGCTTTAATTTTCAAGCTCAAAATAGCTTAGGCTGCAAGTCAGATCATCGAGGCGACTGTAGGTGTTGTTTGTGAGCATAAAGTTCTCAGGTAAGAAATTCAGCGGATTACAATGTTTTTTAGCTAAACCTCATTCTCTAATCCCTATCACGTAACAATAATATGAGCTAGAAAATGTAAAGTTGTAATTAGCATTTTGTAAATGTGCCATACTGATTAACAACAGAGCAGTACAGAGGACCCCCAGTATTCGAGGAGGTTAGAGACCACAGCTGGCCAAAAACAGTTAAAGTCCACAAATACTTGAGACCCTCACTTAAAATGCTTTTAACTACCTATTTCAATAGTTCAAACACCAAATATACCTTAATATGCATTAATATACACAATGGAAACAGTCTACCACAGAAGCTAACATCTACACTTTTCCTCATCTCCGTTACAGCCAATCAGCACCAAGGAAAATAAATGCAGCTCCTGGATTGGCTGCTTTCCAAATAGTGTGACAAGTGGAATTGCACCAAGGTATTCCAGCTTCCTAAGCTGCATTTTCTTTCAAATATTTTAGATATGCTCTACAAAAAAGCTCCATGGATACGTGGATTTTCCGCAAATAACTTCCTAATGAAATAACTTGGAGTTACATTCCACAGAAACATCTGCAAACCCAAACCCATGCCCAACTCTGCGTGACTTCAATCTAATTTTTAGATTTAAGTCTAATAATACATTTTTATTGCTTATGGTTATATTTGTATTATAAATATTTAACACCTTGGATGGAGTAGCTTGTCAACGAATAAGCAATTTCCCTTTGGGGATCAATAAAGTATGTTCTATTCTATTCTATTCTATTCTACTGAACCGTGAATAGGCAGGGGTCCAAAATGGAAGCCAAATAAAGGCGAGCAAATAACAAAACAAAACACAAAATATATTGAGCAATTCTCTGTTTTAACTACGTAAATCTAAATACAGTTCACTAATACTTACCTCAGGAATGCAGAGAAACAAAAAAGTTTCCACGTCAAACCAATAACTCTTTCTCCAGATGTTCCCTGGATAACAAGCTGCAACTTTTGAGCCAAATACAGTAAATGGAGGGATTGCTTGACTGGAGCTGCAGTCTGGTTGTTATATGAAATATTGTAACTTCTCATATTTGCGTTATGTGCAGCAGTAGCTTGAGGTGATTTTTTTTAGCACCCAACATTACATAACTGACGAAAACCTGAAGGTTTGAGTGGTGTGACTAATTATGTGGAGAAAAGTGAGACTTCTAGCTGCTTCTATTCACTGATTTTATACAGCCGCCTCAAGGCTCACTAATATGAAGTAACTCGGGGACATGGTTGGGTTATAGTGAGGTCTCAGTTCTAATGTTATGAAACATCATTACTCATCAACATCTTTCAGTTTCCTTCCCTTTTTTCATATTTTAAATCTTCAATCATTTAAGTGAATATGATCATAATTATCATAAACCATGATCCCTCATACAACTGAAAAGCATTGGCTCTAAAATGATTATGCAAGCCCTTTAATATTTATTTCAATTTAAAAAAAAAAAAAAAAGACCCCTGGAAAGACTCCAAGTGAAAGCAGCTTTCCAACAGATGAAGCTCTGAAATTTTATTACACTTCATCTGATATGTGGCTCGGAAAATACAAAAACTGTTAATAAGAAAAGACAAGCGCCAGCATCTCTGAGAGAAGTAATTTCCATGCAAGAATGCGCTTCCATCAGTGACTGCAACCCTGAGATTAGTGCTGCACCAAAACAATGCTGAAATATTTCTGTCCTCAGTTTCTGTTAATTTCTGACCCTGACTGGAAGAGAAAAGGCACACAGAAGGAGATGCTGGAAAAACAGTTTTCACCTGAGACATTTCTTCACCTTGAATTTCGCCTCTGCCAGATCCTTTGTTCAACTGTGCAGAATAGAAAAGGTCAGAGCAGCTGTATTTTCAGGAACACATAAAAGACCAGTTGGAGAAAAAAAAAATATCAGAGTCCAAAAGTGTTTGTTAAGATAAGGCACACAACTGGCAGATTGTGTATGATTCCTGAGCGATGTAAGAGTCTGAAGTCTTTAACAACGGGTTAAAGTGTTTAAAAACAATCAAATCCAGAAAGAACATAGGAGGTTTGAAATCATTGTGCATCTTATAAAGTTAGTCTGTTGAGATTTTATGAAAGCTAAAGAGATTGTTTCAAACATGCTGATGATCCAAAAATTTCCTCTGGAATATCGCAAAAAATTTAGCATGAACACACTCGAGATCTTGAGGGGAGTTTAAGTTATTATAGCTGCAAGAGTGAAAATGAAACCCGAAAGATTAGGAAAAGGATGTCACTCAAGTTCATATGTGAAAGTAGAATATACTGCAGGCGTGTGAATCATAGGTCACATTTCTCTATGTGGTTCTCAACAAAGAACATTTGCTTTTTGCACCGTAAAAGAACCACGCCTGGGTTCTCTGCACTGCAAAAACACAACATCTTACCAAGAATTTCTGTGCAGATATCGTAAAGACGCTTGAAATAAGACAAAACTAACTTACAAGTAACAAGCAGATATAGGAGCTTGTTTTAAGCCAGTAATTCCTGAATATTGATGAAAAAGTTCTAGTCATAAGTGAAATAATCTGCCAGTGGAACAAGACATTTTAACTTATAATAAGGGAAACACATCTTGTTCCACTGAGAGATTATTTCATGAGCAGTTAGATTCAGGGGTTTGTCAGATACATTTCTCAGTTGGGCTGCAGTTGCCCCTAAATACATCTTGTATTACCCTTATTTTTCCTTCAAGTTATAACTGTTATTATTATATATGCACATGCTGTTTGTTGTTGTGGATTCTCTGTTTTGTTTTTTTCTCTTTCTGCAGGTCTAGAGGCAGACTTGAAAGGTGCTGACTTGTTTGATCTTTGTGCTTTTTTCTCTCTTCTACTTCTATCTCCTTCTTTCCCTTTAACCCTTTCCCCCACATCTCTCTTTCCTTTCTTCTTTTTTTTGTCTTTGTGTCCATTACATTTGAAACAAACCCAAAACAATTTCAAATATATCAAGTGGAACGTCATGACGAAAGACCTAATGCTCCGCTTGCGAAAGTCAATCTGTTGGTCCTTACCTTGACACTCAGAAAACAATTCTGAGTCCACACTGTTGGACAGGACACGTTATTAAAAACAAAAAGAAAAAGGAGACATCAAGAAAGATACAAAGTATTGTTCATTATTTTATTGTGGATTATCAGTCATCCACATCAGTGTAACTCAGATGCCTAAAAACTTAATTTTCTTGTTTTCTTAACAAATAATGTCTTCAGTTCTAACAACTAAAAGGTAGTTTTTGTCTTATTAGCTGCACTTCTGAGAAATTCACACAAAACTATTACTCAAATATTCAAATTGATAAGAACTAAAGGGTCAACTCTGATGAAACATCATTAAAAACGAAAGAAAATAAGTCCAGCTTTCTTTTTTCAAGCATCTTGTCTGCAATCATTTCCTGCTTTGTCAGGAGTAAATAAAATGTTTGTAAACATTAAATACTAGATAGATCACAGAACGAGCAGAAGATAATTCATAACAGCTCCAAAGGCTTTTAAATCTCTTTCAGTCAAGCATTAAGCTAATCAGTAATTGCTTCTTCACATTCAGGTGTAATAAACAACTGGATCTTTAAATCACTTCATTTTAACCGTCTGGAGCGTAATGTTGGCTGTTTTATTTTCTCAGCAGAAAAATCTCAAATTATAAACTGAGATGTTTAAAGACCATATTTTATGCTGATTGCAAAAACCCTTATGTTCTGACACTTTCAAAAGCTGTGGAAAATTTAAAATTTTGATCAAACCACATTTTTTAACTGCATGTCATTAATTATTGGAAGTATGAAGCAGAAATAAATCACAGTTGGCCTTTTGATTGTTTTTCAAAGCAGAGATGTATATTTAAAACACACTTTTCTCAAACAAAACAAGTCGGCGCCACTAAAACAGGAAGACGACCATATTTAGACGATGACGTAACCTCTGTAATGACAGTCTGGAAATCTCCCTCTGGCGGGAATATGTTGAACTGATGCCTGCTTATAGACAACAAAAAAGTTATAAATCGAGTACGGGTGGGCATTTATTGTATCGTTTATAATTTATCATGATACATTTCTCATAATGATAAAAATTTTGATTCATCATTGTCACGATAAATTCCAATTATTGGAGTGTTAAAAAACCAAAACTGTTCGTATTGTCAGGATCGTTATTTTTACTAATTTTTCCGCTGTTTGTTCAATGAGAACACAACATTATTCATGCCGCAGCTATAACAGATACCTCGAGCGGAAGGTAAACAGCAGACCACTGAGGTGGCTGTAGCTGTGTTTTCCGGGTGAGAAATTTGTTTTACTACTAATTAGCTGTAGCTGCATCATTTTTTCCCTCAGTGTCTGAGCTAAATGAAGAGCACAATGTTTGCAGATGCTGTCTAAGTATTTTAACTTCCCTGCCATCCACCTAACATGTAGCATTAGCTTGAAGTGACTTTTTAAGGCCAAATATGTTGCAATAAACCTAACTGTACACAGACCAATAGATTTTCAGTATATTGACAGATTTTGTTATTACAGTGCAGCTAAACCATCATGAGGACAACATGGTTTATGTGTAAAAACATGAGGCTTGCACAACCACTGCATTGCTTACTAACAAGTGCTGTGGAGACAGTTTTTGTTTTGAAGAAATGAGAAATGCTGATGCACATGGGCGTCAGAGTAACAATGTTAGTCAAAACTGGAGCAAAAAACAGCATCTACCTCAGCTCTGTCAGAATTAAAGTATTTCCACTTACAGTTTTCCCTCAAGCAGACATTTGCTCCTGTAGTTAATTATAGTCATATTTGGGCTCACCACAGGCAGCTTTTAAGTCACTTGACTGCTGGTTTGTTTGGCCTCCAAGCTACTTCTCCTGGCCTCCTCCTGGTCACTAGATAATTCACAATATAAATCTTCAGTTAATTAACTCAGATTCTAGCTGGAAAGCTTGCTGTCGCTTTATTAATGGGTGGACAGCATGAGTTCAACACTTCAAACGTAACATCATCTCTTCTGAAACTTTTCAGGAGCACATCAGCTGCCTTTTGGTTGCCCTTGTTCCCAGGTTAAGACATACCTTAAAGTAAACTTCTAACTTCAACACAGTTGACAAATTAAAGAAAACTTTTGTCAAACAAAACCAAATATCACTAAAATAACTTGGTATTTCAACATTACTTTGACTTTGAAAGCTTTGAAAGCCAAAAGAGCCCCTGTCCTCAGAACAAGTACACTTCATGTGTTTTAATTTTGCCTTTTGGATATTTGTCTATATCACATTAAATCAGACACCCAACCCTCACTGAGACAGTCACACTTATGAAATTGGTTAATTGAGTCTTCTGATAATGGATTAGAAGAGGGGCAGAAAAAGGATCAGAATGACTAAATTAAACTCTTGACTCTTTGTAATGCCAAAGCACTTTGTTAAAAAGGGAGAAATTTACAACCATGGGCGAAATGTTAATGGCTCATTAGAGCTTCTAAAAGGCTGCGTCACATTTACCATGAAACAGTTCTCCAGCTTTGATGAACTTTCTGTCCAATACTTTGTCTTTATTTAAAAATAACAGCAACAAATCAGAATCAGACAAAATGTACGTTTTATTGAATGTAACCTTCACTTTCATTCTAAAGTTTTACAAACAATAAAGCATCTTATGTTAGAATGTGCTTGAACATTGAGTTGACAGCTGTCTCTCTCCTAGAAAAAGAAGCATTCAGATGGAGAATCTGTAGGCTGTTGACAACAGATTGCTGCTTTGGAAACAAAATGTTTTGTTGCGCTGTTGAGTCGACCTCCTGGATGACTTTCTTATTGCAAATCATATTGAAAGACTTTTTTTGAAGCAGTGATAGAATAACAACAGTAGGTTCTTGACCAGCATGGTTTCCCTCGGGTTTATTAGGAATAAGAGATGCTGCTGTACCTCCTAAACCATTGTTTTTGTTTTCCTTTTCCACTGTCCATATGCAGACCAGAAAATATGAAGTCACGAACTCCAAACAGTCCATATTTTTGGTTTTGCAATACAAACTGATAAACACTCACTTATCTAAAAATAACAAAAGGTAAATCTTATATTTTCTTAATTTTTTTGTCTCTAGATGCTTTTAGTTGTTGGTTTTAAACTGGACACAAAGTTCTTGAGTGTGATTCAAGAACCAAGGGATAAGAATTAATTTTTTTTTAATTTAAAGTATCTAATAAAGGGTAACAAAAGAAATTTGACTAAGTAATTTAAAGCCTTGAAATTGGATCTCCGTCTCTTTAAGAAAGTCCTGCTCTTTCCAACACTCCGCCTTCAAGGAGTCATCACAACAGCACCCCTTTATTAAACATTTAACAACGCTTTTACCAGCGTTGCACTGAGAGGTAGCTCGTATAATGAGCTCAGCAGATGTGCAGTTCCACCAGGTGTTTGCTAATTGCTGCTGGCTAGTCCAAAGGAGCTGAGTGGGGAAGTCGCGTGAGACGGGGGTTCTGTGAGGCGGAAGCTCGTAAGCTAAGAAACTGCAGCTCCAAGGAGGAGCTGCATCTCGAAGGTGGAGCTCGTTTTGTACAACTGAATGGTGGCCACGGGAGATTAAAGGATTTTCAAACATGCATGAAAGAATCAAAGCAACACTCCAGACATGTTTTTGATGAGGGAATAACATTACAACAAGATGTAAAGCTCAAAAAAGCAGATTTTACTTAATATTGCCCCTTTAACTTTAAAGTCTTTCTGAGTCCTGGTTGCTGTGGCTTGCTGTTTCCAAATTTGGGGGTTTCCTCTTCCCCAAAGGCCAAAGGTCATACCAACACAAGTTCATATTTCATTATGCAACCAGTCTACTTTGATGCCAGAGGCCACCCTGAACTAACAAAGTCAATAACGCAATCAGGCTACCATCCCCAGATATCTTGTCGAGCAAAATATGACCTAGTACATGTAGGCAAGCAGCTTCTTCATATAGCACGCCTAGAATGTCTAGGCAGGACACATAAAAAAATATATATATATATATCAGGGGTAATCTGGTCCAGATTACAGGTACTAATGGATGTAAATTTGTCCATTTCCCAGTCAACACTGGATTAGCCCATTTATGTAAACAAAATAAGAAACTTCAGTGCAATGGCTCAAAGTTCTTATTGTTGGTGCTTTTGAGGTTTAATTTGCTTATTATCGTTACTTGATCTTTGTTGAGTGCATGGATACTGTATCTGCTAATTACTAAACATTGCTGGAGCCCAGGACTGAAAAATCGATGCGACGTATCACCAGATTTGGCCAATTCCACTCTCAGGAGTCTGCACATGCAGTCGGCTTTTACAAGCCCTTATTTTCCACAGAATTCAGTGGTGAAATAAATTTATCTCAGCTGTTTTAAGTATACAAGAAGAACTATTTATTCTGAAGAGTGAACTTGCACAACACAGTCCATCATTTCAGGTAGTCTGTTGAAAAAAGTACATGAGCTTGATGTGGAAATCCACAAAGAGCAACCTCAGATGATTGACCAGATGATCCAACCTGCAAAACCCCTCCAGATTAAATCAAATTCATGACTTATCAGAGAGAGACGATTGCTTTCTTTAATTTAGGCATTTGCCAAACTTGCCCAAGCAAAAGAAACCTTCCATCCCTTGGTTACCCAAGTCATGAGTCACTGTCTGAAAATAAAACAAACCGTTGAGCAGACACGAAGGAAACTACCAACAGAAGAGCAAACATGCTGGGAATAATAGACAGTCTGAGTCCGTCCACACGAATGCTCCGTTTTGATTTTATGACCTTATAATTTGTCATAAGGTCAGGTTGAACATGAAGTAATGGAGGAAATAACTTGTCTGTCAAAATCAGACTGAAGGTCAGCCCCCGGTGGACATTTAACTTTAATGCAGGGGTAAAGTTCAAAAAATATTTTTGCTTCTAACAAACTGGTGTAGTTTAACGTGTAAAAGAGAAGTTTTACCAATAAATGTTTAAAAGCAAAGCTTATTTCCCGTATGCATGGGAAAAGAGAGTGCAGAGGTTTTACATTTCCGCATTTATTAAATACATACAAACTCAGGATTGTCAGCTTCTCTGACTTTGAAGCCTCTAGCAGAGGAGTTCACATTTCTCAATGTTACAAATTTCCAAGTTTATTTTTTCCACTGTTGGTTCAATGAGATCATGAATAATTGCAGTTCATGCTTTTAAATAATACATAAATGCAATTTTTATGCAATGCTTTGCAAATCATGGACTGTAACTGCTGTAGCTCGGTTGTATATTTGATAATGGACAGCACTGGCTGATCTGAAACGCTGACAAAAAAGATGAGAAGCTGTAGCTAATTTAGATAGAATATGAAGACTGGATTTATAAAATGTCCTGCAGAGAGGATGCACTCACTCTTTCTGGCAGAATAAAAAAAAAAATGTGTTTCAGGAGCATTAGCTGCTGTTCTAATTTTCCCTGATGTATAAAACATGGTGAAGTAAAATTAAAACGCAAATAAAACGTGTTGGATGTTGAAATGCACCACTGCTCTCGTCTCTTCTGATAATACAAAAATGAGGGCTGAATAATAAGGACGATGAGGAAAACACTTAAAGAGTACTTCACATGCAGATGCCTGAATTCATTACCTTTTAATAGCTTTGAATATGAGCTATTAAACTTAAAATCAAGGCATAGATTGTAAGCAGAAAGTGTTCATTTGTTTGCTCTTTTAGATGGGGTTTTTGACAGACTTGTGAACTGATTGTACCTTACTACTGCTGAACAGCTGTCAGAGGATTCTCAATTTGGAAAATCATATTGTCATGATCCCCACCTGTTTTTCTTGATGACACTTACCTGTTTTCAGTTAATCCTTATTGTACTTAAACTGGTGTTTTCGGTTCATTTGTTGTCTGGTCGTCTGCTGCTCTCCATCTGTTGTTGCCATTGGTTACCTTAGAGGTCATCATTATTAACGTCATTAAATATGAAATCTTCTTACATGCATCTGCTGATGTCCTGTTACCGCCTCGGTCCTTCAACCATCACAAACTAACACCTGGGAAAGCTAACCGCCTCTCAGCGTCAAGCTAACAGCTACTGAAGCTAGCGGCTACTGAAGCCAGCGGCTACTAAAAACTTCTCAAGGAGACAGCTACAACAAACTGGTTGTCAAGCCAACAGGAACTCAGTCCCATTCCAGTCTAAATTCAAACTCAATTTTAGCAGCTCAAGTGATAACTATTAGGTTTTTTCACAAGTTAACTCTTACAATTGCTTACAAGAGTTCTGGACCTTTTTGCTATTTTCTCAAACAATCCCCGTCTAAGTACAATATAACAATGGACTGTTGCCGCCAATTTCCTGCTGCCACTGATGAGGTACTGTAAGTTCATCAGCAGTTGTTCCATTTTTGTATTTAACAACTCTAAGTAGCTGTAGTAGAGGGTCAGGTTAGCTTAACTTCCTCTTGAGACCACTCACAATGCTTTCTACTTCATGCTGTTAATAGCTACTCCACTCGTTCCCATCCTAAAAGCAACCACAACAAAGCTATTACTTTGTGTGGAGAAGCGTGACGTTAGGTTTATATTCCACATGAGAATTGTAATACTTCCACAGTGTTATTCTGCAGCTTAAAGGGAACCCTGAAAATTACCTTTTGGTCCTAATATGTTATATCCTTGTTCTGCTAAAATTCCCTTTTAGAAACACATTATGAATCCTAACTACTTTAAAATTGTATTTATTAATTACCTTTTTTTGACCTACACTGGTTATTATATTACATTGCATTCTGGGATGGTGATTTCAGTTGGTTTTCAGGCTGTTTGTAGACTGTTTTCTTTACATTTCAACAGTAGATTTTACAACGCCACGCTCTGCTGCTTTTGGTTGCTATTTCCAAGCAAAACGCAGTCTTCCAGAGACTGAATGGGAGAAAGCTTGTGGATAAACTCGTTCTCCTAAGGACCCATGTTAGATTTGTGACACTTCTCTCCTGACATCTCTAAATCATTTTCTCTATCACTGCTGCTATAAAGTCTGCCAGAGACTTGTAGCTGTAACAGTGGGCTTATACTAAATGCTGTGACAACTAGTTTTTTCATGAAATGCCTGAATTGCCAGCTGATAAATTAAAACTGCTGACAGCATCTTCAGAAGCAAGTGACTAGCTATCTTCTACTGAACTGAGGCAAACTGCCTCTAAATTTTCATTCGCCATGATGCACAAGCTATCTGATGAAACATTAAAATGTAAGTTTGGCTGATTTACAAAAATTAAATGGCTAACACACTTATGCTTATCAATTACTGTCTTATTTCTTATTATGATTCCAAATAAGTTAGTCGGAAGCTTAAAAATGTATAGCTTCTTTTTGTGCTGATTACCTTGAGTGGGGCCAGACAGCTCTGTTCTAACAAAAACAGCTTTTAATTATGTCAAACACTGGAGAAAAATGATACATAGTGAAGAGCAAATTACCCCAGGTGACTATTTGCTGCCATTTATTATGCAGTCAGATCTGCTTAATCACAGCTTTCCTCCATTATGTCTCAGATTTTATCTGTGATAATGGCTCAAGCTGTGGGTCGGTCAAAGCAGCTGGTTAAAATTGAAACCCAAACAAAATTCTGCAAACACTGGTTGGATTAAGGGTGTTAAACTTTAGAAACACTTTATATTTACATTTTTAAAATACTCGTTCTGTTAATGAACTTTCATTAAGACAATTAAAAAGTAAAAGTTGTGACATGTGACTTCACCCAGCAAACTGCTTACTGGATAAAACAATTAATGAATCACTGATTCTTCTGAAATAAGATGAGAAGTATTCTTAAAAACTGGCCAAAAAGTTATTAAAAAATTAGTAATAAAGTCAACACTTTAAAAAAAAAAATCATTAGGTGTTCCACAGTGCTCACTACTGGGACCCAAACTTATTTTGAAATGCATTTGTCTTTGGATGGTTATAGAAAAATTTACAGACAATCTTAAGTCCATTATTGTATTCTGAGAAAGCTTATTTACAAATAGATAACATATAGGACAGCTGCCAGTTTTTCCAGGAGTTCATGTAGCAGCAAAATCACTTCAAAATATCAAAATGACGACGTAAAAAAATCAAGTAAAATGCGTCTCAGCATATAGGATGATAAAACATGAAGACGAAACAGTTACAAAAAGACTGAACGAGTATGGATTGCTCGGAGAAGTTACCAAAAGAAAGACTTTTCTCAGAACTGAGATTTGAAAAGTTACATCCAAATATTACTTCTTGAAAAATATCCTTTTGATAAATGAAACCAAAATAGATGCTCAGCATCATGTTTGAAAAAAAAAAAAAAGCCAAACAGCATATTTGAAAAAACCTTGTCACAATTGTCAAGCATGACAGTGGAGGAGTAATGATCTGGACCAAGGCACCTTGCAGTCATTGGCTCTGTATACCAACATATTCTGGAGTCAAATGTGAGGCTGTCTGTGAGCTGAAGCTTGGTCCAGCCTGGCTCATCGACAAGTCAATTATCCCAAACACAGCTGCAGATTTACAACGAAATGGCTTAAGAAGGGATGAAGGGTTCGGGGGGGTTGTATTTCCCAGGCAAATAGTGGCATTTTATAGTGCAATCAAGTAACTGTAGCCTTCAGTTGTTATAAAAACGATGTATATATGAAATATAACTTAAAAGAGATTTAACCGCACAATTTGGTGCCTTGAAATTGGCCTCTGTTTAAGAAGCTCCTACTTGATACTCTGCCTTCAGCACGTCATCACAACAATGCTCATCCACTATGCTGGGTGTTGGACTGAGAGGTAGTTTGTATGGCAAGATCAGCAGATGCACAGTTCCACCAGGTGTTCGCTAATTGCTGCAGCTGCTAGTCTGGAGGAGCTGTGGGGGGGTGGTGCTGTGGTATGTTTTTAATGATGGAACGACATTATAACATGATATAAAGCTGATATAAAGTTGATTTTACATAATACCTCACCCCCTTTAAAACAACTGATGTGTTGCAATTATTCAGTCAAATCCTAATTAAAATTTTGTGGGGGACCTTTGATAAGCTGAAATAAATGTCTTCAAGCCTCACTGAACTGAAGCAATGACTGTATCAGTCTCTCAACAATATGAGAGACCCATGAAGTCAGACAGAAAATCTTGTCAGAGTTACTGCAGCGAGAAGTGGTTCTATGAGCTGTTGGATCTTGGGGTGAACTTAGTTTTTCACGCAAGCAACACATTTGAGATATTTTTTTCTGTTGTTAATCAACATACTATTTTTGTTTGATGTACAGCAAAAACAAATGTGAAAATGTCAAGATGATTTAATTAACTTATCCAGCTGAGAGAAACTCATGAGCTAATCTAAAAATATATGTTTTCAGCAGTGCAGATTATTTCTTCTACCTCCATAGAATTAATTAGCACCTAAAAATACAATTTTCTCTCTGTAATGTCATGTCAACATAATATATCTTGTCATCTCCTTTTATTAAGATATTTATAATTTTTGCGACATTGTCACTACAAGCTACAAGCAAGTGTTTATTTTTTTTATAATTGGTTCTTCAGTTCTTAGTGTTTGACAAGAAAGATCTTCTGCTCATTAGCAAAGTGATTAAAAAAAGCTGTGCTTCAACAGCTAAAAAGCTTCTTAACAGAGAACCAACTGCTTTGAAGTCTTTCAGTCCGGTTTCCGTGCTCACCACAGTACTGAGACTGTCCTTATCAAAGTGTTCAACGACACCTGCATAAATACAGACTGTGGAAGAACCACAGAGTTGGTTCTGTTGGACCTCAGCACAGCATTTGACACAGTTGACCGTGATATATTATTGAAGCGACTGGTTGGACTCGCTGGTCCGGTAATCAATTGGTTTCAATCCTACCTCAGGAACAGGGATTTCTTTGTGTCAATAAGCAACTTCTCATCAGTCCTGGGACCCCTCCTATTTAATATCTACATGCTCCCACTCGCTCAGATTATAACAAGTAATAAGATTTGCTACCATAGCAATGCAGATTATACACAGCTCTACATTATGATGTCACCAGGTGACACTGAACCCATCCAAGCACTGAACAGATGCTTAGAACATCTTCTGCTTGAGGTGCCATAACTTTCTTTAGTTGAATAGAAACAAAACTGAAGCAATTATTTTTGGACCCAAAGTCCATCATTACTGAAAGTGTAATAATGGACTCAGACCTGAACCTTCAGAGACACATAAAGACAATTACAAAGTCAGCCTTCTATCACCTGAAGAACATTTCCAGGATCAAAGGATTAATGTCTCAACAAGATCTAGAGAAACTCATCCATGCGTTTATCTTTAGTCGCATTGATTACTGCAACAGTGTCTTCACAGGTCTGCCTAAAAAGTCAGACAGCTGCAGCTGATCCAGAATGCTGCTGCTGGCGTTCTCACTAAAACCAGGAAGATAGAGCACATCACCCCAGTTCTAAAGTCCTTCCACTGCTCCCTGGAGCTCAGAGAACAGACTTTAAAATACTTCTGGTAGTTTATAAATCACTGAACGGCTTAGCACCAAAATACATTAAAGACCTGTTGTCATTGTATCAACCTTCCAGACCACTCAGGTCTTCTGGTTCTGGTCTGCTCTGCATCCCCAGAACCAAACATGGAGAAGCAGCTTTCAGTTTTTATGCTCCACTAATCTGGAACAAACTTCTAGAAAACTGCAAAACAGTCAAAATACCGAGTTACTTTAAATCAAGGCTCACTTTCATTAAAAGCTGGAACACAAATTAATTCTAGTCTGGATTACAACTTTGTATTACTTCTCTTTATTTTGCCACCGCAATGTAATTTTTTTTGTTTATTTATTGTATTATGTTTTTATCATATAAAGCACTTTGAACTAACTTGTTACTGAAATGTGCTATACAAATAAATTGACTTGGCTTAAATATGAATATATATTTCTCAAGTCTGACATGTGAAGCATAAGAATGGCATTCTCTGCTTCTTTTATTAACTTCCCATTGAGCCACTGTTATATCACTATCGACTCTGTAGTCATGGAAACCTGCAGAGATGAACAAGTCCCTGAAAAATCCAAGGGACAATAGTCTACTATGCACAAAACGTTGTCCGTCTAAAGAAAATTAAACGTTTCAGTGTTCGAGGCAGGTCCCGTGGTGTTTCCAGGGAAAAATATTATTTGGACAGACACAAAATATGTTATCAATACATAATATAAAACAAAAACAGCTCTTTTTTTCTGTTGTCAGCTTCTCAACGGGGACACCCTTTGCCCCCACACTCCACTATCCCACAAAAAATGGATTTTAAAGATACAACACCCATCCCAACTGCCCAAAATAAAAAAAATTAAAAAAAATGGGCCTCAGTTGGCATGTCAAATGATCAAATGTGAAGGCAAGAAAGTGAAAAAATGACTTGCTGGAAGAGTTACCAAGAGAAAAACTCTTCTTTCCAATGGATTTTGCAGCACAATTTAGGCTTTAAAACGCCACTGACTGACACTCCAAATGCTGTTGAAGTGTGCAGGTAGAATGGATTTGAATTGAACTGCATTAACCTAGACTCCCAAAAAGCAAGAGGAGAGTGCAGACTGAAAAATTTATGACAATTACATATCGAAAACACAGAAAACACAGCATCAGCATCTGCTGCATTATGTTTGCTTTATTTATATTTAAAATCTGTGAATAGTCAACGATCCTGTAATTGCTTTAATCTGTATGTCAGAGCAGAAAAGCTGAAAAACATTTGAACCTAACCAGTAAAAATTAGTTGAAAAGGCACTGATGTGAGTATTTCGCTCGTTCTCCTTCTCTGTGGAGTCTGAACTTATTTCAGTCAAATATTTCTGCTGGAGTTGGCGGATTTTATCAATGTACTTCAATGCAAACTCTGGCATCTAAGGGCCATTGTGAGATGACCCTTATTGAAGGTGGTGATCACCTGGCCTCCCATAGAGAGCTGCTGCCAGCTGAAATGCTAAACACTCAAAGTCAACAACTGGTTTCCCATTAAGTTACCAGTACCAGGCTGAGCTTTATTTTAACTTCTTGAATTGAACAGTGTTTCCTGAACCTAAATAATTCCCAAACTCCTGCAACAAGGGACCTGAGATCCATGTGAAACTCCACAATTTCAAGAACACAGTACACAGCTTCCTCAATGAGTACAATGGCATTGGGAACCACACCACCTCCCAGCCAGTACACCCCATCGTTGTCTAAGTTTATGAAAAGGGGGAAAGGTATGGCAACGTCTGTTCTTTCTATCTGAAACATCTTTGAGTGTGTTGAGGTTACATGTTGTGTTTGCAAACATAAATCCACGATTTATCGTGTCATTTAAAGTTAACAAAAAACATGACCTGCAGAGGAGAATGAACTTTTCCTCCAGTTTTGCTCAAAACCTGAATCTGAGCGTGCAGTGAGACTGATTTCGGCGCATATATCTAAGTAAGCAAACAATAATTTGTGGTGTGTGTGTGTTTAAATCTCACAAACGTTTGTATTCTGGGACGCGCTCACCTCTGATAAACTCTTGTTCTGTGTGCTCTGTGCGTGCGCTCAACTCTGGCTCTCCTGCTCCTTATGTACGGAAAGCCAAGAGGGCCAAAAAACGTACAACAATTGTTGTGTCTTCCACACGCATAGTGCACTCTTAACGTGCAAACAATCGTATTCACATTTTTTAGTTTTACATTATATTTTTTTTGAGGCAGACCCAGTCAAAGTTGGTCATCCCCCCCCTCCATGTTTGAAAAGCTTGCTACACCACTGCTTCATGGTCTGTCCAAAGGTCCTACCTTCCGACCAGGGCTGTTGTTTGGAGTAGATTTCTACTCACTTCTATCTGATGTGTCCATGGTTCCAGCAGTAGGTTGTTGATAATCCACCTTCTTCCCCACACTGCTGCTCAGTTTGAACTTCATCAAGTCGTTTTAAATGCATCAACTTTCGATAATTGATGCCGATTTGCTATTTGCCCCAACAGGCGACTGAACGGGAGTATCTAAAAAACGTGGCCAGCAAGTGTTTGAAAGTTTCATTGTTTCACATCCAAAAGAAGTTTAACAGTCTGTGAATGAAAACCACGACTACAGCAGAACGTTCCCAGTTCCTTGTGGTTCTGTTCAGCTCATTTGTCATCATGTTTAATCAGTTTAGAGATTTCATTTGTTACAGAACAAGCCTTTGCTTCATGCATCAGAGACCCTCCTCTGTCTGCGACAACACAAGTAGCTCATTTAGCTGATTTCTGGAAGACTTGTCAAAGAAATGACGCAGTGTTTTAGTTCAGAAGCATGAAATATTCACGTTTGCCAGGGACTGTGTTATACCCAGAGGATAATTGAGATTGCCGGCAGTCATGCATAAACACCAGGGGCGGCGCAGGCAGCTCGATGCACCAGGCAGCAGGGTAAAAGCATATTGGCGCCTGTCAAGTGAGAAAGTGTTTTCTTTGACTGCTGACCCCTCAGAGGGAGGTCTGTCCTCCTTAAGCCAATCTGCATTCAGAGCACCGCGGCCGACTCAGCCAAGCAGACTGTGGCAGAGATTTGCTCATCTGCACAGACCGGGAAAAAGAGAGAGATGATGCTCTGCTGTTGGAGTAAATATTGATCAAACCTTTCAGGTTCTCTGAGTAAGCTGGTGCTCCAGAGGAACATTATTTCATTTACACTAACTAAGAGGTCTGAGCTGGAGAGGCTTTCTAAACTCATTTAGATGACACTTGACTTTTCCAGTGCTGAACAAATTTGCTCCTTCATAAAGGTCTTAATATCTACTCCTATATTTGGTTTAGTCACACTTTTGAAATGTCAGAAGGAGATAAGGAGACTGTAACCTTTTGTTTTTCATAAAACGTACAAATCAAAACGTTTTCGACTATCTTTCAACATCTGAAGGATTAAATGAGACTTAATTTCCCCAGCCTAGTTCCAAGGCTAGGCTGGGGAAAAAGTCAGCTGAAAACCTTTTTTCCATTATTTTCCAGCTTGTTAGACAGAAATAATTTTCTGTTTAAATAGGCAGGAACAAATGATTTTTTCTTATAAACCCCATGTACAAAGCACATTAAGACTATAATTATTATACAATAAGTTTAAGTTAACAAGTGTCTCAGAACAAACAGTGCCTTGCAAGTTTTCCGTATTTTTATTGTCATGTTAGAGCCTCGGACTTCTGTATTTTATTAATTTTATGCGACAGACCAACATAAAGTTGTGCATAACTGTGAGCTGGAGGAAAATGATACAGTGGGCCACCTCCTATTTGCGTATTTTTCTTTGGAACGTGACTCCAAATTATTTGTGGAAAATTCACCTATTCGTGGAATTTTTCACAGAACATTTCTAAAACATTCAAAAGAAAATTTAGCTTGAGACGTTTAAATACCGAGAGCACAATGCTACTTGATACGCTATTGGCTGGTCTTTGCAAAGCAGCCAATCCAGGAGCTGCACTCATTTTCCTTGGCGCCAATTGGCTAAACCCCAAGACCAGAAACAAGGAAGACATATTAACTTCTTCAGTCGTGCTCAGACAGTTTCCACTGTGTTTTAATGCATATTAAACACACTGGACTGATCTGACCAGATGTTTAGGGTGGGGTCTTCTGCAGCCTCTAATAGGTTTTCTTCCAGGATTGGCCTGGATGTAGCTCCGTACATCTTGCTATCAACTCAGTAGCTTCCCTGCTTCGGCTGAAGAAAAGCAACCCCACAGCATAATGCTGCTGCCACCAATGCTTCAGGGGATTAGATCCCTTTTGGGCTCATCTAACCAGAACACCTTCTTCCACATGCTTGCTGTGTCTCCTGCATGGGTACAAGGATTTTATGGCAGAACACAAATGCATGCTCTACGCTGTGTTTAGACTGGTCGCAATCAGCAATTGATCAATTAATCAATTACTTGATTAGTTGCACAATAAATTAAAATGAGATCGATATTTTATTTTCCATTTAGGTGATTCTTTTTTTTTTTTTTTTTGAACGGCAATTTTGTTTACAGCGACATCATAACCCATTTTATTTATGGTTTCGGTTGTGTGTGGTTTTTGTTTCCGTTTTATTTATTGTTTTTGGTTACTGTGTTTTATTTTGGATATTTAAAATATCTTTAAAAATTACTAAATAAATACAGAATATGGAAAAAATACATCATTAAAAACTGATGGTAAATTGAAAAATTTATGAAATAATTACAAAAGAACAAGAAAAAATAAATAATGTTATAAAAGCAACTAATAAAACAATACACTTGGATTAAAATGGAAAATTAAATAGTGTTAATAATAAGTTTATTGGTGTTTGATACAGAGAACTTGCATTAATTTGCCATTATCAATATATAATTTGAAAATGGTCTCAAAACAACAATATTATTATTTACCGCAATAATTTCTGGGACAATTTATCATCCAGCAAAATTAGGTATTGTGACAGGTCTAATTGTTTTGGTCTATTACTTAAAGTAACACTTAAAATATATTAAAGTTTGTAGTTATAATGTAAGATGTGAGCAATATTCAACCAGTATGAGCCCTTTGGAAATGCATTTAATAGGAATAATGGTTAAAAGTAAGTAATGATTTAATATGGAGCTGAGAAGTGAAGCAGGAGGATAACTAGTGGATGACCGATAAACCGCAGGGTGAATAGTTCAAGCAAAAGTACAAAAACATGCTTGTTATTATCACGGCTGCAAAGAGAAAGACTGAGTGGCAGCCATTCACACTTCTCACAATGTGTTTGTTTTGCCTTTACTCGTGCAGCGCTAATTAAACGCGTCAAATCATTACCATAGCAACAAGCTGTTTCTGCGCAGCGACGGGTGTCAAGTCTCTTTCTCCAAATTCTGAGTCATTTGGCTCGGCTCACCGTTAAGACTCATCTGGCTCCCAAACGGTTAGTAAACAGAGCGTGGCACACTTATTGGAACCCCCGATAAAGAGGTGGGGGTGGGGGGGGGGCTGAAAACTTCAAATTCATTCTCGAATCTGAACTCATTCTAAAAAAAATTATACTTTTAATTCCCGCTCGTTTATTCAAAGGGGGGAAGTGAAGTAATAACTGAACAGCAGTTCAGTTTTTGCATGGTTCGGCAGTTTTTGCAAAATTTCCTTCTGGAAAAAAATCGCACACAATTTAGCGAGAACACACTCCAGATCTTGAGGGGAGTTTAAGTTATTATAGCTGCAAAAGTAAAAATCAAACCCTAAAAGTTAGGAAAAGGATTTCACTCAAGTTCATATGTGAAAGTAGAATATATTGCAGGCGTGTGAATCGTAGGTCACATTTCTCTCGGTGGTTCTCAGTGGAGAACATTTGCTTTTTGCACCGTAAAAGAACCACAACTGGGTTCTCTACACTGCAAAAATACAACATCTTACCAAGTATGTTTGGCTTAGTTTCTAGTGCAAATATCTTGAATAAAATTGAAATAAAACAAAAGTAACGTTTCAGCAGATATAGGAGCTTGTTTTAAGTCAATAATTCCTTAATATTGATGAAAAAGTTCTAGTTATCAGTGAAATAATCTGCCGGTAGAACAAGACATTTTCCCATATTATAAGTTAAAATATCTTGTTCCACTGGCAGATTATTTCTCATAACTAGAAGTTTTTCATCAATATTCAGGAATTATTGACTTAAACAAGCTCCTATATGTGCTGAAACGTTACTCATCAGTTAGTTTTGTCTTATTTCAAGCAAACTAAGATATTTGTATTGGAAACTGGACTGAAAACACTAGTATTCAAGATACCGCATGAGGTGACTAGTGTATTATTGCGAGAGAAAGCAAAAGTATTGCGTGGAAATGCAATGCATTCCATGCAGTTGCTTCAGGACCATCAAAACAGCTGCTGTTCACTTTAACCGGTGTAAATTGGAAATTGATATCTTCCTAAATTTGCTTTGGAGTCAGAAAATTAGCTTATATTACACTTTATATCCAGTAATAAATTTCATTTATCCAGAACAGTTTGGTGCTTTTCTGTATCTTGAAGTAAAAGCTACTCATGTCGTAATTCAGAGTAACATCCAAACAGCTGAGAATGGGTGGTGTCTTTGACAATAACACAATAACAACTCAGCAGCTTCTTCCTCCAGACACTTCACCACATGGATGGGGAATAGAAGAGAAAAAGCTAATTACCTGAGATTTAATCCTCGACAAAGAGGAGATTTCTAAAGGGTCTGCGGTTCTATTAGGGCCGTGGTACTTAGCGGCTCACTTGAGCTCCAACATATGATTAGTTGTTGGAAAATCTGCAGCTGATTTTGATGTGTGACTTTGTATTAACCACCGTGTTCAGCAGTTCGTGTCCGGAAATCTCCCGAGGTGTTTTGTGAATCAGCCGGGACAGACGTATTAAACCGTCAGATAAATAAGACCCGTCCGCTCACAGCCGTCAGCGGTTTGAGCCACGGGGGGCAGAAAGGTTGAAATTATCCGTCAGCCAGTCCGTTCATTACGAGGATATCATGTTCTTTTATCTCGTTTCATTCATCGAAGTTGTTGCGGCTGATTGTGGGAGTGGATTTCATTTGTAACGAGCCAGTTGGACACCAGCTGAGACCCAGTAAAACCAGTCGTTTTATGTGGTCTTATATGGTTGAGGGGGAATTTTAGTCCTGTTTCTGCTCATGGAGGTTTCATTTCTGTGCATCTCTCAACCAGGGGTCTGCAATCTGTGGCTCTTTGGACTGTTCACAATGGCTCCTAATAACTTTGGATAAAAAAAATAAATAAATAAAAAGAACCAGCTCGTGCTTTAAATATAGATAATAACAAATGCAGGTTTGCCGTTTTTTTGTCCTGCAATATTTGCACTGAATTTCCACAAAAAAATGACACAACAAGAACCAGTAATATGCTCACAGATCCATTATTCTTGTCATTCGATTGGAATTTATGTGCCTTTTTATTTTACATCATTTTCAATCCCAGAGAAGAAAAACTATTTTTATATTTCTTTTAAATCCTGAAAATAGAGATAAAATGGTGGTTCTTTTAAAATTACAACAAATTTCCTAGAGTAGATATTTATCAAAGTTATGTGACATTTGCGGCGCTGAACCAGTTTTCTTTTTAATTTAATTTTTATTTTTTTATTTTTTGGCTGAGAGCAAAATGGCTCTTTTGGTTATAAAAGGTCAAGACTTTGACTAGGCTGGTGCAACGCCTTGATACATGGAGAGTTATTTCAGTCATTCTGCGGAAGATTTACTGCTGTGTTTGGGATCATTTTCCAGTCATCGCAGACACACATTGGACTCAAAAACACTTTGGTCACAGTGGAAACCCAGTATTCACCGGGGTTAGGAACCACAGTTGTCCCAAATACTTGAGACCCCATCTTAAAACACTTATAACTGCCTATTTTAATAGGTCAAACACCAAATATACCTCAATATGCATTAATATGCACAGTGGAAACCATCTAAGCACTACTGCAGAAGCTTCCTTATTTCTTGGAAACGACCTCTGCCAGGTAATTCTCCATTTCCTGATGACAGTACTTCCTGCTCTGCCAGTCACTCAACAGCCTATCTCCTTCTGAACAAAGAGCCAATCTTGATAAAATGCTGCCAATCATCTCTCATATTCTGATTATTGTTCATAACACCAGTTGTGTGGTCTGAGTTTAAACCATGACGGTGGTAAATTACAAACTGCTCTTACAGAGATGCTCATAGTAATGCTGATCAGTTAATCAAGCACTTGCTTGTACAGAAATAATAAACAATGATGAAAAGTGGGGGATCTGTAGTGATAAGCAACACCCCAGATTTCTACCTTTAAAAAACTCAAGTATCCATTTCAAGAAAATCAGAGCTGAGAGATGCATGGAGATGTTCACATGATAATTAGAGACAAACAGCAAAGGGAGGCGAGGTTCTGTTAAGCTGAAACATCTGTGGACACTTCGCCCTTCTAGTTTTATTTTTAGATTTTACTGTTTTACAAGCGTAATAAAACCAGTTTTGTTCCCAAATGCCTTTCATTTACCCACCAAATCAGTCCAAACAGCTTGACATCACAACAGGACCTCACCTGGGATTTTTATCTTTCGAGACAAACTCGAACCCTGTTGTTGAATTTAAAACAAGGTGATTTAGTCTTGATTTGTCTTCATGTGCAAACATGTTACTTGCTACTGCCTCCTTCACTGTTCGGATGCCTCTTGTTAATGCTGCAGTTAGGTTTTGTGCTGCTAATCCTAACAGTGGTCTGTTGATTTGTGTCTGGATTTTCACGATAACAGCAGGCAGATAAAACCACGAGCTGAAAGGACAAAAGTGAAAACTTCACCCACTTGTTACGTAACGGTGTGATTAGCCACCTGCAGACGTAGCATTTTCACTCCACGCAACAGCTGTCAGCTCTCAGATAGAGGTGCGTTGATTAGAGCGGCTCAAACTCTGGTTCTGCTCCAACAAGGTTGATATTACGTCCAACTCACTTTCATCACGCATCCACATTTCTGAGAAGACATTCTCTACAGTCTGGATATAATTTATGTGAAACATCCCTTATTGTAACAATGAAAGATTAAATATAATTAAAACTAATGAAATGTATTTATATTTCCTTTTCTTGATTTTTTTTTCTTGTGTAAAAAAACCCCCCAAAAAGGATAAACATTTAAGTTGTTTGACTGGCAGTAAAACAGATTAAATAAGTCTGATTTCATTACCTTGTATTGATTGTACTGAGACAAAGGAAACCAGCTGGAGATCATGTTTCAAGCTGCAGGGTGTAACTTTTTCAAAAATACGTTTTTTTGCTTATTTATTAAAGCCATCTCCACGTCGTGACAGTTTGGTCTGAGAGAGATAATCTGTGAACAGACGGAGCTCCTCCACCTCCTCCCTGAGCTGCTGTTGCCGTCTAAAGAAATGCTCCGCTCCCGACCTGAAACAGCCAATCAGAGCCAGGGGGAGGGGCTTAGCGCTGCCAATCACCCTCATGTACGCGCTGCTAAATGTGCTGATGGTGGAGAAACAACTCACCGTTTCAGGAAAACTGTTTATCCGCCGTCATCGGTGGCCATGCTAACTAGCATTAGCATTAGCATTAGCAGCAGGCTATGTTGTGGTGAACCAGCTGTAGCGTAGCAGAGAGCGGGGCTAAGACCCTCCTCCTCCTGGCTCTGATTGACTTAGTGGTGCATTTCTGCAGTTAGTACTGGGAGCAGTGGGAGAAGGCAGAGGAGGTTGATTTTTTTCACAGGTTATCTGTGCTATACTGTCACAACATAATGATAATTTTAACAAATATGTAAAAAACACATTTTTCATAAAAGCTACATATTTTAAGTCAAGCATCAAAGCCTTGGGGAGGAAACGTCACTCCCATTCCTGACATTCGGTTGACTCAGATTTTGCCTGATTCCAAATCGAATCATACTGGTTGTTGAAAGTTGGCACGGAAATCTGTTAGCAAGAGAGAGGAGGTAAAAAATAAATGGAGACTTTAACAGCCCTTTTCCACTAGCACCTCTACATAGTAAGGTTTTTCTACTGGTACTGGTTACGTGGTACCAGCCCCTTTTTAGGACCTGCTTCGCTGGGGTTCCCAGTGTGTGGAATCGGGCTCAAAACACAACGTCAGACTGTTGGTCACTTATCGGTTTCTGTCTCCCTTACAACAATCCGACTGAGCAGAATCTTTAACATAGCTTCCCTGTCCTCCATTGTTGTGTTGTGTTTGGAACCACAACTGCCTGAGAGTAGATGAAACACGCAAATACTTGAGACCCCGTCTAACTGCATATTTAAAAAGTTCAAACACCAAATATACCTCAATATGCGTTAACACACAGTGGAAATCATCTCAGCACCACCACACAAGCTAACATCCGCAGTCTTCCTTTTCTCCGCTCTTGCGAGTATAGGCGATCAGCGCCAAGGAAAATAATTGGCATTCCTGGATCGGCTGCTTTGCAGACGCCAGCCAATAGTGTCTCAGTCTCAACCAGCACTGTGCCCAGGTACTCCAGCTTCCCAAGCTGCAGTTTCTTTCAAATACTTTAGATGATATCAATGAACAAATCTGCAAATACTGATATGCAAGTAGTCATATTCAATAAGTTATAATATACGTTCAGATGAGGCCCGTTTGTCAGATTAAAAGTACCTTTTAAAAATTACTTTTAAGGAGGTATTAAACGTGCTTTTCATTAAATACGCTTTTAAATGGTCTGATCTAATATTCTAATTTTGAATGCCATGCTTTCACTGCCTGTAAGTGGAAAATCACCATAATTAACAGAAATAGAGGTTTTCAATTATCCATTAATTCATCTATATAATGTGTTTCACTTGGTGATAAAGTTCCTGAAATAAATGGGATTTTCAGTAATATTCTAGTTTATTAAATGGCTCTGTACTGCATGCATATTTATTCTGTTCTTAAGCTATAAATTAACTGATTAACCATGTTTGGAAAAGTTGAAATTTTACTAGCCTTGTGAGGCATCTTTACTTTTTATAACATATCTTAAAACTCAGTCATTGAATACAACCATTTTCAGCTATAATGGCATCTAATTTCATTGTAAATGACTAAAGATTGAACTTAATGAAGATGATCATTCCTGTTTATGCCTCCAAAAATCACTCAAAGCCATTTTCTATTTGCAGTTTGACCGGTGTGTATCAGGGAATTATAATTTTCTAGCAAAAGACAGTGCTTTCTTTCAGCAGTCCAAATTAATGCACTAATTGACCTTAACTGAGGACCTGCCTTGGAAATAAATTCCAGCATTATTTGCCGTGGCTGGGGATGCCAGAAGCTGAGTCAACATGGACTCATTTAATGCAAGCAGCTCTGAGCACAAATCCCCAGAAGCCGTGTTTGATAAGGTCCAGCAGAGCCAATGGGAGTCAGAGGTAGGAGAGCAAAAAAAAATAAAAAAAAAAAAATTGTGAAATACTAAAAAAAAATAAAATAAAATACTACATTCTTCAGCCTTAAATCAAGCGTAAAGAATAATGGAGAGCAACAACGAAGATTTGTGGTGCTATCTGCTGGTTGATCGGCTGTACGGAGTGGGGAAGGCTCCTGGCTGATAGCAGCAGTGCTGCTGTTTCTCTCCAGCGCATCAGGATTCTGCAGGACTCCTGGCTTCAACATGGTGTCTGATAAGTGACACCCTGAAGAGCTCAGAGATGAAGCAGATCGTTGCTTTTGCTCAGCTAAAAAGGGAAGATATGGTAAATTATGAAAATCTTAACATTTCTATCAGACTCTGGTGCATTTCTCACATCAGTCTCAACATTTGCACAGCAGCTCGTGCATTTCTTATAACACTTAGGCCTGTCACAGTGAAATATATTGATAATGGCATAATAATGCAAGTTCCCCCTCTCAAAGACAAATAAACCTTACTTTTGAACAGAAGACATTGCACATGGGAGTAGAAACAAGTGTTTAGTAAGAAAAAGGAATCAAGATTTCTTCCTTCTACACAGTAAAACAACATGCAAATCTGCATCTTTACTGTAAAAACCACTGCAGTGGTGAATCGGGGGTTTTGTTTATCCTCCTCCTAGCGCTTTGATGCTTCTGAACTCCAAGGAACTGTTTTCTCTCTAAACGGGTGAAGTTTTCCATTTTCTTTCTGCTAACGCTCCAGATGTCTCACCGACGGATTTGTTTTGTTCTCTGGGTCCCAGCAGACGCCTCGGACATATTACCTGCCCAGCTAATAAAGAAATAAGAAAATGGCTCACGCAAGTGTAAAAGCTTTTGTACCGTTCATCCACTTACTAATGGAAAAATATCCACATTAATAAAACTTTCTTCCTGAAAATCCCTGGTAAAACACTCATACCACAGATGACTGTGAGGAATTTCAAATCAAACTGGAGGATTAATTTTTCTGCAGGATTTTTACAGGATACACGTTATCAGAAAACAATATCAGTATGAATGTTTTGATAACTGCTAAGACTAAAGTAGCCGTTAATTAATAGGCTTTTTTCTTTTTTAAAACCAAAGATCTTCAACATAAATCAAAAACAAAGACATCAAAATAAATGAATCAGAAGAATCAACAAGTAACAGGCTTTTAGACAGAGTTGTTGCTGTGTGACAATTCATACATGTTTTTTTTTCCACGTCCCAATGTGAATGGCTGAATTGCCTTGGGAGACGAGTCACAGCTGCTGAGTAGGTGTTAGAAAGATGAAACCTGAGGACATCACCTTTGTTTAGTGTTGGTTTTTCATGGTTAACACAGCTTGCTTCTTTCACTCCTCTAACTATCTGTCTTTGCTGTCCAAAATGCACACATTGCAGTCTTCAAACAACAGTCCCTGGTCCTTGGTATGTAAATGAACCAAATGAATCATCTGTTCTGTGTTGAGCTACAAGTTTGTGTAGCTGCTGATTTGTTTCTCCAATGTAGAGCTGTGGATGTTCTTTGCTGCATTTACAATTATGTCCTTAAGGACTTTACCAGCGTGCAGTCCAGAGGATTGTTTCCTTTCAATAACAGCTTAGCAGTTATGAATACAGCTGGACAACAGAGTATGGATGGCCACAGCATATTTTCACCAAAATATGACAATATGTTGCTGCTGATATTGTGTACAACCTGGTCACTGACATCTAGGGATGGGAATTGAGAAGAATTTATCAATACTGATTCCATTATCGATCTCACCTATCGATTCGACTCCTCACTGATTTTCATTAACTTGGGAAATAAACTCTTTAACTCAAAAACGCCCCATGTTGTATTCGATTCCAACAAAATTAAAGATGGCTTAAACAAAATACGCATTCCTCTGTCAAATTAACATTTTAACACGAAACATTAAAATGGCATGTTTGTCTTTTCATGAGGGATGTTTCAAGAGTGGAAAACCCACTCAGATGTTATTTATTTTCGCCTCTGTCATTTTACTCTTCCTCTGGAAGTCCTCGTAAACAACAGTCATATTCAGTAAATTAGAATATTAATGAAAAGTTAGAGTATTTTATTAACTCAGCTCACAAGTTAAACACATTGTATAAATTCCACACAGATTGATATTTTAAAGCTTTTATTTGTTAATGATGATGATTTCTTGCTTACAGCTAATGAAAACATGTGGGTCTAATGAGAAATACGTTTAATACCTGTTTAAAGGTTATTTTCAACTATTCTAATCTGACAAACGAGCCTCATCGGAGCCAATATTCTAATTTATTGAACATGACTGTAAATGTTATTACGAGATGGATATTATTCGTACAGCGTGGCGCTAACATTAGCACAATCACCAGGACCTGGAGACGTTTAACGTTCCCTGGGACGTTCATGGCTTGAAGCTCCGCTCTTTGAGAGCTCTGCACATGTCGCAACCGGCCTCTTTTTTTTTTTTTTCCTTTCTGTAAAATGCAACCAGACTTCGGAGAGCTTCTGCCACGATGTCATCTTGGATATTTTCTCGATCAAAATGCGGCGCGTGTACGGTAAGTCATCACGCAAGTACATCACACGTTGCTGGACAGCAGGTGGTAGCTGGAAAACAAACCTCCAGCATCCTGCTGTTTCACACTCATCATCTGCCCTTCTGAGGGGGGAAGGATACAAACCATTTCCTCTGCTGCTCTCTGCTTAGGATTAAGGTGGAGCATACGTGCAGACATGGAAGGTAACCAGCTCTTTTCCCCTTTAGGGACAACACAAGGTGATGCAAAGAAATACTGTAAAGATCGTAAAGAAAGAGACAAACTGGGGGCCGTATAGCAGGAGAGGCTGCACAACATCAGAAAATCACGATCTTGCTATAAGACCAGACTGAGCACATGGTGTCAGAAGATGTGGTTTCTTTTCATTGTGTATGTGTGGTTGATTCAAAGGCCTAATCTCATACTATCCCATCACATTTTCTCTTAATCTCAAAGGGAAATTACAAAAACCTTTTGTTAATATGTGCTGAAGAATTCATTTCTTTACAGATTAAAGTTTTTTTTTTTACAGATATTCATTTTACTAGTAATAATTCTCCAGGTAGTACCTAACAAATTAGTAATTGTACTTGTAAATAACTGTCTTTAGACACCAATATTTGCTAATGGCCAGATATGCTAAACAAAACATTCAGTAAGAACAGTTATCAAACGTTTCGGGAAGATTTGACTTCCCTGTGCTAAGAGCGCATCTTCATTTAGAAAACAGAAGTCTGACTTCATCATTTTCTGATTAATGAATATCATTTCGTATCATTTTATTTTTAATATGCAGCATTTCATCGTGCTATCATCTATGTTATTGCTAGAAACAGAAAAGCAAATTTTCCAGGCTGTTTTCCATTAACCTCATGCCGTTCAGGGGATCTGAGATTCTCAATGGGAGTTTTTTTTTTCTTTTTTCGATCTCTTTTTCATGATCTACAAATAAAAATCAGAAAAATTGCGGCATTTCTCCTATTTGGCATCTATTTAGTCATTTCCTATCAACTAAAAATCATTCAAAATTTGTTTCACATTGGCGAGAATTCAGCTTTTTCTTCCGCTGCCTCTGATGAATAACTGGAGGTTTTTCGAGTGCCATTCAAGGCTGCACAGAGAAACAGAGAGGCTTTAGTGAGAGCTAAATTAATTGGCTTTATCAGATTTAATAACTACAATATGACGCCTCTTGAACAAGGAGTGATTATTCCTCTCCTGGAGGTGCTTCTGGAAGCCTCAGAAATACCATGATTTAATGCTCTGGGCTCTGAGGGCTGTGTCTCCATCCAAACTGAAGGAAACGTTGATCTTATCTGGTGCAAAATCTGAAATCCGAAATGATGTTAACATACAGATCTGTGGCTCAGATTGCATTATGATTTATTCAAGTCACAGCTGCAGTGATTCACAGTTACACGCCGATGGAAAAAAAAAAATAATAATAAAATACAAAACATGTTTTTCAGTTGCATGAATCACATATCAGGCGGAGCTGATAACAAGACACCCTGCTCACATCTGTTTTCTTGTACGTTTTGTGAGCTTAGGAATGCAATTCAAGTTTACAAAGGCGAACATCAAAAAGGCAACACTTAAAATATCATATTTGTACGTAATCTTTTCACTGAGACACTTTCAAGCAGAATACGGTTTCTTTTTACATCACAGTGCAACACCATTAAGGCAAAGATCTAAAAAAGCAGCAGGTTACACACACAGAGAAAACATACATTACCCTGTGCCCTTTCACACAAATATAATAAAAATAGACCTATTTATAATCACATGCTTAAAGTGCAAGTGTGAACAACCCAAATGTGCAAATTTACACAAATACGTACACAAACTCACAAGAGCTTATATGGGAAACAAGCAGTTGTTAGAGCGAAGGGTCTGCTTTAACTTTTAATCACAGTTTGGTGCTAATGACAACACTGAGCTATATCTGTCGCGCCGTTTTAAAGCAGATGATTCAGATCGTCGCAAAAACTGACGGAAACCCAAGTAAAGCAAAAACGTGCACTTATTCAGAAACGGCTGTGCCTGAGACAATTAAAACTCATTCTGATGCACTCGCTGCAGTGGGAAAGTGTAGATCTTTTTTATTTTTACCCTGTGTGAACCTGTGAATGGCACCATCAAATGTCTCAGATCACTTTTTTGCTCAATATTGTGCGGTGTTGAATTTTGTTTGAGACCTTTTAACTTAAAAAGGCTGATTTTTTTTTTTTTTTAACCTGAGGATTTAAACTGAGCCCATTTCACTAACATTAAACAACGTTTTATTTGGTGCTGAAAGGCTGTTATAAAGTAATAGTTTTACAATGCAGTTTAGCTGATTTGTGCTGAAAAGAGTCACCAATATTGTCCTTAAGTTCGGAACCTGGTTGTCTGCTGTGTGACAGCTTCAGCTGTGAAGATATCAGGAAATCGCAGTGGTGGGCACACTTCCACTAACCCGTTAATGTGCTAATAGCGGGGCTAATTTTTCGTGCGTGTAGCGCTTTAGCGTTATTGCTAACTTTGAAAACATTGAGTTCTAAAGAACTTTTTTACTTGGCTATTTTGTAAACTTTCAGTTGAATAAAGCTGACCAAAAAAAACAACCAACAACAAAAAAAAAAAACCCCGAATCCAAGACGAGATATGGCCGGTCGACACAACGCGGGATTGGTCGACTCAGGGGTGGGAAACTAAATATAGCATTTTCTAGCTCTGCAGTCTTTTGTTGTTTTCAGCTGTAGCATTAGCTTCCGCTAAACACCATGTTGGTTTCGCACTAAGAAGAACTAATGTTTATGATTTGCACTGTAGGCTTAGCACAACTAGCTTTTTAGTTCGCGGTGCCCACCACTGGTAGCCAGACCACTCCAAGAGTCTGCTGTAGGTCCTGTGATGACACCTCAGGGTTTCTGGAAATTTCTTTTAGCATGTTGCGGTCTGCTTTCTGGGTGAACTTATCGGACGGCCACCCAGAGATGTTGGGTGTCGGTTTGATTGTCCTCCACTTGTAGACTATTTTTGGAGAGTAGGGTAGCTGATAAAAGGTTTTAGAAGGTCTTGAGATTTGTTTTTTTGTATCATTTGATTTTTTTATTGTTTAAATTAACATTAAATATCCATCTGTTCAAATGAGTTAGAAAACCCAGAGGCTGTTGTAGGGTGTTCTAATTTTTTCAAACTACTACGTATGCATCTCTTTTCATTTTATCCTTTTTTCTTAACAATATACATATTAATACTGCTGAAAAGTTTTTTTTTTTTTCATTTCAACAAGCAAAGGTTTTGCTTGATGTGCTTGAATAAAATCAGCTTTAGGCTTATAGCTCCTTTAAAGTGACTGTGATTAAAAAAAAAAAAGTGGTCTGAATTACATTTTTTTTATGCGCTTTTTTTTTTTGCTTTGTGACTAAAATACCCCAAATAAAATCAGCTTCACTGTAAAAAAAATCCAGGATTTTGAGCACACACACACAAAAAAAAAAGAGAATCAAACAGACGTAAAACTTCCAGCCCAAACCAGGCTGAATATAATCTTAAACGACACATTTAATATACCAGTTATTAAATGTCCACTGCCAATATTTAATGGCATCTTGTAGACCGTATTTAACAATAAATAAATACTAAACTCCACCTTCAGACATCTACTGATGTCTAAATGTGGTTGAAAGGCAGTTGGGGTTGGGCTAACCAGCCACAACTTTCAGTGTTTTTGTTTAAATTTAAATCAGACCTGTAGGCTAACCCCCCCCCCCCAAATTTTAACATAGTTTTCTAGGCTAAATATAGAAAAGAATCTGCAAACCTGAAATAGCCATAAAAAAAAAAGTCCATGGATCTCTAATATTTCGATGCTATTGTCAGTTTTAGAAGAACTCACTTTGGGCTCAAATTCATTCAAAAACATCTGGAAAGCCTTTAAGACTTCAACACTCACAGATTTACTTCCGCTAAAGTAAAAGTCATCCTTTGGTAAACAGGATTACAATCAGTGGTGCAAAAAGTGGGTATGCACAATATGCAACACATATGGGCGCCACACGACAGGGGGCGCCAAAACGATGCTGATATAATTGTTTTAGTCAGAAATTTCTGTATTTAACAGATGTTTGTGGATTGAAAAGCCCTGGGGGGTGCCTATAATGTATCTGCACACACCTCAGAACTACTTAGCTGCGCCCCTGATTACAATCCCTCCACTTTGTTTAGATTCATGATTGCCTTACACAGTCATGTTATCATTGATTAATAAGATCATATGATGGCCAGATATGGTCATGTCATGATTGCCTCAAGAAATAACGCTATGATTATCTTTTAAGGCAAAGCTTTTATCTTCTTATAAGGCAACATCTTGATTGCCTCACAGGGCAATACTACGGTTGCCTCAGAAAGCAAAGGTGTGATTATCTTATAAAGCAATAACTCACCTTCGAAGGCAATGTTGTGATTGGCATATTGCCTTGTAGGGGTTAGTTATGATCGCCTTATAAGGTAATATGGTAATATTGTGCCTGCCTTATAAGGAAATGTTATAATTACAGTAAAGGACAATGTTATGATTGCCTTATAAGGCAATGTTATGATGCTCTGAAGTATTATCACAATGCTCCCAAGTTAAGGAAATCACAGGAGACGCAGAAAATGGTGTCAATTGTAAAGAAGGTCACGCTGTAACAAAGTTAGTCTCCCATCTCATTCTTAGCTGTCCAATATGCTTCAAATATGTCATACAGAGAGACATTTTCAATCTGTGCAGCTACAAAACTAACATTTCCGTCTCTTAATCCTTTTAGATTCACAACATTGTTGACAGATGGTTACTACAGAATAACAGCAGCATTTATCCACAGACAGATACTCCATGTTACAAGGTGTCTGCAAGCCTACCTTCGAATCAACCTCACTTCTACGTGTTAAATTCAACGATCATTTGCTGCAGACCTGGAGCACAGCAGTGCACACTGATTGCAACCGAGATACCTGACGGGCATCCTGCTGCTCTCAGTGAGCTTTTCACAAAAAGCTAAGACACAAGAGAGCCTGTGAGCAGCAGAAAATCTCCTTAAAGGTCTTCCTCATCTCCTGGCTGCGGAAGGCGTAGATGATGGGGTCGATGACAGAGTTGCACATGATGAGGATGAGGTACATGTTGAAATGGGACATAAAGCAGGTGCAGTAGGGGTTCCTGGGGCAGGTGATCATAAGGATGAGGTGCAGAAAGAAGGGCGCCCAGCACACCACAAACACCCCGAGCAGGATGGTGAGGGTGATGGCGCCCTTCATGTTGGCTCGCTGCTGGATGGGCGCGTTGCCCGGCAGGGCCGCAATGCGCTTCATGTGCAGGCGCGCCAGCAGGAACATGTGCACGTAGAGCGACGCCATGAGGACCAGCATGGTGAAGAACATGGTGATGAGGCAGATGAGCACCGTGGTGCTCTCGGAGTAGATAATAAACAGGATGCCGGAGATGGTGCAGCACGTCCAGATGCTGCCGATGACCAGCATCGCTCGCCGGATGGTGACGATGTTGTGGTACCGCAGCGCGTAGAAGATGGTGATGTAGCGGTCGACGGCGATGGCAAGCAAGCTGCAGATGGAGGCCAGCAGAGAGCTGCAGATCATGGAGTCAAACACATTGTCCATGCTTTTGATCAACGTGATGGGGATGGTCAGGCTGCCTCCGTTGATCAGCGCTATGACGATAGTCTCTGAGGCGTTGGACACGCTGACCAGCATGTCCGCAACAGCAAGGCTGCAGATGAAGAAGTACATCGGGGAGTGAAGGTTCTTGTTTTTGATGATGGCAGCAACAACCAAGATGTTCTCCAGCAGGCTGATGATGCCCAAAGTGAGGAAGACCTCTGTGGAAATCAGCAGCTGTTCGTAGCATCCAGCAGAGGAATCCTTCTCCTCTCCAGAAAGATCTTTTTCTGGCAGAGTTCCTGAACAGAGGCTCCTATTCAGGTAGCCTGGGATCAAGCCTTGCTGAGCCGTGGAGTTCATATTCACTTCTTGTAGACCTCCTCCTCCTCCTCAGTGTTAGGTCCTCTTCTCTTTGCTGTAACAAGTCCTAAAATCTCAGCATGTGCGGCTTTGAACCGTCCTCATTCAGGAGGAACAAAAATACCTAACAGCTGTTTCTTCTTCCCATTTTCATCTTTCAAGCTTTCCAGGAGAGAGTCGGCTGCTCCTCAAACATCTGCCGCTGTTTTATTCTTCTCTAAAAACAATCCTGCTACTCTGGTGTCATTAGAAGTGAAAAGAAACGTTCACTAAAACGACACGAGGAGGATAAGTGGAGGGGAAGCCGTGCGAGGGTGAAAAATAATCAGCTGGATCCAGAGCGGCAGAGCACAGCAGCTTGCCGTGTGACTGATCATCACTTCACAACCACTGTGGTCTTCCCCTGATCTCACTTTCTCTCCCTCTGCTTATGTACCACACACACACACACACACACACACACACACACACACACACACACACACACACAGCCCCTCCCACACACCCTCACAGATAAAGTGGGAGGAGTAGGAGGAGCTTAAGTTTGGGCTGACGCATTAGTCGAGGTTTTGAAACTGAATCAAAATTCCTGCAATATTCAAACCTTCTCAGAACTGAAGAGAAATTATGTGGTCAAGGTTTTCCCAAAGCAGCAAAGCTGGTTTGTAACGTCATTTGGTTGATTATATTCCATCTCAAGACTCAAGAACGAATACATACGCAGGTACTTTCAGCAGCTTGTGGACATCTTGTTCTTATTTTCCATTAGTGATGTGTAGAAACCTGAACTGGTTTTGCTCTTTTACTAATTATTTCCTTGATTAAATGGGTCTTACTGCAGGAATAAACTTCCTTTTAAAGGTCTCCGAATAGAATTATGATTATATTACTTAAAAATAATCTAATATTAGCAAAATATCTACTATAATGCCTTACTGCCTCATTTGGGTTTTCAGACCTCAACCCTACCTAAGGGTTCCAGCTGTGGGTCACAGGGTCAGGTAGATTTACCAGCTGTTGCTGTGCTCAGTGACCAGGCTCGTTTGTTTGGAGTTTGTTTGCCTTCCCTTGGCATTTTCTTGAATGCCAAGGGAAGGCATTCAGATCTGAGAATACTGTACCAATGTCAAGCATGGTAGTAGCATCATCATACTGTGGGGCTGCTTCCCAAAAACTCGACCTGACAGTTACTGGAAATTTATGGGCTATGCTAAAAAAGCCAGATCCATCCATCCAAACTTCCCGTGACTTTTAGATGCTTGTAAAAAGCTTCATGGACCGGGTTTCCATGGCCGAGCAGCTGGTGCAACATGCAAGGGCACAACGGATCTCTGAAGCAGTAAGGATGAGTTTAGTGGATTGTGTCAAGTGTTAAATATAGAACTACAATCAATAGAACTACAATATGAGTTCAGATGCACAAGTTTCATTTTATTCCTTTTTCCTAAACGTAAAAAAAAAAAAAAAAAAAAAAAAAAAAAAAAAAAAAAAAAAAAAAACTTTTGCAGCGAAGATGAAACGATCACTGCTTCTGATTACCATAGTAGTCATAAAGTATTGGCATATTTAAATGAATTACAGTTAAAACTATATTTATCGATCATGCATTTATAGAAATGCAAGGTTTTTATCATCAGTCAGACACATTGTGTGTGTTGCATCACAGAAGGCAATGAAACTAAGGCAGGAATATTCAAACCACCAAAGAGCACCCAGTTTTTATCCGCAATACATGCAGAGGAAAACTACAGTAACAGCCTTCTCCTCCAGCTGCAACTGCAGCAATGACCACTGCAAATATGCTTCTGACTGAAGCTGTGTAGTTTAAACATCTTCCACAAAGTAAAGACAGAAAAGGCAGAGGGTGATGATTCTCCCGGTAAACAGATGTTTGTTTATTGCTGATTCCAAGCCGAAGACGAGGATTTTTATTTTTCCTATATGCTTCAAATCCCAGTCCCAGCCGATAACTTCTCCGGACAGCCACTCCAGCTCAGCACGGCAGCAGAAACTGATTCCTGTCAAACTTAGTCACCTGAAAGTGTCACGGGCTGCTCCTTTCACTGAGATCCTTTCCAAGAATAAAAAGAGAGATATAAAATACTGATCAGTTTGGATGTTTACCTTTCTACATCTGTCCTCTCCTGACTGCGACCGTTGGGACAGCGAGCACGTTGCAGACGGTTAAACATGTTCACTGGTGTTTGTATTAAGATCTGCTCTTCAGAGAGCCTGTCAGCGTGATGAATGCTGCATAACGGCGCAAGTTTGTGAATGAAAAACACGATAAAGAAACCTGTTGGATCTACACAAGCCAGAGGAGTAATTATAAACCTGTCAGGCCGACTGAAAAAAGACAACTCTCTCCTGCAAAACGTCGGAAAGTTGTCCAAGGTTTTTACTAACAACTCCAGGCAACCTGTCGGATCACACTAACCTTTTGTGCTTGGAAAATGTCTGTTTTTGTACAATAGACAATTAAATAACCTTTAAAATGTTACTTGAATAGTTACACCAAGAGTTTGTCAAGTTTTAATTTTAAAACCAATCAAATAAGTTTCAAGAAATGCAAAAAAAAAAAAAAAAAAAAAAAAAAAAAAAAAAAAAATCATTGAAAAGCTTTCTTTAGAAATAATTTAAATAATTTTTCAAGTTAAATGCAGGTAAATTTGATAATACATTAATCAGTTAATATACAAAACAAAAAAAATTATAAAAATATAAAGATCTCATTTATCGTGATTGTCACATCATAATAAAACATTTGATTGGTAAATTTTCAAGTCAGCTTTCAGAAAATATGGATTTAAATTAACAAAAAATTACCACTTTGAAATAAACAGTCAGCTGACTTGGACTGTACTGTCCTATAATTATAATTATACAAGACTGAACGTATTTGTCCTATAATAAATACCATATAATATAATAAATACCAATCAAATAAAATTTAGATACATTCTTTAACAATAAATTTGTAAAAATGATATTAATTCATATTTAATTTAAAAAAAATTAACTTATTATTAGCAGTAATATTCTAATAAAAAAAGTCAAATTATTTTCCTAGTTTAATTTATTTAAATTTTACATTTAATTTTCAAGGTAAATCATAAAAGAATTTCAGATTTTCTTTTTTTCTAATAACACATTGAATAAAAGAAAAACACCTTAAATGATTTAAGAGTTTTTCTCTAGCCTTCGTTTGTCGAACAAAGACCCACTAGGGAAAATAATCCACCATACCGAGCCACTGAGGCTCAAAAATCTTCAAGAAGTTCAAGTAAAGATTTCTGCCTTAGTCTTCTATGGGTATTCTCAGATTTTCCAAAGTCATTTTGACTGATGTGTACTGAAGATACTGACTGCTCATAACTACTTCATACAAACTCCCCTTCCAAAAATGCTTTCTCTTTTCCCAATCTTAACCGGCTGGCTTTAACTTATTTCATTTTTATTATTTAAAAAAAAAAAAAAAAAAAGCTTGTTTTTTTATTTTATATCTTCAGACACCGAACAATGACGCAAGTTGACGACATGTCTGCTTGTTTTTCATCTTCTGGACATCTAATTTATTTTCTGCTTAAATCATATCCCTGTGATTCACCAGATGTTCCCTAATATATTTAGCTCCTAAAAAATGCACTTGTCTCTCCGTTACTCATTTCACACAAGGGGACAGGTCTGGACTTGATGTTTATTTCTTGGTTAGTTCAGAAAAATGGTTTGAGTTTAGCTTCCACGTATAAAATAAATGAATGTTTTTGTTTATCTTCATGTGGATGAATTGGAACTTGATTGTTTGTTTTGTCACAAAAATACAAAACCAAGACTTACTCTAAAATACATGTCGTTGATTATATTTCAAAAAGTAAAAAAAAAAAAAGAACAATGTAAACATCTTTTAGTGAATCTACAACTTATGAAAGAGATGCACCAGGATACTAGAATCATAAATATGGAATACTGAATAAAACAGAAATACTCACCGAAAGTAAAAATTATTGTAAAGGTCCACATTTTTCTCGTAAATCCAGTTCAAAATCCAACATAGCTGTCTTACACACAAAACACGGTGATGCCTGAAGTAATTGACATTTTCCCATTCAGGTTCCTTTCAAATTAAATCTGTAACACACATATCGTACAACCTCTATTCCACAAAATGCTTGTATAACGCCAGCAGCAGCGTTCTGGATCAGCTGCAGCTGTCTGATTGATTTTTTTTAGGTAGACCTGTGAAGACACTGTTGCAGTAATCAATGCGACTAAAGATAAAGGCATAGATGAGTTTCTCTAGATCTTGTTGAGACATTAGTCCTTTAATCCTGAAAATGTTCTTCAGGCGATAGAAGGCTGACTTTGTAACTGTCTTTATGTGTCTCTGAAGGTTCCTGATCACAAGTTTGCGGTTGTAACAATTGAAATAGGTCCAAAAAAGGGGGCTGGTACCATTTAACAATTATCAGTGGAAAACCCTCATAACCATGTAGAGCCACGCTGAGTCGGTGCTAATAGTAAAGGGCCAAGGCTCAAGGAGTAATAAGAAAATATCTTCCACTCTTATACCACCAACAACCTGAAATTTTAGGAGAAGCCAGGATGGATTTGTGGTTTCATCTTGTTCACTCCCAATTTTGACCCGATCATCTGACTACTCTAGCTGAAACTGGGACTGATTGGACCAGGCAATGTTTTTCTAATCTGTTGCTGTCCAGTTTTGCCAAGCTTGAGACAAGTTGTAGCCTTAATTTCCAGGTCTAAGCTAACAGGATGGCCAACTGGTGTGATCTTCTGCTGCTGTAGTCTATTTGCTTCAAGGTTGAATGGAGAGTGGTATTCTGCATACCTCAGTTGTAATGTGGTTATTTGAGCATTTTTTCTTTATTTTATCTGAAACCACTCTGCCTAATTCCTCTCTAATCAACAAGACATTCCAAACAACTGCTACTCTGTGGATATTTTATCTTTTTCTATCAATTTTTGTAAACCCAGGAGATGGTTATGCGATCCAAGTAGATTAGTAGTTTCTGAAACACTCAGACAAACAATGCCATACTCAAAGTCACTTAAATTCCCTTTCTTTCCTATTTTGATGCATGCTTTAAACTACAACAACTTGTCTTCACCACGTCTCGATGCCTAATTATGACAAGTTACTGCAGTGTGATTGGCTGATTCACTATTCATGCTAGCAAACAGTTAAACATCTGCATCGAATAAGGTGGCAGGTAAAGGCTGGACAACATAAATTGGTCCACATGTAAAAAAGGAAAGGCATATTACCATCTATGTGCTCAAGACAGAACACCGTGGAAATTGTAACCTATCATATCTTCTTGCTACGGTGAGATGGTATTACCAAGGAGACAAAACAAGCCGCTGTAAGTGCAGAGACTTTAGGCCCCATAGTTTTATCTTAATGTCTCTCAAAATACTGAAATGAACTGTGTATTACTGTTTACCGTTACTGTTGGACCAACAGCATGCTATATTTATCAACTAAACCCTAATGCTGACAGTTTGACAGGGTGTCCCCAGCATGTTTAACTAAATTGCAACCAGCATAACATATTGTGCATGACTTGTAATTGAAGATACACTTCTGATGTGGTCCTCCAACTGGCCAGGACTAATGAGAACTGCAGCTGCTGGTGGTAGAGCTCCTGTTTGAGAGCTCTCTGCCTCCACTCTGCAAGGCCCTCGTGTTTCAGCTCAGAGACGTCTCAGATCGTCACAGAAGGGAAGAAGAGAATAAATGCATCAAAGCAAAAGCTGGAAAACAAAAGCTGCTCCAGCTTTTGCTGCTGTTGCCTCTTGTTTCTCCTAAGAGAGGGCAAACCACAAATTCAAAAACAAAGAAACATCTGCTCTTCATTTTCCCAATTCTTCTCTGGTGTTTGAACTATGATGTTGGGATGTATGTCTTTTACGCAGGAACAAGATGGCATTGTTGTATTTCCTTTTATGTTTCTTGGAAATGCAGCACATATCCTTCAAAATATAAGAGTTTGTTAAAATGTTTTATTTTTATTTTGAATGTACAAAAAGCAAAGAGGAAAAAGGAATGAAAAAAAATTGATCTTACTTGGACACAAAAAGTTTAAACGTCCACTTCTACTGGCTTTATGGTGGAATGGAAACTAGTTTTCAGAAATGTATTCTTCTAACCCAAAATTAATATTGTTTTATTTGAGTTTTTGGACAACCACTGTACAGACAATTGTCTAAAGGGAGGAACCAGGGAAGCATTCTGATCAACTCTCCCTAGGATGATGGAGCTTCTCACCCTATATCTCAGTGAGTCCAGCAAACCTACAGATTAGGCTTTTTTAGTTGCTTCTATCCGAGATACCATTCTTTTCTCCGTTTCCCATTAACCACAGGTACAAGTTGGGACATACGCTGACCAGATAGTGAAGAGGTTCTTTCTTTACCATCTCTGGCTTTATCTTATGATCCCTTGTGAACAAAACAACAAAATTCTTGAACTCCTCCACTAGAAGCAAAGACTGACCACCAATCCTGAGGGAGTATTTCACCTTATTCCAGTCAAAAACCGTGGCTTCAGGAAGTGCCTCCCAGTGCCTGCTCGAAGTCATAACCTAAGGTATGATTACAACCCCATCATCCATAAAAAATATCCAAACCAGACAAGGTAAGTCTTGAGATCCCGTCATGAACGCCAAAAACAGGACTGGAGGTGTAGCATCTGACCATTCACTTACAGCTTCATTTTACATAGAAAGAGGCACAGAATAAAAAGTAGCGACTTATTACTCACGAAAAAGGCTCAAATATGTAAAAATATGTTATGTCCATGTTAAAGCCTAAAATTTCCCCTCTTCTCATCTGCAGAATCCAGTACATAGACTCTTATCACACAAAAGTAAAGCACCGAGCCAAGGCTATTTCTGTTTTAATAAGATACCTTTTCCAACCTGTTTCCATGGTAAATCTGAGGGGAAATTTAATTGCTGACACTTGAATATCAACCTTAAATTGTTAACATTTAAGCAATGTTTTACCAGGAATTTGGGATTAAAATATTTCTTACTCAGAAACACCCCAGTTTCTAATATTAGGTACTTTCTGTGTCTTTGCAAAGGTACAGGTATTTCAGTTAAAAGAAACTTGCAGAGCGACATTTTGAGGCTTTAAGTTGGCGTTTCTGAGGTTTGAGCGGTGAAAATAAAGTGTAATGTTCATTCGGGGACAACATTTTTTTAAAGTCTTTGGAAAGTTTTCTAAATATAACCATAAGTAGATGTAAGCAAGAAATGGATAGATTATACAACAATAAAACCAATTAAATATGGTCTATGTTGTTTAGTGATTTGTGAGTAAGACTGTCAACATTTGATTTTTAAAAAGTACATTAACTTAGAGTTTTATCAATACACATGTCTAATGCTATAAAGACAAACATGACATTTGGGGCTGGTTTAATGCAACAGGCAGCTGGATTTGCACTTTCGCCTTTCTATTCTGTTGCAGCGATGTTTGCATTCGTATTGATGTTGTTTGAGTAATTAAGTTCAGTCTAGACTGATCTTTGCCCTGTGACTAAAGGAGAAGGTTCCTTGTGTGTTCAGGTTAAAAGCACCTTCATGCAGAACCAAAAGTGGAGCACCGAAAACATTTGGCTTCCAGCACATTACAGTTTTACTGTAAGATACATGTATGTAGTTCAGGACAAAGTCTGATAGACTATGGTAGATGAAGGTTTAAAGTAATCTTAATTTTACCAGTATGGTTCCTCTGACTGGAAGCAATACTAATGTTCCAATTTCAACCAGATATGGAGATAGATAAAAAAATTAGGGTGATGGCAAGGAGGTCTTCCAGCCTCTAAGACTCATGACCAAAGACCGTCCATGAATATGGTTTGGTCTAAGCAAGTCGTCTCTAAATGTTCCAGTACACCTGATTCAAATGACTGCATTACTTCTTCAGGATACCATCAAATGCTGCCGAAGCGTTAATCACCCACTCATTTGAGTAAGGTTTGTAGCAGAAAAAAAAAATAAAATATGCAGGATGGTGGGTCCTGAGGACCAGGACTGAGAACTACTGGTCTAAACCCTTCCAGTGTAGCTCTGGCTGTGTCACAAATGTCAAACTCCAGTCCTCGAGGGCCAGTGTCCTGCAGCTTTCAGATGCGTTTCTGTGTCAGCATGCCTGAATCCCATAAGTGGGTCACTGGTAGAACTTGACTGCATGAGGTGGTAGTTCAGCCATTGGATTCAGGTGTTAGGCTACGTCACACAGCAGGTCTTGATGCTCAATTTTGATGGTTTTTTTTTTTTTTTTTTTTTTTTTGCTGAAATCCGATTTTTAAAATTTTTTTGTTTGGTTGTTCATAGTACAAACTAAATGTGGCCGCAATCAGACCTCAAAGCGACCTAAATGTGCAAAAGAATGTAGACGTCACACAGCAGCACATTGTTTAAGGAAGTAATAATGGATGCCGCCGTCTACAACTCAACCGGTCGGTCGTGGCAGATAGCCGCTTGTACTAAGCCAGGTTCTGGTTCTGCTGGAGGTTTCTTCCTGTTAAAGGGGAGTTTTTCCTCTCTACTGGCCTCAAACGGCATTCCTCAAGGGCCAGAGTCCTGCAACTTTTAGATCTATCCCTTGTCCTACACACTTGAATTAAACAGTGAAACTGCCTTCTAGCATGCAGTCAACCTCCACAGAGCTCTGCTAATGAGCCAATATTGGAGCCCGGTGTGTTGAAGCAGAGCGATATCGAAAAGTTGCAGGACTCTGGGCCATTGAGGAATGCAGTTTGAGACCACTGCTGTAAAGTCAACGACACAACACAAGCGGTTTTCTGCTTGTGCTACGTGCTCGTTCAGGGACTCAATGCAATCTGCCGGGTTTCCTTAAACAGAAACAGTTTAAACTACTGTGAATAATTAATTGAACTTACTGTGCTGTTTGATAACTAAGATCATTTGGAATTAGAGGGTATAGTAGTAAAATATGTTATGAATAATAAAGTTTGCTGACAAAAGGATTCTTTTAGAGTTTGAATCCAAAGAGTTTAAGTTTATGAAAGCTGTTAATCCCGGGGTGCAGTCTTGTGTGACAGAAGCAGAACAATGGAAATCTCCCAGCAAATAAACCTCTGTTAGCACTTTAATCCTCCTGCAGCTTCAAATATCCTCTCTGTGATTTATGAAGGCTGCCAGCACAGCAGTAAAAGATTCAGCTGATTCTGAGAGGAATTTCACAAAAGCAGGAGAGGCAATTTATACATTTGTTGAGTGATTATACTCCAGTGGAGCTGGAGAGATACGAAGAAATATTTTGGGGATTCAGGAACGATGTTTTTATGTACTGTAATGAAAAATATCACAGAAACATCTTTGACCTTTCACTGGGCTGCAGAGAGAAGCGCTGCTAGAAGAAGGCAGCGAGGTTTCCCTCCCTGTAATCAGAACGCACTCAGAAGTCAATTGCTCCTAAAAGGTCAGATCAAACACCACCGCACGCTGTGGGCTGCCGACCTACGATTTCAGGAAACAAGCTGAGTAAAACAGCAGACTGAAATAATGTTTCTTTGGAAAAGAGCCATGCAAAGTTAGACAAATAACATCCGTTGTTTAGACGGGTAAATGGTTTTGGAAATGACAAGAACATTGGAGTGTTTTCAAATGATTCTGACGCAGTTAGGTGCTGCTGTGAAATCTTCACAGGCCAGACCACACCTGCTGTTTGTCAAAAACACAAAATAAGCTATGAAAATTTAATTATTTCAATTAAACATCAATCCTTTAAATTTACCAAAACAATGATGAATCAAGACATCACCTGTCCAGGTAAAATGTTCACGATATTCATCCTGATCAGAGTTTTGTTGATGTGTTGCTTTAAAATGACATTAAACAGACTTGATCCAATGAAAATACCAGTTCATTGACACTCAAACCGTCCTTTTCTGTTTGTTTTGATTATAGCTTGTTTTAAAATGAGGAAAATGTTTGAACGTTTTGGTTTTTTTTAAATTATGGTCTACAAACAACTGAAAAATACAAACTGAAACAGAAATTAGCTCATTTTGTTTTAAAACCATAAAAAAACAACAACAAAAGAAATAGAAAACTCAAATACAAAAACTAAAAAGGGTTTTGTTTTTGGTATAAGAAACTTTTTTTCTATGAAATCGCAAAATCTTGGCTTCTTTAAAAAAAAAAAAAAAAAAAAAGCCCAATTCTGGTTGGTTAAGATCATAATCTGAACGACAAAAACACATCGCAGTTATAAAAACGCATCAGAATCCTACAGTTTCTGGTGTTTCCAGAATCCCTAAATATAATTTCCTCATACCCGTTCTGCTGGGTTTTAACCTCTTCAAAACCACCAGATCCTTATTCCAAATATTTATTCGCTACAAACCATAATCAATAAAACAAGTACAAAAAAAAAAACAAAAAGACTTTTCTGTAATTTTGACCAATTTGAATGAAGATACGTTGTCAAAACAATATTTTTTAACAAATTTTCATCCAGAAGATGGCATTATAAGATGAAAAAAACTCTACTTTTATAGGGGTGAGGTAATTTCTGGAGTGAGATCCGTCACATTTGACACCAAAGCTGTACTCCTTCACCTTTAGAGCCGACTTCAATCTCATTCACTATTAATGTTACTCACTAATCAAGGCTGCAAGCACGCATGCAGGTGTTGATTTTAAAAAGGTAAAGAAATTTATATTTTGGAATACTAAAAATATTGATTTCCTTCAAAAAGGAAACTGGCCTGATGTTGTTTCCCTCATTTTCTTTAAATAATTTTTAATTTATTGTTTTTTTTATTTGTTTTATCGTTTCTAATTATAGTTCTAAAACAACCAGAATGCTGGTATTTTAGGACAGCAAACATAACGGTGTCTTTGAAAGGATTATTTAATATATAACACTCTGAAAAGAGTTAGAGCTGCAGTATATAACTTTTATGAAAAATATATTTTCTTACATATTTGTTAAAATTATCATTATGTTGTGACAGTATAAGACTGATAATCTGTGAAAAAAATCAAGCTCCTCTGCCTTCTTCCAGTGCTCCCAGTATTGACTGTAGAAATATACCAGAAACAACCCTCATGTACGCGCTGCTCACTCAGTCCCCCTGCTCTCTGCTACGCTGCAGCTGGTTCACCACAACATAGCCTGCCGCTAATGCTGCTAATGCTAACGCTAGTTAGCATGGCCACCGATGACGGCGGATAAACAGTTTTCCTGGAACGGTGAGTTGTTTCTCCACCATCAGCACATTTAGCAGCGCGAACACGAGGGTGACTGGCAGCACTAAGCCCCTCCCCCTAGCTCTGATTGGTTGTTTCAGGTCAGGAGGTGCATTTCTTTAGACGGCAACAGCAGCTCAGGGAGGAAGTGGAGGAGCTCCATCTTTACACAGATTATCTGCCTCAGACCAAACTGTCTCAACATGGTGACAGTTTTAACAAATATGCAAAAAAACATATTTTTGTAAAAGTTGCATACTGCAGCTTTAAAATTATATATATTTAGGTTTATCATTTGAGTAAGAAAATCTAATTATCTAGCCTTACAACTAACATAACCAGCTTTTCTAATGCATAACAGAATATAATAGAACCTTATATTTAAAGGTAGAAACAGAGATTGCATTACTCTGTAGTATTACCTCAAGAGCTAACCTCCTTCTCTTTGATCATTTTTTTGTGGAGGAGAAAGGAACTTAGCCCAGTCTTTCTGTCGGAGCACCTCAGATAACAGCAGGGAAATGCAATTAGACCAGCTTTTAGAGACTTTTAAACTTCCTGCTTCTTTTGAAATGTTCCAGCAGCATGCTGCCTTCTGAGTGAATCCACAGTCCTCTTTTCCTTCCTGTCTTTTTACGGCTAAATTCAGCATTGACTCACCAGCAGGACATCAGGGTTCACTGATGAAGAGTTGTTCAAACTCAGACTGCAAAAACAAACTGACCAACATAATCTGAATCTGGTCATTCTAACCTTACAGCCTTGCAATTACACGTTCGGGAAGACGCACTGCAGAGAAACTGTGTTTTTTAACATCTGTTACCTGGAAACACACTTTAATGTTTACAGTGAGATCATATTGTTCCCAGGTTTGTCTCAAATGAGAGCATCTTCTTCTGCAGGGAATATTTCTCTGCATATCAGATATTAAGAGTATAATTTTTAACCACAGCGATTATTACTCAGGGATAGGTCTGTCACAATAAGCAATGAATCAATTAATCACGATAAATTAAAATGAGCTCGATAATTTCCATTCTGATGACTAATTTATTTTTTGATTAATTTTTTATTAATTGATTAATTTTGATTAATTTTTTGAAGGGCAATTTTGTTTTCAGAGTCACCATAACCCATTTTATTTATTATTTCAGTGTTGTGGTTTTTATTTCTGTTTTGTTTAGCATTTTTTTGGTTGTCATGTTTTATTTTGGATATTTAAAATATCTTTAAAAAATTACTAAATCAATAGAAAAAATATTTAATGAAAAAAAGTGACCGTAAATGAAAAAAAAACGAAACAAATACAAAAAAACAAGAAAAAAATAATGAAATAAAGGCAACTAATAAAACAAGTGTAAATAAAATGAAAACCTGAATAATAATGTGAAGTATTCTTTACAAAATTAAAGTTTATTGGTCTTTGAGGGGGCAAACTTGCATTATTATGCCATTATAAACGTATTGCTTAAAAATGGCCTCAAAACAACAGTGTTATCGTTTATCGCAATAATTTCTGGGACAAATTATCGTCTAGCAAAATCTGTTATCTTGACAGGACTAATCAGGGGGAACAATTAAAGCAACTGATTGCAGCTCTTGCTTTTGATTCCCAGCATGCAGCTGAAACTGACAGGTAGACTGCAGTTATTTATTTGTAACTGGAGCATCATTAGTATTCAAACAGGCCTAAAACATAATTAGGCCCAAGACAAAGCATCAATAATTACATTTATAAGTAATTACCTTAGACTCATTATCAGTTTAGCTTCTGTGTCCTTATTTAGAGCTAATGATTCTGTATGGCTCTGCAGAGGAGTTAGTATGCCGGTTATCCTGTTTGGCCCTGCTGAGTATGGATGAGGAGTAGTGCCTGTCAGAAAATGAAGGCGTAAGACTTTATATCCCCTGCCATGTGCTGCAGCAATATCTCTCCACTCTGTAGAAATTTTGCAGCACAGACTCCAGTTTTCAACACTTTTAACTCAATATTTTGCTTCTTTTCAAACTTCCATTGAAAAAAAGCCTTATTTGTATTTATGTAATAGCATCTAATAACTATCTGTTTTCTTACAGTTTCCAGTTTAATGCAATTATGGAAATACAACTGTGGCAAGTGGTCAAATAAAAAAAATCTGGTATTTGAATTTATTTCAAATTAGTCAGCAGAACCTTCAAAGTTCTGCTTGTAATGCTGCACTATGTAATGATGTTATAAAATCGGGCTTGAAAATGTAAAAAACATTCTTGAAACTGCATTATGTAATATTTGACGCAAAATGTAATAAAATCCTTAAATGCATTATATAATAACATTATTACATTTTGCGTCGGTTATTACAAAATGCAGAGGTAGCTCTTTTTTTTTTTTTTTTTTTTAGAAATGATAATGTAATAATGTTTCACATGCTTCAATAAAGCAAACTTTTAGACGTCTTCTTGGAGCAGCTATAAAGTAGAATAATTTATGTTACAAAGATCAGGACATTTACCGACCAAATTTAAATGCGTATAGGATGTAGAACATGATCGTTATCAGAAATATATTGATTAGGATGAACACAAACAGTGATTGGTGAACGTTTGTCACGTGCAACATTATTACATTACCGTTTCTATAGAAGCTACCGCCACATTTTGTAATAAGCAGCGCAAAATGCAATAATATTACATTTTGCGGCAGAGAGTATAACAAAATGTATTCAAGAATTTTATTACATTTTGCATTTATTATTACATAATGCAGTTTTAATGATGTCTTATTACACTTTGAATAAAGTATGGCCCTTCGCTATTCATATAACAACTTCCATAAGGTCTTTCTGATCCCAGAACCCTCTAGAACTTTTTCTTGGATTAACTTCCCCAATAGATCTTGACATTCTACAGATACGTGATTTAAGTATTTGTAGTGGCTTCCCTGGACAAAAAAAAACAACAAACAAACAAAAAAACTAAACACAGGATAACTGTAATACTCCAGAATGGTAATACTTAGACCTGAACCATCAAGGACACATAAAGACAGTTACAAAGTCAGCCTTCTATCACCTGAAGAACATTTAGATTCAGATTTATTTAATAGGTATCAAACTTGTACAGGTCTAAACAAAGTTCAGCAAACTTCTCCCATTGTCCACAGAACTCACTTCCTCTAACTTGTTTCTATACAATAAGGCACTGCAACATCCTGTGAGCCAGGAGCAGCCAGATAATTAGTTTGAATTGATTATTTCAGAATGGAGCCAACCAGCTGTTCATGAAACCCTTTGAGCCTGCAGAGATCAACACTGAATGCTTGAGCTGCAGTCATTAAACCAGCTGAGGATGCTGCTGTGCTGGTGTACTAAAGGATATTGGATGGAAACAATCATTGCAAGAATTTCATTTACAGGTACTAGTCTCTACTCCACTTTGTTTCTACAGTCAAGCTCCTTTCCATATTTTACCATATAAATATATCATTATGTAAACCATCAGCTGCTAATTTTTTCTGCTTTAAATAGATTTATGTTTCACTTCAGAGGCGATAAATTACCAAAACAAAACAGCTGAATAAACAGCTGAGCTATAAAGCACTGTATCAGACGCAATACTTTTTTCATATTATACTGTCCAAGACTTATATAACACTGTTCAAACTCTTAAAAAAAAAGCAAGTTAAGCTTTAAACCTAAAAACCTACTTTAGGGTATGGAGTAACACGACTACACATTTGACCAGGTTACATATTGTCCTAATAGTTCATAATACCTGAAATACCAGTCACTAACTGAGAGGACGGAAACACTGTGAAACCTTTTACACCAGCTTCATTAAACACCAAACTTTCAGCACTAAGCACAGCTAAAGAATTTATTATTATCAAATATGGATGCAAATTATCAATTAATAAGGTGATTTAAAGCTGATTCATCTAACCCTAACTACTGATTAATTCATAAGCAGCCATTTTCTTAAAAACCTGAGTTTTCTCTTGTATCAAGAGGGTCTTTCCATAACACAGAGATACATTTTTTATAATATAAAAAAGCAGAACATCATTAACAATTTATTGTGTCAGCTATATTAAATACTGACTGAATAAATAACTAGAATTGCACTCAATATTAGACATATTTACAAAATAGAACAGGAACATATTAGCTTTCCTAAACAGAAAAAAAAGGGAAAAAATATAAAAAGAATAAAATATATGAAATACTTAATTCCCGATGAACAGCGAAATGTAAAACTATCATTTAAAGACAGGGTAACATCTAAGTTAAAGATTAAGCTCTCTGCTGTCTGGGCGATCCCAACAATCAGTGATGAGAGCGACACCTTGTGCTTTCAGTTCAGCTACCTTCTTGTTGCAGCGCACCTCTAAGCAGCTGGTTATGATTGCTCTCGAAGGGGAGCTAAAACTTGGCTCCAAGATGTGCATTAACTAACGAAAGCCCTCACCATCAACTGTGCTTATCGGCATCATTTCTTTTTCTATCATGTTACAAAGTTTTAGCGTAATGCTTTCCGCTTTTCTGTCATCATCACTATTAAGGGGATAAATTAAAGAACTTCTTCAGTGTTTATATATCAAAATAAAACTACATACATAAAGTGCAATTAGGAAACCACTCTGGACTCAGCTTGGACCGTTTCACATTCCTGTTCTTGGATGCCTCCGCCATGATTATTTCTGCGACAACTGTCAACTGACTCTGCTTAAGAATGACCAACAGCACCCTCTTCTGGATGGTGGCCACACTATAACACTGGAAGAAGGTCCGTTGAAGCGGACGTTATCAGTTAAGATGTTTTTTAAAAAGTTAAGGGATACCTTTTTCACAAAAATACAGAATTTCTAGCTGAAGTTAAATCCATAGTTTTAGTACCTGTTTCCATACATGCTGGCATTAGCATGTTAGCAAGTCCAGAAAAAGTAGCAGCTCCAAGCTCTCATGAAACTGTAAAAGTAGCGTAAAAACCTATGGGGACTGATTGCAATAAAATTACGGTGGATACGAGAACAAAGATATCAGACTAACAGCTGAAAGTGGATCGTCACTTTTTCTTGTAGCTATGCAAAAGAGCTAGTATTAGCACGTTAGCACAGATAACTGCCATGTGAAAAGTAGAACAAAGACTCATTGGTTTAATTATAATCCCTTTATTACTATGAGAAGAACATGGACAAGGACAAAGTAAAAGTAACCTAAACGGACCTCCATTCACTCCTACTTATGTAAAAACTTGCATTAACGAGTTTCCATAACTGGCTTGTACCAAACAATGAAAAACAGCAGTTTAAAATCCCCAAAGCTGAATCTCTAGCTACCATTAACACCTTAGCACAACTAGCAGCTACAGGAAAAACAAGCGTAATAAAACCTTAAAAAGAAGGTTGATTGGGAAGATTATGATCATTTGAGTACCCAGAGGAGAGCTTAGAAAAGGACATTAAAAAAACAGCTAAAAATTAGATCCCTACCTGTTCTAATTTACATTCAAGTTAGCATTAGGACAGCTAGAAGCGAAAGGAAGTTTGGCAAGTAGCATTCCAACTGCCATGTAAAACAACTTTAAGTGGGTGGGGTTATTTATTATTTTTTGTAACTTAAAAAACAACAAAGATGATAATATATATATATATATATATATATATATATATATATATATATATATATATATATATATTCTGCATAGGTCTGAACCCCCTTAGCCAAGTCATCAACAAGACTGGCTACGGATACCGACTCAAGAACGGAGCCACCATCAGTCACCTCCTCTACATGGATGACATCAAGCTGTACGCTAAGAGCAAACGAGACATCGACTCACTGATCCACACCACCAGGATCTACAGCATTGACATTGGGATGTCATTCGGACTAGAGAAGTGTGGTCGGATGGTTACACAGAGAGGGAAGGTCATCCACACAGAAGGGGTCTCACTCCCAGAGGGAACAATAGCAGACATTGAGGACAGTTACAAGTACCTGGGAATACCACAAGCAAATGGCAGCCTCGATGAGGTCACAAGGAAAGGAGCCACAGCCAAATACCTCCAACGAGTAAGGCAAGTCCTGCGAAGCCAGCTCAATGGCAAGAACAAGATCCGTGCGATAAACAGCTATGCCTTGCCAGTAATCAGATACCCTGCAGGAATAATAAGCTGGCCAAAGGAAGAGATAAAGACCATGGATGTTAAAACTCGGAAACTACTAACCATGCATGGAGGGTTCCACCCTAAATCCAGCATCCTGAGACTATACGCGAGCCGTAAGGACGGAGGCAGAGGACTAGCGAGTGTGAGAGCCACTGTCCAGGATGAAACATCCAAGATCCATAAATACATCAAGGTCAAAGCCTCAACCGACGATGTGCTCAGCGAATGTCTCAAACAATGGGGACCAGAGGATGAGGTGCTGGAGGAACCATCATGGGAGGATAAGCCCCTACATGGGATGTACCACCGACAAATAACTGAAGTGGCTGATATCAGGAAATCCTACCAATGGCTGGAAAAAGCTGGACTCAAGGACAGCACAGAGGCACTCATCCTGGCTGCACAGGAACAGGCCCTAAACACCAGAGCGATAGAGGCTCAGATCTACCACACCAGACAAGATCCAAGGTGTAGATTGTGCAAGGAGGCCCCTGAGACAGTCCAACACATAACAGCAGGGTGCAAGATGCTGGCAGGGAAAGCGTACATGGAACGTCATAACCAAGTGGCGGGCATAGTGTACAGAAACATCTGTGCAGGATATGGACTGGAAGCCCCGAGATCAAAGTGGGGCACACCCCCAAAGGTGGTGGAGAATGACCGAGCTAAGATCCTGTGGGACTTCCAGATCCAGACAGACAAAATGGTAATGGCGAACCAACCGGACATCGTGGTGGTGGATAAACAACAGAGGAAAGCCGTTGTGGTGGATGTAGCAATACCAAGCGATTGCAACATCAGGAAAAAGGAACACGAGAAACTGGAGAAATACCAGGGCCTCAGAGAGGAACTGGAGAAGGCCTGGAAGGTGAAGACCACAGTGGTGCCTGTGGTCATCGGGGCCCTCGGGGCAGTCACCCCCAAACTGGAGCAGTGGCTAAAACAGATCCCAGGAACAACGTCAGACATCTCAGTCCAGAAATGCGCAGTTCTCGGCACAGCCAAGATACTACGCAGAACCCTCAAGCTCCCAGGCCTCTGGTAGAGGACCCGAGCTCAGAGGTTGAGAAAGACCACCCGTGGAGGGTGAGAAGGGAATTTATATATATATATATATATATATATATATATATATATATATATATATATATATATATATATATATATATATATAAAAAGCCTAAATTGAATATACACCTGGTTTACATACAGATAGAATTAGCAAATTAGCATAGCTATAGCAGCTAGAGGAAGCTCGAAAACTTTTAAAATTCAGACTGGGCAGCTTTAAAAGTTATTTATTTTATTATTAACTGATTTATAGCTGGTATGTGGCAACAATATTTGGAGATACTAACTACTGTATTTAGGGTGTTTTTAGGGAGGATATATATGTTTTAAACACTGTTTAATTATCCTAAGACAATCCAGCCTGGGTTCCTGCAGCAGTTTAATGAATCTCTAAATATTCATGGCTGAACTGCAGATGTTTGGTTTTTTCCCCTGACGTTCAGTCAGGAAAACAGTTGGGATGTTTTAAGTTCCACCTTGAACAAAACTGACTAAAAGCTGATTTTTTTTCTTCTGCAATTTGTGTGCCTTGTTTGTTTGAAAAAAAAAAAAAAAAAAAAAAATTGTTTACTTTAATTCTGGGTTTTGATTTTGTTTGACCTCAGAGAGTTTTGAGGCCATCTCCCTTGACAAGGTGCCAAGGCCCATTCTCTGCAGGAAGATGAATATTTCCCTAAATTCACCTTTTAAAAGCAAGATAAACTGGACTCTTCAAATGGACCTCCTTGACTGCTCATTTTGAGGCTACACGACTTAGAGGATATCTTAAAAAAGGCCAAAGCAGCTCCAGTTTGAAAGCAGATGTCTACAAATCTTCCTGGATCATCCCTCCGCTGTGGACCTAAAAAAAAAAAAACAAAAGAAGTAAAAGCCGGCCATCGCTAGAGGACGAGGGGTCTAGTGACTCATATCTGGTTTCATAAACTAACCTTCTCCGTCTGTCAGCGTCTCACTTCTAATGAATAAAATACGTTAACGGTGGCGGACAGACCGGCCATTTAACCTCAAGGTTCAAAGTTCAGAGTCCAGTTGAATTACCGTCCCGTGTGGTGTAGAAATTTCCCAGAGGTTATTTTTCTTACACCATTTATTCTCAGTCAAGATTAGAGATGATTGAAACTGTAATCTGTGGGGGGGTTTTTTAGAAGATAAACTGATTTCCAATAGGAGTTTTCAGATTTTGGAGTTGTCAGATCACTTGGGCTGGTTTACAGTTTTTTTTCCCCTCGAACAGTCTACCCTCGCTGCAAAAACACTAAATCTCACCAAGTATTTCTGGTCTAGTTTCTAGTGCAACTCTCTTGAATACATTTGAAAGAAGACAACACTAACTCACTCATAACTTTTCAGCAGATATAGGAGCTTGTTTTAAGTCAATAATTGCTTAATACTGATGAAAAAGTTCTAGTTATGAGTGAAATAATCTGCCGGTAGAACAAGACATTTTCCCATATTATAAATTAAAATATCTTGTTCCACTGGCAGATTATTTCACTTACTTGGTAAGATTTGGTGTTTTTGCTGTGCTAACATGGAGGAAGTAATGTTTAGTTTTTCTAAGCACTTATGTAGGACAAGTAGTCTCAATACCTCATGAGGCCGAAAAGAGATGTATAACAGAATATCATCTGCATAGAAGGCTCATGTCAGTCATTTAGAAGTGGCCAACGTGTTTCAGCTTAGCGTTTTTATTTGTGTACTGGCAGTGGGCTGACTTGGGGGAATGGGCTGGTTTCTTGGATAACAGGAGATCAGAAGAAACTCACCTGAATCTTAACTAACTTGGTTGCATTTCTGGGAATGCTTCCTATCTTTGCCACTGTCACCCCAAAAGTCGAAGGAAAGCTCCTCACTTGTATAAGTCTGAATGTGCGTCATTTGAATAATCCTGTGGAAGAGGAGAAAGCTCTTAAAACCACCGGCCTCGGACAGAATGTTTTTACATGAAAAGCACTTAAAACGGTAACTGGGGCAGAAAGCTAAAGACTAAATAGAAAGGTCAGTTCTTTTATTCCAGCTCGACATTCAAACACCATCCCAGTCTCTCCCACTGCCTGGACCATTATTGTTCTTTCCTGTTCCAGGGTGAAGAAGTACCATCCGGAATCGGAGCGGGCTGCTTTAAATTTCATGCAGTCACCTCAAATTATTTTGGCAATCTCACCACAGTCACCTGTGCAAGGAAAGAAAATGGTCCAAAATGAGCTAAAATTATGATTATTGGAGATTTTTCTGCAAAAATTGATCCACGCTTAAAGGACCAATTTGACTTATTGGTTGAATGACGCTTTTTTTTTTTTTTTTTTCGGAGAGTCTGAAATGTGGCAAACTCTTAGGGCTTGTACTGCTTAAAACCTTTGCTACAATAATTATAAACAACCACATCCACACATCCGAGGAACATCACCCGCACACAGTCGCCTGACGAGGCAGAACTTGCTGACTTTCAGCTCAAAAACAAACTCCAAACATGTGCAGCTGCTGCAAAGTTAATGGCATGTGATGAGGGAGATAAAAGCTGCAAATGGCACAGACGGACGTCGACTCTGCTTCAGCTCCATAATTAGCTTTAATAGAGGCCCATTTCTTTTATTTTCCAGAGGTTATTCTGTGCCATTGTCGTTTTGAGTCCCACCATTAGGAACGGTCCGCCTCAAAGAAATTTGCACGTGAATCATTAAGTGCGACCTCCAAATAACAACACGGCAACATGTGCAGACATGTGTTCAAAGAGGAACACGGAGACGCAGCCGCATGTCTGAGGATTTTGGAAACTACTCGACCAGAGTATTAAAGGAAAATGTTATTTTACACCTTAAATGAAGAGGATATTTCTAAAAATACATTAATGCAAACAAAAGGCAATGCATCTCTTTCAAGCAAGTGCAAACTTGTGACTTCCTTCAAGACTGACGAGAAGACGTTGCTGACCGATGCAGAGTCCAAGCATGGGTTCTCGCCGGGTACTCAGGCTCTGTCCCACAGTGCAGAAACATAACTGATGGGTTTACTGGTCTCTCCAAATTCCCCCTGTGTTGGACTGGGAGGATTAGACAAAATCCAAAATAAATTCAGAGGTCTGCACACAGTTTTTGTTTTTAAGAATCAATCAATGATTTCTCAAATCAATATTCCACAATAGAAAAAGGAAAGTTCACAGAAAACATTAAAAGTCCAAATTAAAATGACATTCAAGCCCATGACAAATCTCTGGCGATAAATGTATGTACAAATGAAGGTAATAAAACCTCTCGATCATGTTACATCATCACATGAAGCAGCAATGAATAAGAGAAAAGCTCATTGTGCCCTTTTGGTCATTACACAACTCCTGGGTCACTGATACAGTTGAGCACGTTGTGGTAAAAAGCCTGCACAACACAAGGTCAAGAATCTGTGGCAGTGTAATGTCACTCCACTTATTTCAGAGTGCTGCGAGGAGAAACAATCTCTTATGGACTGGTAGTTGAGAAGATGATCACATTATCTCTCGAAAGGAAGCAATTAAAGGTAATTTGAGGCTTTAAAGACACGCTTTTCTTTAAAAGCTTTTTCTGTTTAAGTTTCTTGTTGTTTTTAAGTAAGTTGTAAGATTTTCCTGTGCAGTATTTGAATAAAAAACTGGACTTTAAAAGAAGCAATCCGGAGCTCCTGAGCAGAAGGCACTTGATTTCTTTTCCTGCCTCACCTTTCAGATGAACTTCGATCAACTCCAGGCTTATAAGTCGTGACAACACCAATCAGCCGACGGGGCTGCGTGAGTCACTGAATACCCTGTTTGGACCATTATCCTGTGTGAAAGGCTGCTGAACTTCCCAGGGAGAACGGGCTGTTCTGGAGGCGTTGGACACATCAACTTCCTCTGGTTGGCTTTTCTGTCATGGTTCTCTCTTGTATGAGGCACTGCTCACTGCAAAACGCTGCACTAAACACGCCACCCATTGTTACTGAAGACATGTCTACGTATAGCTGCCATGTAAAAATATAGGACACCATCCGACAGCACAACATAAATTTTAGCAAAACTAAAAAACTCAAGCGATAGCAGTAAAAAAAAACAAAAAAGAAAAAAAACCTGAAGGAATGACTTTTTAAAATTTTCTGTAAAATGTAGGAAAAGTAAAATAAATACCATTCGCATCATGAACGAGCCCCAAAGAGCATGAGTCCAATGAGGGATTTCAGCTGTTGCACTGGAAACATCCAAAACAACTGCTAACATACTCGGGTCTGGCTGTACGAGCAAGTTCACCCCGGAAGCAGCATCGCCTCGTTACTGCTGCGATGACGTCACGCAGGTGCTCACACGCCTGATGTCAAGGCTGCGCTGATAATAAATTGCTTTGGAAGTCTTTGTGCGCTAAAAACAGCCGGGAAACGCTCGCGTTCTTTCACCCTTGTCTGGGAGTGCAATGGGTTGCTTCTGTGCCTCTTCAGGACACAGGAAAACTTTGTTAAAGGAAGATCTCACCAAGACCCTACAAAGGCCATTTTCTACACTGCAAAAACACAAAATCTTAACAATTATTTCTGCTCTAGTTTCTAGTGCAAACAACTTGAATATACTTGAAATACGACAAAACTAACTTATAAGTAACTTTTCAGCAGGTATAGCAGCTTGTTTTAAGTCAATAATTCCTCAATATTGATGAAAAACGTCTAGTTATAAGTTAAACAATCTGCCAGTGGAACCAGACATTTCAATTTATAATATGGGAAACATGTCTTGTTCCACTGGCAGATTATTTCTCTTATAACTAGAACTTTTCCATCAATATTCAGGAATTATTGACTTAAAACCAGCTCCTATATCTGCTGAAGAGTTACTTGTGAGTTAGTTTTGTCGTATTTCAAGGGTATTCAAGATATTTGCAGTAGAAACTGGAGCAGAAATACTTGGTAAGCTTTGGTGTTTTTGCAGTGTAGCGGGTTGTTTACGTCGCTGCATGGTCTTGATACTGTTTTTGTCAGTTTCAGTGTTTTGTTTTTTCTTGTAATTTATTACAGGATTGTGTTGATTATTTGCTTGTTGTCTTTATATGCTGACGCTGGTCATCATATGAACTCATTCTGATTTTTCCAGACCGTCCCAAAATGAAACTAAAGGCAACATCCACCGAGAACAAACCCATTATTTTCTCAGAAGTTTTGTTCTCAGGATAAATTGGTATTTGAGGCGCGAAGCGACCAGGTAACGCAGAAACATGCGCTGACTGTTAACTGATGGACAATTACGTTTCTGGATTCAGCTGCTGTAAACTGGGTATGTCTTTGCTTCCATGCTGGTCTCTCATTAGATCCTTCCTCAGTATATATGTCGGTAATTTGCTGGATGAGAAAAGCGTGTCTGCAATGATAATTTGCTCATCCTGGACTCCGGATGGGATTAACCGGCAATTTTTCTTAATAAGACCTGACCTCGTTTGGGAGAGAAGCAGTGAAATAAGCACACAAGATGACACAACTTCACATAAGTTGCTTATTTACACAGCTTTATATGGCAAGACAGTTACGATTATAAATTAATTTTTAGGTATTTTGATTTTTTTAAAAACAACTTCCTTCCATAAGGATGTCTTTTTTTGTTTTGGACGTCATGTTGAACTGGTTCACAATGCAACTAAAATGCCACGTAATGGTCATAGACAGGACACACACGGCACCATTTTCACTCTCTGCAGCAACATTTAATGCAGCGTTGTGTTAATCCACCCATAACAATAACTGTGTTTTAAATTCATTCATGTTCATAATTTACCACATAAACATTCTGAACTTTTACTGCCCCAACAAGAACTAGTGCTCATTATTTGTCCGAAACAAAACGTAAATAGGGCGATGTTACTGTTACTAACTATTACACTGAGTGTCTCACTGCACAGTATCTGCAGCCTGGCCCTGGCCAGATTATTCAGAAGTGTTTAATCCAATTTTCTTCTCTCTTCTGCTCTCAAACAGTATTTTATTATGACTGATTTTCTAAAACAGCTCGTCTCGTTCAAAGATTTTAATGATTTCGGAATCCCAATCAGATATTTAGACTGAAAGGAACTCCTTTTTTTTTTTTAATTGTTGCAAGATTTAAAAACGGTCACATCCATGGCTAATATAAAGGTCTAAGGCAACTATTTCAAGGCAGAAAAAACCTCACTTCTACTAAATACGTTTCTCCAGAGCTGGAAAACCCTTTCTAAAAATGATCAAGCTTAACATACACTTATAAAATGTTTGTGTTTTCATTGTAAATGAAAGGCTTTATTTCTAATTCGGGGTTCTAAAACAATATAAATTAAACTTTTTTAACAAGTAGTTTCACCACACGTCTACAAAGCACCTGCCTCAAGCTGTTAAAATGTTTAACTGCTATAAAACCTTCCTCTTAGTTCATTCATCTATTTTGTTTTTATGTGCACTTAAATTCAAGGTTCAAGTGGAACAATATTTTTTTGTTGTATTAGTTTACCGTCAAAGTCACAATCAGTTGATCTGAATAAAACAAACATGTATTTTATTGACTGGTAATTTATATTTTTATGAAATATTTAGAAAAGCATGTAGTTTGCATGTAGTTATTAAGAGCCACGTGTCTCCGGAGCCGATTTCAATCATAAACTGAACTGTGAAATAACTTGGACTGACTCTGAATGCAGGTAATTGTCTTAAAATCTGTTCAAATGATGGGTTACTTGTAAAGAACCATGAAACGGTGTTGTCAGTGAAATCAGCGCTGTATAAATAAACTGAATTAAAAATAATGGCGTAATGACAGCAGTGTCTCTCCAACGGTCAGCGTCTTCATGGTGCGTTTTTATACCTCGAAGCAAATGTAGCTAAACTTGTGCAAAGTTATTCTTGAGTCCATGGTTCTCCAAAAGAAGAGGTGAAATGAATGTTGTTCAAGTGCCTCCCTCTTTTGTTCAGTTTTTTAGGAAAGGGATGCCATTCATCTTAGATCCAACACTTAAAAAGGATTTTGCATGCCTGCTGTATTATTATTCTCAATTATAAGAACAGGATTTGGGGTCACTTTCTTTCAAAATGGTTGCAATATTTAACAGAGTTTCACAAATTAAATAAAAGCTGATTCGGGTGCAGCAAAGTCGGCTTTACGGTAAAAGTCTCTGGATAGACACGGTTCCACTTACAAAAGCTGCGGTATAAAAAGACAAACACTTTGTGTTGTCTTTAACATTTTCCATTGTAAGAAAATTATAATCGATAGTAATTCTGTTTGTCCATCTGATGTTTTGATATCTATGCTTTAGAGTTATCACATCGATATAATCCAGGAGATGGTTGATATAGCAGCTTTAGCAACTGACGGAGGCGGTCAGCGCATGGGTTGCCATGGCAACGATTTGCATCTGAAAAAGTCAGACGTTCCTGCCTGCCGAAATATCAGTAATCTAAATGTAAATAGCAAAATAAGGTATTCTGTTACCACTCTCTCTCTCTCTCTCTCACACACACACACACACACACACACGTAGAGTGAAGTTTTAAGATGGCATTTTATTCCCATTAAAAAGCAGTGCGGACTCGTGAACGCCTTCGGTGTTGGCGGCGGAACAATGTCAGTAAAAGTCCCCATTCAGTCACTTGTGATTCAGATTTTGATGAAGCGCTGAAACATTCGAAGAAAGCTTTTACTCAGAGTGCTTTCAAAGGAGCCATTAATGCAGCTTTATTCAAGCTAACTGGGCTTTTACTTTGATACTGCGGCTGGCACGAGCTATTAAAAACTACATTTCAGAAAGAAGCGGAACAAGACTGAGATCTGTGACAAGATTTTTAACTTTCACTCAACTTTATCCAAATTCAGACTCTTCCAGTTTCTTGGCACCTGTAGTACAGGAAAAAACCTTTGATATGAATACATTTATTATCCACAGACAACAATTAATGGCGTCCCTAACATATACCTATGAAAAATATAAAGTAGAGGCGTTGGGGGTTTTAGTAGGAGCATCAAAGAACGCTTAATTAGAAATCAACGACTTCCTGTTTGTTGGGGAATGACTTGACATAGAAGCAAATTTCTCTTTCCCACTCTTTGAAAACTGAAAAGACGAGAGAACATACCATTCAAGTCAGGCAGATGTGCGTTGAACCACCTGGAGCTGAAGCTCTAGAGTCCAGGCTGTGGACACTTTGGAGAACATCCTCCAGATGTAACAACACCAACACTTCTGGTTGCTAACCCGAGTATTTCTGGTCTAGTTTCTAGCGCTAATATCTTGAATACACTTAAAACAAGACAAAACTAACTCACAAGATATTTGCAGGAGAAACTAGACCAAAAATACGTGGTCAGCCAAGACAACCTTCCACAGGAGCTAACGCTAAACAATTCAATGCGATTCTCATTTCCTTTTCTCAGGCTGTGCAAAATACATTAGCATGGCTAACACTAAGCCTCTGTTCAGAGACAAAGATAAAGGATCCTTAATATTCAGGTTTAAGAATGAACGCACTTTATCTTTAGTGGATCTCTGTTGGATGTTTTAGCAAAAACATGCAGGAAAGACCAGCTTTAAGCTTTCAGCTTGTGTTCATTCATCATGATATTTGCAACAGAATTTGTGCCATTCAACTACCCAGAAATATTTTCAATTTAATTTGGCTTCTTACAAAATTGTGTGCTATTATTATTTCAATGCTATTGCCATTCAATGCTTTTAAAAAAAAATTTAATCATGGAGGTGCAAGAGCACAGCTCTAACCCCAATTAAGATTTGTAAAACAGAATGCACATTAATAATCTGGCGGCAAATCCGGATTATTAGCTTTGCTTTAAGATTTCCATGCAGGCTGTTCCCCGCTTTTGTTTCTTGTGCAGGGGATAGCAAAGTACTGAGAACATTTAAAAAGGAGGGGGATGATGCACGAAGGTTTACTGCATAACAAATCTTCAATCAAGGCCTCATCAATCTGAGCCACATCCATAAACATCTTAATCTCCCCTAAACGTTCCGGATCTCATGCGGCTTTTTTAATTTGAGGTGAGTGACTCGATGAAGAAAGACATCATCTGTTTCTGCCTGTTCTCAATCAACTCTTCAACCTGGGTTGCCATGGAAACCTGATATAAAGAGACAGTCAAGGTATCAGAGCAATTCATGGAGTGTCCTCCACGGGACCGAATGGGTAGAGTTTCTAAAGACTTCTTCCACAAGGCTACGTCACTTTCTTATGCCTCACAGACGTTCGGGGAAGAAGATGGAGAAATTATGTCAAATGCTGAGAAAACATGCTTTTTTTTTAATGAAAGATATTACAAATCTAACGACAGAAAAAAAAAACAAAAAACAAATAACATTTTAAATGGCACATGAAAAATCTGCGGCCATGGAAGCTTTCAGTTTCTATCTAAATGAACCACAACACCTATGGAGCAATGTCCACTGAAGGATGAGACCAAATGTACTTCTAGGAGTCGTTTTTCTGAACTGTACTTTTCAATTTTTCTTGAGTAAGGCTATTTCAAAGTAACACGAGTAAAATCTTGCCTACTGTACCCATCTTGGGTTACTTCACTGAATAAATAACAAGTCAAAGGCTGCAACAGACGCAGAAACACACACGGTTTATGTTAACGTCAGGCTTACTGTTTGCACACAACAGTCATTGTTGCAGCAGCCGAAGCAGAGAGGCCCACACTTCCCTCTCTCCAGCCACTTGGGCCAGCTCCTCTGGACGAATCCCAAGGTGTTCCCAGGCCATCTGAGAAGCATTGTCCCTCCAGCGTGTCCTGGGTCTTCCTCCGGGTCTCCTCCTGGTGGGATGTGCCTGGAACACCTCACCAGGAAGGCGTCCAGGAGGCATCCTCACCAGATGGCCGAGCCACCTCAACTCTTGACGTGGAGAAGCTCGACTCTGAGTCGCTCCAGGATGACCAAGGTTCCTATTTCTGATCTCGTTCTTTCACTTACTACCCAGAGCTCGTGGCCATAGATGAGGGTAGGAACAAAGATCGACTGGTAAATCGAGGGCATCACCTTTCGGCTCAGCTCTCTTCACCACGACAGACCGGTGCAGAGCTCATGTCACGGCAGGCGTCGCACCAATCCGTGTATTAAGCTCCTGCGCCATTCTTCCCTCACCCGTCAACAAGACCCCAAGACACTTATGCTGTGTTATCGCAAATTTTCCACAAAAATGGTCAAAACGTTAGATTTAAGTGATGCCATCTCCCACCTGCAGGTGGCAGTATTTCTTACTGGTACTACTCTGCTGCCTCAACCTTACTTAATGTCAGGTTATCTCCATGATCAATATGGCAAGTAACAAAAGGTCACAATTACTGTCATAGAAAAGCGCAAATACCACAAAACTTGTTGCTAATAAAGTAGCACCACAAAATTTGTGGTTTTGATTGCAGAAAATATCAGAAAAACTAATCGCGAAATCCTGGAGGGATTGTCTAGAATTGCACCGCTCATGGTGGCAGCATTTTGGAGCAGCCTTGTTACGTTTAATTTGATCTTTTTCTAGACTTTTGTTCATTTTTTTCCCGTCTGGTTCTGGATGCTGTGCAACTGAACGGATTTTTGATCTTACTTTTTTTTAACTTTTGGACTGTTTTTTTTTTTTTTTTTTTTTGGTTATTTTTACAACTGAGAGCAGCTGATTAGCATCTCAAAAGCTCAACCAACACCTGAACTACGACCCCAAATCCCACAGGAGTTGACGAGGCGGCTCCACAGACGCAGAGCAGGACCAAAGAGCAGAGAGAGAAGGAGGAAGTCCAAATCATCTTTTCTATCGATCATAATAGCCAAGGATCATATCCCCATCCCCTGGCAGAGATTTAAACAGGAGTGGCAAAAGCAAATGAGGTGGATTAGCAGAGCTGGGCGACAACTGACGGTGTCATCCAGGACATGTTGCTGTGGAATATCATCTCTGTTGTCTGGATATGTAGCTGTTAGCTTGTCATGACAGTCATGAGACTGTCACAGAACTAAAGTCTTCAGTCAGAGGCGTCCTTAGAATCAATCATCAAGACTGACTGCTACAGGAGAGCCTTCCTGCCCACAGCATCACTATCTACAATTACTCTTTGAAGATACTTATATGAAATGTTACAGCTTTTAATTTCCATTTGGGATAAATAAAGTATTTTTGAACTGAATTTAGTTTTGGTTTTGTCCCGACATGTAAAACTCTAGAACATTCTCTTTACCACGACTGTAAAAAGCTGGTGTTTCCAACCCCAGGAAGGAGTTTCTGGTGCTAAACTGGTGCTGATCGAGCAATGGAACAAGTTTGGTGGAAAACACAAGTTCCTCAAACTTGACTCAGAAAATTCACATTTTATGCATGACCATTTGTAGCTTACTGACTCTGCAAGTTGTACTCATGTATGTTCTAATAACTTTAAGTGTTTTTGGTCAAAGTTTTTTCATTACTGCCATGATCAGACTCTATTTTTCCCCTAGAATACCTGAAACCTGCCACTTTCCTCACCATGAGCGCCATCATTTTCTCCCTTCTAAAGTTTTAAAATCCACTGTTTCTGGCTGACATTTAGAAGAAGGTTAACTACAGGCAAGCTCATTCTTCAACAGCACAAGACTGTAAGGCTAATCAGTAACCCTGTTGTTTAATGAGCACTTCCCAAACAGCAGAGAACTCGAAACACATCTCCAGTCGATCCCTTAATGAAGCATTTCGAGACAACGCTGCCTTCCTGAGGCCCCTGAGGTCTGTCAGGGTTAAAGATGCTCAGCTAGAGGTGCCCAAGTGGCTTTAAAGGTGTGGGCGGGCAGCCTGTGGGATGCATCTGATGGCGTCATCCCAACATCTACTAGAGCACAACAGGAACTGAACAGGTCTTAGTTTGTAAAGAAATAAGAAGCTAAAACATTTCTCCAACAACGATTCACAATTCAGGTACGGTGGCTATGAATATCAAGACCAGAAAGGTAAACAATAAGAGAAAAATATATATTTTTACCTATTTAAAGGTAACATGCTATTTGCTATGAGATGTTAGAAGTAAAATGTTTTAATTTAGTTGGATTCTGGTTAAAAATTCTGCAGAAAGAGGTAGAAAATGAAACAGGTGTTCCTTTTCTTCTTTTCAAATGATTTTTGTCAAACATTTGTGAAACAACATAGTTGTTATGGTCCCAGATTAAACTGTCAGAAAGCTCATATATAGAATTAGAGCTCCATCTCGTGGATACGATGAAAACTGCAACACAGTTGCTGTACAGAAACCACCTTTTACAAATACTGTAACACCAGTAATGTAGCTTGTTTTAAAAATAACACTGAGCATATTGTATGCATGAGGTTGTGTTTATCAGTCACAGAAACTGAACCTCCAACTGATTAAATGTTTGATCCAATTTAGTCTATAAATTCGACTCTATAAATTCCTTTAATCTCTGCAGGAACAGACTGGAAAACAGAATTATGTCACATGAAAGAAAACCACTGTTTTCATTCTGCACGCTGAATGAACCGGAGTGCATTCTCTGTTCGGCTGCATCTGTTTTGAACCATTTGTGTCCTTGTGATCCCAGATGTTTCAACACTGATTAGCAGCTTTGTGTAATCAGGCAGTCGCTCAAAACTTCGCTACAGACCGTGGAAATGCTCAGTTTTTTTTACTCTCATTAAGCCCGACCAGGAGATCTGTGCTGTAAGATTTTCTTTTAATGATTGAATGAATTTGGACTTTTTCTCCTGGTTTATTTGGTAACTCATAAAGCTAACACCCATAAAAATAAATGCACTTTTTTTTACACTGATATGAGAAGCATTGAGCTCTTGGGTTTACTCTGAGCATCACACACAGTACAATCCTTCTCACTCTGGAATAATAGGACTTGCAAATAGTTTGGAAATCCTTTGGAAGTAGCAAGGTTGTCCAATCCAGTGATTGTCGTGAGTGCTTTAAGTGGAAAAAAAATAAGCGCCAGTACTCTCCTTAATGTCCATAAAAATATGGGACAGAAACATATGTAATATTTTTATATAGATCTGTCTATCAAAGTGTCTTGAAGCGCATAGTAACTAATTATTTTTATTCAGTTACATTTACTTGAGTAACTTTTTGAAAAAAAAAAAAAAAAAAAAAAAAAAAAAAGTACTATTAGGAGTAGCTCCATTGTACTTTTTACTTTTACTCAAGTAATATTACAGTGAAGTATCACTGTTCTTCATTGAGTAAAACCTCTGGATACTCTACCCGCTGTGAGTAACGTCACTAAATGAAGAACAAACACATTTTAACCAAAAATGCAGACACACACACCTACAGTTTATGTTAGTGAGAATTAGTTTCCATCTGCTGAGCCTGATGAGTCATTTGAACGTCCATAAGATACAATAAAGTCTATATGCTTCATGGTTTTTGCCATATTAGTGCTTTCCTTGAGGTCTATTTTCACAGTTTATTGCTCTGTTCCTCTTCCTCAACATTTTTTTCCTGTCATGAGCTACTATGTTTTTACATAGTAATATATAAATATGTTCCGGTCTCGTCACATGCTGTTGATCCTCTGAATTAGTTATTGCTCAAAAGCTCTTGCCATACTGGTTTGTGCATTTCTATTTAGTTTTCTTAGCTTAGTGTTAGCCTTTAGCTTTATTATGTCCTTTTTAGAGTCTGCCTCCTGTTTTTCTTGTATTCATTCTCACCAGTAATCCTTTGTACCATTCACCTGCGGTACCTCATCATCCTCATGTGTTTCACCTGCCACTAAAGCTCTTGATTTGTCACTGTTCAGCACCGGATTCTCTTTTTTCATGCCCTGATTCACATCTTTGTTCTGCTCTGTCTCCCCCTTTTTCTGTTCCTGAGTTTAGTCCCTCTGTGTGCGAGAAGAGCGCGCTGGTTACAGGCCGAGAGCGAGTACGCATGCTTTTATCGCCCCTGTGGTGCAGAGCTTTGTGGGAAGCATGTTGATGGGGAGATGCAGACTAACCTAACACCTGTTTCAACACCAGAAAAAGTCCAGGTATGCACTGAATGCTGGAAAAAAGTTCTGGTACGCTAAGGAAATTTACAAGTGGTACTGCGTACCAGCCCACTGTTGCATACCAGCCCACATAAAGCACTGAATGTAGTGACTTGGAAAATATTTTATTCCAATAATTTCAAAGTGTCTTGTAATATTAATCTAAACCTTTAGAACACCCTCTTTTATTGTCCTGCAAGAAATGTTTTCAAGATTCTTCTTTCCACATTGATGAATTAATTTCGATTTATCACAGAGGTGAATAGCATGGATTTTCTCATCAGGCACCAAAAAGAGCGTTTCTGTATTTGAAACAAGTCTTGCCGTACGTTTATGAAACAACGTTAATGCAGAATCTCGGCTTAAAGGGAAAACAAAAGGGGCAAAAACACCTCATGTCATGGAAATGATGAAACTGTAGGGGAGTCCGCAGCCAGATCGTCAAGGCTACCGCAGGTGTCAGATGTGAAGAAGACTAAAGGTTCTCCCATGCTTCACCTGCAGCTGAAAGGTCGATGCACGGTCAGGTGATTGAGAGACGTTCGTATTTGCACACACCTTTTACACGCAGCACAGACCACCTGGAGACACCCCTCCTGCTCCAGTGTATGTCACACCGCTTAGCGCATAGGTAAAGACATGGTCATGGAGAGAGCGCCACACCTTTCTGCAGACAGCCTCCTCTGTGGACAACTTCTTGGTCGACTTTGACACTTCGGATGAAGTATGTGGGAGCTCTAAAGTTCCTCAAGTAGATAAAAATGTCTGCTGATGTCCACAGATCATGTTATGAAATACGTCAAACTTTCATCCTATTGTTTTACCCACAGCGACAGCTGCAAACTGTTTTCTTTTCTCACTGTCTGAGCCGAATGAATGAGTGTTTTCCTGTCCCTCCTGTCTGATTATAAATGTCAGTATTTTGGATCTACATTGTTGGTTCTTTCTTCATCATTCTTTCTAAAGCCAAACAACATGTGACAAAACTAACTGCAGATGGACCTTTAGATTTAGAGCGGCGGTAAAGACTGCGCGATCAGGACTGTGTTTTGGCAGCTACATTACCAGTTAAACCACCAAAATTAAACATGGGAGGATTTTGTGGAGAAAAACTAGTCTTTCAATTGCTTTTATTCATGGCTGCTATGCTTTCGAAACCACTAAACACCCTGCTAATCTAAAGCTGTCTGGTATCACAGCTAGCAGGAGAAGTTGGAGTCAGCACACATCAGAATAACAATGCAACCCAGAAACAGAGCAGAAGTTACAAGGCCTACGCAAACACGAGCAGAATTTGTTTCTCTAATCAGACTTTTAATTTACAGGCATACCAGGCTCCTCCCACAGTGCTTTTAAATCCCTGGGTAGGGTACCGGTTTGTTCTGTCTCCAGCCTAAAGCAGGAAGTCCTGAGAAAATATTTCTCAGGACTGCTTTTGTTTTGCTATGGGCAGTCTCTGTGTTACGCACTGATGCCTGAAGTCGCTTCAGTTGTGTTCTCGGCTGGCTTGTTCTAATTTCCTTCATTTTAAGATCTCAGGAAGCAGAAGACAGTGGATGGAGGGATGATCTACAAGCTAAAAAAATGTGTAAAAACAATGGTATACAAACTTTACCGGGTTCATCGCCTTCAGTCGGTCTTATTAAAGCCTTCTCTCCAAAGCGGCCTGTTAAATGAGTCTGTTTTTTAACTATTTAAAATGGATGCAGAAGTACAAAAAATGTCATAACAAAATACCAAATATATATTTTAAACCCTCAAGCTTCTTAAAAAAATATGTTTTCGCCTCATATTCTCAATAATTAACAAAACATTCTTCAAATAAGCTTAAAAGCAAAACATAATCTTTATGTTTTCATTAGTATTTCTTGTTTGGACAAAATAAAGACACGCAACAGCAAATATTTCTCTAAGGGGCACATATAAAGCAGAGGGGATTATGGCTCTTTGTGGCTCTGTAGGTGCCTTTTCACACATAAAATAAACAATGAATGAATGTCATTTTTAAAACAACATATTTCCCTGAAATATTCGTCACATGGTTTTGCTTCAGTCACTGTGATGCACAAATCTAACAAATAGCAGAGCTTTTCTTGGATGCCTAAATTATTGTGTTTGAGCATCACAGCAATGATTCCGGCCTTAAAAAGTGTGACTTTGGCAGGAAAATTACCTTTCAAATAATAATTGTTGCCATAATGAGTCAGCTTTGCTCTTCTCAGTAACATGTGCCCTACCATTTCATCCTGATCCGTCAAAAAACCTGGACCAAAAAAAGTCTTGTTACCAATTTAATTAAGGTAAAATAAGAGAAAAAACTCAACCAGTTAATTAAGTATGGCCTTTCAATTATTTGCTACCACGAATATCAACTATCAAAATAGAAAATGCATGGGTATTTACAATCAGATATTTGATGTGATGAAGACAACTTGCTGAAGATTAAAAGGTGTGCGTCTCATTACATAGGGGGTAAAACGAAAGCCGATTATCAGAAAAAGGCCATCAAATCAACATCCAAACATAGTGGTGGTAGTATGATGGTCTGGGGCTGCTCTCTATTATTGATGGAACCAGGCTGGTCTCAGTACTTCAGAAACTTCTGATCTCCTGGGAATAAAACCCACAACCAGCATTTGTGTGGACGAAAATGCTTTGATCTTATCAGAGGTCAAAGGTGAGTGAGCAGACTGGTTCAAGATGACTGAAAGGCACAGCTTAAGACGTGCTGCTGGTACATTAATGGGGGGGGAGTGCCCTTTAGTTTCCAGTCCAGGGGTCTCACTTATTTATAAAGGTTGTATTCGCACAAAACGGGGCCTGAAACTGCTGTACGTTACTTTCCACGCAAAGGCTGAATTCAACAGAACTATCTCTATATACATCTGTCTTCCTTTCTATATCCCTTTTTATCCATTTCATCTACTGGAGGAGATTTTAAGACTATTATGAATAATAAATAAATTTAAACTTACTCATGATAGAGGCAAAAAAAAAAAAAAAAAAAGCTAGCTAGCTAGCTGGTTAGCAAGTATTAGCAGCTCTTTACCGGTAGGCTTGTAACAACCTGACCCAAAACTAAAGTTACCGGGGATTAATTACATAAACGCAAATTAGGTTGTGGACAAAGTAAACAAAAATATTCACCTGCACAGCAAAAAAAAAAAAAAAAGAAAAGAAAAAAAAAAAAAAAGAGAACAATTAGTGCATTTTATACAATTTAAATCGAGCTAGACCACCCACAAACAAGCCATCTCTCATACATTCCCATATCCACACATAACACACAACATAGGCCCCATAAACCAAAAGGAACAAGTTTAAACTTCTAGTCCAATTATCCTCCTTGTTCCTCCACTCAGTCCAGGCATCAGCGCGCACAAGGAAAAGATCTCCGCCTCCCCTTGAATCCCAGGTAAGAAAAATAATATTCCACCGCGATCCAAACTCGGTGAAGAATATTCCACAGGTAATCCAGGGACTCACGACAGGCGCACACCCAAGGTAAAACAACAACAAAACGCCGTCACTTCCTCCTCCTTTTATCTTTTTTTCCCCTCATCGGACACCCCAAAATATATGGAATTTTTTTACCCAAACAAAACCAAATTTAAACATTGATTCAAAAAAAAATATATAATCGTTCCCTTTTAGGGGACAAGTTAATAAATGGCCATGTTAAAGCGCAGACAATATCATGAAATGAGGGGTGTGACCACGACAGCCTTAACTGTCTCAAGACACAGAACGCAGTGCGTGCGACTCAAAGTTTTGCCTGACAGAAAATCCCCACAAGAAAAAAAAATAAATCTACATAGAATATATGAGATTAAATAGTCCTGCCACAGCAAAATTTAAGACCCGTGATTAACGTACTTAAGGCTAACTTACATTTTCTGTCATAAATCTAAAGAGAATTTAAGGCCTTAATTTCAGATACATGAATTGAAGACTTTTTGAGGATGCGCGGACACCCTGGTTGCTGATGATGATTACTTTTTCAAATAACGCCAAGTTGGTTTGCTGTCCAGTTGAACACTGTTTCGCATTTAATTCTGGCTACAATTCATGTGATTTTTTTTCCTTTTTTTTTTTTTTTTTTTTTTTTGGACATTTTGAAAGTGGGACAGAAAAGAAAAACTGAAGAAATCTGTAGAGGAGAGAAATACTCGATCCTACTACTGTATACTACAAATACTTCATGCTGGAGCGGCTGAAACGTGTAAATACAGAGTCAGCAGCATGAACCCTTTTATGTAAAGGCGTCACCAACTCATTGACAGGATGAATTTAAGACTCTTGAGTTCAGGGACCAGTTTTTGGAAGCATCCACTGCAACAGAGCGGCAGCTTTCTCTCCGTTTCCACTTGAGAGCACTTCAGCGGCATCACTTATTCAAAAGACACCGCGGCATTGAGTGGAGTGGGCTGCTTCCGTACGTCCTTATTTTTTTTTTTTTCTCCAACAAGATGGCACTCAGGATGAAGTACTGAAGTATTTGGTGCTTTGTTATCCCAAAAACACAACCTGAAAAAAAGCCAGGGGAGTAGAGCTGTGCTGCTGTCCTTCACTCCCTCAGTCAGGTTATATTTGTGTTTCTACAGTGTCTACAGCAGGCAGATGAATCCCTGCCAGGATCAAACATCCATCCGCGATATCAGAAACTCACTAAAGCGAATCTGAGATCAGAACAAGACTCATCTGTCAGAGCCGGCACGGTTTCAAAGTGGAACGCCACGTTTTTCGCCACAGTTCAGCCTTCCTCTACTCTCTCTCGATAAACCGCCTCGTGCAGGATTCATGCCTGGCGTAGACATGAAAAGGAAATCACCTCCTCTTGTCCTGCGCCTCGTCAACAGCAAGCGCTTCTATTTTTCATGCTGGCGACATGCGACATCAATCTGAAGCAGGAAAAGCACTTATGGACATCACAAGTCAGAACGAGATTTCTACAAGAACCAAAACAGAGAGAAAGCGTGACAAAAAAAAAAAAAAAAAGAAAAAAAAAAAAGCTTTGTTTTCTCTGATCACCAAACAGATAAATCGGGTAATTAAAACAGCTGTTTCCAAATGAGGATTGGATTTAGAAAGGGAGGAAAGATATCTAAACCACATACCTAAATTTTGAAATAACTAGGAATCATCACATTTTTTGGAAAAGCAGCCACACCAGACATTATTATTATGGCCAGAGCAGTAGAACCTATCTGACAACATGAAGTAGGCTAAAAGCTCAAAATTATTCGTGGAAAATGTGCTTATTTGTGGGGTTTTTTTTTTTTTTTTTGTTTTTTGGTTTTTTTTTCCCATAGAGTAAGTATAAAATATATATAAGAAAAAAATGCAGCTTGGGAAGCTGAAACATCTTTGTGCAATGCTACTTGACATGCTACTGGCTGCCGTTTGCAAAGCAGCCAATCCAAGAGCAGCGTTTCTTTACCTTGGTGCTGATTGGCCGGTCCCCCAAGAGCAAGAAAAGAAGGACCGTGGATGTTAGCTTCTGCAGTAGGGCTAAGATGGTTTCCACCGTGTATTATAATGCATATTAAGGTATATTGGGGGTTTGAATTATTACACTGGAGTCTTGCAGGGTGTCTCAAGTATTCATGGCAGCTATTTATCTGTGGACCTAAATCCCGGGAACACCAGGGGTCCACTGCAAAGCCGTTGCTAAGGCTTTGGGACTCCAGACAACCATAGTGAGAGCCAAACTGGCTTCCCAAAATTACGCCAAACGTCCATCAACAACTCATTCAGAGCAACATCTAAAGCTCTACAGGCCTCACCTGCCTCAGGTAAGGTCAGAGTTCATGATTCAACAATAAGAACCACTGCTGACCCGAAAGAACATCAAGGCCCGTCTTACATTTACCAAAGACAACACACTGACAGTCAAACACAGTGGTGGTAGTGTGATGGTCTGGGGCTGCGCTGCTGTTTCAGGACCTAAACGACCAGCTGTAATGAAGGGAGACGCAGATTCTGCTCTCCAAAGGGGAAAAAAAAAAAAAAAAAAAAATCAGTTGAAGGCTTTAAGCTCAGGCGCTCGATGAACACCAGTATCTCCAGGTCTGAACAGCACCAAACAAAGACAATGAAAGTTCTGAATCGGCCTAGTCAAAGATCTGTGGCATGGTTTTAATGCTCAAAAACCCTCCGAAATAACCCTGCGAAGAAAAGTGGGACAAAATTCCTTCACAGCGATGGAAACTGCCTGTTCGCACCAACACCTGATGGTTTAGAGCACGCGTCAAACTCAAGGCCCGGGGGCCAAATCCGGCCCGCCACAGCTTTTTATGTGGCCCTCTAGGCTCCAGTGGGACACATAAATACAACCTTGAAAATAACAGCTGTGTGTTTGAATATTATTTCATCAATCAGATCAAAGCAGTTTTTATCTGTTTACTGCCAAAGTCCAACAGTCAGTCCCTCCACTTTTTCGCAGAAATTCACATAAAATCAGCAGATCACCAACCTTTTACACGCTGTTGTATAATTGTGAGTTTATTGCAAATTCTCCACAAATATAGTCAAACACATTGGGTTTAAGTGCCTGCTAAGAGTAACAAAAAGTCACATTTACCGTAAGCACAAATATCGCAAAATTTCTTGATAATATTAGCAAATTAGCTCCACAAAATCAGTGATTTTGACCGATCCATGTGAAAAGATGTTTGTATTATTTTATTTTAAGAAGTAGTTATCAAAATTAATATTTTAACAGTTTGTAAAGGGGTTTTATCAATGCATCCTGGCACTCAGCCCTTTGAAAACATTCATGATCTTGACATGGCCCAAAATGAAAATGAGTTTGACAGCCCTGGTTTAGAGACACATAAACAAACATGAAACCACTGCTTTACCACTGCTTTTTGCAATTACTCGGATGATCTTTGTCTAATATTATAATCAGTTTCATTCCCTAGAACACGCAAGTGAGACAAGAAAGCAAAAACAGAAGAAATGTGAAAGGAAGCAAATCATTTTTAACGGCACTGCATATTTGCCAACACCAGAGGGCAGTAGAGAACCTCGCTTTTCCTGCAGCCTGGGCTCAGACATGCCTGGTTAGTAGAAACATTTCCAATAAGTTTGGGCTAATAAACTGCAAAACAGCCTTTCTATCAAGAAAAATGAGAATTTGCTGAAGTCACAACCTGCTAATACCAACATAAATTAAAAAGAAAAACGCGTTCAGTGCAATTTATTAGCAAGAAATTATGAAACTTCCGGACTCACGTCAGTGTCAGTCGGTATAAATTAAATATTTGAGCTTGTATTTGTTCCACCAACGCCATTAGGAGCACAGTGCTGATTGCTCCAGCACACCAAGCATGTTTTGGTTCTGAGTGGTGTGAGTGTTTCCATCTCCCGGGGGTAATTCAGTATTCATTACACCCCCCGCCTCCCAAACCAGAGCAGCGCTGCACTCGTGTGCTTCGTCTCTGCCTGGCGAACCCCGGCTTCGCGTGCGTTATCTGCCTAACGCCACTCTGGTTTCACCAGAAAGGAGATGCTGGTTTCTCATCAGATCACACCCTGCAGATGTTCAAAGCGAAATGTGCATCATATATTGTTCTGGCTGCTCTGTGAAGCTGCCAGGAACCAAAGCGATGAGAGATCAAACCAAGTCAAAGATGTAAGAGGAGATAAAAACTGTTTCATCCAGACAGAGGTTCCTGAACTTCCAGTCAAAAAGCAGCAGATTTCTGACCTCGTTCCCCCAGAATTAGTGTTTACCCCTGAAAAGGTGGTTTTGGTTCACAATACTCGAAACAGACTCTCTCTTCTCAAACATCTCAGTTCTTTTTTTACAGTTTCTACCTGACGTGAAGCAGTTCCTTTTGTCAGATGTTCACTGAAACAACTGAGATCTTTGTTTTTAAAACAGCCTACGAAATAAAATGACCACAACCACCAGCCTCAATGTTTTGGGTTTTTTTTTTTGTTTTGGATATCATAAAGATAGCAAGGGTGAAATGAAACTAAAGTGATACGTTTGTTTGTATTCAACCATCTTCTCCTGCATTTACTTCAACTTACCCGTGTCGCTTGAGGAGTTTTTTTTTTTTTTTTTTTTTTTTTTTTTTTTTTTTTAAACATTTTTTCCTTTAACTCAACTTTCCATAATTGTGTTTCGATCCAGGGAGTGCGTGTTCCTGGGGTCCGTCTGAATAGAGTTTGCATAACTGGGTTCTCTACAGTTCTGCAACTGTCCAAGGTTAGCCCAACCGGTTTCACTGAACTGCCGTTAGCACTGAGCGCGAGTTGCCATGTGATGCTGGAGATGGGCACCAGCCTGTTTGTGGCCCCTGGGCTGAATAAATTAAATAAATTAGGACAAAACTATGACTTTTACATTAAAATGTACTTAGAAAAATTTTCCAAGCTTTCTGGTTTCCTTCTCGTTTCATGGTAACATTTGAGCCTTGACTTGTACTCGAAAGTACACTTCTGTTCACCCAAATCTGCTTTTAACCGCTGGATTAAAGCTTGGATAAACACAGCAAGTGTTTCCAAAAGAAGATCCTGTTTTTATTGCTGCGAAGAGATTAAATACTTTTTCAGTTTTCTTCACTTGAGCCCAGAATAAGACGCAAACTGGACGCCTTTCATTTAACAAGGAAAAACGAGCAAAAACCCATTTCAAGTTCTGGATCCACCAAAAAAAGAATTTTAAAAATGATTATTTGTTTAATTGAAATAGTTCTTGTTTAGTTTATTGTTCAGTAGCTAAAAAAAAAGCATTTTTGATGATTTTAGTTTTTTTAAATGATTTTTTTCCCCCATGTGACAAAAAGTTTGGACACCCCTGGCCTCGACAAGGGATGGTTGCACACGTCACTCTGAACCGCCAGCTTCTTCAGCAATGACATTTTCTGGCTTAACCTCCTAGTGGAGGTTGTCAATGACTGTCCACTGGACAACTGTGAAGTCAGCAGTCTTCCTCATGATTTATAGACCACTCTGTGAAGAAGTCATTACTCTAAAAGCATCACATGAAGCCAGATGACGGTTTGCAGATCTCTGCAGGGACAAAGACTTTAATTATTGGAGACACGTCCTGTGGTTTTATGAAGCTCGCGCTGAACTGTTTGACCACAACGAACATCATTACATTTGGAGGAAACGGGGGCAGGGGGGGTAAGGTTTCAAGCCTGAGAAGAAAAATGGGGGTGTTTTGCTGTAGGAGGAACTGGTGCATCACAAAAAAGGTGACAAGATGGAGGGAAAGAAAAAACATTTTGTGGAAATTTTAAAGCAACATCTCAAGACGTCAGCCTGGAAGTTATAGCTTTGACAGTTGATTTATTTACTTAAATAAAGATATAAAAAGAATCTGTAATCATACACCAACAGTCTTCAGTCAGAGGCTTTTGCAGATTCGCTGCAAGACTGACTGCTACTGGAGATCCTTCCTCCCCGCAGCATCACCATCCATGACGACACTTTGAAAATACTTGGATGATATGAGCTACGGTATTGTTTAATGTCCCTTTGGGATAAATGAAGTATTTTTGAATTGATTTGGCTCCAATTAAAAGGCAACCAGAACACTGACAGAAAAACAGCAAAATGCAAATTAACTTTGAACTAAAAGAGCTAAAATAAAAACTTTCTACCGCTCTCTTAGGCCGAAACCTTTGACGCAAGTCATACAGTTTCACCAAGTGAAGGGAAGCAAACTTTAGATTTCGATGAAAGTTTAAAAATAAACCTGAATAACTTCTCATTATTTCGGCATTTAGCAAACAGACATAATTTGAGGAAACTTAACTGAGCTAAAGCAGGAGAAGCTTCGTGTGATTTCACGTCAGACGACGAGCAGAAAAGGTTGGAATACTCTGGATTAATATCGCTCCAGACTCCCTGGAGGTCTCTCAACGTTTGTCTTTCCAACCTTGCTGCTTGGCATCGTGTAAATGACCATTTAAACAAATTAGCACTGAGTTACAAATCGTTTATTTATGAACTGAACCGCTTTAAAGCAGCTAAAGTCCAAGAAAGGCTTTCAAAGACCCCTTTAAAGGATTAAAAGGAAGTCTGCTATACTAGAATATTATTTCAAACTAAGATATAATACTTTCGACCACGCTGTTTAACAAGAAATAAAGCAAACACTCGTGTTCTCCTCAACCAACACTGGATGCATGAAGATGTTTAAAAAGCGTAGGGGATGTAAAGCGACGTGAGAGGAGGAGGAGGATGTGGCATCGTCAGCGAAGGGGACTCTCCTGGTCTACGATCTCGTCCAGGTATCTGAAACTGAGATCAGCTGTCCCTGGATCAGTCCCAGAGGGAACCCACCATCGGCCCCAACGGGGAGAGCTGGAAGCTGGGACTGGAGACGCCCTCTTCTCCCCTCCAGACAACGCTTCTGGAGGCTGGAGGACGGCGACGACGGAGCTCAGTCCAAGCGAGCGACGGAGGTTGGACGTTAAACACCAGCTCTGCAGGACCGTTCTGAATCATTCTTTACTGGTGGCTGGTTTCATCCCAGTTCAGTTCATCCACACTGCAAAAACACTAAATCTCACCCGAGTATTTCTGCTCCAGTTTCCAGAGCAAATATCTTAATACACCTGAAATAAGACAAAACTAACTTACAACTAACTTCTCAGCAGATATAAGAGCTTGTTTTAAGTCAATAATTCCTTAATATTGATGGTAAAGTTCTGGTTATGAATGAAATAATCTGCCAGTGCAACAAGATGTTTTTTTTCCCATATTACAGGTTAAAATATTTTGTTCCACTGGCAGATTAGTTCACTCATAACTAGAACTTTTTCATCAATATCAACAGGGCTGCAGAGTAGGTGTTAGAAAGATGAAACCTCGTCTTTTAAGTGTTGGTTTTTCGTCTTTAATATAGATGGCTTCATTCACTTCTTTCTACACAACAAAAACACAAAATATTACCAAATATTTCTGGTCCAGTTTCCAGAGCAAATATCTTAAAACACTTTAAATAAGACAAAACTAACTTACAATTAACTTTTCAGCAGATTTAGCAGTTTGTTTTAAGTCAATAATTCCTTAATGTTGATGAAAAAGTTCTGGTTATCAGTGAAATAATCTGCCAGTGGAACAAGACATTTTCCCCATATAACAAGTTAAAATGTCTTGTTCCACTGGCAGATTATTTCACTCATAACTAGAACTTTTTCATCAAGATTCAGGAATTATTGACCGGTTTGAAAAACACAGCAGGAGTGTCCAAAGTGCGGCCCAGGGCCACGTGTGGCCCCCGGACTGATTCTGTGAACTACAATTCAGAAATGACACAAGTTCGGCCTGCCAGCACAGCTGGCTTAATTTGCTTTTAATTAAGGCAAAACTATTACAAACAAGTTCAAATCTTCTTGTAATGGAAAATTTTTTGGTGCAACAGAAAGTATTCATCTTCTTATAGCCACGCTTTTTGCTTTCTCTTTGTTTTTCTGCTACATTGCAAAAACACTAAATCTTCCCAAGTATTTGTGCTCCAGTTTCCAGCGGAAATATCTTGAATTCACTTGGAAAAAAAAAAAAGACAAAACTAAGTTATAACTAACTTTTCAGCAGATGTAGGAGCTTGTTTTAAGTCAATAATTCCTGAATATTAATGAAAAAGTTCTGGTTATTAGAGAAACTGGAACAAAACATTTTTCCCATAAGTTAAAATATCTTGTTCCACTGGCAGATTATTTCACTAACTAGAACTTTTTCATCAATATTAATTAATTATTGACTTAAAACAAGCTTCTATATCTGCTGAAACGTTACGTATAAGTTAGTTTTGTCTTATTTCAAGTGTCTTATTTCTAGTAGGTTCATTATTGATTCTGCAAGAGAAGAAACATTATTTAATTACAACTAAATCTCATTACTTTCTGTAAATTACGCAATAGTGAGCTCTGTTATCAATAATAAACCCTTCATATTGATTATAGATATATTTGAGACTGATGAGATTAGTAATATTTTACGAGACTGAAAAAGGCTTTAACATAAGAACGTGATTAATCCCTCAAATCAATTGCTACGTTTCAGTGTTTGTGAGTCCATGGCTTCCTGGGTTAGGAATGCACTGATTTGCACACAAACTGTCTGCAAACTGAACGACGGCAGCCAGCTTCATGTCTGATTTCATTTTCTATGAATCTGGAAAAGCCTCCTTCACCACACGTAGCCATCAAAACTGAGTTTTTAGACAGGAAAACGTCCCAAAATAAATCAGCGAAGATGTCAGAAATCTCATTTGTGCCACACAGCCTGGACCGGAGAGCACGGCTGTCCTCTGCACCCTGGAACCGCAGGACGAGGAACAGAACCGGCTGCCGGCGCCGTGACGGCCCAGGAACGCGACGACACCGATCGAAGCTCAGGTTTCACTCCGTCCGCCCTGCAGCGTCTGACGGAGCTGACAGGAGTCGCGCCGACAGTGGGAAGTTTTGGGTTCGATTTCCGCCGCTCCCTTCCACATTTGCTGCTGGCGGCTCATTGGAGTCAGAGGACGGCTGTTTTCAACATCTTTTAAGGTGTTTTACTACAATCAGACAAGTTGTGATTTCTTAAAGCTTTTCCTGCTGGAAGCTCCCAAACGGAAATTTACTGACTTTTCAAAAATCACTCAAAAGGGACATCATCCCAGTTTGTGTGGAAGATTCATAAATTATTCATTCTAGATGATTATTTTCCTTCTGGTTTTGGATGCTGTACTTTTTTCGCTTTGGGACAGTTGTTACACTGCAAAAACACAAAATCTGACCAAGTATTTGTGCTCCAGTTTCCAGTGCAAATATCTTGAATACACTTGAAATAAGACAAAACTAACTGGTGAGTAACGTTTCAGCAGATATAGGAGCTGGTTTTGAGTCAGTAATTCCTTAATATTGATGAAAAAGTACTAAATATGAGTGAAATAATCTGCCAGTGGAGCAAGAAATTTTAACTTATAATATGGGTCTTATTTCAAGTGTATTATATTAAGATATCTGCACTAGAAAACAGACCAAAAATACTTGGTAAGATTTGGTGTTTTTGCAGTGATGTGCAACCGTGGCAACAAGGTATTGTTTTTACAGCTGGGAGCAGCTGATTAGCATCTCAGAAGCTCAAATAACACCTGAACTACGACCCGAGATCCCGGAGGAGTTGAAGAGGCGGTTTCATGGATGCAGAGCAGAGAGAGAGGAAGGAGGAAGTTCAAACCATCTCTTCCACTGATCATAACGGGCAAGGATCAGATCCCCTACTCCAGCATCTCTCTTCCAACCAAACGGCCAGACAGAGATTTAAAGAGGAGCGGCAAAAGCAAATGAGGTGGATTAGCAGAGCTCGTCAACAGCTGATGTTGACGAGCTGCGAACAGTCTTTAGTCAGAGGCCTCTTGAGATTCATTGCAAGACTGACTGCTACTGGAGATCCTTCCTGCTCACAGCACCACCATCCACAACAAGACTTGGATACGAGTTACAACATTTAATTTCTCTTTGGGATAAATAAAGTATATCTGCTTGATGATTTTACGACATAAAGCACTCTGACCTGCGCTGCACAAATAAACTTGTCTTGAAATTTGAATTTGGACACAGCACTGAACAGCCAGCGTCTCTAACAATCTGTTACAAAAACATATCGAACATTAGGGCTGAAACGATTAATTGCATAAATCGCAATGAATCAATTGTTGAAATAATCGTCAACTAATTTAGTCATTGATTAATCATTAACTGGGGTTTACAGACTCAGGACAAGGCTATTTGCTGAAAGAACAACATACTCAGAGCAGTAACTAAGCAAAAAAAAAATATATATTTTTTTTGCATTTAAGATAAAAACAGCCCCTTGTCTATGAACATGTTGTACCCAAAACTCCTCAACTGGCATATTATTACCGTCGCCTGGTTCAAATCCTGTAAAATCTCCGAGTAAACGCCTTTTACTATCAAATTATTACCCGGTTAATCCAAAAACGAATCAACAGATCCGTCCTGCACCGCACTGACGTCGAGTCAAGCAGAAAGTGCAGAACTTCGTATTGTTAGAAGTATTTTTTTCAACTCAGACGCATCCTTTGCTCCAAATAATCAAGCGTTCACTAAAGGAATGCTATGCTGTTGCATTTTAGGCAATAAAATGTTTATTTTCATGTTTAAAAAAGGAACTGAATTGGTGATCTGCATCTTTTAATGTATTTCTCATGTATAAAAACAGCTAAAATGGAAAAAATCTGCAGAACGTGCCAATTTTTTATCCGATTAATCTAAAATAATTGTTCGTTGCAGCCCTATCAAACATATGATAACTGAACTAAAGTGCTGAAGTCCAGTTTTTGCTCATTCTCTCGTGCACTGCCATGGCACCGACTTGTCGGGCTTGTCAGGATAAAACCGGCCCTCTCTGAGCTGACTTTCCAGACCGCTCCCATCAGCATCAGCAGGGAGCAGGAGAAAGCCGCCGCTGATGGGCGAAATGGGGGACTGAGAGGTGAAGTGTGTTAGACCGGGGTGGGGGCTGACCCTGAAGAAGCAGGGCTGAGCCGGGATTTACATCTTATTTCTGGGACGATGAGCAGCTGATGGAGGCTGGGAGACGGCGCTGCAGGGCTTCGGACGCCCGTCTTTCACTCTCCGAGCTTTAATTGCTCTGCTCGTGCACAGACGCTGGGGTGACGCACGGGAGTTTCCCTCCACGACATGCTGGCGTCGAAGCTTCAGGGCGGATTTAATTAGGAGGATGTGACTTCACGTCGGCAGCTGAGGCCTGATTAACGAGATTATCAGATGGTCAAAGTCTGGCTGAAACGGCTCCCAAAGTGATGCCAGTCAAAGCGAAAGAACTTCTTCCAGCCGTTAGACGGAACATGACTTCGTATCAAATGAATTCCTGTCAGCTTTCAGCGAACAGAAGAGTCGACAGGCGAAGACCTTTAAATATTTACCAGCAGAATCTAAATCAGTCCCATTAAATCTGTGTCAAAGCTGAAAAAAAGATGTTTCTGGAGTTTCAAACTGTGAGGCACGCTGAGGAAAGGCTGCTGACAGACAGAGGCGAAGCCGAAACACGCAGGCGTGATCTGATTTCTAAACGCAGTCATTAAGAGTCTGGGTTTCCTTCGGAAAGCTCATCTGGAAGCCGCAGGAGCTCCTCTCAGGTATTCTGAGGTCGCCGTATTGATTCTTACGTCTGTGGTGGAAAATGCTTTGGGAAAAAACATGTTTACTTACACGCCGAGATAAAGTGATGCTCTCTGGTTATGGGGTCCTCGGCAAGGTTTTGAAGATAAAATCGCCAACTATGATATGCTTTTCCTTATTCGGCAGGGATTACTTCTATGTATTAAATAAAAAATAAACAAAATGTTCTCATTACCTTGACCTGAGACTAATAAGAAGCAATCGCGGTAAGTTTCTTGAATCTGACTCTGTAATTAGATCTGAATCGGATGTTATGACTGGACTCTGAAGTGAATTTAGACAAACTTAAAGTTTACGTCACCAGACATTTGCTTTTAATTTCGATCCATTCAGCTGTACAGGACTCCAGGAGCGCATTGTGGCGCAGTTGTTGCCACTGTTGCCTTGCAGCAAGAAGGCTCCGGATGGTCTCCCCATGCATGCATGGGTTCTTCCCTGGTACTCCAGCTTCCTCCCACTCGCTGCGTTTCCACTGGTCATAAAACTGCAATGAAAACGCATTTTTCGCACCACATGAGTCACACCGGTTTGAAAAACACAGCAGGAGTGTCCAAAGTGCGGCCCAGGGCCACGTGTGGCCCCCGGACTGATTCTGTGAACTACAATTCAGAAATGACACAAGCTCGGCCTGCCAGCACAGCTGGCTTAATTTGCTTTTAATTAAGGCAAAACTATTACAAACAAGTTCAAATCTTCTTGTAATGGAAAATTTTTTGGTGCAACAGAAAGTATTCATCTTCTTATAGCCACGCTTTTTGCTTTCTCTTTGTTTTTCTGCTACATTGCAAAAACACTAAATCTTCCCAAGTATTTGTGCTCCAGTTTCCAGCGGAAATATCTTGAATTCACTTGGAAAAAAAAAAAAGACAAAACTAAGTTATAACTAACTTTTCAGCAGATGTAGGAGCTTGTTTTAAGTCAATAATTCCTGAATATTAATGAAAAAGTTCTAGTTATTAGAGAAAGTGGAACAAGACATTTTCCCCATATTACAAGTTAAATTTCTTGCTCCACTGGCAGATTATTTCACTTGTAACTAGAACTTTTTCATCAATATTAAGGAATTATTGACTTAAACCAAGCTCCTATATCTGCTGAAAAGTTACTTATAAGTTAGTTTTGTCTTATTTCAACTGTAAGATTTTGTGTTTTTGCAGTGTAGTCATAGAAAGTTGAGTGGAAGGAAAAGCTGCACCAGCAGGGCTCACTACAGCCTTGAGAGGATTGTCAAGCAAAAATCTACTCAAGAACCTGGGGGAGTTTCACCAGAGGTCAGAACATCAGAGCCGCTACGCAGAGACGGATCCGACACATGGGCTGCAAGCGACTTACCTGGGCTGAGCAGAACCAGAACCAAATGGTTGCTCAGTGGTCCAAAGTCCTCTTTTCAGATGAAAGTAAAGTTTGCATTTCATTTGGAAATCAATGTCCCAGAGTCTGGAGGAAGAGAGGAGCGGACCAGAATCCAAGATGCTGGTTTCATTTTCCAGCAGGGCTTGGTACCGACCCACACGGCCAAAGGTACCAGAAGCTGCTCCAATGACCATGGTGGTACTGGGCTTAATGGGCCAGCAAACTGGCCTGACCTTTAACCCCTTAGAGAATGTATGGAGAGTTGTCAGGAGGAAGATGAGAGACACCAGAACCAACGATGAAGATGACCTGAAGGTTCTATCAAAGCACCCTGGGCTTCCAGAACCGCAGCAGAACCACAGGCTGATCCCCTCCATGCGCCGCCGCATTGATGCAGGAATTCATGCAAAAGGAGCCCCAACCAGCGACTGAGCGCACAGACATGAACAGACTTTTCACAAGCTTGAGATTTCTGTTTAAAACGTCTCCTTGTGATATAAGCGTTAAATTTTCACTGGATTCTGGGTTTTCATCATCTGAAAGCCACAATAATCAAAATGACAAGAAATAAAAGGCTTGAAATATTCATTTCTGCACAGAAACATGAGCTGCTCAGTTATTATTAATCTAAGGAAAGAGCTGCAGTTACACAGCAATAGCTTTAATGCTCCGGGGACGGCAAGGACACTTGCTACTGTTTAAATGATCAAAAGCCGTAACGGACAAAAACATATATTTTTATGTTAATATATGATCACAGCCAGCAGCGCTGTGCTGAACGCAGCACGTGTTGTTTTATTCTGCACAATAAGACACCAATCAGAACAACATCAACTCTGACAAACATGTTGAAGTCGAACCACAGCTCGGTAATGAGTTTCATTAGAGGCCGTCCTGCATGAGCTTCCCCTGCATTCATTTATTACCGCTCAGAATAAGATCATTGATCTAACAAAGATTTTGGGAGGAACTCAATCATTTGCACAGTTCCAATTTCTGCAGACTAGATTGCCTCTCCATTCACTTATTAAGTATTCACGAATGGATTTTCCTCTTGTCAGTCACTCTTGCTGTGGTTGATGAAGGCACACCCTTCATTTTGGAAAGGATCGTTTCAGAACCGGACTGTGACTGCGCCAGAGAACTGCAGTTTCTCAGCTCACTTCTACTCTAAAGGGGTTTTTTTCATATCTGAATCTGCCTCGGGGTTTTCTTGTTTCTGTTTTTTTTAATCAACTTTTACCAGGCAAAAATGAAAAGCTTTTAAGTGTTAATAACTGGGGCCTTTAGAAAAGCCTCAACCTTGCAAACGAAACCTAAAACATCCCCAGTTCAAAGCCAAAAAAAAATGAATTCGATCAATCCCAAGTCAAAAGTTACAAACAGACAACGTGTCTGCGCAGACGACTTTATCGACATGAAACAGGATTCATCTCCCAGCTCGGTTAATAATAACTGAAGAAAGGCGGAGAGTCAACCTGCTGCAGCTCCTCTTGCAACGTACTTGAAAGTATGAGAATGAAAGGCGAGTCCCCTGAAAGACCAGCCCAGCAGGGCGGCCCGCAGAAACTCAAAGCACCTCCGGAGGCTTCAGGCTGCCGTCTGCCGCCACACCAGCCTTCTCTCTCACACCTCCAGCGGTGTGTGTCAATATGACATCCTTTTAAAATATGTACATTAATATTAATATGGAGGATTTGCAAAGAAAGATCTCTCAATTTTTAATTTAAATTTCAAATTACAATATTACTGGTGCTAAATATTACATAGATCTCTGCCTTGGCAGGGTCTCTGCTCTCCTGCTGCCGTTCTGGTGCAAAAAGAAACGTTATCAAGTGTTTTGGTGCGCGGCTCAGCGGTTCTTGAGCTACTCTGCAGCATCGCAGCCTGTTTTGAATAAAAATACACATTTCCACAGCAAACTGGTTATAAGGAAAATAATCTGCCAGTGGAACAAGACATTTATCCCATATTATAAATGAAGATATCTTGTTCACTTAAAACTAGAACTTTTTCATCAATATTAAGGAATTATTGACTCCAAACAAGCTCCTATATCTGCTGAAAAGTTATTTATAAGTTAGTTTTGTTTTATTTCAAGCGTATTCAAGTGAGTTGCAGTAGAAAGTAGAGCAGAAGGACCTGGTAAGATGGTGTTTGGCAGTGTGGACTCAGGTGTCTCCATCCCACCAGCACCAACTGGCTGGAGCTCTGTTGAATTAGGTCGGTCACTTTCAGAGGCTGAATATTTATGTTACACATCTTTATTTAAAATACTGCTAAGCCACAAATCGTGTTTTTAAACCTCCGTGAGACATGGAGAAAACATTTTATTTATGATTTCATCTGAAATTTTTTTTTAAAAAAAACTTAATTTCTTTATCATAAATAAACTTCCCTTTTAGTTTTGCAATAGTAAGAAATACAGTTTTTGTTTTATTTTATTTTTGCTTTATACTTAGTAGAAACAGACATTACTGTGATTCGGATTCATTAACCTTCTACAAACTCACTGACTTGGAAATAACTTCTCTTTCAAACTAATTTCAATATATAGCTACAAGACCTGATGCTGTTTGCTGTCAATCCTGCTACATCCATCTTCAGCACTGGGGACCGCAAAACATTGCTCTCATTACAAAACAATTTGTTTCATTTGGTGCTAAAGCCCACCAATAAAAATGGCCTTAAAGTGCATTTGTTTTATTCTTAAATAAAAACAGTTAATTGTTCATATGAAAATCCATATTCCTGGGTTCGGCTGATCCTCTAAGCTGCCCTGCTGTCAGAGCTTATAACAACAAAAGGCCTGGCGAGTATACTTTACAGGTCAACACAGCTGCAAGGCAAATCACTTATCCACGCTGAATCGTAGGCAGCATGTAGGCAGCATGAGGAGTTATTGTTCCAGGACTGGAGCATGACATTTACTGCTGGGAAAACGCTGGGCTGGAGTTGAGTGGGTTGTGTGAGCGAGCGTACGTTCGCCTCACACTGTGCTTCCTTCTATCCCGACCAAATGAATTGCTTCGCCGGAGCTCGGGGATATAACAAATCACCTAACATGGTTTCAGGGGTATTTTTCATGCCAGCCCAGTCCTGAGACATGGAAAGTCAAGACCTTTAAAGTACATTAAAAACAAACTATTATGAATTATTTAAATCTCAACAATCTCAGTATTGAAAATAAATTTAAAAGCTTTTTTGGAAAGAATAAAAAGAACTTCCCTGCCACTTAAGGAAAATAAAATTCGAAGAAAACACCGAAACAGAAGGATTAATCTCAAAAAGCCCACTGTCGCCATCTTGCATTCTTCACTGTTCTTTGCTAAAGCTCTCCCTGACATTTATTCTTTTAACACCGCTTTCACTGTTTGGTATTTTCCTCCTCTTATAATTCTTTTTGTCAAGCTTGGAGTCAAAGTTAGGGAAAAGGAAACAAGGGAAATGTCGAGGGGTGAGAGGATCAACCTTAAGACATTTGCAGAGGTAATCAATCAGGTTGACGGCGGTGCCACCGCTCGGGTTGCCTCTTGCTTGTAAAACACAGAGGGCACTTTGCCACGTAAGGAAGCAGGAGCGCTCATAAAAGTAATTAATTTCTAAACATCATCATAGAAAAGACCAATTAGGAACAAAGGATAACAACATAAGGTCATGTTGTGGACTTTCTACTTGATGATGTGCTTCAAGAACAGAAGTTCAGCCATTATTATGTCTTTATCTGGGTAAGCTGATTATCTAACTGCAATAAATCAATGCGAATTTTTTTTTTTCTCAAGGTAGAATAAGGCCCATCAGCAGTAGGAGTAATGCATGAATTATTAAGGATTTTAATAAACTGGTGCTGGAATGTGACCATTTTATAGCAGAGGACTGCAGTGCATCTGAACATGGCGACTTTAATAAAAAAAAAAAAAAAAAAGAAACGTGATAAGTTTCTTAACTTGAAATTGGTTATCAAAAGCAGTTTATCATAATTGTTGACATTTATTTCGACAAGACTTTGTTTACACCACCAATACTATGTTGGTACCAGATATTTTGTCCTTGAAACCAAGTACTGTAATGGCACTGCAGAGCTATGAAGCATAGTCTCTATGCTTCCCCGAAGACATAACAGTTAGAAAAGGTTAATTGTTCTGTAATAACTATTTACTTTATTTACAAAGTGATACTGAATGCTTATCTAAGTTTCATGTTATAAGATTTCTCTACGTCCATCAACAAGAATAGGATGCAATCTAGCAAATATGCTAATTAGCGGCTACATTCGGGTTAGCAAGCTAAAGCTATTGCTGGGTTTCAGATGACGTAGTGTCGACGTCATGAAATGCAGACGGGCGGCAGGAAGTAAACGCAGTGACACAAAACGCCGTTTCCTTCCGTTGATTCCACGTCAAAATTGTTTAATTTCTATGCCGTATACGGTTATTGCAACCGCTCTAATCTGGAGACAGATAAATGTTTTTCTCATGTTCCAAAACGTGTTACAAAAGGAGTTAATTTAAAAAAAAAACTTACAGAAAAAAGTTGACAGAAGTGGATCAACAATCTACGGCTAAAAAGAGAAGGTGCAGAAACGGACAATACAAGAGTTTACAGCAACCACTTTCTAACAGGTAAAGATGGTATGGTTTATAAAATCCTATTTTCATAAATTTTTATGAGACAATTATTTTGACAGACAAGCATTGTTTTAATGGGGTTTCTGTAGCTCTCTGTGAATAGTTGACCTACATTGGAGAAACGCTGTATGACTCAACATCAACATAAACATACAACTCCAGCACGAATTTGGGTTTAGAGAAACTAAATGAATTATTTACAAGTAGATCCAAGCACATAGAAATAACAAGGGTTAACTCGTTGTTAGCGTTAGCATTGCTATCGTAGGCTAATTACTTAAAATAGCCCAACTCACTACTCACCCGGACAGAAACAAGGCGACAGCCATTTAAAGCTTCTTTGATCCTGCATGGTTGAACCAACCTGAAACAAAATCATTGTAGGCTTCGAGTCTATTGAAAGCTTTCATCTGGCTCGCTGTATAACACGAGGTCTGCGGCACCGGATAGTTGATGTCAGTCGCCTCCACGCCGGGTAAATCCTCCAGATTATATGACAAGTCTGTTTTATTAAGACTCATAAGGGTCATATCCTAAATGTACGGGTATTACTTAGTTTCGCAAAATCACGTCTGTGCCAGCCCATTTAAGCCATCAGCGTACTCGCTGTCATCCATTTCGCTGTGTTTTGAACCGGAGCAAATCACTTCCTGCCCCCCTATCTGAATTTCCCGCGTCATCCGGGTCACGTGACTGCGACCCAACAATAGGCTACAATAGCATTCGTCCTATGCAAAAACTATTTAGATTAACATAGTAATGACAGCTAATATTTTGGGGGTTTTTTTGTGTGTGATTTGAGTTCGTTTCCCTTCTATTTAAGAAAAATATTCAAAGGAAATAAGCTAGTTAGCTGCTATAGGCAAATTAGTTGCTGGTTTAATCCATACAATTTCATAAATGCAAAGATCATTTAAATTAACATGAAGATTACTACTAATTATACACATTATCAGTTATGGGTTTTGTTCATGTCTATCCAAAGATGATAACATCATACAGAGGAAATTAGCTAATTAGCTCCTTATTAAGCTACAAAACTAAAAAAATACAAGCAACTATGGCATTCAAGCTATGAAAAATCCATTAGCCTTCATATACCTACTAACAATATAAGTTTATAAATGTTTTTTTTTTTCAAGATCTATCAAATAGTGATAATAGCCTAGATAGCTATAATCTACATGCTACTATAGCGTTTATGCCACTCAGGCAATGTACAAATTATTTGAAGAACAAAACATTAAAAATGTGTGTTTTTGCTGTAACTTTGATTTTTGAAACAAATACCTGCACAAGTCTAATTAGTTTTAAAATTAAAATTTATTGTGAAATTTTAGGGAAAGAAAAATATGTTGCAATTATTACAATATAGTTTAATTTATTTGAGGTAAGCAGAGCAACAAAATTCAGCTTTTTAACAATATTGTTTTTTGTCTTATCTGTGAGTTTTTCTTGGGGCTACAAATTAGGCTCTGTTCACATGATGTTTCCAAAAACGTTTGCCGTTATGTATCTGAAAAAATTTGCGTTTACACAACAGCGGAATAAAAATTCAAATACTACTGGAAATGTGCATTCCAGGCCTGTAGGGGGCGGTCACACGTTGTGAGGCGCGTTTTTGTAACCCTTTCCTGTCGCATGTAATCTATGCATCTTCACTGATGGCATAATGTTGTCAAAGTTTTGAGGGGTTTTTTTTATCCAGCCAAAACGCTGTTACTGTGTAAACAAGAGACAAAACATTTGCATGTTACTGTCCTGGCGTTGCTGTGTAAACAGCTCCTTAGAATAATTCATTGAACATCTTTCAGTTGTCGTGATTCTATTTTTTTTTTTTTTTTTTTTTTGCCAGGGGTTGTAACTGTTTTTACAGTTTGGGATAAAGATAGAAAACATGGACATGAAGTTCATCCCTGAAACACACAAGTAGTGAAAAGTGAGGCAGCTGTTTTGTTCTGAGGGATGTTAGGGTTTCTAAACGTGAACTGCTGGTTTGAGATATGAAATAAGCCCAGAAAGTACTTCCTCACTAGATTTTTTTTTTTTTCTTTTACAGTGAGTAAATGACTTACATTTGAGTGAGTTCTGGATGATTAAAATGAAAACTGTGATAAAAAAAGAGGAACAGCCCAGTGTTGGAGTCTGTGAAGGACATCTGTTCCTGACCTCAGACCCCACCAGCTGCAGCGAGTCTCGTCCAAGTGCTCCTCCAAGGCCTCCGCCAAACCCTCGCTGCTGGCACTTCAACACAAATGTTATGCACCACTTCAGAGTTGCCAGTTTTCCACTTTGTTTTCAAAGAGGTTAGTTCACCCTTGTTTGTACGTTCACAGCAGTTTCCCATCTACTTTGATAACCCAGAGCAAAAGGGCCTCGTTTGCGTACATGGAGGGATAAACCTCATTCTCCTGTCACAGAAGCTGCTAGAAAAACTGCCTTTGGTGTTGAAAAGTAGAGTGGACTGGTAGACTTTAGGCATAAATCCAGAATGCGTAAGATACCAGGAAAATTAAAGGTCTGATGCCAGAATGTTTCCAAAAGTACCAAAAAGGTTGAGCGAGCTTGTGAATCAACCGGAATGTTTTATAGGTTTATTCCCAGGCGGACTTTCTTACAGTCTTTGATTTCCCTGCATCACAGGGGCTTTTTATTGGTCATGTTTCAGTGTCCGATCATGACTCAGTTTCTATTAAAACAAGATCTCGTGACACAACAGAGGTCCGATTCAGAAACCGTTCTTAGATGCTGCAGCAAACAATAAAGTCCTGCAAGCTTTCCAGGTCTTTTGATCCGTGTAATGTAAGCGGCTCATTAGATAAAACAATTAGGACTTCAAAAGCAGCTGGAGTGGAATGGTGGAAAACGTAGCTGCAATATGGGTCAAAATGAAGTCATGCAGCAACAAATCTGCAGACAACACAATCCATGAGTCCAAGACATCACCGCAGGTTCCTCCCGTTTTCCCTGAACAACACAGATCTTTCAAGGTCCACAAATACGAGTGGTTGATTCTCATTTCTGTTTTAGCGGATGGCTTTTTTTTCCCCATGTGAATGACAACATTTCAAACACATAAGCAAGGCTTAGAAACTGTATTAACATAAGAAAAAGTATGCATATTTGTCCCAAAATGTTCTCGATGAATTGTCCATTGATCGTCATGTTTCTGGTTTCTGCAGTCAACCTGGTCAGTATGTTCTTTTTCACACTTTTTTATACTTTGCTCTGTTCACAAAACACTAAATATAAACTGAGACAAAATAGTTAAGACTATACACAAAGAACCAACTCAATATGTGTGGCCCAACAGCTGAAGAAGTGTACTATTTCGGCAAGTTTTGTTTTAGGAGCTAGATTAGGCACCAACATGGATCAATAATCATACTTGATTCATTTTATCATCTTCATTTTTCTCATGCTTGACTTTACGCAACTTTACAAAAGCAAAAGAAAATAGAACTGCAAGCGGTTATGAACGGGTTTCATGCCATCCCCAGCAAGTCCGGCCCCGGCCCCGCCCCTTCTTGTACACCAAGCATTTCTCAGAACATTTTAGTTTCGTTTTTAAGTGCAGTTTGTTGGTTTATTTCAAATGTGATTGGAAAATATAAATAATATATAAACTGAATTTTCCAACTAATTAAAGCAGCACCTGTTGGACTCCATAACCATCACTGCTCCCAACTAACTCAATAAGTTGTTTACATTTGCAGTCATTTGAACAGTTGTCCACTTTCTTGTTTAAAGTCTGTTGTTGTTTTTAAAACACAAATACACAAGGACTGTTTGCACTTTTTTTGCCCGGTTGCACATTTTGATTTTTAATAATTGAACAGTATTTTTCCTTATATTGTAAATTTTCCTTTACTATATTTTTGTCACATCCATGAAGCTGTTGCTGAACTGGAGAGCTCCTTCAGTAACAGACTTCTGCATCCTAGGTGCAAAACGGAGCATCATCACAGATCCTTCCTCCAGGCGGCTGTTAAACTGTTATTTGCAGAAATATACATGCATATATTGTTATTTTTTTTATTATCATCCTACTCAGTTGCACATTCCTTTTAATGTGAATATGTTATTTTCATTTAACTGAATAGTAATTGTTTATTATGTTAAAAAAATATAATAATATAATAAAATTGTATGTTTTCCCTTTGTGTGAACATGCATGTTTGGATTAACCTTTAACTTGCTGCTGGTACACATGGGTTTTCCCCAGTGAAAGACAACAAAAATGATATTTTTATTCTATTCTTATCTATTCAGTCTTCAAAAAAGTGGTGGTATGAATGATTATACAAAAAGTTTCTATTGTTTTGTGAACAATTATATAAGATGCATAAAATGAACTTTCTGCCCAAAAAGGGGACATGCTGTTAGAAATGTGATGGTTTAGTTTGCAAATCAATTTAAATTTGAGGGAATATTTCCCAGCAGACACTCTGCTTTCTTCCTGTGGGTATCAGCTGATTGACAGCGAGCATGTAAGCAAGTTATACGAAAACACTGAACTGGGGCACAATGAAATAATGATCAAACAGAAAACTTCCAAACAAATTAGTGATTCTCAGTCACTGTTATGGATTATCTTGATCTGTCCAAGTTGGTTTGTCACATTACTGAAGGATAAATGACATCAAATGTCATTTTTTTCCCCCTGGAGGTGGTGAAATGAGGCTTCAAATCCCAAACAGCGAGCAGAATAATGTTAATATGAGGAGCAGTGTCCTCCATTAATGGAGTTTTGGATCAGACAGACATGAGAAGACGATGATAAATTTCATTTAAAATCACTGAAGACACAATAATTGTACTTTTTATTTCATCCCAAAAAGTCAAACATATTCTGAATAGTAATTAATCCTTTTGCTTTTAGATCTAAAAAGAAATCAATGGGTCGACTGGATATAATAAAACCTGGTGTGATTTAGGAGTTATGATAGAGGGCCTCCTTCTTGACCCTGAAGTCAAATGTTTGTTTTGATATAAGTGGAGAATTAGTCCTTTAATCACTCAAGTCTTTCATCATTAAGAGGCTCTTCAGTTGTGCTGATTTACCACGCTGCAGTAAGATGTTCCTCTGACTGCTAAACGGTCCAAACGAATAGAAACATCCCACAAAGCAAGTATTCTCTGCTGTTTACCCTTCACCTGGAAGGAAACTTTCAAACTTGTCCCACTTTTTTCCCCAAACACAAAATAATTAGGAATGAACAAAAACATCTCAGATGAACACATATCTAGAGCGTTAAGAAGTTTGGATGAGCCAGGTGGTTAAAAAACATTGTTTTTGTATTTTTAAGTCATATTTTTAGCCAGATGTTGAAAATACTCACTCCTACCATTTGTGATATGTGGGCAGTGTCGTAATCAGGGGGCGTTGTACTTTGCTAACCCATGTTTAGGTGTTGATGCTAGAAGGGTTATTGCCCAGTGCTACACTGCAAAAACACCACATCTTACCAAGTATTTTTGTCTAGTTTCTAGTGCAAATACATTAGTACACTTGGAATAAGAAAAAAACTAACTTAAAAGTAACTTCTCAGCAGATATAGGAGCTTGTTTCCTTAATACAAATGAAAAAGTTCGAACTATAATTGAAATAATCTGCCAGTGGGACAAGATATTTTTATAAGTTAAAATGTCTTGTTCCACTGGCAGATTATGTCACTAATAACTAGAACTTTTTCATCAATATTAAGGAATTATTGACCTAAAACCAGCTCCTGTATCTGCTGAAAAGTTACTTTAAGTTTGTCTGATTTCAAGTGAATTCAAGATATTTGCGCTGGAAACTAGAGCAGAAATACCTCGTAAGATTTGGTGTTTTTGGATTGTGTTACTGTTCCAACCTTTATTTAAACAAGATATTTTGTTTTTAACGAGATAAAAATCTCATTATAAGAGTTTTAGATCTGCTTAAAAGAGTTTCTATGTCGCTATAGCAAGAAACTGCTCCTGAATTTATTTCCAAGCTCTAGCAGTTAAATGTTTCCAAATTTCTGAATTTACTCTCCACCAGAAAATTTTCATTTTACAGAATATCTTAATAGGTCAGTTTACTGGTTTTTGTTTATATTGCTTGAATCTCTAATTATTGTTAAAATTAAGATTACATATCCATCTGTCCAAATATGTTAGGACAAAAGGGCCAGTTGTAGGGTGTCCAAATGTTTTCACATGAGAAGAGTCTTTAAAGTCATCTGATGACCAGTTTTCTTCAAACAACTTTTATTCTTGAAAGGTTGTGTAACTGTCCTAAAAGTAAAATCCTTGATTTTTTTCCTGTCACAAACCAATTACACGATGATTTGTCAAGTTTAAGCAGCATCAAAGCTTCGTGTCACAAGGCCTCTGCTGAGATATCCTCTGGACATATTTGGGATAATGACTTAGCTGTCACAGTTTTAATAAAGAAGGCTTCTCTTTCTGGGCTCCTCTTACCAATATCCCCTGCAGCCTTCTTCAGTTCTTCCACAGGAGTCCTGTGACTTCTCAAGAAGCAACATCAATGCAGCGCTTACGTGATAAATTCCCTCACCTCCCCCAAAAAAACGATGAAAAACTTCAAAAGACAACTGAGAATTTTTCTCTTGAGTTTCAAAATATGATGGTCACAGCAGCTCAAAAAATTCTCTTTTTACCTCAGTGCTTTTTGCTTCTGTTTCAGGTGAGCAGCCACAAGCCAGACGTTGTCCGGGGAATGCAAACAGGCAGCAGGTATGTGTCGGGATCCAAGCCTGCTGCTGTAAAACCCACACTGATGTGAAGCTGGAGAAAAGACCTCAGAAAGATGAGAAGAAATCAGGAGAAGCAATTTTCCCAACTGAGTGGATTTATTTTAATCAGAAACGAACGGAGAGGAAGAGTTCAGCATCGAATGATGAGTTCTGATGGGTTCACAGGAAACGCATTATTGGACGACCTCTGCTAAAGTGGCGGTACTGTAAAATGTTTGAGCTTTCCATCATGTCATTATGTTATTCCCTCATCAAAAACATTCCTGGATTGTTGCTTTGATTAGTTCATACAATCCTTTAATCTCCCGCAGCAACCATTCAGTTGTGTAAGGTGCCTGGGTGGATGCAGCTCCTCCTCGGAGCTGCACTTTCCAAGCTTCCGCCTCACAGAACCCCCCTCCCCAACGACTTCCCCGCTCAGCTCCTTCAGACTAGCCAGCAGAAATCAGCAAACACCTGGTGCAATTGCTCATCTGCTGAGCTCATTATACGAGCCACTTCTCAGTGAAGCGCTGATAAAAACGTTGTTTAAAGGGTTAATAGAGGAGTGCTGTTGTGAGGACTTCCTGAAGGCAGAGTTTCAGAAAGAGCAGGAGTTTTTAAAGAGACAGAGGCCCAATTTCAAGGTGTTAAATTACAAAGTCAGATTTCTTTTAAGTCATATTTCATATGTGCAGCATTTTTGTAATAACTGAAGGTAGCATAGTAGCTTGATTGAGCTATAAAATGATTCTATGTGGCTGGAAAATATAACTTACTGCCCCTTTAACAGTGGGCATGAGGTGCCTTTCCACGTGTTCATCGTTTGTGTCCCACCTGGAGTAATTACTAAGAAGCTGGATCTTAGTCTCGTCTGACCAAAGCTCACAGGTCCAGTTAAAGTCCCAGCAGTGTTTACATTTGTGATGGTAGGCCAGAAAATGGGTTTTATCTCCTCCCAAACAACCAGCTGGCATGAAGACAGTGTGTGATGGATTTTTAGGAGACCCCAAGGTGCCACTCACATGAAGTTCACAGAAACTGATCAGTAATGGCCAATAATTTGGCAAAGTTGTTGGTAAAACCATTTTTTAGAAATTATTTTTGTCCAAACTGAAACAAATATCAACTTCGAGGTTATGATTTTCTGAAAATTATACGGTCCAATTATACTGCTGCAATAAAAGATGGATTTATTTCTAAGCTTTCTACACATCTCTACAAAGGGGTGCATATAAAGCAAATTTATTATTGTATGATATTTAAGATGTAGATTATGACTAATCTGTGCGTTCTCCAGGATCACTGAGGCCAATGTAAGCTGGAGAAGCCTCTCACAAAGCAACCTGCCACAGACCCAAAGCTGTCATTTTAAAAAAAATGAAGAAGTGAACGGCTGCATGTGGTCCCCAGAGATAAAACCCAGGGTGGAGGGAGAAGGACTGACATTTATTTTTAAACCTTCAGAGCAGGATCATCCTCCTCTCTTCAACTTCAACCCCCTTAAAACCCACTTGAATTGAAGTAATCCACTTTTCACTTCGCCGGCAACTTGAATGTTTCCAGAGGGTCTCCGTGATACTTGACCACACGACGCAGTCCCTACCCTTCCTCCCTTTATTTTACCCTCCGAGACACAGATGTTTTAAGTCCCATTACTGTGCGAATGAAAGGGAGGCGATTAAAGCTCTCCCCACTGACAACTCTAATGAGGAGCATATTTCAACCCGACCTAAATGCTGTTTTCTTTTCTTACTTTCCACAGAGTGCGTTTAAATGGAGCCCATGAAGCAAGAAAGAGGAGATTCAAATTTGTTTTTTGGGACAGCACTGTCTCAGATTATTCAATTTCAGCGCACTTATAGAGCATATGTTTGATTTTATGACAACTTCTGCTTTTCCTCCTGCAAGGATTATTGCATCAGGCTTTATGGGGTTTCTAAAGCAAACAGCCCTGTCATCCTGCCGCATATTCAGTGAGTTATAACATTTCTAACTCCATTGTAATGCCAAGTCGATGGTTGCCTCTCGCTGAAGACCTCATTTATCCTCAAGGTTTCCCAATGACATGTTAAGCCTGGGATAGCAGAGGGGAGGAGAGGCGGAGATTGAGAGGCAGCGAGCGAAAATAAAGAATACCGAAGCGGGGAGACGGAGTACATAATGGGAGTTAAGGAAGGTGGTAACCGTAGAGACGCAGACGGGGATGGAGATGGGATGGAGAGGCTGAGAGAGAAGCTCGCTCCGTCGCGTTCGGCAGGAGGCTGACCTTCACGTCTCCAAACCCACGACTGTTATTTCTGGACCGGGCGTGCGATTCAGAGGAGGGTCGGGGTGCAGGAGGGACCACTGCACACGCTGTCAGGCCCACACCGCAAAAACACAAACTCTTACCAAGTATTTTCGGTCCGGTTTCCAATACAAATATCTTGAATACACTTGAAATAAGACAAAACTAACTTACAAGTAACTTTTCAGCAGATATAGGAGCTTGTTTTAAGTCAATAATTCCTTAATATTGATGAAAAAGATCTTGCTATAAGTGAAATAATCTGCCAGTGGAACAAGATGTTTTAACTTGTAATGTGGGAAAAAAATGTCTTGTTCCACTGGCTGATTATTTCACTTATAAATAGAACTTTTTCATCAATATTAAGGAATTACTGACATAAACCAGCTCCTATATCTGCTGAAAAGTTACTTGTAAGTTAGTTTTGTCTTATTTCAAGTGTATTCAAGATATTTGCACTAGAAACTGGACCAGAAATACTTGGTAAGATTTGGTGTTTTTGCAGTGAAAGGGGGCTGGATACCAGAAATAATTCAGAACCGTGTTTTTTTTCCACCACAAAATAAATATTCCACAAATAAAAACAATGTGTTTCAAAGAATCTGTAATGAACGGATGATATTCCAGTTCACATTTACCTTCAGCGCTGATAAGAGAAGAGAAAACTTGTCAAATTTAAACAACCAGACATGCATGAACTTATGCCTAAGGGAAAAATAGAGCAAATAACCTAACAGTCATGTTTTCGGCCTGTGGGAGGATGCGAGAGTACCCAGAGAGAGCCCACATATGCATGGGAAGAACATACACAAAGATCCCAGGCCAGGATTCAAACTGCACCACTGTTCAGCCCCAGAATATCACTGAAAACTTAATTTATTTCAGCTGCTCAGTTCCAAAAGTATAAGTCATGTTTAGCTTTGCAGTCCTGAAATCAACCCTATAGAATGGGATGAATTAGAGTGGAGAGAGTAGACCAGACCTTTTGTCCAACACTAGTGTCTGACCTCATACATGTACTTTGAAAGACAGTTTAAGACTGTGTTTAAGACTTGTTTTTTACTCGCATGAATATTATTACTGCTAAGGGAAACTGAATACTGGTTATTTGTTTCAAATAAATGTTAGACCCCCAGTGTTACTCTGTAAAGAGCAAACTGACAAGAAGCAACAATATTCTTCACCATAAGTATGTTTCCTTTAATCTTACTAAATTCAGCAAGATTTTATTCCATATTTTGCTCCAGTTCAACATTTTGCACATCTGTTAGCAATCTTTTAATCCTCCTACAGTTTCAGCGGAGACTGACTTTAAAATGATCTCACTGCTTGTAAAATTTGATCCTCGATTATTTAAATATTGCTTGAATCCCTCATGAATCCCTCTAACCTGTGTCCTCTAACTCTCCATGTGTGTCTATGGGTCAAACTCAAAACGACAGATAAACGTCAGACAGAACTGACTCAGACATTTCTGACAGGCACTGAGCTGCACCCAACGAAAGCAGAGATGAATTAAAATAATTAACTCATCGAGAAGTTGTGAAAATACATTAGTGGTCTGCCCAAAATGGTTATTTGCAGCCCTAAAGGCTGCTCCAACTGCATCACATTTCTTGATATAATGGTCCGGAAGTTCATCACTCTTCACCATTTTAAAATGTGTTGAATGACTTCTTCTGAGGAACCAGAAGCCGTATTTTTGGGTTTGCGTTCATCAATACAACATCTTGTTTCGGTCACAAGATGAGGCAACGCTGAATCTTTAAGAAAGCGACAGAAGAGATCCGAGTTTGTTTACAGTGACCGCAGACATCGGACACCTGGGCTTATAAATAGATGCTTTTGTTGTACTTAATGTATAACAGTTCGAGACTGATGATAGGAAGTTCAAAAGGCAGAAATGATTGAGAATGAGAGTGCTGCTAAATGCTGTCAAGATGAAAAAAGAACAGAGCTCACAGAAGATGTTTTAGCTCAACTGGTTCATCCATGTTTCAACTCTTGTGAGATAAAAGGGATTGAAAATTAAAGACAAGATCCCCGTTACATGGAGCTGAAGTGAGCATCCTTTGTAGGGAAGCTGGGCCCTCGTCATCCATTAAGAGCTGGGATTAGAGCTGAGCCTCCTCTGCACGGAAATGAATCATCTGGAAACCAACAGCATGCCACTCTTTGAAGGTTTTTCCAGTAACAGCCGATGGATGAGTGGATGCCTAGATGGATGGATGGATGGATGCCTAGACGGATGGATGGATGCATGTTGAATGGATGGATGCTTAGATGGATGCATGGCTGGATGGATGGTTGGTTGGATGAATCTATGGATAGATGCATGGTTGGATGGATGGATGCATGGTTGGTTGGATGAATCTATGGATGGATTCATGGTTGGATGGATGGATGCATGGTTGGTTGGATGAATCTATGGATGGATGGATGCATGGTTGGTTGGATGGATCTATGGATGGATGCATGGTTGGATGGATGGATGCATGGTTGGTTGGATGAATCTATGGCTGGATGGATGCATGCATGGTTGGTTGGATGAATCTATGGATGGATTCATGGTTGGATGGATGCATGCATGGTTGGTTGGATGAATCTATGGATGGATTCATGGTTGGATGGATGAATCTATGGATGGATGCATGCATGGTTGGTTGGATGGATCTATGGATGGATGAATCTATGGATGGATTCATGGTTGGATGGATGGATGCATGGTTGGTTGGATGAATCTATGGATGGATGGATGCATGGTTGGATGGATGAATCTATGGATGGATGCATGCATGGTTGGTTGGATGGATCTATGGATGGATGCATGGTTGGATGGATGAATCTATGGATGGATGGATGGATTCATGGTTGGTTGGATGAATCTATGGATGGATTCATGGTTGGATGTATGGATGCATGGTTGGTTGGATGAATCTATGGATGGATTCATGGTTGGATGGATGGATGCATGGTTGGGTGGATGAATCTATGGATGGATGGATGCATGGTTGGTTGGATGGATCTATGGATGGATGCATGGTTGGATGGATGGATGCATGGTTGGTTGGATGAATCTATGGCTGGATGGATGCATGCATGGTTGGTTGGATGAATCTATGGATGGATTCATGGTTGGATGGATGCATGCATGGTTGGTTGGATGAATCTATGGATGGATTTATGGTTGGATGGATGAATCTATGGATGGATGCATGCATGGTTGGTTGGATGGATCTATGGATGGATGCATGGTTGGTTGGATGAATCTATGGATGGATTCATGGTTGGATGGATGGATGCATGGTTGGGTGGATGAATCTATGGATGGATGGATGCATGGTTGGTTGGATGGATCTATGGATGGATGCATGGTTGGATGGATGGATGCATGGTTGGTTGGATGAATCTATGGCTGGATGGATGCATGCATGGTTGGTTGGATGAATCTATGGATGGATTCATGGTTGGATGGATGCATGCATGGTTGGTTGGATGAATCTATGGATGGATTCATGGTTGGATGGATGAATCTATGGATGGATGCATGGTTGGATGGATCTATGGATGGATGCATGGTTGGATGGATGAATCTATGGATGGATGGATTCATGGTTGGATGGATGAATCTATGGATGGATGCATGCATGGTTGGTTGGATGGATCTATGGATGGATGCATGGTTGGATGGATGAATCTATGGATGGATGGATTCATGGTTGGATGGATGGATGCATGGTTGGTTGGATGAATCTATGGCTGGATGGATGCATGCATGGTTGGTTGGATGAATCTATGGATGGATTCATGGTTGGATGGATGGATGCATGGTTGGTTGGATGAATCTATGGATAGATGGATGCATGGTTGGATGGATGAATCTATGGATGGATGCATGCATGGTTGGTTGGATGGATCTATGGATGGATGCATGGTTGGATGGATGAATCTATGGATGGATGGATTCATGGTTGGATGGATGGTTGGTTGGATGAATCTATGGATGGATGCATGGTTGGATGGATGAATCTATGGATGGATGGATGGATGCATGGTTGGTTGGATGGATCTATGGATGGATGCATGGTTGGATGGATGAATCTATGGATGGATGGATTCATGGTTGGATGGATGGATGCATGGTTGGTTGGATGAATCTATGGATGGATGGATGCATGGTTGGTTGGATGGATCTATGGATGGATGGATGGATTCATGGTTGGTTGGTTGGATGGATGGATGCATGGTTTGTTGGATGGATCTATGAATGGATGGATGCGTGGTTGGATGGATGGATGCATGGTTGGTTGGATGGATCTATGGATGGATGGATGCGTGGTTGGATGGATGGTTGGATGCTTCAGCGTAACGTTTTAACCACAATTTAAAGCGAGGTGCGTTGCAGAGCAACCAGTCTCTCTCCCTCCCTCGGTCGGCTTCATCAGCTCCTTCATGCCTTCATTAATTGTTGCTCATAACAACAACAGCAGCAACAGCAACACTGAAATCAGCAGCTACACAAAGGCAGACCTGCAGGAATGAACTGCAGTCCTCCCCTAAAATCTGTCCCGCTTTTATCCACAAAGGTCTGAAATAACACGAGCATTTAACCCCCCTCGTGTCACCCGGGCGACGCTAACATTAGCCTGCAATTAAGTTTGTCATTTTTGACACGGCTAATCGTTCCTGAGGTTGGTGGCCTACCTGTGTGTAGGTGTGCATCAGGAAACAGATCCCTTTAAATAGCCTCATTTCCCTCCAGTTCCTTTACTGAACAAAAGAAAAAACCATCGCCTTTTATCCAACCACTCCGGTCTGAGAACCTACACCCACCTGCATACTCCTGAGATTTTGTTTATCAGCTCCAAAAATACAAACCGATCGTATCGCCTTCACGCTCGCTTTCATCACCCCTGACAGCAAAGATGTCTTTACTGCAATATTTGAAATGTTATTGTTGTCACAAATATTTTAAATGTCACCTGATGTCACGGCTTCATTGAGCTACAGGCAAGAAAAGGAGCTGGCAAAATAAGAGCACAACAAGCTGCCAGCTCCAAAGATCTTCTCCATATACATCTCTATATATAAAACTCTACATCAGCGCCTAAAATAAACTGATTAATCTCTGCCTCACCTCCGGGGGGACGTATGGGTTTGAGATGTTTTATATTTTACTGCACATTTGCGTCAAGGATTTGCTTCTTCTAACATAAGGAAGGCCTAATGAACAAACTGCAGACCAATTCAAACTGAAAACATTTCCACCACGAATAAAAACATTTCATTTTTCCTGAAGTCTATTTGCCAAAGTGTGTGTTTTAGAATGAGAGTCTGAGTAGCGATGGGCACCCAGAACCGGTCATCAGTCGTTCATTTCCTTTGAGTCGTTACCCTGCCTGCTTAACGATTCCGCCTGTCGGTTCCAGTGACGTGTGACGTGTTTGCGTGATGACGTACCGTACACGCTCCGTATTTTGATTTAGAAAATATCCAAGATGGCGTCGCGGCAGAAGCGCTCCAAAGTGTCGTTACATTTCACAAACAAGGACGATACCAGGACCGGTTGCAACATGTGCAGAGCTTTAATCACGATAAAAGGATGAAATATCTCCAACATCGTCAAACAGCTGCCTGGCACGAAGGTAAAGTGTTTGATACGTTGCTTAGCGACGGCGGTGACTCTCGAGGGGCGGAGCTTCTAGCACAGCGTCTCCTGCCATGAACGTCCCAGGTAGCGTTAAACTCCTCCACGTCCTGGTTAAAGTATTAATGTTAGCGCCACGCTGTATGAATAATATCCATCTCATAATAACATTTACAGTCATGTTCAATAAATTAGAATATGGGTTCAGATGAGGCTCAGATTAAAAGCACCTTTTCGGAAACAACCTTTAAGTCTTGAAAGATGCTTCCTGAAAATGCAAACACGCAGATTTGTCTGCTTGAAAACTGATGATGTGCAAAAAGTTGCATTTCATGTTAAAATGTTCATCTGACAGAGAGATTCTTATTTTTAAAGCCAGCTTTAATTTAGTTTGAATCGAATAGAACATGGTGCATATTTTGATTTAAAGAGTTTATTTCCTAACTAAGGAATTGAATCGATAATGGAATCAAAAGATAAATTCTTATCAGTTCCCATCCCTCCTTCTGAGCTTCAACCATCAGATCAAAACCATCTCCCTGAGATAAAAGGACGTTTGTCAGATGAACCCACCAAAGCTCAAGCGTATCATGAACTGTGCAAAGTGAATCCACTTTGAGATCATGTTTAGAGAAGTCTTGGTGAGGCTTTGACAGCAAACACTTTATCTGCTGTGGTATGGTGGTGGCAGCATCATGCTGTAGACTGTTTACTGGCTCAATGCACAACGTTGATGGAAAAATGAACTGTGGTTGTCACAATGCCAAACTCTCAAACTCAGCACCGAAATTAAGAAAAATACTTGATACTATTTACCAAAAAATAAATTACAATATGGCAATATTTTAACCTCCTTAATGTCATGATTGGTGTTGGACCCAAATGTAGATTTGAATATTTAATGAAAAAATTATGAACAAAAAAAAACGTACAAAAACCGCAGTGAACGCTGGAACGACAGGCCCGGGGCTGATTGTCCAACAGCTGCAGAGACTCTGCCCCTCCCCCACCTGTTGCTGCTCTGCTCGTATTTTCATTTTTCTCTCGGGTAAATAAAAGACAAATCTGGATGTTTGTCATTTCTAGCAGCCAAAAACTTAATATTGAGTGGAGACTGCAGGCATATCGCCCATAGCTCTTCCTAAAGCAAGCAGCTGACTGCAGATTGCCTGACTGACCAACAAGCTAACGTCAGCTTCTTCCACGCGTGTTACTCTCCTCAGAGCAACACAAGCACTCTAACATGGAACCTTTTGTTTGGCAAAGTGGCATTTGGTGAAATTTAGAACTACATAACTTACTTCTCAACTGCTGTTTCAAATAAAATCAAACATGAAAACGCAAACGTGGGAATAAAAATAACCACAAAGTGAAAAAACGTCATGTTTCACACGCCTGTGTCTGGGGGTCCACAGCCTTAAACTGCCTCCATGCACAAAGGGAGCAGGAAGCGTGAGCCGGTGACTCGTACTCTCCCGCCTTTGTGTGCCTTCAGACCTGCGAGCGAGCCTTGAGCTCTAACCCCGGCTGCTCGCTCTTTAATGCCACCCCTGGGACCTCTTCTCCGCCTCCCCCCTCCGCGCCCTCATTTGGTCCAGGTGATTAGGAACTTAACGCCTCCCCTCCTCCCACCCTCTTCCTTCTCTTACATCTCGGCATCAAGGGGGAATGAAGGTAATCCTCCGACAGTTTGCCAGGTGAGGTGAACGGCGCAGAAATGGAGGGAAGGAGGATGCGATTCATCATGAGGTTCCTTTCATTTCGCTCGCCTGGCACAGCTGTTTGAAATGGCACCCCTCGCCTGCAGACTTTGGGGAAGGGCGCTTTTATGAAGATGCATGAGTTGGAAAACAGACTATTAAAGTTAGCGAGAGTTCATTAACCTTGTAGAAGTAGGCTCTGGCTCCCATAAAGCTCCATATTTCAGGATTCCCACCATCATTTTTTATCATAAGTGCTCTTGGTGGCCTGATAGTTCATTTCACACGAGACAAGCATTAAATGAGACAAAGACAATAGGAGCTGGAGCGGCGCGCATGCAGCGGCTAATGGCTGATTTTGTGGCCCATTCAAGGGAATGTCAACCGCTCAAACTTAGAAACACTCCAAGCCGGGTCCAAATTACAAAACACAGAAGGTAATTACAATCAGGGAAGCCGCCGCCAAGCCGCCGCGGTTAATCACAGGTGGCTCAGAGGGGCTCCGGAGCCGAGCGATTGGTCCAGGAGGAGGGCGGCGCGGAAGAAAAGAGAACAAACTCAGCGAGCAAAGATGGCAGCCCAACTCAGAGACGGAGCGATCCGAGTTTCTCCGCCATCTGCGAGAGTCATCTGCTCTCCCACGTCGCCGTACACCAGGTTGTCATCACCATCATCATTACCGATCAGACTTCAGGAGGCTCCGCCGCCACATTTCCAACCCTGCAGAACATCGCCGTCGCTCCTGCTGCTAAAATAAACGAAACTGCAAAAACACAACGTCTCACCGAGTACTTCTGCTCTCGTTTCCAGAGCAAATATCTTGAAAACACTTGAAATAAGACAAAACTAACTTCCAAGTAACTTTTCAGCAGATATAGGAGCTTGTTTTAAGTCAATAATTGCTTAATACTGATGAAAAAGTTCTAGTTATCATGAAATAATCTGCCAGTGGGACAAGACAGTTTAATTTATAATATGGGAAAAAGCAAGTTTAATTTATTTGGTAGGGAAAATGCAGATTAATTAACATTCTGTAAATGCGCCAGAATCAGCCAAAAGGCCATTTATCATCTGTTACCCCTGGACAATGCTCAGTTTGTCTTGCTAAGAACAAAAAAGTTGTAAATAAATACAAAAAATACAATCCGTGAATCCGTGACGAGGAAACTTGTGTATTCAAGATATTTGCTCGAGAAACCAGACCAGAAATACTTGGTAAGGTCTGGTGTTTTTGCAGAGCACGGACTTTCCCAGAGATAAAGTTCTGTGCCTGTTTGGTTTCTGAGGAGAGTACTTGGAGCAAGTTATGGCACCCCCCCCCGCCAAATTACAGAGAAAAGGATAATGACTAATTCTGAGCAGATGTGTGATCAGGCTTCGGGAAAAAAAGCTAATATATGCAAATCATGGCTATTATTTGAATGTGATGGGGGAACAGACGTAGGAGCTCTCTCTGCATGTTCTTTAAAGTGTGATTGCTGGATTTCTGGTGACTTATCGGGGCATTAACGACTCTGAAACCATGTGACTGCCTTCGCAGACAACATCCGACACCAGAATGGCTTCCTTTATCAGCGGGGTCGGGGCACCAGAGGATGCGTCCTCTCACCAGGCGCACATCAGCGTCAACAATCTGGGAAGGCAAATGATCCTCAGAACACGGCGAATCCGTGGATGTGCTGGAGCTAATCGCTCGGCCCGACCCGGCTCCCCGCTGAGGCGCTTCCTGGAGAAACTCCCACTGAGCAGCTGAGAAGGCAGCAGCTGCATCCATCTGCAGGGAGATAAGGCTTCATCTGCAGCATTACCAACCTTTTTCTGAACTAAACCTGCGTCTGATGCTCCAAAGATAGAAGGAATTACAAATACATGAAAATCTACTACAGAGAAGCAAAATGTGCCCTAAAAGGAAATTTATAATAAAAAAACAAAACAGGACAGACTTGGACAATAATATTTAATACAAGTTTTTTCAAACATACAGGCTGCTATCTGAAACTTGTGTATTATACACAACTTTTACAAAAATATGTTTTTTGCATATTTTTTAAAACTGCCACCATCTTGTGACAGTATAATACAATGTGTGAAAAGATGGCGCTCCTCCACCTCCTCCCTGAGCTGCTGTTGCCGTCTAAAGAAATGCTCCGCTCCCGACCTGAAACAACCAATCAGAGCCAGGAGGAGGGGCTTAGCGCTGCCAATAACCCTCGTGTACGCGCTGCTAAATGTGCTGATGGTGAAGAAACAACTCACCGTTCCAGGAAAACTGTTTATCCGCCGTCATCGGTGGCCATGCTAACTAGCATTAGCATTAGCATTAGGCTGTATTGTGGTGACCCAGCTGTAGCGTAGCAGAGAGCAGGGGGGGAGTGTGTGAGCGGCGCGTACATGAGAGTGATTGGCAGCGCTAAGACCCTCCTCTTGGCTGTGATTGGTTGTTTCTGACTGACTGGTGTATTTCTGTTGTTAGTACTGGGAGCACTGGGAAAAGGCAGAGGAGCTGTCATGACGATGATAATTTTAACAAATATGTAAAACATTTTTTTGATAAAAGTTACATACTGCAGCTTCAAAGGGAACTCGCCATGACTGCATACTGACTTTCTTGGAACGTACAGATCACTGCCTGGAGTTTAGGTTACTTTCCTGAAACACACAGGATACTTTGTGGAACTTCAGGAGTTCTTTTAAAGTTATTTTTCTGGAATGTACAAGTTACTGTCCATGAACTTGAACGGTACTTTTCCTAAATCCTAGGAAGGTACATTCCCAAAACTTTCTGGAAATTTACGAGTTAATCTCCTGGGAGGTCAAGGCTTCTCTCCTGGATCATGAACGTTCATTCTGGGACCTGATGGGTTAATTTCCCAGAACTTAGGAGGGAAGTCTCCGAGAATTTAAAGGCTCCATTCCTGAAACTTTCAGGTTGCGTTCTTGAAACATAAAGGTTACCTCCCAGCAGATTTTACAGTATGTAACTTGCAGGTTACTTTCCTGTAACTTAGAAGTTATTTCCTGAAGCATCACTTTCACAGCACTTGAAGTGTACTTTTCTAAAACCTAGAGGATACGTACCTGCAAACTGGAAACTGTAACTTCATTGGAACTTTCTTGAAACATACATATTTATAGATTAGTGTCTGGAGCTTACAGGGTACTCTCCTAGAAAATACAAGGCATTTTCCAGGAAAAGTTCTCAAAAGTAACCTACCCACTAGAGATATCCAAGTTTCCAATATGTATCAGGAAACTTTGCATCTTGAGTTTCCTAAGTTTTGTTGTTTTAATTTAAAAAAAAAAAAAAAAGAAAAAGAAAAAGCATAATCAGGATGGAGGAACTCAAGCCAGAAGTTCACACATCTCTTGGTGGACTTGGAGGTAAATCAGCAGAATGAGAAATCTCAGCTGATCAAGAACACATCCAGGAGGAACACTTACCTTTGCAAAAGCATAGAACTACTCAGACTAATCACGTAGGATTTGTTCACACCAGTGTGAAATGTTTAGGTTGTGTTCAAGGGATATCCATTCTATCAAGGGTCCTCGTCAGAGGAGCCATTAGCCGGTCCTTGATGCATACTTTCCTTTTCTGCAAAGTCTGTTTGATAAATATTATGCGAATAGGCGGTAAGACATGAAAGATAATAAAGGTTTTCATAAAACTACACCATAGATACACGCTTCAAAAATTCCCCAGACAGTCGCTCTGGCTTTTCGTGATTCAATCAACAAATCCCCGCGTTTTTTTCAAAAACGTCAAGTGATGCCAACTCCCTCCTGCAGGTGGCAGTATTTCTTACTTCTCCTACTCTTCTTTAAAGAATAAAAATATTTGTGTGTACATTTTTTCCTCATCTTTTTTCTTCTATATGTAGATTTTGGAAGGGGTTTAATGAGGAAGGAATATCGCAAAACTCCTCAGTAATATTTCTAAAGTAGTGCCACAAAAACCAGTGATTTTAATTTTAAAAAAATAATCGCAAAATCCGAGATTATAAAACAGCAAAAACATCAAATTACAACAACTTGTGAATGTTGCAGTAAAATAGTTTTTGTAGTTTTTCCGCCCCTATGATCTTTTCTAATGCACAACTGTATAATCGGAAACCTTCAAATCATAAGTCGCGGTATATCTCGAACTAATATATCTCTCCATACTTTCTGCTCAACAGATCTCCTCTCAGTTCGTATAGACAGCCCTTTAAATGATCCAAACAAGGCTTCAACTTCTCCCATTTAGGAACTGATGAATAGTTTTAATGTTTCTGTGCTGCAAACTCGTGATCAAGTTAAAAGTGCTCCTGAGCTGCTTCTCGGGTCCGCCCTCGTCCCTCAGGTCATTAACTACACCTTGTTTGTAAATGAGAGCGCTCGCTTGAGGAGAAGCTGTGTTTGTTTCCGTCCTAAGTGAGCGTCCCGGTGGTGCTCAGATCTCCACTTACCTCGCCAAAGCAGGATGCCGGCTCGTTATGCACATCCCATCAGACGATGAGAGGGATTAGTTCCTGTCTCTTTTTACCCCCTTCCCCTGCTCCTTCATCCTCCTCTTGGCCTTCCTGTAGTGGTGCAGATGTGGTGGGTCCTTTGAGGGCCCATCTGTTGTGCTGTCTAAGCTCTGGCCCAGCCGGAGCCTGACTTGGGGCCAGATGATTAGGCCGCCGTCCAAAGCAATCCGCCCAGGTAAGCCACCGCTCTGCAACTCTGACCGGGCCTATCAAGGATAGACAGGAGACAGGATTGAGATGGAGCGCATCCTGCAAAGCTCCAGGTCCGGCTAAATCCGGCGGAGGTTTGCAAGGGATACAACCAGACTGGAAGTGGAAAATCTGGGCTTGAGCAACGACTTCACCTGCAGCGAGAAGAGGTTTAAACAAGGGGGGTGGGGATCAAGAGAATTTATCCAGGGAATACGCTCAAGTGTTTTACCGCTCTTCAACCCCAAAGCACGAAACTTTTACGGTTATTGTCCTCTTTAATTAGCTCCTTTATTTGTTTCTCTCCAGCTGTGACCATCCGAAACATTAGGAACCAAAAACTCATTATTCATCATCATGGGTGGAAACAGCCATATGACAGCCTGTTTAGAATAACAAATGAAAGAGCTGCGTGAAGAAACTCCGGTGACCTTGTTGTGATTGTGGGAGACTAATATCCAACCCCCACAGTTCATTTTGCTTTAAATACGGAGACTCATCTCAGTGTTGTGAGTAATTCTTGTTATTCTGCTCTCTCGAATGTGAGTAACAGAGATAACAGTGTCTTCAGCTTGTCTGATGAGTTAAAACAGCAAAAAAATGCAAGTTAAGATGAACATTTCTGGTTTCTGAACTGTGAGTATGAACATTTTCCCTCGAACCTCAAAGAAAAACTAATCTCGATGCACAACAAGGAGGTTTTGCATTTTTTAGGTCAGTCTTTCCAAGGCCAGCCGATAACGCCGTTGATTTCAGGCAGGATGGGCCGTAAAATGTGACCACGATGCATTATTTCATAATTTCTTCTACCTGTAACTAGGGCTGGGCAATTTGGCTTAAAAATAAAATCTACGACTTTTTTCATACCAGGTCCAATTTCCGATTTGAACTGATTTTTTTTCTCTCGCTTTCTTTTCTAAAAAAAAAAAAAAAAAAGAATTTACGAATAACAGAAAATATTTCTGTAAGTTGTACGACGGAGTATGAGGGCAATGCTGGAAGAATTTTTGTTTAATTATGAGACTATAGCAATAATATTAGCAGCTTTACTGTCTTAAAATTACTAGAAGAAAGTCGTTTCAATGAAAAAAAAAAAAAAAAAAAATTCTTCCATACTTGATTTTTTGGTTATTTTTCGTGTTGGAGTTCCCATAAAATTACTACTTCATTCTTCAAATGTTACGACTTTATTCTGGCGATATTAAGACTTTATTTTCTTATTATTTCAACTGTAGTCTCGTAACGTCATGACTTTATTTTCGTCAAAAAAAAAAAAATCTTTGCCTTACGTTTTGTTGTAGATTTAAACTGAATTCAAAGTCCAAATAAATAGAAGCTGTAAAAAACTGCTTGTCAAGCAAGATGGCCGCCTTGGGCGCACTCTGAACTACGGAAACCAAGGAGTTCATTGGTGAAAAAAAAAAATTTAAAAAAATCCAGATTTTAACAAAAGATGAATCTAAAAAACCCAAAACTGATTTATCACCCAGCCGTATGTGTGATAAATCATCGAAGGCCGAGACTCGGCACACTCAGTCACCACGACCGCCACTCTCTGTGCCCAGCTACCATCATTTCTGGACCATAAGCCGCTACTTTTTTCACACGCTTTGAACACTGCGATGCGGCTAATATCTGGGTTTTTACCAGCGGGTATCGAAAGGCTGGACTGCTGCGTGATGAAGCCTCAAGATGGCAGTGACACTGAGAGCGCCAACGAAAGAGAGACTGAGGACGATTTCTGGTGGTTTTGGCGCGCAGGATGAAGACGGCGATCAATGACTTTTCATGGTAGGCTACTGTATTTTTTTTTTTTTTTTTTTAAGCAGACGTGTTACAGGCACAGTTCAGAAAAAGCAGTGTATATTACCGGTATGCATTTCATTAAAAGTTAAAAAAAAAAAAAAAATCATTCTGTGTTAATATCTTATGTTACAAGATGGACACCTGCAGCTTATGGACAAGTGCGGCCAATATATGTACACTTTTTATCCTCTTTTCAAAGTTAGTGGGTGCGGCTTATACTCAGGTGCACTTAGTAGCCTGGAAATGATGGCAGCTCATGAAACTTCCTTGTATTCATTCAGATTGTCATGAGAAATCAGGCAATCGGTGCTTTTGAGCAGAGCAAAGAACAGACCAACACACAATCATAACAGCTCCGACATTTGTTTCACTCATTCAGTTATTTCCGAACTCACGTTGATCTAAACCTTTTTATTTTTCCGTGTTCATCTGGCACGGTTTTTGTTGTTCTGAGTTCAGGCATGAAGCACTTCAGTCAACTTCTCTGCCACATTGATTAGTTTCTTACAAACTGTGCAGAGAAGGCCATCCTCAACAATCAGCAGAGGTCAGATGTAAAGACTGCGGTTACCTTCTGAAGAATTTTCTATTTTTCATTTTTGATTCTGCTAATCCCCTCAGGCTGAAATTTGATTTGCATTAACGTATATTTTCCTTTATTTCCATCACAGCCTCCGTGAACCTTTTATTTAAGGGTTATTGAAAAAGTGAACTTTGGCCTCAACATTATCCTGATGTCTCCAGAGATGCCAAAGATCTCAGAAAGGCAGCTTCTCATACTGCAATTATGATATAAATGTATGCAGAAAACACCCACATCCCCGACTGAGGAGTGAGAAACTTATGAGAAGCTACAGAAGAAGCAAAATGTTCACATTCGAGGTTTGAATCCGAGGCTATAATTTAATAATGACTGAAAAAATGTTTTACTTCCACACAAAGCAACAAAAAAAGGAGGTTGTTGCAAATCAAATAAATTTACATATAACTTAAATAAATAAAAGCAGATTTTGGACTGTGGGTGGATTTTTTTTTTTTTTTTTTTAATTAGAGCAAAGTTTTTAATGACTAGTTAAAATCTTCCTGAAAGGGAAAATGTTAGGTACAACAGGAAGTATTCATGTTTTAAAGGGGCAGTTTTAAGTATTTTCCAAGCACATCGTGTCATTTTATAGCACAACCAACTACGTTACCTTCAGTTGTTACAAAAATGCTGTAAATATCAAATATGACTTAAAAGAGATTTGACTTCGTAATTTAACGCCTTGAAATTAAGCCTCTGTCTCTTTAAGAAACTCCTGCTTCTTCTGAATCTCTGCTTTCAGGAAGTCATCACAACAGCGCTCCTCTATTAAACCTTTAAAAACGTTTTTTGCCAGAGTTTCACTGAGGAGTAGCTCGTATGATGAGCTCAGCAGATGCGCAGTTCCACTAGGTGTATGCTAATTGCTGCTGGCTAGTCTGAAGGAGCTGAGTGAGGGAGTCCAGGAGGCGGAAGCTTGAAAACTGCAGCTCCGAGGAGGAACTGCGCCTCAGTCCCCCCCCCCCGAAGCATTTTGCAGAGCTCAATGGTTGCCATGGGAGATCAAAGGATTTTTCAAACATTAATGAAACAATCAAGGCAACACTCCAGGTATGTTTTTGATGAGGGAATAACATTATAATATGATGGAAAGCTCAAAAAAGTCGATTTTATTCGAGATGACTACAGATAAAAAGGGGATATTTTAATTTTGCTGAGATGAGGCTGAACATGCAGTTTTAGGGCCCCCTGGTGGCTGGGGGGCCCTAAGCAGTCGCCGAGTTCACCTATAGCATCGCCCTAACACATATTTGACATGGCTGCATTCTCTACACAGTCTGATCATCAGATAACCTGCAAGACTTTTTTGAACATGTCAAAAAACACTTGAATTTTTCCACGTCACGTGACTCAAATATCTCAGTAATGACCAATGAATAAAGTGCATACTCTCCTGCTACCCTATACTCTCTAAGATTCACTTACCTCAGCATGGATGATGCTTGAAAGTGAAAGTAAAACTGATGGTTTGCCTTGATTTTGATTCATTGGGCTAATAATCACCTGACCATTAGGGGTAACCCAGAGCACTGAAGTTTCACACTAAGACAGCCAGTTGATCCTCAAGTACGCCAGACAAAACAAATAAGACAGTGACGTCACTGCAAAAGTAAAGTACCCCACCCCGGCACTGTGAATTCCACACCACTGATCTCAGTATACATGCACTATTCAGGGCAGAAGTGCATCAAAATAGACACATGCACCCCAGACATTAAAATGACCCTTCAAAACTGAGAGGCTTGTCTCACTTCCTATCAGAAACAAACATCTTATTGCTATCAGCCCAAATTTTTGTATCGGTGGATCCCTAAAAAATTAAATCTACTTTCAGGTGCTTGGGTCTTTTATGATTTGACTTATAAGCTAATACTTTATGGAGTTTATGTCATACTTATAGGTTATTTACCTGGAACATTCAGGGTACTTTCCCCGTAACTTAAAGGTGGCTTTCCAGTACACAGAACCTTTTGCACTTTTAGAGATTAGTGCGGTATTATGAGGTCATTTGTTGCCCAGTACTACAGCACTTACAGGATGCTTTTTGATAATTTCAAGAAATTGCTTGTACTTTCCCCAAATTTACAGGGAACTTCCCTGGAAATACACGTTAAATCCCAGAAAGTAACCCGTAAGTAATAGGGAATTATAGAAAAAGTTTGGGCTTTAGCTTCCACACCATGACTGTGGAGTGTTTTTCACAACTGGAAATATTTACGAACCGCTGAATTTGTCGTTTTTTTGGAAGCAAGGGATAAACGTAGCAGCAGAAACAGGTCGGGGAGGGGCAGAACAACGTTGCTCCATGCCTGTGCTTAGTACAACTGGAGAAAATGTCTGTCAGTCAGTCCCTTTCTTTGGGAACTTAGTAAAAGGACGAGCAGTACTTTTGTTCTTGTACAAAATCATGTTCATTAATATTAGATATCATCAGTGTAAAAATAAAATTCAGTATGAAAAGTATATCACAATGTCAGAATTGGCTCCAGCTCTATTTTTTTTTTTTTTTTTTTTTTGGAAAATGTCACACATTTGAGATGCAGGGAATGGAAGCAAATTGATGATTTCACTTCGTTCCACATTTTAATGCCATCCTGCCGTCATTCTCGGGAACATAAGCCGTGAATGAATGAGAAGATATCAGTCAAAACGAGATTCTCGAGGTACTGTACAGAATGTGAAAAATGGCGTGGGTGTACTCCAGAGCTCATATCTCACTTCCAAATCGAGTAATTTACAAAGGAAATGGGAGTGCTGCCAGGGCGCAGAATCAAACGGGCTATTCAACAACGAAATATGGGGGGAATAAATGCACCATCAGAGAACAATCCCATACATATTCAGCATATTTAGAGGGAATATGTGTGTATTGATCAGGCTCGGTTTCATCTGCTGCTCTTTACAGCGCATACCAAGGGCATTAAATGCACCCCCCCAACCCCACCCCCGTAGTGGAACTAACTCCCACAAACTTAACAAAAAGGCCATCCAAATTCACGAGCCTCTTTCTGTTCAGGGGTGGTGCCAAATCAGGTCAGAGACGACAGACAGCACATTAACGGCTAACAATGGAACGAACGCACTTTTCCACACACAGAAACATCTAAAAATATCCATGAAAAATTATCCCACCCCCCCCCTTTCTGCATTTGGATAAAGGGTAAAGTGCTCTGGAAATCACTGTAAACCAAGATGTTTACCCGTGAAGTATTGTTTGTATTGTCTGACTGTAAATACAAGCTGGAGCTGAGGAAGGATGACTCAAAGGGCACTTTCTGATTCATGCATAATCCTCGCCTCTCTGCTCCTGTGCAACACATGCGTGCTCCTCAAAAGGAGAGCATGGAGAATGAAATGTTTCAGGGTATTAACACAAATGTGTTTATGTACCCTAAGGAAGCTGCTCGCGAGAAACAACCACTGCTGTCTGCAGAGTAAGCAGTTCTGCAGGTGGGTGTCAACGTTCTTGGAGTTAAAAACAATTAAATCATGACAGCATATATTACAAAAAAAAAAAAAAAAAAAAAAAAAAAAATCAAAGCACTGAAATACGAAAACGTTCTCCAGCTGAGCAGAAACAAAACTGAAGCGATGATCTTTGGACCTAAAGAGGGACGATCTGGAGTCGGCGCGCAGCTTCAGTCATTCCAGCCGATCCGCTGCGCTCTGACGCGAACTCCACCTCGCGTCAGAGCGAGCGTCGAGCAAGCCACAGAAACCCCCAGGCCCTCCCACTAACCGGACCGCTGCGGCGACCGCATCTAATCCCACCGGGCACCCCCTCTCCTGCTGAACTGCTCAAAATAGAGTTTTTCAAAACTCATTACTCCTCTCTGCGTTTCACCAACTGTTAAAAGATGCAAACGTTCATAATTCGGAGTAAAGTCAGGAGAGGCTGATTTAAATTATTTTATCTCATCGCTGTGTTTTACATCTATTCGAATGAAGGAGTGCAAACACAAAATTAAATATATTTTATATGGTGGAACTGGAAGAAATATAGTTTAACAGAGGAGAGACTTGATTTTTTCCTAAAATATATAGTGGAATGTGCAAAGAATAGGTTTAAATATTTAACAGAATTCAAATCAGAGACTTTGGCATTTCATTAAATTTTTAGTGATGCAACGTGCATGAAGTTAAAAGAGCGAAACGAAAGTTTTAAAAAGAGACCTTTTCATTTGATTGAATTTTATATGATGGAATATGCAGGAAGAATAAAATTAGGCTGAAATATGCATCGTTTTATAGCGTATTCAGGTTGTGCATTGTTTTTTTGAAAAGTAACTAAGCAAAGTAATTAGTAAAGTAACGAATTACTTTTGAAAACAAGTAATCAGTAAAGTAAGTGGATTACTTTGTTGGGGAAGTAATCAGTAATTAGTTCCTAATGACTATTTCCTGGTGACTTGACCAGCAGTGCTTCGGTCAGATGATACTCGGATGATGAGCTTTGACATTTCATTTCCCTTTGGCGCGAAGAAAAGTATTTTCAAAGTGGACTGAACTGAACCTTGACGTTGCCTGAGTCTCTCCAGGAAGGGGAAGCCCTGGATTTACTGGTTGCTCTGTGCTCCAGCTCTCACCTGTGGTCAGGACTCTGCGTACAGTCGGGTAAAGCGAGCCTCTGCGAGGGCAGCAGGAGCAGAGCCGCCGCTTCCCCACATCGAAACGACTGCCTGGGACGCACCATGGACATGGAGTTCTGGGATTCCTCCGAAGGAGCTGGAAATTATTGCAGAGGATGGACGGCTAGACGGATGATCGCATTCCCTTCATTTTCTGCTGGATTGCAAAGTCGTCCTTCGGTCAGTTAACCTCCAAGCTTGTGTTTTATGTGTTATAGTTCTTAGGAAAAACAGTCGGAATCAGCGAAGACTGCGGCCAAGTGGTCGGACCCCAGCCGCGAGCGACAGCCGCGATCGGTGCGTCTCTAAAGCAGCTTTCCGTGTTGCGGTTGGACTCGCTGGTCTCATTCAGTTAAGTCAGGAAGAAGGTAAAGAGACAGATTTTCAAAAAGCTGGAGGCGCTTTTTTTTTTTTTTTTTTTTTTTTTTTTTTGTAAGGTTGGGCGTGAAGAAGACGGCCTGCGGAACGAGGGGTGCGCTGCACATGGGACGGCAAGAGCTCCAGGCTGTGTTCCTTATAAATATCCAGTGATATTTTAAAAGTTTCCCACAGGTTGATTGCTTGTTAAATGTCAAGAGAGAGACGTCGTCTCAGGGGACCAAGCAGCCAGCGAGCAGTTTCCCTCTTGAATTTATAATTACAATCAGGCTCTCTCAGAAAACTGGTGTTTTTCACTCTGGAAGTGGGCCGTTTTCCCTCCTCTTCTTCAAGACCGGGTGGAGCCCTTTTTGGATTCATTATTGTTTAGTGAGAATGTTTTATTTTAACTATGTTGAGAGGAATTCTAGTACTTTTCTTCAGTGAAATACATAAATGCAATATAATAGTCGAACAGTTTTGCTGTTGCTCCAAAGGGCAGCTTCGGTTCTGGATCAGTGAATTATTACTAATTGCAGGTGTTTGCCTTTCCTCTAACGGGTCGATACAAGCATCAGAGGTAATGCGACGCCGATGTCCTTTCCATTCAGTTGTGGGTCTCAGAAATAAATATATATCCAGATCTCCTGAGGTCCCGCTTTAGTCCAATCAACTGAAAAGGAGGTCATAAGCTGTGGGCAGAAAATAATTAAAACGGTCAGTGGGACACGTAATGATTAGCGCAGCAACATGTGACGACATAATAATAGTCATTAATCAAAACTCGACGCGGCTCAACGGGCGAAACCGTGGATTTCATCAGGCCGGCCATTTTCCCCGCGAGAAACGAAGTCTACTTCCTGTCAAGTCGTGGTGGAGTTCATTTTAAACGGTGTAACATGACCACTGGTTGGACAGAACTCACCCAACAGGGCTGCAGGAGACAGATGGAGAGGTCAGGTGTTTAACTTGGATCTTTTTTAGTTCATCTAGCCACTGGTAACGTTTTTACAAACTGGTCTGTTATTAACATTCTCTTTGTGTAACAGGTGCTGTTTTGCACCGTACTGCATTTTAACCAGCCGTCCATTTTGGTTTGGAAGAGCGGAAGAGTTCACCAAACAGGAGAAAAAGATGTGAAAAGCTTAGCACATCTCAAATGTTCAGTTCTTTATTAGGAAATGTTCACATAATGATGTTTTAACTCCGTTTTTTTCCAGCACTTTTTCGCCAGATCCTCCTGCAGCAGTGCCTCCTGAAGCCTCCATGCTTCATGATGTTGCACTGCAGGGGTGGCCAAATATGTGGCCCAGGGGCCATTTGTGGGCCTTGGGCTGATTTTGTGAAGCGCCCGATGGAAATTCAAGACTGATACAACCTCACACCCCCCAGCAGATGCAAATAAATATTTTTTTTCATCTTTAGTTATGGCTAACATATTAAACTCTTCTTACAATGGAAAATGTTGGTTACCAAACTAAGTATTTGTGTATAAATACCTACTTTTTGCATTCTCTGTAATGTTATAGTACAGGGGTGCTCATTACGTCGATCGCGATCTACTGGTCGATCGCGGCGTGACGTTAAAAAAAATATATTTGTCAGCCGATCAAACATCCCGTTACTTAATTGACATACAGGGCAACCAATCAGATAACAACTGAATTTTGACCTTTAGGTCACCGCTCATGCGTAAACGACGGCGCTAGCGCAGCAAAACTTACAAGCTAGTTAGCGAATTACCTCAGATGTTAAGCCCTTGCTAAAACATATGGTGATCAAAATGAGTGAGAAAGCTGGACCAAGTAAGAAGGCAAAAACATATCACTTTCATACGGAAAGCTGTCAGCAGCTACTGTCCGGAATATGCATCCCTGGCTGATTCAATTCAGTGCAAGTCATCAAAGTAAACTCAGGCAACTACGAAAAATGTAAATAATTATTTATTATGTGTGTTGTGCAATATTAGCTTATTCAGTTATGCAGGGTACATCAATATACATTTTACATACAAATAATCTTTAATAAATTTGAAAACAGTTATATGTTTTGCATTTTTGTAGTGGGTAGGTAGATCATTTTGACTTGGTTGTTTTATAAGTAGCTTGCATGCTGAAAAAGTGTGAGCACCCCTGTTATAGTGGATAGGAGCACATCCACTGAGTGACTTTTATTGTTATTGCTGAGAATTGACTCAACTTTTTCAGTGTTTTTCCACTGAGGCCAAAATAATTAGCAAAAATTATGCTTTTATCTTTTAAGTTAAATGTTTGGATCCGCAGTGATTTACACACCTATTTTCCAACAAAAATTCTGACTACTTTATTTGCTTAGTTTAGAGTCAAATAGTTTTTAAAAAAAATAAAGTTTTAGTTAAAAAGAAAAAAAAAAAAAAAAAAATATATATATATATATATATATATATATATATATATATATATATATATATATATATATATATATATATATATATATTTTTGGTCCACGTGACAAAAAGTTTGGAACTTGCTTCGCTGGATTTCTGCCAAATACGTCCTCCACTCTGGTGTCCAAAAAACGCTGTCAGTTATCAGGTTCATGTTTTCTTTGAGAACAAAAATGTCCTCCTTGTATACCCTCCATGAAGTTCAACTTGTACATTTTTTTTACTTTCACACCAACAGTGGGATAATTCTGCTGTGGAGACTTCTTTTAGCATCTTGCGGTCTGCTTTCAGGATGAACTTGCTTAGTCGACCAGACCTGGGCAGTCGTTTTCAGCATCCTCCATTGTAGACCGCGTTCTCTCTGGAGGCCTCAGACTGGATCTCACCATGAGGATGAACAGACAGGAGCACCAAACTCAATATCTGAGGTCTCAACGTCACAAACCTTCAAAACGCTGAGTCATGATGTCCCCATCACATGGGCCCGTGAGATTTTAGCCCTTCTAAATGGTAATAAATATGGGGGCGCACTAACTTATTCATCACTAGAAGCGACAAGTTTTAATTACATAATACAGAATTGTGTATTATATTACGCAAAAATAAGAAAATATGTTAAAAATCTGTAAAAATACATGTGAAAAAATAATGGCACCCAATGAAAGCCTGTCTCTATGTTTAGTTTGTTGATGGAAACCAGCAGAAAGATCCCTCTGCTTCACCGTCGCTTGTCTTTGAACAAACCTACTACCCGAAGCAGAAATTTCAAGTCCTTTGCGACGCTGCCTGGATGGAGGTTTTACCAGCAGGGGGTCTCCGACAGGAATCCGATTAATTTTAATCATTTATTCCGCAGGTAAGCATGATGGGCCTTCACGAACTCTTTAACAAAACTCTCAAAGTTCAAAACTCTCACATCTCCTGATCTCTCCATGAGCTGACACAAGAAACTCTTAAAGAATCACAACTTCATCATAAATCACTTGGAAATTTTTAATTTACGGATGAATGAACTGTCAGAAGTCTGAAAACATGATTTTAAAAAAAGAGCGCTGATGTCTCATTTTCTTACACTGATAACACTTTTTACCTGAGACGGTCTGACGTTGGGGTTTTGGTTGAATGAGACCCAAAAAATACACAAAATCTTTAAAATTCTGCAAGAGGAAAATGAGTTTGTGCTTCATGATAACGTCAAATAGTGTTGACAACTCAGAGTGAAGCAGAAGTACTTGCACCCCTTTTAGCTTTGATCAAAAGCACATCTAGAAAGATGAGTTGACATCGAGTCATAGCCACCGCTATGCCTGTAAAATTAAGAAATCACTTAAAAAGGACCAGTCTGACAACACGAAGTAGGCTAGAAGATCACAAAAATCAACACATCATGCCCAGATCTAAAGAAATTCAAGAGCAACTGCAGACTGATGCATTATCCAGACATAAGGAAGAATGGGACAGTGGAGAAGCTTCCCAGGAGAGGCGCACCTCCCAAAATGACTCCAGGACCTGATCAGCGACTCATCCAGGAGGTCCCAGAAGTACCCAGAGCAACATCTGCAGGCCTCAGTTAAGGTCAGAGTTCACGATTCAACAATAAAACAAAAAGTGTGCGCAAAAATAGCATCAATACGAGAGTTTTAAGGCTGAAACCACTGCTGACCAGCAAGTCCACAACTTTTTGACTATGCTACATCTTTTGGACTGGCCTAGTCAAAGTCTAAGCTTAAATCCAGAATAGATATGTTGGCATGACTTTAAGCAGGCTGTTCATGCTTGTGGTCTTACAAGAGTGGGCCACAATTTCTCCATGTTTCACAACTGGTCGAAGATCATCTCCTGGAATGATACATTTAGTTCGTGCCGAACATATCCTCTGTTCTCGTGTCCAGAAAATTCAGTTTTAGACTCATCTGTCCAAAAAACACCATGTTCACATTCTTACTCAGAGAAATGATGCATCCTCCCTGCAGATCTCCCACAAGTTGAACTGGTGTTGGTTTTTTAAATTTTTTTTTAGACATACTTCTATACCAACAGTATGATAATTCTGCTCTGGAGACTTCTTTTAGCATCTTGCGGCCTTCTTTCAGGGTGAACTTGCATGCATGGCCAGACCTGGGCATGTTGACAGTCGTTTCGAATGTCCTCTGAATGGCTCAGTTAAATAAATAAATAAAATGCCGGCTTTGGAGTAGCCTAATCAAAGGCTAAAATATAGCTAGTTACCAAAAAGGAGCAGGTCAAAATTCCCCCACAGGTCTTTAAATGTTGTTGTTACAGCATCATACACAAAAATGGTCACATCAGGCAACTTGCAATGCAAAAAACAAAAACAACAACAACAAAAAAAACCCCTCAGGCTTTCCAATTGGTGTTGAAATTCTGGTGATTTTACACAAGAAAAAAATATTTAAAGGGCCGGTATGATGTATTTTCCTGCACATAGTGCCATTTTATAGCACAATCAAGTAACTATGTTACCTTCAGTTGTGACAAAAAAAATGCTGAATATATCAAATATGACTTAACAGAAATTTGACTTCATAATTTAATGCCTTGAAATTGGGCCTCTGTCTCTTCAAAAACTTTTGATCTTTCTGAAACTCCACCTTCAGGAAGTCATCACAACAGCGCTCCTTTACTAGCCCTTGAACAACATTTTTAGCAGTGTTGCACTGAGAAGTAGCTCGTAAAATGAGTTCAGCAGAAGCGCAGAAGCTTAGAAACTGCAGCTCCAAGGAGGAGCTGCAGCTTTAATGCGGAGCTAGGTCCACCCAGGTGTTTTGCACAGCTGAATGGCTGCCACGGGAGATTAAAGGATCTCTCAAACATATCGAAAGAATCGAGGCAATACTCCAGGTATGTTTTTGATGAGGGAATAACATTATAACCTGATGGAAAGCTAAAAAAAATCAATTTCACATAATACTGCCCCTTTAAAAGACATCAAATGCTTGGTTAAATGTAGCCCAGTCAAAGATAACCAAGACTAAAAGTCATCCAAACATTGAAATCATCTGTCTTGGCACTGAGGAGAGCATCTATACCTGGAGGATTTCTTGTTCAATCAGCACCCCGCCCCCGAAACAAAAAGTAAGACTCCACACGTCTGAGTTTGATTATTTCTTCTCCTAATCAAGCAGGCAATCCGTTCCTGCAATAACAATACCAGAGCCCACTCCAGACATGCTTGATGCGAACGCATGCTGTTATTAATTTGTCTAAAAACAGACCTCATCCAGAGGTGAGCGCCTTTGATATTCAGCCTGCAGGGCGGCAGCAGAAGTGTCAGAGTGCATCATGTCCAGCGTCCTGCGGAGAGGAGCTGCGTCAGACGCCCAGCTGTAATGGCCTGTAATTAGAGAGCTGATTAGCAGAACTAACGACCCGGGGAACGATCCCTCGCTCATATCGCTGTCTTTGGGATGAGCTGAAGGAAAGGATGGGGGACTGCGACAGTTCTCGTTAAGCGAGTGAACAAAAACGCAGGTGGACCGGGGAGCTCTTTAGGTGCTTTCTGCTGGATGAAGCTTTCGTGATCATCTTTCTTTGAGGGAAGCTCACCGTTTCTGTATTCAGCACAGGCCGCCACAGGCCACAGGGTAATAGGTGGCTCTGGGCACATCAGATGGAGAATAACAGTGGTGATTATCTTCTCTACCTCCTTGAAGTAATAGATGAAAGCCTCACCATCATGTAATAGGCTACTTAAGTCTGTCAAGGCAGGAGAAATTTTCAGCCTGTCCTTACTCACCCGGCTGCTTTCTCCCCTTTTTTGTGGTTAAATATGCTTTGTCTGAATGACCCTGATCAACGGCACAGACGCTCTCTTCCTTCTCTGACATGATGATCATAATAAAAAAGAAAAAAAAGCACACAGGAAATGTGCTTTTACTTCCCTTCAGGCTAAATCCCAGCAATCAGGAGTCATTTAGGATATGCCAGGCGGGAATAATCACAGTGATATCCACACTATGACATCACTAATGAGGCGGAAGAGAGGGACAAACCCCGAGGTGAAAGAGGCGGGTTTGTTCTGCAGAGAACAAACGGGTTATAAACGGGTTTGTTCTGCAGAGAGATGGCATGGCGGTTGTTTTCGTCAAATCACTTAGTCCAAAGCATCAGTTCTGGAGGCTAGTTGTTAGCAGTGAAGACGGCCTCCACAGTGCCAGGCAAAATTATTCACACCCTCAAAAAAAAAAAAAAAAAAAAAAAAAAAAAAGGTGCTTTTTTTTGTCACAATGAAAGCACAAACTATTGTATTTTAATAGGATTTAAGGTGACAGATCAATCCAAGGTTCCTGCAGGTTTCAACAACTCAAATTTAAGATTTTTTAAGACCATCATGAAATAAAATTTAAGTTCTATATCATGACGGAAATGTACAAAGAAATGCACTAAACTGTTAAATTTCTGGGGTCTTTTTGTAGCGAAGACGATTGATGTTCAGCCAACTGCCAGGAAATTTAAACTTACCCATGATAGATGCAAATAACAGCTAGCTAGCTAGCAAGTATTAGTAGCTTGTCACTGGTAGCCTTAACTGCGCCGTTCACACACTCCCCCCTTGCTCTCTGCTACGCTGCAGCTGGTTCACCACAACATAGCCTGATGCTAATGCTAAGGCTAGTTAGCATGGCCACCGATGATGGAGGATAAACAGTTTTCCTGGAATGGTGAGTTGTTTCTCCACCATTAGCACATTTAGCAGCGCGTACATGAAGGTGACTGACAGCGCTAAGCCCCTCCTCCTGCTTCTGACCTGTTTTAGGTCAGGAGTGGTGCATTTCTTTAGACGGCAAAAGTAAAAGTTACATACTGCAGCTTTAAGACATTTTAAGGCTTTAATACATGAATTTAAGACCTTTTACAGAGGCGCGGACACCCTGCAACTGAAAGTATTTCAGATTTGACAAATGGAAGGAAAATGATGTATTACTGTAGTTTTAGCCCCTCTTACTTTGATACCCCTCAATAAAATCCAGTGCAACAAACTGTCCTCAGGAGTCACCGGACCCTTCCCAAGGTTAGAACATCTCACAGAGCTCTGAACATGGAGATAGGATGAGGCGGCCAAGAGAGCTGTGGAGCTGCACTGATCCACAGCCCAGGTGGAGAAGCCTCCTGACAAGACAGCTACTGGTCGAGCATCTGACAATGAAAGACTGACAAGAAGCAAGCTATTGTTGAAAGAAGACATACAGACTTGGGTATAGTTTCATGTTGGTTCCTGTTGTGAGCCACTTCAGACAAGTATTCACTGCAGAGAAAATCTGCCTGTATTCAAAAAGTAGTAGCTCGAGAAGAGACAAAAGAACTGAATAACTGCCCAGTCTTATCCTTAATGTGTACGTATCCTCCCTGTTAAAGTATAACCACATGCCCAGACAATTTTCTAAAAACTGCACCATAGCGGACGGAGCCAAGAGACAATGAGAGGCAACTAGCGACAAATCTAACAACTTTTTTCTTTGTTATTGGAGACTTTTGTGAAAACACCAGTCGCTCTGCAGTAACTGTCCTGACTGAGCGAGCAGCGAGTGCTGCCGTGAGTCAGTCTCACACAGTCATCCTGTGGCAAACCGCCTGCAGTCAGAGCAGAGAGGAGACCTGTTCCATTCTCTCCACATTGCAAATGAATCACACAGGTGCAAAGCTGAAAACAATTACCGACTCGCCATCGGGGGGGTGTGTGTCTGAGTCAGTTTGTGTTATACCCCCAATGTGGGTCTGTGACATAGACGCCAACCAAGCTGTACCGTTGTCACCACTAGGAAAATTCGACTGCAGTAGCCACCGTTAAACCAAAAGAGGGCAGCACTAACACGGTTTTAGACCAAATTTACACGAAAATGTCACAGCACAGAAACATAAGGATAGCATCCTTAAGGACAATTTAGACAGTTTATCTGCAAAAAAACATTGATTTTTAAAAACTGTGTGTAACACTTTGTCTTTGTATTCAACCATATGTGGAAAACTACTAAATGGGCAATGTATGACCAGCTGAAACCACAGAACACATCCCCTCCCAATGAGGTTGGTACTGTACTGTCATTAGATGCCATTTGCAGGACAAGAAACAGTGAAAACCATGTCAGACGTCCTGTTTGCAGTTTGCCACAAACCATGCAGGAATACAGTCATCATACAGAGGGTGGAATCCTGAAAGAAAATGTTCGCCTTTCAGCATTTATGTGTTAGAATGGCCTAGTCCGAGTCCAGATACCAATCAAATTGACAATCTCTTGCAAGATTTGAAAACTGATGTCCACAGACACTCTCCAAAGAATCTGTTGGAGCTTGAGCTGTTTTACAAAGAGGAACTGGTAAAAATGTCGGTCTCCAGATGAGACACGGCCTAAAAACACAAAAGCTGTTCTGCTGAGAGGGGCTGAAAAGAAAAACACCCCGCTTTCCACTCCGTCTTCCTCTTTTTCACATTCTATGATATGAAAAGTCCTTTTCATTGGTCTCTTTGGAGCAGACCTTGTTGGACTAAATGGTGCAGAGATCAAATAAAGATTACAGTCATGCAACAATCAATTCAAACTTCATCATCCTGCAGCTTCTGCACAAAACATTGTTTTAAACCAACACATCCCACTGAGGCGCCATTTCTTTTTAACTAAGAACCACGCTCAACTAGACACAACCTATTATCCCTTTATTGGCTCAGGCGGGGCTGTTAGCGGGGTGAAAATGTGTCCCCAGGAGTCATTTCATTTCTCTGGATTTTCTCCATCGGAGCTTGTTTTCCCAACACCACTTGCGTGAAACTAATCTTCAGAACCAGATACAGTTAAGACTGAGGGGTTCCCCAATCTGATCCCTGCTCCAACACACCTGAACCAAATGGTTTAATTATCTCCTCAGCATGTCAGCAGGTTTTGCAGGGAGCTGGTAATGAGCCACTTATCTAATTCAGGTGTGCTGAAGCAGAAAAACACCTAAAAACACGCAGGGCGTTGGCAGCGTGAAACCACTGAATTATATTTTAATCTTAAAGAACATACAGCACCATCCAGAGCTTAATGCCATATATAAAGGGTACAAAGCCCTGCAACAAATTCATCTTTTATTGCAGAAGCATCATCTTAAGTGAAAATGTTAGAAAATCAAATATTTTATTTTAATTATCTAGTAGAAAATAGCATCCCATGCTATGAAATAATCAGTGCCTTGATTTGTAGTCTCCTCAATGATCCCTAAAACATTTCATTGTTCCTTACTGTTTCAAGTTGATCAGTGTTTTTCCCCACTGGGGGGCCTCAGAAAAATTTTAAAAATGAATCTAATAAATTTTTAATCAGAAATTTTTTTAAATCATTATTATGGGAAAGAAGTTAAAACAATTCATTGAAATGTTATTTGCAAGGCTCATCTTTCTGATTGGCCGACTGTCCAGAAGTCTCCTTTGAGCCTCAAGAGGGAACAAGGACCGCCTTTTATCATCCAAGGAACATTGCTGAGATGAGTTTTAACATTTGGAAATGCAGAGGTTCTCGTCCACACATTGATGATTGCAGTGCTTCCATTTCTGGGTTACAGAAGAAACACTTTAGAGGTCCACAGATGGAACAATGTCTGGCTGCCCGTGTTCTAACCCAAACTGGGAAATATGAGCACATTGTTCCGTACCGACATCTCTCCACCGACTGCCTTGTCAGGCTTGAGCAGATTTGAAGGTCTTGTTTTTACACTGCACTGTCTTTATTTCATCTTCTAGTAACTGTTCAGAATTTTGCTTGAAAGCGCTCGATAAATAAACGTATCATTTTTATTATGAACAACAATTAGGACAAAAGAAAGGGTTTTTTTCCTCAAAGCTGCTTCTCCAGTTTTTCTTTCTTGCGCCGGGATCTACACTGGAGTTCCGCAGGGCGCATGTAGAACCACGCTTGCAATGCGAGGGGGAAATATTGCGTTAGGAATCTAGAAAGAGACCAACCGCCATACCACTGCCTCCTCACTTCCCATATTAACTCCTGCAACTCTCTCCTTTATGGTTTCCCCTCGTGAATCTCTCAGGAAGCTTCAAATGTTCGTCACTAAAACCTGGAGGTTTCAACACATCTCTCCAGTTTTCCAGAAGCTGCACTTGCTGCCTGTTAAAATCAGAAGTCAGAATCCTCCCCAAACGTAGGCTCAACCACAGTATCGGCCCTCGTTCCTCGACAGATCCTCTCCACACGGCCACTTCCTCCCGCTCCCTCCGTCCACCACGGGGAGCAGAGCTTTGAGCTGCTCCTTGAGTCACTGACTCTCTTCTGTTCACATCAGATGTTTTTTTTGCAATTTTCTTGGTCAAAACAAGACACATCTTGTTGATAATGATTGATTTGTAAAAGTAATAAAAGGGTGAAACATCCAAGGCAGTGAATACTTCTCACAGGAACTGTGTGAGGTTGGAAAACAAGGTCGAGGTTGGTCTTAAGGACCAGTGCAGCCTTTGAGCCACTGGAGCGACTCTGGAAACAAAAGTAATGAAACTTCTGAGAGTCCTTGAGTCCATTTCTGAAAGCAAACAGAACGGCAGCGGTGGTCTGAGGGTGATTATTCCTTATTTCTATGGCGTTTGCAAAAAAAAGAACACCTTTCCAACCGAGTTGTTACAAAACTTCTGCAGCACTCTGGATTTAAAGGTTGTAATTAAAGTGTCTCGCAACAGTTTTCACACTCTTCACAATTACAAACCCTGATGTATTTCATTGCTCTGGCATGTAATAGACCAACACAGAGCTTTGCATATTTGTGAAGAGGAGAAGAAAAGACGGTTTTACAAATAAAACTACAGGAAGGTAACCGGAAAGAAGAAAGTTGTTGTTGAAAGAAAGTTATAGAAAGCTTTGTTTGCAGCTTTTCCACAGGTTATTCACAGGAAGCAGCAAACATGGAAGAAAGTGAACTTTGCAGCCGACATGCAACCTGCCATGTGTGGAAGGAAACTAACACTGAACACATCCCCACAGGGATATACGGTAGTGGTAGCATCATGCCACATCATTCTCATGTCTGTGATGCTTTTGTATTGTTCATTTTTCATGTCTTCCATTTCTTCATGGACGTTTAGCGCTGCCTGCAGTCGTGTTTACGTGCAAAACGACGCTTTGCTACAACAAATGACTGCTGGGAGTAAGAGGAGAGGTGGACAGGAGGGAAGCGAGAGTGGAGCCGTTTTCAGAGATGATTGTTTTTTGTTTTTTTTTTAAAGGGACCCATGATTAGTTCCCTGACAGAAAAAAACAGCTGAAACAGAGAAGGAAATAATGTTCAAACTGCAGCGCAGGCGACATCCAAAAAGTACGAAAGTCTCTGCGTTAATCGCACGCTAAAAGCAGCAGGATGGGGGTTAATGAACACAGAGCATCTAAAGCTCCATGGCGGAGTTCCTCGGCCAAAACCCAAGACACTCATTGTCTTGGGTTCCACGGCGAGGCAGAATGGTCTGTGCTGAACTTTTTAAACGATTGCTTCAAATTTGCTCCTAGACTGTAAACTGATCCCACATTTGGGAGTGGGAGGGACAGCTGAGGTGCTGCTGCAGAGGTGCTGTTATTTCTGTAAATAAATGTGCAATTTTGCACACACTCTGCTGTGTGATTTCTCCCTCTACAGAAATCTTAAAAGCAGTCAAGGACTGTTTGGGACTAATTTGGGATTAGAAATCTGGGTTTTGGAACCAGAGGTTATTAGCAATTGGTTTGGGGCTAAAATGATCTGGTCTGGGACCAGCTTCTTTGCTTTTTTTTTTTTTTAATATTGCAACATCTTGTTGATCCTCAAGACTTTTGGGAAAATATTCTGGGGATTGATGTGACAGAAGTGAAACTTTTGGGTATAGTGCTCATTGTTATAGATTATGTGAAATGAACAGCAAGAAGAACGAACCAACAGTCAACCATGGTGGTGGTGGTGTGACGGTCTGGGGCTGCTTTGCTGCTGCAGGACCTGAATGACTTCCTGTGATGACTGGAGCCATGAGTTTTACTTTTTTAACTCAAAATCCTGAAGAACATTCATGCATCACTTCCAGCCTTAATCAAATTCAATACACTTTTTAAAGCACTCTAGAATACATTAAAACATTTTAAAAATTACAAATACCATCACAAAAAAGATAGACTATGAAAATACCTTAAAATTCAACACCAGCCATGCAAGAAAAGACAAATAAATAAGCAGAAACTAAAATCAACATAGCAAAGAAATTAGTTTTAAGACGCGATTTAACATCAGACAGAGATGTAGCATGTTTGATGTTCAGTGGTAACCTGCCGCAACAAATGTATGGCTTCCATTTTGTTTTGTTCAGCTGATCTGAGTGAGTGAGAGGGTGTATCATAACTCAGCAGGCAGGGAGGGGCTTTAAAAACAAAGGAACCTTAAAATGAATCCTAAAATGTACAGGAATCCAGGGAAGTGAAGCTAAACTGGGGAAATGCGCTCGTATTTGCGTGTGCCACGGCATTCTGTACAGAGGGACCCCCCCCACAGAAAGGGCAGTGCAATAATCCAGCCCAGTAGGAACGAAGGGATGGATTACCGTCTCATAATCCTTCCTGGGGAGAATTGGCTTTATTTTGACCTTAACTAGTAAAAACTGGACGTTACAACCGCCCTTATCAGACTGTCAAATTTAAGGCTGGCGTCCATTTTAACCCCAAGGTTTGTAATGGCGGATTTTTCATATTGGGTCAAATAGCCTACTTCAATAAGATGAGACGCCGCTGTTCCACTAAAAACCATGACTTCTGTCTTAGTCCCATTGAACTTTAAAATGTTGTGAGCCATCCAAGCATTTAAAGGGCCAGTATTATATGTTTTCCAGGCACACAGAATCATTTTATTGCACAATCAAGTAACTATGTTACCTTTAGTTGTTATAAAAATGCTGTATATATCAAATATGACTTAAAAGAAATTTGACTTCATAATTTAACGCCATGGAATTGGGCCTATTTAAGAAGCTCCTGCTCTTTCTGAAACTCCACATTCAGGAAGTCATTACAACAGCACTCCTCTATTAATCCTTTATATGAGCTTTTAGTAGCTCATATAATGAGCTCAGCAGATGCGCAGCTCCACCAAGTGTTAGCTCCTTCAGACCAGCCAGCAATTAGCAGAGTGGGGAAATCGCGGCAGAGGGTTGCTCTGTGATGCGGAAGCCTAGAAACTGCAGCTCCAAGGAGGAGCTGCACATTAAAGGGGGAGCTTTATCCATCCATCCAAACTGAACGGTTGCCACGGGAGATTAAAGGATTTCTCAAACATCAAGTCAGCACTCCAGGTATGTTTTTGATGAGGGACTAACATAACATGATGTAAAATTCAAAATGGTTGATTTTACATCATATAAAAATAATTTAACAGTGAATTAGCTGAGTTTCCATCTTTCTGTCATTGTCATAATTTCTAACCTTAAATTCACGAAAACTTGGATTATGCAGCAGGATAATGATTCAAAGCAGACCATTAAGTCAACTTCTCAATAAAATAAAATAAATAAGGTTTTGGAGTGGCCTAGTCAAAGTCTGGGCTTAAATCCAACATAAATGTGTTGGCATCACTCCAAATAGCCTGTTCATGTTTCTGTTCTTACAATTCTGCAAAGCAGAGTGGGGGTCACAGTGATGTAAAAGACCCCACCGGTGGTTATTGCAAAATCAAAAACTGCTTCTTCACATACACTTGAAACCATATATTTACATACACCAAATAAAAACACACATACACATGTTTTTTCTCACTGTCTGAAGTTAAATCAGACCAAACTTCTCTTGTTTTAGGTCAGCTGGAATCACCGAAATTATCTCTATTTGCTAAATGCCAGAAAGCTTAGCGAGAACATTCTTTGAAATCAGAAGTTTTCATATGTCAGTATCAGGGATGATTGTCTGAAACTGAATGGCCATAATGACCATCGTTACATTAAGAGGAAATGGGTGGATGCTTGTACCATCCTAATTGTGAAGTACGGGGTGCCAGCGTCATGTTATGGGGCTGTTTTGCAGCAGGAGGAACTGGTGCACTCTATAAAATAGATGCATCATGAGAAAAGAACATTATTTAGAATATTGGAGCAACATCAAAGACATCAGCCTGGAAATTAAAGCTTGGGCACAGATTGGTCTTAAATGGACCATAACCCAAAGCAGCCAGAGTGGTTATAAAGTGGCTTCAGAACAACAAAGTTAGTGTTTTGGTGCGGCCGTCACAAATCCCCAATCTCAATCTGAGAGAATGTGTGGGCAGATCTGAAAAGGCATGTGCGAGTGAGGCACCCTGTAAACCTCACCCAGTTCCACCAGTTCTGTCAGGAGGAATGGGCCAGAACTCCAGCAAACTACTGGGAGAAGCTTCTGGAAGGAAACCCGAAAGGTTTGACCTAAGTCTACAGTTTAAAATACAACTATCCCAGATATTGACCAAATGTAAACATCTGAATTCAAAGAAAGTTACAAATAAATCTCTAAAAAAAATTATCTCGCTAAGTTTTCTGGTATTTAGCTAACAGAAATCATATTGGGGAGGAGTCTAACTGACCTAAAACAAGAGAAGTTTAGTCTGATTTAAGTTCAGACAGTGAGAAAAAAAAACTGTGTGTGTCTTTGTATTCGGTGTATGTAAACTTCTGGCTTCAGTCGTAGGGTCAGGTTGGTGTGAAAAGCTTTTTCCCTTGATAAAATGAAGCCCCCATCTGAAAACAGATGTTTGATGATTTGAAACCACAGCAAAGAAATGTGTTAGGAGGCAGATACTTTTCCTTCTCCAAAGCAACAACAACCACCTACTTTAAAGCTCATCCATTGCAGAAATGATGCCCATTAACCAGTCGTATCAGAAGCCTCATTTTATACATTACCTGTTATTATCTTTTATTCAGCTGCAGGGTAATCAACATGTACAATAAGTGGCGCTAAAAGCATAAATCATCTCTAATGTCATAATCTGGCATTAAGGCCTTGTTATCTTCTATTGTAAGCCAGTGACTGTTAAGGTACATTATTATGTGTGGGCAATTATAAGAATTAAACTCAACATAAGGATTGTAATTTGCGAAACTGTGCCTCATGGTGTGAACACACCACCAGCCCCTCTCAATAGTATATAATCCGAGAAGAATGAGCAACAAAAGCAGAGTCTGACAAACATTAAAGGTAACTTTGATCGATGTTTTCAACACGCCTGACAGGAGGTAATGAAACAGGCAGAGCAGCAAAGCGTGGACATGACAAGTCACAGTGGGCAACAGGTGGGCAGACGACTGCAGCAGGGTGACAATAAGGACTCAAGAGCTAAAAACAGATTAGTCTTGTGTCCTGCTGACAACTGATGTGAGCTTAAGAACGAGAAAGAGACTCCACAGAAGAATAAACATTAATATTTCAACTGTGTTGCATTCTGAAAACAAAGCTGCTGCTTCAGGCTCCAATGAACTGATTAAAAAGGGTTGAAAGAGCCACACGGTAAATTAAGCTTTTAGGATGGCTTTGCAGGCCATATCTTAATACATTAGATTTTTCCCCGTTTATTCAAACAAAACAAAAAATCTTTTTAATAAAGTCAAATGTATAAGGCAGAGATGGAGTTTGAGGGTGTTTTCACACCTCGTAGTCCGGTAGACTCGGTCCGATTGGGGACCAAAGTTGCTACATTTGTTACATTTTATATTTCTCACTGCATCAAATGAACCAAACCCTTTGAAAAACCTGTTCCCCTCCTCGCCTGTGGGGGCGCTGCACCAAGAACCACTGAAGGAAACGACACGAAAACCTCTGAAGAAGACGTTGAGCGCAACTTTCTTCTTCACGAAATGTAAACAAAAACGGAGCGGCGTCAGATTTTAGCGCTTGGAGGATTTCTCTTTTGTCATTGGGAAAAGACAACGAGCCATTTCTCCCGCTAGCGCTATACTGGCACGTTTGTTTTGGTTGTATTTACCCAGAATGCCCTGCGCTGTAGTCCACTTTCTGCTCTTTGAGAGCTCTCCGGTCCGCTTGGCGTTCACATATGCAGTCGAACCGCACCAGAGTTCACTTCAACCGAACCGAAACAGTTTTGTTTTGTTGTGGCACATCCACATTGGCGTCTGTTTGCATACGTTGTTTGGGATGAGGAAATTACCTCTGGATGTTTCTGGTTAAACGCTAACTTTCATGATATAATCTCCATAAATTTCACCCAAAAGGCAAGTATTACTAACTTTTTGTGAGTAGTATATGTAACAGCTGTGATGCGTATTCACTGAAATGTAACGCTTTCTTATTTGACAGCTAGTATGGCATCTGCAGGTATTGTAAGCTTTCTAGTTTCGTGCTAAATCTTCTGTTATCTACGTACCTTCTGTTTTACAATCACCGGCCATTTTCTATTGGTAATAATCTCCAACAGGACAGAAAAGTATGAGTATATTTAAAATCAAAATAAGAAGCTCTATCTTGTCTAAATGTTAAGACTAAACTGGAGGTGTAATAAATTCATGTTGATGTCACCATTGCTTTCTCTCTCTCTCTCTGTTGAAAATTGTGAATGTAATCATTATGCTGACACTTTGAGTTATAATAAAATGTGAAATAACCATGTTTTGAGAAGCACGGATGGCTGTAACTTGGGCTGTGTGGATGGTGACAAGAATAGCAAGGTATTTTTTGAAACTGCATTTAGGCTGGAATGTGCATCACTTTGAATAATGAAATGTTTTCGCCCACAGCGAAACGGTAATGAGAGCAAAAACTAGCTGTGACTAAATTCAAAAGAGAAATTAGTGCCAATTAAGTTCCTCCAAAAGCCGGAGACTCCCTGATGAGTGGGACATCTCCAGGTCAGACCACTGCTGTGCAAATTTCAAAAATCAAATGAGCCTGTTATGCAGGTAAAAATTTAACTTAGGAGAGTTTGAGCAAAAGATTACAAAATCAACATTTAACATGTTTGTAAATCACACTATCTGCTTGAATTAAACGCTAAAATTTTATCAATCTGCTTTTTTTCAACTTCTTGCAAAGAGAAGCCTGTAATGTTTTCCCTCCTTGATGATGGGAATTTGAACCAGGCAAGACTGAAGTTTCATTAATTTCCATATGGGGGCCTCGAGCATAAAGTCACATTGGATTTATTTGGGGCCATATAATATTGTTACACAAATGAATCTAACCGTTTTATAATAGGGGCTGCTGGGAATTAAATTATGAACTGAAAATGTGCTTCATGAGATTATCATCTGTATATGAAATCAATAAATCATAAACATGTCTTAAAATAGTAATTTCATGTTGCATTGTACTGACAGTGTTCATTATAACAAGGCAGGAATGGATTCTTTTATTTCCCGGCTCATTTCAGATATAAACCAAGGAATTAGTACCCTTTCATGTTTAAAGGGACAGCATTTTAAAGGGGTGCTTTAGAGTGAGTAGCCAGCATTTTAGGGAAGACCACCCTACTGTCTCCAGGATACCTGAACGTTTAAGTGGAGTTTCCCCCTAAATGTGGTTTCTGCAACTCTACCGTCAGTTTCAGCCTCGCTGTTCACGAGGAAGCGGTCAGTATTTTCCGGCGTTTTCTCTTTTCAGGAGTCATCAAATAATAAATTCAAAGCTTTTTACTCACGACTGTGAATTTGAATTTGCAAGATAGCTGTGGTGAGATTCATAAATAGCCTTTTGGGGTTTTCCTACCTCACCTGGATTTGCTGTGACTTGTTGGTGTTTGATATCGGGCAAAAACAAACTTTCCCCTGACCAGTTTATGCCACGTTGGAGAACAATTAACAGCATCGATCGAGGACTTTGTCAAGAAATCTTTGGACCACTCGTCACCTGTAAATATTTTGAAAAATGGACTTTCTAAATTATTAATTTAGTGAGAAGAATTTTTGAGTTTGTAAATATGTTATATTTTTGAATTTCTTGAATATTCGGAAAATCTATTTTTGTTATTTTTCACTCCATATTTAAATTTTCTTGTTTATTGTACACAGTTTAAACATTTTTTAATTAGCATTTTTTCATAATAAAAGATGAAAAAAAAAAAAAAAACAAAAACAAAAACTGGGCTTCCTGTGGAAACACTTGCACTCACATGTGCTGCCAGGACAATAATGAAGCACCACCATTTCTAAATTTAAGTTTTGCTCCATCAGCAATGCCACTTCGGGTTTTCCTGGTTACCGACAGTAACTCACCGAGTGAATCGTTAATGCAGACTGCTGAAAACTGGATATGGTGACGTCATACACCCCTAAATTGTTTGTGGTAAATTGTGTCACATTAACTTCAACTACAGACTCACCCTGAGTCTAATTGTGTCTCAACCCGACAAAGTTAGCTTTAAAGGGGCAGTATTAAGTGTTTTCCAGGCTCATAGAATTATTATAGCTCAACCAGTTACCAGCGTTTCACTGAGAAGTAGCTCGTATAAGGAACTCAGCAGATGCGCAGTTCCACCAGGTGTTTGCTAATTGCTGCTGGCTAGTCTGAAGGAGCTGAGTGGGGGAGTTGTTGGGGAGGGAGGCTCTATGAGGCGGAATCTCGGAGGCTTAGAAACTGCAGCTCCAAGGAGGAGCTGCACCTTAAAGGGGGAGCTTTATCCATCCAGATGTTTTCCACAGCTGAATGGTTGCCATGGGAGATAAAAGGATTTCTCAAACATGCATGAAAGAATCAAAGCAACACTCCAGGTATGTTTTTGATGAGGAAATAACATTATAACAAGATGGAAGGCTAAAAAAAAAGTTGATTTTACATAACACTGCCCCTTTAAAACGGATGGGTAGATCTCAGCAGATAAGTAGCTGAGGCTGTAAATGTCGTTTTGAACGATGGTGAAACTTGATATTTTTCCAAATATATTTTACAAAATAAAAATCTCCACAAACTCCAGGTAAAATGAGAACCTCGACAGACCAGTCAAGCGGCAGAGGCTTCCGACACCCCTGCTGCAGACTCGCACGTTCTGCATGATTTTTAATGTCATGCTGTCGTTTTAAAGGGACCCACGACGAGTTGAATATGTCAGCCTAAATATGTTGGAACTTTTCTATTAACCCAAAAGTTAATTCTATCTCAGCGCCCTCCGTTTCAAATCGAAAGGGCTGAACGTTACTCATTAACGTTACAACGAACCCTGCATCCCTTTAACACAGGGTCAAGGCAGCCTTTACTGAAGTCGATCGCATTCAGCCTCATTTTAGCTTATTTCAATCAGGGACGAATTCTCTAGTGCGTTATAAATACTCTTATTTTTATGGCAAAATAACTACATTGTGAAGGAATGTGACAACGAAAACATTTCAAACTACCTTACTCTCTGGCATAATTGGACTTTTGAGAGCTGTGCAAACATCTTGTCATGGCCACAGCCTTCAGTGTCGAGGGCACTTCTTTTGCTCATCCTGAAACGAGTCTGCAAAGCTGTTAAGAGAGTTTCTAATATTCTCTGTCTTTTTATAACACCAATGGATTTAAAATATTACCAAAGTTCAACAGCAAGCTAATCCTTCAACTTTGCCCCTTTTATTCTCCATTTGTTTATAGAGTAAAAAAAAAAAATGCTATTATGTGTTTTGATGAGGCTAGAGAGATGCTGAACAAAGTGAAGACCTCATTTTCTCTCCTCAGTCCTCTGAAATTCCCCTCTTTTGGGAAAAATACTCCAACTACACTTTCCGCCCGGTTGCAAATCAACCAGAGAGCAGCGAAGAGTTAGCAGATGAAAAACAAATTTAGGCGTGACAGTCATGTTTTTTTTTGTCTGTCAAATGTCACAGCGAACACGTTTTCAATAGACGGCAGTGAATGCGAGATTTGAAAGAGGAGGAGGAATGCTTTATCGCTGCAAAATCTGAACACGAATGAAAATGAATACCTTGGAGCATTTTCACCATAAATACATTCTGACGCAGAGTAGCAAAATTATCATGTAAGAAAACGTGCTCCATTTTGGATGAAATTGCACTGAAGGGACACAAAATGACAGACTTTCTTAGACGGAGCCCAGTTTATCTCAAAAGAAGAAGAATAGGTTCAATGGGAGGCTGGATGGCAGGAGAGAAACACCATTTCTAAATTTATACCGGCTTTCCGCCACAGTGCTGCGAGAAAGGTGTCTTCAGGGCAGCTTACACTCGTCAGGCACCTTGCAGATGGTAAGTCTGCAGCTGCAGAGTCAGACTCAGCTCAGGAAAACAAACCGCAGCAGTTACTTCGACGCACGTTGTTGGTTTTATGAAACTGTTCTGTGCCAATACATTCCAGAAAACTATATGAATCCCCTCAACTGGAATGTAGGGATGGTGAGAAGCCTCCACACACACCTCATGGTCATAAACGCCACATCAGTGTTCTCTGAATGATTTATTTCAGCACACACTGGAAATAGGTTTTCTTTTTCACAGTGAGTCAAAATTATACATACACCCTCGGGTATTATGTATACCTCCACCTAAATCTTTTAACAAGTGGTACTTGGCAAGGCCAAAGTCTGATGACTTCTGGCTAGTGGTCATGCTGGTAGTTTTTATTGTTTGATGGCACTGACTGGATCAACTGAGACTCAGAATAATGGGAAAACACACTGGAGACAAGTGCATCAAAGATTGACCCCAGTTAGGGAAGTGATTTGGAGCCAGTCAGTTCAAACACTGACACAGAAGTCCCAACATTCATATGTTACCATTGAGGTCTGGAAGAACCTCGTATCTGTTCATCCCTAACAGCTTTCTGTAGCTTAGAAAATGAACCTGTAACAATAATAGCTCATTTTTTTTAAGTCAACCTGGACAAAAATTACACTAAAAATTCAATTATATTCAATTTGATAATAAAAATAAAAAAGAAGCAGGCTGACAAAGACACTTAAAAAAAATATTTAAAGAATACTCCAGCTTTTAGTTTACGTATTCACCTTCAGTCAGTTTAATAGATGAATTCTCTCTTTACATGGCCTTTTCATAGCTTTCGTGTCCATGTGAGTAACGGATCTTTGGCCAGCATGCCAGCTATGAACACGCCACGCTGCGCTCCGCCACCCACTTGTTGCGACCGGGATGGTATGAAATTTGTTTTCTGGTTCGCCCGTAAAGCTACATCTGTGTTCAGCATCAGCTGCAGCGCTGGAGTGCAGCCCGCCGTGTTCCATCTATCTGCTTGCGTCTCCGCTCCACCTGTATTCATACACCCGCCGTGCACTTCGCCGCCGTTCGCTCCAAACCACCACGAGGCAGCAGCTCTGGGAGGACGTCCAATAAAAGAAAGGGTGTCGTATTCCATGCAAGGATGCCTATCGGTCCCCCGAAAAACAATGAAAACCCACACATGTCCGGGGAAAAGAGGGCGTTCGGTCACCAGTGTTGTGCTAATGGTCATCCATTAACAACTCATTGGCGGATGTGAGGGCGTTGTGCAACCCCTAATAATTATCCGGCTGAAACACATGGCGCTAAATGGTAAAACATAATTTAACGAAGCTTCGAGGCAGATAATTTGCCTCGAGGAATTTAAATAATCAAGGTACTCAAATGATTCCAGCCCTAGATAAAACTAAATGTTCGTCTTCACTGCCCACAGTGAAGCCAGCTTGACATCAGAGACTGAGATGGTGGCTGACCATTACACGAATCCATCCAATCCGTCATCTAAACCCGCTTATCCTTGCAGGGTGCCTGTCTCCAGCAGTCATCGAGAGGCGTGTTACACCCTGGACAGGTCAGCAGTCCATCACAGGTCAACACAGAGACACTCAGGACTAACAATCATCAACCTCGGGGCAATAGAGAGACCAATTAACCTAACCATCATGCTTTTGGACTATGGGAGGAAGGGGTACCCAGAAAGAATCAACACATGCACAGGGAGAACATGCAAACTTCAAGAGTCCACACCCACAGACCTTCTTGCTGCAAGGCAACAGTGCTACTCACTGCTCCGCCATGCATGTATGCATGAATTTAAGTCAGTAGGTTTATTTGTACAGCACATTTCAGCAGCAAGGCAGTTCAAAGTGTTTCAGATCGTAAAAACGTCAATCAAGTTTCCAGCAAAATCATCGAAAACATCAAAATCATTGAGCATATAAGTCTCAGCTTTTGTAAATTGGAGTAAATTTGTTTTTTTGTTTTAAAAGTTTATGTTTTATAATCGCTCCACCGTTAAAAATAGCCAAATAAATAAGTAAAAGTCCAAAATGATTAAAGATTTACAGTCCTGATGCAATCATTTTACCTTGATCGTAGGTTAAAACGTGAAGCTGACACCAGTCAGTATGACATGACTTAAAGGAACTGTTTGTCTCCTGAAAGACATAAAATAAAAAGCACTGAAGCAAGTAACAGCATTATGCCTGAGAGCTCTTCCTCCCACAGAAGGGATATAAAGAGTAAAACCATCCAGATCTTGAGAAGTACTTTCCATCGCAGCAGTGGAGCTGTGTGACCCTCTCAGCTCCAATTAGACATCAAGCCTCTTGCTGAGAATCCCACCCAGCTCACCTAAGATGTTATGTTTGATCTTCATTGGCTCAGCGAGAAATGTTTGTCCCTGGAGGGCCTCTACCGTCTTTGCTAATTACCCCTCGTCTTCATCTCACATTCCGGAAAGGCCCATATCTCCTCGAGTGGAGATGAAGAGAATAAAAGTCTGCGTGTTGAAGTGTGCAAATATTCCCCATATTGTTCCAAGTTCCTACTGCTGAACAAAACCGAAGAGAGTGTGTTACTTTTCATTTCTGGAGAGTAGATGTAAAAATAAAACATCTTATTGCTCTTTGCGTTTCCTTCAAATGAACGTTATTTAAATGACGGCGGTAAGCTGTCCAGGGTTCCTGCACTTTCCTTATTTTTATGCCTTTCCAGACTCTATTTCACGTCAACAGGTTACTAAAGGGCTATTTCACAGTTTTTACATCGAGTATATTCCAAGATCAACAACACAGATGTCAAATCAGCGCCGGGTTCCACTAAATACAGTGTCATCTATGATAACGTCATTCTTTTGGTGAATATTGATTCAAAAATCCGCTTTAATGCTGTGTTTAGCATCTAAACACGGCTCAGTTCAGGAACCGCAGAACCAGTTTAAAAAGCTAATGTAAGCTCACAGAGCTGGTCTCTATCAAATAATGTGAGTTTCTTAAACACTAACCTGCAAGGCGCACTAAATTTCTGAATCTATTCTCATTCTTTCTCTTCTGGTGCATATTCATGAAGCGTAATTCGGTTCATATACTTCGTTTTCAATTTAACCATTAAAAAGGACCTGGCCTGTTCTGCTGTGTTTTACGATCAAACCGGACCCACCTCAAGGCCTGAACCTGAAGACTACAGTAAATTTGTGTTCAGTCGGCTGTTGTAAACCTCCATCCTCTCCATCTCCAGTGCGAGATTTACAGTTAATTATTTGGCTTCTACCAAAAAGAAATAGATGATCTCTTTGGCTGTAAACTTCGAGCAAACCTGAGGCTTCAGGCTCCAAAGCTTTACCACCCTGGTGAAATTATCTGCTGTGAATTTCAGTTCAGTGTATATCAGGGTTCCTACGCAGTCTGCCAGAGTCGGACATTTTCCAGGTCTGGAAAACTCTAAAAGTAATAATAATATGGAAATATGTGAATTTCCAGACTTAATATCTTTTTCAGACATCTAAAAGATAAAAATCTAAAGAATAAGGAGCTTTTTAGACTGAGTTAAAGTTAGATCTTTTGGTTTAGTTTTGGTTTGAACCAGTTTTTCTACCGTCTTTTTTAGCTTCGAGATCCTTTTAGTTTGGGGTTGAATACTAAACCCAACATTCTTGAACTGGGTTCGGTGTGGATGCCAAACAAATCTATGAAATTCCTGTTTTTGGAATTTAGGGAGAAAATTAGAATGATCTGTATTTAATCCAGCATGAAATATCAATAAAATGTCCCTTCGCCTCACTGCTGAACCTAATGCTAGCTTCAACAATGATTTGTGGGATAAACCGACAATAAAACCTATCTCGGTGAAAGTTTTCTAGTCATATGTTTAAAACATCAAAAACTGCTGGAAAAATCTAAGAAATTGAGTCTGGGGAAGTTTGGGATTTTGAAGTGTGGAGATTCAAGGTGTCTTGGTGTATTTACGACATAATTCAGCATCCATGTCTCGGTTTCTTTCAGTTTTATGGAGAATACCCACTTATTCAGTATTCACAGATTTTCATGTGAAACCTGACCGTGGACAATTTGCCCATTTGCGTTTTTTTCTTTCTTTCATGTAGCATATCTAAAATATTCGATAGAAAAGGCAATTTGGGAAGCTGAAATACCTCAACATAATGCCACTTGAAGCGCTATTGGCTGGCGTTTGCAAAGCAGCCAATCAAGGTGGACCATTCATTTTCCTTGGCACTGATTGGCTGTGCCCCCAAGACTGTAGACAAGGAAGACTGTGGATGTTAGCTTCTGCGGTAGCGCTAAGATGGTTTCCACTGTGTATTTTAAAGTATATTTAGTGTTTGACCTGTTAAAATAGGCAGTTATGAGCATTTTTAGAGGGGGTTTCACGTAATCATAGAGCTATTGGTGGGCTAAAATATGTGGTCCTTAACCCCCACAAATACCAGGGGTGGATTGTACTTAGAAAGGAAAGATAACAGCTTGCTCTGCAGTAAATCTTGGACAAACTTAAGTCTAAACCTGGGGGTCATGATGGATTAACTGACTTCGACTTGTTAGCTTTCCTTTGACCAAAGAAAGAAGTGAATCAAGAACAAATTTAAGAAAGAAAAATGTAATTAAACTGTAGTAATTTCCTTGAAATGGAGGATTTAATTTGATTTGACTACCTTTCCGCACCAACAGTGACCCAAACATTATTCCTATAAAATAAGAAAAACAAGCACAATTTCTGCTGACCTCCAGCGTGGAGAGAGTTTAAGAGAAGAAAAACTGTAATGAATGTCCCTTAAAATTCCCCTCATGTCACATTCAAGGATCCTTTTCTTTTTAATTTCAAATCGTTTAATATTCAAGTGTAATTAAAGAGCAACTACAACATGCATTCGTGTTCAAAACCTCAATTACTTAACTTCATTAAGACTGATGACTGAAAGCACCTGATTGACAACTTCTGTGTTAACGTTGATGGCCAGGTATTTACTTTGAACGCCTCCTGTGAAAAGCTTCAGAGGCTTCAGATTTACTTGCATAAAACCACGGGTGCAGTTTTGTCTCAGTATTCATCACAGGATGGATATGCTCTGCTAACCATATGTCTGACGGCTTTATTATGAAAATGTCCTTTCATCTCTTTTAAGAGAGCAAATTTTATTAATGAGCCTTTGGCTGGACAATAATTGAGAACTGCCAAAGACCAGGTGTCTTCCTGCATTTGAATTTCAAAACCGCACTGGATAGATGTTTGCTTTGAGCATGTATTCAAATGTTGAGTGTGTCAAGATGAAGGACCAGTTCTGGCACCAGCTGCCTGGCACCACTGAGACCCAGATTACAGCACCGAGGGCGACATGTCAGCCCGAAACGCTCTGGGTTAGCATGTTCTGACGCCAGCAGCTCTGGTAAATGTCCCAGCTGGATCATGACTTTGTTCCCTGATGGGGAATAGAAGAGGCAGGTTGCAAAAAAAAAAAAAAAAAAAAGCAATCCTAGGCAAGGGCGTCAGCAAGGCTGATAAATAATGGGGTATGGGAGGAGACGGTGAGATGGCTGGCTGCTTTTACTCTCATCTTTTCCTGACAGTTCCGTGGATGCACGGCTTTTCTTCTTTTTAAACCCTTGCCTGCAGAGGGACAATTAAAAACAGCCCGTGCTCTCCTCCAGCCTCGGTGAATGATTATGGAATACTGATGAGAGGTGAGGCCCGGCCGATCCTAACAGCAGAGTTCTGCATTGATTTGTTTCTGCTCTGTTTTCCTTCTTGACTGGATGCAAAAGCCTCCAACAGCTGAGGAAAAACATAAATGTCTAGTTCAGACTGATGAGCTGGCGGGGGAGAAAAATAAAAGAGAAAGTTCTTTGCTGAGGTGTTTGTTTTTGTTTTTTTGTTTTTTTACTGGAAGCAGAATGGAAGATATGGGATTTTTAATCATGAATTTCACGCTGTTTTGCCCTTACAGTACTGTTTACAAAAAACGAATAACCTAAAACGGCAGGATATAAGAAAACAAACAATAAAGAAATGATCAAAACATATAACTGAAGTTCAAAGTCCCAGCACCTATGGATCACAACACTACAAGAAGACTTAAACAAGTTTGAGACCTTAAGGTCAAGAATGTTTGAGTTACGCAGCAGGACAGTGATTTGAAAAACACAAGCAAGTCCACCTCTGAATTTCCCCCTTAAATAAGACAAAATAAAAGTTTCAGAGTGGCCTAGTCAAAGACAAGACTTCAATCCCATTAAGATGGAGACCATTCATGCTGGAAAACTTTTCGAAGTGGCTGAATTAGAACCAGTCTGTGGACCAAAATCCCTCCACATCAGGCTGAAAGACTCCTTGCCAGTTACCATAGCTGCTTGTTGGCAGCTGTTGCGACCACAGGCCCAGGCTGGTTTGGATGCTTTTTGTTCCTTAAATCATGACTTGAAAATATTTGTTTCTATTCTGGTTATCTTTGTTTGAAAGGAAAATTTGATTGACTACCCGAAACATGTAGGCGCCTCAAAAACGCAAAGAAACCTGTCGATATTTAACAAGACGTAGGTGAAGGATGAAATAAAATTAGTGACCATGTCACCAGTTAAGATTGTCCTTTCACCTTGTGCCGAATCAAAGGCCCACACATACTGCCTCAGACTCATGGTATTAAACTATTTTATGGGTTTATGAACTGGCCGTTCCAATCTGGCAACAGTAACAGGGCTCAAACAAGGCTTTAATTGATGAAATCTTTAAGAGCGGTTAAAATGGAAATCAAAATTCTTTCCCTGAGGCAGGGCTTCAAATCCCTCATTTCGTCAAATTACAGTTTAAAATGGATTTCATTTACAATCTCATTCAGCCAGTGAATAATTCACTTAACGATCGTTAGGAGGAAAAAAGCTACAGTATATAAAGATTTGCTTTGTTAACTCAAAGAATCAATGAATGTGCAGATCTACACAAACAAATACATTTGCAGTATTTAGCTTTTAAATGATTCATCACAGCTTTTTTTCTTCCTTTTAACCCCAGTCTGAATGACGCTGAGATGCCAAAGAGCTGCCAGCATCTAGTTGAGCTCACAGACTTTGCAATGTTTCGGGATGAATCGTTTATCAGAGCCTAAGTTTTGGTGAGCAAAACATTCCCAGTGACCCGAAACAAATAGTGACAAACAGAATCACTAAAATGTTCCTGTTTATTGTTATTTACAGAATAGTTGCACTGCAGACATTGGTGGCACGACCAAATCACTGAGACCTTGTCAAGACAAAAAACTTTGACCAAAACAACAACAATCTGTTGTTCTGAAACGTTCTCCGTCCAGCGTACGACACTGCCTCGGTATTAAAGGCATAAAGAGAGAACGGCTGGCTGTGACATCTGAGTTTTCAAAGCTGAAGGGATTCTAGACTGAAACTGTGGAATTTCATTCTTATCTTGATAAAAATCATTGAAAGGAAGGAACTTCTGATCAATTTTAAACTTACTAATGCAAAGTTGTTTGACAATAAATTGCCACCACTGTGACGAAAAAGTCTTGCGAGATTGTTTTTTAATTCTCATGAATTTTTTAAGATGCGATTGCTAAATGCTTCATATATGGAAGTTGTGATTTTATTTAAGGGAGTGAGGCACTTTTTCTGAACAATTTAGTTTCTTTTGTCAAGTTTATTTGTATAACACATAAGTAATGAAAAATTGTAATCCAGACGAGAATTAATCTATGTTCCAGTCATTATCACTTAAAGGCTAAAACAAATGGGATTTTAGCCTTGATTTAAAGAAACTCAGTGTTTCAGTAGTTTTCTAGAAGTTTGTTCCAGATCAGTGGTGCATAAAAACTGTAAGCTGCTTCTCCATGTTTGGTTCTGGGGATGCAGAGCAGACCAGAACCAGAAGATCTGAGTGGTCTGGAAGGTTGATACAACGACAACAGCTCTTTAATATATTTTGGTGCTAAGCTGTTCAGTGATTTATAAACTACCAGAAGTATTTTAAAGTCTATTCTCTGAGCTCCAGGGAGCAGTGGAAGGACTTTAGAACTGGGGTGATGTGCTCTATTTTGCTGGTCTTAGTGGGAACGCCAGCAGCAGCGTTCTGGATCAGCTGCAGCTGTCTGATTGACTTTTTAGGCAGACCTGTGAAGACACTGTTGCAGTAATCAATGCGACTAAATATAAACGCATGGATGAGTTTCTCTAGATCTTATTGAGACATTAGTCCTTTGATCCTGGAAATGTTCTTCAGGTGACAGAAGGCTGACTTTGTAACTGTCTTTATGTGTCTCTGAAGGTTCAGGTCTGAGTCCATCATTACACCCAGGTTTCGGGCCTGATTACTAGTTTCTAGCTGCGTACTGACTCTAGATCGTTCCTCTTCAGGGCCAAAGATAATAACTTCAGTTTTATTTCTGTTCCGTTTGAGAAAGTTTTGGCACCTCCATGCATTGATTTGTTTGCCGATTGAGACGCTGTGGCAGGGCCTTAAACAAGCCCTTCATGTGATAACTCTGAACATTTGTTGGCAGATGTTGCTGTTGAGGATGTTTATTTGCCAGACGCTTTTATCCAAAACAACTATATAATGAGGATATAACAATGCAGTAAATATGAAAGCTAACAATAAGCTACTCAGAAGGAAGACCGCTAGTCTGGCTCAGTCAGAGGTGACCGTGTAGCCTGTCATGGTCTGAGACACTAAACTGTGCCAACAAAGAAATCTGTAAGGGAGTAAAAACTTTTTCGTAGCTCCACTGGCTTTAGAAACTTTCTAGACGACAACTGTGACTTTCCTTCCAGCTACTTTCTCTCATTCCCTTTTTTTTCCAGCAAGCTTTGGGAACTATGTGAGCCTTGGATGGTTTCACTCTGCATGAGCCCAGACAGAATGGGCTTGTCAAAAAACAAACAAAAACTGTTGTTGGACTTCAGCTGCTCTGGATTTGCCATAAACCCTTCCTCCAGTTATGAAACATCCAGTGACACATGGAAACCTCGACAGCTAAGGGAGGGCTTGCAAAAACTTTTCTGATCTCAACTTCTGTTTATTAAAACCAATCAACCAGGGGGGAGCTGTCCTGATTTGGTCATTGAACAAATGTCTCCATTGTTGTTTTTAATGATATGCTTCTCATCTAATCTACACAGAAGCACAAGAGTGTCGTGCTGATTACGGTTGACCCTAAAAGTAATTGGCAGGCTGCTTGCCAAAGCAGGGAATTAATCTAATGTTTCGGAGCAATGATGAATCAAAAGCATTCAGGATATAAATCACAAGAGGCCCAACAAACAAATGAGAGACTGTAATTATCAAGAGGGCTTTGTTTTGTAGCTTCACCTAAGAACAGAGAACTGAAGGAAAGACGATAGAGCTCGTCAAGGCCAGGGGATGCAATCTCAGCAGACCGCCGGGCTGTTTGTATAAGTCGATGCCTCGCAATTACTTTTCAGCGTCAACCTCAATCGACTCAACACTCCAGGCGAGGATGCAGATTACAGCCGACTGCTAAGAGGCGTGAGCAGGCAGGGTTGCTGGCACATCACAGAACCATATCGAAGGGCCTCTAATAAGCAGGTTCTTGAGCAAGGCACCTAATGTAGTAAAACTTCGGGGTGCAAAACAAACTCAGGATGTAAGAATTTCTGATCCAACAACCGACTACACAAGAGGCACATGTAGAGACAAAGAAACAACATAATCTCAGCTGAGATGGTAATGAGGATAACCCACAATCCATGCCAATACTGTGTACTATATTTGCTGATCTTATGCTGTTCTTTTGGCTTTCGAATAGAAAGTGAGTAAAGATAACAGTTCAGTTTCAAGGAGACAGCTGCCAGCTTCGGTATTTCAGCCGTTTCAGTGTTTCACTCTGAATTTGACAAAATCCAAACTTGTTTTTATCAATTATTAAAAGCTTCAAGCAAGAAATGGACAAGACCAAACTTCAGTCAATATTCCCGCTTTCAGGTGTGCTTCCTGCACTGTTTACTGTTAGCTGTTGTTCTGACATGATGTTAACCTTCAGAATAACTTTCACATAGTTGTTTAGCTAATAGTGTTTTAAACATTAAAAATGGAAATGAGGCAACTGTTACAGCTTGCTGTTCACACTGACTGTATGTTTTTCTTTTCTCTGGTAAAGAAAGTGATTAAAACCCAACACTTAACCTTGTTTTATTTTAAGCAAGAGATACAAGCAAAACTATGCAACTGCAGGCCATTTCAAGGCGCCCAGAAGCATCTCAATAAGATCAAGATCTGGGCTTTGACTAGGCCTGGGACTTTTCCATTCCTTAGCCAGTGGATTTACTGGTATATTTTTTAGTAATGGTGCATCAACCACTTCTGCTTCAGCTTTAATTTGTTTTAGATGGTCAGATCCTGCTGCAGCAAACCATCCCTAGACCATGACACTTCCTCCTCCGTGCTTTGGAGTTAATATAACAGGTTCTTTTCCTGGAATGCTGTATTTAGTTTAGACCAGGGCTGTCCAAGAGAGCTAGAAACCAGCAACTTTTAACTGCTTCTCCAACACACCTGAATATAATGGCTAAATATCCACATCAGCGGTCATTTAGCTCCGCAGAGGCCTGGCAATGAGCCATTCAGCGTACTCAGGAGTGTTGGAGAAGGGATGCATCTAAAAGTTGAAGGAGCTCTTTAGGACTGGACTTGGGCACCCCTTGTTTACGCCAAACATGTCTCATCTGTCCAAAGAACATTACTCCAAAAGTCCTGGTCTTTGCCTATGTTTTCTCCAGCAAGCTACTGTCTGGCCTTCATGTTTTCCTTCAAGATCAAAGGTTTCCTGTTTTCACACCAACCATAAAATCTTTGTTGTAATAGTGCAGGGATGTAGCTTCATCTTAACAGGAGCAAGAGTCTTCCAAAAGCCCAAAGGTGGCGTTTTATGGTTTTTGGAGACTCCTTTTAGCATCTTGTTCTCTGTTTTCTATCGGCTTTTTATTTTGGTGAAATCCTGCAATGCAAATTCATATTTTTTGAAATTCTGATTTTTTAAATTTTATTTTATTTTGATTTTTCGTTAGAAGCAAAATGCATTTCTGGGTATTTAGGATTCAAGAGGAATAAAAAAAAAAAACCCCAAAAAAACCCTGCATTTCACCCCCTTATTAAAACTCAAATTAAAGCACTCATTCTTGATCCAAGACCACAGGATCTACTTTCCATGGTGACATTTTAACAAAAGGGTCATGAATTTGTAGCTAATTGGAGCTGTTCCCCATGTCGACCTGGAGCAGTAAAATCTGATTCCTTGGAAACAAACCAATAATTAATAGTTAAAAGAAATCGTGAAAACAGCTTCTTCACCCTCGATCACTCAGATAAAGGTCAACAGGGACATGTGGGATGATTTTGTACCTTTGTTTGCCATTTTTTTACATAATCAAAACCATTTTTTGGAGGTTGTGTTTTCTCTGGAGTGTCATCAGTTGTAAAATGCTAATTAGATTTCGCTGAATGAATGTAAAAATCAAATAAAGTGATCTTTGAATTTCATTACAATCATAGCTGGCAAATCAAGAATATTTAAGCAGACAAAAGCTTCAAAACAAGCCCTGTTTTGATTGATGCGATGCCGTTTGAGCTTTACCAATGTGATTTGCTAAAGGTACTGTATTATTAGATGGAGATTTCTTTAAAAAGAGCCTTTTGGGCATTGTGGGGACATTTCTGAGCAAGTGGAAAGCTGGTCACAAAACACTCAATGTTGGATGATATTTGGCTGGGAATTGGGAAGAGGAAAATATGAAAAGATGAGGAGAAGGGAAGAAAAACCCATATGGGGATGGCAGCCAATGCTTTCATGTCCCTCCAGTCCTCTCCTTCACATAAGGGCTTGCTCAGAGAAATCTACTGCCTGTGGTTCTTCATAAGTCTCTGAATTGGCCCTATTGGTAGGATTTGTTAGCATAAAAGAGAGACATTTGGACTAGGATTATCACAGGGCCAGACCTCCATGTCTCATCAATGTAAACAAACCTGCCAAACGAGCTCCTGTAATTCTAAACATGCAGTGCATGCAGGGCAACATGTGTACGCAGAAACCTTGGCCCCATTCCTTTTCCCTACGCTCATATTTTGAATGACCCCATGGCCTCCATTTCCAACGGCATCTTGCGAAAGTATTCTTATGTTCTCATCTTTTTTATATTTTGTCACTTTACGACCACTAAATTCTTTGTACTGCAATTTTCTTGGGATTTTATTTGATACACCATCATAAAGTTGTACATAACTGTGAGCCAGAAGGAAAAGTTTCTATTCAGGACATGAGAAAAAAGTTAAACTCTTAAATCTTAAATGGATATATTTTTAAGTCTGAAGTAACAGACTGAATCCCGTGCAGAAACATCGCCATAATGGAGTGGAAACTTGTTTCACATTTTATCAAAAAACTTCATTGAGGTGAAAGCACCCAACATACGAAGCAATTCTGAGAGGGGTAATTGTGCATCAGACCACAACACTGCAGCAAAATTTCAAAGCTGTGTTTTAAAAAATATTTTTAAGAATCCAAAACTTGAAAAACACAAAAGTAACACAAAGGTAGATTTGGCATGTGGATTATCATCATCACTAGCAACTTTCTAGCATCTTAAAAAGTAGGGCACTTGTATTCATGTGGTTCTGAGCTGTCAGTATCTTAACTGTAACAGACAGCATTCAAAGCATTCTCAGTTAGGAGAACAGGGAGAAGGTCTATCGCACCTAGACTCAATGTTATGTAAACTGTTTTAGCTCCTTGCCATTTACAAGAGAGACTGATTCCTTTTCACTCATTCATATCCTTCCAAAGCACACGTAGGACGAATGTATCCTAATTTTGAGCTGCTAATCTGCAGCTCTTCCTCTATGTAATGTAGCACAGGCAGATATCCTTTCTTCAACCACAAAAGGTTTGTCCACTCATCGGTGAGCACTTGGTTTTTCCATCACTATATTTCAAATGAGATCAACAGGTTAACGGCAGTAATTTACACGATGTCTTTAGCCGCAATTAAGTCCAGCTACAAAGCTGTTAACCAAAGAAAGTAGTGGAAAAAGTAAGAAATTGTCATGTCTGAGTGATAATGTAAAAATACTTTATAGCACTGTTTTAATATGCGACAAGTGTTTTGACTCTGAACCGCTTTTGCGTGGAAAATACAAATTTGAAATCTCTGTTCTGTACAGCCGTTAGCTTGACAGTTAGCTTTAGCTTAGCTAGCTTGAAAACCAATAGGCTTGACTTCTCAATATAAATCTACTCTTATTCTCTAAGCCTATATTACATTTCAGATACTAATTAATCACATTCATGTCACTAATATCTATTATTTATATTTATTTGGCAAAAATCACTCTATGGACGAGGCTTGCCGGCTCAGCACCTCCAAAATACGGGACAGCTCTGCGACTTAATATGACGTCACCACACAATATTACTTATTTCCACAGCATCCAAGTTACATCCACTTTCTGTTATTTCCATGGGATATGATGAATTAAAAACAAGGATTTAATCAATAGTGTTTTTGATCTTATTCTTTTTGCAACGTTTCAGCTTGTGATGGTCTCAGTAAACAGAGGGATGTTGTTTCTCAAGAAAGATTGCAACTTCAAGCAGATATCACTTTGTAAATGGAATTAAAAACTTATGTAATACCAACCTGGGTTTTTACTCAGTAGTATTTATTTAAACATCTAAGTACCACTAAGGTCATGGATCCCTTTTGCAAGAGAGACATGAAAAATCTAAAGTTCCCACTGATATTTCTTAGCACTATTTGCTAATTCAAGCAACTTTTTGTCTTTTTGCACAACCGGGAAGAATTCCCTGCAAGTCCGTTCACGGTTCGCAGAAACCAGCTGTGATTTCTGAGAATCCTTTGGAGACGAACGCTGCGATTTCTACCGCAACATGACTTCTTCACCGAGGTCCAGAGCCCCTTTAGCACAAGCAGATAAATACATCTAACTTTTTTTTCTCTGCAGTGAAAAGTAACTACATATAAACAACGAAATGAAATCATTGCACTTACATTGTGAGCTGTTCATCCAACTGAAGTGATCAGAAGTCCACAAGTCTCTGAACCAGGGGATTTCCCCATCTTGCTCCGCTCAGGGGAGGGAATTCCCGCAAGCCTCAGCTGCGGTTCAGCGGCATTAAACGGAGTCCAGCTCAGAGATAATACTCAGGTGAGAATGTTTTAAATGATTTAGTTAAAGGGTAAACCTGAGGTAATTATTTTCCCCAGCTGCAGGCTAAAGTCAAAATACGGGAGAAAGAGTGTCCCACACAAGACACTTCAAATTGGCTAAAAATACGGGACATCCCGGGTAAACGGGACAGCTGGCGACCCTGCTATGGACCATCTCTGTGTAGCAGTTAGCTGGAGTAGCTACTAACCGGGTATTAGCTAATTCAGTGGTTCCTAAAGTTTAAGTTGGGACGCCAATTCGGGTGGAGAATTAAAGAGTTTTGGGCTCTTGAGATCCTCTTATAAAGAAACCCCAGTAATCAACAGAAATAAATAATATTTATGATAAATCCAATCTGGTCTGAAGACAAGAAATCTGGGGAAACAAAATGAGCGAGAGTAACCGTTAGCTTGTGTCGTTCTTAGCTTGAGTTTTCAATCAGAATTCATCTGGATTATCGAAAGTTTTGAAGGCAGTCTACTTCAGTTACTACTCATTCCCATACAAATTAGAAAAATGTCTTTAATGAATACAAATGATCCGGCTTTCTCTTAAAATTCACTATTGTTACACTGTTGGGCTGTTTTACATGTTCTCCAATTAACATTGCCCAAGGCAGCAAGCTTTGAAAGTGTTTAGTTTCTTTAAATTCTTTCAGCATAATATTAGTGGAGATGTAAAGTACATCTGAGACCTATTTTAAGGCTTTTAGTTTGCCTGTTGTAAACATTAACTCAACCAGAGATTATTTTTAATGTCAAGGACTAAATACTATCCAAGGCTGCTAAAACTCCAGAAAGACTACAGCCACGGCGTCTGGAGGACTCATGTTTCTATGTTATATTCTACGGGGCTGTTGGAGGAAAAACCTTCAGGGCTCTGGAGCGGCTGAAGCGAAGGGGGGTGGGTTAAGCTCTTTAGTTCATGAATGAAAGAAATTACATTCAGTCTGAGCTCCATAACAACACTGGTGTGATTGCTGTTTTTATACTTCTCGTGACGAGGCTTACAAGTTGCTGCTGAGGGACTGCACGGCCGTTTTCAGTGTGCAGCAGATCCTGAGTCGCTCCCTGTTCATCTTGACAGAAAAAATAAAGTAAAAGCATCGATCAGCAGCAGAATTTACCACCCATTCTAAGGTTTATCACCAAATGTTCAACCTTTAAATTAATTTGTAGTATTACAACATGCACTCTTTGCCAACTAGTGACACGGTTATATATCTACAAAAGGAAGACGTAGGTGTTTATTAGCCAACAAGCTCCTTTAATTGGATTATTAGAACATTTTTGCAGTTCTCTCAACCATCTGGTGTGTATTATGAAGTGTGCAGCACAGACAAAACATGATGATTAAAGAAAATGTGGCAAAAAAGAGGCACAGGGCATAAACACAGAAGTGCAGCTGTTTATCCAGCTGCAAAAATGCATGAATATATAGAGTGCTTTGCATAAGAATCTTTAACCCCTGAACTTTTCACATTCATTACAACCACAAATTTAATTACTGGGCTTTTGAGTGACAGACCAACACAAAGTAGCGCATAATTGTGAAGTGGTGGTGTCTCCACCAGCTTTTTACATCTAGAGACTAAGGGTGTTCTCACTACTCATAGTCCGGTAGACTTGGTTCAATTGGGGCCCAGAACTGCAACATTTGTTCTGTTTTCAGCTGCTGTGGTTCTCCTTCACTCTGCACCGTTTCAAACAAACCAAACCCTTTGAGCAACCTGCCCCTCTATCCCCCGGCTGTGGTGGGGCTGCAACAAGAACCACTGAAGGAAACGATACAAAGACCTCTGATGAAGACATTGAGCGCAACTTCCTTCTTCACGAAATGTAAACAAAACGGAGTGGTGACAGATTTTAGCGGTTGTAGGATTTCTCTTTGGTAAATGTGGCAAACAAACACTCCATAACAACAGGGTCGGCACGACTAATTCCTCCCGCGAGTGCTAGACGTGCGTTTGATTTGGTTGTATTTACCCAGAATTCCCTGCGCTTTAGTCTGCTTTCTGCTTTAAGAGTGGTCTCCGGTCCACTTGGCGTTCACATATGCATTTGAACTGCATCAGAGTTCACTTCAACCAAACCGAGGCTTGTAGGCGCACCAGTTTGCTTTTTTTGGTCCAAGTTAGAGTTCAATTATGCATTCACACCTCCCCAAATGAACCGGACTTTCTGGGAAAACGAACTGGAGTTGGATTAAAGCGTTCACACTATTTATGGCTGGTGTGAACGCATCCATAAATGTTTTCTCTTTCTTCTTTGCAAAATTAGATGGAGACTATCTGCGAACACCGCTTTTTTCTAGTCTTGACACAGATTCTTTATTGGATTTACACCTGTACTTTGACAGGGCCACTAAAAAACATGCCTGTGACTTGATGTAAAGCATTCATATGCAACCATGGCTTAATGTTCATGGTCTTTGCTTGAAGGAGAACCTCCGCTCCAGTTTCAAGTCTTGTTTAGCCTCCAACACATTCTATCAAGGGAAACTTTTACAGCATGCAAAACAGTGGGTCCAGAGGATCAAGGTTATATGTAAATTTGATTTATTGGTTTTCTATTTTTAATAAATTTGCAAAACACTCAAAAACTTTTTTCCATGTTGTCATCATGGGATATTTGTACAAACAATTTTGAGGAAAGAGATCAATTTAATACAATTTGGCATAAGGCTGTCACATAAAACATGGGAAAAGTGAAGCACTGTGAATACTTTCCAGATGCACTGTATGGGCAAGATACTATAAACCTAGATTAGTCTTAATGTTTTCATCAGATTTATTGTCTGAGATAGAAAATTGCATTACATCGAACTGCTTTGATGAGCAAAACAATTTATTTTCTCCATCTGTGTTTTAGTGGAACCAACTCAGCAGCATCAGATTGTCAGGTTAGAGATCTCTAACATCAAAATCTGCAACTGCAAACAAAAACAAACAGACTAAATGCTCAGATTCTCTTTGGATGGAAACAAAAGGAGAAAGCATTACATCTGGTTAAGGCACCCAGAAGTGGCTTTCCTGCCCTTTTCTTCAGATTTCACCCCTTCTAATGCTTTGCTTCATCTCCTCCTCCTCACCCGCTTCTTGCTGTTCCAGTTTTGAGCACCACCATTGTGCACATAATGGCCTCAGATGCACAAAAACAGATTTAAAAACACATAGGAGGAGGGGTGGAAAAGGAAGAGAAAGAGGCTTCAGAGGTGGCTCTGATGGCAGTGGCATATTTTTGTTAAGCTTCTTTACAGCGTGCCCCACAGATATACAAGAGGAGACGCAGCGAGCACATGGAGAATACGCTTGCCTCATTAAAACCATACTCTTAGAGAGGTGAGCGCCAACCAAGAGACAATAGGGATAAGAGAAAAGGCCTGCAGCCCTTCACATATTCAAATGAGGAAAATACATGTAGATTTTTAGTTCATTATATGAAAACGTTTGTCGATGCTCAGAAAAACAACAAGCAGCCATCAGGATTAAATAAGCGGAGTGGAAGAAAAAGGATCAATTCGAGAGCCGGTGAGAGCTGTGAAACCCATTAGTCTCCAGACAATTAGTGCTCATGTCGTCTGCAAGTTGGGTCCAATATGAATGCAGCAGCTAAAAGGGGAATTAATTAATCAGCTAATTAATCAGCAGCTTTTTTCCGACTTACTCACAAATTTGTAAAACTAAAGATGCGACAGGATTTCTTGGTGGGGGGGGATTGCCCACACTTTAATGTTTCAGATCAAACTGTGTTTTTTGTCAAAGATCCTCTGAAAAAGAAGGAATCTAATAATGATTTCATTAATTATCAGAAAACATCCATCTAAACCAACCAGGTCGTATGTGCCCCCTAAACCTAATAGTTGCTATCAAGTGTTTGTGATGATGGGATATGAGTCTATAACAGGGGTTCTCAAATCCAAGCCTCAAGGGCCGGTGTCCTGCAAGTTTTAGATGTCTCTCTGGTCCATCACACCTGAATTAAATGGCTGAATAACCACCTCAGTATGCTGTGAAGTTCTCCAGAGTCCTGCTAATGACCTGATTGTGTGTTTTGAATCAGAGACACATCTAAAAGTTGCAGGACAGCAGCCCTCAAGGCCTGGAATAGAGGACCGCTGGTTTATACTGTTGCTGTTGAGAAGTTTTGGCCCAGTCTTCTTTGGAAAATTGCTACTGTGCGTTGGGTGTGTTTAGCTGTGTTTCCATCAAGGTTTTTTTTTATGTGCATTTTGAAGTATTGCATTAGAAAAGGTTGATGGAAACACTTCCTAAATTTTGCAAAAACGTTTTCACACTCGCTTGAGGTGGTTTTTGGATTTTCCAGAAATGAGTTAAAGTGCAATGTGCAAAAGGGAAGATGGAAACACATTTGCCGTATAAGTTCTGATGTAGCAAGCCTTCCTGTCCACCGGTGGATCTGTAGGCGAAAAATTATAAAGTCCAAACCTCCAGCACGGAGGGAATAACTGTCAGCCTGGAGTGTCTGGCTGGAAGCACTCCAGGCTGGGTGGGAGGGGTGGAGCCAGGGGTCACATTAATGGAATATTTTCCATCTTTGGCTGGTTTTGTAAACAGTGACGGGAAAATCTGCAGGCTATCCATCATTTGATGGATTACAATTCACACACCTGACCGCTTGGTGCAGACACGCAGACATTTTCAACTTTACGCACAGAGTACATCACGGAGGTAACAAAATCAATCAATAATAATAATTTTTAAAAAAAAATCCTATCTAAGAATCATCTCTGACCTGAGCTCTTAACTAAATGCCTCTCGCTATCCGGGAGCTGACTGCACGTTGAAGAGTTATGGAGGCTTTGGAGCGCGTCTGATGCAGAAGGAGCGCATCTTCCCTCGCTCAGAGAACCTTGCTAACTTCTGATCGCTTCAATTTGAGAGATGTTCCCTGTAGTTTCAAAACTTTGGCTGCTGCTTGTAATTCCAGTCTCCAGTGCAGCTGCAGAGTGTGGATTCAGCCTCCAGGTCAATATCAAAACCCTGAGAGATTTGATTATGCACAAGTGGGTGAACAATTCATATTTAAGTGAGAGTTACATTCATCTGCTTGATATGTGATGGCACAATGTGGATTATCTGTTCAGCTTGTTAAATATTAATTAAACAAATACAAATGAAATGCACTTGAATATGTCTTTATTTTCATTTTAAAAACTGACTGGTAAAAATAGATTATCATGGATTTTTTTTTTTTTTTTTTTTTTAATGATGAATCACGGACAATGAAAAAGTCTAGCACAACCTCTGGGTGGGACGCTCTCATCCACTGCCGGGTTTGTAACTTACTGGGGGCATGAACATTTCTCCATCTTTCTACATCTTGTTTTTTTACAGCCATGCAAAGCATCAACATCTAATGAAATGACGCTTTTGGAGCAGATTCGCTCCAAACCAGTAGATGGAAACACGCCTAATTCACATTTTCGTTTTTGCGACATTTTAAAAAATTTGCTCAAAATTTGCATCACGTTTGAATGTAAACATGGCTATTGTCCTGCTGCAGAACCCAAGTGCACTTGAGCTTAAGGTCATGAACTTATGGCCGGATGTTCTTCAGTTACGGAACAGAAATCATGGAGTCAGAGTCGTGAAGCAGTAAAGCAGCCCCAGATCATCTAACTACCCCGATTATGTCTTCCCAGCCATTTGGTCCATCAAAGGTAGCTAGAAACTTGGACCCACAAAGATCCTGTTTGATGCTCAATCTTGCTGCTTCGCATTGTTTAACCTGAGAAAGATCTGACCCAACCAACCCAACACAGCTCCAGGTGCAGTTTAAAGTCATCTCCCACCCTCCTAACTGGTCTCCCAGCTTATTCATCAGATGGTCCAGAATGCTGTGGTACATCTGGTCTCCAATCAGCCTAAAAGAGCACCTGTCACCTCTGTTCGTTGAGATCCACTGGTGACCCTTAACTGCCCACATGAAATTAAAAACACTGATGTTAAGGCTCCCACATACTGGGACGTACTGTGGGTATTCTGCAACCCGCTTGGACTGTCCACAGATGGTTAAGATGTCCGAGTGTCTTCTTCCTTGCCTTAACAAATCTGTCCCTGATGTATTTCCACTTGGTTTAACACAGCGCCTCATCCTTACCCAGGGTCTGAGCTTTTTCTTCCACATTTTATTTATTTTCTGTAAGTCCTTATATTCCCTCATCATATATTTTCTAATTTATTCCATTAGATGCCCTTCAAAATATGACTACATTTTGGCCACAAGTTGGCACCAACTCTCAACCCTCATCAACTCAGTGACACATGCAAAGCAGTTGGACGTGAACACCGTTTTCCGCCGAGCAGTTTACCGTACCAAACTGAGTAAACGTTACTGACCTTTGTGCAGACATTTCTGGTGAATGTCCGCTTTGAGTCCACATCAACCTTCGTGAAGAGAAGTACGCCCGAATATTCGGGAGCCTTTAGGCTACAAAGGGCTCAATGGAATAGCTCCCAGCTATTTGAACGCTCTCACAAAGGCTAATGTCATGACTCTGGCACTCCGGCCGGCTAGCAGTGCCTACGCAATGCTCAAGACAATCCAGATTGTTTCCATGTGTCGTTCCACAATGGTGGAAAGATCTACCAAGCGCTACCAGCACTGGGTCATCTTTGTCTTCAAGAAGCTCTTGAAGATCCAGCTCTTTGAGAGTATTTCCTACCCTGCACTTCACTACCCCTTCTTACTCCACTCTTATCATCCATGTCTCCTAACCCTAATTAATGAAACCTGCCTTTTAAAGGTATTCAGGTTATCTTTGATATCGAAAATAGTTTGACGACTGAACATTTAAGTGTGACATAAACAGAAGAGATATTTGTCTTTCACAGCTTTTTTGGTCTCTTGATGTAGAAAATTCATGACCATGTACACGAGGAATACACCATGGTCCAGATATTACAGAAATCCTTTAAAAAACCTTTTCTTTCTGAGTCAGTATTTAAAATATACCAACAAATTAATGAGGCAAATACATTTTCTTTTATTACATTTAACTTCAGAAATATGAGAAGCAAAAAGTTATGTTGAAATAGCTTCCAAAAACAAAGTCTATCACCAAGCTAGACACCCAGGAAGAAATGTCCAATTTGGACAAATTTTGCCCATATCCACTTAATTACTGCCTTATTTTACACCGTATCAACGATGCTTCCTCTCAGATACGTTGGCAGTTTAAACATCTCCTCCTTTTCATGCTGACAACAGTTTGGGGCGAAAAAACTAAAAGTACAAATGTTTGAAGTGATGGAAAAACAACATAACCAGCACTAGTTTCTATTTAAATACAAAATCTACCATGTGGTTCCATAATTTAATAGTTGCAGAAAGAATATTGTGAAATTTTTCTGGTTTGTTTGTTGTTTTGTGACAGTAATGAGAGGCGAATTGTTTTCACATCCAGTCACTAGAGCACATCCTATGGAGTAATAAAACAGGAAACTAACACTTAAGTCAACACAGTAAATTGGTTACAGTGTGTCTGAGAAACATCACACTTACATAGGCTCAGTCCTAACAGAACTTCAATCGCTCAAAGAAGCGCTTTATACAGAATTGGTGTTTTTATTCCATACATACCATTCTTATAGCAGTAATTAGGTAAACATTTCTTCCTTTGAAACACTAATCAAACTCCCAATTAGCCCATCTGTCAGTCCAGAATTAGTCACGTTTTTTCATTTAGTCCTTGTCAGCATTTGGAATTTAGCGTCTCAGAATTGATCGTATGGGTCTGAACATGACACGAATTGGAAAAGTATGATGAACAGCAAGAAACTTGAGGTTGTGGACAGGAAAACTAACAGTAAAAAGACTAAAAGTTTTTCCAAACTATCCATTTTGCATACCCGCTTGTTACTGCATGGTGTTGTGGCGGTGGTGGGGCTTGGTCAGTTGTCCGGTCATTGAGCAAGAGGCAGCCAGTCCATCACAGGGAAATGAAGAAAACATGCACATTCCTCACACATTTAAATCAGTCTGTCTTGAACTATTAGTGTCTTTTTGGGTCTTTTAAAATAGTTTCCTCGAACTTTGGCCCATTCCTCTGGACAGAAGTGTTCAAACTGAGTTATTTGTTTTGTAGGCTCACACACATTTCCAGCTCTGCCCACTATCTTCCTATGGGACTGAGATTGAGGCTTTATGACAGACACTCTAAAACATTGACAAATAATTTGGTGCCGTGCTTAGGGGTATTTCCCAAACTTTAATTTCCTGGCAGATGTATTGAGACCAATACTTCCACATCAACTTATTTCCTCTTGATGATAACTATTTTGTGAAGTGGACCAGTTCATCCACCAGTAAAACACCCAAATAACATGATACTGCTACTTTTTAGTTGGGATGGTGTTCTGGGAGCTCCAGGGAGCCCGTGGAAGGACTTTAGAACTGGGGTGATGTGCACGAAGCTGGAATCAAACCCACAACTTGCAGATTACATGATAACTATTCATCCCACTGAGTCACAGTTGCCTCATTGTCACCAAGGGCATTTGCAAACTGCAATGTGGGTTTTTATGTTGCTTTTGAGGTAATGGCTCATTTAGCAAACAGAAAAACATTTGGTGATCCTATACAGTCTACATAAATATCTGTTTTCATTTGTGTTTTATAGTTTTATCTATTACATGATCCTGAAGACATATTTTCCTATGTTGTTGCTATTAATTAGATAATAAATTGACTTGATTAGTTGCATTGGCTACAAATGGTACTTTCTGGAAGTATTTTGGACATCTTCCATCAAATCCTCTCCCGTCAGTTAGGATGTTCTTAAATATTCTTTCCTCCTCTGACCCGATTGTTGTCTGTGGAAGCTCAGTTGCAGTATCCAGACATGTTTGCTTCAGATTCACCTTTAAAGACACCCAAATCCCCCTTTAAAGCGTTACTTTCCTGTTTAGTTCTGCTGGCATTTGGTTGAACTAGAGGGGAGAAAAAGTCAAATATGTTTAGTTATGCTTATGTTGGGGAAGTGTTGTGACTACAAAGCATCAGAAACATATTGGATTTTATAATAGAACTCCACTCAGTATGCAAATTCCTCCACAGCGGGTCTTCAAGGCAATCACAGAAACACTCAGCCATTGCTCTTTGCTTTCCTGGACATGGTCTATTTTTGCACTGAATGGAAAAAGTGTTTATTTTCAGAATTATTTGCTGTTGCTGGCTCCGGTTTACAGTTTCCAGGCAGAGGAAATGAAAGCACTCTCTCCTGGCAGACAAACTAACAGAAATTTAAAGAAAAAAAAAAAATTCATATCATAATTGAATTACGCTTCTGCCAAATTTCACCTTAACCCAATTCTACTGCCTTTGATTCTGGCTTTTGTTGGAGACAACTAAAAATCTGCAGTATTTCAGCAGGACCAACACGTACTCTTCTGTCACAGATCAGCTCTTTAGGGGTTATGACAGTCCTCTCAACACCCCAGCGGTAATGGAGGAGTTGCACTAAGGGGGTCATTAGACTGACGAGAGCAATCTGAGCATATCCAAAGCTTTCTTTGTGCGCAATTAAGGAAAATTATCCGTCTGCGCTTTGGCAGGGCAGCAGGCTGATGAAAATGTGCTGTGGTCAGACTTACTGTAAAGAGGAGAAGATGCGTCTGAGCTGCATCTCGGGTCACCTGATGTATTAAACGGAGGCTCTTCAAGTGAATTATGGAGGTAGAGCCTGACTCCATCTTGGGAATCTGCTGATAGCGGTTTGAGTTTGTGATATAAAACCTGATTTAGAGATGACTTCTTCGTTAATGATGAATTCAGAGCATGAGAACAGATGCAGACGGACAGATGTGAGGACTGTTTGATTAACTGCAGACGTGTTGCACCAGTCTGTACGCGATCATACCGGATGAAAGAGATCAGAGGTGAAAACTCCATTTTGTGCAGATTTGCATCCAAAATTATAAAATACTGAGATTATTATTAACTTAAAGACCCTTCCACACTGCGAAAACACAAAATCTCACCAAGTATTTCTGGTCTAGTTTCCAGTGAAAATATCTTAGTATACCTGGAATAAGACAAAAACTAACTTATAAGTAACTTTTCAGCACATACTGGAGCTTGTTTTATGTCAATAATTCCTTAATATTGATGAAAAAGTTCTAGTTATAAGTGAAATAATCTGCCAGTGGAACAAGACATTTTAACTTATAATAAGGGAAAAATATCTTGTTCCACTGGCAGATTTTTTCACTTATAACTAGAACTTTTTCATCAATATTAGAGAATTATTGACTTAAAACCAGATCCTATGTCGTGTTGAAAAGTTACTTGTGAGTTAGTTTTGTCTTCTTTCAGGTTTACCAAGGTATTTGTTCTGGAAACCAAATAAAAAATACTTGGAAAGATTTTGTTTTTGAAGCTCAGATGTCATCAAACTCCACGTCCCATGGTGCAGGGCAGAAAAGATCCCTGTTATAAACAATTTATCAGTGCAGTTTCTGGTGAAACTGAAGTAGTTCTCTTCCTGACACTGGCTTGAAAAGATTTCAGTGGTTGGCTAAAACTTTTTCTCAGCTGATGTTGGTAATCGATGTCTAAAATCAATATGCTGACATGCCAGAGCTAGCTAGGTATGTAGGTAGGTAGGTACGTGGATTCTGGTCCTCTCCACTCTTTCTCCAGACTCTGGGGCATTGATTTCCAAATGAAATTCAAGCTAACTTACATCTGAAAAGAGGACCACTAAGTAACAGTTCGGTTTGGTTCTCCTCAGCCCAGCAAAGACGGCTGCAGCCCATGTGTCGGCTCCGTCTCTGCGTAGCGGGTCTTGATGCTCTGACTCCAGCCTCAGTCCACTCTTTGAGAGTTTTCCCCAGATTCTCGTCTCAAAGCTGCGGTTCTCGCTGTTGCTGGTACAGATTTTCTAGCCACACCTTTTCCTTCCACTCAACTTTCTATGAATACGCTTGGATACAGAACTCTGTGAGCATACTACCTTGTGGAGGTGGTCAATGTCTGTCTTCTGGACATCTGTCCAGCCAGTAGTCTTCCCCATGATGGTGTCCTACTGACCCAGACTGAGTAAATTTAGGTAAATTAAACTGAATTTAATTGGTTTGAGTTAAAAACATAAAAACCCAGGGCAACATTTTATAGTTTAAAATATTAAGTAAGCTACAGAGCCAAAGAGTTACTTACAGCTCAGGAGTTGCAGGCTGTAGAGCCCCGATCAAGCAGATGAAAGCTGTGATCCGATCTCAGTACAGCTGAAGACGAATTTATTCTTAAAGTTAAACAATGAAAAATGAGATGAAAAAATTAGTTACAGTTTGTACTTGAGTTTAGTTAAATTATATTAAAATTGCAGAATTACAAGGAATAAATGCTTGAAACATTTCACTATGAGTAATGAATCTATATATGAGTTTTACTTTCTGAAATAAGTGACAAGAAAAAGTGAACTTTTTCACGATATTCAGGTTTTTTGAGTGGTACCTGTACAGGCTGCACGTCAGGTTTACATCTCTTACTTCATTAACTTTCTATATTTGTTTTTCATACAGGTTGTAAATCATAATAGTCTTACAATAAGCTGAAACATGCACCGAACTCCCGTACATGTTTCCTGGTTTGCTTTTCTGTGATTTCATACCAGTTAGATGTTATTGTTGAATACATTTTATTCTCCCCACATTTGTCTTTTTCCATTTCTTCATGACTTAAGCCACCAGTTATTCCCTTTTACTGAGCTAATAATTATAAAGATGTCCATTTTCACCCACCGACGGTCGTCGGGCTTCACAATTACTCAACAGAAACATTAAGATGGCAGCTTTTCATGAGTATACTGCATGTGCTTCTTATGTTTTTACTGAGGAAAAAACCTTCCCACTTATTCACAACCGCAGTCAAAGTCTACTTTCTTGTGATTTTTGTAGAGATTTATTAGCAGGCGGAGACGTCAGAGTCAATCAGTGTAACACTGGTTCTTGCAGGATGTTCTCTACATGATATCCTGGAAAGCTGATAGAGTCAAACACCAAACAGACAGTGCATACTACCAGTACCACCCCTTGCTCTCATGCAGGCACTGCGTCATCTCAAATTAGGCCTCCTGCACAGACACAAAGATGTGCGTGCATCCCACCAGCCTGGAGTCTCCGGGAATCCGGTGAGCTTTCATCAGCAGAGTCAGAACTCCAGCTCAACCCCCGAGGCAAACGCTGCACCTCCTCTGAATTACTCTGTTAGACACGCACATCGCTTCAGAACAGGTAATATCGCTCCTGAGATCATTCTTTCATGTTATCACTTCATTTGCTGTTTGAAAGGCCCTCAATTTACAGCAGAAGCATGAGGAAGGTTTTTGAAACTGTAAATAGAGTTGATTTATGATTATTTACTGCTGGCTGTAAAAATGGTGCAATAAGCATTTTGCAAAGTGAGAGTGGAAAAATGCACTGAAAATAAATCCTTCTGTGTAAGTAAAGATATATGTCTTTGTTACTGACTGGCTACATTTTAAACAAAGTCTGGTTCCCTTGTGGGAAATAAATCTATAAATGTTGTTTACATCTGAAAACAACAAATTTGTTTTCAGGAATAGGCCAGTTACTGCTATCAAGGTACACGACTGATTTGAAATGCGACATTTCCCTTTATACCGTTCCAACATTTGACATGTCTTTCAATAAAAAGCCAGAAAAAATCCCAGAGAGACTGGATCTCTCCACTGCCCCCCATCTACTGCTGCACACTGCTGGCAAGCAGGCTGAAAGATGACGACAGCATTTTAGTCCTCGTTTAATATCAAGAAAAAAAAACTGACTGTAAATATTTCTGGCTGTAAAAAAAATAGGGACAGTTTTGGTTTTGGTGTGAAAACGAGCATAAATAAACATAGTGGGGGCAGTGTCATGGTATGCTGATTCTACCCACTGCTCTGAAGGTAACACCGTTTTAAAACGGCATTTGGGAAGCTATTAGTAGCATGTGTGTTGAGAGGCTGATCATTTTTTCAGTAGCTTTGCCCAGTTTCAAACGGCAAATAACAAACTGCACATTATTAGAGCAGTTACAAATAATGTTATGTTATTTAGCATATTATTTTAGCATTAATTGGAATAACTGTTGGTTTTTGGTGTTAAATATAAGCATTTAGACCAGTTTGGTGTAAATATTTTATGTAAATACAGAGAATCTTCACCCAAGATGACCAGATTGTGTCAACCTCATACTGCTCCATACCTAAACAGCCACTAAAGCTAAGTTTATAATTAAAAATCCAACAAAGCTAATGTTTCAAATAAACATATAAAAAAATTTTCAATAAACATGCACATTAGGATTGTAAGAAAAAAAATGATAAGAAACAGGAGTCAGTTCATTATAATTTGTGGTATTTATAAATAAGTTTTCAACAGATTTTCCATTAAAATGTTCAAATCCATTATAGATTTACATTTCTAGATACTTTGGTTGACTTTGGAAAATTAATTTTTTAAAACTATATTTGTTTTAAATTTTTGTACCATGTTTGGGGTTTATTATTGGTACTAGGGCTGAAGTGATTCCTCGTGTGACTGGAATGGCTCAAATACTTAAAATCCTCACATACATTTTTTAAAAATTGCTTTGAAGCTTGTTTCATGCATCCAATGCGGGGTTGCTGTCTTGAGCAACGCGATGGCATTACATTAATTTTGTAAATGTGTTGATGCTATGTTAAGTGTGGCTTGAGTACAAGGTGTGATGGGGGAAGTGGGAGAGAAGAAAATATAAAAGGAAACTATTTCTAATGTTAGGAACCATTTCAAGCTAAGCTGAAGTGAAAATATAATAGCATTTTTTTAGCACTGAACTATTTATCCAGTTTGAGAAGTGAAACCACCATGAACTAACATTTATCATCACCATGCACATTACAATTTTAGTTTCTGAATCAGGCAGAAGTTTTTTAAGTTAAGCTAATCGCTACCCTGAACATTTGGACAGAGTTTCTAACATTAAACCATAAGAAAAAAAATCTTTCTCAGAAGTTTGACTAAATCCTACATTTAAGAATTTTTATGCTGTTTTGAATAAGAGGCATTTACTCTGTCCATGTTTTCTCAAGCAAACGCTTGTGTTGCTAAGCTAACTGCTATGTTACCAGTTATCTGTAGGAAGAACAAAACACATTTTTTGTGGTGCTAAGCTAACTGCTATGCTAAAAATATCCTTAAAAGCTCCAGGAGGGAAGTGTCACCCCAGAGTTGGAGAAAGATTTAGGCTAAATTTTTTTTTTTAGAAAAACATAAATAAAATCAGCCATTTATTTTATAATTTTTATAATGTTTTTTTTTTAAGAAACCAATGATAATCCATCAAATAATTTGATTCCTCCAGCTCAAGCATTATATGTGCATTACATATTTTTAAATTGTTATTAGCTATACTTTAATTTGAGACATCACGTAACAGTAAAAAGGAAGAAACAATAAAGAAGTACAATAAATCAGGTGTACCACTTCTCATTTGAACCTAACAGTTAACTAAAGATGCCTTGAACGCAGGTACACAGTTGATTTTAGCTTCTCTTGTTTTGACTGAACAAAATCAAAAAGAAAAAAGTGGGAGTAACTAATTTAGCATTGGTAAATTGAAGAAACTTTCAAACAAATGCTAAAATAATAAAAACTTATCTCACCCTTCAGCGCCTGTACCCAGTCATTAGAAAACACAGCTTCTTGTCTGGAAAATTGTTCTGTCAAAGTTGAAGCCAAAAGAATGATTTTATTTGATGAGGTAGGCTGTTAGTGAATAAATCTCTTTGGCTGTCATTACCCACAGAAACTCTTGATCAAAGTAAGACTTGTTATGTTGTATTCAGTCATAAACTCTTATTGATCTTGAGCTGAGAACATCCTCGCAGTGCACTGTCTGAGATTATTAAGTGGAACAGCTTCCCTCGTTTGTTATGTTACAAATCCTTCACAGTAAAACTAACTGCAGAATCTATACTACATAAGACTCAAGAGCAAAGCTTGCACACTTGAAGCTGTTGCTTAGATAAAACTTGAAAGTCGAAACAAAAAATCACAACCTGATAAAGAAAAACAGCGGACCAAAGCAAGACAGACACTGGGGAACATAATCAGTAAATCTGCAAGTATAACAAGAGGCCACAAGGGGGCCAATTGTTTCAAAATAAAAATATTTGCTGGAACGTACACTCCTGGAAAGATCGTCAACTGAGTTAAATATATTTTGCTAACAACCTTTCCATGTGTAGAATTGTGGCTGCCTGGATTTATGGCAACAACTGTTGTTATTTTATTTTTACAGTGGGAAAAACAGAGATCTGGGAACACAATACCCTGACCATTTCCTTCCTATGCGATTCCGCTCGATTCTCATCTCCCTTCAGTGCTCTGTCTGGGATTTCTCCCACTGAGCTCAATTTCTCTGGCTGGCTTTCATCCGATCCAATCAGCAAACGAAGGAAGAAGTTGTGAAGAATGATGATGTTTTTTTTGCGCCGTTTTAGAATTGTAATCTGCCTGTAGTCTGGCGATGGCAGCGGAGGAAGTGAACAAAGCCATTCAGTTCGTGTTGGCTACACTTCCAAATGTTGAGCAATTCAAGTCAGAGCAAGAGGTGCTGTATAAGACATTTTATTGCTGACAAAGATGTCATGGCCTTAATCCCCACGGGATTGTTGACAGCACATGCCATTTCCGGTAAGTTTAGACAAACTGCTGCATTACATGTGTCACAGCCAAACATCAGTGATTGGGTAAAATCAGATCCAAACATTTACAACTTCAACAGAGTCCTCCACCAAGCAATCGTTTCTCAATAGCCAAGGGTCCAGACCCTCCGTACGAAGCAGAGAACAAGGGGCTGGTTTTTACCAGGCTAAGAACACAGGGAAACAGACAAAAAAAAAAAGCAAATACTAACCATATACACTTGTTAAAATGTCCATGATTGTATTCATTTATCAAGGACGTACAAGACAGACTGATAACAGTAAAGCAGAAAGGAAGATAGGTAAGCAGGTAGGTAGATAAATAGGAAGGTAGGCAGATAGGTAAGTAGGAAGATAGGTAGGTAGGCCAGTGTGTAAGGTAGGCAGGTAGGTAAAAAGGTAGGTAGGTGAAAGGGTAGGAAGGTAGGCAGGTACGCAGCTAGCCAGGCAGGCAGGTAGGTGTGTAGAAAGGTAGATAGTTAAAAGGGTAGGAAGGTAGGTCGGTAAGTAGGAAGGTAAGTAGAGAGGCAGGTAGATAAGTAGGCCAGCGTGTAGGTAGGCAGCTCGGTGTGCAGAAAGGTAGGTAGGTAAAAAGGTAGGCAGTTAGGCAGGCAGGTACATAGGAAGGTAGGTAGGTAAAAAGGTTTGCAGGTAGGTAGGTACGTCAGTAGGTAAAGAGGCAGGCAGGTAAGTAGGAAGGTAGGTAGGCAATAGGAAAGTAGGTAGGCAGGTAAGAAGGAATATAGGTAGGCTGGCAGGTAGGCGGGCAACCAGATGGTATGTAGGTAGGCTGGCAGGTAGGAAGGTAAGCATGTGTGTCAGTTGGCAGATATTTAGGTGTGTAGGTAGGCAGGTAGTGTGTAGGTAGGCAGACAGATCAGTAGGTGGGTAGATAGGTAGGCATATAGGCAGGCAAGTAGCGTGTAGGTAGACAAACCTTTCAGTCTTAGAATCCAGACAATTGCTTCTGTAAGCTCCTTGCTGATGTCTTTCAATGTTGGCATTGAATTAATACACAATGCTAAGACGATCATTGTTTTGGCAGCTTTTTGCCAAAACAATGATGATCAGTTAATCAAGTGTTTTAAATTGCAGCACCAGGCAGCTGCTTTCCTTCCTATGGAAAGCAGAAATAGTATGGGGTGTACTTATTTTTCTCACACACAGCATTTCCACTGTGGCGTTGTCTTTAATAAACAGTGACAGTGTGGAATCAGATGTGTGTTTTGTTCACTTAAGGTAAAAATTTATTGATTGAAAACTTAATTTAAATCAATTCATGATACACAAGTCTTTATTTGGGGATTCATAGATTGGACTGGGACTCTACAAGCTCCAGATAAACGAAACATAAGGGTTTGTTCCTTTTGTAAAACTGATGTTGAAGTTTTTCAGTTGTTTGTTAGACAGTAAAAAACCCTCTGACCACATTTTACCGCCCTCTTCCTCTGTCGCCCTGCTTTATTTCTCATTCTGTTCCCATCTCTGGGAAAACCCTCTCCCCCTCACTTACTTACTGTGTTTCACGAAACATAAAGAGACGCGGCACCGAAAGGAAGCGTTTTATCCTGCTCCACAAGCAACTAAAACAAATATATTTTTGTTCTTTTTGCTCATTTCCCACTCGCTGCTGTGACATGATGTGTGTGTGTGTGTGTGTTAATAAGTAAGACAAGTGTGCCTGTGTCTTCTTTTTTGTTTGTCTTCCAGAAATGGGGCTGTTATGATGTATCTGCAGTGAACTGGGAACATGTGCGGATGACAGGTCACAGCTCTCCTTGTATTTACACATTAAAAAGCCTTGCTGCTTCCCCTCCTTATTATTATTCATTTTTATTCTCTACAACGCTGGAAAAGGTCCCTGCAGATGTTCCTCGGGCTTATTGTCAAAAGTTATCTGACTGATACAAGGAAATGTCAGCCGAATCCAAAGTAAAAAAATAAAACAAGCTGATTATTCCTTTCAGTGAAAGGTCACCTGTGAAATTTAAGATTAATTTGTGCAACATGAGGTGTGCCCAGCCATACCTAAGCTGCTCGTATGCATCTCTGCTCTGTCTCAGAAGGAAGACCTCAGCTAAAACCAGAGTTTTTCATTTGTTTATAAAATCTCTGGGAGTCTGATAAACTCTGTGTCACACAGCAGCGGCTGCAGCTCATCTCAGGACTTTTTGTTGCGCCGTCGCAGCGTCTGTTCGCTGTTTATAGCGGCTGACACAATCTCGTGTCTCCATCAGGCTGAGTGTGCACATGCAGCTATTTCGTGTTCTTCCACAGGTGACTGCTTTGCTTGTAACACTCATGAAAAAAGTGCATAAAGATTGCTTTCTATGGAGCACATTCTGAGCAGTTGGGAAGGTTTGTTTACCCCAGGCTAGCCGAGATGCTCTGCACTAAGAATAAACACGTTGGAGATCTTTTCCCTTGTTGTGTGACTTTAGAATAAGACTGTATGCAGCACTGCAAGGAAAACAGGTGATAATATGGTAAAAAACCAAAATGTTCACAGCTGTGAAAAGGTAGTTAGACACTATCACCTCCATGTTTGACTGGAGGTATGACGTTCTTTTCCTGAAACGCCGTGTGAAGGTCTATAAATACCCGAGAACACGGAAATTAGTTCCGCAAGAACAAGATGACATCCTATTTGCTGTTAGAACATATTTGGAGTATTGGAGAATGTTGTTTTGTTTCATTCACACAGCTAATCCTGTTTCCGCCCCAGGTCAGATACCGAAGCTGCTGTCGCCCATTGTCTTTGATTCTACAGGTGGTCAGTCTAACCTCTTTGCTGTTAGAAAGTCAAAAGAATGTGACTCTCCAGCGTGACGTGGTGTTGAGTTTGCGGTTTGTGATTAGCTACTATATTGTAAACCGTTTCCCCATTTGAGAAAAGGAGGTAGAGGGGGTTCTCTGCAGACTCAAAGTGGGCTTTTCTAAAGAGCAAACACTGATTGGTGACTTCCAGCAGCAGAACTCTTACAGAAACTTACAGAAATGACTCTTCTGCAATGACTGCTTTAAAGTCAAACAAGAAAATAAGAAAGGTACACTTTCTTTGTCTCAAGGCCAGTTTAAGTAAAAAAAAAAAAAAAAAAAAAAAAAAGTATATCTTTATTATTTGTTTTTAACTACTTATATCAGTTTCACATTATTTCAGCAACCAAAACAGACTTTGTTTTGTTTTTTTTTAAATGTAATGGCAAGTGTGAGAATACTAATGAGTAACTGCTAAGTGCATGAACTGCCAGTAAACAGATGATCATATTTTCTTGCTTACATGATCAAAATTAGTTGGAGAACTTGTTGATCCGGAAGGCAGATACATGAGGTGTTATAAACAGCTCACCCCAGTGCGAGACGGAAAATGTTCTGAACTTTTTCTGAACTTCCCGTAACAGAAAGCTCTAAAGGTCAGGATATGTAAAGTTCTTAGAGTAAAAATCACAGCTATATCATAAAGGCAGAGTGCTTCCCATAACTGGTTATCAAGGAGGTGTAGAAGGGTTTAGAACTGTCTGCAGGTGTTAGGAAGTGATCTGAAATGTATGTGAGCGTATGGCGACTGTCCACCTGCAAACTGTGTCAGCTGGGAGTGGTAAACAGAACATAACAACTAGTGCCCCCACTTTTAGAGTTCAGACACAACGCGGGGTTTTGCCTGTAATCACTTCGGTGGTGAGTTGCTTGTCTCCATTCGGCCGAATGCGTAATAAATGTTTGTTTGATATTATGACCTCTGGTCTGTGACTCCGTCTGCGTGTTCTCTTATTTCTCCATATCAACGTTCCGAGGCGAGGTGCAGGTAGTGAGGCTGGAATTCCTCTGAAAGGAAATATAAGCCTGCATTTCCCCAACACAAGGTAGCCCTTTCTATTTATAAACATCTCTGAAAAATCACTACTGTTAGTTACTAAAACAGTGTGATTTATGTTGATGCTCTTATTTTGAAATGTAAGCGGACATTTTCTGTTAAGGAGGAGAAGTTATGGAGACACCGCTAATGTCAGACCGGCTGACACAATCTGGCTGCCCATATTTTATCTAAGTGCTTCATAAGTCTTCCGATACCCTGGGTTGAGCTCGTGAAACTAAATAAGTAAATAAAAGTCCGATGTCTGAGAAGTAAGCTTGCGATATTTTAAAAAAAGGAAAAAGTCGAATGACAGGTTAGTTTCGTCCAATCAGGTGTGGTCCTTGAGAAACATCTACGATGACATGTTCGTCCAGTCGTGTTTCACTTGATTTTGTTCGACCATTCAGGCATGGTCCTTAAGAAATGCCTTGTTTTTTGCTTGTCCAGTCAGGTGTGGCTCTTGAGAAACGCCTTTCTTTGGAAATGCCTACTTCGTCTGCAGACATCTCTACCTGAAAGGAGGGCAAATGTTTGTGCCACTATATATGTGCTGTAATTCCTTTGAATAAATGAGAAGTTTTCCATTTTGCATGCAAACTGATGTGTGATTACTCCCACTACAGAGATCTTAAATAAAGTCAAGGACTGGAAGGTAGCTAATTTCGGATTAGCAATGTGGTTTTTGGAACCGGAGGTTATGGGCAATTGGCTTGGGGCCGACAGTATCTGGTTTAGCACCAGCTTTTTTATTATTTTTATTATTGCAATATTCAAATCAGAAGTTTTTTTCATGTGTAGTTCTTTAACAAGTTTTGTGTGATTATCAGGCATTTGAAGTGGGCTTAGTTAATATACTGAATTCTGCAGTGCAATGAACCTGAGGAGTTACTAGGAGTTCTAAAGTTGAGTTCTTGTGAAGTACGACGTCCTAGCCAGGAAGAACTTTGTCCTGGTTACCTCTATTACAAGACTGAACTTCTTTGCTCTTCTGGAGCAGGATGTTGCAGGACTAAAACCTCCCCAAAAATTTCCAATTTTGTCCAAAGAACATTGTCCTAAACATCTTTGGAGATCATCACAATGTCTTCTTGACAAATATGAGACGAGTCATTCTGTTCTTTTCAAGTTGTTCTGTTCTCCTTTGTGACCTCCTGAATAAATCACTGATGAGTTCTTGGAATAATTTAGGTAGGCCAGCTATTCCTAGGAAGGTTCTCCACTGTTCCTTGTTTTCCCATTTGTGGATGATGATTCTCACCAAAGTTCTCTGGAGTCCCAACGCTTTAAACTAGCACACATTAATGACCTTCTTTCTCATCTGTTACTGAATTTCTATAGATCAAGGCATATGTTGTCAAGAACTTTTAGTCTACTTCATGTTGCCAGGCAAGTTCATGGTGCAGCATGTTGGATTAGCTCTGTTACATTAGTTCTAAGGTTGTCCCGATCTGATATTGATATCGGTCCAGTATCAGCCAAAAAACGAGTATTTCATTATATCGGTCTGCATCTAAAATATCCGATATAAGCACAGCGATAGAAGCACTTTGCGGCAACATTTAGTCCACTCCAGCATTTCTATCTCGCAGCGCTTGTATTCCACATCCTGACCCATTGGTTAATAGTAAATGGGTCAGTTGTTCTCAAAGCTGTTGTTGACTATTTTCTGTTTCAGTAATATCGCTTGATCAAGATTTTTCTAACATTCCAGACTACAAAATAATTAATAAAAGTATGTATGATTTGTGCTGATATCGCACTGGGTCAATATCGGTATCAGTCAGTACTCAAAAGTTGCAACATCAGTATCCTATTGGAAGTGAAAAAGTTGTATCGGGACACCCCTAGTTAGTTCTGATTTGTTCCATTTGTAGACATTTGTTCATCATGTTTTTGGTTGAAGCATTGCATGTTCAGATAATTATTCCCTTAGGTTTTGGATGAAGTACAGCTTGAAGGATTTTTGCTCTTACTTTTCTACTTTTACTATTATGATACATAACCATGGAAACAAGCTTTTGTTTTTAGAACTTGGAACAGCTGATGAGCATCTCAAAAGTTTAAATAATATCTAAACTATGACCCCAAATCCCAGAGGAGCTGAAAGAATGCAGAGAGAGGAGGAGGAGGAAGTTCAATCCATCTCTTCCATCAGTCATGACGGGCATGAATCATATCCCCTACTCCAACATCTCTCTGCCTGGCTTTCTAACCACACGACCAGACAGAGATTTAAAAAGGAGCAGCAAAAGCAAATGAAGTGGATTAGTAGTGGTAAATGGTGTCACCAAGGACATGTCTGCCACCCGGAAATTGAGCTGTTAGCATGTCACGATAGTCACGAGACTGTCATACAGCAAGAGTCTTCACTCAGAAGCCTTTTCATATTAATTGCAAGACTGCTACTGGAGATCCTTCCAGCCCACAGCATCACCATCCACGACTCTTTGAAGATCAGTGGCTGACATGAGTTATCCCTTTGGGATAAATAAGGTATTTTTGAACTGTATTGAATTGAGGTAGTTTCTTAATACTACAGGTAAGACAGTAATCAGTCCTTGGTGTAGTTTATTTTGTATTCATGAATTAAAGCCTCATCTGCAAACTACTATTTTTCATCTACTCAGGTTATATTTGAGTTGAAATTTGTAGGTGTGATAAAAACAGAAATAAATTGCTTATCTAAGGTCACTGATGTCTCTTTGCTCCAGCAAATCCCAAATCTACTGTTTTTGTAGAGGTTGTACAGGTAAGTGTATATGATTAGAAACGGCTGTTTGCTAGTTTCCCTATGGAAGCACCACGGGTACACTTAATTTTTCCACACACAGTTTCTCAATACATCTTTGCAGGAAAAGTAAGTAGATGATACGGTGGCAAATCAAAACATACATCGGTGTTCCACGCAGCTCCCTGCTGAGCGTCATGCAGATTTACGCTGCAACCCCGTGACAGTGAACACAGCGCAGCATGAATTTCCCCCTTGCCTAATGATGCAAATTATTAAAACGCCTTTCCTTTCGCAACCTGTTTCATGCACTTTCTTCCAGAAATAATTGAAGAATCTTTTCATGTTTTCAATTAGCTACTTTTTTTTCCCCTCCCGCTTTTGCCTCCACGGCTGATATTCCTTCTAATTGCTAAAGATTCGGAGTTTGCCTGAATATTTTGTGGGGCATCGCAAATAACAGTCTCTTTATTTTTCTTGTCAGTCTTCTACAACATAACAGAGAAGCAAGAGGGGGGCTATAAATAATCACTGAAAGAAAAACATTAATTTTTCCCCTTTCTGCCTCGGAAAAGATACACACTTATTCCTCACAGGGAGTAATTAAACAGAATATTATTGACATAGTGCAGTTATTCCAGTGAAATTTAATGCACCTGATGCCCTTAAAATCCCAATACTTCTGAAAGTTATTTTGAATTCATTCTTGTCAGTGTTTGATTTATGAACTTTTAAGTGGTGTCTGTTTTTGGTCCTAATCCAGTGTAGATCAGCACATCTCATCATGATTTCCAAGGATTTCCATATTGATCTTCTGAACATTGTATGAAAAATTATAAATTATTTAAAGTCTCAAATGTTCAAACAACAAATTCTGCAGTGCCATTATTTATTAACCAAACACAAAACCCTGAGCGAAAAACAAATGAATAGATAGATTTAAGCAGAAATAACTTAGTATCTGTACTTCTTTGTAATGGACGATGTTTAGTCTGGTCTTTACGTTGCTTCATTCGTTGGACAAGCTTGTCTGGATCAGCCTTCAGCTGTCGGACAGATCACCCACATTGGACTTCGAAATAATTTAATAACCAGAGGAGTAAAGTTCTCCAGTTCAGTTATATTCAAAGTCTTGACTACATTTTTAACTCAGTCCTTCTTTCGGTTTTGGACATGTTGGACTTGAGTTTTTTTTTAACACATTTAACACTGCAGTATGTAACTTTTATTATCACAGTCGAAAGAAATGCACCACTCCTGACCTTAAACAACCAATCAGAGCCAGGAGGAGGGGCTTATGTTGTCAGTCACCCTGGTGTACGCGCTGCTAAATGTGCTAATGGTGGAGAAACAACTCACCGTTCCAGGAAAACTATTTATCTGCTGTCATCGGTGGCTATGCTAACTAGCCTTAGCATTAGCAGCAGGCTATGTTGTAGTGAACCAGCTGTAGCATTGCAGAGAGCGGGGGGAGGGGGAGCATTCATGAGGGTGACAGCGCTAAGACCCTCCTCCTGACTCTGATTGTGCTGCAGACACAAAATCTTACCAACTATTTTCGGTCTAGTTTCTAGTGCTAATATCTTAATACACTTAAAATAAGACAAAACTAATTTACAAGTAAATTTTTAGCATGATATAGGAGCTTGTTTTAAGTCAGTAATTCCTTAATATTGATGAAAAACTAGTAGCTATCAGTTAAATAATCTGCCAATGGGACACGATATATTTCCTGTTACAAGCCAAAATGTCTTGTCCCACTGGCAGATTATTTCACTTATAACTAGAACTTTTTCATCAGTATTAAGGAATTATTAACTTAAAACAAGCTCATATTGTGCTGAAAAGTAACTTGTAAGTTGGTTTTGTCTTATTTCAAATGTATTTAAGATATTTGCACTGGAAACTGGAACAAAAATACTTGGTGAGATTTTGTGTTTTTGCAGTGTGGTTGTATCTGACTGAGTGGTGGATTTCTGCAGTTAGTACTGGGAGCACTGGAAGAAGGCAGAGGAGCTTGATTTTTTCACAGATTATCTGTCTTATACAACTTTATGATAATTTTAACAAATATGTAAAAAACATATTTTTCATAAAAGTTACATACTTCAGCTTTAAGGGTTTATGCAAAGCATTTTAGAACCTTGTAAAGGCCAAATACTTTTAATTATGCACATACTGTATAAGTATGTGCATAATGTACTTTCTTGTGTACTTTCATTTCTTCCATTATTTTATCAAAGCTGTTTGAAAAAAATACAAAAAGTTTTTTCTACCAATGTTTACAAAATTGTATTCTGTTAGTATTTTCCTAATATTGATGTAGTAATTTGTGAGTAGATGTTTTTAACAAACCTGATGGCTTACTTGTCAGCTCCCACTCTAAGAAACTGTATATAAAGGTCCAAATGGCCCATCACAACAGCAAAAAAGATGGTATGTTAATGTTTATAGCTTTTATCTGCAGGCCTCTATGTTAATTTCCCCTCTTTATTATGAATATGTCCATGCCGTTATCAAGCATCCTCAGAGTGCAGTAAAATACCAGTGGTCGGTATATTGTTCTGTTTGGATTATGTTCAGCCTCCAGTGTGCCCTATCCTTACTTCGCTCCAGGTAGTTCTGTCAGAATGTGTCTCACAAGAAAGATCTGGAGTTTCATTTATGCATGCAAGATAATTGCAGACACCGGGCAGGTGATTCACTTGTGTTTCATTTAAGCACTGGAAAACTGGAAACAACAGGAGACGTAAGGTGTTTACGATGAGAACTGCATGTTTGATTTTCTTGCTTAGCCAAAATTGGACCTGAGCTACTTCTGATCCATTCTCTAACTCTTTACAGACTGAAAGTAGCCTTTATTGGTCTAGTTTACCCAAAAATAAGTTAAACTAACAGCTACACCATGAGCTAAAGTCGGTTAATTATATGCCGCAAGGTTGGTAAATGTAGGAAAATATGGAGCACCAATCTCCAGCCTAATAGTTTCCACAGGTTTCAACAAATCAAATTTAAGACTTTTTAAGACTTAAAAAGCTTAAATTTTTAGGTGGAATTTAACACCTATATCTTCACAAAAATGTATGAACTTCATACGGTAAACTTCATGCCGGTAAATTTGCACTTACCCATGATAGATGCCAAAAAGCTAGCTAGCTCGCTCGCTCGCTAACAAGGGTGTGTTAGCAGTGAGTTTCTGTTAGCCTCAACTGTCACCAGTCACGGAAGGCAATGAAGGTGTCTGAGTGCGTCTCAAACTTTTGCCTGACAGAAAAGTCTTGCCAGAAAAAAATACATAGAATATATTAGACTAAATAGTCCTGTCAAGTCAAAATTTAAGACCTGTGATTAACGTATTTAAGGCTAACTTACATTTTCTTACATGAATTGAAGACATTTTAAGACCTTAATTTTAGATAAATGAATTTAAGACTTTTTAAAACTTTTTAAGGATCTGCAGACACCCTGATTATGGATGATCCAATACTGCCAAAAAGTAATAATAGTTCCCTCCAATAGGTTTTTGGATCACCTCATCCCTGGGGTAGATGCCCAGAAAATCTCCAAAGAAGGCAGCTCTTTAAGGCAGATCTCACCACATCTCTAAGGGTGACCGTAGCCCTACGGAGGAAGCTCATTGAATAAAAGCCCTGAGAAGGGGAATAACTGAATAAATGAGCCATGGATGGTTAACGTGTACCATCATGGTACACAAACGTGACAGTAACAAATAAAACATACAAAATAAACCCAATCTCATGTGCAAAGGCTGTCTACAACTGGGATGCACATTATACTGCTACACACATGTATGGGTTAGCATCATCTACTATGAGCTATCAGCTAACTGTGGCTAAACATGATCTGCTCAAAATAAGGTATGTTCATATGGTTTGTAACAAAATGTATTCATGAGCTTTCTAACCGTTAGTAAACTCACAACAATACAGGTGTGTTTTTGCGTGAACTCATCCCTGAGAAGTAGAATAATTGAATAAATGAGCCGAGGACATGTTCTTTCCTCTGCTCCAGTGTGTGTTGCCTACGGAGGAAGTTCCGGTGCTCTTTACTATGGCTCACAGAGAAGAACTGTGATTGTCTATTGAAGCGTTAATGGGATATGAGATGCTGCAATCCCAGGGTGGGGACAAGTGTAAGAAATACGGATGGTTGGTTGGTTGGTTGGATGGATGGATGGATGGATGGATAGATAACTTTAATACAACTTTTGGGTTTTATGATTTTTGTTGGTATGAAATAAATATACTTTTCATTTATTCTATGCTGGAGATTCAAGTTTAACAAGGGAAGAATAAAGTTAGTCATCTAGATTGATTTGCCAGGATGTGACATAAGACTATGATAATTGACTGTAAGTTTTCTTGTTTCTAGGCCCTTTTAGGTAGGTTGCAGAACCAGTCCAGGATTAGGCTTTTAGAAGTCAAACTATAAAATTAATAATACAAAGAAATATCAAAAACCAACAGGATCAGACTTTAGAACAAGCAATGAATGTACACAGCTGTTCTGTCTTATGAACTTTGCTTTAATCTTTCTGTTTCTGTGTCTCATCAAGAAGTAATAATCAGGGAACAGTTATAATGATGGAAAATTGATCCAAAGCTGTAAAAACTGTATAACTGACCAGTTAAAATCGTAAGCAAGTCAATAGAAATATGATTTTTGATAACTGGGGGAAGTGAATGTTAGAAATATCAATAATGAATGATGTTGAACAAGTATATCAATAACTGGGAAGTAATGTGATGTTCAAAGTCAGTCTTCATGATTTAAATGTTGTTTTGATTGAAAATGGCCTAAAGATGCAGAGAGGACCATATCACCTGCAAAAAGTAAAGCTGAGATTCTCAAACCAGACACCATCCTCTCCAAGGATACACCCTGAGATCCTCACGATGAACACTACAAAACCAGACTGGGGACAAGGCGCAGCCCCAGTGGAGTCAAACCCGCACTGGGAACTAAGAATCCTTTGGGTATACAAGACCCCAGCTCAGAATCTGGAGTTGAGGAAAAACACTGATGCTTTTTTCACTTTAAAGAAGCCAAAGTTTGTCCTGAAGAGCTCGCCTTACAGCATCTGTTCCCCCCACAGCAGAACGCCTTTTTATGTTGATACAATGAGCTCCAGTCAGTTTAAACTCCTCTGGTAAAAACTACTGCCTGTTCTTAGAAAACATAACTCACTACCTGAACATGTTGTTGCATAACACAGCAGGCTGGAGACATTAAGACACAGAGCCTCGGGAAAATTCAACAAAAAGGTAGTCAAATTTTCTCTGCATAGAAATCAGTAATAAAGAGGATATCCAACCAGTGGTGAACCACATATAATGAAATACCTCTGAAGTAGAAGCCAGTTCTTAGAAAATTGAACTATTAATTGGGTTTATTTCCACTGAGGGGCCTGGTTAGAGATCATCAGAAAGGGCGAATGTCATCCCCAGCAAAGCTGGTATTATTCTGCTTATATGCTAATTTGTCTTACCTCTGTCCCTCTCTGCTGCAGGGTACCTTCAGGCAGGAACTTTCTCCATTATGAGCCATGTTCATACAGGTCTTTTTTCTTATTAATTGGAGGTGAAGCAGAGTTTTTCTGTTCCACACCGATAACTTTTCATACGATAAAACATTTTTTATACTTAACCATAAACCCAGCAGGTATCTGGGTGAATTTAGACCATAATTTTGTTCTTTTTCATTATTTATGTACCAACTACTAAAAAAAATATGCAGCTAAAGTCTTTAGATCCTGCTAAACTTCCAAAAAGCAACACTGATTGAAAAGTTTACTTGCAGTTTCAAGGTCTAGATTCTTTTTAACCCACTTTTCTGTATTGTCATTACGTTAATATATCAAAAACTGAAATTATCTTGCAGTGGTGGGTATAGTTAATCCACAAATAACTGAGGTAAAGTTTTCATTTAGCGCTTTTGCTAACTTTGAAAATATTTTCCGCACTTAGCTTCCTCTAAATTAATTTTTCCAGATTAATTCTAAAACACTAGTTAACTCAGCTGATTTGTAAATTTTCAGTTGAATAAAGTTTGATATCTGTGTTCAAGTTTTGATTATCGACTGTTAGGAATTCATAAAGTAGACACTTATATTCATGCTTTTATTTTGAAGAGGGTGAAGACTGTTTACGCAGCGGTTCCTTTTCCTCTCCTAAAGTTCTCTCTCTTTTTTTTCCCCAATAACTTTATTTCAAACAACAAACAGAAACAAAATAAAACAGATGATAGAGAACAAGATCTAAACATAAATACAATATCTAAGGGCATTATAGAACATGTAGATTATAATGTCAAAATTAAATTGGTGCTCGAAGATTGGAGTCTTTCAAAGGCAGATATAATTTTAGTTGAAGTTTGCGCTTTAGCAGCTATAAGCAGACAGGTCTGGGCCAGATCTGGCGTCAGGATGGCACTGCTGGCTTACTGCTGGCACAGCAACTGGTATTTCAACCAGAACTGGGCCAGTTCTAGCACCAATTATATCATGGCATACCAGAAGTAGCCCGATAATGGTTTGGTGTATGTGGGCCAAATCTGTACATGCCACATGTGGATTAACTTATGTTGCCCATGGCACAGACAATGTTAGTCTTCACACATAATTTCTAGAATTCATCTTGAGCTATCCTACTTACATGATAAAACTAATTTTAAGTAGATCTGATAATAAAACAAGCCACATTTGATCTTATCTTAAATATCTTAAGAATATTTTACTTGTTTTTTAGAGAATGTGTTTAGTTCTTTCTTAATAATGCTAATTTCAGTCAGTTGAAGATGGTACTTCGAAGGCCAAATATTTTGTTTGTTATTTTAGACAGTTAAAGACCATCAGAGGCTGGATTTTGTGGAAATAATGCCATTCTTCACCGTAAACCCGAAGGCTGAAAATAATTAGCCTGAGTAGTTTAAACTCAATATTAAGTTCCTTTGACTCAAAGGTTTTGATTTAGTGTAACGTTTTTGAGCGCATTTAACTCAAAGTTTTGATTAACTATTTGTTTTTTAATTCAGCATAACTTAAATAATTTAATAAAGAACAAATTAACACCAATTAGTACTTATTTTTTTAAAAATTATATAATTATAATAATTCTACATTTATTATTATAACAATTATAATAGCCAACATTACTGTTCTCTGATGTCTGTGTGATGAAGAGACTATTCTCTAATCATTGTACAAGAATGTAGTTTTTATATGTATTATTTTTATTAGTGAAATTTATGTATTGCGGATGGTTTTCCACTTGAACGCTGAGTATCTCGGGATCCACAAAGTATTTATGATGCAGCATGATATTTACTTCACCTCCGAGTCAGAAGGGGTCGCTAATGGGTCTAATGCGCTAGATTAAATAAAACAGAGAATAGCAAAGCTAGATTCATCAGCTTCTCATCACTGCAGCAAGGAGGCATTCGTGATAATTTCATACATGACACATAGTATGTATTTATAATAATATTTAATAATTGAGCCTGATCAGAATCACTTTTGGTTTGACATGGAGAGTTTAGACCGATATGATTTACAAACGTTAGCATTATTTAGCCTACCAAACACAACCGGAAGTAATCTGTGCATACAGTTGGCTTCCGGTTCAGGTAATTGAAATTTGTTTTTAGATACTTTTTAGTTAGTGGAACCCGGTAAATGTTGGGAGTTTAACCAAGTTAGGCATTATCAGGAAAGGGGAAACTGCTCTTTTGGTTTAACCGAAATTCCCGTTCATTTGGGCTGAAAAATAGACGGAAACAGCAGCCTTGTATTACTCGTGATAGGAGGCTGTAATTCTGGGTCCTAAACAGTTAGACCCAACCAGAAACAAAATAATTGTAGGCTTCAAGGCTTTTGAAAGCTTTCATCTGGCTCGCTGTATAATACGAGGTCCGCAGCACCAGATGGCTTATGTCAATAGCCTCCACACCGGTAAATCCTCCAGATTATATGACAAAAGACTATATGAGTCATATCCTAAACGTACGCAATTTTTTTTTTTTTTTTTCGCAAAATCGCATCATTTAAGGCATTAGCGTACTCACCCTTTTCACTGTGTTTTGAACCAGAGCAAATCACTTCCTGCCCCCCTTCTGAATTTCACTCGTCATCCGGGTCACGTGACTGAAACCCGGCAATAGTTTGGCGCCAAGTGCCGTGTGTTTGCATTCTACTTAGTTTTTTCTCCGATATGGATTTATCAATTGATGCTGGGGTTTTGTCTTTTGGCTGTTCTGAAGTGAAGGTGTCCGCAGACGGATTAGGAACCAGAACCTGGCCACCTCTTTGCTGAGCTTGACCGCCATCTGCCTCGTCTGACGAAAGCACCCAAAACTGGCAACATCAGATTCTTTGGCTGGGATTTTAAAAATTCACAGCGAACAAGCAAATGAATTATTTTTACATTTTCATACATGCAGTATGTGACTATTTTAAGAAATCAGAGCCAGGGGGAGGGGCTTAGCGCTGTCAGTCACCCTCGTGTACCCGCTGCTAAATGTGCTAATGGTGGCGAAACAACTCACCGTTCCAGGATAACTGTCCGCCATCATCGGTAGCCATGCTAACTAGCCTGAGTATTCACTAGCTGAATAGAGCAGGGGGTTTGAGCAGCGCCACACAGACTAGGTGACTGACAGCGCGAAGACCCGCCTCCTGGCGCTGATTAATTGTTTCTCGATAGCACTGGGAGAAGGCAGAGGAGCTCCATTGGCCACAGATTATCTGTCTCATACTATTCTGCCACAACATAGTGACAGTTTCAACAAATATGTAGAAAAATTTTCATACATTGCACAGATCCTGTGGTTAAGATGAGCTTTTAAGGTCATTGCTGGTGTTCTTAGTGTTTGCGGGTTTCTCCTTACATTAAATATGGAGAATTTTATTTGTGCATATATTGTGATTGATTTTTTTTTTTTTTTTTTTTTTTTTTTTTTTAAAGTTAGTTTTGTTCAGTCAGCCTAACAGAAGATGCACCTTTAATTTGATCGAACCAGGAGATCCATTACATCCGCACCAGACAAACCACTTTCCCATCACCTTCCTGTATATCTGCTTGAGGACACCTGTGGATTTTTTACAAGCTGGACAGTAAGTGTTATTAAACAATATTACATCTATGTATTACATTGAACAGCTAATCAAAAATTTTAACATGGTTAATAACTTCTTCTTGTTCAAACCACTGTAATCATGCAAACTGCACGATTGGACTGTTTTCCCGCACCTCACTGCCAAGGATGGGATTTGTTTTGTTGAAAGTGACGTCTTTGACCTCAGAGTCTGTCTGTGATCAGGAGAGAGGATTTGTCAAGAATAAAGAATGAAATGAAACTATATAGAAATCAAGGATTATGATGATAGCTTTTATTCATTCTAGGATGAACCCGAGCTTGGAGATGTTGCAGTGACCCTTGATGCATCACCGGTGACCGTGACACAAATCCAGTTCACTACCATCCTGTGAAAGCCTCTGTGGGCCTTGAAAGTCTGCTTTTGCCTTCCTGTTAATGTTTGAGTAATCTGTTGACTTTACTTTATCTCTCCTAAAGAACTTAACAACACTTGTGAATTTAACAGGGGTGTCAGTTTTTTCCCACTCAATGTATTTCAGGCAATCAGTTCCCACAAACTTTTTAAGTTTTGTGTCCTACAAAGTGAATATTTTTGACTGAAGGCAATGAAAACAGAAACTAATAATTTATTGTAACTTGTCCTTTTTTTATTATTTCGTGTCATTTGTAAACGTACAGCACTTTGTTGAGCTTTGGTTATTTTAAAGTACTTTAGAAAGATTGCAATAAAGACTGAGTTTTGTTAACATAAGATTATGTGGTTGTGTATTTATTTTCCTGAGATTGATAGATTACATGGCCCATCTGTATTGCATAGCTTTATTAAATGGCTTTATTAAGGTGCACACCTGCCTGACATCTGGTTCCAGTGCTGAAACTGTTCTGGGCTAGCATAGGGCCACCAGTGTTTCCACACCTGGCACCATGCTGGCCCATGTGCGGGCCACCTCTGGCAAACTAGGTCTGGGCCAGCAAAGGGCCAGTTTTGCTATGTGGACATTAGCTTCAGCTAAATTCTGTTATACTGCTTTAGTATTAGTGGGATTAATGTTTAGGAATAGTGCTTTGGGGTTAACGCCGCTAACTTTTTAGTTAGCTCTGGCCACCACTGTCGTTTTGTCCAGTTTTGAGACAACAGTTGGATGTCTAAAGATGTTTTTCTACACATATTTGAGGAAACCCCAAAACATGGTCTTGTGCAACTCAGTTTTTAGGTTGAGCCGCCCCTATTTCTCACATATACACTGTTGGCAACTCCTCAGCAAGGTATGTAGGATGTCCTAAAAGTCGCTAGATGTGATCCAGGCAGTTGAAGAAAGAAATATCAACATTGGCTTGACGAGAAGTGATTGAAAACACACTAAACATGTTTAGAACTACAACTGAACTTTATGGAATAATTTAATAATGTACTTTGCATGAACCTACACTACATAAATTAGTTCTGTATAATATCAAAATGAACTAAAAGACAGCCATCAGAGGCATACGCAGTGGAGGAGGTGAATAGTGACTGAGGCTGTGTGAATCAAATGCAGGGATTTATGGTAGTGTGGCAGTTTCCATGAAAAAAATACAGGAGGAAAAACTATATGTACTTCCTTTGTAATCGAGGGGGATAAGCAGCAGCTTTGCACATGTGATTCAATTACAATATGGAAACAGAATGCAATGGGACTCCTCTCTGCCCTGACTGCAGGCTGGGTTTGCTGCACGAAAAGGCTGCTGTCAGACTGGCCACCAGTAAATGCTTTGGAGATGGGACCAGCTCGCAGCAGCACGCACTGCTCGCTGTAACTGCAGTATTATTGGTGCTTCACATTCTGTGCCAAAGTTTCCAATAACAGAAAAATGTCGCTAAATTTGTCACTAGTCGCTTTTTAAAAAGGGGCAGTATTATGTAAAATCAACTTTTTTTGGCTTTCCTTCATCAAAAACATATCTGGAGTGTTGCCTTAACTCTTTCATGCATGTTTGAGAAATCCTTTAATCTCCCGTGGCAACCATTCAGCTGTGCAAAACACCTTGGTGGACCGAGCTCCTCCTCCTTTGCACAATCAGCAAACACCTGGTGGAACTGCGCATCTGCTGAGCTCATTATACGAGTTACTTCTCAGTGAAACTCAGATAAAAAAGTTGTTAAAGGGTTAATAGAGGAGCGTAGTTGTGATGACTTCTTGAAGGCAGAGTTTCAGAAAGAGCAGGAGTTTTGAAGAGACAAAGGCCCAATTTCAAGGCATTAAATTCCAAAGTCAAATTTCTTTTAAGTCATATTTGATATATACAGCATTTTAATAACAACTGAATGTAACATAGTTTCTTAATTGTGATATAAAATGGTACGATATGCTTGGAAAATACATAATACTGCCCCTTTAAAAAAAGTCAGTAGAGGAGTCTGAAAAGTTGCTAAATATATTGACAAAGTCACTAAGTTGGCAACAGTGCATATTTATTTGGGTATGTGAGGATGTGGGTAGTATGGAAGAAAAAGCCCATGCAGCTTATGGTGAAGAGCTGAGTTAGTGGGTGAATGTGGCCGAAGTGAGAAAACAACATTTTGAGTGATACAATATCAAGTAGTAGTGCCACATGAAGGTACGAATCAAACGGTTAATTGTTATGTTGTCTTTTCACACTGTCATTGGTCAAAATGATCCCAACACCAAACATCTTAGGGAGCAATCAAAGAAAATATTTTCTTCACAAACAGAGCCAAAATCACTAAGCTTAAAAAAAACCTTTGGTGCCATTTTTTTTTCAGTAAATGCTACAAATGGGTCAAAATGACCCATCCATCACTCAAGGGTTAAGTAGACGCTTCATGCTTGACAATTTAATGCACTCAGCACTACAAAAATAAATTGTACATAAATTCTAGTAGGTTTTAAATGCTGAAGAAATGGGTGGTTGTGTCCTTCAGAGAGAACAGCAACTATAGTTGGACACTACATCAGTAACAATGGAGGGTGCTTCAGTCACAATGAAGCAAATGATAGAAACCACTTCAATTGATCACACTTTACCTTTGTGTTGTATTAGGTATTTGGGAAGAAACTGAAAACTCCTCCCAGTGAGTGAGAGTGTACCGTTGACGTGTATTGTATAGCAAGAAGAATAACATTAAGACTGCTGCAAATACATTTCTGTCATGACAGAGCAAAAGATCAGCCGAGGCATATCAGTCTATCAGTAGGTGGCTTGGCTGGTCAACAGCCAGGAGAAATGTGCCACCCAGTGAAAGGGTATTAAACAGAGCCGCCTATCAATTCAAATAGCACACATTTTATTACAGAGTTCAAATGCTCTTTATTGGTACAAGACAAATTTCTCTAATTATAGACTCGTATATAAACCCGAGCCTCCAAAAGTATTGGAGCTTCATGATCTGATTTTAATTACATTTTCTAAATGTACACCCATCATTCGTTCAGGAAGAGGATGGGTCCCAGAGATGAAGGGGTTTGGTGAAGACTGTGCAAAACAACCCCAGAACAAAAAGCAAAAGACCTTGTGAAGATGCTGACAGTGGCTGGTAGGAGACTCTCATTACAGTGGACACCTGATTATTCACGGTTCAGTATTTGCAGTATTAGCATAACTAAATTATTTGCGGGAAAATGTGCCCATTTGCATATTTTTCGTAGAGCAAATCTGAAAAGTTCAACAGCAAATGCAGCTTGGGAAGCTGAAATACCTAGGCACAATGCTACCTGATGTGCTACTGGCTGGCATTTGCAAAGCAACCAATCCAGAAGCATCATTCATTTTACTTTGCGCTGATTGGCTGAACCCCCAAGACTGGAGATAAGGAAGACTGTGGATGTTAGCTTCTGCTGGTGGAAAGACATTTTTAGAGAGGGTCTCAAGTATTTGTGGATTTCAGCTAATTGTGTGCAGTTGTGGTCCCTAACCCCCTATGAATACTGGGGGTACATATACCAGTGGATATGAAGTCCTGTAATGAAATGGGCCACTCACTCAGGAAGAAGCCATTACTCTGAAATCAAAATAAAACTACTAGATAACAGTTTGCAAATACATTTAGGAATCAAGACCCTTTTGGGGGATATGCCCATCATTCTGATGTAACTAAAACTGAAGTCATAAGACCACTGGTATATTTGGAATAAACAGGGCCAGTATGACATAGCAGCATCATAATGATGCTGTGTTTTGCTGCTGGAAGGACTGGTATACTTCACAAAGTAGATGACATCATGAGGAAAGAAAATGATGTGGAAATACTGAAAAATCTTAAGACATCAACCAGAAAGTTAAAGCTTAGGGATAGATGAGTCTTCCAGATGGACAATGTCCCTCAGCATACACCCAAATTACTCACAAAGTGGCTTCAGGACAACAAAGTCGATGTTTCACAAAGCCCTGATCTCAGTCCTATTGAAAACCCAGTTCTAACAGAAGGAATGGGCCAAAATTAGAGCCAACCCTTGTAAGAACTCATGGAAGGATACTCAAAACGTCAGATTCAAGTCATGCAATTTAAAAAGTAATTCCACCAAATGCTGAAGAAATGCACGTAAAATTCTAAAGTTGAAGTAAACTTGCATTTCACAAATAGATATTATTTTGTTAATCTGACCTAAAACAACAAAGGTTTAGTCCGATTTAATGTCAGTGAGAGTGATAAACAAATGTCCAAAAACAGAAGTAAAACTGTTCTCAATGAATTACTTGTGAAAATCGGTTAAATGTTGAAATTTAATTGGATTATAGAGCTGTAATACCTTATAAGACACAATCAATAATTAGATTAGGACATGAACCAAGTCACCAGTGCATCCCGTCTGCTTTTCACTCTTCATCCCCTCTGAGGAGAATTAACTTCCTGACTCCTGCAGTGTGGTGATGAAGGTGAAACCAGGCTAACCTTTCTGGCCTTTTCCTCCTTGGGAGAAGGTGGCAGCTGTATAAAACCCTTTATTGCCCTCCTCAGCACATCTACAGCCCCCAAAGCTCTCCAGGGTTCCCTCTCATGCCATGCCAAAAAAGCTGAGCTGGAGTAATCCCAAGGGAGCTCAAGTCCAGCACCAGCTCTTGGCTCAAATCCTGTTGGGTCTGGAAATCCACAGAGCATCCGCTCAACTGGATCAGGTGATGGGTGTGCTTGTTTTGTTGGCCTTCTTTTATGTTCTTGTCCTGGTGGAACGAAGTAAGGATCTGAGAGAGGAACGACATGGACGCAAGGGCTTTCCGTGACATTTAGGAAGGAAGCATGCCATAAAAACAGCAATTCTTCATCTTTTCTCCTCGAACCAGCAGGAAATCACACACAGTTAGCAGCTAATATTAACCAGCCCTGAAAAACAAGTGAAAACAAAATCAACTGAGACATTTTCTTCTATCACTCGAAGCATCCTGGAAGTACAACAATCACTTACAGACTAATCCCATAAAGCAACTAATCACGCTGCGAGGTTTGCCTTAAAACATGGACGCCGGTCGGCTGGTGGAGGCAGAGAGGCTGTTAAACAAACAGAGATGTAAATAAATCATGATGAGCAGAGCGAGAACTGAGCCCTGTTTCTACCACCATGTGCATGGGCTTTTCTCTGAGGTTTTTCTGTTAAATTACACCAGTCTTGACCAAACTTCACAGCGTGTAGAAGATTAAATGTTAATAAAGTGCATTAAAATGAAACTTAAATAGTTTTCCAGCTAAACTGCATGTTCTTGATTAATCTAACTGACCACTTCCAATTAAACTGTCAACTTACGCAAGATTTCAAGAAAGCTGAGGCATGACTGAAATTAAAAATCACTAATTATTACAGTTTTACTTGATTGGAATAAAGTCCTTCTTACAGCTAATATTACCCTCCAGGCATGAGAAAAATTGCATGATTCAATTCGTTCTTTATGAATAACTCCAGTGGAGATGTTCTGCACTTCTAAATTATTTACACTTAATATCCAGAAACAATCTGGGAACTGATGGAGTGGAGTAGCCCGATGACATCTTGTTCCCCCACCGCCCTGTTCAGAACAACTAAAAAGGTCAACATCTGCTCTCACCAGTTTGTAATCCACTGGGAGCCAGAAGGGGACTGGAAATGAGCTGGGGCTTGCTTTAATTGGCCATTGGAGTTGCTATCACTTTATTCAATGGGACATTGAGACTTTGTGACATCTGGCAGACGTCACTCTTCTCCTGATAAACTGTAAATGTGAAATGAAAACGTTAACAACCATGTTCTGCTCATAGTATTCTTCTATATCATTTCACAAGACACAAGGATCTTCAATCATTCACCCTTGAACAATCTGTGCAGATCATCTAGAGATCTCTTTTCTTCACCCCCCCCCCCCACAGGTTTAGTGTCGGATTTAAACGAAGGGTGAATTCCCACCAGCCCTGTTTAGTCCGCTTTAATCCATCTTGCCCAGAAAGTCCGGTTCGTTTGGGGAGGTGTGAACATGTGATCAAACTCTGATGCGGACCAGAAAAGCGAACTCTGGTCCACCTACAAACCTCCGTCTCGGTTCTGAAGTGAACGCTGGTGCGGTTCGAATGCAGATGTGAACGCCAAGTGGACCGGAGACCGCTCCAAAAGCAGGAAGCGGACTACAGCACAGGGCATTCTGGGTAAATTCAACCAAAACGCGAGAAATGACTCGTGGTCTTTTACCAACAAAAAAGACAAATCCTACGACCGCTAAAATCTGACGTCACTCCATTTTTATTTACGTTTTGTCAAGTAGGAAGTTGCGCTCAGTGTCTTCTTTAGTGGTTTTCATGTCGTTTCTTTCACTGGTTTTTGCTGGAGCGCCCCCACAGGCAAGGAGAGTAAGCAGGTTTTTCAAAGGGTTTGGTTTGTTTTTCACAGTGCAGTGTGAAACCGAACCGCAGGAGCTGAAAACGCAACATATGTTACAATTTTGGTCCCCAATCGAACCGAGTCTACTGGACTATGAGGTGTGAAAACACTCTAAGACAGTCAAGGAAGGAAGCTGAATTTGTGTCTGTTTCAATGCATGTTTGGCCATTTTGGATCACTATCCTACAGAAAAAAAATCAAAACAATGATGTCCTTTTTTCAGTTTCCCAGCAGAGGCCACCAGTTACTTTTACAGCTATATCAGGTTTAAACCTTCTGGGAAGACTGCCTACATTTCACAAGACATTTAAAGTTAAAATGTCTTGTCCTACTGGCAGATTATTTCACTTATAACTTGAACTTTTTCATCAATATTAAGGAATTATTGACTTAAAACAAAAATACTTGGTAAGATTTTGTGTTTTTGCAGTGTGTATGTCATTTTATACCTGACACATTTGGTCCGCTTTAAACGGACCGGAGCTGGTTTCCCTCGTTGGACAGAAACCCACTTTTTGAGGCGGTCTCGGCCCGCTTCCAAACGAACTCTGACGCGGTTCGCTTCAGGTGTGAATACAGACCAGCCTGGACGCGAATCAACTCCAGGAAACGTGCTTTTTTTGGACTTTACCAGCCACCGTTGCTGGACTGAAACCATACCAGAGCTGCTGTTTTCTGCTCAGCGATGCTGCACAGCGTCTCGTCTCACTCAGCTTGCAGCACGCCATTCCGAAGTTAGAAAAACCTGCGTTTTATGAGCTGCTCTTGACATTCAAGCTGATATTGCAGTTGCAATATCATTTCTGTCCAATGACAGCAATAACCATGTGACTTCGTTTACAAATTATAGTCTGCTTGCAAAAAAAAGCACAATGTTTGGTGCAAACTGCACCAAACAAAATAATAATAATAATAATAATAATAATAATAATAATAATAATAAACCCCGCTTTTGGTGTGGACTAAACAAGCAGACCAAAGAAGTTTCCTGGCGTGAATGCACCCTTAGAAGGTCTGGCCTCCGTTTAGCTGCATTCGCCACCTTTGCCGTTTTCAAGCTGTTGTCCAGGAGCTGCAAATAACCCTTTAAAATCTGTTTGGTGGCAACACTGGAGGCTTTCTGGTGATTCTGTTTAAACTTTATATTTAGTGCTCTGGCTGCAAATACAGACAAATTTAGGCTCAGGTTTTTTTCCTGTAGGGATTTCTTGACTTATCTGCCTCTTTTAAATTGCATGTTATCCAACCAAAATATGGAAAAAGTGTAGCTTTTGTTAAAATTGATGGAAATTTGCCAATTTTGGGCCACATTAGACGTCCAGTGAACCTGGAGTTACTTTGTTAAGCCTCTAATCCTGCCAGCTGCAGGCCTCTGATCGTCTGCCTTCCTCACTCCTATCTTTTAGCTTCTGTTGGATTTATCTCTGAGCTTGAGATCCAATAATTACCGCTAACAATCGACTGTAAATGATCTGCAACATCTCCACTGAAAAAGTCCCAAAGGTGATGCGCTGAGTCATTTAGCTGCTGGGTTTCCTGGGAAAGAACTCAGACATTTGCAAATATCACTTAGTTACACGGCTCTTCCACATTTCAAGTGTGTAAATTCGACTGACAGAATAGATGTTTGTGGTTTCTGCTGCTAATCTTTATGTGTTTGAGCCTGAGATACTGGATTTAATTTGCATTTTCATGTGCGAAGCGTGCACGGGTGGCTCTTCACACATTTCATCTCTGCGGAGGAGAGAGACGGTTCCCTGCAGTGAGAGGCAGCAGCTTCTTCCACCAGTCCGCACACCAGCGTGATATAAATAAATACTCACAAACACACATCCGCTCAGTCATGCTGAGAGGCTGGGAGCAGACTGACAGTATATGGCTCAGGAAAAAAAAAGGCAATCCATATTTTTTATTTGATTTGTTGCTGACTGACAGGGTATTGCACACCAGGTTTGTGAGGCTGACAGCTGAACATCAGGTGAGAAACTGTAGAGTCGTGTTGTGATCAAAACCGAACTTCAGCTTGCATCGCATCGAGTGCGATCCTCTGAGTCCGCCGAGCCGTCACCGGCAGACCTCAGCTGCTCCTCGTCATAATTATTCATCATGGCAACAGTGCACAGGTACACAGCAAGACGGAAACCGGCAGAACGGTGACTAAGCGTCAAAGAAAAGGAGCTGGTTGAGTCCTTTCCATCCCCTCTCCCCCGCTGGTCCACGCTGCTGAAAACAAGAAGAAAAGCATCAATCTTGCATACGCTGTTGACGGCTTTCACAGCCTTTTTCAGGCAGATTTGGTTTATCATTTGAATAATTTGTGCCGGTGCTGTTTTGCAGCCGCACCTCATCAAGAATTTACAGCGGCTGTGGTTTCTGTCTCCGTGGTCTGCTTCAGTCGGTGACAAACTTTCTGTGACAGCTGTGTTTGCAGTGAAATATTGATCCAGCTCAGGAGTGCATGACGCTGCGCCTCTGGTAACTCAGAGACGAGAGGTCAGGCCGGACGGACTGGGGGGGGGGCAGAGAGTGCTTGACCACCTGCCCCTTTCCTCCTTGAGGCCCAGAGTGCCCTTTTTTGACACCTCCTTGCACGTGTTTGGTTGTTTTTGTGTGACATTTGACTGTTAATAACAGTTTAGCTCAACAGAATGATCTGGCTCCATCACTAATGAAGCAACGGGATCCCGTCTCAAAGTCCAGCTGCAGTCTGCTTTCGGTCCGCTTTCACCTGCCGTTACCGCCAGGCATGTCCTCACTGCTGCAAACTGGATCTGCCGTCTCACTTAAAATAAAAACGAAAATCCGGATTCATAAGACCCTGAGCACGCACACCAGCAAGCGATTCTCCGTCATAGATCACAGCTGAACCTAAAAGTTTGTGCACAAGGTCCCGCCTCGGGTTCTGCTCTTTCCACGCCCACATTCAACCATCAAGGTGCCCCCCCCCCCCCGCAAGTTACAGTGGAACAGTGGATTTACTGCTTTAGGACTCTAACCATGATTCATGAAACCACAGATTGTGCTTTTTAGCAGAAAACCCTGCAGGAGACTCAGTTTGTGACCTTATGGTCAAGCAAGGCAATCCTCCAAACCACACCAGCAAATCATATCTGAGAGGCTAAAAACCCCCCCACAAAATTAGGATTTTGATGTGACCTAGTCAAAGCCTGAATATAAATTTGATTGAGATACTGCCTGAACTAAAACAATCCTGCATTCCCAGTTCGAAACGAACGTTTGATGGCTGGTATCGCTGCCACTGGTGCCTACACTTTGGGGAAAAATGACGACTTCACCTTGGTTTAGATCGCTTTTATCCCAAAATAAATGAATCATCATTTGCTCTACTTATCTTTATCTGATATTAAAACTAGTTTGAACTGAAAAATGTATGTGTGACAAAATAGCAAAAGCAGAAAAAACTGTTGCTGTGTTTAAATATCTTTCGAGCCTTTTAATTGTCATCTTTTCTTCTTCCTTCTGTGACCCCTTTGGATGTGTATAACTTTTAATACGGAGGCTCATAATATGGAGGAATAACTTTGAAAACTCTGATTTTTCTGTGAAATTTCGAGAACATTGCTTGACAGACCTTTTAGATCAGTGAAAATAAGCTCACTGATGGTGTCCCTGAATATTTAGATTACATTAATGTTATTATGACCCTGAAGTATGAAAGCTGCAGTATGTAACTTTTATGAAAAATATGTTTTTAGACAGTATAAAACAGATAATCTCTGAAAAAAAATCAAGCTCCTGTGCCTTCTCCCAGTGCTCCCAGTACTACAAGACATTCTCCCCATATTATAAATTAAAATATGGCAGATTATTTCACTCATAAGTAGAACTTTTTGATCAATATTCAGGAATTAGTGACTTAAAACCAGCTCCGATATCTGCTGAAAAGTTACTGTCAGTTAGTTTTGTCCTGTTTCAGGCACTGGAAACTGGACCAGAAATACTTGGTAAGATTTGGTGTTTTTGAAGTGCAGAAAACGTTTTTTCTTCAGCATTTTTTGTTTATTTATAATACTTGAATCTTCCATTATTGTTACATCCATAGGTCCCAAACATGGTTGCTTTTTTTGTGCAAAGAGCGTTCACAAACACCAGCTGTTTGAAGCAGCTTTTATAAATTCGACCAGTGATTTTATCAACATCTGTTTCCTGGAATAACAAGATAAATCCCTTTGGAGGAAGAATCAAACATTTACTGGAAGAGACACTTTGGATGACGCAACGACGTGGCTCTGGTTCTCTGCTGCCTTTTTAGAAAACCTGGAAGAATTAGCTGTCGTAGAAAAACAAATATTTCATTACTTTTTTAAATACAAAACCCTTTTTTTCAATAATAATGCACTTTTACATATCTATTCGACATGTAATCAGCCAGACGGGACACTCAGTCCTGTCCTTGCAGATGGATTTTACTGTCACAGGGACCTAAATCATTAATGCAACATCCAGCACCAGCAGCTCCTGCAGATGCTGATGGCAAACGGCAGCCGGCTCTACCGCAGCCCACAAGCCGGGGACAAACAGCCGGCTGCAACCGGCTGCTGTCACACGGAAAGCTGACAATTAGGAAGCTGTCGACATCTTTCACCAACAAACCGCTCGCATGCGATGCCGAGCAGCGGTCCGGGAGCCAGCCGGTTGTGTTGCCTTTCATTATCTCCGGTTGATGCTTAACAGAAACTTTTAGCCACCTGTCAGTTCTGAACATCAAGCACAACAGGCGGCGGGCGTGTCCCCCCCCCCACCCCCACCGAATGACTTCCTGGAGCACCGCTGTGTTTGTGCTTGAAACATGACTGGGGTGAAAACTCCAAACAGCTTTGGACTGAAACTGATGCCTTGAATGAAACTGGTGACGATGAAGCTTCAATTAAACATCAGAGAGACGCCTTCCCTGAAACCCTGCTACCTGCACTGATTTCTGCTGGCATCTCCCTTCTCTTAAAACCTGAGTGAGAACGCTTTCTCGCCAGGCTTCTGGGAACTGTTGCTGATTGAGGGTTGAAACCTTTATTGAGAAGAGGAGGAATGTTTAACCTCAAGCTGGAAATCAAGTCAAATAAAGGAATCAGTCCTATTTGTAAAGGTCTGTTCAACCTTTGTTGTTTTAGGCCACATCAAGATCATAAATGTTTTCAAAGGACCAGTTGTGCCGGAATGTATTGATAAAACCCATTAACACACTGTTAAAATATTAATAAATAGCTGTCTCTGCATTCAATAAGTGCTTTTTAAAAAAAAAAAAAATCAAATGATACTGAACATCTTTTCACCTCGATCAATCCCTCCAGGATTTTGCGATGGTTTTTGCGATATTTTTTTTTTTTTTTTGAATCACTGATTTTATGGAGCTAATTTAGAAATATTTGCAACAAATTTTGCAATATTTGCGCTTATGTATGGCGGTACTCGCTGTATCGACTATAACTTGACATCAAGAAAGACTGAGCAGCAGTGCAGTGGAAGAAACACTGCCTCCTGCAGGTGGGAGTTAGCATCACTTTACTCAATGTTTTTGACAAATTTTGCTGAATATTTGCAATAAATGCACAACTATGCATTGCGCAAAAAAAAAAAAAAAAAAAAAAAAAAAAAAAAAAAAAAAATGCAAGGATCTGTTGATTTTGAGAAAAAGTGATTTTGCGAAAAAGTGGAGGGACTGATTGATGTAGTTTGGCAGTAAATAGATAAAACCTGGTTTGATTTGATTGATGAAATAATATTTAAGCACACAAGTGTTATCCAGAAGGTTCTATTAATGTGTCCCTCTGGAGTCTCTGGCCCCCAGGCCTTGAGTTTGACACGTGCTCTTGAGGAAAGGTTCTCACAAAAAGCCTGAACAACAACATTTGTTGTTTCTGCGCCATGTTCAACAAGATATTTATGCATGTTTTTAAGGTTTGCAGTAGAAATGATTGAACAACCACAGCGTCCACAACAACTGGCAAATCCTCCACTCTGTTTAAAAACTATACAAAGTACATAATCTGTAGAACAAGTGACTTATAAATGATCTGTGTGACAGCTGTGTTGGTGTGTCACATAACTACGTGCAGAAAACGACGAAACACACTGCAAACACATGAATGATGCAAACTCAAAAACACACACACAAAAACCCCAAATGCAACCAAAAATGCTGCAATCACAGGAAACAGAAGCAAACATCCTGCAAGTAACAACAACAACAAAAAAAGACAAGTATAAAACACTGCAAACTTGCTCCACAAAACAGAAGTCCTCCAGACCACTAGGGGGAGTCTAAAGTAACTAATGTCACCTACGTAAATATGCTATATTCTATAATATAGTGAAAAACGTGTTTAAAAAAAGACAAGGCACCTTTTTTCTTCTTCCAACTTTCTAAATCATAGCATCCATCTTTCCTGAGGGTCTGCTCCCATATGAGTTGGTGGTCAACTCCCCCTAGTGGTCTGGAGGACTTACATTTTGTGGAGCGAATTTGCAGCATTTTATACTTGCTCTTGATTTTGCAATTTGCTGCCTTTTCCATCTGCCTCTGTGTCAGCCCCCTGCTGGTGCAGTGTGGCCTGCCAACAGTTTGTCTTTTGTCGAGGTACCTAAAAGAGGAAGTGACTAACAACCATAAGGGCGGTTCAGCATGTTCCCAGATGGGATAAAAGGGGCTTCTGGTGCAACATGGCACATGAATGCCAGAGAGCAACACATACACATCAGGTGCTACCAACATCCTTCTTTACTTTTTTTTTGTTTTTTGTAATAAATGCCTTCAGCAGGGTTTAAAACAATTGCTGGTGTCGCGTCACCCGTTTCTTTGTTATGGTCTTATGACGACAGTCAACAAATCCTCCTGAGACTCAGGTCTGTATAACAGCTCTCCTTGTCTGCAGGTGACAAGGCCGTCTACTGTCCATCTTTACGTACGACTCCCTCTGATAGCAGGTGTTTGTTTTATTGTTGCTCACTTTTTAAATACGTTGTATTTTGGTGCCCTTTTCTTTAAAAAATGCAGAATTTTTGTAACAGACATGCACCTCCTGAATCAGTAACATTAAATCATTTTTAATGGTAAACTATGAACTTAAACTAGTTCATAATAACCTTTTTGAACTCCTATATTCTGAGGGAAAAAAGCATAGCTGTTGTCGTTTACTAATGTGAGACATCATGAACCCTGTGAACGCTTTCATGGTCAGGTGTGGTGTGTAATAAACATTGTGGTTTGTACTTGTTTCCATTGTTTGCTGCAAACACTTTTGTTGCATTAGTTATACAGTACAACTACATATAAGAAACTTTAGCATGAAATATGACTATTTCTTCCTTGGTGAAGCCAAAAATTTAATCTGAAACATTAGCAAGTGAAACATGGGCGTGGCAATTATTACTATGTTAAGTAACTGAGACATATTTACATTTTTAATTCGACTGAACTGAAAGGCACTAATTAAATCAAAAAGCTAAAATGGACCAATCGGGTGCTGAAAATAGCTTCCCTTTGTACACTGGTGTAACAACAAACACCCGACTCAGTGGTAAGGTTGACTTACTGTGTCTCTCATAGAGAGTGTCCCTCCATCGATCGACTAAAACCACTTGTCCTTACAGAGTTGTGGTCACTGTGTGAGACGTGGGGTCCACCCTGGACAGTTCATCTCAGAGACACACAGGACAACCTCTAAACTAAGGGCAATTTAGAGTCAAGTTTATTTAAATAGCACATTTCAGCAACAAGGCAGTTCAAAGTGCTTCACATCATGAAAACATAAACACATCAAATGGTCACCGTTGTGAAACCAGTAACAAATATTACACTTCATCAAGTGCCATCATTAAAAACATCAATACACGTCAAATAAGCTAGTCAATGTTCCACTTAGGATTAATCAAAGGCAGCTCTAGACAGGTGGGTTTTCAGCCTTGATTTAAGGAACTCAGTGTTTCAGCTTCTTTTCAGTTTTATGGAAATTTGTTCCAGATTAGTGGAGCATAGAAGCTGAAGGCTGCTTCTCCATGTTGGGTTCTGGTTCTGGGGATGCAGAGTAAGCTAAAACCAGAAGACCTGAGTGGTCTGGAAGGTTGATACAACGACAACAGGTCTTTAATCTATTTTGGTGCTAAGCCGTTTAGTGATTTATAAACTAACAGAAGTATTGTACAGCTGTATTGTTTTGTATAGTAGGCTCTATCTTCCTGGTCTTAGTAAGAACGCGAGCAGCAGTGTTCTGGATCAGCTGCAGCTGTCTGACTAAAATTTTTAGGCAGAGCTGTGAAGACACTGTTGCAGTAATCAATGCGAAAGATAAATGCATGAATGAGTTTCTCTAGATCTTGTTGAGACATTAGTCCTTTAATCCTGGAAATGTTCCTCAGGTGATAGAAGGCTGACTTTGTAACTGTCTTTATGTGTCTCTGAAGGTTCAGGTCTGAGTCCATCACTACACCCAGATTTCAGGCCTGATCACTAGTTTCTAGCTGCAATAACTGAAGCTGCACGCTGACTCTCCTCTTTAGGTCCAACGATAACTTTAGTTTTATTTTTATTCAGCTGGAGAAAGTTTCGGCACCTCCACGCATTAATTTGTTCTAAGCATCTGTTCAGAGTCACCTGGTGACATAGTGATATAGAGCTGTGTATCATCTGCGTAGTTGTGGTAACTGATCTTATTACTTGTTATAATCTGAGCTAGTGGGAGCATGTAGATATTAAATAGGAGAGGTCCCAGGATTGAACCTTGGGGTACGCCACATGTGACTTCTATCCAATGAGAAGTTGCCTATTGACAGAAAGAAACCCCTGTTCTTCAGGTAGGATTCGAACCAACTGAGTACTATACCAGAGAGTCCGACCCAGCTCTCCAGTCGCTTTAATAATATATCATGGTCAACTGTGTCAAATGCTGCGCCGAGGTCCAACAGAACCAGCACCGTGGTTCTTCCACAGCCTGTATTTGTGTGGATATCACTGAACACTTTGACGAGGGCAGCCTCGGTGCTGCGGTGAGCACGGAAACCGGACTGAAAGACCTCAAAGCGGTTTGTCGTTGTTAGGAAGCCGTTTAACTGGTGAAACGCAGCTTTATCAGTAACTTTGCTGATGAATGGAAAGTTGGAGATCGGCCTGTAATTCTGCAGCAGTGATTTATCCAGATTGTTCTTTTTTAACAGCAGCTTGATAACTGCTGTTTTTAGAGCCTGGGGGAAAACACCTGATGAGAGGGAAGAGTTTACTATTTGAACCAGGTCAGATGCAATGACAGGCAGAACTTTCTTAAGGAAGGTTGTAGGGAGGATATCAAGACAGCAGGAGGAGGAGCTTAATTGATTTACCTTTTTTTCTAAACTTTTATAGTTGAGTAGTTTAAAACTAGTCAATTTCTCTCCATTTGTTATGTTTGAGAAAAGCATTGGTACTGGATTTGGTGTGGATGTGCAGATTAACCCTCTAATTTTTTAAATTTTCCCTGCAAAGAAGTTAGCAAATGCAGAATGGAATTAGAGAAAACTTAGAAACCAATTAACCTAACAGCCATGATTTTAGATTGTGGGAGTTGAGCCGGAGTCTCCAGAGAGAACCCACGCATGCACAGGGAGAACACGCAAACTCCACGCAGAAACACCCCTGGAATTGAACCCAGGACCTTCTTGCTGCAAGGCAACAGTGCTACCAACTGCTGGGCCATTCAGCCATCGCATAGAGAATATGTATATTAATCAGCGCCCCAAAGCTTCTCCTTCACATAATAAAATGAGAACAGGAGGTCTTGAGCCTGAGTTGCAATAAGGGCATTTGTTTAAGGGCTTTCGGTTAAGAAATAAACATCCACAGCATCAATGTTGAAACTGAAACACAGTCAGAGAGACTGAAACATTTAAAGCTGCATTCCTGGAAGGTCTGTCATTCTTCCCGCATCATAACGACCTGCAGGCGAGCGTCCAGGTTTGCATCGACACTCGAAAATCCCAGGAAGCGGCTAGTTTACCGGCAACTCAGACAGCGGCCATGCATAGTTAATCATCAGGGTGAAGTGTGTGGGTTTTCATATAGATAAGCAATAATGTATTCATCATAATGGGATCCTGGATGGAGGCGGAAGCTTTGCCTGTGGGCAGTTTTTAATGACCTCACTGGAAACCCCAGAGCTGGCCCACAGCCGAGATGCAACAGAGCTGCAGGAGGCTTCCAGAGGAAAACGCCCGAGGAGGCAGAGCGCCGCACCTGGAAGGACGGACGCCATCGCTGCGAACGGTGGGGAGAGGGATGATCCCCACCGCACACCACCGAATTAACGATATACTTATAGGCCATTTTGCCAAAAGGTATTGGGTCATTTGCCTTTCACTGACAACCCACTCTTAACCCATAGGGTTGAAATAATCCATATTTTTTTAAAATAGGTTCAACATTAGTGCAGTTTTATTGTTTTTTTTCTTTCAGATCTGAATTCTTCCAGCAGTTTGGTGTTAATTTAAATCAACGTAATGTAATTACGCTTCAGCCATCAATGGTGCACAATAAAAAAAAAAAAAAAAATAAAAAAAAAAAAAAAGAAGCTTTTTCCTCCTTTATTTTGTTTTTACAGTTTTGTATCAGATTACAAGCAAAAAAACTGGTCTTCCTCCAGTCTACCTCTCCAACAGCAGACACCTGCAGTCGGTTTTACTACACTCAGCGTCGGTGCCGATGTCAGAATAATTCGGGTCGTTAAATGATTGTTGATGGCGGAAAAAGTGCAACTTGCTATGATACATAGCATAAATATTCAGTAAAATAGAATATAAGTTCCATTGAGGGTCGTTTGTCAGATTAAAAGCACCTTTTGAAAATAACCTTCCAATCCTCTCAAGGCTGTGGTTACTCATTTTAATCATTTCCTTCAACCATACTTTTCCTTCCACTCAACTTTCTATTAATATGTTTTTGAATCGTTCCCAGTTTCCTGAATTGGCTGTCCTCTCAACCAAACGTTGGGTTTATCCCCATTGCTAATGCTTATTTTTGATTTCAGTTTTTCTTTCTTCTAAATTTTCCATTAGATCTTATGCTTATTTTTAATTTCAGTTTTTCTTTCCACTAAATTTTCCATTAGCATGCTTAGATATACCATTTTGATGAGCCAGTTGCAATAGCAATTACCTTTTGTGGTTCTTGTGAATCTATCCCAATTTCCTAAATTGGCCTTGCTACACAGTTCTTTCAACTAAAGATTTTGCTTATCCTTGTTGCTAATGCTTTTTATTTTATTTCAGTTTTTCCTTCCACTCAATTATCCGTTAGTATGTTTAGATGTATCACTTTGATGAGGCAGTTTCTATAGCAATGACCTTTAAGTGGTTCTTGGAAGTCTATCCCAATTTCCTAAATGGGTTTGCTTCATGGTCCTGTCAACTAAAGGTTGTAGTTATCCCTGTTGCTAAACTTTTTTTTTTTTTTCATTCCAGTTTTTCCTTCCACTAAACTTTCCATCATCATAGTTAGATGCAGGACTCTAAGTTGTAAGCTCCTTTAGCGATGACCCTTTGTGGGGGTGGGAATCATTCCCAAATTCCTGACTTGCCTTTACTTCACAGTCCTTTCAAATAAAAGTTGTGGTTAACCCTGTTGCTAATGCTTTTTTTCATTCCAGACTTTTCTTCCACTAAACATTCCATTAACAGTCCATCCCAATTTCCTGAATGGGCTGTACTTCACAGTCCTGTCAACTAAAGGTTGTACTTACCTGTGTTGCTAAACTTTCTTTTTAATTATAGTTTTTCCTTCCACTAAATCTTTCATTAACATACTTATATACAGCACTCTGAACAGCCAGTTTCTATAGCTACAACATTTTGTGGTGCTTGTGAGTCTATCTTAATTTCCTAAATTTGCCTTGCTTCACCATTCTCTCAACTACAAGTTGTGCTTATCTCTGTTGCTAATGCTTTTTTTAAATTCCAGATTATCCTTCCACTAAACTTTCCATTTACATGCGCAGTTACAGCACTGTAAACAACCAGCTCCTTTAGCAAGTGCCTTTAAAGGGGATGTGAATCATTCCCAACTTCCTAAACGGGTTTGCTTCACAGTCCTGTGAACTTAAGGTTATGGTTATCCCTATTGCTAATGCTTTGTTTTCATTCCAGTTTTTTCTTCCAGTAAACTTTTCCATTAACATGCTTAGATACAGCACTCTGAACAACCAGCTTCTTTAGAAAGTACCTTTTTGTATCTTCACCTCAGCGTGAAGGTTGTGAACTGATTGTGTATTGCATGGCATAACATTTCTCTATTACTTTTTTTTTTTTTAAATTGCATAATATTTCATTCCCCCCCCCCAAAAAAAAATGTTGAGTTTTCATTAGCTGTAAGCCATTATCAGAAAATTGTTTCCTGAATTTTCCCAAACTGTCTTTTTATTTATAGATCTATCTGTGTAGATCTTACTTTCGCTTCATTTCCACCTCTGCATCTACCAGGCTGGTCTAATTGTTTCTTCATCTCACTCTCCAGGGACATATTGGCATGGCCTTATTATCCCAGCTGATCGATGCAGTTTATCGGTTTAAGGACTGAGACATGCAAACGGACTCATCTCTCAGGGATAAACCACAGAAATCAATCACACCTGCCAGCCAATAGCTGGTTTCTCTCCATGGAAGCTCTTCAGATTGATGAACTACATCTAGATGGTTTTTCTTCTTCCTAAATACTCAATTAAAACCCTAAAGCGTAGGATTCATGTGTAAACTGACAAACATACTGATGATCAGTGGAAAAACTGTGGTTAGTTAGCGTTTGGCATCTTTTCCTGCAGTTATGCTGATTAATGTGCGCATGCCGTAGCACAGTGCCGTAATTTGCCAAAATGCAGATGGCCTCCTTGTTAACATAATCATGTTATCCCTCATGAGGACGACAAGGTTCCATAAAGCTGTGCAGATAATTCCCACAAACATTTGATGGTAATTGCTGTCATTTTCCTTCAAAGACTCCTGTTTTTTTTTTTTTTTTTTTTTTTTTATTGGAAATCTGCATCATTAAAAAAAGACAATGCAACAAACAGACCTGCGCTTGGATTGATTTCAAACAATTGATTAGATGACGGCATGGAGACAATAAGAGCCTTTCACAGACTGGATTACTGGATTAAAAGGAGCTCCATTTTTTTTGTTTTTGTAAAAAAAAAATTTTTTTTTTTTTTTGTCACACTGCACCTGTCGATGGGCGACATCGAATAGACAAACAGCAAACTGAGGTGGGGACAGCATGGCTCCAATCTAGGTCAATACCAAACAGACAGGCATTCAGAAACAGCCTTTAGGCTCAATACATGAAGTGCAATAGGTGTAAACCTCCCAACATTAACATTCTGTCCACATCTGTCTGTCTATCTTATTTCCATGGATGGATGGACGCATGGAAATGCGATTCTCATTCACTACGACTCAGAATCAATTTAAAATATCCCAAAAATAAAAAAATTAAACAAATCCTCCATCTGCTGGCCTCCATTTTGTATCTTCGTCCCCACTCAGTTGACACTGGAACATGCACGCAAAGCAACACGACAGAGAAAACTGCAATAATTAAAGAGAGAGGGATTAAACTGGAGGCGTTAAACTCATTTTCATTTTGGGCCACATCAATATCATGAATGCCTTCAAAGGGCCGGTTGTGCCAGAAAGTGTTGATAAAACCTGTTAAACTGTTAAAATAACACATAGCTGTCTCTGCATTTGATAAATAATAAATATTATTGAAAATCTATTCACCTCGATCAGCCGCTACAGGATTCTGTGATCGTTTTTGTGACTTATTTTTATATCACTGATTTTATGGAGATAATTTAGAAATATTTGCAACAAATTTTGCAATATTTGCACTTATGTATGATGGTAAATGTGACTTTTTGTGACTCGTATCGACGATAACTTGACATCAAGAAAGGCTGAGCAGCATGTGGTGGAAGTAAGAAACACTGCGTCCTGCAGGTGGGAGTTAGCATCACTTTACTCAATGTTTTTGACAATTTTTGTGGAAAACTCACGGTAAACGCACAAAAAATGTGAGGATCTGTTGATTTTGAGAAAAAGGGATTTTGCGAAAAAGTGGAGGAACTGATTGATGTAGTTTGGCAGTAAATGGATAAAAAAAAAAAAAAAAAAAAAAAAATCTGAATGGAATCATAGCTCTAGCTAGCCAGTTAGCTACTAGCCAGTTAGCTAGCTAGCTAGCTAGCTAGATTCTGATTCTTTTCATACATCCCTCCAGGTTTCTTTTTGCAGTTTAAAAAATGTCAACCAACAGGAACGCTGCTTGTGCCTATAAATGTTTGGTGATTGGTCAGAATCCCTCATTTGTCACTGAACTGAACCACATCAGAACCAGAATCACAATAGAAAAAAGGTTTACATAAAATATTTGGAAAAAATGTCAGAAAATCAAATCTTAGGCTATCTTTGAGCAGTTTTCTGAACTATTTCTCTCTTTAATTCATGCGATGTGGAGTCATTTTAGTTTTTTCTTGCATATTTAAATGTGGCTGCCGCATTTAAAGTCCCTCACAAAACCAGTGAGCCTGAAGCCCAGTCTCTATTAATTTCCTGCGAACTGTAAACATGATGAAAATGACAGAAGAGATCAAAGTTTTCTTCAGCTACAGAACGCAGGGTGTCGTTCTAGTTGTTTGGAGCCAGTGTTTTGTGGAAGGAAAATGACCGACCGCTGATTTTTATGACCGACCCACAGAGAATCTGCCAAAACAACCGAGGAGTCCATTGGAAAAAATAAAGTGGAAAGTTTTAGAGCGGCTGAGTCGATCTCCAGACGTGTTTTTGTACTGGCTGAGGAGGAAACCAGATAGAAATCTGCAACTGAATTAAGAGGCCATAAAAGCAACACAAAGGAAATCTGCACAGCTTTAATTCTGTTACTATTTCTGCAGGATTTGTGCAAATATTACAAGTTAAGCACGTGCAAAATGTTTCTCCCTTCACAAGTCAAGTGGTTTCAGTTTCTTTGCTCACCAACAAACGCATGTTTGATATAAAGTACGTCGCTGTATAAATAAAGACAGCAGGATGCCGGGCAGATTAAAGCTTTTCAAGAAATTTCTTTGCATTTTACCTCTGCTGTTTTCTGCAACACAAACTGCAGCAGACACACAGTGAGACCAGAGCACGTAACTTGGGTAAAAGACACAAGTCTTTAGTCTTTGGTTTTCAGGGCAAAAAGCACGTGTCTCCCAAAACCATCTTTCGTGTGTTTTTCAGCTTTTTCTGAGGCTTTATTTGGCATCTCTGTGTTGCGTCGTATTTGGACCTCAAGGAATCAGCAAGCAATTAAAAGTTCCTAGACATTCAGATCAATTTCAAAGAGCACAAAACAAGAAAAATATTTTTATTCTGCTTAAATTATACGACTTGTTAAAGCGGAGATGAATAATTGATTTTAAAATAATCCAATTATTTCTCAATGTTACATTAATGTACTCAAATTAAAGGTTGGATTTTTCAAAAACATTTTAATTGCTGTAATAAAAGAAGGATTTTTACACATTTTCACACCCTTTGAGCTATTCCACGTTGTTGCATTAAAGCTACAAACTTCATGGCATTTTGTTGGGATTTTATCTGACAGACCAACACAAAGTGTCACATAATGTGAGAATTTGATGTGAAATTGCATAGAGTTCAGATTTCTTTTATAAATAAAATCTAAAAAGTGAGGGATGCATAAGTATTCACTCCACCGAGCTGATACTTTGTAGAGCGACCTATCAATCCATCAGCAAGTCCTTTGGGGTGTTTCTCGAGCAGCTTTCATCTACAGACCAAAATATTTACAAAATTTCTCACTGATTCTCAGTTGGATTTAGGTCTGGACTTTGACTAGGCCATTCTGACACATGAAAATTCTTTCCATGGTGGTTCTGGCTGTATGTTTTGGGTTGTTGTCCTGCAGAAAAGGGGAAATTTTTCAAATATTTGTTATAAAAAAAAGAAAAAGCTAAGAATCATAAATCTTTTTCTTTCCATTTTGACATGATGTGCTACTTTGTGTTGGTCTAGGACAGCGGTCTGCAACCTTTGCAATCAAAAGAGCTATTTTGATCCCAACATAGCTAAATAAAACTTGTTTAGGGCCGCAAATGTTGCATGAGCTTTTGGGGGGGAAAAAAGAAAATGTGTTCTCACGCTTAAAGAACCATAATTGTATTTCTGTTTTTAGATTTTTAAAACCAAGAAAGTGCAGTGAAATGAGTGGATACATTTTCTTCCATGGTATGTTATGGGGTATGGTCTGCTTTATTTGGATATATTAGTTGGTTCTCTTTTGCTTTTTGCCAATTAAGAGCTCGGGAGCCGCAGGCTGCAAACTCCTGGTCTAGGACATAACATCCCAATAAAAATCTAAATACATCATAAAAATATTATTTTCCCCCACATGGCCTCCCAGTCTATTGTTTTACAAACTTCAACATGAAAAAAAAGGGTTAAATAAGAGACTTTGTGACATCTGAGGCGCATCAAACTCATCTGAAACACTCCTGAGTGTTTTAATTAAGACCATTTAATTATTAATTAAGCCGGGGAATGGGGCAGTAAATATTTACTCATTAATCTTACACTTTGCTTTTAGCCATGATTATTTTATAAGCCAATTTCCCAATAGTGTGCGCTCTTGTGTGAAGAATGCACGACAGCACAATCACCGAGGACTTACACTGCAAAAACTCAAGATCTTACCAAGTATTACTGCTCTAGTTTCATGTGCAAATATCTTAAATATACTTGAAATAAGACAAAAATTCCTTAATATTGATGAAAAACTTCAAGGTAAAGCTAGGGCTGGGCGATAAATCAATTTTATAATTTTTGGCATTTTTGGAAAATCAGGATTTCCTTTTTTACCACTGCGTCCTTGTGTTTCCATAGTTACGAGTGATGTCAGCGCTCCCGGGCGGCCATCTTGTTTGACAAGTGTGTTTTATAGTTTCTATTTATTCGGATGCAAATGATACGGACTGAGCTTCTCGCGTTAGATTTGAATAACTCTGGACTTTTTTGTGATTAGAACGACTTTCTCACAATTTTAAGACTTCCTTCTTGGAAAATTACGTCGTTACTCTGCTAATATTATGACTTTATTCTCATAATTACACAAAAACTCTTGTGGCCTGGCCCTGATACTCCGTCGTACAACTCACAGAAGGGACGATTAAAATAAAAGCCACTTTTTGAAAATATTTTCAGCCATTTTCAATTTCTTTTTAGGAAAAAAAAAATGACTAAAATTGGAAATCAGATCAGGTCTGCCAGTGGAGCAAAACATTTTAACTTATAATAAGGGAAAAATGTCTTGTTCCAAGATTATTTCACTCATAACTAGAACTTTTTCATCAATATTAAGGAATTATTGACTTAAAACAAGCTCCTATAGCTGCTGAAAAATTAGTTTGAAGTTAGTTTTGTCTTATTTCAAATGTATTTAAGATGTTTTCGCTGGAAACTAGAGCAGAAATACTTGGTAAGAGTTTGTGTTTTTGCAGTGTATATTCATAGTTACCACTACACGGCAAAAACACAGAGTCTTACCAGGTAGTTTTGGTCTAGTTTCCAGTGCAAATATCTTGATTGTTTAAGTCAATAATTCCTTAACACTGATGGAAAAAGTTCTAGTATCTAGTAAGATATTTTTCCCACATTATAAATTAAAATGTCTTGCTCCACTGGCAGATTATTACACTCATAACTAGAACTTTTTCATCAATATTAAGGAATTATTAACTTAAAACCAGCTACTGTATCTGCTGAAAAGTTACTTGTAACATATTTTGTTTTATTTTAAGTGTTTTCAAAACATTTGCACTGGAAACTGGAGCAGAAATACTTGGTGAGATGTTGTGTTTTTGCAGTGTGAGGTTAATAGACCATCACTTCACCTAAAGAGAGCTGATTGTAGGAGCTGAGGGGTGTGTGGGGGGGTTGGCAGAGACAAAACGTTGGATTTCTGAGCCTTGCGGGTTAATTCAGAGCCGTTCAGCTGCGGCTGAGCGTTCATGAGCGGCGCAGGGACGGGAGGGGAGGGGGTGCATCGGGAACGGCTGGAGCAACAGCACTGGAGAGGGAGAGCCGCTGAGAGAGCTGGTCCACTCTGCTGCTGGCGGAGGAAAGAGGCGGAGGGAGGAGGGTCTGCCTTTTCACCTGAAGATTACTTTGTCTCACACTTCCTCGCCCAGAGAGCTGCGGAGAGGCAAGCCGACCAGGAGAGGTGCAAGCTCTGGAGCTCAGCCGGACTTCTCTGATAGAAATCAGCGCGGCCAGAGCCTGCCGGAAAGACTGGGAGACGGAGGGGGAAAAGTGAGAAAACTGCAGCAAAAACGTCAGCGGGAGAAGAAGTTGTGGGCTTGAAAGGTAGGATTTTATTTACTTCTTTACAAGCTGCAGGAAGGTAAGTGAGCTCTGCGTCCTTCAGGATGAAGTTGGAGGGGAGACGCTGAGGAGTTTAGTTTTGTTGTTGAGAAGGAATCGGATGGTTGGTCTGAGGCTGATGGAGGGATAGCAGGAGGACTGGAGTGGCAGGGTGGGAATGGGATGCAAGAGGTGGTGGGGAGGGGGGGGGCTGGCAGCCAACTCTGTAACCAAGGCAGCTGAGATGAGACGCAGCCAACAGGGGACACTGGGATTTCTATTTTTCACCCTCGCAGTGATGCGCCGGGGCGCTGCCAAGTCCCCTGCCGCACCCCCCTACGGATAAAGATTTCATTGTGTGCCGCTGTGACTGAATTCATTAAGCATCTACATGCCCCCCCCACCCCCGGCTCCCAGTGTCCGTCTGCTCGCTGCTGTTTGCCCCGTAATCAGCTCAACTCGTGTTGCATCAACAGTTGGGTTTCTCTGAGCGCTGCGGGAAAAGGGACACCTTCGAACCAGAAGGGACTCTGGGCCCCGAAAAGTTGATCGGTCTCGCTCTCAGGACGCCACATGGGGTCGCTGTAAATGCAAATGAGGGTTCACGGGAAATTTGTGTCATGGCAACTTGGCCGGTTTGCTGCGGCTTGTGGGAATTGAATTCCAGTGAAATCCTGGACAAATAAAGTAGTAAATGTGGGAAAACTTAAGGAGTCTTTTCTAACTTATTACCTCCTAATATAAAAGGCTGTATTGCAGTGGTAAAAATCAATCATTTTGCATTGTCTGTTGTTAACTTTATGTGCCTCAAGGTTTTTTTTTATTGGCCTTTTATCCACTTTTCCCCTTACTATTAAATTTCAATCACTACTGATTCCTTTCCAGTTTTTTTCTTGGTTTCCATTTAAAGCCACCAAAATGTAACTTGGACGCATTTTCCAGAGAGACTGCAGCGATAAAGAGAACCCAAAACCAAAATAAGCCAGAATCAGTCGGAATGAATGCAGCTGGGACTCCAGTTGGTCTGAATTTCTATAAATGTGCAAATATGTTCGCTATATATCAACAGAATGGATGTTAATGCCAGTCTTACGCTTGTAGGCCATTTTAAGGTGCCCTCTTGTGGTCCAAAAGCAAACAACAGAACAGCCTCGCAAGGGCATTGTTCTTTTGGCTGAGATTCAACATTTAGCCAGGTAAACTGGGTGAGGAAGGGTTTTATCTACACCAGGTAAAAAAAAGGTTCTGTGTTGAAAACACATGTAAGCAGCTGAATTCCTGGATCTTTAATGGGATAAACAAGCCAAACTGTTCATGCCAAAGCCATAACTGGTAACGCTGAGCAGGAAGTCAACAGCCAGACCACCGAGGCAACCCTTAGCTGAAAAGCAGTTGTTTTACCAAGGTCTTTGCTGTTTTACCTGTCCTTTGTCCACACAAAATATCTCTTTATTAATCTAAATGAAAACACCTTACTGTATGTTTACCCAAGCTACTTAGCAGCAGCACCAACGTATTATTTTTCATCGTGTCTGAGCCAAATGAAGGAGGGTGTTTTGACTGTATATCATTATTTGATCAATATTTAAATTTTGGCCAAACAACATGCAATTGTGTGGAAACTAACTGCAATGGAGTCTGAGTGGTCTGACAGACCACTGATAGCTACATGACTGTAGCACAGATAAATGTAAGACTTGCACAGAACTGCATTGACCAATAATGAATATTCAGGACTCTGGCGATATTATTCTTTTGGGAAACGCAAGTGTTGCTGCTGCCTGTGCAGTAAATGCCTGTCAGAACGGGGGAAAAAAATCACAACTACCAGAATGCTGCCAAGATTTTAGTGCTTAGATTACAGCCATTTTCTTCCTCACTTTGGCAAAGTGCTGACATTGCCACTGAGCGCTTTTAAATGCCCGGGTAGGGTGCCAGTTTGAGTCTTAAACACTGTCATTTGTTTTTGGGTGGATGTTGCTTATGCGCTTATGGCTGAGTTTTCACATTTCTGCAACTCTTTGCGGCATTCTCCACTGCCTTGTGTTAACCTTTTATCTCTCACGTTTTTTTTTATTTCATTTTATTTATTAGCATTTCTTTATTTCGGACATGAAAATTAATCTAACTATGGAAGGAAAGAAGGAAAGAAAGAAGGAAAAGATGCCCTCCACTGTCCCCAACTTCTTTTCACTCTGCATAGCTATGAAGGAAAAGACATCACAGTGCCCATGTTAACATATAAATTTAGGTGCCTGGTATGCAACTTAAAGCTGCTGTATGTAACTTTTACTTTTGCTGTCTAAAGAAATGCGCCGCCCCCGACCTAAAACAACCAATCAGAGCCAGGAGGCGGGGCTTAGAGCTGTCAGTCACCCTCGTGTACATGCTGCTAAATGTGCTGATTGATGGTGGAGAAACAACTCACCGTTCCAGGAAAACTGTTTATCCGCCGTCATCGGTGGGTGGCCATGCTAACTAGCCTTAGCATTAGCAGCAGGCTATGTTGTGGTGAACCAGCTGTAGCCTAGCAGAGACCGGGGGGAGTGTGTGAGCAGCGTGTACATGAGGGTGATTGACCGCGCTAAGACCCTCCTCCTGGCTCTGATTGGTTGTTTGTGACTGACTGGTGGATTTCTGCAGTGAGTACTGGGAGCACTGGGAGAGGAGCTTGATTTTTTTCATAGATTATCTGTCACAACATATGATAATTTTAACAAATATGTAAAAATATGCGAAAAACATTTTTCATAGAAGTTACATACTGCAGCTTTAACAAAATTAGCATTATTTGGTCAGAAGTCTGACTGCCAGATGGCAGCAAAGTGCTCCTAATATGATCCTCGGTATGTGTTGAATGTACATCAATCGGCATGAGTGACATAAAAACACCACCTTGGCGATATGGTGGTTTGAGGTAAATTCACAAAATTAATTGAGTTTATTTGCATAGCACATTTCAGCAGCAAGGCAGTTCAAAATGCTTTACGTCATGAAAATCATCAAGCAAATATAATTCAAAAGTATTAATCAATGTTCCACTTACTACTAGTCAAAAGGCAGCTCTAAACAGGTGGGGTTTTAGCCTTGATTCAAAGCAACTCTGTATTTCGGCTGTTTTGCTGTTTTCTGGAAGTTTGTTCCAGTTTTGTGGAGCATAATAAAAGAAAATCTAAAATGGTTACATAATTATTCTGCATTGGTTGCCTCAAGTTGTTGTATGCTATCACTGGTCTGGCAGGCAAATCAACAACTTCGAGTGGTTATTCTGTTTAAAAGTATGAGCTGACATTCTTTCAGTCTCTTTAGAGAAACCTTGACAATAACTGAGCCCAAGGGCTCATTTCACATGTTCACAAATTTGCAAAAGCTGAGACTGCACAGTGCATTTTGCTCGCTATTAATATATCTCCATGCTTTGCAAACATTGCAGGTGATAAAGTTTCTTTTACTGCGTTAAACTCCTCGGAGGAATTGGACATAAACTGTTTTGAGATTTGCCCCAGAACATAACCGACTCTGAAAAGAAAAACGTGAGCCTTTTCTTCTGGCCAACACATTTTTAAAGAGGTGGCAACCACTGTGAAGGTCAGTGAAAAAGACTGGATTCAGATGGATTTTATGTGTTTTCACTTTACACATCACTCTTTTCAAGCTCCTTCTCCACAATAAAGCTGGAGTCATCACCCCTTTAGGTAAAAAGACTGGTACAGGCTTTTATGGGCTTCTTATTGTTTCCAAGATGTGAGACACCACCCTGGTGGTGAAATCAATAGCCCAGTAAATTCCTAATTGAATGACTGCGGGGCTCAGAGCCTGACGGGGCTTTATGGGCTACCAGAAGGCGCCTTTGAGAGCGCGGAGAACATCAAGCACCCTACTGGCGCTGTTGTGGTCTGGGAAACAACGTGGTGTCAATCAGCGAAGGCCTGGCAGACGACGGCAGCGGCGGGATGGTGTTAGCGCTTGTACTCCTGCCAAGATATGCTTCATGAGATGAAGAGGGGATCACATTACTGACGATTAGCTGTTCTTCCTGTTAAACCCGTTTTGCTCATCTGGCTGCCATAAAGCAGAGTGGACACCTGTGAGGTGTGTCATAGGTGTCAGAAAGATGGAGTGGGAGCTTCGGGGTTTAAGCGCAGAAACACAATGAGACATGTTTTCCGTTCGCTGGTATTGTGCAGTGGAGCAAATCCCTTTGTTTGAGCTGTAAGTCATCTGTCAGAGCTGCTGATGAAGTGACTGGCCTCAGGGCTTATGTTGTTGCTTCAACACAAGGAAAACACAACAATATGGCCTTAGTGGCAATTTCTAAAATGTCACACCTTTTCCAACAATACACAGTCTCTCCCATTACTTTTTTTGGAAGTAGGTTACAATGGAAGGAGTAATATTTATGTGCATTATGTAAATATTCTAAATTTCCAGCACTGCATAAAAAACAACATATTACCAAGTATTTATGGTCTAGTTTCTCGTGAAAATATCTTAGTAGACGTGAAATAAGACCTAACTAACTTTAAAGTATCTTTTCAGCAGATATAGGAGCTTGTTTTAAGTCAGTAATTCCTTAATATTGATGAAAAACTACGAGTTGTAATGAAATAATCTGCAAATGGAGCAAGACATTTTACCCATATTATAAGTTAAAATATGCTGCTCAGATTATTTCCGAACTGGGTTTTTTTTTTTTTTTCCAGTTTTTTCTTTTTTTAAAACATTAGTTGACATATTTAAAGCTGCAGTATGCAACTTTTATATATATATAAAAAAAAAAAAAAAAAAAAACCCAACATGTTTTTATGCATATTTGTCATAACAGTTTGGTCTGAGACAGATAATGTGTGAAAAGATGGAGCTCCTCCACCTCCTCCCTGAGCTGCTATTGATCTAAAGAAATGCGCCGCTCCCGACCTGAAACAGCCAATCAGAGCCAGGAGGAGGGGCTTAGCGCTGTCAATAACCCTCATGTACGTGATGCTAAATGTGCTGATGGTGGAGAAACAACTCACCGTTTATCCGCCGTCATCGGTGGCCATGCTAACTAGCCTTAGCATTAGCAACAGGCTATGTTGTGGTGAACCAGCTGTAGCGTAGCAGAGAGCAGGGGGAGTGTGTGAGCGTACATGAGGGTGATTGACAGCGCGAAAACCCTCCTCCTGGCTCTGATTGCGCTGCAAAAACACAAAATCTTACCAATTATTTTTGGTCTAGTTTCTAGAGCTAATATCTTAATACACAAAACTAACTTATAAGCACATTTTCAGCAGATATAGGAGCTTATTTTAAGTCAATAATTCCTTAATATTGATGAAAAATTACTAGTTATAGGTAAAATAATCTGCCAATGGGACACGATATATTTCCTATGTTATGAGCCAAAATGTCTTGTCCCACTGGCAGATTATTTCACTTATAACTAGAACTTTTTCATCAATATTAAGGAATTATTGACTTAAAACAAGCTCATATTGTGCTGAAAAGTAACTTGTAAGCTGGTTTTGTCTTATTTCAAGTGTATTTAAGATATTTGAACTGGAAACTGGAACAAAAATACTTGGTGAGATTTTGTGCTTTTGCAGTGTGGTTGTTTCTGACTGAGTGGTGGATTTCTGCAGTTAGTGCTGGGAACACTGGGAGAAGGCAGATTTTTTTTCACAGATTATCTGATTTATACGGTCACGACATGATGATAATTTTAACAAATATGTAAAAAACATCATAAAAGTTACACACTGCAGCTTTAAGTGCTAAGACTTAACTTCTTGAAAGCTGCTCAGTGTATTTGCTGAGGAGCATCAGAGCATCGATAATGTTAGGAAAGCAATAGTGGCCTTCAAAACAAACACTGCATCATTGTATTTTGTGCAAATAAACAAATAGGATTTTTCACTCGCACTACAAGCTCATGTGGGCCTATCGAAGGTTGTCTGTGGGCCGGATGTGGCCCACGGGCCATAAAAACATGTTTCCACTGGAAACCAGAGAGCAGCTTCAGTCAGGAACTGGACAGCAACTCGAGCAAACATTCAGTCCTTTCATAGAGAGATGAATCAACACCAGAACATGAGCTCGTTGTTTCTGTCATTGTCTTTAATGTTTTGCCAGGCAGAGCATCTCGAACTGGAGCTGTTCACTGGAGAAAGTCTGAAACCACATTCATGGATGTTGTTCTTCTATTATGTTTTAATATCACCACCTGACACTTTCCACACTGCGATGAGCTTTCACAGAGAGAGACCGCCGCTCGCAACGGCCTCTAAACGCAGACTGGAGATATTAAGACATCGATTTGCAGGGAAAATGAGACAAACACTGTAATCTGTGAAGATAATCTTTCTCCTGCACTGATGGTCTTCCACAATGATTCAGAATATAGCAGAGCGAGGAATTATACATTGTATTGGAAAAGAGTTATCCAATGATGTGATGTTATTGCTGTGTGGTGTCTGTCTACAAGTGCTTGGAGAGGGAATGAAAAAGAAGATTTTATCATAAAAATGTTTTTTTTTTTTGTTATTTTAAACTATTAGCAAACAGCATCACAGCAAATCGTTACAAAAATATTAATATAACTAACAAAATTACAGCCAAACATTTACAGTAGAACTCATACCATTTAATGTAAGTTTTAATGTATTTTATTATGGGGCTTTTATGTGAACGACCAACCAAAATGGCTGCACAAGGAGAGCATAAATCAGGAAACTGCAGTAGCTTTGAAGGTGCTGCTGAAATCCACAGCTCAAGTGGGAAAATGTGTGGACAGGAAACCGTTAGCATTGCCCTTAACAAATCTCCCCTTTATAGAATAGTCAGAAGAATGTTGAATTGTTAAAGGAAAGCCATAAAATCCATGTAAGGGATATAGCAAACATGTGGAAGAAGTTGCTCTGCTCAAATGAACACCTTGGTACAGTACACAGCTGGTTTGAATCCTCCCTAAAGAACAGTCAATAGGCAACTTCTCATCGGAGCGGACAAAAATCACACGTGGAGTACCCCAAGGTTCAATCATGGGATCCCTCTGATTTAATATCTACATGCTCCCAATGGCTCAGGTTATAACAAGTAATAACATTAGCTATCATAACTACGCAGATGATACAGAGCTTTACATTACGATGCCACCAGGTGACTCTGAACCCATCCAAGCACTGGACAGATGCTTAGGACAAATTAATGCATGGAGGTGCCAAAACTTTCTCCAGCTGAACAGAAATAAAACTGAAGTTATTATCTTTGGCCCAAAAGAGAAACGACCTAGAGTCAGAACGCATCTTACAGCTAGAAACTAGTGATCAGGCCTGAAATCTGGGTGAAGTGATGGACTCAGACCTGAACCTTCAGAGACACATAAAAGCAGTTACAAAGTCAGCCTTCTATCACCTGAGGAACATTTTCAGGATTAAAGGACTAATGTCTTAACAAGATCTAGAGAAACTCATCCATGCATTTATCTTTAGTCGCACTGATTACTGCAACAGTGTCTTTACAAGTCTACCTAAAAAAAATAAATAAATAAGACAACTGCAGCTGATCTGAAACGCTGCTGCTGGTGTTCTCACTAAGACCAGGAAGATAGAGCACATTACTCTAGTTCTAAAGAAGCATGGAGCATTTCAAACATGGAGAAGCAGCATTCAGTTTTTATGCTCCACAAACCTGGAACAAATTCCTAGAAAACTGCGAAACAGCCGACACAAAGTTCCTTTAAATCAAGGCTAAACACCAACCCCTTTAGAGCTGCCTTTGATTTGTATTAAGTGGAACATTTATCAGTATTTTTGAATTTTATTTGCTTGATGATCCTTGTGATTTTGATACATTGATAATTGGAACAAACTTCCAGAAAACTTCAAAACAGCCAAAACACTGAGTTCCTTTAAATCAAGGCTAAAATCCCATTAGTTCAGAGTTGCCTTTGATTAATAATAAATGGAACATTGATTAATTCTAGTCTGTTTTTTTAACCTGTCATCATTTTCATGTATTTTGGTACTGCAAAGTAACGTTTTGCTTGTTTGTTGTTTTATGTTTTCATCATGTAAAGCACTTTGAATTACCTTGTTGTTGAAATATGCTCTACAAATAAACTTGCCTTACATTCAAAACGCTTTGTAGGGGGAAACTAACCAGGGAAGCTGGTCTGAGTTGCTGGGAAACTGGATGGAGCTAAAAACAGGACAATCCTGGAAGAAAGCCTGTTAGAACAGTGGAGTCCAAACTGTTGGGCCAAAATCAACAAGTTGAAAGAAATGTTGAACGCAGAAAATACTGTGAATCTTTTTTTAAACTTGCAGTATTTTAATAAGAAAGGTCTTCTTATTTTTGTGAGAAAGGGATCTATAACTCACTGTAGATCCAAAACATAAAGGGTTTTGTTGGTTTCCTGACAACTGCTTTTCAATTTTTCACTTTTTTTTAAAAAAAAAAAGTGCTTTCTATATTTAACTAAGTGTCATAAATCCTGTACCCAGGTCTGCTTTTGACTAAAAGTTGCTGGACATTTGTGGTCATTTTTACTATGACATGTAAAAGAAAGGAATACGCATCATTATAAGATTAATCCTCCCTGTTGTTCTTCACATTTTCCATTTTTGGAAGATTTCAACTTGTCAGCGAAAACTTTGCTCCAATAAAAAAAAAAAAAAAAAAAAAAAAAAAATTCATATGCGTCAACAGCTACAGCTGGTTGTAAGTGAAATAATCTGCCAGTGGAACAAGATATGTTAACTTATAATACGGGAAAAATATCTTGTTCCACTGGTGTTTTTACAGTGTACAACAGAATGGGTTGTAGCAAAGCATATTCATGTGTTAGAACGGCCTATTCAAAGCCCAGAACTAAAGACTTGAAAATTGATGGTGACACAGTGACATAACATGAATACTTTTGCAAGGCGCTGCGCACTAAAATGATTTAAGAGAGATCTTCAAAGCAAAGAATCCAGCATTTCCTTCAGCTCTTCGGTTTATATTCGGTTGTAATTAGAGCTGGGCGATAAATCGATTTATCGAATTTTTGCTTTTTGAAGATTAAATTTTTGGAAAATCTGGATTTTTTTTCATCAATGCTCTCCTCATCAATGGTACAGAGTGATGTTTGCGCTCCCAAGGCGGCCATCTTGTATGACAAGCATGTTTTACAGTTTCTGTTTATTTGGACGCAAACAACGGTCTATTTCGAAGAAAGAACGATACAGACTGAGCTTCTTATGTTAGATCTCGATAACTTTAGAAGCTTTTTGGATTAAAACCACTTTTTTCTCGTAATCTTAAGACTTTCTTCTTGGAAAATTGCGTCTTTATTCTGCTTATATTATGACTTTATTCTCGTAATTAGACAAAAATTCTCGTGGCCTGGCCATAATACTCCGTCACACAACTCACAGAAGGGATGATTAAAATAAAAGCTACTTTTTGAAAATCTTCACTATCTTTGTAATTTCTTTTTTTTTTTTTAGAAAAGAAAGTGAGATGAAAAAAAAAATCGATTAAAATCTGACTTTTATTGTTAAGCAACATCGCCCAGGCGTGGTTGTAATCACAGAAAAACACGGTGAAGACGTGGCAAGAAATCTTTATACACAAGTGGTTCACATCTAATATTGGGATGACCATAGACTACGACTTTATCATAAACCAAAGCTACTGTCTCTGTAATTGCTCTGTTTTTATAGAAGTTTTGGACAATAAATGTCTTCACTGGAGGCACAGTTTGAAACACAGAAGCATCCATTTAGCCCCGGTGGACAAATGTACAGAGACAGCTAAAAGAACAGCTCTAATTTAAGCTGTCAGTACCAACACAACTAATACAGCTCCAAGTAATAAGTCGGTTCCCCTGGGCTTCTGCTGCAGCCTAAATACACTGCAGTAAAGGTGAAAATTGTGTATGAAGTCAGGGTGTGATGTATGAGAAGAAGAAAGTTCTTCAATCTCCGAACCGACCCTGCATGAAGAGATGCAGATTCTTATTTGATTACTCGCTCTTTCAGTTCCCACTTGTTAATGAAATCATTCCGGTTTGAAAACAGGGATGGACTCTCAGGTGACGGATCTATTAAGAGGCGCACAGGAGCACCTCGTCTTTGCAAATTGAACAAACTCATATTTTTCTGCTTCCCGACCTGACAGGATTTCTTTTTTTCAAATTCCAAACATTCAAGGCCACATTTTGAAAAAACAAAAAAATCAATTTAAAAAAAAAAAAAAAAAAATTGAGCTGATCTGACATGTTAACCTTCTCCCTCGGTAGTCCTTCACAGCGTTGCGTTAAAACATACTGTTGGTTTTTAATGAACTGCTGGGGCCCTGCTCTTTATTATCCATTTGATTATTAGTGAAGCAGATCCAAACATTGCAGATAATGACGAGCGTGGCTCGTAAAATACATACTGCTCATCATAAGCTGCAACAGCCCGCTGAATTAAAAGCAGAAAATATTGTGGACATGTCTATAAATGCTGCTGGGGATATTGAAAAACCCAACAAAGAAGCAAATGTTCAAAATGTCTGTAAGAACAGTTGTTATAAATACCCCTCTATGGTTTGTGTGGGCAGAAACTATTAGCCTTTTTCCACCCAAAAGTTAAATATCAGTTATAAATGTGCACAGCTCCATTGATGTCTGGAGAGGAGACACTTTGTCGGGGTTTTAGCCTTCGGAACGGCATGGCATACAATTTTAGAGGTTCTGAAACGGTAACTGTTCCAACCCTCGCCTTAAAGTGATACAGACTGCTACAGCTGTTCCCAACGTTGGACAGAGAAACATCAAAACACATCAAATTGGCGCTGAAACGATTAATTGTGATGAATCGTTTATTGAAATAATCATCAACTAATTTAGTAATCAATTAATCATTAACTGGAGCATACAGACTCAAAAAACCCCAACATATTCAGAGAAGCAATTAAGCCAAAACTGTTACATATATATATATATATATATATATATATATATATATATATATATATATATATATATATAAAATCGCCTGATTCCAATTCACTAAAGAAACGCTATATTATTGCATTTTAGGCAGTAGAATGTTTATTTTCTTTTATAAAAAAGGAATTGAGTTAGTTTATTTGTATCTTTTGATGCATTTCTAATATTGTCCAGAAAAGGCTTAAGAGATTAAATGAAAAATCTGTAGAATGTGGCAAATTTTTTTATCTGATTAGCTGATAGATTAAACGATTACTGAAATAATCGTGAGTTGCAGCTCGAAATCATGACATAAAATGATTGGAAATTTTTGGTAGAAGTCATGAAATCTGTGAATTGAAAAAAAAAAAAAAAAACATATAATACTTGAGCAGCAGAGTTGGAAGTGGAGGCTGCAGCCATGAAAAGCCAATGCCAAACTATCGATTCTGCTATTGACTCTTGTTTGGTGTTTTTTAGATTGGATGAATGAAAAAACAAGATGGCGGAGAACCAAAAATAACCAGACTGTAACCTCCTCATGCTGGCAATACCATCCTTCCATTATTACTTCCATAAACAATGTGACGTCTACGTTTTTCTGCGCATGCAGGTCGCTTTGGGGTCGTAAACCGTTCACACAAAAGTCTGATGTTGGTCGCATTTAATTAGTAGCATGAACGACAACACACACCTTGGTGCAACTTGGCACGCCAGTGGCTTACCTTTGCAAAGCAGCCAATCCAGGAAGGCCATTTATTATTCTTGGTGCTGATTGGCTGTATAGCAGAGATGAGGATGTGGACATTAGCCTCTGCTACTGCTAAGACGGTTTTCATGGTGTGTAATGATGCATATTAAGGTATATTTGGTGTTTGAGCTATTAAAATAGGCAGTTATAAGAGTCTTAAGAGGGGGTCTCAAGTATTCGTGGTTATTAACTTTTTAAGGGTGGTTGTGGTCCCTAAGCGCTGTGAATATCGGGGGACCACTGAACAAGAGGGCTATTCCATCCTCTCGACTCCCAAATGCTGGAGCTCATCTTCGTTAAACTCGGCTCTAAGAAGGTGAGCTTTGACACCTTGTAGGATCTAATTTTTTCCCAAGAGTGGAAAAACGTGTTTGCCACCCGTTACAAACTCTCATCTGAGGGGGGTTTCATGTCTGATAGTCCCGTAGACTCGGTTCGATTGGGGACCAAAGTTGTAACATGTTACATTACATACACACTGTGCTTTGCTTTCATTCTGCTTTGTGTCAAACCAACCAAACCCTTTGAGCAACCTGTTCCCCTCCTCGCCTGTGGGGGCGCTGCACCAAGAACCACTGAAGGAAACAACTGAAGAAGACAATGAGCGCAACTTCCTTTTTCACGAAATGTAAACAAGAATGGAGCTGGTTTAGGATTTCTGTTTTGTCTTTGGCCATTTCTCTCACTAGCGTTAGACCGCGCATTTCTTTTGGTTGTATTTACCCAGAATGCCCTGCACTGTAGTCCACTTCCTGCTTTTGGAGCGGTCTCCGGTCCGCTTGGCGTTCACATATGCATTTGAACCGCACCAGAGTTCACTTCAACCGAACCGAGACAGAGGTTTGTAAGCGGACCAGAGTTCAACTACGGGTTCGCACCTCCCCAAACGAGCCGGACTTTCAAGGCAAACGGACTAAACGGGGCTGGTGCGAATGCACCCTTAATATCTCAAGATCGAGATGGCCCCTGATGTTTTTCCAGTGAGCCAGATGTCGCCCCACACCATCACACTGCCTCCACCTAAACCTGTTTGGCAGAGGGGATGTTGTATGTTTTTTTTATGGGTGCAGCTCACAAACTCAGCTCTGCTGCTCGACCCACATCTTTCTTACAAACGTGGCACCATTTAAATGCAATAAACATGGTTTTCAACAATGTTCGACTAGCTGCCAAGCAAAGATACAGTCGGCTCATTAGCGGCTCACCATCCATCTATTCGAATCCTCACCTTCGCTTATCACTCTGTGGATTAAAACATCAGGAAAAACACATCAAATAATCTGATCTGATCTTTGAGCTGCAATTAACTCAGAATCAAACTTCCTCAAACTCATCCATTATCCGAGACCAGGCTAAAAATAAAGAGCTCATCAACCTTCAGCGGAGGCCAAAACGATCATCACCACGAATAAGGAAAACAGGTCGACCTTGGTGCTGGCAGACCGTGATTATGTTTTATTGTCCTCCCCCCCTCCCCCAAAATGAGCAAAATACTCACCAATGTACTCGGCTGGATAAAATGGAGCAAGACGGGGAATGAGTTATAGCGTCTGGAGCTGGTGTGCTCCAGTTAACTTTTTTATACCCTATAGCAGAGGAGAGGATGAGCTGCCATAAATTGGACCCACACATTCATTAGGTTTCTATACTCTGCAGCTCTCAGCATGACGTCCCCCTCTCTATCTACGTTAATGCACTATTTTTAACCATACGTGGCATGTTTGCATTTTCCAGCTAAGCTAATTAACTGTTCGGAAAAGTGTTTGGGTTTCAATCTGTGCATGAATTTACTCTCTGAGAGAAATGACCCAAACTGAAGAGGATCCAAGGACAGTCAGTCAGATTCAATCCAAAAGCAGCTCCAGCTCTAATGGCAGCGCTTTAAATGACTGAAGAGACGGAACGCCAACATTAGCAGCGCCATCATGTGCATTAAAGCACTGATTATGCTGCGGTTTGATGACGAGGAAAGCATGCAAACAATCTGCACGTTAAACATTTCACTCGCTGAATCCAGCAACATAACCAACTCAGCGAGTCCTGCACATTTCTCAGCAGCTTCTGAGGTACAGGACAGTTTGTGAAACTGGAAAAGCACCACAGTTTCCATCTGTGTACCAGCAGACTTTCTCAGTCGCCCATGTGACTCTCAGCTGGTGAGCCACAGTTTACTGCTTCCTGTGTGTTAATAATTAACAGTCAGGCCATATTGATACAGTTAACCCCAAGCATTCGCGAGGGTTAGGGACCACCACTGCCCCCATCTAAGACACCCCATCTAAAAATGCTTGCAATTGCCTATTTTAACAGTTCAGACACCAAATATACCTTAATATCCACATTACACTTCTGGCTTCAAGTAAATCAAATGGCGTTGCTGGGTTGGCTGCTTTGCAAACACCAGCTAGTAGCATGTCTAGTAGCGTTGCGCTAGGGCTGAAACTTTTAATCGGATTAATCGTGATGAATCGATTATTGAAATTACTGTCAATTAATTTAGCAATCGATTCATTATTAACTGGAGTATAGACCCAAAAAAGTCAGATTTGTGAAAAAAAAAAAAAACATATTCAGAGCTGTAATTCGGCCAAAACTGTACAAAATATGTTTACCCTTTGAATTCAAGATAAAAACACTTTAGTCTATGAGTATGTTTTACCCAAAATTCCTGAAGTTGCATAGTTTTAGCTTCATCTTGTTCAAATTCATGGAAGTTATGCTATGTTACTGCTTCTTAGGCAACAAAATGTTGATTTTGTAATCTAAAAAATTAATTTATTTGGTTTTTTGGAACTTGTATTGTGTTTCTAAAGAGGTTAAATGAAAAATCTGCCAAACGTGGCAATTTTTTAAAATCTGATTAATCGATTAATCGTCAGGATGATCGTTAGAATAATCGATGACTGAAATAATCGTTAGTTGCAGCCCTACTTTATGCACAGGTATTTCAGCTCCTCCAGCTGCATTTTCTTTTCAACATTTTAGATACGCTCTACAAAAGATTTTCTGCAAATAATTTGGAGTCATGTTCCACGAAAAATTCTGAGCAGCGAATAGGCAGGGGTCCACCATATTGCATCCATTGGTTGCTGTTTCCAGTTGTCATGAATACACACTTTGCATGCCAATAACATGTTCAGCTTGTCGGATGGAGTTTGGCAACAGCAGAGTCCCACACCTGACAAAGATGATTGTTACCAAGATGCTAAAGGCCACAGAGAGTGAATCATAATGGCAGATGAGAATGAAAGGACTGAAGAAATCACAATATTCGTCATTCAATATAACCACTGCATGAATGCCTAATATAGTGCAGCCCAATTTCAAAGGCTTCCAGACCAAAATTCTGCTCACTGGTCACTGTTGAACTCTGGATAATTTAGAAAAAGCTAACCAAAAATAATTCATACTATGGCTGCACAATCTATTGCAAATTAATCATCATCGTAATATCAGTGTTTGTTGTGTTCATCACAGTGATAGTTCGGAGTGTAATAACTGATAGCTAACATATTCCAAGTGTTGTCAACTTGCATTTTACATGCCTTCTGCCTGTTCTATCCAGTAGAAGAAGTAGCCTACACATGGCACACTGGTGTACAGAGCTGATGGAGGAGGAGAGATGGAGAAGTTTGTGATAGTGAAAAGCGAAATGGCGGGGAGGAATACAAGGAAGCCTACATAGCCTTGGGTTTACTGTGAATGCAAAATGTCATGCACTTTCATCTCTTCCAATAAGCTAAAATATAAGCTATATTGTTGGAAACTGTGCACAAAAAATGATAAGTTATATACCTTTGGGCCCCATAAGGCGCAGTGGGTCCTCACAATGTAATATTTGTTGGAAAAATGGGCCTTACATGGTGAGAAAAGCTAAAACACACACACAGTGTGTGACAATCCCCCTGATCCTAAAATAATCTGATCAATGACTCCCCGAAGTACGAAGGCAAGAAAAAACATAATGAACCACGTTAATCACATCTCGTACAAAGAAACCGGAAAAGACTGAAATCAGTATCCTCAGGTCAAACTTTAGAAAATCAAGGACTGTATATTGACCCCTCTGATTGGTGCATGTCTTTGTACAACTTCAATAGACATTATGCTGCTGAAGTCAAGATATTAAATGCAAACTCCAAGCTATTGTTGTCCTTCTTTTGCTGTAATTACTGTCAAACAGGGTGTGTCCTCTCCAGTGTGCCACGCTGTTTTGCATGGTTCTCCAGAGAACAGCTTTCATACACATTTATTTTCATTTCTGCACCTGGCATTTTTTGGGCTATGTACAACGACCGAACACGTACAGACTCTTTAGAAACCTACCCACATGTTGCTATATGTCAGGGTTCTTAAACATGAAAAAGGAAAAATGATTTGCAGGAAATGAAGCATGCTTCAACTTTTCATGATCTGTTTTGAAGCAAAACTTGCTACTATGGCGCAAAAACAGAGTCTTTGTTCATAACTTGTGAGAATGTGTGTGTATGAGGGTGTTTTTTTTATGTGTGTGTGTGTGTGCTTGCATCAGCGCAGATTGCTCATGAAATACGACCTCTGGAAAAGTTTCCTGTCCGTGTTCTCCTCTTTGAACTCCAATCCATTATCTTCAGGTATCAAATTCGCCCCAACAGGTGTATTGTGGTAGATGATATGGGCTCGTGGCAGCCTGCCACAGATGCAGGGATGAAAGAGAAGATCCGGGTCTGTGCACACACCAACACACTCGTATATCCACCTTGAGAATTTTCAAAAAGGGGGGGCCTCATAATGCAGCTATCGCCGGGCACATCGGCAACTGCGCAGGAAGTGAGAACCAGCCATCTGAATCTGTTTTTAAAGGACAAGAGGGGGGTGAAGACTTCTATCTGAGTTTCTGTCGCTGTTTTTCTTTCGTACCCTGAGGCGTTCGATCGATGGCCAGAGTCATGTAGAAAACAGAAACAAAAAAAAGTCTCATGCTGTTTATCTGAGACTGAGAAGAGGTGAAACAATAAATCACTGGTTTTAGTTTTTTGTCTCACGCAGCTGCTTTCAACCTGTTTTTAAAATTAACATCCTTTGGACCTTCTGCAGATTCTGAAACTGCATCTATAACAAAAGATCATATGAAAACAACTAAATGATGAGTGTAAAACGAGCATTTTGTAGAGTGAGAGCCTTCCTGTGAACTTGGTGGAGAAGGAAAACAGAGATAAAAGAAGAAACAACAGCGAGCAGATGGTCAGAAACACAACTGTGTGCTAGATGTGTTATTGAGCAGCTGTATGCCGACACGTTCAATTTAATAAGCTGCAAAAATGCCAGCACTGTTAACAGCTTGTTGCACAGCCCCCTCGTAGACTGGAAAGACGTTCAGTTGTTCATGATTATCAGTATTTTTTACAGAAAAACAGAAAAATCCACTTACGACTACAAACTTCAATATATTCCACATGGATTTTATGTGGTAGAATAAACAAAGTGGAAATTTTACATTGTTTTTAAAACATTTTGCATATAAAAACCTTAAAAGTGTGGCATGCACGCATATTCAGACACATTTCTCAATATAAATCCAGCTGTTAAGACCTCAGAGGTTCACCAGAGACATACAGCCAGAAATATTATGGGATGCTGGAATGGCCTAGTCAAAGTCTAGTTCTAAATCCAAGTGAGAAAATGTGGAAAAACTTGACAGAGATACTTTTTCACTTTGTACCTTGTAGCAACTATGCCAGGCCTGTAGGTGGCGCTGTAACATGGCCAGGGAAACAAACCACAAAGGAGAAAGAGTAAAGCTCTGTGACATCATGTCATCATCGAAATATTTATATATATATATATCACACCTGGAAAAAACGGGAAGGAAGGAAACAAGTGAGGAAGGATACAAGGAATAAAGGAGGAAACACAAGGAGGAAAAAAAGCCACAAGGAATGAAAGAAAGAGAGGAGGGAAACAAGGGAAGAAGGAAGGACACAAAGAAGTAAAGATGGAAGGACACAAGCATGGAATGGAGGTAGGACACAAGGAAGGAAATTAGGAAGAATGAAACAATATGGTGAATTATCGCCACCTTGTGGTGGTATAATGAATTTACTATCTGGTCCTATTGAAAAACTCAAGCTGCCTGTCAAAACGGGCACTCATATACAATATTTGAATTCAAAAGAACAGGTCTTTTATTTTTCTAAACATCTTGCCCATCCAATTATGTATTCCAATAATATTTGATACGATCATAAATGATATCAAGCACCGCTAATATGTATTTCACCGCATATTTAATGTGCACAGATCCCCACACTGCTTCAGCCGCCGCAGCTGTGACGAAAAGGCGTGCTCCGTTTTAAAACAAACACTCTACAAATGTTGTGTTTGTGTCGCTGAGCTCTCGAGAGCACACACAGCTTCAGATTCACCAGAACGCTCCAGCGTCCCCGACGCCTTGTTGCAGTCCCCTCCCCACTTCCACACACGAACACGGATGAGCCGTTTGATCCCAGGGTTCAAAAGACATCAGCCGCTGCCGCAACCCTCGCCTGAAAAGACTCACTACCCCGCCGCCCGCCCCTCTCTCCATACCCGATTCTCTCCTTTGAAATAACATTACCTGTGTCCTTTCTGTGAGCTCAGGAGTCAGCAGCAGCAGATGAGGCAGAATAGAAAATGTAGAAACGGAGCTGCAGCGATTGTTGTTGCATGTCTCCAATCAGCAGGGAGGATCAGTTCTTCTCCCTGAACGATTGAATGTCTCCTGTGAAGGTTTGTTTTAACGTCTTCATCACACTTTTGATGTCTTGTAGTTTGAAATTCTTACAGTCGTTGAGACTTTAATGGATCGAAGTGGTTTGAAAGACGTCCTTGGGTTTCATCAAATTATTGTCTTAAACTTTAATCTTGGCTGGATTTCATCTAATAGTGCGATAATTGAGTTTTGGGATACTTACAGGCATCGAGTGTGTGATTAGGATGAACACGGGCTACGTCGTCAATTGGACTGTTTACTCCACTTCTTAATCCTCAAGTTTCAGCACCATTTTGGAAAACTGGAAACCAGTAGATGATGGCGCTCCCCTGAAAAACAATTTAACAGAATTATCCGTATCATCGATCATACACTGCTTACTTTACCCTAAGTACCAACAATTTCAGCTCTCTCACCTTCTCAATTTCAAGATTTAGCATGTTAACAATGCTCAGTTGCTAAAATGCGACACTGCAAAAACAAACTCTTACTTAGTATTTTGGTCTAGCTTCCAGTGCAATTATCTTAGTACAATTGAAATAAGTCAAAACTAACTTAGCTAAAAATTAGCTCATGTTTGCCTTTGTAATTTCCTTTCTTTATGCTTTTTGGTCCCTTTGAGCTGCTTTAAAAAACTTCAGATTAAAACACGACACCGATAGCTTAATGAGAAAACGCAAGCAAGCAATCACCTCGTGCTAACAAGTAGCTTCTAAGCTAGCAGCATACAAAGGCGTTTAGCTTTTTTGAGGCTGAAAGGCGTCTCATTGGTCTCGACAAAGGTTTTTCTACCATGTAATGTAAACCCAACATGATTTCAGTGTTAACTTGATATGAGGTGGCAGGTAATCACTTTAACATCTCTAAAAATTTGTTCTTTGGTTGGTATCTAAATTAACTGCAGTAACATTATAAAATAATCTGAAAAAGATCCCTTCCTGTCACCTGAGAGCAGCTGTCTTGTTCGACATCCTCTCGTATCTAGTCAAGCGTTTGCCGTCACTTCAGTGGTGAAGTTCCACCTTTAAATATTTGAAGAGCCAGGCATGAGTTAAGAGCAAGGAGATGACAGCGCTGCACAGCACATTTATAAGAATAAGTGTTCATTTCTCCTCAGTGCACCACGGTTCTTTCTAGAAATGATTTCAAGGCAGATAACCATAGAGGGGAAATACAGTTACATTACTTTAACAAATAGCTTGTTATATGATAGTCATTATGTTTCCTTCTGAGCTAAGATTGCTAGGACGAGATCTAATTACAACTTCTGAAGAGATACTTCCAGGTCTGTGGTTTTTCTAAGGACTCTAAATTCCTTTGTCCTAATGTATCGGCCCTTAGTTGGTCACTTCTTGACATCCTCAACAGTATTTACTTTTAAAAAGCACCATATAACACATATACAAGGAGGAAATAAGTATTGCACACCTCAAAGGCTTGCTTGGTAAATATATTTCACACCATGTCAGTAACAACCCAAATTTAATTTGCAAATTAATCCATGAGTTATATTATGTGTAAAAAAAAAAAGCTAAACAGTAGAAATAGAAGTAAAAAAAAAAAAAAAAAGGCTTTTAAACCCAAGAAAGCAGCTGAAATCTGTCCGTATTTATGAAGCAATCATGCAGACAAAGATCAAAGGAGCTATCAGACAAGCTGTCCAACCCTCAGGGAGCTCCAGAAAGAACTGGAATAACCAGGTACAGCTTTTCTATTAAAACAATCCTGAATGAGCTCAACTGCTACGAATTCTACTCGCACTCACTGCACAAGACTCCACGGGTGAAGTAAAAGCTTGTTCACGCTTGTCTAAAATTTGCTGCAGAAGATTTGGACAAGCCAGTGAAACACGGGGAGTCTGGCCAGACAGGACAAAAACTGACCTCTTTGAATGTCGACCCAAAACATTTTCAGAAGAGAAATGGCACTGCACAATTCCCCAAAACCAGCATAAACCTGTTTGGAAGTGAGAATATAAGGACTGCGTTTCAGAAACACTGGCAAAAAGAAATTTAATGAAAAATTCTTGATAAGAATCCAAAGTAGAAACAAAGCATTTTTCAGCAAGACAACCACAAAGACACAGTCAAAGAAATTTTCACTGGATTTCAAGGAAATAAAAACTGTAATTTTCCACAGAAGAAGATTCCAGAACCTTCAAGATTGGAAGACGGATAGTTTGGAAGAATGGGTCCAAATGACATCTTGAAGATGTCACTTACAACCCAAGACTTCTGTTACGGACTGAATACATTTTAGTAAATTATTCCACTTTAATGAACATAACTTTTATTGAGGTAGTTGTGTTGTTGCCAACCTCTGGTGCGAATTTAACGTCAACAGCCACGTTAGAAATATAAATAAATAATTTCCCTCACTGTATGTGCCTGCTGGAAAGTAGCCTTTGTCTTTTTATGAATTTTCCTCTGGAGAAGTGCATTTTAATTTCTATTCAGTCTTCAGAGACAGATTAACGCTTAAGAACAAATGCATTCTGAGCAGACAGCTTAATGTAATTTTCTCCAAATAAAAATAAAAAGCTTGATGCTATCCTTTAAAGGTCTGCAGAGAGAGCTGGCATGATGGTACCTCCCTTTATTACTTTGTTTCTGAGCCAATAAAACTGAAAAAAAGCAACATTTTCCCTTCCTTTCCTTCTGTGTTGGGTAATTAAAATTGGATGCAGACATAATTCTAAGCACAAAACACAATTTGAAAAAGCATTTCAACATTTTAGAGTTAGATTTTATCAGCTTCATGGACACAGACTTTACACATTTGGGATCCCTGCATGGATTTGATGTTTATTACAGCAGCTTAAATAAATTACTCTCAAGAAACTCACTACAGCACTACTAATATATACTCAACAATCAGAGCTACATTTGCAATGCTGTTTTTGTTCATTTTATATTTTAAGCACAGAAATTTTACCCGATCACCATCACAAACACAAAAGGGGGGAAAAGGATGAAAATCCTTGTGAATTTGTTAAACAGGCGAGAGATAAAACATGTCAAAACACTAAGATCTGGGAGAAAGAGAAAGAAGTGAGACAGACATAAGTAAACAAAGCAAGCGGAGAGAAAGTGAGATGGAGGCCTGCTGAGTGTTGGACTGTGGATTTCTCTCTCTTCAGCTGCTGGCTAAGTCTGTCATCTGTTCGGTGTTTGAATCAACATCTGGCGAAGTCACGAAGACGCAGCTCTCCGAGCCTCCGACAGCGAGGCAGCGAGGGGGAGTGAGAAGCTTACACACTCAGCTGGGTGTCACAGTTGTAAGGAACCTACGGAGAACAACACACACGGGCCCCCCGGTAATGTATTTTCAGCACATCACGGTCTTTCTGGTGGAAGAGCTGCAGCGTGGAGCCGGTGCCTCGCTGTAATCACATTAACGTTTCCTGTAATGGAGTAATGCTGGATATTAAAGTTCAGCTTTTATGATTACGCTGCATTTACTGATCCTATCAACAGGTCATGACTCGTATTACATGCTCAGCATTGTAAATAAGCATGTAAGATCATACCTATTTGAGTCTTATTGGTTTATGTTTCCTGGGTGTATCCACAATAAGAACGCAGGTAGCGGATGGACATCAGGAAGAGGAGAGCCTTGATGAACCGAGTTAACTTTGCTTATTGGGTTAATGGATATTTGCAACATTTACAAAGCTTGAGGATGTCTTAAGTGGAACTGAATTATTCTTATCTTGCTCTTGGTTCATGCTTGTACTGATAAAAACCTGCAGTTGTTTCCACTCGGTTGGAGCTGAAGCTCAAGCCTTAAAGGCTCACACTCCACATGCTACTTGGTGCAGAACTGCTCAGGTTTTGAGAGGAACGAATACTTGGATCTATGGAAAAAAAAAAAAACTTAACCGTGAAACGGATATCCGAAAAATGACCTCACTAACTCCTGATTCGGTGAGAAGCAAACAAAGATTTTTTTTTTTTTTTTTGACCAAATGCAGCAGGGAACGAATTAATACAAGCGAAAAATATCCATCCTAGTTTCTGTCTTTGAAGAACTAAAAAAAACGCAAAAACTCTGAAACAAATCTACCCCTTCATGCCTGAATTTGCATTCAATTGTACAAAAAAAATATCATTACTTGTATTTTTGGTGTCAGTCAGGTGTTAAATTAATTAGATTATTAATATGACCATTGCACTTACCACTTGTGTAAATTTTGGTGTGATGCTAATTAGATCCACTAGGCACTTAAGTAATGAAACAGACTGTTTAATCCCAGTATGTTGATTATTTTATTGATGCTGCTAATGTTCAAACAAGACTTTGAAATTTAATCAAAATATATGTTTTTGAACAACCATTACAGTGTTTTAAATACAGCAAAATACCACAAAATTCCTTTGGTCCACAGTCCATGAGCTTCTTGCACCTTTTTTGCAATAAGAAATTAAATTGAATTTTATCATATAGTATATTTTTTAACAACCATTGTTCATCCTGCAGTGTTTCAAATACAGCTGAACACAGAAAAATCCCTTTATTGACTTTCCTAGAAGCTTTTGCTCGATAAAAAACATAATGTTATGGTATTTATTTCTATAAATATTTATCTACTCATCATTATTTATACTTTTGTAATCTGAAGTAATCCTTTGATTCAAAGTTGCATAGTCAAAGTACATGCACAGAATTTATTTCTACAACTATACATAAATTATACATACTATTTCTAAATACTAGTATTACTCATTCCTTTCCTTAGTTGTCTAGTGTTGCTAAAAAGCTTCAAACCCAAAATTAGAAAATACTTTAAGAATATTAGTCACATGTTGTCCATTTTAAAATATCATATGTACAAGTCATTAGTATGCCTAAATATATTCTTTATTGCAAAATTTAGCTCAGGGTTAAGATTATTTACTGAGATTATCAGCAAAAATCCATGTGGTCTGCACATTGCACACTTCCACATCCATGAATAACCTGTTGTTCACACTTCGACCACCAGATTGGTAAAGCACTTCTAATACTATCCTTAGTATCAACAAGCATTTGTAGTATCAATACACTCCCATGGCTATATTCACAACAATAAAGGATTTATTGCTCGCTAAAGCGTTTATTTGGCATATCACAGATAAAGTAACAGATATTTAAATAAAATTCAAACTAAAACACGAACCTCAATAAGTGTCCCATTTGATGAACATCAGATACTAAGGGGTGCTAAAACCGAGCACAGATTAGCATAAACTGCACTAAATTATCTAAACAAAAATTCAGCAAATTAGCTAAAAGGTTAATCTTAATCTAACAGATTAAATAATCAACCACACTTCAGAAGCAAGTCAAATAGGTTCAACAAATGGTAACATTCGTCACTTCAAAAACCAAAACTCAAAACTAGCTTGGTGCTGAAACTGAAAAGAGAATTGCCGCCAAGTGTTTTTAGTTGTTGGAACTGATATTTGTTGAATGATCTCTTATATCATAAGAAGCGGTTGCAAGATTCTGATACTTTGATACTTTTTTTTTACTTATTTGTGAGCAGAACATACGCTACCATCCAGTTATTTATGTTACACAGAAAAATCAGTGAACAAGGCTGTTTCTGTTCTGGGAACTGCTGTGGAACCTCTCGAGAGACGGATTCTTCAGAAAATGAGGAACGTTAAGGATAACCCTGAGCATCCTCTTCCTCAGTCAGAGGCTTCTTCAGAACTGCCGTAACACTGACAGCTACAGAGGAGCCCATCTGCTATGTTCTCAGTACTTTTAGAGCCAAAAGTGTTTGCTGATGCCAAACCTTACCTTAAATCAGGTACAAGACCTGTTAAGTTTTAATTACATATGCAATGGCAGTTTGTGTGTTGCTACATTTTGCGGCTCATAAACTTTGTTCTTCTGCAGTTTTTTGTTTTTAAATATATGGTGAAATACTTTTTTTTTTTTTTTTAAAGAAATTTGTTGGATTTCTTTTCATAAATCAACTTTGGACTGAGAATCTACTCCAGCGTTTAAAGCCGACACAATTTTGATGTTTGTTTGAGTAAATGCTGGTTGAGTGGTCGCCTTAATTTGCATAATTTTCTTCCTCTGCTGGGGGTCTTAGTTTAAAAAATCGGAGAAGCACCGGCTTGTTGAATCTTTGCTGTCCAACAGAAAGACAGGCCGTGTTAAGAATATGTTGTTTCTAAATATCTGTTGCTCACTTTAAACAGCTTTTTATGTCAGAAAGCATCACTGAACATAAATAACACTTTTATTATTATTCATTACTCATTAGAGACAAAGCCCCTGAAGTCAAAGCCACTTTCTAACTGGAAAATTACTTGCAACCAGATGCTACACGCAAAGAGTAAATCCCACTAATTAGTGTGGTATTTACAGTACAGAGACATCTTGTCATAACTATTGTTGTAGCAGATGTTCAAGCTGTCATACTCATTTTTTTAGGCTTGGTCTCAAATCTATAAGGATGCAACTGAGTTGATGCCATTTTAATGAGGAACACGAAAACATCAGATAATTATTAGTTTATTTGGAGCAGTTTAGGGACAAAAACACAGTTTGGTCAAAGTGTTTGTCAGAACAAGTGATGGCATGAAAAATATTTCAGCTTACTGCTTTAAATGAGCGTGCAGGGAGTGTTTCAGCCGGCCATTACAGGTCATCCTCAATGCATCAAGCTGTCGTTTCTATTTCTGGGCAGCAGGAGAGAGACGTCCTATATCTTCAGCTCTTCGGGCTGGCTTTATGGGAGACCTCCTCCTCTTGCAGTTCAAGTCAGTTGTCAACATGATTTATGGAGATGTGAGCTATCTCTAGACCAGCTCCTCAATCTTCCTCTGACGAATTGCTACCATCGGCCCTTGTAACCGTCATTTGTTTTCCTCGCAAGCCAATTTTCATCCAAGCTGACAAATTAAATCTGCCATGTTTTGAGGAAGCAATTTTTCCTCCTCTTTTCCATATATGACCCACTCGGCAATTATCAGAGATGTGAGTCTGACGCGCGCTGAATGAAGCTCTCAGAGCAGTTCGGGAGTCTGATATGAGTAATACCCACACTTCTAATGGAGGTGGAGTGCTATCAGGTTTAATGGGTGGGAACGTGAGTTAGATGACATGTTTCTCTCAGAAGATATGCACCAGTTATTGTCCCAATCATCTCGTATAGCTCACTAACACCAGTGCTACTTGATTAATTTGACTTTTATGAGCAGGATAAAACAGGGTGCAGATTATAGAGGTGAATAAAACACCCAGGGAAATTTTCCAAACAATAAAAAATTACACAATCAACATAAGTAGCAGGAACTTTTTAAAGGGGCAGTATTATGTGTTTTCCAGCCATATAGGATAATTTTACAGCATAATCAAGTAACTATGTTACCTTCAGTTGTATATATCAAATATGACTTAAAAGAAATTTGACTTCGTAATTTAACGCCTTGAAATTGGGCCTCTATCTCTTTAAATACCCCTGCTCTTTCTGAAACTCCACCTTCAGGAAGTCATCACAACAGCACTCCACTGTTAACCCTTTAACAACGTTTTTATCAGTGTTTCACTGAGAAGTAGCTCGTATAATGAGCTCAGCAGATGTGCAGTTCCATCAGGTGTTTGCAAATTGCCGCTGCCTGGTCTGAACGAGCTGAGTGGGTGAGTCGTGGGGGAGGGGTGCTCTATGAGGTGGAAACTCTGAGGCTTAGAAGCTGCAGCTCCAAGGAGGAGCTGCGTCACGAAGGAGGAGCTTGGTCAAATTCAAAACGGGAGATTAAAGGATTGCTCAAACATGTGTGAAAGAATCAAACCAACACTCCAGGTATGTTTTTGATGAGGGAATAACATTATAACATGATGTAAAGCTGAAAAAAGTTGATTTGTAAATTACACAGCTAAAAAGAAATGAGAGTGCTGCAATCAGTATCTGTATCTTCCTTCAGCAAAAATTGTGACCCTGACTAGGATTTGGGGTCCGTTGCAGGGGGGATGAAATATTTCAGGAACTCAAACAGCTTTGAATTGAATTACTTACATCAGTGTGTCCACAAAAACAGAGAAAAAAGGTTTTTCAAAACTTAAATAGTCAATTCACGTGAAATAAGGTCAGTTGGCTTTAAGACTGAATGTTTGAAATCTTTTCAGATAAAGATTCAGTAACTTGTAGAACCAAATTTAAGCAACAAGATGTGAAGGACATCAGGGAATGCAGCAGCGCGTTGTATCTTTTGGTGGCTTTAAAGCGTGCTGGTTGAACAGATCGCCTTTTCTGTGGACTTTTGCCAAGGTTAGCTTTTTTTAATTGTGCTTTAACTGTTTTTCCAAGAGAACAGGCAGTTCAATAAAACAATAAAAGAACTATCAAAGCAGAGAAGCAGCTGTAGAAGCCCCAATATAGCTGCAACTGCATTTCTGTTCCCACAGGTTTGAAAACGATCACCGTTTCATTAAAGATAATGGGGCCGTATCGTTGTGAGGGGGTTATAGTCCTCTTTAAACTGTTGCATTAGGTCGTTCTTATTTGCACAAATTTGTTTCTGCACAGCTCTCTAAAGGTACCACCACAGCATTTCAATCAAGTTCTGTAGAAACCTCACGGCGGGGGGAGGGTCCACTCAATCCCTCCTGGGACTGGGGAGGGTTAAGAAGCTCCTCCCCCTTCAGCACGTCATCACAACAACGATTCTTTGGGGATGCAGAGCAGACCAGAACCAGAAGACCTGAGAGATCTGGAAGGTTGATACAGTGACAGCAGGTCTTTAATGTATTTTGGTGCTAAGCCGTTCAGTGATTTATAAACTAACAGAAGTATTTTAAAGTCTATTCTCTGAGCTCCAGGGAGCAAGTGGAAGGACTTTAGAACTGGGGTGATGCGCTCTATCTTCCTGGTTTTAGTGGGAATGCGAGCAGCAGCGTTCTGGATCAGCTGCAGCTGTCTGGTTGACTTTTTAGGCAGACCTGTGAAGACACTGTTGCAGTAATTAATGCGACTAAAGATAAACGCATGGATGAGTTTCTCTAGATCTTGTTGAGACATTAATCCTTTAATCCTGGAGATGTTCTTCAGACGATAGAAGGCTGACTTTGTAACTGTCTTTATGTGTCTCTGAAGGTTCAGGTCTGAGACCATCACTAAACCCAGATTTCAGGCCTGATCACTCGTTTCTAGCTGTAATAACTGAAGCTGCGTGCCGACTCTAGATCGTTCCTCTTTAGGTCCAAAGATTATAACTTCAGTTTTATTTCTGTTCAGCGGGAGAAAGTTATGGCACCTCCACGCATGTAGATGTTAACAAATGTTCCCTTTGATCCAATAAGGTTGTCTAAAGCCAGGCACCAAGTCAACGAAAGAAGGTTTTGCTTCAACCAAACTCTGCAAACAGAATTAATAAACTCAGATTAGTCGCAGAAATTAAGGCGCTTCAGCAGTTTGAAGTTCGGATGATGGCGTGAAATTTGGGAAATCCACAACAAAATGTTATCAGATTGAATCAAAATTAACAAATCAAGACATCCTGGATATTTCTGCTGAGACCTTTCACTTCCAGAGATAATAAAACAGCAGCCGAATGTATAAACGGCCACTTCTAAATCTGTCTCAGAAGTAACAGCAGCGCCGCTGCCAGCTCAGAGATGGATGAGGCTGCAGTGTTGGTTTCTGATTTACTACCCACAATGCAGCTGAGTGATTTTCTCTGTGTAGAGCGCCTCGGTTCTCTGAGAGAAGAAAATGTACCCCAGTAGCTGTCCACATGTCCCCCAGCTGCTCAGACAATTAACCCCTCCTTTTCCCTCTGAGATTGGGACGATAACCGCTAATGGATTTGAAGTCCTGGCTGCATTTTGGAGATGAATTTTCTCAGGAAAAGCTGGTAAACATGCGACTTTAAAGAAATCCCTCATTCTGTTTCACTTTTTTTAAAGTAAAGAATAAAAAATGGAGTCAAAAAGAAATCCTAGAAACAAATAATGATAAATTTATGTATGCAGACACAGACAAACGTGTACAGACACGGATATGGTTAAGTTTGCCTGAGGTTGTTGAAAAAAACGAGCCATCAAAGCTGCTCGTTAAAGACGGGACATGTCACAGGGGGGGCACGTGGAAATCCTTCCCGCCTGGAGGCAACATGAACGAACCGTCTGGAACCGCCGAACGGGAGTAGGATGTAAACATAACAGGCGGCAGCAACAATCCCTGACATTTCTCTCAGAGCACTCGTCTTAACGGCAGGAGGATTCAACGTTGGAGCGATAAATATCCTGACAGGTTGGGAGGGGTGGTGGGGGCTTAGCCAGATGAGTTACTGGGTCGTTTGATGGTTTTCCTAAATAGACCGACTCCACGCACCCGTCTGCTTCATCCAGCGATGTCCAAAGCGTGGCCCAGGGGCCATTTGCGGCCTTCGGAACCATTCTGGGCGGCCCTTGATCACAGCTTGGTTTGCCAGGCAGTGGATGCAGATACACATGTAAGTTTCACTGATGCCAGGCCATTTTAAAAGAAGATTCAATTTAAAACCCTAAAATGGAAAATGTGTGGCGCAACACAAAGTATTCATCCAGGTTTTTGTTTAGAATTTCATTTATTTTAATAGTAAAAGCGACAAAAAACATTCAGTGATTTGTTTGGCGGGTGAGCCATATCCTGTTCTTGTTGCTGAAAAGACACCAAAAAAATACTGAAAATGGTGATCAACCTGAAAAATGCAGGACATGGTGTGATGTTTATTTAAGACCCTTTTTATGTCTAAAATCGACAATAATTTAAGGATCCCTTGTCCACAGAAATGTGCTTTACTTATCTCATTAAAATATTGTGTACTCGGTTTGTTTAGTTTAGAGGAGGTAAAAATAAAATAGTTTTTGCAATTATGAAAAAAAAAAATACCCTGGTGTACTTTCAACTTGACATTTTTGGGCCCCATGCCAGAAAGTTTGGACACAACTGGCTTAATCTAAACACATCAAAGCGCAGAGACTGTTCCTCAGGAGGCATCGATGATCTTCTGGATCACCGACTTAAAGCTTTATGTACTCTATGTAAAGAAAGTGTAAGAAACTAGTCAAAATGTAATAAAATAAATTAAAACAGCTAATTTTTTAGGCATTAACTGGTTTAAAAATGGTTTTGACCCACTCTGGACAGGAACTTCAATACTTTTATTTCAGATATGACCTTAAGTCTTTTGGGCCGAGGCCTTTTGGGGTCTTTAGTCCTGTTTTAACTCTCAAATAGAAAGAAAAATAAAACGGGGAACAGAATTAGAATTGGTGCCATATGCATAAACTGAGCTGAAAGTGTTTCCGGCTTCACTGTTAAAATGGAGCGACCTAAATATTCGCATCTGATAAGATAATCATTGGTTCCTCTTCAGGCGTGAAAGACCTGAGATCGATTTCAAGGCATCTGCAGGAGTTTTCTCGTAACAGGTGACCTCTCACAGCTTCTCTTCATCCTCAAACCACAAAGTGCTGCTAAGATTTCCTCCAAGTGTCGGATTATCTCCCGTTTTCAGAAAAGTTTGAACACAGCCCTGCTGGATTGAACTGTTTCCTTTGCAGCTTTCCTCTGTTATCATATTCCTCTTCTGTATAACAAGCCGTCTCTCAGGGCTGTCATGGTTCAGTGGGCGTACATGCACCTAGATAGGGCCTCTTTGGTAGGCAGAGAGGTGCTAACTCTTAACAGAAGCAGCCGTCTCGTCGTATCTGAGTTTAAAGCTGCACATGCGACCAGTGTGGCCAATTATTTTTTTTTCTCCGCTCCATGTCCATCTCTTTCCCCGCATCTTTCTCACATGATCCAACACTCTGATGAGTCCTTTATCCAAGCAGAAAGTGAGCATCTCTCGTTAAAAGCTTCTGAAAACATGCTGAAGTGAGCAGAAATGTGTGTTAGCAAGTTGCAGCGGTGTAGGTGGACAACTTTTTTTGGTTTAGATTTCAGTTTTAACAATCCTGACAAGCTTCCCGACTCCTCTGTCAAAAGCTTCTGCAGTCGATGAGGAAACAGACCCATGCTGGCCTCAGTAGGAATGTCTGAAAAATCAATGATGTTTAGATAAGCTCACTATCACTCCTGACATCTGCTCTGCCTCTCCTCCATCATTTCATTTTACAGAAGACAAGTAGAAATACAAGTTCTTGAAATGCCGTGCTTTGTGTGCAGGTGTTCACATGTATCAGGGTGTGCAGCAGTGAATAGTGAGTAGTTTAGGTGCAGATAAAAGGAAAATATCTAAAAAGCTTCTGCGTTCGTGCTAAGACGGTTTTCACTGTGCATATTAATGAATAATACCATATGTTTGGTGTTTGAACTGTTAAAATAGGCTGTTATAAGTGTTTTGAGAAGGGGGTCTCAAGTATTTGTATTTCAGAAACCTCATGAAAAATGTAAAGTTTTAAAATCATTAATGGCTGAAATACATTCACTGGATGTTTTGAATTTGAAGACAAAAAAGAAAATCAAAACCTCAGCTAATTACATGATTGTAAGTTAAAGCTGCAGTATGTAACTTTTATGAAAAATATGGTTTTTACATATTTGTTAAAATGATCATTATGTCGTGACACCATAAGACAATCTGTGAAGAAATTAAGTTCCTCTGTCTTCTCCCAGTGCTCCCAGTACGAACTGCAGAAACACACCACTCAGTCAGAAACAACCAATCAGAGCCAGGAGGAGGGTCTTAGTGCTGTCAGTCACCCTCATGTATGCGCCGCTCACCCCGCTCTCTGCTATGCTACAGCTGGTTCACCACAACTTAGCCTGCTGCTAATGCTAATGCTAGTTAGCATGGCCACCGATGATGGAGGATAAAGTTTTCCTGGAACGGTGAGTTGTTTCTCCACCATTAGCACATTTAGCAGCGCGAACACGAGGGTGACTGACAGCACTAAGCCCCTCCTCCTGGCTCTGATTGGTTGTTTCAGGTTGGGAGCGGAGTGTTTCTTTAGACGGCAACAGCAGCTCAGGGAGGAGGTGGAGGAGCTCCATCTTTTCACAGATTATCTGCCTCAGACCAAACTGTCACAACATAATGATAGTTTTAACACACATATTATTTATATTATATATATATATATATAGTCATTCATTTTTTCTTTGTTTTAAACTAAGTTTATACACCACATAGACAAATTATTTTTGCAGTGTTCCTGTCGGACTAAGGACACCAACTATGGCTATGCTAACTGCTAGGTCGCTAAGCTAAATGTAGTCCACAGTAGGTGCACAAACCTAAGTACTTTATAGTTTGCTTTCAACACTACAGAACTGTAAACAATGGTTCACGAATGCTGTATATTGAAATATTTTTTTGAATATTTAGTCCTAATTGAAAACAGAATTTCTTTTGTAAATACTCATATTACTCTAATTTCTTTCCTTTTCAAAAACATTTTTTATTCTCTTACTGTAATTGTTTCTATTTAACTCATATTTATTACAACTGTTTGGTAAATAATAGTTTTAAAATTTTGTATATGATTCTTTAATTACAATTATCATTATTGCTAATATAACTACAGGACATTTTTTTGTAAACATTAAACATTAAAATCTTAGACAAGTCCTTTCTGCTCGTGGTGTAGAACTGTTCCAGACATTTGGGTCGAGCTACGTTTTACTCGTTCATCTCCGCTTAGCTTTACCCGATTTCAGACGTGCTCAGGAGAGATTGAGACCCAATATGCCTTCCCCCAAACTTCTAAACCTTGCTGTCCAAATTTAGAGAGCCCTGTTAGGAGATAGAAGATTCAGGTCCTGTGTAACAGAATGGACTTTAAATTACTAGATAGCATAGATAGCCACAACCGAGGGACACAACAGGCCTCTCAGGAATCAGAAAAACCTGGCAAGAGGAGGTGCAGGTCATCGTTAGAGTGGGTCCAAAAGCAGCAGCTGCATTCAAGCCCTGTCACCAAGAGCAGATGTGGAATTACTCATAATAAGGCATGAGAAGCACTTGATTCAGACTGGATGATAAACTCAGGAAATTAGGGTGAAAGATCAAAACTAAAAGTAAATAAGTGTAATGATGTGCTACTCAGAGGTTTGCAAAATCCAAAGTTTTGACATAAAAGACTCCACTTTTTCCCATGGAGAAAACAGTGGTTGCATGGTTGAGTGGAGAGGGAGGTGGACAGAGGTCTACATGAGGAGTGAAGATGTAATCATGGTTGGACAGCTGTGGAGGGGCTGAAGAGGCAGATGACAGCACAGCTGCAATACACTTCACCCACTTTTTTGTTTACTTCTTGTCAGTTTACCAGCTTTCTCAGTGGCAGGTCTGCATATGAGGACAGAAGGAGGGGTTTTTTTTGTCTTTACAAGGCGAAAATAAAACTTACAATAATTTAAAGTTATTTCTATTTGATTTATAATGCGAACTGTAGTCTTTGAAGGACCATAATACTAAACTGGAACAACTGCTTAATTTCACTCTGGGAAAAAAAGTGCAAATATTTTGACACTTTAATTGTAACTGTTAGGTCAACGGTCTATACTGACCAATAATGTCTTATGCCAATCCAAACATCAGTTTTCAAACATACTGATTATATCAATGACCCACTATTCAATATTTTATATATATATATATATATATATATCTCAAGAAAACTTTGTCAGAATCTTACTTTAGGTGACGACAAGGAAATTCAAGAGCTATTTGGAGTAGAATACCACTTAGAATGCTAACAGAAGTTAGCTTGGGTAGTCTAGCTTTAGCAGTTTGCTTTGATCACCGTTATCTTAAGTAGTTGCTGGCTTGAGTAGTTTGTTATATTTGCCTGGAGAACTGTTAGATTGAGAAGCTTAGAAAGCCATAGACTTTGTTTAAATAGCTGTTAGTGTGAGTTAGCTTAAAAGCTGTTAGCTTTGATAGCTATTAGCTTGAGGTGCTACCAGCTTGCTGGCTGTTATCATAAAGAGGTGTTAAATGAAATAGTTTTAACAGTTGTAATGTTCAGTAGCTATTTGCCTTTAATAGTACATACCTTAGATAGCTGTCCGGCTGTGCAATTTGCTTTAATAATACCCATTATGTTGAGTAGCTGTTAGCTTTTAAAGCTGTTTGCTGATATAGCTGTTAGTTTACACAGCTACTAGCCTGAGTAGTTTTTAGCTTAGAAAGCTTCTAGAATTAAATATATGATTGGTTTAGTATTTTGTTTTAATTGCCATGAGCTTGAATAATTGTTAGATTTTATAGCTGTTAGCTTGAGTACCTACCTAGTTTATTAACTAACAATTAGCTTGAGTAGCTGTTCGCTTAAGTAGTTATGGGCTTTATTAACTGTGGATTTGGGTCCTGTCAGCTTGAGTAAACCACTTAGTTGTTACTTGTCAAGTGAACAATTGGCTTAAGTTTATTTATATGAAAATATATAATAAGCAGGAGAAAATACTAATTAAATAATATTACAAAACAAGGATACAAAAAAGTTTTCACTGCTACTGTTTGACAATTTTTAGAGACGTAATCAAACATTGACTACAAAGGATGAAGAATGTAACATTAACCCCAATTAGCTTCCAAACAAATGTACTAAAAATAGCGATGAACCTATAAATCTTTAGTTTTGAAAGGAACTCTAAATTGTTCAACATATGGTTAAGATTTACTAAAAGGATTTAAAGTTGTGAATGAAAGTTTAAAGAGTAGAAACAAGGAAAAAGTAGCACCCCATTGAGGCTCGGGGTTTACATTTGGTTTAGCTAAGGCTGGTCCTCAGCCCTTCAGACTGAAGTAAAGCTCATACCAACTCCTTCTGGCCAGGCGGATTAGGATTAGGTAATCCCTCTGGGTTATTAGGAAGCCAGAAGCCTGGGGTGAGGAGCATGTTTAACATCTCGACGAGGAGCAGTCTTGGCAACACCGTGCTCTAAGATCAACACTGGCTTGGTGGCCATCTGGTTAACAGCACTGAGACCCCTCACAAGGCCAATACCTCCCACAGCCTGGGCAGCGCTTCTCGAACACTCAGGCAGGCCGAACCAAACGAGATTCGATCAAACGTTTCATGTGCAGGACGGAGGTATGTCTTTAAACACAGAGGTGATAGGCTTTGTGCTCTTATTTATGGCAGCGTTTATCTGTGGGAGAAATACACTTTGTGAAGGCCAAGAGGCTCCTTCATCAGAGGGAGTCGGGTTTGCGAGCCAGTCAAGGTTTTCCACGCCCGATGGAAAGGAGCGGCTCACTCGAGTGCCATTATTCTCCTTCGCTATAGCTATAACATGCCCTCTTTGGATCATCGTGTCCGCCAGAGTCGCTATAAATCATTTTTACAGCAACAGAAACATCTATTGTGATTGCATGCCCTTCTTTTGGCAAATGTCATCTTCATAATAACACCTGGGAGAGCTTGCTTTGCTGTGAATATGAGCGCCGCGCTGATGCGGCCCAATAATCGGCGGGAAGAACAACCTCGGGGGGCGGTTGACTTTTACACAGCGGTGACGAGCTCCTGAGTGCATAATGAAAAGTTCTGAGAGCACAAGCAGGAGGAAGAGCGGAAATGCAGTAGCCAAGACATGAGGGAGTTTTACTGATCAGGAAGCATTCTTCGATTGTTTTACCTTCTGAATCACACATAATCCTAAAAAAGCTGAATACCTCAACTTCATAGGTAGGTTTGGTGTCTAGAATGTATGTGACAGCGCTCCTTAGATGATTGTAAAAACAATACAGTAAAGGGATTGTTTAAAATCATTGTAATTGCTGACTAAATGTATTATTTGATCAATTAAAACTTTTTAAAGAGGTTTTAGCTGCATTTATTTACAGAGAACTCTTTTGACTACCTTTTACTACAGGCACCCACAAGGTTACAAATGACCGGTTACATTTCAAGCAAATATATAGTTGAACCCAAAAGTTGACATAAATTGAATAAAAAGAAACAAACACCTTTTCTTCCTCACTGTCTGAAGTGAAATCAAACCAAACTTTTTGTGTTTTAGGTTAGTTCAAATCACCAAAATTATTTGGATTTGCTAGTAGCAACAATGACAGATTTACTAAGGTCTTCAAGATCAGAACTTTACACACAGAATGATTACTATTTCTTTGAACGAGGGAAAGCCCAGATGATGATGGCTTTGGAAACCTCTGACAGGTTAACTGACACATCTGAGGTAATCGGAGGCTCACCTGTGGATGTATTTTAAGGCTCCACCTGGAACGAACTGCTTTCTGATTTGACACGATGAGAAACTCAAAAGAAATCAGGCAGTCTGATTTGAACCAGTCTGGTTCATCCTTAGGAACAATTTCCAGATGCTTTAAGGTGCTGCATTCATCTATTCAAACAATTATACACCAGTATAGACATGATGGGAATGTCCAACCATCACACCACTCAGGAAGGAGGTTCTGTGTCCCAGAGGTGAACGGGCTCTGGTCTGAAATGTGCAGATTGACCCCAGAATAACATCCAGAGACCTTGTGAAGAAGCTGCTGAAGCTGAAACGTGTCCTGCACCTACATGGGCTGAAAGGCCGCTCAGCGAGGAAGAAGCCATCACTCCAGAAGAAACGTAAAAAGCCAGACTGCAGTTTGCAAATGTCCACAGGGACAAAGACCTTCATTGTAGAGACATGTCCTGCGTTCTGATGAAAGTGGAACTGTTTGGACATAATGACCATCGTTACATCTGGAGGAAAAACAGGGACACTTGTACCATCCTAACTGTGAAGTATGGTGGTGGCAGCATCATGTTGTGGGGTTGTTTTGCTGCAGGAGGAACTGGTGAAATTCATAAAACAGATGGTTTCATAAGAAAGAACATTATGTGGAAATATTGAAGAGACATCAGCGAGGAAGTTGAAGCTTGGACGCAGATTGGTCTCCAGGTGGACAATGACCCTCAGCAGCCACAGTGGTTCTAAAGTGGCTTCAGGACAACAGAGTCAATGTTTTGGCGTGACCATCACAAAGCCCTGATCTTAGTCCTATGGAGAAGTTGTGAGTAGATCTGAAAAGGGGTGTGAGAACGAGGTGGACTACAAACCTGACTGAGATACACCAGTTCTGGGAGGAGAAATGGGCCAGAACTCCAGCAAACGACTGTGAGAAGCTTCTGGAAGGAAACCCAAGACATTTGACCCAAGTCGACTTCTGATCTTGAAGACATTAATAACTAAATCTCTGACGCATTAGTTCTCTCAATCCTGAGGCATTTAACAAACAGAAATAATTTTGGTGATTCTAACCGACCTAAAACGAGAGAAGTTCGGTCTGATTTAACTTCAGGTGGTGAGAAGAAAAGCTGGATGTAAACTTCTGGTGTCAACTGTACCTCTATGATTTCAGTTCTATATAAAAGTTTACAGGATGAAAAAAACCCAACAAATTTAAAGCAAATCTCAATAACTGACATAAATGTCTAAATATTTTTTGCTGAAAAGGTCAGAGACGGGCGGTCGATGAGCTTCTTTACCTTCTATTCATAACATTCACACAAACTGGAAAAGTACAGATTATAATGCAGTTGTGCTGATTCTGAGAGTTTACAAAGCTTTTTGATTTTTTTTTTAATAACAGGAAAACCATTAAAAAGGATTCTTTTATCTAAAGCCAATAATTAATTCAGAAAGCGATGTAATTACAGTTTCAGCCCAGTGTAAGTTCAGAGACAATCTTTGGCTGCAGATGCACTTTTGTTTTATTTTCCAGGCTCTGACCTCAACTCATATTTGTCTGGTAAATGTTCTGCTTCCATGTATTATTATGTGCTGCAGGATTAAGGCACATAAAAGCTGCTATTTGCTTAAGTTCAATGTCCCACAACAAACAGGCAAATCCTACGAGTTGTATGCAAAGAGACGAAATGTTCCGGGTTGTGCGGCGCGCAGACGGCTTCCAGCAGCACTTTGTAAACAATATGTTCCAGAAACCCAACAAGTCAAACTCCAGCCTGCACACAAACTGACAAGCACTCGGAGGAATGCTGTCGTTTGGGACCTGGGGAGCGTCATCCGGAGTTACGGATATGCTGTCTCAGAGGGTGGCTTCCTGCTTCCCCTTCACCCTTCACTACACCCGACGCATCTCTGCGGCGTCTCTCTTCTTCCAGCTTCACAGCCACACGTCGCATTTCCTCAACAAGGCTCCGAGATCAATCCCCTACCTGTTTAGCTAATTGTCGGCGGTAGTGAGCAGCGTGTAATTCATCCCCGGGTGCGATCCATCAGCGGATCAATCGTATTGATGCGTCTCCTCGTCCTGACATGTGTTTATCACGGCGCGGTGAAGAACACGATCAGAGGAAGGCTGGTGGATGTTCTTCATGTTGACGAATATGAAACTACACTGTAAAAACACAACATCTTAAGTATTTCTGCTCTAGTTTCCAGTGCAAATATCTTGAATACACTTCAATTAAGACAAAACTAATTTAAAGTAACTTTTCAGCAGATATAGGAGCTGGTTTTGAGTCAGTAATTCCTTAATATTGATGAAAAAGTTCTAGTTATCAGTGAAATAATCTGCCAGAGGAACAAGATATTTTTCCCATATTATAAGTTAAAATATCTTGTTCCACTGGGAGATTATTTCACTTATATTTAGTACTTTTTAATCAATATTAAGGAATTATTAACTTGAAATGAGCTCCTTTATCTGCTGAAAAGCTACTTGTAAGTTAGTTTTATTTTATATCAAGTGTACAAAGATATTTGCACGAGAAACTGGACCAAAAGTATTTAGTAAGATTTTGTTTTTGCTGTGTAAGCACCAAAGCAAAGCATGACGGTAACTAACAGCACTGCCAACAGGAAATATCAAGTTTTACTTGATGTCGTGACAGTTTGATCTGAGGCAGATAATCTGTGTAAAGATGGAGCTCCTCCACCTCCTCCCTGAGCTGCTGTCGCCGTCTCAAGAAATGCGCCGCTCCTGACCTGAAACAGCCAATCAGAGCCAGGGGGAGGGGCTTAGCGCTGCCAATCACCCTCGTGTTCGCGCTGCTAAATGTGCTAATGGTGGAGAAACAACTCACCGTTCCAGGAAAACTGTTTATCAAAACTGTGGCCATGCTAACTAGCATTAGCATTAGCATTAGGCTAAGTTGTGGTGAACCAGCTGCAGCGTAGCAGGGGGGGGGGAGAGTGTGTGAGGGTGATTGGCAGCGCTAAGACCCTCCTCCTGGCTCTGATTGGTTGTTTCTGACTGACTGGTGTATTTCTGCAGTAATGGGAGCACTGGGAGAAGGAAAAGCAGCTTGTATGATATTGTCACGACATACTGATAATTTAACAAATATGTAAAAAACATTTTTCATAAAAGTTACATACTGCGGCTTTAAAAAGGTATCATTTTAAACTGTTTTCTTATCAGCTTTTAATTAACCCATCCTTTAATTAAAGCTTAACCAGAATGAACTCATTTCACTTTATTTTCTCACCAACCTGTTTACTGTGAATCTTCAATTAATTAAAAATCTAATTAACAAGAATAAAATGAACATGGTGAAGGTTTTAATGATGGAAACTTAGAGGAGAACAGGACCTGCAGCGCAGGTGACGTACCTGGGGGAGCCAGTCATGAGCAATAACAATCAGAGGTCTGATGGTCAGGTGGGATAATCAGGGGGGTGTGGAGCAGCTGTGGGGGAGAGCAAGCAGGGACGCTGAGGGAGTTGAACTGGGCACAAAGGACACTACTAACCAGCCACTTCATTAGAAACACTTCTGAAGAACTGGGTTGGACCCGCTTTCAGAACTGCCTCAGGTCTAAGGAAAGGACAGATGGATTAAAAGGAAGGAAGGAAAGGATACACTGGTGGAAGGAAGGAAGGAAGAAAGGAAAGGATAGACTGATGGAAGAAAGGAAAGGATACACTGGTAGAAGGAAGGAAGGAAAGGATACACTGGTGGAAGGAAAGGATACACTGGTGGAAGGAAGGAAGGAAAGGATACACTGGTGGAAGGAAGGAAGGAAAGGATACACTGGTGGAAGGAAGAAAGGAAGGAAGGAAGGAAAGAAGATAGGAAAGGATAGATTGATGGAAGAAAGGAAAGGATACACTGGTAGAAGGAAGGAAGGAAAGGATACACTGGTGGAAGGAAAGGATACACTGGTGGAAGGAAGGAAGGAAAGGATACACTGGTGGAAGGAAGGAAGGAAAGGATACACTGGTGGAAGGAAGGAAGGAAGGAAAGAAGAAAGGAAAGGATAGATGGATGGAAGAAAGGAAAGGATACACTGGTGGAAGGAAGGAAGGAAGGAAGGAAAGGACACACTGGTGGAAGGAAGTCAGAAAGGAAGGAAGGAAGGAAAGAAAGGATACACTGGTGGAAGGAAGGAAGGAAGAAAGGAAGGAAGGAAAGGATACATAGATGAAAGGAAGGAAGGAAGGAAAGGATACACTGGTGGAAGGAAGGAAGGAAGAAAGGAAGGAATGAAAGAAGAAAGGAAAGGAGAGATGGATGGAAGGAAGGAAGGAAGAAAGGAAGGAAGGAAAGGATACATAGATGAAAGGAAGGAAAGCAAAGATGGATCAAAAGGAAGGAAAGAAGAAAGGAAAGGATAGATGGATGGAAGGAAAGGATACACTGGTGGAAGGAAGGAAGGAAGGAAGGAAGAAAGGACACATAGATGAAAGGAAGGAAGGAAGGAAAGGATACACTGGTAGAAGGAAGAAAGGAAAGGATACACTGTTGGAAGGAAGGAAGGAAGAAAGGAAAGGATACACTGGTAGAAGGAAGGAAGGAAAGGACACACTGGTGGAAGGAAGTCAGAAAGGAAGGAAGGAAAGGACACACTGGTGGAAGGAAGTCAGAAAGGAAGGAAAGGATACACTGGTGGAAGGAAGGAAGAAAGGAAGGAAGGAAAGGATACATAGATGAAAGGAAGGAAGGAAGGAAAGGATACACTGGTGGAAAGAAGGAAGGAAAGAAGAAAGGAAAGGATAGATGGATGGAAGAAAGGAAAGGATACACTGGTGGAAGGAAGGAAGGAAAGGACACACTGGTGGAAGGAAGTCAGAAAGGAAGGAAGGAAGGAAAGAAAGGATACACTGGTGGAAGGAAGGAAGGAAGAAAGGAAGGAAGGAAAGGATACATAGATGAAAGGAAGGAAAGGATACACTGGTGGAAGGAAGGAAGGAAGAAAGGAAGGAATGAAAGAAGAAAGGAAAGGAGAGATGGATGGAAGGAAGGAAGGAAGAAAGGAAGGACGGAAAGGATACACTGGTGGAAGGAAGGAAAGCAAAGATGGATCAAAAGGAAGGAAAGAAGAAAGGAAAGGATAGATGGATGGAAGGAAAGGATACACTGGTGGAAGGAAGGAAGGAAGAAAGGAAAGGATACACTGGTAGAAGGAAGGAAGGAAAGGACACACTGGTGGAAGGAAGTCAGAAAGGAAGGAAGGAAAGGACACACTGGTGGAAGGAAGTCAGAAAGGAAGGAAAGGATACACTGGTGGAAGGAAGGAAGAAAGGAAGGAAGGAAAGGATACATAGATGAAAGGAAGGAAGGAAGGAAAGGATACACTGGTGGAAGGAAGGAAGGAAAGAAGAAAGGAAAGGATAGATGGATGGAAGAAAGGAAAGGACACACTGGTGGAAGGAAGTCAGAAAGGAAGGAAGGAAAGGACACACTGGTGGAAGGAAGTCAGAAAGGAAGGAAGGAAAGGACACACTGGTGGAAGGAAGTCAGAAAGGAAGGAAAGGATACACTGGTGGAAGGAAGTCAGAAAGGAAGGAAGGAAAGGATACACTGGTGGAAGGAAGTCAGAAAGGAAGGAAGGAAAGGACACACTGGTGGAAGGAAGTCAGAAAGGAAGGAAAGGATACACTGAAGGAAGGAAGTCAGAAAGGAAGGAAGGAAAGGACACACTGGTGGAAGGAAGTCAGAAAGGAAGGAAGGAAAGGACACACTGGTGGAAGGAAGTCAGAAAGGAAGGAAAGGACACACTGGTGGAAGGAAGTCAGAAAGGAAGGAAAGGATACACTGGTGGAAGGAAGTCAGAAAGGAAGGAAGGAAAGGATACACTGGTGGAAGGAAGTCAGAAAGGAAGGAAGGAAAGGACACACTGGTGGAAGGAAGTCAGAAAGGAAGGAAAGGATACACTGAAGGAAGGAAGTCAGAAAGGAAGGAAGGAAAGGACACACTGGTGGAAGGAAGTCAGAAAGGAAGGAAGGAAAGGACACACTGGTGGAAGGAAGTCAGAAAGGAAGGAAAGGATACACTGAAGGAAGGAAGACTCCAGAATAAACCTGCAGATTAACATTAAAAACTGTTCAAATTTAATTCTCCAGTTTCCTGTAAAACAAAATTTCACGAGTTCACAGCGAAGCACGAACATCTGAATCTGACAGGAGCAGCAGGAACCATCAGATCCATCTCATCAGATCCTACAACGCGCAACACCTTCAATTATCCCTGAAAATTCAGAAACGAAGAAGCTTGAGGACTTTTAAGCAAACGAGCATGATGTGCAGAACTACTGAAAGGAAGCTCCTCCTGGCAACAACGCCGGGCGCAGCGCTGCTCTGCTGACAGACGCGCCGCGCCGCGCCGCAGAAAACCTCGAACTGTCCCCACAAATCACGAGGTGAGTAATGAAAACAGCTCGCCCCGCGCTCTGCTTCTGCCTTGATGAAGATGAATTAGAGGAAACAGAAAAACGAGGCGCCGCAAAACGCAAAAAAACCCCAAAACAAAACAAAAAAAAAAACGCCTGACAACGGCGACGGCGGCGCCTGCGCAGAGTGACGCTCGATCCATTTGGCCTGGCGGGCGAAGACGCAAACACAGGCTGTCTGAGGAGAGGCAAGTAGACTTCAATCAGCTAAAAGGTGATAAAACATAATTAATTCAGTCACCCGCACAGACGGAGTCTCTCCTCCCAGCCCGCAGGGAGGGAGGCGTCCTGTATGGATGCGTTTCACACGTGTGCGTTAATGGGAACCAGTTTCTTTCAAAGCCTTCGCTCGTTGTTTATCAGCTGCTCGGTAACAAGCCGGCGTCACGACGCGGATCCGTGCCATCAGACCCACAGCCGCTCACACACCCACCCTCACACCCCGCAGATAAAAACACGGAGCCGCGTGTTGAGGCACCTCCGGTCGTTAACGGAGCGACCCGGAAGATGATGGGGCGGGGGGGGGGGGGCGCCGCTGTCTGCAGAGAGGAAGGGAGGGAGGAAGGAAGGATTGGAAAAACAAAGGTAGGAAGGGAGGAAAGAAAGAAGGAAGAAAAGATTGGAAAGGGGAAGAAAGAAAGGAATGAACCAATGGAATAAGGAAGGAAGGAAGGAAGGAAAAAAACGCAAAAAAAGGAAGGAAGGGTTGGAAAAACTAGGCAGAGAAGGAAGGAAGAATTAGAAAAACAAAGGTAGGAAGGGAGGAAAGAAAGAAGGAAGGAAGGAAGAAAAGATTGGAAAGGGGAAGGAAGAAAGAAAGAAAGAAAGAAAGGAATGAACCAATGGAATAAGGAAGGAAGGAAGGAAGGAAGGAAAAACAAAAAAAGGAAGGAAGGGTTGGAAAAAAGGAGGTAGAGAAGGAAGGAAGGAAGAATTAGAAAAACAAAGGTAGGAAGGGAGGAAAGAAAGAAAGAAGGAAGGAAGAAAAGATTGGAAAGGGGAAGAAAGAAAGGAATGAACCAATGGAATAGGGAAGGAAGGAAGGAAAGAAAAGCAAAGAAAGGAAGGAAAGGTTGGAAAAAAGGAGGTAGAGAAGGAAGGAAGGAAGGAAGAATTAGAAAAACAAAGGGAGGAAGGGAGGAAAGAAAGAAGGAAGGAAGGAAAGATTGGAAAGGGGAAGAAAAAGAAAGAAAGAAAGGAACAAACCAATAGAAAAGGGAAGGAAGGAAGGAAAGAAAAGCAAAAAAAGGAAGGGTTGGAAAAAGGAGGAAAGGAAGGAAGGGAGGAAGAATGGAAGGAAGGATTGGAAAAGGGAGGCAGGGAAGGGAGGGAGGAAGAGAGGGAAGAAGAACAGAAGAAATAAAGGAAGGAAGGATGGAATGAAGGAAAGAAAGAATGCAAGGAAAGAAAAAAGGGTTGGAAAAGGAAAGTTAGGAAGGGAGGAAGGACTGAAGGACAGATGAAATGGTTGAAGAAAGGAAAGAAGGAAGGAAGAAAGGAAGGAAATAAAGACAGAAAGACTGAAAAAAGAATCAAGGAATGCAGGATGGAGTTAAGGAAGGAAGAAAGGAGAAACATCTTGGAAATCGAACCGCTGACACCTGCACTCGGTGCGCCTGCTCTCCCCACTGAGCCACGAGGAGAGAGGTCTGAAAACGAGCTAACGTCAGGCTTCCTGTCATCAGGCAGCTGTGAAATACAAGCCGGGGCGGCGGGTCGGGGCGGCCCGCGGGGCGGGGCGGCCCGACCAGAGGAGTGCGTGATTTGTACGTACGGGCGGTGAGAACGCGGAAACCTTTGTTTTTCTAATTCTTCCTTCCTCCCTTCCTTCATTCCTTCTCTGCCTAGTTTTTCCAATCCTTCCTTCCTTTTTTTGTTTTTCTTTCCTTCCTTCCTTCCCTTTTCCATTGGTTCATTCCTTTTCTTTCTTCTCCTTTCCAATCTTTTCTTCCTTCCTTCCTCCCTTCTTTCCTACCTTCCTTTTTCTAATTCTTCCTTCCTTCCTTTTTGTAATTCTTCCTTCCTTCCTTCTTTCCTCCCTTCCTTTTTCTAATTCTTCCTTCCTTCCTTCTTTCCTCCCTTCCTTTTTTTGTTTTTCTTTCCTTCCTTCCTTCCCTTTTCCATTGGTTCATTCCTTTTCTTTCTTCCCCTTTCCAATCTTTTCTTCCTTCCTTCCTTCTTTACTCCCTTCCTACCTTTGTTTTTCTAATTCTTGCTTCTTTCCTCCCTTCCTACCTTTGTTTTTCTAATTCTTCCTTCCTCCCTTCTCTGCCTAGTTTTTCCAATCCTTCCTTCCTTTTTTTGTTTTTCTTTCCTTCCTTCCTTCCCTTTTCCATTGGTTCATTCCTTTTCTTTCTTCTCCTTTCCAATCTTTTCTTCCTTCCTTCCTCCCTTCTTTCCTACCTTCCTTTTTCTAATTCTTCCTTCCTTCCTTTTTGTAATTCTTCCTTCCTTCCTTCTTTCCTCCCTTCCTTTTTCTAATTCTTCCTTCCTTCCTTCCTTCTTTCCTCCCTTCCTTTTTCTAATTTTTCCTTCCTTCCCTTCCCCATTGGTTCATTCCTTTTCTTTCTTCCCCTTTCCAATCTTTTCTTCCTTCCTTCCTTCTTTACTCCCTTCCTACCTTTGTTTTTCTAATTCTTGCTTCTTTCCTCCCTTCCTACCTTTGTTTTTCTAATTCTTGCTTCCTTCCTTCTTTCCTCCCTTCCTACCTTTGTTTTTCTAATTCTTGCTTCCTTCCTTCTTTCCTCCCTTCCTTTTTCTAATTCTTCCTTCCTTCTTTCCTCCCTTCCTTTTTCTAATTCTTCCTTCCTTCCTTCCTTCTCTGCCTAGTTTTTCCAACCCTTCCTTCCTTTTTTTGCTTTTCCTCCCTTCCTACCTTTGTTTTTCTAATTCTTCCTCCCTTCCTTCCTGAGTGGGAGGCTTCCCCGCTGGAGCAAGGCGTGAGGAAGGGGAACAACAGCGACCGAAGGCGAGGCCGCTTCTCGCCGTCTCCCATGACAACCGGGTGCTACAGCCTTGCCCTCCCAGTGTAACCAGACCACAGTGGATCGCTGTCACCAGAGGTTCCAGGGCGGAGAGCTCCAACCGGAGCGGTAACTAGAGCCGGGCTTTTACTTCAGTCGTCCCTTCTGTGAGCTGCAGAACAGAGTATGAGGGTCAGGCCACGAGAATACTTTAATTATAAGAACATAATCATCATTTCCGTGTATGTACCACGGCCTCTATTTCGTATCTGTTTATTTTTGTAGTTACTTTTACGACCTATGAATTATTTTTTTAGAAGATTTTGCAGAAAATCCTGGAAAACAGGGTCTCTTCAGTCAGGGGCTTCTTCAGACTGGGTGTGAAACGGACTGCTACAGGAGATCTCTCCTGCCCACAGCCATCACCATCTGTAATAACGCCTTAATTAAATGAGTTACATCGAGATTTAATTTCCCTTTGGGATGAATAAAGTATTTTTGAATTTGAATGTATGTTATGTGGTTTTAGTTGTTTATGCTGAATGTGTGGAGAGTCGATGCAGGGAACTGCAACTACTGCTGACACAAAGAAAGATAATATTAGCAAAATAAACACATAATTTTACCAGAAAAACAGCTTGAAATTACGAAAATAAAAAGTTATTTTCATGAGGAAAAAGCTTGGATAATTAATTTTTTATTATTTTTCATGTCCTCATAAAATGACTACTTCATTCTTCTAATGTTACAACCTTATTCTAGTAATATTAAGACTTAATTTTCGTATTACTACGACTGTATTCTTGTAACATTATGACTTTATTTTCGCTAAAAACATCGCAGCCTGGCCCTGAGTTGAACTGAATTGGAGAAGCTGGAAACAAGATGGCCGCCCTGGGAGCGCTGACATCACTCTGGACTATCGAACCTCAGGGAGCATTGGTGAATAAAAAAAAAAAAAAAAAACAGATTTTACAATTAAATCTTCAAAAAACCAAAAATTCAAATAACTGATCAAATCGATTTATCGCTAACTATGAAGTCTCACTGCAAAAACACGAACTCTGACCAAAGATTTCTGCTCTAGTTTCTGCTGCAAATATCATGAAAACACTTGAAATCAGACAAAACTAACTTATAATTAACTTTTCAGCAGATATAGGAGCTGGTTTTAAGTCAATAATTCCTTAATATTGATGAATAAGTTCTAGTTATAAGAGAAATAATCTTCCAATGGAACAAGACATTTTTCCCACATTATAAATTAAAATACCTTGACAGATTATTTCACTTATAACTAGAACTTTATCATCAATATTAAGGAATTATGGACTTGACCTGAATGCGTTCAACACAACAAACCGTGACTGCAGTCTTTTGTTGAACATTTTGCAGCACCATGAACCTCCACAAACATGTAATCCGCCATGTTTGTTATGTATGAAGCGTTTAGAGTTACACATATATATCTATAGATATATATTAAAAACATCAAGACATCAAATATAATCAATAATCAATGTATAATCTCTCTATCTATCTATATATATTTGATGAATATTGATGTTTTTGATGATGACAGTTGACAAAATGTAATTTTTGGCACTGGTTTCACAACCCGTGACCGTTTGACGTGTTTATACACTGCAAAAACACAAAATATAACAAAGTATTTTAGCCGAATTTCTTGCACAAATATCTCAAATACACTTGAAATCAGAGAAAACTAACTTACAAGTAACTTTTCAGCAGATATAGGAGCTTGTTTTAAGTCAATAATTCCTTAAAATTTATTAAAAAGTTCTAGTTATAAGTGAAATAATCTGCCAGTGGAATAAGACATTTCTCCCATATTATAACTTAAAATTAGACAACCATAACAGCTTTAATACATGGACTACAATGGACCTCCGTCTATCATTTTTCTCTGTAACGTGACTCCAGATTACTCCCAGAAAATTAGCCCGTTCAAGGATTTCTTCTAAAATACTTGGGAAGCTGAAATATCTCGGCAGAACGCTACTGGAGACGCTATTGGCTGGCATCTGCCAAGCAGCCAATCCAGAAATGCCATTTACTGTCCTTGGTGCTGATTGGCTGAACCCCAAGAGCGGAAATAAGGAAGACCGTGGATGTTAGCGCTAAGACGGTTTCCACTGCGCGTATTAATGCATATTAAGGTATATTTTGTGTTTGAGCTGCTAAAGTGGGCAGTTATGAGCATTTTTAGAGGAGGTCTCATATTGTGGACCCTAACCCGAGCAAATCCCGAGGATCAGCTGTTTTCAAACCTGAACTGATTACTTTGATAAATTGTTTACTATTTGTGACGCCTAAATTGTAGTTTTTTATAAACTTTCCCTCAAATTTAGTGAAAATATTGCTTTGTTCTGGTGAGCCCAGTATCGTGTATCATTCTGTGAGTGAGATGCATTGTTACGCCCCGAGTATGAACCCACTATTTATTCTGTTTTGCACCTCAAAATGTTTGAAAAAGTTATTAATCACACATACTTTTCCCATGTTATCCATATATTATTGCCACAAAACTTGTTCAGTGAAGAAATCAAGAAGTTTTACCTGATGGGAAATTGGGACAAGGACATGCAGAAATAGATTCAGTGTGAGATCTTAAGAAATTAATTCAAAGTTTCAATAAAGCAAATAAGCTTAATGGAGAAATCAGACCAGTGCGAGGATATCCAGTGGATGTTTTGAAGAATCAAGGATATTAAACAGTGAAAACTATTAATGTGACGGCAGGACAAGAGCGAGCAATTCAAATGGACGTTTTAAACATATTCAAATACATTCAGTGGAAATTTAAGAAGCAGCAAGACCTTCCTGACAATATCTTAAAGTGAAAAATGGCATGACTCAGCATCAGTTCAATGAATTATGCTGCAGTGTGTTGCAGTTTTTCCAGACCGCTCGCCCTGATGGCGAGTTTCTAAAGGTACCCAGCATTTGATAGCGTCTAAGATCTGTTTAATGAGCATAAATGAGATTACATGGAAAAACAACAATGAGGAATATCTTTTATTATCATGAATATGTTCCTGGAGATACAGCCCTGCTCCGTTTCTATGCACCATCTGCTGATTTTGCTCTGCAAGAAAATATAAGCAGTGAGAAATCTTGTTAAAAAAAAAAAAGAGAGAGAGACCTGGAGCTGAGGAGAAGAGCACAGGTTTCTGTTTAAATGTGGATAATTACTTTACCACCTTTCTCCAGCAGTTGCATTGCTTTAATGCTCATAATTAATTTCATTATTTCCCGCCTTGGCTGTTGAGCGCAGATTAGTTCTGTCTGAGTCTGAAGGATAAAAAAAAATAAAAAAATTAAAAAACGCAGTAATTGCTTATGACTCTCAGAGCTCACATTAAATTATAGTAAAGCCAACGAATTAGAAAATATCCAATCACCCTCAGTTAAATACAACACCAGCTCTTGTTTTTGTTGGGGATTTTTGTGAATCCGCTGAAAATATGATTCTATCTAATCAAAGTATAAAGGAGCAGAACCACAGAACGATATTTGGATGATGTACAGCTCTTACAATCTCAGTTTACCGACTCTCTGCAGGACAATTTCTTCTTCCAACCAACACTTGAACCTTGCTTAGCCAGTCAGATTTCTCTTTCTACTCTGATTTCTGTGTATTGGATCATATTAACGTCTAGAGTGCAGAAAGACAGGCTCGTGTCTGTGGTGAAAATGGCTTCCCTGGTTTTAAAAGGTTGTGGTTTGAAAATCACAAGCACCAGCTTTAGTGCCGTGTTCTCCTCTATCCTTTCTGCTGGTGGGAGCTGTCAGTCAGCTGTATATAATGGCTAAAAAGAAGGAAATTTTGCTAGCATCTATTGAAAATGATTAAGAAAATGGTTTAAAAAAATGATCATTTTCTAGATTCAAACATTTGAACAAAAGAAAGGAAAATAAACTTGCTACTTCCTGAGGCTGAAAACGTGATATACTATAATTAAATCCAACTAATTGTGTTTCTTCTTCTGCAACTACTTATATTTCTTGGAAATTTCAACTGAAGAGGATGCAGAACATTAGAAGAATACGCTACTGAAATATTATTGTTAAATAATTCACAGCGTTCTCAAGCTTTGCTGGCTTTTCCTTCATCACAGTGCTGGGACTCTTTAGCATGTTGGTCACTTAGGCTACGTTCACGCAGCAGCCAAGTACGACCCATATCCGACTCTCTCATGGCAGTCTGAACGTCCCAACTCCGACATTTTCACCCCCAAAAATACAATTCGTATCACTTCCATATGTTGTACTCAGTGGTGCAAAAAGTGGGTTCCCACTATATGCGACGCATAGGGGCGCCAAAACGATGGCGCATACACCTCAGAAAGTTCTTAGCTACGCCGGTGGTGGTACTAAATCTGATCGTTTTCAAAGCGTCTGCAGTCAGAACAGTCAGGTCGCATTTTATCTGATTTTTACGTCACTGACGTGAGACATGCGACATAATTCTGCACCAGAAGAAGTGAGACGTGGTAAATCTAGACGTAAACAATGGCTGAACAAAGCAGTGGGGACATTTCGTTCACCTTATGATCTTGTGACAATACTGTTAGCTAAACATCAGAACTGAGCATCAAGACCTGCTCAGGTTTCGATTAATTGTGGATATAAATGACAATGAAAGTCCATCCAAGTGGCCAAACAGATTATTAGCAAGCATAGAACCTGAAATATTGGAGCACAACTAATCTGGAATCATTTAAAAACCCCACAGCTGAAGGAACACAGGATCTGAAGTACCAGTTTGATCTTTCCCAGTAAATCACCTTCTTGATGGAAGTAGTCTGAACTCAGTGTGCAAAGGATCCTTAAAGGGTCTTTATGGACGGATCTTTCCCTCTTCGTGATTCTTGTTCTGAAGAACTGATTCAGGTCTCTTTAAGCACCACCCAGGATCTGTGTACAAATCTTAGCTACGCTCATAAACCTCTTTATTTACCATGCTGAGGTTACCAAACCAGCACCCCAAGCAGATTCAATAAAAGTAAAATAGAACATAAAAGAGACTGATCAACATTAAAACCATTCAGTCTGCTTGGCTTTCTTGGAAATGGCATCAGTGTTAGCCTCAGTAGCTAGCGTATTGTCCAGAATGCTGCCCAAATATTTATACTGGCTGACAGTCTCTCCCACTGCACCATTAATAACTGTTGGTACAATCATAGACCAGCTTCTTCAAAAATCAATCAGGATCTCTTTTGTTTGAGTTTAGCTGCAAGCATGATTGCAGCGACGACGCTCTCGCAAGATGCTAACAACTACAGAGTCGTCTGCATATATGGGCACCCGCTCTGCTTCTACACCAGCAAATCCCCATATGTGCAATCCGACCAGTGTCTTTCTGTTTCACCTCTGGCTGCTTAAAGTTTCGGTTGACTTTTTTTTTTTTTTTGCGTCGACATCATTCGAGCTAAATATCTGCAAAACGTGAACATTTAACGTTCCTTATGGCTTGAGTCTAGAGGCTAATAAGCTTTAGCCCAATAGCTTTCTGGGAGTCTGGAGCCTCTTTTATGTCAAAAAACTTTTTACCAGGAAACTAAAAAGCATTAATTTAGCTAAACATAGCATCACACATGCCCATAGTGAAGAGTAAAAAAGCATATTTGTAAAACAGTTTTGATTATCATAAATACATCCAAAAGTGAATTTAGTGATGAAAAGCCATGTGGAAATTAGAAGTGGAGAGCGCGTCTTATATTGTCCTGCTTAAAAGCAAAGCAACCAAAGAGATACATAACAGAACAAGTAGGCAGAAGAACTTTTCTGATCTGAATTTAAACTGATTTTAATCATATGTCAACGATTATTAACAAAGATGAGACCGAAAGTGCGCCCTATCTCAAGCTGTTTTGTTGATACTTCTATTTTAGGGGCACCTTAAAGAGGGTTGGTGTGCTAATCTGCACATGTTGCACAACAAAGACTAAGTTTTATTCACGCCCTCCTCCCTCAGTCCCTGGTCTGCTCTTACTGGCTTAAAGTGATGGAGTGCAGGCAGCTGCTTGTTTATTTGATTGAAGTGTGCCAAGTTAGCCATTAGGCAGCCATTATGCAAATGTGCTTCATTGTGATGTTGGTAAGTAAAAGAACAAAAAGTCTGATCTGAAAAGGGAAGAGTTTCAGTCTTTTCAACAGCAGATTTTTCAGATGTGGCAAACCCCCCCCCCCCGTTTGCCCCTCCAAATAAAGTTCAATATAACTTCCTCATGTGGGAAATAAAGATTTTATTCCCATTCATTTTTTACGTGATTTTAACACCACTCAGACGCATTAAAGGCAGTTAAACTGTGTTTGATGGGCAAGAGGGTGTCCACAGTGTGATGTGGGGGCCACTTGTGGCCCCAGGCTGCTGGGAGGTAAAGAACAGGTGGTTGATGCACATGGACACTTTTTATTTTTAATTAGGTCAAACTTATTATTAATGAATTAAAATCTTCTTACTATGGAAAGTGTTAGGTACAAATATTCATCTCACATTGCCTCATAACCAGGTTTCTTGGTTTCTCTTTAGGCCCCGCCCACACAGGAGCGTACTTTTTTATAAAATGGGAAAACTTTTAACCGTTTGTGCCCCTTTTCACACCAAAATGGCGTTTTAAGGGACCATAAACGGGGTTTTTTTTGTTTGTTTTTTGATTTCCAGAGTGAAAATTTCGCCTTCACGTGTTAATCAAAAATACCTCTTTTGTGAAAATGTTGACGTATTAACCTGACCTCTAACCTGACCTATCATGTCAAGTTTATTTGGAAAGCACATTTCAGCAACAAGGTAGTTCAAAGTGCTTTACATCATGAAAACATAAAAACATCTCACTGCAAAAACACGAAATATTACAGAGCATTTCTGGTCCGTTTAAAAACGGAGCGTTAGCATGTCATGTCAGCAACAGTCTTCAGTCAGAGGCCTCTTCAGGTTCATTGCAAGACTGACTGCTACCAGAGACCCTTCCTGCCCACAGCATCACCATCCACAATGACTTTTTGAGTGTACTTGGATGATTTTAGTTACGACATCATTTTATTTTGGGATAAATAAAGCATTTTTGAACTGAATTTAATAGAACTTCATGTGGAGGTGCATGTCCCCTACGCAACGTTTATCGCCACTTACAGGTCTGGGGGAGTAAAAACAGCTTTTTGGGTTGTTTTCTGAGTTTCTGTGTGGATGAAAACATTTCTGAAAGTGGTTCCGAGTGGACTTTGGTGTAACCAAGTCTGCTTTTTAATTAATGTATTAAACTTGGCTAAATCAGTGTTTCTCCAGGGTTAACCAACTTAAATTTAAGACTTTTTAAGACCACTATGAATGCAATTTAAACCTGTATCATGACAGAAATGTAGAAAAGAAAATCGCATATTTTATATAGAAGTGCCAAGCTTTTTGCACAGAATGCACGTAGCATCGCACAGATTAACTGGTGATAATTTACTTACTAATAATAGAGGCAAAATAGCTAGCTAGGTAGCTAGCAAGGGTATGTTAGCAGCTAGTTAGCGGCAGCCTAAACCATCTTGAGTCAGAACGTAATGAAGATGTCTGAGTGCAACTCAAGCTTTTACCTGACAGAAAGTCCTGCGAGAAAAATAAATTACATCAAATTTATGAGATTAAGTAGTCATGCCATGACAAAATTGAAGGCCTGTGATTAGCATATTTAAGGCCAATTTACTTATTTTCTAATGAATTTAAGACATTTTAAGGCCTTAATTTTAAATACATGAATTTGAGACTGCGGGGACACCCTGTAAATACATCGTGTTTTCAAGTAAAGTGACCAAATCTAAAATGATTTACACATACACAAAATCTGACAAGGTTAGCATCTTGAATGTTTAGCTTATTGTTGAGCAGGCAAAAACATTCACAATTTTTTAGCACTTTTGCTGATTTCAGCCCACGCGACAAAAAGTTTGGACGCCACTGATGTCGAACGTGCCCAGCTCCTTCAGAACCCACATGCACAGTAAATCACAGAGCTTCCCCCCCTTTAAAGAAGAGTCCTAAAACCTGACTTCACACTCCTGTTGTGTGGCGACACTTGAGCGTCTCTGACTCGAGGCTCATATGTGGCGAGCTTGGTGTTCAAAGCAAAAAAAAAAAAAAAAAGCGCTAATCTGTCAGCAGCAGCAGAAAATCGACCTGAGCGGCACATCAGAGGGCAGGTTGCAAAGAACGGGTCACAACTTCAGTAACGAGATCTCCACACAGACACCTCGTGCGCCATCAGGAAGGATGAGGGCTTTACACGGGCTTCTGATAACGCCTCTTTGTACGTATTCGGGTTTTAATGTGGTTCAGTGAAAAGGCAGCATAACGAGGTGCCGCAGGCGGAGGGTTGGACGAGGGAGACCGTGACCCAAATAGACAGATGAAAAGAACAAGGTGGATCACAAACAGAAAAACAACATTTACTCATGTATTCATCTTAGCTTGGAGATTTGATTTGTATTTGAAACTAAGTTTCTCCTAAATTTACTGCCTGTCTTCTTAAGTAACTTCTTCTGAGCTTAAATCTTTACATCTTTAAAAGCTTATTATGTAGCATAAAACCAAAGGTTTCCATTTTACATGATTTATAATCAACTCTGAATGCTAACGTTGCAGTATTATTGACAATACAGAGGTGAAACATTAGGCGTTTATGAAGAAATGTTCACATATCGAAGAGAAAACTCTTGTTTTTCCCAGTTATTTAGTTGTTTTCAAGTAAGAAAATATTGCTTTACTTACTAACAATAATTCATATCTCTGTATTAAGAAGCGTTAGATACATGAATACTGGAGTTTCTACAAGTTTTCTCCATGAAAATGTAATCTATTAGATTGTTCCACATTGGTGAAAGGGATGGGGAGATAAAATAGAGCAACATCGCTCCCTCATGCTCCGGAAGAAGATTAAATCTGTTTCCTGTATCCTGGAGCATCATTTATTTTCCTTCGCTGCAAAAACACAAAATCTTACCAAGTATTTTTGGTCTAGTTATCTGTCAGTGGAACAAGACATTTTTCCCATATTATAAGTGAAAATGTCTATTATTTCACTAATAACTTTTTCATCAATATTCAGGGATTGACTTAAATCAAGCTCATATCTGCTGAAAAGTTACTTGTAAATTAGTTTTGTTTTATTTCAAGTATATTCAAGGTATTTCCAGTAGAAACTAGACCAGAAATACTTGGTATGATGTGTTTTTGCAGTGTTGGTGCTGACTGGGTATACTGCTAAGCGCAGACATAAGGAAGACTGCTGGTGTTGGCTTCTGCAGTAGTGCTAAGATGGTTTTATTGAGCGTATTAACACATATTAAGGTATATTTGGTGTTTGAACTTCTAAAATAGCCAGTTATAAGCATTTTTAGAGGAAGTCTCAAGTATTTTTTGGATTTTAGCTGTTGTGGTCCCTAACCTCCGTGAATACAAGGATTTTAAAACACAAATGCAATTATTGTGTTCCTTAACACAGTTCATTTGTACTGTTTAATATAAGAGTGAGTGAAGTAGTCTTCTTGATTTCAGGGTCAGCATTTGTGTTTGTGAGGTTTTTTTTATTTGCACATACAGTCATAGTTGTACAATTTATATCCCAAAAAGATGCCAGTACATTTTAAAATACAAATTTTAAAGCAAAACATCCCGCTAAACTTTTAAAGTCCATATCAGACATTATCACATGTAATCCTTCAACAGTTTATAGTACGCAATTTGTGCTAACCATTTTGTGAACATATCAGGCAGCCCCTCCACAAAATTAACCCTTTATTATGAATCTTGACGAGCTTAATCACAGCGTACACACTATGGGGAGCCGGTTGTAAAGTTACACAGTCAAAAATTAACAGCAATAATTTGGGTTATTTAGCATGTCATGAGAGAAAAAACATGACGGTTACTTTTTCAGTCATATTTTCACCACATTATTCATTAATTTATAAATGTCAGTTTCAAACTAAATATTTAGTTTACCAACTAGTTAGCTCCAAACATTTAGCACTGAACTAAATTTTTAGTTTGAAGCTAAATATTTAGCTTGTTACCTAAATATTTAGCTTCAAACTAAATGTTTAACTTGCTAAGTATTTAGCTTGAAGCTAAACATTTAGCTTGCTAACTAAATATTTAGCTTCAAACTCAACATTTAGCTGCTAAGTATTTAGCATGAAGCTAAATATTTAGCTTGCTAACTAAATATTTCGCTTCAAACTAAATATTTAACTTGCTAAGTATTTAGCTTGAAGCTAAACATTTAGCTTGTGAAATAAATATTTAGTTTAAAGCTAAGTATTTAGCTTCCTAACTAAATATTTAGCTTCAAACTCAATAGTTTGCTAAGTATTTAGCTTGAAGCTAAATATTTAGCTTGCTAACTAAATATTTAGCTTCAAACTAAATATTTAACTTGCTAAATATTCAGCTTGAAGCTAAATATTTAGCTTGCTAACTACATATTTAGTTTGGACCTAAATATTTGGCCTGCTAACTAAATATTTAGCTTCAAACTAAATATTTAACTTGCTCACTAAGGATTTAGCCTGAAGCTAAATATGTAGCTTGCTAACTACATATTTAGCTTCAAGATAAATATTTACCTTGCTAAGTATTTAGCTTAAAACTAACATTTATAAATCAATAAATAACTTGGTGAATATTTGACTAAAAATTAAACCCCCATTTTTTTCCCTCTTATGACAGGCTAAATAACTCAGTTTATTGCTGGTAATTTTAGATTGTGCTACACACCACCTAATTTATGTAAATTGATTCACCTTTTAGGTGAAGCCTAAATCTCTGTGTAGCTTACTGTCAAGTCCACATGTACGTAAAAACACGGGCAGGGTTCAAAGATGGACGATTTCTCCAGGGATGCAGCAGCATAGGCCTGCCATTATACATAATAGGGTTGGACAGCTGCATATTAGCTGTGTATCATCTCCTTTGACACACACTGATCTCACTGACGGCAGCTGCAGAGAATCCGTACCTGTACCTGCCAGGCACATCTGTACCCGGTACATGGAGGGAGTAGTCCGCATGGGGCCGGTTCACTACTTCTTTTTAGGCTCTTTAGATCCAATATGTTGGCCTCTAATTCTGTTTTTATGTCTATTTTTAATTTTTTTTAATGCACAAACATAAATGCAGTTCAGCTAAACTTCCAATACAGAGAAAGGCCTTTGAAAGGCTTAAAAACGACTCACCACGATCACTTTATACAAGACAGGCTGCTTAGAATGAAAATATAAAGCAGCGATAAAGGAGAATTTAAATTTTTACACTGTCCTGAAGACACATCTAGATTATTTCATACCTGAATAATGTCAACATGTAGTAATTCTTAGCTCCTGGGATTCATTATATGTCTTCGTTACAGAAGCATGACTCTGCAGGAGATAGGTCCGGATTTATATATAAACAAAAAACAGATCGAATTTGTTTGATTCGGATCAAACAAATTGAGTAAATGCAAAAATCTTGGTAAAAAAAAAAAAAATCTTTCCATGAAAGAATAATTAATAATTAAAATAGTGAATTGCTGTTATTGACTTCAATCAGGCCTAATAACTACCAGATCTAATCAAGAATTTACCTAAGTAGAACCTGTTTGACAGCACGAAGTAGGCTAAAAGACGTCAGAAGGCAACAAATGATGCCCCAATCTAAAAAACTTCAAGAGATAATGGGAAACAAAATCACTGACATCTATCAGTCTACTGATTATTATCTCCACATAGAGAAAATGTGGAACGGTGGGGATTCTTCCAAGGAGTGGTAGAGTCCGACCCAGCTCTCCAGTCACGTAATTAGAATATCATGGACAACAATGTCGAATGCTTCACAGAAGTTCAAAAGTACCAGCACTGTGGTTCTTCCACAGTCTGCATTTATGCGGATGTTGTTAAACACCTTGACAAGGGCAGTTCAGGAGCTACCAAGAGATCAGAACAACATCAGAAGTGCTGCAGGCCTCATCTGCTTCCTTTGGGTCAATGTTCATTACTTAATGATACAAAAAAGCCTAAGTTCACTTCAGCAGAATGCCTAAGAAAAAAAATTAATTAAGGTCTTTGAGTGGCCGATTCAAAGTATGTATTTAAAGCCAACCGAAATGCTTTCATATGATTTTAAAGAGGTGTGAAAACCCTCCAGTATGTAATAATCCTGCCAAAGGATGGACCAAAATTCTTCCACAGTGATCTAAGAGACTCATTGCCAGCTGTCGTATAGACTTGACGGCACTTGTTGCTACCAAGGGCGGGACAGCTAGTTCTCAGAGTTAGAGGGAAGTTACTTGAAATGTAATCAACACGTTTGAAAAATACATTCTGTATCCTTGTCATCTTCGTCTGATATTAAAGTTTGCTTGATGATGTGAAACTTTTATGCAAGTCTGTCAGACTCACAGACGTAAGAGTTGCTACCTAAGAGTTAGCTTACTTGGATTAAAAGGAAAATCTGCATCTTTTGATTGCAACAAAGCCCTCCAGTCACAGCACCGTTCTTTTGTCTTAAGCTTCATAATATCAGGGGTGCAGAAAATGAGTTCCTTCATAGCTTATGGTGATTTATACTGCATGACTGAGCAGGAGGGAATTTAGTTTCTCACTCAAGGACAGTGCTGGAGCACATGTGGCAGTTGATGGACGTGTCTGCAGAGGGAGTTCAACCTGTGAGCAGACAGGTTCTTTAAAAGGCAGAGCCGCTGCTGAGAGAGAGATAATCTCATCAATGAAGGGAAAGGTCACTGGGAGGAGCCAAAAAAGAGATGCTGTGTTTAAAAGGGAGCTAAGATGGATCACATTTTTGGCGATTTTTGTTCCTGTTTACTTTGTTTACTTGAGATTAACCACATTACTTAAACATCAGAGCTTTAATTGGTAAGCAATGTTGAATTTTTGCATAATTTTGCTCATCCAGTTCACCAAACTAGGCTATATGGCACCTCTGGTTCAGGTTGCTGGTTGAAACCTTGACGAGGGTCTCTCTTTCCCTACAGTAATACCTTACTGCTAATGAGGAAATTAATCTGAGGAAATTAAACTGCAATCAACATTTTTCTAGAGCAGAATGTCTGAACACAAAAAACTGGGATGTTACAAGGCTCGGCTACTGTCTTCCTGCTCCTGCTGAGTTTAGAATGTGGTCATCTTCTGCCATCTTAATTACAGACCAGATCAGGAAGCAATTGCTCCAGCAAGACCACCCAGACATCCTTTTCCAGCATGTTCTGGGTTAAGATTAGCTTCTTTTGGGAAAACTTCCAGATGGAGGCATCCGGGAAACATCCTGATGCCTGAACCACCGCCGGAGATTCCTTCCATCATCCAGCTTTGGTCATGATCTGCATCTCAAGACTTGAAGGTCTGGAAGATACAGGGACCAGTAAACTGAGAGCTTCTTCTGTCATGTCCAATCGCTGTTTCCCATGATTTGCCAACCCATCTTTTGCTCTATCCTGCTGTATATCATGTACAACACACATAGATGCTTACACTTCTTTGTTGAAGGCAGAAACTCCCGAGAGGGGACTGAAAGGTTGAGAGCCACGGCCTCGGATTAGAGAAGTTGACTGCACACTTGGTTTTAAACTTCTCAAGTGCATGCTTTAAAGGTCATTGCTTGAAGACACCAAGAGAAAAAGACACCATAGTAAACAAATGTTTTAAAAATGGAAACCGTTCTCCGTGATCAGAATTTTATTACCTTGTGATTTCTCCATCATGCTTTCATTCATGAACAAGGCACCAGTATACTTTAATTCAGTTCAATTCAAATATGCTTTACATGTTGGCATAACTCATATCAAATATCTTGAAAGAATCCTTGTGGATGGTGATGCTGTGGGCAGGAAGGATCTCCGGTTGCAGTCTTGCAACGAATCTGAAGAGGCCTCTGACTGAAGGCCGTTGCTGTAGGACTGTCCCGATATGCTAACAGCTCAATATCCGGGCAGCAGAGACGATATTCCTCAGTAACATGTCCTGGATGACATCATCAGTTGTTGGCAAGCTCTGCTAATCCACCTCATTTGCTTTAGCTAACCCTTTTTAAATCTCTAGCTGGTCTTATGGTTAGAAACACTGGCCAAAGAGATGTTGGAGTAAGGGATATGGTCCTGGTTGTGAAATTGATTAGATACACAGACTCCTCCAGTTGGGTCAAAGTCCGGCTGCATCCTAGGGTGAAGTCTTACACCTTTTTTCCAGTTGAGAACAATAGACTCAGATGTAGAGGGACTTGAACTTATGCAAGGCACTTCACCACTGGCTAAATCCTCTAACTGCACATTGAAGGTAATGTCGTCAAGGCACCAACAGATAAAACCAGTAGAGAACCAGTAGACTCAATTGAACTTTCTTGCCTTGTGATTTCTCCGTCATGCTTTCATTCATAAACAAGGCACCAGTATACTTTAATTCAGTTTAATTCAAATGTGCTTTATATGTTGGTATAACTCATATCAAGTTTCTTTAAAGAGTCCTTGTGGATGGTCACTCCTCCAGTTGGGTCAAAGACTTGCTGCCTGCTAGGGTGAAGTCTTAGACCTTTTTCCAGTTGAGAACAATAGACTCAGACATAGAGGGACTTAAACTTGTGCAAGGCACTTCACCATTGGCTAAAACCTCTAAGTGCACACTGAAGGTAATGTCTTACCAATGCACTCAATTGAACTTTCTTACCTTGTGATTTGCGACAGTTGGACTGTAGATTGTTTGGTAAATCAAGAACGTCTTCTTTAGCCACCATGAAAGCAACATCTTCAATGCTAAAAAGCCCTGATCCAAACTACACACAGCGATACTTGAAGTCTTCCATTCAAGGCGAAGACCTCCTGCCTAGCTGTGGGGATCGCTACATCTTTTTCTGCAACAGATCACGTCCTCAGAGCATCAAGACACCCTGATGCTCCCAAGGTGAACACCTTGGTAGGTTGGGATTCTTGCAAGTCTCCAAGATTTTTCTTTCAATGAGAAGAGAGATTTCATCAGATAAATTGTCCAAACTCGTCCAGGCCTTAGTCTTCTAACTCCACGCTGGAGTACATTCAGCTCACTTTGCATAAAAATACTCCTTCAGGTAGAAAATATACCACTTGGTCAGTTATTCCAATTATGAGGTTTGAAGCTGTCACACTTTCCTCCTAATACATCATGCCAAACTGAGTCTCTGGGTATAGCATCTCTACTAAATTTGCAAATGTCACTTCGGTGAATGTGGATGTGTCACTTATTCCCAGGTTCTGCATAGGGGACGGATTCTGGATTAATTTTCCTGCGGATAATGCCCACATCAGTCCCAGAAGTGTCACATCTTCAAACACTCATTCAGAGCAGCAACGGTGACGGCAATTACTTCTAACTTCAGACGGGTTCAGCTCGCTTTCTTCGACGTTCGTCGTTACCAAAACATTTCCAGAGTGTTGGGATAGTTTTTGTCAGTTCCATAAATGAGGTATTAAAATTCTTCTTTTCTCTCTGAAGCAGTCTATCCAGTGCAATAAAATGAGGCTCTCCCTTTGGAAACGAGCAGTGGCGTCGTTTCCTCTGACGCCTCCAGATTCAGCAGCCCCGAATCCCGCCTCTCCGTGGAGCCGAGCGCAGCGGCGGAGTCATTAGAGCAGTTGGAGAGATGATTTCAGATCAATCTGTCACCGGCTCCCGTGATGCCGCTCCAGTGTTGCATTAATGGGGACATTATTAAATCAGCACGAGAAACAGGTGCCAGATTTTACAGTGAATCAAGCTGCCACTTAAACCTTTGTTTCATCCCACTCTCCCAATTTTATGAATATTTTTCTTTTTTCTCTCATGGTTAAAATCCTACGAGCACTTGAAAAAGAAATTTTTATCATTTACTGAGATGAAAGATAAAAGGTTCACACTTCAATACATCTGGAAACGTTAGAAAGAAAACAACCCTTTTTATCCTGAGGTATAATTTAAATATAAAGCTTTACCTTTGTAACTTTTCCGATATTTGGGTTAGCAGAGAAGAGCAAAAAACAGCTGAAAATAACACATAATAGCCTGATAATTTTATCTGACGCCACAATTAAAATGGTCTCTGAAAGCAAGCATCAGGCTGTTTTTGTGCGTTCCTGAGACATCTTGGCTTGTATGTGGATTATGGAGACAATGTCACGAGCATGTTTTACTGTGTTTTATTCAGCTCTTGCCTTGGTTTTTTGGCAGTCCTTGTGTTTGTGACGTTACTCCTTCCAGTCTGTCGGATAAACTCGAACTCTGGTAGTTTATTTCTAATCTTGCTCCTTGTGCACTGTGGCTTTTGTTTCACACCTGAGTCATTTTCAGGATTTATTTTTAGCTTATTAATTTTCAAGCAGTCATAAAAATCTTGTGCATTTGCCTTTACAGCGCAGTAATTTACAAAATCATCAAAAGTTAATTTATTTCAGTAATTAAATTTAAAATGTTTCATGTGGACAGAGTCATTTTTAATTTTGATGATTATGGCTTACGGCTGGACCTGTTATGTTATGCCCTACGCAATCACAGGAGCACTTGACATTTTGTCCAGGAGACAGTCACTGATACCATCCACAAGAAGGTGCTGTATCCAAGCATAATAAAGGAAAGTTGAGTGGAAGGAAAAAGTGTGGTGGAAAAATGTGCAGCTGCAACAGGGATAACTGCAGCCTTGGGATGACTGTGAAGCAAAGTGGATGAGGTCCGGTGTGAGCCACATCATCTGCTAGTTCTGGTCCACTAAAGTCAGCGTATTCTTCTAACCGGATATGTTAGAGCACTTCATGCCTCCCTCAGCAGACAACCATTGCCGACATGCTCTTGAAGATACTTCTTTCATTCTGGAAATCGTCTTCATTGGATTTAAAAGACTTTTTCTTTAGCTGTAGGCTACGTGAAACACATTATTGTTTGGAATAAAACTATATGAGTTTCAATGCGCAGTACTTTGTTTTAGGTTCACACCTGCCATTGATGATAGAGAATCTGATTAATCTTAAATAAAGCTCAGCCTAGCTCCAGTAGGATCTCTTTTAATTTGATCAACAAAATGACTTCATGGGAAGAAGACAGGAGTTTGTGAATGGATGAAACAAGAGTCCAGAACTAAACTGGACAGAAAAACTGTGGGGTCACTTGAAAGTTGCTGTCCTGACAGTAAGAGATTTGGAGAACGTTAACAAGGTAGAGGTGGTAAAAATCAACAAGTCAAGGTGCTGATAGACTAACCAGCAAAGACTGAATGCTGAAAGGACTGGCACACTTCTGCAACTCGATTATTGAAGCATTTGCAATATTTCAATTTCAATTCTTCAAACTAATTTTTTTTGCAACTGAATTGAGGGGAATAAATATAGAATTGAAAAGAGAGTCTGCATCTCTGAGCTCAGTTGGGCTTCACTCCGCAGAGGTCTGCATGTACTCAAAGTGGACGTTCGCCGGACACGTCTGCGCAAAGGTCAGTGTTTATGACCGCGTACTCGGTGTCGCAGAGTAAACTGCTCAGCCAGAAGCAGTGTTCGCATCGAACTGCTTTGTATGTGACACCAAGAGTCGGCACAACCAGTTGCATCTCGACCGCCACTCTGTGCCACACCAAGAGGTATGCAGTGGCTGCCCTGATGGAGATGAAATGTGGCTAGGTGCCCAACTAGCTCATCAAACTTGCTAGTACCCATTTGATTGTGGGAAATGAAGGAATTTGTCAGGAGAAATGTAGGCAATCGGTACGCTCGACTATGAAGTCTCAACCATGCGTGGACAGTGTGCGCGTAGTACACCCGAGTATGCAGGAGCTTTACGTCTGAGGCCATGGTTCTTGACTGGAAAACGGCGGACTGCCCCCTCTGGGTTTGGTGTCAGCCTCAGTTTCAGTGATTTTAAGTATTTGGTGTCTCGTTGGGCACCGATTGGGGCTTCATCTACAGTAGAGCGGACGATGCTCCATGTTGTGGTGAGGAAAAAGCAAAGCTCTCCATTTACCAGTCCGTCTACGTTCCGACCCTCACGGACGATCATGAAATATGGATCATGACCAAAAGAAAGCGACCCTGGACATAAGCAGCTGAAATGACCTTCCTCCATTGAGTGGCTGGACTCCGCCTCAGAGATAGGGTGTGGAGCTCCATCAAAAGGAGTCAGGTGATGTGGTTCTAGCATCAGAATGCCTCCTGGGTGCCTCCCTTTGGAGGTTTTCTGTCACATTCCACTTGGAGGAGCCCGTGGGAAAGTCCCAGAACTCATAGGCGGCACTATATAGGGCTATCTTCACACAGAAAGTCTTAATGCTCATTCTGATTTTTTGCTGAATTCCTATTTTTTTGACATGGTAGTTCATATTTCTGATTAAATGCGACCGCAATCATACTTCTGTGTAAACGGTTTACAACCCCAGAAGAAGGTAGAAGTCACACGGCAACGCACTGTTTATGGAAGTAATAATGGATGCTGCCGTCTATGGGTCTGTTTTAAAGTTGATGAGCGATGGGAGCCGACAGTATCATCACAAAATCAGAACAAGATGGAGGAAGCTAGGCACTGCTTGCTTCAGTCACTGTTTACGTCCGGATTTACTGCTTCTGTCTTCTTCTGGTGCAGAATTATGACGCATATCTCAGGTGAATGACTAAGTCGGGTAAAATGCAACATGACTGTTCTGACTGCAGACGCTTTGAAAACTATCGGATACGTATCCAATTTAGTACCACATACCCACTCAGCTCTCTCAGACTAGCCAGCAGCAATTAAGGAATACCTGGTGGAACTGCGCATCTGCTGAGCTCATTATACAAGCTACTTCTCAGTGCAATGCAATTTCAAGGCATTAAATTACAAAGTCAGATTTCCTTCATCTAATATTTGATATATTCAGCATTTTTATAACAACTGAAGGTAACATAGTTACTTGATTGTTCTATGAAATGATTCTCCGTAGGTGGAAAACACTTAATACTTATTTAAAGAAGACGATCTTTTCTTCTGCCTTTATCTCTCCGTCATCACTGCTCCCAAAGCAACACAAAGGAAACAAAATGAGAAACAACAAACATCTACCTTCTGTTTATCAGCAGCACCTTGTCAAATAAAACATCAGGGTCACCTTTCAGATAAAGTGCAACAATGAAAAAGTCTTGTTCTTTGGTAAAAGGGTTCACTGCATAAGTCAAGGCATTTTCGACCTCCAGGTGAGACAAGCCGGGACGCAGCTCAGGACCTTTCGAGGTGAGCAGGTCCTATGAAGCTTTTAGTTGCCAGGTGACAGAGGATAAAAATGATTCTCAACCACACAGCCAGGCCGAGCGTGATGCTGCAGACCCGCAGGTGGAGGGAGGACCTCATAACTGTCCTAATTGATTTTTTCATGCTCCGGTGGTTAACGAGGAGCCGGCCAAGATTGCGGGCGACAGCTTCATCTCCAGCGCAGCACGTGTTTCAGAAGGAGGAATATAATGGAGCGGACGCGCCGTAACTCCTGCTCTGTTTTTCTGGATTTACGGTTTTTTATTTAGCCGGGAGGGAGAAGTTTTCATGCGTGCAGCTTTTAAATGAAACCTCGGTTCTGATAAGACCTGGACGTGTCTAAACTCCCAGCTGTAGTTGCTCTCCGGCTGATCACTGGATCAGCGTTAAAATACCAAACAAAGGAGACATTTACTCTTGGTGTGTTTGTTTCTGGTTAACTCTGGCAGCCTCTGCATGAACCCCAACCGCATACCAAACATGCAACGCAGCGGGTACACTCCCCCTAATTGTTATTCTATTGATTCTGGGAAGTGGGGGTAGAGACTCGGTCAGACCTGATGATATGAGACACGTGCACGTATTACTGAACAAGAGCCATGTCATAGAGATATGAGATGGAAAAATGACTCTGATTTAAAAAGTAACATTGGGATGCTGGTTTTCATTCTCAGAGCCATGTTTTTTTCTTTAATTCTTTTTGTTAGTTGTGTTTAAATAATGAAACAGGGAATAATTTACCAGACGGAAGAGATTAATAATTCAAACATGTTTCGTGTTAATCTGTGTTTCTTGCTTGCATCAGTCACAACATTTGTTCCTCGCTTCCAGTTCCTGCTTCAGAAGTTACTCCCGCCGTCTTTCATTTGGGATTCAGCGGCAGAGATGGGGGTCACAGCAACAGAGCAGAGCAGCGGTTATAAGAAATGACAAAGCAGGGAGGGGTAAACATCAGAGCAAGACGCGCTGCTCCTTAGGTTTGTGGTCCTGCTGCTTCAAGGCACCATGTCTCCTCAGCTTCTGTCAGCTCATCAAGGCCACATCCCAGCCTATCCCCACTGGAATACCGCATCAAACAGCCCGGGGAGCCTTTTATCCGAAACACAACGCCGCCTCATGTCACAGAACCGCGGCTCCCCTACCAGTCGTATGCGGATGGCGTTGTTTAACACAACGCAGAGAAAGTCAATAGCCCTGCCGAGGTGGCGGAGCTCAGGCACGAGACAGGGAAACGGTGAAAAGGTCACCAGGAGAATGATATCCTGAACGTTGTCAAAGACTGAAGCACAACCAGGGGGGAGGGAGTCAGATGAAGCTATGCTGCTACCTGATGTCAGAGTTCACTCTTTCAACACCCCCAAAAAACAACCACAGTTTGGGGTGGTGCTAAGAGGCCCTTGTTGCAGAGCTGCCAAGCTCTCACACCAGCCATTTATTAAATAAAAGGAAATATAAAAAGTTAATTTTAAGGTTTGTTAAAAGGACTGAGATTTGTAGTTTAAGTTATGAAGATTTGTCAGTATCTTACCTGCTGTACAAAAATGACCAGTTGACTTCAGTTCAAAGAATAATGGTGAACTTTGTGTGGAGGAGTCAAGCTAATAAATAGGTAAGTTGAGAACTATAAATTGTAACAGCAGCTCAAAGTAACCACTCCTTGCCACTATTTAGGCTAACAGAAACTCAAACTATCTGCTACTCAAATAGGCACAAAATAAGCTACCATTCGTTAAGCCAACTGTTTCTCAAACTAATTTCAACTTAATCTAAATTCTAGTCAGTTTAGCTTTAATTCAAGTCAACAACTAATCAACCTTATCATTATTTAAGCTAACAGCAGCTAAAGCTAAATGTTGACAGGCTAATATATGCTTGAGCTAATTGCTATTCAAGCTAACAGCTGCTAAAGCTAAAAGTTGACAAGCTAACATCTACTTGAGTTAACTGCTATTCAAGCTAATAGAGCCAGTAGATATTAGCCTATCAGCTTTTAGGTTTAGCAGCTGTTAGTTTAAGTAACAATTAGATCCGATAGATATAAGCTAATAATAGCTAACTAATAAGCTAGCTAAAAGTTGACGGGCTAATATCTACTTGAGCTAACTGCTACTCAAGTTAACAGTTGCTAAACTTAAAATCTGATAGGCTAATATCTACAAGATCTAATTGTTACTTAAGCTAACAGCTACTAACGCTATAAGCTAGCAGGCCAATATCTACATGAGTGCAAGGCAATAAATCTGTTTCTATTAGTTACAGAGAAACAGAAAATGTCAACACAAGTGAGGCTTTAGAATTCAATAGGACAGATTCCACATGTGGTCTAACGCTAAGCTAACACTTACTGCAGTCCAGGCTGCTGATATACAACATGAATACTCGGCAAATGGATAGTGCTTTAACAATAGATTTGCAACATATTGTGCAGCCCAAATGTAAATTGTTATATTTTTCTAACCAAAGGTTCTCCGTCTGCACACTTTTACTCACACAGAAAAAATAGATGTTGAGATTATATTAAAGCAGAATTGAGTCATAGCCAATAGGCCGCAGTATATGTTAAGTATCCCTTGGCAACGCAGTAATGCAGAGCAACAGATGTAGTTCTCAAACAGCTACCCGATAAGGAGATGATGAGGGTTAAAAAATACCTAAAACACTCTGAAAACTACTTGTACTTAGATGCAGTAAGTCCATGGAGGTTTCATTCAAACCAAAACAAACTGATAGTCAGTATATAAAGCAGTCCTTGGTTAGTTTCCCAACCTTGTAACAGACAACTGAACTATTGCATTGATGCAACAGTAGCACAACTTTATTTTCCTTCATAATTATAGGAAATCGTTTTTTTTTTTTTTTTTTTGTTTAAAGATATGCACAGATAATGAGCACGGTGTTGCTGAGGCTGTCAGTTAGATGCAATCAATTCTATTTTAAAAACTTATTACCCCTATGGAAGCAACATAAATTCCTAACAAATTGTCAGATGCTGAAGTGTTATTCTAGCTTTGGAGATGAAACTTCTCATCAGTCCTATGTGGTAGCTTTAATGAGACAAAGCCGAAAAGTGTCGTTTTACATATCAGTGTACCAATTTGATTACAAATGTGTTTGTGTCTCTCACTTGCTTTTAGAATAAAAAAAAAGCATCCCAGTCACATCCACGTCCTGTGGCACTTCTGGTGTTTCACAATTAAGGCCAATCAAGTTATATTTATCTTTTCATCACTTACGGTAAAGGTTACGGAAACTTAACTTGCACAAAGAAATGTGTTTTCTTCTGGGTTTTTTCAATAACAAAAGATGCAATGACTTCCCGATCTAATTTTCCTTTGTTTCAACTCGCAGCCAAAAACACAGACATGAAAAGCTCTGACTGTGGATCCCAAAGACACAGAATAGCTCTTTGTACCCCGGCTTGTTCTGCTGCATGCCATTTTTAATCTTGGGCAGAAGGGAAGAGAGCTACTCCTCTTATCTTAGATGACATGGAGGCTTTGCTCCCTCTCTGGGGATCTCTTGTCTTGTTCTTCTGAAACCTAACCCTCTTTTATGCTCTTCCCTCGTGGTGGTTTGGTGGCAAAGCGATACAGTGAATGAGACTGGCTAACTTTTGTTTAGCTTATTCCATCTGAAGTCTGTTACATGATAACTGGGTGCGAAGAGGCTGGGTGTTGCCTTTCTGTGGTAAATTGCGTGGTTACTAACTCCTGCTGATACTCTTAGCTGTTCTTTTATTGCCCATGGTCATTGAAAGCTTATTCAGCAGGTAAAGAGAAGTTATGATTTAGAAAATAAATTACTGGCTCCTTTTCCAGATCTCTGAAATGTTCTCTGAATGGTTTTCAAACTTCATGCAATTCAAGCAATAAAGGCTGAAGTTTTATAGTCCTGTGAAAAGGTTATTACCCTCTGACAGATTTCTTTCGTCTTTGCTTTTTTGTCACACTGAAATGTTTCAGATTATGCAACAAGTTTATTTGGAAATGGAAAATACAGTTTTCTAATAATATATTTATTCATTAAAGCTGCAGTATGTAACTTTTACAGAAATATGTCGTTCCAGGAAAACTGTTTATCCGCCATCATCGGTGGCCATGCTAACTACCCTTAGCATTAGCAGCAGGCTATGATGTGGTGAACCAGCTGTAGTGTAGCAGAGAGCAGGGGGAGTGTGTGAGCGGCGCGTACATGAGGGTGACTGGCAGCGCTAAGATCCTCCTCCTGGCTCTGATTGGTTGTTTCTGACTGACTGGTGGATTTCTGCAGTTAGTACTGGGAGCACTGGGAGAGAGGAGCTTGATTTTTTTCACAGATTATCTGTCTTACCCTGTCACAACATAATGATAATTTTAATAAATAAGTAAAAAACATTTTTCATAAACATTATAAACTGCAGCTTTAAGCACCATTGGAGTAAAACTCTGAATATGTGGAAAAAAGTGAGGCTTGCACATCTACTGCATGGCTCAGGAATACAATATCCAGTCGAGTTGTTAGAAGGAGCGTGCTGATGCATGCCAGTGCACATTACAGTAAAAATAATGGCCAGAACAGAATTAAATTACGTTAAAAATCTGAATGTTCCTATAATATTACCCATAATATTACCCATTTTCACTTTAAGAACTTAAATTCATGGTGGAGACTTTATCAATACACCTGGATTCCTAAATCAATGAAAAAGGTTACCCTAATGATGGATATCAATACCCACAAATAAATAATGCGAGATTGATTTACTTAAGCAATATTATCACAAAGTTTTTTGCCCAAGCCTGAACTTTAAGAATTAGACATGAATCATTTAAATATGTATAATATAGACTAAAATCACATTTGTAGGTGAAGCAACATTAGATTGCTTTGGTAAAACTTTGGAAAATTTCTGAATACAGCTGAAAGGGAACTGACAGTTTTAAAGAAATGGTTTGATGCAAATAATTTAACACTAATTTATCACAAAACATCAATCCATCCATCATTTACACCCACTTATCCATGTAGGGTTGTGTGGGGGCTCTCATCACAAATCCTATTTTACATTTAAAGTAAATCAAACATTTGGGAATACCAGCTTGCGTTTGTTCTTTAGAAAAAAAATAAATCAAATGAAACATGACATCACTTTCCAGCATCTTTTTTATACATGTTCTTAATTTCAGTCATGCAAATTAATGTAACTATTCTGAGCTGTAAACCTGAACACAACTGAAAAGGAAGAGTTGTGAAAAAGTAAATTTCCTTCACCCTGGGCGGTTATTTTCCTTGTTTAATAGTATGTAAAGTCATCACCAGTTATGCAAAGCATATTATTCTAATGTCAATTAAACTTACACATGAGCAAGTGGATCCAAATGTCATGAAATACTTATTGTAAACCAATCATTAACTCTATGTAGGTCTAAGAAGCATGTAATGTGCTTTCCATTTGATAGAGTTCAGCTGATTGTTGGGAGTCGTGTTAAAAGCTTATTATAGGCGACAGAACAAGTTGTGGCCTTTATCAACTGACTTAAGAAGAGGCGTATTTGATCTGGTGCGTGAAAACACCGTGTCCATAAAACATCCTGCGTACGGCTGCAAAAGTAAAGTCCGGCAACACGCAGAACACAAGTGTATCCAATCTATTTCTACGCCATATCTAAGCTTTTGTGCCAAGGCCTGAAGGGACTTGTTTTCCAAACGTCTCCAACTATGAAAGACTTAACTGACAGAGGCTCTTCCATGAGTCCAATAGGTTCAATTTGTTCTGCTAATCATTAGCCGCTTCTCCGCCACAGTAATGGGAGGTGTCGTTCAACGAGCCTGAATGCCACCCTTTGCATGGCCGATCCAGACAAAGAGGGAGCCCCCTGCTTTTATATATATTTTTTTTTAAGGGAGGTCCAGTCAAGCATTCACAAACACATTGGTAACCAGTCAGGTCTTCAAAGAGACAAAGACAACGGGGTGGGCCGCAATGATGGGAGGGTGGGGCGATTGTGAAGAAGAATGACCTGCCAAATGAAAAAGAGGACTTATTGAAAGGGACAGAGTGGGAGAAAGGAAAAACATATTGAACCGATGGAGAAGCACAACCTTTTGACCATCTGCCTCAGTGGGTGACAACAGCCTTCATCTGTATTTTTAGAGCTGTACAACAAACCAGATTACTCTGTCAGAGAGATTAAGGAGAGTCAATGGGCTGTCGAGTGGAAAAAAGGGCAAAGTCATCCCAGTGTGGAAACTTTGCATGTTTGTGTCTGAAGCTACTTTATAAAACTTTATTCTAAAAATAATAATAATAATAAAAAAAATCAGCATGGAAATAATTCAGAAAAATTAAAAAAAAAAAAAAAACCAGAAGCCTGAGCAGCAAATTGTGAAATAAAAATCTCATTTATGTTTAAACATGGTTGAGTACATCTCCAAAATGATTTCAATTTCATCATCCTTTTCCTCCTGTGGAGAAATCTGCAAAGGACTTGACTCTGAAAACCCTTTTTTGCTGCATTAATTCCATGATTGCTTTAAGGCAGAAATGCTATTTTCTCCCTCTGAGCTAAACAAGAATCAGATCTCCATGACTAATCTCCCACTGTGAGTGTTGTGTTTTGGTCTGAACCTGATATCTGAGGGTTTTCTGCAGGTTTGGAAAACTAATTATGTTTTTTCTGAGTAGTGAAGTAGCCAAAAATAATGGTGGCAGAAGCTACTCTCAGATTCAGACATGGCTTAGGTAGTACATAAGGTTTTCCTTTTAGCCTTGGAAAAATTGGAAGTCCCATGCAGAAGTCCTTATGGTGACTTAAGCAACTCAAGCAAAAGTTACATAAGCTAACAGATATTCAGACTAACTGACACTAAGCTAACACAAGATAATAGGTACTCAAACTAAAGGACTCTACAGTGGACGGTTGGGATTTCATAGTCCAGTGTACTAATTTCCTACATTTCTCATGACAAATTCCTTCATTTCCCACAACTCCACTTAGCTTGATACAGTGCCTCATCCTTACCCAGGGTCTGAGCTCTTTCCTCCACGTATTTTTCATTCTCTGATAGTCCTTGAATTCCCTCATTACTGTATCATACAAGTTTCTATATCTTCTAGTCTCTTCCGTCAAATTTTACTCAAAACAGTTTGATTTGAACACTGTTTCACGCCAAGTTGTTTATTGTGCAACACTGAGTACGCATTTGTAGTCATTAAAACTGACCTTTGCACAGCCATGTCCGGCGGACCCTTCACACTTCATGGAGTCCGCCTTGAGTATGCGCAGAGCTCTGCGAAGTGAAGTACACCCGACTATGTGGGAGGCTTCGCAGGTACTCAAACTAACTGCTGTCAACTTCTCAAGCAAACAGTTACACAAGCTATCAAGTACTAAAACTAAGTGTTACTCAAGGTAACAATTACAAGTAAACAAGCTACACAAGGTAAAAGGTACTTCAGCTAACAACTAATCAAACCATAAAGTAAACAGGTAACAGTTAAACAAGCAAACAAGAGCTAAAGATAACTGCTACTCAAGCTAACTTCAACTCTAACAGTTGTGCAAGCTCACATGTAGTCAAGTAAATGGCTATTCAAGCCAAAAACAACTCAAACTATTAGTTACCTTAAGTACCTTTTAGCTTGTGTAACAACTAATCTATCCATAAAGTAAACAGGTAACAGCTAAACAAGCAAACAAGCGCTAAAGATAACTGTTACCCAAGCTAACTTCAACTCTAGCAATTGTGCAAGCTCACATGTAGTCAAGTTAATGACTATTCAAGCTAAATACAACTCAAACTATTGGCTACATAAGCTAAACGGTACTTAAGCTAACAACTAATCTAGCCATAAAGTAAACAGGTAACAGGTACAATTATTCAAATTAAAGGCTATTCAAGGTAACTGCTACTCAAGCTAACAGTTAAACAACACAACAGGTATAAAAGCATGAAGCTATTAAAGCTAACAAATTCTCAAGCTAACAGTAATACAAGCAAACAAAGTAAAAGTCAACTGATATTCTGCAAAGATGAAGAATTTTGTTTTTGAGCTAACAGCTAAACTGTTATTTGAGCTAACAGCTACTTAAATAGTAGCTTCTCAAGCTAATACCTACTCAAGCTAATACCTATACAAGCTATCAAATCTGTCATCTATACCTGCCTGAAGTTTTTAAACCTTTTTAAAACAGTTTAGTTTTCTAGTTCTCAGCTTTAGAATGACCACATTTGTTGCCAAAAGTTTATCACCATTGTTGTATGTCTTCTATTTTATCAGCTGTAACTAGATGTATATAATTTTCCGTTCAGTCATGTTTTTTAAATAGAAATATAAATGCATAATTTGTTTTCCAACATCTACTTTTTGTAGTCTATCATTGCAGTAAACTCAAAAAAAGACAGAACTGGCTGCACGTTGTATATTGTGCAGCCAGTTCTGCTATTCAGGGAATTTGTGTTGCTTAATTTTTCACCTGTCTGAAGAATAAATGGGGAGGTCTTCAGAGCTGGACGTATCTTATGTCAGTACAGTTGTGCACAAGTCGGTCTGAAGAGTAAAACTGGGCCGATAATAACAACCGATGTTAATTGGCATCTTGTTGCCGTTTGTCTATGTGTTAAAGGAGGGGAAGGAGAGGGGGGTTGGTCATGTGGTATTTGCTCGGTCATGTGACAGTGATTGAGATGCAGGACAGGATTATGGGGTGTTTAACTGAAGCAGAGAGCCAATGTCGGCGGTGTGGTCACGTTCACACGGTGTCAAAAGTTTAGGGAAATATATATATTATCCGTAAATATCGGTTATCAGCCATAAAACTAGTATTAGTATCAAATATCGACCCAAATTTTCATATCATTGCATTCCCAGTCAGTTGTATATTTTTGGCTTGAGCTGTATAATTTATTGCAATATTGCCAGTTAAAGAGACAGTAACAAAGCAGAACAATAGTTTCATAAAGTACTGAAGCTGCAGTGTGTAACTTTTACAGAAATATGTCTTTTGCATATTTGTTAAAACTGTTGTGAAAAATGTCGTGACAGTTTGGTATGAGAGAGATAATGTGTGAAAAGATGGAGCTCCTCCACTTCCTCCCTGAGCTGCTATTGCTATCTAAAGAAATGCGCTGCTCCCGACCTGAAACAACCAATCAGAGCCAGGGGGAGGGGCTTAGCGCTGTCAATCACCCTCGTGTTCGCGCTGCTAAATGTGCTGATGGTGAAGAAACAACTCACCGTTCCAGGAAAACTGTTTATCCGCTGTCATCGGTGGCCATGCTAACTAGCATTAGCATTAGCAGCAGGCTAAGTTGTGGTGAACCAGCTGTAGCGTAGCAGAGAGCAGGGGGAGTGTGTGAGCGGCGCGGACATGAGGGTGATTGGCAGTGCTAAGACCCTCCTCCTGGCTCTGATTGGTTGTTTCTGACTGACTGGTGGATTTCTGCAGTTAGTACTGGGAGCACTGGGAGAAAGCAGAGGAGCTTGATTTTTTCACAGATTATCCATCTTATACGGTCATGACATCGGGATAATTTTAACAAATATGTAAAAAACATAAGTTACATGCTGCAGCTTTAACTTGACTCCCCCATCTAAAGAATACAGAGAATACTCTGACTGCTGTCCACTTAAAAATACTCTGTCCTGCACCACTTTAAAACAACTTCAACACAACTGGATTCAATGAACGAAGGAATCACCACACAACTGGATGATCTTTTCTTCCCCTCAATGACTGAGTTTTTTCACTTTTAAACCCTGAGATGGATCATGCAGGACTGCTCCCCTCCACAGCTCACCATCTACCACCTAATGCTTCTCTCATTCCTCCGTCCGATGCTCGCCTGATTTCTCACCCCCAGCCCTCCCCTCTCGCTGTAATTTCACCCCTGCCCTGCTGTCAATCCCGTTCCCCTCCCGCCGCTCTATCTACTTTCTCCTCCTCTTCTCCGTCCACCGCTCGTGGTGGGAGATTGGTGGATTACGTCGGAGCCAGGGGGAGGTTGTCCCGCTGATTGTAAAGAGAGGGACAATAGGTCCTTTAGTCTGATTGGGTCCCCAGGTTGGCAGCACCCGAGATGAGAGTGCACAGGCAGCCGTTATAGAGGCAGCAGGAGGATATGCACGTTTATTTATATGTAGATGGAGAGGAGGGGAAACTTCACAGAGAGGCCAACAAGGGAGAGCACACACTCAAGGTGACTTTAAGAGAACTGATTTTACACCTTTCAGATAAACGTTCAGGCAAAGGAAGAGCAAAGAGATAAACAGAAAAATAAGTAGAAGAGGAGCAGACAAGGCATAGAATCAAAAAGGAAAGAGGTAAGGCACTGACTTATTTTTGGGGGTTTTGTTTTAAACACTGCCAATTAGAAATCCTTAAAACATTTCTAATTTTTCCACGGATGTTTCATAGCTGCTGCTGAATTTGCTTCATAATGAAATCAGGAGACGACATAATGACTGTCTCCAGATGAGTAAGGGATTTACATGCACCTTAGAAAGTTTCTGAGGCTGTAATTCTGAGCACGTCTGCACTTTTGCTACATCAAACAAGCGACGCTGAAGGAGAGGAAAGCCTATCTGCCTTTTACGGTCCGTCATTTGGCATTCAGACCTCATTCCTCAGTCTGAGCCAAGGTTCTACTCTCCCAAAATGAGGACTCTTTTTTTTTTTTTTTTCCATTTTACTGTCAAACCCATTAAAGCACAGCCTGTCTTGTAAGGAAGAAAATAAGGTACGAGATTGGCATGTGCACTCCGGCCGGAGCGTGGAGACGTTTCTTTGCTATTATCATATCAGGGAGAGGCGGTAAAGATGGGCTTTGGGTTGAGATATCTTCAGTGACATTTGCAGCATCTGACAACGGGCTTTAAGAGGACATGAACCTTCTCCTTTCTAAGGAGATCCAGCATGCTGCTGTTTAATCAGTGACACTGCAAACTTTTCCAGATGATGCTTATGTAGGGTGACATTACTTCCATGCACCAGTGGTTGGGATGAATGCCAGTTTGAATGATTTAATTTATACACAAATGATGACAGTTCTTTATTTCTGAACTACAGCGGCTCTCTAAAGTGTGCTTTAAAGGCAGGGTTTGTGTACCGAAAAAAATTACACCTTGATAAATCATTTCCAGACTTTCTTCACATGACACACATCTCAACTGAAGAACAAACATGTCTCATGGAAACTAAAAACTGAAATAACCTGGTTACATAAACGCGTAGACCCTTAAACTAAGGGTGCGTTCACACCAGCCCTGTTTAGTCCGCTTTAATCCAACTCTACTTCGACTGCCTGCAAAGTCCGGTTCGTTTGGGGACGTGTGATGCGGAATCAAACTCTGACGCGAACTCTGGTCCGCCTACAAACCTCGGTCTCAGAGACCGCTCCAAAAGCAGGAAGTGGACTTAAGCGCAGGGCATTCTGGGTAAATACAACCAAAACAAACGTGCCAAAGACAAAAGACAAATCCTGCAACCGCTAAAATCTGACGCCACTCCATTTGTTTGCATTTCATGAAGAAGGAAGTTGCGCTCAGTGTCTTCTTCAGAGGTTTTCAAGTCGTTTCCTTCAGTGGTTCTTGGTGCAGCGCCCCCACAGGAGAGAGAGTAAACAGGTTGCTCAAAGAGTTTGGTTTGTTTGACACAGTGCAGTGTGGAAGAGAACCACAGCAGCTGAAAATGTAAGAAATGTTGCAGTTTTGGTCCCCAATCGAACCGCGTCCACCATCAGTTGTGAAAACTCCCTAAAACTTAATCAAAGCAGCTTTTGATTTCATTTCAGCTTTGAATTTTCTACGCATTTCATCATCTATAGGTGTTCTGATTAATCAGAAATAAAGATGATAATGAAAGATCACATTGTACAAAAGGTACCAATCAGAGCTAGCTACCTAGCTAGCAAGCTAGCTAGCTTAAGGGTTCTTCGCGGTATCTTAGCTGTTCTTCTGAACTGAGGTGTCAGATGTTTCTCCAGGTATCTGTTGGAGCCATTTCTCCAGGGTGGGGGTCATCGCCCCGAGTGCTCCAATGACCACAGGCACCCCCGTTGGGCCGTTCTCGCTCTTTCCCGAGCGCTTGGTATTTCTCCAGTTTCTCGTGTTCCTTTTTTCTTGACATTTCCATCGATTTCGACTGGCCTCTGCTGCTTATCGATCGCAAAGTCTGGTGGGTTGGCCATTACTATTTTATCTGTTTGTATGGGTCATTCTCCACCACCTTGGTTGGCGATTCCTAAGGCTCTCCAATTCGTACTCCACACAGACGCTTCTGTACACTATACCAGCTCATCGGTTATGCTGTTCCATGTATTCCTTTGCTGCTAGTATCTGACAGTATGCTGTGAGATGCTTCCATGCAAGGGTTTTTCGTTCTCCACAGCTCCTTCTCTTTCAGTTTGCATTGTCTGAGGCATTCGTTGAGCGCTTCAGAGCTGCAGAAATCTCTCACAACTTTAAATTCTGGTTGTCCTGTCATGTGAAAGCAATCTCCTCTATTCGTCATACCTCCTAAAACAATGTGTTAAAGTCTGAGACCAAACATGAGCATCTGCGCAACAAATGCAAAGGGTATGTTTGGCACAAAAACAACACCAGCATTACAAAAAAACCACTATACCCACATCAGTACATGATGGTGGCACCATCATGCTGCGGGGTTACATTTCAAAAGATGAAATGGAGTTTTTTTGTTCAGTTGGATACAATTATTGGTTTTGACCCAAATGTGGGATAATATTGGAGTCCAACCAAAATAGACTGAATGTGGACAAAGTATTAGTTTAAGGCAGGGGTCTGCAACTTTTACAACCCAAAGAGCCATTTTTGCTTTCAGTCCAGCAACAAATAACCAATTTAGAGCCACAAAACAACCTTAAATTTTCAAAAAAAATAGCTACCAAATGAAATTTGTCATTTCTTTTTAAGGCGCTACCATTTTATTTGTATTTTTAGGCATTTGAGTGCAACATTATGAAAAAAAAAAACCCCCCAAAAATAACCTAATATTTTCCAAACTAAACAACTGAAACAAATATTATCGGTACTTTTGTTGAGGAAATGAAAATGCAAATTATTCCATTAAAAAAAACAACTTTCCATTCTCCCAAACTCCCATTTTAGATCGACTGTAAATGTAGCCTAAAGACGGGAAGGAGGAAACAGATGTTTTTAAGCAGCAACACAGAGGAGCTAAATGTGCCTTAGTTTTGAGGTTCGTCCACAAACATTAAAACAGGGCGGGTAAGAAGAGGAGGGAGGGCCGAGTAATTAAAAACACCATGCAGAAAACGAACCGCAGAGAGGTGGCTGCGGTCTGCACAGCCCCAGAAGCCCCCCCCACAATTAAGAGAGGCCGGTTCAAAGCCAGCGCCTCGGTCCTGGGGGACCAACACAGACCGAGGCGCGATCTGAACTCTGATTCATACCAGCACACAAACAGGCGTGTGATGTTGGGAGAGTCTGGCCAGGATGCACTCTGCCTTTGAAGGCTGCATTCCCGCCCTGAGAGCCAGATAAGAAACTGGGTCCATCCCTCCAGGCGCTGCTGGGATGGACCTTCTACTTTAAAAACCACAGCACCTGGTCGTCCCCATCCTCAGAAGCACGCAGACCAGGCCGGAGGCCGCGCTGCGAGAGCAACCTGCTCATTAAAAGCTGGAAAAGCCAGCTGCAGAATCACACTTCAGCCGTCTTCTGGCTGCACATCCAGAACCCCCCCCCTCCCCCCCGCGCAAAAGCGATTGTGGTTAACAAATTGGCCGTGACGTCTCACCCCACAACCATGTGTGGGTCCGGTTTTCATGGACCCGCCCAGTTTTAGGGAGCTTTTCTGCACCCTGGGAGGCCTCCTTTTACAAGCCTGCGTGAAATTAACGCCCCATCAGGCTGCAGACCGACCCAAACTGGGTGAGAAGACACCCCGCAAAAACACTAAACCTCACCAAGTAGTTATGCTTCTGCCTCAAATACCTTGACCACACTTGAAATAAGACAAAACTAACTTAGAAGTAACTTTTCAGCAGATATAGGAGCCTGTTTTAAGTCAATAATCCATTATTATTGATGAAAATACACTAGTTATCAGTGAAATAATTCCCCATATTGGAAATTAAAATATCTTGTTCCACTGTGAAGACCTCATCCTGATCGAGGTGGTGCGGTGGGACCATATTTCCTGCTTTTTCCACTCTTTTACGACAATCCGTGTGATTTTAAGTGAGTTTTAACGTCTGCTATGTGCTCAGATTACTTCCTAAAACGCAGCTCTGCTTTGCGTCCTTCACTTCCTTATTTTTTAATCACTTTGCTGGTGTTTTATGGGGAAACATGAATTATTTTTTAAAAGTTTATGTGATTTCTGATCACATAAACCCGAGTTTCACGTGTCGAACCGAAGGGATGGAGCGGGTCACATCCAGCTGAACCGGGTCAGCCGCTCGCTGTTTGTTTTCCTCCCTCAGAAACAGGGGAGAACCCAAACTCACCTTCCTCCCTGGCGTCGGCGCGGTTTGCTGTTGACAGATCGCAGTTAATGGAGCAGCAGGTGGGCTCGGAGTACGAGGATACAACAATATGCCCCGTCATTTTCTCGCGCCAGCTGCTCCCCCCCCCCCCCCGACAATCACAGCCTCCTCCGCTGTCACTCAAACTCTGCCTTCGTCTCGATAAACACCCCTGCCTTTCAGGGCTTTCTCGGATTTCAAAACAAACGCAGGACAAATTGGATATCGCTGCGCCTCCTTTGCCATGGTGGCTTTTCTTACAGCGTTTTCTGGATAACAACTCGAAATTGGGTTGTTTTTTCTTGTGAATGCAAAAGGCAGGAGAGGGGGGGCCTCTTAGTCTTAAGGTTTTTCATGTGACAGCACCTCCACCTCCATCCTCTCATCCGTCCTTCCAGGATTCCTGAAAGATCCAAGAGTTTTCCAAACGCAACTTCCAGAGTTCCCAGTCCGGCATGTTCGCTTTAGGAGGAACAAAGAAAGGAGTTAAGCAAGGAAGGGAGGGGAGAAGGAAAAACACAAGGAATGAAAGGATCAAAGGAAGGAAATCCAGGAAGAAAGGAAACAAGGGAGGATGAAAGGAAGTGAACAAAAACAGAGGTTGGACACAAGGAGGAAAGGGAATGAAGGGTACAAGCAAGGAAGGAAGGAGAGATAGAATACGACCAAGGAGGAAGGACAGAAAGGAAATAAGAAGGAAAGGAAGTAGGACATGAGTTAGAAAGTATGAAGGAATGACTGATAGAAAAAAGGAAGATAGAACATGAGAAAGGAAATCAGAAAGAAGGAAGAAATGCAGCAAGGAAGGACTGCTCGAAAAAAGGAAGGAAGGACTTATAGAAGGAAGGAAGGACTTAAAGAAAAAGGAAGGAAGGAAGGAAGGAAGGAAGGACTTATAGAAGGAAGGAAGGACTGCGAGAAAAAAGGAAGGGAGGAAGGACTTATAGAAAAAGGAAGGAAGGACTGTTAGAAAGAAGGAAGGAAGGAAGGAAGGAAGGACTTAAAGAAAAAGGAAGGAAGGAAGAACTGCTAGAAAAAAGGAAGGAAGGAAGGACTTATAGAAGGAAGGAAGGACTTAAAGAAAAAGGAAGGAAGGAAGGACTGTTAGAAAGAAGGAAGGAAGGAAGGAAGGAAGGAAGGACTTAAATAAAAAGGAAGGAAGGAAGGAAGGACTGTTAGAAAAAAGGAAGGAAGGACTTATAGAAAAAGGAAGGAAGGAAGGAAGGACTTATAGAAGGAAGGAAGGACTGCTCGAAAAAAGGAAGGAAGGAAGGAAGGAAGGAAGGACTTAAAGAAAAAGGAAGGAAGGAAGGAAGGAAGGACTGCTCGAAAAAAGGAAGGAAGGACTTATAGAAAAAGGAAGGAAGGAAGGACTGCTAGAAGGAAGGAAGGAAGGGAGATAGGACATGGGCAGAAGCAGGAAGGAGGAGGTAAGCGAGGAAGGAAGCCCGTCAGCGGCAGCTGTTCCCCTGAACACAGGAGATTCCGTCACATTAGCAGGAGAACGGGGCGTGAAACGCTCTGCTTTGCTCGTCGCCTCGTTAAGCTTAACAAAACGGAGCGGCCTGGGTGCGGGTCGCGACCTTTTAACGGGAGGAGCCAAGAGCGGGGGACTTCGTAACGGAGCCCGGGCGGCGTGAAGGGGCGGGAAACCAAGGCGGCGACCGGGTCGAGGGTCAGTCGCTCGCTGAGCTTTCCTTAACAAACACACACCAACACACACATTGGCCAGGCGCCCGCTGACGACGCAGCCGAGCCTCCCGCCGTTCGCTGCCTTTTGTGCCTCTTCCACAATGATGAACTGAGCTGGTGATTCAGAGAGTCTACAGGAGCACAATGCTCTCTTTTACAGAGCATAATGGAGTCGGTCCATGAGTCAAACTGTCTGCTTTTCTTTCCTTGCCTTTGGAGCACCGAACTTCCCTTTCTGCCCCCTGAGCGCAGCCTTTTCACGCCCCGCTTTCTGCCGATAAATTCGGCTATTTCTCCCCCCTCGAGTTCATTACTGAAAGAAGCAAGAAGCCTTCTTATATATATATATATATATATATATATATATATATATATATATGAAAAGATATCGATTAACTGAAATCAATACTTTAAAGGGGCTCACTGCAAAAACACAAACTCACACCAACTATTTCTGGTCCAGTTTCTAGTGCAAATATCTTGAATTCACTTGAAATAAGACAAAACTAACTTACAAGTAACTTTTCAGCAGATATAGGAGCTGGTTTTAAGCCAATAATCCATTAATATTGATGAAAAAGTTCAAGACATTTTCCCCATTTTATAACGTCTTGTTCCACTGGGAGTTTTTTTCACTATAACTAGAACTTTTTCATCAGTATTAAGGAATTGCTGACCTAAAACCAGCTCCTATATCTGCTGAAAAGTTACTTGTAAGTTAGTTTTGTCTTATTTCAAGTGAATTCAAGGTATTTGCAGTAGAAACTGGACCAGAAATACTTGGTAAGATTTAGTTAAGTAAGTATCCAGTAACTATGTTACCTTCAGTTGTTACAAAAATGCTGTAAATATCAAATATGACTTAAAAGAAATTTGACTTTGTAATTTAACACCTTGAAATTGGGCCTCTGTCTCTTTAAGAAACTCCTGCTCTTTCTGAAACTCTGCCTTCAGGAAATCATCACAACAGCGCTCCTCTATTAACCCTTTAACAATGTTTTAAGTAGCTCGGATAAGGAGCTCAGCAGATGCACAGTTCCGCCAGGTGTTTGCCAATTGCCGCTGGCTAGTCTGAAGGAGCTGAGTGGGGAGGTGGCGAGGGAGGGGGGGGCTCTGTGAGGCGGAAGCTTAAAAACTGCAGCTCCGAGGAGGAGCTGCGCCTAGGTCCACCCAGGTGTTTTGCACAACATGAAAGCATCATGTTACTGATGAGGGAATAACATTATAGCATGATGTACAGCTAAAAAAAAAGCTGATTTCATATAATACGGCCCCTTTAAAAGCCAACTCCTAGGAGAAAATCATGGAGCTGACCTCCCTGGTGTTAAATATTCCTTTGATTTGAGGAGCAGAAATGAGGATGGAGATGGCGTTTAGAGGCATGAAATTTCAAGCAGAGCCACAGGGGTTTCTGAAAGCTGAGATATGGAGGGAAAAACAGGAAAAAAAAAAAATAGTATTCTTGTAATGGGCAGCGGGCAGCACTGAAGGGAGCTTGTAGAACATGGTGCGAGTGCAGCTGAACAAAAGTGTTGACAGCAACACCGCAATCTCAGAACATCACACCCCGGGCCAATTACACAAGGTGTGAAGGAGCGCACCTCTCCTGATGATGAGGAAGAAGGGGAGGAGTGTGCCTGACTGTCCAGAGCTGGAGGGAAGCAGCAGCAGCTTTGGCAGGTTTTCTCAGGCTGTTAATGTGTGCGTCATTAGGAATTGGGGCAAACTGTTTGAAATTTTGAACTGGAACACCAAGGAGGATTTAAAAATTAACCAGAACTGAAGTCCAAGGCTTGGTGAATCCAGCCCTGCAGACCTGCTGCACCTCCTGGAGCGCTTTCCTCCCTGCCGCCCCAGCAAACGTTGCCCCTCCTGTTGCTCAACCGACGGCTCAGGACCAAATAAAAGCTTCTGGTCACAGAAGGACGATATCTGCTGACAGGGTTTTCTAAACTAAACTAGGTCTGTTTCACACAGCTTGGAAAAGTGATTTGCAAAATAATAAAATAATAATTCAAGGTTCCTACAAAAATTCTTAATGTTTAAATTTCTGACTGGATGGGTTATAGAGAGCCAGATGAATGAATGAATGGAAGGTTGATGGATGGATGGATGGATGGATGGATGGATGCATGTTGGCAAAAGGATGGCTGGGTGGATCTTAGGACGAATATATGGACGGAGAGACGCATGGATAAATGGATGGATGTTAGGATGGATATAATGAATGGATGGATGGTTGGATGGATAGATGGACAGATGGATGTTAGGATGGACGGATGTTAGGACGGATGGATGGACGAACAGATGGACTTATGTTAGGACGGATGTTAGGATGGATGGATGTTAGAATGGATGAACGGATGGATGTTAGGGTGAATGGATGGACGAACAGATGGATGGACAGATGTTAGGATGGATGGAAATTAGAATGGATGGATGTTAGGTTAGGATGCATAAATGTTAGGATGGATGTTCGGACAAAGGGATGGATGGATCTCCTGATATAAACCCGTATGTTGACGTTTTTCTTCCTCATAGCTCACCTAAAACCTTCTCAACAACAACAACCAAGCTGCTCCTTTCTCTCATGCTAACAGCAACAGGTAGCAAACAGCAGCAGCGAGCTGACAGCAACAGCTAGGTAACAGCAGCAGCTAACAGCAGCAGCTAGCTAACAGCAGCAGCTAACAGCAGCAGCGAGCTGACAGCAACAGGTAGCTAACAGCAGCAGCGAGCTGACAGCAACAGCTAGGTAACAGCAGCAGCTAACAGCAGCAGCGAGCTGACAGCAACAGGTAGCTAACAGCAGCAGCGAGCTGACAGCAACAGGTAGCTAACAGCAGCAGCTAACAGCAGCTGCTAGCTAACAGCAGCTAGCTAACAGCAGCAGCGAGCTGACAGCAGCAGCTAGCTAACAGCAGCAGCTAACAGCAGCAGCGAGCTGACAGCAACAGGTAGCTAACAGCAGCAGCGAGCTGACAGCAACAGGTAGCTAACAGCAGCAGCTAACAGCAGCTGCTAGCTAACAGCAGCTAGCTAACAGCAGCAGGTAGCTAACAGCAGCAGCAGCTAACAGCAGCAGCAGGTAGCTAACAGCTGTCTTTCTGTTCCCTCCTCCATTCTGTGGGACTTCACTGGACTTAACAGGATCCCTTCTTATTCAAACCCAACAAAACCTCCGCAGTAGAGACGTAATCTTGACGCTGAATAAAAGGACGACGACTATATCTACAGGTATCCAACTCAAAAACGACGCGCATACTCATCCGCCCTCTCCTTTTCTCCCCTTTCCTCAGAACGTCTGCGGCTAGAATCAGAAAACAGGAGGAAACAACACGTGAACAGCCGCACTCTGTTTTGCAATGGGAGTCCGAGTGCATCTTCCAGCCACGGTGGGGACCTTCCTGCTCCCCCTGACCCTTTGCGTTTTGACCCTTCTGCCTCAAGGCCTCCTGGGTAAACCAGAAGAGGAGGAAAATGCCAAAAGCTCGGCGCTGCTGCAGAGGGTGAAAAGAGGATGGGTATGGAATCAATTCTTTGTCTTGGAGGAGTACACCGGACTGGAGCCGCTTTACATTGGAAAGGTCGGTGCTGACTGCCAGCATGGCAGCACACACACACACACATATATATATATATATATATATATATATATATATATATATATATATATATATATATATATATATAAATGACAACATGAAGGTACCACCTGAGGAAATGTGAGGTGAGCAACTTTTCAGCGTGACCTTTTCAGTCAGTGTTGCTGGTGTGAAGAGAAGCTCAGTATAGGAGTTGCTAAGAAGTTTACCTCAAACTTTCAACCAGATCTGTGAGAGAGCTCAGCAGCCCGAAGGAAGAGAGACGATCAGACAAAGGGGCAAAAGGGCGGCTTCAAAGGTTAAAAAAAAAAATCCTGATCTAATCCTGCGGTCTTTAGACCCTCAGCAGTGCTGTCGTTGTTGCTTTGACACCCCCCAACCAAAGAAACAGGCAAAAAACATGTTTAAAATAGAAATAGTGAAAGAATCATTTTCTGATCTGGTTTCTACAGAAGAGGAATGGGGTCACTAAAAAAAAAAAAGGAAGTCATAATTCTGATTTTAATCTCAGAATTCCGACTTTTTTCCTGAAAATTCTGACAATCTGAGAATTATGACTTTTTTATTAGAATTCTGACTATTTTCTCAGAATTGTGATGTTTTTTCATGAGAATCCTGACTTTAATATGAGAATCCTGATTTTAATCTGAGAATTCCGACTGTTTCTTGAAAATTCCGACTTTTTTTCGTGAAAATTTTGAATTCTGACTTCATTAGAATTCAGACTTTTTAAAAATCGCGACTCTGACTTTTCTCTTAGAATTTTGATGGTTTTTCCTGAAAATTCTGATTTTAATCTGAGAATTCTAACTTTATTAGAATTCCGTCTTTTTTTTTTTTTTTTTCAGAATTCCGACTTTTCTTCTCAGAATCACAATAGTTTAAATCATTTATGCACCATCAGGCAAATCTTGTCTTAAAACTCAAATTGACCAAATAGATTTGGAACAGGCTTTCGCTGTGGATAAAGTGCAGGTTTATCAATCCTATAACAAGGAAGCAAAAGTTATGGGATTATTTTCATATGCTAACAATATAATTGACACACACCTAAGAATGTTTGGTTATTTATTTGGATTTTGACATAGATTGACACAGAATTAGAATTCTGAGATTAAAGTCCAAATTCTGAGAAAAACGTCAGGATTAAGAGATTAATGTCAGAATTCTGAGAAAAGTCAGAATTCTGAGAAAAAAGTCCAAATTCTGAGAAAAAAGTCAGAATTGTGAGATTAAAATCAGAATTCTGAGAAAAAAGTCAGGATTAGGAGATTAATGTCAGAATTCTGAGAAACGTCAGAATTCTGAGAAAAAAATCCAAATTCTGAGAAAAAAGTCAGAATTGTGAGATTAAAATCAGAATTCTGAGAAAAAAGTCAGGATTAGGAGATTAAAATCAGAATTCTGAGATTAAAGTCCAAATTCTGAGAAAAAAGTCAGAATTGTGAGATTAAAATTAGAATTCTGAGAAAAAAGTCAGGATTAGGAGATTAAAGTCAGAATTAGGAGGTTAAAGTCCAAATTCTGAGAAAAAAGTCCAAATTCTGAGAAAAGCGTCAGGATTAAGAGATTAAAGTCAGTATTCTGAGAAAAGTCAGAATTCTGAGATTAAAGTCCAAATTCTGAGGAAAAAAAAGTCAGAATTCTGAGAAAAAAGTCAGAATTCTGGGATTAAAGTCCAAATTCTGATCTGAAAATCCAAATTCTGAGATTAAAATCAGAATTGTGAGATTAAAATCAGAATTCTGAGAAAAGCGTCAGGATTAAGAGATTAATGTCAGAATTCTGAGATTAAAGTCAGAATTCTGAGGAAAAAAAAGTCAGAATTCTGAGAAAAAAGTGAGAATTCTAGGATTAAAGTCGAAATTCTGAGATTAAAGTCCAAATTCTGAGAAAAAAGTCAGAATTCTGAGATTAAAATCCATATTCTGAGATTAAAATCAGAATTGTGAGATTAAAGTCAGAATTCTGAGATTAAAATCCATATTCTGAGATTAAAATCAGAATTGTGAGATTAAAGTCAGAATTCTGAGATTAAAGTCCAAATTCTGAGAAAAAAGTCAGAATTCTGAGATTAAAATCCATATTCTGAGATTAAAATCAGAATTGTGAGATTAAAGTCCAAATTCTGAGAAAAAAGTCAGAATTGTGAGATTAAAATCAGAATTCTGAGAAAAAAAAAATCAGGATTAGGAGATTAAAGTCAGAATTAGGAGGTTAAAGTCCAAATTCTGATAAAAAAAATGTCAGAATTCTGAGAAAAGCGTCAGGATTAAGAGATTAAAGTCAGTATTCTGAGAAAAGTCAGAATTCTGAGATTAAAGTCCAAATTCTGAGGAAAAAAAAAGTCAGAATTCTGAGATTACAGTCAGAACTGTTTTGTTTCAGTGACCCTAATCGTCTTCTGTAGTTTTCATTTAACCTGAAATGGGATAAACTGGTAAAACAGGGAGTTTTCGCCTCCTTTCTGAGACTTCAGGAAGGACACTGCTGGCCGCCCTTTAAAGGTTTTCGTTGTACGTCCCGCTTGGAGCTACGGCGCCCCCTCGGGGACATAGGGGATTTTTTTTTCGTTACCTCACAAAAGTATCGCATTCCCACGCAATACGTTTTATGTTCCTTCACAATAGTGTATTTAGTAGTCAGTTCATGTGGCATCTTGAATACTAAGTCTTTCTGCCACTATAAAAGGTTTTCTTAACGCTTTGTTCTAAAAAAAAAAAAACAGCTCCTTCAAACAAAAAAATGTCGCTGGAGTATCAAGAATGGTATTTAAAACTTTTCTTAGTATGAAATTTTTGCATTACGACAAACCTAAAAGCTACACTTGGTTGAATAACTCTGGTTTTTAAACTCACTTCTAATCTTTTTAAATATTTTTGATAATGTTCTGATCATTCGACATCGACCGCCTCATCATTTTTGACTTGAACTTGCTCTCCGAGGACAGTCCTGATCTTTGAAGCACCACTGCCTCAACCTTCCTCCTGTCTCAAAGAACTTCAGCGCTTTTATGTGAGAATGATGGAAACCTGCCAAATTACTGTTCTCGATCAACTCCAAACCTTTCACTTGAAAATATCGGAGAAGATGGAGGATTCTTAAGGCCAACAGACGGAAACTCCAAGAGAGAAGCGCAGGATCCCCTCACAGGTCCTTGATGAGGCTTTTAACATGTGATACACTTTGTAATTTATGTAGTCGTTTTAACATTTGCTGCGTTTGCTGGACAGCACTTTGACTGATCTTGCGTTTGGACCACTGGTTTACAGAGTAATCTCTCATGTCTGGATGGCATCACTGACTCATGAGAACGATACGGTACAGCCTCATCCCTTAGCGTCTTTCTCCCGGGGTCAGAGCTCCTCTGTGGTGTTGTTCAAAGCCTTTCAGTTTGGAGATGAAGCAGGTAGCTAACACCCTGAGTTTTCAAAGCCCTTGGAGGTACGAAGGGATTAGTGCAGGAGGTGAAGGGAAAGCTTTGGGATGCATCGACATAAAGAAGTTTGTTTTGATTAAAAAATTCTGCCCGAGCCTGATGGGTTTGCAGGTTGGAGTGCAGGTGAGCATGTGGCTCAAAAACAGAAAGGGAATGCTGTATTGTCTGCTGCCGGGGAATGATAGGTGTTGCAAAGAGAGCTGCAGGAGCATCACTGGCCGACAACAAGGAGCTGCTTCACAACCCTGTCTGGGTCTCTTCTTTCAGAAGCCGCAGATGATGAAAGGCCAAAGCCAGCGTCTTGAAAGCAGTGTTTTCAGATGGAGTGCCGAGCCACTGTGTGCTCGCCTGCTGATTATATACAGCGCAGATACCAGTGGAGGCATTGAATTTCACTCTGCCAACGTGATGGCAGTAAGTACTCGTCATCATACAGAGAGGCCCTCTTAGTACAAAGTAAAGGCTGATTGCACATCAACAGGCTGGCATTTGCACTTAGAGGCCACAAAAGGCAGCTGATTGCACCGCTGGGTCCATAGCAACAAACAGGCAGCGAGCTGTGATTACAGGTCTGCTGCCTGTTAACGGATTAAAGTTATGCATGTGACCACACGCCAGCTCTCTGGGCTATAGCTAATTCACCTCCGCTTCGGAGCAGGACCCGTGGCAGCCCGGACGTCAATACAGACTTCGCTTACTGTGTTTTATCTGTAGTAAAACCGACCGACCGACCGAGTTGGTTAAATATGAAATTCACAATGCGCCTAATGATGCAAAGCGCTGAAATTGATTGTAAAATAGTGGATTCAACAACATTTCCCAGAGATTTTGGTCCATATTGACACGACGTTGTCATAAAGCTGCTGCTCACTGCAAAAACACAAAGCTTTACCAAGTATTTCTGCTCTAGTTTCAACTGCAAATATCTCGAATCCACTTGAAATAAGACAAAACTAACTTACAAGTAACTTTTGTCTTATTTCAAGTGGATTCACGATATTTGCACTGGAACCTAGACTAGAAATACTTGGTGAGATTTTGTGTTTTTGCAGTGCAGAACTCATTTAATTAAGGAGTTATTATTGATGGTGATGGCTGTGGGCAGGAGAGATCTCCTGTAGCGGTCCATTTTACAACCAGTCTAAAGAGACCCTGCTTTACAATGACAGTCTCATGAAGAGGATTTATCATCATCTCCAGAGGTTCCACAGTTGTCCCCAGATCAGAACCAGCCTTCTTTATCGGGTCTCTGGCTGTGATGCTGCTGCCCCAACAGATGATGGCAGAGGAGATGACGCTCTCAACAGCAGACTTTTAGAAGATCTGCAACACCTTGCTGCAAACCTTGAAGGATCTTAGCTTCCTCAAGATTGGTCCAGTACACATCCATGAGAATCTGCTGTTCCACTGCATCCTAAAGCTGCTATGCTTAGTGGAGATATGGTAACTGCAGAGGCCACTGGACCACAGGAACTCCTTTTAATCTTCAAGAGAGTTCCAGTTTGAGATTTAAACTTTGTGACATGAAACATTAAGTTAACACTATAAAAAATGGGTTTTCAGCCTTGATTTAAAGGAATTTAGTGTTTTGGCTGTTTTGCAGTTTTCTGGGAGTTTGTTCCAGATTTGTGGAACATAGAAATTGAAAGCTGCTTCTCCATGTTTGGTTCTGGCTCTGGGGATGCAGAGCAGACCAGAACCAGAAGACCTGAGTGGTCTGGAAGGTTGATAGAACGACAACAGGTCTTTAATGTATTTTGGTGCTAAGCCACTCAGTAATTTATAAACTAACAGATGTATTTTAAAGTCTATTCTCTGAGCTACAGGGAGCCAGTGGAAGGACTTTAGAACTGGGGTGATGTGCTCTATCTTCCTGGTTTTAGTGAGAACACCAGCAGCAGTGTTCTGGATCAGCTGCAGCTGTCTGGTTGACTTTTTAGGAAGACCTGTGAAGACACTGTTGCAGTAATCAATACGACTAAAGATAAACGCATGGATGAGTTTCTCTAGATCTTGTTGAGACATTAGTCCTTTAGTCCTGGAAATGTTCTTCAGGCAATAGAAGGCTGACTTTGCAACCGTCTTTATGTGTTTCTGAAGGTTCAGGTCTGAGTCCATCATTACACCCAGATTTCAGGCCTGATCACTAGCTTCTAGCTGTAATAACTGAAGCTGCGCGCTGACTGGAGATCGTTCCTCTTTAGGTCCAAAGATAATGATTTCAGTTTTGTTTTTGTTCAGCTGGAGAAAGTTTTTGCACCTCCACTCATTGATTTGTTCTAAGCATCTGTTTAGTGCTCGGATGGGTTTCATTAAGGCTATAAAGGGATGCAACGATGCTGTGGGGTCTCTGCTGCAAAAACACAAAGTCTTACCAAGTATTTTTGGTCCAGTCTCTAGTGCAAATATCTTGGTACACTTGAAATGAGACAAAACTAACCTATTAGTACCTTTTCAGCAGATATAGGAGCTTGTTTTAAGTCAGTAATTCCTGAATATTGATGAAAATGTTCTAGTTATCAGTGCAATAATCTGCCAGTGGAACAAAACATTTTCCCCCTATTATAAGTTCAAATGCCTTGTTCCACTGGCAGATTATTTCACTTTTAACTGGAACGTTCAACCTGTCTTGTGTCCTGAAATGCTGTTCAGCGCACCTTGCTAGTAAACAAGTGGATATTTGAGCTCCTGTTTCTACTTTCTGTCATCTCGAACCAGTCTGCTCGTTTTCCTCTAACAACAACAAGACCTTTTCAGCCACACAGCTGCCGCCCATTGGTTATTTTCTCTTTTTAGGACCACTTTTTGTAAAACAGTGATTATTGTGCTTGAAAACCCCAGAAGAGCAGCAGTTTCTGAAACACTCAGTCACTTAAATCCACTTTCTTCCCTGTTCTGATGCTCACTTTGAACTTCAAGTTATCTTCACCACAGCTCGATTCCTGAGTCTGCCATCATGTGATTAGCAAATACCTGTGTTAACAAGCAGCTGAACAGCAAAACAAGTAAGCACAGCTTGTGTTTAGTATTGGGGTTAGGGTACGGAGTCTGGGGTATGGTTAGGTGTGTGCATCAAGGCATGAGAGCAAATTATTTACTGCATGCATGAAACAGAAAATGGCCGACAGTGATGCCTGCTTGTTATCTCTTAAAATGGCTCATGATGCATCAGTTCTGGTATCTGATGAGGAACTAAAGTAATTATCTAACCTGTACACTTGAAACTCCTGAAAGGGATAGTTAAATATCTTTGGTATGTATGTATTTTTGCCATATTTGTATATCTTTAAAGAACAGTTTAGCGTCATCTGCATAGATAATAAACTTTAAATTCAGCTATTATCAGGTGAAGTTTAGGTTAAGCTTTGATGCATAAATTAGTACAATCAAGCAAATCTTTTCACATTTAAAACAACTACCTCTACGGTGAGCCCTGCAGGACACTGTTTTATCTTATGAACATTTATGAGTTTGGGTGTGAAATAGAACTTTAAAAAAAAAAAATCAGGTAATTATTTAAAAAAAGTGGAAAAATCCTGATCAGAATTTTTTCGGACTGGTTTAAAATCTGTTAAACAGGAAGTATTTATCCTCAGCAAAGACAAAAATGCCCGAAAGCGGAACCCTGAAGTACACCCTCAGCATTATTAAAGTCCAATAAAACCAGAACTTTACTTCTTTACTGGACGACATTCAGGACAACCACTGCCCAACTTCTTCATCTCTGTTCAAACCTGTAATTACTCTGAGTTTATCGCTGCCTACTGGCCCAATGTGGTTATTTATGATTTCTTGCCTGATGAGAGGATTTAGTTAAACACGAATAAAAACATAAGTTAGCTTTTCTTTACTTGGTTGCTAACCATCATGCAACTTTCCTAGAAACTAACTTCATGCAGTTAAACTCTGACTTGATCTACACGCCATCGTCCAATCTGGGCCATGGCCAGCATTAATTTGAAAGCTTTTATCAGCCAATACTGGTGATGTGCTGATAATATTGTTTAGCCAACATTTCCACAAACGACTGCTGATTATTTTCAGCTCAAATCAGCTCGTGTTTATCTCTGCAGGCTTTTTTTTTTTTTTTTTTTTTTTTTGCTCCTATCGGTCTGCTCTTTAGGGATTGAGGCACATGTTAACTTGGACTGAGATCATAAGGCTGATTTGGCCTGGAAAGTTATTTGGTTGTCTTATCTTCGTGTTAAGCAGTGCAAGGCAGCTTTATTGTTGTGAAACTGGGAGATGTGACCCATTTGAATGGCCTCGAAAAACATGCCGCCACCCAAAATACTGAGCTTGTGGCTGAATTTAGAAGCATTAAGACAAACACTTGCAGATGTTTGAGATCAGAGTGATCGTCAAAGGAACTTCATGGTCTTAAGGTGTTGTTTTCTACATTTCTTGCAGCTCCACTCGGACATGGATAAAGGTGACGGCTCCATCAAGTACATCCTGACGGGCGAGGGGGCGGGTACCACCTTCACCATCGACGACAGCACCGGAGACATCCACGCCATCCAGAGGCTGGACAGGGAGGTGAAGTCGCAGTACGTTCTCCGCGCCCAGGCCCGGAACCGCCTGACGGACCGACCTCTGGAGCCTGAATCTGAGTTCATCGTCAAGATCCAGGACATCAACGACAACGAGCCGAAGTTCCTGGATGGTCCCTACCAGGCCACCGTTCCAGAAATGTCCAGAATAGGTAAGCAGAAGCGAAAAATCACGGCGGTTTGGGTTGTCCCACCACCAAATATTCTTCCCAAACTCATGTCTCTTCTTCCAATTTGCCCAGGAACGTCCGTCATCCAGCTCACCGCGACAGACGCCGACGACCCCACGTATGGAAACAGCGCCAGAGTGGTCTACAGCATCCTGGAGGGGCAGCCATACTTCTCTGTGGATGCAAAGACCGGTACGGCTGCAGACAGGCTGCTTGGCTTTCAGTGTAAAGCCACAACCAGACGAGTTTTTATCTGCTACACAAAGAAGCCTGAGGTTTAAAACTCCACTCCTCCTGCATCACTTTAAAATATAAGCCATTATGATTGCAGATTCATGTTTACACACTATTAGCATTGAATTTCCACAAAGGATGACCCCCTAAAGTACCAGCAGTATGTTTTTAGATCTGGTTTTCTTGGCATTAGGTTGGAATCTATGAGCTTTTTTTATTTCTTGACATCATTTTCCATCCCACAGACAAAAAAGATCCATCCTCTTCTTGCTAATTTTTATGTTTAGCTTCATTTTAAATCCTAAAAATAGAAATAAAATGGTGGTTCTTCAAAAACAACAACAAATCTCCAATAGTAGATATTCATCTGAAATTATGAGTGGTCTGTTTTGTGACATTCACGGCTCTAAACGAGTTTGATTTGGCCGGCGTGAGGGTAAAAGTGGCTCTTCAGGTTGTAAAGGCTGCAGAGCCCTGATGTAGACTGGTGGTGGGATCCAAAGTTAGAAAACCAGAACTTGGAGTAAAACAGAAAAATGAAAAGACATGAAAGGCATTTCAACTTTCTGAACTCTTCCACAGTTTGTCAACCAATCCCTGTAATGCTATTTATTGGTATTTTATGAGATGGACCAAAACAAAATGTATATTAAATAGTTTCTTTGCAATTAAAAACCTAAAAAAAAAAAAAAAGAAACGGAGGACGAATTTGTATTTAGCACTCGAGTCAACATTTCTTAGGACCATTCTTCACTGCAGTTAAGTCTCTACTAGCTTTGCACATCAACGCTGAAATTTTCACCTTTTGTCACCGACTTTCAGTTGGATTATGGTCTGCACTTTGACTAGGCCATTCTAACACATGGCTATTGTTTGATCTATGCAACACACTGCAAAAAACACAAAAACCTTAGCAACTATTTCTGGTCTAGTTTCTAGTGTAAATATCTTGAATACAAATAAGACAAAACTAAGTTACAAGTAACTTTTCAGCAGATACAGGAGCTTGTTTTAAGTCAATAATTCCCTAATATAGATGAAAAGGTTCTAGTCACATTTCAATTTTTAATAGTGGAAAAATATCTTGTTCCACTGGCAGATTATTTCACTTATAACTAGAACTTATAGATAAGTACTGTAAAGTTACTTAGTTTGTCTTATTTCAAATGTATTAAGATATATGGACAAGAAACTAGACCATAAATACCTAGAAATACTAAGATTTTGTGTTTTTGCAGTGCCTAAATCAGGAGGATTTAAGTTTCTATGTATTTAAAGTTGAATTTGTGTACAGAAAAAATATTTTCTCAAATCAAATACTTAAATAATAGAGAAAATGCAAAGAATACTGAATTTTCCTTTAAATTTCTGTTTAAAAAGACTCCCAGGTTAAAGGTAGGCATTCAATCTGCATCTTTAAGCCTCAAAATGATCGGACAGTGATGATTAAATCCTCGAAGTGTCCAATCAGACAGCAGATAATCAAGCAATTTCCTACTTTTCGGGTGCCTCATTTGGACAAACTTCACTTATTTCGTCTCAACCGTCAATCCAAATTCAATTTAAACCAAGAAGTGAGCGATTACGTGGCTTTATAGTTTCCCTCCATGCAACCTGCAGTGCCTCATTTTAATCTAGCGTGTAACAAGCTTACAGCAACACCACTGAAGAGAAGCCGAACCGCTGATGCATAGAAGGCTACGTTCACACAGCAGCAAGTCCAATTTTTTTGCTGAAATCAGATTTTTTTTTTTTTTTTCCCCCACATCGTTGTTCACGCGAATCCAAAGCGAGCCGCATGCGCAGGAAGTAATGACGGATGCCCCTGTCTGTGCGTCGACGTTAAAGCTGTGGAGCGATGGGAGCCGACGGTGTTGTCACAAGATCATAACGAGACAAAAGATGCTAATAAAAAGAAAATGGTTTTTGTGATGCATTAACTGCAGCTCCTGCAGAGAAGCCTCACGTCACTGACGGAAAAGTCGCACCACTCTGACTGCAGACACTTTGAAAACAGATTTTGGTTTCCAAGTAAATTGCCAATGCCGATACTTTTTATTTAAGTTTGATGCGTCAGTCGTCTTCGGACCTTTAGGTGTTTGTGTGGTTTTTCCTTTGAATTATTTTATTCAACAAAATACTGTGTCTACAAAATATGTGTGCATTTTTTCCTAAATAAATGAAGTGCAAAAAATTAAATTTGAAAGCAAATTAAAACAAAATCTATTCTGAGAAACCACAATAGAAAAGTAAACTAAAGTTTCAAAAAGGAATCTGAAGTTAAAGTGTCGATTTTACCACACTAGCTTTTAATATTGATACCGACTTGGTATGAGTATTATCAATATTTTGGATCGATCCGCCCACCTGCATCAGACAGGTATCTGATTTAATACAATATTTGGAAGTGGCACAAATTGGATTTTCTTTCGTGCGGCGAAAAGATCGGAAAAAGTCGGATGTGGGTCGCATTTTCCTGCTGTGTGAACAGAGTGACTCAAAAATTCAAACAAACCAAATAAAAAATAAATAAATAAATAAAAAAAACTCTCTGAAGAACAAAGAACAACGGCTAAAACGTTGCTGAAACATCTTGATTCGGTTTCAGCTTTCAGTCTTCGACCGAGAGGTATCGATCCGATACCAAAATAAACGCAGGGCCAGCGCTGCCGATACCGATACTTTTTATTAAGTTTGATATGTCAAACTTAGTTTTTATTCCTTTTCAAAACCTTAGAAAGGATTTGAACAAAGTTTATAGGTGTGTATAAAATACTTTAATAACATTAACAAGATAAACAGAAAAACAAATGTGGGTTTTTTTTCTTAATAAATAAAGTGCAAAATAAAAAATATCATTTGAGGAAAAAAAAAAACCTTTTTTTGAGGTTGAGTTGAGAAACCACAACACAAAAATAAAATTCAGTTTCATAAGTGAATCCAACTAAAATCGCGATCTCACAGCGCTAGTTATCGCGATCGATCCGATAACGATGCTGACTCGGGATCGATATTATCGATATTTTTGAATCAATCCTCCAATCACTGATGGCAGTCATGTTTTGTACCCTTCTCCTGACTAATACCTTTGAAAGCCTCCTGATCCGCTGTAGCAAAAGGACAATCCTAAATCTGTTTTTGTTTTTTGATTTTATAATATATATGTCACAGTACATGGAGGAACATTTTAAAATCATTTATCATTTCTTTACATTTTTACATGGAAACCTTTTGGAGCCACTGCAGATGTTTCATTGCCTCGTGAAAAGTCTAAAAACCTTCCCGTTTCCTCCCCGTTCCATCAGCGCTCCAAGCTGCGGTGATTCAGTCCTCGCTTGATGCCCCCCCGTGTAAACCAGCCAGCTCAAAATGTGGGGAGCTCAGCATGGCTCCTGTTGTTGCTACGAAACTACCTAACATGTTTCCTTTGTTGCTACATCTAAAAACTCACTCATTGTAGCTGACAAAGACGTGTTGAGCTTAAAAGTGTGACTTTCCTGTTGATAATGAGGACAGAAGACAGTCTGTAGTGTGGAAAGAGGCTTCCTGGGAAAAAAAAAAAAAAAAAAAAAAACTCAGTTTATAATTGAAATGTAGCCTTTTCAATGTGTTATTTTTAACCAAGTCGTGTTGGTTTGATTACAGTTATTTGGCTCAAGGTTTGTAGTCTTGGTTACTGCAGGGTCAATCCCTCAGGCTCTGATCATAAAACTATTGTTTTTTTGTTATCTGGAGTGAATCTTTTGCTGTCAGCTGTATGTTCGTACTGAAAAATGCAGGTTTTATTTTCAGGTATTCACATGTAGATCACTTCAGACAAAAACAAAGACTCTGTTTTTCAGTGACTCACCAAAAAGTCTCAAAGTCTGCAGAAATAACAAGGCTTCATCAGCAAAGAGAAGGGGAAAAACTCCAGATCTGTACTTTAGCTGCTGAGGAGAAGATTGGAGAATGAAACCTGACCAAAACAAACAAGCGCTTGGAAAAATATCAAAGGAAAAATTAAAAAACATAATAAAGTCTTTGAGCAGCAGTATTGGTTCACTTATTAAAAATCAGGCAATTAAAACCCTTTCGCTTGGGAATGCAAAGAGGAGTTTCAGCATCTCAAGTGGAGACAGAATGATCAACAGGCACATCAAGGCTGGACTGGTCTGTTGTGGTGAAAACAGAGGACTGGTTATTCACCAGTAGCTCTACATCCACCTTGGTGATACTGGGTTGGATCCCCTTTTGCCAAAAGAACTGCCCTCATTCTCCACGGCGAAGATTCAGTCTGACAAGACGCCACCAGAGGGCAGCAGCACATCCGAGGTGAAACTCTCCGGTGGCTGTCGCTGCACTGAATCCCACGAAACAGCTTTTTAAAAAAGCAGTTAAACTATTTGATAGGAGGCCATAGTCATGTCACGTTTGCCTCGTTTTAGAAAAACATAATTTTAGAGGATTTTAATAAAAAGTAAAATGGTATAAACAGAAACAGGTCGGCCTCCAGGGGGCGACGTTGAGGCTCAGTTTAGAAAATCCTCCTTTTTCGCAGAATGTTTTATCAGCGAATCAAAATATCATTTTTTTTAATTTTTTTTTTAAATCACCAAAAATGATGCGGATTTTTTTTTGTTGTTTGTTTGTTTGGTTTTTTTTTTTACCTACTCAACAATAAACTAAGCATGAAGTATTTTAGCTCAACAAATACTCAGGAACGAGATTATACGACGTTTTCCTTGTTGAATGAAAGGCCTCCAGCTTGCTTATTATTCTGGGCTTGACTGAAGAAAACTGAAAAATACGTCGTCCTTTCTCCGCAGTAAAAACAGGATCTGGGTCGGTCTTCATCTGAAAACGCTTCCTGTATTCAGCCAAGTTTTGATACAGAAGTTAAAAGCATATCTGGGTGCACCAAGGAGGACTTCAGAGCATAATTCAAGGAGTCCATGTGGTCCTGGTTACCACGGCAACAGAAGGAAACCAGATGACCACTTCGAGCTGCATCTGATATTTTTCTGAGTAGATTTTGATTTAAAAGTCGTAGTTTTGTCCTAATTTATTCTTGAATTGCCCTTACAGAAAAATCCCATGATGTTCACATGTGAATCACATGTGATTCACATGTGAATCACATGTGAATCACATGTGATTCACATGTGAATCACATGTGAATCACATGTGATTCACATGTGAATCACATGTGAATCACATGTGATTCACATGTGATTCACATGTGATTCACATGTGAATCACATGTGAATCACATGTGAAAGGACATCTATACCTATACCTGTGGATTTGAAATGCTTCATGTCGAAAGCACATGTGTTTCACATGTAAAATACATGTGAAACACATGTATTTTACATGTGAAGGATGTGAACATGTGAAGCACATGTGTATCACTTGGGGATTTCACATGCGGTACATGGGCTTCACATGAGATACACATGTGAATCTGTGGATTTGAAACATCTCATGGTAAATGCACATGTTATTCCCATGTAAAATACATGTGAAACATGTGATACATGTGTTTCACATATGAAACACGTGTGAAGTACATGCGATTCCAGTGTGACCCATATGTAAATAACATGCTTCACATGTGAAACATGTATTTCACATGTATTTCACATGCAAATCACATGTGAAAACGTGACCTGCATGTGCTTTTAACATGAAACATTCCAATTCCACACATAGGCTTTTACATGTGATTCACTTGCGAATTTCACATGCAGCACATGGGTTTCACATGTGATATACATGTGAAACCCATGTGAAAGCACATCTGGTCATGTGGATTTGGAAAATTTGATGAAAAGTTCTCGTAATAAGTGAAATAATCTCCCTGTGGAACAAGATATTTTCCTGATATTATAAATTAAAATGTCTTGTTCTACTGGCAGATTATTTCACTCATAACTAGAACTTTTCCATCAATATTAAGGAATTATTGACTTAAAACAAGCTCCTATATCTGCTGAAAAGTGACTTGTAAGTTAGTAGACTTGAAATCAGACAAAACTAAGATATTTGCTCCGGAAACTAGACGAAAAGTACTTGGTAAGATTTTGTGTTTTTGCAGTGTGACAGTCCAGACATGCTGTTGGCAAGCTCTGCTAATCCACCTCATTTGCTTTTGCCGCTCCTCTTTCTACATCTCTGCCTGGTTGCATGGCTGAAAAGCAGAGAGACGTTAGAGTAGGGGATAAGATGGAAGCGATGGTTTGAACTCCCTCCTTCCTCTCTCTGCTCTCCATCCACGAAGCCTCCTTTTCAACTCCTCTGGGATTTGGGGTCGCAGTCCAGGTCTTATTTGAAATTTTGAGTCGCTAATCAGCTGCTCCCAGTTGTAAAAACAATCCCTCGTTGCCACGGTTACGAAAAGTCGGAGCAGAAATCGTTCCAGCTGCACAGCGTCCAGAACCAGAGGGAACAACTGTCGACCAGAACAGTCACAGATCCTGCAGCGATGCTAATTTCTAAAACTGTGCAACAGACCTTCAGGAGAAGTTGGTACTGAGACATCTTGTTGAAAAGCTAACTCTGTTCTTTTAACGGCCTTCACGATTTTAATGCTAGCATCTGAAAACCTTTTAGTTTTCCATTTTTTTCCCCCATCAACAAAACCTCAGTATGGCTCCTCGGCGATGAAACAGCTTCCTCGGTTCCTCTAAGTGCTGCCTTGAAGGCTTTTATTGATGTCAACGCAGTATAAGACTCAAAACTGGAGCAGAAACAACATCAGCTGTCCCAGACGCCTTTTTTTCCTGCGTAGTTGTTGGTTTTTATGAAATAAGTGTGTAGATGCGAGTCTGTGCAGTCGCCAGGTGAAGGCCAGCTACACACACCGAGCTGTTTTACTGTAAAACCTGAGCTACCTCCTTTAAAACGTTACAACCGTCGACTTCAGTGTATTTTATTTTATGCTGTTTTTCATGTGTAATTTAACCCCAGCATAAACGCAGCTGCTCTGTGAAATCCCCGGAGGATCTTCAGGGAACATCAGAGAGCAACCGGCGTCGTGAAGCAGCAGCGCAGCAGCAGTTCAGGGAGGAAGTCGTGGAGACGTTTACAGCAGGGTTACGTTCAAGAACGAAGGTCTGCAAACGCTGCAGTCCAAAAACAGGTTTCGTTTCAGTCCATTGAGACGAAACCTGTTAAGAGCCACAAATATTACGTGACCTTTCGGGAAAAACGACACATATCCGCCAGGAATTTTGTTGCCGTTTTCTAAGAACAACAGTTTTATTTCTGTTTTTAGGTTTTAAAATAAAGGAAAATGTAAAACTTTGTAAAACAAAAAAAATATAGAATAGATACAACAGATACACTGCAAAAACAGAACATCTGACCAAGTACTTTTGGTCTAGTTTCTCGTCTAAATAACTTCAAGACACTATAAATAAGACAAAACTAACTGAGAAGTAACTTTTCAGCAGATATAGCAGCTTGTTTTAAGTCAATAATTCCTGAATATTGATGAAAAAGTTCTAGTTATAAGTGAAATAATCTGCCAGCGTCAGAAATAATTGACTCAAAACAAGCTCCTATATCTGCTGAAAAGTTACTTGTAACTTAGTTTTGTCTTATTTCAAGTGAATTCAAGACATTTGCACTGGAAAGATTTTTGTGTTTTTTGCAGTGTGTTGCATAGATCAAACAATAGCCATGTGTTAGAATGGCCTAGTCAAAGTGCAGACCATAATCCAACTGAAAGTCGGTGACAAAAGGTGAAAATTTCAGCGTTGATGTGCAAAGCTAGTAGAGACTTAACTGCAGTGAAGAATGGTCCTAAGAAATGTTGACTCGAGTGCTAAATACAAATTCGTCCTCCGTTTCTTTTTTTTTTTTTTTAGGTTTTTAATTGCAAAGAAACTATTTAATATACATTTTGTTTTGGTCCATCTCATAAAATACCAATAAATAGCATCACAGGGATTGGTTGACAAACTGGGGAAGAGTTCAGAAAGTTGAAATGCCTTTCATGTCTTTTCGTTTTTCTGTTTTACTCCAAGTTCTGGTTTTCTAACTTTGGATCCCACCACCAGTCTACATCAGGGCTCTGCAGCCTTTACAACCTGAAGAGCCACTTTTACCCTCACGCCGGCCAAATCAAACTCGTTTAGAGCCGTGAATGTCACAAAACAGACCACTCATAATTTCAGATGAATATCTACTATTGGAGATTTGTTGTTGTTTTTGAAGAACCACCATTTTATTTCTATTTTTAGGATTTAAAATGAAGCTAAACATAAAAATTAGCAAGAAGAGGATGGATCTTTTTTGTCTGTGGGATGGAAAATGATGTCAAGAAATAAAAAAAGCTCATAGATTCCAACCTAATGCCAAGAAAACCAGATCTAAAAACATACTGCTGGTACTTTAGGGGGTCATCCTTTGTGGAAATTCAATGCTAATAGTGTAGAAATAAACTGAAAAACTGATTTATCTAAATTTCATTTTTAGCCAAAGTTATTAGGAGCCATTGTGGAACGTCCAAAGAGCCACTTTCGGGTCCGGAGCCGGAGGTTGCAGACCCCTGGTCTATATAATGCAGGCAGATGTTTAATCATCCATCCGTCTATGAGTTATTACATTTAGTCAATGAAAAATGTTCTTTTTTCCAAGATGAAAGCGAACCAGCAACACTCTGGAACATGACCCTAATCACTGAGCTTTCGCTGACCCTGTGACCTCTTTCTTAACGCCCCCCAGGTGTGGTCCGGGTGTCCCTCGCAGACATGGACCGAGAGACCAGGGAGAACTACACCATCCTCATCCAGGCGAAAGACATGGGCGGACAGCTGGGGGGGCTGGCGGGGACCACCACCGTCAACATCACGCTGAGCGACGTCAACGACAACCCGCCGGTGTTTGACCAGAGTAAGCGAAGCGCCGGTGTTTTCAACAGTTCGTTTCCTTTGAATGTCTGCCGCTGCAACACACACAGAAATATCCCTCACTCGTCCTGATTTCACTCCGTTTTCAGCCAATATAAAACGAAACGCGTTTTTATACCGTTTTATTTTGCACGTGTTGTGTTTCAGGGGACATAATAAGCACTGTTGTCCAGGTCAGTGAGGGAGTGTTGTTTATTATGGAGTGCTGTGATTCAGAACGACATGACGCGTCTCAAACTTACTCACATCGTGGCGGTTATATGGCGGGTCGTGGCTCTTCACTGCAAAAACAACATCTCACCAAGTATTTCTGGTTTAATATTGAGTGCAAATATCTTGAATACTTTTGAAATAAGACAAAACTAACTTAGTAACTTTTCAGCAGATATAGGAGCTGGTTTTGAGTCAATAATTCCTTAATATTGATGAAAAATTACTACTTATGAGTGAAATAATCTGCCAGTGGGACAAGATATTTTAACTTATAATACGGGAAAAATGTCTTGTTCTACCGGCAGATTATTTCACTTATAACTAGAACTTTTTCATCAACATTAAGGAATTATTGACTTAAAACCAGCTGCTATATCTGCTGAAACGTTACTTGTAACTTAGTTTTGTCTGATTTCAGGTGTATTAAGATATATGCACAAGAAACTAGACCAGAAATACTAAGATTTTGTGTTTTTGCAGTGTTTGAAATTAATGATAATAACTATTTATAAAGCGCTTTCAAACAAAGTGCTGAACATTTTCAAGGAGATAAAATCAGTCCAAGTTAAAAATAAGACATACAAATTGTTGACCAGTCAGAGTCGACTGAGCACTTTGAATGGGGAGCTTTAAAAAGACCACAATTTAAACACGTCATTTATGTCAAACCCATTCCAGCAGACCGTCAAAATAAAAGCACAGACAGTTTTCTTTAAAGAAAATAACAGAACAAAACAGCTTGATGATAAAAATGATAAGAAGCTGCCAAAAGCTGTTTAAAATTGGAAGAAATTGGTGTTATCATGCCAAACACTGCAGAGTATTAAACATAATCACTGCTTGCTTTCACTCCACTCTGTAACAAAATTACTAATTTACCCTGCAGAGCAGAAAGTGGCTGTTAGAGTTTATTTAGCTGCTTTCCTTCCAGAGAAAAATGGTCATCGGCCTCACGATGAACGCTGAGTTTTATTTTCCCGCCTCTCTCCATGCAGATTAATATCTGGCAGCACGTCAGCAGGAGAAACGACAATCATAAACTGCGTATCGTCGGCATAGCGATTGACATTTCTGCCTCGTGTTTTACCTAAAGAATAAACGAGAGGGATGTAGGATTGCGCTGAATAGATTTATGAGCTCCACTGCTACGGTTCTGGATGGATTGTTGGGTTTTTAAGTCTTCAGTGATGCGTTTCAGTCCCTTTCCTGGTTTACCGCCACATCTGAGGTCAGGGGTCATCTTCACTCGGCCCCCAACCAGGAGTTTAAGGAGCCGTGTACTCTCCCCTCAGCCATGTGTGATTTGGAGGCCAACAGCAGTTCCGATACCAGGAAGGTGTTTGGCTCCCTCTAGAGGACAAATGAGTGAAACACGGTGTGACTGCTTCCTGTCGTCAGGGTTGTATCAGATGAGCGTGCCGGAGTCGGCCCCCGTGGGCTCCGTGGTGGGCCGGATCTGGGCGAAGGACAGGGACGTGGGGGCCAACGCTGAGATGAGGTACAGCATCATCGACGGAGATGGGAGGGACACCTTCGACATCAGCACGGACGCCACCAACCTCTTTGGCATCATCACGGTGAAAAAGGTAAACAGGGACATTTCAGGGCGTTTTAGACGAATCACATGAACCCCTGACAGGCAGCCATGGTCGTATGAGATATAATCCATGAAATAAGAACTAAAAAGTGTGCATTTTTGCTTTTATCTTCTCTGTTATACTTGTTTCACTTGTAAACCACTTACTGTCACTATTAGCTGGTCCACTTTATGGCAGTTTTTATGTTTATTTTTTTCTTTAGTAAACCACAAAAAAAAAAAAAATGTTCAAATGGTAGAAACATGGTAAAACAAATAAAGATTACTACGACTACTACAACGAGCAGTGATCATATTTAATACATTCTGATTTCTCTGAAGTCATTAATAATCATAAATAAAACTAAGTTGTTATTTATTATAAAGAAACTGTAGAATTCAAAGAAAGGTTTATATTATTATTAAAAAATAAATAAATAATAAATAAATATTTATCATGAATATTTATTATTTCTAATTATCACAATTAGTGAAAGTTGATATTTACACCCATAAATGTAGCATTCAAAGGTTTTATAATAATAATAATAATAATAATAATAATAATAATTATTATTATTATTATTATTATTATTATTATTATTATTATTATTATTATTATTATTATTGCTAGCAATGATCATATTTAATACATTCTGATCAATATAATCATAAATATAATCATAAATAAAATTAGGTTATTTATGATAAGAAACTGTAGCATGCAAAGAAAGGTGTGTATAGAATAAGAATAAGTAATAAGATAAGAATAAGATATAGAAGATAGAGAGTATATGATAGAGAGATATATATATAGATAGATAGATAGATAGATACATATATATAGATACAATAGACACACACACACACACATATATATATAGATATATATATATATATATATATATATATATATATAGATATATACACACACACACATACATATATATATATATATATATATATATGTATATATATGAATATTATTTTTAATAATCACAATTATAAAGTTGTTGATATTTATACCATAAAATGTAGCATTCAAAGGTTTATTATTATTATTATTATTATTATTATTATTATTATTATTATTACATTTAAACCAGCACAAATACATAAAATAAACATTAAATAATTGTCACAATTTAAATTTTAAAAATTTATAACCAGAGCATTTATATGTATACTTTATCTTTTATTTTACTAATGAAAATTTAAAATAATTTATTCTGTATTGATTAAATTGTAGCTTTGAGGTCTTTAATAATTTAAAGATACTGATTTATTAGATACATGTATCAGTGATAGATTAGGACTGATGAAATAAAATGAAGGCATAAATCTAAAAATTCAGCAAAAATAATATGTAATATAAATAATAGAAATTACAATAATGTGCCAATAATTTAGAAAAATGTAAATGGAATCACAGTACATTAAATACGGCAATAAAACATGAATTATAAATCACATTACATTAATAACAAAAATAAACATACAAGCTTTTAATATAAGGAATGAACCTTTGAAGTTATTAATCCGCTTACTTCTATGTTTAATAGCAGCTTTAATTAATTTTTGCCTCATTCCTGGTATATTGGTTAAATCAAACGCAGCCATGTAACATGTAAATCAAGCACCGTAATCCACACGATCTGCATCCCTTCTCCAGCCGCTAAACTTCGAGAACAAGCCCAGCTACACCCTGAAGGTGGAGGGAGCCAACACCCACCTGGACCCGAACTTCCGTCACCGCGGACCCTTCAAGGACGTCACCATCGTGCACGTCAGCGTGGAGGACGTGGACGAGCCCCCGCTGTTCGGCTCGCCGTCGTACTACGTCGAGCTTCCGGAAGACGCCGAGATCGGGACGGTGGTGAAGACGGTGTCGGCGCGGGATCCGGACGCTGCCAACAACACAGTGAGGTGAGAAGAAGAAGAAACTCATAAACACACCATGCAGGTCATTTCTGTGACTATTTCAGCCAATAGTCCCAAAGATGTTGCCCATGAAATATGGTTTAAGAGAGCTGGTCTTTATCTACACCAGTTTCCCAAAACTATTAACATTTTTTTTTATTCGTTTGGTTTTTATTGATATCGGGTTCACAACAAATGCTATTTTACATCTTTGCCTCATCATATGAATGAGAAGGAAAAGTTATTTTGCCAGAAGAAAACTGCAAAAACACTAAATCTTACCAGGTATCTTTGGTCTAGCTTCTCGTGCAAATATCTTGAATCCACTTGAAATAAGACAAAACTAACTGACAAGAGACTTTTCAGCAGATATAGGAGCTTGTTTTGAGTCAATAATGCCTTAATATTGATGAAAAAGTTCTAGTTATCAGTGAAATAATCTGCCATTTCAAGTCTATTCAAGATACTTGAACTAGAAACTAGACCAGAAATACTTGGTAAGATTTTGTGTTTTTGCAGTATTGCCACTGATTTCTATTTAAAAACAGAAAAATATCAAAACTATTTATTTATTTATTTATTTATTTTTAATTTTTTTTTATTTATTTATTTATTTTTTTTTTTAGGTCAGAATTAAATATCTGTAGATGTAAAGCAAATTAACAAGACTTGGAAGTTTATCAATGAACTGGAACATCTCCATAAAGGGCTTAAATTGTATGTAATGTTACCTTTGCACCACCAGAGGGCAGCATTATAACATTAATGCCGATCACAGCTAAAGCCTCACAATGAGAAACCTTCTGATCAACATGTGCTTTTCAAGCAGCAGAGCTGACAAAAACAACCAGTTTGTCCAGTTTGAAACCTAACCAGCACACAGCGACTGAAGGCTGCTTCCACATGTCTTCAGATTGTTGAGTGATTTATGAAAACAGATGCAGTGTGGTGGGATTACTGTCCAGATTGCGCCTCTCATAAACCAATTAGACATAAAATCTCTTAATTAGGTTATTAATCATGTGAAGGAAGCAGCAGTATGAAGCCTCAGCTGTCCTTTAAAACCTCAATCAGCTTCAAAATCAATAAAATTAAAATTATTTATCATTAATTTCCTTTTAAATCTAATTTTGTGTCACATACCAATTACCTTCCTTCCCTTTTAATGGAGAGAGAGGAAAAAGTAAAAGATTACACAAACTGCACAAATGCAACACAAAATACAAGATAAATAAAAACAAGAATATTAAAAAGGGAAAAAAAAGACTTAACTTGGCCTGTTGAACTATTATGGAAGAAATAAGCTCAGTTTTTTGTTGACACACCTTCTTTCGTTTAGTTTTTTTGCATGTGGTCATTCTGCTAATAAAAAGGCGTTCCGCATGCGCAGAAGAAGAACGTAGACGTCACACAGCAGCGCTTCGTTTACGGAAGTGAAAGCTGATTCCGCCGTCTATGGATCGATTTTAAAGCTGTTGAGCAACAGGATCCGACGTTGTCGTCACAAGATCATCACAAGATGAGGGAAGCTAAGGGTTGGGGTGTCGATACGGCTAGCTCCAGCCATTGTTTACGTCCAGATTTACCGCGTTTGTCTTCTTCTGGCGCAGAATTATGACGCATGTCTCACGTCACTGATGTAAAAACTAAATAATAAAATGGATAAAATGCGACACCACCGTTCAGACTGCCGTGAAAACGTCAGATATTTCACCCAATATTTGAGATCTATATCTATATATAGATCTCAAAGAAGTACCGGGCGTCCTGTAATAATCTCTGTTTAAGAGGAAAGCCTTCTCATTCAGCCCCGCTAACCAGCTAACTGTTAAAGCGGCAGTATGATGGGGGGGGGGATCAACTTTTTTGAGCTTTAAATCATGTTATAACGTTATTCCCTCATCAAAAACATACCAAGAGTGTTGCTTTGATTCTTTCATGCTTGTTTGAGAAATCCTTTAATGGCTCCCATTCAGACTAGCGGCAGCAGCAATTAGCATCAACACCTGGTGGAACTGCGCATCTGCTGAGCTCATTATGCACAGTGCAACGCTGGTAAAAACGTTGCTTAAGGGTTCGCTGTTGTGAGTTTCAGAAAGAACAAGAATTTCTTCAAGAATTTCAAGACGTTAAGTTACGAAGTCATATTTCTTTTAAGTCATATTTGATATATGAAGCTGTTAGCTCGTTCGTGAGTGGTTTTTCAAAGATTGGTTCAGCAGCAAGTAGCAGGTGACCCTCAGTTTCCATTTCACATCTTTCTGTCCGTTTTCAGATGCAACACAACTGGCCGATGAAACTGAACCCGTTTTTCACCCACAGCATCTCCTCTTCCTCAAGACTCTGGATGAGCGGCATTCATAGATTTATACTTTTATAACTCTCAGCCAACAAATCCTCATACATACAGATGCTTTGCTGCTTCAGTGACTCAAAAACCAACACTAATGTTTTTATGAAACATTTAAATTGTCTGAGATGAAGATAAAATGTTCAGTTTCCATTTCTATTAAAAGTCAGAGTGTCCATAAAAGCTGCTTCTTTAAGCATATTAATGGCATTATAGACATCTCAAGACAAATAAAGTATGTGAGTATTTATTAAAGCTGAGCACTTAATCAACACAGGAATATTAAAAGCATCGCTTATGAAAGGAGCAGCCAAATATAATCCAGGCTGAAATATTATAAATCTTTGTTTCTCATTATATTCCTCTTAAAATTTAACAGAATATGAAACTGTCTTGCTGATGGCAGGGACACTCGAGTCAGTGGACTTGCTTCTTGCTGGATTAACCGACTAAAAACATGCCATTCATGTAAAGGTGGATGAGCGCTGATCAGAAAATAGCAACAAGAAAAATAGCTGCTCAGCCAAAATCGCCCATGTTTACAGTCAGAACAACAACTAAAATGTTTAAAAGCACCTGGAGCAGGAGCACAGCTGGATGAGGACCCACATTCGTCTCGACGCCATTCAAAGCTCCCTATAATAGCCACCGAGTCTCCATAGCAACCATTAATTTAGGAGGCATTCCTGGAGAAAGCATTTTCTCTCCTACCATCACAAACGTAAATGCGTTAACGGCTGGAATTTTAACTAGAACGATGTGTTTTGGTCAGATGAGGCTTAAGATGCCATCTAAAAATGTGAAGCTCATGTTGGTGGCGTACGCGTCCCGGTTATGATGAGTCGGTTTTGCATTGTGTCTTCAGAGGAGTAAAAAAACATCACCAACTTGTTATTTTCCCGATACTTAATGCTCATCTGACCGACCACGAGCACTCCCAGGTGGTCACATTTTTTAAAATAGGTCAGACTGGCATCACTTGGAGACACTAATCACTCAGCATGCTAACTGAAATAAATCATCATCAGGGTAGACTGAGCTTCTGCATAATATAACATGAGATTAAATGTTATTGTTTCTCTGCCAGGATATTCGAGTAGTACTGCCGTAAATTTCTTTGCAGTCGCACATATTTGTCTCAAAGCTGCACAGAAATCACATAGAGAGGGGGTCTGGTGGAGCATCACTTGCTTTAATCATACGGTCATATGCAATCGAAAGAGAGCCAGCTATGCCATCGTGTGATGGGGTTATAACACTGTTGTTATCAGGAACAGAAACCCTGCATTTAGAATGCATTAGGAAACCCAGCAGGACCACCAGTGGGCGCTGTCCTGGTGGTAAAAGGGAGCTGAGCAAACCACAACCAGCAGAGATGACAGTAACCAGTGAGTTTGGAAACAAGACATTGAAACAAAACATATTTCCTATATTATAAGTTAAAATGTCTTGTTCCACTGGCTGATTATTTCACTATAACTAGAACTTTTTCATCAATATTAAGGAATTACTTTCTTACAACCAGCTCCTATATGTGCTGAAAAGTTACTTGTAAGTTAGTTTTGTCTTATTTCAAGTGAATTCAAGATATTTGCACCAGAAACTTGATCAAAAATACTTTGTGTTTTTGCAGTGTAAAAGAGGTTTATTTGAAATACTGCTGCAAAATACACTTAACGAGATCAGTCATCACAATATGCACAATATCTCAACCGCAAAGGACTGCCCTGATGCAATGTTTGGCAGGCTATTGTATTTCAAGAGATGCATTCAAGCTCTGTATGCCCGTAATAAAATCTAGTCAGTTTGACTCAATTTCACTGCCTTTGATACCCACAACTGATATAGATTTTAGTGGCCAAGTGTCGTATATTCAATGTCATGTTTTCCAAATATTGTGCAGCTCGAATGTTAAGGTTTTTGCACAAAAAGAACCGATGGAACTGCATCTTCCTTACAGGCCGTTTTATTTCTCTAGATCCTGCAACAAGTTCGGTTTATTACCTGTTCATTGCATCTTTTAATCAGGTTTTTTTTATTACTTTATGACTCACCATGATTCAACGAAATACATTTAGACTAAATGAAATAAAACAATAGCTTTTTTTAGAAGCAGGTAAGCTGCAGTAAATACTTAAAGGGGCAGTATTACGTAAAATCAGCTTTTTTGAGCTTTATATCATGCTATAATGTTATACGAGCCAGCAGCAATTAGCAAACACCTGGTGGAACTGCGCATCTGCCGAGCTCATTATACGAACAACTTCTCAGTACAACACTGATAAATACGTTGTTAAAGGGTTAATAGAGGAGAACTGCGATGACTTCCTGAAGGTGGAGTTTCAGAAAGAGCAGGAGCTCTTAAAGAGACAGAGGCCCAATTTCAGGGCGTTAAATTACAAAATCAAATTTCTTTTATGCAATATTTGATATATTCAGCATTTTTATAACTGAAGGTAACATAGTTACTGCATTGTACTATAAAATGATACTATGTGGCTGAAAAACACACAGTACTGCCCCTTTAAGGGGTTTGGAGCAAACTGAGGACAGAATGAAGTTTTGACAGCAACAAACATAAGAGATAATTTGAAGCATTGAAAGGGGCTGTATTATGTAAAAATCGACTTTTTGAGCTTTATATCATGTTATAATGTTATTCCCTCATCAAAAACATTCCTGGAGTGTTGGTTTGATTCTTTCACGCATGTTTGAGCAATCCTTTAATCTCCCGTTTGAATCTGACCCAGCTCCTCCTTCGAGACGCAGCTCCTCCTTGGAGCTGCAGTTTCTAAGCTTCAGAGCTTCCGCCTCACAGAGCCCCCCTCCTCCACGACTTTCCCACTCACCTCCTTCAGACTAGCCAGCAGCAATTAGCAAACACCTGGTGCAACTGCGCAACTGCTGAGCTCATCATACGAGCTACTTCTCAATGAAACGCTGATAAAAATGTTGTTAAAGGGTTAATAGAGGGGTGCTGTTGTGATGACTTCCTGAAGGCGGAGTTTCAGAAAGAGCAGGAGTTTTTAAAGAGACAGAGGCCCAATTTCAAGGCGTTAAATTACAAAATCAAATTTCTTTTAAGTCATATTTGATACATGCAGCATTTTTATAACAACTGAAGTGTAAAATGATTCTATGAGGCTGGAAAACACATAATACTGCTCCTTTAAAGAAACAGAAATCCTCAACAGAAAACAGCTGAAGTGTAATTTTCCTCCACTTTGAGAATCTGCAGGATCTCTCATATTCAGTTGTCAGCATCCTCCTCCTTCCTCTGTGCATCTTGCTTCTGCTCGACCCCCTCGGAGGAGCTCTGGCTGGAAAACGGCCCACAGTGACAGCAGACGAGCCAAAGCAGCTCTCTGCAGGTTTGTGTTTTCCTGCCGTCTGTTTGGCACAGGGAACAGATACTCTGATTAAGCGTCCGATCAGGAACGTCTCCTCCTTACTGCGCCTCCGGGAGCTGCCAGCCTGACGCCTTATCTCCCGACCGCACACACGCATGCAGCGTCGGATACGAGCGCGCGGCGGCCCTCAGACTGGATTACAGGCGCACCGAAAACACGCAGAACTGCACTATATGTAGTGCTGCTGTGATGATACACATTGCACGTGTCATTTTTTTGGTTTACAGGTACTCCATCGAAAGGACCAGCGACCCAGAAAAGTTCTTTTACATCGAAATCACTTCCGGGACGCTGATGACGGTGCGGTCGCTGGACCGAGAGGAGGTCGGATGGCACAACATCACAGTGCTGGCCATGGAGATGAGTGAGTAGAAAGGAGTCCAGCTTAACTCGACTCAAATCTGAATATCTCAGTCAGCTTTTAGCAGAAATGGTTGAAATTTTACAGACTCGTAGAAACTAAACATCTAGAATTGCTCCCTCTGTTGCGTAACTCAGAAGATCTCTCCGAGCTGGACGCACCAAGTCACCTTCATCCTTCATCCACTGGCTCTGTTTGTAAGAGTCTTTGTTTGCTCAACACACCTTAAAGGAGGCGTTAATGGAATCAACGGCTGATTAAATAACTTCTGGCGTGGTGGCTAATTGGAAATGAGGCAGAGACAAAGAGGGCAGAGGTAGGAGGGCATGGTGAGGTAGAGCGTGGCAGGATGGGGGAAACAATGAAGAGGCAGAACCAGAATTAGCATGGATAACAGAGGGGAGCTGATTGATTTAGAATAGTCAGACAAAATAAAATTACATACTTTCTCCAGTTCTCCATAATAAATAATCTGGGAATCAACTGGATTAATGGCTATGATCTCCTGTAGAAGAATATTATCTTATACGAGCACTAAAGCACAGAACTGTCTTCCCTGTGGACGGACGGTTGGATGTTGGCAAATGGATGGATGGATGGATGGACGGACAGATGGATGCTGATGGATGTAAGTTTGTTCCAGATTAGAGGTACATAAAAACTGAAGGCTGCTTCTCCATGTTTGCTTCTGGGGATGCAGAGCAGACCAGAACCAGAAGACCTGAGTGGTCTGGAAGGTTGATAGAACGACAACAGGCTAAGCTGTTCAGTGATTTATAAACTAACAGAAGTATTTTATAGTCTATTCTCTGAGCTCCAGGGAGCCAGTGGAAGGACTTTAGAACTGGGGTGATGTGCTCTATCTTCCTGGTCTTAGTGAGAACGCCAGCAGCAGCGTTCTGGATCAGCTGCAGCTTTGTGGTTGACTTTTTAGGCAGACCTGTGAAGACACTGTAGCAGTAATCAATGGGACTAAAGATAAACGCATGGATGAGTTTCTCTAGATCTTGTTGAGACATTAGTCCTTTAATCCTGGAAATGTTCTTCAGGTGATAGAAGGCTGACTTTGTAACTGTCTTTATGTGTCTCTGTAGGTTCAGGTCTGAGTCCATCATTACACCCAGATTTCAGGCCTGATCACTAGTTTCTAGCTGTAATAACTGACTTTCAATTATTCCTCTTTGGGCCCAAGATAACTTTAGTTTGGTTTCTGTTCAGCTGGAGAAAGTTTTGGCACCTCCACTCACTGATTTCTTCTAAGCATCCAAGTATCAGCAACAAAAATTTTTTAAAAAGGCATTTAACTTGAATTTTTTTCCTTTGTGAGGAAACCTCAGTACGCTGACATTTAAAGTGGGTGGGAGCTCCACCTCTGGAGGTGGACACCATTAGACCCCGTGGAGCTTCGACCTCCAGAATCAAAGTCACATTGCTGACTGATCGATCGTGTGATGAAACCTGAGAAAGTAGTTACCGCCCTCTAATTGTATTTTTATAGCCCATTACACAGTTGGTTAAGGTATGCAAATGGATGACTGTAATGAAGAGTAATAGAATTGTGATGGGAGCGTGAGAAGCTGTAATGTGCTGCAGTCTGGCAGTAAACAAGTGGAAGATTAAGCAAGTCCCACAGGGAGCTCAACAGGATCTTCAAGACCTAACGTATCTCCTTACATCCTAAAGCAGCCTTGTGTTTTGTTTTTGCAGACAACCCCACGCAGATTGCGAGCGTGTCTGTGGCTGTGAGGGTCCTGGACGTCAACGACAATCCCCCGTCGCTGACGCATTACTTGGAGACGTTCGTGTGTGAAAACGCCAAAGCAGGACAGGTACAGAGACGAAAGTTACGCATCGAGAAGAAATTGTGTGGTTTGGAGAGTTGTGTTTGTGATCCGATGGGGCCCATGCTGAAAGGGCCCCATCATGAGTGAGTGAGTGGAGGTCAGCACACTGCAAAAACACAACACAGGTATTTTTCGTCTAGTTTCTAGTGCAAATATCTTGAATACACTTGAAATAAGATGAAACTAACTTATAAGTAACTTTTCAGCAGATATAGGAGCTGCTTTTAAGTCAATACTTCCTTAAAATTGATGAAAAAGTTCTAGTTATGAGTGAAATAATCTGCCAGTGGAACAAGACATTTTTATTCTATATTTTTATCCTATATCTGCTGAAAAGTAAGTTAGTTTTGTCTCAATTTAAGTGTACTAAGATACTTGCAGTAGGAACTAGACCAAAAATACTTAGTAAGATTGTGTTTTTGCAGTGCTGCTCCAAGTCATTCAGTTTGAGCAAAAGGTGGCGTATCTTTAAACAAAACGCTAGGATTTAGAAAAACAACAAAACCTCACTGAAATACTTGAATTATGTGACCTAAGAATATTTAGTGAAGCAAACAAATACGTTTACTCATCATTGTCCATTTTTGGTCATATATATATATATATATATACATACATGCTTTCTTCATTTTTTTTTACCCAGTAAGGGGTGTCACATGCAGTTTTTCTTCTTTTGCTATTAAAATAAAGCAACAAATAAATGTATAAAATAATAAAATTCAGAATGCATTTATAAATATTCTTTTTTTGCAGCTGTGCCCCCCTGTGAAAATTTTCTGGGGGCGCCGCTGGAGGGATGGGATGGGTAGCCGGGTGAGGTTTTACTGAAGAGAAGCCGAGGTGTTTAAAGCTGCTCGGATGCTGTCCGCCCCGTTTTAAATCGTCCGCTGTCCAACATTCATCCAGTGAAATCCAGCGCTTCGGAACAATGACCCCAACCTGTCGCTGTGTTGCAGCTGATCCAGACCGTGACGGCGGTGGATCCGGACGAGCCCCTGGGGGGGCAACGCTTCTACTACAGCTTGGCTCCGGAGGCCGCCAACAACCCCAACTTCACGCTGAGAGACAACCAAGGTAGAGGACGTGAAACGCTGAGCGTGGCAGAGCTGGCTGCTCAGCACAGCGCCACGTTCAGTGACACCAAACTAAATGGATTCATGCTGTATCTTCCATGTTTAGGTCTGACATTTAAGGAAATAAGTAACTAGCTTTAGTTTAGTGTGAAATTAGTTTCATGGATTTACTTTCTGCCGTATGAAAACCTAATATATTGTTTAATCTCCTCTTTAATCAGCTGCAGTATGAGCATCATAGCCAGAAATAAGGTGCATCTACTGGATGGAAATCTCCACAGCTATAATCTCCCTGAATCATCATCTGTGACGAATTACTTATGGAGGACCGAAACTAACATAATTAAAAATAAAAGCAGAAATATAAATAAATATATTTTCCTTACACATGCATTTTTTTGTCAAGAAATATTTTCTTTTTCCTAACACAAGCATTTGTTCTTTTTACATTTCCTCGTCTCCTGTTTTTACTTCACCGTCTGCATTTCTGCCTCATTATGCAAATGAGCAGGGCGGCCATCTTGGTCCAGCTCCTCTGCTATTGGTCAGCTGAAAACTCACCGCCTTCCAACTCGTCCAGTCTATCTGCAGCTTTCCAGACCATCTCTCCGCTCCCTCCATAATGATACTTCGGTTGCTAAACTAAAGCCAAAGGCGCAGGCATGAACAATCGATCTGCACATGGATCCTGCTGCTTCCTGTTTATCGACCAATAGTAGAGGAGCTGGACCAAGATGGCCGCCCTCCTCATTTGCATAGTGAGGCAGAAATGCAGACGGTGAAGTAAAAAGAGGAGATGAGGAAATGTAAAAAGAACAAATGCTTGTATAAGTAAAAGGAAAAAGAAAAAATATACATTTCTGCTTTTATTTTTAATTATGTCAGTTTCGGTCGTCCATAATTACTGCGAAGCTGCTGCATATACTTCATCCCCAGAGATTCACAGCTTTTTCACTTCACAGCAGAGACTCTTGAGCTTCTTATGCTTCATTACTGTGCAGAAATCTTCATCCAACTCTTAACACTGTAAAAACACAATATTACAAAGTATTTCTGGTCTAGTTTCCAGTTCAAATATCTTAATACACTTTAAAAAAAACCAAAAAAAAAACCCGACAAAACTAACTTACAAGTAACGTTTCAGCAGATATAGGAGCTTGTTTTAAGTCAATAATTCCTTAATATTGATGAAAAAGTTCTAGTTATGAGTGAAATAATCTTATAACTAGAACTTTTTCATCAGTATTAAGGAATTATTGACTTAAAACAGGGCTGTCTAACTCATTTTTGTGTTGGGCCATATCAAGATCATAAATATGGGCCAGTTGTGCCGAAATATATTGATAAAACCCATTAAACTGTTAAAATAAATAGCTGTCTCTGCATTTTAAAAGTTCTTCTTAAATTGAAATAATGTTTATCTTTTCACATTGATCAGTTTCTCCAAGATTTTGCAGTTCTTTGTGATTTTTTTGCAATCAAAATGAAAGATTTTGTGGTGCTAATTTAGAACCATTTTAAAGGAATTTTGCAATATTAGTGCGATGGTAAGGCTCAGGTAGCAGTGTGGAAGAAGTAAGAAATACTGCCACCTCCAGGTGGGAGTTAGCGTCGCTTAAACCTGACGCTTTCAACCATTTTTGTTGAAAATTTGGTATAAACGAACAATTATTCACCAGTGCGGAAAAAAAATCTGTTGATTTTGTATGAATTTCATTGTATTATCGCGAAAAACTTGAGACAGATTGATGTAATTTGGGAGTAAAAAGATGAAAACAGTTTTGATTTGATTGATGGAACAATATTGAAGCACACAACTGTTATCTTGAAGGTTTTATTTATGTGTCCCTCTGGAGTCGAGACTTTATGACTTAAAACAAGCTCCTATATCTGCTGAAAAGTTACTTGTGAGTTTTGTCTTATTTCAAGTGTATTAAGATATTTGCAGTAGAAACTGGACCAGAAATACTTGGTAAGATTTTGTTTTTTTGCAGTAAAAACCTTGGAAGATCTCCAGGAAGTAAAGAATGATCGAGACCGCTTTAAAAACGTAGACGAGAGACCGACTGTTGAACTGGATACTGTAAAACCAGTAGCTTCCACGCCGTCAGTAGTCAGAGCTCCAGCTATCTCTGATGTTTTCCAGACAACACGGCGTGGATCCTGACGCGCCGCGGAGGCTGGTCCCAGCAGGACCAGACCGTCTTCTACCTGCCCATCTTCGTGTCTGACGGCGAGCAGCCGATGCAGACCAGTACCAGCACCCTGACCGTACGGGTGTGCAGCTGCGACCAGGAGGGTAACATCATGTCGTGCAACGCCGAGGCCTACAGCCTGCCTGCCAGCCTCAGCAAAGGAGCGCTCATTGCTATACTGGCCTGCATCTTCGTCCTGCTGGGTGAGTGAGGACCTGTCGCCGCAATCACGTGCAGAAAAGTTAGAAACGGCCCGTTTCTTGTCCTGGTCCTTGAAAAAACTGCATTCTGATACCATCTAGACTAAAAACCAAGTCCCCAGATTAAAACTAACCTTAGAGACTATGATGAACCAGACTATGAGTGAGTAATGGAGGTTGACAGCATCCTTTCTTTTCCCAGAGAAACATCTGGCGATCATTAGCAACAAACGTCCCGTAGTCCTGCCACCCGAGGCTGACAGAGAGACACTTTATCTCCCCCTACAGGCCCTGACATGACACATTTGAGACTTCTTAATACAAAAAAAAACACCAGTTGGAAACCAACTTCACTTCATAAGTCAGCTAATTAGTTAATAGAGTCCCCCAGATGTGTAATTTAGGCCGTGTACACACCGAGACGAACACGGAATATTTTTGTAAAGAAGAAATGTGTGTCCCCACTGCAAAAACATCAAATCTTACCAAGTATTTCTGGTCTAGTTTCTAGTGCAAATATCTTGAACCCATTTGAAATAAGACACAAATAACTTAGAAATAACTTTTCAGCAGATTTTAAGGCAATAATTCCTTAATATTGATGAAAAAGTTCTAGTGATCAGTGAAATAATCTGGCAGTGGAACAAGACAGTTTATCTTATATTTGAAACAATGTCTTGTTCGATTGACAGATTATTTCACTCATAACTAGAACTTTTTCATCAATATTAAGGAATTATTGCCTTAAAACAAGCTCCTATATCTGCTGAAAAGTTACTTCTAAGTTGTTTTGTCTTAATTCAAGTATATTCAAGATATTTGCTCTGGAAACTAGAGCAGAAATACTTAAAATTTTGTGTTTTTGCAGTGAACATGACAGGTTGCTACGTCTAACTGGGCCAGAACAAACCATATCCATGTGTTAAGATGGCCTAGTCAAAGTCTAGACCTAAATCAACTTGAGAATCCATGAAAGTTGTTGTTCACAGATGTCCTCCATGCAGTCTGATTGCTCTTGGCCTATTTTGCATCAACGAAAGTGCAAAAACTTTCCGTTTCAAGACGTGTAAATACGGTAAACCTGTGTCCAAAAGACACCTGTAATTGTCATTAAAGGCAGTTCTACAAAAAAAAAAAAAAAAAGGGTTAAAAACAAACGCATCCCACACGTTTTAAAATTTTTATTCATAAAAAAGGTTATATAAATACTCTTTCAAGGCATGTTAGTTCAAGCGGGTTCTGTACTGATCCACAATTATTTTTCTTTTGACCAGTGATGATTCTTCTCATGCTCTCCCTGCGGACCCATCGTAAAAAGCCCTACCTCTGTGACGAGGAGGAGAACGTGCACGAGAACATCGTGCGCTACGACGACGAAGGCGGCGGCGAGGAGGACACGGAGGCTTTCGACATCGCCGCCATGTGGAACCCCCGAGAGGTGCACCACCCTCTAGGAAAGATACGGCAGGACATGATGCCGGAGATCGAGAGCCTGTCCCGTTACGTCCCTCAGCCGTGCGTCATCGGCGTGGGCGGCGGCGAGGACAGCAACGTCCACGGGTACGTGCTGGCGAAGCTCCTGGAGGCCGACCTGGACCCGTGCGCCCCGCCGTACGACTCCCTGCAGACCTACGCGTACGAAGGGGAAGGCTCGGTGGCCGAGTCGCTCAGCTCGCTGCAGTCGGGAACGTCGAACGCCGACCACGAGTACGACTACCTGAACGACTGGGGGCCGCGCTTTAAAAAACTCGCAGAGATGTATGGAGTGCTCGAAACAAACACCCCTCCGATGTGGTAGAAGAAAAACACAAACGAGGAGTGATGGACAAAGCTGGGATTCTCCATCCGAAGGCTGGATTATCAGAAGCCTTGAAGGCCTTCATGCCTGCAGCAGCACTCTGAGCTGGGTTTCAATCTTCAGGCTGGATGTTCTAACCTCATCGGGCAGCGTAGAGGAACAGCTTCAAAGCACATGTTGACCCCCTCCTTGGGTCTGAAACAGCCACTTTGGTTCATATTACGCGGTATCAGCGCCAAAATTAGGACTATTGTGCACCCGGCGGTGGCTTCGTGCCGAATCAGAAGCATCAATCGAAAGCCAACTTCAGCTCTGTGTTGTAAAGTATGTTTACGCTTGGCGTCACGCTGGATGATAGTAAATGGTTAAAGGAACATGGCGCTTACACAGGGTGTCCGCACATCCTTAAAAAGTCTGAAAAAGTCTTAAATTCATGTATCTACAATCAAGGCCTTAAAATGTCTTAAATTCATTTAAAAAATGTAAGTTGGCCTTAAATACGTTGATCACAGGTCTTAAATTTTGTCATGGCTGGACTGTTTAATTTTGGATATTCTATGTAGTTTACTTTTCTCGTGAAACTTTCCTGTCAGGCAAAAGTTCGAGTCACACGCCGACATCATCCCTTTCTGTGACTCCAGGCAGTTGAGGCTACTGCTAGCTAGCTGCTAATAAATCCTTGCTAGCTAGCTTTTTTGCATCTGTCATTGGTAAGTGTATATTATCAGCATTCGCGGCTCACTTCTGTTGTCAATTTGAAAGATGTTACGAGCTTTCTGGCCAAAAAAGCTTAACACTACTACGATGTAAAATATGCGATTTTCTTTTGTACATTTCTGCCACGATAAAGGTCTTAAATTTCATTCATAATAATCTTAAAAAGTCTTAAATTTGAGGTGGTGAAACCTGTAGAAACCCTGTTACAGATATTATATACCAACCAGTTTTCTTGTTAAAGTTTCCTTTAAAGAAAAAAGTACGAGTCACGGGTGATCAGCCTGGGCTAGTTGTTAGCGTTGGATAGGCTAACATTAGCCAATCCATGCTAATGGCCAGCAGAGGAAGAAAGCATTCCAGTGGGTCACCAGCCTAGGCTTGCTAGTTGTTAGCCTATGCAATGCTAACATTAGCCTATCAATGCTTATGGCCACACTGCAAAAACACAAAATCTTAGTAAGTATTTTTGATCCAGTTTCCAGTGCAAATATCTTAAATTCACTTGAAATAAGATAAAACCAACTTACAAGTAAATTTTTAGCACGACATAGGAGCTTGTTTTAAGTCAATAATTCGTTAATATTGATGAAAAAGTTCTAGTTATAAGTAAAATAATCTTCCAAAGGGAAAATATATATTTCTTACATTATAAGTCAAAATGTCTTGTTCCACTGGCAGATTATTTCACTTATAACTATAACTTTTTCCATCAATATTAAGGAATTACTGACTAAAACAAGCTCCAATATCTGCTGAAAAGTTACTTGAAATAAGACAAAACTAATTTACAAGTGTATTTAAGATATTTGCACTAGAAACTGGAACAAAAACAGTAAGATTTTGTGCTTTTCCAATGCAGCAGAGGAAGAAGGCAGTCCAGTGGGTCACCGGCCAAGGCATGCTAGTCACTAGCCTCTCCAATGCTAGCATTAGCTTATGAATGCTAATGGCTAGCAGAGGAAGAAGACAGTCCAGTGGGTCACCCGCTAAGGAATGCTAGTCTCTAGCCTCTCCAATGCTAACGCAAGTGTGTAGCCTCCTTCTCATTTGCTAGCATCGGCTGCTCAGTTACCGTTGCCAGCCTGTAATCAGATCAGTAGCCAGCTTCAGAATGGATATAGCCTCCTGTGGCGCAATGGTCTTAATTTTGGCGCTGTTACTGCTTCATAAGTTCAAAGTGTTTGAGCTGGAGATGAAAACTCCCTACACCACCACAGAGATGTCACCTCCCCAAGAGAAAGTCAGTGGTTTGATGTGTTTTTGGTCCTAATTTACCTCTTTGTTTCAAGTTTTGTATTTATGTTTTAATTTATTTGGGTTCTTCAATTAGCACTGTATGTAAACCTCAAAAAGATCACATATGTTGTGACTTACAGCACATGATGCAGCCACCTGCTGTTTATGAGAGACGAGCTTTCGATGCCTCTCTAAAAGTCACGCCACATCCGGAGGTGGTGGGTCTTCGATGCGTTTATCGTGATATTGTTTGTCATTTTTCAGCCCTTTGAATTACGATTCCCAAATAGTTTTCTTGAAAACATAAAGTCAACCGCAGATGTTGCCATGAGGCAGGATGAAGGCTCATCTCAACAGAAATCTCAACGAGCACACGACCAAGTCGCCTTTCGTTTCCGATCCCACCGCCGTGCCGAACGGAGTCCGACAGCGGAGAGGCTCCATCCGTCCTGTTTGAGATACACGTTGCTTTTTTCTCCAACCGTTTGGACTGCAGGGACACTGATGAGCCTGCAATAAGTGCCAAATGTATAAAGAACAAAAATGACTTTTAAGATGAAAAAAACAAAACACAAGAGAGACAGAGACACACCAAAACACAAAATAAGGATGTTAGAAACTAAGAAAGATGTAAAAAATGCTTTTTGATAATTGAATTGGGCAGATTTACTTGAATTCAATGTGGTCAGTCATACTGCACTAAGTGGTATGTGAATGTAGATATTTTTTGTATTCTTGTTAATAAAAACTTTTTAAAAAAATGTCTCCGTTCTTGAATGATAAGCCAAAGTTTAGCGTGAGCACCTCCATAAAAACACAACACCAAGAGGAAACGCATCAGCAGAGATGCTTGAGAAGCAACTGTTGCTTCCCGTCAATCTAGGAAGGGTTGGAAGGCTCAATTTCCAGGCAGCCAAGATGATATTTTACAAGACTGTGCCCTAGATGACACCATCAGTTGTTGGCAAGCGCTGCTAATCCACCTCATTTGTTTTTGCCACTCCTCTTGATATCTCTGTCTGGTTGTATGGTTGAAAAGCAGAGAGACGTTAGAGTAGGGGATCAATCCCCTGATTGATCCCCTACTCTAACATGATGGATCAATCCATCCATCATGATCATCGCATCATGATGGATGGAAGAGTTGGTTTGAATTTCTTCCTTCTATCTGCATCCATGAAGCCACGTTTTCAACTTCCCTGGGATTTGGGGTCGTAGTTCAGGTGTTATTTCAGCTTTTGAGATGCTAATCAGCTGCTCCCAGTTGTAAAAAGTAAACAGAAACATTGTTACCATGGTAAAAACAAAAATAGCACCTTTCCAACTGCACAGCATCTAAAACCAGAGAGAATAATTGTCCAAAAAAGCAACGCCTCAACTAAAACAAGCACAAATCAGAACTATGAATCACAACTGCAAAACCTTTAAGTCAAAGCATGTAGCCTCTACAGACCTCAGGTAACATGTTACATGATAAACGTTACGACACAAAAAAAATAGAAAGACTTAACAAGTATGGCTTGTGTGCAAGAGCTGAAGGAGAAAGTTTTTTTTTTCCCCTAGGAGAAACAGGTCAGCGCAGGGCCAGGCCTCGGCACATTGGCGCCCTCCCCCGGATCCCGCAGTCATTCCACCAATTTACATACGCATACACTCAACACTTTGATTTTTTTAGGGAAAAAATGTTCACCAAAACACAAATGATCTGCAAACCGAAAATATTCCAAATATTCTGAGCTGATCACTGAGAGCACGTGTGAAACTCGAGGACCGGGGGCCAAATCCGGCCCGCCATAGCTTGTTATGTGGGCCTCTAGACTCCAGACACCAAATTACGTCAATCAGTCCCTCCAGTTTTTCGTGGAAATTCACACAGACTTAACATATCCTCGCATTTTTTCGCACGAGTTCATAGTTGTGAGTTTATTGCAAGTTTTCCACAAAAATGGTCAAAAACGTCGGGTTTAAGTGATGCTAACTCCCACCCGCAGGTGGCAGTGTTTCTTACTTCTGCTACTCTGCTGCCTCAGCCTGACTTGATGTCAAGCTATCGGCCATGATCGATGTGGCGAGGAGCAAAAAGCAGTGGCACCCCCAAAGGGAGTGAGTGGGGCCCATGGCCCCCTCTTGAAAAATGCTGACCCCCCCCCCCAGAAACTCATATATATATATATATATAAAAAAAAAAAAATTCCCTTCTCACCCTCCACGGGTGGTCTTTCTCAACCTCTGAGCTCGGGTCCTCTACCAGAGGCCTGGGAGCTTGAGGGTTCTGCGTAGTATCTTGGCTGTGCCGAGAACTGCGCATTTCTGGACTGAGATGTCTGACGTTGTTCCTGGGATCTGTTTTAGCCACTGCTCCAGTTTGGGGGGTGACTGCCCCAAGGGCCCCGATGACCACAGGCACCACTGTGGTCTTCACCTTCCAGGCCTTCTCCAGTTCCTCTCTGAGGCCCTGGTATTTCTCCAGTTTCTCGTGTTCCTTTTTCCTGATGTTGCAATCGCTTGGTATTGCTACATCCACCACAACGGCTTTCCTCTGTTGTTTATCCACCACCACGATGTCCGGTTGGTTCGCCATTACCATTTTGTCTGTCTGGATCTGGAAGTCCCACAGGATCTTAGCTCGGTCATTCTCCACCACCTTTGGGGGTGTGCCCCACTTAGATCTCGGGCTTCCAGTCCATATCCTGCACAGATGTTTCTGTACACTATGCCCGCCACTTGGTTATGACGTTCCATGTACTCTTTCCCTGCCAGCATCTTGCACCCTGCTGTTATGTGTTGGACTGTCTCAGGGGCCTCCTTGCACAATCTACACCTTGGATCTTGTCTGGTGTGGTAGATCTGAGCCTCTATTGCTCTGGTTTTTAGGGCCTGTTCCTGTGCAGCCAGGATGAGTGCCTCTGTGCTGTCCTTGAGTCCAGCTTTTTCCAGCCATTGGTAGGATTTCCTGATATCAGCCACTTCAGTTATTTGTCGGTGGTACATCCCATGTAGGGGCTTATCCTCCCATGATGGTTCCTCCAGCACCTCATCCTCTGGTCCCCATTGTTTGAGACATTCGCTGAGCACATCGTCGGTTGAGGCTTTGACCTTGATGTATTTATGGATCTTGGATGTTTCATCCTGGACAGTGGCTCTCACACTCACTAGTCCTCTGCCTCCATCCTTACGGCTCGCGTATAGTCTCAGGATGCTGGATTTAGGGTGGAACCCTCCATGCATGGTTAGTAGTTTCCGAGTTTTAACATCCAGGGTCTTTATCTCTTCCTTTGGCCAGCTTATTATTCCTGCAGGGTATCTGATTACTGGCAAGGCATAGCTGTTTATCGCACGGATCTTGTTCTTGCCGTTGAGCTGGCTTCTCAGGACTTGCCTTACTCGTTGGAGGTATTTGGCCGTGGCTCCTTTCCTTGTGACCTCATCGAGGCTGCCATTTGCTTGTGGTATTCCCAGGTACTTGTAACTGTCCTCAATGTCTGCTATTGTTCCCTCTGGGAGTGAGACCCCTTCTGTGTGGATGACCTTCCCTCTCTGTGTAACCATCCGACCACACTTCTCTAGTCCGAATGACATCCCAATGTCAGTGCTGTAGATCCTGGTGTGTGGATCAGTAGTCGATGTCTCGTTTGCTCTTAGCGTACAGCTTGATGTCATCCATGTAGAGGAGGTGACTGATGGTGGCTCCGTTCTTGAGTCGGTATCCGTAGCCAGTCTTGTTGATGACTTGGCTGAGGGGGTTCAGACCTATGCAGAACAGCAGTGGGGACAGAGCGTCTCCTTGGTATATGCCACATTTGATGGACACTTGTGCAATTGGCTTGTAGTTGGCTTCAAGGGTGGTTTTCCACATCCCCATCGAGGCTGCAATGAAGGCTCTTAGAGTCCTGTTGATGTTGTACATCTCTAAGCATTCAATGATCCAAGTGTGTGGCATTGAGTCATAGGCTTTCTTGTAATCAATCCAAGCCGTGCACAGGTTGGTGTGTCGGGTTTTGCAGTCTCGGGCGACTGTTTGGTCTACCAGGAGTTGGTGTTTGGCTCCTCTGGTATTTATGCCGATGCCCTTCTGTGCTGTACTCATGTATTTATCCATGTGCCCACTTATCTTAGCTGCTATGATGCCTGACATGAGCTTCCATGTTGTAGAGAGACAGGTTATTGGCCGATAGTTGGATGGGATCGAACCCTTTGAGGGATCCTTCTGGATCAGGATTGTGCGCCCTTCAGTTAACCATTCAGGGTGAGTCCCACTTTGTAGCAGCTGGTTCATTTGAGCTGCCAGTCGCTCATGGAGGGCAGTGAGTTTCTTTAGCCAGTAGGCATGGATCATGTCAGGACCTGGTGCTGTCCAGTTTTTCATACCTGAGACTCTTTCTTGGACATCTGCCACTGTGATAGTTACTGGGGCTTGCTCAGGGAGGTTGCTGTGGTCATCTCGTAGAGAGATTAGCCACTGTGCATTGCTGTTGTGGGTCGCCTCCCTTTCCCATATGCCTTTCCAGTACTGTTGGGTCTCCAGCCTTGGTGGGTCTGCTCTGTTGTTATTACCCTGCCATTGAGAGTACACTTTAGCTGGTTGGGTGGAGAAGAGCCGGTTAATCCTCCTGGCTTCATTTTCTCTCGTGTACCTCTTTAGGCGACTGGCCAAGGCTTGGAGCCTTTGTTTGGCAGTTTCGAGCGCTTCAGGTATGGGCATCTGGCTGTACCGCTTGGGTACCGGTCTTTTGATTGCACCTCTTTGGAGCTCTGACAATTGGCTCACTTCCCTCCTTGTTACCTTGATTTTAGCCTCTAACCGTCTTTTCCATGGTGGGTATTGAATCTCATGGTTGCTCCTATAGCCGAGCATCTCAAGGATCACTGATGCTGAGTTGTACACCAGCTCATTGGTTTCCGTTATGGTGTTGGTAGGGATCGTTCTCAATGCTGCATTCACATCTTCAATGAGACTTTCTGATGGTACTTCACTCAGCCGTTGTAATTGGCATCGGGATTGCCTGGTGTTCATTCGGGCCACAATCCTACCTCTCAGGTCAGTTGCTGCCTCGTTCAGCTTTGATGGTTCGTTCATTATTGGGGCTGCATACCCAATCTGCAGGTGGGGAGTTGAAGCTAACTCCCCTCTGACCTGGCGTCCTGGCTCCCCCTTGCCGTAGCATTTGTGTTGTACCTCGTCTATCTCAAGTTGTGACAGCATTTGCCGTTTGCGGATGTTGGAACACTGAGCTACTAGTTGTTTGGCAGTTAGTGTTGAATGGGGATGTCGACGTAACCATTCCTCCCGCATTCTTTGCATGTAACCCCTCTGACTAGGGTTACTTGAGTAGTAGCATTCCAACAGATCCAAGTTTTCACCTCTCGCCCAATTCCGTCTTGTTCCAGTAACCCATTTTTCGTGAAGGTGCCCTGGTTCCCCAGCACCTGACGCAGACCTTGTTTGGCCGGGCGACGTCTGAGCCGGCATGGCGTGTATTCCTTTATCACTCATCATGAGGTAGGCAGTAGCGCGAAGGATCTTGCCTAAGGACCCACACTGGATATCTCAACCAAGCGACCCGGCCTGGATTCGAACCCCGGTCTCCCGGGTGAAGGTCGGGTGACTTACCCATTGAGCTACCCAGCCGCTCATATATATATATATATATATATATATATATATATATATATATATATATATATATATATATATATATATATATATATATATATATATATACTTAAAGGACTTAAAACAAGCTCCTATAACTAACTTTTCAGCAGATACAAGTTAGTTTTGTCTCATTTAAGATATTTACACTAGAAACTAGACCAGAAATACTTGGTTACATTTTGTGTTTTTGCTGTGTGAGAACGTTCAGTGAAGGACTGATCTTGAAAAACATCTAAACATATTTACCTTTGATTGTTTTACCTTTTAGGGCGTTTTAGAACGCCTCATTTCGACCAGAGTTCGATATGATTTGCTTGTTTTTGCTGCTGTGCCTCAATGACGATGTGTGGAAAAGGAAGTTGAACTGTTTTGTATTCTTTGAATGTCATTTTGCAGTTTTCAAAACTCCTGTCCAAGACAGAGAGGATCTGCACTTCTACTGTGTCCTCATCTCTTGACATTTTTCAGCACATATCCCACAACCTCTTTCCTCCTCACTGCCCTCCTCTGCCATCCAGCTGTTTAAATTAATCCCTCGCATCCTGATGCAACATCACGGCATCCTCTTCCTCACATTTGCCCCGCTGTCGACTTCTCCCACGGCCATTTCCAGGAAAAAGCTTCACCACCCGAAAGGCTCTGTGGGGCTAATTTTGTCTTAAGCACCGCTGCTCTCCCTAACAGACAACGGAGCTCAAACGGTTGAAGATAATAAGAATCCTTGCAGCTCTAATCCTACTGAGGGTAAACCGCGGCAAACCCTCTGAATCATCCCCCCCAATGCCAAGAAGAAAAACACTTCGCTCTGCTGGAAATTAAGGGGCGCAAAGAAAACTCCCAGGCTCTGGAGAGAAGAGCAGGTCAAACCCATCTGACATGTGGAGAGTGAAACCTATATTTGTTGGCATTTCTCCTCTGGATATCCTCCTCTTCCTAGCAAAACACGGTATATTAGCGCATACATCTGCCACAAATGGTCGAGCACGGTGGTGGAGGGCTGATGATTTGGCAGTTATTACATTTCCAGCTGCTGCTGTTCTCTTTCTCTCCGCTCTGTGTCAAACCAACCAAAACTTCTGAGCAACCTGTTCCCCTCCTCGCCTGTGGGGGCGCTGCAGCAAGAACCACTGATGGAAACTGCATGAAAACCTCTTAAGAAGACACTGAACGCAACTTCCTTCTTTACGAAATGTAAACAAAAATGGAGTGCCGTCAGATTTTAGCGGTTGTAGGATTTCTGTTTCTCCCGCTAGCGCGAGACTAGCTCGCTAGTTTTGGTTAAATTTACCCAGAATGCCCTGCGCTGTCGTCCGCTTCCTGCTTTCGGAGCGGTTTCCGGTCCGCCTATGTGCATTCGAACCGCACCAGAGCTCACTTCAACCGAACCGAGACAGTTTTGTTTACTTTTTTGGTCCGCATCAGAGTTTGAACCAGCCAGTTTTCCTACTTTTGGTTAAATTTACCCAGAATGCCCTGCGCTGTCGTCCGCTTCCTGCTTTCGGAGCGGTTTCCGGTCCGCCTATGTGCATTCGAACCGCACCAGAGCTCACTTCAACCGAACCGAGACTGAGGTTTGCAGCCATTCGCTTTTTTGGACGATTGCGCATTCACAAGTTAATAAATAAAAGATACGTAGGATAACGTCCTCAAAGTGAATTTTGACCATTTTAAAGCTAATTTATCTCCCTCCTTCGATTCAGCCTTCACTTTACTCCTTTCCTGATAAGAATTAGTTGCATATAGTTGTGTAAGTTGGCAGCAAACGCAGCGTTTTAGCACGAAACTGGGGCAAGATGGCTTCCACCAACTTCCCGAGGAGTAAAGGAGTTGCACTGAAACCCCGCGGTGTGCTTGATATATTTTTGGGTGTGCTGGCTGCACACACGCAGGAGACACGTGGGTGATGGAGGGGATTCTCCAGATGGAGATGACTCATGTCAGAGGAACAGAAGCCCTTGTGTTGCTTTTAAATAAAAGCCTGTAAACAATAAAACATTCATGACAGGAGCAGCGTTTTTCTTCCTGCACATTTTCCTCTTAACGCTACCGACAGCCTCATTTTCACTCAGCCAGGCAACAGGCAACCGATAAGGTTCTCTATGAACTACGATCCCCTGAAAATACATTCAAAGAAACGTTTAGACTCACTTTTGACTGAACAACTAAGCCTTCATGTCTTCATTTGCTAAATTTCTGAACCCAAGCTAATCATTTTTACTTCATCCTGTTTCAATCACACTTAACTGTATAGATCAGTGGCGTCCAAACGTTTTGGCATGGGGGGCCAAAAATGTCAAGCTGAAAGTACGCCGGGGGCCACAGAACTGTGTTTTTCTTTCTAATCACCATGCTTTCTGGACTATACGTCGCTATACGTAAAAAAAAAAATAAAAAAATGCGACACAGATAGGAGAAAAACATCTTTAAGTGGCTTCTGACTATAAGATGCACGACCAAACTATGAAAAAAAAACGTTAAGTCTGGAAAATATGGTATAATTGCTGTGAAAACTTTTATTTTTACCTGCTCAACAGGAAACTGAGCACACAATACTTTAATGACATAAGCAGATTTCTGCCAAATGCGATCCTTAAATTGTCAATTTTAGACATGAAAAGGGTCTTGCAGGTTTGCAAGATTAAAAAAACAAAAAAAACAACAACAACAACAACAAAACAGCCAACATTCTTCAGGTTGATCACCTTTTTTCGATATATTAAACGGTCGTGCCCAAGTCTGCATTTTAGTAAAAATCACTGGAAGTTTTTTGTCGCTTTTACGATTGAAATAAATGAAATTCGAAACAAAAACCTGGATGAATACTTTATGTTGCACCTCACGTTTTCCATTTCAGGGTTTTAAATTTGATTTTTTTTTTTTTTTTTTTTTTTTTTTTTTTTTTTTTTTTTTTTTTTTTTAAGGTGTAAATAATGTTAATATGTACAGATACCAGATTTAAACTGAATATAGACAGTTATATCCTGTTATATTTGGTGAGTTTTTGGCTGGATCATAATGCAGACAAGAGAAATGGATCGCCATAGAGTTCATGAGTCAACTTACATGCGATGGACGAGGAGAAACACCGGGGAGCTGAAATATCCTGAGGGAAGGTGGAAACGACAAAAGCGCCTGAAGAGCTAATCAAAGGTGAGTAGATGCAGCTGGGAAGGGGAGCAAAAGCAAAAAGAAACAAAATCCAAAGCACAAGCGATAAAACAGCAGCATATTTGGAAATAAACTATAAATGATCGAAACGAAACTAAAAAGTCCAAACAGCAGAGGATCAGAACTGTTCCATAGAAATGATTGCTCTTAAATAAAAAGCTCAAATAGAGTAGTTAGTTGTGTTTATGTCCACACACTGAGAGAAGAGAACCTGGACAGCTGGCCACTTTACCTTAACGTTTTATTTCCAGTTAACACATAACAACTGATTTGTTCTCGTAAACATAACGGATTGCCATATCTTTTTTTTTTTTTTTTTTTTTTTTTGCTGTCAGCCAAAAAACACGATTATGTGGAATCTGTTGAAAATAAAAAGTAGGTTAACTCAATGATTCATTTTGGGGTTTTTTTGGAGTGCATGCTGATTATCTCGGCTTTTTCTTGCCTGTAGACAGGTAAGTAATGTGTACAAAGTACATATATATGTACTGTGATGGATTTCTAGTTATCAGTGAAATAATCTGCCAGTGGAACAAGATATTTTAACTTATAATATGGGAAAAATGTCTTGTTCCACTGGCAGATTATTTCACTTATAACTCGAACTTTTTCATCAATATTAATGGATTATTGGCTTAAAACAAGCTTATATTGTGCTGAAAAGTTACTTGTAAGTTAGTTTTATATTATTTCAAGTGAATTCAAGATATTCCCAGTAAAACGAGAGCAGAAATACTTTGTAGGATTTTGTGTTTTTCCAGTGTGTCTTAATAGTTACCACTGCACTGCAAAAACACAAAATCTTACCAAGTATTTCTAGTTTCTACTGAAAATATCTTGAATACACTTGAAATAATATAAAACTAACTTAAAACAAACTTTTCAGCAGATATAGGAGCTTGTTTTAAGCCAATAATTCCTGAATATTGATGAAAAAGTTCTGGTTATGAGTGAAATAATCTGCCAGTGGAACAAGACGTTTTTCCCATATTATAAGTTAAAATGTCTTGTTCCATTGGAAGATTATTTCTCTTATAACTAGAACTTATTCATCAATATTAAGGAATTATTGACTTAAAACCAGCTCCTATATCTGCTGAAAAGTTAATTATAAGTTAGTTTTGTCTGATTTCAAGTGTTTTCATGATATTTGCAGCAGAAACTAGAGCAGAAATCTTTGGTCAGAGTTCGTGTTTTTGCAGTGAGACTTCATAGTTAGCGATAAATCGATTTGATCAGTTATTTGAATTTTTGGTTTTTTGAAGATTTAATTGTAAAATCTGTTTTGTTTTTATTTTTTATTCACCAATGCTCCCTGAGGTTCGATAGTCCAGAGTGATGTCAGCGCTCCCAGGGCGGCCATCTTGTTTCCAGCTTCTCCAATTCAGTTCAACTCAGGGCCAGGCTGCGATGTTTTTAGCGAAAATAAAGTCATAATGTTACAAGAATACAGTCGTAGTAATACGAAAATTAAGTCTTAATATTACTAGAATAAGGTTGTAACATTAGAAGAATGAAGTAGTCATTTTATGAGGACATGAAAAATAATAAAAAATTAATTATCCAAGCTTTTTCCTCATGAAAACAACTTTTTATTTTCGTAATTTCAAGATGTTTTAGATTAAGATTTCCTTCAGTCTCCTCCGAGTCCGTCCTTCGTCCGATCCCAGACAGAAATCAGTGTCTGAGCAGCAGCATCTTTTTGTAACACTCTTCACTCGCGTGTTTTAGTTTGGGAAAATATCAATATTTGATGCTGGTTAGGCAGAGCCCTGCTGCTATTTCACACAAATTAAAATCCCATTTCCTTTCAATACATGAGAACTTAATTCTGTTAGTTCCACGGAGAAACATTTCAGCAGCCGGCAGAAGACGGGTCTGAGGGGCGGGAAGCGGCGATGAAGAGCTTCAGCGGTCAGTCCTCATCGTCAGGTGAAGGAGAGGGCAGCGAGGGGGGAACAGAGGATTCGCCTCAGGCCATGCCATCAGGCAGAAGGATGGAGAGAGGAGCTGTCATCATCGATCTGGGATTACAGGATTTCACAGGGGAGACGTCACTCGGCTTCCTCCGAGCACTTCACGGGAATCCAGCAGAGAGAGAGAGCGGACAGCTGCAGCGTGGAGCTGCTTCTGGGTTCATCTGCTCGGATACACGCTCGCTGTCGGGCCCCTGGAGCTGGTTTCCAAAAGAAATCCCTGTTTTCTGTTTCATGAGGTTTTGTCTCGTATTCATTACGCTGTGAATCCAAATTGGTCAGGCGGAGAAAACCTAGGAGCATAAAACACGTTAAAGGGGCGGTATCGTGTAAAATCGACTTTTTTGAGCTTTAAATCATGTTACAATGTTATTCCCTCATCAAAAACATGCCTGGAGTGTTGCTTTGATTCTTTCATCCATGTTTAAGAAATCCTTTAATATCCATGGTAACCGTTCAGCTGTGCAAAACACCTGGGTGGATACAGCTCCTCCTCGAAGCTGCAGTTTCTAACCTTCCGCCTCACAGAGCAACTTCCGCACTCAGCTCCTTCAGACTAGCCAGCAGCAATTAGCAAACACCTGGTGGAACTGCGCATCTGCTGAGCTCATTACACGAGCGACTTCTTAGTGAAACGCTGATTAAAAACGTAATAGAGGAGCGTTGTTGTGATGACTTCCTGAAGGTGAAGTTTCAGAAAGAGCAGGAGTTTTTAAAGAGACAGAGGCCCGATTTCAAGGCGTTAAATTACAAAGTCATATTTGATATAGGGCTGCAACTAATTATTATTTTAGTAATTGATCTATTGATTATTCTGATGATTATTTGACTAATCAGATAAAAAATTTGCCACATTCTACAGATTTTTCATTTAACCACTTGAGCCTTTTCTCTACAATATTAAAAATCGTCAAAAGATGCAAATAAACAAATTCAATTCCTTTTTCATATAAGAAAATAAACATTTTATTGCCTAAAATGCAACAACATAGCATTCGTTTTGGGAATTTGAACCAAGCGAATATTTTTTTTAAAAAAGCCAAGAGAGGAGTTTTGGGTAAAAAAATATTTACAGACAAAGGTTTTTTTAATCTTAAATGCAAAATGCATATATATTTTCAACAGTTTTGGCTTAATTACTTATCTGAACATGTTTTTTCAGCAAATGGCCTTGTTTTGAGTCCATATACTCCAGATAACGATTAATCGATTACTAAATTAGTTGATGATTATTGCAATCATCACTTCATCACAATTAATCGTTTCAGTCCTAATTTGATACATACAGCATTTTTATAACAACTGAAGGTAACGTAGTTATTTGATAGTGCTATAAAATGATTGTGTGGCTGGAAAATACATGATACTGGCCTTTAAACAGTTTCTGTGGTGCCAGTCCTGGATGTTGGGACCCGATTCGTCTCCAAAGTGGGAGTTTGTGCTTGTTTTCTGCTATTTGGGGCACTGGTCTGAATCTCGATCAAACTGCAAAATTAGTTGTAATCTATTCCCTAAAAAATCTGTAGTGTGTTTGGTGTTTTTTTTTTTTTTTTTTTAATTTCCTGATTTATTTTATTTTCCACTTGGAGTTAGGTAGGCCAGCCATAGATAAGCCATCTGAGGTTCATCAGTCAAAAACAGGAAAACTATGAAATTTTGTAAAGTCACAAACATGTAAAGGAAGCAAAACAAAGATAATGTTAATGTTTTTATAAAGCCAGCATAATTTTCACCATTCTTACCAACACTTAAACTCAACTTGACGCTTTTCCAGGCTCGAAACAGCTGGACAAACCTGCGTGTCTGCCTGGAGAAGGAGCCCATCCACTGAAGACAGGATAGAGGTGGATTTAGGGGTCAGAAATTGCTTATCGAAACAGAGCGGCGTGACATCTACTCCGAGAATTACACATTTTTGTTGTGAGCCGAGTGTAGCCTCCTTTAATCTGCCATACCGCCTATCCAGCCTTCATGGTGCATTTATTAAGGCAGAGAGGCGTAAACAGATCGATGGCTCTATAAGAGGCAGACATGGAGGCCTGAATGCTGTCAGGCGTTACGGACGCTGACATTGCTGAGATACCGAGGCACAGATAGGAGCCGTTTACGCCATTAGCTAACCATGAGGTAAGGGTGTAGCAATACACGCAGTTCACAGGACGATGGCTCACGAGAACTGGACAAGAAGTGAAAAAACACCCTTCAGTTTGTTTACGTCAATGACAGTTTTACAAATTATAATCTGTTTCATTAAAGTAACGTACAATAATCCTGTCCAGTGCTGATACAGGGCTCTGGAGTGCAGCCAGTTGACGTGACATTAAAGCCCATCTGATCTTAAATATTTTATATATATATATATATATATATATATATATATATATATATATATATATATACATATATATATATATATATATATATATATATATATATATATATATATAAAATTCCCTTCTCACCCTCCACGGGTGGTCTTTCTCAACCTCTGAGCTCGGGTCCTCTACCAGAGGCCTGGGAGCTTGAGGGTTCTGCGTAGTATCTTGGCTGTGCCGAGAACTGCGCATTTCTGGACTGAGATGTCTGACGTTGTTCCTGGGATCTGTTTTAGCCACTGCTCCAGCTTGGGGGTGACTGCCCCGAGGGCCCCGATGACCACAGGCACCACTGTGGTCTTCACCTTCCAGGCCTTCTCCAGTTCCTCTCTGAGGCCCTGGTATTTCTCCAGTTTCTCGTGTTCCTTTTTCCTGATGTTGCAATCGCTTGGTATTGCTACATCCACCACAACGGCTTTCCTCTGTTGTTTATCCACCACCACGATGTCCGGTTGGTTCGCCATTACCATTTGTCTGTCTGGATCTGGAAGTCCCACAGGATCTTAGCTCGGTCATTCTCCACCACCTTTGGGGGTGTGCCCCACTTTGATCTCGGGGCTTCCATTCCATATCCTGCACAGATGTTTCTGTACACTATGCCCGCCACTTGGTTATGACGTTCCATGTACGCTTTCCCTGCCAGCATCTTGCACCCTGCTGTTATGTGTTGGACTGTCTCAGGGGCCTCCTTGCACAATCTACACCTTGGATCTTGTCTGGTGTGGTAGATCTGTGCCTCTATCGCTCTGGTGTTTAGGGCCTGTTCCTGTGTAGCCAGGATGAGTGCCTCTGTGCTGTCCTTGAGTCCAGCTTTTTCCACCCATTGGTAGGATTTCCTGATATCAGCCACTTCCGTTATTTGTCGGTGGTACATCCCATGTAGGGGCTTATCCTCCCATGATGGTTCCTCCAGCACCTCATCCTCTGGTCCCCATTGTTTGAGACATTCGCTGAGCACATCGTCGGTTGAGGCTTTGACCTTGATGTATTTATGGATCTTGGATGTTTCATCCTGGACAGTGGCTCTCACACTCGCTAGTCCTCTGCCTCCGTCCTTACGGCTCGCGTATAGTCTCAGGATGCTGGATTTAGGGTGGAACCCTCCATGCATGGTTAGTAGTTTCCGAGTTTTAACATCCATGGTCTTTATCTCTTCCTTTGGCCAGCTTATTATTCCTGCAGGGTATCTGATTACTGGCAAGGCATAGCTGTTTATCGCACGGATCTTGTTCTTGTCATTGAGCTGGCTTCTCAGGACTTGCCTTACTCGTTGGAGGTATTTGGCCGTGGCTCCTTTCCTTGTGACCTCATCGAGGCTGCCATTTGCTTGTGGTATTCCCAGGTACTTGTAACTGTCCTCAATGTCTGCTATTGTTCCCTCTGGGAGTGAGACCCCTTCTGTGTGGATGACCTTCCCTCTCTGTGTAACCATCCGACCACACTTCTCTAGTCCGAATGACATCCCAATGTCAGTGCTGTAGATCCTGGTGGTGTGGATCAGTGAGTCGATGTCTCGTTTGCTCTTAGCGTACAGCTTGATGTCATCCATGTAGAGGAGGTGACTGACGGTGGCTCCGTTCTTGAGTCGGTATCCGTAGCCAGTCTTGTTGATGACTTGGCTGAGGGGGTTCAGACCTATGCAGAACAGCAGTGGGGACAGAGCGTCTCCTTGGTATATGCCACATTTGATGGACACTTGTGCAATTGGCTTGTAGTTGGCTTCAAGGGTGGTTTTCCACATCCCCATCGAGGCTATCACTCAGCTGTTGTAATTGGCATCGGGATTGCCTGGTGTTCATTCGGGCCACGATCCTACCTCTCAGGTCAATTGCTGCCTCGTTCAGGTCAGTTATTATTGGGGCTGCATAACCAATCTCCGGGTGGGGAGTTGAGGCTAACTCCCCTCTGACCTGGCGTCCTGGCTCCCCCTTGCCGTAGCATTTGTGTTGTACCTCGTCTATCTGAAGTTGTGACAGCATTTGCCGTTTGCGGATGTTGGAACACTGAGCTACTAGTTGTTTGGCAGTTAGTGTTGAATGGGGATGTCGACGTAACCATTCCTCCCGCATTCTTTGCATGTAACCCCTCTGACTAGGGTTACTTGAGTAGTAGCATTCCAACAGATCCAAGTTTTCACCTCTCGCCCAATTCCGTCTTGTTCCAGTAACCCATTTTTCGTGAAGGTGCCCTGGTTCCCCAGCACCTGACGCAGACCTTGTTTGGCCGGGCGACGTCTGAGCCGGCATGGCGTGTATTCCTTTATCACTCATCATGAGGTAGGTAGTAGCGCGAAGGATCTTGCCTAAGGACCCACACTGGATATCTCAACCAAGCGACCCGGCCTGGATTCGAACCTTTTTTAAGTAAGAAAATTAACATTTTATTGCCTAAAATGAAATAACACAGCATTCCTTCAGTGAACGTTTGATCATTTGTAGCAAAGGATGCATCTGCAGCTAAATAAAGACTTACCAATGCTTCTAAGGTCAGACTTTTCTGCTTGACTTAACATCAAAACAGTGTAGGACTGGTCTGTTGATTATTTTTTTTTTTTTTATCAATTACTGATTAATAATTGGATGGGAAAAGGTGCCAAATAGATTTTTTTTTTTTTTTTTTCTTCGAGAATTTGAACCAAGTGAAGCTAAAATCATCACTAGATGAGTTTTGGGTGGAAAATATTTGCAAAGGTTTTTTTTATTATTATTTTTATCCTAAATGCAAAATGTTTATGTTTTTTGTACAATTTTGGGTTAATTACTGCTCTGATTGTGTTGTTCTTTCAGCAAATAACCTTTTTTGGAGCCTATATACTCCAGTTAATGATTAATCAATTAAATTTGTTGACGATTATTTCAATAATCGATTCATCGTGATTAAGTTGATTAATCGTTTCAGCCCTAACATACATGTATAAGAAGGGAAAACTATTGAATAAGAAATGGTACCACTAGTGAAATTAACTATTGTCACATTCTTATTTTAGTTGAAGACGCTAATTACCGTTCCTCTTTTTAATCTTTTTTCCTGTTTGTGATCATAGCTGCATCTGAGGCCTCCAACGTCAGAGTTTGTGTCGCACCAAACGTTGCTCTTAGGTCAGCGCTAGCAGTAGCAGCGACGGCTGTTTTCTGGGGAGCTTTAGCCACGCCAGTGGATCAAAACCGGGACGTTCCTGGGGTCTGTTTGTGGATCTTGGCAGCAGCTTTGTGCTTCTTATCCTCTTAGTGCCATGCACAAAATACACCTGGCGATAAATTTGCATTTACCCATGACAGACGCAAAAAAAAAAAAAGTTAGCTGGCTGGCTAGCTAGCTAGCTGGCTGGTTAAGGTATATCAGCAGCTGTGATGAATGTATTTACAGCCAAATTAAAACATTTTATAATGAATTTAAGACATTATAAGGTCTTAAATTTAGATATATGAACTTCAGAGTTTTTAAGGATGGTAACAGCGGAGAAAATGCCGACTCCATGTTGTGCAAAAAGGTGCAGCCCCTACAACAGTTTCGGAAAATTAGAAATGGAAACAACTTAAAAAGAAACATTGCCAAATAACCAGGTGCAGCATATATATTTCCCTATCTACATGTTTTCACGTTCAAACACAAACTGGGTCCAGAACATTTGAGTGAATCGACCCATTGCAACCTGCTTTTACAGAATCCAAAGCATCACCTATGAAAGGTGAGAAAACTGGAGCTGATAAATGCTGGTGGGACAGCTCGTCTGATGAGTTTGACAGAAGGGGATTTAGTGGAAACGGCTGCCCCAGCGTTTTTTTTATTTATTTATTTTTTTTTACCACATCTGATGGATTAGAAGAGCCGGAGCGGGGGTGGGGGGTGCGGGAACGCGCTTTCATTTCAACAGGAGGCGACGGAAACAAGCGTGGGGGCGCAGACGTGTGTGTTGGTGCATAATTCTGCTTGTCTGCTTTTATGATTGTGAGCATAAAATATGCAGCGCCTGCAGAAAACGGCTTGCAGGCCTGTGCGATGATATCACAATAAAGGTTTCTACGGTCGATATCCAGTGTGGGCCAATCATTTCTCTGTGGCCACGCATCGCTGGGAACCATCGGAATCAATATGGGCGTAAACAAACTGGGAGAACTGGGGGAAAGCATCGCCTAACGTTAAAAAACGTCAGACATACTGAGAAAAAGGCTGCTCTGCTTCTCCACTGGATCGATAGATTTAATTTCTGTTTATGCTTCTTTAAATTATTTAAACACTTAAGGTTGTTAAAACGTGTGTGGTGGGAAAATTCCTACCCCCTCCTATCACAGCTGCATTAACTCTGCTTGTGTCACAGCAGACTGTCAAAACATCTCATCTGATTGAGGCTTCAACTTGATAGATGGTGAATCATCAACACTTTCCAGCCTGAGTCCAGCTCTGGCTCCGGGTTTTGCAGAAAAATGTGGATGGATGGATAAAACCTGAAGCCACAAATCAGGAAGTGACGTCAGCGTAATCATGACACCGATATTAACAAAAATCAAACCAGTACTGTACACCATTTTCCACGCTGCGACAACATTTTTTGAAAGCACTGGTGGCTATGGAGATAAATTGGAGCCATGAAGTATGTTTAAAAAAAAAAAAAAAAACATTTTGAAACTGGAAAAAAAAAATTAAAACCAAAAAACAAATTTGAAACGGGGGAAAAAAAAGATTTGAAACTGAAATGCAAAAATGTTTCTAATCTTACAATTCTGGCCCTGTTTAGTGTGGAGGCGGGGCCTCAGATGACTGTGGGAACCGGAAATGTCTTTAAAACATTACCAATATTCTATGTTTATTTGATTGTTTTGAAAAATAACATGCTTTCAAAAAAAACAAAACAAAAACAAAAAAAAAACAACAACTTGATTCTGACAAATTTGCGCAGCATTTTTAGTACGAAGTATTTTTGAATTGAATGAAATTGAAAAGTCAAAATTCTGAGACGTTTTTTTCATTTTTTTTAGTGGCCCTAATCTTCTCCCATATTTTATGTGAACTACCAAATCAGTAAAAACTAAGATTTCAAAGCAGCAGTATACTGACAGACATTTTCAGTGCGTTTTAAAACATAAACTTCTTCAGTTTCCTGTGTATTTCCTCTTCAAAAACGGGATTATATTAGAAAAATAACATTTACACGTTATCTTTGCTTTGTCTGATTGCAAGTTGGTTTGATGATCTGAAACAGATGAAATCCAAATTGTTACATGCTTGATTTTTTAGTATCTTAAAGGAAAATCTCTCATTCAGAGGCTCTTTTGCGGACATGTGTTAATTACTGGGGTTGTAATGTTTATGTGCAGCCGAAGATCTACGTTATACAGTCAGTGTTTGAGTTAGCCTGAGGAGAAAGGCCACATCTTTGACAAGTAACACTCTCACTGTCCAAACTACTAATTTTACTTCTCTCCATAGACATGGTAGATATCGTTGGCATCCCTCATTTTCTTAATGACAGGAAGAAACAGATGCTTAAAAGATGATTTGGTCCTTTTCTGAAGTCGGTTGATTAGCTATGAAAAGTCCGGGTTAAAAACGTCAAGATGTGTGATCCAGATTTCCAAGAGTAAAGCAGGATGTGGAGGCTGTAAGGAACAATAACTCCAGTCAAGGACTTATGTTGAAGAGGCGAGAGCTTGCCGCTGATGTACTCAACCATCTGTTGTTTACACCCCAGCGTTACCTCATGGGCATCCTCTGTGAAGAAAATGAGACAAAAGCGCAGGAGCTGATGAGTGCACTCAAATTTAAAAGCCCTGGTCTTTATTCATTTACCATCCCCTGATGAGAGCCTGAGCTTTCTTCCCTATGAGGTCTGCAGTGACTTAGTCAAAGTCACAGCTAGCTAGCTAGCTAAAGTTGTGCAGTGAAACTGAAGCTCACGATTTGAAGATCAGTTGTGGGAAACGTCGTGGAGCATATTGTACATAGAGGGAAGTTTGGTCTTTTAATAAAATAAACAGTCTGTTTCAGTTCAGTGGACTGAGATGGATTAGCATCTAAGTGAGATGTTTATGCTCTAGCAAAGCATGACTTAGAGCTTGGTGGGGATCTTTAGCTTCTTAGCACAGCAGCAAGGCGTTTCTTATAGCTAATTACCAGCTTTTCTCTCATTTCAGACCCTGAAGAACCTCCTCACCCCGCTGAGCAGGATGTTGACTTGGACCGAGGGAGAGAGGTGGTCAGTTCTTCACTTTTCTATTCTTTTTAGCAGAACTGTTACCTTCTTCCTGACGTCCTTTAATGGTTTTCTGAACTTGCCCATTATGGTGAAAATAAGTTAGGAAAAACTGACACAAATCAGACAAAATGCCTATAAAGACTAAGTTGAAGAATATCTGGACTGGACTGGGTGGTTTTTTGGTTGGCTGATTGGAAGGATGTTTGGGTTTTTTTGTTGTTTTTTTTTTTTAATGTGTCCTGTCCGGCAGTGTGGTTCTGCTTAGTATATATGTGAAACTTTATTAAAAATTGCTTTGGGTTTATTTCAAATGTAATGGACACAAAGACAAAAAAAGGGGAGAGGAAAGAGAGAAAGATGGGGAAGAAGTGCATAGAGATAAAACAAGTCAATACCCTTGAAGTCTGCCTCTAGACCTGCAGAAAGAGAGAACAAAACAAAACAGAGAATCCACAGCAACAAACAACATATACATATATAATAATAACAGTTATAACTTCATTGGAAAGTTCACAGTATAAGGTAATACAAGATGTATTTAGGGGCAACACCGGAATCTAAACACCTGTATGTATGTGTGAGAGTGTGTGTGTGTGTGTGCGCTTTTGTCTGTAAGGTTTTCCCATAAGAATGTTTGATAATGGGTGTGGGGGCCAACGAGGACGACACGAAGAAGACCGGAGTCACAGACACCCAGCGGCCCCCCAAGCAAGGAGCCCTGGGAGCCCCCCCGCAGAGACAACCGGATCCCCCTCCCCCAGAGAACAGCAGAGGAAACCTGGAACGATGGTTGGTTGGTAGATTGAGTGGTTGGTCAGTCAGTTTGTTGGTCGGTAGATTGGTTGGTTGGTTGGTTGGTTGATTGGTTGATTGGGTGGTTGGTAAATCGGTTTGTTGCTTGGTTGATCAGAAGGATAGTTGGTTGGTTGATTGGATGGTTGGTCAGTTGGTTGGTTGACTGGTTGGTTGGTTAATTGGAAAAACATAATTTCAAGGATCAGTCTTGAACAATAAGAGTTAAAATAACTGAAATGCTTGAAAATGTTGCAGGTTTTTTAGCCGTATAAATTTTTGATAACCTCACTGGCAAAGGTTCATAAATAAAACATTAAAATAATTGAAAAAGTATCCAGCAAGTGCTGAAATAACTTCTTGTTACTACTCGGGCTGCAGTTCAGGCATTTCCAAGCAAATTTCTGTCGTTTTTCCTTCAGGTTACGAAGAAAAATGTTCTAATTTCCCCTGATCTGATGGAAATATTCTAACATGTAAACCACTACAACAAGAGTAAAATAACAAAGTCATGAGCAGAAACTGACATGCTGTCCAGATGGAAATGAGCTCCTTCATACTCTGTCAACCCCACACCCCCAAGCATCAGTAACTGAGGGTCGCAGGTGAACAAATACAAGAACTTCACACATGCAGACTAATTAATCTGTCATTATACCCACACCTGAAGTACTGAAATTGCTTTTTCACATCCCCCACATTTAGCAGCTGCAGAGATTGAGGGTAATTTTTCTGATGTTGTCATTTTTCAGTTGGATTGCATTTGGTTTGTGAAGCAGGAATGGTTCCACAGACACAGTAGTAAACATAACACTTGTTTCTGGGGCTGACGCAAAACGTATTTTGCATGCCTTTTGGCAGTTTTATGCTTCTTACTTCTTGTCTATGTCCCCATTGTTGCTATGCTCCTCTTCACAACACTGGAGAACAAACAAACAAACAAACAAACAAACAAACAAACAAAAAAAACAGATAAGGAATGGTGCTCTGTAATGTTTAATAATGACCCATTCTGCGTTGTTTTTTGAAATTTGAAAAAATAAACGTAAATTAGCTCATGTACTACGAAGGGATTTTAGCAACAGGAGACAGAAAAACACACCCTCTTTGAAGATCCATAGTTCGGTCGTACCTTCGAGTGGAAACACCATTCAAAGTTTAAACGGTTCGTACAAAGTTGGACTCTACTGGACTAAACTAGTATTTAGACACCTTTTATACACAATCCCAGTGTAGGTTTTATGACTTTTTTTAAGATTTCCTCTCCGAAGGTGGTGTGAAATATTCAGAAACTTTTTGATTTAAACCACTTTCATTCTCACAGTTTCTTCTCTACAGATATAACTTGCATATCAAAACACAGGCATTGTTTTCTGTTATCACCCAGTGTTTCTCTCTGCTTCAGCACATGCTGCTTTCTTTCAAATCCCACTAGAGTGCAGAACTCGCACACACAAACTACAATTCACCCCCATCACATCAGCACTGAATTTTTCTTTCAAAGCTGGAACTGAGCGCTCTGTTTAAGCTGTAATATCTCCCGTATCAAATGGAAAAGAAATGTAAAAATGAATGTATGTGGCCACCAAAGGGATCTGCAGCCTGCAGTTTGAGGTTCTTTTCAGAAATGACTTTCGGTTTTCAAACAGCAGCTGTACGTTTGAGGTTTTAATTGTCTGTGTTTCTGTTTGTTCTCAGCATAGTGGTGCTGTGTGGATACAAGCATACAAATTAGCATGCTCACCCCTCAGGTCATGCGTTTTTTATGGTTCACATTGGCACTTGAATTGCAGGATGATGGCCATTTTTCAAGATGGCTTCAGTTTTTGAGCCTTTCAAGCAAGTTATTGCCATAATTAGCCATACCCATTGTCATGTCTTGGATGAACTTCATGTAGGTTAACATTAGCTTCCACTAATTTTTTTAGGCATTTAGCATTAGCTAATTCTTTATGCGTTTAGCGATTTAGTGATAGCTTCTGCAAATTTTCTTATGTGTTTAGCAGTTTAGCATTAGTTTCTGCTAATATTTTGTTGCGTTTAATGGCTTAGCATTAGCTTCCACTAATTTTTTGTTTTTAGTGGTTTAGTGTTAGTGTCCACTAATTTTTTATGTCTTTAGTAGTTTCGTGTTAGCAGCTAAACACTGTTTTATGTGTTTAGCGGCTTAGCGTTAGCTTCTGCTAATCTTTTAAATGTGTATAGCGGTTTATTAGCAGAGCTAAGATTTTTTTTTTTTTTTTTTTTTTTTTTTTTTTTATCAAAGTAGTGGTTAGTGAACTGAGCTTTTTGATTTTAGTGCAAACATATATTCTCTTTTACAACCATTGTGTTTTGAAAAATGTCCACCACAAAAAGGAAACACAAGATCAAGAAAATGTATGATTTCTATGGTTCAGAATATGTAGGCTATGATCTGACACCAAACACATTCATCTAATTGTTGATTTTAGAAAAAAATATTTATTTTCTTTGACAGACATGGAGGGCATCTTAAAAAAAATCAAAAGATTATCTGTAAATATTATTTTCATGGGACCAATCGTATAAGATTTGACACCGAAAGTTTTCATCTGTGATTAAAAACCAGCTGTTTTAGAACAAAAATACAATTTCCTTGACCACCAAGGCGGCCATCTTGAATTTTTCAGTGGCTAACATTTTATTATTTTTTCTCAAAAAAAGAAAGGCCCTGGGAACATCTGTGCCAAGTTAGATTCTTGTATCCACATGTGAAAGATTTTGCTGATATATTTAATTATCTGCTGTACTAAATATTTTTTTAGAGGTTATTCTTTCATGGCTGCCTCCATTTGCTCAGACCTTGTATAATTTCACAGATTGTGTCATCTCTGATCAGAACGTAATAAATTGAGAATAATTTTGCAGAACTCAGAATTGAACCACATCAGGAAGAACTTCCTATTTGGACTTTTAAAATAAAATTCACAAATTCTCTTTAAAATGGTAGTCTCGCTCACTCAGACTGTTAGAAAAGTTGGTTGCAAACTCCTCAACCTGGCTTGAAGTAAACTATTTGAACTCTCACCTGAACCTGGAAACTAACATTTAATAAACACTGTTCTAGTTAAAGAAGCTTAAGTCACAAGTTCACACTCCTTCCAGTTTTCTGACACGTCACAGTTTGAGTTAACACACGACGTTTCCCTCTAATCCTTTCAAATATTTAGGTTTTAAGTTGTCAGAAACACTGTGGGACTGTTCACTAAAAAATTGATATACCTTTTATTCACTCTGTTGCACCCTCCACCCAACACTGCCTCCTACAAATAGGACCCATCACTGTTTTTAACTCTCTTTCCCTTCCACGGCATGAGGAAACACTCTGATCTTCTGCCGGGCTTAACAGGATGACAACCCTGCTCAGCTTATGTGGAAAATCCAGGATACATCTTCAACAGCGCTCATATAACACAGTGACACAGGAAAACAGCTCCTCTGAAAACCATTTACAGTAATGCTGTGTGTCAGAGATATGGGGAAAAAACTGAATTTTGCAGCTTTAATACAGAAGAAATGCAAATGATCTGCAGTGAAAGTGAGGGCTGGGGAAACTGCAGTGAGCTACATTCAACTCTGAGGATGGGATGGCAGAAAATAAGTCAGAATATTTAAAGGTAAAATTACCTCCTGAGTCTCTTCCAGCCTTGGTGTTGCAGCTGCTCCAGATTATAAAGAGAAACATGTAAAACTCAATTACAGTTTATGTGAACCGTTAACACTTCATATTTAATACATATGCAAAATAAATACACAAACTAAATGAAGTTTGGCAGAGTCATATCTATGTCGTTATCTTGAAATAACGACTACCGTTTTCTCAAGATAACGAGATAATTATGTCATCACGAAATAACTGTTTTCTCAACATAATTAGATATTTATATCATCAGCATGAACTAACGATGACTGTTTTCTCAAGATATCGAGATATTTATATCATTATCACGAAATAACAATTACTGTTTTCTTGAGATATTGAGATAATTATGTCGTTACTATGAAATAACGATACTATTTTCTCAAGATAATGAGATTATGATGTTATTGTAAAATAACGATTATGTTTTCTCGAGATAATGACAATTATGTCATCACGAAATAATGACTGTTTTCTCAAGATATTTATGTCGTTATCTTGAAATAACGATTCCTGTTTTCTCAAGATAACGAGATAATTGTCATTATCACAAAATAACAATAACAGTTTTCTCAAGATAATTAGATATTTATATTGTTGGCATGAAATAACGATGACTGTTTTCTCAAGATAACGAGATATTTATGTCGTTATCATGAAATAACAATTACTGTTTTCTTGAGATATTGAGATAATTATGTCGTTACTATGAAATAACGATACTATTTTCTCAGGATAATGAGATGATGATGTCATTATCATGAAATAACGATGACTTTTCTCAAGATAACGAGGTAATTTCCAACAACGTGGTGTTATTACGGCTTACCTGTCATTTATTCAAAGAATTATTCACAGAACAATAACTTACACTTATAAGTTCTCTCCCGCTGGTGTGGCATGCATTTGAATGATGCAGTCAGGTTTAACACACACACCAATCATCTCGCTGTCTCGAGAAAACCATCGGGAAATTAATTCGTTATATCAAGAAAACCATCGGGGAAAAGAAAAACACGGGAGTTTGACTGCTCTCGGCTTCCGTACATATATGCTGTAAGGAGCATCTGAAAAAAAAAAAAAAATCATTTAAACAACAGCAACAGGAGAGTCCAGCAATTCCACTACTGACCTTCTCCAAATGAAGATTTACACATTTTGATGTTAAACATGGTAACCATTGTTTTCAACTAAGTTCAGAAAGAATTAATGGTGACACATGCAGCTTGGAAGTAACTGGCACCATTTAGAGGTGGTAACTCTCTTCAATGTGAATGTGAAATAAATCAGTAGGTTATGTTAACAAGTCATTCTATGTAGATTTTCTGCTCCTCCAGCGTTTCTTTTTTGCTGCTGTTTGTTTTCATTGATTTTTTTCAAATTTCTTCTTCAGTGTGGGTGGGATGATACGGAAGCCGAGAGTGGATGTGTTCTCAAGACAACGAGTTATTCCAGTGGTTTTCTTGAGATAACGAGTTAATTTCCAGATGATTTTCTCGAGATAATGAGTTAATTTTGAGAAAACAAACTTTGTTTTCTCGAGATCACGAGATGATTACAACAGCAGAAGAGGACTTATAGGTTTAAGTCATGACATGTATGTGTAATCCTGTGAATAATTCTGTGAATAAGTGATACCATAGACCATAACGACGCCACGTCATTGGTCGTACGATTAAACCATCGGGAAATTAACTTATTATCTCGAGAAAATGGTCATCGTTATTTTGTTTTAACAACATAATTATCTCGAGAAAACGGTATTCGTTAATTCGTGATGACATAATTATCTCGTCATCTGGAGAAAACGGTCATTGTTATATTGTAATATCGTAATATTGTAATATTTTGTGATAATTATTTCGTTATCTCGAGAAAACAGTATTCATTAATTCATGATAACGACATCACTATCTCGTTATCTCTAGAAAACGGCCATCGTTATTTCGTGATAACGACATAGTTTAGTTATCTCGAAAAAACAGTACTTGTTAATTGGTTATAATGACATAAATACATAAATAAATTCGGTATCCTGAATAAACCATTGGGGAAAAAACATGCTGGTACAACCGCTCTCGGCCCCCATAGGATGAGTTTTTGCATTTATGTAAAACAAAAAAACCCAACCAATCAAACAAAAAAAGAAGTCCAGGAAAAATATTTTTAAAAATTGTTAAAATGTAGTTTTGTTTTTTTTCTTTTGCCTTAAATTAGCACATTAACAAGCCACAAATTAGAACCAAAAGTTGCTTAGTAATTTTATTGTAATATAAATTTTCATCTGCAAGCAAATAAACAATTGAAACCAAAGAAAAGAGAGAATCTTAAATTTTCTCCAGTCTTTAGGCACTCGGAGATAAACTAACCTCTTCAATTATCCTTAAAGTAAAGAAATAAACACCAAGCGTGTGAAGCTCTTCATTAACAAGCGCTGCTGCTGCCTGCTGTAGTTAACCGAAGTGGCGTGCTGAAGAAAAACTGGCTGCAATTCGCCCCTGAGGATTGTTAATTACCTCTGTGACAATAAATCCATAAAGATTTAAAGGAAAAATAGATTCCTAAGGATAAACAAAGAAAGGCTGTGAGCTATTAATTTCAGTCAACTGTGAAAAATATGATTTATTTTAAATAAAAACAGGAAATAATTGACTTATGTTGGAAAGGTGTAGAATATGAGGGTGTTGGAGAAGGGATGCATCCAATAGTTGCAGGATGGGAGCTCAAATGGACTCAATTTGGGCACCCCTTCAGCTGAAAACCATACATTGCATAAAAGACAACCTTTTCTTCTCTCTATCCGACATCAATTCAGACTAAACTTTGAGTGAACTGCTGAAACAGACTAAACTGTTTCAGCAGTTTGGTTATTAAAACAAACTGCTAATCTCGACATTGTAAAGAGGCAAAAACAATCAGAACAAGAGTTCATCTTTTCAAAAACAAATTTAAAAGCAGATAAATCACAGCAGCCCATTCCTCAACTGATACCGACCCATTACCCTGTGTTAGGACAAAGAGTCGATAATATGTAGGCTGCTGTGGAGGTGAGGTAGATCTGAGGCAGATGAGGGTGAAAAGCAGAGCAAACTGTTGGAAAACTCACCACTGATGCAAAAAGTGTCATCAAACGTCACACTTTAACTGAAGATTCATATCTTGGCACTTCATCCTTGGCTTATCTGTGGACAGTGAAGATAATTGATCAAAACCCCTTTTGTATTTGTGTCTTTTATATTCCCGTAATTAAACAAAAACTGTTGTAGCCTGATCACAGAAGGGATAATTAAAATAAAACCCATTTTTTTGAAAATATTTCTGGCATTTGTAATTTCTTTTTTGGAAAAGAAAGCAAAAAAAAAAAAAAAAAAAAAAAAAAAAAAAAAAAAAAAAAAAAAAAAAATTCGATTCAAATCGTAAATTGGGTCTGGTACGAAAATTTTTTTATTTTTCATAAAATCGCCCGGCTCTAAAGGTTTGTTAAATACACAAAGCTTGTCCAGAGAGTGACCCATGTCCAGTTTCTGTTGCTCAGCCACTAGATTTCAACCCCAAAACATAAGACATTTGTGCAAAACCCTTCCTGATTTATAGATCCCATTTCTTCAATAATCAGGCTCCTTAGTTTCTCTTCATTTAAATATTGTATTTTTAGTTTATTGTAAGTAAAACAAATCAATAAAAAAAAAATTACCCCCACAGGAAGCTGTTGTATCAAGGCTGCTCACTTGACGCAACCTAAAAGCCAAAACTCAAAACACACAAAAAAACCCACTGAGATTTGTGAGGCTTAAACAAAAATGTTTTTAATTAAAATGTAAGTCAAACAATGAAAACTTATATCGGTTGATTTAAACAAAAATTCACACTTTTACAGTCCTAAAGCATCTCAGAGCTAGCTGCGTATAGTTCAGCTGTACAACATGCTGTTCAACGATTCGGTCTAAACGGGTTCTGTAACGGGAAAAAAAAAAAAAAAAAAAAAAAAAATCAAAGAGGGATCAGACAACTGACGGTCCGGGTTCTGGATTTTAAGGACCAGCTGGAGACACGGCGCTGAAAGCCTCGGTTTGGCGAATCAAAAACACAGATGGACTCCGACAAACCTTCGAGTGTGATGGGTGTCTACGTCACAATCAGCTGCCTAATAACAGACTTCCAGAACGTTCTTGGAGAAAACACAAAGACGACGGCGGTTTTTAGAACCGACAGAGAGCTGGTGGAAAATCCATTTTCGGTTTCCGTAAATGAAAACGACAAACACGCGGACAGACCAGTTGACGAGCCTCTTGCTCGCCCTCTTTGTTCCCTCATCAGCGCTCCTCCCCTTTGCTCCGCCGTTGCCTGGCTGTCCTGCGATGCTAAGTTACGTCTCCTCTCCTCGGAAGAGTCCGTCCCCGAGGAGGGGAGGAGGTCCGCGGGAGCCCGGCTGGGCCTCCCTCAGCCGCAGGAGATGACAGTGAAGCGTTTGGAGATGCAGGACATGTTGTGGAGCACGATTCCCAGCAGAAACAGCAGCACACACGCCACCAGAATAACCGTGCAAACACCGGACCACGTGGAGCCCTTTCCTCCTCCCGCGGGGCCGGGGACTCTCCTCTCGCCGTCGCTGCCGTCCAGCCCGACGCCCTCCAGACCCATCGCCAGGCCCAGCGGCTGCTGCTCGGGCACCGCCACCACCGCCACCCCCTTCTGCTGGCCGCCGGGCAGAAAGCGGCACCCCAGCTCTCCCGGCAGGCCCAGCGCCCGCTCCTTGGAGACGGGCAACGGCAGCATGTAGCAGCCGTTGCTGGGCAGGCGGATGAAGACGGGCGTGTGCTCTGAGGCGTGGGGGATGGCGATGACGGTGATGATGTCCGGGTCGTCCGGGAGCTGAGAGACGGACAGGCCAGGGGGCAGTTTGGTGACGCCGCGGCACCAAGGGCAGCGGATCTCCTTCTGGGTGCTGCGCATCTGGGTCAGGCAGACCGAGCAGCAGGTGTGTCTGCAGTCCAGGAGCTTGGGCCGCCGCCGGGGGCTGTAGTAGTTAAAGCAGATCTGGCACTCCAGAATCGAGTCCTGGGAAAGCGTCTCCATGTTGGAAAGCAGGTCTAATCAAGGGCCGTGCAGCTTCGACTGAACAGAAACAATATCGAGCAAGTTCTGATGCTTGGCTGTCCACCGCTGTCACGCCCCTTCAATTGGCAGAATGGCCCATCTGCAACAGAAGAAGAAGAAAGACTGGTCTTTACAAACTGCAGGTCAGATTTTACGTTCACTGTTTTACTCCAGATGCCTTCGAAACGAGGCCTCCTAGACAACTAGGTTTGTCTTCTATTGCCGGGCTGCAGGCGACGTGGCGTCGACGTCCGAAATGCATCAAATGTTGGTTCAGCGTCAAACTGCATCATTTCTGTGTACGGTTGTCGCAACCGCTCTAACCGGTTCCAAAAGTTGTGCGTCAGAAGGTGGTTAATTTTAAAAAAACTTACGGAAAAAAGACGACAAATTCCAGTAGTAGGTTACTGGAGCGGCCTTTCCAAAGCCCAGATGTCAATTCTACTGAATATGCACGGCAAAAACACAAACCATTACCAAGTATTTTTGGTTGAGTTTCTAGTACAAATAACTTAAATACACATGAAATAGACAAAACCAACTTACACGTAACCTTTCAGCAGATACAGGAGCTTGTTTAAAAAGTCAATAATTCCTTAATATTGATGAAAATGTTCCAGTTATAAGTGAAATAATCTGCCAGTGAGACAAAACATTTTAATCCTATATCTGCTAAAAAGTTACTTGTAAGTTAGTACACTTGAAATAAGGCAAAACTAAGATATTTGTACAAGAAACTAGACCAGAAATACTTTTCAAGATATTTTTGCAGTGTGTATGGACTTCACTTTCACTACCAGTTACAACAGACCAATGGTTTTCACGGAGTTTAGGGGCCACAGCTGACTGCAAATAGCCAAATTCCTTCTAAAAATGCTTATAACTGCATGTTTTACTGGTTCAAACATCAAATATATTTTAATATGCATTAATATACACAGTGGAAACGGACTTAGCACCACTTTCAAAAGCAAAAATGTACAGTCTTCTTTATTTCTGCTATTGGGGGTACAGCCAATCAGCATGAAAACTGCAAATATTGGGGAAAAATCTGCGAATAATTTGGTCACATTCCACAGAAAACTCTAATACACAAATACTAAAACACAAATAGGCGAAAGTCCACTGCATGCTGGCGTATCAGGCAAAGTGATGGAATAATGAAGGAGGCCTACTTCAAAACTTCATCAGCTTCACCTCAAACGAACAGCTGGATGGTTAAAACCTGGACATTATTTTGGGTGCCCCAACGGGACAATGATCTCAATCAAAGGCTAAAATTAAGCTCCTCAAAGCACCCTTTTGAAAAGTTGTTGAAAACAACTAATTTCAATGAACTCTGCCAAGAAAGTTATAGAGGAACGGTGGTGTTTTTCTGCAACTCTCTAATACATCAATTTAACCAAAGAATGACTGGGGCTGCATGGATATATTTAAGATATTTAAACGTGTAGAATTTTGACAATGTATGGATTTGGAAAAAAAAAATTGGGCTGTGAGGGATAGCAGTTGGTAGCACTGATGTCACAAGGTGACTTTGAACCGATCCAAGCACTGAGCAGAAGCATGTAACAAAATAATGCGTGGAGGTGCAAAAACTTTCTCCAGCTGAACAGAAACAAAAGTGAAGTTATTATCTTTGGACCTAAAGAGGAACAATCTAGAGTCAATGCGCAGCTTCAGTTATTACAGCTAGAAACTAGTGATCAGGCCCGAAATCTGGGTGTAGTGATGGACTCGGACCTGAACCTTCAGAAACACATAAAGACAGTTACAAAGTCAGCCTTCTATCACCTGAAGAACATTTCCAGGATGAAATGTCTCAGCAAGATATAGAGAAACTCATCCATGCGTTTATCTTTAGTCGCATTGATTACTGCAACAGTGTCTTCACAAGTCTGCCTAAAAAGTCAACCAGACAGCTGCAGATGATCCAGAACGCTGCTGCTGGTGTTCCCACTAAAACCAGGAAGATGGAGCACATCACCCCAGTTCTAAAGTCCTTCTGCTGGCTCCCTGGAGCTCAGAGAATAGACTTTAAAATACTTCTGTTAGTTTGTAAATCACTGAACAGCTTAGCCTGTTGTTGTATCAACTTTAAAGACCATTCAGGTCTTCTGGTTCTGGTCTCCTCTGCATCCCCAGAACCAGAAGCAAACATGGAGAAGCAGCTCTCAGTTTCTATGTGCCACTAATCTGGAACAAACTTTCAGAAAACTGCAAAACAGCCGAAACACTGAGTTCCTTTAAATCAAGGCTAAAAACCCTCCTGTTTTGAGCTGCCTTTGATTAGTAGTAAGTGGAACGTTGAACTACATTTCCTTGATGATCCTTATGATTTTGATAAATTGATATGTGCTTGATGATTTTGCTGCGTACTTGATTGATGTTTTCATGATGTAAAGCACTTTGAACTGCTTTGCCTAGCAGCAAGAAGGTCCTGGGTTCGAATCCTGGCCTGCATTATGAATGGAGTTTGCATGTTCTTGTGGATGAGTGGGTTTTCACTGGTGTGGACGATGGATGGTTCATATTATATTCTGGAGCTTGAACAAACTGAAAACCTTCTTCAGGACCTTTAATGAGGTGTTGCTTTCCAAAGCTTCCATATGAGAAACAACTGCCTCTCTGGTATGTTTCATCTGGCCGGTGACTGCAGCAGCAGTAGCGTGCTCATGAGATCCTTCGCCTCGGTATTTGTGTCGAGTATGGCTGTTTCTTTTTTCTCCTTCAGGCCACAGACTCCATGAACCCCTTCTTCCACCTCCTACTCTTGTTGCATAATCACGTCCGCCGCGTTAATTCATGCGGAAGCGGTGATAGTTTGCTTTTACAGATGATTAAGCCCTGTCAAAATACCACCGTGGAAACAATGAATACCAAACAGGGCCAAGCCGCCTTTACATTTGATTTTTTTTTTTTTTTTTGCTCAAATTTGCTGAGGAGGGAAAACACCGAGTAGATTTTCCTGTGTCTCTTTCTCTGCCATCATGACAGAGACGCTGGCTGTCCCTTCAGGCGTAAACGCGGGAGAGGACGGAGTGGGATGGAGAGAAATGTTGATAGAAATAGAAAAAGGTGACCACTGATTGTCCCGCAATACTGAGCGTCTCTGACCCTTATCAGAAACAAGATCTCAGGTAATTACAGCGCTCATGGCGCCCTGTGGGGACACCGATGCGGCAGGAGGAAGATAAGAAGAGGTTTCACATCAAACATGTTCAGAGCATTCAGTCGGTGCAGATCAAACTCGACCTTGGATGAAAAAACAGAAGACCGGAAAAAAAAAAAAAAAAAAAAAATCATCAAATATCGACTGAAATCCTCCCTGAATATAAATATTAACATCAATTTCTGCATAGAAAGAAAGCAGACCCTCTTCCATTTCATAATAATTTATTCGACAAACGTGAAAGGAAAATAAAAAAGTTAGCGTCTCACGCTGTTGAGGAGGGATTTCAAGCTACTTTTCTTCCCAACATTGCTTCAGTAGATCAATCAGACATTTGTTTCTGCACCACTCTCTTAAAGGGGCAGTATTATGTGCTTTCCAGCCACACAGAATCATTTTCCAGCAAAATCAAGTCAAACATGACTTAAAAGAAATCTGACTTTGTAATTTAACACCTCGAAATTGGGCCTCTGTCTCTTTAAGAAGCTCCTGCTCTTTCTGAAACTGATCCACAGGCTTCAGATATGAATCAACAATCTTCAACAAGGCCAGAGCTATCAAGTTACGATTCAGTGGAAGTGTTAAAATAGGAGTCATGAGTGTTGAGCAGGTCCTCGTTAGTTTGCCGGGTCAACGCCTCGTCAGTCGCGTCGGCTCCAGCAGCTCGAGCCCGTGCGTCTCCTTCCTCTGCCTTCAGCAGGAGCAGCTCCCTGGAGGCGAAACACTCCCTCCTTAACCGAGTCTGGAGGCCAGACCGCTCACTTCCTCCGCCTCCTCACTCTGGACTCCATGGCTGACCTAGTTTCTCTGCACCGCCTCAAAGTCGGGAAAAGGTGCTGAAAAGTGCGACCGGTTTCAGGGAGCGCTGAGGAAGACTGAACAGAAGAAGAGGATTCCCACCGACAGTCCTTTTCCCAAAGACATGGATTAGCTTTGATCTGACTAAAAAGCTTCGTGGCTCAGTATTCCCATACCTCTTCCTCTACTTCTTTTTCTATGTTGACTGAGAATCCTTGCTTACTCGACATCAATTCTTCATACTTTTCATTTTTCAAGTGACTCATTTCCTTTTTCCGCTTCAGTCACATCTATGGAGGACCGAAATTGACATTATTAAAAATAAAAGCAGAAATGTAAATATTTTGTTTTTCCTTTTCCTTATACATGCATTTTCGTTAAGAAATGCATATATTTTCCTTTTCCTTAAACGTGTTTTCATCAAGAAATGTATATATTTTGTTTTTCCTTTTCCTTAAGAAATGCATATATTTTCCTTTTCCTTATATGTGTATTTGTCAAGAAATGTATATGGATCCATGTGCAGATCGATTGTTCATGCCTGCGCCTTTGGCTTCAGTTTAGCAACCGAAGTATCGTTACGGAGGGAGCAGAGAGACAGTCTGCCGGGAAGCTGCAAACAGACTGGACGAGTTGGAAGGCGGTGAGTTTTCAGCCGACCAATAGTAGAGGAGCTGGACCAAGATGGCCGCCCTGCTCATTTGCATAATGAGGCAGAAATGCACACGGTGAAGTAAAAAGAGATGAGGAAATGTAAAAAGAAAAAACGCTTGTGTAAGGAAAAGGGAAAAAAAAAAAAAAAAAAAAAAAAAATATATATATATATATATATATATATATATATATATATATGTTTCTGCTTGTATTTTTAATTATGTCAGTTCCGGTCCTCCATACACGTCTTCTCCACATTGTAGACAAAATAGAAGCTAAAATGCCCGATTGCTGAACACTAATCCCAGCAACATGAGGTAAAATTATGCTCTAAAACAGAAGATTAAAGTTTGTTGCTTGTTTTCAATATAAAACAGTCAAGTGCTGCCGTTACAAATGGCTTATTTTTTCACAATAAACCAAATTTATTCATGAGCTGAGTTACTGTGGAAAGGAACTGCGCAGCTACAGCCAGTAGAGCAGCTTCTGTGGCTTGGATTTCACCACCTGAACACTTTACGCTTTAACGACGTAATCCTTCCAACCAGTCAAATGTCCTTTTTGTGCAAAAATATAACGCTGGGATTTGAACCCAGGACTTTTATGCTGTGGGGTAACAGCACTAACCCATGCAGAAAGATTTCTTTGAAGATTTCTTTGAAACTAGGAAATCATGATTGAGAATGACAAAACGGGACCTTATTTCAAGATTTGTGGCCAAAGAAAAACTGAATCCAGATCGTCAAGCATCTGCTTGGCAACTCCTGCGTCTGTCGAAATGAAAACTTTATTGATCAGGAGCTCACAGGCGATCAGCGCTCTCATTTAGAGGACGGTTGAGGCGTTGTTGTTGCCGTTACTTTGAAGGCGTTGAAGAAAATGCAGCTGAAAGAACTCCACACCAAAGCACTGCAGCAGATGTAATGATGGCCTCCAGAGGTTATCCTTCCATCCATCCGTCCGTCCGTCCATTCGTCCATCCATCCGTCCAACCTTCCATCCATCCATGCTTTTATCCATCCGTCCGTCCAACCATCCATCCGTGTGTCCATCTTTCCATCCATCTGTCCATCCAACCTTCCATCCATCCATCCATCCTTCCATTCGTCCATCCATCCATCCGTCCATCCAACCTTCCATCCATCCGTTCATCTGTCCATCCATCTATTCATCCATCCATCCATCCATCCATGCTTTTATCCATCCATCTGTCCGACTGTCCGTCCATCCTTCCAACCATGCTTTTGTCCATCCATCCATCCATCCGTCCGTCCATCCATCCGTCCGTCCGTCCATCCTTCCATTCATCCATCCATCCGTCCAACCTTCCATCCATCCATGCTTTTATCCATCCATCCGTCCATCCAACCTTCCATCCATCCATCTGTTGATCGATCCGACCATCCATCTGGTATTAACCTATTAAAAGCTTTTTCATAGTTTGTACACACTTGGTTTTAGCTGTATTTGTTCATTTCAGTAACTTTTTATGAGATAAATTGCAGGAGTTCATAAAAATGCAGGATAAGAACCTTCCTCCTTTGCATTTTCAGAAAAATTTCCGAGGTCGTAAAACAACAGCGAGGACTAACTCTGTCTGTAGTGTAATGATATGATTTATCGGTTCAACTGAGCAGTAACCAGGGCGAGCTGGCTGACCCACTTTCTCCCACACCCACAAAAACAAAAAATATCCAGAGCACAGCTCAGGAGAAGGGAGACGGTTTCAGCTGTGACTGAAACCAACGTCTGAGGGAAAGTTTTTAGTTTCTGATGCAGTTTGTGTGAAAGGTTCTGCGTTTGTAGCCGGAGGACGTTGAGTGACCGAGCGAGCAACAGCCTTAACATGTCTGATCCACTGGGAGCAGCCACACACACCTGAGGACACTGATAGGAGGCAAAAATAACCACAACCCCAGCTCCACACGGCTGACATAATAAAATAGCTGGAAGCAGCACGAAGCAGAAGATCATTTTCATGTGGAAACCCTGGGCTGGTTTGAACCAGAGAAATGTCAGCGTGGCGGTGACGCACAGAGGGATCCAGCTTCTCACTTCAAACATGCACCTTGATTATGGAGCAGGTGTGAAGAAGCTGCATGAAGAGATCTGGACTTTTCTTTTAAGTAGATGCAAAATCATACAAACACACTTGAAAATACACATCTTGCCAAGTATTTCTGCTCTAGTTTCTACTGCAGTTATCTTGAATATACTTGAAATAAGACAAAACTAACTTACAAGTAACTCTTCAGCAGATACAGGAGCTTGTTTTAAGTCAATAATTCCTAAATATTGATGAAAAAGTTCTAGTTATGAGTGAAATAATCTGCCAGAGGAACAAGACATTTTCCCCAGATTATAAATTAAAACATCTTGTTCCACTGGCAGATTATTTCACTCATAACTAGAACTTTTTCATCAATATTAAGAAATTATTGACCTAAAACCAGCTCCTATATCTGCTGAGAAGTTATTTGTAAGTTAGTTTTGTCTTATTTCAAGTATATTCAAAAATATTTGCACTGGAAACTAGACCAGAAATATTTTAAATAGATGTTGGTTTTTGCAGTGAATAAAGTTAGGTTCAGTTTGTCCTTCAAAAAACAAAAAACAAAACCAGCAGATTGCATCGAGTCACTGACTTGCAGCATTTCCTCCTGAATGCGACAGTGGATAGACGGTTAACCTCTGAGCATGCATGCAGCCACAGCGGAGAGGAAAAACTCCCCTTTAACAGGAAGAAACCTCCAGCAGAACCAAAACCTAACTCAGTGTGAGCGGCCATCTGCCATGACCAACAGAGCAGACACACAAAAAACACAGAAGCACTGACCCAGGAGCACTTTCTATGTCAAAAGAGCCCCTCCAGGTGGGTTTGGTTTGAAACAAATGCTATGAAAAACCTTTCGACTCAGCTGAAGAGGAGGGACAAGAGAGGACCCTGTGAAATGTTACAGAAGACGATTAAGATGTGCTTTATTGGCTGTGCTTAGTATTATCAGCAGCAGTGCCAATAATTGTCCAAGCAGCGAGTTTAAACCTATTTTTTTGTGGCAAGAGATTTTTTTCCCCCACTGAATAAATTCAAAGTAAAGGCAGAAGTTTTCAGTTTTCAGTTTGAGATTGTTCTTGCTGGATTTTTTTAAGGGTTACCAATAAACGTGGCCAGCTCTGTACGAATAAGCAGACATTTTATGACTGAAACCAAACGGTTTACAAACAGAGGACTCTCTAAACTCTTGCATAAACCATCACCTGAGAGTTTTCCGGGGTGCGTGGATGGAGGGCAGAATCTGAGAGGATAAAGTATATTTTCTCTTCTCTCTGAGAAAAATGGTACATCGTCCTTGCCACGACCCTCCTGCCAACATAAATATTGATAAATGCCACCCGCGATAAGCCGATTTCATCCAGTTCTACATTATCTGACCAGCTGATTTATCTGCACCGAGTCCAGATTTGCATTCACAAACAGACGCTGGAATAGCCCAACCGAGGGAGCTCATCTCTCTTTTCACCTCCGTTGTCCTTTATAACCGGAAGATTCTCACCTGAACGGCAGTGGAGGAAACACAATATTTCACGAAATGAAATCATAAACCTCAACAGCTGAAAGTGATTTACAGCAGCTCGAGCACACAAGACAGATAAATGGATTTTGACTGCTGTAAGAGTGGATTCCAGTGTGCAATTCATCTCAGTTTGCTTTTATATCTCCTCCTGACGTGGTTGAGCTGGTGCGATTTTTGCATGACGATAAACAGCTTAGAGCGGAACCAAACGTGTTGTCCTCCACAGTGTGTCGACTCCGTGGGCGTCGTGCTGAGGCAGCGTTGGCACAAAGATGGCGTGGCGACCTCCTCATCCACGTAGCTCCAGTTTGAGCTGGCGATAAAACTCCTTCAGAGCGTGTTTAACAGCTGAAGCAGTCACACAGGAGTGGATGAAGGGCAACCTGATAGAAGTCAGCTAAAACCTGATCAATTACTCAGGAATGTTAAGTTTGCATTTATGTAGCCTTTTTGGACCTTTTGCATATACTAGCCTTCTGAAAAATTAACATGGGCTAATTCAAAAAATTTGAGGGTGAATCCACACCAAATGCAATAACGATGCTTTGCCCAATCATAACAAATGCTGACAAAATGGCCACATTTCAACTACTCAAGTATAAAAGCTTAGAGGAAATTGTAAATCAATTAAGCTAATCCTGCTGTCTTGATATCCTCCCTACAACCTTCCTTAAGAAAGTTCTGCCTGTCATTGCATCTGATCTGATTCAATAAGTAATAATATCATTTACCACAACTACGCAGATGATACACAGCTCTCCATTACGATGCCACAAGGTGACTCCAAACCCATCCAAGCACTGAACAGATGCTTAGAACAAATCAATGTGTGGAGGTGCAAAAACTTTCTCCAGCTGAAATAAAACTGAAGTTATAATCTTTGGACCTAAAGAGGAACGGTCTAGAGTCAGCGCGCAGCTTCAGTTATTACAGCTAGAAACTAGTGATCAGACCCGAAATCTGGGTGTAGTGATGGACTCAGACCTGAACCTTCAGAGACACATAAAGACAGTTACAAAGTCAGCCTTCTATCGCCTGAAGAACATTTCCAGGATTAAAGGACTAATGTCTCAGCAAGATCTAGAGAAACTCATCCATGCGTTTATCTTTAGTTGCATTGATTACTGCAACAGTGTCTTCACAGGTCTGCCTAAAGAGTCAACCAGACAGCTGCAGCTGATCCAGAACGCTGCTGGTGGTGTTCTCACTAAGACCAGGAAGATAGAGCACATCACCCCAGTTCTAAAGTCCTTCTACTGGCTCCCTGGAGCTCAGAGAATAGACTTTAAAATACTTCTGGTAGTTTATAAATTACTGAACGGCTTAGCACCATAATACATTAAAGACCTGTTGTCGTTGTATCAACCTTCCAGACCACTCAGGTCTTCTGGTTCTGGTCTGCTCTGCATCCCCAGAACCAAAACCAACTAAAAAAAATTGTGTCCCATGAGTGCTTTCAACTTGCCGATTTTGATCCACGGTGCAAAAAGTTTGGACACCACTGGTTTAGAGGTACAAAAGGTGAAAAAGGTTTTGGTTAAGGTCAGGAATATACTGGTATGGTTTGGGTTTGCGTTAGGGTTAGAAGTCCAAACCTTTTAAATGGACTCAGGCTGGGCGATATGCAACATTCTCCCAACCAATATTCATCAGTCCAATAAATATATTCGCCCCAAAGACATTTGGACTTGTTTGTGGGCAGAACAATGTTAACATGCAGAGAATGATTTGCCGATTTAGAACACAAAAGTTCAAAAATCTATCAGTTAGTTGCCAAAAAAAATACAAAGTTGTCTATTTGGGATTACTTTGGCTTGAAACGGGATGAAAGAGGTAAACCAGAAGATGTAACCAAAGCGGTTTGCTGCTTGTGCTGATGTGGAGTTTAAGCAAAGGACTCAAACACGACGAACTTGCATGAGCATTTACGCGTTCACCATGCGGTGGAGTATGCTACAAAATCACCAGATGCTCCATCAACAAGCTTTTCACCAGCAGAAAACTCCAAGTGCTTTTACTAAAACCGGCCTAAATTCGTCTCAATCCCAAGAAGGTAAACATGCTTGTTTTCACTGTCAAAGAATTTCTCCGCTGCAGCGGAGATTTTATTTTTTTTAAATGGAAGTGCACACGTTTGCTAGGAGGCCGTTTTTGTTTTTGTTTTGCCAGTGTGCATCTCAGGTGATGAGGCTGAATGCCTTGTGCATTGCTGCATTCACAGGTACTTTTTTGCTCATCACCTCCACAGCGACGCATCTTGTGTTAGTGTGTGTCAGTACCGCAGATGGAGACACAGATTGAGGCCTGTGCAGCCGGCCACTGCGGGACACATTATGGCAATTTCCAGCTTGACAAGGAAACGAGTGTCAAAACTGGCAGGGCTGCTCAATGCACCCCCACCACCCACCCCCCTGTAACCACTAACTCTGCCTCCACTGATCTGCCCGAGCATGACAGAAAACTACATTAACTCCTGGAGGATGCCCCTACGGTAGGTTTTTCTTACTTCCCAGTTGATAAATAAAATATTTAACATAAGACATTTTCTTGATATGTGGCTTCCAAAACAAACCAATTCCAACTGGTTTGGCCCCAGTTGGTAATATAAATGCGTTTTGAGTGATGAAAATTGATATTTTCTAGGGATGCAACTAAGAATTATTTTAGAAATCGATTATTACGTTAGTTTTTACTGTATTGTATGAATTTCTAGTTAAGCTGCAGTATGTAACTTTTATGAAGAATATGTTTTTTTTACATATTTGTTAAAATTATCATTATGTCGTGACAGTAAAAATAAGGAGGATAATTTGTAAAAAAAAAAAAAAAAATCAAGCTCCTCTCCCAGTGCTCCCAGTACTAACTGCAGAAATACACCAGTCAGAAACAACCAATCAGAGCCAGGAGGAGGGTCTTAGCGCTGTCACTCACCCTCATGTGTGCGCCGCTCACACACTCCCCCCGCTCTCTGCTACGCTACAGCTGGTTCACCACAACTTAGCCTGCTGCTAATGCTAAGGCTAGTTAGCATGGCCACCGATGACGGCAGATAAACAGTTTTCCTGGAACGGTGAGTTGTTTCTCCACCATTAGCACATTTAGCAGCACGTAAACAAGGGTGATTGGCAGCGCTAAGCCCCTCCTCCTGGCTCTGATTGGTTGTTTCAGGTCGGGAGCAGCGCATTTCTTTAGACGGCAACAGCAGCTCAGGGAGGTGAGGGAGCTCCATCTTTTCACAGATTATCTACAAAAAACATTTTTGTAAAAGTTACATACTGCAGCTTTACCTGGTAATAGTTGGGTTTAAGGATTTTTGTTGGAACAATCTCCTGAAATCGGCCTTTTATTACCTGGGACCTTTTTCTGATACATGTCTTAGCATATACAACAGTTGCAACAAGTTATTTTTTTTGGCTAAAAGTGAGAAGTGAGAACACGAACGTCACACAGTCGGTGGTTTAACGGGTTCTTGCCAGAACTAAAGCGGACCTGCTGATCACAGATTTCTAAGTAGCTGATTTTGTCAGTGAAGAGCTGAAAAACATCTGAGCGGAACCAGTTACTGGTTTCCTCTGCTTCTACACGGAGAATCTGCAGCTAAAAACTAAACGCTACAAGTCCTTTAGCCAGAAGCTCGATCTCCATCTCCAGATCCAAACAGAGATCTGGGACAACGGAGATAAAGGCGAAAACAGCAGCTTGGTCCAAACTTCAAACAGCACTGACACTTCTGATCAAGCATGACTGCCTCAACGCTGCTCACGGATAACTATGGAAATGAGGATTATTTAAACTCTCAGGCGGCGCCACTTCCAACAGTTCAGCACGTCGAGCTAGGAAACTCAAATCTTCAATCAAACCCAAATGCGGTTCTTTTTTAGCGGAGGCAGTGAATGCATCATGACCTCTCTTCCTGTGACTATGAGAATATTTTCACATCAGCGAGCTGCACAGCAGGACAAGCTGTGAGTGTGCAGTCCCACTGCAGAAGCTTAAAATGAAACTCAGCGGGTAAACGTTAGATAAATAAAGCACACCTTATTGGATATGCATCACATGTACTGACTTCTGTTTACCCAGGGGCTCGTCGATTCCCGAAATAAAACCTTAGATTTTTTTTATACCAGATCCAATTTCTGATTTTAATCTATTTTTTTCCTGCTTTCTTTTCTAAAAAAAAGAAGTAGTTATTAATGAGAGAAAACATTTTCATATAGTGGTTTTTATTTCAATCATCCCTTCTGTGAGTTGTCCATCGGAGTATCAGGTCCAGACTACAAGAATTTTTGTTTAATTATGAGAATATAGTTATTGTATTATCAGAATAAAGACGCAATTGTACCATAACAATGTCTTAAAATTACGAGAAAATACATGTTTCAATGAGAAAGAAGCTTGGGTAATTCATTTTTTATTTTTTGTGTTGGAGTTCTCATCAAATTTCCATTTCGTTCTTCTAATACGACTTTATTCTGGTAATATTAAGACTGTATTCTCAGAACATTATGACTTTTTTGTAAAAAAAAAAAAAAAAAAAAAAAAAAACTTTACTCATACTCAAGTACAATTTAGACCATGTAATCTACTTTGCTACTTTTAAAATCAGAAATTGCTACTTAGTACGCCCACAATTTGAAAAAATATTCTCAAGAAGCAGGACTGTATTATTGCCTTTATTCACGCTTGACTGATAAACAAGCCTCCGGTCACTAGGTGGCAGCAGTGTTCAAATTAAACAACAGGCTGCTCGCCTAAGTCAGCAGAGGAAGTAGCCTACTCAGACACCGGTGTAAACAGAGGAGGAGGATACAAGCGCGGATGTTTTGAAACGTATCTATAGAGGAGAGATGGAGAAGTTTGTAAAAAGAACAACGGAAGCAGAGGTTAGTAAAGCAAGTATGATGAAGTAGTAGGGCCAGACTAAGAGATTTTTTTTTTTATAAAATACAGGAATAAAGTCATAATATTACGAGAACAACGTCATTATGAGAGTAGTTATACTGTTGGCAGACTAAAGCTGCAATATTGCTGCAAGAAAGTCATAAAATTATGAGAAAAAAAAGACGTTTTAATGAGAAAAGACGCTTCGAGTTATCAAGATCTGACGTGAGCAGCTCAGCAAGTTGGGCTGTTACTTAAACAATCATCTCCAAGTCCTGCGGCTGATAATAATTTGATGCTGATGTGTTAAAACATTAAGTATTTACTTATTTATAAAAACCAATACCAACATTAATGAGACAAGACGCTCATCCTCATTTTAAAGCAGTTTGGTTAAAGCAGTTATTCAACAGAACATTGGTTAAGGGGGAAACACTTTTTAACACCAACATGCTTGTCACATAAAAAAAAATTGCAAAAAGTACAATCTTGTGCACACTTCCATAACAATCAGGACTTTTATTCCTTTTTATTTCTTCCATTTGTCAGACATCGCCAATAAAGTAATGACTGTAAGTGTTTGGTTTTTAAATTTCATGTTCCTGCTAGCATTTTGCTTCATCAAAAAAAAAAAAAAAATTAGAAAAGTTTGTTTCATTTTTTTTCTTACGGGAATATCTGATGTGGGACACAGAGCAATAAGCGTCTTCAACTCTCACTTTTACTGATTTATTTAAATGTGTAAGAGTTAGCAGATGTGACTGGCTCCAGCTAGCTAGCTAGCTCCAGCGAGCTAGCTGCTAGCTAGCGTCTTCTCCATGTTTCTGAGCAGTCGTTGTGTCCTTGCGCGCCTCCAGTCAACGGTATTCTGACGAAACATACAGAAAACTTTTCTCCCGTTTCATGAAACATGACGGCCCCGCCAGGTGGGGGGGGAGACGTTGGTGTTTCAGAGAGTTTTTTTTAACCATAACTGACCAGTTCATTCTGTGTGGAGAGGAGAGCTGAGTCAAGTCCCACCTCGCCAGGTAACAACAGCTTGCAATGGCCAAAACAGGACAGAAACGGCTTTAGATCCTTCCCTTCTCGCCGATATCAACCAATTCCATGAAATTCCGCGATACTAAGTTTCTTAGTATCAATTGGAACAATTCTTTCATTTAAATTTGCTTGACAATCCTCTCAGGGTTGTGGTTACCCCTGCCAAACGTCTTCCTTCCACTCAAATTTCTATTAATTTGAGGTCACTTTTTTACAATATTCAAATTTCCTGAGCTGTATTTGTATTGCAGTCAACCCCCACCTGTTTTCGGTTCAGTCTTTGCTCATTTTTCTGTGGAACGTAAGTTATTTGTGGAACATCTTAGTGGATTTTTTTGTGCCGCATATCTAAAATATTTAGAAGGAAATACAGCTTGGGAAATTGGAATAACTGGTCACCTAAAATGACCTAACTGACCTAAAACAAGAAAAATTTGGTCTGATTAAACTTCAGACAGTGAGGGAAAAAAAACAACACGTGTCTTTTTATTCAGTGTTAGTAAATATATGTTTTCAACTGTATTTATCCAACAGTATCCACACTAACTCACCAAGACTGTAGAGAACGTGGTCCAGCTTTCTCCAAGGAGATGATCCAGTTTTAAACACAATCAATCCCAAAAGGAGGGAACACTGGATTTCTGTTGAGAGAAAAACAACAATGGAGTCTCGGGTAAGAGATAGGCCAAGTAATTTCTTCAGTCAAGGTTTGACACCTTCAGACGATGATTTACACGATAAATGCGGATTTGCAAACAAAAAGAGGTGATCTCATATTTGTTTGATGCATTAGTTTGTTCCAATTTTATCTAGCCCCCTAAGATCAGATTATATACACATAGCATGTATGTTTTTATTACCTAACTTTTAAAAAGGCGCTACATCATGGGTTGTTGTTGCACACAGTCAGGTTTAGAAAATAAATAGATGCTCTATTAGTGCTTCCAAGAGGTTAAATAATTATTCGCCAAAATGATCTGAAAGTAGGTTACGCTTTCAGTTTAAAGCATATAACATCTCACAGTGAATAAATCTTCATCAGCGCAAACAGAGCGCTTGCGTGGTGTTGTATGAAATTGAGCAATTTTATTATTCAGTGACTGATTACTCAAAAATTGGGACTGGAATTTGCAGCTAAGTACTTCTATCTGACTCAGACAACATGATTGGACTCTGTAGGAAAGAACCGGATTGATTTGAATTTAATTTGGGTCCAGTTGGATTCTATGAAATTAAATATGAATTGGACCTGCATGTGCCTTAGGTGATATTTGCTGTGCTATCATCTGGTGCTATGCAAATAAATCAAACTTTATATGAATTTTCTCAATGCTTTTTTTTATTTATTTATTTATTTAAATGTTAGTTTCTATTGTGCATAAAAGAAAGCATAAAGCTTTAAAAAGGCAAAAAGCCTGCCAGGAAAACAATCTTTACATATGTTCAATTATGATGTAGTCCCAACCCTACACTGTATAAGAAGCCCTTGACAGCTTCTGTATAATTCAACAACCACTTTAACCTTCATGCATTAATTTCCTCTCTACTGTAAGTTATATTTAAATAATGCGGAATAATTTCCGCCGCCGTTCCTGCCGTTAACTGAGATCCTGCTGAAGTTCCACTAAATCTAATGGAGAACAGCTATTTTCTATTTAATGCAAGACCTAAAATGCCAGTTAAGCAGAAATATATTACTAGGAATGACATGAATGGATTCAAGGAGGGTCAAGTACCACAACAAGGATGTGGGCTGATGGGAGTGTGTGCTGTTGCCTGGTAATACAAAGCAGAATTGAGCCCAATGACTGAATATATAAATGGGATCTTAGAGTTATATGGAAGCAGTCGCATTGACAGTCAGTATCCTCGTTAGAGACAGCTGCAGGACCAATAATACTGGGAAAACAGCCCATCTGCTGGCGGCGAAACCATCAGAACAGACAGCAAACAACCAGATACTGGAACAACAGCAAAACACAAATTAAGTTAAGAAGAATAAATGCTTTACACAGGAGTCACATACCTGAAAAACACCAGAGGGATAACATTTTAATCTCAGTTTTCTTCCCTACTTCTTTGTAAATGTCGGACTCAAATATGTATGAATATACATGTAGATAAAAGGATGGATGCATCAATTGAGAATGATAGATGGAGGAATGGACAGATGGAAGAATTAATGCATGGAAAAAATGTTTGAAATGGAATTAAAGATTTGATGGACAGACGGATGGATGAAAGGATGAACAGATGACTGGATGGGTGGGTGGATGATCAGTTGAATGAATGGATGCTGACTCAACAGCTGGATAGATGGATGGATAGTTGGATGGATGACGACTGGATGAATGGATAAAAAATTGATGGATTTATAAAAGGATGGATGGATGGTTGGATGATGATTGAATGGATGAATAAAAGGATGGATGGATGAAATGATGGATGGATTGATGGTGACTGGATGGAGGGATAAGAGGATGGATGGATGATATAAAGATGGCCAGACAGACAGACGGATGGTCGTATGGATGACTTGATGGATGGATAAAATTATGTTGGATGGATGATGATTGCATGATTAGATGGATGGATGGTCGGTCATATGACGGATGGATGGTTGGCTGATCATATGGATGGATGGATGGATGGAAAGATGAATGGATACATGGATGGTTGGTTGGTTGGATGGATGCTGAATGAATAGATACATGGTTGGATGGATGGATGGATACATGGTTGGTTGGATGGATGGATGGATGGATGGAAAGTTGGTTGGTTGGATGGACAGATGGATGGATGGGAGGTTGATTGGTTGGATGGATGGCTGGATGGATGATTGGTTGGATGGATGGCTGGTTGGATTGATGCTTGGTTGGTTGGATGGATGGATGGATGACTGGATGGATGGTTAGATGGATGGTTGATCATATGGGTGACTGGATGGATAGATGGATGGTTGATCATATGGGTGACTGGATGGATGGATGGCTGGATGGATGGTTGGTTGGATGGATAGATGGATGGTTGGATGTACTCTTTTATCCGACTGCCCTCCTTCCACCTTGAGGTCTCGCTGAATCCCTCCATGTTGCTCATGTTCTTCCAGATTTTGGTCTCCTTGACTGATTTGGTGATTATTCATGATCCCAGTAATATTCCTCCCTCTCTGACGCTCGCGTCGATCTTTACCGTCGTTTCTTTGGAGGTCGTCTTTTGTGCTTCTTATCATTTTCCTCCCCTTCCTGACTGTCGCCACCCTCCTCCTCTCTCTCTTCCTTTTTAAATCAATTGTAATTTCACACAGAAGCTGTGGCTCTTTCCGACAGTCAGGCGCGAAGGAAATTGATTAAAAGAAATCTATAGGAATAAAACCAGCATTTCTCTGACACCTGGAAACACACGGATTATCAAACTGTCAAGACTTCGGCCTGAAAATTCAATAGTTTGCGCCAACAAACAATTACAAAAAAATTTTTTTTTAAAAATTAAATGGTTTCTGCCCTTGCATGTAGATTACTACAGCTACCACAGCTTTATTTCTCGATGAAACATGTCGGCTACATCTCCAATCAATACAGTACATTTTCTTATTTTATCAAATCCACACACATCTCTTTACCTTGCTTTTATCAATGACAAGAGACGGGGCTCCTGAACAAAACAAGATTTAGCATGAGATTAGAACGAAATGAGCTTCTTCTCTACGGTGGCTGAGCTCTGCTTAGAGATAAGGTGAAGAGCTCAGTCAGCCTGAATTTGAGTGTTTTGCTCGTTTGCCTCCAAAGGGGTTCAAGCATCTGATCAGGGTGCCTCCTGTATGTCTCACTTTAAAAGGTGTTTCTGGTATGACCTACTTGGTACCGATCCCAGGGAAGATCCAGATTTCACTAGAGGGACCACAGATCTGTTCTGACCTGGAAATGCCTTGGAGACCCTTGAAGGAGTTCAACAGTGTCCCTGAGGAAGGAGGCATCTCCTGAGACCTGATGGATGGGTGAGTGGACAGATGAATGCATGGGTGGGTCGGTTGTTTAGTTGGTTGGTTGGATGGATGGCAGAATAGGTGGAGGAATGGATGGATGGATGGATGCATTGATGCATAAGCTGGATGGATGGATAGCTTGTACAAATGACGGGAACATAAATGGATGGATAACTGAACAGATGAGTTGGTTGCTAAGTTGGATGGATGGATTTTATAAGAGAATGGATGGATAAATGGATGGATGGGTGGATAAAAGGATGGATGGATAAAAGGATGGATTGGTGGATAAATGGATAAAAGGATGGATGGACTGTTGGATGAAGAATAGATGGATGAAAGAATGGATGGATGGACTGATGAACAGATGATGGATGGATAGATGGATGGATGTACTGTTGGATGTGCAGATGGATGGATGGATGGACTGTTGGATGTGCGGATGGATGGATGGATAAAAAGATGGATGGATGGACTGTTGGATGTGCGGATGGATGGATGGATAAAAGGATGGATGGACTGTTGGATGTGCGGATGGATGGATAAAAGGATGGATGGACTATTGGATGAAGGATGGATGGCTGAAAGGATGGATGGATGGATGGATTGATGAATGGATGATGGATGGATGGATGGATCAATGAATGGATGATGGATGGATGAATGAAAGGATGGATGGATGGATGGATGGATGGATTGATGAATGGATGATGGATGGATGGATCAATGAATGGATGATGGATGGATGAATGAAAGGATAGATGGATGGACTGATGAATGGATGATGGATAGATAAATGGATAAAAAGATGGATGGATGGACTGCTGGATGGATAAAAGGGTGAATGGATGAACTGTTGGATGGGCAGATGGACAGATACAAGGATGGATGGATAAAAGGATGGATGGATGGACTGTTGAATGGGCATATGGATGATGGATTGATGAATGGATGATGGATGGAATAAAGGATGGATGGTCAGGATTTAAAGCTGTAATCTTCTCTAATTTTCCTCGAGTTTCAGACTAAACGGAGCTGTTTGGATGCACCGAGCTGTAAAATACGGTTCACCGTGAACATTAAACTGCTCCAGCTCAGTAAAAGGAAGGAACCCCTCTGAATTCAGGACCACCTGCTGATGCAGCTCGGACTTTGACAAATGGCTGTCATGTTCCCTGTCAGCTGTTTTCACACCATCACTCTCTCCCTGCTTATCTCTCTTAACACGAGCGACAGCTCCGAGGATGAGAGCGTGTCTGTCAACCACCCAAACAGAGGAATACTTCACACGGATGTCGTCCCCGACCCCTGTGGCTGGTTGAAAACACAAACTGGGTCGATAAACTGATTGGCACGAAGCTCCGTCTCACCGGTCACGACTTCCTCTGACGAATCTATCAGGACTCACGCCATCATTTGTTTGTTGTTTTCCTACACGATAGGTTGTTCATCCATGTATAAGACCAATAAACAACACAACTAAATGTCATGAAAGCTCAAACTCTATATGTTAAAGATTATGACAAGACAATTAGAAATAAACTGAACAATATGGTACCGACTTAGGTTTGCTGAAAGAATCCCAAAACCTTTTGGAACAAGTTCCTTTGGATAGTTGAGACTGGATAGTGGTGGGAACACGTCAAAATTGCTCTCGACACGCGTTTGAGCAAAATGAGGAAAGACGCGCCTCCCGATGCGCCTCTTGATTTGACTCCTTCGCAAAGACACTTCCACTGTCTCCATTTCCTCTGAATAAATACATCGATTCCTCACCGTGAAACTAGTTGTGGCTGGTTCAACATTGTGCTGGAGAGATTTAGCTAGCTCAAATGGGGGGAAATATTTACCATGGTAACAATGTTTTGACCTGAGATCCTGACTCCTCACTAATCCTCCAGGCAAGGTCCTCTCCATTCCTGTCTCTGTGGTGATAGTTCGACTGGTCGTAGATGGGCTCTTGGTCCTTCCATTGCATCAGAAAACGTGCCACTATGTCACATAGCGGAGTCTCTCTGATTAGTTTTCCAACTCCAGCATCTGCTATATACGCCTCAAACACTCAAAATCTGAAAACGCGCAATGCCAGATGCGCCACGAGACTTCTTGATGCCCCTAAACGCACGTTCACCATAGACTTTGGATGTAAACCAGACGCTCTAATCGTGTTCGGTCTGGACATAACATAACATAATGCTATTGTCCACGGAGAAGGCTGCCTGTAGAAAAGTGTGGCAAAAGCAAAAGAGGCACAGCAGGTAGGGTTGTAATGTATACTGAAGCGGGAGGGGTGTCCCCCAGGTGGTCTGCCCCGTTGTATGAAAGGTGTGTGCGACTATGAACGTTTCACAACCACGTGACTGCGCGTCAACTGCTCGGCTTCGGATGAAGTATGTCGGGGCCTTAAAGCAAAGTCATCTTGAGTCAGAGAGCTGGAGCTTGGTCTAAACTGGGTCATCAGCAGATCAAGATGCTGCAGTGGTCCAGTCAAAGTCCAGAACTAAACCTGATTAAAATGATATGGTGGGAACTAATGTCTGCAAACCTCAATGAGCTGAAACGCAATCACCCAAGAGCGTGATGAAGTCATTCTGAAAAAGAGTACAGGGAGTTCCTGGTGTTTGAGTCTGTTGAATGAACAGACAGACCAGACCTTGGTATGCTGACCTCCACCGCTGCAGTGAGCCGTAACTCTGCTGTCATCCCATCATAATCACAGGTTCCAGAACTGTGTGCCGCAATTGTTATTCCCACCGAATCTTCTCAGTTTCACAAGCAAACATCCAGTGAAAGGGGAAAACACTCGGTGCTTGTGAAACAAGAATGAGTCCTCTGTGACATTAAAGGACTTCAAACCATCTTTTTGAGCTCTTTATGGACATTCCTCTGAGGAACAACATAATTTCCATCTTTAAAGCCGTCTTTCGATAGCCCCTCTTTCAGATAATGTCCTCAAATGTTACCACAATGACATGCTTTGATATTTCTGCATGCCTTATCCCCTGCTGATGGGTTTACCGTCTTTAGAGGAAGTCGGGTGTCTGACAGCTGTGAGGAAGACAACAGAAGCTCGTCAACACCTGAAGCAGGAACCAGGTTAAACAAAAACTGCTCCAACATGCCTCCTGCCGCTCATTTGTTCATGCAGAGGAGAAATCGAGCACTTCTCTGCATCCTATCGACACTCACTTAAGATAATGAGCCTTGCTGGGGAGGATATAGATTGCAGAGCGAGTCTCGGAGGTTCTGCACAGCAGAGAATTTGCAGGCAAGCCAGATAAAAAGGGATTTAGCAAAGGACCCGGGGTGGCAATTTGTTAGGATTAAAACCGGACGGTGAGTTGATGCCACGGCATCAGGTGTTGTTCATTATTGCAGAAGGTTGCCAGGGAGTCACCGTTTTGTTCTGTGAGCATGTCCAGGTCATCCGTTGCTCTTAATCCTGCGTTAATCCCCCCGCAGCGGGAAGGACAGGTCTGATAAATTCTGCAGCCGTTTGCGTCTTTCTCTGAGAAATTATGGTGGAAAACCGTAGGAATGACTGACAGGAGAAAAACGACCGACTTTAAGAGCTTAAACCCCAAATTATCAGGTATTTCCAATTAATTTCCACAAACATCACCACATCCTGAGCTACAAGACAACAAAATAGTAAAAACTTCTGGAAACATTTCAAACTGAATAAAGATGAGCTACTTGCAGTGTCAGAGTTTTCCTAATGACCTGTTTAATTAGAGTTAAATGTGACTGATGGCTTCAGAGCACAGCTGAACCAAAGCCATTAATCAGCAGTTTCAAAGGGGGAAATTGGCCATTATTCAGAAGGTGATGGCAAACATTAGTTACCTCCAGTGTATCAAATCTGATGCTTTACTTATTTTCTGTTGGATATATTTGAGTCTTACTTGTGCCACTTTTGAACATCTTTGCAGCAGTCACTATCTTTGGGTGTTCATGTTTTCATTTGCGTTTTGATCATTTCCCTTGTTCTTGTGATCATTATTTTTAGTAAGGTGTTGCCATATTAGTTTATAGCTTTGTGTTTGGTTTCTTAGATTGTTCTTTTGGTCTATTCCTTGAGCATTTAGATTTATTTCTCGAATGCCTCGTTTCCACCGAGCGGTACGGCACTGGTCGGTGCAGTTTGGTTCACTCTTTCGTCTGTTTCCATTCTAAAAGCAGCCCATACAACTGACCCCTACCACACCATTACTGGGCTCCCTTCAGTTGTAGGTACATGGGACAATGGTACAGTACAGTTAGGGTAGAGCTACTGCGGCCACACAGCACAGATTGGGGGACAGAAAACAGAATTTTCCCATTGCGGGACAATAAAGGAAAAAGGATATTTGTAAAACGTCACTGCTTGCGACAAGCATGAGACTAGGGCTGTAACGACTCATTGAATGATTCGAGTACCTCAATTATTAAAATTCCTTGAGGCAAATCGTCTGCCTCGAAGCGTTGCTAAATTGTGTTTTACTATTTAGTGTCGTGTTTTGTTATTTGTGTTGCACAACGCTCTCACTTCCACCAATGAGTTGTTGACCAATGCTAAGTGCTATTAGCACAACATAGGGTGACCAAGCGTCCTCGGACATGTCCGCGATTTCATCGTTTTTCGGGGGGACCAATAGGCATCATTAAATTGGTGCGATGCATGGAATACGACAGCCTTTCTTTCATTTGACGTCCTCCCAGAGCTGCTGCCTAGTGGTGGTTTGGAGTGAACAGCGGCGAAGTGCACGGCGGGTGTATGAATACAGGTGGAGCGGAGATGCAAGCAGATAGATGGAACACGGCGGGCTGCACTCCAGCGCTGCAGCTGATGCTGAACACAAATTATTTAAATTGCATATAATTTCAGATTTTGTGTAATTTTTGTCCAGGTTGACTTAAAAAATGAGCTATTATTGTTACAGGTTCATTTTCTAAGCTACAGAAAAGTAACTGTTAAGGATGAACAGATATGAAAATTAAGGTCGATATTAATATCCAGTTTTAATACTGCTGTTATAACAGAATTGACCAATATTTTATTTTACAAGTTATTTTACTTGATTAAACTAAAATACTACTACCGCGTCACGTTTGTCGTCATCTGAACATGACGCCCCGTTAGGCGTTGGGTTTAACCCCGCCTGCCCAGTCAGAGTCCAATTGGCGGGCCATACTACAGCGTACCGAACCGACCCGTGCCGTACCGCTCAGTGGAAACGAGATATTAGATCTGTGTTATTCTTTTATCTTTTGGTTGGTAGTTCCAATGTCAGGGCAGTAAAACTCAAATTTTTAATTGTTGTTTTAATTGTTGCGTTTTGGTCAGACAAAAACGCAAAGGTCATCAAGCACACTCAAGCCCGTACACAGCACCCGCGGACAGCACAACCATGGCGGACCTTGGTGTTCTGTCTGCACTGCTGCACCTCTTCAGATTATTTCGCATGTTTAAGCAAAATCTGCTAATTGTGGAATATTGATGATGTGAGCAAAGATGCACAGATTACATGCGCCAGATCATATGTGCACCTCTGTACAAAGCACCACAAAGTTTGACAAGTTTGACTGCCTCCTACAGGCCTGGCATGCGCACTACATCATTTCCAGAGCTTTTTGTGGAAACTCAACGATTTTGGAAACATCGATGTTTGTTCAGCTCCCCTTTTTTTTTTTTTTTTTTTTTTTTTTTAATCTACATTAAAAATTCTCAACTGGGTCCAACTGAAAACCACTCATGACAGCTGAAAAACGGTGAGGGGGAAAAAAAAATGAGTTTACCAGTTATAAAAACACTTTTCAATAAATCTCCAGTTCTGCTACATGCTGTATGGGTCTACATTGTTACTGCTTCTGCTCTTTAACAAATTAAATATGATAATATGCTAACACAGACACTGTAAGGCAGTATTTAAAATGTTTTGTTGTGTTTTCTTTAGAAAAAACTCAACAATTTTTGCTTTTTATATATTGATCAGGCATAACATTATGACTACCTGTCTCCCACCTGGTTGTTTCTCTCCTCACACATTGAGCACACTCGCGAAAAATGTGCAGTCATGGTGCAACTTAAGCCATATTTAACTAAATATTCTTGGATTTCATCTTTGATTTTGACTCAAAGTGGGTCAAGAAAAAAAAAAAAGCAGGATAAATTAAAATGAACTGTTTTTATAAATCATTGAAGTAGTATGCTATATGGAAAAAATGAAAATTATTGCATGACACAGGATAGTTTATTGGTCCATTTTTATGATGTATCCCCAGTTTCTCTCTCTACCTGAGCAAACACCAAAGGGACAGCATCCCAGACGAACCTGTGATTATCCCCCTGCAGCATCATTTCTCTCTTTGAAGCTATTTGCACACGAGACAAGAGCTGCGCCGCTGAGAGCTGGACAAAGAAAGAAATGTCAAACATCAAACACACAAACACTGTATAAACCCAGCCGACATGTCTGACCTTCAGAAACCTCTCTGGAGGCTAAACACGGCTACAAGGTATCTCTAATGGAACGGCTTCACAATGGTCCGGGAGCCCTCAGCAGCCGCTGCATAGCTGCAGGAAACAACTGGTTCCCTGAAAGGCATCAGAGCTGCGGCTGACGGGACAAAACAGGACGCATTGCCCTCCAGCCTGCAGATTTCAGGGGCTATGCCCACACAATGGGAGGAAATTTGCCTCATCCAGAACAACGAACCAAAATCAGCTCAGCGGCTCACTGAAAAACAAACTGATCATCTCGTCACAGTTACGGTTTTATACGTTTTACGTTCAAAACATTTGATTTGGAGAAGTGTTGCTTCTGCCTGAATTTGTTATCTTGTAATTGTTATTTATTTGTATAAATTGTTTTATTTTATTCCTAAAAATACCTGAATTTGCACATAGGTTTATATTTGTCTCTCTGATTCCATCATTGTTAAATATTAAATCAGATGTTCTGATCATTTACTCAGTACTTGAGTCACCTTTTTACTGTATAAATTACTCTAACTTAAGGAATTTCTTGGACAGCTACTTTTTAAAATAGGTTGAAGAAATGCTAGTCTTACTTGAGCTATATATATATTCTACAAGTCTGTTGTGGAGAGTGTATGTTCTTCTGCCATCGTCTGCTGCGACTTAAAGGGGCAGTACTGTGTATTTTCCAGGCACATAAAATCATTTTATAGCACAATCAAGTAACTATGTTACCTTCAGTTGTTACTAAAATGCTGTATTTAACAAATATGACTTAAAAGAAATTTGACTTCATAATTTAACGCCTTGAAATTGGGCCTCTGTCTCTTTAAGAAACTCCTGCTCTTTCTGAAACTTCGCCTTCAGGAAGTCATCACAACAACGCTCCTCTATTACGTTTTTAATCAGCGTTTCACTAAGAAGTAACTCGTATAATGAGCTCAGCAGATCCGCAGTTCCACCAGGTGTTTGCTAATTGCTGCTGGCTAGTCTGAAGGAGCTGAGTGGGGGATTCACGGGGGAAGGGTGCTCTGTGAAGCTTAGAAACTGCAGCTCTGAGGAGGAGCTGCGTCTCAAAGGTGGAGCTCGGTCCACCCAGGCGTCTTGCAGAGCTTGAATGGTTGCCACGGGAGATTAAAGGATTCCTCAAACATGCATGAAAGAATCAAAGCAACACTCCAAGTATGTTTATGATTAGGGAAAAACATTATAACATGATGTAAAGCTCAAGAAAGTCGGTTTGACATCATACTGCCCCTTTAAAAAAGCTCAACAACCTGATGAAGAAGGCTGGTTCTGTTCTGGGGATGACTGTGGAACATCTGGAGATGATGGCGTGAAGAAGGATTCTTCATAAAATCAAGAAAATTTCCTCTTCAATAAACTGCTATACAACAACAGATTGTCTTCAGTCAGAGACTTCTTCAGATTTGCTGTAATGCAGACCGCTACAGGAGATCCTTCCTGCCCACAGCCATCAGTTACTTTTGGTCCAAACTGCAACAAACTATCAGGTTTGCAGAGAGGAAAAAAGGCAGCTAACATCTCTGCAGACATCACACATCCTGGACTCTGCATAGACCTTTACCTTTAAGTTGGCGCTACAGATGTTTGCAAAAACGAGCCGGCGCAGAGAGAGTCTCCCCCCTCCCCCCAGGCTGTCTTTCTGATGAACACAATGAACACCTTAGAGGCTGATTAATCAGCTACTCTGCTCTGAAGCATATTCAGTCCCTCCAGGAAGCTACGATCGCAACTATTACTGCAAATTCACTCAGTCACAATTTTCAGCAGTCATGCCAACTTTTCTGCAAATCTGATCGATCACCTTAATGTTTTTCTGTATTTCCTTCTGTTGCGATCACTGCAACCCGGCTGATTTTTGAGCAATCCCTTTAGCCCCCTTCTGATTTAACTTCCTGTTTCACGACGTCTCTTGAGCCGAACCTGCAACATAAAAGCATGGGATGCTTAACGCTAATATTTGCCGTTTTTGGGGGATTTCTTTGGAAAAAAATGTCCTTATACTGTGTATACAGTTCATGTTAACCTGAACAACCAATATGGGATTATTCTTTTGTACTTTAACAACTCTTTAGGACATGATGTTATTTGTATTAAATGTGACATTTCAAGAAAGTACTTGAAAATGTCATTTGCACTTTAAATATCAACTATGTTAAAATCCTGTCCTTTTTGGGAAAGTTATGTGCAGCAATTTAAACTTTTTTGTAAGACAATGTTATGGCAAAAATAAGGCTTAAAAAAAAAAAGCAAAAAAAAAAAGCAACTTTTTCGAAAAGTTGCTGCAAAATTAGTAATTTTTAGGCTGCAGCAATCACAAAACAACATTGCAACATCCTTTTCTCTATATAAAGAAAACAGCTATACACGCATAAATGTACATGTTGTTCCTTTATCCTTTATTTTATTTCCTTTAAAATGCACATATTTATACTTCATGTCTGTAAGCCGAAGTCAAATCCCTTGTTTGTGCACACAGTTGTAAAGCCGATTCTGATTTAAATCATGTCTGCAGCACTTGGAGCTCTGGGATCTTATTCACTGAGATCTACTATTTTAATATGTGGAAATGATTTACTAACTGTAACTTTAAAAGTAGGCACTTTACTACCAACAGCTGCACAGGATCCAGGTTTGTTTTTGTTTTTCTTACATCTTTCCATCACACGTCAATATCTGACAGCAGCACAGGTGTGCCGAGAAGAATGAGCAACAGTAACACCTGCTGAGGCATTGTAACCTAAATGTTAATGGCTTCAGCAGTTGGTGAGAAAATTGACAGGATAACAAGCTCCGATGAGGCCCGTGGAGTTAATCGATGCCAGCGGCACCAGGATGAGAGAACCAGGAGCGCCGCGCAGACTCAGAAAGCGAGGGGCGAACAGCCTCCAGCCGCGAGGAAACGAGCCGTTTTACAGGGGTCCGCGTCGTCCGAAATGCTGCAAATCACCAGCGCGCGTAAAAAACTCCTCAAATACGAGCAGATGGAAGAGTCGACGTGTTACAGAGGTCATAAATCAGCTGCTTGGCATCGAGTGTCAAGACAGCAGATGCGTTTCAGTCAACGGGGCGACGATAAAGCTGACAGCAGCAAAACGAATGGATCAAGCTTTCAGGTGGCGAAAACACATGGAGCTGTACACAAGTCAGTCACAGTGACGTTAGATGTTAATAAATTTACACACTGCGGTGCTAAAACAATATTGGAGGCTGCTTATTATTGACTCCTGTAGCCTGTTCAAAACAGTGTTGCCTTAAAAATGGTGACATACAGTGCTTATATAAAAAGTATTCACCCCCTTGGATGTCTTACCCTTTTATTGCTCTTATAAATCAGTCATGAGCAACAAAATTAGGCTTTTTTGACAAAAAAAATGACAAAAATGTCTTTATTTCAAAGTGAAAACCTCATCATACCACTGAAACAACACTGGAGTCACTAATTATATTCTCATGGGTTCAGATCGTGGACTTGAAACTGTTCTGGTTTTGATGTCTCTTCTGCAACCAGTGTTACTTGCAGAGTACCACAGGACTCTGTGCTTGAGCCACTTATATATATATATATATATATATATATATATATATATATATATATATATATATATATATAAAAGCAGAGCTATAAAACCAGTTCTTTGAAGGTTCGTACATTCAAACAATGCAAAAAAATAAAAAATAAAGAATGAAATTTGTGGAGGAACAGGGATGAGATATTTAATTTCAAAGTGAAAACCTCATCATACCACTGAAACAACACTGGAGAAAGTCACCAATTATATTCTCATGGGTTCAGATAGTGAACTTGAAGGTTTGTACATTGAAACAATGCAAAAAATATAAAGAATGAAATATTCTTTATTTTTTTCAAAGAATCGGTTTTATAGCTCTACTTTAGGCTACAGTTTGCTAACACAGATTAGCTTGGTAGCACACACGCTAGCAAACTAATTTGCTAATTAGTCTTTGTGTTGTGCTAAGCTAACAGTATACAAGTTTGAATGTAAAGACACGAATACAAGAGGGGTTTTGATCAATCATCCATATATCTATATATATATATATATATATATATATATATATATATATATATATATATATATATATATATATAAAAATCATCAGACAGCATGGGATAAATTTCCACTCTTATGCTGATGATACTTAGCTATGTTAAACGGTTATTTAAGTGTAAGTCAGGGGATGGACCCAAAAAAAAAAAAAAAAAAAAAAACCCTCTAAGGCACTGAACATCTTCTCATTAAGAGTTTGTTAAAAGGATATTAAGCTCAATTCTACTCCACGTACAAGATAAAAAAAAACCTCACTCTGTCTCTGTTAGGTAATTAAAAAGGAAATTAACACACAAAAACAATATGTGAGTGGTTGTATTGTTAATTACTGTTTTCAAACTTGGCAGTCTAATTCAAAATCAACTTTAAAAAACAAACGAACAAAAATTGGCATTTTAACAGCAAATAGAGATGGATAAAACTTGCAAACATCCAGCTACTTATAAGGCATCCATCTCCAAACAGTACAGTTAAACTAAACTAGGAAGTAGTTCGGGCATCAAAGGGTCAGCTTTGAAAAGAGTACAAACTGTTCCAATATTGATCCAAAATGGAGTCAAGCTACAAATCCATCTGATTTACTGAATGCCAGTCTCGTCTTTCCTTCTTTTTCCAGTTTGGTGTCGAGTTGGATCTAATTGGCCCAGGAAAGAGCGAGTGCTCTGACACTGAATTACCACATCTACAGGAAGCTCTGACATTTATTTTAGAGACACGAAGACATCCTTCCATTCATTCAGGGTTGCCAATACCCTATCAGGTGAATGCCAGAGTCCTGAGATGTGTTTGTGGTCTCCCGACAAGAAGGAACATCAAGAACCTCCTGATGCAGTGGTAGCTGCCAATAACCTGACGCTCAGAATGGTATCTGGCAGCTGCAGGAGAGAAATTACCTTCATGCCATGCAATTTCACTGTGGAAGTCATCAAAGTTCTGTCGCAAAGCCATAAAGATGGACCACAGGAACCAAGTTAGCCAGGGAAAGCAAGGAGGAGACTAAATTCTGTCATTAATGGTGTAAATTAAATAGACATTCGAAGGGACAGGAGGAAAGTTTACTGTAAGGAAGACCTCTCAGATGACCAGTGTTTTCTCACTCATTTCTTTGAGTAAATATCATTTAGGATGCTTTTATCCACTCAGTTGGACTAAATCTTTATCAAAAGATCCCAACTGACAAAATATTATTGATACACAACAGCAAAATAGGTCACTTGTAAAATATGAAACAACTAGTTTAAAAATAACCAAATCATCATTTTAGTGTGTTTAGCAGCTCCTTATGTAATACAAGATAATTATATTGTATAAACGTCATATCACGTGTACAATAGAAGTACCATGTTTGTACAATATACTATCACGTTTGTACGATATATTATCAGATTTGTACAAAAGAAGAATCACGTTTGTACAGTATATTATCACATTTGTACAATAGAAGTATGTTTTTACAATATATGATCATGTTTTTACAAAAGTAGTATCACGTTTGTACAATACAATATGACGTTTGTACAACAGAAGTATCACGTTTGTACAGTATATTACCACGTTTGTATTATAGAAGTATGTTTGTACAATATAATTATCACGTTTATACCATATACCTATCATATTTCTACAATATATTATCACGTTTGTACAATAGAAGTATGTTTGTACAATATTTTTTTACAAAAGAAGTATCACGTTTGTACAACATATCAAGTTTGTGCAATATATTATCACATTTCTACAACAGAAATATCACATTTGTACAATATATTACCAGGTTTGTACAATAGAAGTATTACATTTGTACAGCATACTATCACATTTGTACAACAGAAGTATGTCTGTACAATATATTATCACGTTTATACCATGTACCTATCCCATTTGTACAATGTAATAATCATGTTTGTACAATATAGTATCAGGTTTTACAACTCCAACAAGAAAACTAACAAAAAATTTAAATGCATCTTGTTAAGTTACACTTTGGTATAAGTTTTACAGATAATACTCAACAGAAATACTTCATCTTTCAACATCAGCATCAAAGTATTATCAGTAGCTGGACTTTGAAACGAACGTACAAAGAAAGAACTGCACGAACGGAGCTGCTCACTTCAGATCCTGACAACTAAGCTTTTTTCTCGTTAAAGCACCTTTTTTCCCCTCTTAATTCTAAGACATTTTTCTGGTAAAATTGCGTCTTTTTCTGCTAATATTACGACTTTATTCTCGTAATCAGACAAAAACTCTCGCAGCGTGGCCCTGATACTCAGTCGTACAACTCACAGAAGGGATGACTGAAATAACAGCCATTAATTTCTACTTTAGAAAAGAAAGTAAGCAAAAAACATAATAAAATGGATTAAAATCGAAACTGTATCTGGTATGAAAAAAAAAAATCAGAGATTTTATTTTTAAGCCATATTGCCCAGCCCTATGATCGACACAGTTTCTAGAAGAAGTGATTCTAAAATCTGCGGCTTGCAAAGTGAAACCTCCGCCTGCCTCGGTTATCTACTGCTCCACATCTGGGGTTTCGTTTCAAGCATCAAAGCGGAACATTTATTTCGTGAGCAAAGTGAGAACAGAAGCAAGGAGTGGGGGTTTGTTTTCCTCCCCCAGCCAGCTCCAGCTTTCAGTCACGCCACCTGAAGAGCGGAGATTATCGCCGAGCGTCCGGGTGGAGGCAAAGCTGCAGGACCGGGCCCCAACACGCCGAGGTCTGGCCTCTGGATGCAGATAAAGCTCTGCTGCTTGCTGAACACCACGCAGAGAAAACCAATCCCAAAAGCAGCAGCCCGACACAGCGGAGCTGCCACACTTAATGCCGCAGAGTGGGTAAATTATCAGAGAAGGTAATGGAAGTTATTTCAAAACCCACATAGAAGTGTAGAAGTGTGGTTGTCTTCTAGATTGATGTGGGTTTGATCCCGAACCCCTCTGTGTCCTTCAGGAAAATCTTAAACCGCTCGTTTTCTGCTCGGAAGCCGACGAAAGAGAAATCTGCAACATGAAAAGGCAGCAATGGAGGGGAGGTGGGGCACTGTCAAGACCTACATTAGGTCAAAAGGCAGCGGTGAAGCAATTATTAGAATGAAATGTATTAAAAAGTACCGGTAGCCAATGCAAGAAGATTAAAACTGGAGTAATGTGCTGTCTTGTCGGTGAGTTGCTGAAAAGCCTTGCAGCACAATTCAAAACAAAAAAAGACTGTGTCAACAAGATGAGATCAAATAAAAGTATTAATAATCATCTCTAAATACATTTTAACAAAAGAATTTGAAGCTTAGAGGCATAAATCCAGGAGTAGGGCTGGGCGATAAATCTATTTTAGCGGTGAATCGAATTTTTGGGTTTTGAAGATTTAATTTTTGGAAAATCTGGATTTTTTTTTTTTTGACCAATGAACTCGTTGACTTTCAGCAGTTCAGAGTGATGTCAGCGCGCCCACGGCGGCCATCTTGTTTGACAAGTGTTTTTTTTGTTTTGTTTTTTTACAGCTTCTTTTTATTTGAACTCTAAATTCAGGTCAACTCTATAACGAAATATAAGGGTCAGGCTATGTTTTTGTTTTTTTTGTTTTTTTTTTAAACGAAAATAAAGTGACGTTAAAAGAATATAGTCGTAGTAATTTGATAATAAAGTCTTAAAATTACCAGAATAAAGTCATAATATTTGGAGAATGAAGTAGTAATTTTTTGAGAACTCCATCACAAAAAATAAAAAAATTAATTTTTCTCATTGAAGCGTTTTTTTTCTCGTAATTTTTAGATGTTCTTTTGGTAAAATCGAATCTTTATTCTGCAAATATTATGACAACATTCCCATATTTAAACAAAAGTTCTCGTAGCCTGACCCCTAATACCCCATCGTACAACTCACAAAAGGGATGATTGAAATAAAAGCCACTTTCTGACAATATTTTCTGTCATTTCTCATTTATTTTTTAGAAAAGACAGCGAGACAAAATTTTGATTAAAATCTGAAATTGGACCTGGCATGAAAAAAATGTGAGATTTTATTTTTAAGCCATGTCACCCAGCCCTATCCAGGAGTATGGCGCTCCAGCAGAATCAAAAATAGCACCAAGATTTGAGGTATGGTTTGACAGAAGAGTCCAATATACCAAGGTATTGCTTGTTTCAGTCATTTGGTTCTCTAGACCAACAATTAGGGTCTGAAAAGTACAACTTCAGTTTAAAAGAACACTGGAGCTAAATATCATCAGCATAGAAGTGATGAGACACAGCAGAAAAATGCCTGATTATTTGCCCTGGTGGGAAAATATACAGAAGAAAGAGAACACGACCCAAGAATGAGCCCTGCAGTACCTCAAATGGCAGGCTATTGGTGTCGGATATGATCTAGTTTGCAAAAACACTGAATATTCTGCCAGAAAGATAGGAGTTAAGCCACTCCAGAGTCACACCTGATAGACTGACCACATCTCAGAGCCTGTTAATCAAGATACTGCCATCTACAGGAGAACCATTACAGTGGTTGCCCCCAAGTCAGCTGGCCTCAAAATGTCACTAGAAACTTTGAGAAGAGCAGTTTCTGTGGAGTGGAGCTTACAAAAAAATAGATTAATTTATCAAGACAAACAAGAGATGTATTGAGAAATCAGCTGTTAGCCAGAATCAGGCGATTTCCAGTCTGATGAGCAAAGACGGATGATCATTCCTCAAAAAATCCAATCCTATTTCAATCAGCAAACGCACCGTACCTAGAAGCGAATAGGTTGAAATTCTCTTCTTGTAACCAATGGTTAGGCCTGTCGCAATAAGCAATGAACTGCATGATAAACTGAAGTGAGCTCGATAATTTCCATTCTGATTAATATTTTTTGAAGGGCAATTTTGTTTACAGAAACATCATAATCCATTTTATTTATGGTTTTGATTGTGTGGAGGTTTATTTCTGTTTTATTCAATGTATTTTGTTGTGTTTTATTTTGGATATTTAAAATATCTTGAAAAAGTACTAAATAAATACAGAATTTGGAAAAATAGAAAAAAAATGTGAAAAATGGCAACTAATAAAACAGGAAGACTAGAAATATAATGGAAACTTAATAGTGATAATGTTAAATTAAGGTTTATTGGTCTTTGAGAGGGTGAACTTGCATTATTATGCCAATATTACCATTATATTAATTGAAAATGGTCTCAAAACATTATCATTTACTGCAATAATTTCAGGGATGATTTATCGTCCAGCAAAAACTGCTATCATGACAGGCCTACCAATGGGTACATCTGTTGTTGCTTTGCATCAAAATCATCTCCCAGCTGCTAAGATTGTTGCAGTTTGGGGTTTTTTACTCCACCATCAAGAGTTTGGATGGATGGTTGGACAGATCTAAATACTTTTCCAGTCTCAAGTTGCTTTTCTCTTTTTATCCAGACGTGGACAGAACTTAAACTTCTTTCCCGAGACTTTTCCAGACAGAGTAGGAAATCGGTAGAACGCAGCCACGGCTTAAAATAAAAAGGCGGAGCGAGTTCTGTCCGGTTTCCACGCAGCTGGCTGTCCCGGTGGACCGCAGGCGGTAAAGGTCAGCTACATTCTTCATCTACAGAGTGGTAATTTAAAATGAACGAGCAGGAAGACACCTGCTGCAAACAGCCTTTTGTTCCCACAAGAAGCCTCCTGATTTCCTGGAGAATCCAGCAGGTGAACGTCCTTTCCACTGTGTGGGTAAACAGCACCTGGTGCAAAGTGCTGAATATAAATGTGCTTCACTATGGGAGCAGCTAGCTCCACTCAGATATTAATATGGACACCTGTGGGACCCTCCTGTTGCCATGGCCACTAGCAACAGCATCATCACCGGCGGATTCAGCGCTTCCTAAACAAATTAGTCCGGAGAAAACTGCTGAGGCCGTAACCCTTTAATTACATCAACTAAAACTGAATTACTCGCCAAGCCCCTACCAACAAATGCGCGTCAAAGCAGCCCCACCTTTCTGCCTCTTCCTCCTCCCGTCCCACTCCTTCACCAGTCTGGAACATTTATATCAGGGTTTTCATTCTCAGGGGAGACGGAGAGAAATGTCAAGACAACAGAGACACAGGCGGCTTATCCTCCTTCCATGGCCTTTTCACATCTTCCTTTCTCCTCTGCCTCGTCACTCATTCTTCGCCCCTCTCTTTCTCTTTTTATCCTGTCATCTGCATTGTGAGGAGCGTCCGCGGCTCCTCCGAGCCGCCGCTGTGTAAGCACGACAGGCGAGACGAGAACAATAGAGATGCACAACGGGAGAGCAGATTTCAGATGGATGACATTTAAAACTCTGTCAGAGCAAATTCAGACGGGTCCCGGACCTGAGAACGTATCATTGCGATGAAATTAAAGGGTTATCGGTCGTCTCAAAGAAAAACAGCAAATCCCCCCTCTAATGTACGCATCAGAGGAGAACGAAAAACTATTAAACAAAGCATTTTTGTCTAGTTTCACGTGAAAATATCTTGAATGTACCAGAAATAAGACAAAACTCGCGTCCAAGTAGCTTTTCAGTAGGGTTAAAACAATTAATTGGATTAATCATGATGAATATTGAAATAATCGTCAACTAATTTAGTAATCAATTAACTGTTAACTGGAGTAAACAGTTTAAAAACAAGGCCGATTTCCCAACACATTCAGAGCAGTAATTAGGCCAAAACTGTTCAAAATATGTTTACACTTTGCATTTATAATGAAAACCCCTTTGTCTGTGAATATGTTTAACCCAAAACTCCTGAAGTTGCAGTTTTAGCTTCACCTAGATCAAATTTACTAAAGTTATGCTACGTAATTGCTTTTTAGGCAATAAAAAGAATTTATTTTTTTGTTTATCTGGATCTTTTATTGTATTTCTAATATTGTATTAAAAAAAAGGCTTTGTGGTTTAATAAAAAATCTGCAGAACGTGCCAATTTTTTTTTATCTGATTATCCGTTAGAATAATCGATAGAATCAATTACTAAAATAATTGTTAGTTGCAGCCCTACTTTTCAGCAGATATAGGAGCTTGTTTTAAGTCAATAATTCCTTAAGATTGATGAAAAACTTCTAGTTATTAGAGAAAGAGGAACAAGACATTTTTCCCATATTGCAAGTTAAAATATCTTGTTCCACTGGCAGATTATTTCACTTATAACTAGAATTTTTTCATCAATATTAAGGAATTATTGACTTAAAACCAGCTCCTATATCTGCTGAAAAGTTACTTGTAATTTAGTTTTGTCTTAATTCAAGTGTACTAAGATTTTTGCACTAGAAACTAGACAAAAATACCTGGTAAGATTGTGTTTCTGCAGTGCAGCTGTTGCATCAAAACAAGTCAAAAACACAAACAGCTGATAGTTTGAGAAAAGCATTGATTGTCAAAGCAGAAACTTACTGACTTAAATGTATTAGATTTAAAAAAAAACAAACAAAAAAAAAAAAAAAACAGCCCATCTGTCAAATATAACCTGAGTTAGTACAAAAAAGTACAAAAAACTGGGCGTGGCAATGGCGCAGGGGTAAAGCCTGTGCCCCATGTACAAAGGCCTCAGTCAAATACAGTACAAGTACAAAAAGCTGGTTTTGACTGAATTTCAACTGCCACACCAAGGCCTGATTGGTGCCAGATTTGTAAAATCAAGAAAACCCTCAAATAGAACCTGCCTGACAACATGAAGTAGGATATAAGATCTTAAAAAGCAACACATCCCCTCCTAATCGATAGCATTTAAAACACAAATGAGAAAGAGTTATTGACATACCTCAGTGTGGAAAGGGTTAGACTTAGGGGTGGGCAATAGGAAAGAGAGGCTGGGCAAAAATGGCCTCCATGGGAGACCTCCAAGACCAAAACCAACAATGTCCAAGGTCTGTCACTTTTGACAGAAAAACATCTTCATGATCCCCAAGACCTTTGGGAAAATATTCTAAGGACTGGCGAGACAAAAGAGGAACTTCTTGGAAGGTGTTCATACCATTACATCTGGTGTAAAACAGAGGATCATACCTACAGTCAAACATGGCAGTGGTGTGATTGTTTATGTCTGACTATCAGTGTATTTCAAGTGACAGAGTGTATTTTTGAGGTTACAGAAGCATCAGCACACTTGTTGAGGTCTTGTTTGTTGCCAGCATCCAGGAGCTCATGGCACAGACGGTCCAGGTTTTGGGAACTGAATGCTGTGTGTATGAAATACAGACTTGACCATCATTACATCCTGTTATTTTCACTTAATGAATGAAGACGGGGTCCTTGTTTTCTCTGACTGAACAGTTGCTTGTTGTTTGGCCGGTCTTCTGTGTGTCATGACTCCCTTTCCTGGCTTTGTTTTTCTCAGGCATCCTATTGGGAGAGCTAAGTTGGAAACTTCATCTAGAGAAATCACTGACACTTCCTCCAAAGCATAGCTTCTTTCATGTAATAGCACTGTCCTCATACCCAACTGGACTTTTACAGAACATCCAACAAAAAAAACAAAAAACAAAAATTTTTTAACTACTTATTCTCATTTAACCTTGTCAAAACTAGTTAATTAGCGAAGAACCGCTCAGGTAGAGCCTGAAGCCGGTGCTTCACAGACATACTGCATGGAGCTTTACCACTACAATTTAAAAACCCAACAGCATCATTTGCAAGCATCAGCAGAACTCAGCAACACACTGAGGAGATCATTCAACAATTTGAATAAGGGATCGGAGGATCTAATACGTATGGGTCACTAGTCTTCAGGACCAATTGCTCACATCTGCCTTAAAAAGTGAAGTAGTATTTTGAAACTGTAGCTTTTTAAAATGTTGATGCACTTTGATTCCAGTAGACTTCACATACCCAATGATTATTCAAAACTAAGGATCGGCAGTGATTCTCAGTTATTACTGATGTATAAGGGTACTGGAATGTACGTTTTCATAACTATGATAAAGATATGCTCACTTTATGATGTACATGTGCATTGATTTGTTCTTTGCACCTGTTCAGCTGGGTTCATAGTCACCTGGTAACATAATGTAGAGCTGTGTACCATCTTATTGTGGTAGCAAATCTTATTATTATAATCTGAGCTAGTGGGAGCATGTAGACATTAAATAGAAGGGGTCCCAGGATTGAACCTTGGGGTACTCCACATGTGACTTCTATCCGCTCTGATGAAAAGTTGCCTACTAATATCAAGAAATCCCTGTTCTTTAGGTAGGATTCGAACCAATTAAGCACTGTACTATGGAGTCCAACCCAGCTGTCCAGTTGCTTCAATAATATAAAGACCCATCAACATTTTTCCAAACTGTTATTGTCCAGTTTTGATTAATCTGTGTGAAAGTTACTCTCAGTTTCCTGTTAGCAGACAGAAATTGCACCTGGTGTGGTCTTCTGCTGCCTTTTTAATCACCTTGAAACAGTCTTCCCATTGCCTCAAGCATAAACAAGGCATTTTTCTTCCATGTTCACTGGAAATGTTATCTTTTTCTCACAATTCTCTGTAAACATCAGATTTGCTTGCGTATTGAAATCCCAGTAGCAGTCTATCCCATCTAGCACCAACAGCCATGTCATATTTAAATCCCTTAAACTGTCTTTCTTCCCCAACCTTTGTTTAGATTTAAAGTCGTCTTCATCATGTCCACAGGCCTAAATATACTGAGAAGCTGCCAATTTTTTGCTGATTCGTCATCTGCGTTCACATGTAGTCCTAATGAAGTGGCTGGTGGTTTTAGCCATTAGCTGCTTATATTCGATTCTTTTTTTCTTGTTAAGATGATTTTACTAAGTCAACATGATTTAGGGCAAAATAAAGAACTGGTCAATAATGTGATTAATCTTTGAACTAATATTCAAACAGTGATTTATTTCAAACTGAATTTGTGTTTGCAGGAACTTATAGCATAACACTGGCCTGAAGTTTTATGTCTTCTCATTATAAAAACATTACAGTTTGACTCCTCAACCTGCTTCTTTTCTTTCTGGTTTGGAAAGCTTCATATAGAACCAGTACAAGCAGGACATGTTATTTATCTTCCAACCATTACAGCGCCATCCAGGCACTAAGGCAATTAATTACTGAATTATACCATGCTGGCGCACAATGAGTGCAACAGGCCCGTGGGGCTCTTTTCTCATTACCAGGTACACACTGTCCTACACAGAGGAAGCAGTGGAGGCTTTTAATAACATTTAGCATTCAGATTAAACTGCTGTATGCAGGCAATGCTCCGGCTTCCAGGGTCTGAGCTCCAAAGTGGGATCAATTTACAATCCAATTAATTCAAATTGTGTGGAAAAATGCTCACAAGGAGGAAAATAATCAGCTGTCCCATTAAAACAAAGACAAACGAGGAAGTGGAAGAACACCCAATGAGACTGACAGGACGGAGTTCACAATAAAAAACAAGACATCAATGAGAAGTTTCTGAAGCAATAATGCAACGTACAGTTTTTTATTTAGACCTAAGCAACAACTGAAGAGCTTCTGCTGCCACTGGTGTGTTTGATCTGGATATGAAATGTGCTTCAAATCCAGATCTGAGGATTATGCTCTGTATGGCTTCATTACAGCTCAGCAAACAGCCGAAAAGTCCTTCAAACAAACGGTGGGTTTTGAGAAAAGCTGCAAACAAGAATGAGGAGGGACAGAACATCAAATACCAATGATAAACACTAAACTATGACTTTTGGATGTCAATAAAGATAGATGGATATGATGTCAATGGTAGTGGGGGTGTAACAGTACATTAAAAGGGCAGTATTGTGTATTTTCCAGCCTCATAGAATCATTTTATAGCACAGTGAAGCAACTATGTTACCTTCAGTTGTTACTAAAATGCTGTGTGTGTGTGTGTGTGTGTGTGTGTGTGTGTGTGTGTGTATATATATATATATATATATATATATATATATATATATATATATATATATATATATATATATATATATATCAAATATGACTTAAAAGAAATTTGACTTCGTAATTTAACGCCTTGAAATCGGGCCTCTGTCTCCTTAAAAACTCCTGCTCTTTCTGCAACTCCGCCTTCAGGAAGTCATCACAACAGCGCTCCTCTGTTAACACTTTAACAACGTTTTTACCAGCACTTCACTGAGAAGTACCTCATATGAGCTCAGCAGATGCGCAGTTCCACAAGGTGTTTGCTAATTGCTGCTGGCTAGTCTGAAGGAGCTGAGTGGGGAAGTTGCGGGGGAATTGCGGAAGCATGGAAGCTTAGAAACTGCAGCTCCGAGGAGGAGCTGCGTCTCGAAGGTGGAGCTAGGTCCATCCAGGCGTTTTGCACAGCTGAACGGTTGCCATGGAGAAAGAATCAAGGCAACACTCCAGGTATGTTTTTGATGGGGGAATAACATTATAACATGATATAAAGTTTAAAAAAAAAATGTCGATTTTACATAATACTCCTCCTTTAAAAGTCACGGTTTGGTTAGTTTTTGGCTCACTTCAATCAGAAGAAACTAAAAATTTGCCACTTTGAAACTGACTGAAGTGAACATAACCGATATAAATACTGCTTAACGACCATAACAGTAGTATTAATATCAGACATCGATATTGGCCCAGATTTTGTTAAAAGTATACATTCTCCATCCTAGAGACCACATGTAGCAGAATCTCTGTGTTTCTCTCTGTGTGTGGGTTAATTAAAGCATCTCAAAGGGGTCAACTAGAGCCACATGCTGCCGTCGACCTCCCCACCAGCAAGGTGCCTGGCGAGACAGCGCCGGCCTCCATGGAAATCCACAGCCACTGAGGCGACTAATGCAGCAGAAGGGAACGCAGAGCGGCCCGGTTTGTCATTCTGTTTGCGTGCTGATTCAGACCCAAAAACAGGTAGAGCAAAGACAAAGGAGGGTTTGGTAAAGTCAGTGAAGCCTCTTGAATGCTGAGAAAGACACATGGAACAGTTATGTAAGATCATCAAACCCAATTATATGTTAGATCTCTGATTCCTAAAATCCATCTCTGAGCTGTATCTGTTCCTGATGAAGATGTAAAAAATAAAAAAGTTATTAATTTTAACAACCTCTCTTCTTACATCCTCGCTACCTATTGCTTGTTTTATGTCCAGCAATGATCTGTGGAACGAATGCCAAGCATATAAATCTGACAGTGGGGGACAGAATCACTGGCAGCGCTGAGCGGCAGTAAATCCAGAGACACTACATCTTTATTATAGTGTAAATGGATGAAGCTCACAAAGACCCGGCTAGAAATATGAAGTGGTGAAATAAAAAGATTAGAGATAGGAGGGAGAAGAACAAGGATATATACGCATGCAGATACGGTGTTAAGACAAATGTATGGAGGACCGATCCTGCCAAATTTGGCAATGACTATAAAAAATAAATAAATGGCTGGATAAAGTAATTAATGTAGCAAATATTATGTGACATAAAGTAATATTTATCATTTTCAACAGTATTAATTTAACACCATCAATATTATTTAATTTCCCTTTATTATTTCCCATCTTATTGTTTTATTAGTTTACTTTTTCCAGTTATTCTTTTCTCATTTTTCCATATTCTCTATTTATTTAGCACAATGTTTTTATTTATTGTCATATTTCTTTTTTCTTTTTCATTTCAATTTTTTCTTTTTCATAACCGACTGGGAAGAAGATGAAACAGAACGGTAATCAATGTCAACTAGACAAGATCTACAGTTAATCTCACAGCTAGTACCATTTCTTCCTGAATAGTTTTCCATGTTTACAAATATGTTCTACCTACCTTTAATCCCCGAGTTGTTAAGTGGAAGAGATGAAGCAAAGGAAACCAAATGGGTAAATAGACAAGAGAGAGCGGCTAAAATGACAACTGGGAAGGTAAAAAAAAAAAAAAATTATAAAATAAATAAAAATAAAAAAGACAACAAATTAAAGCTGCGTATTGGACTGTCGGACCCGCGGTCAAGTTTACATGTAATCCCCCCATGTGAAGCATGTCAGGGGGGAAGTTATCATTTACAGTAACAAATTAGTTATAAGGACAAAAATACAGAAAGAAAAAAATTCTTGAGGGGAAAAACACGTTAAAACAAAAATGGAAAAAGAGGATATCAACATATATTTAAGAAAATACATTATTACATACTATTCCAAAAAGTTATATTTTCAGCAAATAAGAAATATATACAAAAAAAAAAAAGACACTGAAACATAAAAACAATATTAAGTAAACTTAAGAAAAATCCTGAAAATACAAAATTAAAAAGAAACAAGAATTGAGTGAGAAAATTAGATTTTTTTATTTTATTTTATCCTATATGGTTTGACTCTGGACCAGATATTCAGCGTTCATACTGCGCTCCAACTATAATTATACAAAAGTCAAACAACCTTTCATTTGCCCTTCGTCTAAACTTTTCCTGATTACTCATCCTCACTTCCACGTCGCTGCAGCTCACCTCCGTCACACCACACCCCTCTGGGTTCCTGTTCTTGATAACACTGAAAATGAAACGGCATCAGTGACAGCAGGTGTGTGTTGTGACTCATCCATTTCTACACACTGTCCTCCCAAAAGAGCTGAGGTCATCCTCAAACACACACACACACACACACATTTCCCAAAGATTTTCCCCGCTCTGTTTATTGTGATATAACCAGTCTGACTTTTAATTTAATGGGAATCTTGATGTTCAGTTTTGAATAGGAGAAACCATCTTATCTTGGCAGTAAAAAAAAAAAATAAATAAAATAAGAGTATTGTTAATAGAGTTTGGATTTTTCCAGTTCACCATTGTTATCAGGCTGCAATGCTAAGGTCATTACAGGGATTGGATCTCACGCTGATTTCCCCCATCTAAACCCTACAGTCACATATTTTTACAGAAAACAAATGGAACAATTCTGTAATGGATTCACAGGCTAACAGCCAAACGAGTTTGGAGGAATTAATAATATCTAATCAAGTAAAACCATATATGTGAACAGGTGTATTTTTTGCCAGTTTTCTAAAAGGTTTATCAATAAAGACAGCAGTTTTCATGCAAGCCTGTTCCTACAGAGACAGCAACACTGTTTGGAGCACAGTTTTTAATATAGTAAGTGGATGATGGAGAGCTGCAGCACCGTCAGACAGAAATAGGCGGACGATACCAAGACTTCAGAGCCTGATTCTCCAAAGTGAAGGAAAATGTTGAGTCGGATTATGCAGCTTTGGCTACGTACACAGGCAAATGCAACCAAAACCAGATTTGTTTGCCCATATGCGATGCATATCCGACTTTTTCATGGCAGTCTGAACGGCCTGATTTCACATTTTACAGAAGAAGAAGAAAGACGCTGTAAATCCGGACGTGAAAAATGGCTATTAGCTCTGCTTTCTTTTTCTTAGCTTCTTTTGTCTTCCTTCGTCTTGTGACACTATCGCTGACTTCCATTGCTCAACAACTTTAAAATCGAGCTATGTAGGACGGCATCCATTATTACTTCAGTAAACAGTGCGTTGTTGTGTGACGTCTTCGTTCTTTTTAATCACCTTGAAACGTGCGGGTCACTTTGGGGTTGTGAACCGTTCACACAGAAGTTTGATTGCAGTCGCTTTTAATTTGTAGTATGAACGACCACGCAATAAAAAATAAAATAAAATAAAAAATCGGAATTGAATATAACACAATCTGGGCTGTCAGCTGCATCAACGAGTGTGAAGTATTTTTAAAATGATGCTATATTTCCTGCAACCACTAGGTGGGGTCTGAGCTTAAAGGGTTTGAGACCTCGAGATTGCATAGGCAATCTAAAGATGGTTTCAAATGCTTCACGAAGCTTCCCAGGCACACCGCTACTGTCAATAATTGCTATATATTCTCTTCATTGAACAAGACACGTATCACTAGCTATGTTGCATTAGCTCGCCTCGTAAAAGTACATTTTTATGCATACCTGCTGGATGAGTGTCAGTTCCTGATGTATTGGTAAATAGCTAAGTGTTGCTGATGAGAACAGCTACTCATGGTACAGGCAACTCAAAGCTAACAGAAACTTAAAGCTAATAACGACCCGTAAGTAACAATGGTACAGAGCTGATAGCTATTCAAGTTAATAGCTACTCAAAGCTGCTTATGGTACAGACTACTTTGTTGTTTTTTTGTTTTTTTTGTTGTTGTTTTTTTTTAACCAAAACTATTGCAGCAAAATAAATACCTGCATTAAGGTGGATAAAATAAAAAATAAGGGATATCCTGGATCTGTTTTATAGCTCTTCGTTTTTTAAACGTATTTTTGAAGTATCGGCTCAGGACTCAGTATCGGCCGATACTCAAAAATCAAAGGACCTGGATTCGGACTCGGGGGCAAAAAACCTGATCAGGACATCCCTACTAATAACTAACTAACAACTATACAGAGCTAAAGGCTACTCATGGTACAGGCCACTTAGCACTAATATCGACTCGAAGCTAACAGCTTATTAAAGCTAAATGCTAATTAAATCCAACAGCTAATTAAAGGCAATACTTCATCATGCTAACAGCTTCTCAAAGTCAACAGTTGCACGAAGCGAGCACACGTTTACTCCCGACAGCTCATTAAAAACAAGCAGGTACTGAAAGCAAATAGCTACCACAAAAAAAAACAATGGCTTTTTAAAGCTAACAATTACCGAAGCGAGAACGTTAATAAAGCTATTAGCTACTTAAAGTCAACAGCAATTCAAAGCAAATAGTTAATGAAAGGTAACGGCTATTTAAACTATTTAAACTAGTACTTAAAGTTAGCAGCTTCAGAGCTAACAAAGTTGTGATGACTATGTCATTCATTCATTTTTAAATTTACATTTGGTGATCCCAAATACACCAGTCCTGCTAATCATGCTAATGAGTAATTCCTGCTTTCTAATAGTACAATATTTGCAAATTATCCACATGCTGTTTGCTCATTGCTAACTACTAATCTTACAGTTAGTGATACAAAATGCAATAATTCGGCGAACGCAAACCGAACCAAGCTAAACATCTGTTCTGACATTTTTTTATTGAAATAGTAAAACAGTATTGGAGAGTCGCAAAAGGACTGTGCTGTTAAAAAAAGAGCGATGTGTCCACCATTCCTATTATCTCCACTAAATTAATTATCTTTTATCTCAAGATGACTCGCTGAATAAAACTGACCGCTGCTTGATATAAAAGCTTTTAAAAATCATTTAATCATCTTCAAAGTATCCTGCCATTTATTGAGCTCCTCCACACTGCGATGTATGTCTTACAGTCAAATAAACAATATTTTTGCTTAACTAAGACTAAGGGTCCATCCATTTTATCAATTATTCAAATTTTTTGTTTTTGAAGATTTAATTTTTGGACAATCAGGATTTTATTTTTTTTTTTTTTTTTCACCAAAGCTCTCCTCGTGTTTCCACAGTTCATAGCGATGTCAGCATGCTGAAGGCGGCCATCTTGTTTGACAAGTGTGTTTTACAGCTTCTGTTTATTTAGACTTTGAATTCAGGTCAACTCTATGATGGAGTATTAAGGCCTGGATAACAATTTTTTTTATTATTACCAAAATAAAGTCATAATGTTACAAGAATACAGTGGTAGTAATACGAGAATAAAGTCTTAATATTACCGGAGTAAAGTCATAATAGAAGAATGAAGTAGTAATTTTCTGAGAACTCCAATATGAAAAATAACAAAACATTAATTATCCAAGCTTTTTTCCTCACAATTTTAAGATGCTCTGCTGGTAAAATTGCATTTTTACTCTGCTAATATTACGACTATATTCTCGTAAATAAACAGAAATTCTTGTAGCCTGGCGCTGATGTGAGTTGTACAACTCACAGAAGAGATGATTGAAATAAAAGCCACTTTTTGAAAACATTCTGTCATTTATTTTTTTAGGAAAGAAGTAAAAAAAAGACTATTAAGATCGGAAATCGAATCTGGTAGGCAAAAAATTGGAGATTTGATTTTTAATCCATATCGCCCAGCCCTAGTATGAGTGAATAAAAAGGTACCAGGGTCAGAACACGGGACGATATGAAATGATATGAAGTGGTTGTGTTTCAGTGCTTCCATAAACACCATAATATGCTGCTGTGGCAGTCATTTTCTCTGATGATTTCATGAAGAGCAGCTGTAACTGACTGTGGGACGTCGTGATAAATAATGAAGGTATGTGTGAGCTGGTGAGGCGAGGCAGACAGCTCCAGATGCTGGAATAAAAGATAAGTGGGTCAGGTGTCCGATCAAACTGCTACATGACGGGGAAGATGAACTTTTGTCTAAACCACATAACAGATGGCTGTAATTTGCCCGGCTCCAATCTCCACGCGCTACCTGACGGCCTTCAGTCACAGCAAAGCCAAGTGGTGTGTGAATCCACTCCATGATGAGCCTTTGACTGCGGTTCGTTAAGGGATCGTTGTGTGACGCTCGCAGCAAACATCCCAGATCCAGCTGGCATGGAGCATCACCCTGATCCTGGTGTTTAACGACACACACCTTAAAACCCATCGTTAACGCTCCTGCTCGTCAATCATGCCTGGATCATTAGACTGTAACTCTGACAGGACAGTCTTTGCTCACTCACACATTTTGGGACACTTTTATTAATGCCTTATTAAATCCCTCCATAGCAACCACAAACAGGCTCGTCTGCTGATGTACGATTCTACGATTTGTGAAACAGTAAAAGGCGTATTTCAAAAAACAATAACTTGATAAACGCTAAAGTTGAAGCTTTGTTAGGTGTTTAGAGATGTAAAAGTCCACAAAAGGTTTGGTAAAAACTTTGTACGGATGGAACCACTTGAAAATGATCAGTGTTGTTGTTTAGGATTTTTTTTTTTTTTTTTTATTGAGACTCTGCAGACATTTGAGAATAAATAAGGTTTAAATCACATGGTTCTCATTTAATATTTAGACAACCCAGATGTACTTAAATGCACCATAAAATCGCAGTTATTGGGAAATCCCCTCTGGTGCCGGTGTGCGGTCTCATCTCAGATGCTGTGCGGTGTTTTGGACTGGTTGAATGCAGCAGACAGCTGGATTTGGACTTTAGCTGATGTTTACAATCAGCTTGATGTTGTTTCAGCTGAGTAATTCTGTTAAGTTCAGAAGAACAACATACTTTATCATTGTTTAAAATGCATACTCTGACATAAAGTTCTGGTCCAATCCACCTTTCTTTTTCCACTGTAGCTGCATGAGAAACCCTAATGTTCCCAAGCAGCAGGGTTTAGTGACAGCTGGGAGTCCTCTCTGTTTTGCTTTGGTGTCGCTTTTTAAACTTGCCCTGCAGAACGTTGCACTGCGCTCTTAGTTCTGTATGTAAACAAACATTCTGCATGTGTTCAGGGATAAAACAACACTTTATTTGTGTGGTACAAGTGCGTACAGAACCGACAGGGCTGTACCGGATATTTTCAGTATTAATGTGTGCACCGTTGCACTTCGACAACATAACAAAATTATTTTTTATACTTACTTGACCGCTTTAGTGTTATTTTTTACTCTTGCGATGGTTACACTTGATGATTTTAGCACCACACACAATCCTCCTGTACTTGAGATCTAAAAGGCATGTCTATTATTAAACTCCCAAATTAAAGCACTTTGTTTGATTTTCTACCAGTCGGTACAAATCTGTTAAGTTTACATGATAACTGTTGCAGGTGGGGGTGTAAAGCTGTCTGTCAAGGATCCTCACAACAATACTTCACTTACTGCTTGTAAATTACCGTTTTTGAGTTCACTCAAGCTAACAGCTCTTCAAAGCTAGTAGGTACAATTGATAAGAGCTGCTTAAATATAACAAGCAGTGACGGCTAATAATTAGAGAAGTGGATGAGACTGCAAAGTCCTTACAATGACTGTCACCAGTGCAATGCTGTAAAGAAGTGTTCGTCCATTAAAAACATTTGCTTCCCTTTTTTTTAAAATCACACTTAGTATCAAAGATGAGCTGAGAAATTACAAAAAGCTGTTTTAAAATAATATACTAAAGGGAAAGGAGCTATCCAAATGAACCTGACCGTATGTGAATATGCAATTGCCCCTCTTTTCAATTCAACGATTAACCACAGTTTTGACAAACCACACCCAGCCCCAATTATTGCCTGACCTGTAGAATCAACAAATCACTTAAACAGAACCTGTCTGACAACATGAAGTAGGCTAACATTTCTGAAAAAGCACCATTTCATAACCTGGTCTAAATAAATTCATGAACACATGAGAAAAAAAAGACTTCCCAGGAGTGGTTGGCCTTCCAAAGTTACTCCAGGAGGTCACAGAAGAACCCAGAACAACATCTAAAGCTCTGCAGAGCTGCTACCAACGACTATCTTAGTAATCGATGATTCAATCGTTTATTCTGACGATTAAATCGGTTAAAAACTGGCACATTCTGCAGATTTTTCATTTAACCACTTAAGCCTTTTTTATGCAATATTAGAAATACATTAAAATATGCAAATGAAACATTTCAATTTCTTTCTTTTTTTTTTTAAATAAGAAGATAAACATTTCATTGCCTAAAATGCAATAATCATTCCTTCAGTGAACGCTTGGTCATTTGTAGCAAAGGATGCATCTGCAGCTAAAAAAAAAAAAAAAAAACCTTCTGACATCAACATGTGAAAAGCTCAGTCCTTTCTGCTCGACTGAACATCAATGCAGTGCGGGGCTGATCTGGTGGCTGTTTTTTGGACTAACTGATTAATAACTGGACAGATTTTTTAACAGAATTTGAACCAGGTGAAGCTAAAACTATGCTACTTGAGGAGTGCGGGGTAAAACAAAACTTTTTTATCTTTAAGGGGCAGTATTATGTAAAATCAACTTTTTTTTTTTTTTTTTTTTTAGCTTTACATCATGTTATAATGCTATTCCCTAATCAAAAACATACATGGAGTGTTGCTCTGATTCTTTCATGCATGTGTGAGAAATCTTTTAATCTCCATGGCAACCATTCAGCTCTGCAAAACACCTGGATGGACCTAGCTCTGCCTTCGAGGCGCAGCTCCTCCTTGGAGCTGCAGTTTCTAAACTTCACAGAGCACCCCTCCCCCATGACTTCCCCGCTCAGCTCCTTCAGACGAGCCAGCAGCAATTAGCAAACACCTTGTGGAACTGCGGATCTGCTGAGCTCATTATACGAGCTACTTCTCAGTGCAACACTGATAAAAACGATGTTAAAGGGTTAATATAGGAGCGTAGTTGTGATGACTTCCTGAAGGCAGAGTTTCAGAAAGAGCAGGAGTTTTTAAAGAGACAGAGGCCCAATTTCAAGGCGTTAAATTATGAAGTCAAATTTCTTTTAAGTCATATTTTATTTGATATCTAAAGCATTTTTATAACAACTGAAGGTAACATAATAACTGACTGAACTATAAAGTGATTCTATGAGGCTAGAAAATGCATAATACTGCCCCTTTAAATGCAAAATGTATACATTTCTGTACAGTTTTAGTTTAATATCTGCTGACTGTGTTGCTCCTTCAGAAAATGGCCCATTTTGAATCTGTTTTCTCCAGTTAACGATTAATCGATTACTAAATTAGTTGACAATTATTTTTTTTTTTTAAATAAATTTTAAATTGATTTATCCAATTAATCATTTCAGCCTTAATTTAAAGCTCACTTGGTTTATGCAGCTTGACAACAGTAAGTCGACCTCTGAATGGCTAAAAAAAAAAAAAAGAAACATGAAGGTTTTGGTGTGACCTAGTCAAAGTCTGAACCTAAATAAGGCAGAGATGCTGTGCCATTACCTGAAACAGGTGCTTAAAAAACTCCTCCAATGTGTCCAAGGAGGACCAGCTCGTTATTAGCTTATTTGTTCAGTCAGAACCAGAACACAACCACCTCTGCACGCCCAACTTTTCTCCTCTCATCCACGTAATGGATTGTGAAAGCAAGGTAAATGATTTGCCTCTGACAATACACGATGCATTAGCCCTCACCATTCGTCACTGTTTACAATCCGCCCAGCAAGCGGAAAATAACGACATCAATCATCAACAGACACACTCTGCTCTGAACAACAGGGATACCGGAAGAGACGGTGACGGATTCAGATCGGATCCTTTTCAGGAATTCCTCGTCACAGGTTCCCTGCGTTCATCAAAAACAGAGTCATTAAGGCTCGATAGATAAGGCTCTATATATGCACGCGGGTTATTTAGGATTAGAGAGGCTGAATGGAGTATTGCGGAGCAGGAAAACAACATTATTACCTCACAGATGCACAAATCCACGATATGAAGAGACTGAAAATGGTAACTGCCTTTCATATACTGTTATGTGCAATTCCCAGAAAGTGTCTCAATTTTTGAGTTCCTTCTCTCTTCTGCCTGAGATTGCCACTATAAACCCCATCTTTACCTCAATGTTCCTAATTTCTTTTCCCCTTATGGGAAATTAAATTTATCCACATAATGCAATGCAGTGTTGACTTTCAGTCTGTCTGCCCACCAGCTCCAGGTTCTATGCAGACAATAAGGTCAGCTTTGCAGTACAAATATTTCTTTCTTTTTTTTTTTTTTTTTTTTTGCAAAAATGCATGTGTAAGGAAAAACACACACACACACACACACACATATATATATATATATATATATATATATATATATATATATATATATATATATATATATCTCAAGTCATTTTTAAATGGAATTATTATAGGTGTTTATTAACTGTTCTATTTTTTCCTTACTTTTTTACGATTTCTATTTCAATTTACAATTATTATTAATCTTATGGTTATTATTACACATATCCTAAAAACGTGTTTACTGTTAATCCCACGGGCCACCATCATTCCTGTTATTCCTGTGGTTTTCTAACTGCCTGCCAGTTCACATGTAGGCTCCCCCCACCCGGACTCACTCACACACACCTGCTCTCTTCTCTGCATGAAAAGCTCCCTCTTCATGAACATTTAAACTCGTTCTTACCGGGTTAGCAGCAGCTAATCTGACCTCTTCCTCAATCTGTCCCTGGGTCACGTCTCTCTCATCGTGGTTCGACGACGAATCCTTTCAATTGCTAATTCTCCCACCTTCTCCGCTCCTGAATCTGCTCTAACGGTCGAGGTTTGTGTGTTAAACATCTCGATTTGGCCCTTTTTTTCTGCGTCAACTTGGACGCTTTTTAGCTTTTGTTCTCGAACTTTCTCCGACCCGTATCCGGTTGCTTCTCTCCAACTCAGGTCAGTTGAAATTGTAACGTTTATAGCCTGGGAGAGGAGAGGGGCGGGCCAAAGAGGACTTAGGGATTTCATTGGATAAGCGGAATGTCCGTCAAGAAAATCAACCAATGGGCCCTCGCTGTCGGGAAAAAAGATTTTTAATACACTTTTTCGTTAAAGGGATCCACGATTAGTTGTAATAATAGACTTTGAGAAAAAATTGTTTCAGATATAAAAACAATACAATAAAAATACTGTTGGCTGTTTAGTTTTTATAAAATTACATAAAATATTGTCACATGGACGTCGCCATGTTGTTTACGCTGCAATGCATTCTGGGTAGATGAAGTATGCCAGGACCGACAGCGCAAGTTCCGTCTAGCCGGAACAGTAATTATTGCGCAATAAGTAACATTCAGTCCTTTAAATTTGAACCAGACCACGTTGAAATAGAAGGGAATGCATACATGACGAGAAGAAATGAAGATGAGGAGGACCAAATGGAGGAAGAGGGGAGATTCGGCTGAAAAAGCTGCTGTTTCTGCTGCTTAGAAATGGCAATCTGCTGCAAAGATCCCCACTTTTTAACTCAAGCTGTTTACAATTAGCATCGGGATCAAAACATTTTCTCCAATACATTAAAATATTGTGTTACAAAGACTTGAAGATGCTTCATTGTCACTTTAAACATCCATTCATTATCTTCCAATTTGCTTTGATTTCCCATTAGCTCCAGGTAATAGGGTCAGCTGGAGCTAATTTAGTGAACAGTAGATTACAAGCCGATCACACCTGTTAGTTTCAACATATATCTCGTGTATAACGGTATATAAAAACTTTTGCCTCCATCCAGACGTTTTGGGGCTTCTTGTGTTTTGTTTATGGACTCGACTCCATTTGGCCCAACTTGGTCATCAGCTCAACATGCATCGCGTAGGTGAAAACCATAATAAAGATATACAATTTTTGAAGTAATTATGAGTTTTTACATTATCACAAACAACAACGTTTAGGTTAATGGAAAAATTACAACATATTCAGGCCAACAAGTTCAACTAGTCGTGGATCCCTTTAAATTATGACAGCTTCAGGCCTGCCCATAGATGTGTTTTTTTATTTGTTCAAATTCACATGCCACTTTGTAAATTTACGATCATTTGACCAGTAGCGGGTGCCAATTTCTACCCCGGTTAGAAGCAATGTTGCCCTCCAGCAAGAAGTTCCTGGGTTTAAATCTCATCTTTCTGCATGGAGCTTGCATATTCTCCATGTGCATGTGAGGGTTCTTCTCCAGTTACTCAAGCTTCCTCCAAAAACGTGACTACACTGCCCTTAGGTATGAGTGTGTTTGGTTTTTTTGTCTTGTGATGGACACACAGATAAACCTGTACACAACAGGTGACTTCTTACCCCTCAATAGATCCAAATGCAACAAATTGTTGCATTTGGATCTATTGAGGGGTAAATGGGACTGAACACAGATGCATGCCACTCTCATTTTCCCTCGACTGCGCCATCAGATAAAAATCGCATAAACATACACTGACAGTTGATGTTGTGAGATGACAAAATGTGGAAAATGTCAACAAGCATGAATTGTTCTGAAAGGTACGGTATCGAGAAGAAGAGTCGACACTGTAAATATTGACTTTCTCATATAGCATCCCTCATGAGAATTTCTCTCAAATCATTCTGACTGCTGTCTAGTGCACAAGCGCCGACTCAGGGTTTCCTGTCACTTCCTGTTTTGGTCTGCGGGGTTTGAACAAGACTAAACAACTTCCTTCTCTCAACCTTATCGTCATACAGAGCGAAACTCACAGTGCAGATAAGGATTGTGAAATTATTAAGCTCAGAGGAGAGGAGATACGTGTCTTTTATGTTCTCGTAAGCTCAAAACACAAGCAGCAACTTAGATAACAGAACCAAAGACCTAAGATGCTGTAAAACAAAAATAATAACAAACATTTGTTACAAAAAAAAAAAACTGCCCAAACCTTTTACTAAAACAGAAACAAGATAAATACTCCAGGAAGAAATATGTTTCAAACAAACTCAATCAATATGCTAAAAACTCTTGACAGAAATCACCCAAGAAACCGTAAAGGCCGTTTTCTCCCAACAGATGGGAACCAATTAGCCACCTGACTCCCAGAAAACACTTGGGCAGCCGAGTGGAGCCAAGATGCAAATGAATCACCAGAGGAAGGTGGAAGTGGACCTGCCAGCATCCTGGGAGAGGAGAAATTAATGAAGGAGACTGAGGAGGAGTACCTCTGTAAGACAGGGAGAGAATGAAGCAGGAAATGATGTATGGAGAGCACAGAGGAATGGACTGAAGGACCCAGAAAGGTTAACGCAACAAGAATCAGAGGTTAGAAATATAGATGTGTGGATTAAATCCTAACATGTTTAACAGGAAATCAGACATCAAATTTACCTATAATTGTTACATTTGTATGTGGAGCAGGTCACGAGCTCAAATCCTGGCCTACACGCCATCTGCATGGAGTTTGCATGTTCTCCCTTTGCATAAGTGGGTTCTCTCTGGGTACTCCAGGTTCCACAGTCACACAGACTCCGAGGTTAACTGGTCTCTCTACATCTGAGGTTCTCCAACTCCAGTCCTGCATCTTTTAGATATATCCATGTTTCAACACCCTTAAAATCAAATCATTACCCAACTTGTCCAGATCTCTGGGAAACAAATCTTCAGAAATTCATCTGACCATGCAGCCGAGCTTTGAATTTTAATACGAATAAGAAAGCAAAGTCCCCAGAATAGTCATGTAATGACAAGAAAATTTAGCATCATGATTAACGTGTGCTAATCGATGACAGTTATTAATAACATCACGATTTGTTAAAAAGTGTTTGAAATAATAACAGTAAAACAGCAACAACAGTAGCAGTAATATTATATTATTTACAGTAACAAATTTGACAACTGCCCATATAGCCACTGACAAATACTGTCACTGACACTGTAAAACAAGCTCCAGTTGCAAGACAGAAAACCAGTAAGATTTACTTTTATGTCCAGTAAAATAAAAGGTTAACATGGTTTTATAGAGATCATGTCCAAAAAAAAAAAAAAAAAAAAAAAATTACTGTAAGTAAAAACCCAGTGATCCTTCTTTGGCCTTCTCCTTTCAAGTCTGACCACTTCAGAAAAAAATACCCATGGCTGAAGTCCGCCAACGTGTGTCGCCTCAATGTATGTTTGTGCTACTTAACTGTTATTAGCAAAACAGCACTGCAAAAACACAAATCTTATCCAGTTTATTTGGTCTAGTTTCTTGTTCAAATATCTTGAATACACTTGAATTAAGACAAAACTAACTTACAAGTAACGTTTCAGGAGATATAGGAGCTCGTTTTAAGTCAATAATTCCTTAATATTGATGAAAAAGTTCTAGTTATAAGTGAAATAATCTGCCAGTGGAACAAGACATTTTGATTTATAATATGGGAAAAATGTCTACAAGTGGAACAAGTTACTTGTAAGTTAGTTTTGTCTTATTTCAAGTGTACTAAGATAGTTTCACCAGAAACTAGACCAAAAATACTTGGTAACATTTTGGGTTTTTGCAGTGAAGCTACTCACGATTACATCTCATACTTATAAATCGGTGTGATACAATTTTCTACCAGCTAAAAAAAAGTAAAAACTAAAAAGAAAAAAGTCACCAAGCTAAAATCTTGTTTTTTTTTTCTGCGAAAATAAGACTCGGTCTTCCTCAATATCCAGACAGAAAGACACCTAACAAAAGCAGAAACACGGGCGGATAAGATGCCAGGCCAGGTTCACCTCTACAGGAGAATTTCAAAGCAGTGAACACATCTTCAGCTCAGCTCCTTCATCAAATTTAAATGCAGTGTTTGCCTTTATATCCTCTGGCTCCTCACAAAAGTCAAGCAGCAGTGAGATAAAGCAAATACCTTTAAGTGTGGGTGAAATTAAGTGACATATTCCTCCTGAGGGTTTAGGTGCAGTGGTTGAGAATCCTATAGATCTGCATAATCAGGAGTGTTTCCGAGATGGGTAGAGCTTGGACGCGGTTTGCAAAAGTCTGCATGCATCCACGTTGCTTGTTGTGTTTTCTTGCAGAATCATGATGTTAAGGAAAATTAGCACATTCATTTGGAAACAATGACTGTAACGGCAGGTTTCTCTTATAGATTATTGATCATCAATAACCGACTAATGAAGCAGGTAAACGGTGTTCCTCGGCCAAGATCAGGGGAAGCAGAATCTGTTACATCTTACCGACAGAAATGCAACAAAGAGTCAGATAAACAAAAGGCTTTAAAAGCTAATTCAGTGCATTCAAGCCTGACCACAGCATCTTTATTAGCCTGACGTTGGGGCTCAAATGTTGCATTGTGTACAAGTTTTGCATTTCCTTACAAAACAATTACAGCACCTTGCAAAAATATGTATGTATTTTGTCACATTACAAACCACAAACTATATCGTCTTATTACAGTTTGTTACAAAATAAACTAGACTATAGCTGGACACCCAGTGAAGCTATCAAAAGTCACATAATTAGTAACTAGAGTTCAAAACTAATGCTGATCCTTAACAGGGTTTTCTTGACATATAATTGATCGTGACGCACCGCCGAGGCAAAATAAAAGCCACCACACCTTCAGAATGAAGGTTTTTTAGTTATAAGTTAAAACAATGTAAAGCATATGAGATATACAGCCTATATTTGCACAGTTATAATCATAATCAGAGTTTGAAATGAATTTAAATATCATGAAACGTTATAATTTACTTAATTTTGAAAAACCAACACTGCCGGCTCCTTCCTGTCTGGCTGTGAAGCTGGCTACTGTGTGCTGTGCTCCTCTCAGGAGTGAAGGAAAACTAGAGACGACAGTCCGAAGTAGAGGGAAAGAAAAGGTGAAAGAAAGGCACCTGACGAAGGTTAAGTTGAATCCATTTTTAGCTCAAGCCTGTGGAAACGACCTAAATGTTAACGTATGTTGCATTTGAACGACAGTAACGTAATTAACTAATATAGTTTGGCCCTCATGCGTAATGTTTCAGATGCATATTGAACAGAACCACGTAGCTTAATGTTGGGTATTTTTTCCATTGAGACTCATTTCGGATATATTAAGTACGTTAAAATATTTTCAGAAGAAGAGGAAGGAACCCGAGGAAGACGCTGAGGTAACGTTAGCTGGAGATGCTCAATGTTCTTTATTGCGACGCAGTTCCCTCAAATTCTGAGGAATATAGAAATGATAATGATCTGTACCATGACACGTTAATATTTAAATATTCTTAATGTTCCTTGCGTGATATTGGTGATTCAAACGAATCTAACACTTCCCAATTATATTAGAGAGGTACACAGGCTGAAGATGTGGAGGAGGGGAGTGAATGAGAGAAAAGTTGCACAATCAGATTAAAATGGTCATGAACCATGTTATTGGTGTGCAATCGTGTCACCAGCATCGTGTCAACCTGAACACACCATACCCACAGTGAGACATGGTGGTGGCAGTGTCATGCTGTGGGCATGCTTTTCTTCAGTAGGGACAGCAAAGCTGGTCAAAGTTGATGGGAAGATGGATGGAGCTAAATCCAGGATAATCCTGGTGGAAAACCTGTTAGAAGCAGCAGACGACTTGAAACTGGGGTGAAGGGTCACCTTCCAGCAGGACAACCACCCTAAACATTTAGCCAGAGATATTATGGGATGGTTTAGATCAAAGCATGTTCATATGTTAGAACGGCCTAGTCAAAGTTGAAACCAAAATTCCACAAGGAATCTGAGGGAACACTCTGAGTTGGACAACGAACCTGATTAAGTTTGAGCTATTTTGCAAAACAAATTGCAAACGTTTCAGTCTGTGGCTGTGCAAAGCTTGAAATTTGAGGTCTAAACATGGAAAAATGCATAAAAATTCAAGAGGTAAAACAGTATTCTCAAGTATTCCCACCGCCGCTTACTGTAGCTACTGTCTAAGGCAGGGGCGCCAAACTCATTTTCATGTTGGGCCACATCAAGATCATGAATGTCCTTAAAGGGCCACTTGTGCCAGAATGTGTTGATAAAACCCCAAAACATTCATAAACAGCCGTCTCTGCATTTGATAAGTACTTCTTAAAAATAAATAATGCTGAACTTTTTACATCAGTCAGTCCCTCCAGGATTTCACAATTGTTTTTTTGTTGTTGTTGTTATTTTTCCAATCAAAATCACAGATTTTGTGGAGCTAATGTGGAAATATTTGGGGGGAATTTTGCAACGTTTGCGCTTATGTACAACGGGAAACGTGACTTTTTGTTCCTCGCCTTGTCGATCACAGACAAAGATCACAGAGTCATAGAAGTAAGAAACACTGCCACCTACAGGTGGGAGTTAGCATCACTTAAACCAGACGTTTTTGACCATATTTGTGGAATATTTGCAGTAAATTCACAATTATGCATTGGCACAAAAAAAAAAAAAAAAAAATAATTGAAGATCTGTTGATTTTGAGTGACTTTCTGCAAAAAACAGAGGGACTGACTGATGTAATTTGGCAGCATACAGATAAAAGCTGCTTTGATTTAATTGATAAAATAGCATCTGAGCACAAAACTGTTATTTTGGAGGTTCTATTTATGCGTCCCTCTGGAGTTTAGAGGGCCACGGATTCGGCCCCCGGACCTTGAGTTTGACACATGTTGTTTAAGAGTTCAAGAGACCAGAACATGACCACCAAATTCAAAAAAAGCTCTTCCATCAGAGAGCAACCTGCTGACTGTCGCCTCCACAGAGAGACACAAAGAAAATCCAGGGAATCATTTCACAAGGCGAGAGGAAAAGTGCTCACCAAGCAGGAAAGGTTTACTGCTTGTAGAACAAGGACTCAAATGGGCTCAAACTCACTAATCCTGCAGCCAATTACTCTGACCGAGATTTAAAGTGTCTTAAATGTTGGCTGGAGCCCGGCAGCTCTTTAAGGGAATATCAGAAGATCCAGAAACCAAGCCACAAACTGCTTCCACATGAAATAATCCTTTAGATCCTAAGATATGCATCGCAGGGATTGCCTGTGGCACAATCTTGAGCACTTATCTTTAAAAAAAAAAACAATAACACGTCAGATCCGCTTCCAGTCCAATTTTTTTTCACGAAACAAGCTGATTGTTACAGAAGGGGAAGGCAGCAGAGTGGCTGCAAAGTGGCGGAAGAGAGATGGAGCTTATCAGAGCCACAATCAGGGTGGAAACATGGTCAAAGCAGCATCAGGAGAGTGAAAACAGCAACCCAGAGGTGACACAAAGAGATTCAACCTTGCTGATCAAAACTGGATTTTTATGCATTTTAATATCTGAACCCCAATTAAAGTATAACCATGCACTGCGTGTCAGTAAACAGGATGCACATGCAAAAGTCTGCAGACAAAGCCACGAAAGGGCATGCTGCCTCCACATTTGGATGCAAAACAACGCAACACGCCCATCAGAAGCAACTTGTTTGTTGGCACACAGGGGAAAATGTGAACACATCAGATCAGAGGCAGCACTCACCGTGCCCCGGTCCCTCCAGCTGACCGTGTGTCGGTGCTCCGCTCCGGGTTGGGAAACAGTTGCTGCGCGTTTGGGCTTGTTTTGTGGGCGGCGTGGCTCTTCACCAGTGTTTTCCACCCACCCGGAGAGGATGGGGGGGGGGAGAAAAACACAACAACACAGGAGAGAGCCCACCCACTCCTTCCACTCCTCCTGTTTCTGTCGGGTTTAAATGCGTGAAAACGCGGCTGCGGACGGAGACAGGAAGCAGGCGGAGCTGTGAGCAGCTCCAGCAGGCAGCCTGGACCCCTGCTGCACCGCTGCGCTCCGGAGGCTGGCAGGCTGGACGTGGTGCGGGGGTATGGAGGACCGAAACTGACCTAATTAAAAATAAAAGTGGAAAAAAAAAAAAAAAAAAAAAAAAAAAAAATATATATATATATATATATATATATATATATATATATATATATATATATATATAGTTTTGCCTTTTCCTTACACATGCGTTTTCATCAAGAAATGTATATATATTTTTTCTTGTTCCTTTTCCTTATACACGTGTTTTTAAATCACGAAATGCATATATTTTGTTTTTCATTTTCTTTCTACAAGCATTTGTTTATTTTACATTTCCTCGTCTCCTCTTTTTACTTCACCGTCTGCATTTCTGCCTCATTATGCAGGTGAGCAGGGCGGCCATCTTGGTCCAGCTCCTCTACCATTGGTCGATAAACAGGAAGCAGCAGGATCCATGTGCAGATCGATTGTGCACGCCTGCGTCGACCAATAGTAGAGGAGCTGGACCAAGATGGCCGCCCTCCTCATTTGCATAATGAGGCAGAAATGCAGAGGGTGAAGTAAAAAGAGGAGACGAGGAAATGTAAAAAGAAAAAACACTTGTATAAGGAAATGAAAAAATAAAATATATACATTTCTTGACAAAAACCACATGTTAAGGAAAAAGAATATATATATATATATATATATATATATATATATATATATATATATATATATATATATATATATATTTCTGCTTTTATTTGTAATTATGTCAGTTTCAGTCCTCCATACAAGGGGACAAAAGGAAGAAATCTCCATCCTGATGAGGCGTTGAGGTACTGCATGTTTAGAAGCAGCTTTCATTGCTCACTGACGGCTCATTTTAATCTTTACATTTGAAAGCAGCGTGTTTATGTCCTCCAATGATCGACAAATCAACCATGTATGATTCCTTTTTATATTGCCCAAAATCTCCTGATGGTTGACCTAGTTTCAGCACTAATTAAGGTGCCTCCAAATTAATTAGAATATAATCAGAAAGTACATTTATTTCAGCAGCTCAATCCAAAACCTGAAACTCATGTACATCTTTCATACAGTATGCACAGCCTTGTTAAAATGTCAGGCTTTTCTCATGTGAAATTAGGTTAAAAACGTTTTTTAAAAATCTATAGATAAAAAAAATTGCAAAATTAAAAGATGCAATATCCTGGCATCAGTAGTTCAGGGAAGGAATACGCATACCGTCACACCCCAACTACATAACATGAAATTAATTTTTATAAATACTTAATCATTTTAGAAAATTTTTCCTCTTGCAATGGTTACAATTGATGATTTAGCACCTTTTAAGATCTATATATTTATATGTTTAGATGTTTGAAGCTGGCTTTTTGTTGTGTTCTGGTGAAATACACAGATTGTAAACTAAACTAGTCTCCTCTGCCACAATAACGCTTCCATTTCCAGCCATTTTTTTGTGCTCTTATCATTTCTTATTGTAAAAAATCCCCCACAGGCTGTTCGAATCATCCAGTTTGTGCATACGTTACATTCTTTTGGTACTTTTTTGACCTCTGTTGGGTTTTGAAACCCAAATTTTAACTCAGGACATGCAGTTATTTATTAATTTGTATATTTTAACTCACACTAACTACGGCGCACTTACTGCATTTAATGTTAATGCATATCTTTTTGTGCATTTTTTTCAGTCTTTATGTTTCCTCACAATTTGAGAAAGTTTTTATTTCACTGTATTTTATATATAGCTGAATTGAGAAACTTGTTTACCAAGGGATTTATCCCGTCATCCACTTGTCCCTCTAATTGCTCCATGTCTCACTTTTCTGTTTCTGCCAAAATAGCCCTCTCTTATTGTTATTCTAGTTGGTGAAAGGCTTCACAGGTCACCCAGATGTAAGTGTCTCTCATCCAAAAGTCACAAAGACATCAAACTTAAGCTGAGTTTGAAACAGTCACTCTCTCCCTCGACACATCTTACGTACTTTTATGCTGCATATCGGGGTCTCCGTGTGTTTCTGGGTAGTACCCAGTACTTTGAAATCCTCAAAATATCCAGCTGAATAAACAGACATAAGCAGGACTAAATCTGAGGGGATGGAAAGCGTGATTTGATCATTTTTGGGTCAATAAACAGCAGCTAAGAGTCGGGCGTGGCGATAAATCGATTTTATTGATTAATCGCATTTTGGTTTTGAAGATTTAATTTTTGGAAAATCTGGATTTTTTTTTCCCACCAGTCCACTGCTCGTGTTTCCAAAGCTCATAGTGATGTCGGCGCGGCCAGGGCGGCCATCTTGTTTCACAAGAGTTTTTTACAGCTTCTGTTTATTTGACTCTGAATTCAGGTCAACTCTATAACGGAGTATTAGGGCCAGGCTAACAATTTTTTTTTTTTTTTTTTTTTTTTTTTTTTTTTTTTTTTTTTTTTTTTTTTTTTTTTTTTAATGAAACTAGAGTCATAATGTTACAAGAATACACCGTAGTAACTTTCTGAGAACTCCAACATGAAAAATAACAAAAAAAAAATTAAGTATCCAAGCTTTTTTCTCAGAAAAATTACTTTGTTCTCGTACTTTTAAGACGTTCTTCTGGTAAAATTGCTTCTTTATTCTGCTAATATTATGACTATATTCTCGTAATTAAACTAAAATTCTCGTAGCCTGACCCTGATACTCAGTTGTACAACTCACAGAAAGGACAGGATGACTGAAATAAAAGCCACGTTTTGAAAATATTTTCTGTCAACCTCCTCTGTAGACAACAACAACATGAAACCGGTTTCACCACACTTACATTCCAGATATCTTAAATTGGTTTACGACTAGACATATTAGTAAATTAAGATATCTCTAGTTATATTTTGACTAGACAAAATACCTGTTTGAGATATCTCTAATTCCATTCTGACCAGTATAAATGACGTCAGATTTACCATTGAGTTGTACGGAGGCTTCAATTCAAGCAATCTACAATGAATTTCTGACCTGATCTGAAACACATATTGCAGATATCTACAATTAAATTTTGACTAGTCATAAAGTAAATTCGAGATATCTCGTTTTTAGTTCTGACTACTCATAATTCTAATTAAAGATATCTTGAATGACACCATAATTCAAGATATCCTAAATGTATTTTTAGAAAGGAGATATATAGATTTGACTAGTGCAAATTAAATTCTAGATATGTTGAAATCAAATAATGAGTTGGCAAAACTAAATTAGAGATATCTGAACTGTAATTTTGATTAGTCAAAATTCCTTTTAAGATATCTCTAAATTAATTAGAAATTTCTTGAATTAGACAACTTTTCTAATTGAGATTTCTTCAATTTACATTCTGACTCGTCAGAATGACATTACAGATATCTTGAATTAGTATTATGTCGAGACAAAACGTCACAGATTTACATAGTATTTTGAAATTTGACACTGTAAAAAATAAAATAAAATAACAAAAGATTTTTGAAAATGCACCATTTCCATCTTAGGAATGGGTTAGCGTTGCACTTTTCGATTTCAAAGCCATTTTTAAGTGCATCGTGTTTATTGGAAGAGAAGAAACAGGAAACACTTTGCCGATTTCTGAAGCATTGTTAAAGTTCATGAAGCTGTGCGTTCTCCACACATTCCATACTGCCGAGTTATTTCTACATTTTGACTAGTCAAAATTACGTTCGCGATATCTTGAATTGCAATTAGGGATGTGTGACCCTTCAAATGATGAATCAGGAGACGTAATTTGAGATATCTTGAAAGGAATTTTGACTCGTGGAAATGTAATCGAAGATATCTTGAATTATTCTTCTCACTGGTGCGTTAAAATGTAGTTTTGTCTAGTCGAAGCTCATTTTTAGATATCTGCAACGTAATTACGAATAGTCTGACGATTTTATGGTAAAAAGGCCTGCCGTAGCAAAAAAACGCCTCATTGCAAACGAGATGACGCAATTTTCGTCACGTGACTACGTCAATGACAGCCGACTGCACTTCGGATGAAGTATGGGGGAGGCTTAACATCATCTGTCATCATTTTCATATGCATACCCATCTAAGAGTGATTTAATATATATCTGTGAGAGAAAAACAAGAATAAATGGCTCAGATAAAAAGGCATTAAATGTAATTTTGAAATTTTTGCACCTTATGGCTCATCAGATTCAGATGAAACTAGTGATGTATTTCGAGGGCCAGCCAGCGCAGAGTGAATGTTTCACTGGTAGCTCTGGTGAGGAGGGAGAGGAGGAGGTAGCAACAACAGTCAAACCTGTTTTTTGCACAACAGGTTCCTGTTGTCGCAAAAACGACAACAGGAACCTGTTTCGGGGTGATTTGAGAGAGGATTGCAAATTGTTACATTAAAAAAAATAGCACAGAGGGAAAAAAACAAAAAAAAACAAACAAAAAACATAAATCTGTGTCATCAAAGAAATGGTTCCTGTGTCCTCTTTTCTGCTGCTCGAACTTACACGAGCAAGCGCTCTTTAACGTGCAAACATTTATATTAGAGAGCAGATTTCATGGTTTCACACCAATTATGAGTCTTCCAGGTCCTGAAGCAGCAAAAACTGCCAACCATTTGGTGCTTTTTGTTTTTCTGCAGTGGTTTAGATTCGGGCTGGCAGCTAACGATTATTTTACTTATCGATTAACCTATTGATTATTCTGAGGATTAAACGATTAAAAACTGAAACATTCTGCAGATTTAATACATTAAAACAAATAATTCAATTCTGTTTTTAAGTAAGAAAATAAAAATTTTATTGCCTAAAATGCAATAACACAGAATTCATTTTGTGAATGCTTGATCGTTGTAGCAAAGGATGCATCTTGCATACTGCGTACTTCTAACAATACTTATAAACTCGCAGTGTAGCGCTAATTTGTTGATTTTTTTTTAATTATTATTTTTTTTATTATTTTATTTTATTTTTTTATTTTTTGATTACCAGTTAATAATCGGACGCAAAAGGTGCTTATCGGAGATTTTATTTCACAGAATTTGAACCGAATGAAACTAAAACTGTCACCTGAGGAGTTTTTTTGCATCTTAAATGCAAAAATGTATATATTTCAATAATTTTGGCTTCATTACTGCTCTGAGTATGTTGTTTCTCAGAAAATGACCTTTTATTGAGTCTGTGTTCTCCAGTTAACATTAATCGATTACTAAATTAGTTGGCAATCATTTCAATAATTGATTCATCAACATTTGCTCAAGATGTGATTTGATTCATCAAGATGTGAGCTCCTGGATGAGTCTTCAGCGTGCTTGGAGTAATTTTTGTAGGCCAGACGATCCTGGATCATGGTTCTCACAGTGAGTCACTGGAGTCTCCTTGGAAAGCCTGAAAACAGACTTTGTTTCTTATTCGTTGTCAAATTTCTTTAGATCAGGGGATAATGTGCTCTTTTTAAGGCCCTGCTTCATGTTGATTCTTCATGTCTGGCTTTAATCAGGGTGCAGTTCAGGATAATAAGCCAAAATCCAGTCAGTTCAAGTTTTAGCAAACTATTAGTTTGATGATCTGAAATTCAGTGTTTCACTGCCAGAGCGAGGAAATAAATACAGCAGCAGTATGAGAAACAAAACTCTTCAAAACAAGATCTAAAAATATGTTCCTCTGACACATTATGACTTCTTAAAAAGACATAAAGGGGTTTCCGTCTGGGTCTGCATCTTCTCCTGCGAGTTGTGGCCGTATTACTGTTGCAGCCTGTCTCGTTTCAACAAGTTTCAATGAGATACTGTTAAACGCTTCCATGCTGAAGCATTTCAGTGCAACAGAAAAGCAAAAAAAAAAAAAAAAAAAAAAACCCAAAAAAACAGAGTGCAAGGGGGCAAATACATTATTCACAAGCTGTTAGTGGGAGAAAATGGTATATTTTGAATGAGCAGGCCATGGAACAAATCTAAAGTGGTGTTTGTCTTCAAATTAAAGTGACAAAAAGCAGGTGTGGTAATTAGAAAACCAGAACCAGGTGTGAGAGACACTAACACAGAATAAAACACATAAAAAAAAAAAATCAAACAAAACCCAGAAAATTATAAAGTAAACCTTAAAAAAAACATGTCTGTTCTGTTCAATTGTTTATTTTAGCTATGACTGATCTCTTTGTTTCCTTCTGGTCTGTAATTATCTTTTTGTTTTGTTGGCAAATCTAATTTAATTTATTTGAAAGATTAAATTTTTTGCAGTGTATTTTCACTCTGTTGCTCTTTAAATTAGCTTTTAATATCAAAAAGAATAAGTCTTGCTATGAAAACCATTATAATTGTGAAATCCCTCCAAGGAGACTGAAAGTTGGCGTTGTGTTCCTCTGAGTGTTACTGTACTAAGGTTGGATTTGCTCCATTTCACCAATATCCCATTAAACAACAGAATTGCATGATGTGATTGAAAAGTAATTAAAAAAATAGTGGCAATTATGCTTAAAAAGAAAGTAGCAACAACACCTGCAAGGATTTGTGAGTAAAAATCGATGTGCTTGAATGCTTTAGGGGCTACCTGAGTTCAGTGACCGTTTCGTAGCAACGTAAGCACTCTTTGAAATATTAGCTTTAATTAAGGGGGATAATGGATTTAAATTTCTCATGCATCAAGCTTCAAATATGGCAACCCTTCCCAGGAGTCGATAAATGTCTGATATTGCTTCAGGCTGCAGGACACTTTGGGAAATCTTCTCCAAGAGTGAGTTAATGAAAACAGATAAGCCCCTGAAATGCTAATGTTGACTTTTGGTGCATAAATCTGGCGGCAGCTCATGGGAATCTCTGCATCACGGTGTTTGTTGAAAGAGCAATCTTTACCTTACCGTCACACCTTTTCTGCCTCATTCATAGACAAATTGATTTGCAGGAACCAACAAGTTGCGCCCTTGAGATCATTTGCAAGCTTCTCTCCGCCCTGATTTCTCCCTTTTTTTTTTTTTTTTTTGCATCCCAAAAAAAACCCCGTCGCCCACGTGTGGCCGAGCCGCTAGCAATTAATTAATGGGAGAACATGCACCGCCTGCCAGTCATCAGCACAGCATGTCAATGATCTGACCATCAACGACTTAATTGGCGTTTGGAGGACAGACACCTTCTCCCCGATCACCATCGGCTGAATCAGCAGACAGAATCCAAGCTTCTGACTTCATCTGTCTCAGTCGATAACTCTTTTGAAACTCATCTGATGCATATTCTTATCTAATCTGTGTTCTGGTGGCGACTGCAGGTTTCAGTTTAAATAACTGAAATAAATTACGTTATTAATGGAAACCTTGTCAGGGGATAAAGGAGGTAATTCTTAGGTGAAAGGCTTGTTAGCGTTTTCAGCAGGTTTGAGGCTAGTTGTTCTCATATAACACCACCAGTCAAAGCGCTACGCTTGCCATAACTTGTTTCATCACACTGCAGTATCTTAAAGGGATCCAGGATTAGTTGTACCAATAGCCAGATGTAAAAACAACGCAGTAAAAATACTGTAGGCTGATTAGGTTTTATAAATGTAGATAAAATATTGTCAAACAGATGCCACAATGTTGTTTACACTGCAATTCATCCTGGGTAGTTCACATATGCTAGGTGCTACCTACGGGCTAACTCCGTCCAGCCAAAACATAATTTTTTGTGCAATAAGTAACGTTCAGCCCTTTAAATTTGAACCAGAGGACGTTGAAACAGAAGGCAATGGAAAAATGACAAGGAGAAATTAACATCAAGAGGACCAAACTGAAGAGGAGAGACTTAGCCGAAAATGCTGGTGTTTGTCTGGGTGCTGCTTGGAAATGCCAGCCCAGAAGGAGAGTGTTTGCTGCAAAGAAGTCCACTTTTTAACTCAAGATGTGTGTAGTTAGCATTGGGATCAACACCTTTTCTCAAATATATCACAATAATGTGTTACAAATACCTAAAGATGCTTAATTGTCACTTTAAACCTCCATTTATTATCTTCCAATTTGTTTTAATTTCATGTTAGCGTCTTCTAGTGGTGTTAGCTCCTAGTACTGGCGTTAGCAATAGCTAATATAGTAAACAGTAGATCACAAGCCGATCACATCTAACCAACCAGCATCATCGGCCCAACGCTGCCCCTTGTGAATCGGTCATAGCCTCCGTTTTGACGCCCGAGACTAAACTTTCCTTGTAGGGCTAAGAAGTGTGATCCGTTGGATCGGGATTAAAGCATTTGCTCAAATATATCAGAATGGTGTGTTACTAAGACCTAAATGTGTTTAACTGTGACTTTAAACACCCATTTATTATCTTCCAATTAGTTTTCATTTCACTTTAGCATCTTCTAATGGTGTTAGCTCCTAGTAATGGTGTTAGCCCTAGCTAATGGTGTTAGCCCTAGCTAATATAGTAAACAGTAGATCACAAGCCGATCACATCTAACCAACCAGCATCATCGGCCCAACGCTGCCCCTTGTGAATCGGTCATAGCCTCCGTTTTGACGCCCGAGACTAAACTTTCCTTGGAGGGCTAAGAAGTGTGATCCGTTGGATACGGTTAGCATCGGGATTAAAACATTTGCTCAAATATATCAGAATGGTGTGTTACTAAGACCTATTATCACTTTAAACATCCATTTATTATCTTCCAATTAGTTTTCATTTCACTTTAGCGTCTTCTAATGGTGTTAGCTCCTAGCTAATGGTGTTAGCCCTAGCTAATGGTGTTAGCCCTAGCTAATATAGTAAACAGTAGATCACAAGCCGATCACATCTAACCAACCAGCATCATCGGCCCAACGCTGCCCCTTGTGAATCGGTCATAGCCTCCGTTTCGACACCCAAGACTAAAGTTTCCTTGGAGGGCTAAGAAGTGCAGTCCGTCAGTCCATCTGTAGGCAGGAAGTACGGTACAACATAAATGGTTTGGCAGCCTATCACAGGACCAAGACAGCATAAATGAGACAAGCAACCATCCATGCACTCACACCAAAGAGCAGCTCAAAGTCTATGGTATGTTTCACTGGTTACCTGAAAATCCTCCTGCCGGAGACCTATATTTTTAGGACAGTAAGATGCTACTTACTGAGTTGCACAATGGATAAAGCTGTTGCGGTTTGAGTAAATCTTGTCAGTTTCCTCTCTTTCTTTGCTCGTGCAACTGAGTGATCACAGCACAGAGCCCGGAAATCAGGTCAGCCTCAGAAGAAATGGGACGGGAGCTGAGATCAAAGCTGGCACACTTCTGCAGCTCTCCTGTTTCCTGACTTTTACATCACAAAGCGTCAACCACCTGGTGCCGTTTCAGCTGAAACAAAGAGGGTGAGGAGGGAGTTTCTCCTCGACATAATCTGAGTTATCAGAGTTGGAGTGTGCCTGCTAATTACATTCACAAGTCAGCTTCAGATGCTTCAAAGCGTGCTCCTCCTCCTCCAGGCCGTGCTTCCATAAACTCTGAATTGCCTATTGTGCTTTCAGCGCCACGGTCTGAGTGATTCGCTGTGACAGTTTTCAGAATAGTGATAGTCCTTTCTGAGCTTTTGGGTTCCTCGCGTGGTTTTCCTCCCACTCAGACCCACCTTCCTTATTCCTCCTCGTTATGTAAAGTGCGTGTCAAGCGTTAGTCTCGTGTACGTCAAGTGGAAAGTGTGTGTGCACGGCTTGTTCCCAAGACAGCTTCAGGGGGAAGAAAAGTTGCTGTTACTTTTCATTCAGGGAAGTTTGTTTAAAGCTTTTTTTTTTTTTTTTTTTTTTTTTTTGCTTTTCAGAGGCTGTGAGTCATCCTCTCGCTCCTTTCAGTTGGAAAGTCTGGGAAGGAAAAAATCATGTGGGAGGTACCTTTTTATTCTCCAAGAAAGGGTGTCAGCGATTCAGCAATAATTCAGACTGACTGTAAAATAGATAATAGGAGCTGCAATTTCTCGATTCACTAATCTTTGAGAGGTTTTCATTTAACATGATTATTTTCTGGTTGAGGGTAATACTCAAGTTATTTCTGCGTGTTGGATGGTTAAATAAATCCCTGGTATCCAAGCATCTCTCACTCAACGTTTGGATTTTTTTGTGGTGTTTCTCTAATCCACAGTATAAATTACACACAAGTACAGCTCTAAAAATTTGAATATCCTGTAATAGTTCAATATTTTTGTTCACTCGTTTCAGAAGTGAAATTCATATAGAGTCATCACATATAGACGGGAATATTTCGAGTCTTTATTCCTTTTATTTTAAAGGATATGGTGTACGGTTAATGAAAACCCAAAATCCAGTGTCTCAGAAAATGAGAATATTGTGAAAAAGTTGGAGCACATTCATAGAAAGTTGAGTGGAAGAAAAAAGTGCTGCAGGAACAGGGATAACCACAGCCTTGAGAGAACTGTCAAGCAAAAAGAGTACATTGAGTTAGGTTGCAGTATCTACGGTCGTTGGTTACATCGAGGAAAAACATGGAGCTAAACACAGAAGCACTGGGCGAGGAGTACTTTCTATGGGAAAAGGAGACTCCAGAGTTAGAGTAGCGATCTCTCTGCCAGTGGCTCATTCCAGGAAAGAGACAGAGCTAAACAAAACAGAAACAGAAAAGAAAAACAGGGAATGAATACAAAGGTAATGGCAGAAATACTTGCAAATTCTGCATAAATGGAAAGTAAAGAGATGGAATATCTTTTAATATTTTCTCCTGCAGCCGACCTCTGCTTGAAAGCGCTTCGTAATCTTTTCACCAAATAATTAACTCCTGTCCTCAGAATATCTTGTAAATATGAGGGTGTATTAGAAATAAATTCATACCACAATAAAGTCGAAATAATCCTAGAATAAAGTTGCAGTATTACAAGAATAACTTCAGAATATGACAGGAATGAAGTCGTATGTTATGAGAATATGAGAATACGAAAGAGCAGTCGTACAACCGCGGTAAAATGAGGAAAGCTGAGCATCTTGTGAAGTTATTCTCGCATTAGTACGACTTTATTCTCAAAACATGATGACTTTAGTCTCGAAAAATTATGACTTTATTCTCATATTACTACAACTTAATTCTCATATTACTACTTTATTCTGGTAAGATTGTGATTTTATTCTCGTATTACTATGAGTTAATTCTGGTAATATTACTACTTTATTCTAATAATATTATGACTTTATTCTGGTGTTACTACGACTTTATTATCGTATGAGTGTATTCTCATAATATGACTTTATTCTCATATTACTACAACTTAATTCTGGTAATATTATACTTTATTCTCGTAATATTCTGACTTTATTCTTGTATTATTTCAACTTTATTGTCGTACAAGTTTATTCTCGTAATTTTATGACTTTATGCTTGTAATTTTTTTTTCTTAGCCTGGCCCTGATATGCCGTCGTACTGTAAAAGCTAAAAAGAACTGAGAAATTATTTTATTTCCTTAAATCGAGACTCTGCAGGAATTGTGAGTGTCCAGAAGTACTGCAGCGTTCCTTTACTGCAGGTTTACTCTGTGACTGGGGCTGATTTCATAGGATGGCGTTCGATCACCTCTGGTGCGGTGAAGATTTAGCTAACGATGCTGCAGGCGACTTTCAGGGAAGAGGAACCGCGGTTCCCTGCAGCTCTCTGTCTTCCAAATGGAGCAAGCCCTTATTAAATAGCTTTATTATATTCAGTGTAGTATTGTAGTATTGTATTTAGTGTATTCAGTGTTTATTTCTTTAACTTTCTGTGAAACTCATTGCCATTTTGTCTATTTGTCTTTAGTTTTTATTCATTCTTGTTACCTGATAAAAACAGTCTAAACTGCAAAAACAAAATCTTACTAGGCATTTCTGGTCTAGTTTCTGGGAAAAAAAACATCTTGAATACACTTGAAATAAGACAAAACTAACTCATAAGTAACTTTTCAGCAGATATAGGAGCTTGTTTTGAGTCAATAATTCATTAATATTGATGAAAAAGTTCTAGTTGTAAGAGAAATAACCTGCCAGTGGAACAAGACATTTTAATTTATAATATGGGAAAAATGTTTTTAACTAGAACTTTTTCATCAATATTAAGGAATTATTGACTTAAAGAAGCTCCTATATCTGCTGAAAAGTTACTTGTAAGTTAGTTTATTCAAGATATTTGCACTAAATATTAAATCAAAAATGCTTGTTAAGATTTTGTGCTTTTGCAGTGCAACATGAAGCGATGCCAGCAGACAGAGAGGAAACTCATCGGTTAAATCTGTGTAATACAGGGAAAACTCCCTCCGCGGCTCATCAGAGGGATCCGTTTCACCCCCCCGTCTGCTCCCGTCCAACCCGGGCACCGAGCTGCCTGGACCTGCAGACGGATGGGGCCCTGCAGGCCTGGCACCATGCATGCTCAGCCACCATAATGAGGATGCTTCGACTGTAAACGTCGTTAGCAGGACAGAAAGTGGCGGCTGACCTTGTCCTCCTTGTCTGATGGTTCTCTCTGCGAACATTCCTGCTGTTCTCTTATCAGGAATCAGGAGATCCAAACAAGGTTTTCTTGTTACAACATGCGTTTCCCACAGTTTGCATCAGCCTTGGAGCAAAGTGCTAACACAGTGAAATATGCTGCTGAGTCCACTGAACACACTAACTAGCTTATTGTTCAAGGTGTTGCTGTTATCATCAGATTTATGGTAGATTAGAGATAAAGGGTGACGTACTTTCTGCAAACTTAAGATGGATTTTAACATAATGCCACGATGGAAAAACATCGTCTGTAACCGCAGAGAAACAAACCATCTGAACTCTTGCTACAGACAGAAAGACGATTTAGAGAAAAACATTTAAGATGGCTGCCAGTCTCTCCACGACACTGCAAAAACTCAAATCTTACCAAGTATTTTTGGTCTAGTTTCTATTGCAAACGTCTTAAACAGACTGGAAATAAGACAAAACTACTTTTCAGCAGATATAGGAGCTTGTTTTGAGTCACTAATTCCTGAATATTGATGAAAAAGTTCTAGTTATTAGTGAAATAATCTGCCAATGGAGCAAGATATACTTGCTACATTATAAGTTAAAATGTCTTGTTCCACTGCCAGATTATTTCACTCATAACTAGAACTTTTTCATCAATATTCAGGAATTACTGACTCAAAACTAGCTCCTATATGTGCTGAAAAGTTACTAATACGTTAGTTTCGTCTTATTTCAAGTGTATTCAAGGTATCTGAGGCAGAAACAAGAGCAAAAATACTTGTAATTTTTACAATAATAAAATACAATATAACAATATTACAATAATTTGTAATACTTTGTGTTTTTACAGTGTAATGGACGTCCCTGCAAATTAGACCCAAACTGGATCATCAACAGGACAATAATCCCAAACATATCAAGGGATCTGAAACAGAAAGGCTGGAAAACAAAATACTGGCGTTGCAATGGCCCAGTCAAAGCCCAGATGTCACTCTGATTAAAATTACGTGTTGGGAACTTTAAGAAGCTGTGCAGAAACAAATGTTTGCAAACTTCAATGAACAGAAGCGACTGCTGGGAGTTGCTGCTCCTAAAGGTGTTGGATAAAAGGGTGCACTTAGTTTTTCACATTTAGCTTTTCCTTTTAAGCTTCAGATTTGTTAAATAATGTGTTTGTTCACTTGAAGCAAAGTTTAATTAATTATAGAACCTCGATAAGACAAAATTATCTTCAGAGGGCAGTATTATGTATTTTCCAGGCTGATAGAATCATTTTACAGCTCAATCAGGAACCATGTCGGCTTCAGTTATAAAAATGCTGCATGTAAAGAAATTTAAGGCCTTGAAATTGGGCCTCTGTCTCTTTAAAAAGTCCTGCTCTTTCTGAAACTCCGCCTTCAGGAAGTCATTATACCAGCGCTCTTCTATTAACCCTTTAACAACGTTTTTACCAGTGCTTCACTGAGAAGTCGCTCGTATAAAGAGCTCAGCAGATGCGCAATTCCACCAGGTGTTTGCTGATTGCTGCTGCCTCTAGTCTGAAGGAGCTGAGTGGGGAAGTCACGTGGGAGGAGGGGTGCTCTATGAAGCTTAGAAACCGCAGCTCCGAGGAGGAGCTGCGCCTCGAAGGCGGCGCTAGGTCCACCCAGGCGTATTGCACAGCTGAATGGTTGCCATGGAGATTAAACGATTTCTCAAACATGGATGAAAGAATCAAGGCAACACTCCAGGTATGTTTTGATGAGGGAATAACATTATAACATGATGTAAAGCTCAAAAAAGTCGATTTTACATAAAACGGCCCCTTTAATATCTTCGATTTGAAAGAGGGTGTACTTTCTTTTTTTTAAGTGTGCGCAGAGGGATTCAAATGTTTACATAATGTGAAAAACACTTGGTTTTCTTTCTTATATTGTAAATATACATACAAGGTGGGTGAAAAGTGACAGAATATTGGCTGGATCTTTGACTTCGCCGTCTGACCGGGGTTTCTCCTCCGGCCTTTCCCTCCATCCGGAACCCCGCCGCCGCCGCCCTCCTTAAACGATGTCTTCCAATCAAATTCCCCTTTCAGCCCCCCTTCGATGAGGAGGAGACAGGAGTTAAGGTGACCTGGTTCTGAATGAGCCTGCCGGGGCTGTATAATTGGATACACTCGGGTGCGAGATTGAGTTTATCCCAGGTGGAAAAAAAAGGAAAAGCACCCGAGAGATCCGCTCTCTGCTCGGAGACGGACGGTTGTGAATGAAGGTAATCACTTTACAGAGGCAGAGATGGGGCCGCTGCTCCTCTTGCCTCCAAAATAACAATCAGTTTAACCTGCAGCTGTTGTGGCTAACCCACTGAGAGGTAAACACACTGCAGAGGTCCACTTCATTTACCTCAGACCCATGTGCAGGAGCTGTTTACCAGCAAAGCTGCCCTGAAACACCTGGAGATGGTTGTCAGGCACTTTTGGAGGATTCAAGCTCTTTAAAGTCGCTTAATGAGCGGGAAAACCAAATAAAACATTAGTACTTAATATATGTCATTTGTTTTTAAACAAAAATTGCATGTTTCACCGAGTTGGTTGCTGCTGAGTTATGATTTCTTCTCTTCTGTATTTGTACGGAGTTCAACTGAAGCCCACTTTTTAAGAATGGAAAACAGCAACAACATAATGTTTAAAGGGGCAGTATCATGTAAAATTGACTCTTTTGAGCTCTCCGTCATGTTATAATGTTATTCCTTGATCAAAAACTCACCTGGAGTGTTGCCTCGATTTTTTTCGCGCATGTTTGAGAAATATTGTAATCTCCATGGCAACCATGTAAGCTGCGCAAAATGCCTGGATGGACCGAACTCCGCCTTCAAGGCGCAGCTCCTCCTCGGAGCTGCAGTTCCTAAGCTTCACAGAGCACCCCTTCCTCCGCGACTTCCCCACTCAGCTCCTCCAGACTAGAGGCAGCAGCAATCAGCAAACACCTGGTGGAACAGCACATCTGCTGGGCTACGTTATACAAGCTACTTCTCAGTGCAACGCTGGTAAAAACGTTGGCAGCGGGTTAATAGAGGAGCGCTGTTGTGATGACTTCCTGAGGGCGGAGTCTCAGAAAGAGCAGGACTTTTTAAAGAGACAGAGGCCCAATTCCAAGGCCTTAAATTACGAAGTCGAGTTTCTTTTAATAACAACTGAAGGAAACGTGGTGACTTGATTGAGCTGTAAATGATGCTATGAGCCTGGAAAGCACACAGTACTGCCCCTTTAAACGTAAAATAAAACACACATAAAAAAATAAAGTGTGTTAAAAAAAAAGATAAGTGTTGAATAAACTAAAACCTTCCTCTGAACACAGCGTCTGTAAGTTTACAAGGAGCTGATCTCAACGACCAGCAGGAGCGACGCCACTCAGAGCCCGGCTGTGGGCGTCTTTGTCTCTCCGCTTCCTCAGCCAAATATTTCTCACATTTCTCCTTCCTCACTCTCTGATCCGTCCAATTAATTGTCTCGTCTTTCTCAGACCGTGGGTGACCAGTGGTCTCCCACTAATTTAGCTGGCAGGACGTGCAGCTCCCCGTGGATGCAGCGTGTCACTGTGGGCGGTGGTTTCATGTCAGCGGTCGTCCAGCTACATTAACATCTGTGTTGCGGCCTGGAAACGAGGCAGAAATTAAATCTTGAGGTCGACCGCCTCGTATTTCAGAGAGCTGACCTTCACTTCTAACACTAAGTGGAGACGGATGGATGCACCGAAGCTGGGCCGCTAAACTGCACGCACTCCTGCTGGGGATTTTAGAGGTTACTGCACCGCCTCTTTTTGCCTCCATAAGTCGTTAGGAAAGACTCGATCCTCTAACAACTGAGGTCAGAGCTCATGAAGTAAGAAAAGGCAACAAAAGTGTGAAGGAGTAGTTCAGGAAGCTAAAGCCACTATGCAAGACAAGTGTAACAGAGAAGAAGACAGAATGATGACATACAGGTGACATCAAAATGGCTAAAAAAAAAAAAAAAAAAAAAAAGCTTAAAAAACATTTAAAAAGGACAAAACGACCACAACGACTGGAAACGTTCAGTCAAAACAAAGGGATACTTTGAAAATACGTACAAAAAGCAAATGCAAAAACGCACAAAGTTATTTAGAAAACTGCTGGCGTGCACTAAACACTGCAAAAAGTTATGTTTTTATTTGTTGATTTATATCGTCCTCCATAAGAATGCTGCAGCCAAGATTGATTTTTAACGTTTTAAACTTTCATAACTTCATGTAGCAGGTAGCTTCACGTAAACACAAGGGACCGCTGGGTTTCAGTTGTGTTTTTTTTTTTTTTTTTAATCTGACCTTTTCTACTATAGTGGTACCAAAAAAAAAAAAAAAAAAAAAAAAAAAAAAAAAAGACTTTTGTTTGGGACTTTGCAGAAGAAAAGTATTTTTTGTGTCATTTGTGTTAAACATTTGTCAAGCAAAGTTGCTAAACCCGTGGATTTAAAACACTAAATTAGTAATAAAGGGGCAAAAATCAAAGATAAAATGACTACACTGCAAAAACACAAAATCTTACCAAGTATTTATGCTCTAGTTTCTCGTACAAATATCTAAATACACTTAAAATAAGACAAAACTAACTTACAAGTAACTTTTCAGCAGATTTAGGAGCTTGTTTTTAGTCAATAATTCTTTAATATTGATGAAAAAGTTCCAGTTATAAGTGAAATAATCTGCCAGTCAAACATTTTAACTTATAATGTAAGAAATATATCTCGTCCCACTTGCAGATTATTTCACTTATAACTTGAAATTTTTCAACATTAAGGAATTATTGACTTAAAACAGGCTCCTATATCTGCTGAAAAGTTACTTGTAACTCAGTTTTTCCTTATTTTAAGTGTATTAAGATAGTTGTACTAGAAACTAGACCAGAAATACTTGGTAAGAGTTTGTGTTTTTGCAGTAATAGTGACAAATACAGTAAAAGACACAATTTCAACAAGGAAAGCTAAAGAATCTACAAGAGACCAATTAAGTTGTTAAAAATATTCATTATATTTATATATCAAATAGATTACATTTAAAATATAAAGCTACAACATAAGTACTCCAGAAAACTTTTACAAAGCCAAATGAGAATACGGGTCAAAATTATTCAAATTAACACAACAGAGCTGAAACATGGACACATCGGTGGAACCACGGCTTGCAGAACAATAAGGGAGTCAGAATGACTTTGTCCACAATGACCCTCAAAAAGCCTTTAAAAAACGGTGTTAAGGTCTTTATTGGTTCCACATCAGCGGCTGCTGGTGAGCAGAATATATTCGAGGCTGTACTAATGCCTGTGACGCAGCCTGGAAATGAAGCAGAAATCGAATTTTGAGGCCGAGCGCTTCTTATTTCAGAACGCTGACCTTCAGTTCTGATTCTAAGTGCAGATGGATGAATATATTATTTATATTTGATGTTTTGTGTAGGGAGGCGGTCGCTCCTGCTGAGGTTCTTCTGCTCTAACGGTATCTAATGACCTCATTAGGACGCAAGCTCTGGGGATGAAATTTCATGCATTTCGAGACGAACCAAACCACGACAGTAAACGTGCGTGGCTTCACACCTGGACGATTCCTCTGCACATCGGCTGCATCTCTTTCTCCCTACCTTTGATTTCAATTCGGCTCCGCTAATCCATGATAGAGGCGCAGTGGGGTCTCCGGAAATCTTTGGCTGGATCAGATATTTTCTCTACATGAGGGATTATCCCAGCCTGCCTCCAGAAAGTTACACATTCACATAAAAACTATCTTGTCTTAACAGGCCCAGAGAAGCAGGCGGGGGATCAAGTCTTCCCTTGCTCTCAAGGTTTATTCATCACAGTTGAAGGGATAAACTAGTTTGTGGAAAAAACGGTGAATCTACCAGGGTAACAGAAAAAGCATCTACTTCGTAAATCATTCAGGATTTCTGTATCACAGATTTAATTAGGTCACGAAAAGCGACTGTGTGTTCTGCTCCGATTGTTCCCAGTTTGGAGCTGTCAGAATGAAAATGGAGTCCACAGAAGAAGTTTCAGCTCGGTTCCTCTAGCAAACCACATGGTCTACGCTTTCATCCCATCTGTGCCTCAGTTTCTCCGTCTCTGGTGAAAAAGCAACACGGCTAATCGCTGGAGACGCACAGCTAAAAGAGGCGTTTTGGCGTCTGTCAGAACTCTGTGTTTAAAGCTGCTGTTTGGGTCTGAGCAGCAGCAGCACCAGAATGATGGTTAGTTTTTAGAATAAATGGATTTGCCTTGTGTCTGTCTGTTGGGCTCCAGTTCAGTTCAAAAACGCCTTGTTTATCCCAAAGATAAATTAATAGTTGTCATATTATCTGTATATCTTCAAAGGGTTGTTGTCAATGGCGATGCTATGGGTTGACAGCTGGTAGCAGTCGGTCTCACGAGTCTGAAGAAGCCTCTGACTGAAGACTGTTGCTGTATGACAGTCTCATGACTGCCATGACATGCTAACAGCTCAATATCCATAGTAACATGTCCTGGATGATACCATCAATCGTTAGCAAGGACTGCTAATCCACCTCATTTACTTTTGCTGCTTTAGGTCTTACCTAAATATTTAGCCCAAAACTATATATTTAGTTTGCAAGCAAAATATTTAGCTCCAACTAAATATTTGGTTAGCAAGCTAAATATTTAGCTCCAAACTAAAAATTTAGTTAGGAATCTAAATATTTAGCTCCAAACTAAATATTTAGCTCATGACAGTCAGGATGTGCTAACAGCTCAACATCCAAGCACCAGAGACGATATTTCACCGTAACATGTCCTAGATGACACCATCAACTGTGAGCAAGGACTGCTGACCTACCTCATTTGCTTTTGCAGCTTTAGGCCTTACCTAAATATTTAGCTCCCACAAAATATTTAGTTAGTAAGCTAAATATGTAGCCCAAAACTATATATTTAGTTTGGAAGCTAAATATTTAGCTCCAACCAAATATTTAGCTCAGGACAGTCATGATTTCCTAACAGCTCAATATCCAGGCAGCAGAGACAATATTCCACAGTAACATGTCCTGGATGACACCATCAATTGTTAGCAAGGACTGCCACCCCATTTGACACAAATTTGGCTGTTTGGACTCACCATTGTGATGTACCAGTGAGACTTTTAAGGCAGACTGAATATTAACGGAGTCGGCCTGACCCAAAACAAGTGTTGTAATCTCAATCCAGCTCCACTGTGTTGGCTTTGGAAGGCTGGGTATCTCAATTTCTCCTTAATGTTATGTGAACAAAACGCTCTGCTCCTTCTGCCCTTCCCTTCCCCATGATATCTGCGAGCCTATTCAGAAGTTGAACGAGGCCGGCTAATAAACGCTCCATCACTATCAAGGAAAATGGCTTCTGGGGCAGTGTTTCACGGACTTACAAGCACACACAGACTTGCTCATAGTTATTAACACCCCCGGTAAGGAAACCTAGGTCGGATGCGATGAGCCTCACTTGGGCAACCTGTGCTGGGACCTCCCCCTGAAACCCCTGTCCACCCTCACCCATTCCTCATGTTTATGTGTGATGTTGTCTGTATGTTGCTTTGTTGTGCTGAAGTTTTTTGCAAACTCAAACTGTATCCAGTCAAGGATAAAGTGTGAAATAGCATTTTTCCCCCTCCACTTACCTAATGCGGTCTTTTTTTCCCCTCAGTTAATGAAAGGGCGGCGCCTCTCTGTGACAGCTGCAGCTTCTGACACCTGTCCACCCATGTCCTATGTTGTTTGTTTTTTGTTCTCTTGGATGGACTGTCGTTAAATGTAATTTCCCCCCTGGGGGACTAATAAAGGCATTCTGATTCTGATGAAACCAGTTATAAACTTGCTTTTATTATTTAATCTAATCACAAATAAACTCGAAGTAGTAGATATTAGACATCTGAATTTAACTCCAGTCTTGTAAGTGGTGAGCTGGTTAAAATTAAATACTTCAACACAGAGTTGGAGGATCAACGGACCAAGAAACAGAGAGCTTCACCTTTCACTTCAGCTACTTTGTCACCAAAACAGACTAAAACAAACACCGTTATGAGTGCAGATGAAAACACCAACATACCTGAGTCCGAATTTATTTCATTGATTTATTTGTCTTGTGTTCAGGCATTAACTTTATTTAATCTGACTGCAAGCGTTTTGGTTTAAAATTATAGGAAAAAATGTAAATCCACATGTAATAAGTGTCAAGTAGAAAAATCAGCACAAAAGATTCGTGTAGTTTAATCTTGTTAGGGATAAATTACACCATCATGTTGGTTGTAGCTCCTGAGGCCATGACCCTGAAGTCCAGATAAATCGTTGCTCCTCAACAACTCCAGGATGACATCCTGCTGCATATTGAGTCGGTGCGGCGTGAAAATGAGGATGCTCTCAGGTCGTCAGGTGTGGCGTCCAGCCGGAGGAGAGAGGAAGCACATTTCAGCAGAGTCCGCTTGTTTCCCGCACGGAGAAACAGGTTCCTCACCCAGCCGGCCGAGGGGAGCAGGCTCGGCGTTTCTCCACCGCAGACCTGACGGCAGATGGATCAGCCGGCTTCCTCCGTGTTCACACCTGGGGCTTTCGCGCTTTAACTCCCCTCAACTGGCAAACGGCCCGCGTTTATGAGGCGCGCCTCGTCGGACTCCGTTGGGAGACGAAGGATCAGTCAACGCACTGCTCAAGAGCTCATGAATTCATGTTATCGTCCCCATAATTTCAGTCGCTGTATCTGGTTAGGCGGGTGTAAAAACAGACGCTGAAACGACATGAAAACGTAGCGAAACCTGCACGTTGCACACAAACATTACTAGGGCTAAAACTAATGATTATTTTAGTTATCGATTATTCTCTTAAGCCTTTTCTATACAATATTAGAAATACATCAAGAGATGCAAATAAACACATTTATTTCCTTTTTTATACAAGAAAATCAACATTTTATTGCCTAAAGTGCAATAATGTAGCTTTTTTTTTTAGTGAATTTTAACCAGGCACATATTTAAAAAGATCCCAATTGTGGAGTTTTGGGTAAAAAAATATTTACAGACAAAGGTGGTTTTATCTTAAATACAAAATGTAGACATATTTTGTACAGTTTTGGCTTAATTACTGCTCAGAATATGTTGGTTTTTTTTCAGCAAATGGCCTTTTTTTTTGAGTCGCTATGCTCCAGTTAATGATTAATCAATTACTAAATCAGTTGACGATTATTTCAGTAATTGATTGATTTAATCACAATTAAATGTTTCAGTCCTAAACATTACACCTCATATTAAAGTCAGGGTTTTTTTTAAAGATATTGTTGGACTGCACTCAAATCTTTTTGGGAGCAACATGGAGTCATCTCCCACACGTTTTAAAACCAACCATCCAGCAATCTGTACCTGCAGATGTGCAGGCCTACCCGTTAACGTCCTGTAATTCCCATGAGTAAAAGACGTTTTTTTATTTTTCTTCTTGGAGCCACGGCGTTCCCAAGCCTGAAATGTGTAGTCTCTCCAGCAACGCCTGGGTCTTCATCCATGCCCATCTCAGTCCCCTGACCTAAACCTGACAGAAAGGATGGCAGCGACAGGGAGGACCCAGGTCTCTGGTGGATGGAGGGAAAGCAACGTCGTCCCTCTCTCTGTACGCACCACCCTGTTTTTAACCTGATTTTTACGTCATTTTGCACCATCATGTTTCCTTCTAGCATAGGATCGGTCATATTTTCTGGATAAAAAGCGATTTCTCTCTTCAGAAACATAACAGGACCTTCGTCTCACTCGCAGGTATTATCAGCAGCAGACACTGCAGTGCAAACTCGACCTGCTTCCAGACATGCAATGAATATTCAGCAGCAGTAATTAGATAAAGTGACAGGTTTAGTTGCTGAATAGGTGCTCAGCAGAGTCAGCCTGGCTTTGCCGTGGGAATAATTATCCACATGATTACCATCATAATATTTACTCGTTCAACACATCAGCTCAGGTTCAAGCGCCGTAAATAACCGAGCTCAGTTCCTGGCAGTGCTGCTACCACACCCAGAGGTAATCAGCGCAGCGTTCAGGGCTTTTTACACAACGTTTTACCCAAACAAACTCAGCAGGGGGAATGCCAATTCAGGAAGAGGGAGATTGCAAACATGTGTCGTAAACAGCCTGCAGAGACCTCAGAGGAATGTCTTGTTCCTCTATGAGAACAATCTAATTGACAGAAACACGTAGCAGATGTGGCTATCAGAGGCTCGGTGTTTGCAAAAGATGATTACAGGAAGCAAACAAAGACGGGCAGGATGGAGGAATGAGCTAATTCTTGTTATGTAACCTAACGTGGCCCTGCAAAGAGAAACCACCACAGCTCTACAGAGTCCACCAGTGGCTTCTTTCAAAAACTCCTCTGCACAATCAGCTTGCTAACTAAATATTTAGCGTGGAGGTACGTCCCACGGCGGGCGAGATGGTGCAGGATGAAGTGAAGGGGGCCTGTGATGTCCTTCAGATCCTTGAACACCAGCTGCTCAAAAGGATTTCATGATCACAAATGTAAGGACGACAGGCCTGACGTCATTTAAATCTGAAGTATCGCGTGTCTAAGCAGGTGGTCAGCAGCACGGGAGCACCACAGGGGACTGTACTCTAACAGTTTCTTTTCACTCCATGCACATCAGACTTACAGCACAAGTCAGGACCCATTTGTGTAGATCAGCCTTTGATTAATAATAACTGAAACATCATAAACGGTAGTCTGTTTTTTCAAACTGTCATTTTCCCTTATTTTTCCACTGCAATGTAACATTTTTTGCACGTTTATTTTGTTTTTCTTCTAATCACGTTAAGCACTTTGAATTGCCTTCGAGCTGAAAATGTGCTACACAAATAAAACTGCCTCGCCTCAGATCCTGCTTTAGATATAATGAGAGAGCAGTTACATAAAGAATGCTCAGGAACTTTTATTCTTTTTAAAATAAGACGTCTTTGGATAAATAAGCTGTCACACTCATTTGCTGTCACACCACAAAACAACAACAGAAAAACTCACACCTAATCGTGTGTGCTCTTGGAACTCCTCAGTGAGTGCAGTCAGTGTTGTGTGGAAGCAATAACCCAGTTGGTGTCATGTTTCACTGCTACATTTCCTCCAGATGCAGCTCGCTGCTGCCAACATCCACGACCTTCACGCCGTTCCTGCTTAACCGAGCGCGCACACCTGAATGTCGCAGGCCCCCGTGGAAATCAAACCCTCAAATAAGGACGTGATGATGGAGCTGCACCTCTACAGAAAAAACACCCAGCACACATATGGAATAGGATTGGGACCACTAAAAAAAAAAAAAAAAAAAAAAAAAAAAAAAAAAAAAAGTCAGACTTTAATCTCAGAAATCTGATTTTAAACTCAGAATTTTAATTCTGTGTCAATATGTGTCAAAATCCAGATAAATAATCAAACATTCTTAGGTGTATGTCATTTATGTTCACAATCATAAAACTCTTTCTTCCTTGTTATAGGATTGATAAACCTGCACTTTATCCACACTGAAAGCCTGTCCCAAATTTATTTGGTAGATTTCAGTTTTAAAGATTAGATTCGCATGATGATATATAAACAATTTAAACAATCCTGATTCTGAGAAGAAAAAAAAAAGGCAGACGTCTGACAAAAAGTGAGAATTCTGAGAAAAAAGTTAGATTTCTGAAAAAAGTCAGTATTCTCAGATTAAAGTCAGAAATCTGAGCTTAATCTCAGAATTCTGAGAAAAAAGTCAGAAAAAAGTCAAAATTCTCATATTAAAGTCAGAATTGTGAGCAAAAGTCGGAATTCTGAGATTAAAGTCATAATTCTGAGAAAACAGTAGGAATTTTCATATTAAAGTTAGAATATTGAGAAAAAAAGTCAATATTCTCATAGTAAAGTCAGAATTCTCAGACTAAAGTCAGTTCTCTGAAAAAGTCGGAATGCTGAGAAAAAGTCAGAATTCTTAGGAAAAAGTCACAATTCTCAGATTAGAATCAGTATTTTGAGAAAAGAAAGTCTCTGAGAAAAGTCGAAATTCTGAGATTAAAGTTGGAATTCTGAAAAAGAGTCAGAATTCCGAGAAAAAAGTCAATATTCTCATATTAAAGTCAGAATTCTCAGATGATAGTCAGTTCTGTGAAAAAGTCGGAATTCTGAGAAAAAAAAATCGGAATTCTAAGAAAAAAAAGAATTCTCAGATTAAAGTCAGTATTTTGAGGGAAAAAACCCTCAGAATTCTGGGTAAAGTCAGAGTTTTTTTTTTTTTTTTTTTTTTTTGTGGCCCTAATCCTCTTCCGTACACACATACTTCATGTGGGAGTGGCTAATTTCCAGCTCTCAACGCTCAGAGATGAGGAAACATCACACTCTGCCTACGTGAGTCTCACCTGAGAGAGGTCCGCAGCCTGCTGCTATTGTTGCTGTGTCAGATGACTGATGGATCAAACCACCAGAAAAGTCACAGTGGTCTGCAGAGTGACTGATGCCGGCCTCCTGCCTCTGGGTTTTGGACCGGCCAGCCGTAGCAAGGCCCTCTAATTGGGGAGTCTGGATGACAGAAGGGATCTTTCAACGAGGCATCCATCATGTCAGTTAGGGAGCCCCAGAGACCAGATGACTCTGTCAGGAGACCGGCTTTGTGCTCAGCTGAGGAAGCAGCCAGGATGTGATGATGAAGAGGTGTAGGTTGTAGACCGAGACCTTCGCAAGTGAACCATCAGTAAAACATGCAGACTTGGAGCTAATGATTGTCTAAGATAATTATATTCTAGTGCTTCTCTTGATTTTCAACAAATTTAGAGAATGCTTTTTTATGTTTGCTTAAATTGCTATTTTTGTTTTTTTGTTGTTTTTAATTATGCATTGGGACTTTATTGTATTCATTTTGATTATTTAGTTACACACATTTTCACACATTAGAAATTTTAGCGCATGTAATCACATTTTTTTTTTTTTTTTTTTTTTTTTTTTTTACATGCAAAGGTTCCACCCAGATCCTTTGTATTTGCTTGTTTCTGGTACGCCTGTAAAATCTGTCACACAAGCGACATCCGTTAACAACAGCAATGGAGGACAAAGCCATTCTCTTGGCCCGATGGGGGTTAATTTTCGCTTTAAAAAAACAATCTGATGAGACACTGAAAAAGACTATTGTTGTTTGCAAATTGTGCAATAAACAATCGGCCTATGATTGAAGCTATTCAAGCGTAAATTAGCATCTCAATGCTAAACATGTAGCCGCAGCACAGATGTCCCCAACGCTAACATCAGCGTCCACAGTCCACATTTCTGAAGAAGGCATTTTTCAAAGAAGTTCCATGAATAATCACACTTTGCACCAATCTGATGGTTGAATAACTTGAATAACAGATTAAAAATAATAAATATCTTTGTTGCAGAGCTCATATGTCTATTTATCAATATTTTAGCAGCCAAAGGAGTTTTTAAGTAGAAAATGTTGCTTATTTTATCGGTATATAGTTTGATTAAAATGTGATTAATTTCATTTAATTAATTACAGACCCTGCAATTAACTCAATTCAAAAAATTTTAGTCCCACCACTATCAAAAATATATATATAATTGCAAATATTTTGTAAAAAAAAAATAAATAAAATAAATAAATAAATAAATAAATATCGGTAATAAAACTGAATACTCTACTGTAAATATTAATGGTACTGTCTTTTTTTTTGAAAGAACATAGGACCTCCAATATTTGTGGGGGTTTAGTAAATAGCTAAAATCCACCAATACTTGAGACCCCCTCTTAAAATGCTTATAACTGCTTATTTTATTGGTTCAAACACCAAATATACTTTAATATACATTAATATGTACAGTGAAAACCGTCTTAGCACTACTGCAGAAGCTAATATCTAGTCGTCCTTATCTCCGCTCTTTGGGGTACAGCCAATCAGCTCCCAGGAAAATAAATAGCTCCTTAATTTGCTGCTTTACTAATGCCAGCCAGTAGCGTAACAAGTAGCATTGGGCCTAGGTATTTTTGATACACTCTATGAAAAAATCTGCAAATATGTGCATTTTTTGCAAATAATTCGGAGTTACTTTCCAAAAATCCGCAAATACTGAGCAGTGAGTGGGGGGATCCACTGTACTTTGTCATAAAAACAAAGTATTGACTCATGGGGCTGAATGTGCATACTTTATTGAAGCATAATGAAGATTACATCCTTCAACAGCTATATTCCTTAAAATAACCCAGCCAAAGCACCGTTTAGTTTTACCTGCATGTCTTACCCAAAACCGATTTGATTATAAAAGAATAAGCAGCAGCTGAAGTGACGATAATGCGCTGCATTCTTTACCACCGGCGGTAACACAAGTCACCTCTCATTTCCAGCTATCGTTAGCTAGTGCTGCCTTTAGCACCGATCACACAGGTAGCTAACCTTTGGCAAAGTCACAGACCCGACCTATTCTTCCCAAAAGTCTTCATTTCTCTTTCTTTTTTCTGCACTAAAGGAAGTTTACCCGCCCTAAACTCAGTCTGCTCGGCTGCTATATTAGCTAACCAGAAGATTTTTAGGGTTTAATCCACGTTGTGTTAAACTTTCAATAAAATCTCTGAATTCTGTAAAAGATGAGGACAGAATCATACAAGTTACAAGCCTGTTAAAACATTCAGCAATCATTTCAAGGTTTCTTTTTTCACATTAAATGTACATGAAGCTTTCAGCAGCTAGTTGTCAGTCACAGTCCTCAGGCTGTGCTTTGGTTTACCAAAGTAATAATCCCGCAGGGTTAAAAAGGCAGAAGCCTTTTTTTATTTCCCTGTAAAAGAAGGCAGAGAGCCCTTGAAGAAACTCTCCCCGGAGTAATCGTGTGTTTTGATCCCACTTAGTCATCTGTGCAGCATTAGTGATGAGGATTTCAAAACGCTTGAACCGTGGAACTGACTTGACAGCCTGACAGAATCCCTGCAAACAGTTAAGGAGAAAGGATGGACGCTCTTAGCCTCCCGCAGCTCAAACAGACGTCTCAGGATGACCTTACACAGAGCTGAACTCCGGCATCATGTTAGTCAGCTTACAGATTAACTGTCTGTATCCCAAAACAATCGTTTTCTCGAGATAACGAGATAATTATGTTGTTATCACAAAACAACAGACGTTTTTGGGATAGTGAGATAATTATATCATCACGAAATAAATACTGTTGTCTCGAGATAATTATGTTTTCACGAAATAACGATAACGTTTTCTGGAGATAACGAGGTATTTATGTCATCATGAAATATTGAATACCAATCTCAAGATAACAAGATAATAATGTCATTATCACGAAATAACGACTGTTTTCTCGAGATAACTATGTCGTTATCCCAAAACAACCGTTTTCTCGAGATAACGAGATAATTATGTCGTTATCACAAAACAACAATCGTTTTCGGCACAGCGAGATAATTATATCATCATGAAATAAATACTGTTGTCTCGAGATAATTATGTCGTTATCACAACAATTATGACCGTTTTCTTGAGACAGCAAGTTAATTTCCTGATAGTTTAATCATACGACCAACGACGTGGTGTCATTATGGTTTACTGATCACTTATTCACAGAGTTACACATGCATGCCATGACTTACACCTATAAGTCCTCTCCTGCTGGTGAGGCATTTCAAGGATGGAATCAGGTTTAGCACACACCAATCATCTCGAGATCCCGAAATGACCATCAGAAAAAGGTTTATGCAGAACATGTCCACTTTCAGCTTCCGTATGATTGATTTATTTATTTACACTAAGATAAATCTATATACTGATTGTTAGCAGTTTTTGGATGAAGATCCAGTATTTTGGTTTTTAATCTGCATTTTCATTGCACAAAAATACTTACGGAGTGAAAATGATTTGCCTTTTCCAGCTTCATAACTTCACCAGCCACCATCACCTCATACTGTAAATCCCCCCGGGAGCCAATCACTTTCAAAGCTCTCACATTTGCCCATAATGCAGACGTCATAAAGATGGAGCAGCTGCATGAAACTGAAGTCTGAGATATGAGCTCTGAGCCCATCCACTCTGGGCTTTAGATGCGATCCCTGAAACGGGCAGATCTGGAGGGAAATCATGCGTTACACTCCACTGCCCCGGCTTTTCTAATCCCGTCTGGCTTCCTTCACCACCACAATGGTTGGCTTCGAAGAACCAATCCTCGCTGATAACTGCAAGTCACTTAAGAGAGCTTTCTTTAAACTCCAAACCCTTTCCACCGTCTCAAACAAAGCACATCTTTGTGTGCCACTGAACAAGGCACATTGTGTGGGTTTCTGTTTGGATCTCGCTATGAAAGCCGTGGAGAAGAAAGCAAAGTCGTATCTGGTGAGCTGAGCAAGTGTTGGCCTATTGCAAGACCCTGAAAGTCGGGGTCACACATCAACTCCCACAATTCCCAAACACAAGCCAACTGACAGAAACATGGCTTCTACATCCAAGGTTTCACCTCCCCTGCAGCAAGGAAAGCTATTATCGCAGCACATTACATGTTTCATTTAGAACAATGTCAGTACAGCTGGTTTCATTACCTGCTCTCAAAGCCCTGTTGAACACTACACAAGCTTTAATGGTCTGCTCCAACATGATTTACTGTTTATTCAATACAAATGTGTATTTAAGCCCATGGGGAGAAGCGTCGTGCATTAATCAATAATGTGCACCACAGCCACTTTAACAGCTTGATAAGAAAAACTGCCGGTCTAATTATTTCCTTTTTGTTTAACCAGTTCAGTCCAGAAGCAAAAACTCTTTGCTCCAAACACGTCATTAAAATCCTGTGTTGTTGTGATTTGTGCTGACCTACTCATTAAAAGACCAGCAACATCTTTATTTGACCAAGTTTTCACTTGTTAAGCAAAGACAGTTTAATCCTGGAGAGGCCATGTCGGTCCAATATTTCTATCAAAACAGGTTTTAAAACCTTCACATTCAGGGTTTTTGCAGGTTTCATCAACTCAAATTCAAGACCTTCTGAAGACCATTATGAATGCAATTTAAGACCTGTATCGCGACAAATGTACAGAAGAAAATCGCAAATAAACAAATCGAGTTACCGGTAGCCTCAACCGCCTTGACTCACAGAGTCCAGTGAAGATATCTACGCATGACTCAAACTTTTGCCTAACAGAAAGGTCCCGTGAGAGAAAAACTACTACTATACGGGGTTATATAGTCCTGCTCCAACAAAATTTAAGCCCCATGATTTAAAATGAAATTAAGACATTTTAAGGATGTGCAGACGCCCTGACTTTAGACAACATCTGTAAAACATCTTCAAAAACAGGTTGGAGGTGCAAAGGTGTTTCAAAGGGTTTGGCTTTTCTTTAAACAGGACCATAGACAGACACTATTCAGTGACTCAAACCCCATGCATAAAGTTGTTGCTGAACTGGAGAGCAACTTCTGTGACAGACTGCTGCATCCTAGGTGCACAAAGGAGCATTATAGGAGATCCTTCCTCCCAGCAGCTGCTAGAATCTGTAACCATCACTGCTCCCAACAAACTGTTTACATCCCTGCTGGTATTTGGAACTATTCATAACTTCATCCACCTTAAAAACCTCAGGTATATCTGAAGGAACATAAACCCAGAGCATGATGCTGCCACCACCATGTTCCATTTTTGGTTTGGTGGGTTTTTTTTCTGGTGATTTCATATGAAATGGTGGCCAAAGGTTCCATGCTGATTATAGCAGACCATCGCACATTATTCCCTGACGACTTGGGAGATGTTACCCAGGTTGGTGTACATTATGAACCCATTCAAGCACTGAGTAGGTGCTCAGAACAAATCAATGCATGGAAGTGCCATGACTTTCTCCAGATGAACAGAAACAAAATTGAAGTGATTGTTGGACCTAAAGATGAGAATCTTGAGTCAGCACAAAGCTTCAGTTTTTACAGCTGGAAAGCAGTGATCAGATCTAAACCTTCAGAAACACATAAATACAGTTATAAAGTCAGTCTTCTATCACCAGAAGAACATTTCCAGGATCAAAGGACTAATGTCTCAACAAGATCTAGAGAAACTCATCCATGCATTTATCTTTAGTCGCATTGATTACTGCAACAGTGTCTTCACAGGTCTGCCTAAACAACCAACCAGACAGCTTCAGCTGATCCAGAACGCTGCTGCTGGCGTTCTCACTAAAACCAGGAAGATAGAGCACATCACCCCAGTTCTAAAATCCTTCCACTGGCTCTCTGGAGCTCAGAGAATAGACTTTAATGTATTTTGGTGCCAAGCCATTCAGTGATTTATAAACTACCAGAAGTATTTTAAAGACCTGTTGTATCAACCTTTCAGACCACTCAGGTGTTCTGGTTCAGAACCAAACATGGAGAAGCAGCTTTCAGTTTTTATGCACCACTAATCTGGAACAAACTTCTAGAAAACAGCTGATACACTGAGTTCCTTTAAATCAAAGCTAAAACCCACCTGTTTAGAGTTGCTTTTGATTAATAAATGGATCAAACTGTAGTCTGTTTTTCATCCCATCTTCCTTGACTTTGCCACTGCAATGTGTCATTTCTGCTTGTTTAATTTTCCTTTTATGTAAAGCAATTGTAATTGCTCTGTTGCTAAAAATGTGACAAATAAGATTGCTTTACCTTAATATCTTAGTACCCCAAGGTTCAATCCTTGGACACCTATTTAATAAATATCTACATGTTGGCTGGTACAAAAAAAAAAAAAAAAAAAATCCACCATGTTCATTTCCAGTGGCTGTTGACAATGGGAGGTGGCTCATTTCCATTTTATTTCATTCTTTGTAGAATGTCTTATTTCTGTTTTCCTCATTCCATTTTATTATTAATATCTTGGTTTGAGCACTGCATAAACAAAATCTTAAAGTATTTTTGGTCTTGTTTCTAGTGCAAATATCTTGAATACAAAACAAGTAACTTTTCAACACAATATAGGAGCTTGTTTGAAGTCAATTCCTTAATACTGATGAAAAAGTTCTAGTTATCAGTGAAATAATCTGCCAGTGGAAGACATCTTAATTTACAAGAAAAATGTCTTGTTCCACTGGCAGATTATTTCACTTATAACAAACTTTTTCGTCAATATTAAGGAATTGACTTAAAACAAACTCATTTGTTACTGAAAAGTTACTTGCATGTTAGTTTTGTCTTACATTTATCTACTTAGTACCATGCAGCACTGTCATTAAACTGTAAATTTACAAGCATCAACCTGAGTTTTCTAAACTGGGTATAAACACACCTTCTGAATGTTCTTTTCCAGAGTTTGCCACATTGTTCCCTGGCCATCGCCGCTAATTACTGTTTCGTAAAGGTAAACTTGTGAAAATGTCACAGGTTGACAGAAGACCTTTAGTTGAGAGATCTGGTGTAGATGTCTCAGGATTATTTTATAAATCGACTAGGAGTAGTCTCACTGCACCATACTTTTTACTTGATTATTGATAAGCAACGCTACTCTTGAGTGCAATTTCTGGCTACTCCATCCACCTCTGCAGAGGCTTCAGCTTAAAAAAAAACAAACAAACAAAAAAAAAACAAAAAAAAAAAACAGATGATATGCAACATAACTAACACTTTCAAGCTTTAATTTCCCTGGTTTTAAAACAAAGATTTGTTTATCTGATGTGGGAATGAAGGGTTTTCTGAAAAGGAACAGTTCCCTCTGGTGGACAAATTCAAGAAGAAACCTCAGGATGTTTGCAAAAACTATCAAATCCGTGTTTATTTCAATATAAATAAATAGTGAGCATTGTGATAATTTACATTCAAATAAAGTGTAAAAGATTTAACTTAAGTGTTGATCATTTAAAAACAGTGGTTGTGCTTTGAGTTGTGCACTTGTGCAAATCAGCATCTTGTTTCTTTTGTGTGGATTCCTGCAGAAAAGAAAAAAAAAATAATAATAAATCACTTCCACATTTCAAGATCAAGAGAATAAAATTTTGACCATATGCTTCTAACAAATGAGACATTAAATACACCAACAGGCTGCATTATTTGAATAGATGTCCTTTTTGAATGTAAATGCCAATCCATTTTAAATTTGTTGTCTTTTCTGCATATTTTCAAGACCATTTTCTTTCATGGTAAGTTTACAAACTTCAGCAGATTTTCAAACAAGATGAGCAAAAGAACATTTCTGCAAGTATCGTAAACGCTGCAAAGCAAATGTGGAAATAATTCTGCATCACTGATTTCAGAGGCATGAAGATCCTCCCCCCGACCCTTCACCCCAGTCTGTTCAGTTTGCATCCATCCACATCACAGAAATAAAATCACATTTAAGGATTGCGATCCTTAAATGTGATTATTATTTAGGTCATTGGTGTCCAAAGTTAGTCCTTTGTGGCCTGTGTCCCACATGTTTCAGATGTTTCCCTGCTCCAAGTCACCCCAGTAAAATGAATTAGTCGGTCGCAGGTTCCTGCAGGACTCGTCATGCCTCGGAGTCAGCCGTTCGCCTCAGCTGCGTTGGAGCTTGTGCAAAACATGGAGGACACCAGTCTGAGGACTGCAGGTGATTTTATTCAAAAATGTCTGAAGCAGTGATTTAAAATACAGCTTCCAGCTCTGCTGCCTTCTTGCCTTGGGTCAAACCGTTAACCTGTGAGCATTTATGCTTGAATTTCACATCAACTCTGCTTTATCCATTTCCATGGGGAAGGATATTCAGTTCTTCCCGCGAATCATGAAACCAATTAATTGTTCCGAATTTAATCCAATTTCAAATTGATACAGAAATGCAGTCAAGCTAGCATTCCCTGTATATCCAGTTTTTTAGCAGTGAAGAAGCAAATTATAGGACATCAGTACCAAAGTAAAAGTTCCCAAAGATAAAGCTCAACAGATCCTGGTCAGTTTGATGACCTGGTGCTTGCTCACAAGTCTCAGGTCTCTACTGAAGCCAAGTCAAGCCCATGAAATGAATGGATCTCATGTTTTAAAGAGGAAGAGAAATATTTTACAATCAGCATTCAGTCGTCCTATAAAGCTGCTCAAGAAGCTTTTTGCTGCCAGTTTCTTCCTTGTGTCAGATTTTTACCAAAAGGCCATCAATTCTTTAGCTTCTTATCGCCTTTGATCAAACTACACTGCAAAAATCAAAATCCTAAAAGTATTTTTGGTCTAGTGGAAATATCTTAGTACACTTGAAATAAGAAAACTTACAAGTAACTTTTCAGCAGATTTAGGAGCTTGTTTTTAGTCAATTCCTTAATATTGATTAAAAAGTTCTGGTTTTAAGTGAAATAATCTGCCAGTGGAACAAGACATTTTTCCCATATTATCAGTTAAAATATCTTGTTCCACCAGCAGATTATTTCACTTATAACTGGACATTTTTCATCAATATTAAGGTATTATTGACTTAAAACAAGCTCCTATATCTGCTGAAAAGTTACTTGTAAGTTAGCTTTGTCTTATTTCAAGTGTATTGCATACATAAAGTAGAAGCTAGATCAAAAATACTTGGTAAGATTGAGTGTTTTTGCAGTTTAGGCAATGGCAACTGCTTGATTTTAGCCTTTAAGACTATTAGCATTTCTGTTTAGGAAGTTGAAGCTTTCTAAGTCTAATAGATCCCATTTCAAGGGTTTGGACTAGTGTTTTTTTTTTCTGGAAAAACAGTAATGTGAAACACCAAATGCAAACCTTGTGACTGTGGTTTTGTTTTCTTGTGATTAATCAAGTGTTGTGATGTGGCTTCCTTCAAGAAGCGGCCATTGTAAGTGTTGAGCGTTGCGTCCCTCCATGACCTCTCTGCTGGAAGACAAGGTCAACAATGAGGTCAGATGATATTAGCTGCTGTAGTTCTCTTCTTAAACTGCAGTAAACACTTAACCAAAGCAAAACAGCTCCATGAAAGCAAGATACATTTTGCTTAACCAGATCTAAAAGTCACCAGCTGAAACTAGCTCAACCCTCAGTTATGGAGTCTCCTTGACCAGATTGTAGACTTTGGCTTTGTAATTAAAAACGTTGGCTTACCAGTTTGCTGTTTGTGCGTCAGGTACATCTGGTCCAGGTTCCTCCACTTTTCCTCAAGGGAAACTGGCGCGTCGCAGTTCTCGTCAATCTCTCGGATGGTGTTCCCATGCGGACATCGGCGTAGCCTTTCCCAGCTAACAGATTGATTCGGCAGATCATCGTGCACACAGTTGCTCTGCCTTAGCATTGTGTGGATTGCCACAGGACTTTTGGTTGCCAACAGCCTCTTGATGTCCTGAAGTTTTCTGGAGTTGTCAGCCACCCTCCATTTAGGTCTCGTCCAGCATGAGCTGTTTCCAGAAGAGTCGCACTCAGTGTCGTGTCCAAAATTGGGAGAACAAAGATCCGGATTGGAAGCCTGTTTCATGAGTTGCCTTTTTGTGTGAGATTTGCAGGTTTCACATGTTGGTAAAAGGACGTCGTTCCACTGTTTCAATGGAACTGCTTTTCTTTTTAAGCTTTGGCCTTCACACACTGAACTGGGAGATGTGCCGATTCGACGTTTTGCTGTACATCTGGTACAGAGTCGCTCATTTTTGGACCAGCGAGAGCGCAACATGTTCTCATTGAAATTTCTGCTCAGGCAGCATTCGTGGTCAGAGAGAGTTTGTCGATCCACCTTGCCTTTGGGTTTGTACCTCTCTTTTGGTTTCCGAACATTAAGTTGTTCTTTATAATCCACGTCTAGCTTTCTTCTCCTTTTGGACGCATCCAGAGCATGGAGATTCCTTGGTCTGTTCTGCTTTATAGGAGCTAGTGGCATCTTTCTGCAGTAGTAGCTATGATCAAAGTCAGAAAGCCAGCTGTTGGAGGGGAGGTAGGCAGGCAAAGATTCAAAGGAGGTGTCCTGATGATCCTGGTCATTCATAGTTTCAAGATGTTGATGCTCTCTCTCCGATGGCAGTGGGAAATTGTCCAACAGAAGGACATTAGCTGAAAGAGTTACCTCTGTTGTGTTGGTTAGCTCAGGTTGCGGAGAAGCATCTGAAGTAGGGCAGATATTAGATTCAGACTTCTTCACAGTGGGAATCATTTCTTCTAGTTCCGTCTCTGCCGGTGGAGGCATCTCTGCAATACTGATTTCCTCAGTAGGAACCTCTTTTGTCGGCATTACCATCTCCAGGGCATTTGTTTCTGGTGAAGCATCCAGTGTTTTATTGGAAGCCTTTTTGAAGGTGCTTTGGACAGGGGAGGTCATGAACGATTCCTCTGCTGACCAGACCGTGGACTCCATCTTCCTCAGTTCATCCAAATATGTTGGATCAAATGGCACCTGAACAACTTTGTAGTGAAAACTTTTTGAGGTCATGCTCAAATCATCTGTTGAAGTCGCTTCAGCTTCGCTTGCAGTCACAGGATCCATCTGCTTCATGGGCTCCTCTAGGGAAAGGCTCTTCTCCCCAGTGTTTGGCTTCCCAACTAACAGGATATCTGGACAAACATTAAGCTCCTGCTCAGACTGGTTTGCTGGAAGAACCTCATCCTGCAAGATTCCACTCTGGGTAGGAGAACCACACTGAACCAGATCCTGGGAAAAGCTGTGGGACATTTCCGCAGCCTCATGAGCCTGCAGCAGTTGGAGTCTCACTGGTGTGCTGCAGCATTCAATCCTCACTTCCTCAGTTTGAATCACGAAGGTGCTGTTTGATGGTATCTCTGTGGGTGAAGAGGCTCCCTTCTCTTGGAGCTCTGAAGGGTGGTCCTCCGTTTGTGCAGTGGACGCCGGTGACTGCAGCTGACCAGTAGCGACACTACTGAGGGCGTCGTCGGTGGAGCAGTCTCTGGACCTTGGGGTGCTGGTCCTATGAACTGAGAGAAGTGGCTCAGTTTGAACCTCAGAGGTGGTCATTTCTTTGGATGCAGAGTTGTGTTGGTAACGAAACCTGCGGGCATGGTAGGCCATGGTGTGGTAGTACTGGGGGTTGAGCATGCGCCTATAGTCCATCAAATGGAGGTGGGTATGGGGAACAACAAAGCCAGGGGGCTCCATATATGGGTTTGGCTGATAGTGGGGCATCATTGGCAGGCCAAGCCCTTTACCACAACAAACAGAGACATTTAAATTTGGTAAAAAGGAAAATTAATACCTTGCTAGTCACAACTTTGCAGAGAATGACAACATTATAATATATGTTGCACATTGGAAATCCAAACACATGACCAAGGGTAGACTAGAGAGCTGGAGTACCTTGAGTGTTTTGCAGCATCACTAATACGTTTACATAGTTAAGTCAAGTTTATTTGTATCGCATATTTCAGCAGCAAGGCAGTTTAAAGTGCTTCACGTCATAAAAACATCAAAATCATCAAGCAAATAATGCATCAAAATCATGAGGATCATCAAGCAAATATAATTTGAAAATATTGGTCAATGTTCCACTTACTAATCAAAGGCAGCTTTAAACAGGTGAGTTTTTAGCCTTGATTTAAAGGAACTCAGTGTTTCAGCTGTTTTTCAGTTTTCTGGAAGTTTGTTCCAGATTGGAGGAGCATAAAAACTGAAAGCTGCTTCTCCATGTTTGGTTCTGGGGATGAGGAGCTGACCAGAACCAGAAGACCTGAGTGGTCTGGAAGGCTGATATGACAAAATACAACTAATGTATTTTGGTGCTAAGCCGTTCAGTGATTTATAAACTAACAGAAGTATTTTAAAGTCTATTCTCTGAGCTCCAGGGAGCCAGTGGAAGGACTTTAGAACTGGGGTGATGTGCTCTATCTTCCTGGTCTTAGTGAGAACGCCAGCAGCAGCGTTCTGGATCAGCTGCAGCTGTCTGGTTGACTTTTCAGGCAGACCTGTGAAGACACTGTTGCAGTAATCAATGCGACTAAAGATAAACGCATCTAGTCCTTTATTCCTGGAAATGTTCCTCAGGTGATAGAAGGCTGACTTTGTAACTGTCTTTATGCGTTTCAGAAGGTTCAGGTCTGAGTCCATCACGACACCCAGATTTCAGGCCTGATCACTAGTTTCTAGCTGTAATAACTGAAGTTGACTCTAAATTGTTCCTCTTTTGGTCCAAAGATAATTTCAGTTTAGTTTCTGTTCAGGTGGAGAAAGTTTTGGCACCTCCACACATTGTTTTACGTAAGATCTTAAACAGGTTTATCTGAGATTTTTTCCAAATTTTCAACCATAAATGCTTTATTTTGACATCTCTAAAGATGAAAAACTTCTGCAGAGATCAAGAAACAATTCCAAGTTAGACCAGTACCTCCCCAGCATCACAGACCAGTGATACAAGTCTTCGCATGACCTACATTTACACATTATGGCCACCAGAGGGCAGTGACATGGCGCCAAAAAGGACAATCTTCACAGAAGTTCAGGAGAAAATTTCCTTGTAATACATGACTAAAGTTATTTTAAGCTTGTTTTAAGTCATTGCAAAAACACAAAATCTGTGAAATAATCTGCCAGTGGAACAAGACATTTTTCCCAAATTATAAATTAAAATGTCTTGTTCCACTGGCAGATTATTTCACTTATAACGAGAACTTTTTCATCAATATTAAGAAATTAAGGACTTAAAACAAGCTTCTATAGCTGCAGAAAAAAAAAAATACTTGTAAAAGTTTTGTCTTATTTCAAGTGTATTCAAGATATTTGCACAAGAAACTAGAGCAGAAACACTGATTTTGTGTGAATGCAGTGTCATTAAAGCTTCGCAAATTAGTTAATGATGTTTCTGCTTGTTTTCATTTCAAATATGGTGGATGAAAACACAGAATACATTTGCTCACTCAAAAATGTAGTCATGCAAACCCCTCAAACATTGAAAAACCATCACTGAAAGCAGGTCAACATATGAAAACAAGCATATCAGAAACGCTAATAATCAATGAGCCTAAAGAGTCAGAGAACACAGCCTCACCTAGGCCGGGGTAACCATAGTATGGGTTGTAGGACACAGGCATAGGCATGGCTACAGGCCACTGCAGACTCTGCATGGGCAGGTACGGCTGCGACGGCTGTATGTAGAAGAACGGTTTGTGGTGCTGCTCCTCAGGACGGGGCGGACCAGGAGCAGCCTGCTCGGTTCCCAGCTTCGCGTTCAGCTTCGGACCTCGAGGGCCCAGCCCGAAGGATTGCTGCAAGTTGGACGTGGCTGCTTCCATATCTGAGCAAGGAGAAACACTTATCATTTAAGGCTGAGATTGTTTCCTGCACAGAAAGTAAGGTGGGGGGAGGGGAACCTGCACCTACATGCAAAGAAGAAAACATCCACAAAGAAACCACCAGAGCTTTCCTTTATGCTTTCAGGTGGAAACCAAAGACTCACAATCTGCAAAGAAGCTTCAGCTCCAGGTGATGTCCGTCCAATTAGAGCTTAACCAATGACAGAGGCTTATTCCCACCAGGTGCCTCTGAACTTAGAAGCTGATTGGCTCGACTGAATGAGTCCTGCAGCCTGCTGGCTCCAGGTTTGATAAATTAAGACTTCACTGCAAAAACACAAATCTTACCAAGTGTTTCTGCTCCAGTTTCCAGAGCAAATATCTGGAAAACACTTGAAATGAGACAAAACGAACTTACAGGTAACTTTTTAACAAATATAGGAGCTTGTTTTAAGTCAATAATTCCTGAATATTGATGGAAAAAGTTCAAGTTATAAGAGAAATAATCTGCCAATGGAACAAGATATTTTTTCAAATATTATAAGATAAAATGTCTTGTTCCTTATTTCAAGTGTATTCAAGGTATTTGCACTAGAAACTAGAGCAACGATGCTTTAGATTTTGTGTTTTTGCAGCGTTAAAAGGCCAGATCCTGTTGCTTTTGCTTGAGTCGACGTATTTATTTCTTTAACTTTCTGTGAAACTGTCGGCCGCCCTTCAGTCATAAAAGAACGATTAAGATGGTGAAGAGGCTCCTGATTCATTATATCAACATGAATCTTTCTCCTGTTTCAGGTAAATGTTTGCAGCCACTTCTGCAGGAACTGGAAATACCCCAAAAAAGAAAAAAATCTGATTAATTCAATGTAGGGCTGCAGCTAATGATTATTTTAGCAATTGATTAATCTATTCATTTTTCTGATGATTAATTGGATAAAAAATTGCCACATTCTGCACATTTTCAATTTAACCTCTTAAGCCTTTTCTACACAATATTAAAAATACATCAAAAGATACAAATAAACAAATTCAATTCCTTTTTTATATACAAAAATAAACATTTTATTGCCTAAATTACAATAACATAGCATTCCTTTAGTGAATTTAAACCAGGCAAATATAAAATAAGTGCAAAGTGAGGAGTTTTGGGTAAAAAAATATTTACAGATGGTGTTTTTATCTTAAATGCAAAAGATAAAAACTTTTTCTACAGTTTTAGCTTAATTACTTCTCTATGGGTTTTTTTTTATTTTTTTTTATTTTTACAAATAGCCTATTTTTGAGTCTGTATCCTCGAGTTAATGATTAATCAATTACTAAATTAGATTATTTCAATAATTTCAGTCCTAATTATAAAAAAACGTACCGAGTCTATTCTCAATAAAGCTGGTTGCCAAAGCTCAGTGTGAGGCAGAGACGTGACGGCAGCCATCTTGATACTCAGCTTTGTTGGTGGTTTAACCATCCGAAAGAGAAACTACGTTTGTCAAAGCAATCAGAACGGCATCTATTGGTTAAGATTTAGACAGTGAAGGTGATTTTAATTGTTTTTAATATTCCTCTGACCAGGAAGTGCGTGAGATTTTTGGATTTTAAGCAAATCGTCTTGTTTTTAAGACTATGTTGGCGTTTCTTTGAGTCCCAAACTTTTTTTTCCCCAATCTAACTTTGAAGCTCAGATTCCTGAATGTTTGTCCACTCTGAATACATTTTTACCCCAATTCATTCTATGCCTCCTTACAGGTCCACCTCAAAAAAAAAAAAAAAAAAAAAAAAAAAAAAAAAAAAAAGGTAGAATATGACAAATTTCTAGTTTTGTTGCTCATCTCAGAAAGTGAAACCCATATATTATATAGATCCATGGCAGAGAGTGAAATATTTCAAGCCTGTATTTCTTTTACTTTTAAAAATTTAAAATTTCTATATTGTACCGCTGTCTTGAAGCTGGCTGCTGAGAGTGCTGCATCCAGGTATATTCTGAGAAAGTTGAGTGGAAGGAAAACATGCACCAACAAGTGGACTGAGGTTGGAGTCAGAGCATCAAAAGCCGCTACGCACACTAATCCAACACAGGGGCTACAAGCCCCTGAGAACCAGAACTGGACTGTTGCTCAGTGGTCCAAAGTCCTCTTTGCAGATAAGTTTCCATTTTACTTAGAAATAAAGGTCCTAAAGTCTGAAGAGGAGCAGAATCCACATTGCTTGAACTCCAGAGTGAAGTTTCCACAGTCAGTGATGATTTTGGTGCCATATCTACTGGTTCTGGTCTGCTGGGTTTCTTGAAGTCCACAGTCAACGCAGCCATCAACCAGAAGATTTTAGAGAACTTCATACTTCCTTCTGCTGAGAAGCTTCATGGAGATGCTGGTTTCATTTCCCACAGACCCACGATGCCAAAGGTACCAAAAGCTGTTCTCGTAACCATGGTGGTACCGGTCTTGATTGGCCAGCAAATGGGCCTGACCAGAACCCCATCTATAGAGAACCTATGGAGTGTTGCCAAGAGGAAGACGAGACACCAGAACCAAAATTTAGACGACCACAAGGGAGCTGTCAAAGCAATCTGGGCTTCCTGAACACCTCAGCAGAACCACAGGCCACATGGATGCAGTAATTCATGCAAAAGGAGCCCCAACCAAGTACTGAGTGCATAGGAATGAACAAACCTTACAGAAAACCTCACATTTGTTTAAAATATTTTACTTTATTGATCCCATGTAATACAATTTGAGACACTTCCTTGGTTTTCATTGTCTATAAGCCACAATCAAAATTACAAGAAATAAAGGCTTGACATATTTAATGAATCATGTTTTACTTTCTGAAGAGTGATAAAAAGCTTTTTCACAATATTCAAATTTCTGAGCTAGACCTGTACTTGATTTTTATCGTCTTTAGGGTATAAGCGCTACTCATGAACAGGAATATGAAATAGAAGTTTAATTTTTAAGGTCTTGGTAGAACACACAAGCAGGAATCGTCTTGTATTTTGCCACAGCTCATTGGATATTGTCCCGAGTGGGAGATCTGTGTGCATTTTCAGATTTTCTTGATTTTAGGGCTCCATAATTTTTATGAAATTGTATTACAAGCAACAGACAGGATCAGGGAACATTAAAAAAAATATTAGGTTAAAAATTGTAGATAATTGTGAGAATACAAAGATTAACAGTTATTCAAGGAAATTAATTTTAAGACCTCAAGATCAAGAGTTTAAGACTAACTAGGGAAATTAGGGTGGCTAATGGATTTTGTCTGTTTTGTCACAAATTTCATACCCAAGATAGAGCAGATCATCAATTTCTCAAATAAGGACCTTAGCATGTTATCAGCATTAGATTTAGAAAAGGAAAATATTTTCATCTATGAGTTAGCATTAGCACTGTTAGCACCACTAGCAGCATCAGCACTGCAAGCATCTCGAGTAGCATTAGCACTGCTAGCATCGCTAGAAAAGCTGTGATGGCTGGTTAGAACAAAAGATCAACAACAAATCTTAAATATTTGTATTTTATTGGACTGACCCCAAACAGTGGCATCTACAACAACCTTTTAGCCCAATTGTGAGATCAAGTTCTTTAGTGCAAGGCAGTGTCACTGCAGACTTTTTTTTTTCTTTTATACAACTATGCTTCTTGTGCAGTGCACGTCACCTGGTGCGCAATTATCCCTCAACCTTTACACCTTTAGGGGGGACCTGAAAAGAAACAACAAAAGAAACAGCCGTTAACGTCATGTAAATGGATGTTCAAACTATTGTTCATGTGGAGTGATTGTGACCTACAGTTCAACGCGTTTTGTTCAAAACAGTCAAGGAAAAGGTCAACATCTCGGTTCTCCTCTCACTGTAGAGCCTGAGAAAAATTTAAACATTTTACATTCACATAAGAACGGTCAAAAAACAGCAGCTCCAATCAAAAATACCCCTTTCTCAATTTAATGGTAGCACCTCATCGCCTTCATGATCATCTCTTGGCCTGTGGTACGTCACTTTCCACTGAGCACTCATTTCTGTGCAATTAGGTTAAAAGGAACAATTTAAATATTAAAGAGATTCTCAATGGCAAAAAAAAAAAAAAACAAAACCAAATACCTACAAAATGTGTCAGCAGTAGAACAGCACATGCCATCAAACTGAGCAAATCAGTCCCTCAGGGAAGTGTGTTCAGTCCATGGGATTTACTCTTGATCAAATTTGTATGGCATATTTCAGCAACAAGGGAGTTCAAAGTGCTTTACATCATGAAAATAAACAGTCACCACATGTATTATTTTCTCTAAATCACATTGAGACTTTAGTCCTTTATTCCTGGAAATGTTCTTCAGGTGATAGAAGGCTGACTTTGTAACTGTCTTTATGTGTTTCAGAATGTTCAGGTCTGAGTCCATCACGACACCCAGATTTCAGGCCTGATCACTAGTTTCTAGCTGTAATAACCAAAGCCATGTGCTGACTAGATCGTTCCTCTTTGGGTCCAAAGATAACTTCAGTTTAGTTTCCATTCAAGCTGAAAGTTTTGGCACCTCCACGCATTAATTTGTTCAAAGCATCTGTTCAGCACATGACAGTTCTTTCAAATTTAGCATAAACCTTAAGTTCACTAATGAAACCAGCATGATGGCTCTCAACATGAATAAGGAAGTAAAAGAGTTGGTCAGATAATGTATGTTTAGTTGAAAAAAACTAAAATTGTCAACTTGGGTGCTAAATGTTACCTTGCCGCTGCAGAGAGGCTGCATGTCTTCTACGGGAAATCACGTCTCCATCCGGCCATCGGCCCTGGCCTACCGTGGTCAAGTCTGCTTTGCAGAGTCCATCTGAACAGATTTATGGGTCATTTTGGTTTTTGCTGTTTCGAAACATTCTTGACTTACCCTGACATGTTCTACACTGCAGCTCCCTGCTGTCCAACTCCTCTGTTTTTACTTCAGCCACCTCCTGCTGGCAGACTTCATGACTCTCCTCCTGCTTCATTGGGCCTGACAACTCTTTGCTCTGACCTTTCTTATGCCAAGGTTTAGCTGCATGTCTTTGGACAGTTTGAGCCTTCCTGGGTCCAGAATGCTTCCTAACAACCACTCTAATTGGTTGTTCGCACCCTCTCCCATATGTGCCCTCTTCTTCAGAGTCTCCAGCGTCATCATGATACACTTTGGAGCCATGGAACTTACTCCTGCCCATCCCTTTTTCCAGATTTTTTCCACAACAAGCACACGCAACCCTCTTTGACTTCGGCAACCATGCATCCTCTTCATCATCTGCAGCTGGAGAGCCGCCAATGACTGCCGAAAGCCTCCTGCCGGCGTACATGTGGTTTGGGAAGAGATCAGCATCATCCAGATCTGTAGAGAACATTTCGTCCCTGGAAGAGAGTTCATCCAAAGATGGACTGAGGACACTCATGCGCTCATGAGTAGTCTGCATGGGGAGGTAGTTGTAGTAGTAAGGTGCAGCTGGGGATAAGAAGTGGGCTGCTCCAGGACTCAAAACGCCATCAAAGGGTAGCTTGAGGATTTGGTAGCTTTCATCTGCTTTGGTTTGATCGCAGGAAGTCATTGCATCTTCTGCCTTTGAGACTTTATCATCATGTTTAGCCTCTGGAACCACCAGCGGACTAGAGGGAAGTGAAGTAGCATCACAAACTGGAACACTTGACTCAGTCACCAAGATATTTGATTGGATATCTGTGATCTCTGTCTCATGTAGGATGAAGTGTTCGCCTGGTACCAACTGGTAGGGACATTCTTCATGGACAGAAGAGCTGTCGAGAGGCAGCTCTACCTCCAATCTTCCCGTCCAGCCTCCCTGAGGGCTCAAAGGGTCCAAAATAACTTGGCTGGACTCACTGTCGTAGACCGCCGCAGTGGAGTCACTTGAAGTCACACCTGGAGACTCCAAACAGCCAGGATGGGGCTCTGAAGGCAGCGGGTGACCCTGCTTTTCAGTTTTCTTCTCCTCTAAAGGAGAAAACATGCCAGAGGATTGAGAGCCAACACCAGAGTCCAGCTCTCGGTCTGTGCTCTGAAGCTCTGTGGCTCGGATTTTATCCAAGCACTCGATGAGCTTGTTTATGGTATCGCTAGGGTCGGTCTGCGCCCCCGAACAAGCAGTCTCACGATGCCCCTGAGGCTGCGGGTGGTACTGCTGGCGAGGTACGTCACTCCAGGCGGGAGCTTGGAATCTAGGTTCAAACATCCGCCTGTAATCCAAAGGATATATCGGAGCATGTGGTAAAACAAAGCCAGGGTACGGCATATAAGGGTAAGGATGCAGGCTGGGGCGGCCAAAGTTAAAACCTATAAAAAGATTCACAAAAAAAGAGAAAATGCATTGAGATTTCCTGCAGCATTCACCCTCTAGATGCATCTTCTACATGTGTGAATGGCTGAATACCTGCAGGCAGCCCGAAGTGGCTGTATGGGTTGGTAAGCTGCCAGGACTGGCAGAGATAATACGGCTGAGAAGGTGGCTGAACGAAGAAAAAAGGTCTCGGATGGGGGCTTCTCTGAGCTCCACTACCAAATGAGGGAGGCTGTTTGCTTGGGTCTACAAGAAGGATTCAGATAATCACCTTCAAAACACACCTCCGTTAAATCAGTAACGTAATAGTGAGGAAAAAATTTTTTAAAAATCCCATAAACTACTTACCTTCCATTATCATTCACGTTCTCTTCTGACTGTCGGAAATAAAACACAGAGGGATGAAATAAACATCCCCAAGTTTCAGAAAGATAAATAAATTACTTTGACAATTTCTTCGAGACCAAACAGAAGTAGAAATGTGTCGCTCATACACGTTCAAACGACATTTCTACTGAGTAAAAAGCCGAACTGCTGCAGCCCATCAGTTATATAGCAAACAGCTGGTGCGCAGCGGGGGGTGCTTCCTTCAGGGCTCATCGGGAACCTTATGTTTTTAAAAAAATAAAAATTAAATTAAAAAAAATATATGGTTGCGGAAATATATTTTAAAACAGCACCTTTCAATTAATTTAGTGTAAGTAATTGGTTTGTTTAACTTCGAAAGGTTATATTTTAAAATACTTTCTTCTAAAGAGGAAAGCTTTAATTAACCTTTTAAGACTATAGATTTTTGTTCTTTGTTAATTTTTTCGCAACCTTTAAACATCATAAGTTACTTTCTAATTGTCGTTTTTATATGTTTATGTATGACATATAATACTCAAGAAGGACATATCGGATTTGTACAGTGTTTGCTTGATTAATTTTTGTATAATTTCCCAACAAAGTTTCAAATGTTATTGCTTTGTTTTTGAATATATGTCGTGAATTTTAAGCGAACAGATTTCAAACATTTAATTATTTAAATTAATAAGTAACTAATTTTAAACTGAGCAGATATGCATAATTTTGACACAGTATGAGTCTTTGTACCTTTAATTTTTGTTTTTAAAAATCAAGTTTTTGTTGTATAATTAGTCCAGTTCGGAAAAGAAAAAGGAAAAATTAAATAACTATTGGTTTGTCACGAAAAACTTCAGACTTTGCGTGTTTCGTACCGCTGTGGTGTCACAATCTATCCAGCAGAGGGCGCCATATCTCCATCACACCGTTGCTGTGTCACCGTCTACCCAAGCAGATGGCGCTGTTTCTCCCTCCAGCAGGGCAGGTCACTCGGTTTGAGTGCAGTATCCTCAGTTGGCCTCTGCTCTTTAGAGGCGCCTTTGATGCGCTAAAAGGTTTGTCCGCTGCTCGGCGCCGACTCATAACAGTATTTATTGTCTCCGTTCAGCCTTAAGGGTTCAGTTTACTTTTCCTACCACCGGGAAAACATCAGGACGGTTCAGTGCGTGGAGCTCGCCGACGATCAAAGTAAGGACTGTAGGTTTTTTTTTTTGTTTTTTTGTTTTTTTTTTCCATTGTCGGAGGTGTTTTACGGAAGAGGCGATGTGTAGCCCTGGCCGTTATTAGCTTAGCTAATGCGGTCTGGTTTCTCTTCATGTGGTTTTTTTTTTTTTTTTTTTTTTTTTTTTGGACACCAGACTCTTCTGTCATACCACTAGAGCTGAGATGGTCCACCAGACTCTTTACTCTCTAACAACCAGACCGTATGCCCCAGCGGGTGCCCGTTAAGCTGCGCCGGAACTGGTGCAGAATGTGGAAGCTAAAGCTACCATGCTAACGCTAACACGCTGCGAATCAGGCTAAAACCGCTGGTTCTTTCCTGATCGTTTATTTATTTTTTCCTCAAATAACCAGAACCTCCGCTATCAATCGTGCTTATATCTGAGCACATCCTTTTTTGTTTTATCTCACCCAAATGGAGGCCGCTCAAACGGTTTATTTGTATAGAGATAACGTGCTAGCGCAGCTAATTAGCTTCGGGCTAACAGAACATGTTAACGGTACAGATTCGCAAAATGTCAGCCTTTCGATCAAAATAAACCGGCTAGTTAGCTGCCGAGCATGGTAGATGCATACATGAAATCTTGATTTTGTTTAATAATGGTCAAAGAACACTGGGGGGGGGGGTTGTTGTTTTTTGAAATCAATTTAGATGGAACTAGTAACACCAGCCCTAAATAATCTAACATTAAGGTCAGATTATTGAAAACACTCTTTTGTAATCTGTAAAACCATTAGAGATGAGGATGAAAACTGGAATAAATTGGTCAAACGTAAATTGGTGTACTCTAATTAAGTAACTTTTTATTCTGCTCCTGAAAACAGGCCATGTTTGACTTGTTTATGAACCGCACTTTTCAAACTGAACCCCGACTGAAGTTTTAAAAATTACTAAAAAAAAAAATAATTTTTTTTTTTAAATTACTATATATATATATATATAACCATAGAAAACGCCAGGCTTTTTCTGACCAATACCAACTTATATTTTTGTGTGATTTCTGACTTGATTTTGCTCATTTAAGAAATATAACACTCTAAAAGAGGAAAAAAAAATGCTTTAGATTCCTTCATTGAGATTAGGGATGCATGCTATATTGGCAATAACATCGGTATTACCGATTATTTATGTATTTATTTATTTATTTATTTTTTTGTAACATTTTGGATCGATCAGTACAGCGATATTAATATCAGATATCAATACTGGTCCAGAATTTTCACATCGATGCATCCCTTGATTTTAGACTGAAAATTGTGGTAATTCTTATCTTTGGTGCCTTTTAAAAAATTGGGGAAAATATGAATTTTCAGTATTTGAACATCCAATCAGTGGTAAATTGGTGAGTTTGAACATGTAACCGATGGATTGGTGCATCAATAAAATCCATCTCTCTTGGACTTTTAGCCATCGAAGTGTCAGACGTGGTGTTTTAAAGCATCTGCAAACAGTTTAAAACAATTTGGTCCAGCCTTTACCAGTCTTAATTAGTTATTAGGGGGAAAAAGGTCACAAATTACAAACATATAGGTGAAAAATATTTTTTTCTGTGAATATGTTACAAAGTTCAGTAAACACGACTAGCCACACCCCTGTAAACATTAATCTATACATGAAAGCGGTTTAACGTAGATTTTATGGACTCAAAAGGTCAATTCTTTTAAATCTGAATCGTTTTTCCTACAAATCCCGCTTGATTTTTACCGATTTACCTATTTTTCTTATGACTTATGTCTATATTTGAAAAGAAAACAGGGTTGCGTTTTTATTCAAATAACTTTTAGTTTTTTCACTTTCCCAATAGCAAAATCGTCAACAGACACATTGTAAAGGCTTTTTGCATTTAAGACCAGAAATCTTAGGGTGTTTGTGCTGATATTTGGAAGTATGGAGGACAGATCCTGCCAAAATTAGCACTGAAGATAAAAAGTAATACATGGCTTGATAAAGTAATTTATGTGGGACAAATGAGAGACACACAAAGAGCATTACAGTAATTAATTCTGGAGCTGATAAACTTGTCACAATAAGCAATTAATTGCACCATAAATTAAAATGAGTACAATAATTTCCATTTTGATGATAATATTTTGGGCAATTTTGTTTACCGAGACATTATAATCTTTCGGTTGTGTGTGGTTTTATTTATTGTTCTTGGTTGTCCTGTTTTATTTTGGATATTCAAAATATCTTAAACAATTACTAAATAAATAAATACAGACTATGGAAAAAAAATAGAAAAAAAATACACAATTTAAAAAAAAAAAGTGTCACTAAATACAAAAAAAGACTAAATACAAAAAAATTTTGAAAAAATAATGAAATAAAGGCAACTGATAAAACAATAAGGAAATAAAATAAATAAAAATGAAAATTTCAAAGAGTGATAATGTTAAATGTTCTTTACAAAATCAAAGTTTATTGGTCTTTGAGAGGGTGAACTTGCATTAATTATCCCATTATCAATAAATTCATTGAAAATTTTCTGAACAACAACATTATCGTCCAGCATAATTGGTCGTGACAGGCCTCAACACGGTTTTTAAAAAAGCTCAACTTTAGCCAATAAAAACTCGATTTGACAACTGAATCAACTTATTTGTTCAATTTAAAATCCTTATTAAAGTTAATCAGCTTTTTTATTTTTGTAATTAATTTTTTTAACTTACTATGGAGGTGTAAATAGTAATAAAAATATTTCTAAAACGTTTGATTTTTACATATTTTTTTTTTGATCATCATTGAGCTCAGCTGGTTAAAAGCAAAACTAACTGGAAGCAACATTAGACATTTATTTAAGACAGTTTGGGTTCCCTCGGTGGATCTGAACACACCAAGTGTTTCTGCTCCAGTTTCCAGAGCAAATATCTGGAAAACACTTGAAATGAGACAAAACGAACTTACAGGTAACTTTTTAACAAATATAGGAGCTTGTTTTAAGTCAATAATTCCTGAATATTGATGAAGAAAATTCAAGTTATAAGAGAAATAATCTGCCAGTGGAACAAGATATTTTTTCAAATATTATAAGATAAAATGTCTTGTTCCTTAATCAAGTGTATTCAAGGTATTTGCACTAGAAACTAGAGCAACGATGCTTTAGATTTTGTGTTTTTGCAGCGTTAAAAGGCCAGATCCTGTTGCTTTTGCTTGAGTCGACGTATTTATTTCTTTAACTTTCTGTGAAGCTGTCGGCCGCCCTTCAGTCATAAAAGAACGATTAAGATGGTGAAGAGGCTCCTGATTCAGACCATCTGATTAATTTAATAAAGGGCTGGAAGTAACGATTATTATTTTAGCAATTGATTAATATATTGATTAATATGATAAAAAAAATTTGCCACATTCTGCACACTTTTAATTGAACCTCTTAAGCCTTTGCTATACATTAGAAATGCATCAAAAGATGCAAATAAACAAATTCCTTTTTTATGTAAGAAAATAAACATTTTATTGCCTAAAATGTAGCATTCCTATAGCGGGTTTGAACCGGGTGGATGTTAAAGTGAGGAGTTTTGGGTAAAAAATATTTACAGATGAAGGTGTTTTTATCTTAAATGTATCCATATTTTCTACAGTTTTAGCTTAATTACTTCTCTGAATGTTTTGTTTTTGTTTTTTTTTTTTTCAGCAAACGGCGTTATTTGAGTCTGTATCCTGCAGTTAACGATTAATTAGTTGATTGATCGTCGATCAGTCGGTCCTGGTGAGCGGATGCAGCGTGTCAAATGCCGAAATGGCCGACGGTTTGGTTCCTGGAAGGCGTTTAAACCGCTTCTTCTTCTTCTTGGTTTTTCAGAGGGAGCTGCCGCGGCCGGAGTCGCCCCCTCTACCGCCGTGCCTCGCCGCGCCACTTCAGATGAGCGATAAACCTTCGAGGGGAAGCCCCATCCTCGCCCCGGACCCCCCTCTTCCCGTGGACGCCGCGGTCTGACGCCTCCACCCGGCCCAGCGGAGGTGCGGACGACCCCTCCTCCCCACCCCTCCCCACCCCTACGTCCGCCGCGCGCGCTCCCGTTTCTCCCCGGTCGGCGCCAGCCCGGTTCTGCCGGCCCCCCGGCGTGGGGGGGGGGGAGAGCAGGTTTTCGAAGCTGGGGCGGGATTCATGGGATGCGACCATGTCGGGTGTGAGTGAGCGCAGGCCGGTCAACACGGACTACGCCGTCTCCCTGCTGGAGCAGCTCAAGTTCTTCTACGAGCAGAAGCTGCTGACGGACGTGGTGCTGCTGGTGGAGGACGCCGAGTTCCCGTGTCACAAGATGGTCCTGGCCACGTGCAGCTCCTATTTCAGGTGAGCGGGGGCCGGGGGGGGGGGTGTTGAGGTGATTGCTGCCAGACGGCTTCCCTTCGTAAGGAGATGCGCCGCTGCGGCTGCGACGTTCAGGCCCCGTCTGGAAGAGCTGCTGCATCATCTGCCCCCCCCCCCAGGGTGGCGCAGCGCCTCCTCTCCATCCTCCCGTGCCTGGCTTGAGGGGGGGGGGGAGGGGCTGCACCGCAGAGGCGGCTCCTCCTGGAGGGAAGGGCTGGTCACGTAGCTCCTGTTAGCAGGGAGGGGCTGCAGGGCAACACCCCCAGAAACATTCCCCTGGAGTCTTCAGCACCTCACTGCCTCCTCCTCCTCCTCCCTCTCCTCCTTCTTCTCCTCTTGTTCCTCCTCCCTCGCCTCCTCCCTCTCCTCCCCGGTCCCCCCCATAGTTTGAGTCGTGCTCTGGTGTTTCTCTGGGTTTGCCGAGACACCGGCGGGTCCCCTCGCTGAGAGGTAAACCTTCAGCGTTCGGCTCGGAGGCCAAAGCCGGTGAAATATTTTCCAGATGAGTCGATTCCCTTCATTAAATAAATAATCACCCAGCAGCTGGTTTACATCATGTCGGAGTAAAAGGAGGTTTCCAACCATCAGGGCCAGAAGGCTGAAGGTTTTCATCCAGACTTCTCCGCTCGCCGTCCTCGGTATGAGTTTGGCAGTCGGGAGGAACAGGAGCGTTCTGATTGGCCGACGGGGACGTGACTGCGGAGGATGGAATTAGCTCCGCCCCCAACCGTAAAAGTTGGTGGTCAAGGGCTGGCCGGTTACCATGGAGACTGAAGGCAGGCTCCTTGGCAGACATTGCTAGACGAGATGTGAAAGATCGATCTCCTGACATCTGAAGGAGACTGATTCATCAGTGAGGTTTGAAACGTAGCAAAACGGTTCTGTTTTATTATAAATTATCTGAGTAAAGAAAAAATGACAAAGATAAGTTGTTGATTTATAGCTCGATAGGTTATCAGAAATTAATTTTTAAACTCTGACCTGATCACAAATGCTTTGATTGGTCCGTCTTTCATGGGAATCTGGAACTTTATCGGACAAAATAGAGTGAATTCATCATCAAAATGATAATTTAGCATTAAAAGACAAAGGAGACACTAGCATTATTTCCGTCATGGTGAAACCAGTCGATCAAGTGCACAAAGTCCAGTAAACTTCCTTCAGAACTGTCCTGGTCGCTCAGAAAGGCGCCGTTTGTCTTTAAGCTGTCGAGGCTCGGCAGTTTCCTGGTTGTTGCAGTTGCGTAACTCGCAGTGTGGACGCTGGTGTGAAATGTCTGGGCTCCGGTTGGGGACGTTGGCGAGAGCCCAGCCGTCATTAAGAGGCTCTGTGTGTCTTTAAAAGAACAACTCTGGGTTGTGAAACAGCCAACATGACCCGGTTTGGAGACCCAAACAGAAACATCTGTTCTGGCTTGGTCCAGTTGTGAAGTTTCTTACATCGTTAGAAACTTTTTTTTTTTTTTTTTTTTTTTTTTTTTTTTTTTTTTTTTTTTATTACTTAATTTTAAATATATAAGAAAATGACCAATAGAGGGCGATGAAGTTATAAAAGTTGATCCAGTTATGAGAAAACTGAAACTTTTTATTCCAGCTGGTGACGACCAGGCCTGTCATGATGACAAATGTTGCTGGACGGTAAATTGTCCCGGAGATTATTGCGATAAACGATAATATTGTTGTTTTGCGACCATTTTTAAGTGATATATTGAAACTGGTATAATAATGCAAGTTTGCCCTCTAAAAGACCAGTAAAGTTTAATTTTGTAAAGAACACTTAACATTATCACTGTTGTATAATTTCCAATTTTATTTCCAATCTTATTGTTTTATTAGTTGCCTTTGTTATATTATTTGTAAAAAAAAATTTATTTTTTTGTATTTAGTATTATTTATCCCTTTTTTTTTTTTTTTTTTTAATCGTCTCCTTTTTTTTATGTATTTTTTTTCTATTTTTTTCCATGTTCTGTGTGTGTATATATATATATATATATATATATATATATATATATATATATATATATATATATATATATTATATAATATTATATATTATTATATATATATATATATATATATATATTAATTTTTTATTTTTTTTTTTAAATCGTCACTTTTTCATGTATTTTCATTGTTGGTAGTTATTTTTTATTTCCCTTTTTTTTTTTTTTTTTTTTTTTTTAATCCTCATTTTTCTTTCCTTTTGTTTTTTTCCCCCCAATATTCTGTATTTGGGGGGGGGGTTTCAATATGTATTTTTTTTTTGTTCTGTTTTTTTCCAAATTTTGTATTTATTTAGTAATTTAAGATATTTTAAATATCCAGAATAAAACACAACCAAAATCAATAAATAAAACGGAAATAAAAACCACACACATTATCGCTGAAAACAGAATTGCCCTTCAAAAAATATTAATCATCAGAATGAAAATTATCAAGCTCATTTTAATTTACTGTGCGATTAATTGCGACAGGCATAGTGACGAACGCTGTTTAGCTGCACTGAACTACAGCTTTGTCCTGATCTCTCCTCTGCAGGGCGATGTTCATGAGTGGCCTCAGCGAGAGCAAGCAGACCCACGTCCACCTGAAGAACGTGGACCCCGCCACGTTGAAGATCATCATCGCCTACGCCTACACGGGCCACCTGGCCATCAGCGACAGCACGGTGGAGCCGCTCTACGAGACCGCCTGCTTCCTACAGGTCCGTTTCCCCAGAGAAGTTTTTAACAGTTTGTTGAGTTACAAACACAAATATTAATTGTTTTATGGAGATTTCATCTGACACATTGGAGGAAAAATGACATCGTTTTACTGGTTTACCAAACTTACACTCAGTCATTGTGGATAGGAAGGATTTCCAGTATCAGTCAGTCTTGCAACCACTCTGAAGAGGCCTCTGACTGTAGCCTGTTGCTGTGTGACCGTCTCATCACTGTCATGTCATGCTAACATGTCTGGGCAACAGAGATGACATTCCACAGTGACATATCTTCAACGACACCATCCGTTGTTGACAAGCACTGCTAATCCACCTCATTTGCTTCTGCTACTCCTCTTGAAATCTCTGTCTAGTCGTAACAAAGAGCTGCTGTAAGTTTTAAACCCTGCTAAGAAGTAAGCAAACAGGAACTTTCCCTTTGAGGCAGACTGACAGCAAATGCCAAAGGATGCTACATGCTAGCCACCCTACACTACAAGCTAATACTAAACTACTAAAACACTGATGTTAGAGAGCAACTTAAAAAGCTCAGTAAAGCTACTACTATTGTAATAACCCTACTAGATTGTGTTGGTTTGACTCATTCACATAAAATCTCTATCAAATACATTGAATTTTGTGGTTTTAACATAATTTGGCTGTTATTATGTTACAAAATAATCAACAAGGGGCAGCGATATTACAACATATTTTCATATATTGGAATTTTTTAAATAAATTTATTTAGAAAAGTTGTCATTCGTTCAAGCTTCCCAAAATTTGTTTGAACTTTGATTTTTAGCGGCGTATTCCTTTTTTTTTTTTTTTTTTTTTAAATGGGATCATCCTAAGGGACCTCGAAGCCTGGACTGGGGTTGTTTCCGGAGGTTCAACAGGTGGAGAAAGTTTGAATTTTATGGTTTTAACATAATTTGGCCGTTATGTTGCAAAATAATCACCAGGGCCGAGTACTCGACCTTGAGGAACCCCAGAAGGGTTTTTCATAAATGGTACCGAGAGGGCTGGGTGATAAATTGATATTAAGTTCTTGGAAAACCTGAATTTCTTTTTTTTTTTCCTCCATAGTTCAGAGTGATGTCAGCGCGCGCCCAGGGCGGCCATCTTGTTTTAGGGATTCTGTTTATTTGGACTTGGAATTCAGGTCAACTCTACGACAAAATATCAGGGCCAAGCTAAGGGTGTTTTTTTTTTTTTGTTTTTTTTTTTATCGTAAAAAACCATAAAAACAACTATTTTCTCATAATTTGAAGACATTTTTTTTCTTATGAAATTCTTCATCCTGCTAATATTATGTCTATATTCTTGTAATAAAACAGAAATCCTCGTAGAATGTCTCCGATACCTTGTCGTACAACTCCCAGAAAGGATGATTAAAATTAAAAAACACTTTTTAAAAATATTTTCTGTCATTAGGAATTTGGCAGGGGAAAAAAAATTAAAAATAGGAGCTAGTATGAAAAAAAAAAAAAAAAAAAAGAAATTTAATTTCTTTAGCCATATCTCCCGGCCCTAGTTAGCAATCAAGAGAAAGTCTATACCTAAATCTAGTTCAGAATTGGGGAGTGCCAGTCTTTTGGAGCTCGAGTCATTTTGCAGAGAAGACTCACCTCAGAAGACAAACGAAGAGCACGTTGTCCAGATTTTTAGCTGCAAAATATCTTGTTTTGACGAAACTTTTACAAGATACTTGCGTAATGCAAAGTTGTTGTCTCGTTCAGGTGGAAGATGTCTTGCTGCAGTGCAGAGACTACCTGGTGAAGAAGATCAACGCCGAGAACTGCGTCCGCATGCTGAGCATCGGCGACCTCTTCAGCTGCAGCGAGTTGAAGCAGAGCGCCAAGCGCATGGTGGAGCACAAGTTCCCCAGAGTCTACCGACAGGAGGCCTTCCTGCAGCTCTCCCACGAGCTGCTCGTGGACATCCTGAGCAGCGACAACCTCAACGTGGAGAAGGAGGAGACGGTGCGTGAGGCGGCCATGCTGTGGCTGGAATTCAACATGGAGGCGCGCTCGCAGCACCTGTCCTCCGTGCTGAGCCAGATCCGCATCGACGCGCTGTCCGAGGTGACGCAGCGCGAGTGGTTCCAGGGTCTCCCGCCCAATGACAAGTCGGTGGTGGTGCAGGGCCTCTACAAGTCCATGCCCAAGTTCTTCAAGCCTCGTTTGGGGATGACCAAGGAGGAGATGCTGATCTTCATGGAGGCCATGTCGGAGTCGCAAGGCGAGAGCTACGTCATGTCGATGTCCGCGCCTACGACGATAGTGTGCTACAGCCCACAGGCGGAGAAGGTGTACAAGCTCTGTAACCCCCCAGGAGACCTGCAGAAGGTGGGGACCCTTGTTACCCCGGACAACGACGTCTACATCGCCGGCGGTCAGATCCCCCTAAAAAACTCCATCGCCAACCATGGCAGGAGCGGGAAGTTGCAGGCGGTGTTCCGCTCAGTGGACAGCTTCTTCTGGTTCGACGCGCAGCAGAACGCCTGGGTGCCGAAGACGCCCATGCTGTGCGCCCGCATCAAGCCGTCGCTGGTCTACTGCGACGGCTACATCTATGCAATCGGCGGCGACAACGTTGGCGGGGAGCTGAACAAGCGCACGGTGGAGCGCTACGACTGCGAGAAGGACGAGTGGACCATGATGAGCCCGCTGCCGTTCGCCTGGAACTGGAGCGCCTCGGTGGCGGCGCACGACTGCATCTACGTGATGACCCACGACCTGATGTACTGCTACTTCCCCCGCGCCGACGCATGGGTGGAGATGGCGATGCGCAAAACCAGCCGCTGCTTCGCCTCCGCCGCCGCCTTCGGCGACCTCATCTTCTACATCGGCGGCCTCCACGTGGTCAGCAACTCCGGCGTCCGCATGCCGACCAGCACCATCGACGGCTCCTCGGTCACCGTGGAGATCTACGACGTCAACAAGAACGAGTGGCGCCTGGCCGCCAACATCCCGGCCAAGCGCTACTCGGACCCCTGCGTGCGGGCCGTGGTGCTGCTCAACTCGCTCTGCATCTTCATGCGCGAGACGCACATGAACGAGCGCGCCAAGTACGCCATCTACCAGTACGACGTGGAGCTGGACCGCTGGTTCCTACGGCAACCCGTCTCCGAGCGCGTCCTCTGGGATCTGGGGAAGGACTTCCGCTGCGCCGTGGGGAAGCTTTACCCCTCCTGCTTGGAGGAGTCTCCATGGAAACCGCCGACGTACCTCTTCTCCCCCGACGGAGGCGAGGAGTTCGAGGTGGACGGAGAGCTGGTGACCCTCCCCCACGTATAGCTTCTGCCTCCCCCCCCCTTGACGTAGCAGAGGAGACATCAACGGAGGCTGGGTGGCGGTGGTGGTAGGGGGGGGGCTGCTGTAGCATTAAAGGGTCAAAGGTGACTCAACAAAACAAACTCGGCGCGACACAAACACGTCACCCGACCCGTTCTGTTTTACTTCATCAGTGGTGACAGCTGTTAGATATTATGTCGGCCATATTGTTTCTACAATGTGATTATCTCAAACTAATTTTGTGACGAAGAGGAGGAGCAGGATGATGATGATGATGCACTTAACTGGTAAACGATAATGGAAACCCCAGACCTCTCCTCCAAAAAGAAATACTCCACAGAAAATCAAAGATCACTGCAACTGGATGTCGAATTTACAGATATTGACTTGAGTTTTGATAAATATTTATGCAGCTTTAATAAAATAAAGTTTGGAAAAAGGATCAAAGTGGAGCAGCCGGGCTGAAATGCTTCGGCTTTTGGGTCAGTTCATGTTGCCGTCTCATCTGTTACCGCACTGCGAAACACATCTTACCAAGTATTTCTGGGCTAGTTTAGTACTAATATCTTAGTACACTTGAAATAGGACAAAACTAACTAACAAGTAACTTTTCAGCAGATATAGGAGCTGGTTTTACGTCAATGATTCCTGAATATTGATGGAAAAGTTCCAGTTATCAGTGAAATAATCTGCCAGTGGAGCAAGATATTTTAATTTATAATATGGGAAAAATATCTTGTTGCACCAGCAGATTATTTCACTGATAACTGGAACTTTTTCATCAATATTAAGGAATTATTGACGTAAAACAAGCTCCTATATCTGCTGAAAAGATACTTTAAGTCAGTTTTGTCTTATTTCAAGTGAATTCAAGGTATTTGCACTGGAAACGAGAGCAGAAATACTTGGTAAGAGTTCGTGTTTTTGCAGTTCGACTTCCGAGTTTGTTTCAATTTTTTATTTTTTTATTTTTTTTTTTTTATTTCGTTCCCGTTTACAAACCATTTCACACACGTCCACCTCTGCATCTCAATTATTTCCTTTTTTTTTTTTTTTTTGATATAAAGATAAATTGGAGAAAGATGGACACTGTATTCATCCCCAGATGGAAGAAAACTCACCATTCCAACATTGGAGCTGCACGATACTTTGAAAGAACTGCTTTCACGCAGTATTTCGTAGAATATTATCCGTATCATTCCCGCAAAATTTAGTGTCCAGGATTCAAACTCTAAACAAACGGTTGGGTTGATTATCGTCTGACGCCAATACTGTCACAACTCCAAGTTTTTCTAATTCCCTGCACCTCTAAACACGGAAAACCAAAACTATCCCAGCAGAATATGGTTTGAAATATGAATAGAAGTCACCAAAATACTCAAATTTGATGTGGATTTTAATTTAGTTGCATTTTTTTTTTTTTTTCGCAAGACTGTATATTTGGTTGTTGCACCAGTTTGAACCAGAACAAATCAAGATTAATTCCAGTCAAATTCAAAAATACTTTTTTTTAACCCTGACAACCGGTTCTGGTTCAAAGTACGCTTGAGAAAATGACTTTAAATCGTCAGCTTTCGTAGCGGCGACGGATTGACCCGACGTCGGCGGAAAACGGCTCCGTTCGGTGCCTGGAAAACGTCGGTAATTGTATAAATCTGTCTCAATCCATTGTCATTTTTTCCATTCTTACTTCCGTTTTCCACCCTTTAACCATTTCATGCCCAAGTATTTAAACCATTACATATCAGGTTATTTTTTTTAATATATAAATTATGCAGTTTTATGGTTATAAAAACACTCAAATCTCAAAATTTCATGATTTGAAGATTAATTAAAACTTCATATTACCACATATTTCATATATTTTGGTTTTGGGTCACATTTGTGTCATTGAAATTAACCCTGATCAAACCATAATGATTAAGCCGCCCCCTAGTGGTAGACATTGGTTATTGAAGTCACAAAACCACGTTTCTTTATAGCAAATTGCAGATTTACAAACTTGGGGATAATCGTGATGAAGCGTCCTCCATTTTGTACCCAGAACGTTGGATCAAACTGATTAAAACTAGTGACGTTAAAAAAAAAGTTGGGGTTTTTTTTCCCGAAAACTCGTCAGTCGTCCATGAACTTTGATTTTTAGCGGAGTATTCCTTTAAAAAAAAAAAAAAAAAAAAAAAAAACAACCGGGATCATGCATTTCCTGATAAGGCCTCGCAGACTGGAGCGGGAAACCGAGCGACAGGTGGCGGAGGTTTGATTAAACAGGAGGTGGCTGCAGGTCCAGCCACCCGTAGCCCCGCCTCCGCCGCTAGAGGCCCCGCCTCCCTCCGCCTCGCTGGCCCCGCCCATCTGCACGTCACATCTGCTGCACACAGGTCTTCCACACAACCAGCAGTTCACACCTCAGTCTGTCGCCTCTTTGTTTCTCGATCCACTCGCAGTACGAACAGATTCTGGGCTCATGCATTTTTTTTTTTTTTTTTTAATTTTTTTTATTTCTAAGCTGCTGAATTATATAAATATATAAAAACTATATTTTTCATATGTTTAAAACAGCTGTTTTAGTGTGGAAGGAATTGGGGAGGATAACCAGGTCTATTTTGTATTAGTATCTTTTTATGATTATTATTTAATATCCAACATTACTGTAGTGTGATTGTGTGTAGATCATCTTATCAGATTGCATTTTTTTCTGGATGAGTACTGAGAAATCCTGCTGCTGATTGGCTGAGAGAGGAGAGGGCTGGCTCACGGTTTTGGCGCTAGATGAGACGGTGGGTGTAATTCGTGGTGGTGGGGGGGACTTCCTTCTAAAACATCTTTAAAAACATGAGCACAGGTGCTTTATGACAAACCTTACTAGCATGTTTGGCTGCATCATTTTCCTTTGGCACTGTATTTTGGATGAACGTTAATTTATTAAAAAACATACCAAAAACGTTCTGCAAACGGCCTCTGGTGTTTGGTTTGTTTGGACGATTCTACACCATTTATAGAATACTAAAACCTTTCCCTTAAATAATATTTAGATATTATTCTCAGGTTAACCTCTTAATGATTTTGTTCCAAAAAAAATAAATAAATAAAAAAAAAATTTGTTTTTTACGTTCTTTGAAGCTGTTGTCAGAGTTTGCTAGCTAGCTACTTTGGTGAAGCTAATGTTAAATAAAATAAAAGTTTTAAGCTCTTTGATTTATGTGAAAAGCTTAAAATGTACTTTGCAGTACATCAGTTACACTGATTTAAATAAAAAGAAGGATATAACTTGGATTTTTTTTTTTTTTTTTTTAATAAAGTGGTTAAGGCATTTAGCATTTTAGCTAGCAAACGAATGCTAACTGAATTATGTTGCTTTTAGCTACCTTCGTGAAGCTAATGTTTGTTAAAAATATAACAAAACTTTTAAACTCGAATTCGAGTGGAAGGCTTGAAATGTACTTACCACCAGTTAGGCTGATTTAAAGGAAAGGAAGTTAATTTGTATTTTTTTTTTTTAGTAAAGTATTTAATGCAATTAGCATTTTAGCTAGCAAACTGAATTAAGTTTCAGTTCAGGAAGCAGATTTCAGAACTGCAATTTGCTAAACTGTCAGAAAGTCATCAGTTTATTTCTTACGTTTAAAAAGATGAGACTGGGAAAATAAGTCTGGAGAAAACCCGTGCGACTGGTGGTAAATCGGAGCGATTTATGCCACCACTGAACGTTTTCCTGGAGGGTTGGTGGCTCCATAAGCAGGTCAGTTTCCTTCAGCTGTTGATGCTGCTGTTCCCAGTCCAGATTCGCCTCCTGATAAAAACCTTCGAGCACAATCAGACGACTGACTGTTTATCTTGTGCTCAATGACGAAGAAAAATGTTAACTATCTAGTGATTAAAAGCAAAATTCTGACTTTAATTTCAAAATTCTGGCTTTATTCTCAGATTTCTTACAATTTTAAGGAAAAAAAGTGAGAAAAAAGTCATTCTGAGATTAAAGTCAGAATTTGAGAAAAAAAAAAGTTTGTTTTTTTTTAGTGGCCCTAATCCTCTTCCGTAGTTTCACTTTGACATGGGTGATACCAAAAATATCAAACTTTATCACAATATGTAACTGAAATGTAGCTATATTCAAATATTATTGGGGGTGTAAGTATTAATTTGAGCCTGTTGGTAAAATTTTAACACTGTGAATCAGAAACAATCGCGAATAAAGTTGCTTTTGTATCATTCCTTAATTGTAAAACGAGCACAGTTAATATTAATAAACAAAAAACCCCCAAATTAATAAGGTTCAGGCAGATGTAAACTCCTCGCCAGCCAGTCGGCGCATCCCAGCATTCCTGGTTTGTAATTCTGCTTCAGGCTGAAGCGATTGCTGGGGTTACTGGGTTTCCGAGTTCCTGTGTTTTTGTCAAGCAGTCTGCCGTCAAAAACACGCAACAACTACGCTTTCAACAAACATGGCCGCCCCATCCTGAAAATAAAAATGCAACTTTTATTTATTTTTAATACAGCAACATGGTTCATCGCTTCCTTCTCCAGAAAATATCTTGTGTATTTCAGCTTACAGTACATTCATTCGGTTTAAATACAAAATGAAAACATAACAGATAAAAAAAAAAAAACCAACACCACCACAGTGGACATTTAAATTTGAACAACTATCTGGGCGAGCATGCTCACTGGACCGCTTTTAACACAACTGTTTGCAGCATGGAGGGAACAGATCCTGAAAGTATGGAGATAAATTGGGGCCATAAAGTTTCTTTTTCTTCTTCAAAAAACAAAACAAAAAAAAAAACCGAATAAAAAAGATTTGAAACTGAAAAAAAAATAAATCTGAAAAAAAAAAAAAGATTAAACTTTAAAAATTTTAAACTGTAAAAGAACATTTGAAACTGAAAAACAAATTGAAACTGAAAAAGAAAATTTGAAACATTTTTTAAAACTAAAAAAAATTGAAACTGAAAAAAATGTTAAACTGAAAAATAAAGGTTTTTAACTGTAAAAGAACATTTGAAACTGAAAAAAAAATTGAAACTGGAAAAAAAGATTTAATTGAAAAATATAATTTGAACCAAATTTTTTTGAAACTTTAAAAACATTTAAACTGAAAAAAAAAAACTGAAAAAGAAAATCTGAAACTGAAAAAAGGTAGACTGAAAAATAAAGTTTTAAACTGTAAAAGAACATTTGAAACTGAAAAAAACGATTTGAGACTGAACAAGAAAATTTTAAACAAAATTTTTTAAAAAACTTTTTTTTTTTTAAATTGAAACTGAAAAAAAAGTTCAAAATTACATTTCAGATTCAATGTTTTTGTTTTAAGGTCTACTTTTTCTTTTTTTTTTTCTTTTTTTTCCTTTTTTTTTTGAACAAACTTTATGGCCCCAGTTTAGCTCCATATAAAAGCACCTCAAAACGTACAGCTACACAAGGTAAAGATCCACAGAGAGTATAATGGCTGCTTTGTGCAAATAATCACAGTGGTCCACTTGTTCCAGTGTTATAATGAGACAACGTGGATATTTCTCTTTGTGATATAACACGCTACACATCAAATAAATAAATCGTCTGTCTTCAGGCTATTTTAGGTCTTAGTAAATATAGTTCTCCAAATATATATTCATTTAAAAGTAGAAAAAGGTCTGGGAAAGGTTACTAACAGCCTACAAACACAAACTTAGGAGGTTCAATCATAATCAGAGGATGTTTTTCCATCAAAGCAGAGTCATTTTTGTTCTCAAGGATTTCTGTAGCAGCACTGTGGTCGTTCCAGCATTAGTGTTCGCTTTTTGGACTCTTTTATCCGCTAATGAACGTCTATTTAACAACATTTACAAAGTAATCCATTTAATCCGCTTGTCATGTCAAGAAACAGTTTAAAAAAAGGCAAAAATCCAGAAAGAAAGTCGAAGGTTTAAAAATAAAATGCTTCATTAGGTTTGTAGATTTATTTTAGCGTGCTTTTAAAAGATGTTCTTGGTTTTAATGTTAAAGATAATATTGTTATAAGTACACTTTCTTCTCTATGACCTATTTCTTTAAACTGCTAAATATTAAAGTCTAAGAAAATAAATAAATTCTACTTTAAATATAAGGTTATGGGGAAAAAAAAGTTAGTGTTTGCTAAGTAGCTAGCTACCTTGGTGAAGCTAATGTTTGTTAAAAATAAAACTAAACTTTTAAGCTCTAATTCTGTGGAAGGCTTGAAATGTACTTACTACCAGTTAGACGGATTTAAACGAAAGGAAGTTAATAATTTTAATTTTTTTTTTAATGAAGTGGCTAAGGCATTTAGCATTTTAGCTAGCAAACTAATGCTAACTGAATTAGGTTATGCTGCTTTTACTTTTTAGTGACATACTTTTTCATACTTCAGTTGAGATGTAATTTTTGTTTTGAATCAAATATGTTGCTTTAGATAGACCCTATATTTTTCTCTGAATGTTTTTGTCACAAGAAAACAAAACCGTTTTCCAGTACTGTTGCGTCAGTTTTTGCTAGCTAGCTAGCTAGCTTGGTGAAGCTAATGTTTGTTAAAAAAAAATAAAGCTTTTAAGCTGTAAATCTGTGGAAGGCAGACTGATTTAAAGGAAAGACAGTTGTTAATTTGTATTTTTTTAAATAAAGTGGCTAAGGCCATTATCATTTTAGCAAGCAAACTAATACTAACTCAATTAGCTTATGTTGCTAAAACTTATTTTTTTAGCATCATACTTTTTTATCCATTATTGAACATAATTTTTGTTTTAAATCAAATATGTCGCTTCATTTTGTCCCTATATGTTTCGAAGTTTAACTTCTGAATGTTTTCGTAACAAGAAAACATTCAGTACGTCCATTTTCTTTGTATATTCTGAGGAGCTAGTTATCCTGCTAAAACCGTTAGCTTTGGTGTCAGTTTTTGCTACCGAGCTACAAAGATGAGGCAAATGTTTATATTAATTAAACAAGAAAGGCAAATAATTTATTAAAAAACACTTGGAGACAGTCACTGTTTTACAAAAATCTTAAATCTTGGATTTAAGATTTTTTTATTATGATTGATTACAAAGTTAAAAAAAACAAAGAGTTGAAATTTGGTTAGCATCTGCAAGTTATCTAAAATACATTTTGCGCAAATACAACCTTTTTTGACATCTATTTAGTAGTTTATATTCGGAATTTACTGCATAAAAAAAACTTAGCTAATGCTTTAGCATTTTAGCCAGTGAACTATTGCTAACAAAATCTGCGACCTAACGATGCTGGAAGTATACTGACTTGTTTTTGTTCAACATCATTGAATTTATTGGTTACATTTTAATCACAACCAGTTTATGGGGTAATTCTTTTGTAAAACGTGAATTTATGTTTAGACCTGAACTAAAAACATGTTTTCTTTATCATTTGCAACATTTTTTATATCTGCTTCAAGAGAAAAAAAAAAAAAAAAAAAAAAAAAATTTTTTTTTTATTTTTTTTTTTTTTTTTTATCAAATTTTACAAACATTCCCTTGGTAAAATAGCTTAACCTATATTTTTGCCAGGTTTTTTTTTTCCCCCCCAGTATAGTAAAATAAAATAACGTGTTTATTGTAAACACAAAGTTTTTGTTGTACTTCAGTGAATATAAAAGCTCACTTCAATAAAACAACCACAGTATTACAACAGAGACACTGATGAACATCTTGAGCAAAAATCTCTTTAAAATCAAATTTGTCCAGACGTCCGTGAGCTCACACTATCAGTGGCGCCCCTATGGGGGGACCACGGGGGGGCCACGGCCCCACCCTTAAAAAAAAAAAAAAAAAAAAAAAAATTAAATTTTTACTGGCCTGGTCCGGCCCCCCCCCCATGAAAATGTTCTGGAGGCGCCACCGAATATTTTTCAATAAAATCCCACAACCAAGGCGTTTTAAATAGTTTTGCAGCAGAAAATATTGACAAACTGTAAAGTACAAATCTAAGTCCTTCAGCTCACCCTATCGGTGGCGTCCCCAGGGGGGGACCACAGGGAGGCCATGGCCCAAACCTTTAAACAAAAAAAAAAAAAAAAAAAAAAAAAAAAAAAAAAAAAAGAAACCCTCGTACTCAGCAACACGGACTGCAGCGTTGAGAGACTGTTAAACTTTAAAAAGCCTCTAAAATTATCTTTTTTTTTTTTTTTTTTTTTTTTTTTTTTTTTTTTAAAATCAAAAGCAGCGGCAGGTTCCACCTCACAGTGATTATGGGCTGTACAGTAAATTTCCTGCCTTTGTGTCTGCAGTTGCATCCACTTAATACGATGCGGGAGAAAGGTCAGGGGCCGCCGCCCGGGCGGGGTTTATGGTTTCGACTTTCATTTGAATTTGAGGAAAGGTGATTGTGTTTGCTCACATCCTTCACCTGTCGTTCCACCGGAGGCGTCGCGGTCAGACGGCGGGGAGACGGGAAGAGTCACCGCGGGATGTTTGGACGCCAGCTGTCATGGCTTCACCTCAGACGCAGGTTCTGGAGCCGAGGAGGAGGCGACAGGTGCGGGCTGAGCCAGCGTGGAGAACCAGGAGGACATCGCAGACTTGGCGCTCGTCAAGGCTCCGCCCACTGACTGACCTGATAATGGAAAGCAGTGAAGCTTTCTTTGAGAAATGTGTACTGTTGTCGTATTTTACACACTAAAACTTCTTTCTCACCCACTGCCTTCCCAGTCTGGACCACACTGCGACTGGTCGTGATCATGGCGTTTCCGATCTTCTTCCCCCGCTCGCTGTTCTGCACAGAGCTGCAGAAAGACAAAAACAGGATCTGAATTTAGGAAATGAACGCCTTCGTCTTCTTCAGTTTCATTTTCATGTTTCCCAAAGTAATCTGGACAGAAATGCTGCCGCTCAATGCTGCTCTACTCTGCTGAAGTTTGTTCTGTTCATAAAATAAAAAATATATCATCAAAAGGTTAGTTTTACGCGTTGAATTAAAAAAGTGAAAGTCATGTTCTACATAGATTAATTTAAAGCAGATAAATATATGTCCTGTGGCTTGTGCATGTTTTTTCTACCACACTTTTTCCTTCCACTAAACTTTCCCTTTATATGCTTTTTTTTTATTTAAAATTTTTTATTGGTCTTGTGAAATATTATAATTTTCTAAATAACAATAAACAGTAGCAAACGTTTCTACCACATTTTTCCTTCCACTAAACTTTCCATTAATATGTTTATTTTTAAAAATCGCTTTTATTGGTCTTGTGGAATTTTACAATTTTCTGAAAAATCGAATTATGTGCTTTTATTTGCTGTAAGCCATCATCAAATGAACAAAAAAAATTTTTTTCTACTACACTTTTTTTTTTTCTTCCACTAAATCTTGCATTAATATCCTTGAATACAGCACTCTGAAAAGCAAGCAGTGACATTTTCTGCTTCCTCTATCACTCTGAGTGAAATCAATTTACATCAATTTCTCTTTTTAAATTTAACGAAACAGATGGACGTTTTGGCGCAGTCGTCACAGGTGGCGATCAGAAGGGATCTGAGGACAGAAACGAGCTGGCAGCGTTTCACAGCAAATCCTCGGTTAAAGGCAGCACCGCCTGGCTTCATCCAAACTGCAACCCTGGTGTGCAGCCTTTCATGTGGATCCCATCTGACCTGACATTCAGCGGGAATCTCGCTGTTGCATCATCCGGGGCGGCAGCAGCCGCAGGAAGCAGACGGCTGTCACTCTAAGTCGGTTATTTTAACTAAAAATTAACTCCTTAACCACTAGTTTACTACAGGCTGATGTCATAAAAGAGACCTTTAACCTTTAAAGTGCTTTTCAGGGAAAAAATAGGTTGCATTTTTCCAGACGCAGCTTCAACCCTGCGCTTCCACTTCCCATCTCCTAGGCTGACCCAGATAAACATCTTATGTAGTGCAATAAAGAAAGGACCTATTGGCCTGCAGCAGTTCGGCTCGACTCATTTCCCAAACACGTCTTTGCCACCTGCTGCTCTTTGTCCAAGAACAAGAAAATGGTCGGTCTTGTTTTTGCCCCCAGAGCTTCCAGAACACTCAAACATCACGGTTACTGGGAAGTGAACCGTAGCTTCCGCTTCTTTTCCATCACAGCGGTCGTCGGATGCCCCTTCGACCCCCCCCTTGTCTCTCATCCTGAGTCAGGTTTCAGAAAAATAACTCGGTGGTTGCTGAGGCAGGGACGAGACTTTGGGATAAATAAAACCGTAAATGAATAATGTTTGAAGAAGTAAAAATTAAAAAAAGAAGACAAAATGAATCACTTTAGATCAAGGGAGTACTACTATATTACCTTGAGACCTGTGCTGACATAAAATATGCTGAACATGCAGGTGGATTTGGTTGCGGTGTCCCTCAGGGATGTGTTCTTGGGCCCTTCCTTGGCTCTGTAAATAAGATCTCCTCTGGATCTCTTTTAGAATGTTTTTTATGACCAAATCCACCCCTAAATATCAATACCATCTTTAGTCCGACTAAAGATGGACTGAAATGTTCCGACTGAAATGAATAAACGCCCCGTTCAGAGGACAGTTTCAAGCGAGGAGTGGGAGGCTGCGACCCAAGCTAACGTCCTGATCCTGAATGTTGCAGGACAGTGAGATGTCAGCCAACTGGTTAACATAGCGTTATGTGGTATCAGATGTTTTAATTTATTCTGACAAAAAAATTAAATTCTGTTTTAGCAAAAGTGCCTATGAAAGTATTCACCCCCTTGGATGTTTATTTTGTAGACATTAGTTTTCAATATGACATTAAAAGGGTTTTTTGTAATTTTTTTTGTCTAATAAGCCAAATTTTGTTGCTCATGATTGATTTGTGAAGCAAATACGAGTAAAACATCCAAGGGGGTGAATACTTTTTATGGGGCACTCTAAGGTCCTAAATCACGAGTAAAAAAAAAAAAAAAAAAAACTGTTCATGTAAATTGTGTTCAAAAATTTCGTAAAACGGAAATTTGAATATTGTTAACATCATTTGCATTTGCTTGCTTTTATCATTTTCCACAATAGTCAGTGTCTCGCAAAAGTATTCACACCTCTAGAGCTTTTTCCCATTTAAATCATGCAACAGCAACAAACTTCGGTCTATTTTATTGGGATTTTGTGAACACAAAGGAGAAGGAAGAGGATACGTGTTTTTTAAAAGTATTTTAACAACAGACAATCTAAAGAGAGGCAGCCTTTGTATTCAGATACCTATAAATAGGCCTGTCACAATAAGCAATTAACCAGTTAATCGCATGATAGATTAAAATGAGCTCGATATTTTCCATTCTGATGGTTAATAGTTTTTTGAAGGACAATTTTGTTTACAGAGACTTTATAATCCATTTTATTTATGGTTTCGGTCATGTATGGTTTTTATTTCCATTTTATTTATTGTTTTTGGATATATAAAATGAATATACTGGATAATAAATAAATAAATAAATTACTAAATAAATACAGAATATGGGAAAAAAACAGAAAAAAATACAGCGTGAAGAAAGTGACGATAAATAAAAAATAAATAAAATAAGAGCAACTAATATAAGAATAAGATTAAAAATTAAATAGAGATAATGTTAAGTGTTTTTAACAAAATTAAAGTTTTATTGGTCTTTGAGAGGGCAAACTTGCATTATTATGCCATCATCAATAAAGCACTTGAAAACGGCCTCAAAACAACAGTATTATGGTTTATCGCAATAATTTCTGGGACAATTTATCATCCAGTAAAATTTGTTATTGCGACAGGCCTACCTCTGAATAAAACCTACTGATCTCACTACTTAGGTGTTGGTCTATCACATTAAACCCCAGTAAAAACACACTAAACCGCTCTATATATGCAAGTGAACAGAGTTTTCTTTCATTTTGATCATTAGTGCTGTGACTGGATGCCGTGCAGCAGAGCAGTTTGTTTGTTTACTGAAGCTTTACGAGAGATTTCCCAGCCGCCGTGACACCGAACCCCTGAAGGTAAGGCGAGAGCTCCGAGTGTCACGGTCGAGTCCGACTTGGTGCGAGCTCCTCCTCGTTTGGAGCGTTTATCCGCAGCGTAACTCTACCTTCGGCGCTCCACGCTTCCTGGAATGAAAGCGGAGTCTGCGGTTGTTTTTCCGAATGAGGCTCGCTCATTATTAATGACCCTGGCTGTTATGAGACCCTCGCCTGCACCCCCAACCTTTAGAGCTGCCAGATTCGTGCACAGACGCAGCATTAGGCTGCACGCTGCTGCCTGCGCCACATAGTGCTCATCAGCTGGGTGTTGGGGCGCTCTCAGGCTGGATGCAGAGCTCCACCCTGCTGGGCTCTAAAAGGACACACCGCGGCTCATCAGAAGCTGTCTGCTGCCAGAAACGGAGCATCAAGCTCACATTTTCTGATTTATTCTGGTTTTCTGATGCTGTTTCAAACTCCTCCTATGATCCCGATGATGATGTTAGATGTTCATGAAATGAAAAGCACTGAAGAGAGATGGATCTGCCTCCTGACCTCATTATTATTGAGCCACTTTGGGGAGATCCCAAATGTGCAGTTCATGCAAGACAGACCAATAATTAACAGAAACTGAAGGCTTGTTGCCAAGAAGAACGGGGGAACCTCACTACGTGATGAAATAAAGAGCCTCTTCCACCACAAAGACTAAGTTGTCTAAAAAAAATGACCCCAAAACTCAATAATTTCAATTCACCATAAAAAAAAATTTAAAAAAATGACCTGTTCAGTAAAAGCTCCTCTAAATATGAGTTTTCTGTTAAAACGGAGCCACAATCTGCCAAATCTGATTTATTGTTTCTTCTGTTGGCCACTAGAGGGCAGCAGAGTCACAGACTCTTGTTCAGCAACCTCTGAAGATAAAAGCAGCTCTGCTGTTGGGTCTCATGTGGTGCTTCGGAAATGTCCTAATTTAAAAAACATTCTCATTAGACGGTGAAAGCAGGAGGATAAAATGAGACTCACTGTGAGAGCCGTAGTTTCACATCAGCTACGCTGTACTGGCCTTGGAACGGGTGGCTGCAACAGAAACGACATCCAATTAACTTCATGCTGCTTCACTCCAACCACAACATGTTGAGACTAACTTCAGAAATACATCTAAAATATTTCACATATATCTATCTCATATATTAAGGTACCTGTATGCTATACTCCTTGCTAAGCTGTTTTTCTGAGGGTAGAAACTGAATTTCCAAGAGGAATCTTCCTGATCTAATCTAAATCACTATAATGCAACAGCAATATCATAAATGTTGCATTAAAAAAATAAATTTTAATCAAACTAACATTAAAAATAAGGTGGTAGCATCATGCTGTGGGATTATTTTCCTTCAGATGAAACATGGGGCTTAGAACTACAATATAAATTTGAGCTGAGAATAAAATATTAAATAAACAAAGATATTGAGCAATATTTAAAAAAAAAAAAAAAAAAAAAAAAAAAAAAAAAGTACCTCCAGAGGTGGGCACACTTCCATTAATCTGTTAATATTGGAGCCAACTTTTTTGTTTAGCACTTTTGCTAACATTGATATTAGTGCAATAAGCTTTACTAAATTCGAAAGTGCTAATTTACTTGGCTTTTACTTTCAGATTAATAAAATTTGACAAATTTGTGATGAAGTTTTGGTTATCGACTGTTCAAGTAGTTAGACATTTATATTCATGCTCTTATTTTGAAGAGACTGTTTACGCAACAGTTCCTTTAGCCTTAGCTTTTGCTAAATATCATTGTAGCATAGCGGTTTAGCGTTAGCAGAACAAATGGTTATCATAGGTGCTTTAGCGTTAGCGGGACTAATGTTTATCATTAGTGCTTTAGCATTAGCAGAACTAATGTTTATTGTCATCAGAACTAAAGTTTGTCAATAGTGCTTTAGCATTAGTGGAACTTATGTTTAGCATTTGTGCTTTAGCTGAGCTATTATTTATTCTTAGCACTTTAGGGTCAGCAGAACTGTTTATCGTTAGCACTTATTAGTGCTTGGTCAGAACTAACGTTTATTGTTAGCGGAACTAAAGCTTATCATAAGTGCTTTAGTGTTAGTGGAACTAATATTTATTGTTAGCGCTTTAAGGTCAGCGGAACTAATGTTTATCATTAGCACTTTAGCAGAACTAATGTTTGTTGTTAGCAGAACTAATGTTTATCATTAGTGCTTCAGCGTTAGCGGAACTAATATTTATCGTTAGTACTTTATCAAAACTAATGTTTATTGTTAGCAGAATTGACTTTTTTTAGTGGAACTAATATTTATCGTTAGCACTTTAGCAGACTTAACATTTATTGTTAGCTGAATTAAAGTTTATCATTAGTGCTTTAACGTTGGCGGAACTAATATTTATCCTTAGCGCTTTAGAGTCAGCGGAACTATTGTTTATCGCCAGCACTTTAGCAAAACTACATATTGTTAGTGGAACTAAAGTTTATCGGTAATGCTTTGCGTTAGCGGAACTAACTTTTTAGTTAGCAGTGCCCACCACTGCGTACATCCATAATTTATTTAAAAAAAATAAAAAAACATATTTGCAATAAGTTCAAGCATCTTTATTTCTCTTCCTGTGGTGCAGCGTGACCTGCAGCTGTCGGGTTTGTCCACCTACCCCGGAGTGATCGCCGTCATGCCAGGATGTTTGTTACTGAACCAAACCCGGAAGTTGTGGGTGTTCTTCCACGCACCAATGAACGGCACCCCATAATCGGCCAGCAGCCTCTCATTATCTGGCACGGCACACAGAAAGAGGAGAAGGAGTCAGGATGTGACGAAAACATGACACTATGGGATGTTCTCCAGACTTCCCACCTGGCTGTAGTGCAGATGACAGTAAGGAGTGCAGGTAGAGGGTGAACTGAGCTCTGATCCACTCGTCTCCTCCCTCCCAGCCCGTCCCGTCCAGGAACACGTCGTCCCTGTTCTCTGTCACGTGTTTCACCAGGTAATCTGCGAAGCGCAGGTCAGCTGTCGTCAGGCTCAGGATCTTCCGGAGTTCTGGGTCCTGGATCTGAATCCGAGCTTCCTCCACCTGCAGAACCAAAGACGTCTGGATTAATAAACCCGCATTTCGGATTAAACACAGAGACGGGGTAAAGGAGTAGGATTTACTTCAACGATCGCGTCACTGAGGTGCCTCTGCTGGCGGAAAAGGATGTTGGTCGCCCCGGCGACAAAGCCTCGAACAGTGACGTCTGACAGGAGGTGATGCTGCTGCAGAGCCATATAAGGCAGACACAAGTAACCCTGGCAACAACACAAGGAAAGCAAAACTATAAATCACAAAGGAAGTAATCGATTCAGCACCGTGACAGGTGGTTTTAGTTACCTTAGTGAAGATGGCGAGCGGCAGGCCGTACTGATCCTCCTCCAGACCCGACACCAGGCCCTGGGTGACCCCTCCCTGACCGCTGACCCCCAGCGGCTGCACTGTGATCGGCGTTCCTGGTTTGGAGTCAAAAGCGTCCGGCAGCTCCAACTCACCGCCGCCGGCTGCTGCTGCTGCTTCTTTGGGACCAGCTTCCTCCAACACGCTGGGATCCAGAGTCTCCCAGTCGCTCTCAGAGGACTCTGGTGAGGCGTGCGAGGGCGGTTTGAGGTGGTTGCTGTTCCCCGAGGACGGAGACTCTCCAGCCGGCTGGGTCGCCTCCACGCCCTCCAGATCCATGTTGGCGTGGGCGATGTCCGTGACGGACACGGAGACGAACTCCTCGGCTCCCGATCCGCTCTCCGGCAGACTCAGATCGTCCGACACGCTGCTCTTTGGTTTGTAGTGCGACGAATCCACCAGGCCGTGTTCGATCATCCCTGCACAAACATCACCGCCGTCAGACATCGTGTCTGCTGCCCGGATATTGAGCTGTTAGCGTGTCAACAGTTTTCACCACAGCATCACCATCCACAATGCTTCTTTGAAGGTACTCGGATGATATGAATTCAGTTTCTATTTGAGACAAATAAAGTATTTTTGAATCTGAATAACACATTCAGTCTTAAAGGAGCAGCATTATGTATTTTCCAGCCTCATAAAATCATTTTATAGCTCAAACAGGAACCATGTTGCCTTCAGTTGTTATAAAATTGCTGTATGTATCAAATATGACTTAAAAGAAATTTGACTTCATAATTTAACACCTTGAAATTGGGCCTCTGTCTCTTTAAAAACTCCTGCTCTTTCTGAGACGCCACCTTCAGGAAGTCAATACAACAGCACCCCTCTATTAACCCTTTAACAACGTTTTTACCAGCGCTGCACTGAGAAGTAACTCGTCTAATGAAGCTCAGCAGATGCGCAGTTCCACCAGGTGTTTGCTAATTGCTGCTGGCTAGTCTGAAGGAGCTGAGTGGGGAAGTCACAGAGGAGGGGGGGCTCTGTGAGACGGAAGCTCGGAAGCTTAGAAACTGCAGCTCTGAGGAAGAGCTGCATCTCGAAGGAGGAGCTCGGTCCATCCAGGTGTTTTCCACAGCTGAATGGTTGCCGTGGAGATTAAAGGATTTCTCAAACATGCATGAGAGAATCAAAGCAACACTTCAGGTGTGTTTTTGATGAGGGAATAACATCATAGCATGATGGAAAGCTCAAAAAAATAAATTTTAGATAATACTGCCTATTTAAATTTAAAATTAATTTATTAGAATCATAACAACACTATATGTTTAGTTGCTTTATCAGCAGTGTGCATTGTATTAATTTCCACAGCAAAATATGTTTGTGTCATCAGCATAATATAAATTGCAAAAAAAAATAAAAATTTAAAATGTACAAAATAATCAACTATGGTCCAAGTTCTGAACCCTGAGGAACACCATAAAATTGATCTTAAACGCTACATTTAGTTTTGTTTATTTAAGTGTAGATGAGTGAAGAACTGTTTCTTGTAACTGATTTAAAAGCTCCAAAAACAACCAAAGTACTTATTTAATCTTTAAAAGAAGCACCAGTCCGGACGGACCCTCTCTGGGAGTTACTGACCCGGAAAAAGTGACAGAACCGTCATCAGGGCTCCGACGAGTCTGTTTACAGGCGACACATAGAACAGGACCTGCAAACAGACAGCTGTGTGGGATCACATGTGGAGAACCAAGGCAACAGAAGGGGATGAGATTTTAATTTCAGGGCTGACTCTCACCTTCTTCTCCAACAGAATGAGCTTGAAGAGGATGAGAACCTGCAAAATGATTTTAAAAAAACTGTTAGAAGAAGTTAAGATTTTTCCATCTTGTGAATTTATCTGTCACAACCTTGTGTTGAAAGTGCAGGATGAGATCTCTTGGTGATAAACCTGAGGAGAGAAAACGAACGAATGAGGAGGTTTCCCTCAAAGAAACACACATCGACATATTTCTGATCCGCTTGTGGAGGCTGGTGTCCGCGCACCGAGATAAACCTGCGATCCCTCCAGAGTGGAGCCCCTCAGGGAGCCGTTCATGTGCTCGTAAAGCTCCTGCACAGGAAGCCACAGGTTATTACAACAGGAAACAGGAAGTGAATCTCACACTGGGTCAGATCATTTTTTCACCTTCAGGATGGAGATCTGTGAGAAGTCTTTCTCCTCAAAGTAGGCGTGAGTGATGAGCTGCAGCTTAGCTTGAAGTAAACCATAGAGAGGCTGTAAATAAAGAGTCAGCAGTGATTCAGACACATCATGACCCGAAACATGCAGGAGGAAGATCATTTTCCCCTGACTGAATCACAGTGGTTCCTGCTAACTAATGAGATTTACTGGTTTTAAACAGCTGATCAGCAGCAGCTGCCTGTAAACCGTCGCGAAGGAGCCTCAAGCAATGAAGGACAAGAGAAAGTAAAGAACTTTATTCAAGCCAGATTTATTCCTGAACAGTAGAGGAGTAATAAAATCCTCCCAGGGTTCATGGTCAAACTCCTGAAAATCTCAGACTGTTAAGAATTTTTGGTCCGTTTTTGTTGTATTTTTAAATGTATAAAATAAAGTTCAACAAAAATTTACTCTAAATTTTCATAGATGGACGGATAAATGGATAAATGGATGGATGGTTGGATGGATGATGGATGGACGGTTTGACAGATGGTTAGACGAACGGTTGGACAGATGGATGGACAGACAGACGGTTGGATGGATGTTGGACAGATGGATGGACGGATGGATGATGGATGGACGGATGGATGAACGGATGGTCAGACAAATGAATGGACAGACAGTTGGATGGTTAGATGGATGGACGGACGGTTGGATGGTTAGAAGGATGGACGGACAGACTGATGGATGGACAGACAGATGGTTGGATGGATGGAAGGACAGACGGATGGATGGACAGATGGACGGAGAGATGGATGGATGGACAGACAGGCAGTTGGATGGTTGGATGGATGGAAGGACAGATGGATGGATGGACAGAGAGATGGATGGATGGACAGACAGTTGGATGGACAGATGGACGGAGAGATGGATGGATGGATGGACAGATGGATGGATGGATGGATAGATGGATGGATGGATGGACTCACCACTCGACTGAGGACACAGACGCTCTTCTGAACCGTCTCTCTGGTGACGTCGGCCTGTCGAACCTTCAGCGCCTGAAATCATTATCCAGAAATCAAACAACAAGCAGGTAACCCGGCTGTTTGCATCATGGTGCTCCCAAGAGGTCAAAGTTCACTCTGTAGAATAAAAACACAATCCTCCAGACTGTTTTACATCCACATACTGCAGCGGCTGGTTTCTGAAACGAGCCTCACCAACCTTGGCTTCTATTTGCCGATAACAGGACACTCCATAGACGCACTTCATGTCTCCCCCTAGAGGCGGCAGGTGGAAATACACCGTGTCTGCAAAACAGGAAGAAAATGAAACTGATCGGAAAAAACCATCAGCTTAGAAACTACGACTGGGCGACAAATCGATTTCATCGATTAATCGCTTTTTTTTTTTTTTTTGGTTTTTGAAAATTAAATTTTTGGAAAAAAGATTTTTTTTCACCAATGCACACCTTGTGCTTCCACAGTTCAGAGTGATGTCAGCACGTCCAGGGCGGCCATCTTGTTTTAAAAGCCTGTTTTACACCTTCTGTTCATTTGGACGTAAACGACACAGACTGAGCTTCTCACATTAAATCTCGATAACTCAAGAAGCTTTTTTGATTAAAACGACTATTTTTCTCACAACTTTAAGACATTTGTCATTTTTCTGTGAATATTATATAACAGAGAATTAGGGCCAGGGTACGAGTTGTAATTTTTTTTTTTTTTTTTTTTTTTTTTTTTACTAAAATAAGACATAATGCTACAAGAATACAGTTGTAGTAATACCTGAATAAAGTCTCAATATTACCAGAATAAAGTCATAAAATTAGAAGAATGAAGCAGTAATTTTATGAGAACTCCCACAGGAAAATAACAAAAAATTAACTATCCAAGTTCTTTTCCTCATTAAAACAACTAGTTACTCGTAATTTCTGGTAAAATTGCGTCTTAATTCTACTAATCTAATGAAACAGGAATCCTCGTAGCCTGCCGCTGATACTCCGTTGTACAGCTCACAGAAGATATGACTGAAATAAAAGTCACTTTTTGAAAACATTTTCTGTCATTTGTAATTTGTTTTTGAGAAAAAGCGAGATAAAAAAAAATTGAATAAAATCAAAATCAGAAATCAGATCTGGTATGAGAAAAATCAGGAGCCCTATTAGAAACTTAAGATGAATTAAGCTACACTTCTGAATCACAAATCCAGTCCCATTAGGGCCCTGGGGTCATTAGAGGTGCGCGATACGTTGACATCGGTATCGACCGATTTTCAGAACTTATCAGCATCAGTCCGATAAGTGAAAATTGAGCCGATAGTAACAACCGATGTTTATTTCCATCTTGTTTGTGTTTCAAGAGAAGGAGGAGGTTGGGCATGTGATCAATAGTGATCCAGTGAACGACTGCTGGTTGTTTTAACTGAAGCAAAGAAGCAATGTAGATGTGTCTGTTTTATAAATGGTGTTGAAGATGTAGGAAAACATATAAAATATAAATAACATGGGTAAATATCGGTTATAAAGGCAATATCATTCCCCATAAAACACCAAAAAACGACTTTACCAAAAATCTTCATCTCTTTGACAATTGGTCTTTTTTTTAGACAAGACCAGATAAGATAAGAAATATGGATGTTTAATTTAGCACTGAATTAAAACATTTGAATAAATGACCACATTCACTGAACAAGTAAACAAGCAATACAAAACTTGGAAAAAAACAGAATATTTCCCCAACCTCAAATGACAGTGCTGCCCCCAAAGCCATGGTTGTAGAGCCATATAAAACCCTGAATCTGGGTAAAGGATAAAATTTATGGTTGTTGTTTTTTAATATTCTTTTTATAAACTAATAAAAAACATGAATGAGTCAGACTTTAATTACAAATTAATAAAGAGTAAACAATCAAACTGGATTTAAAGCCTCATTCTGTCTGCCGGCTTTCTAATTTTATTTTCTCATGCAAACAAAATGTCACAACTATCAGCCTCGATTCCATCAGAGGAAGAAACCATTTAGCGTTTCTAAACTCTGAGGAGATTTTCCCCAGCTGAGCGTCTTAAAGGTTGCACAGCTCGGATTAAAGATTTCAGAGAAGAGGTGCCAGCGGCAGCATTGCAGAGTCGCTGCTCTAAGTAAAAATAAGAGGAGTAAAACTCAGTCCAGATGCAACCAAGAGCAAAGGAGAACAGAAAAATTCCCTTGAATTCCTTAAAAGTATCATAAATGTACATTTAACCCAATTCCTTCAGACAGAGACCAGATCAGAGGAGTTCAGAGCCGAGAGTAAAGCTCCTGTAACTCTTCTTCTGCTGTCAGAAAACATCAAATCTAAAGATTCAGAGATCTCATCCAAACTGGGCAAAAATATAACTTCATCCAGCCTAAAACGCCACCATTAATCCAATAAAGCTTCCTAAACAGCGACTGAAGGTTGTGTAAAGCTGTGATGAAGGAACGGTCGGTTAAAAGCCAAATCAGCTTCTCTACAGCCTCACCGGTCTGAGACATCATGGCCGAAAGAACCGAATCTCTTCCTGAAGCGAGGTCGGGCTCAGCCTGAGAGACGGGATGAGGAGCTGCTCCTCTGCATCCACAGGAGTCTAAAGGAGGTGGGTCAGGATTCCCACTGGGTGACTTCCTTTGGAGGCTTTCCTGACACATCCTACTGGGAAAAGACCCGAAACTGACTGGAGGAACCATAAACCGATTCTGGTCTGGGAAGACCAGCAGATCACCTGGAGGAGCTGGGAAATGAAACTGGTGAGAGGGATGGATGGATGGATGGATGAATGGATGGACAGATGGATGAAGGATGGATGGATGGACAGATGGACGGACAGATGGATGAAGGATGGATGAAGGAAGGATGAATGGACGGACAGACGATAGATCGATGGATAGATGAATGGACGGATGGATGAATGGAAGATGGATGGTTGGTTGGGTGGTTGGTTGGTTGGTTGGATGGACGGATGTATGGATGGATGGATGATGGAAGATGGATGGCTGGGTGGTTGGTTGGATGGATGGATGGATGTACAGACGGACGGCTGTCTCCCATGATGCTCTCTGGTTGCCGCCATCTCGCTCCAGCAGAAAAGCCTGCGGCTCCAGCCCAGACCAGGTCTGGACCCAGAAGAACCAGCTCAGGCCGACACCAGCAAATCTGCAGCAGAGACTCGCCAGAAACGACCTGGAGCAGAACCGCAACGTGAGCAGACCAGACCAGGAGACAAAGGAGCGCTTTCAGACCATAAAAACCGCTGAAAATTCGATGGAAGGAAAAAAAGGATTCACCTTTTAAACACATGTTCCAGTAACACAACCCTTTTCTACCTTTTCACAGCAGCCATTGTCTTCCTCTGTAACCAAAACCCAGTGACCTCACCGAGACCCGGCTGCTTTATGAGCTGCACCACAGAGCATAAAAGATTTATTATGTAGCGCAAAGAATCCAGCAAGATTTCCAGATAAAAGTTAAATATTAGACAGACAAAACCACAGCATGGTCACATGACCGCAGCAGGACGAACACCTGGAAATTACAGCTGCTCTCCCAGCTTTGAAGAAACGCTCAGCGTCCAAACATCAAACATGTCGGCATCGCTGTCATTTTTTTTTAACACATCGCCATCGGTCCGATGTGTAAACTTACGCCGATGCGAACAAACAGTGTTTATTTCCATCTTGTTGCCATCTGTGTGTGTGTTTCTGATGGGTGTGGTCATTTTTTTCAACCCATCAACATGGGAGAGAAACATATATACATATAAAAACACCTGTAAATATTAATTATCGGCCATCGCAACAATATTAATCGGTCCAAATTTTAATATCGGTGCATCCCCTGTTGTCATCCCTCAAGCTGAATTTAATTATGTACAAGTGTCCATTCATTGCACATGCAAACAAGCAATAGAAGATTTGTTTATATATGAGAACAAGTATATAAGAACAAGTCTTCTCTTGCTTTTTTCTGTATCAAACAATAGAAAACTATGGGTTTGTGTAAAAATAACTTTACTATTGCTTGTTTGCATGTCCAATGAATGAACGCGTTTTAAGCCAACCTGGGCTTGGTGCATGCAAACAAGCAATTGAAAATGTGTTATGTTTACACACACAAATAGTTTTCATAGTTTTCTATTGCTTTATTTAGAAACAAGCTATAAAAATTTATTCTTTATGGTATATAGGACTATTTATATTTGATTAAATAACCGGGTGGGCTGAAAACTAGGCATGTACCAAGCTTATATCTATCTAGATATAGATCTAGATCTAGATTTTTACACCATAAATACACAGATGAGTGTGAGGTCTTTGTGAATTCAGTCGTGCCGTACCTTCCTGGTAGTTGTGGGCTCCATCGGGCAGAGCCAGGAAAGGGAGGTACTTCCACTCCTCCGGCAGCAGGTTGCTGTCGTGACCCTCGTCTGGCATCAGCGGGGGGTACGAGAACTCAACCTGAGGAAGCACAAGAGTTACACACCTGTATGCTAAAGAGCAGCAACCTGCCTCAACACCTGCTTCTACAGAGACGGTTTAGCAGCTTAAACTTCCTCTTTAAAACGTCTGTGAGCTCAAAGGAAAAGAAAACTCATTCTGGTGAAATCTGTCAGAAACCTGTTGCTCCTGAACGCAGCACACGCCCACAAACAGTGACTCAGACCGAGAGGAGAAACCGGGAGCGAATCCTCCGAGCCGAGGCGTCGCAGCTCGCTGATGAGGTTTTATAAAAGCAGAGAAATCTGTAGCCACATTTAAAACCCCGTTTTCGCAGCAGTAAGTAGTAGCGCGAAGCGATAAATCGATTTTAACCAGTGGTGAGGATAGACACACAAAAGCTAACTAGCTAGCTGCTAGTTAGCGGTAGCCTCAACGAGTCGCAGAGCGGAATGAAGATGTCTGCAGGTGACTCAAACTTTTGCCTGACAGAAAAGTGTCGAGAAAAATAAACAACATAGAAAATACAAGAGTAAATAGTCCTACCACAACAATATTTAAGACATGAGATTAATTTATTTAAGGCCACCTTACATTTTTAAATTATTTTAAGACTTGCACAGACACCTTGTTATCGATTAATCGGATTTTTTGGTTTCTGAAGATTTAATTTTTGAAAAATCTGGATATTTCCCCCCCCATCAGTGGGTTTCCATAGTTCAGAGTGATGTCAGCAGGGGGCCATCTTGTTTGACAACTTTTTTTTTTTTTTTTTTTTTTTTTTTTTTTTTTTTTACAGCTTCTGTTTATTTGGACTTCGAATTCAGGTCAAATCTACAACGAAATATTAGGGACAGGATAAGTTTTTTATGAAAATAAAGTCATAATGTTACAAGAACACAGTCGCAGTAACACATATGACAATAAAGTCGAAATAAGAGGAGAATAAAGTCTCAATATTACCAGAATAAAGTTGTATTGTTATAAGAATGAAGCAGTTTTATAAGAACAAGAAAATTAACAAAAAATTAATTATCCAAGCCTTTTCTCATTAAAATGACTTTTTTCTCGTAATTTTAAGACGTTTAAGACATTCCTCTGCGTCTTTATTCTGCTAATATTATGAATATATTCTTGTAATTAAACAAAATCTCTCGCAGCCTGGCCTTAATACTCTGTTGTACAACTTACAGAAGGGATGATTGAAATAAAAGCCACTTTTTGAAAATATTTCTAACATTTATAATTTATTTTTAGAAAAGAAAGCAAGAAAAATCAATTAAAATCTGAAACTGAATCTGGTATGACAAAAATTGGAGATTTTATTTTTAAGCCACATCGCCCAGCCCTAGTAGAGGAAGAGGAGGCCAGACGGATCCAACAGCCATAAGCCCAAATGTCTGATGCTCAGCAGGAGACTGCTGACCCCTATCAAATACCCCCCCCAAACGCTGTGGATACAAACTGAGAACAGAGTGTGTTCTCGCTCTCATCTCTACGTAAGAAAATCTCTTTTTTTAATCTTTCATGGTGCAGAGCAGCTGCTCCTGAGGCTGCAGAGCGACATGATGCAGACAGATGGAGAGCGGCGACAACAAGGAGGCTCCCTGTTTGGTGTCATGGCTGCCCGTTCACCTCTTGAATTTTAAAGAAGCGCCGGCAGGGGACCAGAGGACGGATCAGGACGGACACTTCGTGTTCGGCACGTCTGCTTTTATGGAGGACCGAAACTGACGTAATTAAAAATAAAAGCAGAAATGTATTTATTTTGTTTCGCCTTTTCCTTACACATGCGTTTTTAATCAAGAAATTTATATATATTATTCTTTTACCTTTTCCTTATAAATGTGTTTTCATCAAGAAATGTATATATTTTGTTTTACCTTTTCCTTATACAAGCGTTTGTTCTTTTTACATTTCCTCGTCTCCTCTTTTTTCTTCACGTCTGCATTTCTGCCTCATTATGCAAATGAGCAGGGCGGGCATCTTGGTCCAGCTCCTCTGCTATTGGTCGATAAACAGGAAGCAGCAGGATCCATGTGCAGATCGATTGGTCATGCCTGCGCTTTTGGCTTCAGTTTAGCAACCAAAGTATCTTTACGGAGGGAGCGGAAGAATCGTTCAGGGAAGCTGCAAACAGACTGGACAAGTTGGAAGGGTGCGAGTTTTCAGCTGACCAATAGTAGAGGAGCTGGACCAAGATGGCCGCCCTGCTCATTTGCATAATGAGGCAGAAATGCAGACGGTGAAGTAAAAAGAGGAGACAGGAGAAAAATGTCTTGTTACAATGGCAGATTATTTCACTTATAACTAGAACTTTTTCACCAATATTAAGGAATTACTGACTTAAAACAAGCACCTATATCTGCTGAAAAGTTACTTGTAAGTTAGTTTTGCCTTAATTCAAGAGAATTCAAAATATTTTCACTGGAAACAAGACCAAAAATAGTTGGTAAGATTTTGTGTTTTTGCAGTGCATAGGAACCATTATAATCCGGAGTCTGACTCCCAACTGTGGAAAAGAGCAAAAGCCACTAAACTGCAGGAAGACGATATACACATTTCATATCAGTCAATATTGATAATTATCGATTAGTTTTTGTTTGTTTTGTTTGTTTTAAATATCTTAAATACTGCCAAACTGGTGGCGTGTCCTTTCATCTCTTATCCACTGTTAAGGGTTCGGCACAGTGGTGAAACCTTAAACTGCTGCTGCTGCTGCGCAAGTTACTGAACAAGTCGTTGCTAGGTAACCAAAGAATGATTGCTAGGCAACCAAAGAGTGAGTTAGTTGCTGCCACCAACCTAGCTTAGCTAGCCGTGATAGGCTGAGCAGCGAAAGTCTTTCCTCTGCCTACATCCCCCAGAATGCTGTGCGGTTCTGGATCGGAGTTCAGTGAACTATTATTCTGTATATTGAATATCCTATCAGACATATTATCTATTGATATTGATCACGTGTCTATCACAATATATACTGTTATTGATGTATTGTCCAGCCCTACCTCCCGGCATTAAGTTTAGGCAGAGAAAAACTTGTTTATGTTCTTTGGAGAAAGACGATGCAACTTCCACAATCCAAAGTTTTTTGGCCCAAAAAGCAGTGCTTTTCAAAGTTTTCAGCTTCTAATCCACAAAATGACAAAAAAAAAAAAAAAAAAAAAGAGGCTCATGACCCCAACTCTAGGTTGGGCATACAAGAATATTTACTCATGTAGCTAAAAAGCGGTTTACCGACAACACAACAGCCAATACATTGGTCAAGATTTCGTTTTCTTTTCTACAGCATTTATAGAATACATATGCTTCATCACTGTGAATTTGTCATCGGACCCCGACCCCACCTTTTGGGAACTTCCAACTGTGGAGACTGTGCACACACCTCCACCTTGCACCTGACTTTATGTGGGATGCTTACTAAAGGGAGTTACGAGTTCTCAGGGAGAGGTTTGAACGCACTATGTGACAAGATCATTAATGCAGTAGCTATAAGGATATTATGTTTCTGGTCCCAAACATTCAAACTCCTTAAATCCATACTATAAGGTCAGTCAGACAGTCTTTTGTTGACTTTTATGCCCCTATCTGATAACGATGTTCGTTACAAAGGTGCTAAAGCTCTAGGAGAATGATTGGGTGATCGTGATGATGGTAAAATAGGAGAAAAATGCAAAAAATACAATCTTTCTGATGCTAATATTGCACACACTGATATTGCAGTGACAATATAGCTGCAATTTATCGTTGTTTTATAACTGTAGTGACCAAAATGCATCATTTTATAGATTCATGTTTGTTTAAAACTTTGATTTTTGATTCCGTTTTTATTCAAAGTTATACTGTGGAGGTCTAAGTCTAAACACAACACAGCAACAAGACTGCAATGAAAGCCTATCAGACCATTAGGATAAATTCATTAAGATGTTTTATTGCTTTAATGGTTTTTAATTAAACATGTCCTCCTGAGACTGGTCTCGTTCATCCACTAAATCAGCTACTGCTGGGATAAAACTTTACAAATAAACATGCTTTAATAGACATGAGATCAGAAAGGAACTAATCTCGTTTTTCAGGAAGTATGTCACAGTTTTGATAACTGTGCAACTGAAACCACTGCAACAAAAACAGACAAGGCTAACTTAGCTAATCGATCGATTAATCTTAAAGTGATTTGTGTAGTAATCAGGTGGAAACATTGAACTGTAAAAAATATCTTAGCTGGAAACAGAAACTAAGATAGAAGGCACAGATCCCAGAGCAACAGCTGATTATTCATCTCCACACGGATGAAACACTCAACAGTCATGCTTATTTACAATACTTTGAATTATGATTATCATAGCTACATGATAACGTATCCAATGTGAGAGAGTAAAATTCCCACACAAATCAACAGTAAATTTAGTGGGAATGCGCCTTTAAATGAGAGATAGTTAGCTACAGTTAGCATGAAGCAGGAGGTTTGAGTAGCTACCTGACAGCCCTTCTTGTGGTGAAATCCAACCACCACGATGTGCAGCACCGACCCCTTCACCTCGTCTCTGCCCTGAGACTCCATTTCTACCGTTAGTGTTCAGTTCTGGCAGTCCGGTGTCGGGTTCCCTTCGGGAGTCCGATGTAAACAGCGAACAGAGCCGAGTTTTAGCCCCGAATCTGTCACACACAAGCAACAACAGCCACAAAACCGACCTGGCTCGACTTTACAGCGGGAATCATCGAGAGGGTTCCCTGCAGCGGACTTCCGTCTTCGCTTTGCCGCTCAACGCTTCATGGAAGTGTTAGCGCAAAGTTAGCGTTAGCCTTTGAAATACACTGATTCAGACGTGTTTTATCATTTATTTATTTAAAATTTATTTATTTAAACGTGTAGCCATATCTTCATACACTTTAAGGTCGTTTTCATTCAAAGTATTGTAGCTAAATATAAATGTATAATAATTATAAATACTTAAAAATCGATTACTTAAAAGGTGCCTGTATGCTAAGTGGGGCTTCTTAGCTACAGAACGTTTATTTTATTAGTTCAGTTATGATCATTATTGCTATATATACATTCTTGAAATATTGCAGAAAATAGCTAGAGATAAACCTCAATATTGATTGAGGAGCTGTGGGATGATAGAGAAGAATGAAGGAAGTGCAGAAAGACAGTGGTGAGGTGTGTGGTAGAGGTGGCCGGATCAATCCAAAAATATGAAGAATATCAATACAAAGTCTGTATCAGTACCGGATTGATACCAGCGTGGTAAGACCGATACTTTAGTTTCAGATTCCCTCTTGAAATTTTATTTTATTTTTGTATTGTAGGTTCTCTATCTCAAAAAAGATTTTGTTTAGATTTCCTCTCAAATGATAATCTTTTCCTCTTTGTTTATGTAGGAAACAATACACACAAATGTTTTGTTTTTCTATTGTTTCTGTTTATTATGTTAACATGTCAAAGTATTTTGTAGACACCTATAAACTTTGTCCAAATTCTGTCCAAAATTTTAACAAAATTCAAAAAACACCTACAGGTAAGAAGTTTAATGATATATCAAACTTAATCAATAAAATGTATTGTTAAAGGTAATACTGGGATTGTATTTTGGTATCAGATCAATACCAAAATATGCAACTAGCCTAACCCTAACCCTTTAGACCAGGAAACATGGTGCATTCTATTTGTTCTTGGAAATCGCATTTTCTGTTGAAAATATTACAAAGCCATCACCCGAAGTTGGAATTCTAACTTTAAAAGTAGTCCCCAAATTACCTCAAGTCAACTTGAGGTAATTTGTTAGCCAACTTAATTGGCTTGCAAGCTATCTTGCTAATTGGCAAGCTAGCTTCAGCAAAACAAGTGACATCATGAGAATTTATAACAGCTTAATAAGCTGAAAATTACAATTTCTTGTAAAATGTGAAAAAAAAACAACTCCATATACAATGGAAACTAAACTTGGGAAATAAGGTATCCATTCTACATATTGTTTGAAAAATCTCTTTTCTACACCCAGTTAACCCAGCAGGGTCGCAAAGAGGCTGGTGGGTGATGGAAAGGTCACAGTTAATCACAGAGCATACAATGAGACACACAGGACAAACAAGCATGCACACACTCATACCTAAGGGCAATTTAAAGTACTCAGTTGACCTAATAATCATGGTTTTGTACTGTAAAAGAAACTTAAAGTATCCAACTGGAATTTCACTCGCTTCAAAAACATTCATTCTTTGACACCTTTTAATTTTTTTTTTTTTGTTTGTTTGTTTGTTTTTTTTTTTGTTTGTTTGTTTTTTTGCAGGTGTGTTCAGGTTAAGGTTTTCTTTTTTTTGTATGTATGTATGTATTTTAGTTTTATTTCTGGAAAGTGTAACACAGGAATTCCAAACCACCTGTATACCAATGTGTTTGTGTAAACACAAACAAATTATATTCTATCCTACGCTATTCTTTCTGAATTTAAACACTTTATATTTTCTGCATGGTCCCTTCTCCTCCAACTGAATAAATGCTATATGAGCTAAATAAATGAAAATAGAAGATAAATCGCTACATTTCGGTCGCCTGCCACTGCAGAGAACTATCTTGACTTTTTGACACTCTTTCTTAATCAGACAAGAAAATGTCGCCAGGCAGCAACTGCTACAACCAGCGCCATCACGTGGAGTTAGATAGGATCTCCCAATGTAGAAAAAAAATTATATATATATATATATATATATATATATATATATATATATATATATATATATATATATATATATATATATTCCCCTTTTTGTGCTAATCCTCTATGCATATTTGATAGACAAAGATACATAAACCACTGTACAATCGATTGTGGCGTGTTCGATTGGTTTAGCCTGATGCCAATTTATATCTTCTGTCGATTGGTTTTGACTATGTTCGATTCAACATGGCGGCTACACCAGCAACCAACCCTTCACAGTTGCTTCCACTCGGTTCGTAATAATCTTAAATTCGGTGTTTTTCTGATTCAGGCAGCAAAGCCTCTGGTTGTGGGTCAGAAACAGTAAAGTCTGAGGTGTTTTTTGTTTTGTTTTGTTTTGTTTTTATTAGTATTTATTTTAACATGGCGCAGCCATGAGGAGCTTCAGGTTGGAGGTGCTTTGGATTGTGATGAAATAGAGTGAACAGTGCCGTTTATCAAACTGAAGTATTCAAAACTAAGACTAAATTAGACGAGTAAACGTATACGGTTTGGGCTTCATCCCATTTCTTCACCAGCTGCTCGAATATTCGGAGAAGCAGAACTTCCCGAAGATGAATGCAGCCTTAATTAATTAGACACCTGTGTAAAGCTCCAGTGGGATCTCCAGTAGCAGTCAGTCTTGCAGCGCCTCTGAATAGGCCTCTCACTGAAGACTCTTGCTAAATGACTTTCATGACATGCTAACAGCTCAATATCCAGGCAGCAGAGATGATATTTCCCACCAACATGTCCTGGCTGACACCATCAGTTGTTAGCTAGCACTGCTAATCCACCTCATTAGCTTTTGTGGCTCCTCTTTAAACCTCTGTCTGGCCCTATGGTTAGAAAGCTGGGCAAAGAGAGAGAGAGACGTTGGAGTAGGGGATATAATTCTTCCCCATGAAGAGATAAACTGAGATAACAGATGTCACCTGTTTTACTTGGTTTTGCAGAGCTTGTGGACAAATGTATCGGCTCCAGGATACACATAGTGATGAAAACCGACAAGGAGATCGTCGGCACGCTCCTCGGCTTCGACGACTTCGTCAGTATCCTTTATGAAACTCTGGTGTGTGTTCTGGTATGAAACCAGGCTGTGTTTGGTAGGTGTGCACCAAACCCACAGAGCTACACTTGTAGCCCCACCCCCTACCTGTGAACCCTCACACCTAGCCCCGCCCCCTACCTGTGAACCCTCACACCTAGCCCCGCCCCCTACCTGTGAATCCTCACACCTCTGCTCCTTGACTCTGACTTTCAGACATGGTGCTGGAGGACGTCACAGAGTTGTAAGTTAACATGTTTATCCATCCATCTATCCATATTCATCCATCCATCCTGTATCTATTCATCCGTTTATCTGTCCATCCAACCAACAATATTCATCCATCCATCCTGTATCTATTCATCCTTTTATCTATTCATCCACTCATTCATCCATCCACCCATATTCACCCATCCATTCATTCATACATTTATCTGTCCATCCACTATCAATATTCATCCATCCTTTATCTATTCATCCATATTCATCCATCCATCCATATTCATCCATCCATATTCATCCATCCATCAGTCCATCCATCCATATTCATCCATCCATCAATACTTATCCATTCATCCATCAGTCCATCCACCCATATTCATCCATTCATTCATCTGTTTATCTATCCATCCAACCATCAATATTCATCCATCCATCCTTTATCTATTCATCCATTCACCCATCCATCTTTTATCTATTCAGCCACATTCATCCATCCATCCACACTCATCCATTCATCAATATTCATCCATCCATCCACATTCATCCATTCATTCATATTCATCCCTCCATCCATCTTTTTATGTCCACCCATCCGTTCATTTATCCATCTACATTCATCCATCCATCCACATTCACCCCTCCATCCCTCAGACGGACGTCAGCGTCTGTCCTGCTCACGGCTCTGCTCTGCGTTGCAGCGAGATCACCCCGGAGGGAAGGAGGATAACCAAACTGGACCAGATCCTCCTGAATGGGAACAACATCACCATGGTAACACGAACACTGGTTTCTCTCCTGCTCCGGTCCAGCTCTCAGAATAACCCCCCCCCTGAAACGTTTCCTCCTCTGCAGCTCATCCCTGGCGGCGAAGGACCCGAGGTGTGACCACCCAGCTGCCTCCTGCCTTCCTTCGTTTTGCTCCCCGGTTTCTAATCTCCTCTCATCGACGTCCATCTTCTCTGGGTTTTTGTATCCGGAAAATGACTTTTTGTTAAGATGTTTTTTGTTTTGTTTTGGTTGTTTGCTAAATAAAAGATGCATCATGTCGAATTCTTTTCGTTTCAAATAAAAGAGACTTTCCCACAGTTTCAAGAAAAAAAAAAAAAAAAAGAAGAAGTTCTTTATTTATTGACAAGTTCAATTTAGTGCAAATGTTGATCAGAAATGAAGTGTTGCAGCGAAGTAATGAAACCAACATCCAGTTATTTATTTTTTATTTTTGTGGGGGGGGGGGACTGTTGAGGGAAAAAGAAGAAACTCCTGGTCAGCCTGGATTGGTTTGTTGAACGCAGCTTCAGTACATCGACGGCTTCTCCTCTCCTTTCGGGTTGGTCACCTTTTCCAGGTTCTTGGTGATGATGTCATACAGCTCAGCCTGAGGAAGACACCATTATTCGTTTTTTTTCAGGCTTTCTGAGGGTCTTTCACGGCGTTTCTTTGGACTTCAGCTGCTTTTTTTTCACGCTTATTAGGAGGAATATTTTCAAAACTCATCCCAACGCCATCATCCACACTGTTTTAAACATCAGTTGGTGTTTATCCGTGCTTTTTAACCCTCGGGGCACCTTTAAATTGACCATACACTCTTTACCTTCATGACAGACAAAATGGTGCACTTATAGAAGAGCAAAAAAAATTAAATATTTAATTTGTTTTCCACTTTCACTGCATTAAATCTTTAACAGCTTCAGATCTATCCAGAGATACAAAGTTTTTCATATTTTTAAATATCTTTTTATGCCTGTTTTGTCTAAAAATCCAGTTGTTTTTTTTAAGGACTAAAACCCGGAATATGCAATAATTTTAAAAAAATAAAATGCAAAGTGGAAAATTTTGATGTGGGTGTTTTCAAAAATTATTAACATATTTTTATGCGTTATTATTTCTGGAGCACTTTTTAACTTCGTGACCCAAAACGGTACATTTACAGAAGTGCAACAGAAATTCAATTTTAAATTTTTTTTCCCCACTTTCACTGCATTAATAATCTGCCAGTGGAACAAAATATTTTAACTTATAATATGGGGAAAATGTTCCAAATGCAAACTTGATTTTCATCTGAAAAGAGGACTCTGGACCTCATAGTAACAGTCCAGTCCTTGCTCTCATCAGCTCAGGTAAGATGCTTCTGATTTAGGAGTCTTAATACCAGGAATATAACAGTTGTAGCTCATGTAATGGATACATCTGTGTCTGGGGGGTCTTAAAGCTCAAACTCCCACCCAAAAGTTCTCAAATAAGCTATGCTTCACAATGTTTAAAAGCTATGGTTATATTTGTTGCTTGTGCAGCTTTTTTCCTTCCACTACATTTTCCATTATCATGCCTAGATGCAACATTCTTCACAGCCAGATTCTTTAGCGGTGAGCTAGAAGTCAACGCTATGGCTATCCCTGTTGAGTGTGCTCTTTTTATTTTTTATTGTTTTATTGATATTTTATTGCCATTTTTTATTATAATCAAATATAACTTTATTTCTTACTTTATCCTATACCTGCATGTGATGCTGTAATTACTGTGAAGCACTTTGGTCAGCTAAGATTGTTCATGTGCTATATAAATAACTGAACTGAATTGACTTTTTCTACCATGTTTTTCCTTCCACTGAACTTTCCATAACTCGATCAAATTCAAAAATAGTTACGGTTGGATGCCGCCCTCTGAACAGTTAGCTTCTCCAGCTAAATTAATAGACATAAGAATTTAAAAAAAAAATATATATATATATATATATATATATATATATATATATATATATATATATATATATATATATATATATATATATATATTTTAAATCAGAAACAAAACAGGGTGATTTTATTACAGCTGCATATAAAAATCATTGTTTTGTTCTCCACTTTCATTCAGAACGCCTGGAGAAAATATGGATTAATAAGTTTTTACAAAATGACAAGACAGTGGCTGAGTGGAGGGGAAATTTAAGGAGTAGAGCTGACGTGTCTGCAGAAAGTTTAAAATGATACTGAAGCCCTTCCAGCCACAACCTGTTTAGCCTGTTTATGCTGCCTGTCTGGAAATAAGCACAAAAAATCCCCAGCAGGTTCTTCCCTCAGGCTGGGAGGCGACTGCTGAGCCTGCTTTGGAGCACAACTGTTCATTGGTACTGGATCAGGATCTGAAACCATTATTCAGTCTGATTTTGTATTTTTAATGTAACATGCACATCTATTGGAGAGATGGAGGATTTTTTAACCATGATATTTTGTGGTATTTGTTGCCATAACGATAGAAATCAGGGTAAAAATTTAAAAAAAGAATTAACAAATCCCTTGCGTTATTTTTGCAAATTGCATGGCTGTGATTGCAAGTCACTGCAGTCAAAGCCCCACAAACACCGCTCCTAAAATATGGACCCATTATGAAACAATTGCATTAAGACATGCGAAATTTATTGCCAAACAGCATAAAATAACGTCTTTTTAATCATGTTTTGAAATGTATCAACATAAAAAGACAATACTGTCAGTTTTTGGGGGATTTTTAAGCATAAATAGTGATTTATTGTTGTCATAATAAATCACTATTCGTATCGGGATAAAAAAATTTCACGATAACGATGAACACATTGCGTTTGCTTCAACTACCAAAATAGAATAGGTCAATAATAGTCCAGCATTACCCTGTAATGGATACAATACTGAAAAAAAAAAAAAAAAAAAAAAAAAAAAAAAAAAATCAACTGAAACACCCCACCCAAGTTGGACTTCCAACTCGGAAAGTGGGAAAACTCCAACTCCCCCCAGTTAGGATTTCAAGATGGTGGTTACCTGGAACTTTAGTAAACTAACTGTTAATCGCTCATACAAATAAAACTTTTTCATGCCGTAACGGTGTTGGCCAGCGGCAGCAGGGAAAGAAACATAAAGGCTTTCCGACTCTCACCGAACTGGAACGCCGTAAATTATGTACGTCGCTCCGACTTCCCAGTTCGGAGTTGCGATGTAAATAGAACGTAGCTTAATACGCTGTGTATTCCGCATATGGGCACTGCTGCTACATAATCGATGCAACTGCACCCAAGTATCGCAGCAATTATGCAATAGTGTTAAATCTCATGCTACTTTATGCCTTCTGCACTGATGAGGTTTCACTCACATCGGCATGCTGGTGCTTGAAACGATCTTTTCTCTGTAGCGTTACAGCGTTAATTGAGAGTTTCTTCATATTCTAATAAGTAGTTTCTGTTTGGTGAAGCCTCAGAGCGGGACTTACATAGAATCCACGGATGTCCAAGACGATCACTCTGATTTCGGAGAAGATTGCTTCATCCTTCTCATGGACGAGTGAGCGGTAGTCCATCTGAGGGTAGAAAGAAGCTAAATGTTTTAGCATGACATTGGAAACAACATTTTACATCAGTTATCTCATGTTTATCCAAAATAAACGGTTTCTTACCACGTGAGTGTCTTTGGAGGCTTTGGCGACGGCGTCCCCCCTCTCTGAGAAGTACCTGTTCGAACAGAGACGACCACAGCTGAGCGCTGATAGAAATACAACATGCTTCACAGAAAAACGTTTTCTTCATCTTACTTGTTAATGTTGGTCTGAAAACCATCGACTTTCGTCTTAACTGCGGCGATTCTCTCCAAGATTTTCTCCTGTGGTTCGATTGGAGATCGCAGGTTTACACAAGACGTAAAAAATAAGACAGAACATCAACTGAAACTCATAAAATAAAAGTGAAGCGGAAGAACAGATGTACCTGGATGGCGACTCCGAAGTCATTTCCATCCTCTATTTTGGGAATGAGGTGCTGAATCCAACAGGAAACCTGCAGACACCAAAGGGAAACGTTGGTGGTTTTTCATCCATTCATCCATCAGAGGGCAGCAGAGAGCCCCACAGGACACACAACAAGGAATGCACGATATATTGGCATTTGGATTTTTTTAACAAACCCTAGCAGTCAGCGGAGTATTGTGGGTGTTTAACTGAAGCAGAGAAGCAATATCAGAAGCGGGGTTGTTTTTTCATGGTTCATATCAGTTTTTCAGCCATGACAACAATATTATCGGATATCGATATTGGCCCAAATTTCATGTGCATGATACAATTTAGGTTTGCAGAGAGGATCATCAGGGCTGACCTTCCCAACCTCCAGCGCTGGGGTCAGGAAAGGGCAGCTAACATCTCTGCAGACCCCACACATGCTGAACATGAACTGTTCAGACGTTTTGCTGTCAATACATGCATTGTTTCTTTCTCCTTTATTTTATTTCCTCTAGCGTTTATATATTTATATTTCAGGTCTGTACGCTGTGAGCTCCTGGAAACCAAAGTCAAATTCCTTGTTTTTTGCACACAACCTTGAAGAATAAAGCAAAATCTGATTCATATGATTTTGAGCTGGATGTCACAGGAAGGATCCTTTGCTAAGGTGAAACAGATAGATAAATCTGAGCATGGCTCCCACATTGAAAATATAATATTATGCAGAAAAGGAAGGTTAAAATTAAAAAGTAATTAAAGCTCCACAAAAACCCAAACCACTGATAATCTTTTGGCTGTTTATTTACCGCCAGTATGGTTTCTCTGAGACCCATGATCTCCGGCTTTACTCTTTCCAGAAGCAGCATGATCTTCTCGTTTCCCTTGATGAAGCCGCATTTAGGAGCTGAGGGACACAGACAGAACAGCTGAAGGGATTTTTCTCCTTCCATGCAAAAAGTTTACCTTCACAGACAAAATCACCAAAACTTTTCACCTTTCTTCTTCTTCTTCTCTTCCTCCTCGTTCTTGTCGGTCTCCATTTCCTGGAAGATAAACGCCGTTGCAGAGTCAGAAATGTCAGACTTTTGGGTTTATGTGAAAACATAGTTTCTGCACCAAACTTATTTCAATCTCCTAGTCTGGATTAATTTTAAATCTTTAGCGCACCTTCAGGAAGCAGAATGCCAGGCTAAATCCAGCTACGGACTAATAAAGCAAGTTAAGCGGAAAAAAAAAACCCAGAGACTAAAGGAATCAGTTTTTTTATTTAAAAATTAAGTTTAAAAAATTCTTTATTAACTCTTGATTTTTTATGTCACCGAGCTTGTCATCGATCTTGAATCTTCTTATTTCCCACAAAAAAATCCACATTAAATGAGTGAAAAATGTCCCAACTTACTTTTTTAAAAATCTAATTTCCACAGAATGTTGACGGAAACATGAAAAAGGCGTCAGCTTTTCTCCTTGTTTTAGTTCAGTTCGTGTCCGCTCTATTTAAAAAAGGTTTCTGCATGATTTCGCAGATGGATTAAGAGCAGTTTTGGGGGTAGGTTTGGTAAATCTACGAGTAAAAGTCAACTGCAGCGTCCTCGATGTCTTTAGCTCTGGTTTTCTACAGCATTTAGCTCTGGGAACAGACGTGGCCCCTGGCAGAACGATGATTTTGTGTCTGGTAAAGCAGGATTAGGGCCATTGTACGTCAATCAGTACATTCTGCCAAATTTCTAGATTAATTTCATGTATTTACAAGAAAAAAATTGGATATTCTCTGATGCTGAAAAGTTGTAAATTTGAAAAGAAAAAAAAAAAAGGGGGATTTTCCATGATTAAAATGCATAAATTTTCTAAATTAAAACTAGGATATTCTGTGCATTTGTTTTTGTCTGACTTTATAATCTCAGTAAACCTCTGAGGGGTTTTTTTCTACAAATTTTATATCAGAGAATATCTTTTCTTATTATCATGACTTATAAATTTATTTTTTGTTTTTACATCAGAGAATAGGCAAGTTTTTCTTGTAAATATGTAAAAATAATGTAATAATTTCTGCATTTTTTGGCATAAATTTAATCCTCCATGGCCACATCATTTATTTTCTTTAATCTACAGTGGTGCTTATATTCCCGTGGTAAATTTGGCCATGTGTCAATCATCGTCATGATCATGTGTCATCATCGTCCTGCTAAAAGACTCAAATGTTCCACGAGGCCTTTGGGAGGGAAAGAGGCCCACAGCATCACAGGTCTTCCACTATACTTAACAGTGGATTTAATGTGCTTTTCCACATATTAATCCTTTGTTTTAAACCACGTCCAGCAGGGGGGTTTGCTAGTGAAAGCTTAATCTTAGTCCTCAAATGAGTTCAGTAAACTTTGCCTGTTTACGTTTGTGATGGAAGGACAGAAAAGGCTTCTTTTTTCTAGCAATACTCCAAAACAACTGGTTGGCATGTAGAAAGTGTCTTATAGCTACTGTACTTAAAACTGATCCCCATATATTGAAAAGCATACAATCCAGTGTATATTTATTGTATAGTAATTATTAGGGTGCCAAAAATTCAGGCACAAATCATTTTGGAATAAAGTATTTCTTACCATGGGATTATTATAAAATTACAGGTCAAATGTTTTTATAATGATGTATAACGAAGTTTAGAGAAAAGCTTTCAGAAAAATAGAAAGTAAAGAAACCAGTTAAGAAATTTACAATAATAGAGAAGTGAGGAACCAGTTAGTACTCTTTATGTCAGCAGGTTTGTAATCTTTCTTTCTGCATAACATAAAAGTTTTGCCCATGTTTGACCCGAATTAGCTTATGTTTTAATTTGGACATGAATTTAAAGGAGCAGTGGGTCAAGTTGGAGGAGTTACGGTGAATTTAGGCAGGGTAGGAAACAAGTTTTAACTTACAAAAATGTTTAAAAATGTGTTTTCTGTTACCTGTCATAACTCACGCTATAAGTACAAGAATATAAATATACTTTGTTTTCACAAAATGAAACAAAAAACGTGGCGATTATTGGTTTAATCATCCCTTATATCTCAGTAATTCATGATTAGAGATGGATGAAGTTGAATTTTGCAGCAAATAAACAAACAAAAACAAGTAAACTACATATATGAAGGCCTCAAATGCAGGAATGTGTGACTGCTGGCCACAAGGAAACATATATATATATTAGAAACTAATTAAAAGTGTCTGAAATATAGTTATGAGTGAAATAAAGCAATGAAGTGATGTGATGGTGGATCACCTCGTCTTCTGGAGCAGGAGGATCTGGGATGGGAATATCCAGAGGAGCCTGGAGTGAAGACATGTCTGTGATGCTGAGAGCATCATCCTGGGAATAACAATGGGGAAAAATGTAATTAAATTAGAATAAAACAGTCATCCTGGAGGAGGGTGGATTCAAGAAAATAAGAAATAGGTTGTATACTGAACCCTGAGAAGAGCATCCAGCTGAATTATCTTCAGAGGAATAAAACTGGAAAACAGATTCTCAGCCTGGAATCAGAAAGCAGACGCCATCAGGAGCTGCAGGAGGATTAAACTGGGAATTATTTCAAGTTGCAGGACAATAAAGGGACACAAACCTCATGATAGATGGACTGGCGGAAGTTTTCCACCTGTGTTGGAGACAGAAAGAAAAATAGACCTGCTGAGTCACGTTTGCAAAAAGCGTTTTTGGATTTACTTTCGTTTTTCTCTCCAAAACGGGACTTTCCACCGCGTTTACCCTCATAAACAGCTCCTGTTAACATTTGATCACACTCAACATTCAAAAACCTGCACAAAAACCAAGTTTCATTGAGAAAAGTTTCAGGAAAACTCCTTAATTCCTGCCGCGATCGGAGCAGATCCACTACTCACCTTGACTGCGTTTTCTCTGCCTATTTTCAGGGCTACCGCCTTTGACATGATGAAACTTTGCCGCTTTAAAAATTAAATGATTAAAAATAAATAAACCCACAGGATGGATTTTAAATATATATTTTTTATGCGGCTGCAGTGAGGACAGTCTGTCTCCTCCGTGTGGGTGTGAGTTATTTTATTTCCTCATTCAGTTTACTTTCGATTAAACGTCGCACCTCCCACCCACTGTGTCCCTCCTCTGATGAAAGTAGTCCCCAAGCGACCTGCACTGAGAAAGCTGTTACTGAGCATGCGCGGTAGAAACAGAGGAAGTAGCACGCCTCCATTAAACGAACAGGATCTGAAACTAAATTACAAGCACATGAGAGTCGTATTTATATAGCACATTTTCAGCAACAGGGCAATTCAAGGTGCTTTATGATTAAAAGGAAGTCTATTATGTTCCAGTTGTTAAAGGCAACACAATAAAAAAATGGGTATTCAGCCTTGATTTAAAGGAACTCACTGTTTCAGTATCTTTGCAGTTTTTTGGAAGTTTGTTCCAGATTAGCGGAGCATAAAAACCGAAAGCTGCTTCTCCGAGGTTGGCTCTAGTTCTGGAGATGCAGAGCAGACCGGAATAAAAAGATCGGAGTGGTCTGGAAGGTTGATAGACAAAAGGTCATAATATATTTTGGTGATTTATAAACTAACAGAAGTATTTTAAAGTCTGTTTTCTGAGCTACAGGGAGCCAGTGGAAGGACATTAAAACTGGGGTGATGTGCTCTGTCTTCCTGGTTTTAGTGGGACATTAGTCCTTTGATCCTGGAAATGTTCTTCAGGTGATAGAAGGCTGACTTTGTAACTGTCTTTATGTGTCTCTGAAGGTTCAGGTCTGAGTCTATCACTACATCCAGATTTCAGGCCTGATCACTAGTTTCTAGCTGTGATAACTGAAGCTCTGCACCGACTCTAAAGCATTCCTCTTTAGGTCCAAAGATGATAACTTCAGTTTTGTTTCTGTTCAGTTGGAGAAAGTTTTTGCACCTCCACGCATTGATTTGTTCGAAGCATCTGTTCAGTGATTGGATGGGTTCAGAGTCACCTGGTGACATCGTAATGTACAGCTGTATATCATATGTGTTGTTATGGTAACTAATCTTATTACTTGTTATAATCTGAGCAAGCAGGAGCATGTAGATATTACATTAGGAGGGGTACCAGGATTGAACCTTGGGGTGCCTCACATGTGAATAGTTACCAGTTGACAGAAAGTCCCTGTTCCTTAGGTAGACATAGAACTGGTCAAGTACTTTACCAGAGAGTTTGTGTTTATGTGGATATCATTGAACACTTTGACAAAAGCAGTCTCAGTACTGTGGTAACCACAGAAACCAGACTGAAAGACGTCGAAGCGGCTGATCTTTGTTAAGAAGCTATTTAACTGTTGAAACACAGCTTTTTCAATTATTTTGCTGATGAATGGAATGTGGGAGGTTGGAGAGAGTGAAGTTTTTCTTATTACATTCTTCAGATACATAAGTTTATACACAAGATTACTGTGCCTTCTGGGAAAATCCCATGTGATGATTTTATGGCTTTGTCTGATGGGCTAACTCACAATAAGTGAGTATAACGGAGGAAAACCTGTGGTGGGCTCAAACAATTTTGACTATGTAACTTTACAAATGGCATCCCATAGTTATCCCTAACAGAAATATTGTTTAACCAGGACATGGTCACATGCAGCATTCATTATAATCCATCTATAGTGCTATTTTGTTCAATTTATATTATTAATATAAACATGTCACTATCAAAATCAAAACATGTACCACATGTCTTATTCAAACTGTACAAATTTAGAACAAAAAGCAAAACAAATCTAAAACTCAGTGGGGCATATAATATATAAAACATAATATTCAGGGCAATAAATTAAAATACAAATATTTTTAAAAGAGAGGTCACCATAAATGTATTTTTTTAGACAAATATAAGGACTTATAAAACAAATTTAGCTCATTCTTTCGGTGTGTGAAATTTGTACTGATTTTAAAGAAACGACATCTATGTTTGACAGTTAGGAAAATATTATTTATACCTTAGTCAATATAGTTTTCATGAATGAAAACACTAAATTTGACATCTTGGATAGTTAAAATTGTTGAATGGATCACTTGAGCCCAAATAAACAGGTGAAAGGACTGTACTGTCTCATGTGAAAAACAAATGATCCAAATCCTCAGTTACTTTTTCACAGAATACACAATTATCCACATCTATTTTGAATCTGTCTAAAAATGTTAATTAGCTGGATATTTTCTGTTTATCATTTTAAATTGCATTTCTTTTATTTTTGAGGAGAGTGAGAAAGTTAAATATTTAGGTCTTATTTTATTTTACTCGAAGAAAAGTAACTTTTTTTTTTTTTTAACCATTATCACTTTAAACCGGTTAAAACTGGTTTTTTGGTTTTTGTCAGGCGGAAACCAGGCAAGAGGTAGAATCCGCTTTTATTTTGAAGGACAAAACAAACCCTAAACCGGAAGTAGAATTTGGTCCACAGCCGTCAAATTTGTATTTCCGCGTACGGAGCTAGTCTTAGACGATAGAAGCTGTCAAGGTAAGTCGAAGGTGTTTTAAAGAGATTATTGGGACAAAATGACGGAATAAAAACTCTACATTTAAGAGGAAGCAGAAAAAAAGTGTCAAAATAAGTGCAAAGACAGCGGTGAGCAAATGAACAAAACAGCTAGCTTGTTGACCCTGTTTTGAAGTTTCGCTTTCAGCTGAACTGATATTTATTTCTTTTAACTTGTAGTTGTTCTAACAGCTTTACGACACAGTTGTAACATTTTTTTTTCTTTCACTTAAATAAGCAGCACTGAGGCTGATCCTCTCTCATTTCTCAGCTGCTTATATCTGTAACTAATATTAGCCCAGGTTGGAGTTTCCCACTATGTCACCTACTGGGTGAATTAAAAGTTATTCAGGCTGACATGGACGCAGCTTCCATCCACTGAAACATGCTCACTGTAGACAGTAAATGTGTTTAACCTTGGACATTTTTCCTGGCTGAAAATGTCATCTGACGTAAAATAATTCAACTGTGTAGTTTCATTTTATGCAACAGGGGAAAAACTGATAGTTAAAGGACAAACGGTGTCCTTTATTTATTAAAAGTTAGAGCTCAGACTAGTTCTAGTTTCATTAAACCGTTTTATGTAAAATTAATCTGTAGCTATGTTCATTTTGCACATTTTTTTTTTTTAACAGTAAACACACAAATAGACCAAACAATGGCTCTAATTCACAACACAGGTTGTCTCAGGTTACTTTACAAGACAAACGGGTTTTAATTATATCCAAATGTAACACACGACATGCTAATAGCTCAATATCCAGGCAGCAGAGACCATATTCCACAGTAACATGTCCTAGATGACACCATCAGTTGTTGACAGCACTGCTAACCCACTTCATTTGCTTTTGCCGCTCCTCTTTAAATCTCTGTCTGACCGTATGGTTAGAAAGACGTTGGAGTAGGGGATATGATCCTTGCTCGTTATGATGGATGGAAGAGACGGTTTGAACTTCCTCATTCTCTCTCTGCTCTTTGGTCCTATTTGTAGTTCATGTATTACTTGAGCGTTTAAAATGCCAATCAGCTAGTTATCTATGGTGGCTGGCACTGGCCCAGGTATACTTTCTAAGGGATATAAAGGCAAAAAAAAGGAAATGTTGGAAATAAAGACAGCTAAAACAAGAACCCCTGGGCTAGGAGTACTTTCTATCAAAACGAAAAACAAAGTACACAAAGGTAATGGCAGCAATGTCTCAATCTGCATCACACACTCACTAAGAAAGAGACACAGCTAAACCCTTAAACAATTGGATAGGAGTACTTTCTATGGGAAATAAAAACAAAGAGAGTATGCAAAGTTTGTTTATTGCTCTGTCAAGGAAATAGACAGATAAACCAAGAACCACTGAGCCAGGGGTACTTTCTCTAGGAAAGAAAAACAGAACATACAAACCTAATGTGAAAAATATCTACATCTCCATCAGGTACAGACTAAGAAAGAGACACAGCTAAACACTAAAATGATTAGACAGGAGTACTTTCTATTGGCAATGAAATCAAAGAGATTAAATTAAATTAGAGGTAGGAGTAGCTCTGTTACTTGCCTTACCCTGGGGAGTCTGGTACACTTTCATTAAAACAATAATATTTGATTAATTCAGAAGGGAAAGTAGAGCAATATGGTCTAAAGTTCTGTGAGAAAGTATCAGGGTCAGGCTGAGATTTTTTGTTTAATTACCAGAATATAGTCACTATATTAGCAAAATAAAGATGCAATTTTACCCAAAAAAAGTCTTAAAATTATGAGAAAACTTCGCGTTATAAGGATCTGGTGTGAGCAGCTCAGTTCACGTGGTTCTTTCTTCGAAATACTAAAAGTTATTTTCATGATTGTTTCAAAGTCCTGCTACTGATAATAATTTGATGCTGGTGTTTTAAAAGATGAAGCATTTCTATTAAGTATTATCTCTAAAACTTATACCAAAGTATAATTTCACAAGATGCTAAACGTTCCTCATTTAATTTTTGTTTTTTTTGTGCGTTAGAGTTCTCACAAAATTAGTCAATATTCTCCGAATATTGACTCAGTTCTTGTAATGTTAGGGTTTTATTCTTGTAATTAAAGAAAAAAATGTTAGCCTGGCGCTAATTTTCCATCGTAGAGTTGATCGGAAATCAAAGTCCGAATAAATAGAAGCTATAAAACACGGTTTTCAACCAAGATGGCCGCCTTGGGTTTGCTGACATCACTATGAACGAGGGCTGCGACAAACAATTATTTTAGCTATCGATTAATCAGATAAAAAATTGTAACATTCTGCAGTTTTAATTTAACCTCTTAGGCTTTTTTATACAATATTACAAATACATTAAAAGAGGCAAATAAACTAATAATTACACTCCTAAATAGGAAAATAAGCATTTTATTGCCTAAAATGCAATAATATAGCTTTGCTTTAGTGAATTTGAATCAGATGAAGCTAAAACTGCCACTTGAGGAGAACTTATTTACAGACAAAGTTGTTTTTTATCTTCAGTTTTGTTCAGGTTTGGCCTAATTACTGCTCTGTGTGTTGTTTTCTCAGCAAATGGTCGTTTTTAGAGTCTGTATACTCCAGTTGATGATTAATCGATTACTTAGTTGATGATTATTTCAATAATCGATTAATTCGATCAATCTGAACGATAGAAACTCAAGGAGTGCATTGGTGGGGGGAAAAAAAAATCCAGATTTTCCAAAAATTAATTATTCAAAAATCGATTTCGCTGTAACTGTATATATTTTACCCTACATGTGTTTATTTATCTGACTGGCGTCTTTCTTTTTTCTCGACAGCGATGAGCCTCGAGTCTGTCCAGATGGAGGAGGTCCGGCAGAGAGCCCAGTCTCTCCTCTCGTCGTTGGGTTCAGCCCAGGACGTGAAGGCCGAAGTCCTGACGCTGGCCAGCATCGCTCTGCCCGTTTCAGAGAAGTACCGCCACCTGACGGCGGACGAGATGCTGAAGGAGAACACGGCCGGTTGCAACAGCGTGGAGGTCTGTTCCCAGTAGATCCCGACGGTTTCTCTTGTTCTCGGCGAGATCGTGAGACGACTTTGGTTCATTTTCTCCTCCTCAGGTTTCGGACTCGTTGAGTCGACTCGTCAAAGCTTTGAGCATCCTGGAGAAATACGGCTGCAACCTGACGAGTCCCACCAGGCCCCGGTACTGGAGGAGCGTCAAACACAACAACCCCGTCTTCAGGACCACCGTGGACGCCATCAAGGTGAGTAAAATCCGATTCGAAGTGATGAAGACCCGAGTTTCCTCCGCGTCGTTTTCCTGACTCCTCGTTTTCTCCACCAGGGAGGCCGGAGGGTCCTGTTTCTCTACGGGTACACCAACCAGCAGATCGACGGCCTCAGCTTCCCTGACAACATCACCGAGCCGGACTGTGATACTGTCGCCGCGGTGACCCTGGAGGTGATGACGCTTCGCACGGAGGTGGACATGCTCCTGAAAGTCAGTGTCAGCTCCTGAGAAAACCCGTTCGCTGTTTCTGTTCCGGATGAGAAACGCCGACATGTTTTGTTGTTTAAATCTGCAGGGCGTCCATCCTCACCCAGAATGCTTCAAAGACATCATCCCGGGTCTCACCCTGCAGGTCTGAACACACTTTCAGCGATTAAAAACACAACCAGGTTGGTTTTATATCATGAAACATCCTAAATGTGCTGCGTTTTCCCTTCAGAAGCAGCCGGCTGATGACTCAAATCTGCCTGGAGACAAGGGAGAGGGAGAAAAACCCCACACCTCCCCTCCTTTAGTTAAACCTACTCCTTTGCCCAGGCAGACTCAACCTCCTAAACCACCTCCAGGTGAGTTGTTGCACACCTGAATAGACTTAAAGGAGGCTTAGGCAGAAAAACGCAGCTTCTTCTTGAGAATACCAACACATATACTGGGAAATGCACACATCCCAGTTACAGTTTCCCACTTTCAAAACCCTGAAGTTAGCTTTTATCGGCTACCGAGTGGGAAAAAAAAAATATTTCCAGGTTTTTATTCCCTCAAACAAAACAATCTGACCTCCTAGCAGTTAAATTCCTGAAAGAAAGACATAATTTCCTGTTTCCGTTATCTTCCGCTTAATCTGGGGGGAATGACTGTTTTATTTATCACAACAAAACCAGGAAATCCTCGTCTTTAACCAATAATGTTAATGATAATAGTGATATGAACAACACAGCTCAACAGCTTAATATCGAGGTAAATTTTAACATTATTTTGAAATGATGAAGGTTTTATCACCACAAAACAAGCTTAGGATCTTTAACGATTAACATTATTGTGGCGAAATAAGCTCCAAATATTGAGTCATTACAATTAAGGAAGCTTTGTATCTCAATGAAGATAATTTATCCTGATTTAAGAAATAAAGCTTAAGATAACGAGAAAATTAAATGTTTATCACAACTAAACAAGCTCAGGATCTTAGTGTCTCCATATAATCTGATAATTCAACAGTTTTGATAAAATAAGATCAAGATCGCTCCATCTTGAGGGTTTTGGGAAAGAAACTGCAGCTAGAAAACCTTGGTCTGATCTTGATATGAAGAGGTAATGAAACGTATCCTGGTAACACAATATGAAGCTCATTACCTTGAAATAATGTTATATTGAGATGATTTTAGTATCTCGACATCATAAATGTGATCATAGACAGGTAATTTGATAAAATGAGCTCAAGATAATGGAATAATTAATTATCTGGACAAAACAAGGTCCAGATATGATCAGAGCCACAACTAATGACTATTTTAGTTATCGATTAATCGATTATTCTGGCGATATTCGATTAATCGATTAGTCTGATGATATTCGAGCGATTATTCTGGCAATATTCGATTAGTTGATTATTCTGATGATGTTTGATTATTCTGACAATTAATTGATTACTCTGATGTTTGATTAATTGATTATTCTGATGATTAATTGGTTATTCTACCCTTAAATCGATTATTCTGACGATTAATCGGATAAAATAATTGCCACGTTCTGCAGAGTTTTTTTCATTTAAACCTTTTTCTGTACACCATTAGAAATACATTAAAAGATGCAAATAAATAAATAATTCAATTCCTTTATTAAATGCTTGACTTAACATTTTATTGCCTAAAATGCAACAACATAGCAAAAGATGCATCTGCAGCTGAATAAATATGTATGTGAGTATGTTCTTTCATCAATTGTTTTTTTTTTTTTTTTTTTTTTTTTTTTTTTTTGAGTCTGTATAGTTGATGATTATTTTAATAATCGATCAGTCGGATTAATCGTTTCAGCCCTGGATATAATTTGAGATGAAAGTGGGATGACCTTACTTGTCTTCCACACAGGTGCTTATATTTACCTTTAATATCAATTATTTAGTTCATCCTAATGAAACCTGCAGTTTACATGCATCACTTATGACTAAAAACTGTTTCATGTACAGTTTTGGAGCTCACTGATACTTTAGGATTGTGTGTAAAAGTACGGAAATGTGTGCCAAACCAGAGTTTTTTTGGTCCAAAAAACCCCAAAAAAAAAAAAAAAAAAAAAAAAAATCTGGATTTTCTGTTGGTTAAATTTTTCTTTCTTAGCTTAGCAGTAAACTAAACACATAGTATTTTTAAAAAAATAAACAAAGGAGCCAGATTGTGTTTCTTACATTTTTTAAATTTATTTGATTGTAAACAAAATCTTCAACAAATCTTGCGGTTGAGCAACAAAGGCAGGATATGCGTCACTCTTTCTTCAAAACAACTGCTTGTATTTCATCAACTCGGATTTTTTTTTTTTTTTGAGTAAACATTGCTAAAAGTTCATTAAAGTGCTTTATAAATAAAGTTGGATTCGATCGGCTGAATATTTGTCCTCATATGTTTCATTAATTTGAAATAAAAGCAATTTATGTGGTTAATAAAAGAAAGAAAAAACAATGTTGACCTATTCTGGCCACATAAAATCATTACCAGGGCCACAAATGGGCCCTGACGCCGTATTTTGGACCCCCTTGCTCTAAACTGAACCTGTTTCTCTTGCCTTCAGCTCCCCCTGCTGCCCGTCAGTGTAATCTGTGCGGCGGAGCGTCGACTCTCGTTTGTCCGTCCTGCGAAGAGAAGCCTTTCTGCGACGCGTGTGACGACCTGTACCACCGCCACCCCTCCAGAGCCAATCACAAGAGAGACAAAATACAGAAAACCCCGCAGGGTGTGTCAAGCTACGCCGCAAAAACTAACAGAAATGTTTCTTTTTATGTTTTGGATTTTTTAATTTTCTTTTTTTTGTCATGTTTTGCAGAGACTTGCAGCATCTGTGGTATTTCTTCGGTCCACATCCAGTGCTCCACCTGCATCCAGAGGCTGTGTTTGAACTGCGACAGGCTCTTCCACTCCCACCCTGACCGCCGAGGGCACAGCAGGACCAACCTGGCTGCCGCTGCTGCGTCAAGGTGAGCAGAACGAGCCTCGTCAGCATCGCTAGAAGCGCCGCAACCTCCCTGACGTTTAGTGTTCGTCTTGTTTGCAGTCCGTCTGCGTTTACCTGGGAGTGCGCTCACTGCACCACCGTGAACGAGACGCGAGCCGTCCTCTGCACGACCTGCGATCGTCCTCGACTCGCCACTCCTGCCATCACCATCCCGGACGGCTCCGGTCCAACGTCGCAGAACTCTGGTGGGTCTGGAAAAAATTAGGTTGCACTAGAGCTGGGCGATGTGGCTTAAAAATAAAATCTCCCGTTTTTTGCTTTTTTTTCATACCTGATCCCATTTCCGATTTTAATCATTTGTTGTCTTTCCAAAAAACAGAAACTGCAAATGACAGAAAATATTTTCAAAATGTTGCTTTTATTCGAGTCATCCCTTCTGTGAGTTGTACGACAGAGTATCAGGGCCAGGCTACAAGGATTTTTGTTTAATTACGAGAATAAAGTCGTGATATTAGCATAACAAAGATGCAATTTTACAAGAAAAATGTCTTAAAATTGCAAGAAAAAAGTCATTTTAGTTAGAAACGATTAATCATGTGGAGTCGTTAATTAAAATAATCAACTAATTTAAGTGACGTTAAGTTTATTTGTAGAGCACATTTCAGCAGGTCAAAGTGCTTCACATCATAAAAACATCAATCAAGTATACAGCAGAATCATCAAAATTATCTAGCAAATACACATGAAAATCATCAAAATCGTTGGGTAAATATCAATGCATCAAAATCAAAGGGATCCTCAAGCAAATATCTTCAAGCAAATATAGTTCAAAAACATTGATCCACTTACTTTATTTAACTGATTCACACTCAAACGTCCACCCTTTGTATAACCGAGCTTATCTTACCCAGATTTGTTTGCAGATTTATGGTCCAGACTGCTGATCAAAGGCAGCTCTAAACAGGTGGGTTTTCAGCCTTGATTGAAAGGAATTTAGTGTTTGGGCTGTTTTGCAGTTTTCTGGAAGTTTGTTCCAGATTTTTTACGATGACAACAGGTCTTTAATGTATTTTGGTGCTGAGCCGTTCAGTGATTTATAAACTAACAGAAGTATTTTAAAGTCTGTTCTCTGAGCTCCAGGGAGCCAGTGGAAGGACTTTAGAACTGGGGTGATGTGCTCTATCTTCCTGGTCTTAGTGAGAACACGAGCAACAGTGCTCTGGATCAGCTGCAGCTGTCTGGTTGATTTTTTTAGGCAGACCTGTGAAGACACTGTTGCAGTAATCAATGCGACTAAAGATAAACGCATAGATGAGTTTCTCTAGATCTTGTTGAGACATTAATCCTTTGATCCTGGAAATGTTCTTCAGGCGATAGAAGGCTGACTTTGTAACCGTCTTTATGTGTCTCTGAAAGTTCAGGTCTGAGTCCATCACTACACCCAGATTTCAGGCCTGATCACTAGTTTCTAGTGACTGACGCTGACTCTAGATCGTTCTTCTTTCGGCCCAAAGATAATAACTTCAGTTTTATTTCTGTTCAGCTGGAGAAAGTTTTGGCACCTCCACTCATTGATTTGTTCTAAGCATCTGTTCAGTGATTGGATGGGTTTGGAGTCACCTGGTGACATCGTGATATAGAGCTGTGTATCATCTGCGTAGTTGTGGAAACTAATGTCATTACTTGTTATAATCTGAGCTAATGGGAGCATGTAGATTTAGTCATCAATTAATCATTAACTGGAGTATACAGACTCAAAAAGAAAGTACAACACACTCAGAGCAAGAACTAAGCCAAAGCTGTGCAACATATATAAACATTTTGCCTTTAAGATTGAAAATATGTTCCACCCAAAACTCTTCAAGTGGCAGTTTTAGCTTCACGTGGTTCAAATTCTGTAAAATAATAATAATAATAATAATAATGATAATAATAATAATAATAATATCCTTTTAAGCACTTTTTTCATCCAATTATTAATAGGTTAATCAAAAAAAAAAAAAAATAATAAAAAATAAAAAAAAAAAATCAACAGATCAGCCCTAAACTGTACTGATGTTAAATCAAGCAGAAAGGCCTTATCTTTTCACATGTTGATGTTAGAAGTAATTTTTTTAGCTGCATTTGCATCCATTGCTACAAATGATCAAGCGTTCACTAAAGTAATGCTGTGTTATTTCATGTTAGACAATAAAATGTGCCCGGCCAAACAAGGTCTGCGTCAGGTGCTGGGGAACCAGGGCACCTTCACGAAAAATGGGTTACTGGAACAAGACGGAATTGGGCGAGAGGTGAAAACTTGGATCTGTTGGAATGCTACTACTCAAGTAACCCTAGTCAGAGGGGTTACATGCAAAGAATGCGGGAGGAATGGTTACGTCGACATCCCCATTCAACACTAACTGCCAAACAACTAGTAGCTCAGTGTTCCAACATCCGCAAACGGCAAATGCTGTCACAACTTGAGATAGACGAGGTACAACACAAATACTACGGCAAGGGGGAGCCAGGACGCCAGGTCAGAGGGGAGTTAGCTTCAACTCCCCACCCGGAGATTGGGTATGCAGCCCCAATAATGAACGAACCATCAAAGCTGAACGAGGCAGCAACTGACCTGAGAGGTAGGATCGTGGCCCGAATGAACACCAGGCAATCCCGATGCCAATTACAACAGCTGAGTGAAGTACCATCAGAAAGTCTCATTGAAGATGTGAATGCAGCATTGAGAACGATCCCTACCAACACCGTAACGGAAACCAATGAGCTGGTGTACAACTCAGCATCAGTGATCCTTGAGATGCTCGGCTATAGGAGCAACCATGAGATTCAATACCCACCATGGAAAAGACGGTTAGAGGCTAAAATCAAGGTAACAAGGAGGGAAGTGAGCCAATTGTCAGAGCTCCAAAGAGGTGCAATCAAAAGACCGGTACCCAAGCGGTACAGCCAGATGCCCATACCTGAAGCGCTCGAAACTGCCAAACAAAGGCTCCAAGCCTTGGCCAGTCGCCTAAAGAGGTACACGAGAGAAAATGAAGCCAGGAGGATTAACCGGCTCTTCTCCACCCAACCGGCTAAAGTGTACTCTCAATGGCAGGGTAATAACAACAGAGCAGACCCACCAAGGCTGGAGACCCAACAGTACTGGAAAGGCATATGGGAAAGGGAGGCGACCCACAACAGCAATGCACAGTGGCTGATCTCTCTACGAGATGACCACAGCAACCTCCCTGAGCAAGCCCCAGTAACTATCACAGTGGCAGATGTCCAAGAAAGAGTCTCAGGTATGAAAAACTGGACAGCACCAGGTCCTGACATGATCCATGCCTACTGGCTAAAGAAACTCACTGCCCTCCATGAGCGACTGGCAGCTCAAATGAACCAGCTGCTACAAAGTGGGACTCACCCTGAATGGTTAACTGAAGGGCGCACAATCCTGATCCAGAAGGATCCCTCAAAGGGTTCGGTCCCATCCAACTATCGGCCAATAACCTGTCTCTCTACAACATGGAAGCTCATGTCAGGCATCATAGCAGCTAAGATAAGTGGGCACATGGATAAATACATGAGTACAGCACAGAAGGGCATCGGCATAAATACCAGAGGAGCCAAACACCAACTCCTGGTAGACCAAACAGTCGCCCGAGACTGCAAAACCCGACACACCAACCTGTGCACGGCTTGGATTGATTACAAGAAAGCCTATGACTCAATGCCACACACTTGGATCATTGAATGCTTAGAGATGTACAACATCAACAGGACTCTAAGAGCCTTCATTGCAGCCTCGATGGGGATGTGGAAAACCACCCTTGAAGCCAACTACAAGCCAATTGCACAAGTGTCCATCAAATGTGGCATATACCAAGGAGACGCTCTGTCCCCACTGCTGTTCTGCATAGGTCTGAACCCCCTCAGCCAAGTCATCAACAAGACTGGCTACGGATACCGACTCAAGAACGGAGCCACCATCAGTCACCTCCTCTACATGGATGACATCAAGCTGTACGCTAAGAGCAAACGAGACATCGACTCACTGATCCACACCACCAGGATCTACAGCATTGACATTGGGATGTCATTCGGACTAGAGAAGTGTGGTCGGATGGTTACACAGAGAGGGAAGGTCATCCACACAGAAGGGGTCTCACTCCCAGAGGGAACAATAGCAGACATTGAGGACAGTTACAAGTACCTGGGAATACCACAAGCAAATGGCAGCCTCGATGAGGTCACAAGGAAAGGAGCCACGGCCAAATACCTCCAACGAGTAAGGCAAGTCCTGAGAAGCCAGCTCAATGGCAAGAACAAGATCTGTGCGATAAACAGCTATGCCTTGCCAGTAATCAGATACCCTGCAGGAATAATAAGCTGGCCAAAGGAAGAGATAAAGACCATGGATGTTAAAACTCGGAAACTACTAACCATGCATGGAGGGTTCCACCCTAAATCCAGCATCCTGAGACTATACGCGAGCCGTAAGGATGGAGGCAGAGGACTAGCGAGTGTGAGAGCCACTGTCCAGGATGAAACATCCAAGATCCATAAATACATCAAGGTCAAAGCCTCAACCGACGATGTGCTCAGCGAATGTCTCAAACAATGGGGACCAGAGGATGAGGTGCTGGAGGAACCATCATGGGAGGATAAGCCCCTACATGGGATGTACCACCGACAAATAACTGAAGTGGCTGATATCAGGAAATCCTACCAATGGCTGGAAAAAGCTGGACTCAAGGACAGCACAGAGGCACTCATCCTGGCTGCACAGGAACAGGCCCTAAACACCAGAGCGATAGAGGCTCAGATCTACCACACCAGACAAGATCCAAGGTATAGATTGTGCAAGGAGGCCCCTGAGACAGTCCAACACATAACAGCAGGGTGCAAGATGCTGGCAGGGAAAGCGTACATGGAACGTCATAACCAAGTGGCGGGCATAGTGTACAGAAACATCTGTGCAGGATATGGAATGGAAGCCCCGAGATCAAAGTGGGGCACACCCCCAAAGGTGGTGGAGAATGACCGAGCTAAGATCCTGTGGGACTTCCAGATCCAGACAGACAAAATGGTAATGGCGAACCAACCGGACATCGTGGTGGTGGATAAACAACAGAGGAAAGCCGTTGTGGTGGATGTAGCAATACCAAGCGATTGCAACATCAGGAAAAAGGAACACGAGAAACAGGAGAAATACCAGGGCCTCAGAGAGGAACTGGAGAAGGCCTGGAAGGTGAAGACCACAGTGGTGCCTGTGGTCATCGGGGCCCTCGGGGCAGTCACCCCCAAGCTGGAGCAGTGGCTAAAACAGATCCCAGGAACAACATCAGACATCTCAGTCCAGAAATGCGCAGTTCTCGGCACAGCCAAGATACTACGCAGAACCCTCAAGCTCCCAGGCCTCTGGTAGAGGACCCGAGCTCAGAGGTTGAGAAAGACCACCCGTGGAGGGTGAGAAGGGAATTTTTATATATATATATATATATATATATATATATATATATATATATATATATATATATATATATATATATATATATATATACATACTCCAAAAATTCGATTAATCATTAAAATCTAGTTATCACCCAGCTGTTTATCCAGTTCAGTTCAACAGAAACACAAAACATTGGAAGAAAAGGACAGAAAAGGTGTGAACGCCCTTAAACTAATACTTTGTGGAAGCATATTTCAGCATTTCCCCACCTTGCAGTTCTCCTAACCAGTCGCTCGACCGTTTCCTAAATTTTAGTTTTAAAATTGTTCTTTTGTTGGTTTGGATTTATGGATACTGAAAAATAAAATCTGGGAGTTTTTTTGTGTTGCTGCTTTGCAGTAATCAGACAGGAAATGGAGGGGAAGAGGAAGAGCAAAGGTCCGAGGTTAGGACTTGAATTATCTTAAATTAGCTAATTCAAGCTAATTGAATTAGCTTATTCAATTAGCTGGTCCATCGAACCAGCAGAGGGCGACAGTGGAGAACAAAAACTCCCCTTTAACAGGAAGAAACTTCCAGCAGAACCAGAACCTGGATCATCTGCCACGACCAACTCGGGGTTTGAGAAGACAGAGCAGAGACACAAAAAGAAACAGAACTGATCCAGGAGCACTTTCTATGTCAATGAAAAGTAAAAAATTAAAGCAGAATAAGGGGAACGACGAGTTGACGGCAGCATTATCTCAGCTGAAGCCCTCCTTCAGGAAGGTATCACAGAACACCAGACCAGGTGTACCTTCTATGGAGAAAAGAAAAATTGAGAGAAAACGTAAAGTTAACAGTCGAAATAACAGCAAATAATGGAAACTGGAGAGTAGCAGAAGAAGAAAGTGAGGAAATGCACATGCCACCAGAGTGTTGCATCTTTTAATTTTTTGTTCAGCCTCTCCTCCTAAACAGGTTTCACTGGTTTCCAGTTGAACTGCACAACATAAACACGGTCTTCTCACTGGACTGGGAGGAAAAGCTGTTCTCATTTGACCGGGTTGTGTTTTCCATCCCCTCAGAGTGGCAGTGCAAGAGCTGCACGGTGGTGAACCAAGGCAGCAGCATCCTCTGCGAGGTGTGTGAGCGCCCCCGTCTGGCCACCCGCCCGCCTGCCCCTCCAGCACCAGAGTCTGGATCAAAGGTCTCAGCTGATGATGTCATACTTCTGTGTTTACCCCGTTTTATGGATAAATATTAGACCTGATGCTGTTTAAATGTCACCAGTTATCATAGATTCACTCTTTTTATGATTATTTATGAATGTCTCGGTGGGAAACTTTTGTGTTTATTGCAGAGAAAAGGGAGAAAAACATCAGTGGGAAAGAAAAATCGACAAGGAAGTGGAAAAGACCAAAAAATAAGAGCTATTAATGAATCGTAGCCCCAAAAATATGAATTTAGTTAGAAAAAATATCCAAAAATAAGAGATTTGCACAAATTTATTCTGCAAGAATTAAAAATGTCTGTAAAAACAGACATTTTCAGATTGAAATGGGTAAAAAAAAGCGTCACATAATTGGCACATTAAGAGTTTATATTATATTTGGTTTGTTGGGAGAAGGTTCTGCTATGTGGAAATGTCTCCGATACCCGGTTCTGGTTCTGTTTGAGGTCTGCTGGGCTGCTGATTCCTCATTTCTGCAGGGAAAACGCAGAGAAATCATAATTTTTGTTCTTTATTCATTAAATTTGCGATTTATCGGCACTTTTTGCACTGGTTGCACTGGTGCAAGAGGTCTCTGATTGGTTTAGACCACAAAATGGGCCTAATGTTGCGTTTGTGACCTAATTGTGCCCTTTGTTGGCTAAAACACTGCAAAAACACAAACTCTTACCAAGTATTTTTTTCTAATTTCTAATGGAAATATGTTAGTACACTTGAAATAAGACAAAAATAAAAGTAAAAGTAACTTTTTAGCAGCAATAGCCGCTTGTTTTAGTCAATAATTCCTTAATATTGATGAGCTGATGATCAGTTTTTGTTTTCCTCTCCTGTGTTGGTTGATTGTTGCCCCTTTAAGAAACAGGAAGTGAATCAGAAAACTGATTTAGAAGAGAAAAAAACATCGTTGTCGTCCCCAAGAGTCCAGAAAACCGGTTTTTCCCAGTGCTGGCGTTTAGTTATTGACTCCATGTCGTTCATGCTTGTTTCTGTTCGGGTTTCTATCAGTGGACCTGCCAGTTCTGCACCTTCGTCAACTCCAAGCCCTCGGTGGTGTGCGAGATGTGCAGCCTGCCCTCCAAAGACTCCCCCGGGGTTTCTCTGCCTCAGTCGCTCCAGCAGCCGCCCTCCTTCACGAAGGAGCAGCCCGACCTGGGCGGGAAGCCCCGGCCGAAGCCCAGAGCCGCCGTGGATCTGAGGAGGCAGAAGACGCTGCGGGAGGACGGACTGAAGCTCATCCAGCAGATCAGAGTAGGGCGGCTTCGGATTTCATTTTACATGAATTAAGCCGTAGAAAAACGCCGATGCTGTTTGGTTGGCAGGAGGCGGAAAAGCGAGGCGTCAGCCCCGAGGAGGTGTACGCCGCTCTGAGCACGTGCGACGGCGGCGGCAGCGGCAACCCCTGCGACTGGCTGGTGTCCGAGCTGCCGCACCTGCTGGACGAGATCTGCGCCATGGCCGCCTCCGTGCAGCTCACCTGCAGAGCGCCGAGCGCCGGGACGCAGCTCCTGGTGGAGAGAGACGGGTCGACGCCCAGCGGCGGCGGCGGCGGCGTGAAGCTGTCCAGAGCCGAGGCCAAGCTGGCCTGGCTGGCAGCCGGGGGAGACAAGGAGAAGGCGGTGAGACAGCTGCTGAGGGACAGACAGGTCAAGGTAGGAACTGAAGACGCATCAGGAACGACGAGACGCTCCCTTCCTCCTTTTGTCTCCTTCTTCCCTTTGTCTCCTCCCTCCCTTCCTTCCTCCATTCCTTTGTCTCCTCCTTCCTTCCTCCTTCCCTCCTCCCTCCCTCTCTCCTTCCTTTCCTTCCTCCCTTCCTTCCTTCTTTCCTCCCAGCTCCTCCGTCCCTCCCTTCCTTTCCCTTCCTTTTCCTCCTCCCTCCTTTCCTTCCCTCCCTTCCTTTCTCTCCCTTCCTTCCTTCTTTCCTCCCCCCTCCTCCGTCCCTCCCTTCCTTTCCCTTCCTCCCTTCCTTCCTCCTTCCCTCGTCCCTCCCTCTCTCCTTCTTTCCCTTCCTTCCTCCCTTCCTTCTTTCCTCCCCCCTCCTCCATCCTTCCTCCCCTCAGCGTTTACTCTGCTCCCTGTCCAGATGAGGGAGCTCCACTCCCTGGGCTTCCAGGACGCGGCCCAGTGCGAGGAGGCTCTACGGCAGAGCGGAGGGGACATCAAGGGTGCTCTGTCTCTGCTGCAGCGCCCCCTCATGGAGCCGTTCCACCAGCGCATCTGGCTGGACCAGCCCGAGCCGCCCATCAATCCCAAACACCCGGACAAGCAGGTCGGTCTCCTTCTGAGCGGCTCGGCGCTCCGTGGCCTGCCTCCGTCTCAACCCGCTGCGTGTTTGCTGCCTTTCAGAGGATGTGCAGGCGCCTGCTGGCGTTGTACGACCTGCCCAGCTGGGGGCGCTGCGAGCTCGCCCTGTCGCTGCTCCAAGAGCCAGACGTGAATTACTCCCTGGAGGACGTGGTGCAGGCCGTGAAGGAGTCTCACGACCGGGAGTTCATCCGCCGTCTCCTGAACACCGAGTGTCCCGTCTGTCTGAGCATCTTCCCCCGCAGCAAGGTCAGTCGGCCGGGAGTCGGACCGGCAACCCCGTTTTAGGGCTGGGCGATGGATCAGGTTCACCGATTAAGTCGAATCTTTGTTTTTTTTTTTTTTTTTTGTTTGTTTTTTTTTTTTTTTTGTTTGAAGATTTCCTTGGAAAATCTGGATCGTTTCCCACCGATGCGCTGCTTGGGTTTCCATGGTTACGGGTGATGTCAGCACTCCCAGGGCGGCCGTTTTGTTTGACAGGCGTGTTTTACTGTTTCTGTTTATTCAGACTTTGAATTCAGGTCGACTTTATGAGCTTGGCTACAATTTTTTATTTTTTTTTTAATGTTACAAGAATAAAGTCGCATCGCAATAAAGTCGAAATAATGCGAGAATGAAGTCGTGATGTGAAAAGAACGAAGTACTCAAACACGAAAAATAACAACAAATGAACCATCTAAGCTTTTTCCTCATTAAAACAACTTTTTACTTGTAATTTTAAGACGTTTTTCTGCTGAAATTGACTTTTTATTCTCGTATTTAAACAAAAACTCTCCAAGCTTGGACCCGATACTCCGTCAGAAGGGGTGATTAAACTAAAAGCCACTTTTTGAAAACATTTTCTGCCATTGCTAATGTGTTTTTTTCAGAAAAGAAAGCGAGGAAATAAAATCAGTTGAATGGAATCTGGTATAACAAAAAGGAGATTTTATTTTTAAGCCGTGTCACCCAGCCCTACCTCGTTTGTTCCCCCCCGCCGGTGCTGCAGATGCAGTCGCTGACGTCCTGCCAGTGCTCCGTCTGCCACGAGTGTTTCCGGCAGCACTTCACCATCGCTGTCAGAGACAAACACATCAGGGACATGGTGTGTCCCGCCTGCTGCGAGCCGCACATCAACGACCCCGAGCAGCTGGACAGCTACTTCTCCACGCTGGACATCCAGGTGAACTGGGAAGAGAGAAAAGCTTCTTTATAACCAGTCTGTACGTTCCAGGTTTCACTCTTTCAATGAGATGACTGAAATACCTGCGTAAAGGAGGCGCGATGAGACACGATCACACCAGCAGCTGCTGTTTTTAGCTGAAGAAGAGTCAGAATTAGTGTTTACGGTTAATTTATACAGACCTCTGGACAGTCTGTCCATCCGTCCAGCTTCATTATGTACAGTGACCAACTGGTGCAAATGTGCAGCAAACGCATGAATGATGCAAACTCAAAAAAAACAAATGCAAAAGAAAAAAAGCTGCAACCAGAGTCAAAATGCGGCAAGTACAGAGAAAATGTTGCAGCCCGAGACAAAATGTTGCAACTGCTGAGAAAATGCTGCAACCGTGGACAAATGCTGCAATATCAGAGAAAATGCTGCAACCAGAGACAAAACGCTATTGTCTATTGTAGATTATAGCTCATCTGTCTAGTTATTCAATAATTTATCAGCGAAAAGGGTTTTTGAATAGAAAACGTTGCGTATTTTGTCTCTGTATTAAAATGCGATTAATTATGACCCTGCAATTAACGCCATTAAACATTTTAATCAAGTCCCGCCACTAATTTCTTGTGTGTCGCTGTGTTTTGGCGTCTGCATCATTCATGCGTTTGTTCGGGTTCTGGAGCTAAAACCTCTGGAGGAGCTTCAGGAAGCCTGGAGAGCTCGGGATCGAGACCCGGCACATTCAGGCATCAGGGTTGAGTTTAGCGGAGTCGTTTTTTTCAACCAAACAAGAAATGAACTGTTCTGGTTTTGTTCTGCAGCTGCGGGACTGCCTGGAGCTCGAAGTGTACGAGCTGTTCCACAAAAAGCTGACGGAGCATGCGCTCATGAAGGACCCCAAATTCCTCTGGTGCTGTCATGTGAGTTTTTAGAAACACTCCCTGCTTGAATGTTCCCTCCTCATGTCTGCGAGATCTCCGCCTCCACCTGCAGCCAACACGCTGCGCATACCTGCATGAGAAGTTCAGCTGGAGTTTGTTCAAAGTGTGAGAAACAGAGAAGTTTTAGTTCAATTTTACCTCCCTTGACTGAATGTTTGATCAGTTATTTGTCAAAATAGAAATAAGTTGGACCAAAACATGCTTTCCAAACTCAGATTAATATACTCTGTAAAGTGTTTAATATAAAATAAATACAACTGGAAATAGTATTTATACGTCAAATTCTCTAGAAAATAATAACCTATCATAACCCAGTTTATTGTCATGTAAAGGTTTCTCTAAATATTTGCAAAGATTTTTAAATAAACACAAAGAAACGGGATAAAATACTCTAAAAACCATTCACTCCTTTTCAGATTTCAGCCAAATTGTTGCTGCTTTGTCACATTTCAGACCCCGAAACGCATTTTAATATCAAACAAAATGCAGTTTTCAACAAATGACTTAATTTATGACGTTAGATTGCGTTATTTACTCATATCTTTGTTTGATTTGAACTCCTGTGGGACTAAAAAAGCAAACAAAATAAGTCTTAAATAAGCAGCAAGCTTGTCGAAACTGCTGCACATGATCTGCTTAATGCTAAACAACCATGTGAGCTTACAGTTTAGCTTGATGACCTTAGATTTGTGTTCCTGTCGCACAGTTTCGGTGCCAAATGTGTAAAAGACGGGGGCGCTGTGTGACCAGATGGGTACAGCAGGCGCAGAAAAAGTAAAAATATTCCTAAAAAATCCACTTGGATCCTCCGGTTATGAAACAAAGACACGCTCGATTTCATGTTTTTTTTCCGTATTTAATAAGATTCCTCATTGAATAGCACTCAGTCAGGACTGGTGTGCTTTGACTTTTTGCAGTGTGCACAAACTTAGCTACATTTTAATTCGATTTTGATGAATGAAGTGAGCTGAGCTTTAATATACAGCAGAAAAATCATCCGAAAGTTTAAACATGATACAAAATTATATTAAAAACATGTCTGCAACTGGTTTAAACTGGGATTTAAGTGAGAAGCTTTGCTGAATTCAGGTTCTCTGTTCTTACAGTTTTAACAGGAACTTTCAAAATAAAGTTAAAAAGTCTGTCATAATTTTGTTTATAACAAAAATTTGTTCAGTTTTCCTAACAGCGGAGCTCATTTTTGGTGGATTTTCTGGCTGGTGCACATTTCTGACTTGCTTGTTTGCTGAAAACGACCATAAAACGCCTAAAATCATTTTCTAAGATTGCTCCAAACCAAAATCAGAAGACAGGCCAAACAGTTCACTCCCTTTTCTCCCCCGTTCAGTGCACCTCCGGCTTTATCAACGATGGAAACCAGCTGAAGGTCACCTGTCCGTCGTGCCGCAAGAGTTTCTGTGCTCAGTGCAAGAAACCGGTGAGTTGAACCTTTGCAGGAATTTGCTCCGCGTGTGGGAGTCGCTCGGCTTCGTCCTTGGCCGGGGGAAAGATCCGGCCCTCCAGACTCCAGAGGGACGCATAAATAGAACCTTCAAGACAACAGTTGTGCTTAAATATTATTTTATCAATAAAATCAAAGCAGTTTTTTTTTTCTACAGCACATCAATCAGTTCCTCCAGTTTTTCATGAAAATCCACTCAAAATGAACAGATCTTGGCAATTTTTTTTGTGCTGATGCGTGCAAAAACGTTGGGTTTAAGTGATGCTAACTCCCACCTGCAGGTGGCAGTGTTTCTTTCTTCTGCCTCAGCCTGACTTGATGCCAAGTTATAGTCTGGAATCGATGTGGCAAGTAACTAAAAGTCACTTTTACTGGCATGCATAAGCGCAAATATTTCTTAATTAGTTGTTGAAATCGTGATTTTGACTGGATAAAATTGCCAAAAAAAATCCTGGAGGGACTGATTAGTGTGAAAAACGTACTTAATGCAGAGAGATATATTTATTGATATTTTGGGTTTTATTAATACATTCTGGCACAACCGGCCCTTGGAGGACATTTATGATGTTGACGTGGCCTGAAATGAAAATGAGTTTGCTCTAGAAGAAGCTCCTCGGAGCAGGAAGCTCCCCCAGCTCAGCAGCTGTGTCTCTGTTCCAGTGGGAGCCTCAGCACCAGGACGTGTCCTGCGAGCAGTTCCAGCTGTGGAAGCGGGAGAACGACCCAGAGTACCAGAGGCAGGGCCTGGCCGGTTATCTGAGGGACAACGGCATCAGTAAGAACGCTCTGCTTTCCTGCTTCTCAGTTCTTCAGATGGTTAAAAAAAAGTAAGAATTTCCTCTCCTAGTACTAATTTAGCAATTATCTTAAAGAAAAAACGTCCACACAGTCTACAGGTGCATCTCAAAATATTACAATGTGGTGAAACTTGTATTATATACACATAAAGGCGTGAAATATCTCACTCCATTTCTTTCTTCTTCAGGGCGCCTGCACATCCTTAAAAAGTCTTAAATTCATGTACCTAAAATTAACACTTAAAATGTCTTAAATTAATTTTTAAAAAGTAAGTTGGCCTTAAATATGTTAGAGTTCTTAAATTTTGTCTTCACATGACTATTTAAACATACATTCTGTTTTGTTTTGTTTTTCGCGGCAAAAGTTTAAGTCACACTCAAGACGGTTGAGGCTACCGCTAACTAGCTGCTAACATACCCTTGCGGGCTAACTAGCTTACTTTTTTGCATCTGCCACGACGAAATTTAGGACAAAAGACTGTAAATTGGTGATAAATTTGCACTTTCCAAACCTAACTAGTTAGCTGACAAAGGTATATTAGCAGCTAGTTAACGTTAGTCTTAAATTTTGTCTTGGCAGAACTATTTAATCTCGTATATTCTATGTAGTTTTTACTTTTTGTTGCGGGATTTTTCTTTCAGGCTAAAGTTTGAGTCACCTGCACACATCTTCATTGCGTTCTGTGACTTAAGGCAGTTGAGGCTACCGCTAACTAGCTGCTAATATACCTTTGATAGCTAACTAGCTAGGTTTTAACATCCATTGTGGGTAAGTGCAAATTTATTGCCAATTTATGGTCTTTTGTAGATTTCTGTCGCGAAACAGGACTTAAATTTAATTCAAAATGGTCTTCAAATGTCTAAAAAATGCAAGTTAGCTGTGAAAATGCTAATCACAGGTCTTAAATTTTGTCGTGGCAGAACTATTTAATCTCGTATATTCTATATAGTTTTTACTTTTTGTTGCGGGATTTTTCTTTCAGGCTAAAGTTTGAGTCACCTGCACACATCTTCATTGCGTTCTGTGACTTGAAGCAGTTGAGGCTACCGCTAATTAGCTGCTAATATACCTTTAATAGCATATTAGCTAGGTTTTTTTTACATCCATCATGGGTAATGGTCTTAAAAAGTCTTAAATTTGAGTTGGTGAAACCTGTAGAAACCCTGGTTACATACTGCAGCTTTAAGAGAAAAAGAAAAGTGAATAAATCAAAAATAGCAATGAGTTTCTGAAGTGATGCAGGTAGAAACACCTGAAGGAGCTCTTCGTCTGTAACCATCCGTGTCCGTTGTCTCCCGCAGCCTGTCCGGAGTGTAAGTTCCAGTACGCTCTGACCAAAGGCGGCTGCATGCACTTCACCTGCTCCCAGTGCCGCCACCAGTTCTGCAGCGGCTGCAACAACCCCTACTACAAGGTGCGTCCCGGAGGCTCGCTCAAACACCGGCGGCGGCGTTTCGTCCGACCTGTTTGACGTTGGGGCGGCGCGGAGCTGCGCCCCGCTGCTGCGTGTGGTCTTAGATCCGTCATGGCGTCTAGAGACTGAAATGCTTCCTTCCTTCCTTCTGCCTTTAGTTCCTTCCTTCCTTCCTTCCTTCCTTCCTTCCTTCTGCCTTTAGTTCCTTCCTTCCTTCCTTCTGCCTTTAGTTCCTTCCTTCCTTCTGCCTTTAGTTCCTTCCTTCCTTCTGCCTTTAGTTCCTTCCTTCCTTCCTTCCTTCTGCCTTTATTTCCTTCCTTCCTTCCTTCTGCCTTTAGTTCCTTCCTTCTGCCTTTAGTTCCTTCCTTCCTTCTGCCTTTAGTTCCTTCCATCCATCCTTCCTTCCTTCCATCCATCCTTCTGCCTTTAGTTCTTTCCTTCCATCCATCCATCCATCCTTCCATCCTTCCACCTTTAGTTCCTTCCTTCCTTCCTTCTGCCTTTAGTTCCTTCCTTCCTTCCTTCTGCCTTTAGTTCCTTCCTTCCTTCCTTCTGCCTTTAGTTCCTTCCTTCCATCCATCCTTCCTCCCATCTCCTCGTCGGCCATGTTGGAACCTTCTCTCCAGTCGCTTCCTGGTTGTGTTTCCTCCCCCCAGTAGCCCAGTGGGGCTGCCACTCCTCCCAGTAACTCCATCGGTGTGTTTCGTCCTGCAGACGGAGTGCAAGGTCCCTCAGTGTAAATACCCCGGCCTCCACGCCCACCACCCCAGAGACTGCCTGTTCTACCTCAGGGACTGGGACGCAGACCGGCTACAGGCGCTCCTCCAGGTAAGCCAGGGATGAAAGTTTGTACACCCCTGTCAAACTGGGCCAGGTCTTCACGATGAAAGTTTTTCCTCCACATCCTGTGTTGTAGTGAATCTGAGTGTGGAGGCGGTCCACACCGACCAGAAACTTTCCTCCAGAACACATCTGGATTGTCCGTCTTTTGAAGCGGGGATCCCTTTCTTTCCGGGTCGCCTCCCACTCAGTTCATGGTGGTGTTAAACTGGGAGCACTGGGACAGAGTCAATGGTGTCCAAGCTGTTTCCAGGTCATAGCAGGGCCAGGCCTGGGAGGTTCCTGAGACCATCTAGTCTTTCTTTCTGCCTCTTCCTTTCTTTCTTTCTGTCTTTGTCTTTCTGCCTTTCTCTTTCCTTCTTTCTGCCTCCTTTCTTTCTTTCTGCCTGTTTTTTCTACTTTCTCTTTACTGTCTTGTCTTTCTCTCCTCTTCTACATTTCCTTTCTCCTACTTTTCAGTCTATTTATTCCTCCTTTCCTTATTGTCCTCTGTTTTTTTTCCTTTACTTCTTCCTTATTTTGTTTATTCCTTTCTTCCCTCCTTGTCTTTTCTTCCTGTCTCATTTCCTACCTTTCATCTTTCCTCTTTAATTAATTTCCTCTCTCCTTCTTTATCCTCCTTCCCTTCCTTTGTGGTAAACACTTCTTCCCTCCAAGTGGCCTAAACTATTATTGGAATGCAGCGTTGAGTTTTGTGACTTTCTTTGCAGATTTTTTTTTTTGTTTAGAGAAATGAGAAGGCGAGTTAATTTCCTGCCTTGTTTCCCTCCAGCGGAGCGGCGTGGCCTTCAACACGGATCCGTCCAATGAAACCCAATCTGGTGAGTTGTTTTCTGGGTCTTCTCTGACCTGTCAGTGGTTCCCACCGTAACGGTTCTGGTTCTGGTCGGCAGACGCCTGCGGCGTGATGGAGCAGAAGGACGAAGGCGGCCAGCAGGCAGACTCTCCGTGCGGCCTCCAGACCCAGCCGGGCCAGGCCGGGCTCTGCATGTGAGTCAGCAGAACCGGATGGGTTCTGGTTCTTTAGCTGGGCCCAGTTGACAGCCGTCGGTGTCCGGGTCTCCAGGTTCTGGTGGTTTGGGCTGAAGCTGAAGGAAGAAACAGATCTTTGTCTGATTTTTACCCGTCTGCAGTTTTTCCTCCTTCCAGTAGTAGTAGTTCTTCCTTCTGTTTTTCTTTTTCTTCCTTTTTTTTCTTTTCCTTCTTTTTTCCTCTTTTTTTCTTTTCCTTTTTTTCCCTCTTTTTTTCTTTTCCTTTTTTTCCCTCTTTTTTCTTTTCCTTTTTTTCCCTCTTTTTTTCTTTTCCTTTTTTTCCCTCTTTTTTTCTTTTCCTTTTTTTCCTTCTTCCTTTTTTTTCCTCCTTTTTCTTCTTCCTCCTGTCAGTTTGTTTAAACATTAAAACCATCCATCCAGTTTAAGCTCATTATTCGGTCCTGATGGATTAAACACATTTTCCACTGTGACAGATTTCTGCTGAACACCTGAAGAAGCTCTGAATGATGGGGCAGAAACTTTCTTAGCCTCCAATTCGTGTTTTTGTTTTTTTTTTTTTTCCCCTCCCTCCAGGAAACACTACAGGGAGTACCTGGTGAGTCTGATAAACGACAACTCTCTGGACCCGGCGGTTCTCTACGAAACGCAGGAGCTGGTTATAGCCTGCCAGAGATACCTGATGGACTGGAAGAAGGGAGACGGCGAGGACGAGAACGCTTACAGCGCTCGGCTGCTGAAGGTGGGACCCTGACGGGGTGAAACGGAGCTCCCCGTCCAAATAAAACCCAGGGAACTCTGCTAAACCATGATTAATGTTCTGTTTCCTCTTCACAGAAACTGATGGAAGTTCCTCTTGGAGAAAAAGTTCCTCGAAACAAATGAAACCTGATTGATTATTCCAGTGAAATCACTGAACCATGTATTTGTTGTGTCTTTTTTTTTTTTTTTTTTTTTTTTTTTTTTGGTGAGGAATCTTTAAATTTTCTGTCCATTTTCTCTTGTTTTTGTGGCTTCAATGGATTTGGTTCTGAAGTTTGACCAGTTGAAGAAATAATTTAGTGTGATTTATTTCTTCTACTTGAATAAGGAAGCTAAATGTCAGGAAATGAGTGAAGTTATGTTATATTGATTAGATTTTCATCTTGTTTTGTATTAATGTGATTAAATCAGATTTAAAACCAGATCAATAAACGATTTTAAAATGGAAATTGAGGTAATTTTCTTTATTTCCTGTCTTTTTTTTTTTTTATTTTTTAAATAAATTAATTTTATCAGTCGAATTTTTGTTTTTTTAAAATTAAATTTTTGCAAAAAAATAATTTTTTTTTTTTTTTTTTTTTTTTTTTTTTTTTTCCCAACAATGAACCCCTTGTGTTTCCGTAGTTCAGAGTTAAGTCATTTCTTCCGGGCGGCCATCTTGTTTGACAAGCAGCTCTATTTATTTGAACATAACGCGGACGGAGCTTCTCACATTAGATCTCAATAACTCTAAGCTTTTTTGATTAAAACAACTTTTTTCTCACGATTTTAAGACTTTCTTTTGGAAGCCTGCATCTTTATTCTGCTAATATTACGACTTTATTCTCGTAAATAAACAAATATTCTTGTAGCGTGGCCCTGATACGCCGTCGTACAACTGGCAATTTCTTTTTTAGAAAAGAAAGCGAGATTAAAAACAAAAAACCCCCCCGATTAAAATCAGATCAGATATGCAAAATTCTGGAGATTTTATTTTTAGGCATCTTGTGATTAAACAACATAAAGGAGAGCAAAATTGTAAAATGAAACATGATTTTCAGCATTTTTAGTTTTGCTCTTCTTCATGTTGGATTATTCCATAAAATCCCAGTAATATAGATTAAATTTTGTGTTTGTAATGTAATAAAATGTGACAAGGTTAATTTTTTAAGATTCTTTTTGCAAGGCCTTGTGTCCTGAATAAAGCTCTAACGTAACTGAGACCAAAGCTGTTCAGCCAGACCACAGTAAACAACATCCCCACACCCTGCATTTCTGTCAGATGATGCAGCACTTTGTGTGAAGCGCTGTGGATGTTGCAATCACTTGAGTGTTCTCCTGCTGGGGTGGAAACTAAACAAAGGAATCCACACAAAGCTTTAGAGATTGATTAAAAAACAATATTTGGGCAATAACGCTATTGGAAATTCTTGAAATCATTCCAAGTATAAGTGTCCTGTATATTATATTTGACAAAACTATTTTAGATTTCTATAGAGCCAATTTCATTTAGGTGGAGTCACAATATATATATATATATATATATATATATATATATATATATATATATATATAAATCGCAACAACTCGCTCTGCATCAAAACGGACTCACATGCAGGAAACTACTGTAAAAATAAAGATTTTCTGGATATTTAAGCCAAAGTGTCAACTTAGCTTAGGAGAAATCCAATCCTTCTGTTTGGTGTTCCACAAGGCTTTACCTTTGGCCCATTGTTATTATGCTTCATATTAATGATCTTGTTCAGTAAGTCCTAACTGTAATATTCAAATGTATGCAGATGATACTGTAAGTTATATACATATAAACAAGAATGGGTCCTACCAGCATATCCAGCATGTCGGAGAGAAGTTATGAACAGGAAATATCGACACTAGAATTATCTGTATTTATTAATTTAAACATGCATTGTATTAATTCTGGTCGTATAAGTACATTAGAATTTAATACATTAACTTAAATGTTTCTAAAAGAATCTATCATTGAAGTACTGTTGTTGACACTTAAATTCCAGGATCTTCCATCTGTAAGTTCTATCTGTAATGTTCAAATGTATGCAGGTGATACTGTGGTTTCTATGGTACCAGCATGGTAAATGATTTATGTTATAGTTTGTTTTTGGTAGATTAGTGCTGCAACTTATAACAAAGATCAGTGGCTGTGGTCAGTTGTCGAAAAACAAACTGGTCAACTTCATGCACCAAGAAGACCAGAATGAGGCACCATCACCAGGAATTTGGTCTGGAAATGCAGTCATATGCAATAAATTTGAATATTATTGACAAGTTCACTTATTTCATTAACTCTGTTCACAAAGTGAAACATGGTATTAATTATTTACTCTCAAACTGATGTTTTCAAGCCATCATTTCTGTTTATTATGATGATGATTTTCCGTTTGCAACTAATCCAAACGTGGACATTTCAGATTAGAATATTACAGAAGAAACCTTTTTAATAATGTTGGGTTAATTGTTAATCAAAAGTATGTTGAAGACTTAAATGTTTCTAAACATTTAAGTAAATATTTTGTAATGATTTGTATATATCTAGCATGTCAGCAGATATTATGAAGGAGGATGAAACCTGTTCACATAAATCTGATGTATTAGCGAGCAATAAGTCTCAAAAATTTTTTTTTGTTTGTTTTTTTTTTACCATAACTGTACAATAAAATGTAACAACGTGGATAATTAGATGTATTTATTTAGTTATAAGCTAAATTAAAGCACAAATGTGTATTAAAACAAGCTAGAGTTGCATTTAGGATAATAAAATCCAGGGATTTGCTCCGTTTTTGTTTCGTGAGCATTTATTTAAGTAACTTGATTCACTAAGAAAAACATAATATAGATTACTCAAACTGATGTTTTAAGCCCCTATTTCCGTTTATTATGATTTTCCACATTTAAGATGAGAGTATTACTGACTAATAAAATAAATCTGTTCAATAAAGTAATATAGGGTTAATGAAAAGTATGTTTCATACTTAAATGTTTACATTTCCTGACAAACGAGCTTTACTGGAATCCATATTCCAATCTATGTCAGAGAAAACTGCAGCTATTATGAAGGAGAAGAATGAAACCTGACAACTTACTCATAAATCTAATGTACTACTTGCTAACAAAAAATCTCAGAAATGTATTTTTACCATAAATGTACAATAAAATGTAACAGCGTGGATAATTACATGTATTTATTTAGCTACAAGTTCAATTAAAGCACTAACATATGTTAAAACAAGCTGCAGCTGCATTTAGGAAAACAAAATCGAGGGTTTTGCTCCGTTTTTATTATGTAAACATGTAAACTGAGGGGTTTTTTTTTTTCCCCATCCGTCCGCTGTCGCCCCCTGGCGGTGGAACGCGGCGAGTTTCCCCAAAGTCACGTGATTTCGAGGAAACGGGCGGCTGAGCTGAGAGTAGCTCTGCTCCGTTGCTCTGTCACTCAGTCTGTCGGTCGCCGTGGAGGAAACATAACCAAGGTAAACGAAACTTAAGCCGACTTCCTTTATTTTTACATCTTAGCTTCTATTTCTGCCTTTATAAAGTCCTCAGAACCGCAGCGGAGGGTTCGCTTCTGATATTTTCTATAAACAAAACCTAGTTCTGTTCAAAAGTTGACTTTTTTTTTTTTTTTTTTTTAAGATAAGCTTTAGTTGTTAAAAAGGGCTCGTATCAGTGTCATAAATCAAATCTATTGTCTTTTATTGACTGTTTTTAATCTGTTTTTTTTTTTTTTTATTCCACGCGGCTGTAGACCGATATTCGGTCATGTCATGCCTGCTTTAATTATCATTTATGTTGTTTGTGTATTTCAGTCGTTTTAAAAGGGAGTCATGGCAGCAGGAAGGATGAGATCCACCCGCAAACTTCGTTCCTGGATAGTAGAGCAGGTGTGTGTGTTAAAAATTATTATTATGCTGGGGGCGAACCAGAAAGGGAGGGGGAAGCAAACAGAGCAACAGTCACGTTAACTGTCCTTGTTTTTCAGCTCATACAAATATCAACCGGAAGTCTTAATTTCGCTGCAGTCTTTGAGTCTGAGAGGAATTTCAGACCAGTTGCACCAAAATGTTTTAGTTCTCATGTTTAGTTATTAAAACTGACTTGAACTACACCATTACCAGCTGTGTTTTCACCTAAATCTGTTTTTAAACCAGAAATTCGTCCAACCCAGAAACTAGATTTGAGGTGCAGTCGGTGAATTTGTCATGGTTCACAATTTATGTGGAAATTTATGAACTCTTTTCAGTTCTGTGGATTATTTTTATGCAAAAGAAATTTGGCCAAAATTTGCGACTTAGTATTCAGGGTCACGGAGGAGTTAAATTTCCGCCCAAAAACTCAGAAATTTCTAGACTAATTCCACAAATTTACAAGAAAAATACCAGACATTATCTGATATCGGAAAGTAGTTTATTTGCAAGAAAAATAATCATAATTATGACAATTACAACGTTAAAACTAAGATACTATGTTACTTTATAAAGTCAGAAATTTGCGACGAAAAATACCGGAAGTCCTCCAAGATTTTGGTGGTAAATTTATGAGGATATTTTCCAAATTACAAGTGGATTAGAACTAGAGATGAGTGATACTGCATTTTTTTTTGTATCGATCCGATATCAAGTAAATACAGGGCCAGATACGATACCTTTTCTGTAGATTTGATATATAATCACGCTTCTAACTTTTAGGTGATTTTGTGTTGTTTTTGTTTTTTTCCTTGTAATTATTTTGTTCAAACCTCTGACAGAGTTTGAACAAATATGTGTAGGTATAGGTGTCCACACAAATACTTGAATAACATATTTACATGTTAAATAGAAACAATAGAAAAACAGAACTAGTTTCTGCACGTTTTTCCAAAGTAAACAAAGTGTGAAAAATTACCATTTGAAACCCAAATACCTAGTCGCATATTTTGGTCACGTTTGACCAAGTTTCTTTTTTTTGTCTCATCCAACTGAAAGATAAAAATCGGATAAACTTGTAAAACATTTGCATAAAAAACCCCACAGGAATTAAACTGGTTGAGGCAACCGAATCACATCAAAACTGGTCTTAGACAGGATAAATTTGGCTAACCTGAAGCTACCAGAGCTCATTCCTGTTGGAAAATTGATGGACTATGCTTCAGTTATTACAGCTAGAAACGAGTGATCAGGCCTGAAATCTGGGTGTAGTGATGGACTCAGACCTGAAGCTTCAGAAACACATAAAGCCAGTTACAAAGTCAGCCTTCTATCACCTGAAGAACATTTCCAGGATTAAAGGACTAATATCTCAACAAGATCTAGAGACACTCATCCATGCGTTTATTTTTAGTCGCATTGATTACTGCAACAGTGTCTTCACAGGTCTGCCTTAAAAAAAAAAAAAAAAAAAAAAAAAAAAAAATCAGACAGCTGCAGCTGATCCAGAACGCTGCTGCTGGCGTTCTCACTAAGACCAGAAAGATAGAGCACATTACCCCAGTTCTAAAGTCCTTCCACTGGCTCCCTGTAGCTCAGAGAATAGACTTTAAAATACTTATATTAGGTCTTTAATGTATTTTGGTGCTAAGCCGTTAAGTGATTTATAAACTGCTGTCGTTGCATCAACCTTCCAGACCACTCAGGTCTTGTGGTTCTAGTTTGCTCTGCAGCCCCAGAACCAAACATGAAGAAGCAACTTTCAGTTTTTCTGCTCCACTAATCTGGCTAATCTGAAACAAACTTCCAGAGAACTGCATAACAGCCGAAACACTGAGTTCCTTTGAAGAAGGAACTCAGTGTTCCCCCCCCGCCCCTCTCCCCAATTAGTGGAACGTTGAACTTGAATTTGCTTGATGATATTTGCCTGATGATTTCGTGGTATACTTGATTGATGTTTTTACAATGCAAAGCACTTTGAACTGCGCTATACAAATAAACTTGACTATGCTCCACAACCTGGTCTACCCTTGGAAACACCCAGTTATTACAGCTATTACTAAGAAAAACCAAAAGAAAAACCACATTACAGTGACAGAGTAACTCCAGCTGTGTTTACTGTGACACTCCGTCAGCTTATGTTCGGTCCATCAAGTCTGAGCTGGAGATTGGCCGGTTTTTTTGAGGCCCGTTAGTGCCGGAGGAAAGGATTAGGCAAACATCAACACGTCACAACCCGTTTCTTGTAATTTGTCTTAATGTCTTTAAAACACTTCCTAAGAACCGTGGAGACTGGAGCCAGAGTAGCTGAAACTTCAGTCAAAGTCATTTTGATAAGAAAAAAAGCTTGGATATTTAATTTGTCATTTTTCATGTTGGAGTTCTCATATATTACAATTTTATTCAGGTAATAATAAGACTTTATTCTCGTATTATTTTGACTTTGTCGTTTAAAAAAAAGAGTTAGCCTGACCCTTATATTTCAGAGTTGACCTGAATTCAAAGTCCAAATAAACAGAAGCTGTAAAAAAAAACCGCTTGTCAAACAAGATGGCCGCCTTTGGTGTGCTGACATCCCTCTGAATGACGGAAACTCAAACAGCGCATTGAAAATTAAATCTTAAGAAATCGGTAAAAACTGATTGATCGCTCAGCCCTGGAACTTCCTCAGCAAATTTTCCTGTCTGTCGTCTTTCCCAGGTCAGCAGCGGGAAATATCCCGGCGTAACGTGGGACGACGAGGCCAAAACCATGTTCCGGATCCCCTGGAAGCACGCAGGGAAACACGACTTCCGCGAGGACGAGGACGCTGCCCTCTTTAAGGTCCGAGAAGCTTTGGTGGGGGTGTTTATTTCGATAATACACGGGTAAATCGGCACTAACGTCGGATATCTGCGCAGGCCTGGGCCGAGTTCAAAGGGAAGCTGACAAACGGAGAGAATAACCCAGCGGTGTGGAAAACCCGACTGCGCTGCGCCCTCAACAAGAGTGCAGAGTTCAAGGAGGTGATGGAGCGGGCCCAGCTGGACATCTCCGAGCCGTACAAGGTGTACCGCCTCGTCCCCATCAGCGAGCAGGGTAAGAATCCACACACCGGTTCCGACTCGGTCCGGTTACAAAACGGAAAGAAACAAGAGTTTTTAAAAAAGCAACAAATGTTGCACAAAACAATCTGTTATTAGAGCAGAATGGTTTCTGCATTGGTTTATCTCTGCACTGCAAAATCACAAAATCTTACCAAGTATTTTTGGTTTGGTGTTGAGAGCAAATATCTTGGTACACTTGAAATAATATAAATACAGACTCTGGAAGAACCACACAGTTGACCAGGATATATTACTGAAGTGACTGGAGAGCTGGGTCAGACTCTCTGGTCCAGTACTCAGTTGGTTCAATCCTACCTAAAGAACAGGGGTTTCTTTGTGTCAGTAAGCAACTTCTCATTGGAGCAGACAAAAATCACATATGGGGTACCCCAAGGCTCAATCCTGGGACCCCTCCTATTTAATATCTACATGCTCCCACTAGCTCAGGTTAAAAGAACAAGATCAGCTACCATAACCACGCAGATGATACACAGCTCTATATCACGATGTTACCAGGTGACTCTGAACCCATCCAAGCACTGAACAGATGCTTAGAACAAATCAATGAGTGGAGGTGCAAAAACTTTCTCCAGCTGAACAGAAACAAAACTGAAATCATTATCTTTGGACCTAAAGAGGAACGATCTAGAGTCAGCATGCATCTTCAGTTATTACAGCAAGAAACTAGAGATCAGGCCTGAAATCTGGGTGTAGTGATGGACTCAGACCTGAACCTTCAGAAACACATAAAGACAGTTGCAAAGTCAGCCTTCTATCACCTGAGGAACATTTCCAGGATCAAAGGACTAATGTCTCAACAAGATCTAGAGAAACTGATTCATCCATGCGTTTATTTTTAGTTGCATTGATTACTGCAACAGTGTCTTCACAGGTCTGCCTAAAAAGTCAACCAGACAGCTGCAGCTGATCCAGAACGCTGCTGCTCATGTTCCCACTAAAACCAGGAAGATAGAGCACATCACCCCAGTTCTAAAGTCCTTCCACTTGCTCCCTGGAGCTCAGAGAACAGACTTTAAAATACTTCTGGTAGTTTATAAATCACTGAACGGCTTAGCACCAAAATACATTAGTTGTATTTTGTCATATCAGCCTTCCAGACCACTCAGGTCTTCTGGTTCTGGTCAGCTCCTCATCCCCAGAACCAAACATGGAGAAGTAGCTTTCAGTTTTTATGCACCGCTGAACAAACTCCCAGAAAACTGCAAAACAGCTGAAACACCGAGTTCGTTTAAATCAAGGCTAAAACCCACCTGTTTAGAGCTGCCTTTGATTAGTAAGTGGAACATTGACCAATATTTTCAAATTATATTTGCTTGATGATCCTCATGATTTTCATGCATTATTTGCTTGATGATTTTGATGTTTTTATGACGTGAAGCACTTTAAACTGCCTTGCTGCTGAAATATGCAATACAAATAAACTTGACTTAACTATGTAAACGTATTAGTGATGCTGCAAAACACTGAACATTGATCTATATTTTTAAATTTTATTTTACTTGATCTTTATGACTTTGATGATTTTATGATGTGAAGAACTTTGAACTGCCTCGCTGCTGAAATGTGCTGTACAAATAAACTTGACAAAACTAACTTCCAAGTAACTTTTCAGCAGATATGAGAGCTTGTTTTGAGTCAATAATTTCTTAATATTGATGAAAAAGTTCTAGTTAGAAGTGAAATAACCTGCCAGTGGAAAAATATATGTTAACTTATATTATGGGAAAAATGTCTTGTTCCACTGGCAGATTATTTCACTGATAACTAGAACTTTTTCATCAATATTAAGGACTTATTGACTTAAAACAAGCTCCTATATCTGCTGAAAAGTTACTGTAAGTTAGTTTTGTCTTATTTCAAGTGAATTCAAGATATTTGCTCTCGAAACTAGACCAGAAATACTTGGTAAGCTTTTGTGTTTTTGCGGTGCTTCGGTCTATTTTTAGAGCAGAACAGTTTCTGCACTAGTTTATCTCTGAGGGGAGTGACTGGCGCTAGTCCAGCAACCTCAGTCCTGGTTCTGCTCCAGATAAAAGCTCCAGCTGCAGCTTCTTTGGATTCCACCAGTGAACTTTCGCACAGATTCAGGCTGCGGCCGAGCTGTTAGCGAGGTCAGGAAACCCACCGTGATCGCTCTGAGGTTTCCACCGCGCTTTGTTGGTGGCTTCAGGTGTTTTAGACGACTGCTGTTGTGAAAACTCAAGAGGAAGTGGAGCTGAAGCAGTGTTGAGTGTTTACTTCCCGTTTTACTACAGGAAGCCACTCTGCTTCCTGCAGTCAGATGTCAATCAGAAGTCGGGAAAAAAAACAAAACAAACAAAAAAAAAAACGCACATCTGCAGTCAGAGAAGTGATTAAACCGAGCTGGACGAGGAGCCGAGTGGATGAAAAGGAAGCTAATCTGTGATCTCTAAAGCTAAATGGTGGAAAACTGCGGCAAACTTGGGGCGGTAATGTCTCCATGGCAACCATTAGAGAAAATCAAGGCATGATGGGGGAAAAAAAAGCCTTTTCTATCCTACCACCACAAACATAAAGATTCAATTCAAAAGCACTTCATTTATCCCAAAGGGAAATTAAATGTCGCGGATCTCAGGTAGCAGTCAGTCTTGCAACGAAGCTGAAGAGGCCCCTGACTGAAGATTGTTGCTTCAGTCATGACACGCTAACAGCTCAATGTCCAGGCAGCAGAGACGACAGTCCACAACATCACATCGAGCTCTGCTGATCCACCTCATTTGCTGTTGCTGCTCCTCTTTACATCTCTCTCTCGTTAGAAAGACGTTGGAGTAGGGGATAATAATGATCCTCAGCTGCTCAAAAACAGGAAATACGAAGCAGTTAAAGCGATACTGATGACAGCAGGGGTGTAAAATGAGAGTCTGTGTAAAGCTGGAGCTGTGTATGGACACCTGGTGATGAGTTTGCTGAGTGAAACTCTGCTTGGCCTCAGGTTGGGATCGTTCAGGTTAATGATTCCAGGCAAAGTTTCTCGTTTGTTTACGTTTTATTATGGCAACCAAACGCGGGTATTTACATGTCAGCCGACCGGGATGTAAATGATGCTCTCTGGTTTCATCGATTTCTGCGTCACTCCTGACCAGGAAGGTCCTGACTTTAAAGGATCTGATTTTATTTTTGACTTTGAGGTTTCCTTTGTTTTCCTGCGGGCTGTTGGAGGTTCTGGATTGAATGTATTTCCAGGCGGGGAAAGTCTGGCGACTGATTTCTGCTCTGGATGGGAAGGAGAAACTCAGCAGAAAATATTTACTGTTTTCTTTCTTCTCGTCCAGAAATTCATTCCCAGCGTCGTTTTTCCTTCATGTCACTCCTGGAGTAATTTCTTCCGAGGGTCCTTCTTTTCCTCCCTTTCCTTCTTGTCTTTCATTCCTTCTATCTCACCTTCCTTCCTTCATCTCCTTCCTTCTCACATTCCTGCCTTTGTCTTCTTCATTTCCTTCTTTTATCTCTTACCTTCCTCACTTTCCTTCGTCTCCCTCCTTCCTTTTCAGATTTCTTCCCTTGTCTCCTTTCTTCCTTCTCTCCTTCGTTCCTTCTCATCTTCCTTCGTCTCCTTCCTTTGTCTCTTTCCTTCCTTCACATGTTCCTTCCTTCGTCTCCTTCCTTCCTTCCTTCTCACATCTCCTTCCTTCCTTCTCACGTTCCTTCCTTCCTTCGTCTCCTTCCTTCCTTTTCACGTTCCTTCCTTCGTCTCCTTCCTACTCACGTTCCTTCCTTCCTTCGTCTCCTTCCTACTCACGTTCCTTCCTTCCTTCGTCTCCGTCCTACTCACGTTCCTTCCTTCCTTCCTTTGTCTCCTTCCTTCCTTTTCACATTCCTTCCTTCCTTCATCTCCTTCCTACTCACGTTCTTTCCTTCCTTTTCACGTTCCTTCCTTCCTTCGTCTCCTTCCTTCCTTCATATTCAAGTTCCTTCCTTCCTTCGTCTCCTTCCTACTCACGTTCCTTCCTTCCTTCATCTCCTTCCTACTCACGTTCTTTCCTTCCTTTTCACGTTCCTTCCTTCGTCTCCTTCCTTCCTTTTCACGTTCCTTCCTTCCTTTGTCTCCTTCCTTCCTTTTCACGTTCCTTCCTTCCTTCGTCTCCTTCCTACTCACGTTCTTTCCTTCCTTTTCACGTTCCTTCCTTCCTTCGTCTCCGTCCTACTCACGTTCCTTCCTTCCTTCGTCTCCTTCCTACTCACGTTCTTTCCTTCCTTTTCATGTTCCTTCCTTCCTTCGTCTCCTTCCTTCCTTTTCACGTTCCTTCCTTCGTCTCCTTCCTACTCACGTTCCTTCCTTCCTTCATCTCCTTCCTACTCACGTTCTTTCCTTCCTTTTCACGTTCCTTCCTTTTCATGTTCCTTCCTTTGTCTCCTTCCTACTCACGTTCCTTCCTTCCTTCATCTCCTCCTCTTCTTCCTGTGTGTTGTGCAGTCTTGTGTAAAAGTCTTGAACCGTTCTTCCTTCCACCATACTTTCCCTCCTCGTCGCGTCGGTCAGGGGACTCGTTCTTCGGTGTCTCTGAAGGTTCTTCTTTGGCCGCCGTCTCCGCAGGTTTCCTGCTTTTTTGCGTCCGGCACGCGGCCCTGACGGCAGGTTGAGAGGTTTGACGTTAATCTGGGACGAAATCTGAGGGGAAACCTCGGAGCTTTTCCCGGACCTTAACCCCCCCTCCCTCTGCGTGTTCAGGTGTGGTGGTACCGGAGGCGAAGATCAAGGAGAAGCGCAGCAAGAAGCTGAAGAGGAAGAGCAGCGGCTCGGACTGCCGGGTCAAGCAGGTGAAGACGGAGGAGGTCACGTCTCAGCTGGTGAGTCCGGGCGTTTCCTGCTGGCGTTCCTCAGGGCTCAGGTGGACCGCTGACCTTCTGTCCTCTGATCCTCAGCACGAAGACCAGCTGGAGGACGACCAGCCTGTCCAGTCAGACGGACCCGCCCAGTGCACCAGTGAGTTCTGGTGCTGCAGCCCCACAGTATGATGCAGCCACCGCCGCCGTGCCTGACAGCTAGCATAGAGATTCATCCTGGTGTGCTTTTCCCCACTTTCCTTCCTTCCTTCCTAGTGCCCTTTCTCTCACTTTACTCGTGTCTCCTTCCTTCCTAGTGTACGTTTTCTCCACTTCTTGTTTCCTTTCCTTCCTTGTGTACTTTTGCCCCACCTTCCTTACTTCCTAGTGCCCTTTCTCTCTTTGTCTCCTCCTTTCCTTATGCTGTCTTTTCTCACTTTCCTTCCTTCCTTGTGTACTTTTTACTTCCTTTCCTTCCTTCTGTACTTTTTTCCCCACTTTCCTTCCTAGTGCCATTTTTCTCACTTCTTGTTTCCTTCCTAGTGTTTTCCTTATTTCCTTCTTGTGTGTCCTTCCTTCTTTCCTTATGCGTTCTTTTCTCACGTTCCTTCCTTCCTAGTGCCCTTTCTCTCACTTCACTTGTGTCTCCTTCCTTCCTTGTGTTCTCTTTTCTCATATTCCTTCCTTCCTAGTGTACTTTTTCTCCACTTCTTGTTTCCTTTCCTTCCTTGTGTACTTTTGCCCCACTTCTTGTTTCCTTTCCTTCCTTGTGTACTTTTGCCCCACTTTCCTTACTTCCTAGTGCCCTTTCTCTCACTTTGTCTCCTCCTTTCCTTATGCTGTCTTTTCTTACTTTCCTTCCTTACTTCCTAGTGCCCTTTCTCTCACTTTGTCTCCTCCTTTCCTTATGCTGTCTTTTCTTACTTTCCTTCCTTACTTCCTAGTGCCCTTTCTCTCACTTTGTCTCCTCCTTTCCTTATGCTGTCTTTTCTTACTTTCCTTCCTTCCTTGTGCTCTTTCTCTCACTTCTTGTGTTTCCTTTCCTTCCTTCCTTCTGTACTTTTTTCCCCACTTTCCTTCCTAGTGCCATTTTTCTCACTTCTTGCTTCCTTCCTAGTGTCCTTTTTTTTCTTATTTCCTTCTTGTGTGTTCTTCCTTCTTTCCTTATGCATTCTTTCCCCACTTTCCTTCCTTCCTAGCGTCCTTTTTCGTAGGTTATGTCTTGCGTCTCCTTCTTTCTTTCCTTCCTAGTGCCCTTTTTCTCCCATTTCCCTGCTTCCTTCGATGCTTGGCAGTTGGTACTGTGCGCCAACACCACAACCCCATAGCATGATGCTGCCACCGCCATGCTGATGCCCTAGAGATTCATCTCCTAAATATGTATATTTTTTTGTTTTGTTTCCCCCCCCCAAGAAAATCATCCTGAAGGAAGATTTTGTAACGAAACCAAAGAAAAGTCTGTTATTGTGCAGAACTTGGGTGCTGCATTGCCTTGATGCATTGAATTATGGGGATTTTATTCTGCTTAACGACCAGCTGGTTTATTTCTTCTTCTGCCCTCGCCTTCCCTCTTGCAGCGGTGGATGAGATCAGGTTGGACGTCCGGATTGAGGAGAGCGTTCCTGCCAACGCTGGAGGTAACGAACACTTACAGCAGAAGAAGAACTTGTTCCTGCATCATAAACCTGCAGCTTTAACTCCGCCCCTCCCCCTTGTGTTTCCAACAGACCAGGACTCCTTCAGCGTGACGGTTCATTATCTGGGTCAGGAAGTGCTCAAACGTCAAATCTGCGGGCCTGACGTCCGCATTCTGTACCTGCCCTCCTCCTCCGTCCCCCCGACTCCTGCCGCCCTGAGCCGCTTCCCCCGCATCCTGCTGCCGGAGCCGCCGTCCGCGCTGCCGGCCGGCGAGGAGCTGCAGGCGCTCTTCACCCTGCTGCCGTTCATGGGGAAGGGGATCGCGCTGACGTCCACGGCGCAGGGGGTGTACGGCAAGCGGTTCTGCCAGGGCCGGATCTTCTGGACGGGGCCGCACACGACCTCGCCGGGCCTCCACCGGATGGAGAGGAACACCGACCCGGTGCTGCTCTTCAGCAAAGACAAATTCAAGCAACGTGAGTGACGATCATTGTAGTGATCGATTATTCTGCAGATTTATAATTTAACCTCTTTTTTACACGATGTCAGAAATGCACTAAAAGAGGCAAATAAATAATTAAATTCCTTTTTTTAAACAAGAAAATAAACATTTTATTGCCTAAAATGCAATAATATAGCTTTCCTTTAGTGAATGTGAGCCAGGTGAAGCTAAAACTGCCACTTGGGGAGTTTTGGGTCGAACATATTTACAGACAAATGTTTATTTTTTTTTTTTTAAATCCTAAAAGCAAAATGTTTATATATTTTGTGCAGTTTTGGCTTCATTACTGCTCTGAGTGTGTTGCTTTTTCAGCAAATGGCCTTTTTTAGAGTCGCTGCACTCCAGTTAACGATTAATCGATGCTAAATTCGTTGACGATTATTTCAAAAATCGATTAATCACGATTGTTTCTGTCCTAAACGTGAGTCTTCTGGTTTCAGCTGCGTTTCTGTTTCTCTGTCCAGACGTCTAACGAGTCCATCTGGTGCGTCCGTTCATAACTGACTCACTGATTGTTCTATCGATTATTTAGATTAGAAAAACCGGCCACATTCTGGAGATTTTTAATTTAACCACTTAAGCCTTTTCTATACAGCATTAGAAATACTTCAAAAGATGCAAATAAACAAATCCAATTCCTTTTTTATGTAAGAAATAAACATTTTATTGCCTAAAATGCAATAATATTGCTTTTCTCGAGTGAATTTGAACCAGGTGAATATTTTAAAAAAAGCCAAGTGAGGAGTTTTGGGTTAAAAACATTTACAGACAAAGGTGGATTTATTTTAAATGTAAAATATTTTGTACAGTTTTGGGTTAATTACTGCTCTGAAAATGTTTTTTTTTTTTTCCCAGCAAACGGCCTTTTTTTGACTCTCTATACTCCAGTTAACGACTAATCGACCAAATTAGTTGACGATTATTTTAATAATCGATTCTTCGTTTCGGTCCAAGACGAGTTTGTCTAAAACTGTGACATAAAAATGAGAACGAGCCTCATTTAGGGCTCTGATTTTCCTGAAACGGACCGAGAGAAGCTCATTAGCAGGCAAAAGCGAGAACCTAACCCGGTTCCGGTCTGGTGTTCCCGCAGAACTGGACCATTTCCGAAACAACGGCGGCGAGCCTCCTCAGTGCAGCTTCACTCTGTGCTTCGGAGAGGAGTTCAGCAACACCGAAGATCCGTCTCAGAAGCTGATCATCGTTCAGGTAAGCCTCCGGACCCGGTACGGCGCTCTGGAGCCACGCTGACGCCAGATCAGAACAGATCATGAGAACTGGGCAAGGAGGAGTAAATCTCCACCAAAAAAAAAAACCGCTCAAATTATACATTAATTTCACATATTTTCAATAAAATACTTGCGTTATTCTCTGAAATTTGCAAGAAAAAAAAAGACATTTTTCTTAGATTAAAGCCACAACTATCCGATATTAAAACTAGGATAATTTGGACGTCACAAAGTCGGAAGTTCCTGCACCAGATGCAGCCACGTTGCGGCTTCTTCCTTGCCATCTCAGGCGGGTTTTCTGGATCCAGTACGAGGCGTTCGTGGCGAATCTGGACCTGGGAGATGTTCTGATGCAGGAAAAAAACCAGGATCTACCTCTGACACCTCGATCTGACGACTTCTGTCACTTTCTGTCGTCAAAAATCTCCGACTTTATAAACTCAGAAATAGAGCTGGGCGACATAGCTTGAAAATAAAATCGCAGGTTTTTTTTCACACCAGATCCAATTTCCAATTTTAATAGAAATGACGGAAAATATTTTTTAAAAAAGTGGCTTTTATTTCAATCATCCTGAGAGACGGACAACGGAGTATCAGGCTACGGGAATATCTGTTTAATTACGAGAATAAAGTCATAATATTAGCAGAAAAGACGCAATTTTACCAGAACGTCTTAAAATTATGAGAAAAAGTTGTTTTAATGAAAAAGAAAAAAAAATATGTTTTTAAAAATTTTTTTCATGTTTGAGTTCTTTTAAAATTACGACTTCATTCTTCAAATTTTACGACTTCATTCTGGTAATATGAAGACTTTATTTTCATATTATTTTGACTGTATTCTTGTAACATTATGATTTTGCGAAATCTTGGCCCGACCCTCATATTTCGTCGTAGAGTTGACCTGAAGTCCAAATAAACAGAAACTTGTTGAGCAATATGGCCGCCCTGGGCGCGCTGACATCACTCTGAACTACGGAAACCCAAGGAGCGCATTGGTGGAAAAAATAAATAAAAAAATCCAGATTTTCCAAAAATTAAATCTTCAAAAACCAAAATAAAAAAAATAAAAATATCTAATCAATAATACCGATTTAGCGCTCAGAAAACTTGTTTTTCTTACAAATTTCTGACTTTATAATGTCAGAAAATAGCTTTAATATCGTGAATTTTTGCCTTTACTTGTGAAAAATTGTCTTTTTTTTTTTTTTGCAAATTTACGACTTTGACATCTGCGATCCATTTGTTTTAAATGTGTGAAATTAATCTAAAAATACTCCATCATATTAAGGTATACCAGGACAATTAAAAATTAAAAAATAAATAAATAAAAAAAATCTTTGTAATTTAAAGTAACAGATTGTGTTTTACAGTGCAAAGGCTCAAATCTGTTTTAATTTTAAAATGCATCTAAATTCCTTCATCGTTGCTGCTTATGATCCAAAAAATAAATAAATTAATTAATTTTTATGTCCAGTTTTTCAACTTTGAAGCTTAAAAAGTTGAAAACGTTCTTTCAGAAACACGTTTAAGGTAACCCGTACCTCCTCTCCTCTGCAGATTTCCCTCCCGTGGGCGGAGCAGCAGGTGAAGAACGCTCTCTCCGTCTTCAACACCATGTCGGTCTTACGGACGTTGGCCAGCCAGTCTCCGCTGGGAGAGATCACCCTGAGCCTCGTCTCGGTGCCGGCGCCGTTGGCGGCGGCGCCGTCCTCCGACCTGATCGCCTGCCAGACCCCCTGAGAGCTTCTCCTCCGGAAACAAACTCTGAAACATTCCCAGCTTAAAAACGAGGCCGGAGCGACACAACGCTGCACTGATTTCAAAATAAGAGCCTCTGCTTTTTATGCACAAAAAAAAAAAACCAAACAAACAAACAAAAAAAAAAAAACAACAAAAAAACAAAACAAAAACCAAAACAGACTTTGAAGCTCTTAAAAGAAAAGCCTGTTGAACTCTGGAGCGAAAAGGCTGAAGCTTGGGGTTAGAAAGGGTTCGGGTCCTCTCCGGGATGCACCTTATTTTCCTGCCGGGATCGGCGCGTCGGAAACACTACAGGAAAACCCAACAACATGGCGGTTGTGCGCTTTAGAGAAATGTGAAAATAGTTTCTCTGTTAATTTGTTTGTATTGTTCTGTTGAGGTGCTTCAAACCCAAACACTCTTTAAGAGGGTCTATAAAACGTCAAACTGCTGTTAAAAACAGGCATGTTTATCGTACTGTACTCCAGTCATAGTGAAAACTATCATAGTGTAGAGTCGTTTTATGTTGTTACTGTTTAGATCAATTATGAAACAGTTTTAAAGCTGAGTTTTAGTTTAAAACACTTATTTTATTAAGAAATAAGTAAATAATTGTACTGTGAACTTTATTATTACAGCAGAACTCAAATCCGACAGTTTTTCCTTTTCAAAAATCCTAAATCTTCCCACAGTCACGGGATTAATCAATGCGTCTTGAGGGGTAATATTTATATTTTTAATTATTAACTGTAGTATTTTTTTCTCTAGAAAGCAAGTGGAATAAATTAGTTTTTGTCCTATTACAACTGCTTGAGATTAAAATTAACCTGAATATTCGCTGAAATTATTGCAGATTATTCATGCAAAGTCGTTGTGTTTTCGTCTCCTTTGAAGGTGAAATTATTGTTTTAGCATCAAAAATAGAGATTTTTATTTCATTTTAAGAAAGTTTCAGCTTTAACGCGTTATTTAAAAGCTAATTTAAGAAAGTTTACGCAGATTTTATTTTACTTCATCGTTTCTGGCTGGAAGCCGTGTTATCGTGCCATGTGGAGGCCATCTGTTTTCAAGGAAAAAGAGATTTCAAAAGTACAATTTTTAACAATTTCTCAAAAAAGATTGCAGCACCAGCTTAGTTTTCATTCAAATTTACAGGATAAACGTTTTCCAGACAGCGTCCTGCATATTCAGCATCAGGGCCATTGTAGATATAAAAGATTTTGTGGCGACAGAGGATTAAATTTCTGTTGAAAAACTCAGAAATCTTGTGAGTAATTTTACATGTTTTTATAATAAAACTAATCTGTTCTCTGATGTTGAAAAGCTGTAGATTTGCAAGAAAAAAATGCAATTTTCCACGTTTAAAGGCGTTAATTTACGATATCAAAACTAAGATATTCGGACATTATTTAGTCAGAAATTTGTAAGAAAACTGTTAAGTTTATCAGAAAAATCTCAGAGGTTAAGAGTTTATTAAGTCAGACGTCGTTGAAGATAGGCGTGGTAAACGCTGAAGATGAGCATCTGGATATTTTCCAGAGTTAAACTGGAAAATAAGTTAAACTGGTGGTCCCTTTACTAAATACACATCTTCAGATGTGTATTTAGTAAAGGGACCACCTCAGTCCAGGAATGTTTCTGTCACATTTAGTCACAAAAAACCCCTGAAAATCATGATTTTCTCAGAAATTGACGGTTTTTCTTTTTCTCCGTGCTCTGCAGACTTGTTCCTACATTCGGTGTGGCCAGTCACAAATGCCTGACTTATAAACTCAGTAAACTTCTGAGATTCTTCTGATAAATTTAAGTGTTTTCTTACAAATTTTTGACTTTATAATGTCAGAAATGTTTTAAAATTGTAAATTTATGCTTTTTATTGTGGAAAATTGTCATTTTACAACTTTTCAACATCAGAGAAGTTTTTCTTGTAAATGTTTGAAATGGATTCATAAATTTCTGAGTTTGGTCCTGAACCTCTGTCGTATTTATATCAACTATTTATGGTTTTTTAAAAAGACTGACACGAAAACAGAGAATTTACAAAATTTGAATGTGGGAAAAATCTGGGATTATGAAATGGAAAATATGCAGCAGCCCTGAAATAAAAATAAGACATTTTGAGAACATACCTCGTCTTATGTTGTAAATATAAATTGTAAATGTAAATATGGTAATATTGCACTAAAGCTTAGAACATTTAGTTTGTTAGACTTCATTTGAAAGGTAGTTCATATACATTTTAAGTTGATTTTCTTTAATGTGAAGTAAAAAGCTGGAGAAATAAAGACGGCGCAGCTTCACAGGAACTTTTCTTGTATAACTCATTAAACTCTTGGACCAAAACAAGCTTTGAGCTCATTGGATGTCTGATATTTAGGACAAGAATGTTTAAGGCTTGTTGAGGTTGAAATATATTGAATCACAGCATATTGTTAATAATTTTAATAGTAATAAAGTACATCCTTGCAAATTAAATGTTTTCTATCCAGCAATTATGAGGAAATCAAACTCCAAAAGGTGTTTTTTTTTTTTTTTGTTTTTTTTTGTTTTGTTTTTTTTAGGAAAAACTACCATCATCATCAACATCCTGACTAGAATGGACATTTTGTGATACAAGAAGAAGAAACGAGGCCTTCAGAAATAAAACAGGATGGTGAATGTTGGTGTTAAACCTGATTTTAAGGTGGATTAGCTTAAAATAAGGTGTGGGGGAAGGTCGCAGACACCTACCAAGATGTAAATATGTCATTTATGTCTTTGTTCTGTCGGGAAGCAAAAATAAAACTTTTCCCCGGACTTCGCTGGGTGTGTGTGTCGGACGCCGGGAAGCGACCGCTGCTCTTCGGCTCAGATGTTGCCGTTCGCCGGCGAGGAGAGCTCCGCTATCTTGGCGTTGAGCGTCTGATTGGTCCAGTCCTTCGTGATGTCGTCCAGGTGGCCGTCGAAGTCCACCAAGAGGGCGTGGTCGCCCGACTCCAGCATCTGGCTGGCGATGGCCCGCGTCTCCTCCCACTGCCGCAGCATGATCCTGGACAGGAAGTGACACGAGTCGATTAGCATGGAAACTGGAAGAAAGCTGCTAACCCTAACACTAATCTGTCCTTTTTATAAACTTATTAATGGAAGCTAAAAGGGAACTTGATCAACTCTGATGAGTTTCTGTGGCTGAAATCGACTCATTTCTGGAGGATTTATGACTTCTTGATGCCGACGTTGACATTTTACTGACAAAATCACAAATTCAAAGACTTTACAACAATGTTTTATGTGACAGACCAACACAACCTTGGTTTCACTTCTTTTAACAAATAAATCTGAAAAGTGTAGCCTGAATTTTTACCCCCGTCTCCCCCCCTGTGGAACAGCCTTCAAATCTTCCAGAGTTTTTCCCTCCACCAACTGATTTTTCAGTCCGGAAACCTTCGTTTTCCAGCTTTGCCACAGATATTTGGTTGGTTTTAGGTCTGGACTTTGACTAAGCCGTTCAAACTCATGAATCTGCTTTGATCTAAACCCTGGGTGTCCAAAGTGCGGCGTGTGTGCCATTTTTGGGCCTTGCGTTTAATTTGCGCAGCCCCCCAACTGCAATTCAAAAAGGACACAAATCTGACCACCACAGGTGGAGACTTTTTATTTGTTATCAGAGTAAAATCATTACCAACATAATATTCCTACAATGGAAATTTTAAAAAATACAACACAAAGTATTCGTCTTTTTATAACTAAGCTCTAACAATAAGTTGAACCAAGTTCATCCAGAGATTTACTGAAAAGCCGACTTTGCTGCACCCAAATCAGCTTTTATTTAATTTGTTAAACTTGGCTAAATATGGTGAGCGTTTTGACAGAAAGTGACCCAAATCCTGTTCCTATTACTGGAAATAAATTAAATAAATAGATGCCTTTTTTTTAAATACAGCAAACATGCAAAATCCCTTTTAAGTTTTGGATCTAGAGTGAATAACATCCATTTTAAAACCCTGATTTTAGTTTTTTTATTGTTTTCTTTGCGACGGATGGCTGGAAGAAACGTACGAGGAAACAAGACTCCAACGAAAGTCTGCAGCAGTAAAACTCCTTTGATTTGATCACCATGGCATGTAAGAGGTGGCATTATGACTTGGGGGACAGGGTCAGAGGTCACTTGATGGATGCATTGCTGTCTCTGCTGACTTTAAGCAGCATCCCTGACCTCATGATGCGCTCCCTTATGCCCTCTGCTGGCCATTCAAGGTGTGTCAGCTCTTTACAAACTGGATTATTTTCACCTCCTTCACTGGTTTGCAAATGAGTCCACATTCCAACTAAAAAAAAAATAAAAAAATCAAAAAAAAAATCCTGCGGCTTCCTGGACATTCGAACCACTTTACATGATTCATTTTTTTACATTTCAGCTTCTCCGAGATCCTCCGGATATGATTGATGACGTATGAACAGGAAAATGAAACCAGGCTGGATGGATTTCTTTCCAAAAACAAGGACAAAAACGCTCCTGATCTCAAACACTGCAAGTATTTCTGCTCTCGTTTCCAAAGCAAATATCTTGAATACACTTGAAATAAGACAAAACTGACTAATAGTAACTTTTCAGCAGATATATGATCTTGTTTTAAGCCAATAATTCCTTAATATTGATGAAAAAGATCTATTTATCAGTGAATAATCTGCGAAGTGGTAGAAGACATTTTAGACCATCTAAGAAGATTATTTCACTATAACTAGAACTTTTTCATCAATATTCAGGAATTACTGACTTAAAACAAGATCCTATATCTGCTGAAAAGTTACCAGTAAGTTAGTTTTATCTTATTTCAAGTGAATTCAAGATATTTGCTCGAGAAACTAGACCAGAAATACTTGGTAAGATTTTGTCTTTTTGCAGTGAAGCTGTGTCCCACATGACTTCCCAAGTTAAAAAGTTAGTATTTGAAGCTAAACTGACTGCTTTTATCGTTTATAAATCTCATACTGACCCCGACTCCCCCTCCCTCCCCTCAGTTCTTACGTGTGTTTGTCTTTCAGAACCCATCTGGAGTCTTTGCGCTCGTACATGACGATGGGAGGAACCCGATAATCTGGAGACATTTTACTGCCGTCGAGCTGCAGGGAGAAACGGAGACAAACTGGCCGCATTAAATCGGCCTCTTCCATCCCGTAAACGTCAACAAACAAGATTTTGTCGTTTGATTTAATTTCCATAATTCTCACCATTAACAAGACGGCATTTTCAAACTGCTCGGCGATCTTGTCGGCGATCTTCAGAGCGCAGGGTGTCGGGCTGCAAACAGACACCAAAATACTGCAGCTGGAACCATTTCAGGATCAGCTTGAATCCTGGAGAGGATTTTTCTCTTCGGGAAACTCACCTGCAGTCTGATGCACAGGCGTTGGCTTGGTAATATCCAACGATCCTCTGCTGGGTCTGAGAGCACCAAACATCCACCTGATAGAAAAGAAGAGAGAAAACTGGCAGCTTAGCCATTTTAAGCATCGTGTCTTGTGATTGAAAAGCTGCAGGAGGATTTTCAAACTTAAAAAAGCCCTTCGACAATGCAAATAATTTTATTGATTTGGCTTATAAATATGTTACAGGAAAGATAATTATTTAAATCAGATTTACAGGAAAGACAGATTGTTTAAAAGTTGCTTCGGCACTTTTCTCCCAAATATCTTCCTTCCACTCAACTTTCCATGGCTGTGCTTGGAGCAGTCTCTGAGTAACTAACTTCAGCAATGTGGTTGTGTGGTTTTCTGTCCTTGTGAAGGGTGTCTGCTGGACAGCTGGCAACAGCCATAACATCATATTGTGTTCAGGAAAAAGCAGTTTTTAAAAAAGTATGTATTTTAACAATTTCTCACAAAATATCGAAGTCCTGGCTTAGTTTTTGTCTCATGTTTGAAAAGAGAAAACTCAGTCTCTTTAGTATTCACCCCCTTGGATGTTTTACTCTTTTATTGCCTTCACTAATCAATCATGATCGACAAAATTGGACTTTTGACAAATAAAATGTACAAAATAAACCTTTAAATGTCAAAGCAAAAACTGATTCCTACAAAATAATGACAGTTAGATGAAAATATAAATATAAAACTAAACATCAGGATCAGAGAGAGAGAAAAATAAATTATGAGGCCATGGAGGAGTAAATTTCTACTTAAATATTAAAATTTTATGAGTAATTTCACATATTTCCAAGAAAAAAAAACCAAGACATGGATATTCTATAATGTTGAAAAGCCTTAAATTTGCAAGAAATATAAATTTTCCATGTTTAAAAGCATAAATTTATAATATTAAAGCTAAGATATCCTAATATAAAGTCAGAAATTTGTAAGAAATCTCAGAATCGTCTGAGATTCGTGTGGGAAACGTAGGAGGTGAGAATCTGGGTGTTGATCCGGAATCTTTCCGTTTATCAGAACATTTCCTGGCAGATGTGGTTATGATGCAGGAAAACAGCCCAGATCTACCTCTTACACTCTGGAAAATATCTTGATGCATATCTTCTAAATGTACCACCTCAATCCAAGAGCATTTCTGACACATGTTTTCACAAATTTCTGACTTTATAATGTCAGAGGATAGTTTTGATACTGTAAATTTATGCCTTTAATTATGGAAAATTGATTTATTTTTCTAATATGACTCAACATCAGAGAACATCCCAGTTTTTCTCATAAATGTGTTAAATTTATTCATAAATAAAAGTTTTTTGGGTGGAAATCTACTCCTCCATAACCATATTATCATTTTTTAAATATACACAATGGCCCTAATGCTTACGTCTTTAGTGATTTTCCAATTTACTGAAATGCATTTGTGTATGAAAAACCTCGTATTTTGGACCTACAGGAGGTCCTGGAACCCCTTGAGAACAAGGAGAACAAGCTTCACACCTGCGTGAGGGCCAGTTGCGTGACGGGAGCCAAGGGCAGGTGAGAGTGAAGCAACGGCACGCAGTCAGTCACGCAAACAGCGCCACCTGCCGGGCTTGAGGAGAGCAGCAGTCCGTTGATGCTGCAGCGGGGGAACAGGCAGGAGTGCAGGTACATCTTCACATAAGCCCGGCAGGAGAGCTCCACCTCACCCATGGTGACCGCTACGGAGGTGCGGGGCGGACAGACAGACGTTGAAACATCGGAGGAGGACAACAGTAACACAAACACAAGACTTTCCTTATGAGCGGCGCCATATTTACCCAGAAACAGACCCCAAAACGTCCTGGTTTTGCTGCGTTTGACAGCCGGATTGTCTTGTAAGGTCCTGTGGTTAGCATACAAGCTAAAGCATACCGCTGAATTAGGCTCTGCCTCCCAGTTAGTCTCACTACAGCTCTGAAATACACTGCCAATACGCAAATATATTCTTAAATAGTTTAAAACCAATAGATAGATTACTCTCTGAACCCGACTGAGGTCTGTTGTTGTAACCAACAAGCTTGCGAATGAATGACGTCCAACGGCCGTCAGTAGGCCCGCCCACAGGAAGATACATCGTTCTGATTGGATTAGAGCTCCGTTTCTGTAATATGATTGGTGTAGAACCTTGCCTCTCTATTTTCATCATTAGTGGTATGTTTACAAGTTACAGCAGTGTGCGCCCCCTACTGGAAAGGAGGAAGACTTTTTTCACAAAAATAAACATCCACTTGAGTACCAGAGGTGGGTAGTAACTAGTTATATTTACTTGAGTAAACTGACAAAATGTGTTTTTAGGAGTAGTTTTACTACACCATACTTTTACTCTAGTAATGTTATGAAGTATCTTTTGAGTAAAATCCCTGGGTACTTTGTCCACCTCTGTTAAGTACCATGTCTTACTATGAGCACAAACATTAGAAGGTAAACATAATTATACACAGTGTTGGTGGTTATGAACTATTCTTTGGTGGTATAGTTTCAGTCCTACCCTTCACACACCATCTTGCTCAGGAAACATTTATAGATTTCACAACAAAATGTTTTTGTTGAAGGCTTAAATACATGATTTTCAAATTTTATTCAGTCTCTAACCAACATTAATATGTTTAATTTAATTGTAATTAAAACATGTTAAAAGTTTTTAACTTGAAGTCAGTGACTGGTCTACCAAGGAAGTCCTGGAACCTGTGGTTGAAGTATCCACCTCTCATGGTAGTGAGGGGGGGCAAATAAAAAACACAAAAGCCTGGCACCTAATGCTACAATGGCACAAAATTAGATCTCTGGTGTTTTTGTTTTAGCAGAATAGTGAGGTCTCTTCAGTCAGGGTTGGGTCTGCTTGGCTTCATAGCCAGATCTCTTGGGTTGGTGGGACTGACTGTAGCTAAACAGTTACCTTTGGTAGCTGAGGTGGGTATTCAGTGTCAAGTTTCTGCACCTATTCGTGGTTCAGTAGTTATTTGTGGATTTTTAATCCAAATTACTCATAGAAAAATTACCTGTTGATGGATTATTCCATAAAATATAGCTAAAGTAGACAAAAGAAAATGCAGCTCGGAAAGTTGAAATACCTAGGCACAATGCTGGTCGACATGCTATTGGCTGACATTTTCAAAGCAGTCAATTCAGGAGCATTTATATTTAGCGGTGACTGGCTGTACCCCCAAGAGCGGAGATGAGGAAGCCATCTGCGGTAGTGGTAAGACAGTTTCCACTGTGTGAATTAATGCATATTGGGGTATATTTGATGTTTGAACTATTAAAATTGGCAGTTACAATTGTTTTTGAAAGGGGTTTCAAGTGTAAATTAACTGAATTGAATTTGTGGAATTTAGTCACTTACCGGTGGTTGTGGTCTCCAACCCCTGCAACTACTTGGGGTCCATGTAAACCTTGCAGATCCATTAATGATGCTGCCATAGTTCCATCTTGATCTTGTAAGGGCTTGGTGAAAATGTTTCTTATTTTCCTTTGGCAAGATCTTAAATGTTTTAGTGGGCAATGGTGGCGATGGTGGTAGGAGTTCATCCCATGATCGGTGGGTTACCAATTCGAGCCAGTGCTCTGTCTGCCTCTGCTGTTGTGTCCTTAGGCAAGACTCTTCACCCACCTTACCTGCTGGTGGTTAGAGGGCCCGATGGTGCCGGTGCATGGCAGCCTTGCTTCTGCCCCAGGGCAACTGTGGCTACAATCTGGTTGCTTGCTACCATCAGTGTGTGAATGGGTGAATGACTGAATGTATTTTTAAGTACTTTGGGATCCTCTGGACTTGATAAAGTGCTTTCCAAGTACAGGCCATTTATCCTTTTTTCCTTAAACATGTGATCTGAAAAACAAAAGAGAGCTTGCAAGAATTTAACCTGCTTTCCTGTTTTGATTTCTTCTCCATCCAAGTGTAGGACTTCTTGAATAGTTCTGTTGGTGATTCTTGGACACCACAGGAGGGTAGCCACAAGCCTGCTTTGATGTACTGGAGTGCTGTGTTGGGCAGCTAGAATACTGGGTAGTCTGTTCAGGCACCTCAGGTCCTTGGACCACATAATCAAGATACTACTGCTTCAGTACATTTGGGCCTCTGGGTAAAACACCAGGGTGGTGGGACTGCTGTCTGGGATCCTGGGGAAGGTGGCCATGATGCGCTGGGACATTTTGAGTGGATAACCATGATGCCACAGTACAGTTGGGGGCTTAGGCAGTACATCAGATTTCTGTTGCCTCTGCAGTGTCTGGGGTGGGTAGCCACTATGTAGTTACAGATATTGGTTCATCAAGGACACCTGGGGTGGGTAGCCATCATGGTGATTCTGACTTGGAAGAACCAAGGGGCCCTGAAGTAGGGGGCCATGATGCTGCAGACGTTGGGGTACCATGCCGTCATGATGGCATTGGCGCTGACGACTTTCCTTTTTTTTAAAAAAAAGTCAGTTCAGTTTTAACTCAAAAGAAGTTTATAACAATCCACAACTGTTTAAATAATTAAACCCGGTAAGATGTGTCTCCTCTAAAAAATAACCACACTCACATTCAAATTAAAAATTGGTGAATAATGAACAACCCTGTTGAGTTGTGATTGCTTTAATCTGGAGCTCAGAACATAAAGACTGTAAGATATTTTCCCTTTACCAGCTCAAATATCTTAAAAAAAAAAAAAAAAAAAAAAAAAAAAAAAAAAAAAAAAAAAAAAAAAAAAAAAAAAAAAAGCTTTGAATAGAATGTAACTCTCTCCATGTTTGTGCAGACACTGACAGCAGAAGTCCACTCTCACTTTATGCATTTTCACTAACTGTGATATTCAGCATGGAGGGCTGGGCTTACCAGTTTACCAGTTGTGTTTGCAATCAAAAATTAAGAATTCCTGTTGTGTGTTTTAAAGTTAACAGAAAATAAGACTAGCAAATTACTAAAAAAATAGTTGTTCAACCAAGAAGAGGAGGGAGAAACACACTCTACCCTAATTCAAGGTTCATACAAAAAGTCCAAGCTTGCTACTAGTGCCATCTTCGTGGTAGATTTATATCCACTTCTGTTTTATTTGGCCCTTGTTGCTCCAGGTGAAATAGAGGGAGAAAAACTATCCTTGTTCTTGAAAAGGTTCCTTGAGTGGGAACTCAGACCTGAACCTCCAGAGACAAAGAGTTACAAAGCCTATCACCTGAAGAACATTTCCAGGATTAAAGGACTAATGTCCCAAGGAGATCTAGGGAAACTCAAACATTTATATAGTTGGATTACTGCAACTGTCTTCACAGGTTTTCCTAAAAAGTCAGGCAGCTGATCCAGAACACTGCTGCTTGCATTCTCACTAAACAGGAAAGTAAATCACTTCAGTTCTAAAGTCCTTCCACTGGCTCCCTGTAGCTCAGATAATACACTTTAAAATACCTATGTTAGTTTATAAATCACTGAATGGCTTAGCACCAAAATACATTAAAGAGCTGTTGTAGCAACCTTCCAGACCACTCAGGTCTTCTGGTTCAAGTCCACTCTCCATCTCCAAACAGAAGTAGTATTCAGTTTCTAGCCTCTACTCTGGAACAAACTTCCAGAAAACTGCAAAAACGCCAAATTCCTTTAAAAGGACAACTAAAAACCCAATTTGTCCTTCAGGAAATTAACTTTTGGATACCATAAACTAAAGTTTACCACCTACCAGGGGAATCAGGTTTCAAGGAAGTTTCATGACTTGCAAATAACCAGAATTTTCCAACAGAAGTGCAAGATGTCTTAAGTCAACATGTAAAGACCAAAATTAAAGTAGCTTATTTTATTTGAACATGTCTGATTTTACTATATCAGAAATTAAAACGCTTAGAGCTTCCACTGAATGTTGCAGATTACAGAACCATGTAAATAAATAAATACAGTAGCCTATAAAACAGCTGAGTTTGTAGTTTTAGCTCCTGTGACACAACTGTAAATTCTGCTGGGAATACTATAGTATGGCTCATGACATTTCCTCTTGTTCAACTACAAGGGAACTTAGTTTAAGACCAGCTGTCTTATGCTTTAACCTAAGCCAGGAGAGGCAAAACTCCTGCAAAATAAAAAGCTGCATCCTAGGTGCTATGAGTCTTTTCATAGTGCTCTTGTCCCAGCAGCTGCAAGTTTAACCGTTATTCCCAAACTCAATTTGAACCCCCAATTTCATAGGCTGTTGTGAAGCTGGCCTTATTGTATAGTTGCCATTATTATTATTTATTTATTTTTTTTTTTTTCCCCTGTCATTACCAGTCCATGTTGTAGAAGAAACACCTGAATTTCCCCACCAAGGGAACAAGCATAGTTCCAGCCAAGTTCTCTGAAAAAGTATTCAGCTAAGCAAAGCATTGAAAGGGAAGGGAGAAATCAGTTCAGAGATCTTTTCTGCAGAAAAGTTACCTTTTAGTCCACGACTTCAACATTTTGTTAGAATTGAAGTGAAGAGATTAGAACCACTTTATGCAAGACAATGAAACCTTAAAGAAACTTGGATTGAGTTCTTTATTGTTGAGCAGTGAATGATTAGTGCCTTCATTGCTGTGGACCTAAAAAAAAAAAAAACCCCATCAAAGTCAGTCAAGGCTGTAAAGACTCACCAAAAATTGTTCTTCATAAGTTGTTACCAACCTGCTGAAGCCCTCTAGTAGCAGAGTTTTGATATAAATGGCCATTTGCTTTGGCAGCCTGGAGTCTTGGGTGGATAGCCATGGTGCAAGGGATCTTTAGGGGCCTTTCCAGGCACCAAATTAAACAAAACCATGGGCATTAAGCCATGGCCTACTGAACCCCATCTAGGCTGGACAGGGAACATTTGTGGCCTACAGACATGGGAGGGACTCCCAGCTGAACAAGGGACTGGCCCTCCAATTGGGTACCTGGGCTCAACAGGAACCACTGGTGGGTTGAATGGCGGGAGACGGCCTCCTATTGGGTACCTGGGTTCAACAGGAACCACTGGTGGGTTGGCCTGAGGGATTGGCCCACCAATTGGGTACCTGGGCTCAACAGGAACCACTGGTGGGTTGAACGGCGGGAGACGGCCTCCTATTGGGTACCTGGGTTCAACAGGAACCACTGGTGGGTTGGCCTGAGGGATTGGCCCACCAATTGGGTACCTGGGCTCAACAGGAACCACTGGTGGGTTGAACGGCGGGAGACGGCCTCCTATTGGGTACCTGGGTTCAACAGGAACCACTGGTGGGTTGGCCTGAGGGATTGGCCCACCAATTGGGTACCTGGGCTCAACAGGAACCACTGGTGGGTTGAACGGCGGGATTGGCCCACCAATTGGGTACCTGGGCTCAACAGGAACCACTGGTAGGTTGGCCTGAGGGATTGGCCCACCAATTGGGTACCTGGGCTCAACAGGAACCACTGGTAGGTTGGCCTGAGGGATTGGCCCACCAATTGGGTACCTGGGCTCAACAGGAACCACTGGCGGGTTGGCCTGAGGGATTGGCCCACCAATTGGGTCCTTGGGCTCAACAGGAACCACTGGCGGGTTGGCCTGAGGGATTGGCCCACCAATTGGGTCCTTGGGCTCAACAGGAACCACTGGTGGGTTGGCCTGAGGAATTGGCCCACCAATTGGGTCCTTGGGCTCAACAGGAACCACTGGTGGGTTGAACGGCGGGAGACGCCCTCCAATTGGGTACCTGGGCTCAACAGGAACCACTGGTGGGTTGAACGGCGGGAGACGCCCTCCAATTGGGTACCTGGGCTCAACAGGAACCACTGGTGGGTTGAACGGCGGGAGACGCCCTCCAATTGGGTACCTGGGCTCAACAGGAACCACTGGTGGGTTGAACGGCGGGAGACGCCCTCCAATTGGGTACCTGGGCTCAACAGGAACCACTGGTGGGTTGAACGGCGGGATTGGCCCACCAATTGGGTACCTGGGCTCAACAGGAACCACTGGTGGGTTGAACGGCGGGAGACGGCCTCCAATTGGGTACTTGGGATCATAAGGTGATGTTGGTGGCCTGCAGAGACTGGCGAGACTTCCCATTGAACAAGGAGGCTTTTCAGGAAACTGTGGTGGTTGGACCTGAGGGACTGTACCTCCAATTGGGTATACAGGCTCAGTAGGCAACTGAGGCTTAATGCCTGGTTCCTGCTGAGATGGAAAGAAGAGACTCCTTGGAAACCATGGGGCAGAACTTGGCTCCTCTGGCAATTTGCTTGGACCCCAAGTTGGATAGCCAGGCTTAAGCATTGAAGGCACATATGAGGCTGTTGAGAAGCAGACTTGATGTCAGTCCTCATTTCATTATATAGTAAAATTTACACAAGTCAAAGCAAGCTCACCTTTTACTTTACATGTCTCCTCTACCAATAAGGAGACCACCATTAGTCTAGAGGAGAAAAAAAAATAAAACTGTTTAATGAGAAAAACTATTTAGCTTACACTATAATTTAACACATACCTCAAAAGAAACTCCATGATGTCAACAACAGTTGACAGCAAGCCCAGTAACTACTACTACTGCTGCTGCTACTACTACTACTACTAAACCAGACAACCTTATGAGTCAGAAAAACATATGCCACTAACTTAACTTTGAATCTTTTTAAACCTCTCCCTCCAGCTATGTTTGGGTAAATGAAAACAGGTGCCAGTAGTTAAAGGCAGGTGTGACCAATTATCTTACAAGAGAAGTGTTTACTGCATGGGAAAGCCATACAGGGTCTTATTTTACATGACAATTTAAACAACAGCATCTTCCAGGGGTTAATTTCATTTAGGAACATGGCTTGTTGTTAATATACCAATAATCATGCAGCTACCACTTTACACTGGTGGAAAACAGCACAGACTACAAAGTTTATGACATTTTCTTTACTTTTTCCAGAACAGTAGAGAAACTCTTTAACACGCATAATAAATTCACTGCAAAGTATAAATGAGAGTCAACACAGATTTAGATCAAGATCAACATTCAACATGTATGGGGTTAATGAACAGAATCATGCATTTTAATTACTAAAGAATGTATATTTCAGTGTTAAAAAAAATCTTTTGGCAGAATTGATACTCAGGTATGGCTTCAGAAATTGGTGAAATATGGGATTACAGGGTTGTGGTTTTGATCAAAACCTATTTGATCAGCAGACTGAGACAAGATTGTTTAAAATGGTTGGGCACTACGTGTGGTGACCCCCAGGGGGCAGTGCTGGGACCAAACCGCTTTCATTCTTTAAACAAAATTATCTGTAAGACAATAAATCCACACAGCACTTTTTAGGGAGACAGCTCACAGCAGCTTTTAGAACTAATCACTCAAAGCTTTATTAAAGATTAATTGATTAAAAATGTATGCATGACATTTGGTGATATGAAGGCAATAATGAAGAAGATACAAAGAGTATATAAAACAATTATTGGACTGACAGTTGATGGCAAATTGTGCTGAAAGCATAAGAAACTTTCAATTAAAATTTTCAGTTCAATTTAGTTTATTTATTTAGCATCAATTAGCAACAAATACAACATTATTTCAAGGCACTTTACAATACAAACAGATACAGCTCCTATTCATAAACAGTTTCGTCCACTTATTTAGACAGATTAGTGTTTAAATTAACATACATACTAATTTAATACAAGTTCAGTTTATTGTGCCAATTGTTAAAAAAAGTTTTCTACCTAAAGAAACCAAAACAGTTTCACTGAGTCATTGATTTTGGGGCAATCACTTCTTTGTAGATTTGGTTGATTACCAAACTTAACAGATTATAGAATATAAGGTCAGACGTAACCTACTGCTAGGAAATATGTTGAAAATGTTTACTGACAGAGAGGAGGGTTATGATATCAAAAGAATGTGGTGACATATCAGTAAAAATGATTCATCATGGAGAGTTGTCTTTGAGTGAGTCTTTTTTGTTCATCATTTTTCCATTATCATGCCATAGCGGAGGTCAAGTGTCTGACGAAGCAGTGGTGATGCATTACAGCATCAGGTTTATTCCCTGTGGCAGAAAAACTCCCTCGACCCCCCACCAATGCTCATCCCACTGCACTCTGCACAGACATAACAACAAAACAAAAATAGAAAAAAAAAACATAGGGCATTGGGGAGAAGCAGAAAGTAAACACCAGCTGCAAAGTCAAACTTTCTAACCCTAACAAGATAATTTTTATCAAAATACGAAAATTGTATAAGTTGGTAAATAGCATTTCCTCCACCAACAAGAAAAACCTTTTAAATCTGTATTTTTGGTAAAACTATAGAATCCACTTTCAGCTGAACTACACCAATGCTGTATATGAAAGATGAAGGAAACGTTTTGATTTACATAATATAACCTTCACTCAAAAAAATGAATCGTTGACTTAACATATTTTTTTCTTTTCAGCAAGTTTCAATAATTTCAGTGTGTTAGCTAAAAGCAAAAAGGACATGGAAATCTGTTACCTTTACTAAAATAAAACAATTCAACCCAACAAACACCTTTTTTATGTGTCAACTTGACATAAAATGTTAACATTATGTGGACAGCTGCCCTAGTTCATTTCTTTGAGTGTTTGCTTTCAATCAAAAGAAATAGTGCATGTATTTACTTATATCGCGTGTGATCAGGAATGCAAATGACTTTCAAAAATGATGGTCAACAGGACAAGTTAATATAAAAACACTCACCCAACTACAGATAGGTAATGTGTGACCCCCCCAATAATGCAAGCAGAATATTTACATATTTTTCTGTATATATATATATATATATATATATATATATATATATATATATATATATATATATATATATATATATATATATATATGAAATTACCTGCTAATGCTAGCATTAGTTACTAGCAGTAACCAACCTTACATCATGAAGCTAGCATTAGCAAACTAGTGTGGCAGCTAGCATAAAATAAAGCTTCTCCGTTAGATCCAACATGATTAAAAACTGCTACAATCAAAACTAAATGTTGGGAACTGAAGTATTGCTGTTCTGTTTTCCTTTTTTCAGCTAAAATGTGAAAGTAGCTACATGGCTCCATCTAACTAGTATACAAAAAGCATGTTGCATGAATGACAGCTAAAAACAATGCAGAAGTTGGTGGAAGGTTTTCACTTCATGTGTTTTTGACATGTTCTATCCCATCACCCCAACTGGAAAAAAATGTGTATTCCTCCAAGTTATGAGCATCATAGCAGTTTTCATATTCATTCCCATACTATCCTGCTACAAGTCATGAGCAGGAGATCAAGATCATTTGAAATCCCTTGAATTAGGCAAAGACTGAAGAAGTAATCACCCTCCTTTTGGTTGAGAGCAATGGCTGTTCATCTTAGCTGCTTCAAACTTGGCTCGAAGGCACACCAAAGTTCATAGCATGACACTGACAGAACCAAGTCATCTGCAAAAATCAAAAATGCAATCTAGCAGTTGCCAAACCACTCTTCTCCTTATGACTACACCTCAAGATCCCGTCCAAGAACACCGCAAACAAAATCAGTGAAAAGGGGAAGCCCAACACGGACCAAAAACTGAAAATACAGACATTGTCTTTCAGACAAAACAATTGTGGATTAGAACCAAAATATTTCTGTACACTGCAAAAACAAATATTACCAAGTCTTTTTGGTCTACTTTCTAGTGCAAATATTTTGAGTACACTTGAAATGAGACAAAACTTACAAGTAACTTTTCAGCACAATATAGGAGTTTGTTTTAAGACATTTTTCCCATATGAGTTAAAATGTCTTATTCCACTGATATTATTTCACTTTTTCATTAATATTAAGGAATTATTGACTTAAAACAAGCTCCTATATCTGCTGAAAAGTTACTTGGAAGTTAGTCTTGTCTTACTTCAAGTGTATTCAAGATACTTGCACAAGAAACTTGACCAAAAATAGTAAGATTGTGTTTGTAGGCTTAGAGAGCCTGAGGAGTATCTCTTGATAGAACATTTCAGTCTTAAAATCTGGGACAATCATCCAAAAAGTCAAATTATTCTTGAAATATAGAATGTCAGACACATTCACAGCAAGTTATACACTTAATGTCCCTTTCAAATGAAATGAGGTACAAAGTAAACTTGTGTCCAGATTCATGAAGGTTTAGAACCATCACTGTTGGGTAACTTAACACGCCGGCATGTATTACAAGCAAACTTTACTCCAAAAGGCAAAAGGTTAACTTTTACATTAACCTGAAACATGAAAACAAATTTTCAGTTTTATTTGAACAGACCAAAATGGGTGTTTTGATATTTTAACACTGTGTTGCAAAAGTGACCATTTTCTGAAACCTTGTTGAATAGCTAAAGCAATCATGTTGGGTTGCATTCTGAGAATGGAACACCACCTTAAGACATTCTCAGCCATTAATTCCCCCCTCCCCCCAAGGTTTCTTTTATGGCTTTTAGCTTGACAGAAGTCTAAAAAAGCTACTCCTGCTAAAGGGTGGTCCAGTTTTCCTTTGTCACAGCAGTTTTCTTCAAAAGAAACTTCCCACATTCTTCCATACCAACTTTAAGGCAACACCTTAGCAACACATTGATGAAGTACCAACACATTTGTTCAGTGCTTGAGATAAAATAAATTTAAGTTATGGAATACCAGTTTAAGTGTTTTTCCTAATGTACCAGACGCAGCCATTACAGACCACCAGCTGGTTCAAACAAAATGTATTTTACTTCCATAGCTCGAGGTTTTAGGGCAAGCTGATGAGTCTTACAAGGTGTACTCCCCGGGTCCAAAATCAGGCATCAGCTAAATGTTTGGTGGGAACTAGAAAAAGATCACTACACAACTAATTTTCTAACAAACAAAACAAGATCAATGACTTTTATTCAACAGATTAGCACAGCCAAGAGGCCTTAGGTCAAATACAATTATTAAAAACACTCGTACATTTTCATGGTCTTATTGCTATTGAACCAAAATTTGAATATCAATTGCCCATGAAACATTTAAGTTGGGTATTACTGACTGACCTGATGGGCAAAATGAGGCTACATAGTAAACATAGTAAACCATCCTAGGCAGACTGCCCAGGCGCCTGGTTTTGTAGTTTGGCCTCGTTGGGTATCCTGGTGCTACAACCATGTAATTTGGCTTCTGGGGCAGATAGTTTGGCCACCTAGCCATATGGTGTGATGTTTGGGGGCCCTGGGGCTGGTAACATTCTTGCTCTTGCTGATGGGGCATCTGAGGCTCCATGGGGAGCATGGACTGGTAGCGATGCTCATGGGGCTCCACAGGCATTGGAGGATGGTGTGGCTTTATGTACATTTTTTCCATCTTAGTTTAAATATGCATGTCTTAAGTGCTTACTTATATTATATTGTTTTTAAATATTGGTTGTGTTTAAATTATTTCTTTAATTTATTTTTATTTTTTAATTTAATTTAATTATTTATTCATTTAATATGGGTTATTATGTCACATTTTGTTTTGCAGATATTGTTCATTTTTCTCTCAGTGATCTCCATCATTAGTAAAAAATTAACATCTTCTGTTTAAAAATGATTAATGAAAATCACCTGATCATTAAATTCTGTGTTTCAAGTAGTAAGAACATGTTACTTCAATTGGTTTAGAGGGCGGACTTGCCACTCCCAATATGGCAGACATGCTTCTGTATCATTTCTACAGGGCAACTACATCTTGGAAAACGTGGTGTGTACTCCTAAATTGTCTATAAACCATGAGCTCCAAATCCAAAATGATTGTTGGGCACATAAAACGTTGTTAAAGATGAGAGGAAAAAAACCAGGTCAGTTTAATTTCTGATTGTTAGTATTTTATTAAATCCCTCACAAATGCAGCAACATTAGAGTTTGAATGCATAAAATGTTTTAAAACATTCCTATCAGATTGTGTTGGTAATTTAGCTTGGTGATTAGTTTTGGTCGCTTGGTCCCAGAATTAACGGCCGTTTCCATGAAGGACTACAACTCCCATGACCAAAAGCCTTACACAAGCATTTAATGACTTCCGATATGAGGATTTCAAAATAAAAGTCCCAGTAGCTTCCTCCATCGTGAAAAATGTCGCTCTGGACGTCATTTCGTGCTTTTATTTTAAAATCGGGGTCATTCCTCCGTGTTTCGTCGATCCCCAACGGACCCCCCACCATTCCGCTCCCTCCTCCCGGACCTTTGGCGACCTGACAGCGGGCAGTGCCGTATGATTCTCCCGGGCAGGTTCACTCCTTCCTCTGCGCGATGAGGCTCCGTTTGGCCGGGGCCGTGCTGCTGGCTGCGGCCGCCTACTACGTATACCTGCCGCTACCGAGCGGCGTGAGCGAGCCGTGGAAGCTGATGCTGCTGGACGCACTGTTCCGGAGCTTCATGCAGGCGGTGAGTGGATGAGTGATGCGCTGAATGTGGTGTAACACCGGCGGACAGGTTGGATGTGGAGGTACCGAGCCACCATAGGGATCCAGTGTTAGATTAAAGCCACGCAGATCACGTAAACACCTGCTTATGATCAGAGCCTGTAGGTTTAATTAATAAATCACTATTAATGTGTGACTTTTACTGCATTATAAAACAATGTAAGCATATTTTTTCCCCACTAATAGTTTGGAAAATAAATTCAACAATAATTTTATTTTATTATTGCAAACATGGATAATTTTGAAAAGAATAAAAGCAGCAAATAGAAGCACACAGGACACCAGAGAAAAACTACAATGAAAATAAAATTATTGAAAAAACTGAAATAAAAACCGAGAAGACGCAACTAAAAACGGGACATAAAAAGCCTAGTTTGTGGGTTTTTTTTTTTTGTTTGTTTGTTTGTTTGTTTCATATTTGTGCAAAAATATACTGTATAAAAGAATATGTAAATCTCTATTTTTTTCCCCCAATATGTTTTATGTAACTTTCAGTTGGATAAATGTAAGACTTAAAAAAAAAAAAAAAAAAAAATCATGGTGATTTAACCTTAAAATCGAGATAAATTTTGACAATGTAAAAAAAAAAAAAAAAAAAACCAACTTACTTTAATAACTTGTATTTAACTCAGTTAATTGTCCATGTATTTCAGTATAACTTTGTCAACTCCAGTTGGTGTTTTTTTCCATTCTGCCAGGTGAATCAAGTATTTCAACATCAAGGTTATCAAACTTAATCCCTGTAAGTTTTACAGTTACAACAGGTTTTGTTGGAACTGAATTATGGGATTTGTGGGTTTTTTGAGAGCACAATAACATCTGAATTTCTCTGCCTAAAAAAAAATGCCTAAAAAAAACAACAACATAGAAGTACATAAAAAAAAGTACATAAAAGTTTATTTTAGACTTTTCAGAAATGATGGTTTTTGTTTTTTGAAATGTTAAAACACATGAAAACCTATTTCTTAAATGTAATAAGTGTGGGCTTGTAGGATCTGTGGCTCCAACAGAAACATAAGGAACGACGTGATCATCTTCATTTCTGCATCAAAGCGTCTATCCCTGACCTTTATCTGCTTTTTACTGAGCTGCAAAGAAAGTGCATGAAAAAAACTTTCTGATCATGAATTTTACCGACTGAAAGAAGTGCAAATTTTTAATTTGGATGCACTTTATGAACATCAAAAAAGTTGGATTTTTCACTGTTTTACCTGCTGGTCAAGAAAAATCTGTCTGATTTTGATCCTTGATCAACTGAGTGGTGCATCTTAATAAAAATGAATTTGAATAAAACCCTTGAATTCAAGTCATTTTATCCCATTCTTGGAAGTTTAAAACAATTAATTACTTTTTATGTTCTTTAATTTATTTGTTGGGGGAAAATTCCATGAGGTCCTAACAAACCACAGAGTTCTGTAGGTGGCTGGAATAATATGAAAAACTCCTCCGACCTACTCTGCTGAGTGGCCTTTAACCTGCTCAGAAATACATGTCAGGGCAGAATACCATTGTTTAGCATGTCAATGGCTCAAAGCAGAAGATACCACACCTAGATCTTTGTATCCAAAGAGCAACAAGTTTTACACATGCTGTCAGAAGACAGGTTTGGCACCCTGCTCAATAGTTTCACCTTGGTTATTCAAAAGAGCGGTGAAAAGGCTCCAAATGACACAGGTTTCACATCTAAAGTATCTCTATAAATTAAAATATCAATGACAGTTTAGTTTATTTATGCTGAGTTAAGTTATAAGTGAGTTTATTTTAGTAATTTCATTCAAAAAGTGAAACTCGTAGCAATTCATTCCTCACATTGGGATTATTTCAGATTATCTGGAGCTATGTTTCCATCCAATTCTCATGCGAATTTTGCCCAACATTTAGAAATGTCGCAAAAAATAAAACGCGAATTAGGTGTGTTTCCATCTACTGGTTTGGAGCGAATCAACCTGGCCATGCAAAGCGTAATTTCGTCAGACACCTGATGCTACGCATAACTTTAAAAAAAACAATCAATCAAACAAAAAAAAAAAAAAAAAAAAAAAATTGTGTCTCTGGTAAGGAACACACAGGAACAGTGGATGGGAAAGTTCGCTATGTGTTTCCATTTCCCTTTTTGCGCATTAACTCTTTTTTGGAAAAGCCAAAAACCACCTCAAGCAAGAATAAAAACTTTTTTGCAAAATTGAGGATGTTTTTTTTTTTTTTTTTTTTTTTTTTTTCTTCAAATTTTACCGTTTCCGTCAACTGCTTTTAATGTGATACTTCAAAAACGTTGATGGAAACATGGCTTGTGAGGCTTTGCTTCACACTTCTCTCCAGGCTGACCCTTAGTAATGTTGTTTGTGGACCATTTTCTACAATAGTTTTTCCTTCCACTCAACTTTCTGTTTGTATGCAACCTTCTGTGAAAGCCTCTTTAGCAGTGACCTTTTGTGACTTCCCCTCATGTGGAGGTTTTCAATAAGTGTCTGCAGGACAAGTTAGGATTTTTTTAAGGCACAACATGGTTGTGACATAGCATATCTGTATTAAAAGGCCTTTTTTGACGTCATATCATACCTCATAATTATCAAAGCTAACAGAAGTAAACATATGAATTTATGTAATACACTCATATCTCCCTGGAAACTCCTCTGGATCAATAAAAACGTGATGAACGCGGCTTGTTTGTGCATTTCAGAGCGACGCAGCTCACACCCTGGGTGTGTGCCACCGTGTTCACCTGCTGAATCGGGTGGTGTCCTGGGTGGAGGTGATAGAGGCTCGCTCCTGTCCCGCCGTGAACGTGACCGACTCCACCCTGGGAGGCGTCCCCACCCGGGTGTTTCAGCCAAAGGGAGAAAGCAGGCTGAGACGAGGAGTCATATATTTCCACGGAGGAGGCTGGGCGCTCGGCAGTGCAAGTGGGTTTGATGTCTTCATTATATTTTTTGCTCTAAATTAGGAATACCTGCAGTTTATTTTAGATTTAGGGCTGATTAATTGGATTATTCGTGATGAACTGATGAATGAAATAATCGTCAACTAATTTAGTAATCGATTAATCGTTAACTGGAGTATACAAACTCGAAAAAGGCCATTTGCTGAAAGAACAACACACTCAGAGCAGGAATTAAGCCAAAATTTAAAAATATATATATATACACGCTTTGCAATGGAGATTAAAAACCCCCTTTGTTTGTAAATATGTTCTACCTAAAACTCCTCAGTTGCCATAGTTTCATCTTCACCTGGTTCAAATTCAGTAAAATCTCTTATTAATCACCTTTTGCTATCAGATTATTAATCTGTTAATCCAAAAAATAATCAACAGATCAGCCCTTCACTGTATTGATGTTAAGTCAAGCAGAAAGGGCAGAGCTTAGAAGTATTGTTAAAAGTTTTTTATTTTACTTCAGATGCATCCTTTGCTACAGATTATCAAGCGTAAACTAAAGGAATGGTATGTTATTGCATTTTAGGCAATGAAATGTTTATTTTCTTATTTAAAAACTGTTTATTTGCATCTTTTAATGTATTTCTGTATTTTTTTATCCGATTAATGGATTAATCGTGAGAATAATTGACAGATTAACTAAAATAATCCTTAGTTGCAGCCCAATTTAGATTAAAATTCAGAACATCTCATGAGTTTATAGTGTGTCAAAAGTTTAGACCTTGACATCTATGTGTCTGATTAAATAATAATAAAGTGGATCGTATCATATCAAGACGCTACTTTTCTCTTATCCTGCTGACAAATATGTACGTTCATGTTTCCTCATGTTATTTTTTTTTAATTTTGAGCCACAATGAGCTTTCTTTTTTACTTTATAGTTTGTGTTATATTATCCAACGGTCATCATGGGAAACAACATGCCGTCCCAGTAGTATTTCCATGATTCTTCTGGAACAAATTAGAGATGTTTATCCATTTATTGATTGGCCTGTTTTCCAGTAAATGTTGTTGATAACACCAGTTTCCTGTTTATGTCCACCTCACTACAACAGCTGTTCCCTTATATGCTTGGAAATTATTCACTGCAAAAACAAAATATTACCAAGTATTTCTGGTCTAGTTTCTAATGCAAATATGTTGAATTCACTTGAAATTAGACAAAAGTAACTTTTCAGCAGATATAGGAGCTTGTTTTAAGTCAATAATTCCTGAATATTGATAAAAAAAATTCTAGTTATTAGTGAAATAATCTGCCAGTGGAACAAGACATTTTTCCCATATTATAAGTTAAAATGTCTTGTTCCACTGGCAGATTATTTCACTGATAACTAGAACTTTTTCATCAATATTAAGGAATTATTGACTTAAAACAAGTTGTAAGTATAAGTTAATTTTGTCTTATTTCATATGTATTAAAGATATTTGCACTAGAAACTAGACCAAAAAAAAATACTTAGTAACATTTTGTGTTTTTGAATTTTAAATTATTATAGAAAGCGGTGATTAAATCTGTCATTTACAGCAGTTTATTGGATTTAAATTCCTTATTTGCATATTTCGTTAGTGTTTAAAGTATAAAATCTCCCGTTTGTGTTTTGTTTTGCAGGGATGCGCTCCTATGACCTTCTTTGTCGGAAAATGGCGGAGGATCTGGACGCCGTCGTCATATCTGTCGAGTGAGTGTCGGGAATTAAATCAGCAAATTTTAAAAGCACATTCCAGTGGGAGCCAGTTTATTTTATTTTTCTTGCTAATGGCAGTGCTGCTATGAAACAGAAGGCCTTTTTTCTGTTTAACTTCATGGTGAATTTCTGTCCTGTTCGACAAACAAGACAGTTTGTCCAGTTGTCATGGAAACGGTCTAACCGTTAAGACCAGTGAGATGATTTCTGCCCAGAAACTTAAATATGAGCAAGTCTTATGGTTTAAACTATTAATAACTCCTTGTTGCAATTATCCTTTCACAGTTACCGCCTTGCCCCCGAGGCCGTGTTCCCGGATCAGTACCATGATGCCTTGGCAGCGTCGCGGGTCTTCCTGTCCCCTGAGCTTTTGCAGCAGTACGGCATCGATCCGGAGCGGGTTTGTGTGTCTGGAGACAGCGCTGGGGGAAACCTAGCTGCTGCTGTGGCACAGGAGGTAAAAACCAAACACAAATATTTCAGAGCGGCAGATGCACGTTTTAATTTACTTCTCTATTATCTCATTATTTAAAGGAGAACTGAAATCCAATCTCATGCTTATGACCTAGAAGCAGAGTTAAGTGGGTTAACACACAAAAAACGATTCCCCTAACATAGTCAGGTACTGGAATAAAAAGACGAACAAAGTCCAACAAAAAAAAAAAACAACAACAACTTTGAAACACTCTCAGAAGATCTAATGAACCAGAATAAAACTGTTGAACAATAGTGAATATTTATTTTATTTTAAATAAACCTTCTTTGTTTATTCTAAGCTAAAATCTCTTATATGCAAACAGTAGTATGCTAACTCTATAACCATGCTAAGTTGCAAAGTTGGCATGTTAGCTACCAGGCATGCTAACTATGCTAAGCAGGTTAGCACGCACGGTCAAACATCAGTATTATGTACGGTTTGAAGACCAATAACTGAGACTCATGTTAAAATTTTAACATTTAAAGCTTACTTTACTATTTTAGGTAGTAATCCTGAGTATGGTCCTGCCAGTTTACCAACTTTACCAACTTAGCAAGCAAAACTAACGTGTTGAAAGTTCTCTCCCATAACTGATATATCCCTGGTGTTTAGTGGCCTTTTTGTACCTGAATGATTTATATATCAAAGTTGAGTGTCTAAACAAACAAAACAAAACATATGTCTAAAATTGGTACAAAAAAGATGTGAAAAACCAGCAAACATCAAAAGAAAAACTGAAAGATCTTAAGAAATGGCAAAGTTATTAATCAAAGACATTTTCAGATATTACAAGACAATCTGGCAATTTGGAAGCAACCTAAAAACCAACTGAACACTCTATTCTATTTAATTGTATTGTTTGCTTATTTTATGAAATTTTAAATAAGCTTAATAATAGCATACTAACTGCACTTCAAAGTAGCATGCTAGCAGTCCTGTACTAGCTGGCAAACATATTTAAAAAATTAGCATCCTAGCTGTGCTTTGTAGCATAATTGGTATGGACGGACAAAAGAACTATATTTTAACTCTAAACATTTTTAAAAGTCCATCTTGGTTAAAGAGGCGCAGCATTTAAATCCTTTAATTTCTTTATTTATAGTATGTAAATAAGGAAAGTTATGGAATACAGTATGTATCCGTGTAACTTTACCAACTAAGCAAATAAAAAAAATTATTAAATGCCCATTTCATTACATCTTTATTAAACATTTTATATGTAAGAGCGTTTGTTGGGTCAAACAATGCAACATTCCAACATAAGCATGCTACTATATTGCCATGGTAAGTAGAATGCTAGCAGTGACATGCTAGCTAGCAAGCACATCTCCGAACTTAGCATGCTAACTATGCTACATTGCATGATTAGTATGGGTGGTCAAAACAAGTATATTATCGTACTTTTTGAAGCATAGTAGCTGTAACACAATAACTGACATTAGTTTTTTTTTGTTTTGTTTTTTTTTATTATTAACAAATCCATCTCAGTGAGAGAGTTACTTTATTCATTTATTTGTTTGTTTATTTACAGCATGCTTCCTTGGTGTGGTCCTACTAACAGAGCCCCCAAAACTTAACCAAGCAAAAAAACTTGAAGTCTATTAATGTCTGTTCAAAATTTCTGTTTGAATAAGTTTTTAATAAATATTTTGTTGTAAGAGGTCTTGTTGACTCAAATGTAACTTTTTTTTAAGTTGCATGGTATGTGTATTATCATGCTAAGTAGGAAACAATTAATCGTGATGAATCGATTATTAAATAATCATCAACTAATTTAGTAATCGATTAATCGTTAACTGGAGTACACAGACTCAAAAAAAGGCTATTTGCTGAAAAAAAACAACATATTCAGAGAAGTAATTAAGCCAAAACTGTAGAAAATATATATGCATTTTGCATTTTAGATAAAAAAAAACACCTTTGTCTGTAAATATTTTTTACCCAAAACTCCTCACTTGGCATTTTTTTTTAATATTCACTCAGTTCAAATTCCGTAAGAGAATGCTATGTTATTGCATTTTAGGCAAAAATGTTTATTTTCTTATATAAAAAAGGATTTTAATTTGTTTATTTTCATCTTTTGATGTATTTCTAATATTGTATAGAAAAGGCTCCAGTGGTTTAATGAAAAATCTGTAGAATGTTTCAATTTTTTATCCGATTAATCAATAGATTATTCGATAACTAAAATAATCATTAGTTGCAGCCCTAATGCAGAGTAGCATAAATAGCATGGTAGCTGGCATATTGTCATGTGATCCACTTAACTATAAATGTTGTGCTATTTCAGTTCAGTTTGTGTCAGAATGTTCTCCAAGCTGAATCTTAATCTAAACCTGTATTTTTTTTCTCCTGCAGCTCAGCTCAGACGAGTCTCTGAAAGTGAAGTTCAAAGCCCAGGCGTTGATCTACCCAGTGCTGCAGGCTCTCGACTTCCACACCCCGTCATACCAGCAGAACCAGGCCGTGCCTATCCTCTACAGGCCTTACATGGCTCGTTTCTGGCTTCAGTACCTTGGCGCCGACTCCTCCCTCGAGCCCCTCCTGCTGGCTAACAATCACAGCTCTCTGGACCAGCTGGCCATCAGTGCCACGACCCGCTCCAAGCTGAACTGGACCGCTTTGCTACCAGCCGAGCGCAAGAAGAACTTCAAGCCGGTTGTTAAAGAAAAGGGATCACCAGGCGTGGTGCGTGAGGTGCCAGGGCTAATGGATGTGAGGGCGGCGCCACTGCTGGCAGAGCAGGGGGTTCTGGGTAAAACACCCAAAGCGTATGTGATGACGTGCGAGTTTGACGTTCTGAGAGACGACGGACTCATGTATGGCAGACGTCTACGGGACGCTGGTGTCGAGGTGACAAGTGACCACTATGAGGACGGTTTCCATGGCTGCATGGTGTTTGCAAACCTGCCAATGATGTCGAGCGTTGGACAGAGAAGCATGAGGAACTACATTCGCTGGCTGGACCAGAACCTTTGAGCAAATAAGCCACTCTACACATTTGGGAGCTCTTTGTTGACTTTTTATAGATTGGTGTAAAAAAACCAAAACAAACAAACAAACAAAAATGATGGCCCATAAAGGAGCAGAACATCAGAGCTTTAAACAGACATGATAATTTGATTTACTACTTCAGAGATACTTTAAAAAAAAAAAAAAAAAAAAAAAAAATCACTGGATCTGAGTATTTTATTGAAAACAGAGCAGAAACCAAAAAAAGATATTTACGTGGCACAATTTTGAGGGAGGCAATATATTTATGGCATATTTATTTATTCTGAAATTTCTTAAAAAAAAAAAAAAACAAATAAAGAAAAAAACCTTTTAGATGTAAGCTAATTTTACACTGGATTAAAATTATGAACTCACATGTACTGAATAAAAAAAAGAAAGTCAGTCACTGGACAAAAAATACAGTGAAGCCGTGTTTTACTTTGTTTGCACATTTTTTAAATTCATACAGTCATAAATTTATACTTTGGTGCATTTTACATAATATAATGGTTAATTACTTTATTTATCAATTCATGTGCATATTTTATGATTTATTTGTGAATTTTATTTAGCAGGTTTGCATTTTGATTAATGTACTTTTCAGTTTGACACAACAGGGTGCTGTACAGGCCACAAAGCAGCTGTTTTTCAAGATCTGAGCTAATGTTGATTTCTAAACATTCAGAGTACTTTTTGCAATTAATTACATTTGAGATATTTTAGATGTACACATAAATTATCCTAACGTGAACAGACTTTAACTGCACATGAAATGTAAATGCAGTAAATATGGAATTCCTCATTCTAAGCTTACCGATGGGGGCTAGCTTAAAAAAAAACAAAAAAAAAACTTCTTTTTCAAAACTTTTGGTATTACACAGAGTAACTATTAATTAGTTTTATTAATTAGTGTGGAAACTCATAGACAAAATTGTCATGGTGGAATCAAGCAAACACATACTCAAGCTAAGGCTACTCAAACTAATGGCTAATCAAGTTAATAGCTGTTTTAGCTAACTGATATTCAAGCTAAAGCTACTACAGCTAATGTCTACATGACCTAAAAACTACTTGTTCTAACACTTCGCTTGTGGGCATATAGGTGAATGCTACTAGTAGTGTAAAAGTCCGTGAAGTGATCAAGACTAAAAGCTATGTTAACTAAAGGTTAACATTTATTTAGCTAACAGCTAAATAAACCAACAGCTACTTAAGACAACAGCTACTCAAGCTAATGACCACTCCTGGTAGTAATGTGTTAGGCTAATGACTACTTAAGCTAAAAGCAGCTCAAACAAAAATGTATTTAAATTAAAAGCTAATAACCAAATCATTGAACTGCTAGTCAGGCTAATAGGAAGTTAAGCTAACAGCTAAACAAACTAACATCCAGTCAAGCTAGCGCTGCGTTCCATTTGTAGTCTGAACTCAGAAATTCCAACTTCCGAGTTGGAAATATCAACTGGAATTCCCCCCAAAGTCGGACTTCCAACTTGGAAAGTCAGAGAATCTTTCAAACGCCAACTTCAAGATCCAACATGGCAGGTCCTCACATCAACAATAAGTCCTACAGTAAGATATAGTGAAAACGTGTTTATTTTACAAGACACACTTGTAAGAGTGTGTCGCAAATCAATGTTACATGTGGTGCCTGCAACTCTAAACTGAACAAACTAAAAGTAGTGTTTGCATGTGGAAAGTACAACTTAAAACGATGTTTGTAAGAGATACTACAAACAATGGCTACTTTGCCACATTGGAATCCCGATTTCTCCAACTATGTTAACTGATGCCATTCCCAACTCCGACTTCTGAGGTAAATGGAACGCAGCTATTCAAGCTAATGGCTAATTAGGCTGACAGTTACTGAAGCTGTTGATTGCAACTAACTAAACTATTGGCTGCTTAAGCTAAGAGCTACTTATGTCTTTCCTTTGGCTACTTGAGCTAGTAGCAATTTAGGCTAATAGCAACTCTAACTGATAAGATAACAGCTACCCAATATAAGAACTACTCGAGCATTGAAGCTAAATGCTACTTAAATGACAAACTGCTCAAATCTTTAGCTGGTTAAGCTTACAGTGACTCAAGCTTATACGTACTTAAGCTTTTCCGCTCAAGCTAACGTCTACTCGGGGTACACAAACCATTAACTACTTATGGGTATAGCTATTAAAGCTAAAAGCTACTTAAGCTAGATGCTTTTTAGGCTAACAACGTCTCAAGCTTACTGCTACTAAACATTTATTCAAGCTAGCAAGTTTTTAAACTAACAGCTGGTTAAGTTAAGAACCACTCATGATAATAACTGATTAAACTGATGGTGACTCAATCTAACAGCTATTAGCACTAAAAGGTACTCAGAACTCAGCCCACTAAGGATTAAAAGTCCATAATTTGAAACTGATCTCTGCTACTAGATGAAGAGAATGCTATATTCATTTTTTTTAACGCTTTACTGCTTTTGCATTCGATATTTGTTTATGTTTGTTGATGTTTTCTCACCTGAATCTGTATTTTTTTTTTTTAATTCAATCAGACAACTCCAAGACAAAAAAATGTTTACATAAGCAAATATGACATTCCTTACCCTTCAGTTTAATTAAATTGGATTGAAGTTTAACTATAGCAAGGAGGAGATGAAAACAATAATGTGTTTAAAATAGTGTTTGTTTGAAAAGCAATGAAGGTTTGTAATTTGAACCTCAAGCTCCAGGTTTGATATCGTAAATATTTTTGAAGCTTTTCCAGAGAGCTGTCCCTGGGAAAGCATGCCTGACCTACATATCTAAAAGAATACTTCATGATTTGATTCTTGGCCAAAGCAAAATGCAATAATTCAGCCAAAAAAAAAAAAATCTTTAAATGCTCAGACTTAAATGAAGGAACATTTCATCTGTTACTGCTTTAATTATTCCACTGTTTACAAATGGCCGACAGGTCATCCGTCTCAGTTCCTTTAAGATGACGCCTTGGCGATTTTTTTTTTTTTTTTTTTTTTTTTTTTTTTTTTTACCCGTGCTCTGTGTAAAAAGTAAGCTTTATAATCTGAATGAATTTGCTTCCAGTTTGAAAATGTTAGACCGATTCCATAACAATGCCCTGAGAGACTGCAGAGGTCTGCTGACACATGTAACAAGAAGTCGGGGTGAGCTGTGTGTGTTGCGGTAAAAGTATGCCAGAGTTCACATCTGTGTATGCTCAGCATTGTGCAATACTGCGAGTGTCGCTCACACTCTGTAACTTCGAGATCACTGTACTGCAGGGCCCGTGCAACGAGGAGCACGATGACGGCTGTGAAATCTATTAGTAGGCTTTCTGTCCCGCCGTGAGAGAGTAGATCCCCGGTGGCCTATCATGTTTCCTTTCTCCTCCACCGCGGTCTTAAAATGAATAAAATAAATGACATCGGCTAGGCGCCTGACAGACACGGCTCTGGTTTTCGGCCAAAAGCAGAACCGATGACCTGATTGTGGTCGTTACTTCTCCGCTCTTTGGGGATCAGCATGCTGGGAGTTTCTTTTCTGATGGAAGAAGTGCTTCCAGAATTAACATTTAATCTATCTAAGAAATAAAATATTTGTAAGGATGAACCTGCAGGGTTCTCATCCATCCATCCATCCATCCGTCCATAAAGCGTGTCCTGGGTCCATAACTCATTGTTTGAAATTATGCTTCATGCGACTTAATGTTGGATAAAAGGGCTGCTTAAATGAGCCGTTTTATGCAGCAGGCCGTTTCAGGTGAGCAGATATGAAGAAATAGGGCGCGGATCGACTCCAGTGCTGCCGATGAATCCCATTAAGCAGCTGGTTTTGTTGACTTTAAAGAAAACTGAAGTTGCTTGAATGGATCACCATGATCATTATCCTTATTTTCTCTATTTTTTTCTCTGTCTCCATGGATTTTATGCATTTTTGAAATGGTTATACAAATTATTTGTGTTAACATTCATGCGTCAAGTTTCACTGTGGTAGCAAGAGTGATGTCACCCATCAACTAAACTAAAACGAGAAATACAGTAAAATAAACTTTCTATAATGTTTTACACAAAGTCTTGTTTTTGCATAGTGCCTTGAGATGTTGTAAATCTGCGTTATATAAATACACTGAATTGAATTTGTGTTTGTTTACAAAGAAAAACACATAGTGCCATGTTGGTTTGGTAACTTTAAATGGTTCCATCATTCAAAAGCTAAATTTTGCACTTTCTCATGTCATTTTTCTCTAAAAATATTTGTTTGAGGACCTGAAGTATTTGAGGGTGACAAAAAGACAAAAATAGATGAAATCTGTAAAGAAACAAATAGTGTTTTACAGCTTCCCTTTCTGATAGCAATCTAAGCTAGCTAATAAGCTATCAAGCTAGGCAGCTCGTTAGCTAGCTTAATTACTAGCTAACTAACCTATTAAACCGTTTTCCCCCAAACTGGAAAGAAACTGCTGTATAGATTTAGTACATTTGGTAACATCTGATTATAAAAAATATCTATATATTTAGTACATTTGGTAAGAGCTGATTATAAGTGCCATCTGAATATTTCAGAAAACACGATGCATAAAAGTCAGCTAGTTTGCTTATAAAAAATCCTTTTGACAAGCTGTAATAAGTTTTATTTTACATTTTACAGGAAGTATCAATTTAACAAAAGCCTAGTTGTAGGATCAATATAGTTTTTTGAGCTTGTTTTGCTTATTTTGATATTATTAGCCTGCTGATTAGCAATTTGATAGCCTGCATGATGATAATTGTTGAACAAAACCCCCGAAATTTTGAACCTTCACCAAAACTAGAACTCAGAACATTTTGACAGAAAAGATAACGAGGGGAATGTGTTGAAGTTTGTTGTTTATTGGCACTATATAAATAAACACTATATAAATAAATTGAATTGAATTGTCTTTTAAAGTGTTTTTTGCTTGTATTGATTTCGTTTGATGTTTTTAAATCAGAAACATATTTAGGTTTCAATATTCTTCACTATGAACAAACTAATAGGACATTTTAAATGTTAAAATTGCATCTAACTACCTACTTTTTTTCCGTTGTAATTAAGTGTTTTAATGAGGTAGTTTCTGATTTCACAGTTGAACAGGAGATGGCGCCAGATCTCCCTCTAAATGTGAGTCTTCACTTCGAGCAGCAGTTAAATACTGGTTGTGTAGACGTAATTTCTCATTCAGCTAGTGTTTTTTTGGTTTATAGTTTTATATCGGAAGTTCACGAACACAGTTGTGCTTCTCATTTTAAGTTTGTGCCGTGATGTCCGGGAAAAATTGGCGGTCAATAAAAGCAAGGGGTGTGTGGAAAAAGTGATTTTCCTGCCACCTTGCTCTTATTTGAACCCTTTATCTGATTCCAGGATTCTCCCCTGTGTCTGTTTCATTTGCACGTGTTCTTCAAGTTGAGCCATGCAGAGAAACAGAAACCTATCAGATGGTTGCGTGATGGATGGGCAGGTCCCGGTCAGGGTGCAAGCACAACGACAGTATAGCAGCCAAAACGCTGAATCAGACCTGCCTAAGGAATGCCACAGGGCATGCTCAGTGTTTGTTTGCTTGAATCCCATGCAGTTGGACTGGTGCCCATCAGAAGTTTAATCTCTGAAGTGTATGGCACCTGAAGCAAGCCTGCAACACTGCTGCCAAACATCCCACACAAGCCAGTGCCAGTGCAAGCATATTCACGTTGTTTTCCTCAATAAAACCTTGATCCAGGTGAGTGCTGAGATTTCATCTGGTGAAAGATAGGAATTTTATTTATTTATTTTAGAAATTTATGATGGGTAGCTCAAAATAACTAATAATTTAGGATAAAATAAGTGTGTGACTATCCACACTGAGGCTTTTTAATACGAATAAAATTCAGTTTGTTGTAATTTCATTCCATACTTAATAGCATGATACAAACTGAGATATTTTTCTTGGATTTTCAATAGACTTCAATAGATTCTTATTAAAAGAATGTTGTGAGGATGGTTGGCGGAGAGTGATTTCTGTTTCTGTGTCCTTAGAGAGAGCTTTCAATTGATTTATCTATCTGTGGATCGAGTTTGTCTCATTCCAGAGGCACACTTCATTCATCATCCCGTTATTCCGTGATTTAACCTTACAGGAAAAATTCATTCAATTTAAAAAGCACTTAAATTAAAAAAAAAAAAAAAAAAAAAAAAAGTGATAGTTTTCCTGCTAATTTGTACAGTCTAAAGAACAGTTTGTGGCAAATTTAGTTCAATTTAATGTAATATAAAACAATTTTTATCATTCTTGGTGCTATGCATAAATCCGTTTGTTCAAGGACAGTTTATACATTACAAAAGTAATGCAACACGTTTTTACTGACCTTAATGTCTAAACAGAGATGGTGATCTAACATTTCATCTTTCTAACACCTCTGCAGCCCAGGTGGTGACCACAACACCTAACATGGCATTGTTAGGGACATGTTTGGATTGTCAAGCAGCGACTCAAACACTGAGCTGTATATAGGCTGGGGCCAGTGACTCACATGTCCCAGTTCACTATTAGTGACCTTTTAGTGCCTATCTCCAGCAGTCATTGGGCAAGAGGTGGGTACACCCTGGACATGGTCCCTATCCATCACAGGACAAGGGTAATTTAAAGAGAGCAATTAACCTAACAGTCATGTTTTTGGACTACAAACAGCACTGAGAATAAACAAACACATGTTACCAGTCAACAAATCTTTGGAGGAAAACAAAACAAGAAAAACTTGCTTGTAAAAGAAGTGTAAAATGTTGATGAAGTTCCTGTTTGAGTGTTGCAGAAAACATTTGCTTTATAAATACTTGGCAGTTTAATTTGTTATGAAGACATGAGAAAGCTAACAGAAACTAAGAAAAAATGTCTTGCTCAGTCAGTGTGTTTACAAACTGACATGTTGTTATAACAAATATGTTGGAAAACGCTACCCTTGTCACTAGTATGTCAACTAAAATTTTAGGCCAGATGAGACTCGCCTTGGCTCAAACTATTTGTTCTCACTCATGTGTGAAGTAGAATCCGACAATTTCCTCTGAATAGTTAAAAGGACCCAAAGGAACCTGAGTTTTTGGCGCTAATTGCCTGTCCCTTGCCATCTTGAAGTTTTAAGGTCTGTTTTGTCTAGTGTTCAGCCCAACTTTTACTCCACTGAAGTTTGGATAGATTCTAGCTAAGCTGATTAAATTTTGAGAATTTTGGCAAAACAAATTGACAAAAAATGAGGAGTGTAAACATAGAACCTACAAAAACACAATTGGTTAGCTTGAGTAGCCATTAGTGTGAATAGCTGTTAACTCAGGCAGGTGTTAGCTTTAGCTATTAGCATGAGAACTCTGTTAGCTTGAGTAGTCATTAGTGTGAATAGTTGTTGACTTGGGCAGGCATTAGCTTTAGCGATTAACTTGAGAACTCTGTTAGCTTGAGTAGTCATTAGTGTGAATAGTTGTTGACTTGGGCAGGCGTTAGCTTTATCGATTAGCTTGAGAACTCTGTTAGCTTGAGTAGTCATTAGTGTGAATAGTTGTTGACTTGGGCAGGCGTTAGCTTTAGCGATTAGCTTGAGAACTCTGTTAGCTTGAGTAGTCATTAGTGTGAATAGTTGTTGACTTGGGCAGGCATTAGCTTTAGCGATTAGCTTGAGAACTCTGTTAGCTTGAGTAGTCATTAGTGTGAATAGTTGTTGACTTGGGCAGGCATTAGCTTTAGCGATTAACTTGAGAACTCTGTTAGCTTGAGTAGTCATTAGTGTGAATAGTTGTTGACTTGGGCAGGCATTAGCTTTAGCGATTAGCTTGAGAACACTGTTAGCTTGAGCAGTCATTAATTTGAGAAGCTAACTGTCATTTTTAGTCACTGTTACTCCAGTCTCCATAGGAATTTCTCTCTGATGCTTCAAATTGTGATTTCGCTCAGTCTTTTATTTATTTAATTGTTTATTTTTTTACAGGAACAGTCCAACTAAACATTTTCACCCATACAGAACTGATGCAGTGTGCACAGGGCTTCTAGCCAAAGGCTAATTTACATTCCCCGTCCCCGGTTAGGCTTTAGGATCCAAGAGAAGAAACCTGCACTGTGCAGGTAAAATACTGTATACTCCTATGTACTCTCCATAACCCTAATTAAAAAACAAACAAAAAAAAATGAACTAAACATTTAGGAATCAGTTGCAACTTAATACCTACAGCATCAAAACAAGAAAAAAAAACTTTAGATTTTCTGTACCGTAAAAAAGAAAAGTGGTTGGGATTTAGAAATTTGTTCTTGATGCATCAGAGACAAAACAGAGTTAAGCTATTTGTGTACTCGACTGTGTCAGCTATATTCAATGGTGACTGTAAAATGACACAGTATGAATACTTGGGAGGTAGTGAGGTATAGAGACTCCAGCAACTCATGTTTTACCCAAGGGCCTTATTTTGGCTAAATCATCTATTCTCCTGGCTCTCATTTACCCTCATTTCTGGTTTCAACACATGTGGGTATAGCAAAAATGGTTTAAATGAATTTCATGCAGCTTTCCGCTCTTCATACTGATTTAGAAAAATATCACAAATCAGACTGTGACACGTGAGGAGATGAAAACTTATTAGGAACTGGCCTGAATGCATGTTTCATGCATGTATGTGTGTGTTTGACCCTGCAGAGGCCTGACTTCATCCCAGCCGCAGGACCTGCTCGTTAATCACAGGTGCCCAGAAGATCCTTTCTAAGAAAAACAGAGCTGCTGCGAGTGAAAACAAACCACTGAGAATGTGAAAGGAAAGCCGCAGCGGCGAAGAATTCATGAGGGGGAATGTTATCGCTGTGACTAAAGGTCATATTGTTCACCTCTTCCTGACAGGCAGAGAAAAGGAAAAAGGGAGGACAGAGATTGGTAGGGAGGAGGAGAAACCGTTTACAGTCACACAAAGCAAGAAGTATGTTGACAAAACATATCACCTTTATTCTGTTTTTACTTTTTTTTTGGTCACACTTAAATGTTTAAGATAATCAAACTGTATCTGTATTAGATTGCAATAATTTGAGTGAATATAAAATATAATTTTAATTTTAAATTAAAATTATAAACCCATCCAATACAACCTGGGTTTACATGTGAATATAATTGCTCCCTTTCTTTCTGGCATCTGGTCAGTAACTGACCTAAACGTTGTACAGCATTCCTAATGCATCAGGGAGTTTGCTTTTTAAGGAAAACGAATAAAAAATGTTAAACACTCCAATCTTTGCTTTAAGTTTTGGCAGAGAAGCTGCTGAATGATGAATGCTAACTGATTGGACTGGACTGAGATGCTCCTTTACTCCTGTTTTTTAAGGAAACATGTAAATATGCAAAGCAGAAATAGCCTTCTGCTGGGATTTTCATGGGAATTTTGAGAGCTGGATATAGGGATAGTAGCTTTTTTCTCCCAATTTAAATATGCGCAAACAAAGCCATGGTGGAAACATGCTTTAACTTTCAGCTGCTGTCGTCGTGTTTACTAAACGATAAAAGGAAAACAAAATAAATCATGTTATGCATTAATCATGTCACTAAAACTCTGTTTAGACATTTAACTTGTTTCTTTTAACTGAATGAAAACCAAAGGTGTCAAAGCCATGCCAAAATCTGTCATCTGGTGCTTCTCAGAAATGTTTCAGGTCAGAAATCAAATGAGGTTCAGTTGAGTACCGACAAGGGAACTGTTGGTTATTTTGTAATTTATCATCATTTCACAGGAATTAATCACATTTAATTAAAACAAAACAAACAAAAAAAACAAAACAACAAAAAAAACAAAACAATAAAGCAGCTGTCAAGGTTTTCTCCAGTGAGGTTTTAATTTCAGTGAAAAGTTGCAGCATCTTGTTTTCCCTCCCCCACGCCATTGTGCCAAACGTTTTATTTTCATACAATATTTTTGAAAAACAATGATAGAAATAAATAAATAAATAATAGGAGAAATAAATTATTCTTAGCATCACTGAAGTTTTCCTTTTGGCCTAAAACATATTTTTGTCCAGACAAGTAGGCATGAATAAAAAAACAAACAAACAAACAAAACAAACAAAAACAATAAAATGCTGAATTAACCAAGCTGGACCAGTAGGGGGTGATAGTATCCAATTAATGTGACGTCAAACTACAGCATAAGAAGATTTTGAGAATGGATAGGGAATAACCAATACACTGTGTTTTGTTAGGCATTCTTTACCATCTTCAATATCACAAGCATCGTGAGCTTTCAAATCATGCACCCAGGATTGCAGAATCAAAGGGGCGTGGCCTACAGATTAAAGCATGTATCTGCGGGAGTTTCTTTAAAATAAATCAAGAGGTTAGCCTTTCGGCTCAGCTGTCTCTTCATCCAGTACAGCCAGGTCTGTTTTCAAATAGGGGAGCAAATTTGAAAATATATCAATCAGCCCACACTCCAGACCCCCCTGTACAGACACTGAGCAACTGGTAGTTGACTATTACCTAGCTTAAGTAGCAATTAGCCTGAATATTTGTTAGCTTGAGAGGCAGTTAGCAAGCAACTATTCAAGCTCCTAGCTTGAGTATCAAACTTGACTAGTTTTTAGCTAAGTTAGCAGGTAACCTGAATAACTTTTAGTTTCAAACAATGTTTAATTTCAGAGTTGTCTGAATTGCTTTTAGCTTGATTAGCTTAAGTTGATCTTACCCCGAGACATTGTTTGCATTGAAAGGTGTCAGATTAAACGTAAGCATTTCTACCTAATTTTTCCAACTAAAACAAACCTCTGTCTTCTACAGTTCACAGCCATCGCACACAACCCCCAGAAATTGTCCATTTTATTTGTTCTTCATGTGTTTTTTGTGTTGTTATTTGTACAAACAGCAATAAAAACTGATGGTTTATATCAAAATGCAAACATGAACTATCTATTAAATGCAAACATTTATGAGCTGTGCTATAAGTGTTATGGAGGCCAGGTTTGTAGTAGAAATTTTTATTTAGAGGGAAATGAAGTCCAGAAATTGTGATCTTAAAGATTCCCTTCAGATTTCTGACCAAGCCTGAAAAAAATAAGAGTTAAATTACATTGTTTTTGATAAGACGTCCTTCTTGAGTTACAAGTCCCTAAAATACTTTGTCACAACATAAATTTTAAAAACACAGTCAGAAAGAAATAGAGATTCTATGGCTTAAATTACAACACAGAAACCAGAAAAAAAATCCCTGGGAAAACAATGGCTGAGCCAAAATAATTCTGGAAACTTTGGAAAAAGTCCCCCAACATTTTCCTCTTTGCTTATTGGTCTGATCTTAGGTTTTCCATCATGCCAATTGGCGGCCTTGGTCCTCCCACCTCGCTTCCTGAGGCGTGTAAGGGAGTGTGTGAGCCACAAATCAGTAATATTGTTCAGCTCTGGGAGCTGTGCTCTGCTGGCATGGATAAAATAGACAGAGTGTGTGTTTTCCTAAAATGTGTGTGTGTGTTGGGAGGGTGTTTTCCTTGGCAGACATTCAGAGAGACAGAGAAGGAGGGAAACTTGGCACATATCACTGCTCTTAGTCATTGTTTTTACAAATAATGTGCCTGTTTAGATTAATAATCTACTTCAACAAACACTGGAATTAGGTTCACACACACATAAATTTAGCTTTTACGGTTAAGGGGATGTTTCTCTGACTTACGTCTGTCAGTGAAGATTGGAAAGGGTTAAATTATTGTTTTAGTGGTTTAAATTTTTGTGGTATTGTTGGCACTCAATATTACAAACGCACACCAAATGATTGTCTTTGAGTGATATTTAGCAGCTAGAACTCTGATACCTATAATGTGATGATGCCAGCTTGAGTAGCCTTTAGCTTGAGAAGTTGTTGACTAATTACTTGCGTTGTTACTTGAGTAGTTGTTAGCTCAGTTAGCTATGACCTAAGCCAGATATTAGATCAGTTAGCTCTTACGTCACCTTATATCAAGTAGATGATATTTTGACAAGCCATTAGCTTTAGTACCTCTTATGCTACTAGCCTAAGTGGCAGATAGCACAAGTAGGTGTTAGCATAAGAAGCTGTTGGCTTGAGTAGCTGTAAGCTTCAGAGGTTGTTAGTTCAATTAACTGGTAAATCAAATAGTTATTAGCTCAAGAAGCTTTTACCTTAGTTTAACTAGCTGTTGACTTTAGTAGATATTAGCTTGAGATAGTATTAGTCTCAGTAACTGTTAGGTCAATTAGTTTTTAACTCAAGTAGGTTTTAGCTCAAATAGCTGATAACTTTTGTAGCTATTTGTTTAAGATGCTGTTTGACATGCTTAGCTTCAGTAGCTGTTAGGTCAGTTAGCTGTTTATATCAAGTAGTTCTTAGCTCAAGAAGCTTTAATAGCTGTTAGTGTGAGAAACTGTTAGTTTGAAATGCTGTTAGCCTCTGTAGCTGTTAGCTCTGTTAGCTTTTAACTCAAGTAGCTTTTAGCTCAAGTAGATGTTAACTTTGGTAGTTGTTAGCTGTTTTTATCAAGTCATTCTTAGCTCAACTACCTGTTAGCTTTAATAGCTGTTAGCTTGAGATGCTGTTAACATAAGAAGGTGTTAGCTTGAGTGGGTTTTAGCTCAGTCAGCTTTTTGCTCAAGTAACTGTTAACTTGAGATGCTATTAATATGATAAGTTGTTAGCTGGAGTGGCTGTTAGCCTCAGTAGATGTTAGCTGAAGGAGCTTTTAACTCAAGTAGCTTTTAGCTCAATAAGCTGTTTATATCAAGTAATTCATAGCTCAAGTAGATGTTGTCTATAGTTGCTGCAGCTTGAGACGCTTAGTGTAAGAAGTTGCTAGGATCAGTAGTTGTTAGCTCAGCTAGCTGTTTCTATTAAGTAGTTTTTAGCTCAAGAAGCTGTTAGCTTTAATATTTGTTAATATGAGAAACTGGTAGCTTTTAGCTCAGTTAGCTGTTAGCTTTAGTAGCTGTTAATCTGTTTGTTTGAGAAACTGTTTTCATTAGAATTACTCTCTAATTCTTTAAACTAAGATTACTTTGACTAATATCTGCTACAGATAGTATACAACTGTTTGTTAATACTTCACAACCTGTCCCATAAACCTAAACCATATTTTTAAGCAAGTTTAGTAGAAGAGTAAAAAAACAAGATATGCAACATTTGTATAAAAAACATAAACTCGATTGGTGCTTCACACGAGTAAATGTGAGGGAAAAAAAATGCAATCAGGATTTGCTTTCTGTTCCCTGAATGATTATCGTCCTTCCTGATGGATGCTGGATATTTAAAACTGTGTGGAAATACAAACAGACGGTTCAGGCCTTAGTCCAGATGTCCTCCTCTTATATCTGTGCACATAAAAACTAATTTTACACAATTACCCAAATAGGCAAATTTGTACAAGCCTGGGTATAAATTTGTACCTCCATTAAATCATCACTGAGACCTAAAAAACTGGATAACAATAAAAACAATAAAGTGAGTCATAATAGACTGCATGGACAAATAACAAATGATTTGAAATGTGCTAATCGACAGCAAAACCGTTGATTTTAGCAAAGAAATCAAGCCTGAGATGGAGAGATAATTCAAGAAAGCAAGAAAACAGGGGTTCAGGAGACAAAGAAAGAATGAGGGCAGGGACAGTTTGTAAGGCGACTGAGGTAGGAGGGAGTCAGTCAGCTCTCATCACAGCTTGGCTGCCTTTCATTAACTCACTCTGACTCTGCTTTTCAGCTTGTATTAGTCTAAATGCGGGGACTGAAACTGTCCAAACTGCATTACTTCTGGTCGGGCGATTTGAAAGTCAGACACAAAGCGCCTCTGTTGCTACATGACACGATGCTCTCATGGGTGATCTATACATTTCTCTTTGCACTCTTGGTCCCAAACGCACTCTCCGTTACCCCCAGCAGGCCCTGCGGGTGGAGCTGAGTGAAACCTAAGCAGTGAGCACGTCTCCCATGGGACGGCGGGGCGTACGAGCCAGATTGAGGCCAGATGTTGCAGACGCAGGAGTAAGCCAGCAGGACCACGATCCATTTATAGTCTCAGGCCGCTTTGTTGCAAAACAATATATTGATAACAATGACCAGAGCTTCTCTGAATGCCAAACTTAACATGAAGGATGGGTTTAGAACTGCTTGACCTTGTTTCTTAAATGCTTGCAGCCTTTGAGTTTTCACTGTAGAGACTTTAAATGTGGTTTAAAACAGTGCGTTCTAAAGTTTCTACCTCTTCATCCACTAAATAATAGCAGAGACTTGTGATTCTGGCTGTCTCCTGCCGAAGTTACAGAACTTGTTAGTAAATCATTTTAAAAAAGGAAACAATGAGACCCTCTAACAGCCCCAACAACCAATATACAAATTTTATCCATGTATTATAAATGTATTTAATGTATTGTAGCAATATTCGGGCCAATATCAATATCCGCTTTTAATACTGCTGTTATAGCCGATAACCGACCGATATTTACTGATATTAAATATATTTTCCTTCTTACACCCCAAAATCCTGCGCTGCATCACTACCACTATCACATGACCAGTGGTAGTGATGTTTCTAGAAACACAACAGCACTAACAACAACAAGATGGAAACAAACATAATTTGATAATATCAGCCTAGTCTTATTTATGGGACCGTTATCTTAAAGAGATCTCTAACACTGGTCAATCCTTATCTTAAAGTGTAACTCAGCCCACTGTGAAAACATGACCCCGCCCCCTCACGAATTTTGAAAAATTCCAGCAAAGTGGGCGGAGCCAAGAGACACAGTCAAGTCAAGTTTATTTGTAGAGCACATTTCAGCAGCAAGGCAGTTCAAAGTGCTTCACATCACAAAAACATCAAGCAAGTATACAGCAGAATCATCAAACACATCAAAATCAATGAGCAGAATCATCAAAATTATCTAGCAAATTAACATGAAAATCATCAAAATCATCGGCAAAAACATTGATAAATGATTCACTTACTTTATTTAACTGATGTACACTCAAACTTCTCAAACTTCTTAAATGGATTTGTTTGCAGATTTATGGTCCAGACTACTGATCAAAGGCAGCTCTAAACAGGTGGGTTTTCAGCCCTGATTTAAAGTTTGTTCCAAATTAGTGGAGCAACTGAAAGCTGCTTCTCCATGTTTGGTTCTGGTTCTGGGGATGCAGAGCAGACCAGAACCAGAAGACCTGAGTGGTCTGGAAGGTTGATGCAACAACAACGGGTCTTTATTAATGTATTTTGGTGCTAAGCTGTTCAGTGATTTATAAACTACCAGAAGTATTTTAAAGTCTATTCTCTGAGCTCCAGGGAGCCAGTAGAAGGACTTTAGAACTGGGGTGATGTGCTCTATCTTTCTGGTTTTAGTGAGAACACCAGCAGCAGCGTTCTGGATCAGCTGCAGCTGCCTGGTTGATTTTTTTTAAGGCAGACCTGTGAAGACACTGTTGCAGTAATCAATGCAACTAAAGATAAACGCATGGATGAGTTTCTCTAGATCTTGTTGAGACATTAGTCCTTTAATCCTGGAAATGTTCTTCAGGCGATAGAAGGCTGACTTTGGAACTGTCTTTATGTGTTTCTGAAGGTTCAGGTCTGAGTCCATCACTTCACCCAGATTTCAGGCCTGATCACTAGTTTCTAGCTGTAATAACTGAAGCTGCGCGCTGACTCTAGATCGTTCCTCTTTGGGTCCAAAGATAATAACTTTAGTTTTGTTTTTGTTCAGCTGGAAAAAGTTTTGGCACCTACACGCATTGATTTGTTCTAAGCACTGTGGCTAAGGTCCTAAGCTGGACCAGGACAAAAGAAGCACTGTTGCCAACTTATCCACTTTGTCGCCATATTTGATGACTTTTCAAACCTTGTAGTGAATTTTTATTTTAAAAAACCCAGTAGCAACAAATATTGCGACTTTTTTTCTGTGTTATTGGAGACTTTTATGACTTTTATATGAAAGCAGCTTCACTGCAGCTAGAGCAGCGAGTGCTGAGTTGCTACCGGGCGGAGTGGTGTGATTAAGTGAGATGCTTTGAGCATGGGACTGTTCTGTTTTAAATGGGAGAATTCAACTGCAGTAGCCACTGTTCAACCTAAAGAGGGCAGCACTGAGACAGTTTAGGCAAAATATTGCAAAACTAAACAAATTTACACAAAAGTATCAAAATTTGCTCAAAAACACAAAGATAGAACCCTCGATAACGTATTTAGACAATTTATCAGCAAAAAATTGTTGATTTGGGGTTTAGCCACACTTTTTAAAAAGTAATGTCAGAAGACTGCCCAGTTTGCATTTCATGACCAATAACTGGGGTTCTGCCACTGACTTTTTTAATTACTACTCCAAAATGTCTTTCTAGGCAGTGCAAAAGTTGCAAAATACATAGATAGCTCAAGATACCACAAGATACATTGAAAAAACACAAACTCTTACCAAGTATTTTTGGTCTAGTTTCTAGTGAAAATATCTTAGTACACTTGAAATAAGACAAAACTAACTTACAAGTCACTTTTCAGCAGATGTATAAGCTTGTTTTAAATCAGTGAAGCAAGACATTTTTCCCATAATATAAGTTAAAATGTCTTGTTCCACTGGCAGATTATCTCACTCATAACTAGAACTTTTCCATCAATATTAAGGAATTATTGATTAAAACAAGCTCCTATATCTGCTGAAAAGTGACTTGTAAGTTAGTTTTGTCTTATTTCAAGTGTATTCAAGATATCTGCACAAGAAACTGGACCAGAAATACTTGGTAAGAGTTTGTGTTTTTGCAGTGTAACTGATGAATTGTTTAGGGACTGATTGAATTGATTGATTTGAGCAGCTTTCAAAAATAACAAACTTTCAAACCCCTACAAGTGAATCAAAGGGAACCAGGCCTCTGGATTTGATGTTTCTTTTATCAGAACGAATTTTCAGAGAAGATATACCCTCATTGACAGAAGAGAGTTGGGTTCTAATTTCACTTATTTTTTCTCCTGAGAAACTATTGTGAGCGCAGCAAAACTTTACTGACTTTGAAAACCTCAACAAGCTGATAGAGGAGGTGACTCTGTTCTGGGGACCGCCCTGTAACCTTTGGGGATTGTGCAAAGTAGGGTTCTTCATCAAATGAAGAACATTACAGACAATCCTGAGCATCCTCTTTATCGGACTGTCATACAACAGAGAATCTTTAGTCAGAGGCTAGTTGATAACCGCTGTAATACTAACCGTTACAGGAGATCCTTCCTGTCCACAGCCATCAGCATCAACAACTCTATGAAGAACCTTGGATGATATGAGTTACAGCAACATTTAATTTAAGTATTTTGGAATTTTTTTTTAATTGAATTTTAATTAAAACAGACCAAGATACATGTTTTTGTTTCAATACACTGCAAAAGCACAAAATCTTAGCAAGTATTTCTTGTTTAGTTTCTGGTACAAATATCTTGAATACACTTGAAATAAGACAAAACTAACTTACAGTAACTTTTCAGCAGATATAGGAGCTTGTTTTAAGTCAATAATTCCTTAATATTGATGAAAAAGTTCTAGTTATAAGTGAAATAATCTGCCAGTGGAACAAGATATTTTTTCCCATTGTATAAGTTAAAATATGTTGCTCCACTGGCAGATTATTTCACTTACAACTAGAACTTTTGGCAATAGAAGCTAAACAAAAAATACTTTGGAAGATGTGTTTTGTATTGTGGAAAGTCCCATGAAGGTTTCCAGCTATTAAACTGACAATAACTGGAAAAAATAATCCCTGATCTGATTATGGAGACACTTCATATGATGCTAATAATCTTTTGCAGTCCTCTGCAGTTTGTAGATGAATCTCTTTAACACTCAGTGTTGAGTTAACTTCTGTTTGTCCTGAAAACACCACCGAAGACAACACCTGAGTCTTAGAGTGAGCCGTGTTTTTGTACATCTGTGGTTTCCGTTTAATAAACCGAGGTAACGGATTTCCCCAACCTTTGTTTTTACTCCTGCACCTGACATTGGGTTTTCTGTTTGGTTTTGGGAGATGAGAAACATCCATGCCTCCATTTTGTCCCAGATTTCCTGATGTGATGAAATCTGAAAAGATGGCACAACATTCCCGTCCCTGTTGGCCTTCAAACACTGTTAGGACTGGATGTGCATCTTGTTTTTCCTTTTCTACAGCTTGTGTCTGTAATCTTCTGACTCACAGTGCTGACTCCTCCAGGTCTTCTGCTGGAGCCCCACTAATGTGGCTCCTAAATCTTTGACAGGTCTTAAAGGTCATCCACGTGCTCCGGGCCCCTTGGGTTGGGGAACTCCCTGCTTCAGGAGGTCAGAGAGAAAAACAGCGTCTTCCTTTAAATCAGGGATGTTTCAGGATTCAGAAAGTGTTGGAAAGCTGTAATCACTGCAGTACGGACAGCTAAGTTTAGGATTTTCAGACTTCCAACTTATGAAGTTGTTCATCCAGATTTGAAAAACACTGAATTTTTGCAGCAATAAATAAATCCACGAATACCTAAGAAGCTTATAACTGCCTATTTTAATAATTTAAAAACCAAAATACCTCCATTTGCATCACATCCATGGTCTTCCTTATTTCTTGGGGCTACAGCCAATCAGCAGCAAGAAGAATAAATACCGTTCCTGGATTGGCTGTTTTGTAAACGCCAGCCAGTAGCATTGCGCTTCTCTATTTCAGCTTCCCAGGCTGAATTTTCTTAGAAATATTTTAGATACGCTCCACGAAAAAAACATCAGCGAACAGGTGAATTTGGAGTTACTTTCAGAAAAATCCATGAATACTGAATCAATACTTAACTGATAATAATCTCTACATGTTTCTGCACTTCTTTAAAGCCCTAAAGGAACATGTTCACGAACCGAGGATGTAAAGACCAACCTGATAAGATACGCACCATGAGAAGTTCAGCTGAACAGCTCAACCATAGCCACCAGTGTGTTTTATAGTTGTGGTAGCCATGTTGGATTTTGAGGCAGGAACGTCGAATTTTTCAAGAATGTTACATGACTAGAACATTCCTGCTGCTTGAAAACTAGAGGTTATAACGTCCAAGTATAACGGGATCTTTTCTGCGTTGTGCTCGTTGTAAAAGAAGGATTTGCCTGTTTATTCTGACGAGAACATTAAACAGAAAACAACCACATTATGGACTGCCCCTTCCAAGTCCTACGCAGAGCATAAGTATATAAAAAAACTAAAGTCATTATTAGTTATAAATTCATTTAAGTATTTTTTAAAAATGCACTTAATAAATTTATGAATAAACTGGATGTATTTTGATAAAAGATGAACAGCACCCACCTCTCCTGCAGGACCAGATTACAAAAGGGGAAGACCTAAACAATTTAACAAAACAATACCACCGAAGAAGAAATAAATAGGAGGGGCTCCCAATCTTAAAGTCGCACGCTAACAACAATCACAGTGGTTTCCATGGTGTTTACAGTCAGGTATATGAACTATCTTAGTAACAGAAGACATTTTATGTTAAGAACGAAGAACAAATATAACCTGGTCACACAAGTACAAATGAAATGCACCAATAAGCTCCTGCTTTACTTAACTCCTGCTGCAGCTAGCTGTGCTACAGTGCTAACGCTAGCTTTTAAGTAAGCAGCAAAAATGGATAATTAAGCTCTCTTCTTTTACTTTTTTGATCTCTAACCTTTTCTAAAAGGAAGACAACTTATTTTTGTGATTATTTGTACATTTGTGTGGAGTTACAGTTAAATGGCTTTTTTTCTGTCACGATTTCCTGCCTTTCTGTTGCCAAATGAAACCAGAAACTTCTCCTCTCCTGATGTACTTTTACCCTTTAGATGTGATGTGTTGGCTTAGAGGGGCAGTATCATGTAAAATCGACTTTTTTGAGTTTTCCATCATATTATAATGTTCTTCCCTCATCACAAACAAAGCTGGAGTGTTTGATTCTTTCATGCATGTTTGAGAAATCCGTTAATCTCCCGTGGCAACCATTCAGCTGTGCAAAACGCCTGGATGGACCTAGCTCCACCTTCGAGACCCAGCTCTTCCTCGGAGCTGCGGTTTCTAAGCTTCCCTTCTCCACGACTCCCCCACTCAGCTCCTTCAGACTAGCCATCAGCAATTACCAAACACCTGGTGGAACTGCGCATCTGCTGAGCTCATTGTACCAGCGACTTCTTAGTGAAACGCTGATAAAAATGTTAAAGGGTTAATGGAGGAGCGCTGTTGTGACGATTTCCTGAAGGTGGAGTTTCAGAAAAAGCAGGAGTTTTTAAAGAGACAGAGGCCCAATTTCAAGGCCTTAAATTGCGAAGTTAAATTTTTTTAAAGTCATATTTGATAAATGCAGCATTTTTATAACAACGGAAGGTAACATATTTACTGATTGAACTATAAAATGATTCTATATGCCTGGAAAATACATAATACTGCCCCTTTAAATGTTTGGCGTTAAAATAAAGGCCCTGTAGGTGCCATTCTTCTGGCTTTGATTGTTTCAGCGCTGCTTTTTCCCTTTTGCAGCACAGATGTGCAGATATGAAACCTCACAATAAACTATAGAAAGTTATCTGTGTTTTCTCAGCGCAGAAATGAAACAATAATCGCTCCATGCAGGCGAAACTCAAAGAGGGAGCAGCTCTCTCCAGACCCGCCTCCTCCTCCTCCTGTGTGCAGGAATGGGGAGGGTAAGAAGTTAAAGAGTCCACCTCTAAGCCATTGTTCTAGTTCTGGACTTCTGGAGACGGTCGGGACGCGGCTGCTGCGCTGCTCGGGTGCCGGACGGCGGTCTGTCGTTATGACGGGCTCCGGTCCGAAGCTGGGCGTCCTGCTGCTTGTGGCGGTTCTGCTGCAGACGGTGGTCGTCACCATCACGGTGCTGCACTTCACCTCGGCTCTGAACTCGGTGAGGGAACGGGGAAAGATGCGGGCTCTGGCTTTTGTTTGCGCACAGCGCGTTGTGCGCCAAACTGATGCTGGTGCGACAGATTACCTTTAAATTCTGCGTGTTCTGCTCACTCTTGCGTGATATCTGTTTTTTTTTTCTTTTCTTTTTTTTTTTTTTAAGTTTTGGTGTCTGCTGCAGCGCTCCAGAGCACATTGGGTTCTTTTTTCTGCACAACGCAGCACATCAGGCCCTGCAAACGTATCTCTTTTTAAAAGATTCAAGTTTTGAACCATGCATATTTACGCAAATCTGTATATGTGCAAACAGAAGAGCGGAGATACCGAGAAGGTTTGGAGGTAGACCTCAGGCTTTTTTATGAGTTTCTGCAGAGCTTCTTCTGCTAAACTGGATTTATTCCAGAGACTCCTGGGTTGTGTTTACAGCAATTAATCATTAACCCACATAAAATGGAGCAGCAGTAAGTGGTAAATGAAATCTAAACAGATCCTGCCAGGAAACTTTTACGTTGACTCAGGTTTTTTAGGAAAACACTGATTGTTCGACTGTAAGCAGCATGAAGGATTGCTTTCGCCAGGAGACGTTTCTCAGAACTCTTTATTTGTGCCTCCACAGATGAAAGAGACATTCGCCAGGAGCAGCGTTTCCTGTCTGACCGGCTCTGATCTGCAGAGCATCACTGCTGTACGAGGAGATCCATGCTGGCAGGTCACTCAGCAGCTTCACCTGCTCATCGAGAAGGTACCACAGCTGCCACTTTGCAGCTTCCCGCTGGTCCTGAGCTACACGTCAGTGTTTGTTGATTGGTTTGGATATGCTGTCACTTTTTGGCAAGCTGCTGGGGTTCAACAAGTTAATTTTCCCTCCCTTGCTCTGCATCAAAACTTCCCACACACTGCGTTCAGCAGACACTGCGATTCCCCCCACGCTTCCTCTGAAAAGACTCAAAACCTTCTTAAAATTTCAATTTCATGAAGCTACTTTTATCAGCCAGTGCTTCTTTCATGGCAGCGCTTTAATGTGAAAAACCTACAACTGTTGCAGTGATTTGGTTCATTTATTAAGTTTTCATGAAGCTGGGGACAACAAAAGCTCCTTTAATCGACCGGAGGACTGGAAGTTATCCTTATTAATATGATTATCTGTGGCTTCCTGTGAACACAGGCGGGAGGAAAAATGCTGAAATGATCCAAATCTCTGTCAGTCGCACAAAGAGCTCCTTCAGAGATGTGATGTGATCCTCTGTGGTCTAATCAGCACAGGAATGCATTCACCTGCTCTGCTTCGAAACACGCGCACACAAACCGAGTTTACTTTTATTTCAGTGTTTTCATATTTGTACATTTTCTTCCTTCTCGGGCTTTGCTGCTTTCTTCAGTGATTTCAGTAGGTCGTTTTCTAGCTCTAGTTTGAAATAACTTGGAAACAGTCATAATGCTGAGACAGCTTGACCCACAATGATGGAGGATTCTTTAAAATTACAATGCAGAATCAGTTTTCCAAGTAAAAATCCTAACAGTGGCTTATCTCCATATACTGAGAGATGCATCCCGCTTTAATCACCCAAAGCCTCCTTTACACTTTGACGTTAAAAATCAATCTGAGTTTGCAGAGTCTTGAAGAGGTTTTATGGGGTTCACCAGACCTCCTTTGTGGCATCGTGGTGGTAGTTTATCTAGGTCTTGACAGGGCTCCAACCTATTCTTTGAGTTCAGAGGCGCACACACCTCCAAATCGCGCCTATACTAGTCTGGTTCCTGTAAGAAAGAGGAATGTTGTATGTTATCGGCAGTAGTTTGAACACAGAATGTATGGAGAAGCCCTGGCATTGCATTTAGGAATGAGGAGAGAGGAGGAGTAGTAGGAGGAAAAAACACAAGGACTGGCTTTTCAAGACCGTAGCGTAATTTTGCAGAAGTCGCAGTGCGGACTTGCACTCTAGCTGTGCAAATCGTCTCATGTTCTCTCATGTTGCTGATAAGCTGCTGACGTGTTTCCTTCTCTACAGCAAGGCTGAAACTGATGGTGGAGGTGCGGAAAGCTTTCCAAATGCAGATTCATACTCAGAAATGCGGCTATGCTCATACAGTAAACATTTCAGTCAGCTGCTCTTTATAGAAATATTCACGTTTCTTTCAGTGTTAATTAGGGCATAATGATATATACAGCTCAGGAGAAAAGATTTTAGAGAAAATTAACTTTCCCAATCTTTTTTTTTTTGTGTGTGTAAACATTTCAGGAACCACAATTTTTTTTTTTTTTTTTTTTTTTTTTTTTATTTAATGCAGCTCAGGTTTGATCGATTCAAGTATTGTTGGCCATATTCTTTGAATAATGTTTACCAGTTTTTTAATGTGGTGCCAAATTAGAAGGTTGTACCATCTCTTTTACGGCTTACAAATAGTTTCTGTTTCGTTTCATCAAAATGTGCCACACCAGTCATTTAAAATCGGAGATTGGGTTGGGAATCTTGCCACATTTTAGCATGAAATTTTATCTGTGGTAGAACATTCAGTCAAAGAAATAAATAAAAAAAAAGTTTTGAAAGCCTTTATTTTATATGGGAGTACTGGTAAACACTCCACCATCTCTGAAGCATGAAATAAACACATTTATGTAATTAGGCAAAGGGAACCAATTGTGCTTCCAAATTATTTGACATGTTTGTTTGAGTTTTTCAAGTAGTAAAAACGTGCATCTCTAAATGTTTGCAGAAGTTTATTAGGACCATACATGAAAGTATTCACATTCTTTGAACTTCTCAACATTCAGTCCATTTAAATTTTGTTGATTCACATCAAGTTGTGAATCATCGTGAAGTGGGGAAAAAAATGATGCGTGATTATCAAAATGTCTTTTACAGGAAAAATCTGTAAAATGTGGTTTGAATTTGGTTTCAGCTTCTATTACTCTGGAACCCTAAATAACATTATGCAGTAAGATCGATTTACTGTAAAGTGAAATTTCCAAGTTTCACAGCATAGAAAGACAAAAAAACCCCTTTTTTTTCTGACAGTTTGACTTTAAATTGGACTAAATTTTCCCTGTATTAGGTCATTTCGGATTACCAAAATGATTTCTGTTTGCTAATGAATAATTAAATGAATTATTTCTTAGACTTCCTTTAAATTCAGAAGTTTACATACCTTTGCTCAGTATTTACTAGAATAGCCCTTTAAACTGTTTGCTGGGTCATTTTGCCGAAACTTTGGCCCATTTTTTGACTCTTTGGTGGCTTCAGCCATTTTCTGTGGTGTCTGTTGGAGCAGCAGCTTCTCTGCAGCTGAGAGGAAGCGGTTCGTATGGCCAGCTCTGTGCGAGGATGACCTTTGACCCTGTGCAGGTGGTGGGAAACAGAATGACTCTAGCTAAAATAACATCACTGATGGATGAACAATGTCTCCCACCCCATGCATGAAGCCGTTACTGAACTGGAGTAAAGTAATATACTGATAATGGCATAATAATGCACGTTTGCGCTCTCAAAGACCAATAAACTTTAATTTTATAAAGAACACTTAACATTATCACAGTTATTTAATTTTCCATTTTATTTCCAATTTTGTTTTTTTATTATTTGTTGTTATTTCATTATTTTTTTCTATTTTTTTTGTATTTATTTATACAGTTTTTAGTCACTTTTTTCATAAATAATAATAATAATAATAATAATAATAATAATAATAATTTTATTTATTTATTTTTATTTTTTATTTTCCAGATTCTGTATTTATGTTGTGACTTTTAAAGTTATTTTAAACATCCAAAGTAAAACGAAAACCAAAAGCAATAAATAAACAGAAAATACAACCGAAACCATCAATAAAATGGATTATAATGTCTCTGTAAAGTTGCCCTTCAAAAAATATGAATCATCAGAATGAAAGTTATTAAGCTCATTTTAATTTATCATGCGATTTATTGATTAATTGATGAACCGCTTTTTGTTGCAGGCCTATTCAAATATTAATTTCAATCCTGTGTTTCTGCTAAACTCAGAGTGCGTTTTGCTCTGAAGACGGTTTGTTCGTAGCTGCTCATAAACCGAGCGAAGGAACGTCTGACATGAGGAAGCAAAGAGGGATCCGTTTACAGGAAAGGATTCGCTGCCCGTCTGAACATGAAAGCTCCTTGTTATTCAGCACAAGAAACTTCCTGGTCCTGGTGTCAGCACATTTTCAGGGTCGGAGTCAAACAACAGGGCTGTGGAATGAGCTGATTGCTCTTCGCTGCAGATATCGTTCAAAACTGCAGCTTATGTTGTTGTTCTGGATTAAATAACAAGTTCGGATGCCTTGGGGCTTGTTATAGTGAACCGTGCTGAGTTTGTCAAGGTACTGCAGTAACCAGCACCGAACACACATCTGTGTGACTCCAAATAATCGTTTGCATCTGTTCTTCCTGCAGTCTCTGTCTCAGCGCTACCAGAGGCGGATTTCATCAGCAGTGAGAGGTGAGAAAACTAAAAACCCCAATGTGGAAACAGCAAAATCATCAAAAAACATGTAAAATGCTCTTTTGATGACACAAAAGTCTGTGAAAATAGCATCAGGTGCTGCAGATTAAATATATAAAAGCAAAGTTTTCTGGTCAGGTGTTTGCTAACACTATGCCAGAGTGGACAGACGTCAGCAATAACCTGAGAGAAAGCTCTGTTGCTGCAAATCAATCCGGGAAGGGTTATAAGACCCAGTTCAAACTCGGGCGATAAATCAATTTTATCAATTAATCAAACTTTTGGTTTTTGAAAATGTAATTGTTTGAAAATTGGTATTATTTTTTCCACCAATTATCTCCTTGTGTTTCCATAGTTCAGAGTGATGTCAGCGCGCCCAGGGCGGCCATCTTGTTTGACAAACGTGTTTTACAGCTTCTGTTTATTTGGACTTTGAATTCAGGTCGACTCTACGACGAAATATAAGGGCCAGGCTACGATTCTCTTTTTCAACAAAAATAAAGTCATGATGTTACAATAGTAACATGAGAATAAAGAGAATAAAGTCGTAGTATTACCAGAATAAAGTTGTAATATTTGGAGAAAGAAGTAGTAATTTTATGAGAACTCCAACATGAAAAGTAACAGCAACAAAAAATTAATTATTCAAGATTTTTTCTCATTAACGTGACTTTTTTTCTCATAATTTTAAGATATTCTTCTGGTTAAATTGCATCTTTATTCTGCAAATATTATGACAACATTCTTGTAATTAAACAAAAGTTCTCGTAGCCACTCCGTCGTAAAACTCACAGGAGGGATGATTGAAATAAAAGCCACTTTTCGAACATGTTTTCTGTCATTTGTAATTTCATTTTTAGAAAATAAAATGAGAAAAAACTGTATTAAAATCGGCCATTTTATTTTTAAGCCACATCGCCCAGGCCTAGTTCAAACTATTTGTTTTCCACGAGTGGAAAACTTTTAAGACAACTGCCAGTCCTTTCAGGAGTAAAAACAAACATCATGTTAGACTCTGTAGGCCTGTTTGGAAAAGTTTTTCAGAGTAAAGCATCGTCTTTATAAGAAAGAAAATGAATAACACCTTAATCAACCGTCAAGCACGGTAGTGGGGGGTTGATGATTGGGGCTTGTTTTGCAGCCACAGGACCGAGGAACCATGCAGTCATTAAGTAATCAAATCAAATCAACATTTAAAGGGATTTCTTATCACCTGTGTTTTGTCCTTAATTTATCTCATCATAACAGATGAAGTGTCCCGTGTGCTGCCCTCACTTGTGATGGAGGACAGGGCTTCACCTCGCCCCAAAGTTGCCGCTCATGTCACGGGCAGTTTCGTGCCCAAACTGGAGCGCGATGGAGGAGGTGAGAGAACCTTCACTGACCCAGGTTTGGTCTTTACGAAAGGAACACTGACTAAATTTGGTAGAAAAAAATCCTATTTTAAATGCATTTTCATGGGACCTGAATCAGTTGTTCACAGAAAGCTGAATGCTTTAAAGCGACCCACATAAGTAAAGTTTGTAACAATAAATAAATCATTTTGTGTTAGATCTCTGTCAGAAAAATAAAGGAAAGATATTTAGTGTAGATGTAGAAATACTATGATTATATCGGTCCATGTTATGTGGTAATAATAAACATATTAATAACATGTGACCCTGCAGGGACAGGTGAGTATAGACAATGAATGGATGCACATAACGATAATATTAGAAACAATCCCATAAACTTTGAAGCAATTTTTATTAGTTTAAAATTCCTGATTTTTTAACTCCTAATAGCTGCTCCAGCGCTCATGCTAGCCTCTAAATTAACATGAACAAAAAGTCTACATTTCTTGTGAAAAATTACGCATTAGTTTATGGTAATTTTGAAATTCCTCTTCTATAAAAGTGTGTTTTAGCAATAAGCTTAAATAATTACAAATTAAGCCACATTTCGTATTATAAAGTGTAATTTTTTTGACTTTGTAGCAGCTGGCTGTGTTACGATGCTAACACTAGAATCTAGCTAAACAGGAACAGTATGCTTAGATTTGCTTTTAGCTGTTGGATGATAATATGTCCTCCTCTATGAACACTTATGTTCATAGCTTAAATAATTACAAATTAAGCAACTGTTCAAATTGTAAACTGGTGTTTTTTTTCTAATTCTTGTAGAAACGAGCTGTGCTGCAATGCTAATGCTAGCTTCTATGTAAACAGGAAGCACAAGTGTAGATTTAATTTCTAAAAAATCTACACTTTAGATCATTATTGCACTTGTTATAAAAATGTTGAGTTGCTAAGACTTTTAGCCTCTATAAAGCCAAACCCCAACCTCCTATGGTAATAGTTTAATTGTACATTTTTGCAGAAATACTGAGACCTTTAATTTCAGATTCTTTTTCTCTGCCTCAACTTTTAAAATTAATTTAGTTTTTTTTCTGGTTGCAGCTCCGGTCTCTGCTGGGCGACGAGTTCAGGGTCAGAAGATCTCGTGGTGGGAGGGTCAGAAGGGCCTGGCGTTCCTCCAGGACGTCCAGCTGCTGGACGGGGAGCTGGTGGTGTCGCAGCCTGGCCTCTACTACGTCTACGCCCAGACGTACTTCAGGCACACCCACTCCCTGGAGGAGAACAGCGAGGAGGCGGAGGACAGGGGGAAACCCCTGCTGCAGTATGTCTACAAAAAGGTGAGAGACACATGGTGGACACGATGGTTCCTCGTTTTTGGCTTTGCAGTAGTAACGCTGTATTTCACTCATCAGCTGCTTCTTAGTGTTGCTTTTGGTGACTCACTACCCCTGCTGTGACAGATTTGAATAAACACTTAAATCTTTTTTAAATTAAATGCTGATGTTGGTTATAATTGATCCAAACCTCCCCACTGTCAGACACAAAGTCAGTCGTTCCTGGGCACTTAATGTCTTTAGTTTCTGTTGGACCCAGTAGGCTGATGATTCACATCAGTATGAGCCAAAATGTTGCGTCCCCTGACTTCAATCAGTCAAAACTAATGACTAATGTGGAGCCAGACAGTGAGCAGGCGTTGCTTCATGACATCTCAGAGACCTGGAGTTCATTAAAGGCCTGAAAAAAATGACATTAGGTCGGAAAACAAGCTAAACGGCGAGTAACGGCAATGTAAACTTGCTCTGTGAGGTTTTCTATTTGCTCCTCATTTTCCTGAACAGCAGAGAGTTAAACCTGAAAACTGAAGTCATATCCTAATCAGCTGCTCTGGTGGGAACCATGGAAAAAAAGGTCTCAAGACAGTTAATGTCATCCCAGATAGTTTCTGTTATTTATTCAGATCACGGCCCGAAAAGGACTCCCAACATGTGCTGGTTCTGGTTGGTGTTTGTTGTTCCAGATGTTGATGCCCTGAGAAATCAATTTTCTGAGTTGCAAGACTCGAGAGGGAGAAAATATTCACAAAGATTGTTCTGATTTGAAAGAAAGAAACTATTTATGGGGTTTTTATGACTGTCGCTCACATCAGCACGTTATCAATAGTCAGTTTACTGACAGCTGACTGTGTTCAGAAGGATATACGGATCAGAAAGCTACTCCGTCTGTCAAAGTCTATTACACAGTATTCAGTTAGTTTTACTGTACTATTTCCCATTCTTTGAGCAGTCCTTCTGTCTTATGTGCTGCTTTTTATATCTACTTTAAAAAACACAAGAGATATTACTTATTTTGATTTTAATTTCAAGCACTTTGACTTTTTCCAAAATCTTTTAAAAGTGGTCCTCATCAATAGTTCTCTAAGTGTTTAAGGGTTTTTTTAGGATTTTTATTTTTTATTTTTTATTTTTAGAAATTTCAGTCCCTTTTCTGATTGTTTGCTAAACAACATTTGTTCTTCAAGCTACTTAGCTGTGATCTATCGATCATTCAGAGATCAAAACCAAAAACCCAAGGAATCAATCAGCGGTGTGAGAGAATAACGTCTACGTTTAGACTAAAATAGATGGTAACTTACTAGCTTCGTAAACTCGTTGACAGGCTAACAGTTGACGACAGAAAGAGAAATAAAAAACTTTTGTATGATGAAGATGTACGTTTTTCAGTCAGTAAAGCTTCCTGCCAATTTGCTTCATATATCGAGAAAATATTAAGATTTTATCCATGCTTACCAGTTATGCTACTTGTCATTGTTAGCATGCTAAATGTGTTAGCCTGCTACTTAGCATTGTGGTATAGCTAGCATGCTGAATTTTGAACAACGAAACAAACTCTTACAACTACATCTATCTTTATTAAAATGTAATAAAGTATATTTAAAACTGTATTGATCAAATTATTGGAGTCTCCTAATTGCTTTTTTAATTTCCTCCCAATCAGTCAGGCCTTTTGGGATTTTGTTATCTTTGAAAGGAATTTTTATTAATAATTCTCGAGGCTTTCTGAAGGTCTGTCAAAGATTTTTTTTTATTGTTTTACTCTTTTGGCACTGACTACAATTAGACATAAAGTTAGAATTGCTTGACTGGTAAAGTTCCTGACTGTGTTAGCAGAATGACACCAAGGATACATAAATAAATACAATTAAAAGGCTTTAAAAGTATTTTGCCTGGATGGGTGCTTAAAACTTTGAAGTTTCACATAACTCCTTATAGTTTGCGTCATATAAGCACTAAATATTTGTTTTGGTCATTATAATTATGCTAGCATTGTTAGCATGCTGGTTTATTTAGCAGGCTACTTAGCATGTTAAAAAACTGCTTTATCAAATACATTTTTAATATCCTATTGATCGAAACAATTGAGTTTTGTTGCTTGTTCTTCTTTCAAGTCGTCAGACTTTTCTAGTTATTTTTTAAACAAAGAAAACCTGGTTTATGTTGGGGTTATGCTGGTTTATGTTTGTCTGCTATAAACAAAATTCCTTTGTTTAAAGAACTGTGATGAAATCTTTGATCTGCGGTTTTTCAGTATTTGGGGCTCACCAACAGCTGACCGAGCAGCAGTTTTTGTACGACACAAACTATTTTTACTCCCTTTCTCTAACTCTAGTCCATGGTTCTTCCTGTTCCCACCAGGTGAACTCTTACCCCGTTCCCATCCTGCTGATGAAGACCAGCCGGACCTCCTGCTGGTCCCGGGGTTCTGACTTCTCTCTGCACTCCGCCCACCAGGGGGGGCTGTTCCCACTCACAACCGGCGACCGCCTGTTTGTGACCGTGACCAACGCCTCTGCTGTGGACATGGACGAGAAGAGCAGCTTCTTCGGAGCATTTCTCATCAGTTAGAGGGTCGATCGAAGGCAATCGAGCTTTTGTACACGTCGTCGTCAAAAACTATCAAACTGCTGCAAGCATCTGGCTGCCCTGAGACATCTCTTCTTTTGTCTTAAGGGATCAAAAACTGAGCAAAACTTTGATAACACTGGTTTACTTGGCAGAAGAGACCGAACGATTGATTGGGATTTAAGCATGTGGGTAAACAGAAAACGGACCTAACAGTTTCTGCTCTGCAAAGATTTCTTGAGGTTCAAGCAAAATTTGAAGAACTTTTCTGGTTCCGATCAATTTCAGCACTGATTTACAAACCAATGTTGATGTCAGAGAAGATCTTGAAGCTAATTACCTCCAGCTTCAAATACCTTTTAAAGAACCTGAAATTTCACCTTTTCATTATGTTAAATATTTATGTTTTTACCCCATAAACACTTTAGGTAACTAACCTGTGTTAAATTAACTCCTCACTGTCTGAATCTATTTTAAATTATATTTAAAAATTGTGTTTATACCATCTGGAAGATGGAAAATTATGTAGAGATGGTTAATTTGAATATAGAACCTACAACTGACATAAATTTGAGGTTTTTTTAGTAGAAAATTAATGTAATTAGACATAATTGGAAATGACTTCAGTCACCAGAGGGCACGAAAGTGCTCCCAGTACAATCGTTGGTGTATGTCGAAGATATATCAGTCGATATTATTGGCTTATGAGCTCCACCATGGCTGCATTAAAACCAGAAGCGTTTTGAAGAAAATTTGTGGCAAAACGAGTTAACTGAGACGGAATAAAACTCCATTAGGGTTCATTATAACATTTTCAGTTAAATTCACAGCCCTAACGCGAATTTTCATGTCTTTTCTGAAACGGTCCTTGACTTTTTCACAAAAACAACAACAACAAAAAAAAAACAACCCTCAACGGTTATTACCCAACGGTGCACTAACTCTGCCAGGCCCCTAGGAGGCACTGTAACGCTTACCCCAGAAGTATGGCCAAAACTAAAAAGGCAGGGAGTATGTGCAAATGCAAAAAACCATGACAATTGAATCAAAAAAACCATTTTGTTTTGACTGTCACCAAATATGCAAATGCGACGTTTTATGATGCTTTTACTTCGGGACCTGTTCCGATTTTTCTCCTATTTTGTTTCATTTAAGGAACCTCATTTATACCCTAAACCAAAAAAATTATGAGGACGGTAGAAATGTTAAAAATCATGCTTCCAACCTAAACTGAATAATAATATAGAAGTACACATTTGACCACAAGACAGTGCGTTTTTAATCTTTGAAAGCAGCTGTTTTCAATCTCTGCCACCTAGTGGAAAACATGAGCAACTGCAGTTTACAAATTGAGATAATGCTTTTAAAGCTGATGTTTGCTGTCAAGCGCTTCCATAAAACCCACAAACGTGTGCTGATTTTCTGGATTTTCTCCTAAAAGATGTACATACTGAGCTATATTTTGTGTATTTTATTTTTATAAGCCTTTTTCTATGTTTTCCAAGCGATGTGATCGACATGAAGGCGGAAGGAAGACCTAAAAAGGGAAAATTAAAAGCCACTGAAACAACAAGACTTGCTGCGTACATTTTGACATCTTTTTACTGCCTCCATCTCTGATTTTGTGGTACGTTTTTGTTGGAAGAAACACAGCAGTCCCTTTCGCGTCGCATTGGCCCGTATGCTGCAGCTTTAGAAGCTCCCTAACGAACGATATTTCTGTTGCGTTGGACGACCTGCAGAGCTGGAATAGCAATCATGCCGTCATGAACTGTTGCAGTCAGCAACACCAGATGCTTCCCGAGGAAACAAACATGATTATCAGATGTTTTACCTGTTTTTACTCTGTTGGGATCTGCTCATCAGTTGATTTTGTTATGCAAAATGTCCCTGAAGCAGTTTGAGGAAAACAAAATGCAAGCAACACAAGGAAAGCATTAGCTGGAGGAGCCTGTGAGATGCTGCAGGAAGCTACAACAGGACAAATAAACGTTTTTTTTCCCAACGTGACATGAATGCATCACTCATTAAAGGGCCGAAACATTCCCCCTTGATTAATTTACATGTGTCTAATGGATGCTGTTGGGGTTTATAAAAGATCCAGGGAGCAGGTCAGCTGTTAATTTTCACTTTGATGTGAATATTAAAAACAGTCGAGCACACGAGCTGGTTGACGTCGTCCAAAAATATTGTTTTTGTTAGTCCGTCAGCGCTGGAACAAAGCAGCGGAGCTCTAATTAAGCTCTTGAAGTATTTGTGAAACATGTAACTGAACTGTGTGCCTGATAGAAAACACATGAATGTGAATGTAAATAAATGTGTTTCAGAGTGTAAATATGTGAAATAAACACGTTTTAAAGGGAAGAAGCAGCTTATTCGTTTAACTCCACCATTTCTAGTTTTTCCAAATTAAAATTCCTCACCTTTCATCTTCAGGGAGGCAGAAAAATGTCTAATTTCTAATAAAATGTTGTTTTTCTTTTAAACCCTGTGATAAATGAAGAGGTTTAGTGATATAAGAGGAGCTGATCTGTTGGTTGGCTTCGGTTTCTCCACCTGCTTTTTGAGAAACAACCACAAGTTCTCACTGGGGTCCAGACCTGGGTGGGCTTTTCCTCACCACAGCTCCAACATTTCAACGTTCTGATCTCGAGCCCCATTTGAAATCACTTCCATGGTGTTGGAAAAGCCACATATTGTCACCAGATTGTTCCTGGATCGTTGCTGGAAGTTTGATGTTTTTAAACCCACTCCTCTGGAGGAGAAACAGTCCCCCAGATGCAGATGCTAACAGGATGCAGGGCAGCTTTGTTTTCCTCTAGATGTCCCAAACAATCAGGAGGAATCATCGGCGCAAAGAACTTCTTTATCTTCTTGCGCTTTCTGATGGTTTTCTCAGACGGAGGTAGCTTCAGATCCACTCACACCCTGCCGCCAAAGTTTGAAGCTCTGCACTGGTGGCTCACTGGACTTCCTTGGACATCCTGCCGTCTTCTGCAGCTGAACCTCTCATCACGAGGCTTCTTGATGATCCAGAAACCTTTTCTCTTCAGCTGCAACATTCTTTTATGACGCTAACCCTCATTCAAACATCAGCTTTCACAGATTACAATCCCAAAGGAATTCATGATAAAATATGAACAGCACAATAGGAGAAAAACATTAAAAAAAGTATTTAAAAAAAAAAAAGGAAACACCAGAACGCAAAGTTTTTTACAGGAATCAGTTTAAATCGTGTGATTTAAAGAGTGAACTCCATGGCGTTTACTATTTTTTGATCTTTCCATCATGTTATAATTTTATTCCCACATCAAAAACATACCTGGAGTGTTGCCTTGATTCTTTCATGCATGTTTGAAAAATACTTTAATCTCCATGGCAACCATTCAGCTGTGCAAAACGCCTGGGTGGACCCAGCTCCGCCTTCGAGGCGCAGCTCCTCCTCGGAGCTGCAGTTTCCGAGCTTCCGCCTCACAGAGCCTCCCCTCCCCCGCGACTCCCCCACTCAGCTCCTTCAGACTGGCCAGCAGCAATTAGCAAACACCTGGTGGAACGGCGCATCTGCTGAGCTTCATTTTACGAGCTACTTCTCACTGGTAAAAACATTAAAAGGTTAATAGAGGAGCGACGGTGTGATGACTTCCTGGAGGCGGAGTTTCATAAAGAGCAGGACTTTTTTTTAAAGAGACAGAGGCCCAATTTCAAGGCGTTAAATTATGAAGTCAGATTTCTTTTAAGTCATATTTGATATCCACAGCATTTTTATAATCGATGGTAAGATAGTTACTGATTGTGCTATAAAATGATTCTGTGTGGCTGGAAAACACGTAACACTGCCCCTTTAAAATGTTTAAATTTTTCATCTTTTTAAACAAATCTCCTTAAATTAGAAATAATTGTGAAAAAGACGATTTTGCAGCAGTTGTTAGGTGTGACAATAACTCCAACCGACCGAAAACAAGAGAAGTTTGGTCTAATTTAACCTCAGACTAGGAAAAAAAACCATGAATGTGTCTTTTTATTCGGTGTATGTAAATATATGGTTTCAACTGCAGGTGGTAATCGCTACAGGTGGGCAGATCGATCCAAAATATTGATATCGTATCGTATATGATAAGATCGTTAATTTAGATTCCCTCTTGATATATATATATATATATATATATATATATATATATATATATATATATATATATATATATATATATATATATATTGTATTGTAGTTTCTCAACTCTTGATTTTCTCTTAAATTATATTGATTTTTGGCGTTTTGTTTATTTAGAGAAAAAATATACACACGTTTGTTTAGCTTTTCTACTGTTTCTGTTCATCATGTTAATATTATCAAAGTACTTTGTAGACATAAACTTTATCCAAATTATGTCCAAGATGTAACCAAAACAATTCAAAGCAAAAAACCACAAAAACAACTAAAAGGTCAGAAGTTTGATGATATATCAAACAAAAATGATACAAAGTATTGGCATCAGTATTGATATCGGTGATACTTGCTCTCTATTTACTTTTATCACATAAAAATCTAAGAATAAATATTGACGTCTGAAAAACTGGACACATTAAGCTGTTTTGTAGCAGCTAAAAATACATGTCCAAGTACGAAATGCAATAAAAATCAGTAAATATGTATGATTTTTAGTATAAAAAACATAAAAATGTATGTAAAAAGAAGCATAGTGGTGTTGTGCAGAAACCATGACTATTTTAAATTTTCCAGTCCTCTGCTGCCCTCTAGTGTTCACAGTATGTGCTACAAACCAACCTGGTTAATATGTAGAAAAATCATCACAACACACTTTTTCTGATTTTCCTTTCTTTTTTATGGAAATATGTTACAGTTATATTACAGTTATTTAAATGCCCAGAGGGAGAAACAAACAAAACCAGTTTGGAGACACCGGAAACGAAAGAAGGCGACTGCAACTCAACCGAGTCAGGCAAGGGGTGGGGGGGGGGGGAATAAATACTGCGGACGCTGTTAGCGCGACAGAAGGAGCGTTTCCTGCTCTCCTCTCTCTGTCCTGGAGGGGGCGCAGCAGCACGGGGGTGGGGAGGCCCAGAAGCTCATCGGAAACGGCGCACAGCGTCGTCTGCAGTCAACCAGAGGTTTTAAACACATCAAAGAGCAGATAAGCAACGGGTGGGGGAGGGGGTGAGTTTTTTTTTTTTTTTTTTTTAAGCTGTGTGCGACCAGTGTGAGAAAGTGCTTCATGTTCACAAACACACAAATGACGACATTTAAAAAAACAGCAAAACCAGGGGTTTTTGTTCCTCCTCCAGACTTAAAAATTCACAATTTTACTACTTAAATACATGTTTCTGTAAGTTTACAACATCTCAGAGTAATATTTAGTAGCTTAAGTGGCTCACAGAGTATAAACATTCAACAGGCAGATTAAACCTTGGCTGGTGGTGTTAAAAGTCACGTCCTGGCTCTACAGCTAAGCAGGTAAGAAACTATTATTGTAGTCGAGCTTCGAACGATGTGGTTCCTCCCATCTGCCCTTCAGGGGTGTGAAAACTTTCTGGTTGAGTGCAGATCTGCTCCTGATCGGTTACAAAACACGTTGGATTGATGTAGAAAAATGTCTTTTATATAAATTACACCGGTCTCTGATGAGGATGATGATGTGTCTGTCTCCAAACCAGGGCCCTCTCTCTCTCTCACACACACACACACACACACACACACACACATCCACACACACCTCCTTACTTTCACTGCAAAAACACTAAATCTTATCAAGCATTTCTGGTCCAGTTTCTACTGCAGATATCTTAAATGCACTTAAAATAAGACAAAACTAACATAAAAGTACATTTTCAGCAGATATAGGAGCTCGTTTTAAGTCAATAATTCCTTAATATTGATGAAAAAGTTCTAGTTATAGTGAAATAATCTGCCAGTGGAACAAGACATTTTAACTTGTTATATGGGAAAAACATCTTGTTCCACTGGCAGATTATTTCACTGATAACCAGAACTTTTTTTTTTTTTTTTATCAATATTAAGGAATTATTGACTTAAAACGAGCTCCTATATCTGCTGAAAATGTACTTTTATGTTAGTTTTGTCTTATTTCTAGCGTACTAAGATATTTGCACAAGAAACGAGAGCAGAAATACCTGGTAAGATTTGTGTTTTTGCAGTGCAGTGACACAACTTCATGCTCCACACCCCGAGTAGAGACGAAAACAAACTGTTCTCACTGGATGCACAAACACTAACGCTACATCTCTCTCACTGCAACAAACACAAAACCTCACCAAGTACTTCAGTCGAGGTCCAGAGCAAATATTTTATCACACTTGAATTAAGACAAAACCAACTTAAAAATAACTTCTCAGCAGACATAGAAGCTTCTTGAGAGTCAATATTTCTTGGATATATGTAAAACAAAAAGCACTCGTTCCACTGGCAGATTTTTTCACTGAAAACAGGAAAACGTCTCGGTATAAGTGACAAAACCTGCCAGTGGAAATGGAGCTTTTTCTTTCTATATTCAGCAAATACTGACTTACAACAAGCTCCGATACGCAGACATTTTCCCCGTGTTATAAGTTAAAATCTGTTGCTCCACTGGCAGCTTATTTCACTGATAACCGGAACTTTTCCATCAGCGTTCAGGAGTCGCTGGCTCAGAACCAGCCGCTCCGTCTGCTGGAACGTCAGTTTTGTCTTAGTGGAAGCGCATTCAGGACGTTCGCTCTGGAAACTGGACCGGAACAAGCAAGGCGCTGTGTTTCTGCAATGCTCCTCCTGTGAATGAAAGACCACATGCACGGTGCGGTCAGACCGCCCGTCGCTGTAGCTGCCTGGTTCTGGTTCTGGCTCCGCCGCCGCAGGTCGACCCGGGAATGTAGGAAGGTGGGGGAGGAAGAAGAAGAAGAAGAAGAAGAAGAAGAAGAAGAAGAAGAAGAAGAGACGCGACCTCAACAGTCAAAGCGCATTTCCAGTGAATCCTCGAAGGCCCGGTTGTCGTGGCCGGCCCCCGACAGGAAGGCGGCGGAGACGGGCGTGCCGGTCGCCGTGGTGACGTTGAGGAGGGCGCCGCCCGGGGAGCCGGCGGCCGGGCTTCGGAGGGCCGCCGCCGTGATGCTGGTGAGGTTGATGCCCAGCGTGAGTCGGGTTTGCTCCAGAGCCTTCTCCGGCACGGCGAAGGCCTCCAGCTTCTTCTCGCCGTTCGCCATGTAGGAGTTCTGGCAGCCGCGGCAGATGCAGTCCAGACACGCCTGCAAACACGCAACCGGGCGAGCGTTAGAGCGTCGCATGGATGTCTGGAGCAGCTTTCCACGTCCATGGACTGACATTTCTGCTTCATACAACAGCTGAAGCTCAGTGGGTTTCTGAAAACACAGCATTCTGTGCATCTCTCGCTGACATAAAGTTGGTTTTTTTCAATAAAATATAAATAAAGTGCACTGCAGACTTCCCAGGTTTGTCTTAATAAATCACATAAACCCCCCCAAAACGGTGCTGTTTCAGCTCCAGCCTTCCATGCCTGTCACTTGACTGCATCCTGGCTGAATTATGTCCCTCTGCAGTCTTTTCATTCGTTCCCAAAGTTTCTGCTTCTCCCTTCCGTTTCTCTGCTTGTCAAACCAAAGCATTCAGAGGTTTTTTTGCAATCAAGGTCCTTGGTGAATCATTTTAAACCCTCGCTAACGCTGTTTATGTTTCCAGTCATTTCAACTCCATGAAAAAAAAACTATTAACTGTTTAGGGAAATTAACCAATTTTTATTATTATTTTTATTTGTTGTATTATTTTTTAATTAAAAATATTCAAAATAGAGATTCATTTTGTTTAATTATCAATGAAATTATTAACCACTTATTAAAAATAAAATTATTCTTAATTGTATTAAATTAGTAATTAACAAAATTAATTAAATAAAATTAAAAATAATTTCCAATTAATAAAATGTATAATTATTTTTATTAATGAAATAATAATTAAAATTAAAATAAAAATAATTTATTTAAATAAACATAATTAATAATAAATAAATAAAATTAGTAATAGTTTAGTATTATAAGTTCTATTAATAATTATAATCAACTATTAATAAATTAACAACTTAATAAATTAACAATGAAAAATTAACATTAATATTAATTATTTATTCACATTTATAACTATTAATTTTAAAGCCCTAACAGCCAAGTTGTCTACAAATCACTGAATTGTCAAAAATCCCCTATTTGTTGAAAAACAGGATGATTCGTGAGCAATTATAAGCATAAGAAAAGCAGTTCTGATGAGGAATAAACCTGATTATATCACGAGTGTCGCTCTCACCTTGCGGTTGGAGTAGCAGGGACAACGCTGCCCCCTACAGGTCAACACCGAGGGGTTCTGCGTAGCTCGGCCACACTTGCAGCCCTTCTTCTCCACAGGTTTCTTGTACAGTGGCTTTGAGGGGCTTGGAGGATGCGAGAGGGGGTGGGCGTGGGGGTGCGGGGGCACTCTGTCGCGGGGTTGTGTGCGGGGTTTGGGGGCCCCTTGCCGGGCCTTTGCGTAGGGTTTCTTGTTGGCCCCGTGGTGCTCCATAGTCTTTTTCAGAGCCTTGTTGGAGACCAGCACAGTCTTGCCCACCTTTGGGGGGCCGCCGTTCGGGACGGGCGCCAGGTGGGGGTGGGGGGTGGCTGCAGAGAACTTGGGCTCATGTTTGGTGGTGGCGCCGGGGTTAATGGGGTGCTGGGGGGCGCCGAGGGGGGGCGCTCGTAAAAGGCTGGTAATGTTCAGGGGCTGCACCTTCTCGCTGTCGCTTTCCGAGCGAGAGCGCTTGCGGTGGCAGCGTGGGGGCACGTGGGGGGTGACTGTGGAGGGCTGAGGGGGGGGGCAGCAGGTGGGGGTGGAGCAGACGGGGGGTGTTCTCCAGGATGAGACAGGAGGGGTCGAGGCGATGCGGCCCGTTCAGGCTGGGCTGAGGTACCGGCGGATGGTAATCTGCGTGGGCGGCGGGCTCGGCGGGGGGGTCGGCGTCCGTCTCCAGAGTCCTGAGCACCTCCTCCACACTCAACAACAGAGACCCCCCGCCGTGTTTCAGCTCCTCCCCAAAATGGCCGATGTCGCAAAGCCCCGCCTCCCCGCCGGCCGCCACGCTCACGCACACCGGGATCTCCTCCGAGAAGCTCTCCTGCTTGGCCACGCCCCCGCCCGTTTCCACGGCGACGGGCTGCAGCGAGTCCGAGCTGACCAGGCCGTTGCAGTCGTGGAGTCCGTTCACGGCCGCGGGGCTCCGCTCCTCGTCTTTGACCTCCGGCGGGGGCGGAGCCTCGTCGGACCGAACCGTCTCCGAGGCGGAAGCGGCCTGAGGCGGCGGCGGCGACGCCACCGGGTCGGCGACGTCCTCCGACTCCGGCTCGCTCTCGGCCAGCGTCAGGCCCTCCTCCAGGATGGCCTGGAGGTCCGGCGAGTCGCCGGCGGCGCTGGCGAGGTGCGGCGCGAGCGGCGACTGGGTGATGTAGAGGCAGAGCTTCCTGTAGCAGTGGACGAGCAGAGACAGCTGGCGGTTCTCCTCGAAACGGGTGTAGTCCTTGCACCAACTGCAGGACGGCTTCAGCTGCATCCTCTGGCCCTTGCAGCCGCGACAGACGTAGTGCTGACACGACGAGTTGGTGGGAGCGATGGGGTCCTGCAGCAGGTTACCTGCGAGGAAGCCCAGACACATCAACGCCAAGAACAAGGGCCGGGCGGTACGGCGTAAAAACAAAACCTCCGATTTCAATCGATTTTTTTATCGCCTTCTTTTCTAAAAAAGAAATTACAGTTTTCAAAAAGTGGCTTTTATTTCAATCACCGTAAGTACCAGGGATATGCTACAAGAGTTTTAGATAAATTACGAGAATAAAGTAGTGGTATTAGCAGAATTAAGACACAACTTTACCAGAATGTCTTAAAATTTCGAGAAAAAAGTCGTTTTAATAAAAAAAAAAAGCTTGGATGATTAATTTTCGTGTTGGAGTTCTCATAAAATTACTACTTCATTCTTCTAATATTACGACTTTATTCGCGTATTACTACAACTGTATTCTTGTAATATTATTTTTTTTATTTTATTAAATAAAAAAAATCGTAGCCTGACCCTTATATTACGTTATAAAGATGACCTGAATTCAAAGCCCAAATAAACAGAAGCTGTAAAAACAAGTCAAACAAGATGGCCGCCCTGGGGGCGCTGACATTACTCTGAACTACGGAAACACAAGGAGTTCATTGGTGGAAAATTAAATCCAGATTTTCCAAAAATAAAATCACCAAAAAACAAAAAATTCGATAAACCGATGAAATCGATTTATCGCCCAGTTGTAGAAAGAACAAGCCTCCAACCCCATACTGGCCTCTTCAAGCAGCTCAGCTGGAGTAGCGCCTCAACTAACAATTATTTTAGTTATCAATTAATCTATCGATTATTCTGACAAAAAACAAACAAACAAAAACATTTGGCACCTTCTGTAGATTTTTTTTTTTACTTAAGACTGCTGTATGTAACTTTGATGAAAAATATGTTTTTTACATATTTGTTAAAATTATCATCATGTCGTGACAGTATAAAACAGATAATCTGTGAAAAAAATCAAGCTCTGCCTTCTCCCAGTGCTCCCAGTACTACTTGCAGAAATCCACCAGTCAGTCAGAAACAACCAATCAGAGCCAGGAGGAGGGTCTTAGCGCTGTCAATCACCCTCATGTACGCGCTGCTCACACACTCCCCTGCTCTCTGCTACGCTACAGCTGGTTCACCACAACTTAGCCTAATGCTAATGCTAAAGCTAGTTAGCATGGCCACCGATGACGATAGATTAACAGTTTTCCTGGAACGGTGAGTTATTTCTTCACCATTAGAACATTTAGCAGCGCGCACACGGGGGTGATTGGCAGCGCTAAGCACCTCCCCCTAGCTCTGATTGGTTGTTTCAGGTCGGGAGTGGAGCATTTCTTTAGACAGCGACAGCAGCTCATGGGGGAGGTGGAGGAGCTCCATCTTTTCACAGATTATCTGACTCAGACCAAACTGTCACGACATGGAGACAGTTTTAACAAATACGCAAAAAAAACATATTTTTGTTAAAGTTACATACTGCGGCTTTAAAGCAGCTAAGCTGGAGTGTTTCCCACTAATGCCGGTTGATGCATATTCCACACATTCTAAGGACTGTATCTAACCGTCAAGAGTTTTACATAATTTCACTATTTCAAGTACTAAATAGCTACAGTTACAGCTACTGTATAAGCTATATTTAAACTAAACAACTCAACTTTATTTACGGTTTAAATTCAGGCAGTAAAGAATTTATTCACAACTGAAATATGTTTTATTCTGATTTATCGTGATTGACCAACACAAAGCGTTGTGTAATTGTGAAGTGGGAGGAACATTATAGGTTTTTAAAATACATTTTAAGTAATAATCTGAAAAGTGTGGCCTGCATTTGTATTCAGCTCCTTTTATTACTTTGATACCCCAAAATAAAACTCCAAGCAAGCAATTCCTTCAATCCATCATCTGAGAACAAGACAGGAAAACTGCCAACCGTTCCAGACATGGTCGACTACCTCAACCAGGGGTCAAGGGTGCAACTTTTTCAACTCTGAGAGCCACTGTTGCCCCCACTGCTACAAAATAAAGTTAGTCTTGAACCACAAAAATAAGATGGATTTTATAATTATGTCCTAAGTTAAGTGTTTTGATCTTGAAAGCAGAGGATATTTAAAACTACATTTGTTACATTACTTAACTATATATTTTGGCCTATATATTTTTGGCCTAGTCAAAGCTCAGACCTAAATCTAATGGAGAATTTGTGACAAGACTTGAAAATTGAAGCTTCCAGACTTCAGCTAAAAAATGTCAGTACATGGATGTGCAAAGCCGGTAGAAACTCGACCTGTTACGATAACAAATTTAGCTGGGCAACAAATCGTCCCAGAAATTATTGCGATAAATGATAATATTGTTGTTTTGAGACCATTTCCAAGTGATTTATTAATAATAGCATAATAATGCAAGTTCACCCTCTCAAAGACCAATAAATTTTAATTCTGTAAACACTTAACATTATCATTATTATTTAATTTTATATTTTATTTCCTATCTTACTGTTATTAGTTGCCTTTATTTCATTATTTTTTTCCTCAATTTTTCTATTTAGTCATTTTTAAATTTATGATCACTTTCTTTTCATTATGTATTTTTTTTCAATATTTTCCATATTCTGTATTTTTCAAAGTAATTTTTAAAAGACATTTTAAATATCCGAAATAAAACACAACAAAAAACAATAAATAAATTGGATATAAAAACCACACACAACCGAAAACAAAAATAAAATGGATTATGACGTCTCTGTAAACAAAACTGCCCTGCAAAAAATATTAATCATCAGAATGGAATAACTGCTTATTGTGACAGACCTCGTAGAGACACATCCAGAAACAGATTATAAGATGTAAAAAGATTTTAAAACCATAATTTTCTTCTTGTTTTATCACATAAAATCCCAATAAAATCCATTTAAGTAGGCGGAAACAATTGGATCGAAAATTTTAACATTTTTGCGAGACGCTGTATAAATTACATGTGACAGTTAGGAGGACGGCTCATACTGATGAGATTCGCGCGTTCACAGGTTCAAGAAACACCAGCAGGGAAATTTAAATCCTTATTTAACCTCCTACGCTTGGTTGGTCTGCATTTGTAAACCTGAGTGGTGCTTGGCAGGCCGCCGGACCGAGCGACAGCTGCTCTTTGAGAGGAGCTTCCTTAGCAACGCTGGCTTTTAAAGCACGCAGCTGCAGATGGGAGAGAGGAAGAAGGTCCATTCATAAGAAACAAGCGAGCACACACTCAGCCGACGCCGCCTCTCCACGACACAACGTCTATATTTAACATACAGCACAGTCGGCTTTCACACTGATGCATTATTTACAAAGCAGAGGTGCAGGTTATCTGTCAGCACTGGGAAGCTGGTCTTCTCAGTTTGGTGGAAACATCTCAGTCCTCAGTTATTTAGATTTTCTTCCAGAGCGCCTTTTGATGACTGAAAGTGGTCTGATGATGCGGCTCTCAGGGTCTATGTCAGGGTTTTCAAAAAGCTACATGAGTAAAGGACAAAAGAAGAAATGTTGAACAACAACAAGATCTCCAGCAGAGGAAAATTATTTACAAGTCATATCCTTGTCCTGCACAAAACTGTTTGAAAAAAAAGCATACGGTAAAGTCTGGCTCTACACACGGCACCAAAAATTAGCCGAAGTTTCATATTGTCATCCATCCATCCAGCCCAGACAATTAGATGAAAAAGCAACCAGTTTTCCCTGATTTGGACAAAAACGGCAAATTTAAATATCGAGATTTGCAAAACTAAAAACGCATCGAAACCATAGAAATGTATTTTTTAAGACTTACAGCAGCTAATAATAATTTTTATTATTATTATTATTATGAATATTCCATAATTGTTAATAGTATAGTAATAACAGTAATAAAATAATAATAATTAGTAATAATAGTAGTATTTGTATAATATGGTATTTTAATAATTGCATAATATTCATATTTTATTACTATTCGTAGTATAATATGATTATATAAAATAATAATATTGATATAATACTAATTTATTATAACTATAATCGTAGTATTTGTACAATATATAACTATTGTTATATAATATTTCATCGTTATTTTTTGTATAATTATATTATTATTATTTATAATATTAATAATAATAATAATAATAATAATAATGAATGAGTATTATATATATATATATATATATATATATATATATATATATATATATAGATATATATATATATATATAATATTTTGGTCAGTTTTGACATTTGTAGAACACCTGTAAATGAGCAAAAATGCTGTTTAATACCAATTACACAAATCAAAGACTGAAATGTTTACGCAAAAACATAGAAATAAATTCATATTTATAATTTAGACTATAACAGTATTTATTTGTTAATTTATTTATAATAAAGAAATAGACAAAACAACATTCAATTACATTTTATTCCGGATTCAGCTTTAATTTCGAGTCATGTCACTTGATACAAGCTGAGAAGAAGTGAAAAGCATAAGTGCTGGTATATTCAGTGTAAACATCCGCAGAAGCTGCCAAAACGCCACACAGACGGGGGTGTGTCATGATGCATTCACTGCACTTAGGAATTCAAAGCTTCATAACGCGATCCTTGATTATTTGTTTTGTTTTTTTGTTAGTGTTTTAAGACTACAACTTCAATCGAAGACGTGGAATAACAATTTCTGAAGAATGTTGAGTTTGAGGTTTAATTTTTAAGCAAAATGCAAAAGTAAATACTTCACTAAATGAAAAAATAACTAAGAACAGAACTTTCAGATAAGACGCCAAGTCATTTTATCCAACAGCTTGTCATGTCGGCTGTTAAAGCCATCTATAAACAATAGTTCTGGCTAGAAACAAATAGCAAAGCTCCAACCAACACAAAAAAGCTCTACTATTTCCGACAGCCCCTGAATGCAGCATAAATTTAAAAGCTAAAGCTCCAGAGAAAAAAGCCTATTTTATTCCGATCATGACATATCATATGCATTAAAAACGAGGCTGCTGGTGACTCACCGCAGACCAGGCAGGACAGGGACTGGCGGAAGAACGGCAGCACCTTGCAGAGCTCCGCCAGCTCCCGGGGATCTCGGGGGTCGCACTGCAGCACCGAGCGGCTCGCCGACACGTAGAGAGCGGTCGCATTCACCGGGTTCATCTCAGCTGGCGAGCTCGGTCCGTTAAAGTGGATCAGTACGTTAAACAAAAACAAAACAAAACTTTAAAAAAAAAAAAAAAAAAAAAAAAAAAAAAAAAAAAAAAAAAAAAAAAACTTTAAAAAACCTCACACACAGATAAATTAACCCCCGATCAACTCCCGCTTTCTGTGAGGTAAAAATATTTGTCGAGGGAGTCCGGTGGCTTTGGAGAGAGCATAGATGGAGGGAATAACCTCGGTCAGTTCTCCGTCGGTAAATCCCACATATATAACAGTCTGAGCGCAGAGAAATCCGGGCTACACATTCCCAGTCACATCCCATCCATCCTCAATGTGATGTCCCGGTATGGGAGAGCAGGGGCTTCTAAAAAGGGCCTATCATGCACATAATGTCGGTTTATCCTCATCAGCTCCAGCTGTTTCCAAGCCACATGAAATATAACACGGTTAGAACCGGAGTGGAGCCCCTTTCCTCCGCCTTTTAACGCCGCTTTCAGCCGGTTAACTCGCAGCAGCTCCGAAATTCACATGATAAAGTGCTCCTGTTGGCTAAATATAAATCCATTATCCACATGCATGTTCCTCCCGGGTTGTCCATAGCTTGTAGCGCATGTTGCATGAATTAAACCCTCCAGTTGCGGTGCAGCCCCGGCGGCAGCAGGCTCGTTATTTATGGTTGTGTTATTGTTCGCTGAGATTCATGGCGGCTCGAAAACAAAACAGGCCGCTCCGGGGTTTAAATGGTCCTTTTTAGGTGAGAAGCACCGGCACCTGCGGCTCAGCGAGAGGGGGCGGTGAAACGATAGATTCCCGGTATAAAAACAACAACAGTAAAAATAATTAAAACGCTTCACTGGTTCTGTCGCGGCAAAGAAAAACAAGCGAGCGGAAGCACCGGGCTTTCCTGACAGCGCAAGCCGCCTGAGCTGCACCGGGAAGCCGGCTACATAAGCAGGCCGCGTCCCCGTTCACGGGATTAAAAAGATTCCTCCAGTCTCAGTGAAAATGTAGCAAGGAACAGAAACAATTAACTCTTCTCGCAACTTTTACTTGACCGTAAAAGTGTCAGAGAACACAATATTAAATTATTTTCCCCGTTAGTGTTCGTTGCTATCATTAGCCGTTGTGCTGCTTCTCCACACACAAACAAGGGGGCGCTGTTGACCGCATCTCGCGAGAATACATGTGAAGCGGCAAACTTAAATAAAAAAAAAACAAAAACAACTTTCAATTCTAAAATATTTCTGCAGATTAAGTTGGTAGGAGGGAAAATATGTTTCGGTTTTGAAAAATACTGGACTTATTAAGAGAATAAGGATGCAAGCTGCCATTAAAAACTAAAGATGAAGAATATGTAAAAGAAAAAGAAGGTATTTGGTTTTCATATTCTGTACAAGATGTTTTATTTGACATAACTCATTTAATCTCCAGTCTTGAAAGGAGAGGAATAGAAATAACTGTTTGAATGGAAATGAGCTGTCGGAATATAAAATATAGCAAAGATTAGGTTAAAAGTATAATAAAGGAAAAGATAAAAGACAAATGGCAAGCACAACAAGAAAAAGGTGTATATTCTTATAGTTTACAGAGAGTAGTTGGACAGAGCAAAAAAAGTTATAGAAATAAAAGTGAGGAAGATATCATATCAAGAATAAGATTTGGCCAAACAGGACTAAATAGCACACTCAAAAGGATGAATAAGCATGATACAGGGAATTGTGATTTTTGTGGATAAGAAGAAGCATTTGAACATGTTGAATTGTGGTAAATATTGGCAGGAGAGACAAAATCTCAAGTCTGAGTTACAAAGAAATAGGGTTTGATTAAGAAAGAGCTGTTACATATGAATACGGGTGATATGATGTTCATAGGTTTGGTTTTAAGAGCAATGGGTATATGATAAGTGTAAAAAGCTATTCTGATCCACACTCCAGTCCAGAAGGTGGCGGTAATGCATCTTAAGCTGTTTCCCAACTGCCATTAAAAAGAAGAAGAAGTATTTGGCAAAGGAAATGGAGTTGTGTGTTAAAATGTTGCTTCAAATCCTCTTCTTTAAGTAAAAAATACCTAAAATAAAAAGAAAGCTTTTAATGAGGGGGATATTATTAAAGTAAAATAAATTAGGAAGGGGATTAGGTCTGAAATAAAAAGCCAAATTACAATACAAAGATGAGGTAGAGGCTGAGTTGGGTAGCAACAACTCAAGGGTTGCCTGGGCAGGCATGAAACACAAGACTGGATCCTGGAACCTGGTTTTAATGCTATCCAACCACATCTTTTAGCTGATATGTTTCTTTACCTGTTTAAATTTGATTTTAATCTTGATGGATTGTAGACTTTTTAACTGATGGATCTCAGTGGCTGTTTTTTCCCCATCAGCTGAACTCTTCTACTGGTTCACCACGGGGCTGTTGTCTCTCTTCCTTATTGTTTATTTTATATCTAATGACTGTCGTGGTTCACAGGCTTTAATTGAATATGCGGATGATAGAGTCATTGTAAGTCTTCTTCATGGCGAAGGGCATCGTGGGCATTTTGTGGATGAGTTTGTTTCATGATGTGATCAGACGTTTTTAAAGATTAACACTTAGAAAACTGAGGACAAGGTAACTGACTTTAGGTCACCCCCCCCATCCTCCACTAACAGTAGTAAATGGTGCTCCCATTGAACTGATGGATAGTTATAAGTATCTGGGGATTCTTCTTGATAATGCTCTTTCCTGTGAGTCACATTTTGCTGCTACAACAAAAAAAGTCCAACAATGGCTGCATCTTTTAATCTTTTAAGGAAACTGAGAGCTTTCATCTGAAAAAGTTTTATCATTGCTTGGTACGGTAATCTATCTCTGATCAATAAAACCAGACTTGGTAATCTGGTTAAAATGGCTTGTGGACTTTCTACAACAAGCAGGTGCTGAGGACAGCAACCTCTGTCACGTTATGTTCAGCAGTAAAGACCAAGAGACACTGAGTTTCTTTTATTCCTGCTGCTATTGTCATGCTTAATAACATAAAGCAATAAAGGTTGCTGTCAACACTAATGTACACCACACTTTGCGGATGCGAGCTGATAAAATTTAGGGTTGATCTGTGTTTTTTTTGTAATAATGTGTTGTTTTATGAGTAAACATGTATAAAAAAGTTTTAAAAAATTTCAAATGCAACTTGGAAAAATGGTCTGGAAGTTTGAAACGTCCCCTGAATTTCAGGGTGTTTTCACACACCTGACAGTCCGGTAACATTTTCAGCTGCAGCGGTTCGCTTTCTCTCTGCACTGTGTCAAATGAACCAAACCCTTTGAGCAACCTGTTCCCCTCCTTGCCTGTGGAGGCGCTGCATCAAGCAGTGCTGACGTAAATGACACGAAACCCTCTGAAGAAGACACTGAGCGCAACTTCTTTCTTCACAAAATGTAAACAAAAATGGAGTGGCATCAGATTTTAGCGGTTGTAGGATTTCATTTTTGTCTTTGACAAAAGGCAACGAGCCATTTTTAGCATTAGAGCTAGACTCGCACATCTGTTTTGGTTGTATTTACCCAGAATGCCCTGCGATGTAGTCCACTTCCTGCTTTTGAAGCGGTCTCTGGTCCACTTGGCGTTCACATATGCATTCAAACTGCACCGAAGTTCATTTCAACTGAACCGAGACCTAAGGTTGTAGGCGGACCAGTAGTTTTTGCGTTCCCTCACAATAATGCATTTGCTCGTCAGTTCATGGGGAACCATGAATACTGAAAATTTTCTTGCCACAATATAAGGTTTTTGTAAGGGTTTTACGTGTCTCGTTTGTAAGCTATCTGAAGTTATAGATCTATTCCTTTAGGATACAAATGCACCACAAACTTGTGCAAAAATGCCGGCGGCAAAACAGGTCAAACATGGGCTTCCCATCCCGTCTCGAAAAACATAAACATGACAGAAACTTCCTGTAAGAAGGAAAGAAAGAAAGAAAAGAGACATCCAAACTATTTGGCCATCTGCTGACAGTTTTGGTTGAGAGGTCTTTTTCGTGTTGGGAGTCTGACTGGTTAATACAGGACCCAAATTTCATGTGCAGTACCATCTCCACTGGAAGATATTACACAAATAAACATGAACACCCAGTTAATAATTTGATTTTCAAGGAGTTTTCTGCACCAGATAATTAAGAATGTGTTAACACGTTTTCACGGAGGATCTCTAACGGTGTACATAAGTGATGTTTTAACTTGACATTAGTTCTCATTGTGACTGTATCGATCCTTTGCAGCTACATCACTTAACCACACGAGCCACCATGATGGACATCAGAAGTGAGGGACGCCAGTATTGAACGGAGAGACTGGGAGTGTTTTCCCAAGTTGTTTTTGTCAATATAACCATGACTTCTATTTGTTTAAGTCAAGCTAATTTGTCTGTGGAAGTAGAACACCTAGTTGGTGCTCACAGACGGCAATATTTACAAAAGTAGGAAGTAGCTTGGTTAGAAACCGACCCATAGCTTCTCCCTACTGACGTCTACATAATGTCGGGGCATTTTTTTCCATGATTACTAATGGTTCGATGTGTACTTTCTCCATAATGCAATATCTGATTTTATCTTACTAATCATACTCACTTATAAGGTATATGAACGTTAATTTTCCTACCTTGTAAAAAGTGTTTGCTGCAAATCCGCCAATACACTGAGGGCTGCCAGTGCTTATGATTGACGGCTGCTATCCATCGCCATATCTTTCCTCATTAAAACTTATACAATAAAATGACAAGTTTGGTTTGGTTTTCATCCTTGTCTGTTTGTGCAGCTGAAAAAAAAATTAAATCTACTAAATAAAAGCGATATTTGGCTACTAACGGTCTGTTTTTTGACAAGCTTTACAGGAGTGCATAGGACTGGGCTGCTTCTGAAGAGCGTGATGTCACGTGCAAAGGGACAATACAAAATAGCCCAGGGTGTAGTTGTAAGTTTATTGCGAGGGAATGCAATAAGAAAAGAAATCCTGTGTCCCTTAAGGGGCTCCATACATATACCATAGTCAAAGTTGCAGAAATAAATTGTTTATATGCAATTCAATAAGTTTAAAACCCATTAAATTAGTCACACAAAGTATTTTACATCTATTTGTAAACATGTCCCTTTAGCATTTGAATGCATGAAATGCAGAGACATACAATGTTATCTGCTGGTGTTGCTAACAGTAGTTAGCACAACAGTTAGCATTTCTCACTGACTTTCAGACTTGTGACTGGAACGCCATTAAATTGTGTTTTGTGTCAATCCCAGATCTGAATTCAAATTGCTGAGACAAACACCATGAGGTCCAGTTGGAAAACCAAATGTTGTAAGTGACCAGGCTAACTACCATCACCGGTACAAGCTAATGACAAAGCCTTTACTGGCTTTTTATGCATTTAACCACGAAAGGAGTATATGTACAAGCAGAAGCTTTCATGCAGTCTGTATGAACTGAAAATAAAAAACATGTTACTGAAGGTGTTTTTTTTATCCATTTGGCCGCCATATTGAACTTCTTGTAGTGTGTATTACACATCTGTCTAGTCAGAAACATGGAAAAACCTCAAATGAAACTGCTTCTGTTTATATCCATTGTTGTTGGTACAATATTGAACATTTGGTCATTCTCACGAATGTTTTCTCAACCTCTTTAGCAATAAATAATGATTGTGAAATATGCTATGACTCGCTGGTGATGGTGATCTGATGAACGTTAAGATTTCCTAATTTTGGGTCATGAGTTAAGGACACTGCGTAGTACAATGGTTTCATAAATAAATTGACAGTTCCTCTTTAATATTCCCTAACTAGTGAAAGCATTTGAGGGTATTAAATGAAACTAATTAAATTAATCTACTCAGATGTAGTTTTTTATTTTTTAAAATTTGGCATCAAAGTTTGGCAGTTTGTGAACTTTGCGGTTGATCATGAAATGTTCAAGACTTCTTCACTACTGGTCTGATGGGTAAGAGTGGTGGAAGTATGAGAGTGTTGAGTCATCTCAAAGAAATAAGTGAGACGGCAGAAAAGACTTCACTGCATTCATGATGCAAATATGCTGATAAGATCAACTGTATGAAGGAATCATCTTGCAATTAACGGAAATAGACGCTCTTTGTTGTTTCCAAACACAGGGTCTCTCAGTGTATCATCACCCAGAGATATTACGTTTTAAAAGTATTTTTGGAACTAATCTGAACCACAGTTTTCTGTTGTCTGCAATGTTTCTCACTAATGTTGAGTTTTATCAGGATAAACTTAAGATAAAATTCATTTTTCAATTACCATTTTATTCAATAAAACTGTAATAAAACCACGTATTTCACAGAATATCTCGGAGACAACTTTTTTATTTAAAAATATTTAACGATGAGCCAACATCAAGAGGAATGAAATGCCTTTGAAGACATTTAAAATATCAAATGAAATCAGATTGAAGAATCCACCTTTAAGACTTGGTGAAGGTTTATTATAAAACCATGAAAAAAATATTCAGGTTATTTCTGATGCAGCTGGATACTGACTTACATTCCAAACACGTGAATAATTCTCCTTTAAATACATTCAGTGTGTCAAAAAGCTATGACTGTTTTTTGAGTCTATTTATGGTAACCATAAAGACTAAAATACTTGACTGCTCATTCTCTGAGTGTCACCTTTACAGGCTGTTTTTCCACGTGTGACAGGAGGTTTGAGTGATTCCTTTACATGACCCAGGTTGCATGATCGTCTGCAAATGTTATAATCCATCAGGTGGGATTATTATACATTACTGCCCTGCCTGACTTATTGTAAACAAGATTCCTGAAATACTTCAACGTCTGTGACTCCTACAGCACACCTCACTATTGTCTCACCGTCCTTGTACTCCTACAACTCCCTCATTTACTTGTCAGATCTTCAACTACACACCTTTCAAAAGTATTGATTACAGTTAGGCCTGGGCAATAAGTGAGTTAGTGAGTTTTTGAAGATTTAATTCCTGAAAAATCTGGATTTTTTTTCACCAATGCTCTCATCGAGTTTCCAGTGTTGTCAGCGTGCCCAGGGCGGCCATCTCGTTTGACAAGCATGTTTTACAGCTTCTGTTTATTTGGACTTTGAATTCAGGTCGACTCTACAGCAGAATATTATGGCCAGGCTATGATTTTTAATTTAATTACGACAATAAAGTCATAATATTACCAGAATACCGTAGTAATACTAGGAGAATGAATTAGTATTATGTGAACTCCAACACTGCAAAAACACAAAATCTCACCAAGTATTCCTGGTCTAGTTTCCAGAGCAAATATCTTGAATACACTTGAAATAAGACAAAACTAACTTACAAGTAACTTTTCAGCAGATATAGGAGCTTGTTTAAAGTCAATAATTCCTTAATATTGATGAAAAGTTCTAGTTATCAGTGAAATAATCTGCCAGTGGAACAAGACATTTTAATTTATAATATGGGAAAAATGTCTTGTTCATGATGGTATCATTTTTTTCTTTCAGCTCTGGGAGAGAGAACAAATTTCTCTTTTCTTATAGCAAAATGGCCTTGATTCACACACTCCCCAAATCTTGGCTTTATGAAAGACTGGGAAGAAGAAAGCTAATTTCCTGGGAGACACAGCAAGCATGTGGAAGCAAACATCTGCTTTCGTCAAATTAGATCAGAATTTGACTTACTGGCCTACATGTAAATGCTAAACACAGTACTTCCGCCTGAACATCTCATTCCCACAATGAGACATGGTGGTGGCAGCGTCATGCTATGGGGATCTCTTCTTCAGCAGGTGGTCAGAGTTTATGGGAAGACCTGAGACTGGGGCGGAGGTTCACCTTCCAGCTGGACGACCACCTTAAACATTCAGCTGGAGATACAATGGTTCATGTGTTAGAATGGCCTAGTCAAAGTCCAAATCACTCAGTGTCAGTGAATAGTCATCCAACTGGTCAGATTTAGTATCTGGATGGAGAACATTGCACCCAAGCAGTCCTATGTGAGAACTGTGTTCTCTTCACTTTATAATGCATTACGTTGTGTTTCTCTATCACATTAAATCCCAATAAAATACATTAAAGTTTGTCATTTTAACAAAATGTTTCATTTTAGTGAAATAATCTGCCAGTGGAACAAGATATTATATTATAAGTTAAAATATCTTGTTCTACTGGCAGATGATTTCACTTGTAACTAAAACTTTTTCATCAACATTAAGGAGTTATTGACTCAAAACAAGCTCATTTATCTGCTGAAAAGTTACTTGTAAGTTAGTTTTGTAATTTTTCAAGTGTATTCAAGATATTTGTACCAGAATCTAGACCAGAAATACTTGGTAATATTTTGGGTTTTTGCAGTGTTTGACTCACTGTTTTGCTCTGGTGGATGCTGCGAAAAGTAGAGCTGTGTGATGTTGCATATTTTGGTATCAATCCGATACCAACTAAATTCATTAAGTATCACCGATACCAATACTGATGCCGATACTTTGTATCATTTTTGTTTGATATATCATCAAACTTCTGACCTTTTAGTGTTTTTAAAAAAATATATTTTGTTAAAATCTTGGACATAACTTGGATAAAATTTGTGTCTACAAAATACTTTAATAACATATTAACATGATAAACAGAAACAGTAGAAAAACTAAACAAATGTGTATATTTGTTCTCTAAATAAACCAAGCGCCAAAAAATCAATATAATTTGAGAGAAAATCAAAACTATTTTGAGGTGGAGTTGAGAAACTCCAATACAAAAACAAAGTAAAATTTCAAGAGGGAATCTAAAGCTAAATTATCGATCTTATCACGCTAGTATCGATCTGATACTGATATCGACTTGGTATCGATATTTTGGATCGATCTCCCCTGCTCTCGCGAAAAGACGACTGAAGAAGCAAAGTCAACCTGCTCAATGTGTTCCTGCAGTCAGAACAATAGGCAGTCAATAAAAGATCTTATTATAAAGTCTTTCTGAGAATCAGCCGCTAATCTTAAATGCCGGTTATGAATCATGACGTCAGTTCCCGCGGTTAGAGGCTGAAGAACAGAGATAACATTGGAAACGAGTCAAGCCGAGAAGCTGAAACACATAAGGGCAAAAAGGACAATGTGTGTCCTGTCATCACTGCAGCTTACAGTTATCTCCAGTGCAGATGTGTTGCATGACAAATCAGCTTCCTATTTCTGTGTGCAGCTCTGGTATAAATGACTCCACCCGTCCCCGGTTCACCCATCCCGCTCTGATAAGTTAGCAAGGCTTCTTCAGATCTGGACCTGCTTCGGTTCTGTGCATCGTCTAAAGATGAGGTCGACTCTTCCTTACAGCCGCTGGATGTTTCTGCTCAGACTGGCTGTTGTGATGCTGCTCTCAGTGTCAGAAGATAAAAAAACAAACTCAGTCCAGTTCTGCTTTTATCCCGTGGGAATAAATGTTCTTTTTCTCGTATTGTTTGGATTTGACATGAAGAATAACATAAAAATTATTACCACAAAGCAAAATTAAAAGACTTTGACAAGGAACTAGAATATTTTAATGATGCTGTGAAAACCACAGTCTGAACACTGAGATTTATTTTTATTGCTTCATATAATGAATGCTTTATTTTATTTTTGATTGATTTTTAAATGGTTTTTCTTTTCATTTTTTTGTGTCATTATTTTTTTTTACATTTCATTTTTATTTTTTGCATTATTTTATTCTTTGGGTTTTATAATTTATTTAATTTAATTAAATCTTTTGATGTGTTTCACTTTGTTTTTAATTTTATGCCTTCGTTTCTTGTTAATTTAATTAAGTCATTTTCATTTTTCAACATTTCTTTTTGGCATGTTAGTTTTTGTTATTTTGCTTTTAGTGCTTTATTTTATTTTTGATTGATTTTTAGATTGTTTCTTCTTTTTCCTTTTCTTTAGTTTTTTTCAATTTATTCAAAGTTTTTTCATTATTTTGTTGTTCAGGTTCTTAAAAATTAATTTAATCTTTAATGGATTTAACTTTGTTTTTACTTTTATTCATTATTTTGTCGACATTTTAATTAATTAATTATTCAATCCTATTTTTCATTTTATTTCTTTTTTCTATTTTTTTATTTTGCTTTGTTTTATTATTTAGTTCAATCATTGAAATTTTTATATCCTCTCTTTTACTTTATTTAATTTAATTTTTATAGTATATTTCTTTCTTTTCTTTTGTTTTATTATTTATGTTTAAATGACTTATTTTATTTTATTGCATGTAAAACTTCTAGAGTTGCTGAGACAAAATGAAACAAAAGCTTTGGTCTAAACAAACAAATGGTTTAACATATTGAAATTTTGCACTGGAATGTCTCTGTTTCTGTTTGTCGATGATGCAGTGGAGTCCTTATCACCCAACATTATCTTACCCTGCTGTCACAACGCCACCAAGAGAAAGCTTGTACAAGCCACAAAGTGCTACGAACAGAAACCGCGTCTTGGATGCAGGACTCACGCCTTCGTGTAAGCAAACTCCGACTGTTTTTTAGGATTTCCCAAAGGTAAAAACGATCCTCACTGCTTCATCTTCTCCTCATAGGATTACTGACCACAAAAACCAGATGTGGTGCATTAAACCCTCCAAGCAGCTCAGCCAGTTCATAGAGCAGGTGAGCAAACCACTCGTTGACTTCTGCTGCTGCTAAGACTCAAAATCATTGATTAATAATCCTTTGCTTAAAGCTTTGCAGCTGCAGATGTTGCAGTTATCAACATGAAGCAAAATGTGATTAAAAGCATGTAGTTTTCTTTTATTTTGCGTTATTTTTGACTGTTTTGGGTGCTAATTGAATATCAGATTTTAATTCTAACAACATAATTGACATATGGAATAAATCAAATGCTCGACTGAGGAATCAGACTCACAAACTGTGGACAGAAGGATCATCTTGCTGCATTTACCTGACACTTTTTTTGCACTATAGTTGGTATTTGCACTACTGTCTGTGGTGCTTATTACTCTTTGTGCTATTGATTAATGCACCTAAAATTAAAATTTTATTTTACATTATTCTTGTTTTGTTTTAATTATTTTACCATTAATAAAAACGTATTTATTTATTATTTTTTCATATTGATATAGATTTATTTATTTAATATTTTAATTACTGGTAAATAATTTAGTTTTTTAATTTAATCTGACCTTTTTTTTCCTTTTTTTAATTTTTAAAATTTTCTTATCGTTTATTTTTATAGTTATGCTGCTAATTATAGCTGTGCTTTCTTGCATAGAAAATATAGATATGGTGAATTTTGTCTCAGTTCACCAAAGTCAATATTTTAACCATAACAGTGAGTTTTAAGTCCTCCAGTTAAACCATTTAACCTGTCTGGTCATTTAAAGATAAAATCATCAGCAGCATTTAAATAGGTTATGTAATCTGATAATAATCATTTCAATCATGAGTTTCATAATCTAAACTGATCATAATTGTTCTCTTTTTCTTGCAGTTAATATGCCCTCCTGTCATTTCTATTTTGTCTTGAATCCTGGGAAATGATGAACAACAAACAAGAAAGTCGCTACTGTGAACATTTTCTGATTAATATTTTCATGTCCAGCATCATATTTAAAGGATAATTTATTTTTTCTAATGTATTTACAAAGAGATTAATTTTAAGACTTAATTTTATTAGCCTCTGACTTTGTTTGAATGAGGAATTAATCAAGGAGCTGTTCTTTCTGATCATGGGGTGGGAAATAAATGTTTAATGGCCTTCCTTTCCTTTGGTCTTGGTTTGTTTTTTCCTTGCATGATTTCTGCTTTTGGTCGACAGAGAAGAGCAACAACTGCAACATGACTAATAATTTCTGTGTCTGACCGTCACATTTCTGTCAGACACAACTCTGGCCTTCAAGACACCAGCTGAGGAATATGTGTTTCATAAAGGATCCAGGATTGTTCTATAACATGAAAAATTACATGCAGACACCTAAAACCTGCACGCTGGAAGGTGATATATTTACATTAATCACTGATGTCATGCTAGCTTATGGGTGTGGTTACATGCAACATTTACAGCTGTAATTAATTTGAATATTTGAAGAAATGCATTCCCATTTAAAGCCTTGAAGCACTGTATTTAAATGTGAGCAATTAAAGGCTGAAATAACCTGGAGGGAAAACTGTTAAACTATTACTTTGCTTTATTATAATCAGTTTCATCGTACATTTTGTCTTGTCCAAAGCCTTCTTGATGTGACCCCACAGATTATCAGCTCAGAAATCTGGCTCGGCCTTTCAAAACTTTCATTTTCCTCGAGTGAAACCATCCTGTTGATTTGAATCAGTGGTGCTAGAAAATAAAATCCATTTATGGGTCAAAACAGACTGGCAGCTGAAAATATTCATCTTTTCTTCCACCTTGACAGTTACTCAGTTCTAGCTAAATAAGGCCCCAAAGCATGATGCTGCCACCACTGTGTTTCACTGCATTGCAGAAACACAAAATCTTAACAAGTATTTTTGGTCTGGTTTCTAGTGCAAATATCTTAGACACTTGAAACTAGACAAAACTAACTTACAAGTAACTTTTCAGCAAGATGAAGGAGCTGGTTGCTGGTTGCTTTTCAAGGTCCCTGAAATAAGCCTTATTTTAAAAACTCAAGGCTGATTTAAGCACTAGTGCAGTGCTAAATTAAATCAATCCACACTTAATGCACTAAATACAGCTTTATTTATATTTATTTATTTATTAGGCTTCTTGAATCGAGTCTAAATTTTGTACCATAAACATACAAATGTGAACTGGTATGACAATAAAAAAAAGAAAAAATCCTTGAATCATTGTTTTAAGTCAATAAATCTTGAATATTGATATAAAGTATTAGTTCCATCAGCAGATTCCCCCCCAAAGCCTCATGTTTTCTATATTTTGAACTTGTTATGAGAAGGGTTTTTTTTTTTTTTTTTTTTTTTTTTTGTAGTGTGTGGGTTTCCAGTGTGGTTTATGTGCCAAAAGTCCAGTTCCAGTTTGGTTTCAACGACCAGAACACATCCATTCAGGCCTGCCCCTTGGCTTTGGCACTATAGGCAAATGCTAAGGGCACCAGGAGTCCAGGGGGCACCAAAACGGGCAAGAAAAAAAAACTTTCACTATTTAAGAAAAAAAAACAAAACAAAAAAAAAAAACATAATAGGGTAATAATATAATTTCCTAATTGAGCATTTCTGTACAAATTTAGATGCATAACAAAAAAAAAAAAAAAAAAAAAAAAATTAAATACTGCATCTAAAAGTAATGATACTTTGCTTAGCTCCCCCCCCCCCTCCTTCTTTACCTGTTGGTTTGTTTCTGCACCCTATTCATGCCCCTCCCCCTCCCCTTACTGCGCGGTTGCTGCTGGCTGACAGTAACGCAAGTAACTTTGGAAAGCATGACGTCAAAACCTGCCAAGCTGTCTGGTGCCCAAGGAAGAAGAAAAAGAAGAAGAGGAAAAACGTGACAGAAACAGAGGTACAGTAAACGTCATGTGATTAAATTACCTGTTGCCTTAGATATTTAGCAGAGTGTAGCGTAGCAGCTAGGCTAGCAAGCTAGCCAAACACGGAGCTAATATAGCCTAGCCAGTTTTCCTTGATTGCTTTCATTCAGTTGTTAACTCAAACTTCACATTTTCATGAGACACAGGCCTAAACAGCAGCACTCATGGTCAAAGAGACACATTTTGTTTGCTTTAGGCTGTAACTGTGCCAAAGTACTTAAAATATGAAACAAAAGCAAATATTGCCTTCAAACAACACAACTTGGAAATAATGGACAACAAAATGTAGCACTCAGTGCACCCTTGCTTGTCACTGTTACCTTTTTCCTTCTTCCAAAAAATTGGACACAGAATCAAAAAAGCTTTGATTTAAATTTTATTGATTCCTTGAAATATTTTTAAACTGTGGCTGAAAACTGAAATATTGTAAATATTACAGAAAATTGCAAATGTAAGCTGAAAATCTATCAGAGAGTAAGAAATAAATAAATAAAATACAAGTAAAATGATTTCTGTTTGGTTACCATGGTTAAAACAACGGAGAATGGACTCCTTGAATGACATCCGTGTTAGCTGTTTTGCAAAAGGATGAGGAAGGTGTGTCAGACCAACAAGAAATGGTTCATACATTTGTGAGAAGGGTCTTCTGCTCTGCTGAGTTAGTGATGATGAAAAGTGAGTGGATCCCAGTTGAAGCAATCAAGAAAAACTGTAAACTAGCAAAAACAAGTCAACTGGGCGAGCTCATGACAACTCGCCACTTTGGCCTCGAGTGCCAGAGTGGCGAGGGCCAGCCCTGCATTCATTCACCAGGTTTTTCAGAGATTTTAAGCAAGTGTTGATGTTTTCTTGAGAGGAATTTTTTTTCTGCAACTCTAATCCTTTGTCCAAATGCAAAACAAGTTGGAGAATCCTGTAGCTCCGAGTGTTGCTGTCGGCCTCTTGGCACCCTCCCCGGCTTGTTTCTGTCTCATTTTTCCAGCAGTTTTGGATAAATTTCCAGTTTTCCTGATGCCCCTGTTGTTCTGTATGTCTTTAAATTATTAATGGCTGCCTTCACTGGTGTAACTATAATGCTGTGGATACTTTTTGAACTCTTCTCCTGACAGATACATTTGAGCAATGTGATCCTTTAGGTCCCTTTTAACCTGTCTGCAAACTGTTAAAAACAAAAGATACAAATGACCGAATGCCAGAAAATACATTTTCAAGACAAAAAAATGTGGCGTTTTATTAGGAGTGTATACACTCACAGTAAGAACAGTCATCAAATAAGAGGAAAAAATATGTAACATTTGTTATGTCACTGAACCTGACGTTTCTCCAATGAACAAATCTGAGAGCAACACTAAAGGAGCTGGAGGAATTTCTGGTTAGTGCTGGTCAGGTTCTACACATCACAACAATCTGCTTTCCTCTCCATATGCCTGGACTAAGAAGCAGGGTTGCAAGACAGAAGCGTTTTCTTCTAAAGAAAACATTTAAATCTTCCAAAACACTGTAGACGATTGATTGTATTCTGGTCTGATGGAATCAAGCCAGAACTGTTGGGGTCATTGTTCCTAAAAAACAAAAACGAAAAACTGGTGCACTTCACAGAATAGATGGCATCATGAGGAAAGAACATCATGTTGAAATATGGAAACAACATCTCAAGACATGAACAAGGAAGTTTCAGCTTGGGCATAAATGCATCTTCCAAATGGTCACTGACTCTAAACATACCTCCAAATTAGTTGCAAAGTGTACTAAGGACGACAATGTCAATGTTTTGGAGCGGCTATCATAAAATGTCTCGAATAACTTGTGTTTGGAGCTGAAAAGGTGTGTGAGGAAGATGGATTTCAAATCTGACTGAGTTACACCAGTTCAATCAGGAGGAATGGGCCAAAATTCCAGCAAACTACTGCCAGGAACTTGTGAAAGGAAACCCAAAACGTTTGACTCGGGTTATACAGTTTAAAAGGTAATTCCACCAAATACTAAGCAAATGTTAACTTTTTAATTTTACGAGAGTTTTAAAAACTATTTGAAAGACTCTGTCTCTTATTATTGTGTCATTTAGCAAAGAGAAATAATTTTAAAAATCTTAACTGACCTGAAACGGGAAAAGTTTTGTCCGATTCAAGGTTGGATGATGAGGGGAAAAAAAGGTTTTGTATAAATATCTGATTTCAACTGTTAAACTGTTCCTCCTAAAACCTCACATAATGTATTCTGTGTACCATTTACTACGTAGTACCAGAGACATCATCATGCTGTAATGAGCTGATTTACACCTGACGAACTTTTCCAGATAACATGAGGAACTAACAGCTGAGTCCTTTTAAGCAGTTGTCTGTGAAACAGAGGGGAGCCACTCATATTTCCTGTCCCACTCTATCCTAAGAATAAAACCAGCCGAGTATTTTTAGCCTCTGTTGTGACTCTAATAAACTCAAAATGATGGTTTTGTGACACAGAGGGGAATTACATGGAATGTATGTCGATGTGCAGCTGCCTCAGAGATAATCCGGATATTTTTGAGAGAGTTTCTATGTGTGATTGTGACTCAAAGGTATGTTGAGGCTTCCCTTCAGTAAACTTCCACCTCACCCTGCCTTAGAATACTCCTCTGAAAAATACGGATCTTTGCAAAAATATTTATAGCCCTTTTTTACATCTGCAGACTTCATTGTGTTACATTCGGATCTTATTAAAGACTAGCAGACAGTAGAGCATCATTTCACAGTGGAAAAGAAATGATTCATGGTTTTCAAAAAAGTTTTACAAATGGAAATCTGACGGGTTGTTGGATCCAGCTCTGTCCTGTATTTCAGTGTTCAACCCTGTATCTTCCCTGCACTGCAAAAACTCAAAATCTTACCAAGTATTTCTGCTCTAGTTTCCAGAGCAAATATCTTGAATACATTTTAAATAAGACAAAACTAACTTACAAGTAACTTTTCAGCAGATATAGGAGCTTCTTTTGAGTCAATAATTCCTTAATATTGATGAAAAAGTTCTAGTTCCAGTGGAACAAGACATTTTAACTTATAATATGGGAAAACACTGACCCTTTAGCAACAGGTAAATAGGATATTATTGTTGCAAATGGAATTTTAGAGAAAGTGCACTGTAGAAACACTAAATCTTACCAAGTATTTCTGTTCTAGTTTCTAGTACAATTAGTAGACTTGAAATAAGACAAAAATAACAAGACATTTTCCTCATATTATAACTTAAAAAGTATTGTTCCACTGGGAGATTATTTCACTTATAACTAGAAATTTTTCATCAATATTCAGGAATTACTGACTTAAAACAAGCTCCTATATCTGCTGAAAAGTTACTTGTAAGTTAGTTTTGTCTGATTTCAAGTGTATTTAACATATTTGCACTAAAAACTTGACCAAAAATACTCAGTAAGATTTTTTATTTTTTGCAGTGAAGACAAGGCCATCAGCTAAGCTTTTGCTGCAACTAACTGTATGTTCTCTCTTTGGTCCTTCATTCACACCAGTGTTTAATTCTTGTTGATTGTTGATTTAGTTCCAAGATACGCTGCAAAAACACAAATCTTACCAAGTATTTCTGCTCTAGTTTCTTGTACAAATGTCTGAATACACTTGAAAAGAGACAAAACTAACTTACAAATAACTTTTCAGCACAATATGTGATAAATTAGGCAGTTATCAGTGAAATAATCTGCCAGTGGAACAAGATATTTTCACTTATAATATGGGAAAAATGTCTTGTTCCACTGGCAGATTATTTCACTAATAACTAAAACTTTTTCATCAATATTCAGGAATTATTGATGTAAATCCAGCTCCTGTATCTGCTGAAAAGTTACTTGTAAGTTAGTTTTGTCTGATTTCAAGTGTATTTAAGATATTTGCACTAAAAACTTGACCAAAAATACTCAGTAAGATTTTTTATTTTTTGCAGTGAAGACAAGGCCATCAGCTGAGCTTTTGCTGCAACTAACTGTATGTTCTCTCTTTGCTCCTATAGCCTTAAAAACCAACACAGATTTCATCTATTAAGGTGTGTTTCTCCCTTAGATGGAGCCACTAAAGGGGCTTCTACTGCCATTAACTTCTTACTTTTCTCTAACATAGAAAGTACTCCTGGGTCAGTCTCTTTTTTTGTGTCTGTTGCCACTCACACTGAGCTTGGTTCTGGTTCTGCTGGAGATTTCTTCTTGTTAAAGGGTAGTTTTCCTCTTTGCTGTCACGACATGCATGCTCAGTATGAAGGATTTCTGCAAAGTTGACAACACAATATTCATTGTACAAAGAAGCTGAACTGGACTGAATTAAATTCCCTCGCCCACAGCATGATGTTGCCGCCACCATGTTTCTCCATGGGAATGGTGTGTTTGGTTAATGTGATAAAGGGCATAAAAATACATTTATGGTTTTATGAAGTTGGGGGAGTCTTGTTGTACCATATTGTGGAAGTTCCCACATTCACACTGGTTTCAGCATCAAATCAGTTTGATCTTTTTACACATACACCTAATTAGAGCCTCATGTAAACCCACTATGTGACCCGTATCAACCCTCCATGAAGTTCTGTTTTTTCAGAACTCATCCTCTGTGGGAACCACACTGCTCAAGGTGTCACTCTGGTGGGAGGACAAAAGCACTTCACTGCAGAAACCCACATCTTACTAAGTATTTTTGGTCTGTTTCTAGTACAAATATTTTACTACACTTGAAATAAGAAAAAACTAACTTTCAAGTAACTTTTCAGCAGATATAGGAGCTTGTTTTAAGTCAATAATTGCTTAATATTGATGAAAAAGTGAAATACTCTGCTAGTGGAACAAAATATTTTAACTTATAATATGGGAAAAATGTCTCGTCTCCACTGGCAGATTATTTCACTAATAACTAGAACTTTTCTATCAATATTAAGGAATGATTGACTTAAAACAAGCTACTATATCTGCTGTATTTAAGATATTTGCATGAGAAAAAGGTGGGCGCCCTGTGTTTGTGTGCGCCAGTTACTGTAAAAAATGTTTCCATGCGCTGTGGCTGGCCAATAATGGCATCGCAGGAAACTGAGTCATTGTTTCAGATTCTGCCCACAATAAGTTGCTGTATATAAGGACTGTGAACACTGAATTGTGATATTAATAAGTTTTATCGGGGGCTTGCAGTTTTTGAGGCTTTTTCCATGTTGAATTTTTTGCAAGAATCACCACTGAGTCTGAATGTGCACCAAATTATGCCCGGGTCAGACGATTCCTGCAACAGTTTTTGTCTCTGATTGTAATCTATGATGACTTTATGGTTCATTTGCTTTTGAATTTCAAGATGATTAAAAATTTGGGGTGACATCATCAAATGTGGACATTTTTCGACCCTTGGAAACTTTACGAGAGAACTGTTTTTAGCCAACTTACAGAAACCATCGCTGTATTTTAATAAAGAGTGGGTAGTGTGGAAAAGTACTGAGAGACGTATTCTGATCATTTTTGATGTAGCAGCATATTTACTTGTACTCTATGTACATGAGTAATTTACACAGCTATAACTGAGTAAATTAGGTTACCAGTGATGGCTAGAAAGTACTCTAGTGGTTTTATTTTTCTGAGCGGGACAGGAAGTTTGAATGATTCTCCTTCCTGTTTCCTTGATGACTGTTCGCTGTTTGTTCATCGTGTTACCCGTAACTGTTCATCAGGTGTAAATCAGCGCATTGCAAGTTGATTATATCTGTGTTATTGTCTAAATGCTGCATGCAGTACTTTGACATGACTGACAGCAGCTGATTTACAGTGTGGTTCAGACGCATTTAGATTTCTTGTCATGGCATACGTTTGTGTTTAGTATTTTAGCTTTTATCTGACCAGAGCTGCTTCTTCCACATGTTTGCTGTGCCCTGGGTTGTGGGACACTGTAAATAGGACTTCTTCTGGCTTCCTTCTTGCCATTCTTCCATAAATTGCAGATTTTTTTGGATAGATGAATGATAATTGACGTGTGGACAGATTTTCCCACCTGAACTGTGGATCTCTGCAGCAAAGTGATCACGGCCCTCTTAGTCCAGCAGATAATTGAATATTTCAGCAAACTCTTTCACATGTGGATACAAGAACATAACTTGGCACAGAGGTTCCCAGGGGCTTACTTTTTTGCAAAAAACCATTAGCCACTGAAAAATTCAAGATGGCCACCCATGGTAGTCAAGGAAAATGTATTTTTGCACTAAATTTGTCAATATTTATCACAGATGAATAATTTTGGTGTCAAATCCTACAAAATTGGACCCATAGAAATAATATTTACTTATAATTTTTTGATGTTTCAAGATCACCACCATAGTTGTCATGGAAAATTAAATTTCGCACTAAAATCAGCAATTAGATGTTTGGTGTCAAATCACAACCTACACATTTTGAACCATACAAATCATATATTTTTTCTTTCTTTCTCTTGTTTCCTTTTTCTGGTGAATATTTTTCAAAATGGCCAACATGGTTGTAATGAAGAATATATGTTTATGCTAAAATCAGCAGTATTTATTGCCAGTGGTGGACACAGCTAACCAAAAAGTTAGGTTCACTAACCTCTAATTCGTGAAAAAAGAATCTAAGCAACACAACGCTAACGCTAAACACGTTAAAAAAAAGGAGTGGAAGCTATCGCTAACCCTTAAGATGACTGTCACTCAGTCTGTGTCTCACATCTTCATCTCCTTCCAAATAATGACTGGTGTGAGACTTGAAAACAACAAAGTCCTCAGTTTCAGCGTCTGGTTTTGCTACTTATTATTCCTATGTTGGATAGGATGACCAGAGTTGAAAACATATGATGTGACATAAAGTTCATCCAATGAGCAACATGTTATGACAATAATTAGTTTAAAAGGCTTGAAAAACGGCAGCCATCTTGAAAAATTGAAATTGCTAATGGGAAATATGGAAAACATACTACCTGAGGTCAGAGCATGCAAATTTTTACGCTTGTATCCATACTTGAAAGATTTTTACAGTGATATGCTGCGCTATCTTGGCAGCTTCCCAGATTAAGTTGGTTGATTTTATTTAGGGGTTTCAGAGTGGAGAGGCTAAATACAAAAACATGTCATACTTTTCTGATTCTATTTGTGGGAAAACTTTTGAAATTCATACATAATTTAAAATAATGTTGCTTTTGGGGGTGTGAACCATGGGCATGTTACCATACAGGTACCAGCATTAATTAACCAGATCTGCCTTAACTGTGCTCTTTTAGGCAGTAATGTAATCGCAGAGATTATTAAAACCAGCGAAGAAGAAATTAATGGAGCTGATGTCACTGCATTACTTAAAGAGATTTTAAGTGTTACCAACAGTGCAATAGAGGCTTTGGTTTCTGCTCTCCAGATTTCAACCTCTAATGAGGCTACCCATTGCAGTATGAGGACTGGCAACAAAGGTGTGATGATCCCAGCAGGGCAGATTTGTGAAGTAGAGTGCAGAGTTGGGAAATGGCCAAGAGGTGACTCAGTGTTATTCCAGCCCATCATTGAGAATAATTACCCTGAAGGTCTTGAGCATTTCCCAACTCTCGTTGAGGTTGTCAGTGGGTTAACAGCTGTTGTTAAAATCCCGGACGAGCCCCCAACTGTTACCAGCATCAGATCTAGAGGAATCTGGGCCAGCAGCAAGAGGCACACAGGCTGAAGAGCACTGTGCAGCCAGTACACGGTGAATCACAGAGAGGAGACAACGATTAGCGTGTTGCCCAGGCCAGAGCTCGTTTTTTTTTCTGAGCCGCGCATGCCCAGAGCCGGAAACTACTTCCTCCCTGGTAGATCCACAGTGGCATGAGAATGCCCTCTACTGGGTGTATAAAAGCTACATGCACACAATATACAAGAAATAGCAAAGCAGTTATGACTAGTTCACAGCATAACCAAAAATATGGGGGTATTATTTCAACAAATTTTTTCATGCAGCCATTTCTCAACTCTCTACAGGGGCAAACATTCTTTTGTGATTAAAATGTGATTATTCAAGATTAATTTAATACAAAGTCCCAGTCTTGCTAATTTTCCTTCCACTTCACAGTTATGCACCACTTTGCGCTGCTCTGTTATATAATATTCCCAGTGTAATACGTTAAAATTTGTGACTACAATGTGGCAAAATGAGGAAAATTCAAGGGATTTGAATATTTTTCCAAGACATGGGAAATATCCCATAAATATAATCTTTTTTTTTATTGTATTCCAGCATGAAGGTGTGAAGAAAAACTGCAAAATTAATAAAATAATTGTGACTGGAGTTGATAACTTTTATCGACCCTCAAATTAAACAGGGAAATAAATCTTTTATTGTCTTATCCTACTTGTCTGATTTGTTGGTGACAACACAGAAGTCTCTGCACAGTTCCAGGTTATCGTACTGAACATGTGTGGACAGACTGCGGATGATTCCCAGGGTGTGTGTCTGCTTACGGCTGCAGTTAGTCGCTGTTTCCACTGAATACGTGTCCCATGACAACTCAGCTTCCTATTTTTCTGAGAGCGGTTCTGGTATAAAAGATCCTCCTTCTCTGGTTCCCTCATCACAACTTGAGAAGCGGAGCAGTTTGCAGACTTTGTCAGATCCAGAGTTCAGCTTGGTGCCGCTCATCTTCTCATCATGTTGACTCTTTCTTATGGCCGCTGGATCTTTCTGCTCAGCCTGGCTGCTCTGATGTTCATCTTGGTATCAGAAGGTAAAAACCAGAAGTTTCCTTTTTCAATTGGAATGCTTAAAGTATGAGAATCTGACATCTGTTAGCTTTTTCTCACCAAAGGAATGTTTATTTAATTTCTTCCTTTTTTATTCTCCTTTTTTAAATGCTTTCTTATGTTGTTTATTTAGTTTTTTAAATTTTTACTTTTTTTTTTTTTTTTGTTCCTTGCTGTTTCGATGCATAAGTAGTAGTTTAGACCCGGGGTGTCCAACATGTTTGTCACGTGGGCCAAAATTATCAGCTCAGAAGTTCTTGCGGGCCAAAATATTATCATTTTTAAAAACTAACATCACTAAATATGTCTCTTTTTTACTTACTCAACAATAAACTAAGCATGAACTATTTTAATTTAACAAATAGAGTTTTTTTTGTTTTGTTTTTGTAGGAACAGGATCATAGAGCCAAAAGTTCACATGGTTTACAGGTTTTCCTTGTTAAATGAAAGACCTCCAGTTTGCTTATTACTCTGGGCTCAGTTGAAGAAAAATAAAAAAAATATTTAATTTGTTCTCAGAAATAAAAACAGGATCTGGGTCCATCTTTATTTGAAGACACTTGCTGTATCCAGCCAAGTTTTAATACAGAAATTAAAAGCAGATTTGGATTTACCAAGGTGGACTTTAGAGTATAAGTCAAAGAGGAGATGTGCTCCTGGTTACCATGACAACAGAAGGAAACCAGATGACCACTTTGTGTTGTACCTATTGGTCGGCTGAAAACTCACCGCCTTCCAACTCGTCCAGTCTGTTTGCAGCTTCCCTTAACGACTCCGACACAAACCGTCTTTCCGCTCCCTCCGTAACGATACTTCAGTTGCTAAAGTGAAACCAAAGGTGCAGGCGTGCACAATTGATCTGCACATGGATCCTGCTGCTTCCTGTTTATCGACCAATAGCAGAGGAGCTGGACCAAGATGGCCGCCCTGCTCATTTGCATAATGAGGCAGAAATGCAGACGGTGAAGTAAACGGAGGAGATGAGAAAATGTAAAAAGAACAAATGCTTGTATAAGGAAAAGGAAAAAGAGCATATATATATATATATATATATATTTATATTTCGTGACAACACGTGTAAGGAAAAGGGAAAAACAAAAAATATATATTTCTGCTTTTATTTTTAATTATGTCATTTTCAGTCCTCCATACCCAAGGAGTTAATTTGTAAAAAAAAAAAAAAAAAAAAAAAAAAAAAAAAAAAAAAAAAAAAAAAAAATCCAGATTTTCCAAAAGTCAAATCTTCAAAAACCAAAAATTCGATTAATCGATAAAATTGATTTATCTCCCAGCCACTACTTTTTTGAGAAAGTTACCAACATATATTCCGGGAATCTGACCCTTTAAATGTTGCCGGATACGTTTTTAAAAAAATCTGACAAAAAGAAAGAAAAAAAAAAAAAAAAAAAAATGCTAAAGAATAGAGAAAGAAAACATCTTATAACTAAATTATTAAATTTCACCATAAGCACAGCGAGTGCACCAGTAGTGAGTCGGGGGGGGGGGGGCCGTTGCCGTGACGACGGGGGCGGTTTCCATGGTATCCTGGGTCATTTTTACAGTGAAAACCCGACGTGAGGCTGACTGCTGTGTTTCCTCTTTCCGTTTGTGCCTGCTGTTGGGCGACTAGTGGAGTCCTCCGCCATCGTAAAGCTGGACTGCTGCGAGAAGCTGACCAACAGAACCTTCCCCAGAATCAAAGAGTGCTACGAACAGAAACGTCTGGACTGCAAGACTCATGCCTACATGTAAGTGTGGCGGGGAATGAAGCTGAACGCCACGTCGCCCTCTTTGTTATTGTCCTGCTGTTCTTACGGTCTGCTCCTCCCCCCGGTAGAATCAGGAGCCATTCAGGAAGATGGAGGTGCATTGATCCAAACGCCAAGGAGCTCAGAAACAAAATTGCAACGGTGAGCATTACCTGTTGAAAACTGACATCAGTTACTGCTTTTCCCACGCAGGAAATGATCTCAAAATCAGGCAAAAACAATAAAATCAATACATTTACAGGATTATTCTTTCTAAAACAAAAATATTAGGTATCAGCGTCGTGAAGAAATCTTTAGTTTAACTTAGTTACCTTTAAATTTAAAATTCATGATTGACAGAAAAACCTTTTAAGTAAATTCAGTTACACTGCAAAAACACAAAATATCACCAAGTATTTCTGGTCTAGTTTCTAGAGAAAATAACTTAAATTCACTTGAAATAAGACAAAACTAACTTACAGTAACTTTTCAGCAGATATAGGAGCTGGTTTATGTCAATAATTCCTGAATATTGATGAAAAAGTTCTAGTTATAAGTTAAATAATCTGCCAGCGGAACAAGATATTTTAATTTATATTATGAGAAAAATGTCTTGTTCCACTGGCAGATTATTTCATTGATAACTAGTAGTTTTTCAACAATATTAAGGAATTATTTACTCAAAAGAAGCTCCTATATCTGCTGGAAAGTTACTTGAAAGTTAATTTTGTCTCATTTCAAGTGTATTTAAGATACTTGCAGTAGAAACTGGACCAGAAATACTTGGTAAAGTTTTGTTTTTGCAGTGAACTCTGCAGAGGCCTGGCAGCGAACCATTCATTTGATCCGGAGTTGTTGGAGCAGGGATGCATCTAAAAGTTGCAGGAAGCAGTTCAGCATTTTGAATTTGACTTGAACTGAGGAACTTTTCCTGCTGAACACAATCGCTGGAAGATCTAAGAAAGATAAAAATGTGTTGTTGTAGAGAAGTAATTCTTAAAAGATTTCACTGAGCGACAATTGCACTAGTTTAGGGATTTCAAAAAGCAGTTCTCGGAGGGATTGTCGTGCATGTTTTCGCCTGGTTCTACATCCGAATCAAATAATGAGGTAATTGGCAGGACTCTGCAGAACGTGGAGGTACTTTACGGAGGTAATTCAGATATCAGTTCAGCCGAGATTATCGAAAACATGCTCAGATAAAGGAGGAAAATGTGCCAAATCAGCAGTTGAGCACCAACATACAGGCAGACGTAAGAAATCAGAACATCATGAAAAAGTTCAGTATTTTTCATCACTCAATTCAGAAAGTGAAACTCAGATATTATCTGGATTCATTACATGCAGAGTCCAATATTTCAGACGGAAATTAAACAATAATTAGCAGATAATGAAAACTTCAGCATCTCAGAAAATTTTAATATTACATAAGATCAATATAAAAGGATATTTTAAACAGAAATTTCTATTTGAGAAGGATTTAATATGAAAGATCAAGACAACTGTGAAAGGGAAGGAAAATCAGACGAGGTTTTCAACGTTTTCGCCGCGTATTTGGCTTGTAAGGAAGAAAAGGCAGAAAAAACTAAGACTCCACATCACTCACGCTAATTTTCTTCAATGTTAAGGTTTATATCACTCAGTGTATACATTTTAAAGGTTGCTTAGGTGTAATCTTCAAAAAAAAAAAATCAATTTATCAAATAGAAAACATGCAATATTAAACATAATTTGTTGAACGTGTCTAACCGAACGTTTTCTCATTTTCTCTTCGTTGCAGGGACAGTTAAGATGTCCTTCTGACATCTCCAGTCCAGAGTAAATCTGCAGCTTTAATCAAGAACAAACCAGCGAAGGAGCTGCTCTGCTCATGCACTTGTTATTAATACTTCCATGAATGTATTTAAAATCTAATTTATTTTATTTATTTATTTGATATGTTTATTTTTAAAATTATTTAAGTTTCAATAATGGCAGAACTGTGTTTTGTTTTGTTTTTTTTTTTTTTTTAAAAAAACCTCAGTGAGTAATAAATATTAAAAATACCAGCCTGTGGTGTGTTTCCTTTCACTAACAGTTGGACGATTATAAAAACACAGCCGGATAATTACGTTTTTAAAGCACACAGCTTAATAATAATAAATAAAAAAAAAAGCCCTCTCCATTTCAGTTTCTGACAACATCACGAGGCTGTGAGGTCTGAAGGATTTTCGTTTTATCGATCAGTTTTGTTCCCCTGAGGAAATCAACTTGGAAAAATAAGAATTAAATGAAGATTAAACAGTGAAAAGTCAAGGTGCAAATAGTTAAGTTTTACTTTTTTTAAACCACTGAACTCAGATGAATCATACCGACAGATTCCAAGTGCATTTCATTAACTCCAGTTGACCCAGCAATTCCAGTTTAATGAATTTAAGTTCATTAAAATGTTTTCCAACGAAGGGAATCCAATAAATTGCATCAGCAATCACCTCTGCTGGAGGAACATGCGGCATGTTGCACTGCACCGTTGACTTTTAAGCAATCCCCCAAAGCAGCTGCGTTTCCATCAACCTCCAAATGGCGCAAATTGAAATAACGAAAATAAATTTGCTTAATGGATACACGCCGTTTTTGAAAAAAGTCCTTTCGAAATTGGTTTATTTCGCAAAACTGCGATGGAAACACTTTTTTCGCATCACACGGTCACATGATCAACAACCGGATGTTGCCGCTGGCGCAAACCACGAAGAAGAAGACAACAGGAAGTAGTTGGAGGATCGTGGCGCGGCGTGTTTTCAGTGACTTATCGTGTGAACAATCTTGTTCACGTGTGATTTTAATTTCATTCCTTATTTAATGAAAAACAACGCAGTTGCGAAATTATGTTTTGAAGACATTAGCAGAAAATCGACAGAAATTTGCGCAGCTTTTTACTGGAAACGCAGCGACTGAGGATGCGTGTAGCCACAGTGGAAAGAAAAACTCCCATTTAACAGGAAGAAATCTCCAGCAGAACCAGAACCTGGCTCAGTGTGAGCGGCCATCTGCCAAGACTGACTGGAGGTTTGAGAAAACAGAGCAGACACACAAAAAAGAAACAGAAGCACTGGTCCAGGAGTACTTTCTATATTAAAGAAAAGTAAAACGTTAACAGCAGTAGTAGTGGCTTCATCGAGATCAGGGGCGTCAAACTCATTTTCATGTTAGGCCACATCAAGATCATGAATTTTCTTAAAGGGCCGGCGGTGCCAGAATGAATTAATAAAATCCAATAACAAGCTGTGAAATTATTCATTCGATAAGTTCTTCTTAAAGTTAAACAGTATTGAACATATTTTCACACTGATCAGTCCCTCCAGGATCTCACGACTGTTTTTGTGATTTTCTGCAATCAAGATCACTGATTTTGTGGCGCTAATTTAGAAATATTTGCAAGAAATTTAGCAATATTTGCTCTTATGACAGTAAAAGTGACTTTTTTTTCAGCAGCACCCCTAGAAAATTTTCAGAGGCCAGCACAAAAATATATATATATATATATATATATATATATATATATATATTGAGCGGCTGGGTAGCTCAATGGGTAAGTCATCCGACCTTTACCCGGGAGACCGGGGTTCGAATCCAGGCCGGGTCGCTTGGTTCAGATATCCAGTGTGGGTCCTTAGGCAAGATCCTTCGCGCTACTACCTACCTCATGATGAGTGACAAAGGAATACACGCCATACCGGCTCAGACGTCGCCCGGCCAAACAAGGTCTGCGTCAGGTGCTGGGGAACCAGGGCACCTTCACGAAAAATGGGTTACTGGAACAAGACGGAATTGGGCGAGAGGTGAAAACTTGGATCTGTTGGAATGCTAATACTCAAGTAACCCTAGTCAGAGGGGTTACATGGAAAGAATGCGGGAGGAATGGTTACGTCGACATCCCCATTCAACACTAACTGCCAAACAACTAGTAGCTCAGTGTTCCAACATCCGCAAACGGCAAATGCTGTCACAACTTGAGATAGACGAGGTACAACACAAATGCTACGGCAAGGGGGAGCCAGGACGCCAGGTCAGAGGGGAGTTAGCTTCAACTCCCCACCCGGAGATTGGGTATGCAGCCCCAATAATGAACGAACCATCACAGCTGAACGAGGCAGCAACTGACCTGAGAGGTAGGATCGTGACCCGAATGAACACCAGGCAATCCCGATGCCAATTACAACGGCTGAGTGAAGTACCATCAGAAAGTCTCATTGAAGATATGAATGTGAATGTGGAAAGCCACCCTTGAAGCCAACTACAAGCCAATTGCACAAGTGTCCATCAAATGTGGCATATACCAAGGAGACGCTCTGTCCCCACTGCTGTTCTGCATAGGTCTGAACCCCCTCAGCCAAGTCATCAACAAGACTGGCTACGGATACCGACTCAAGAACGGAGCCACCATCAGTCACCTCCTCTACATGGATGACATCAAGCTGTACGCTAAGAGCAAACGAGACATCGACTCACTGATCCACACCACCAGGATCTACAGCACTGATATTGGGATGTCAAGTGTGGTCGGATGGTTACACAGAGAGGGAAGGTCATCCACACAGAAGGGGTCTCACTCCCACAAGCTATGCCTTGCCAGTAATCAGATACCCTGCAGGAATAATAAGCTGGCCAAAGGAAGTGATAAAGACCATGGATGTTAAAACTCGGAAACTACTAACCATGCATGGAGGGTTCCACCCTAAATCCAGCATCCTGAGACTATACGCGAGCCGTAAGGACGGAGGCAGAGGACTAGCGAGTGTGAGAGCCACTGTCCAGGATGAAACATCCAAGATCCATCAATACATCAAGGTCAAAGCCTCAACCGACGATGTGCTCAGCGAATGTCTCAAACAATGGGGACCAGAGGATGAGGTGCTGGAGGAACCATCATGGGAGGATAAGCCCCTACATGGGATGTACCACCGACAAATAACTGAAGTGGCTGATATCAGGAAATCCTACCAATGGCTGGAAAAGGCTGGACTCAAGGACAGCACAGAGGCACTCATCCTGGCTGCACAGGAACAGGCCCTAAACACCAGAGCAATAGAGGCTCAGATCTACCACACCAGACAAGATCCAAGGTGTAGATTGTGCAAGGAGGCCCCTGAGACAGTCCAACACATAACAGCAGGGTGCAAGATGCTGGCAGGGAAAGCGTACATGGAACGTCATAACCAAGTGGCAGGCATAGTGTACAGAAACATCTGTGCAGGATATGGACTGGAAGCCCTGAGATCAAAGTGGGGCACACCCCCAAAGGTGGTGGAGAATGACCGAGCTAAGATCCTGTGGGACTTCCAGATCCAGACAGACAAAATCCTACCTATATAACATAGCATAGGAGCTTGTTTCAAGTCAATAATTCCTTAATATTTATGAAAAAGTTAACTTAGAATATTTGAAAAAATGGCAGATTATTTCACTTATAACTAGAACTTTTCCATCAATATTAAGAAATAATTGACTTAAAACAAGCTCCTATATCTGCCGAAAAGTTAGTTTTGTCTTATTTCCAGTCTATTTAAGATATTTAAAAAAATTTTTTAATCAAAACTGAAGTAATTCCCTTTTCCAAATCATAGATAAAAGCCAGTCACATTATTAGTATGTTGAGTTATTTTGAAGATCAGTGCATTACATTAGGTATAAGTCTCTTTTTTAAACACTGCAAAAACAAAAAATCATACCAAGTAGTTTTGGTCGAGTTTCTCGTGCAAATATCATAACACACTTGGAAAAAGAAAAAACTAACTTATAAGTAACCTTTTAGCACGATATATGAGCTTGTTTTAAGTCAATAATTCCTGAATTATTGATTAAAAATGATTACTGATTAAAAATGTCTAGTTATAAGTGAAATAATCTGCCAGTGGAACAAAATATTTTAACTTATAATGTGGGAAAAATATCTTGTTCCACTGGCAGATTATTTCACTTATAACTGGAACTTTTTCTTCAATATTAATGAATTTTTGACTTAAAACCAGCTCCTATATCTGCTGAAAAGTTACTTATAAGTTAGTTTTGTCTTATTTCAAGTCTACTAAGTTATTTTCTCTAGAAACTAAACAAGAAATACTTTGTAAAGTTTTGTGTTTTTGTGGTGTGAATATACAGTGCTGTGAAGAAGTTCGTTTACCTCCCTACTGATTTCCTCTGTTTGCTTTTTTGTCACACTTAAATATTTCAGATAATTTTACAACCTGTGTACATACGGATTTTTTAAATTAAAGTTCAAGTTTGTTTATTATTAAAGGAGAAAAGCTACCTTGTCCTACCAAAGCATTTGTGATAACTGGTCATAAGTCTCTCTTTCACAGAACTATTGTAATTCAGCCACGCTTTGACTGGACCGCTCCAAAACCTTCCCTGTTTGGAGTGAGCCATTCAGAAGTGGACTTGCTGATGTGCTTCGGATCATCATCCTGCTGCATAACCCAAGTATAAGTTCCCAAACTGAAGGCCAGATCAGGATTTTCTGCCAGAGCAGAATTCGTGATTCCATCAACAAAAACAAGTTTAGAGCAGGGCGTCTGACTCATTTTCATGAATGTCCTTAAAGGGCCACTTGTGCCAGAATGTGTTGATAAAACCCTAAAACATTCATAAACAGCCGTCTCTGCATTCGATAAGTTCTTCTTAAACTGAACTTTTAACATCCATCAGTCCCTCCAGGATTTCATGATTGTTTTTTGATTTTTTTTCCAATCAAAATCACTGATTTCATGGAGCTAATTTAGAAATATTAGCAAGGAATTTAGCAATATTTGCATTTATGTATGATGTAAATGTGAGTTTTTGTTTCTTGCCGCGTCGATCACGGATGATAACTTGACATCAAGTCAGGCTGAGGCAGCAGAGTCGTAGAAGTAAGAAACACTGCCACCTACAGGTGGGAGTTAGCATCACTTAAATTTGACGTTTTTGACCATATTTGCAGAAACTTTGCAATGAACTCACAATTATGCATTAGTGCGAAAAAACGCAGGGATCTGCTGATTTTGATTGAATTTCCACGAAATACTGGATGTAAGTCGGTAGAATAAATAATAGATAAAATAATATTTATGTGTCCCTCTGGAGTCTGGAGGGCCACTAAAAAGCTTCGGCTTCAGATTAAGAAGTCATTGTGCAGAAACTGAACTGATTCACATCTGTCAAACTATTTCGGACAACATGACCAAACCATGGCTCACTGTTTGTCACGGTCATCTTGGAAACAGGAAGGGAATCACCAACATTTTCTGTGTTAGTCCCTCCACTCAGGAAAAAAATCCACTCCAAGAATAAAACATGGTCAATATTTTTAGCCTCCACTGTTACTTTTATTAACTCAAAAAGACAGTTTTAGATACGTGACACAGAGGGGAATTACTTGAGTAGGTTATGTAAATATGCGGCTCAGAAATAATCATGTTTTTTTTATTTCTGTGATGAAGTGATGTCAGTTAGTAGTTCAGTATCTTTCTTAATGAAACCAGTTTGGTTTAAGTCACCTTTGAATCCCTGATGTTCTTTCTTCAAACAAGCTGAGAAACAAGAAAACCATGATATTCATAGAAAAACCCCATGAAATACGTTCTGGTTGTTTAGACTTGTGGAGCCAAAAATGTATTCACACGGCAAAAATACAAACTCTTACCAAGTATTTCTGGTCTAGTTTCCAGAGCAAATATCTTTAATATATTTGAAATAAGACAAAACTAACTTCCAAGTAACTTTTCAGCAGATACAGGAGCTGGATTTACATCAATAATTCCTGAATATTGATGAAAAAGTTTTAGTTATTAGTGAAATAATCTGCCAGTGGGACAAGACATTTTTCCCATATTATAAGTGAAAATATCTTGTTCCACTGGCAGATTATTTCACTGATAACTGCCTAATTTATCACATATTGTGCTGAAAAGTTATTTGTAAGTTAGTTTTGTCTCTTTTCAAGTGTATTCAGACATTTGTACGAGAAACTAGAGCAGAAATACTTGGTAAGATTTGTGTTTTTGCAGCGTATCTTGGAACTAAATCAACAATCAACAAGAATTAAACACTGGTGTGAATGAAGCTTTATTAATCTGTTGTTTTGTGACAGTTTTATTGTCAGAAACCATTAAAACGAACCCCCTTGTTTATGTTCAGTTCCAGGTTTGGGTTAATTAAACTCCCCAAGTGCTTCATTGAAATGTAACAGCTGTGGCCTTTGGTTTCATTTCTCTGAATCATTTGTTCTACCACAACAAATTTAAATATCAGTTTCCTTTTGTTAATGTTTGCCCGGTGTTGTCATCATGAACTCCCCAGAAATTATGTCAGATGCTTTTCTCCTTGTGGGGTTTTTTTTTTACATCAACACAAAGAGAACCACATAAATATAAATGGTCAAAGTTTAGAGGTGTGAAGTCTTTTCAGTGTGTGTGGGTGTGTGTGTGTGTGTGTGTGCTCATGGCTGCAGTTAGTCGTTGTTTCCACTGCAGATGTGACCCATGACAACACAGGTTCCCATTTCTGATGCGGTTCTGGTATAAAAGATCCTCTTTCTCTGGTTCCCTCATCACAACTTGAGAAGCGGAGCAGTTTGCAGACTTCGTCGGATCCAGAGTTCAGCTTGGTGCCGCTCATCTTCTCGTCATGTTGACTCTTTCTTACAGCCGCTGGATCTTTCTGCTCAGCCTGGCTGCTCTGATGTTCATCTCAGAGTCAGAAGGTAAAAAAAATCCCCAAAATAATCAGAAAAGTTTTTGTTTTGTGTCAAATGTTCTTTATTTTATGAATTAAGAATTTGATCTGGATGAAATTTACATGAAAAAATAATGATAGACAGCAGGAGTTTGTGAATTTGTAATGAGAAAATTAATTGGAAAACTTAGCTACATTTTTTAACCTTTTTGCTGCATTGTTATTTTGCATATAATTATTTCAAATATGTTTCATTTTGTTATAGTGATTTTTAAAAATTTGTTTTGTTTTTAAATTTTTTTATTTAAACTTTTTTTGATAATGTTTTTTTATTATTTTTTTTCATTTTGCAATTCTTTATTTCTGTCAATTTAATTTAACTTTAACATCTGGCCTGTGGATTAAAAATTTGTTTTTCATACAAAACAAGAAGATCCAGGATTATAAAGTTAAAATGAATTAAATAATGACCAGAAAAACTGCTGCTTTTACATGATGAGTGTTTACTCACATAATTTCTCATTATTTAAGAACAAAGTAAAAGTTAAAAAATGCTTTTTGAACATTTTTTAGGGGAAATAAATGGTTAAAATTGTAGAAAAACATCAATTAGGTGATTAATTGATCAGACTAAAAGCTACCTGACGCAAAAGCAGAGAATAAAGAAAACAGTTGTGTTTAATTCACAAGCAAAGCGGCACAGACGTTGACTCGGGGAAACTGTTACCATGGCAACGGCTTGTGGCTTTGTGGTATTTGATGAGAAGCTCCAGCAGGGGGGGAGGATGCTCCATTTTCACAGCGTTTTTCAGTTCGACGATGATTAATGACAAGATTTTCCTCCCTGTTTTGTGTTTGCCGGCAGGTAGCACGTTTCGAGGGATACCCTGCTGGGAGACCTGCTTCGTCGTGCGGAAACAACACATCCAAACGTGCTACGAACAGCAACTGCGCCACGACTGCAAGACCCACGGCTTTCTGTAAGCAGGACGTGACTTGGTTCAGTCGTCCATGTTCTGCTGTCAAACCTGCTGGGCTTTAACGAACTGTTTTCCGCTTTTAGGGTTACAAACCATAGAGGCCAAAAGCTTTGCATTAAAGGAGATACAATTTGGATAAAAGATAGGATTGCAAAGGTAGGTTTTGGTGTTTGGGTGATATCAAGCTTCATTATCTCATGATTAATTTACAGGCCTGATGGTTGCTGGCCCCAAAGAATATCAAGAGTCCATATTAAGACACAGAAATCCTGATATATGAGAAATCATGATGCTTCACTGCAAAAATACAAACCTTACCAAGTATTTCTGGTCTAGTTTCTACTGCAAGTATCTTAAATACACTTGAAATGAGACAAAACTAACTTACAGTAACTTTTCAGCAGATATAGGAGCTGGTTTTAAGTCAATAATTCCTTAATATTGATGAAAAAGTTCTAGTTATCAGTGCAATAATCTGCCAGTTCAAACTAAGATATCAGCTAAAATGATTAACATAATCCAGTGTAAAGCAACTAAATATTTAACATTTATTCAAATAATTTGGATATGATATTTAAGATTAAAGTTTAATTTTGTTCTGTTTTGAACACTTTTCTGCTGTGTAAATAGGAGGTTTAGATTTGAACTAAAACAACCCACATCCCAAAATATTAAGCTGCGATATTAAGACTGAATACTACTTTCTACAGAAAAATAATTATGTATGTATATATAAAACATAATGCATGAGTTTGGTTGTGATAGACTGCATTGTTTTTTAAATATGCAAAAAAGAAAAAAATGTTTACTTTAAAAAAAATTAGATTTTTGAAAAAGCTTCATAGCTCGGCCATATTTTACAGTAGATTCATCAATCAAACTTTAATTGGATCTGGAAATGTTGGACTTCACCTGAATGATTTAATATTTTAATCAGTTTTACCGTTTTTTTTTTTTTTTTTTTTTTTTTTTACACAATTGTTAAAAATTCAGGATTTTTTTCCTGATTTTTACCACGAAATGTTCATCTTAGGGTGCGATGACGTCACAGTCTGGACTCTAAACCTGAGAAATATTCAGAAACTTTTTAAATTTAAACTCATGTCATGCTCATACCCCCATCTCCAAATTGAAAACTGTTATATCAAAGCGTAGGTAATTTTGTCCACTTTCACCCCACTTTCAATATCACACTATTTATCTGTCAAATCACCCCAGAGTGCTGAGAGTGCACACCCAAGCTCTAATTCACTCCCATTGAGTTTTCCTCTTGAAGCTCACGGTTCACAATTATCTTCAATGCAGCTGATAGTTTTTGCACAGAGGGCTGAATTCTTGTCTGATGCAAACTGTGCTGCCGTCTCTGGACTTTCTTCCTTCCCCATAAGCATTGCAGAAATCACCACGGCAACCAGTGACTTAGCATTTTCTTGTTTTGCATCACTTAGCATGCTCTGCTTTCCAAAGCTAACCCACGGTTAAGCAACACTGACCTGATCAACATAACTAACAGAGGGAAGTGCTGGGTTTTTGGGCGTTGGCTGCATCAGCACAAAACAAAATATCTCCTAAAACATTTCAGTTTGACCATTTTATTGGTAGAATATTTTAGATTTTTATGCTGTAAGAATGTAATGATTTCTCAGACATTTCTTGTTCTTTTCATTGCAGGGACAGATAAAATGTCCTCCTGACATCTCCCCGCCTATGTAAGTCCTGGGCTTCGATGAAGTTTGAACATCAGCCAAGCAGCTACTTTGAGTCTTTTCCACTGGTCAATATTTTCATGAATGTATTTAAAACATGGTTTATTTTGGATTAATTTGAAAGGAAATGAATGGCATAATTTATTCTATTTTGTTCTAAGTTTGTAACATGTTAAAATAATTATATTTTTTTTTTAACCAGAAAATAAATGTTTATTTTTTTTTACCCGGTGGTGTATTTCCTTTCACTGATAACTATGCAATGATAATAAAAACATGAAATATGGATTTTCTGTGCAGGAGTTCACAAAAATAAGAGGTTTTTAAAACTGGGCTTGAAAAAAAACAACCTGTTGCTTTACTACTACTGCTGTGTGTGCTCAGGCCGGTATAAGAGCCAGACTTGGTTCTGGTCTGTGGAGATTTCCTCTGAGGCACTCAGAGAAAGAACAACAGGATCACGATCAGAAAGAGTGAGACTTCCAGTTAACAGTTCAACCTTAAGCTGCTGTCACATTTTCTCTTATCTTGCTGTGCTTGCTGGTGTTTCTTAAATTGCATTTTATGTTGGTTTAAACATGAAGAAATGAAGCAAACATGACGTCCTGTTACATCTAGGACATATATGTGCTGTGAAGCTCATCTAACAGCTTTTCTTTCATGATTTCTCTACCTTTACCTCCATCTGACCTGATTCCATGTCCCTGCTGAGGAAAAATTTACCCACAGAACGATGCTACCACCATGCTTCTTGATGTTTTCAGAGTGATATGCCAATCTATTTTAGCCCCACACAGAGTTTTGCATGTGGGGCATAAGGTTCAGTTTTGGTCTCATCTGACCATAGAGCAGAAACAAAACTGAAGTTATTATCTTTGGCCCTAAAGAGGAACAATCTAGAGTCAACATGCAGCTTCAGTTATTACAGCTATAAACTAGTGATCAGGTCCGAAATCTGGGTGTAGTGATGGACTCAGACCTGAACCTTAAGAAACACATAAAGACAGTTGCAAAGTCAGCCTTCTATCGCCTGAAGAACATTTCCAGGATTAAAGGACTGATGTCTCAACAAGTTCTAGAGAAACTCATCCATGCGTTTATCTTTAGTTGCATTGATTACTGCAACAGTGTCTTCACAGGTCTGCCTAAACAACCAATCAGGCAGCTGCAGCTGATCCAGAACGCTGCTGCTGGCGTTCTCACTAAGACCAGGAAGACAGAGCACATCACCCTAGTTCTAAAGTCCTTCCACTGGCTTCCTGGAGCTCAGAGAACAGACTTTAAAATACTTCTGGTAGTTTATAAATCACTGAATGGCTTAGCACCAAAATACATTAAAGACCTGTTGTCGTTGTATCAACCTTCCAGACCACTCAGGTCTTCTGGTTCTGGTCTGCTCTGCATCCCCAGACCCAGAACCAAACATGGAGAAGCAGCTTTCAGTTTTTATGCTCCACAAATCTGGAACAAACTTCCAGAAAACTGCAAAACAGCTGAAACACTGAGTTCCTTTAAATCAAGGCTGAAACCCACCTGTTTGGAGCTGCCTTTGATTAGTAGTAAGTAGAACATTGAACTATATTTTTGAATTATATTTGCTCAATGATATTTGCTTGATGATATTTAAATTTTGATGCATTGATATTTGCTTAATGATTTAGCTGATTTTGCTGTATACTTAACTGATGTTTTTATGACATGAAGCACTTTGAACTGCTTGCTGCTGAAATGTGCAATACAAATAAACTTGACTTGACTTCCTTCCAGGTGTTTCCTATAGCTAAGGTTCTCAAACTGTGGTAGAAGTACCACTGGTGGTAGTTTGGTTGCCGGTAGTGGTACTCTAAAGAAAATTTGAGTCAATCCATTTCATATACCAACTTATCCTTACAGAGCTGGTGGGGCTGGTGCCCATCTCCAGTGATCATTGGGCGAGAGGTAGCGTCCACCCTGGACAGCCAGTCCAACACAGGACAAACAACCATGCTTGCATGCACACACACACACACACACACACACACACACACACACACACACACACACACACACACACACACACACACCTAAGGACAGTTTAGAGGAACCATTCAACCGAAGAGTCATGTTTTTGAACTGTGGGAGGAAGCCGGAGTATCCAGAGAGAACCCACACAAATCTTACTCTAACCGGTTAATGTGCGGTTCGGTTCTACCCCAGTTGTGAGCGTCTCCATTATGGTCTGTTCCTTGCTCTCTGTCAGACTCAGAGGGTCGGACTCTCTGGTCCAATACTCAATTGGTTCAATCCTACCTAAAGAACAGGGATTTTTTTTTGTGTCAATAGGCAACTTTTCATTGGAGCTAACAGGAGTCACATGTGGAGTACCCCAAGGTTCAATCCTGGGACCCCTCCTATTTAATATCTACATGCTCCCATTAGCTCATATTATAACAAGTAATAAGATTAGCTACCATAATTATGCAGATGATACACAGCTCTACATTATGATGTGGATTTTGCTTCAGTTAGAGCTTAAAGAAAAGTGTCATCATTATTGCATTTGTGTCGTTGCGTGTTAATTGTGGCTGCTTAATTTAGATTTATCTGCTCTACACTACCTCAAGTTTCATTTCCATGAAAAAAAAACCACTCTTAATTTTTAATCTGATAACCCGTTCACTATTGCAACACTATTTCAGAATATCATACCAATGCAGCAGTTATAAAGTTTGCCCAGGCTTTTTCAGGTTGCATCAAACTGTGGTGTATGACAGTGTGGTTTTCTTATCTGTCAAGTTGTGCCCATTTCTGTGAATACACACTCAGTACATTTGACTTTTCTTTTTTTTTTTTTTTTTTTTTTTTTTTTTTTTTTTTTTTTTTTTTTTTTAAGATATCATTACCCGAAACACCACTTCTTGTTTTCTTGTTTCATGCTCACTAATTTAAGAGCCATAAAGGTTGGAAGGAGCTGCGTTTAAGCTTCTAAGCAGAGAGCCGGTTGGCTTCACTGCAGAGTGGAACATGTGGGCAACTTCCATCTTTTCTGTTTAGGTCCTCCTCACGGTTTCAGCTGGTGCTGGTTATTCAAAAACCTGGGGTTTGTTTTACTTTTTGGGACCTTTTCGTCCACAGATGGCAAATCTTTGAGATCTAAAGAGTGAATTAGTAATCCAAACTGAAAACTGATCAGAGATATCACGTTGGTTTTTAAGTAAGACGTCGTAGTTTGGGCTGAAAGAGTGAGGAAATATTTTTTATTGAAAATAAAGTTTTAAACAGATCATCTGTCATTATGAGGAGAAAAATGTTTCTTCTTCTTAAGTTTGTAAGGTTCTTTAAGAAGAATACAACTTAAATAAACTCATTACATTCATTTTAAGCAGCAAACAGCTCTAATTCAGCTCTGTTCCACAGTCCTGGTACAGTGAACCCCTGACTTTTCACAGTTCTGATCTTTCTGTGGAGCATATCTCCAGATTATTTGTGGAAAATGAGCCTATTCACGGATTTCTGTTGACCTAAAATATTTGAAAGAAAATGCAGTTTGGCAAGATGTAACTGCAGCAGAAGATGGTTCTACGAAGCACTGACTCAGGGAGGCCAAATAGCTTTATTTGTAAAATCATGCTTTATTTTCCTTTTGCTTCGTAATTACATTGATGTTTGAGGTTTTAACCTGACAAAAAGAAACGCTTAAAGAGTGTGAAAACCTCTGCAAGCTAATGGCCTCAAAGTACAGATAGGATGACAATACTTAGAAGTTTTTATTTACTTTGAGCAATTTTAGCATCCAACTAACTCCGTACCTTAAAGCTGCAGTAGGTAACATTTATAAAAATATGTTTCTTACTTATTTGTTAAAACCGTCTCCATGTCGTGACAGTTTGGTCTGAGACAGATAATCTCTGAACAGATGGAGCTCCTCCACCTCCTCCCTGAGCTGCTATTGCCGTCTAAAGAAACGCACCGCTCCCGACCTGAAACAACCAATCAGAGTCACGAACAGAACCTTGTGGAACACCACATTAACCTGCAACCTTAACTTTCTGTTCCCACTCCTTCCCTGTCAAGTCTGGTGTTCCCCAGGGCTCACTCCTGGGGGCTGCTTATTTTTATCATTTATCTCCTCCCTCTTGTTTCCATCTTCCCCCATTTCAACATCCAGTTTCACTGCTATGCGGATGACACCCAGCTCTACCTCTCCTGCAAACCACCCACCACACTAACCCCCTCTCACCTCTTCTGTTGCCTCTCTGCGACCAACTCCTGCTTCAGTGCAAACTTTCTTGAACTGAACTCAGATAAAACTGAAATTCTACTAATTGGCACCAAATCCACCCATTTTAAAACTCATAACTTCTTCCTGACCACTGACAGCTCCTTAATTTCACCCTCCCCCCTCGGGTAAAGAGCCTGGATGTCATCCTTAACAGTACTCTCTCTTTTCAGTCCCACAAGAATAATATTGTCTACTTATTTCCAAATTTGCTTCTTAAATCCCTCACCCCCCCACTCCATTTTTGTTCTCGTTCATTTCCTAGTCACCTAACATTTGACCAGGGCTGGACGATAAATTGATTTTATTGATTTACTGAATTTTCGGTCGTTGAAGATATAATATTTGGAAAATTGTGATTTTTTTTTTTCCACCAATGAACTCCTTGGATTTCCATAGTTCAGAGTGATGTCAGCACACCCAGGGCGGCCATCTTGTTTGACTGGCATGTTTTACAGATTCAGTTTATTTGGACTTTGAATTAATTTCAACTTTATGACAGAGTATTAGGGCCAGGCTAGGATTCTTAAAATGTTTTAAATTTTTCTTAATTGCGACAATAAAGTCCTAATATTGCCAGAATAAAGTCATAGTTTTATGAGAACTCCAACACGAAAAATAACTAAAAATTTAAATGAGGAATGTTGATCAAAGTTTGGTATAAGTTTTAGCGATAATATGTTATACTTAATAGTAATGTGCGACACTGCATATTTTGATATCGATCCGATACCAAGTAAATACAGGGCAAGTATCACCGATACCAATACTGATACCGATACTTTTTAACATTTTTGTTTGATATATCATCAAACATCTGTTTTTGTAGTTTTTCCATTGAATTACTTTGTTAAACTCTTGGACATAATTTGGATAAAGTTCATGTCTACAAAATACTTTAATAACATATCAACATGATAAACAGAAAACGTAGAAAAACTAAACAAATGTGTGTATATTTTTTCTCTAAATAAACAAAGCGGCAAAAATCAATATCATTTAAGAGAAAATCAAAACTATTTTGAGGTAGAGTTGAGAAACTTCAATACAAAAACAAAACAAAATTTCAAGAGGAAATCTAAAACTAAATTATCGATCTTATCACGCTAGTATCGATCCGATACTGATACCGACTTGATATCGATATTATCGATATTTTGGATCGATCTACCCACCTCTACTTAATAGAAACACTTCAACAGAATCAAATTATCATCAGTAGCAGGACTTTGAAACGATTGTGCAAACAACTGTTTCTATTTCAAAGAAAGAACGACACGAACTGAGCTGCTCACGTCAGATCCTGGTAATTCTAAACTTTTTTCTCACTAAAACAGCTTTTTTCTCCATTATTTCAGACGTTTTTTTTCTGGCAAAATTTCATCTTTTTCAAGGTGTTTTATGTGGCAAAAATTGTGTCTTTTTAAAGACATTTTTCTGACAAATTTGCGTGGTTTAAATGTTTTTTTTCTAGAAAATTGTGTCTTTAAGACGTTTTTTTCACGACTTAAAACAAGCTCCTATATCTGCTGAAAAGTTACTTGGAAGTTAGTTTTGTCTTCTTTCAAGCGTATTCAAGATATCTGCAGTAGAAACTGGAGCAGAAATCCTTGGTTAGGTTCAGTGTTTTTGCAGTGAAGATGTCAGACTATCACTGGGTGCACCAGTTAGTGTGGAACCCTCCTATGGGTGCAGATACCAGTGAGCTGAAACAGGAAGATGTTCTTCAAACTTTAGCAAGAACAGCAGCTTTATTATGATTTTAGTGGCAATCCTGAAAATGGTCTCACATCGACTTGGCCTCAAATTCTGGGTCTTGTCTCGTTCTTGCTTTAGGTGGTCGAGAGCTACCATACTGCAGCTTTTAGATGCATCCTCCTCTAGCAAACCTGAATCAAACGAATGCCTCGTTACCGGGCCTCTCCGAGCTTTTGAGAAGTTCATTTAACAGTTTTACTGTTCAAGAAAAGCTTGTTATTGCAGTTGGAACCTATCTTACATGTAAATGTTGATGGTTTATGATGGTTGCTTATCTGTCAAATGGAAAACATCACTTCTGTGGTTGAAAACATTTTCAGTTTTTTAATCTGATCATCTCCTGTGTTCTGCAACGGTATCGCTGAACGATTTCACCAGCAGAGAATTTCAGGTAAACTAATGCTGAGAGTTGCACCAAGGTAAGATCAGACTGTGGTTTGGTGGTGTGGTTTTCACATTGCCAGTTTCTGTGCCTCCACAAGCATTTCTTTATAAATCTTTCGTTAAGACACCATCCAGGCTCAGTAATCTGGGGGGAGCAGCAGCTGAAGATAAACAGTCTCACAGCAGAGATCCTGTCAGCTTCACCGCAGGGCACAGCCCAAACATGTCGACCACTTTCACCATCAGGGGCAACATTTTTCTGCCCATCTTGGCAGCTTGGATCCTCCTCACTGTTCCTGTCGGTAATGTACATTTAAAAATTTTCAGGTTTGTTCACCTTTTTGGGTTCTTCTTCGCCCAAAAAGGCTAAGAGATCGAGATCTAATGAGTGAGTGTTTGAATACTATCAATAACCAGTTGTACTTCTGACTAATTTAGGGTAAACCAACGTTTTAAAACACAGCAGTAGCGTTTTATTAAAAATGTTTAGTTTTACATTTATTGCAGCTTTCTTCAGATTTCTTCCTGTTAAAGGGGAGTTTTTCCTCTCCACTGTCGCTACATGCATGCTCAGTATGAGGGATTGCTGTCAAGTCAACGGCACGACGCCAATCGGTCGCTACGTGCTCGTCCAGGAGGAGTGAACGCTGCAAGTCAACGATTCATTCTTGCTCTGCTGGGCTTCCTTTGAAACTTTTTGAACTACTTTGAATAATTAATTGAGCTTAATGTTTGCTAACGAGGATCAATTGGAATGTATGTATGATTGAACTGATTTTTTTTCTTGCAAAGCGCCTCAAGACGACATTTATTGTGAATTGGTGCTATAGAAATAAACTGAATTGAATTGAAAGTAATAAGGAAAGACTGAAAGTTATGGAAGACGATGTTTGTGTCGATGAGATTGCATTGCTTAGCGAGCAATATTCCTAAATGCACAACAAAAGTTAAAGTTATTAAAAAATAGTGCAAATACATATTTAAAATGTTGGTTTAAATCCCAACAGTTAGTTTAACTTTTAGTCTCCTTAGTTCAAGATAAAAATCAAGAAAAACACTGTGGTGCAATCTATTTTATTTTTTCCTTTTTCTGCACTGGATTCACAAAGCAAGTTGCACTAAATACGTGCAGGAGAAACTCGCACCTGTTTTTGCGTCCATTTGCTGTTGTTTGCTCTTTAGCCACAAACACACTAGTCATCAAGAAGGAAGAGAGAAATGTTTTACTTTATCATGAATTTCAGAACAACATTTGAGTAAATGATGCTTTAGATTGTAAGACAGAAAAAAGGAACAATTCTAGCTGATTCATTCGGAGGTTAAAACCATTGACTAAGGTTAAAAATATCCCATATTACGAAATATTTGCTGCAATCTATGCAAATATTATGAACTAATACTATATTGCACTACAAAGTAATCGTCAATTTAGTTACAAAGCAAATTTAGAAAGTTGGGGTAAAGTCCTGTACAATAAAGTGGAGAAACACAAAATACTTTATCACTATATCAGAATAAAAAAGCAACAGCTGGTTACATCCTGTTACCTTCACCATGATTTCTGCACCGTCCTGCACAGCAACCCAATCCCTATTTTCTATTTATCGTTTTAATACGTCAAAATTGTGCTAAACATAATTTAGACAACTTCTGACATCTTTCTTTTTGTTCTTCCAGCTGTGCATCAGGTCACTTTGGTTTCCCTTTTCACCAAACCTTATTTGTTCCACTCCATCTGCAAACTCTTCTGTTTTTAGAGAATATGGAGTTATTCACTCTGACTGTAATTTACTCAAATATGCATCAATATAGGGGTTTTTTCCCGTTAATGCATGCATGATGCCTCATTTAATTGTGGGCAAACTGCGTCAGCACAGACTGACGCTCGCTGCTGAGTAATTCTGCAGCTCAATGATTTATAGCAACCGGTTTATTTAGATTTTAATCTTCAAATTTTGTCCACACATTTCTTCTGAAAGGAAATAATATTGTTTTGCAGCAGCCCAGCTAGAGTCCCTACTTCAATCTGATAATCAGCAGAAGGAGCTAGAGATTAGGGTGATGGCAAGGTGGCCTTCATTAAATCATCAAAATAGCAGAGGAAGCCATTTTAGCAGCAGGGTTTGATAGCTGTAATGTCAATAATCTAAACTGTTTTATCAGGTTTGTAAAGAATTACTGTTAAATATGTTGGAGCTTTGATTAAACCTCAACTGACTGAAAACAGAAATAAAAAAAAAAATAAAAAAAATTTTTGTTCTCTGTGTTTCTATCAGGGTCGTCATCTGATAGGAGCCAGTGTTTTGTGTGTCCACCCTGCTGTTTTATTGGGTCAGAGGAGGCAGAAGGGAAAATCCTCAACTGTTTCGAACAAAGACCAGGAAAAGGCTGTAAAATGCACTTCTTTATGTAAGCACAGCAAATACAAAACAAGTTCATCCTTCCACCTACTTCCCTCCTCTTCCAGCTCGGAGCACCATCCATCATTGTCCAACATACAGTAAATACAGTGAGAAGTCTTTTAACAGGTTTTGTAAGGTTAAATCACAACATTTTGAGCTAAATGCTAAACATTTATATTGTATTTATTTATCAACAAATTAGTTACAAGATGGCTAAAGGCTAAAGGACAAGACAGTCAATGTTTTGAAGTGGCCATCACAAAGCCCATGATTTGTGGGCAGAGCTTAACGCGGTAGCATGTAACTTTTATATAAAAATATGTTTTTAGCATACTTATTAAAACTGTCTCCATGTTGTGACAGTTTGGGTTGAGACAGATAATGTGTGAAAAGATGGAGCTCCTCCTCCTCCCTGAGCTGCTATTGGTCTAAAGAAATGCACCGCTCCCGACCTGAAACAGCCAATCAGAGCGAGGGGGAGGGGCTTAGCGCTGTCAGTCACCCTGGTGTACGCGCTGCTAAATGTGCTGATGGTGGAGAAACAACTCACCGTTCCAGGAAAACTGTTTATCCGCCGTCATCGGTGGCCATGCTAACTAGCCTTAGCATTAGCAGCAGGCTATGTTGTGGTGAACCAGCTGCAGTGTAGCAGAGAGCGGGGGGAGTGTGTGAACGGCGCCTACATGAGGGTGATTGGCAGCGCTAAGACCCTCCTCCTGGCTCTGATTGGTTGTTTCTGACTGACTGGTGCATTTTTGCAGTTATTACTGGGAGCACTGGGAGAGGAGCTGGATTTTTTCACAGATTATGTCTTATATTTTGTCACGACATAATAGTTTTAACAAATATGTAAAAAACATAATTTTCATAAAAGTTACAAACTGCAGCTTTAAAGATGTTTGAGCAAATCAAAACACAATCTGACCCAGTTCTGTCAGGAGGGATGGACCAAAGTTCCAGCAAATCCCAGCTTGTTGAAGTGAACCCCAAACTGGAAAAGTTTGGCCTACAGGGCATGATTTTAACTGTTTTATGTAGTTTTAATATTGTGTTTTAGAAAACATCAATGTTTAATTGTTAAATTATGATGTTCATAAGAGCATGACACTAAAGTAAATGGCCACTGTCTCCCTAATTTTTGAATATCATGTCAGTAATTTTTAATCACTACATTTGTCTATTTGCTCCTTCCACTGTGTAGCTTGCAGAGATAAAACAGCTGTGCACCATACCAAAGATGTTGAGGAAATGGTCAAAATGTCTTGTCTGTCTCTCCTTAGGATTAATGTTGACAAAAGACGTACTCCACAATGCATCAACCCAAACTCCAAATGGCTCCAGCAAAAGAGGCAAAACGTGAGCATCAACGGAGTGAAGTCACACAAAGCAGATCCCGTTCACGCTGGAAACAGTCTATTTACGTTAAAGAACCTTTAAAGGGATTCACGATTAGTTGTAACAATAGATTTAATTTGAGAAACATTTATTTCAAATGTAAAAACAACACAGTAAAAATACTGTAGCCTGCTTCGTTTTTATAAATTTATATAAAATATTGTCACATGGATGTCGCCATATTGTTTACGCTGCAATGCATTCTGGGTAGATGACGTATGCCAGGTTCGACAGCGCTAGCTACAACAGTAATTATTGTGCAATAAGTAACAACCGGCCCTTTCAGTTTGAACTGGAGCTCGTTAAAATAGACGGGAATGCAGAAATGAAGATGAGAAGGACCAAGAGGAATGATTCGGCTGAAAAAGCTGGTGTTTGTGCTGCTGCTGCTTGGAAATGTCAGTTTGCTGCAAAGATCTCCATTTCTAACTCAAGCTGTTTACAGTTAGCATCAGAGTCAAAACATTTTCTCAAATACATTAGAATATTGTGCTACAAAGCCTTAAACATGCTTCATTGTCACTTTAACATCCATTCATTATCTTCCAATTTGTTTTGATTTTGCATTAGCTCCTGCTAGTAGTGTTAGCTTCTGCTAACGGTGTTAGCTCAAGCTAATATAGTAAACAGTAGATTACAAGCTGATCACACCTGTTAGTTTCAACAGATATCTCACTTCAACTTGATTTCGCGTTAGCTCCAGCTAGTAGTGTTAGCTTCTGCTAACGGTGTTAGCTCTAGCTAATATGGTAAACAGCAGATTACAAGCCGGTTACGCCTGTTAGTTTCAACAGATAACTTGTGAATCACATGAAAACTTTGGTGCAGCTGTGCCTAGGCCTTTAAAGCCTAATCTGTGCTATTATTATGTCATGTTAAATTTCTGTGTCTTTACATAAAACAAGAAGCTTTGTATTATCCAAATTACTTACCTCCATAGATGTTAAAAGATTTGGGCAAATAATGTAAATAATAATGTAAATAATCACTGAAGTCCTAAACCCTCCCAGGTGAGTCAGTCTCAGCATCTTATGCAGAAAGCAAATAGCACAAATCAGTCATCAGTTTCCACTTGTTTCAGTCAGGCTGAAGTTGTCCTTACTTTAAAATGTAAACATGGCTTTTGGTAACAAACACAGCAAGTATACAGGTAAGAGAGAGACAGAAAAATGTTTCTCATTTCAAAATCTCATTTCAAAATCATTGAGATATGCTTTTAATAAACAGCAAGAGATTGTAAAATACAATGAAAAGATTTATTGCTTTAACTCAATCAGTCCAAAATATAAAGAAATGGATGAAATTAAAGATTTACCTGATTGTGCTATTATTATGATATGAAAGGTCAGCCAGCTGTAATTGGAAAACGTAAACAACACAACTATGACATTTTATGAGAAAACATTATAATTTCCTGTCCTTATTCGGTCCTTCTCCCTTTTTATTTTTCAATTCACAGGAAAACTTATCTTGTCCTCCAGCTGACGGCATGAATCACACAAATCACAAGACTGAGATGTTGCTGCAACAACAAAAAACCAGAAAAGGCTTCTTTCCAGCTGTCTAAAGTGCTACAGTCTCAGAGAAAAAGAACCCGAAATCAGTGACCGCTGCATTTTGAATTGAAATCTTTTGTGTATTTGTACAATTACACATTTTTAACCAAATTCTTCTTATGTGCTTAATGACTGCATCTGCAACAACGGAAACATTTCAGCTTTGACAAACACCTGAAATGAAATAAATCAGCATCAAAATTTGTCTGTGGGTTTGTTTGTTTTTAAATCGGTTCACCTGTGTTTTATCTTCAGTCAGGATTTCTTTGTTTCTGCCTGATCCCTAGTTTAGTTCCAGCTGCCTACTCATGTATCGGCCATTTTCTACAGCTCTTTAAAGTTGCAACTGAAATGTTTGACCCACTGTTTTCTCACATAGTACAGAAAAAGTGGCTTACGCACACTAATCAAATCCCACCACAATGCTCTGCAGCCTGAGTCGGCTAAGCTAACACCAATGCTAACATTAGCTTTAGCATGCTCATGTACGCGGTCAACTATCGTAGGGTTTTAGGACCACTGAAAATTTCCAAGCACAATGATTTCCCGCATGTCTCCTCCTCCACCTGAGACTTAGGATTAATTTGAAACATTAAAGAAAATTAATTTATTAACCAACATGCCAGAAAGAGGTTATAAATCACAACATAAGAAAGCAAGACACATTTTGACTGAGTTGCTTTTCAATTAAGAGTTTACTAGACTATTTTTCCTACTTTTTCTGACTCATTGACTTTTCATTAGATTTTTGGAACAATGTTCTTCTGGAGAAACCTGCTAATATTTACAGTAAAATCAAGTACAGTGGTTAGTCTTTCATATGGAGTGACTGAACTGACAAGATTCAGTCTAATTCAATAAAATGTAATTCATATATTTTCATTATACAATGAAATCATGTTTATCTGGTGGAGCATCTAAAAACATGACAGATTTGATAAAAATAAAATAAAATAAAATAAAGACATGCAAATATATTAACAATATACACATGCCTTGTCAGGATTCTGAGGTGTTTTGGTTTTCTTTTGTGTCTGTATTTTTTTGATTATTTTGTTATATTTTAGCTTAGGTCTAGCCTTATAAGTTCACTCCTTTGGATTCAGTTTCTTAGTTCATTCTTGCATTTTGTTCTTTGTACAGCTGAGTTTAGTTTCTGCTTACCTTATTTCAGAGGTGGACCTGTGAATCACAACTGACCAAAAATCTCCTCTCAAATCATATTGGGGTCATTGCTATTGCTGTGAGACCAGATCATGTATTGAAGATTCAAACTGCACAAACCAAGCCACACATAATCCCAAAGAGAGCAACAATTATTTAGTGCATAATTGTTTTATACAATGGATGACGTGAAACAAGATTATAATGACTGGTTGTTAAAGGGGGGGCAGAAATCTGTGGTTTAGACTTGAACTTTCTAAGCTTCAGCTGAAGCAAAACATTCTTGAACTAAGTTAATCATATAGATTGTAGACAAAACTTTTTTCTAAACCAGCAAAATAGAAAAAGTGGAATGCCTTGTTAATGAGGTGTTGAGGTAGAAACATTGTCATTCAGAGGGTGAGTTCAGGACGCCTGTAGAGGGGTATGAATACTTTTCTTACCAGCTTAAGGAGACAGAAATATGTGCAAAATCAGATGTGAATACAGCCTGCTGGGGCAGACCGAGCTTGGCCATTACCTTCCTACGCAATTAGGCTCGATTCTCATCTCTCTTCAGTGCTCCGGCTGGGATTTCTACCGTTGAGCTCGATTTCTCAGTGATGTCAATTTTCTGCGCTATTTTAAAATTGTAATCTGCCCATATAGGTTGTAGTTTGGCAATGACAGTGGAGGAAGTGAACAAAGCAGTTCAGTCTGTGTTGACCACGCTTCCGAATATTGCATTATGAACGTTGTGGCCAAACATTAGCGACTGGGTAAAATCAGACCCAGTTGTTTCAAACTTCAAGCAATTAGTCGTTTCTCAATAGTCGAGGGTCCAGATGCTCTCTACGAAGCAAAGCATACAACAAGGGGCTTCTTTTTTTTACGGGGAAGGCAGACCTGACCAGTCTTCAGCAGAAAAGATACTCTTTCCAGCTTATCTATTGTTTAAGGCCCTGACATACTTCATCCAAAGTGCTGAAATTGGTTCTCATAGGCGTAGACATGCGATGAAAATTGAGTCCTTTTGTTCGAAGTGTTGTGTGATTGGTCAGAAGTTTGTTGCCATGTTTTATGCAGAAATATATGGAGGATCGAAACTGACAAAATTGAAAATAAAAGTAGAAATATATAGATTTTGTTTTTCCTTACACTTGCATTTTCGTCAAGAAATGTATATATTTTATTATTCCTTTTTCTTATACAAGCGTTTGTTCTTTTTACATTTCCTCATCTCCTCTTTTTACTTTACCGTATATTACTATATAGTTACCGTATATTTTTCTGCCTCATTATGCAGATGAGGAGGGCGGCCATCTTGGTCCAGCTCCTCTACGACTGGTCAATAAACAGGAAGGAGCAGGATCCATGTGCAGATCGATTGTGCACGCCTGCACCTTTGGCTTCAGTTTAGCAACCGAAGTATCGTTATGGAGGGAGCAGAAGAATCGTTCAGGGAAGCTGCAAACAGACTGGACGAGTTGGAAGGCGGTGAGTTTTTTCCATATTTATTACAATTATCATTATGTCCTGACAGTATAATATAAGACAGATAATCTGTGAAAAAAATCCAGCTCCTCTGCCTTCTCCCAGTGCTCCCAGTACTGCAGTACCTGCAGAAATCCACCAGTCAGTCAGAAACAACCAATCAGAGCCAGGAGGGTCTTAGCACTGTCAATCACTCTCATGTCCGCGACGCTCACACACTCCCCCCCCCTCCCCCTGCTCTCTGCTACGCTGCAGCTGGTTCACCACAACATAGCCTGCTGCTAATGCTAAGCTAGTTAGCATGGCCACCGATGACGGCGGATAAACAGTTTTCCTGGAACGGTGAGTTGTTTCTCCACCATCAGTACACTTAGCAGTGCGTACACGAGTGTGACTGGCAGCGCTAAGCCCCTCCCCCTGGCTCTGATTGGTTGTTTCAGGTTGGGAGCGGAGAGTTTCTTTAGACGGCAACAGCAGCTCAGGGAGGAAGTGGAGGAGCTCCATCTTTTCACAGATTATCTGTTTTAGACCAAACTGTTACGACATGGAGACAGTTTTAACAAATAAGCAAAAAAACACACTTTCTATAAAAGTTACCAACTGCAGCTTTGATTAGGATGAAAATAATTAGGTATTAGGCCTGTTTAAGGTCATACCACAGCATCTCAATAGAGAGACTTTGACTAGGCCACTCCAACATGTTCATTAACATGTACTGCAGTTTGTTGAAAGGTTGACTTAAACTTTGACTTGATCTGTGTTGCAGAGGTAGCTGATGAAAATGTGTTGCTCTGGCATTTCTTTAAATAACAGAAACTTTAACTGGTCCCTTTGGGTGTAACTATGTTGTGAGATATCTCGTAGTTGTCATGTCAGTTTAAAAGACATCAGCTGCAAACGAAGTGGTCAACTTTGTAAAGTTATGACTGTTGGTTCAGTTGAAAAGTCTGTGATTGCAAATGAAACCTATTGTATGTTCTTTGTGGCTTGCTGAAGTTTTGTTCTTGTGGTCGAAAAATGCTTTCAGTTTGTTAACTGAAAACCTTCATTTTGTGCAACATCTTCTCAGAACAACTGTTTCGATGTTGCAGACAGATAGTTCACTAACAGAACTGGTTTAGGCTGCATCAAACTGTGTCACATGGGATTATGGTTTTCATGTTGTGTTGATTTCTTTGTACATAAACACGATCTCACTAATTTTCCGTTTAGATATCATCGCCAAAGATAACAATCATTTCTTTCGTGCTCTGATATTTAAGCACCTAAACTGTGAAACAGACGCACATTTAGCAGCAGGTGACAGATTCACAGCAGAGTTTTACTCCAGAGGAGATCCAAAACATGTGGACGACTTTCACCTTCAGTGGCAAAATGTTTCTGCCCATCTTGGTGGTTTTGATCATCCTTCCTGCATTTGAAGGTAATCGATATTTAAACAATTTGGGCTTGTTTGACTTTTTGAGATCTTTTTAGATCTTTCACATCTAATAAGTCAAATAATCACATTATTAATGCTAACTGAAGCCTAGTCAACAAATTGAGATCAAGCTCAGGGATAATTTAGAGTAAATGTACTTTTTTTTTATTATTCATTAGAGAGTTTCTTTAGTTTGTTTTCTGAAGTTTATAGCAACGTATCGTTCTTTAGGCAGATGTGATTCTGCTGTCTGTTTATTTGTGCAAAAAATAATTTTATATCTGGTATTTCAACAGCGAGGACAGTCCACATAGTGCACATTTGTGAATTAATTGCATTCAGTTGAATGTGCCAATGCTTCCCCGATTACAACAAAACCATATCAGGAAATTTGACAGAAAAGTAAAGAGGTTTAATTCTGATCTGTTGTACAATCCTCAACTGAAAGCTGTTTCTCCACGTTTGGTTCTGGTTCTGGGGATGCAGAGCAGACCAGAACCAGAAGACCTGAGTGGTCTGGAAGGTTGATACAACGACAACAGGTCTTTATTAATGTATTTTGGTGCTAAACTGTTCAGTGACTTTATAAACTACCAGAAGTATTTTAAAATCTATTCTCTGAGCTCCAGGGAGCCAGTGGAAGGACTTTAGAACTGGGGTGATGTGCTCCATCTTCCTGGTCTTAGTGAGAACATGACCAGCAGCGATTGGATCAGCTGCAGCTGTCTGATTGATTTTTTTTTAGGCAGACCTGTGAAGACACTGTTGCAGTAATCAATGCGACTGAAGATAAACGCATGGATGAGTTTCTCTACATCTTCCTGAGACATTAGTCCTTTAATCCTGGAAATGTTCTTCAGACGATAGAAGGCTGACTTCGTAACTGTCTTTATGTGTCTCTGAAGGTTCAGGTCTGAGTCCATCACTACACCCAGATTTCAGGTCTGATCACTAGTTTCTAGCTGTACTAACTGAAGCTGCGTGTTGACTCTAGATCATTCCTGTTTGGGTCCAAAAATTATAACTTCAGTTTTGTCTGAGCTTAAATTTCTCTGAGGATGTTGAGATGCTGAAAAATATGTTTTTTCCATATTTATTACAATTATCAGTGTGTCCTGACAGTATAATATAAGACAGATAAAATTTGTGAAAAAAAATCGAGCTCCTCTGCCTTCTCCCAGTGCTCCCAGTACTACCTGCAGAAATCCACCAGTCAGTCAAAATACACCACTCGGTCAGAAACAACCAATCAGAGTCAGGAGGAGGGTCTTAGCGCTGTCAATCACCCTCATGTACGCCACTCACACAGTCCCCCTGCTCTCTGCTAGGCTACAGCTGGTTCACCACAACATAGCCTGCTGCTAATGCTAAGGCTAGTTAGCATGGCCACCGATGACGGCGGATAAACAGTTTTCCTGGAATGGTGAGTTGTTTCTCCACCATCAGCACATTTAGCAGCGCGAACACGAGGGTGATTGGCAGCGCTAAGCCCCTCCTCCTGGCTCTGATTGGTTGTTTACGCTAGATCGTTCCTCTTTAGGTCCAAAGATAATAACTTAAGTTTTATTTCTGTTCAGCTGGAGAAAGTTTTGGCATCTCCATGCATTAATTTGTTCTAAGCAAATTGGATGGGTTCAAAGTCACCTGGCGGCATCGTGATGTAGAGCTGTGTATCATCTGCGTAGTTATGGTAGCTAATCTTATCTAACTCATCTTATCAATTTATGACTTACCAAAGTGAAAAATCAAGAGAGATGTGTAGATATTCACTTTTTTCTTGAGTATTTTGCAGCTTGGCTGTTGGGTATTGGGCCCCCTAATGTCTTCTCTGTGGCTCCAGTAGGATTCCTGATCAAATTTCAGTCAAATTAATGAAGAACTAAATGTCTAAAGATCCACTTTAAAAGATTATTGAAATATAATTAACGCCCCTAAAATATATTGAAAACAAAAGACATCATGCAGATGTTTGTGGGGATCCTTGTATGGTCATCTCACCGCATCTGCATGAGATCAGGGACTTTCCTTTATAATCAGCCAGTCTCTGGTGGATTAACTGGTATGATCTGGTTCATTGTCGTTTTGCATGGTCCAGTTCTTCTTTGGCTTTTAAAAAAATTTTAAGAATGAATCTGCAATCTGGAAGAATATGGAAAAAGAAAATAAAAACTACATTTCCTATCCTTTTGTCAATTAAACATATGCTTAAGATTCATAACACACACCTTTATAAATTGCAAGACTGAGAAATTATGAAATTTAGAAACATTTTTCTCAAAACATGGACTGAATGTCTTATTTTCCATCTCAACTCATCTTGCCTCCAGTTATGTTCTCTTGTCCAGCTCAATGCAATGCCAGCCCTTTAAATAACCGTTCCTGGTCTGCAAATTTGTCCATCTTCTGGGTACCGAACGGTGACATTCGTCAAGAAGTGTTTAACAAATTGCTATGAAATATATTTGAGGACTGAGTAATACTTGATTACAAGAAAAGGATAGCATTTTATAACTTTGTGAAATATTAAAAAGATTTTTATCGGTTTTTAAAATTATAAATTTTTAAAAAGTGGTGAAAAATATTCCCTTCATGTTTTGTTCTCTGTGTTTCTGTCATTGTGCTTCTCTGTTGCAGGCCGATGTTTTAATTGCCCAACCTGCTGTGATAAGGGCTTAGAGAGCGCCAACGGGGAAATCATAAAGTGCTACGAACAAACAGCGAGAGACTGTAATAAACACTTCTTTATGTAAGCACAGCTGATATAAAATAAATTCATCCTTCCACCTTCTTCACTTTATCTCTTTCAGCTTTGCGCTCAGGTCTCAGGCTTGTAGATATGAGCGCCATCTAGTGGTATCATTTTATATGAGCTGTGACACCTGGAGAATCATTTTCTCTGAACAGATTCAGTCTGCAAACATTCACTGAGTTACTGAAGTATTTCATGTACTGTTCTGCAGCACATTTTTATTTGGTTTGACGTTCAGGATTGTAAGTGAGATAAATGGTTACCTGCTAAATTACAGTCTTGATAAGAACATTTGACTGAACTAAATGCTCACTGTATCTATGTTTTGTGTATCATCTAAATAACATTTGTTAATTTTAAATGTTCGTTTCTGTGCTTCATACAGTAATAATGAAATTGTCCAACTGTTGTGTTTCTCTTTTTGTAGTCTTGTGATGGAAAATGGTGACGAGCTTTGCATCAACCCAGATTCCCAGTGGCTCAAACACAAGAGGCAGACGGTGAGAATAAACCATCAAAAGCACCACAGAGCTGAGCTGAACACAGCAGGTCCAGTTTATCCTGCAGACATTCTGCTTTGGTTCAAATGTACCTTTTTATTATGTATCATATAAAATGAGCATGTCTGGATATGAAACAAGAAGCTTTGTTTAAAGCTAATTACTTGTTTACTTTCAATAACGATAGACGATTTGGGTAAATAATGATAGACACTGCAGTCCTGATCCTGTTTGATTAAGCTGCTGGCAGGTTTAGCTTCATTCCTTTCTGCACCTATAATCAGCTCAGTCTTCGCCTCTCATTCAGTGAAAACTTAAAATGACTTTAGTCACAAATATAGCAGACCCAAAGGTAAAAAAGGGAGACAGAAAATGTAAAGATGAAGCACTAAACATTCTTTAAAACTGTGGGAACAGAATCTTTCAATATTTCAAAGTCAAACTGAGATGCAGATCATTTAATAAACAGCTGCAGATTTTCATATATTAAGAAATGATCTATTGCTTCAACTCAGTCAGTTAAAAAAAATTAATAGATGAAGTTCAAAGTTTACAATTATTTCATGCGGACGATACAAACCACACTGAGCTGATTTGCATTGCACTGTGATGCAGGGGGTGAAAGGTCAGAAACAGCCGTAAACAACACAGCCATGAAGATTTATGAAAAAATGTCATAGTTTCCTGATCTAAGAAAACATCCTTTAATCTGTTCTCCTCTCTGTTTATTTTCCTTGTCACAGGAAAACTTAAAGTGTCCTTGATAGCTGGCGCCATTAAAGACACAAGACAAGAAAAGCTTCGACGTTCCTGCTTTCCCAACTGCGACAATGTAAAACAAAAGAGAGAACCAGGATGGGATTTATAAAACTTATCATTCAAGCAGAGATCAAATCAACCAGTTTCTCTGTTAGCTGTTTTGACTTGTGATCTGCAGGTTAAATAGTGTAAAATCAGATTTTTTTTTCCTGGTTCATTAAATACATCAAAGCTAAAACCAAACCTTTTAGTCTGCATCAGCCAAGATTTCTGTCTTCTTCTATAAAAGACCCTGAAACATTTCTTTTATGGTCGATATATTGCATTTAATCAATAAATTTAAAAAAAATGTTTAAACAAGTTTGTCTGCATCATCATTTTCAGAAAGAGAGCAAACAAAGTTTAAATCTGCAGGTCCGAGTGTAAAGAAAATGAAAATCAGTGACTGGCTTTATCTGCAACAGCAGAAACGTTACAGCTTTGAGAAAAACCTTTGGTTGTGTTAAGATGTGTTTGAACTATCGTTTAAGTCTGTCCAGGTCCTCGTTTTTAAATCAGCTCACCTGTGTCAGGCTTAATGCCCCTTCAGTCATGATTTCTCTGTTTTCTGCTGCATCTGTCATGGTTGGAGGTAATTTTCTGACTCGCATGCAGGAAACCACTCAGGACAGGATAAACAGCGTCGGATAGTTTTTTGAAGAAACGATGACCCAAGTTAAGGTTGCTCAGGTTTTCTAGAAGAATAGTGAAGGTTAGTTTTGTTATATCTAAAGGAGATATAACAAAAGCAGATGTCTGGGTAGATGAGTGTGCTCTGCAGGGCTGGGCAGCTCACAGGGAGAGGTGCCTGTCCAGCATGGAGGTAAAGCTCTGCGTCTTTTCCAGGGAAGAGACTGCAAAGAGGTTTTAACCTCTTCTTCCCCTCAACACTACAAAAACAAAATCTTACTGAGTATTTTTAGTCTAATTTCCTGTGCATTTTTCTAGACATTTTAACTTATAACATGGGAAAAATATCTTGTTCCACTGGTAGATTATTTCACTTATAACTAGAACTTTTTCATCAATATTAATGAATTATTGACTTAAAACAAGCTCCTATAGCTGCTGAAAAGTTACTGTAAGTTAGTTTTGTCTTATTTCAAGTCTACTAAGATATTTGTACTACAAACTAGAGCAGAAATACTTCTTAAGATTTGTGTTTTTGCTGTGCAGTGACACAACTTCATCCTCCACACCTCAAGTACAAAACCGTTCCAGGAAAACTGTTTATCCGCCGTCATCGGTGGCCATGCTAACTAGCCTTAGCATTAGCAGCAGGCTATGTTGTGGTGAACCAGCTGTAGTGTAGCAGAGAGCAGGGGGACTGTGTGAGTGGCGTACATGAGGGTGATTGGCAGCGCTAAGACCCTCCTCCTGGCTCTGATTGGTTGTTTCTGACCGAGTGGTGTATTTCTGCAGGTTGTACTGGGAGCACTGGGAGAAGGCAGTGAAGCTGGATTTTTTTCACAGATTGTCTATCTTATATTGTCAGGACATAATGATAATTTTAAAACATATGGAAAAAACATATTTTTCAGCATCTCAGCATCCTCAGAAGAATTTAAGCTCAGACAAAACTGAAGTTATTATTTTTGGAAGCAAAGAGGAACGCTCTAGAGTCAGTGCGCAGCTTCAGTTAGTACAGCTAGAAACTAGTGATCAGACCTGAAATCTGGGTGTAGTGATGAACTCAGACCTGAACCTTCAGAGACACATAAAGACAGTTGCAAAGTCAGCCTTCTATCGTCTGAAGAACATTTCCAGGATTAAAGGACTAATGTCTCAGGAAGATGTAGAGAAACTCATCCATGCGTTTATCTTCAGTCGCATTGATTACTGCAACAGTGTCTTCACAGGTCTGCCTAAAAAAAATCAATCAGACAGCTGCATCTGATCCAATCGCTGCTGGTCATGTTCTCACTAAGACCAGGAAGATAGAGCACATCACCCCAGTTCTAAAGTCCTTCCACTGGCTCCCTGGAGCTCAGAGAATAGACTTTAAAATACTTCTGGTAGTTTATAAATCACTGAACGGCTTAGCACCAAAATACATTAAAGACCTGTTGTCATTGCATCAGCCTTCCAGACCACTCAGGTCTTCTGGTTCTGGTCTGCTCTGCATCCCCAGAACCAGAACCAAACATGGAGAAGCAGCTTTCAGTTTTTATGCTCCGCTAATCTGGAACAAACTTCCAGAAAACTGCAAAACAGCTGAAATACTGAGTTCCTTTAAATCAAGACTAAAACCGACCTGTTTAGAGCTGCCTGTGATCAGTAGTGAGTGGAACATTGATCAGTATTTGACTGATGATCCTGAACTGAACTACCTCTAGAGAAACCTTAGCAGGCTGTGTCACAGAAATGTTTCCAACTGAAAACTAATATTGCTTTTCAACTTTGTAAAGTTATGACTGTTGGTTTAGTTAAAGCTTTAACAGTCATTGCAGTTGCAACCTGCTACATGTATCTGTGAACATGTTAATTGCTGCTGCCTGAAGTTTCGTTCCTATAATAGAGCAAGACTTTTAGATTGTTATCTAACAATCTACTTTGCATCATGCAAAATTGTCTAATGATAATCTAATGAATGCAGAGTTTCAATTTTATAGACAGTTTAATAACAAGAACCGGTTCAGGCTGCATTGGACTGTGGTGTGTAAGAATGTGGTTTTCCTGTTTTTTGCTTGTGGTCATTTCTCTTTGTCCACACCTATTACCTCATAAATGTTCCTCTAACATATCGTTGCTATAAAAAAGCATTTCCTGTTATTTCCATCACGCTCACTTATTTAATAACCTTAAAGCTTTGACAGAGCTGCATTGAGCAGCAGGTAGCAAACAGTTTCACAGCAGAGATCCAGTCGGCTTCGCTGCAGAGCAGATCCCAAACATGTGGACGACTTCTATCGTTGGGAGCAAAATGTTTCTGCCCATCTTGGCTGTTGGGATCCTCCTCATTGTTTCTGCAGGTAATGTGCTTTTCAAAGAATTTGAGGTTTGCTTGAATTTCCTACGGGATGAATTAAGTCCTGTCTTATCTTATCTTGTTTACATTTTTGGTTCTTTTTATCCTCAGAGTCCAGATCTTTGAGATTTAATGAGTCAAATGTTGACATTTTCTTTAATTCAAACAGATAAAAAATTCAAACAAGCAAAGATTGGTCGTTGGTTTGTAAATAATAATTACTGCAATAAGTAAAGAAAGATTATTTTTTACTAAAAAATAACATTTTAAAACACATTAAGCAGACTGAAGATGGTTTCTTTTTCTGTCTAAACATTATTAACAGTATATTGTCCTTTAAGAATTGTAGTTGCTTTGATTCTGTTCTCAAATATTAATTTTACCAGCTGGTATCTCAGCCAAGAGGAAAACCAACACGTGCACGTTGTGTATTAAAATCGATTCAGTTTAATGTGCTCTCAGTCCCTCCAGGATGATGATTTTTGTGATTATTGCGGCCTAAAATTACTGATTTTGCTGCACCTTTTTCGAAAAGTTGCACTCAAAGGTGCGAATTATTTTAAGCTTTATTTTCACCATAATATGGTCAAGAAAGCTGAAATTGCTGTACCTTCCTGAAACGGCTCAACTTACCCCATACTCAGAGTAAGTTGTGCCAAGAGACAACTTGTTTTGGACATGCTATATTACCTAAACAGTTATTTTTACACTCGTTCTGATATTTTGAAGGGATGCAGGATATCCTGAACTATATGCAGAAATATAAGTTAGCAACCAAAACTATGATTGCCTTGATGTGGCGATCCTAAATATGAAAAATGGCTCATCTTACCCCAGTTTCCCCTATGCATGGTGCATTCCGGCACTTGTTTGTTGCGACCGGACGCTATGAAGGAAATTTATTTTGGGTTCATTCTAAAACTTTGTAAACATGGGCTGCAGCGCTGGAGCGCAACCCGTCGTTCAGTCTACCTGCATGCGTCTCCGCTCCACCCGCCACGCCACGCACTTCACACGGTTCGCTCCAAGATGCCCACTTAATCCGTGCATCGCGCCAGTCAATTTAAAAACCTGGACATTTTAATCAATTAATGAAATCCCCCCAGATGATCCGGAAAACACTTAAAAGTGGACATGGAAGTTGGTCAGATTTGCGGAAAAGTTGCGATGCCTGGTGAAAATTTGCGGACGATGAGTGAATTTGGGTTAACAGCTCCGATGGAGGGACTGGCTTATGCAGCACCGACCACAGCAAAGGCGGTTTTAACAAATTAAACTGAGAAAAAAAAACAAAAAAAAACAGCAAAGGTCTAACTCCTCTTCAGGATCATAGAACAGAAATACTGTAGATACTTTTAGAGCTAATTTTAATTTCTTTAATTTCGGGGCATCAGAGTGAGGATTTAAGAGATCAAAATGTTTAAAAATTCACTTTTATTCTGAGGCTTTTTAGCAAATGTTATTTTAACTCGCCCCCTGTCCCAGGATATAACTTTTGTGGCCCAGAAAGATTCCTGATCAAATTTCAACAAAACTTTCTGTCTGTTACTAAAATGTTCTAAAGATAAACTTTTAAAGATTTCTTGAAAATCTGATTCTTTGGAAGAAAAATATAAACAAATAAGGAGAGATTAAAAGATTATGCACAGACACTGACATTGTGGTCCAGGTCTATGATTTACCATGATTATAGATCTCGTTTTCAATTTATTTCACATGGTCAGAGTCAATTCAACAAAACCCAGAAGTCTTGCAACAGAGGTTTTTTGTTTTACACCGGCTGCTAATTGGATAAAAAACAGCAAAAACACCCCAAAAAACATCCAAAACAGCATTCTTACACTTTTTCAATCACAAATTACCAGAAATATTATTCATGAAAAGATTCATGATAAGAAATTGATCACGATAAATGATAAACCATACGATAAATGCCCATCTCTAATGTACGATCTGTTGTTGAAAGTGCTCCTGCAGCCAGCACGTCATGAAGAGAGTGAAACTCGTTGTCCAACATGACATGCATACTCCACTGTAATAACAGGGCAAAGAAGAAAAATGACATCACTTTGTGAAAAATATTCCCTTTATGATTTTCACCTTTTTTCTGTGCTTGTCTGCTTCAGGCTCACGTCATGTCGTCCCACCCTGCTGCAAAGATGGGTCAAAGATGGTCGACGGGGAGATCATGGAGTGTTTCGAGCAAAAACCAGGATCATTCTGTGATAAACACTTCTATCTGTAAGCACAGCAAATATAAAAACAAGTTATCCAATCACCTGCTTTTAGATATACCAGGTTATAGTTCCTTCTTGATATAACACAGGAGGTTCGTGAGCTCCCTCTTGTGGTAGAGTAATTTATCAGCTCTTATAATGACAGCTGAATCATTTTATTTACAATGATATTAGTATTCTAAAGATTACTGAGGTGGAAATTAAATATCAATTTCAACATCATAAAAAGTTCAAGTAATATGAACCTTGGGAAAAGACCTTTAATTTTTTTTTTCTGTACAAACTACTAAATGTGCAGCTTATGAGTCTGTTAAGAGTTTTAAAGAGGACGCAAAGAAATTTAAACAGCAGCTGTTCCACTTTATGGAACTACAAACATGCTCAGATATGCTCGTCCAAGTTCACCGTGCTCTGCAAAAACACAAAATCTAACCAAGTATTTTTGGTCTAGTTTCTGGTGTAAATATCTTGAATACACTTGAAAAATTACAAAACTAACTTACAAGTAACTTTTGAGCACAATATAGGAATTTGTTTTAAGTCAATAATTCCTTAATATTGAGGAAAAAGTTCTAGTTATAAGTGAAATAAGTTAAAATGTCTTGTTCCACTGGCAGATTATTGGTAAGATTTTGTGTTTTTGCAGTGTGAAAACAGACCGGAAGAAGCTGTAAGGAAGTTTCCAAAAACACAAATATTTAATCATAGGACCTACAACAGGTAATTCAAAAAGCTCAGTGTGTCTTTTTGCTGATTTAACTATTTAGTTTGCAGTGTTAATGTGGCGTCAAATGGTGAAATCATTCAACTGTCATGTTTCTCTCTTTGTAGGATTATTATAAAAGGAAGTGGACCAGTTTGCATCGACCCAGATTCCAAATGGTTAAAAAAGAAGATACACATGGTGAGCACAAACTATCAAATGCACCACTGAATGGAGGTACCAAAATCAGATCCAGTTAATCCTGCAAAACAGAACCTGTAAAGTCTGATCTACATCATTGTGTTATACTAGGTTTGCATCTCTGTATATTAAACATGGTTGTAAAATGCTACTTACTTACCTCAATAACTGTCAAAGCTGTGGCCAAATTACAGCCACAGCCCGCATCTCACCCCAATCACACTACATATCCCACAATGCAACACAACCATTATTCACGGCTCAATAATGGAGTGCACACGCTGTATTTTTAGGAGAGTGTGATACCTAAAGGGGCAGTATTATGTGTTTTCCAGGCATCTTAGTGCCATTTTATAGCACAATCAAATAACTATGTTACCTTCAGTTGTTACAAAAATGCTGTATGTATCAAATATGACTTAAAAGAAATTTGATTTAATAATTTAACACCTTTAAATTGGGCCTCTGCCTCTTTAAGGAAGTCCTGTTCACTTTGAAACTCCGCCTTCAGGAAGTCATCACAACAGCTAACCCTTAAGCAACATTTTTACCACTGTTGCACTGAAAAGTAGCTCGTATAATGAGCTCAGCGGATGCGCCGTTCCACCAGGTGTTTACTAATTGCTGCTGGCTAGTTTGAAGAAGCTGAGTGGGAAAGTCGTGGGGGAGGGAAGCTCTGTGTGGCAGAAGTTCAGAAGCTTAGAAACTGCAGCTCTGAGGAGGAGCTGCACCTCGAAGGTGGCGCTAGGTCCACCCAGGCGTTCTGCACAGCTGAATGGGAGATTAAAGGATTTCTCAGACATGCATGAAAGAATTAAGGCAACACTCCAGGTATGTTTTTGATGAGGGAATAACATTATAACATAATGTACGTTTTTACAAATTTTATGTAATACTGCCCCTTTAAGAAACTTTTTGTGTCACCAATCAATGACATACCAAGTCACTACTGCTGGGTTTCAAAACACACATTTTAAAAAATATTTTAATATTATTATTAATATTCATAAACATTAATTATTAATAATTATGTTCAAACTGAGTAGTCCATGCTTCAAGTTTTGCCGCTTCTCGGCTGCTCAGTCTTACAATCATTCACAAAGCAAATAGCACAAATGACACGTTGGTGCAAAGAAACCTTTCAACTGCAGCAGGTGGGATCGCTGTCAGCTCTGCTTGTGTCACACTGTTGTCTTCACTTTAAAATTTAAATATGATTTCAATCCACAAACAGAGATGGTATAAAATTCAGAATGAGACATGAAAGTATTTTCTTGCTATGGCTCCGTGTTTTAAAAGATGAAACATTAAAGCAGTGTTTAAACCTGTGAGAACACTGCATACATGGTGTGATATACTGTGAAACTACACACCATGTAGTTTCACAACTACAAAGATTTATAACAGGGATACAATGCTTTCATTTCTTGTGCTAAGAAAACATTCTTTTGTTTTCCTTTCTTTTTCTTTTTCTTTTTCTCATCACAGGAAAACTTGAAGTGTCCTCCGACCTACAAGTTTTGAGGAAACTGAAAGAAGACTGCAACGTAGGTGTCAAGAAAAAACAACAAAAAGCTACTTTACTGCTTCTTTTTGTGCTTCAATGCAAGAAAATAACAAAAACAACAAAGAACAGAGGAAGAAAGTGCTTTTAAAACTGATAGAGTTCATTTATTTTCCTTTGCTCTCCTCTACTCGGCAAGCCACATGTCAAGAACCAGGAAATAACTTATTTTTCGGGTAATTAAAAGCAGTGAAAAGTCACGTATTTTGTCTGGAAATACCTTCTCAAACCATTTCTGTTGGATTCAAAACTGTATCCTCTATCAAACAATGTGCAGCAAACGTCTTCCTTTTATGATCAATGTTTGTAAAATTTAGACGCTCAATTAAAAGTAAGTTTAAAAAGAAGGTCAGAATCAAACGCAGTTAGAATCGGTAGGTCGGACCTCTGGTACATCTCTGACTATAATGCTTAATGTGTGTAATTTGTGGAACCACATGATTGTTATTTCCTTTTAAACAGCTAAAGCAGCAACAGCAGAAACATTTGGCTAGTAGAGAAAAACTCTGAAGCAACAATAAATATCTATAAAAAACGTTGACTCTTCTTCTACTGTACAGTTTTTCATGATGATGTGAAATAGACAGGATTATATTGAGCATCTCAGTCTGTGGAATTTTATTCTTTTTGTTTAATTTGTTTTTAGTTTTGTTTCTTGTCCAGGTTTTGGTCATTTCACCCCTTGCCATTCAATACACCTTTCTGGTTGTTTTGTAGCTGAAAAGTTGGACACAAAAGGACCATTTCTCTAGGGCTGTTTCACAACGACCAGGCATCAGTTTATAAATTGCCTTGAATCATAATAGCTTGAGTCGACCGGCCCAGACTGGAACCAGTTAGAAAATAATATAGAGTCCTTTTTGGACACTCTCATTTCAAGGCAAGTTTTATAAAAAGCACAAACTTTGGAGCTTAATGATTCCTTTTAATATTAGTGCTGTTCTGTAACTTAAAATAAATGGAGATATTGCTGAAAAGAACAGAAGAGGAAAATGTGCATAGATCAGTAATTATGCCGTAGATACTTACATTACAACCTAAGAAAGAGTTAGCAAGTGCACCTCTGAATTCAGGGTAGCTACATACTTTAGATTTAAAAACACCTTTCTGGACTTACATTTCTTTCCAAGTTTTAGTAGGTTTATGGGACATTTTTACGCTAAAGTACAATTATTTGCATTAAAATTCTCTGTGGTGTTATCACAATTCCCCAAGCTTTATCCCTGAACGTCTCTGAAGGCAGCAAGTCAAGTTTATTTGTAGAGCACATTTCAGCAACAAGGCAGTTCAAAGTGCTTCACATCATAAAAACATCAAGGAAATATAATTTAAAAATATAGTTCAATGTTTTACTTTCTGCTAAACAAAGGCAGCTCTAAACAGGTGGGTTTTTAGCCTTGATTTAAAGGAACTCGGTATTTCAGCTGTTTTGCAGTTTTCTGGGTGTTTGTTCCAGATTAGTGGAGCATAAAAACTGAAAGCTGCTTCTCCAAGTTTGGTTCTGGTTCTGGGGATGCAGAGCAGACCAGAACCAGAAGACCTGAGTGGTCTGGAAGGCGACAACGACAACGACAACAGAAGTATTTTAAAGTCTATTCTCTGAGCTACAGGGAGCCAGTGTAGAACTGGGGTGATGTGCTCTATCTTCCTGGTCTTAGCGAGAACACGAGCAGCAGTGTTCTGGATCAGCTGCAGCTGTCTGATTGATTTTTTTAAGGCAGACCTGTGAAGACACTTGCAACAATCAATGTGACTAAAGATAAACACCTCCTGGAAATGTTCTTCAGGTGATAGAAGGCTGACTTTGTAACTGTCTTTATGTGTTTCTGAAGGTTCAGGTCTGAGTCCATCACTACACCCAGATTTCAGGCCTGATCACTAGTTTCTAGCTGTAATAACTGAAGCTGTGCACTGACTCTGAATTGTTCGCTACTGAAGGAGTACCTGAACACATCACCAATGAAATCTCTGGAAGATCCTGCTCTGGTTGGAGACGCAGAAGAACCTTTGCGAAGGCATATTCAGTGCCAAGGAAAGACCTCAACTCTGCTGCTGTAAGCTTTAGCAGCTCAAGAGACTCTGGAAGTGATGATTCTGCTTCTGACTCTGCTTCTGTCTAGGGGTAGGCCGGATCAGACGTCAAACTAAGTGCTAACCTTATAAAGTTATGACTGTTGCATTAGTTGACATTTATAAAATCTTCCATTGAAAGGGCAATCTATTCCAGGCGTTTGTGCTTAAGTTAATTGTAGCTGCTCGTTTCATACTATCGTCGACATCTCAAGTTTCGTTCCCATGGAAGAAAATACTTTTAGTTTTCTATGTGGTAACCTCCTGTGAGTTTATTAACACTATCGAACTGAGAAATTTTACAAACAGGTGGGAAATTAATAGTAATAGCAAGAACTGGTTCAGACTGCATCAGACTGTGAAGCATGAGAATGTGGTTTTCATGTCTTTCAGATTGTATCCTCAGCCTTTATCTCAGACATTTTCTTAGTACAACTCACCAGTTCCTGTTTGCTTCTTTCATGCTTATTAATTTAAGCACCTTGAAGGTGTAATGGAAAAGTTTCTGGTTTGCCCATTCTTGGGTCTGAACAAAGTGCTCTGATTTTTTAATCACCCAACTCATTCTGCGAAACCCTGTGTTTTAGTTATTTAGGGGAAACACATTCCAGTCTTATCATGAGGAGATCTGGTCACACATGTTTCTGGGAGTAGTGCTGCGTGACCAAAGTGATGTTTCACAGCGCGGTACTCATGAATATCTTGGAAGACTTCTCACCCTATTTAGGGTGGAGGGCTTTTCTACCTTCTCCTCCTCTAAAGATAACGCCCACATCTGTCTGTGATTCTGTTCTCTGATTGGTTCAGAGAGAGACTTCAAACGCTGTATGCCTTTGAATATGCTTATAAAGACAAAGTCGTCCGGTCTTTCTCTAATTTAATGAGTTGTCTTCTCTCCCTCTTTGATTAAGAAAATCCACGACAAAGGTTGGAGGCGGCTCCACTTCTCAGCAGCTAACAAACCACTTCACAGCAGAGATCCAGTCGGTTTTACTGCAGAGCAGATCTCAGACATGTGGACGACTTTCACCATCAGGACCAAAATGTTTCTGTCCATCTTGGTTGCTTGGATCTTCCTCGCTGTAGCTGCCGGTAATGTCCATTTTAAAGATTTGGGAATTATTTAAATATTTTTTTTTATCTTTTTAATCACAGTCAATATATTTGGTGAGTAACTTTTGAAATGTTTGAATGCAAACAAGAAACTGTGCAAACAAGCCACAGATTGAGCTGATTTCTGATTCAAATCTAGTAATTGGGGTCAAACCAACAGTCTTTAGGAAGAAAAACTAGTTTATTTTCTGAAATTCATATCAGCACAAGGCTCTTTAGGAGTGCAGTTATTTGTTAAATTCCAGAAAAATTAACTTCAATAGCTGGTATTTTAATAAAGAGGATCTATGACACATTTAGGCCATTTTAGGACATTTGTTCTCAGATCCTCTGCAGTAAGAACGAATTACTGCAGTCCTACTTTTTGAGATGAAAAGTACGTTTTACAGGAAAATTTAACAAATTCTTGGAGTTAAACGTATACTTTGAGAATTGCAGACTTATTTTATTGGCAATGTGCCCCAGGATATATCACCTGTGCACTAATTAGATATCTGATTAAATTTAAATCTCAAATTATGACAGCTAAAGAACAAAATGCTGCTTTAAAAGATTAATAGAAAGTCTGAGTGTTTGGAAGTAAAATATAAGGGAATAACGAATTTTTAAAAAAGAGGACAGTGATGTCTCTGCAGACGTTTATTTACAACATACTAAAAATATTCAGAACATGTATTACATATGTCAAAAGTTAGCCCAAAGCCTATAACACAGCTTTTTCAACGTCCTAGTTTTATTTTGGATTTTTACAATATGGTGAAGCAAGGCTGCCATACAATGTACTTTCAGTCCATTGGAGGACTGAAAGGTTGCAGAAATAACTGAAATATCTTTTTGGAAACATGGACTGACTGTCATTTGTTCCAGAAACTGTCTGTTGAACATCATGTTTCCTCTCGCTATGTCCTCTGGTTCCTGTTTAAAACCGGCAGCTCATTGCAAAGGCCATCATTCAGATAACCATCTACCAGTTAGACCATTTCCTGGGTGCTGAACTGGTTTTGTCAGGAAATGAATAAAGATTTCCTGTTAAATATGTTTGCGTTTTCAGTAATACTTCGTTGAAAGAACAAGAAATTATTTGAAAACTTTCTGAAAAATATTCCCTTCGTGTTTTGTTCTGTGTTTCTGTCATTGTGCTTCTCTGTTGCAGGCCGATGTCATGTGTGCCCAAACTGCTGTGATAAGGGCTTAGAGAGCGCCAACGGGGAAATCATAAAGTGCTACGAACAAACAAGGAAAGCCTGTAATAAACACTTCTTTATGTAAGCACAGCCGATATAAAATAAATTCATCCTTTCACCTTCTTCACTTTATCTCTTTCAGCTTTGCGCTCAGGTCTCAGGCTTGTAGATATGAGCGCCATCTAGTGGTATATGAGCTGTGACACCTGGAGAATCATTTTCTCTGAACAGATTCAATCCGCAAACATTCACTGAGTTACTGAAGTATTTCATGTACTGTTCTGCAGCACATTTTTATTTGGTTTGACGTTCAGGATTGTAAGCGAGATAAATGGTTACCTGCTAAATTACAGTCTTGATAAGAACATTTGACTGAACTAAATGCTCACTGTATCTATGTTTTGTGTATCATCTAAATAACATTTGTTAATTTAAAATGTTTATTTCTGTGTTTCATATAGTAATAATGAAATTGTGTTTCTCTCTTTGTAGTCTTGTGATGGAAAATGGTGACGAGCTTTGCATCAACCCAGATTCCCAGTGGCTCAAAAACAAGACAGAAAAGGTGAGAATAAACCATCAAAAGCACTAATGAGCCAATCACAAACAATTTAATTAAATCTATTCTCAGTTTATTTATAGTGCTGTCAAACAGTATTTGCCCCCTCTTCTATTTCTTTTATTTTTTGCTAAACTAAAATGTCTGAGAACATCAAAAATCATTTATATCAGACAAAGATAACCTGAGTAAATACAATTAAGATGATGATTTTGTTTATTTGGGGGAAAAAGTTATCCAAACTGAAAACAGCTGTGATTAAAAATAGAAATAGATGATTTAAGTCATAATTATTGGCTACAAATTATAATAATTGTTTTTATTTTTGCCACGATCAGGGCGATGATCATTTTACATCGCTGACTGGGAATTTTGGCCATTTTTCTTTGCAGAACTGTTTTAATTCAGCCACAGTGAAGAGGGGAATGACTGGCCTGTTTAAGGCTGTGCTACAGGATCTCAATTACATTTAGTTCTGTACTTTGACTAGGCCACTTGCTAGTTTGTGTGAGATTATTTTTTGCTGCATAACCCCAAGTGTTCTTGTGTAGAAGTCATGAAATGATGACAGGAGAGTCTCCTTCAGGATTTTTGTGCCCGTTTGACTCTTGGGTCGTTGTCCATCTGGAAGACCCATTTCTTTCCTCATGATGCCAGCTATTTTATGAACTGCACCAGTACGATGGTCATATTGGCCAAACGGCTCAACTCTCGGTATATGTAAACTTCTGACTCTGAAGATATAAATATGTTTGTCAACAAACCCACAGCGGAGGTCACATCTTAGCTCAGGGGTGTACAAACTTTTTGTCAAGTCAAAAGGATGCGAATGCCAAAAAAGCATGTTTTTTTCCTTCTCAACAATGAACTAAGCCTCAATACTTTAATTAAACAAATAAAGGAGTCTGATTTTTTTGTCCTAAAGGGATGTGCAAATTACTGTAGATCCAAAACTTACAAACGGCTTTGCAGGTTTGCCTCATTAAAAGAAAGGCATCCAATTTTCAATTTTTTTTTGGTTTTGACTGGGGAAAAAAAAAAAAAAAAATAGAAAAAGATTTGATCAATTCCAAGCAATACACACAGCATTTTGACGGCTCTTTCTTTGAAAATGTTTATTGTTTTAATAAATGAATGAAAAGCAGATTTGTGTGCAGCAACGTTTGCTTTTGAGCAAAATTCACAGGATAGATGTGGAGCTTGCAGGAAAAAGCAAAAAGCCTGGTTATTTAAAGACAAATACTTGGACTTTTATTTGTCGTTCGGACATCCACTTACGTTTCGACAGTTTTACACATTACAAATTAAATTATAGCGTCTTGATGTGTTGAATTTACAGAATAAATATAAAAATCCCTGCAAAATGAGCATAAAAATCCTGTAGAATGAGCCTAAAATATAAATATAAAAATATAATACTTTGTGTTGTAGACAAGATTTTCTATTATAAGATGATTGTAATTTGTGATCATTTTGCCCTAATTTAAAATAAAAAGTCTTCATCTAAAGCAATCTCTCGTGCCGGGGGGCCAGATTTTTATTGCTCTTGAAATGCCGCAAAAAAAAAACACTCTTGTCTTAGATCTAGTTATAACCCATAGTTTATCTTTTAACATGTCCTCCATGTCAGATTTTGGCCTCCCAGATCATTAATGTATTTCTTTTACTGTGGATGACAATAAACCCCTGAAAGAACTGTTTGGAAACGCCAATCTTACCTCTGAAGAGGCAGAATGTTGTATTGCTGTTCTAAATGATTTCCCTCTAACGCTGTTCCAAAAACCTCAAGTTTTCCATTAAAATTAAAAACCAAATCTTAAATCTCCTCGTGAAAAACGAAATAATCAAAACAATCCAAAATGTTGGAAATCAGAAAGGACATTCGGGAAAACCAGGTTATGATAACCTGCCAAATTTCCCAAAATAATCGAAACAATTTATAATCAGGCGTTTCTCAAAAATCAATTACATAATTTAACCTCGTCTCTGTTACTGATGGTCTAAAACCTCCAGCTGTCCCAGTATCCATCAGTCGAATGCAGAGGTAAAACAGAAAATATTAGCTCTGATTTATCTCACTTATCAGGAAACACTTGACACTTTTGCCTTGAAATGCTAAGCAGAACTACGTCTCCATCGAAAACCTACCGTTTAAACCCAATTCCTGTCTCCTCTAAGTCTTTTGAAAATGTTCTTAACCTTCCAAGCTGTTCTCTTTAGCTGGGAATTTCCCCACTGCTTCCCCATCGAAGCCTTAGAGTAAGAAATAACCCTGCTCCTTTCATGCTGAATAGTTTTATTCTAATTTCATTTTGCTCTACAGATGACATTTGATTTAACTGTGTATTTAATTGAAAGGTTGTTTTAACTCAATCAGTCCAAAAGAAGTAATAGATCAAGCTAAAGATGTGCAATTATTTCCATATAGCTTTTGGAAAACATACACGCTTTTGCTTAAATTATAACTGTAGATGATGCAAAATTTTAGAAATGGTTATCTGTACATCATTCATAAAGAATACACAGCTATGGGGACTGTTGACAATGAAAAATGTTATATTTTCTGCTTTAAGAAAAAATGTAAGAAAATTTATTTGTTTTTCCCTTTCTTCTTCTCATCAGGAAGGATTAAAGTGCAAGCATGACGGGGATGAGCGATACAAATTAGATGTTACAGCAAAAGCAAAAGCAAAGAAGCATTGACTTCCCTGCTTTACTGACTGCTACAAGAAAAACAGAAGATTATAAACCTCTGCTTAATAATCATTAACAATGCAACAATATTTTGGTCTATGGTCAAAATCATCTAGTTCTGACCTGCTCTGGTCAAAAAGCCAAGCCCAGTTGACTTGTTTTTGCTAGTTTACGGTTTTTCTAGATTGCTTTGACCTACTTAAAGGAAATGGGATCCAAACAGAAATCATGTTATTTTTATTTTCTTTATTTCTTATTCTCCGATAGATTTTAAAAGTTTTAAAATTGTTTTTAAAAAATGTCATGGAATCAATAAAATTAGCATCAAACAACTTCTGATTGTAATCCATTTTATTGCCAGAAGGACAATTTGACACAGCGTAGAAAGATAGTTGTGTTTTTGAAAACAATATTAGCTTTTGTTTCATATTTTAAATATGTTTGGCACAGTTACAGCCTAATGCAAACAAAATGTGTCACTTTGACCATGATTGCTGCTGTTTACGTCTGTGTGTAAACAATCAAGAAAATGTGGAGTTTGAGTTGACAGCTGAATGAAAACAATCAAGAAAAACTGGCTAGGCTATATTAGCTCCGTGTTTGGCTAGCTAGCTAGCCTAGCTGCTACACTTCCAAAGTCTTCCAACTTTCACGTTTTTCCTCTTCTTCTTCTCTGTTTTTTCTTCCTTGGGCACCAGACAATGTAGAGCGTTTTGACATCATGCTTTCTGAAGTTATTTGCATTACAAACCCCTTCCCTCACTTCTGCCAGCAGAAGTGAGGGAAGGGGTAAAAGGGCGAAGAGGGCGCAAGAACTAGCCAGTTAGTAGAGAAGCAGGGAGGAGCTAAGCAAAGTATAATATTTTTAGATGGAGTATTTATTATTTTTTTGCTATGCAGCTAAATTAGTGCAGAATTTTTGATATTAGGGAATTAAATTATTATTTATTTGTTTACCAAAAAATGGTGAAATTTCCTTTTTCTTGGCCCTTTTATGGCGCCCACTAGACTCCTGGCGCCCCTAGCATTTGCCTATTGCTGGGTTGCAGTCACGTGATGCACGAAATTGGGGGCAGGAAGTGATTTGCTCCAGTTCAAAACACAGCGAAATGGACGACAGCGAGTACGCTAATGCCTTAAATGGGCTGGCACAGATGCGACTTTGTGAAAAAATACGCATACATTTAGGATATGACCCATATAGTCTTAATAAGAAAGACTTGTCATATAATCTGGACATAAACTATCCGGTACTGCAGACCTCGTGTTATACAGCGAGCCAGATGAATGATTTCAAAAGCCTTGAAGCCTACAGTTATTTTGTTTCAGGTTGGATCAACTGTTTAGGATCCAAAGAAGCTTTAAATGGTTGTCGCCTTGTTTCTGCCCGGGTGAGTTGGGCTACTTTACATAATTAGCCTATGACAACACTGCTACCGCTAACGCTAACATTGAGTTAACCCCTGTTATTTCTATGTGCTTGGATCTACTTGTAAATAATTTATTTAGCTTCTGTAAACCCAAATCCGTGCTGGAGTTGTATGTTTATGCTGATGTTGAGTCATACTGCATCTCTCCAATGCAGGTCAACCGTTCACAAAGATCTGCAGAAACCCCATTAAAAACAACGCTTGTCTGTCTAAGTAATTGTCTGATAAAATATCTGAAAATACAATTTAATAAACAATACCATCCTTTCCTGTTAGAAAGTGGCCGCTGCAAACTCTTGTATTTTCCGTTCCTGCATCTCCTGTGTTTAGCCGTAGATTGTTGACCCACTTTTGTTGTCTTTTTTCTGTAAGTTTTTCAAAATCAACTCCCTTGTGACACGCTACTTTCGGAACACGAGAAAAAAACATTTATCTTCCCCCTGATTAGCGTGGTTGCAACAACCTATACACAGCACAGAAATTAGGCAATTTGATACACATCTACATTTCATGATGTCGACACTATGTCATCTGAAACCCAATAACACTGCCTCAGCCATAGGCCGGTCCTGGTTTTGTTTGTGGTCATTTCATCCTTTGATCTTGCAACTAGAATGCTCACCTTTGGTGTGACGTCTTTCACAAGTCCAAGTTTCAACTTTTGAGTCATATACCTGATGCCGAAGCTAAAATGGTCAAAAGCATGCTTTTAAGTTAGAGTAGGCTAGCTAAAGTTAGCAGACTCCTGCTAATACTAGCATGCTAATTACTGTGATATTTTGAATGACTGTTGCCAAATGTCCACCAGAGCCAGCAGATCATTTTGAAAGATTATTGGGAAAATGTGTACTAATTAATGAAAATTCAAAATATACATTGTATATTATTGTATGTATTATAATTATTGTATATCATTATTTTAACCAAGTGCTCACTGCTGAATTCTGGCTCCCTACTCATTGCGTAATAAAAAAAAATATGCAAAATTTACTTTAATTTCAACATTTTGGTGCCAAAGTTCAAGCATTTACAGTAAACTCCTTATGGTGGTTGTAGCTTTCAAATACCAGATAAGCCTGATTTCACCTTCATGTGAAACATTTAGGCTACAGTTTTTAAAGTTGCTGAAAACCAAGGCCTTCTGAGTTTCATACAGCATGTGCAAAAAAATGCTGAATGGTTCTACTTCAATAGCATATATTCTGTCATTACGAGCTACACAACATGTGTTTCCTCATCTTGTCCACTGACCCACCTACATATAAAGTAGACATGGATTGAAAATTAAAATCCTCTTGGTTATTAGTGAAGAACCCGTTCCCTTGACTTGGCCATCCATGGTTCCTTGGAAGCTGTTAGTTTCTGTAAAACTGTGTGTTTGGAAGATTCCCCTTAACTGTTCAAAAGTTACTGCGTTGCTCTCAAAAGAGGAAATCTGTCTTATGCTAAAGTGCGACAAACAGCATGTAACTGGAAATACATTTACAAACTCTTCTGGTGCTGAAGTAAGGCAGCGTTTGAGAGGTGGCAATTTGATTTGAGCTCCAGCAGAGGGCAGTCTAACGATTTAATATTTGTGTTTTTATCCATATATGGAGGACACAGCTGTGTTGAGTTGCTGATCATTTATTGAAAATAGAGCATGAAGGTACTAATAATAAGCAGGTCCTGCCTGAATGACACCAGACAGAGTGTTTAATGGAGTTTTGCACAGACGATATGAAAAGTTAAATGATCGATGTTGAAGGTTTAAGAGAAGCCACTGGTTCTTTGACAGTAATTTCTGCAATTTATTCTGTTCGGTTCAGTTTATTTATACAAAACCAGTTAAAAACAAGTCAACTCAATGCACTTTACCAGGTAAATATTTCCAGTTATATAGAATCCAATTGATTCCAATACATCATAACTACACAGTTAAATATTGGTCCTATTACATACACCACAAGCAAATCCAAATTATAATACCATAGTAAAATTTAATTAATCAAGTATTGTTATTTGGTAACGGGTTGTCTACAGAATCACAGCCGATTGCACTGAGCAGTTGACTTTGTAGCATTTGTTTTCCTGATGAAGAATGAAGGAGAAAATTACTTTAATGGGAAAAGACCTCTCAAAGAACCAGGATCAATAACAGCAATTCAGAGTCTTCACATGCAACACTTTTCTGGGCTCAGGTTTATATCCATGCCTACGTCAGTTTTTGGGACGTTTGTATGTTTTTGCGGTTGTTTCCTCATCAAGACTGCAGAAATCCATGAAGGAGCGAGGATGCCTCAACCTTCAGGATCTAATGAAGGTAGAGGCAGACCTTGTCGAGCCCATCGTTTCAACCGTTTCCACGTTCCTTATTTAATAAATCACAGTGTAATCATGTGTCTGCTGTGTGAGTTGCAGCTGCAACATCTCAAGTTTTGTTCCTATGATGGGAAAGACTTTTAGTTTTCTATGTGGTAGCTTCCTGTGTGTTTGTTAAAACTATCAATGAACGATCTCACCATCAAATACAAACATGTGGGAAACTAATAGTATGAACTGGTTCAGGCTGTGTCAGACAGTGATGCATGAAAATGTGGTTTTCATATCTTTCAGATCTTATCTTCAGCCTTTATCTCAGACGTTTTCCATTCAGATATCTTTGCACAACTCACCGGTTCCTGTTTGCTTCTTTCGTGCTGATTAATATAAGAGCCTTGAAGGTTGGAGGTGGCTCCACTTCTCAGCAGGTAACAAATCACTTCACAGCAGAGATCCGGTCAGTTTCGCTGCAGAGCAGATCTCAGACATGCAGACGACTTTCAGCATCAGGAGCAAAATGTTTCTGCCCATCTTGGTGGTTTGGATCTTCCTCGCTGTAGCTGCCGGTAATGTACACTTTAAAGATTTAGGATTTGTCTAACTAGATATTAGAGATCGAATGAGTCAACATTTTACATTTTTTAATGCAAAGAGGAAGGTTTTTAAACAAGCAGTTTGTCGAGATTGTTTCTAATTAAAAGCTAGTAATTGTGGCTAAAGAAAGACTATTTTTGATTTAAAAACAGTTTTACTTTACCTTTTATGGGAAATTTAACAAAATTCTCAGCTTTCCTTCATCACGCTGAGCAAACAGGCCTAAAAGTACAGATCTGAGAGAATAAACAACTGAAAGTTTACTTTCATCCTGAGCATTTTGCTACGTTAGATTCCTTTTACTGGCATCGTTCCTCAGATCTCCTGTGCACCAGTTAGATGCTTGATCAAATTTAAATCACAATTTATGAATGAACAAAATGCTGCTAAGATTAATAGACAGTCTAAAGGTTTGGAAGTAAAATATGAGGAATTTTATTTATTTTTTAAATATATGCACACAATTTTATTTTAAAAAAATGGAGGACTGAAAGATTGTGGAAATTTCTAAAATCTTTTGCCTCCAGTTATTGCAAAGCCCATCATTCAGATAACCTCCTGGTCTACAAATCAGAGCATCTTCTGGGTGCTGAACTGGTTTTGTCAGGAAATGAATAAAGATTTCCTGTTAAATATGTTTGAGTTTTCAATAATACTTGGTTGAATGAACAAGAAATTATTTGAAAAATATTCCCTTCGTGTTTTGTTCTGTTTCTGTCATTGTGCTTCTCTGTTGCAG